>CM057337.1:406409246-409389372 GCA_030015575.1 Agapanthus africanus
ACCGGGCTATAGCAGTTAGACCGGATTTACCGATCGAGTGACATTCACGGTCGCAGATATAATGTAAATACTGTGAAATAATGTGTTTAAAATATCCGATCAATCAAAAATTAACAAGTGGGCCCCCAAGCAATACTGTAGCACTCACAGAAATTCTGGGCCCAATTTTAATATTCCAAAACCCCAATTTTAACCCCAGAAAGATACTGTAGAAATTTGGGGCAGCGACCCCAAAATAGTGCGGCGGAACCGCAGCCCAAAGGGGTGTTTGGCCGCGGTTCCGCGCTCCTACAGTGGAGTTAGCGCATCGAATTTTCACAGAACTCTTGTATTTTCTAGTAGATCACTTTTCTGTAACCTGAAAAAATTTTCGACACCAAAAAATTTCAACAGAAAACTGATGTGAACAAAAATGTAGATTTTGGAATTTTGGTCGTTCGGAAATGCAAAACACATTAAACCAAGCTAGACTAAGTTAATGGCGAGGCTCTGATACCACTGTAAGTGCACGGCGGCGCCCCGGCCGTCAATCCGACGGCCAAATGCGGAAGCGGTGATAAACTTTAATTTTTCTTGAACTGGCAAACCGCCGCGCACTAATACCCGGATCGAACCATTAATTAGTCCTAGCTAACTACAAGAAAGGGAATAGAGATATACCGACAGATCCGAGTCCTCCGGTCTTCTCGTCATCGTCCCGATCTCCCGCGGAAGCTCCGGTCTCCACCTCGTCGTCGGAAGTGCACCACATCGCCTACTTCTTTTACGGGCTCCCACCTCAATGCCGAGGCAACTCGGGCACGAAGCCGGCGACTCGACGTGCCCAAGGTTCGCTGTAGAATATGTAGTCCTCAAGTCTCACTTTGGGGTTGTGGAATTGCCATTTGGTGGAGGAATGATACTTGGAGCTTTTGGGATTGATCTTGTGGGATTTTTGCAACATGAAATGAAGCAAAATCCCACACCAAAATGTTTGGACAGCCCCACCAAGAGAGTGGCCGGCCATGGCTTGGTGAGAGGAGAGAATGGAGTGAGTGCTCAAATGAAAGAGGATAGCCACAACCATAATGCAAGGGAGAGAGAGAAAGGTCATGATATCAAGAGATGATTACAAACCCAAACCCACACTCCACCAACAATCATCAACAACCATGATTGTTAACAAAGTCAAGCCATCATGATAAAGCTAGAAGTCAAGGTCAAGGAAAAGCTATCATGATACAACAAAAAGCAAAGACCCCCTCCACAAATGCTTATTTGCAACAATGCAAATAAGCCCTCCTCCACTAATCTTCGGCCAATGAACGATACAAAGGAAATCGGCCGAAACGGAAAGCAAACTGGCAACTCCAGAAAACTGGTCCCGTAATAAATTACAGGAAAACCCCAATACTGTGCATACACACCCGCATTTGTATTCCGACCGAAATACAAATGCAATGAGACAAAATCTACACTGTACTATACTAGGATCCGGCTTAAACCAAAGCCGGCTAGTAATATTCGTTCGATCCTGATCCGTGCAATACCGCACGTATCTGATCGAACCCCTGCCATATAACCATATGGCCTATAGTACAAACTGTCCGATCCTGATCCGTGCAATACCGCACGTATCTGATCGGACCTTGCCATATCTCCATACGGCCTCTACAACTTTTCGCCCGAAAGCTGAGTAACAGAATGTGGGGGACTCTAAAGACTCGTCAACACCTTGGTTGTGGATTTAACCACTAGCACGTCAGAGGTATAAGCCAATACGTAACGGGCTACCAGGTATTGACTAAAAGGGACGTCTGTGAGCGAACTCAGCCTGACAACCCTACTGAGCCTGTCAGTGACAATATCCGTACAGTCCGGTCCGTTCGTCAATGAGCATCGCATGGCGGGCCTAGGGGGTTGGTAAAAGTCAGACCCCCAAAAGCGGTACAAGTCGTGTCGGAGTGTAGCCCAGAACACCCTGAGATACTACTGGAATACCTACCAGTAAATCTCCTTGCCTCGGCCGAGGGCTTCGTGTAATGGCTCTCCTAGACACAGCACGACCTCACCCCCAATACCGGGAGAGACGAACCCCTGAAGATACGCTCACTGCCTCCATATGGCTCGGGACTGTACCCAACTAAAACCTGTTTGCACGACTCCTTTGAGCCGTGGTAGGGTAGTAATCAAAGTACAGTGGGAACTCACACGAGACAAATGACGATCCCCAGGTCGATGAACTAACCTGCACACATGTCACCAGGGAACTGCCATCTGACGTCTGGTATATGACCAACTAGCATGTTCCCGGCGAGTCCAGTCCGGTGTACTCATAACCCAATGAGCACCTGTATACATCTTAGGTGATCCAACTGACACCAGTGGCTTGTGAGACCGATCACTGCCCCTCGTCGGGGTCTCGACTGTATACACTAGTCTACTCTGGAGTATCGATGCCCTGTCTCAAAACTCACACGACTAGGCACCATTTAAGGATATGCTTATAGACCCCAGCTCCCACTTATATGATCGCCCTCATACTGCTGGTGGTCAAGCAAGAATCCTAGGGGCTCTATCAACGTGTAATAGCAACTTGTCAGGTCACCTAAAACAGTACACGATGATAAAGGAAAACCAGATAGCATACTATCATCTCGAGTAAGACTGTCCTACTGGGATAGGTCCTCCATCAATCATTGCAATCACGTACCTGTGCCCTAATAATTGACTCTGAGGGCACTATCTCCAACAAGAACACCCTGAGATACTACTAGAATACCTACCAGTAAATCTCCTGCCTTGGCCAAAGACTTCGTGTAATGGGTCTCCTAGACACAGCACGACCTCACCCCCAATACCGGGAGAGACGAACCCCTGCAGATCCGCTCACTGCCTCCATGTGGCTCGGGACTGTACCCAACTAAAACCTGTTTGCACGTCTCCTTTGAGCATGGTAGGGTAGTAATCAAAGTACAGTGGGAACTCACACGAGACAAATGACGATCTCAGGTCGATGAACTAACCTGTTCACATGTCACCAGGGAACGGCTATCTGACGTCTGGTATAAGACCAACTAGCATGTTCCCGGCGAGTCCTGTCCGGTGTACTCATAACCCAATGAGCATCTGTATACATCTTAGGTAAACCAACTGACACCAGTAGCTTGTGAGACCGGCCACCGCCCCTCGTCGGGGTCTCGACTATATACACTAGTCTACTCTGGAGTATCGATGCCTTGTCTCGAAAACTCCTACGACTAGGGACCTTTTAAGGCTGTGGTTATGGACCCCAGCTCCCACGTATATGATCGCCCTCATACTGCTGGCAGTCAAGCAAGAATCCAAGGGGCTCTATCAACGTGTAATAGCGACCTGTCAGGTCACCTAAAACAGTACACGATGATAAAGATGAACCAGATAGCATACTATCATCTTGAGAAAGACTGTCCTACCGGCATAGGTCCTCCATCAATCATTGCAATCACGTGCCTGCGATCCAATAATTGACTCTGAGGGCACTATCTCCAATAGCTCTGATACCATGTAAGTCTACGGTAGCGTCCCGGCCGTCTGTCCGAGGCCAAAATGCGGAAAACAAAACTTTTTCAAACTAGAAACCGGCGCTACCGCGGACTATAAAACCCAGATCGGACTATTAACCTACTTCTAGTTACTGGAGAAAGGGTAGAGAGCTATACCGAGCGATCCGTGTCCTTCGGTCTTCGGCCACCATCCCGATACCTCGCGGCATCTCCGGTCTCGATCACCTCGTCGGAAAGGGCACCACATCACCGAGTCTTTTTACGGGCTCCCACCTCTGAACCGAGGTAGCTCGGACACAAAATTGGCAAGCCGACATGTCCAAGATTGTTGTAGACTAAGTGTAGAATGCTATGTCTCAAGGTTAATCGAAGTTGCCATTTTGGATGGAGGTGGAGAAAAAAACTTTAAAGATGAACTAAAGAGTTTTTGGTGCAAAATGAGATGAACCATTTTCACACAATGAATGGGGCTCCCCAAAAAAATGTGGCCGGCCATTACAAAATGGAGGAGGAAAAAGGGTGAGCTAAAGCAAAAGAAAAGTGTATGATCACAAGGAAAATGAGTCACCTCAATATCCATCTCAATCCTATCTCATAAAGCAAGGAAATGATTCAAAAGGAATCAACCTCAACACTCACCATCAACCATCAACTCATACCACAAAAAAAAACTCCACTTTGCTAATTTGCACATTTGCAAATAAGCCCCTCCATGGAAAATTCAGCCAAGGAAAGAAAGAAAGGAAAATGGCCGAAAAGGGAAAGCAAGCTGGTAACTTCAAAAATTGATCCGGTAATAAATTACAGGAAAACCCCGCGACTGTATATACATACCCGCATTGGTATTCCGACCGAATACAAATGCAATGAGACAAAATCTACACTGTATAATACTAGGATCCGACTTAAACCAAAGCCCACTAGTATTATCCGTCTGAACCATAACACGTGCACAAATGCACGCGTACATTCGAACCCTGCCATAAATCCATATGGCCTCTACAACGTTTCGCCCGAAACTTGAGGAACTGTCTGTGGGGGACTCTAAAGACTCGTCAATGCATTGGCTATGGATTTAACCACTAGCACGTCAGAGATATTAGCCGTACGTAAAGAGCTACCAGGTATTGACCAAAAGGGAGGTCGATGAGCGAACTCATCCTGACACCCTACTGAGCCTGTCAGTGACAATATCCGTACAGTCCGGTCCGTTCGTCTATGAGCATCGCATGGCGGGCCTAGGGGGTTGGTAAAAGTCAGACCCCTAAAAGCGGTACAAGTCATGTCGGAGTGTAGCCCAAAACACCCTAAGATACTACTAGAATACCTACCAGTAAATCTCCTTCCTTGGCCAAGGACTTCGTGTAATGGCTCTCCTAGACACAGCGCGACCTCACCCCCAATACCGGGAGAGACGAACTCCTGCAGATCCGCTCACTGCCCCCATGTGGCCCGGGACTATACCCAACTAAAACCTGTTTGCATGACTCCTTTGAGCCGTGGTAGGGTAGTAATCAAAGCACAGTGGGAACTCACACGAGACAAATGATGATCTCTGGTCGGTGAACTAACCTGTACACATGTCACCAGGGAACTGCTATCTGACGCTAGGTATAATACTAACTAGCATGTTCCCGGCGAGTCCTATCCGGTGTACTCATAACCCAATGAGCACCTGTATACATCTTAGGTGAACCAACTGACACCAATGGCTTGTGAGACCGGCCACCGCCCCACGTCGGGGTCTCGACTGTATACACTAGTCTACTCCGGAGTATCGATGCCCTGTCTCGAAACTCCCACGACTAGGGACCTTTTAAGGATGTGCTTATTGTTAGTTATATGTATGCCCTAGAGGCCATTACTATACATCTGATGTATATTGTAATGGATGCTTGGACATATATAGGGAGGACTTTCTTGCTCGACATGATAGTATGCTATCTGGTTACTCTTTACCTTAACGTGTATACTGATTGTCTCTCTGTTACATGTTGGTAAAGCCCTTAGGATGTGTACTTGACTACCTGGACTATGATGGGGATCATACTAGTGGGGACATGGTAGTCCATAAGTACATCCTTCAAGGTCCCTTGTCGTGGGTATATCGAGACGGGGCATCGATATACCAGTGTAGACTAGCGTATACCTTCTCGACCCATACAGATGGGCGATGGATGATCCCATATCCATTGGTGTTTGACATCAGAGATGATATACGGGTGCTCAGTGGAGACTGGGTACACTGGACGGACTCACCGAGAACTCCCAGATGGTATTATACCTTACGTCAGATGGCAGTTCTCTGGTGACACTGGTACAGGTTAGTCTGTAGACCCGAGATCGTCATAGAGTCTTGTGTGATTCCCACTGTGCTTTGATTTCCACCTTACCACGTCCAAGAGAGCGTGCAAAATGGTGGTTTTTGGGTACAGTCCCGAGTCACATGGAGGCAATGAGCGATAGGAGGGGTTTCGTCTCTCCCGGTATTGGGGGTTGATGTTGCGCTATGCTCGATTGGACATAACAGGGAAGTCCCTGGCCAGGGCTGGTTTAGAGATTTACTGGTAAGTGTTACCAATAGTTTCTCGACCCGTTATGCGCCTCATATCGGCATGACTTATCGGTTATTGGGGTCTGACGTTTACCACCCCTAGACTTGATATGCGACATATCAGACGAGGAGACCGGACTATACGGTAGTGTCACTGTCAGGCTTTTTGCAGGAGTTGGAGCGGGCTTGCTTGCTGATCTTCTAATCGCTCAATACCCGGGTAGCCGTTACGTCCAGCTAGTACCGCTGACGGCTTGTGGGTGTTTGATATGATCATCACCTACTGCCGGCGTATTGACGAGTCTTTAGAGTCCTACATAGAGGTTGTACTGGCTCAGGCAAAACGAGATAGGAGCGCATATGTGATATATGCGGGACCGAGAATAATGCGTGTATGTGATACCGTATTCTATTCTCGCGATGATTGTATCGATTGGTTGTATGCGATATAACCTAATTATCGAATCAAGGATAGATTCGATAAGTCGATACATTGATATTAGAAGGTTATATGCGATATGACCGGATCGTTAAATCAAGTGTTGATTTAATTATTTAATGTATAATTATATATTTGATATATTACTTTACATTAACTAGTATTGGTTCACTTAAGATTGATTTTCTCACTTGATGTGCACAAGTTGTATATGTGATATTTTTTTGTGCACAAGTTTGTATCATGTTTGATGATACATGCAAACTTGGGTGTGTGTATCACTTACCCTTAATTTAGGTTAATGGTTAGGTTTTATTTATTTTATTTATTATGGTTAAAAAACTAAATTGTTGCTTTTGTTCTTTTGCAAGAAGCTTCATGATGCTTCATGCATCTTTGAAAAGGGTGCAACCATTTTGTTTTTATCCTTTAACCTAACCATCAACCTAAGCCCTAGTTTATTCTCTACATGAGTTAACCTCACCCATGGTTGCATTATGATAAGTATTCACTTGATTTTCAATTATTAATGATTCTTTAATTCTTTTCTTTTCTTCTTCTTCTTCTTCTTGAAGAAAAAGAGATAGCTTGCTAGAAAATTTCAAGTGAAGATTTAGAGTGAGAAATCAAAATCTAAATGTAGGGTTACTAAGCACACTCAAGAGGTTCCACAAGGCATCAACCATGCCAAATTAAAATTTTCCGGTGCCAAGAAACCCTAAACTAGATCGTTAACTAGAAGTATAGGCGAAAAGCGAGCAAGTAAACAACTTTATTGCTAAGTGAAAGGGATTACAACCTTTGTAGATCCGGTCCTCCACTTCTTTAGCTCCGTGTTGACGTCCCTTCTCTGCGATCATCGGGATCCCAGACTCTAGCAATGGTTTCGTTGGAGAAATGATCGGGCAAGGTCATTGACTTCGAGGCCGAAGATGATCTACGTCGGGGAGACTCAAACTCAAGCTATTCCTTCACTTGGTCAAAAACTTTGTGAAGAGAACACCCTATACTACATGGCAAGTGGTAGAGGATGAAGAAATAGGAAGTGGGTTCACTTTAGAATTGGATTTCTCACTCTTTTTCTCATGGCACCATTGGAGCTCTCAAGCTTTTGTGAGCTTGATGAAGATGAAGAAGAAGAAAAGAAGCATATCCATTAAAAGAATAATATGAATACTTATCCTTTTAATCATGGCACCATGGTTGAGTTAAGCCCTCATGCTTAACTCATGTAAAGATTTAACCATAGCATAAGGTTAAGGGTTGGGTTAGCTAATATCTTAAACAAATGACAAAGAGAGTTGACTTTGTCAATGTTCATCAAGCTTCATGAAGCTTGATAACTTTGACCAAAGTCACACACTTTTGTTATATGTTTAGGAAAATAGTAAACCCTAATCTAACCTTGATTTGGTTTAAGTCTCATACACACAACTTTTTTGTATCATCAAGCATGATACAAACATGTACACTTGCATATATCACATATAAACAATGTGCACATTCAAGTGAGAAAATCAATCTTAAGTGAACCAATACTAGTTAATGTAAAGTAATATATCAAATATATAATTATACATTAAATCATTAAATCAACACTTGATTTAACGATCCGGTCATATCGTATATAACCGACTAATATCAAGTGTATCAATGTATCGAATCAACACTTAATTCGGTAACCCGGCTATATCACATATAACCGACCGATGATACAAATCGCGAGAATAGAATACAGTATCACATACTGGTATTATTCTCGGTCCCGCAGATATCTCATATGTGCTCCTATTTCGTTTCGCTTGAGCCAGGAAACCCCTGTGTAGGACTCTAAAGACTCGTCATTACGCCGGCAGCAAGTGATGATCATATCAAACACCCACAAGCCGCAAGCGGTCTGCTAAACGTAACGGCCACCCGGGTATTGAGCGATCAGAAGATCAACGAGCAAGCCCGCTCACACTCCTGTGAATCCAACGAGTAACACTTCCGTACAGTCCGGTCTGTTCGTCTGATATGTCGCATATCTCATCTAGGGGTGGTAAACGTCAGACCCCAATAACTCGATAAGTCGTGTCGATATGAGGCTCATAACGGGTCAAGAAACTACTGGTAACACTTACCAGCAAATCCCTAAAGTAGCCTTGGCCAAGGACTTCCTGTTATAGCCAATCGAGCACTGCGCAACATCAACTCCCTATACCGGGAGAGACGAAACCCCTCCTATCACTCATTGCCTCCATGTGATTCGGGACTGTATCCAAAAGACACCTTTTTGCACGCCCTCTTGGACATGGTATGATGGAAATCAAAGTACAGTGGGAATCACACAAGACTTTATGACGATCTCGGGTCTACAGACTAACCTGCACCAGTGTCACCAGAGAACTGCCATCTGACGTAAGGTATAATACCATCTGGGAGTTCTCGGCGAGTCTGTCCAGTGTACCCAGTCTCCACTGAGCACCCGTATATCATCTCTGATGTCAAACACCAATGGATATGGGATCATCCATCCCCCATCTTCATGGGTCGAGAAGCTACGCGCTAGTCTACTCTGGTATATCGATGCCCCATCTCGATACACCCACGACTAAGGACTTTGAAGGATGTACTTATGGACTACCACATCCCTACTAGTATAATCCGCATCATAGTCCAGGTAGTCAAGTACACATCCTAAGGGCTTTACCAACATGTAACAAAGAGACAATCAATGTGCACGTTAAGGTAAAGAGTAACCAGATAGCATACTATCATATCGAGCAAGAAAGTCATCCCTATATATATCCAAGCATCCACTACAATATACATCCTATGTATAGTAATGGCCTCTAGGGCATACATATAACTAACAATCTCCCACTTGCACTAGGGCCATCTGATAGCAGTAGTTGTAGTATCTCATACTCATCCATCCCATAATAGTTTCTTTCTGGGAAAAGGCCTTTGTGAGTGGATCCGCCGTGTTGTCCTCTAAGTCTACTCTCCAAACCTCGATCCCCTGGAGATCAACCATCTCCTCGATCAGGTGATACTGCCTAAGAATATGTCTGGATCACTGATGGGACGGGCGTTCCTTGGCATAAGCCACAACTCCATTGTCACACAATGGGAGGAACGAAGTTCATCTCATGAACTAATATACACCCAGACTGCCTCTTTGGTAGCAACTTTGGTAGCGATGTATCCAGCCTTTATCGTCTAGTATGTCACGGTATCTTGCTTGGAACTCTTCCAACATACCGTCCCTGAGCTGAGGGTAAGCCTGCGACTGACATTCAGTCGTCCTTATCACTCTGGAACCTTTCCAGTGATTCTCCCCACGATCGATTGATACCAACTCACTACAACTAGTGAGTATCCTAACATCAAGTTAGATCTATCTCATAGATCCAAAACCCAGGATTTAGTAGGTATCACTTTGATCCTATATGGATAATCCTTGTGATAAGCGGAGATTGACCGAGCGTAGCATAGGAAACTCCTTCCCTATCAAGAGTATGTCATCCACGTACTCTACGAGGATCACCAGTATACTCCCTACTACCTTTTTGTATATACAAGGTTCATCTACCATTTTGATGATGTCAAACTCTTTGACTAACTCATCAAAACAGATGTTCCATCTCCGCGATGCCTGCTTTATTATATAAAACATCTTGCACACGTTTCCGCTGCTCCCACTGTCTACGAAGCCCTCTGACTGTGTACTTATAGACCCTGTCTTCTAAATCATTATTTAGAAAATCAGTCATGATACCCAACCGCCAGATATCGTAGTCATGGTATGTAGCCATGGCAAGTAGGATCTGGATGGACTTAAGCATAGCTACTTAGAAAAGGTTTCATCATAATCCATACCTGGTCAATGATGCAAACTTTTAACAAGTCTAGCTTTGAAAGTCTCAACTTCTCCATGTACACCAAGTAATCTTCTCAAGATATACCTGCTCTTGATGGGGATTTAACCCTTCAGATAAAGCAACCAAAGTCCATACTTTGTTGGTGTATAAGGATTCCATCTCAGATCGATAAGCATCCAGCCATTCTTACAGAGTCCTACTCCTGATGGCCAGCCCGAAACTAGTTGGGTCATCATCTCATGATGCAATCCTTGCTCCCACTGTCATAGAGAAACCGAAGTATCTCTCAGGTGGGTGAGGAACCCTACTAGATCGGCGGAGAGGCTGAGGTTCGTTGGTTTCTATTGAATCCTTTGGTTTTACCAAATCATCAGCTGCGGTTTGTATAGCTGGAACTGTTTCCAGTTCTACCTCATAACCAATAATTTCTTGACAAGAAATTCCCTTTCACAAAGGTGGCATGCTGAGAAACAAAACATTTTTGTTCCTCGGTTAGGTAGAAGATATTCCCTTGCGTATGCTTGGGATATCCAACAAACTTCCACAGATCTGACTTTGCCTCGAGCTTGTCCGGATTTTTCTTTTAGACATAGGCCGGACAACCCCAAATCTTAACTGACTTAAGAGATGGGCTCTTCCCTTTCCATATCTCATATGAAATGGTAGGCAACTGATTTGATCGGAACCCTATTCAATAGGCATGCAACTTCATAAGTACATAACTCCCTAAAAAGAAATAGGAAACTCAGTAGTACTCATCATAGAGCACACCATATCACATAGGGTGTTATTGCTCCGCCCCGATATACCATCGTAATATGGTGTATACGAAGGAGTAATGCTGAGAGAGAATCTCATTCTCCTTTAGAATAATCCAGGAATTCCGTGCTCAAGTATTCTCCTCCTTGATCACATCAAAGGACATAATACTTATACCCGTTGTTGGTTCTCTACTTCTAACTTATATTCTGTGAATATCTCAAAATGCTCGGACTTGTGTTTCAACAGGAACATATGTCTGAATCTTGAGAGATTATCAGAGAATGTAATGAAGTACAAAGAACCGGTCTTGGCATGTGTAGACTGGGGACCTTCATACATCAACATGTATCATCCCAAGAGTTCACTATCTCTTTCTCTATTTCCAATAAATAGAGCTATGGTC
Organism: Agapanthus africanus; assembly: GCA_030015575.1. Lineage (NCBI taxonomy): Eukaryota > Viridiplantae > Streptophyta > Magnoliopsida > Asparagales > Amaryllidaceae > Agapanthus > Agapanthus africanus. The sequence goes on from CM057337.1 coordinate 406,420,795, forward strand.
ATCTTATCTTTGTGACATGACTGGCAAGTTTCACAAGATGTAAATTCAAACTAATTTAAATATGCATCTTAATGTAACTTAAGCTAGTCGAGTCGCATTGATATGACCTAGTCTACAATGCCTCAAGAAGGATTCGTTCATTTCTGAACTATTCCTCTTGTGTGTATTCCGTATACTAAGAACTGTAGTTTGATTTAGAACGTCAATGCTTTTAGATAACGTGCATGAACCGATCAACTCTTGATTTAGGAAATGTTCAAAACATTATCCAACAATACAAAATTATATCCTTCTTTATCTAAATAAAGAGACTGATATGATTTTGTATATCAGGTTCGATATCTAATAACATTTGTTCAGAATCAATGTATTCTGGTAATACAGGGTGACAGTGACCAACAGACTTGGCTGCAACAATTGCCCCGTTTTCTGTCTCATGAAACTTATCACCCGTTCTCAGTTCTCTACCTATCTGTAGCCCATGTAACAGATTACATATGCGGGATCCTGATCCGGTATCACATACCCAGGACGTAAAGGATACTGAGAAACAGTTCTCTGCAATGAACACACCCGAAGATGATGCATCAACATGCACTCTCTTCGTTTGGGCGGCACGGGAAATCTGGTATTCCCCAATTTCCTGCTCTGTCTTATAACAATTATAAGTTGGTGTTGGAGATAGTGCCCTCAGAGTCAATTATTGGATCACAGGCACGTGATTGCAATGATTGAGGGAGGACCTATCCCGGTAGGACAGTCTTACTCGAGATGATAGTACGCTATCTGGTTTATCTTTATCATCGTGTACCGCTTTAGGTGACCTGACATGTCGCTATTACACGTTGATAGAGCCCCTAGGATTCTTGCTTGACCACCAGCAGTATGAGGGCGATCATATAAGTGGGAGCTGGTAGTCTATAAGCACATCCTTAAAAGGTCCCTAGTCGTGGGAGCTTCAAGACAGGGCATCGATACTCCAGAGTAGACTAGTGTATATAGTCGAGACCCCGACGAGGGGTGGTGGCCGGTCTCACAAGCCATTGGTGTCAGTTGGATCACCTAAGATGTATACAGGTGCTCATTGGGTTATGAGTACACCGGACAGGACTCGCCAGGAACATGCTAGTTGGTCTTATACCAGACGTCAGATGGCAGTTCCCTGGTGACATGTGTACAGGTTAGTTCATCGACCTGTGGATCGTCATTTGTCTCGTGTGAGTTCCCACTGTACTTTGATTACTACCCTACCACGCTCAAAGGAGATGTGCAAACAGGTTTTAGTTGTGTACAGTCCCGAGCCACTTGGAGGCAGTGAGCGGATCTTCAGGGGTTCGTCTCTCCCGGTATTGAGGGTGAGGTCGCGCTGTGTCTAGAAGAGCCATTACACGAAGTCCTTGGCCAAGGCAGGAGATTTACTGGTAGGTATTCCAGTAGTATCTCAGGGTGTTCTGGGCTACACTCCGACACGACTTGTACCGCTTTTGGGGGTCTGACTTTTACCAACCCCCTAGGCCCGCCATGCGGTGCTCATAGACGAACGGACCGGACTGTACGGATATTGTCACTGACAGGCTCAGTAGGGTGTCAGACTGAGTTCGCTCACAGACGTCCCTTTTGGTCAATACCTGGTAGCCCGTTACTTATTGGCTTATACCTCTGACGTGCTAGTGGTTAAATCCACAACCACGGTGTTGACGAGTCTTTAGAGTCCCCCACATTCAGTTACTCAAGCTTTCGGGCGAAAAGCTGTAGAGGCCGTATGGAGATATGGCAAGGTCGATCAGATACGTGCGGTATTGCACGGATCAGGATCGGACAGTTTGTACTAGAGGCCGTATGGATATATGGCAGGGTTCGATCAGATACGTGCGGTATTGCACGGATCAGGATCGGACGGATAATACTAGCCGGCTTTGGTTTAAGCCGGATCCTAGTATAGTACAGTGTAGATTTTGTCTCATTGCATTTGTATTTCGGTCGGAATACAAATGCGGGTGTGTATACACAGTATCGGGGTTTTCCTGTAATTTATTACGGGACCAGTTTTCTGGAGTTGCCAGTTTGCTTTCCGTTTCGGCCGATTTCCTTTGTATCGTTCATTGGCCGAAGATTGGTGGAGGAGGGCTTATTTGCATTTGTGCAAATAAGTATTTGTGGAGGGTGTTCTTTACATTTTGTTGCTTCATGATGACTTCACCATCATTTGACTTTCTATTAGTCATCATGGTTTGACTTGTGGGGATATGATGAGAGTTGATTAGGTTTTGGAGTGTTAGATTTGTTTTGTGATCATTCCTTATCACGATCACTTCACACTCTCCCTTGTATGATGGTTCCACCCACCCCTTGACTTCATCCTCTCTCTCCATTTCATGCATGGTGTTAGTTGTATGTATGCCCTAGAGGCCAGTATTGTACAGATTATGTATATTATATTGGATGCTTGGACATATATAGAGATGACTTTCTTGCTCGACATGATAGTATGCTATCTTGTTGCACTTTATCTTAACATGTACACTAGTCTCTTTATACTATCTTATAGTTACATGTTGGTAAAGCCCTTAGGATTTGTACTTGACTACCTGGACTATGATGCAGATCATACTAGTGGGGACATGGTAGTCCATAAGTACATCCTTCAAGGTCCCTAGTCGTGGGTGTATCGAGACGGGGCATCGATATACCAGAGTATACTAGCGTATACTCTTCTCGACCCATGTGATGGGCGATGGATGATCCCATATCCATTGGTGTTTGACATCAGAGATGGTATACGGGTGCTCAGTGGAGACTGGGTACACTGGACGGACTCGCCGAGAACTCCCAGATGGTATTATACCTCACGTCAGATGGCAGTTCTCAGGTGACACTTGTACAGGTTAGTCTGTAGACCCGAGATCGTCATAGAGTCTTGTGTGATTCCCACTGTGCTTTGATCTCCACCTTACCACGTCCATTAGGGCGTGCAAAACGGTGGTCTTTGGGTACAGTCCCGAGTCACATGGAGGCAATGAGCGATAGGAGGGGTTTCGTCTCTCCCGGTATTGGGGGTAGATGTTGCGCTGTGCTCGATTGGCCGTAACAGGGAAGTCCCTGGCCAGGGCTGATCAGAGATTTGCTGGTAAGTGTTACCAGTAGTTTCTCGACCCGTTATGAGCCTCACATCGGCACGACTTATCGGGTTATTGGGGTCTGACGTATACCACCCCTAGACTTGATATGCGACGTATCAGACAAAGAGACCGGACTGTATAGTAAGTGTTACTGGTCGGATTCGCAGGAGTGTGAGCGGGCTAGCTCGTCGATCTTCTGATCGCTCAATACCCGGGTGGCCGTTACGTATAGCAGACCGCTTGCGGCTTGTGGGTGCTTGATATGATCATCATCTGCTACCGGCGTATTGACGAGTCTTTAGAGTCCTACACAGAGGTTTCCTGGTTCAAGCGAAACGAAATAGGAGCGCATATGAGATATGTGCAGGACCGAGAATAATGCGTGTATGTGATACCGCATTTCATTCTCGCGATAAATGTTTCGATTGGTTATATTTGATATGACCTAGTTATCGAATCATTGATTCGATAAATCGATACATTGAATACTAGTCGGTTATGTGCGACATGACCGGATCATTGAATCAAATGTTGATTTAATGATTTAATGTATAATTATATATTTGATATATTACTTTGCATTAACTAGTATTAGTTCACTTTATACGGATTTTCTCACTTGATGCACATAGTATATGTGATATGCTTTTGTGCACTTTTTTGTATCATGTTTGATGATACTTGATCATTTAGTTAAGTATATAGAATTAATCCATGGTTAATTTGATAATTAGGGTTTTTGCATATTCATTTATTTATTTATTTGTTTATTTATTTATTTGGAAAAGATAAAGATAAGAATGGTGGCTTTCTTTGTCATTAGTTGAAGCTTCATGAAGCCTTGACTTTTGTAACCATCCTTATCTTCATGCTTAACCCTAACCCATCCAATTGACCATGGTTAATTCTATACACTTAACCCTAGTTTGAGTTATGATAAGTATTTGATTTTCTATTTCTTTTAGATAGAACTTATCATAACCATCATCTTCTTCTTCTTCTTGAAGCTCAAGGTCCATCAATGGCAACTTGAGTTAAAGTGAGATAAATCCAATTCTAAAGTGAACCCACCTCCTATTTCTTCACCCTCTACCTCTTGCCAAGTGGTTTTGGGTGTTTTCTTCACAAGTTTCACTACTTGGTGAAGTCGGAGCTTGAACTAGTGCAACCTCGACGTAGATCGTCTTTGACACGAAGCCGTCGAACTATTCCGCTCACTTCTCCGATGAAGCCGTCGCGAGAGTCCGAGGTTCGTGATGGACAGCGAGGGGACGACCACATGGAGCTAAGCAAGTGGATATCCGGATCTACAAAGGTTGTAGTTTCCGACCTTTAGTTTATTTGCTAACTAGTTTAGTTTTTCGCCTAGAATTCTAGTCTACGATCCGTGTTAGGGTTTCTCGGCACCAATAATTTTAAATTGGCATGTTCGATGCCTTGTGAGACCTCTATAGGGTGCTTAGGAACCTTTCAGTGGTATCAGAGCCTAGCTAGAGCCTTAGGCGAAGTCTAGACGGAGTTTGAAGTCCGAACGAACCCGAAACCCCGATACCCAAGAGCTCTCTGGACATTCTCTGAAATCTGGGAATTTTTGATATTAAAAATGCTTAAAAAATTCACCAAAGAATTCTAAGAATTACTGTGTAAAACGTTTCCCATGAACAGTTCCATGAGCCGCGGAAACGCGGCAGAAGCATGGCTTCTGCCGCTGTTCAGCGGCCATATAGTGACGTCAGCAATGTTTCACTGCACAGTAATACCTGATAAATTCTGGTGAGTTTTCTGGGTATTTTTAAATTTATTTAAGGGTTGAGTGCTCTGGGGTTATATTGGGAATCGACGATTCGATCGGAATATCAAACTTTGTCTAAGTGTTTTTCCAGATAACTGTAGAATATGTTAAAGAGTTCGACCGGATATAAATACCCAGGTTTTCCCCTGCCGGAATAATTCCAAGTGTTGGATTTTTCTGTGGTTAAAAGACGTTCTGAGTAGTGCAAGTAACGCGATGGTCCCTCTAGAAGACAACAAACCTTAACTCGATTATGTGACCGTCTTGAACTGCCCTTTGAACCTTCGGGTTTGGGGCAGTACGGCGTGCCACATGTGAGGCGTTGGCTTGACCCTTCTACGGCTGGACCGTTGGTACTGAGGTATGAAGTGAATGTCTTTGAACCTATTTCATGTGTTGATCGGTGTCGGGAAAACTTGGGTGTTTGAATGTTCGATCGGAAAGTTTGATATATTCTATTTATCCGGAATTGGATACAATAATTGGAATTCACAAACAGTTATGAGATAACTGGATGAATGTTATAAATCTAGCAGTTTAGTCCCATACGATATTGAAAAGAGTTTTCGATAATGAGACTAAAATGCGGGATTTATATCAGTTAGGCATGTGATGTCTAAAGAGGTTGCGGATTCCAACTGTTGTAGTTTTACACTTTCTTTTCTGTGACCGTAAGTGTAATATGTGATATCGCCGGTTTCGTTGCTATATGTCAACGACAATTGGGATGGACATATTTACTTACGTTGATGACATGTGATGTTATGTGTTGCTGGATATGTTATATTGGATCGTCGTGTTTGAATAGCCGGGGGGTTTTTATGTGAGATGAGTGTTTTTTCATTTTCATTCATGTAAAAACTTGTATGTAATATTCTTTCATTTGGGGCGCTTCCAGGTAGCGGAAGTTGTCACCCGTTGTATATTATTTACTTTTCCGCATTAGGATAGACCCAAGGAGGGGAGCACAAGTAACCGGGTTCTGGGGTCCAGTGGGAGACCAACTCGAGGAGTCGAGTCCGGGTCTCCTAACCCTAGAATTGGCAGGGTTGCTTGCCGCTCTCGTAGGGGTCTAGGGGTGTGGGATTGGCTATTCATCACGACCGTGGAATCCGTGTTTTATACTGGCTCGTATTGAAAACACGGACGTCCTAGTATATCCAATATTTCATATAGTTATTCTGCTGCGATATCTGTGTTGTGATTCTGTGATGGATATAGTATATAGTATATATGATATATTATATAGACGTTACTTATGTTTTACACCCGCGCTAGCCCTGCCCTGCTCTGTCGTTAGTTACCTAACCTAACGGTGCACGAGGGGACATCGAGGCGAATGCGGATGGCATAAGTGTACGTCATATCTATCTGTGATGTTTAGGTATTTAAATGATGGGACTTCATTAATGTGATTAATGAAAGATAAGAAACCTAAGATGTTGTAGAATCGAATTTTAAAATAAAACAGGTAGCTACAGTTCTTGCTTTGCACAGCGGTATATATGATATACCCTGCACCTTATTCGATGAGGAAAGGACCGAGATCTCTTCACCGGGAGTGACTCCTTTAGCAATAACTGGCAGATGCTACACACTCGGTTTGATTTTTGATTGCTTTTAAGAGTTTTTTCTTTGCCCAGTGATATATATGATATATCCCGCACCTCATTCGACGAGGAAAGGGCCGACGATCCCTTCACCGGGAGTGACCCCTTTAGCAAAACTAGAAAAGCCTCAAAATCATTCCATTTTAAAAACTTCATTTGATTCTACAACGATATCAAGTTCATTACGCAATAGGTTTTCAGAAAAACCTGACGTAGCCCTCCGTCATTTCAGATAAGTACTAGTTAGTATTCGTGCTACGTTTGTTGACTATGTTAAGACGTAGTGTGCGGTAGCTAATTAGTGCTTATCTGTATATGCATATGATGCGATTGGATTAGGGTAGTCGTTCGACTTTGTTGACTATGTTAAGGGTCGTGCGGGTGGGTTTAATTCAATCGGGAAATGACGGGTTGAACTTGACTAGCACTTATGATTTGTTGACTATGTTAAGGTCATATAGCTGCTAGGGGCAAAAGATTATCGGGAATTTCAAGTGTTGAAATTTGCAATGAGATTGCATACCTTCTATGAGATAGTTGGATCCCGATGCCCACTGCGAGTAAGAGTTACTCCTGGGAGAGTTTTACACAGTGCAATTAGCCGATCAAGTAGGTGTCTAGAAAGGTGTTAACGAGGTTACGCCTCTGGGAAAACGAGGTTTACATTAATTAGGTTCGTGCGAAAGCACGGGGGACCTCCCTCAAAGTACCGACACTGGCCTGGCTGAAAGATTGGCGAACTTGTAGTGTGTAATTAATCCCGGCTAGTCTTTCCTTTTAGGGTTTGAAGGAAGATTTGATAAAAAGCAGTGGGAGCCATCCTGATTAGATAAGATAATAACCAATCTGATCTTGCTTACGCTAAAGTGTTTTCTTCTCTCTCTCTCCAGGTAGCGACCATTTCATGCCTTAATCAAGATAATAATATGGATGTATTGACCGAACACGCATGTTATACTGTGCTGGGGAACGTTGGTTCCGTTCTTTCTTATAAAAGTTATAGGAATGAACAGGAAATAGGGGAATACCAGGATTCCCATGCCACCCGAATGAAGAAAGTACATGATGATGCATTTTCTTCGGGTGTGTTCGTTACTGAGAACTGTTTCTCCATTTGCTCTACGTCCTGGGTATTGGATACCGGGTCAGGATCCCATATATGTAATCAGTTACATGGGCTTAGGAAAGGTAGAGAACTTGGAGAAGGTGATAAAGACATTAGAGTTGGAAATGGTGCAATTGTTGCAGCTAAGACTGTCGGGGAATATCACCTTGTATTACCAACTGGTAATACATTGGTTCTGAACGAATGCTATTACATGCCGAACCTGATATGCAACATTATATCGGTTTCTTTGCTAAGTAAAGAAGGATATAATTTTGTATTACAGGACAATGTTATGAACATTTTCCATAACCAAAAGTTGGTTGGATCAGGCACGTTGTGCAATGGCATTTATGTTCTAAACCAATCAACAGTTCTGAGTATAACAAACACACACAAGAGGAAGAGTTCAGAACTGAACGATTCTTTCTTGTGGCATTGTAGACTAGGTCACATCAATGCGACACGACTGGCTAAGTTGCATAAAGATGGATATTTGAAACCTTTCGAATTTTCATCTTATGACACTTGCCAGTCATGTCTCAAAGGCAAGATGACCAAAACCCCGTTTACGGGACACGGAGAAAGAGTTACCGAACTCTTAGGACTGATACATAGTGATGTATGTGGTCCCATGTCTACACATGCCAGGGATGGTTCTTCGTACTTCATTACATTCACTGACGATCTCTCTAGATTCGGATATGTGTTCCTGATGAAACACAAATCAGAAGGTTTTGAGAAATTTAGAGAATATAAACAAGAAGTCGAGAACCAAACCGGAAAAAGTATTAAAATCCTTCGATCTGATCGAGGAGGTGAATACTTGAGCAATGAATTCCTGGACTTCCTAAAAGAGAATGGGATTCTCTCTCAGCTGACTCCTCCATATACACCACAGCACAACGGTGTATCTGAACGGAGGAACCGCACCCTATTAGATATGGTGCGCTCTATGATGAGCACAGCTGAGTTACCTATTTCCTTCTGGGGATATGCGCTGGAGACAGCAGCATACCTATTGAATCAAGTTCCATCTAAATCTGTACCTACCACACCATATGAGATATAGAGTGGGAAGAGACCGTATTTTAAACGAGTTATAATATGGGGTTGTCCGGCCTATGTCAAAAGACAAAATCCAGACAAACTCGAGGCACGGTCAGTTCTTTACAAGTTTGTGGGATATCCTAAGAATTCCTAAGGATATTTTTTCTACCATGCCGAAGAACAAAAAGTGTTTGTTTCTCAATATGCCACCTTTTTAGAAAAGGAATTTCTTGAAAAAGAAATTAGTGGCAAAGTGGTAGAGCTGGAAGAGGTTCCAGATACACAAACAGTAACTGAAGATTTAGTGGAACCAGAAGATTCAGTAGCTCCCAATGAACCTCAGCCTCTCCGCCGATCTAGTAGGGTTCCTCGCCAGCCTGAGAGATACTACGGTTTTCTCATGGATGGTGGGAGCGAGGATTGCATCATGGAGGATGATGACCCAACTAGCTTCGAGCAGGCCATCACGAGTAGGGACTCAGTGAAATGGCTGGATGCTATGCGGTCCGAGATGGAATCCATGTACACCAACAAAGTATGGACTTTGGAAGTTGCTCCTGAAGGGGTAAAACCCATTGGGAGCAAATGGATCTTCAAGAAAAAACTTGGTGTAGATGGGAAAGTGGAGACTTTCAAAGCTAGAATTGCAGCAAAGGGTTTTCGTCAAAGACCAGGTGTGGACTATGACGAGACCTTTTCTCCAGTGGCTATGCTTAAATCCATCCGAATCATGCTTGCCATTGCTGCCTTTCATGACTACGAAATCTGGCAAATGGATGTTAAGACCGCCTTTCTAAATGGTGATTTAGAAGAGTGCGTGTACATGACTCAGCCAGAGGGCTTCGTAGACAGTGGGAGCAGCGGGAAGGTGTGCAAGCTGCTTAAATCCATTTATGGATTAAAGCAAGCATCGCGGAGTTGGAACATCTGCTTTGACGTCGTTATCAAAGAGTTTGATTTCGTCAAAAATCCAGATGAACCTTGTATCTACAAGAAGGTGGCAGAGAGTAAGGTTGTCTTCCTCGTATTGTACGTGGACGACATACTCTTGATAGGAAATGATATTCCTATGCTGCAATCGGTCAAGCTCTTCTTATCACAAAGATTCTCAATGAAAGATCTTGGTAATGCCTCCTGCATATTGGGAATTAGGATCTATAGAGATAGATCCAAACGGATTTTGGGATTGTCCCAATCCAGGTACATTGACACCATACTAAAGAGGTTTAGTATGGAAGAGTCCAAGCGTGGGAATATGCCCACGATCTCTGGAGTCACTCTCTCCAAAGAGATGTCTCCCAAGACTGATTTGGAGAGAGCTCGCATGCAAGGGATACCCTATGCTTCGGCGGTAGGCTCTATCATGTATGCGATGCTATGTACCAGACCCGATGTAGCATACTCACTAAGTGTAGTGAGCAGGTATCAAGCTGATCCTGGAGAGAGTCACTGGACAGCTGTGAAGAGCATTCTCAAGTACTTACGAAGGACTAGAGATATGTTCTTGGTGTATGGTAACGGAGAACTCCAAGTGGAGTCCTTTACCGATTCGAGCTTCCAGAGTGATAAGGATGACTCTAAGTCACGGTCGGGCTTTGTCTTTACCCTTTACGGAGGGGCGGTTAGCTGGAAGAGTTCCAAGCAGGAAACCGTGGCAGACTCGACGATGGAGGCTGAATACATCGCTGCCAACGATGCTGCTAAAGAAGCTGTCTGGATCAAGAAGTTCATTTCTGAACTTGGAGTGGTTCCATCCATTGAGCATCCAATACCTTTGTATTGCGATAACAATGGAGCGGTGGCTTTGGCTAAGGAACCCAGGTCCCATAAGCGGTCCAGGCATATTCTGAGGCGGTATCACCTGATCCGGGAGATAGTTGATCGCCGGGAGATCGAGGTCAGGAGAGTTGACACGAAGAACAACACAGCGGATCCACTCACGAAGGCCATTCCCCAGATACAGTTTGAGAGACTCTTCGGGATGCTCGGTATGAGATACTACAGCAGCTGGCCCTAGTGCAAGTGGGAGATTGTTAGTTGTATGTATGCCCTAGAGGCCAGTATTGTACAGATTATGTATATTATATTGGATGCTTGGACATATATAGAGATGACTTTCTTGCTCGACATGATAGTATGCTATCTGGTTGCACTTTATCTTAACATGTACACTAGTCTCTTTATACTGTCTTATAGTTACATGTTGGTAAAGCCCTTAGGATTTGTACTTGACTACCTGGACTATGATGCAGATCATACTAGTGGGGACAAGGTAGTCCATAAGTACATCCTTCAAGGTCCCTAGTCGTGGGTGTATCGAGACGGGGCATCGATATACCAGAGTAGACTAGCGTATACGCTTCTCGACCCATGTGATGGGCGATGGATGATCCTATATCCATTGGTGTTTGACATCAGAGATGGTATACGGGTGCTCAGTGGAGACTGGGTACACTGGACGGACTCGCCGAGAACTCCCAGATGGTATTATACCTCACGTCAGATGGCAGTTCTCAGGTGACACTTGTACAGGTTAGTCTGTAGACCCGAGATCGTCATAGAGTCTTGTGTGATTCCCACTGTGCTTTGATCTCCACCTTACCACGTCCATTAGGGCGTGCAAAACGGTGGTCTTTGGGTACAGTCCCGAGTCACATGGAGGCAATGAGCGATAGGAGGGGTTTCGTCTCTCCCGGTATTGGGGGTAGATGTTGCGCTGTGCTCGATTGGCCGTAACAGGGAAGTCCCTGGCCAGGGATGATCAGAGATTTGCTGGTAAGTGTTACCAGTAGTTTCTCGACCCGTTATGAGCCTCACATCGGCACGACTTATCGGGTTATTGGGGTCTGACGTATACCACCCCTAGACTTGATATGCGACGTATCAGACGAAGAGACCGGACTGTATAGTAAGTGTTACTGGTCGAATTCGCAGGAGTGTGAGCGGGATAGCTCGTCGATCTTCTGATCGCTCAATACCCGGGTGGCCGTTACGTTTAGCAGACCGCTTGCGGCTTGTGGGTGCTTGATATGATCATCATCTGCTACCGGCGTATTGACGAGTCTTTAGAGTCCTACACAGAGGTTTCCTGGTTCAAGCGAAACGAAATAGGAGCGCATATGAGATATGTGCAGGACCGAGAATAATGCGTGTATGTGATACCGCATTTCATTCTCGCGATAAATGTTTCGATTGGTTATATTTGATATGACCTAGTTATCGAATCATTGATTCGATAAATCGATACATTGAATACTAGTCGGTTATGTACGACATGACCGGATCATTGAATCAAATGTTGCATTAACTAGTATTAGTTCACTTTATACGGATTTTCTCACTTGATGCACATAGTATATGTGATATGCTTTTGTGCACTTTTTTGTATCATGTTTGATGATACTTGATCATTTAGTTAAGTATATAGAATTAATCCATGGTTAATTTGATAATTAGGGTTTTTGCATATTCATTTATTTATTTATTTGTTTATTTATTTATTTGGAAAAGATAAAGATAAGAATGGTGGCTTTCTTTGTCATTAGTTGAAGCTTCATGAAGCCTTGACTTTTGTAACCATCCTTATCTTCATGCTTAACCCTAACCCATCCAATTGACCATGGTTAATTCTCTACACTTAACCCTAGTTTGAGTTATGATAAGTATTTGATTTTCTATTTCTTTTAGATAGAACTTATCATAACCATCATCTTCTTCTTCTTCTTGAAGCTCAAGGTCCATCAATGGCAACTTGAGTTAAAGTGAGATAAATCCAATTCTAAAGTGAACCCACCTCCTATTTCTTCACCCTCTACCACTTGCCAAGTGGTTTTGGGTGTTTTCTTCACAAGTTTCACTACTTGGTGAAGTCGGAGCTTGAACTAGTGCAACCTCGACGTAGATCGTCTTTGACACGAAGCCGTCGAACTATTCCGCTCACTTCTCTGATGAAGCCGTCACGAGAGTCCGAGGTTCGTGATGGACAGCGAGGGGATGACCACATGGAGCTAAGCAAGTGGATATCCGGATCTACAAAGGTTGTAGTTTCCGACCTTTAGTTTATTTGCTAACTAGTTTAGTTTTTCGCCTAGAATTCTAGTCTACGATCCGTGTTAGGGTTTCTCGGCACCAATAATTTTAAATTGGCATGTTCGATGCCTTGTGAGACCTCTATAGGGTGCCTAGGAACCTTTCACATGGCCGGCCACTTGTGAGGGTGGGGGGGCTTTTCTTTTAGTGTTGAGAAAAATGTTAATCTTATTTTTTGCATGCTACATTTTTCCTCACCTCTCTCCAAGTTCTTTTTCCTCCACCACAAAGGCAACATCCTCTACCCCAAATGAGATATATAGATCTTCACTATATTCTACAGCAAACCTTGGGCACGTCAACTAGCCAGCTTCGTGCCCGAGTTGCCTCGGTATAGAGGTGAGAGCCCGTAAAAGATGCAGACGATGTGGTGCCCTTCCGGCAAGGAGGCGACGACCGGAGTTTCCATGGGAGATCGGGACGACGACGAGAAGACCGGAGGACTCGGATCAGTCGGTATATCTCTCTTCCCCATCTTGTAGTTAGCTAGGACTAGTTAATGGCCCGATCCGGGTTTTAGTGCGCGGTGGTGCCGGTTTGCTAGTTTGCAAAATTAAAGTTTACCATCACTTCCGCATTTGGCCTCGGGATGGAGGCCGGGGCGCCGCCGTGCACTTACAGTGGTATCAGAGCCTCGCCATTAACATAGTCTAGCTTTGTTTAATGTGTTTACATTTCCGATCGACCAAAATTCCAAAAACCCGCGTTTTCACATACATCAGTTTTCTGTTGAATTTTTTCTTGCTCGAAAATTTTTTCAGGTTGTAGAAAAGTGATGTACTAGAAATTCTAAGAACACTGTAGAAATTCGATACAGTGACTCCACAGTGGGAGCGTGGAACCGCGGCCAAACACCCCTTTGTGCCGCGGTTCCGCCGCACTATGTTGAGATCACTGCATCAAATTTCTGCAGTTGCTCTCTGGGTTGATTTTAGGGTTTTTGGAATTTAGATTTGGGCCCAGAATTTCTGTGAGTGCTACAGTATTGCTTTGGGGCCCACTTGGTAAATTTGAAAGATCGGATATTTTAAACACATTATTTCACAGTATTTACATTATATCTGCGACCGTGAATGTCACTCGATCGGTAAATCCTGTCTAACTGCTATAGCCATGTTAGACGGATTTGCGAACGTGACTTTCACGTTGATGTTTTGTGATTTTGCTGTGATGTTGCGGATCGGTCGTGGGGATAGCCTGGATGCAATGCTAGTACAGTTTTGTTGTATTATGTACATTTGATATTGCGGGGCGAGCGTCCGACATGTGGACTGCTGTCACTGCCTGTTTGTATTATTATTTTGGGGCACGACCAGGTTGCGGTCGATGTACCCGTTGTATGTATATTTTACTTTCTGTACTAGGATTGCCCCGCGGAGGGGTGCACGAATAGCCGGGTTCTGGAGGGCAACAATCCAGCATCTCATGGCATTGAGACGGAGGGGGCTTTACTCTAGAATTGACGGGCTATTCGCCGCACTCGTACGGGGTACGGGTTGACCCAGGAGGGGTGCCCAAGTTACCAGATTCCGTGAAGTGCTGGGTGGTCCATTCACGTTGCTGAAGGGGGCTGCCTCGCTTCAGGTTTTGGCGGGTAACTTGCCGCACCCGTAGGGGTCTAGGATTTCATTGCACAGGCTATCCACACGACCAGGGGAACGTCGGGTTTCAGCGGCTCTGTGAAACCCGGGGATCCCAGATATCTGTATTGTTCTGTGATGCTGTACATTTATGTGATGTTGCATTTTTTATCACGCCTTGAGCGAATATAATATATTGGTATATATATATTAGTAGATGTTGTATATGTTTTGCATCCGCGCTAGTCCAGTCCCCGCTCTGTCGTTAGTTAGCTAACCTAACGGGTAATGACGGGATCCAGTGGCGAATACGGATGGCATATACGTACGTCAGTATATTTTCGTTCTTTGTGGTATGATCAATTGATGGGACTGCGTTGATTCGGATCAATGCAAGTTAAAAACGAACCTAATCTGATGTTGTTGGAACTTTTTCAAAAAAAGCTGTTATTGCAAGGACATTCACTTTTGTTTTGCATCGTGGTATTCAGTTGGAATATCCTGCTCCTCAATCGACGAGGCAAGGGCCGAGATCCCTTCACCGGGAGTGACCCCTTGGACAAAAGTTTGCGTCAGGGCAATAACTTCACTATAGCCGATTGCTTTTGCTTTGCACCGTGGTATTCAGTTGGAATATCCTGCACCTCATTCTACGGGGAAAGAGCCGAGATCCCTTCACCGGGAGTGACCTCTTTAGCAATGGTTTTCGTCACTGTATTTTAAAAGCTATCCGTTCCTTCAACGATATCAAGCTCATTACGTTAAAGGTTTTCGCCAGAAACCATTCGTAGCCCTCCGTCGTTTCAGACGGGTAGCACGTAGTATTCATGCTATGTTTGTTGGCCTTCGTCAAGGCATAGTGTATGGTAGCTGCTTGTTGCCTTTCTGCAGCATAGATAGTTGCGTTGGTTTGGGACAGTCGTATAGCCTTGTTGGCCTTCGTCAAGGGCTTGTGCGGGTGGGTTCAAATCAACCTGGAGAATGACGGGTAGAACTTGACATGTGACTTATGATTTGTTGGCCTTCGTCAAGGTCATAAGAGCATGGGGAAAAAATCACATCGGGAGTTTCAAAAGAACTGAAACTTGCCAGATATGCGCATACCTTCTGGAGTGTGATACCATGAGCGGATTCCGTCACGTTATCATGCGGTGATAGTTGGATCCCCATTCCCACTGATGAGTTGGTTTACTCCTCGGGTGACCCCGACTAATTCTTCTTTCAGGTTTGGAGGAGAGTTTGACGGTACAGTGGGAGGTTTCCAGATTAGATAAATTGGTAACCATTCTGATCTAGGTTAGAGTGCACGCTGAGTGTTTCTTTTCTCTCTCTCTTTGGCAGCGACCATTGACCCGACCCTAATACTATGACTTAGTAACCAAGTTGACCGAACCTTCTTAAACACTGGCTTTTGGATTGTCAGAGTTGCGAACCTCATTGCCACTCCTACTTTTACCTATTTCTCCAGGACACCCCGTATTACTACGAACGTCCATTTCCATTGGACAAAACCATCGTATGGTTATATACGAACTCGAAGAAATTCGAGGATGGTTTCAGGTTCTGGAGGAAACGGATAGGACTATTCAGTTGTCTTTTCCTTTTACCTTCTCTCAGGTTGTCAGTACCCCTTAGATTAGGGGATAGTACACCT
This sequence comes from Agapanthus africanus, assembly GCA_030015575.1. NCBI lineage: Eukaryota > Viridiplantae > Streptophyta > Magnoliopsida > Asparagales > Amaryllidaceae > Agapanthus > Agapanthus africanus. The sequence continues at coordinate 406,436,794 of CM057337.1, forward strand.
ATTACGCAAATTGGATAGTCTTCTTCCGAACCTTAGGCTGGTGCCGAACGGTAGGGAATGAGGAAAACCAATTAGCCTAAACGGTGTACAGAAGGTATTATGTAAAGACAAAGAAAGGGATTAGAAGGAGGGCAAAGTAAATTGCGACTGATATTCACGACCAAACCAAGTATTTCATTACCACTCCCACTTCACCTTTGTATTTCTCCAGGACACTCCGTATCACTACGAAGATCCACAGTTTATTGGATACTCCATCGTATGGTTATATACGAACTCGAAAGGAACTTGTTCCAGTTCGGGGATGGATTCTGGTTCAGGAGAAATAGGAATAAGGTTTATTCGGTTGTCTTTTATCTTCACCTTCTCTCGCATTGCGAGTGCTCCTAGGATTAGGACAGTACACCCATTATGCTTATTGGATAGTCTTCTTCCAAACCATAGGCTGGTGCCGAACAGTAGGGATGGAAGAAAACCACTTGGGCTAAAGGGGTGTGCAGAAGGTAATGACTAAAGACATATAAAGGGATTTGGAGAGGTGGCAAAGATTTATACGGTTACAGTTGTGAATCTGGAAGAGGCATTACTAGGAATACTGGGATACCCCATCGAAACATTTCAATGTTTCAGTGCCACTGTGTACTGTTAAAAGAAAACTGATTTCCCAATTAGTCCTTACTCCAGGGTATGTATTTACCAGGTATGATACTCACATCTGTATGGTTTTACAGATGATGAGTGGGAGTAAGTTATTGGGAATTGGGTGATCATCCTCATTATATCGGGATTCGTTGTAATCAGTGATATTTGAGGAAGTCACCTGGACTGTTTGCCGGTTGGCAAATATTTGGTTTTGAATATCTGCTGTTATGCACCAATTTCAAATTGATTTATCTGTACGACTATTTTCATAGAGTGAGATATACCTCTTTGAAATTATGTCTGTGACATTTACCCATATCAGTGGATGGTTAGGTAAGGAGCATTAAACAGCGGTGTAATTCTTCATAACCATAGTACAGTTTTCAACCTACGACACACAGTGAATGAGTTATCAGACTCAATGGACTTATACAGAGTATTGTATGTTGTCCAAGGTCCATCAGGACAGAGGGGTTGGTCCTCGTACTATATTCGGTTTACTTATGACTTCTCTAGTTTTTAGACAAGTGTTTCGTGGAAACACAGGGTCCGAATTTTGAGAAGTTATAGGTATATGAATAAAGTAGAGAACCAGGTGTTGCAAGTATCGGGATTCTTCAAGGAGATCGAAGATGTAGATACTTGTGTACGGTATTCAGGTGATAGTAATGATTAAGAGAACTTTCTTCTCTTTCAGGTTACTCATAATTGGAAGCATTCCTAAGTTGAGTAACGCTGATAGGCCTCCTTCCATTTAGTCAACATGCACTGGAGATAGCTGCATGATTTGAATCTGGTTCATTTAAGATCAGTGCCTCTGGTTCTATATTGGATATAGAACAGTTCATAACTTAACGTTGTTAAGGTACGGGGAGTTGTCCGGGTTATGCTTAAAACCAGACACTGGATAACTCAAGACACGTTTCTGTAATGGCTGTTTGTGGGTTGACCCAGGCTATGACGAGGGTTGACTTTCTACCATCTGGAAGATCAATAGTGATATTGTTCTGAACTCGCCACAGTTTTAATAAAAATGGATTTTTTCAGAAAACAGTAGTGGGAGTATGGTAGAACTGGAAGTGATTCCAGAACCGCAAACGATTACTGAAGATTTGATAGGAACCTAAAGATTCAATCTGGTTTGACATTTCATTGGCCACTCCGCAAACAGGTAGGTAACTTCAGGCACCCGAGAGGTACTCCGGTAGCCTCAAGGACGGTGACAGGGAAGTTCTTGTTTACCCACACTTGCCATTGCTGTTGTTTCAGACTGTGAGACCCGGCAGGAGGATGAGTATAGCGTCGTTCTAAACTTGCTTTAGAAGTGTACGTGTATATGACTCTGCCAGAGGGTTGTCGTAGTCAGTGGGAGCAGCGGAAGCATTGGTGGACAGGCAGCTTATGTCTATTTATAGACTAAAGCAGATATAGCGGAGATAGATCATCAATTTCTGATGTGACAGTCATAGGCTTGACTTCATCGGAATAGGGGATGGATCTGTTGAGAAGGTAGTAGGGTGTGATGTCATGGTATTTGGATGACATACACAGAGTAGGAAGGGATATTCCTATACTACGATCGGCTATACTTGGTCGTCACACAGTGGTTTCTCCACAAAGGAAATGGATTTTGTATCAGACATACTGGTTACTAGATCTATGGTTTTAGATCTAGATTTGGGTGGTTTCCCAATCAAGGGTACTTAGACAGCATTCTTGTAACGTTTTAAAAATGATTAAATAAATAATTAAATGAATAAAAGTGTTTAAGTGAATTTTAGGATTTTCGGTAAAGTAAAATGTATTTTTCGTAAAACCAAACCGTGATTGTTTTTCATTATAATTTTAAAAATATCTATTTTAATTATGAAATTACTAGTAAATGGTGTTTATTTAGCCACTTATAAATTTTTAGTTTAATAAAATATTTTTCCTAAATTAATTATTTTAAATATTAACATAAGCTTTATTTTTACACTAAATTAGTGTAAATTACAAATTTAAATGGTTTTAATTTGTAAAAATGAACCATGGCATGTTAGAATTTAGTATGTATCATGCAAAATTATTTGCAAATTTTTCCTATTTTCTAGAGCTTTCTTGAGTTGCTATAGTAAATAAATAAATAAATAAAGCATGAAAAGACTTTTATTGATGTTTCTTCTCTTGAAACTTCTACACACTTTTTCCACTCCCTTCTTTCTCTCCCTCACCTCTTTAGGGCCGGCCACAAACCGCCCATGGATGCCCCCCCCATTTTCCACCTCATTTTTATTCAAAATTCATCAAAAACACATCAAAAATTCAATTAAAATTCCACAAAATCCTATTTATTCCATACTCTTTATTCCTTGCTCATTTTTATATGAAATTTGGAGATGGAAAGCATACATTTTGGAGGCTCAATTCTTGTTTGTATTTCACATTTTGAAGGTATAATTTTCTTTCTTTTGATTTATTGTTATTAGATGTTCATATTAAGCTTAATTAGATTTAATGAATTAATTCTATGTTCTTTTTTTTAAAATGCAAGCTAGGGTTCTAAATTCAAGTTATGATTTTTAATAATTAATTAGGGTTATAGTAGTTAGTTTAACACTTTTACTATTAGGAAATCTTGCATGGTTATTGTTTAACAAATTGTTATTCAAAAATTGTTTTAAATTAGGAATTTAGTTAACTAGGTTTTTGCAAAATGTGGTTGTGGTTAATATAAAATTCTAATTTGGGTTGTTATCATTGGATTATAGTTTTAGTGGAAATATTAGCATGTTAATGGAAAGAAAAACTTAGTTTGATTGCTAGTTTCTATGGTTAATTGATAAATTATGATAAAAATTGCTAATTTTGTAAACTAAATTTTAGAAATTCCTATATAAATGAGATTAAAAATATAATTATGGTTTCATTATATCATTATCATCATGAATTGTGGTTTAAGTCATTAATTTATGCAAAATCATGTTTTGTGGTGGAATTGTGGTATTTTGCTTGAAAAATGTTGAAAATTGTTAAAGGGTGCAAACTAGAAATTTCAAATTTATACAAAATTGTGTAATAAAAATATAGTAATGGTTTGTATAGTCTAGTGATGCTATTTAATGAGTTTTATGACCATTGGTTTCATTTAAATGTCAAGTTTTGATGAAAAACGGTAAATTGGCATTTTCGGGTTTTTTCGAAAACGGACGATTTGATCGATTTTAGTGTTTCGATGAATTTGATCATGTTTTACAATATAAGTAATGTGTTTTAAAACTACGAGTTATCTGTTGATGTTTATCTCGATCCATCGGAGTTTGTACGCCGATATCGAGCGATATTTGGTTCTTTTGCGTGGACGGGACATAGGTTTTAACCTATGCTTGTTCCTTGTATCGTTTGACTTGTGTATGTGATTCGGTTTACGATGCAATTTATATGTTTGCGTTTAGGTACCCTTCAAGTGGACTGCGGGCGATGAAGAGGAGGATGGCGACACCGTCGTCGGCAGACATGGACCAGGTGAGTAGATGCATATCTACGGAGGGAAGTCTGGTGGATGGCGTTTAGCACCCCCGCAACGTAGAATAGGAATAGTACTTATTGACATTAGGAAACAAGATGTGACCCTAGTAGGACCCTAGTATTGACCCTAGGCTGAACTAGACTGATTTAGGAAAACCTTATCAGGGGATGAGTACCTTGGAAAAGTTCTTAGGTTTCAGGTAGAAACACACACGCACACACTGAAACTCGACATGGAGTATACGTATATGTGTGTATATATATAAAACTAGGTATAGGTGTATATATATATACAACACGTATATGGGATTCATTGATGTGATATGATGAAACAGTATAACTGGGCTTGATGCCGTGATTCTTGACTATACAGTCGTATTAAAGTGTTAGCGGATCATTAGAGAATGAGATAATGAACATGAATATATAAATTATGAAGGGTGGTGGTGATATTGAGGTACATGGGACGCTAAAATAGCACCTGAGCTGTAGCTTGTGACTTGATGATGATAAGATATCGGTATGACCTAATCACAATATGATACATGTGACATGATATTTCTGAGGATAAACTAATGATTATTCCATGATGGCAATGATATATGATTGATGTATGCGATTATAGTTTAGCACCTTGATCATGAGATGTGTTGATGATGACACAGTACGAATAATGAGACACCTAGGAGATACTTGACCCGTACCCCGATATTGGGATGCCGTACGATGGATTTTACCGTACGAGGCTTAGATATGATGATTGATCCGCACTCTTGATTCGAGGAATCCGTACTACGTACGTGACGCTATTGAGGCGGGATCGCCGACTATTAGAGATATTGGTTCAGACCTTAGGTAGATGCTTGTTTCATGTTAACTAGTTTCTTAGGTTAGTTCCTTAGGATATGAGATGGACACTAGTTTATGTTCGACTCACATAGTGGTAGTTGTACTCGTATATCGCGGAGGAGTGGATAATGCACACCTGTATTACATTCATATTGTAATCATCATGGTGCATGTTCTTACATATGTTGCTATAATCAGTATAAACCTTACCTGTTAGGACACCAGCACCATTACCGATGATGCGCATATTCCACGCACACTTATTTGCCGGCTCACACACATCATCATCGGTAATTGCTATGTCATGTACACTTTAGATCATATTATCTTTTATTGATAGAATCAGTTAACCACTAAACCGATAAAATATTGTGATTTCTCTCTTATGTTAGTATAAGACATGATATTTATTATTTAGACATTCATGCATTCATATTTTCATGTTATCGCGCAGTATTATCAGCATATGCCGACACTTATCATATACTTACTCATGATTTTGAGATTTGGATTTCTATGAGATTTCTGAATTTTTGGGGAAAACCGCAAAATATATAAAAACATCTCTCTCTCTCTCCTCTTCTCTTTTCAAAATAAGATGCGGTTTTCTCGTGATGTATGTGTCGTCCACCATGAGATTTCATGTTTTCTGATGGATTTCGAGACCCGATTCGAGGAGTGGATGAACCGTCTCGGGTACATGGTGGGCCCGGTATGGTACCCCGGGGCAAGAAGATCGAGTTGTAGACGATGAGCCTGGCAGGGAAAGACTACCTACCGATGATGTCTGGCGCGGCGGATATCCGGAGGATACCGACCGTTGTCGTGAGATTTGATGATATGGGCCGATCCGGACTGACGGAGCACGACATATTGAGACTTGAGATTACATGTGTTGTGTCGATGCTTGACACGGATTTCCATGGATTTCATTGTTGAGATTTCAGATTCTTATACACATTTTACTATGATAACAGCTACAGATTTCTTATACATATATATCTGGATTTCAGGATTTGTTACTTTACATTCATGGTGCATGCATTTCATTTCATATGGCATAGTATTATATGAGGCACTGACACGAGCAGAGAGTATCTGCACTTACACGTAGTTTTACCCTGCTATTACTGTGGATTGGAATATAGTAGTGTATTATTATGACCTAGGATAGCGTCGTGCATTCGATTTCTTTTCGTATATGTCTTCTACTCACGAGTTGGCAACTCACCCCCGTTGTGCCAAATTTTATTACAGGTTCGATGTAGAGGTTTCCCTGGCAGCTTGCTGGCACATCTATTCTTTCAGGGTGATTTGCACGGTAGGTTGGTTCACTTGTATCCGAACCACCATTGTACTTTTATTCATTCATTTGTATCTAGTAAGCTCCATCAACCATACTTGTATTACTTGATAAGTTTATTGGACCAGCCTTTTATTTCGACCTTAGAGTCGCGCATGTATTAATCTGATCTGGTGGTTTTGTTTTCTTTTGAGTTTTGAGGCTCGCCCTTTGGCGTTGTATATTATTGTGTTTGTTGTGGTTGTTTCCGCCTGTTGGCGTTGAGCTAGCACCCGTTTGGGGATGCTTTTTATTGTTTATTTACTTTATACTTGTTGTACCCGTTTGGGGGCCAGTTTTTACTGAGGAGACTCTGCCGAAATTTTTGAGAAAATTTGCTGATGCTTTTAAACTTGTTTTCTTTTTCTTCTTCTTCTTCTTTTATGGTTTAGATTTCTGGGCTTCGGCTTACTTAGGTTACGTGGCGCCTCTAGACGCTTCGTAATCTAAGTGCCGGTCACGTTCCGTACTTTCGGGTCGTGACAAAGTTGGTATCAGAGCGCTAGGTTTAACCTTGTATAAGTCTAGGTGACCCTTGGTTGATGGAGTAGGCGATTTAGGTAGAGTAACGTACCGTGGGTATGGTCCGCGGCATACTTACGATACGCTACTCTGCTTAAGGAGCCTTAGGATGTACAATTGTTTGCACCGTATTCCATTCGTTCTTTTGATCTATCTTCGTCAATGTTGGAGGGTGGTTTCTGTTAACCACGGGCACACTGGCAGAAGGAGCTGCGGCTCGAATGCGATAACCATTAGAGTATTGGTTATTCTTGAGGATTGAAGCATTGCTTAGCGTGCGGATAAAGGGTATTCACATGCCGTCCGGATGAAGTTAAAGGGTTCGAACGATTATCAGAAAACCATTTTCCCAAGTTTAAGATATTCGGAAGAACATGCAGGTATTTCGATGGACCCTCTAGAAGAATGAAACCCTAACTCGACATAATGACCACGAGAACGCCCTTGAACCTTAGGGTTTACGGCAGTTCCGCGGTGCCATTAGTGAGGCTTGCGTTTGCCCTTCTACGGCTGGATCATCGATGCTGGGGTATGTACCGGATATTTTTAAACTGTACTTGAGTGTTGAGCTCTCGGGGAATTATGGGATTTTGATGGATCGATCGAAAAGTTTAATGTAGTCCGGATATCAAATGAAGGGATCGACTATGTGGGAGACTCTAGACATGAGTATTGCCGTTGGTAGCGCAGTCAGCACACCTATGAAAGAACGAGTTCGAAGCAGTCGACATCAGAGGAAAGAGGCGCACATTGACGATAGTGTTTACGATTGTGATTTAGTGATTTGAATTTCATATTTTCGTTGATTGGATTTTTGTATTTTGAGGACTTTGTTCTACGATTGGTATTTCATGTGTGTACCTTTATTCTATCTGTTTTTCATATATCAGTTGTATTGATGTTGTTTGGTACACACCCAGTACACTTGATTCGGTTTTATATATTTTGAGATTTTTGATTTGACTTCGTGCATAGGGGTTACACATGATTTTGACATATGTTTCGACCTAGTTTTCATGCATTTTTGTACTGTGATTTTGATTTTGATATTCGATGTATGTTTTCGTACACCATGTGCACCTGATTAGGATTCTTGCGCATACTTGGCCCACTTGATGCGATTTTGTGCACACCAGATGCACTAAATCGGGGTTTTGTGCAGATTAGATGCACCTGATATTGAGTCGTGCACGCCCGTTGCACTTGACAGATGTTTTTGGTGCACACCTGTTGCACTTAGTTTTGTTTTTGTGTGTATTCATGGTATCTTTAGTTGGTTTCGATTTCAGTGCGCACCGGACGCACATGATATTTTTATGATGTGATTGGGATTGATTTCAGTTTGAGCAGTATGTTTTCATAGTCATTATTATTTGATTTAGTAACCAGGCGGGACGTGTATGTTAAATAAAGGATATATATATATAACTATTTTTTTAAATTAAACGTCCGCTACTTATACCGTGACACGTGCATTGCACGGCGAATTTTCAAGAGGGGTTTTTGTATGCTTCTTTATTATGAGGCTTAGGCGATTTTACTAGGATGCGAAATATATATAAGTTATAGATTGATGTATATTATGATGGTTTTAACATTGGGTTATGATATTTTATTCTCTCCATAACTCCGATGATTGCGTTATGCTTGACGGAGTTGATTTTAGTTATGTATTGATGATTTCGGAGCCCCGACGATTTGAATGTTTTGCTAAACGTTTTAGTATTTGGAGGGGGAGTTTTAATTTAAATTCGGGGACCGAATTTCTTAAAGGGGGGAAGATTGTAACGTTTTAAAAATGATTAAATAAGTAATTAAATGAATAAAAGTGTTTAAGTGAATTTTAGGATTTTCGGTAAAGTAAAATGTATTTTTCGTAAAACCAAACCGTGATTGTTTTACATTATAATTTTAAAAATATCTATTTTAATTATGAAATTACTAGTAAATGGTGTTTATTTAGCCACTTATAAATTTTTAGTTTAATAAAATATTTTTCCTAAATTAATTATTTTAAATATTAACATAAGCTTTATTTTTACACTAAATTAGTGTAAATTACAAATTTAAATGGTTTTAATTTGTAAAAATGAACCATGGCATGTTAGAATTTAGTATGTATCATGCAAAATTATTTGCAAATTTTTCCTATTTTCTAGAGCTTTCTTGAGTTGCTATAGTAAAGAAATAAATAAATAAAGCATGAAAAGACTTTTATTGATGTTTCTTCTCTTGAAACTTCTACACACTTTTTCCACTCTCTTCTTTCTCTCCCTCACCTCTCTAGGGCCGGCCACAAACCCCCCATGGCTGCCCCCCCCCCATTTTCCACCTCATTTTTATTCAAAATTCATCAAAAACACATCAAAAATTCAATTAAAATTCCACAAAATCCTATTTATTCCATACTCTTTATTCCTTGCTCATTTTTATATGAAATTTGGAGATGGAAAGCATAGATTTTGGAGGCTCAATTCTTGTTTGGATTTCACATTTTGAAGGTATAATTTTCTTTCTTTTGATTTATTGTTATTAGATGTTCATATTAAGCTTAATTAGATTTAATGAATTAATTCTATGTTCTTTTTTTTAAAATGCAATCAAGGGTTCAAAATTCAAGTTATGATTTTTAATAATTAATTAGGGTTATAGTAGTTAGTTTAACACTTTTAGTATTAGGAAATCTTGCATGGTTATTGTTTAACAAATTGTTATTCAAAAATTGTTTTAAATTAGGAATTTAGTTAACTAGGTTTTTGCAAAATGTGGTTGTGGTTAATATAAAATTCTAATTTGGGTTGTTATCATTGGATTATAGTTTTAGTGGAAATATTAGCATGTTAATGGAAAGAAAAACTTAGTTTGATTGCTAGTTTCTATGGTTAATTGATAAATTGTGATAAAAATTGCTAATTTTGTAAACTAGATTTTAGAAATTCCTATATAAATGTGATTAAAAATATAATTATGGTTTCATTATATCATTATCATCATGAATTGTGGTTTAAGTCATTAATTTATGCAAAATCATGTTTTGTGGTGGAATTGTGGTATTTTGCTTGAAAAATGTTGAAAATTGTTAAAGGGTGCAAACTAGAAATTTCAAATTTATACAAAATTGTGTAATAAAAATATAGTAATGGTTTGTATAGTATAGTGATGCTATTTAATGAGTTTTATGACCATTGATTTCATTTAAATGTCAAGTTTTGATGAAAAACGGTAAATTGGCATTTTCGGGTTTTTTCGAAAACGGACGATTTGATCGATTTTAGTGTTTCGATGAATTTGATCATGTTTTACAATATAAGTAATGTGTTTTAAAACTACGAGTTATCTGTTGATGTTTATCTCGATCCATCGGAGTTTGTACGCCGATATCGAGCGATATTTGGTTCTTTTGCGTGGACGGGACATAGGTTTTAACCTATGCTTGTTCCTTGTATCGTTTGACTTTTGTATGTGATTCGGTTTACGATGCTATTTATATGTTTGCGTTTAGGTACCCATCAAGTGGACTGCGGGCGATGAAGAGGAGGATGGCGACACCGTCGTCGGCAGACATGGACCAGGTGAGTAGATGCATATCTACGGGGGGAAGTCGGGTGGATGGCGTTTAGCATCCCCGCAACGTAGAATAGGAATAGTACTTATTGACATTAGGAAACAAGATGTGACCCTAGTAGGACCCTAGTATTGACCCTAGGCTGAACTAGACTGATTTAGGAAAACCTTATCAGGGGATGAGTACCTTGGAAAAGTTCTTAGGTTTCAGGTAGAAACACACACGCACACACTGAAACTCGACATGGAGTATACGTATATGTGTGTATATATATAAAACTAGGTATAGGTGTATATATATATACAACACGTATATGGGATTCATTGATGTGATATGATGAAACAGTATAACTGGGCTTGATGCCGTGATTCTTGACTATACAGTCGTATTAAAGTGTTAGCGGATCATTAGAGAATGAGATAATGAACATGAATATATAAATTATGAAGGGTGGTGGTGATATTGAGGTACATGGGACGCTAAAATAGTACCTGGGTTGTAGCTTGTGACTTGATGACGATAAGATATCGGTATGACCTAATCACAATATGATACATGTGACATGATATTTCTGAGGATAAACTAATGATTATTCCATGATGGCAATGATATATGATTGATGTATGCGATTATAGTTTAGCACCTTGATCATGAGATGTGTTGATGATGACACAGTACGAATAGTGAGACACCTAGGAGATACTTGACCCGTACCCCGATATTGGGATGCCGTACGATGGATTTTACCGTACGAGGCTTAGATATGATGATTGATCCGCACTCTTGATTCGAGGAAGCCGTACTACGTACGTGACGCTATTGAGGCGGGATCGCCGACTATTAGAGATATTGGTTCAGACCTTAGGTAGATGCTTGTTTCTTATTGACTAGTTTCTTAGGTTAGTTCCTTAGGATATTAGATGGACACTAGTTTATGTTCGACTCACATAGTGGTAGTTGTACTCGTATATCGCGGAGGAGTGGATAATGCACACCTGTATTACATTCATATTGTAATCATCATGGTGCATGTTCTTACATATGTTGCTATAATCAGTATAAACCTTACCTGTTAGGACACCAGCACCATTACCGATGATGCGCATATTCCACGCACACTTATTTGCCGGCTCACACACATCATCATCGGTAATTGCTATGTCACGTACACTTTAGATCATATTATCTTTTATTGATAGAATCAGTTAACCACTAAACCGATAAAATATTGTGATTTCTCTCTTATGTTAGTATAAGACATGATATTTATTATTTAGACATTCATGCATTCATATTTTCATGTTATCGCGCAGTATTATGAGCATATGCCGACACTTATCATATACTTACTCATGATTTTGAGATTTGGATTTCTATGAGATTTCTGAATTTTTGGGGAAAACCGCAAAATATATAAAAACTTCTCTCTCTCTCTCCTCTTCTCTTTTCAAAATAAGATGCGGTTTTCTCGTGATGTATGTGTCGTCCACCATGAGATTTCATGTTTTCTGATGTATTTCGAGACCCGATTCGAGGAGTGGATGAACCGTCTCGGGTACATGGTGGGCCCGGTATGGTACCCCGGGGCAAGAAGATCGAGTTGTAGACGATGAGCCTGGCAGGGGAAGACTACCTACCGGTGATGTCTGGCGCGGCGGATATCCGGAGGATACCGACCGTTGTCGTGAGATTTGATGATATGGGCCGATCCGGACTGACGGAGCCCGACATATTGAGACTTGAGATTACATGTGTTGTGTCGATGCTTGACACGGATTTCCATGGATTTCATTGTTGAGATTTCAGATTCTTATACACATTTTACTATGATAACAGCTACAGATTTCTTATACATATATATCTGGATTTCAGGATTTGTTACTTTACATTCATGGTGCATGCATTTCATTTCATATGGCATAGTATTATATGAGGCACTGACACGAGTAGGGAGTATCTGCACTTACACGTAGTTTTACCCTGCTATTACTGTGGATTGGAACATAGTAGTGTATTATTATGACCTAGGATAGCGTCGTGCATTCGATTTCTTTTCGTAGATGTCTTCTACTCATGAGTTGGCAACTCACCCCCGTTGTGCCAAATTTTATTACAGGTTCGATGTACAGGTTTCCCTGGCAGCTTGCTGGCACATCTATTCTTTCAGGGTGATTTGCACGGTAGGTTGGTTCACTTGTATCCGAACCACCATTGTACTTTTATTCATTCATTTGTATCTAGTAAGCTCCATCAACCATACTTGTATTACTTGATAAGTTTATTGGACCAGTCTTTTATTTCGACCTTAGAGTCGCGAATGTATTAATCTGATCTGGTGGTTTTGTTTTCTTTTGAGTTTTGAGCCTCGCCCTTTGGCGTTGTATATTATTGTGTTTGTTGTGGTTGTTTCCGCCTGTTGGCGTTGAGCTAGCACCCGTTTGGGGATGCTTTTTATTGTTTATTTACTTTATACTTGTTGTACCGGTTTGGGGGCCAGTTTTTACAGAGGAGACTCTGCCGAAATTTTTGAGAAAATTTGCTGATGCTTTTAAACTTGTTTTCTTTTTCTTCTTCTTCTTCTTCTTCTTCTTTTATGGTTTAGATTTCTGGGCTTCGGCTTACTTAGGTTACGTGGCACCTCCAGACGTTTCGTAATCTAAGTGCCGGTCACGTTCCGTACTTTCGGGTCGTGACAATTCTAAGAGTATTTAGAATGGACGACTCCTGGCACGGTAGTGTACCTGCAGGTGATGGAGTCACCCTCTCTAAAGGTGTCTTATAGACTAAAGTAGAGAGAGATGTGCATGATTTGCAGATCACTTGCTTAGGCAATTGAGTCAATCATGAGATGTCTAGTACCACACCAGATGTTTTTCTTGCTCTACATGCAATAAGTTGACATTGATCCAATCCTGGAGAACGGAAGCAGTTTTAGAACATAAGTGGATGTTCTAGGGAAATGATAACGACAGCCTCATTCGGGAGACAGTTATCATTCCAGGCTTCCAAGGTGACCTGGACGACAAGGAGGTCGTCAGAGTTATTGTTTTCCCTTCTGACGAGGGGCGGTATTTTGGACAGATGGTCCAAGGCAATACTGAGGGAGGCATGGCGCAGGATACTGATTAAGTTCAGTTGACGATACAGTCTAAGAAGTTTGGATTTGGAGTTCATTTATGAGCTAGGTCCCATCAGATATCCAGACATATTCTAAGACAGGTATTGCTCATTTCGGGAGATGGCTTTCTCCGCGAACTTGAGATATAGAGAGACATAGAAAGAAACATCTAAGCGGATCCACTCACTGAGGCTATTCCTCGAACGCAATAGTTTCGCAAGTTAGCTTTGCGAGACTGACTAGTAGAGGAGTTGGGTGTTCGGTATCACACGGGCTGTGACTATGCGACATCGCAATAATTAGCTTTGAGTACAAGTGGGAGATTGTTGGAGATAGTGCCCTCAGAGTCAATTATTGGATCACAGGCACGTGATTGCAATAATTGAAGGAGGACCTATCCCGGTAGGACAGTCTTACTCGAGATGATAGTACGCTATCTGGTTTATCTTTATCATCGTGTACTGCTTTAGGTGACCTGACATGTCGCTATTACACGTTGATAGAGCCCCTAGGATTCTTGCTTGACCACCAGCAGTATGAGGGTGATCATATAAGTGGGAGCTGGTAGTCTATAAGCACATCCTTAAAAGGTCCCTAGTCGTGGGAGTTTCGAGACAGGGCATCGATACTCCAGAGTACACTAGTGTATACAGTCGAGACCCCGACGAGGGGCGGTGGCCGGTCTCACAAGCCATTGGTGTCAGTTGGATCACCTAGGATGTATACAGGTGCTCATTAGGTTATGAGTACACCGGACAGGACTCGCCGGGAACATGCTAGTTGGTCTTATACCAGACGTCAGATGGCTGTTCCCTGGTGACATGTGTACAGGTTAGTTCATCGACCTGTGGATCATCATTTGTCTCGTGTGAGTTCCCACTGTACTTTGATTACTACCCTACCACGCTCAAAGGAGACGTGCAAACAGGTTTTAGTTAGGTACAGTCCCGAGCCACATGGAGGCAGTGAGCGGATCTTCAGGGGTTCGTCTCTCCCGGTATTGGGGGTGAGGTCGCGCTGTGTCTAGGAGAGACATTACACGAAGTCCTTGGCCAAGGCAAGAGATTTACTGGTTGGTATTCCAGTAGTATCTCAGGGTGTTCTGGGCTACACTCCGACACGACTTGTACCACTTTTGGGGGTCTGACTTTTACCAACCCCCTAGGCCCGCCATGCGATGCTCATAGACGAACGGACCGGACTGTATGGATATTATCACAGACAGGCTCAGTAGGGTGTCAAACTGAGTTCGCTCACAGACGTCCCTTTTGGTCAATACTGTTAGTTATATGTATGCCCTAGAGGCCATTACTGTACATTGGATGTATATTGTAGTGGATGCTGGGACATATATAGGGAGGACTTTCTTGCTCGACATGATAGTACGCTATCTGGTTACTCTTTATCTTAACATGTATACTTTCTGTCTCTCTGTTACATGTTGATAAAGCCCTTAGGATGTGTACTCGACTTCCAGGACTATGATGCAGATCATACTAGTGGGGTCTGGGTAGTCAATAAGTACATCCTTCAATGTTCCTAGTCGTGGGAATATCGAGACGGGGCATCGATATTCCAGAGTAGACTAGCGTATATCTTCTCGACACATGTGATGGGCGATGGATGATCCCATATCCATTGGTGTTTGACATCGGAGATGGTATGCGGGTGCTCAGTGGAGACTGGGTACACTGAACGGACTCGCCGAGAACTCCCAGATGGTATGATACCTCACGTCAGATGGCAGTTCTCTGGTGACACTGGTACAGCTTTGTCTGTTGACCCGAGATCGTCATAGAGTCTTGTGTGTCTCCCACTGTGCTTTGATTTCCACCCTACCACGGCTCTACTGAGTCGTGCAAACAGGTGGTTTTTGGGTACAGTCCCGATTCACATGGAGGCAATGAGCGATAGGAGAGGATTCGTCTCTCCCGGTATTGGGGGTTGATGTTGCGCTATGCTCGACTGGCCATAACAGGAAATCCCTGGCCAGGGTTGCAGTGATATACTGATAAGAGTTATCAGTAGTTTCACGATTGTTATGGACCTCACGTCGGCATGACTTATCGAGCTACTGGGGTCTGACATTTACCACCCCTAGGCGAGATATGCGACATATCAGACGAACAGACCGGACTGTACGGTAAGTGTTACTGGTTGGATTCACAGGAGTGTGAGCGGGCTTGCTCGTCGATCTTCTGATCGCTCAATACCCGGGTGGCCGTTACGTTTAGCAGACCGCTTGCGGCTTGTGGGTGTTTGATATGATCATCACCTGCTGCCGGCGTATTGACGAGTCTTTAGAGTCCTACAC
Organism: Agapanthus africanus; assembly: GCA_030015575.1. Taxonomy (NCBI): domain Eukaryota; kingdom Viridiplantae; phylum Streptophyta; class Magnoliopsida; order Asparagales; family Amaryllidaceae; genus Agapanthus; species Agapanthus africanus. The sequence continues at coordinate 406,452,653 of CM057337.1, forward strand.
AGAGGTTTCCTGGCTCAAGCGAAACGAAATAGGAGCGCATATGAGATATGTGCGGGACCGAGAATAATTCATGTATGTGATACCGTATTCCATTCTCACGATGAATGTATCGAATGGTAGTATGTGATATAACCTAGTTGTCGAATCAAGGATTGATTCGATAAGCCGATACATAGGATACTAGTCGGTTATATGCGATTTGACCGGATCGTTAAATCAAGTGTTGATTTAATGATTTAATGTATAATTATATATTTGATATATTACTTTGCATTAACTAGTATTGGTTCACTTTAAATGGATTTTCTCACTTGAATATCACAAGTTGTATGTGTGATATACTTTTGTGCACTTGATTGTATCATGTTTGATGATACATGTTTACTTGGTTAAGTGTAAAGAATTAAACCATGGTTAAGTTAATGATTAGGGTTTTCTTTTTCTTACTTATTTATTTATTTATTTATTTTGGAAAAGATATGAAATGAAATGGTTGCTAGTTTTGTTTTTCTTTGAAGCTTCTTGAAGCTTTGACTAAAGTGACCATTTTGTCTCATACTTAACTCTAACCATTCCACTTAATCCTAGTACATTCTCTACACCTAACTAAGGTTAGAAAAAGATAAGTGTTGATTTTATTTTCTATTTTTAAAAACACTTATCATATTCTTTCTTCTTCTTCTGCATCTTCAACATGAAGAAAACCTAGCTACCATCAATGGCAACTAGTGAAAATGAGTGAGAAATCCAATTCTAAAGTGAACCCACTTCCTATTTCTTCATCCTCTACCTCTTGCCAAGTAGTATAGGGTGTTTTCTTCACAAGTTTCATGGCTTGGTGAAGTGGGAGCTTGATCTAATGATGCCTCGACGTAGATCATCTTCGGCATCAAAGCCGACGACCAAGCTCGCCCATTTCTTCGATGAAGCCGATGCTAGAGTCCGGAATCCGATTTGGACAGCGGAGGGACATCATCGCGGAGCTTAGGAAATGGTGGACCGGATCTACAAAGGTTGTAGCCCCTTTCCTTTTAAGTTAAAGTTGTTTACTCTCATCGCATCGTCTATATATCTAGTTAACGATCCGTATTAGGGTTTGTAGGCACTTGGAAAATTTTGAATTGGACATGTTTGATCACTTGTGAGACCTCTAGTGTGTGCCTAGGAACCCTACAGTGGTATCAGAGCCTAGCTAGAGCCTTAGGCGATGCATAGACGGAGTTAGAAATCCGATCGAACCGAAACCCTAACCCTAATATTGCTCTCTGTACATTTTTGAAATTCGTGGATTATTGTGAATTAAAAATATGCAGAAAAATTAGCAGGTATATCTAATAGTTACTGTGAAATTCGACAGCCTAATTCCATCAAAACGCCGCGGTTCCGCGGCACGAGCATGCCTCGTGCGGCGGTTCCGCGGCCGTTTAGTCACTTTATGCATTGAATTTTGTACAGTAATTCTTAAATTGTAGTACTGGTTTTCCTGAGAATTTTTAATAATTATTCAAGAGTTGAATTTTCTGGGTTGTATTAGGGACTCGGTGTTTCGACCGGATTGTCTAATTTTGTCAGTGTGTGTTTTTCCGGGCAATTTTAGAATATGTTAAAAAGTTCGACCGGATATAAATACCCACTTTTTCCCCTGCCGGAAAATTTCCAAGTGTTGGATTTTTCCGAGGTTTAAGGACGTTCTGAGTAGTGCAAGTAACGCGATGGTCCCTCTAGAAGACAACAAACCTTAACTCGATTATGTGACCGCCTTGAACTGCCCTTTGAACCTTAGGATTTGGGGCAGTACGGCGTGCCACATGTGAGGCGTTGGCTTGACCCTTCTACGGCTGGACCGTTGGTACTGAGACACGAACTGAATGTTTTTAGACTTAACTTATTTCATGTGTTGAGCTGTATCGGGAAAACTTGGGTGTTCGATTGTTCGATCGAAAAGTTTAACATTTTCTATCTTATCCGGAATGTGATACAATAATTGGAATTCACAAGCAGTTATGAGATAACTGAATGAATATTATAAACATAGCAGTTTAGTCTCACTTGATCGGTTGCCACGGAATTTTGATGTGATCAAAAGTCCGTCGCAATCACGTAACATACGCGGATACTCGCCGGGTAAACTTAATAGACAGCCTCACCCCATAGCCCCGACCAAGTGACTGTAGGAGAACCCCGTCGCCGAAAGCATCCTTTCGGGTGCTCGCGGCAGCGGTGTTCCGCCTTGGTGCACTTCGTCGATGGCGTCAGGGGTGCGGCCGCCTACTAAAGTTTGCGACGAGCATTCGATCAGAATGTCGGGAATCCTGTTGAATTCCCCGACTTAATATTGAAAAGTGTTTTCGATTTTGAGACTAAAATGCGGGGTTTATAATTGTTAGGCATGCGATGTCTAAGTATTTCATTTGATTAGGCATGCGATGTCTAAAGAGATTGCGGATTCCAACTGTTGTAGTTTTACACTTTCTTTTCTGTGACCGTAAGTGTAATATGTGATATCGCCGGTTTCGTTGCTATATGTCAACGACAATTGGGATACGCATGTTTACTTACGTTGATGACATGTGATGTTATGTGTTGCTGGATATGTTATATTGGATCGTCGTGTTCGAATAGCCGGGGGGGTTTTATGTGAGATGAGTGTTTTTCATTTTCATTCATGTAAAAACTTGTATGTAATATTCTTTTATTGGGGCACTTCCAGGTTGCGGATGATGTCACCATTTGTATATCATTTACTTTTCTGCACTAAGATAGACCCAAGGAGGAGGGCACAAGTAACCGGGTTCTAGGGTCCAGTGGGAGACCAACTCGAGGAGTCGAGTCCGGGTTTCCTAACTCTAGAATTGGTAGGGTTACTTGCCACTCTCGTAGGGGTCTAGGGGTGTGGGATTGGCTATTCATCACGACCATGGAATCCGTGTTTTATACTGGCTCGTATTGAAAACATGGACGTCCTAGTATATCCAATATTTCATATGATATCTTCTGCTGTGATTTATCTGTGATGTGATCATGTGATGTTCTGTGACAGATATTGTATATAGTATATATGATATATTATATAGACGTTGCTTATGTTTTACACCCGCGCTAGCCCTGCCTCGCTCTGGCGTTAGTTACCTAACCTAACGGTGCAGACGGGACATCGAGGCGAATGCGGATGGCATAAGCGTACGTTATATTTATCTGTGATGTTTAAGTGGACTTAAATGATGGGACATTCATTAATGAGATTAATGAAAGAAAATAAACCTAATTGATGTTGTGGAATCGAATTTCAAAATAAAAACAGGTAGCTACAGTTCTTGCTTTGCATCGCGGTGTTCCTTGTAGAACATCCTGCACCTTATTCGATGAGGAAAGGACCGAGATCCCTTCACCGGGAGTGACTCCTTTAGCAATAACTGGCAGATGCTACACACCCGGTTTGTCTTTTGATTGCTTCTATAGTTTCTTCTTTGCACAGTGATATATATGATATATCTCGCACCTCATTCGACGAGGAAAGGGCCGACGATCCCTTCACCGGGAGTGACCCCTTTAGCAAAACTAGAAAAGCCTCAAAAACATTCCATTTAAAAACCATTTGATTCCGCAACGAGATCAAGTTCAAAGCGTTGAAGGTTTTCATAAAAACCATTCGCAACCCTCCGTCATTTTAGAAAGTAGAGTACTTAGTATTCGTGCTGTGTTTGTTGACTTTAGTTAAGGCACAGTGTACGGTAGCTAAGTGATATCTTCCTACACCGCATATGATGCGATTAGTTAGGACAGTCGCGTGACTTTGTTGACCTTAGTTAAGGGTCATGTGGGTGGGTCTAATTAATCACGAAATGACGGGTAGAACTTGACTAGTACTTATGATTTTTTGACCATAGTTAAGGTCATAAGTGCTAGGGGTAAAAATCTTTATCGGGAGTTTCAAGTGTTGAAACTTGCAATGAGATTGCATACCTTCTATGTGATAGTTGGATCCCGATACCCACTGCGAGTAATTGTTACTCCTGGGAGAGTTTTGCACTTTACAATTAGCCGATCAAGTAGGTGTCTAGAAAGGTGTCAACGGGGTTATGCCTCTGGGAAAACGAGGTTTACTGTAATTAGGTCCGTGCGAAAGCACGGGGAACCTCCCTCAAAGTACCGACACTGGCCTGGTTGAAAGATTGGCGAACTTGTAGAGTGTAATTAATCCCGGCTAGTCTTTCCTTTTAAGGTTTGAAGGAAGATTTGATAAAAACAGTGGAAGCCATCCTGATTAGATAAAATATATAACCAATCTAATCTTGCAAGAGCGCACGCAGAGTGTTTTCTTCTCTCTCTCTCTCATGGTAGCGACCATATCACACCTTAATCAAGATAATAATACGGATATTGACCGAACCCGCTTGTTATACTGAGCTGGGGAACGTTGGTCCCGCTCCAACTTATAATTGTTATAAGACAGAGCAGGAAATTGGGGATTACCAGAATTCCCGTGCCGCCCAAACGAAGAGAGTGCATGCTAATGCATCATCTTCGGGTGTGTTCATTACAAAGAACTGTTTCTCAGTATCCTCCGCATCTTGGGTATATGATACCGGATCTGGATCCCAGATATGTAATTAGTTACATAGGGTAGAAAAACTGAGAACGGGTGATAAGTTTCATGAGACAGAAAACGGGGCAAGTGTTGCAGCCAAGTCTGTTGGTCACTGTCACCCTGTATTACCAATACATTGATTCTGAACGAATGTTATTAGATACCGAACCTGATATACAAAATCATATCAGTCTCTTTAGAAGTAAAGAAATGATAAAATTTTGTATTGTTGGATAATGTTTTGAACATTTCCTATATCAAAAGTTGATCGATTCAGGCACGTTATCTAAAAGCATTGATGTTCTAAATCAAACTACGGTTCCTAGTATACAGAACACACACAAGAGGAAGAGTTCAGAAATGAACGGATCCTTCTTGAGGCATTGTAGACTAGGTCAGATCAATGCGACCCGACTGGCTGAAGTTACATTTTAGATGCATATTTAAATCAATTTGAATTTACATCTTGTGAAACTTGCCAGTCATGTCACAGAGATAAGATGACCATAGCCCTGTTTGTTGGAAACAGAGAAAGAGTTAATGAACTCTTGGGGCTGATACATGATGATGTATGTAAGGTCTCCTGTCTACACATGCCAGGACCGGTTCTTTATACTTCATTACGTTCTCTGAAAATCTCTCAAGATTCAAACATATGTTCCTGTTGAAACATAGGCCCGAATCTTTTGAGATATTCACAGAATATAAGTTAGAAGTAGAGAACCAAAGTAAAGGTATAAGTATTATATCCTATGATGAGATCAGGGAGGAGAATACTTGAGCATGGAATTCCTGGACTATTCTAAAGGAGAATGAGATTCTCTCTCAGCATTATTCCTCCGTATACACCATAGCACGATGGTATATCGGGGTGGAGCAATCACACCCTATATGATATGGTGTGCTCTATGATGAGTACTACTGAGTTTCCTATTTCCTTTTAGGGAGTTATGCACTTATAAAGTTGCATACCTATTGAATAGGGTTCGATTCAAATCAGTGCCTACCACTCCATATGAGATATGGTATGGGAAGAGCCCATCTCTTGAGTAAGTTAAGATTTGGGATTGTCCGGCCTATGTCAAAAGCAAAATCCGGACAAGATCGAGGCAAGGACAGTTCTGTAGAACTGGAAAGGTTCCAGCTATACAAAACTACAGCTGATGATTTGACAAAACCAAAGGATTCAATAGTTCCCGACGAACCTCAGCCTCTCCGCCGATCTGGTAGGGTTCCTCATCCGCCTGAGAGATACCTTGGTTTCTCGATGACAGTGGGAGCAAGGAATGCATCATGAGATGATGACCCAACTAGTTTCGAGCAGGCCATCGAGAGTAGGAACTCTGTAAGAATGGCTGGACGCTTAGCGATCTGAGATGGAATCCTAATACACCAACAAAGTATGGACTTTGGTTGCTATATCTGAAGGGTTAAATCCCCATCAGGAGCAAGTATATCTTGAGAAGATTACTTGGTGTAGATGGAAAAGTTGAGACTTTCAAAGCTAGACTTGTTGAAGGTTTTAGTCATCAACCAGGCATGGATAATGATGATACCTTTTCCAGTGGCTATGCTTAAGTCCATCCGGATCCTACTTGCCATTGCTACATACCATGACTACGATATCTGGTGGTTGGGTGCCATGACTGCTTTTCTAAATAGTGATTTAGAAGAGAACGTCTATAAGAACACAGCCAGAGGGCTTCGTAATCAGTAGGAGTAGCGGAAACATGAGCAAGATGTTTTATGTGATGAGACAGGCATCGCGGAATTAGAACGTATGTTTTGATGAGTTAGTCAAACAGTTTGACATCATCAGAATGGTAGATGGACCTTGTATATACAAAAGGATAGTAGGGAGTATGGTAGTGATCCTCGTAGAGTACATGGATAACATACTCTTGATAGGGAAGGAGTTTCCTATGCTACGCTCGGTCAATCTCCGCTTATCACAAGGATTCTCCAAATAGGATAAAGGTGATACTGTAGGGTTCCTAGGCACCCTAATGAGGTCTCACAAGGCATCGAACATGCCATTTTCAAAAATTCTAGGTGCCGAGAGACCCGACTACGGATCGTTTGCTAGAAATCTAGGCGAAAAATGAACTAGTTAACAATTAACTAAGAGATACGGAAATACAACCTTTGTAGATCCGGTTCTCCACCTCCATAGCTCCGCAATGAATTCTCCTCACTGTCCATAACAAGTCCCGGGCTCTAGCGTCGGCTTCATCGGAGAATGGACAGGCTAGGTCGTCGATGTCCATGCCGAAGATGATCTACGTCGAGGCATCGCTAAATCAAGCTCCAACTTCACCAAGTCAAGAAACTTGTGAAGAAAACACACTCTACTACTTGGCAAGAGGTAGAGGATGAAGAAATAGGAAGTGGATAGACTTTAGAATTGGATTTCTCACTCATTTTCATCACTAGCCATTGATGGAGGCAAGCTTTCTTCACTTGAAGAAATGAAGAAGAAGAAGGAAATTGTTATGATAAGTTAATTAAAATTAGAAAAGAAATGAATACTTATCATATTAGAACCATGGTAAAGTGTAGAGAATTAACTTTAGTTAGGTGGAATGGTTAGGGTTAGAGAAAAAGACAAAAATGGTTGCTTTGGTCAAAGTAGCATGAAGCTTGAAGAAGCTTCTAAGAAAGCAACCATTTGTTTTTCTTTTCTCATTCTTTTCATCCAAAAAGAAATAGATAAAAGAATGAATAAATAAATAAAACCCTAACCATTTACTTAACCAAAGATTAATTCTTTACACTTAACCAAACTATCATGTATCATCAAACATGATACAAACAAGTGCACAAAAGTATATCGCATATACAATGCGCACATCCGAGTGAGAAAATCCATTTAAAGTGAACCGATACTAGTTAATGCAAAGTAATATATCAAATATATAATTATGCATTAAATCATTAAATCAACACTTGATTTAACGATCCGGTCATGTCGCACACAACCGACTAGTATACAATGTATCGGCTTATCGAATCAATCCTTGATTCGATAACTAGGTTATATCGCATACAACCATTCGACACATTCATCGCGAGAATGGAATACGGTATCACATACACGTATTATTCTCGGTCCCGCACATATCTCATATGCGCTCCTATTTCGTTTCGCTTGAGCCAGGAAACCTCTATGTAGGACTCTAAAGACTCGTCAATACGCCGGCAGCAGGTGATGATCATATCAAGCACCCACAAGCCGCAAGCGGTCTGCTAAACGTAACGGCCACCCGGGTATTGAGCGATCAGAAGATCGACGAGCAAGCCCGCTCACACTCCAGTGAATCCAACCAGTAACACTACCGTACAGTCCGGTCTGATCGTCTGATATGTCGCATATCTCGCCTAGGGGTGGTAAACGTCAGACCCCAATAGCTCGATAAGTCGTATCGATATGAGCTCTATAACAATTCGAGAAACTACTGGTAACACTTACCAGTAAATCTCAGCAACCCTGGCCAGGGATATCCTGTTATAGCCAATCGAACACAGCGCAACATCAACTCCCTATACCGGGAGAGACGAAACCCCTCCTATCGCTCATTGCCTCCATGTGACCCGGGACTGTACCCAAAAACCACCGTTTTGCACGCCCTCTTGGACGTGGTAAGATGGAAATCAAAGCACAGTGGGAACCACACGAGACTCTATGACGATCTCGGGTCAACAGACTACTCTGTACCAGTGTCACCAGAGAACTGCCATCTGACGTGAGGTATAATACCATCTGGGAGTTCTCGGCGAGTCCGTCCAGTGTATCCAGTCTCTACTGAGCACCCGTATATCATCTCTGATGTCAAACACCAATGGATATGGGATCATCCATCGCCCATCTGTATGGGTCGAGAAGGTACACGCTAGTCTACTCTGGTATATCGATGCCCCGTCTCGATACACCCACGACTAGGGACTTTGAAGGATGTACTTATGGACTACCATGTCCTCACTAGTATGATCCGCATCATAGTCCAGGTAGTCAAGCACACATCCTAAGGGCTTTACCAACATGTAACAGAGAGACAATCAGTATACACGTTAAGGTAAAGTTCAACCAGATAGCATACTATCATGTCGAGCAAGAAAGTCCTCCCTATATATGTCCTAGCATCCACTACAATATACATCCTATGTACAGTAATGGCCTCTAGGGCATACATATAACTAACAATCTCCCACTTGCACTAGGGCCATCTGATAGCAGTGGTTGTAGTATCTCATACTCAACCATCCCATAATAGTCTCTCTCTGGGAATAGGCCTTTCGTGAGTGGATCCGCCGCGTTGTCCTCTGAGTCTGCTCTCCAAACCTCGATCCCTTAGAGATCAACCATCTCCATGATCAAGTGATACTGCCTTAGAATATGTCTGGATCACTGATGGGACCTGCGTTCCTTGGCATAAGCCACAACTCCATTGTCACACAATGGGAGGAACGTAGTTCATCTCATGAACCACTATACACCCAAACAGCCTCTTTGGTAGCATCTTAAGTAGCGATGTATCCTGCCTTTATCGTCTAGTATGCCACGGTATCTAGCTTGGAACTCTTCTAACATACCGTCCCTTTACTGAGGGTAAAGACAATGCCTGCGACTGACATTCAGTCGTTTTTATCACCCTGGAACCCTTCCAGTGATTCTCCCCAATATCGATTGATACCATCTCACTACAACTAGTGAGAATCCTAACATCCAATTAAATCTATCTCATAGATCCAAAACTCAGGATTTAGGAGGTATCATTTTGATCCTATATGGAGAATCATAGTGATAAGCGGAGATTGATCGAGCGTAGCATAGGAAACTACTTCCCTATCAAGAGTATGTCATCCACGTACTCTACGAGGATCGTCACCATACTCCCTACTACCTTTTTTGTTCATACAAGGTTCATCTACCATTTTGATGATGTCAACTTCTTTGACTAATCCATCAAAACAGATGTTCCAACTCCGCGATGCCTGCTTTATCCTATAAAGCATCTTGCACACGTTTCCGCTGCTCCCACTGTCTACGAAGCCCTCTGGCTGTGTACTAATAGACGCACTCTTCTAAAACATCATTTAGAAAAGCAGTCATGGCACCCAACCACCAGATATCGTAGTCATGGTATGTAGCCGTGACAAGTAGGATCTGGATGGACTTAAGCATAGGTATTGGAAAAGGTTTCATCATTATCCATGCCTGGTTGATGACGAAAACCTTTAACAAGTCTAGCTTTGAAAGTCTCAACTTTTCCATATACACCAAGTAATCTTCTCAAGATATACTTGCTCCTGATGGGGATTTAACCCTTCAGATATAGCAACCAAAGTCCATACTTTGTTGGTGTATGAGGATTCCATCTCAGATCACTAAACATCCAGCCATTCTTACAGAGTCTTACTCCTGATGGCCAGCTCGAAACTAGTTGGGTCATCATCTCATGATGCAATCCTCGCTCCCACTGTCATAGAGAAACCGAAGTATCTCTCAGGTGGGTGAGGAACCCTACTAGATCGGCGGAGAGGTTGAGGTTCGTTGGTTACTATTGAATCCTTTGGTTCTACCAATTCATCTGCTGTAATTTGTATAGCTGGAACCTTTCCAGTTGTACATAACAGACATTGCCTCGAGCTTGTCCGGATTATGCTTTTAAACATAGCCCGGACAACCACAAATCTTAACTAACTTAAGATATGGGCTCTTCCCTTGTCATATCAAATATGAAGTGGTAGGCAACGGATTTGATTTGAACCCTATTCAATAGGTATGCAGCTTCTCAAGTGCATAACTCCCATAAAGGAAATAGGTAACTCAGTAGTACTCATCATAGAGCACACCATATCACATAGGGTGCTATTTCTCCGCCCCGATATACCATCGTGTTATGGTGTATACGGAGGAGTAATGCTGAGAGAGAATCTCATTCTCCTTTAGAATAGACCAGGATTTCCGTGCTCAAGTATTCTCCTCCTTGATCTCATCAAAGGACATAATATTTTTACCCGTATTTTGGTTCTCTACTTCTAACTTATATTCTGTGAATATCTCAAAAGGTTCGGACTTGTGTTTCAACAGGAACATAGGTCTGAATCTCGAAAGATCATCAGAGAATGTAATGAAGTACAAAGAACCGGTCCTGGCATGTGTAGACAGCGGACCTACATACATCAACATGTATCATCCCAAGAGTTTACTAACTCTTTCTCTGTTTCCAATAAACAGAGCTGTGGTCATCTTATCTTTGTGACATGACTGGCGAGTTTCACAAGATGTAAATTCAAACTAATTTAAATATGCATCTTTATGTAACTCTAGCTAGTCGGGTCGCATTGATATGACCTAGTCTACAATACCTCAAGAAGAATCCGTTCATTTCTGAACTCTTCCTCTTGTGTGTGTTCCATATACTAAGAACTGTAGTTTGATTTAGAACATCAATGCTTTTAGATAACGTGCCTGAACCGATCAACTTTTGATATAGGAAATGTTCAAAACATTATCCAACAATACAAAATTTTATCATTTCTTTACTAATAAAGAGACTGATATGATTTTGTATATCAGGTTCGGTATCTAATAACATTCGTTCAGAATCAATGTATTGGTAATACAGGGTGACAGTGACCAACAGACTTGGCTGCAACTCTTGCCCCGTTTTCTGTCTCATGAAACTTATCACTCGTTCTCAGTCTCCTACCTTTCTGTAGCCCTATGTAACAGATTACATATCTGGGATCCTGATCTGGTATCACATACCCAGGACGTAGAGAATACAGAGAAACAGTTCCTTGTAATGAACATACCCGAAGATGATGCATCAGCATGCACTCTCTTCGTTTGGGCGGCACGGGAATTCTGGTAATCCCCAATTTCCTGCTCTGTCTTATAACAATTATAAGTTGGAGCGGGACCAACGTTCCCCAGCTCAGTATAACAAGCGGGTTCGGTCAATAATCCGTATTATTATCTTGATTAAGGCGTGATATGGTCGCTACCTGGAGAGAGAGAGAAGAAAACACTCAGCGTGCGCTCTTTCAATAATAGATTGGTTATTATTTTATCTAATCAGGATGGCTCCCACTGCTTTTTATCAAATCTTCCTTCAAACCCTAAAAGGAAAGACTAGCCGGGATTAATTACACACTACAAGTTCGCCAATTTTTCAGCCAGGCCAGTGTCGGTACTTTGAGGGAGGTCCCCCGTGCTTTCGCACGAACCTAATTAATGTAAACCTCGTTTTCCCAGAGGCGTAACCCCGTTGACACCTTTCTAGACACCTACTGTAAGGTTAGTATAGCACCCTATGAAGAGTTTTGAAGCATCACATGACCCAAAGTTTTAATTTTTAAGGTGCTAAACTAACATGCAAAGGATAGATCCTAGAAAATTAGGGTTTACTAAACTTAAAGCTAACAAAAGTTAGGGTTTGAAGGCTACAACCTTTGTAGCTCCCGTTTTTGCTTCGCTCCTTAGGCTCTTTGGTGTTGAAACGAGGTCCTCTTGAACTCCCCTTGTGTCCACGATGATCCACCGCGGAGATCTCCGTCCAAGCTCGCTACATCGTCAAACCGAAGATAACACTCCAAACAAAACGGCTAAGCTTGTGTAGAATGTTGTTGTAAGGTTAGAATAGCACCCTATGAAGAGTTTTGAAGCATCACATGACCCAAAGTTTTAATTTTTAAGGTGCTAAACTAACATGCAAAGGATTGATCCTAGAAAATTAGGGTTTACTAAACTTAAAGCTAACAAAAGTTAGGGTTTGAAGGCTACAACCTTTGTAGCTCCCGTTTTTGCTTCGCTCCTTAGGCTCTTTAGTGTTGAAACGAGGTCCTCTTGAACTCCCCTTGTGTCCACGATGATCCACCGCGGAGATATCCGTCCAAGCTCGCTACTTCGTCAAACCGAAGATAACACTCTAAACGAAACGGCTAAGCTTGTGTAGAATGTTGTTGTGGCTTTGGATCTCACTTCAAAAACCTTTCTTTGATTGTGTTTTTCTCACTAGAAAAAACTAGAGAGGAGAAGATGAAGAAGGATGAAAATGGTGGCTAATTTTCTTCAAGAGATAAAAAGATAACCATAAGGTTAAACTTACAAAAGAAAATAAATATCACTATATATATTTATTCCTTCTTGACTCCAACCATGATTAAATAATAGATGATTAATTTAACTTGGGTTTAGAATGATAAAGGAAAAGATAACCATGGTTTAGTGGTGGGTGAGAATGGTTAAGTTAAAAGAAGCATGTAGAAACTAGCATAATTATCCTTTCCTTTTCATTTTCTTTTAAAACCAAAATTAAATAATTATCCATTGTTTAATCTATGGTGTGAGGCTTATATTGCCACCATTTCCATATATAATCAACCATGATGGTTTGATGTATGTATGTGTACATGTATGCACATCTTCATGTGCATGAAACTAGAAAAGAAAAATAGAAACACATGCATGCATGCATACATCCATCAAACCCTAGAAAGGTTTTGAGTGAGAAAACTAATGGTTAAATGATAAATCAACACTTGATTTATCAATACGGTCATATCTCATATGACCCCACCAAAAGCAGTTCACCCGATCAATGTTCGGTATCATATACGCACATTTCAATCGGGTGCATGCGCATATCGCATATGCGCACCACAACGTTTCGCCTGGACTGGGTAACTCCTCTGTGGGACTCTAAGACTCGTCAATACGCCGGCAGAGGGTAATGATCATATCAAGTGCCCTCAAGCCGCAAGCGGTCAGCTAAACGTAACGGCCACCCGGGTATTGAGCGATCAGAAGACAACAAGCGAACCTGCTACAACTCCCGTCGAGCCATCCGGCAACACTACCGTACAGTCCGGTCTCTTCGTCAGATATGCTGCATATCGAGCCTAGGGATGGTCACGTCGACCCCAATAACTCAATAAGTCGCGTCGGTGAATGGTCTATAACAGATCGAGAAACTACTGATAACACTTATCAGCAAATCTCAGCAGCCCTGGCCAGGGACTTGCTGTTATAACCAGTCGAGCACAGCACAGCATCAACTCCCAATACCGGGAGAGACGAAACCCCTCCTATCGCTCATTGCCTTCGTGTGTCTCGGGACTGTACCCAACGGCCACCTGTTTGCACGACTCAGTAGAGCCGTGGTAGGGTGGCAATCAAAGTACAGTGGGAGAACACACAAGGCTCTATGACGATCTCGGGTCTACAGACTAACCTGTACCAGTGTCACCTGAGAACTGCTATCCGACGATAGATATAATTCCATATAGGAGTTCTCGGCGAGTCCGTCCAGTGTACCCAGTCACCACTGAGCACCCGTTTATGATCTTGATGTCAAACATCGATGAATGTGGGAACATCCATCGCCCATCGTATGGGTCTAGTATCATATACGCTAGTCTACTCTGGTATATCGATGCCCCATCTCGATATACCTACGACTAGGGACGTTCCAGGATATGCTTATAGACTACAGATGTCCAACTAGTATGATCTCCATCATAATCAGAGTAGTCAAGCCGATATCCTCAGGGCTTTATCAGCATGTATGAATGAATAAAAGCATGATCAAATAAACATGTCAGATAAAGAAGAACCAGATAGCATACTATCATGTCGAGCAAGAATGCAAACTGAATATATATATACATGTATAGATACATCCACTATCACATAATGGCCTCTAGGGCATACATATATCCAACAATCTCCCACTTGCACTAAGGCCAGTTATTGGCGTATCTCATACCCAACATCTCAAAAAGTCGTTCATGCTGCGGCTGAGGGAGAGCCTTGGTGAATGGATCCGCGGCGTTGTTCTTTGTGTCTACTCTCTTAATCTCGATCTCGCGGCGATCTACAATCTCCCGGATCAAATGAAAGCGCCTCAGGATATGTCTGGACCGCTGATGGGATCTGGGCTCCTTGGCTAACGCCATTGCCCCATTATTGTCACAATACAAAGGTATAGGATCAATAATGGTTGGAACTACTCCTAGCTCCGAGACGAACTTTTTCATCCAGACAGCTTCCTTGGCGGCATCATTTGCAGCAATGTACTCAGCTTCCATCGTAGAGTCTGCAACGGTATCTTGTTTGGAACTCTTCCAACTTACCGCCCCTCCATTGAGGGTAAATACAAACCCTGAGATAGATTTGCTGTCATCCTTATCGCTCTGGAAGCTCGAATCGGTAAAGGCCTCCATTTGGAGATCTTTATTACCATACACCAAGAACAATTCTTTAGTCCTTCGTAAGTACTTAAGAATGTTCTTCACAGCTGTCCAGTGGTTCTCCCCTGGGTTGGATTGATACCTGCTTACAACACTAAGTGCATAAGCTACATCTGGGCGTGTACATAACATCGCATACATTATAGATCCTACTGCCGAAGCATAAGGTATAATGCTCATGCGAGCTCTCTCTTCATCGGTCTTTGGACAAGAATCCTTGGAGAGAGTGACTCCATGGAAAGCGGGTAAGGTACCCCGCTTGGAGTCTTCCATACTAAACCTCTTTAGGATGGTGTTAATGTACCTGGTTTGGGACAGTCCCAATAACTTTTTGGATCTATCCCTATAGATCCTTATGCCCAGGATGTATGTGGCATCACCCAGGTCTTTCATGGAGAACCTTAGTGATAAGAATGATTTGACCGACTGTAGCATAGGAATATCATTTCCTATCAGAAGAATGTCATCCACGTACAATACGAGGAATGTGACAGCTCTTCCTACAGCCTTCCTATAAACACAAGGTTCATCTGGATTTTTGATGAAATCAAACTCTTTGATAACATCATCGAAACAGATGTTCCAACTCCGAGATGCCTGCTTTAACCCATATATGGATTTAAGCAATCTACATGCTTTCTCGCTGCTCCCACTGTCAATGAAGCCCTCCGGCTGATCCATATAAACACATTCTTCTAAATCTCCATTTAGGAATGCTGTTTTAACGTCCATCTGCCAGATTTCATAGTCGTAGTGAGCAGCAATAGCAAGTAGGATCCGAATAGATTTAAGCATGGCTACGGGCGAAAAAGTTTCGTCATAGTCCAAACCTGGTCTTTGACGAAAACCTTTCGCCACAAGTCTTGCCTTATAGGTCTCTACCTGCCCATCCACACCAATCTTTCTTTTAAAGATCCATTTGCACCCTACAGGTTTTACCCCAGGGGGTACAACGTCCAAAGTCCATACTTTGTTGGTGTACATAGACTCCATTTCGGATCTCATGGCATCCAGCCACTTCACAGAGTCACCACTCGTGATAGCTTGCTGAAAACTGGTAGGATCATCATCTTCCATGATACAGTCTTCTCTGTCACCATCAATGAGGAAACCGTAGTACCTCTCCGGTGGGCGAGAAGTCCTACCAGACCTACGGAGTGGCCGAGGTTCTTCAGTTTCTGTTGCAACAGGCGGTTCAACCAAATCGTCATTTGTAGTTTGTGTCTCCAGAACCTCTTCCAGATCTACTACCTTGCCATCATCTTTATCTGTGAAAAACTCTTTTTCCAAGAATGTGGCATACTGAGAAACAAACACCTTTTGTTCCTCTTTGTGGTAGAACAGATATCCATAAGAATTCTTTGGATATCCCACAAAGTTACAAATGACTGACCGTGTCTCGAGTTTGTCCGGATTCTGCTTTTTAACATAGGCCGGGCAACCCCAAATCTTAATTCTCTTAAGAGATGGTCTCTTCCCATTCCATATCTCATATGGCGTGGTAGACACGGCTTTGGTCGGAACCCTGTTTAGCAGAAACGCTGCAGTCTCCAACGCATGTCCCCAAAACGAGACTGGTAACTCAGCATCACTCATCATGGACCGGACCATATCTAATAGGGTCCTATTCCGTCGTTCTGACACACCGTTGTGCTGTGGTGTGTAAGGAGGAGTGAGCTGAGAGAGAATCCCATTCTCTTTTAGGAAGTTTGCAAATTCTGTACTGAGATACTCTCCACCTCGATCTGATCGAAGCATCTTTATACTCAAGCTGGTTTGTTTTTCTACTTCTTGTTTATATTCAACGAACTTCTCGAAAGCGTCGGACTTGTGCTTTAATAAAAATACATGACCAAATCTTGAGAAATCGTCGGTGAATGTAATGAAGTATGAAAAACCGCCTCTAGCTTGTGTAGACATTGGCCCACATACATCACTATGTATGAGGCCCAGGAGCTGAGTAGCTCTTTCTCCGTGTCTAGTAAACGGAGTTTTGGTCATTTTACCCTTGATACAAGACTGGCAAGTCGCATAAGATTTATATTCAAAAGAGTTTAAATATCCATCTTTATGTAACTTGTTTAGTCTTGTTTCGTTAATATGACCAAGTCTACAGTGCCAAAGAAAAGCTTCATTTAATTCTGAAATTTTTCTTTTATTAGTGTGTTGTATACTGAAAACTGTGTGTTGATTTAGGACATATATTCCGTTATTAAGTGTACCATACCCAACCAACATTTGATTTAGGTGAATGTTCATAATATTGTTCTGCAACACAAAATTATATCCTTCATTGTCCAACAAAGATACGGATATTATATTACATAGCATATCAGGTACAAAATAACATGGATTCAAAATCAAAATACATCCAGACGGCAACCCCAAGTGATACTCTCCCACTGCGACTGTATGTACATTGGAACCATTTCCAACGCGGAGAGTATGGTCACCTGTCTTCAAAACCTTGCTATTTCTCAGCCCCTGCATAGAATTGCAAATGTGAGAACCTGAACCGGTATCCAATACCCAGGAAGCAGAGTTTATAGAAAAACAGTTTTCAGTCACAAACGCACCTGAAGCAGAAGCATCACCATGCTTCTTCTTAAGACTTAGGTACTCCGTGCAGTTGCGCTTCCAATGTCCTGTCTTGTGGCAATGAAAACACTCGCCTTTCCCTGGGTCTCCAGCCGTGGACTTTCCCTTTCCCTTCACCTTTTTGACTCCGCCCTTAGGATTAGTGGGTTTCTTCTTTTTCTTTCCCTTGGCCTTAGCTTTCGGGCGAGAAGAAGAAGAATGTCCAATCGTCATAACGGGAGTCTTTGCTGACTTCATAGTGCTCTCTGCACTCTTTAACATATTAAGGAGTTCAGGGAGGTCCTTCTCCATGCCATGCATGTTGAAGTTCACTATGAACTGAGCAAAGGTGGAGGGGAGGGACTGCAGAATAATATCTATATATTGTTCATTGTCCATAGTCCATCCGAGGTCCTCAAGCTCTTCTATAAGAGCTATCATCTTCAAGACATGGTCTGCTACTGGTGTGCCAGGGGCCATCTGCATGTGAAACAGTTTCTTAGATGCCTCGTATCGTAATACGCGGGACTGCTCCCCATACAACTCCTTTGTATGGAGCAGTATCCCGTGAATGTCCATGTCCTCGTGCTGCTTTTGATGTGTGTTATCCATCGATGCAAGCGCGAGGCATGTGGCCGTGGCACAGTCAGCGTCCCATGTCTTGCGGACTTCTATGTCCGCAACTGAGGATTTTGGGCCTGGGACGGGCGGGGCTGAAGCCGTGAGGACATATGATACTTTATCATAAGTCAAGGCGATCTTCAGATTCCTTAGCCAGTCTTTATAGTTGGTCCCGTTCAGTTTGTTTTTATCTAGTAGAAGCTTAAGTCCAGTCATTGGTATCTGCCATTAAGAGAGAGAAAAGAATACACTCAGCGAAAGCTCTTGCATAGATTAGATTGGTTTATTATCTTGTCTAATCGATGTTTCCCACTGCTTTTTATCAAGTTTTTCTTTCAAACCTTAAAAAGAAAAACTAGCCAGGATTAATTACAGTCTACAACTTCGCTAACCTTTCAGCCAGGCCAGTGTCGGTACTTTGAGGGAGGTTCCCCGTGCTTTCGCACGGACCTAATTAGAGTAAACCTCGTTTTCCCAGAGGCGGAGCCCCGTTAACACCTTTCTAGACACCTAATGAGTTAGCTAATTGTAAACTGCAAAACTCTCCTAGGAGCAACTATTGCCCACAGTGGGATCGGGATCCAACCATCATATGGAAGGTATGCAATCTCATTGCAAATTTCAACACTTGAAATTCCCGATGTAATTTTTTACCCCTAGCACTTATGACCTTAACTATGGTCAACAAATCATAAGTACCAGTCAAGTTCTACCCGTCATTTCTTGATTAATTAGACCCACCCATATGACCCTTAACTATGGTCAACAAAGTCGCATGAATGTCCTAATTAATCTGCATCATATGCAGTGTAGGAAGACATCACTTAGCTACCGTTCACTACGCCTTAACTAAAGTCAACAAACGTAGCACGAATACTAAGTACTCTACTTCCTAAAATGACGGAGGGTTGCGAATGATTTTTAAGAAAATCTTTAACGCTTTGAACTTGATATCGTTGTAGAATCAAACAGTTTTTCAAAAGGAGTGGCTTAAGCTCCGCAGTTTTGAAATATACCTTTTTCATAAATAGCCGAGTAGATTTCAAATCCGATTCTACAACATCTTTTTAGGTTTATTTTCTTTACATTAATCACATTAATGTAATCCCATCATTTAAGTCCTAAAGCCAATCACAGAAAAGAAACGAAAATAACACGTACGCTTATGCCATCCGCATTCGCCGCAATGTTCCGTTATGCACCGTTAGGTTACTTAACTAACGGCATACCGGGACGGGACTAGCTCGGGTGTAAAACATAAGCAACGTCTACTATATATCATATATATAATATGTCATTCGTCTCAGATATCACAGAACACAGGCAGCAGAAATATAGATATAACGTGGGATATACTAGGACGTCCGTATTTAGTATTTAGCCAGAATAGAAAATACGGATTCCACAGTCGTGATGAATAGCCAAGCCCACACCCTGGACCCCTACGAGAGCGGCAAATGACCCTACCAATCCTGGAGTTTAGGAGACCCGGTCTCGACTCCTCGAGATGGCCTCCCACTGAACCCCAGAACCCGGTCACCTGTGCTCCCCTCCTTGGGTCCATCCTAATGCGGAAAAGTAAATAATATACAACACTGGTGACACAACCGCAACCTGGAAGTGCCCCAAATAAAAGAATATTACATTACATTTGAATTTACATGAATGAAAATACAAAACTCTTATCTCACAAAAACCCCCCGGCTATTCGATCGCGACAATCCTGCACATCATATCTCAGCAACACATAATATCACATATCATCAACGTAAGTAAGTATGCGTACCCCGATTGTCGTTGATGTATAGCAACGAAAACCGGCGATATCTAACATACTACACTTACGGTCACAGTAAAGAAAGTGTAAAACTACAATATTTGGAATCCAGATTCTCTTTAGACATCATAAATGCGAAATATCACATATTCCGTATTTCATACCTAAACCATATGAATTCCACATATTGTATCACAATCTAGATAAACAGACAGTATTAAAGTTTTCGAACGAACTATCAAGCACCCAAGATTCACTAAAGCTCAACACTTGAGCAGGGTTCAAAAGATCCGGAGTGTGGCACAGTAGCGGCGGTCCAGCCGTAGAAGGGTCAAGCCAACGCCTCACATGTGGCACGCCGTACTGCCCCAAACCCGAGGGTTCAAAGGGTAGTTCGAGACGGTCACATAATCGAGTTAAGGTTTGTTGTCTTCTAGAGGGACCACCGCAAAATGACTTGCACGTATTTCCAAATTATTTAAACCCCGTGAATATTGAGTAAATGATATTCGTTCAAACACTTCAATACTTTCTAGTTTACCCGGAAAAGCTACGAAATGAAAGTCCCGATCGAATCGATGAATCCAAAAACATCTCCAGAATTTTTCAAAACTTTATTCAGTTTAAAAATACCCAAAAAATTAAACATGCAGAAAGTAGAATTACTGCAGAAACAGTATACACTAATTCATTTGTACGGCCGCGGAACAGCGGCCTAAGCAAGCTTAGGCCGCGTTTCCGCGGCTGTAACTACTGTTCATTGAAATATTTTTCTGCCGTAATTCTTATATTTTCCTGCTGTGATTTTTAGATATTTTTAATTCTGGAAAATGTCAAGTTTTAGAAAATTTCCAGAGAGCATCAAAAAATACGGTATTTTTGTCCGATCGGGGTTTTCACTTCGTCAAAATGTCGCCTAATGTTCTAGGTCGGCTCTGATACCAATGTAAGGTTAGAATAGCACCCTATGAAGAGTTTTGAAGCATCACATGACCCAAATTTTTAATTTTTAAGGTGCTAAACTAACATGCAAAGGATAGATCCTAGAAAATTAGGGTTTACTAAACTTAAAGCTAACAAAAGTTAGGGTTTGAAGGCTACAACCTTTGTAGCTCCCGTTTTTGCTTCGCTCCTTAGGCTCTTTAGTGTTGAAACGAGGTCCTCTTGAACTCCCCTTGTGTCCACGATGATCCACCGCGGAGATATCCGTCCAAGCTCGCTACTTCGTCAAACCGAAGATAACACTCTAAACGAAACGGCTAAGCTTGTGTAGAATGTTGTTGTGGCTTTGGATCTCACTTCAAAAACCTTTCTTTGATTGTGTTTTTCTCACTAGAAAAAACTAGAGAGGAGAAGATGAAGAAGGATGAAAATGGTGGCTAATTTTCTTCAAGAGATAAAAAGATAACCATAAGGTTAAACTTACAAAAGAAAATAAATATCACTATATATATTTATTCCTTCTTGACTCCAACCATGATTAAATAATAGATGATTAATTTAACTTGGGTTTAGAATGATAAAGGAAAAGATAACCATGGTTTAGTGGTGGGTGAGAATGGTTAAGTTAAAAGAAGCATGTAGAAACTAGCATAATTATCCTTTCCTTTTCATTTTCTTTTAAAACCAAAATTAAATAATTATCCATTGTTTAATCTATGGTGTGAGGCTTATATTGCCACCATTTCCATATATAATCAACCATGATGGTTTGATGTATGTATGTGTACATGTATGCACATCTTCATGTGCATGAAACTAGAAAAGAAAAATAGAAACACATGCATGCATGCATACATCCATCAAACCCTAGAAAGGTTTTGAGTGAGAAAACTAATGGTTAAATGATAAATCAACACTTGATTTATCAATCCGGTCATATCTCATATGACCCCACCAAAAGCAGTTCACCCGATCAATGTTCGGTATCATATACGCACATTTCAATCGGGTGCATGCGCATATCGCATATGCGCACCACAACGTTTCGCCTGGACTGGGTAACTCCTCTGTGGGACTCTAAGACTCGTCAATACGCCGGCAGAGGGTAATGATCATATCAAGTGCCCTCAAGCCGCAAGCGGTCAGCTAAACGTAACGGCCACCCGGGTATTGAGCGATCAGAAGACAACAAGCGAACCTGCTACAACTCCCGTCAAGCCATCCGGCAACACTACCGTACAGTCCGGTCTCTTCGTCAGATATGCTGCATATCGAGCCTAGGGATGGTCACGTCGACCCCAATAACTCAATAAGTCGCGTCGGTGAATGGTCTATAACAGATCGAGAAACTACTGATAACACTTATCAGCAAATCTCAGCAGCCCTGGCCAGGGACTTGCTGTTATAACCAGTCGAGCACAGCACAGCATCAACTCCCAATACCGGGAGAGACGAAACCCCTCCTATCGCTCATTGCCTTCGTGTGTCTCGGGACTGTACCCAACGGCCACCTGTTTGCACGACTCAGTAGAGCCGTGGTAGGGTGGCAATCAAAGTACAGTAGGAGAACACACAAGGCTCTATGACGATCTCGGGTCTACAGACTAACCTGTACCAGTGTCACCTGAGAACTGCTATCCGACGATAGATATAATTCCATATAGGAGTTCTCGGCGAGTCCGTCCAGTGTACCCAGTCACCACTGAGCACCCGTTTATGATCTTGATGTCAAACATCGATGAATGTGGGAACATCCATCGCCCATCGTATGGGTCTAGTATCATATACACTAGTCTACTCTGGTATATCGATGCCCCATCTCGATATACCTACGACTAGGGACGTTCCACGATATGCTTATAGACTACAGATGTCCCACTAGTATGATCTCCATCATAATCAGAGTAGTCAAGCCGATATCCTCAGGGCTTTATCAGCATGTATGAATGAATAAAAGCATGATCAAATAAACATGTCAGATAAAGAAGAACCAGATAGCATACTATCATGTCGAGCAAGAATGCAAACTGAATATATATATACATGTATAGATACATCCACTATCACATAATGGCCTCTAGGGCATACATATATCCAACAGTTGTGGCTTTGGATCTCACTTCAAAAACCTTTCTTTGATTGTGTTTTTCTCACTAGAAAAAACTAGAGAGGAGAAGATGAAGAAGGATGAAAATGGTGGCTATTTTTCTTCAAGAGATAAAAAGATAACCATAAGGTTAAGCTTGCAAAAGAAAATAAATATCACTATATATATTTATTCCTTCTTGACTCCAACCATGATTAAATGATAGATGATTAATTTAACTTGGGTTTATAATGATAAAGGAAAAGATAACCATGGTTTAGTGGTGGGTGAGAATGGTTAGGTTAAAAGAAGCATGTAGAAACTAGCATAATTATCCTTTCCTTTTCATTTTCTTTTTAAAACCAAAATTAAATAATTATCCATTGTATAATCTATGGTGTGAGGCTTATATTGCCACCATTTCCATATATAATCAACCATGATAGTTTGATGTATGTATGTGTACATGTATGCACATCTACATGTGCATAAAACTAGAAAAGAAGAAAGAAACACATGCATGCATGCATACATCCATCAAACCCTAGAAAGGTTTCAAGTGAGATAACTTATGGTTAGATGATAAATCAACACTTGATTTATCAATCCGGTCATATCTCATATGACCCCACTAAAAGCAATTCACCCGATCAATGTTCGGTATCATATACGCATATTTCAATCGGGTGCATGCGCATATCGCATATGCGCACCACAACGTTTCGCCTGGACTGGGTAACTCCTCTGTGGGACTCTAAGACTCGTCAATACGCCGGCAGAGGGTAATGATCATATCAAGTGCCCTCAAGCCGCAAGCGGTCAGCTAAACGTAACGGCCACCCGGGTATTGAGCGATCAGAAGACAACAAGCGAACCTGCTACAACTCCCGTCAAGCCATCCGGCAACACTACCGTAGAGTCCGGTCTCTTCGTCAGATATGCTGCATATCGAGCCTAGGGATGGTCACGTCGACCCCAATAACTCAATAAGTCGTGTCGGTGAATGGTCTATAACAGATCGAGAAACTACTGATAACACTTATCAGCAAATCTCAGCAGCCCTGGCCAGGGACTTGCTGTTATAACCAGTCGAACACAGCACAGCATCAACTCCCAATACCGGGAGAGACGAAACCCCTCCTATCGCTCATTGCCTTCGTGTGTCTCGGGACTGTACCCAACGGCCACCTGTTTGCACGACTCAGTAGAGCCGTGGTAGGGTGGCAATCAAAGTACAGTGGGAGAACACACAAGGCTCTATGACGATCTCGGGTCTACAGACTAACCTGTACCAGTGTCACCTGAGAACTGCTATCCGACGATAGATATAATTCCATATAGGAGTTCTCGGCGAGTCCGTCCAGTGTACCCAGTCACCACTGAGCACCCGTATATGATCTTGATGTCAAACATCGATGAATGTGAGAACATCCATCGCCCATCACATGGGTCTAGTATCATATACGCTAGTCTACTCTGGTATATCGATGCCCCGTCTCGATACACCTCCGACTAGGGACATTTCAGGATATGCTTATAGACTACAGATGTCCCACTAGTATGATCTCCATCATAATCAGAGTAGTCAAGCCGATATCCTTAGGGCTTTATCAACATGTATGAATGAATAGAAGCATGATCAAATAAACATGTCAGATAAAGAAGTACCAGATAGCATACTATCATGTCGAGCAAGAATGCAAACTGAATATATATACATGTATAGATACATCCACTATCACATAATGGCCTCTAGGGCATACATATATCCAACACCTACTTTATCGGCTAATTGTAATGTATAAAACTCTCCCAGGAGTAACTCTTACTCGCAGCGGGTATCGGGATCCAACTATCTCATAGAAGGTATGCAATCTCATTGCAAATTTCAACACTTGAAATTCCCGATAATATTTTGCCCCTAGCGTCCTATGACCTTGACGCAGGCCAACAAACCATAGTCCGCTAGTCAAGTTCAACCCGTCATTTCCTGATTGAATTAAACCCACCCGCACGACCCTTGACGCAGGCCAACAAAGTCGCACGACTACCCTAATCCAATCACATCATATGCTTATGCAGATAAGTACCAGTTAGCTACCGCACACTACGCCTTGACGCAGGCCAACAAACGTAGCACGAATACTAACTACTACTTATCTGAAATGACGGAGGGCTACGACAGGTTTTTCTGAAAACCTATTGCGTAATGAACTTGATATCGTTGTAGAATCAAATGAATTTTGAAATGGAGTGCTTTTGAGGCTTTTCTAGTTTTGCTAAAGGAGTCACTCCCGGTGAAGGGATCGTCGGTCCTTTCCTCGTTGAATGAGGTGCGGGATATATCATATATATCACTGTGCAAAGCAAAAACTCTTAAAAGCAATCAAAAGACAAACCGAATGTGTAGCATCTGCCAGTTATTGCTAAAGGAGTCACTCCCGGTGAAGGGATCTCGGTCCTTTCCCTATCGAATAAGGTGTAGGATATATCACATATACCTCTGTGCAAAGCAAGAACTGTAGCTACCTGTTTTATTTTGAAATTCGATTCTACAACATCTTAGGTTTCTTTTAATTCATTAATCACATTAATAAAGTCCCATCATTTAAATACCTAAACATCACAGATAAATACGACGTACACTTATGCCATCCGTATTCGCCTCGATGTCCCCTCGTGCACCGTTAGGTTAGGTAACTAACGGCAGAGCGGGGCAGGGCTAGCGCGGGTGTAAAACATAAGTAACGTCTATATAATATATCATATATACTATATACTGTATCTATCACAGAACATCACATGATCACATCACAGATATCGCAGCAGAAGAATCATATGAAATATTGGATATACTAGGACGTCCGTGTTTTCAATACGAGCCAGTATAAAACACGGATTCCACGGTCGCGATGAATAGCCAAACCCACACCCCTAGACCCCTACGAGAGCGGCAAGCAACCCTACCAATTCTGGAGTTAGGAGACCCGGACTCGACTCCTCGAGTTGGCCTCCCACTGGACCCCAGAACCCGGTTACTTATGCCCTCCTCCTTAGGTCTATCCTAGTGCGGAAAAGTAAATAATATACAAACGGTGACATCTTCCGCTACCTGGAAGTGCCCCAATAAAAGAATATTACATACAAGTTTTTACATGAATGAAAATGAAAAACACTCATCTCATATAAAAAACCCGGCTATTCAAACACGACGATCCAATATAACATATCCAGCAACACATAACATCACATGTCATCAACGTAAGTAAATATGCGCATCCCAATTGTCGTTGACATATAGCAACGAAACCGGCGATATCACATATTACACTTACGGTCACAGAAAAGAAAGTGTAAAACTACAACAGTTGGAATCCGCAACCACCTCAGACATCGCATGCCTGACCAAATGAATTCTTTAGACATCGCATGCCTAACAATTATAAACCCCGCATTTTAGTCTCAAAATCGAAAACCCTTTTCAATATCAAGTCGGGCAATTCAACAAGATTCCCGACATCCTGATCGAATGCTCGTCGCAAACTTCAGTAGGCGGCCGCACCCCCGACGCCGTCGACGAAGTGCACCAAGGCGGAACACCGCTGCCGCGAGCACCCGAACGGATGCTTTCGGCGACGGGGTTCTCCTACAGTCACTTGGTCGGGGCTATGGAGTGAGGCTGTCTATTAAGTTTATCGGCGAGTATCCGCGTACGCTACGTGATTGCGACGGATTTTTGATCACATCAAAATTCCGTGGCAACCGATCAAGTGAGACTAAATTGCTATGTTTATAACATTCATTCAGTTATCTCATAAAATTTGTGAATTCCAATTATTGTATCCCATTCCAGATAAACAGAAAATGTTAAACTTTTCGATCGAACAATCGAACACCCAAGTTTTCCCGATACAGATCAACACATGAAACAAGTCTAACAACATTCAGTTCGTGCCTCAGTACCAACGGTCCAGCCGTAGAAGGGTCAAGCCAACGCCTCACATGTGGCACGCCGTACTCCCCCAAACCCGAAGGTTCAAAGGGCAGTTCAAGACGGTCACATAATCGAGTTAAGGTTTGTTGTCTTCTAGAGGGTCCATCGCGTTACTTGCACTACTTAGAACGTCGTTAAACTACGGAAAAATCCAACACTTGGAAATTTCCCGGCAGGGGAAAAAGTGGGTATTTATATCCGGTCGAACTTTTTAACATATTCTAAAATTTATCCGGAACGCCACACAGAAAAAATTTGATAATCCGATCGAACATTCGAATCCCCAAAATAACCCAGAAAAATTCAACTCTTGAATAATATTTAAAAATACCCAGGAAAACCAGCAATATCAATTAGGAGTTACTGTGTAACATTGACTGAAGAATGAGTCCGTACGGCCGCGGATCCGCCGCACAAGCCATGCTCGTGCCGCGGAACCGCGGCAGTTTTATGGAATTACGCACTCGTATTTCACAGTTACTCTTAAAATAACCTGCTGATATTTCTGCATATTTTTAATACTGAAAAATCCCTGTTTTTGAAAATTGGACAGAGAGCATGGGTGTGTTAGGATTTCGGGTTCGTTCGGAGTTCAAAATCCGTCTAGACTTCGCCTAAGGCTCTAGCTAAGCTCTGATACCACTGTAGGGTTCCTAGGCACCCTAATGAGGTCTCACAAAGCATCGAACATGCCATTTTCAAAAATTCTAGGTGCCGAGAGACCCGACTACGGATCGTTTGCTAGAAATCTAGGCGAAAAATGAACTAGTTAACAATTAACTAAGAGATACGGAAATACAACCTTTGTAGATCCGGTTCTCCACCTCCATAGCTCCGCAATGAAGTCTCCTCACTGTCCATAACAAGTCCCGGGCTCTAGCGTCGGCTTCATCGGAGAATGGACGGGCTAGGTCGTCGATGTCCATGCCGAAGATGATCTACGTCGAGGCATCGCTAAATCAAGCTCCAACTTCACAAAGTTAAGAAACTTGTGAAGAAAACACACTCTACTACTTGGCAAGAGGTAGAGGATGAAGAAATAGGAAGTGGGTAGACTTTAGAATTGGATTTCTCACTCATTTTCATCACTTGCCATTGATGGAGGCAAGCTTTCTTCACTTGAAGAAATGAAGAAGAAGAAGGAAATTGTTATGATAAGTTAATTAAAATTAGAAAAGAAATGAATACTTATCATATTAGAACCATGGTAAAGTGTAGAGAATTAACTTTAGTTAGGTGGAATGGTTAGGGTTAGAGAAGAAGACAAGAATGGTTACTTTGGTCAAAGTAGCATGAAGCTTGAAGAAGCTTCTAAGAAAGCAACCATTTGTTTTTCTTTTCTCATTATTTTCATCCAAAAAGAAATAGATAAAAGAATGAATAAATAAATAAAACCTTAACCATTTACTTAACCAAAGATTAATTCTTTACACTTAACCAAACTATCATGTATCATCAAACATGATACAAACAAGTGCACAAAAGTATATCGCATATACAATGCGCACATCCGAGTGAGAAAATCCATTTAAAGTGAACCGATACTAGTTAATGCAAAGTAATATATCAAATATATAATTATGCATTAAATCATTAAATCAACACTTGATTTAACGATCCGGTCATGTCGCACACAACCGACTAGTATACAATGTATCGGCTTATCGAATCAATCCTTGATTCGATAACTAGGTTATATCGCATACAACCATTCGACACATTCATCGCGAGAATGGAATACGGTATCACATACACGTATTATTCTCGGTCCCGCACATATCTCATATGCGCTCCTATTTCGTTTCGCTTGAGCCAGGAAACCTCTGTGTAGGACTCTAAAGACTCGTCAATACGCCGGCAGCAGGTGATGATCATATCAAGCACCCACAAGCCGCAAGCGGTCTGCTAAACGTAACGGCCACCCGGGTATTGAGCGATCAGAAGATCGACGAGCAAGCCCGCTCACACTCCAGTGAATCCAACCAGTAACACTACCGTACAGTCCGGTCTGATCGTCTGATATGTCGCATATCTCGCCTAGGGGTGGTAAACGTCAGACCCCAATAGCTCGATAAGTCGTGTCGATATGAGGTCTATAACAATTCGAGAAACTACTGGTAACACTTACCAGTAAATCTCAGCAAACCTGGCCAGGGATTTCCTGTTATAGCCAATCGAACACAGCGCAACATCAACTCCCTATACCGGGAGAGACGAATCCCCTCCTATCGCTCATTGCCTCCATGTGACTCGGGACTGTACCCAAAAACCACCGTTTTGCACGCCCTCTTGGACATGGTAAGATGGAAATCAAAGCACAGTGGGAACCACACGAGACTCTATGATGATCTCGGGTCAACAGACTACTCTGTACCAGTGTCACCAGAGAACTGCCATCTGACGTAAGGTATAATACCATCTGGGAGTTCTCGGCGAGTCCGTCCAGTGTACCCAGTCTCTACTGAGCACCCGTATATCATCTCTGATGTCAAACACCAATGGATATGGGATCATCCATCGCCCATCTGTATGGGTCGAGAAGGTACACGCTAGTCTACTCTGGTATATCGATGCCCCGTCTCGATACACCCACGACTAGGGACTTTGAAGGATGTACTTATGGACTACCATGTCCCCACTAGTATGATCCGCATCATAGTCCAGGTAGTCAAGAACACATCCTAAGGGCTTTACCAACATGTAACAGAGAGACAATCAGTATACACGTTAAGGTAAAGTTCAACCAGATAGCATACTATCATGTCGAGCAAGAAAGTCCTCCCTATATATGTCCTAGCATCCACTACAATATACATCCTATATACAGTAATGGCCTCTAGGGCATACATATAACTAACAGATACCTCCTCGATCCTGGGGAGAATCACTGGAAAAATTCCAGGGTGATAAGGACGACTGAATATCAGTCGCAGGCATTGTCTTTACCCTCGGTAAAGGGATGGTATGTTGGAAGAGTTCCAAGCTAGATACCGTGGTAAACTAGACGATAAAGGCTGGTAACATCGCTATTAAAGATACTACCAAAGAGGCAGTTTGGGTGTATATTGGTTCATAAGATGAACTAGGTTCCTACCATTGTATGACAATGGAACTGTGGCTTTGGCCTAGGAACCCTGGTCCCATCAGTGACCCAGACATATTCTGAGGCAGCATCACCTGATCATGGAGATAGAAGATCTCTAGGGTGATCGAGGTTAGGAGAGTAGACTCAGAGGACAACACGCGGATCCACTCACAAAGGCCTTTTCCCAGAGAGAGACTTTCAGGGGATGGTTGAGTATGTGATACTGCAACCACTGCTACAGATGGCCCTAGTGCAAGTAGGAGATTGTTAGTTATATGTATGCCCTAGAGGCCATTACTGTACATTGGATGTATATTGTAGTGGATGCTGGGACATATATAGGTAGGACTTTCTTGCTCGACATGATAGTACGCTATCTGGTTACTCTTTATCTTAACATGTATACTTTCTGTCTCTCTGTTATATGTTGATAAAGCCCTTAGGATGTGTACTCGACTTCCAGGACTATGATGCAGATCATACTACTGGGGTCTGGGTAGTCAATAAGTACATCCTTCAATGTTCCTAGTCGTGGGAATATCGAGACGGGGCATCGATATTCCAGAGTAGACTAGCATATATCTTCTCGACACATGTGATGGGCGATGGATGATCCCATATCCATTGGTGTTTGACATCGGAGATGGTATGCGGGTGCTCAGTGGAGACTGGGTACACTGAACGGACTCGCCGAGAACTCCCAGATGGTATGATACCTCAAGTCAGATGGCAGTTCTCTGGTGACACTGGTACAGCTTAGTCTGTTGACCCGAGATCGTCATAGAGTCTTGTGTGTCTCCCACTGTGCTTTGATTTCCACCCTACCACGGCTCTACTGAGCCGTGCAAACAGGTGGTTTTTGGGTACAGTCCCGATTCACATGGAGGCAATGAGCGATAGGAGGGGATTCGTCTCTCCCGGTATTGGGGGTTGATGTTGCGCTATGCTCGACTGGCCATAACAGGAAATCCCTGGCCAGGGTTGCAGTGATATACTGATAAGAGTTATCAGTAGTTTCACGATTGTTATGGACCTCATGTCGGCATAACTTATCGAGCTACTGGGGTCTGACGTTTACCACCCCTAGGCGAGATATGCGACATATCAGACGAACAGACCGGACTGTACGGTAAGTGTTACTGGTTGGATTCACAGGAGTGTGAGCGGGCTTGCTCGTCGATCTTCTGATCGCTCAATACCCGGGTGGCCGTTACGTTTAGCAGACCGCTTGCGACTTGTGGGTGTTTGATATGATCATCACCTGCTGCCGGCGTATTGACGAGTCTTTAGAGTCCTGCACAGAGGTTTCCTGGCTCAAGCGAAACGAAATAGGAGCGCATATGAGATATATGCGGGACCGAGAATAATTCATGTATGTGATACCGTATTCCATTCTCGCGATGAATGTATCGAATGGTAGTATGTGATATAACCTAGTTGTCGAATTAAGGATTGATTCGATAAGCCGATACATAGGATACTAGTCGGTTATATGCGATATGACCGAATCGTTAAATCAAGTGTTGATTTAATGATTTAATGTATAATTATATATTTGATATATTACTTTTCATTAACTAGTATTGGTTCGCTTTAAATGGATTTTCTCACTTGAATATCACAAGTTGTATGTGTGATATACTTTTGTGCACTTGATTGTATCATGTTTGATGATACATGTTTACTTAGTTCAGTGTAAAGAATTAAACCATGGTTAAGTTAATGATTAGGGTTTTCTTTTTCTTACTTATTTATTTATTTATTTATTTTGGAAAAGATATGAAATGAAATGGTTGCTAGTTTTGTTTTTCTTTGAAGCTTCTTGAAGCTTTGACTAAAGTGACCATTTTGTCTCATACTTAACCCTAACCATTCCACTTAACCCTAGTACATTCTCTACACCTAACCAAGGTTAGAAAATGATAAGTGTTGATTTTATTTTCTATTTTTAATAACACTTATCATATTCTTTCTTCTTCTTCTTCATCTTCAACATGAAGAAAACCTAGCTACCATCAATGGCAACTAGTGAAAATGAGTGAGAAATCCAATTCTAAAGTGAACCCACTTCCTATTTCTTCATCCTCTACCTCTTGCCAAGTAGTATAGGATGTTTTCTTCACAAGTTTCATGGCTTGGTTAAGTGGGAGCTTGATCTAGTGATGCCTCGACGTAGATCATCTTCGGCATCGAAGCCGACGACCAAGCCCGCCCATTTCTTCGATGAAGCCGATGCTAGAGTCCAAAATCCGATTTGGACTGCGGAGGGACATCATCGCGGAGCTTAGGAAGTGGTGGACCGGATCTACAAAGGTTGTAGCCCCTTTCCTTTTAAGTTAAAGTTGTTTACTCTCATCGCATCGCCTATATATGTAGTTAACGATCCGTATTAGGGTTTGTAGGCACTTGGAAAATTTTGAATTGGCCATGTTTGATCACTTGTGAGACCTCTAGTGTGTGCCTAGGAACCCTACAAATACCTGGTAGCCCGTTAAGTATTGGCTTATACCTCTGACGTGCTAGTGGTTAAATCCACAACCACGGTGTTGACGAGTCTTTAGAGTCCCCCACATTCAGTTACTCAAGCTTTCGGGCGAAAAGCTGTAGAGGCCGTATGGAGATATGGCAAGGTCCGATCAGATACGTGCGGTATTGCACGGATCAGGATCGGACAGTTTGTACTGGAAGCCGTATAGATATATGGCAGGGTTCGATCAGATACGTGCGGTATTGCACGGATCAGGATCGGACGGATAATACTAGCCGGCTTTGGTTTAAGCCGGATCCTAGTATAGTACAGTGTAGATTTTGTCTCATTGCATTTGTATTTCGGTCGGAATACAAATGCGGGTGTGTATACACAGTATCGGGGTTTTCCTGTAATTTATTACGGGACCAGTTTTCTGGAGTTGCCAGTTTGCTTTCCGTTTCGGCCGATTTCCTTTGTATCGTTCATTGGCCGAAGATTGGTGGAGGAGGGCTTATTTGCATTTATGCAAATAAGTATTTGTGGAGGGTGTTCTTTGTTAGTTATATGTATGCCCTAGAGGCCATTACTGTACATATGATGTATATTGTAGTGGATGCTAGGACGTATATAGGGAGGACTTTCTTGCTCGACATGATAGTATGCTATCTGGTTGAACTTTACCTTAACGTGTATACTGATTGTCTCTCTGTTACATGTTGGTAAAGCCCTTAGAATGTGTACTTGACTACCTGGACTATGATGCGGATCATACTAGTGGGGACATGGTAGTCCATAAGTACATCCTTCAAAGTCCCTAGTCGTGGGTGTGTCGAGACGGGGCATCGATATACCAGAGTAGACTAGCGTATACCTTCTCGACCCATACAAATGGGCGATGGATGATCCCATATCCATTGGTGTTTGACATCAGAGATGATATACGGGTGCTCAGTGGAGACTGGGTACACTGGACGGACTCGCCGAGAACTCCCAGATGGTATTATACCTTACGTCAGATGGCAGTTCTCTGGTGACACTGGTACAGAGTAGTCTGTTGACCCTAGATCGTCATAGAGTCTTGTATGGTTCCCACTGTGCTTTGATTTCCATCTTACCACGTCCAAGAGGGCGTGCAAAACGGTGGTTTTTGGGTACAGTCCCGAGTCACATGGAGGCAATGAGCGATAGGAGGGGATTCGTCTCTCCCGGTATAGGGAGTTGATGTTGCGCTGTGTTCGATTGGCTATAACAGGAAATCCCTGGCCAGGGTTGCTGAGATTTACTGGTAAGTGTTACCAGTAGTTTCTCGAAATGTTATAGACCTCATATCGACACGACTTATCGAGCTATTGGGGTCTGACGTTAACCACCCCTAGGCAAGATATGCGACATATCAGACGATCAGACCGGACTGTACGGTAGTGTTACTGGTTGGATTCACTGGAGTGTGAGCGGGCTTGCTCGTCGATCTTCAGATCGCTCAATACCCGGGTGGCCGTTACGTTTAGCAGACCGCTTGCGGCTTGTGGATGTTTGATATGATCATCATCCACTGCCGGCGTATTGACGAGTCTTTAGAGTCCTACACAGAGGTTTCCTGGCTCAAGCGAAACGAAATAGGAGCGCATATGAGATATGTGCGGGACCGAGAATAATGCGTGTATGTGATACCGTATTTCATTCTCGCGAAGAATGTGTCGATTAGTTGTATGCGATATAACCTAGTTATCGAATCAAGGATTGATTCGATAAATCGATACATTGAATACTAGTCGGTTATATGCGATATGACCGGATCATTGAATCAAGTGTTGATTTAATGATTTAATGTATAATTATATATTTGATATATTACTTTGCATTAACTAGTATTGGTTCACTTTAAATGGATATTCTCACTCGAATGTTCACATTGTATATGTGATATACTTTTGTGCACTTGATTGTATCATGTTTGATGATACATGTTTAACTATAGTTAAGTGTAATGAATTAAGCCATGGATAAACTAATGATTAGGGTTTTCTTTTCTTACTTATTTATTTATTTATTTTGAATAGATGAGAAAAGAATGGTTGCTAGTTTTGTAGTTTAGTTGAAGCTTCATGAAGCTTTGACTTTGTAACCATTCTTGTCTTCATGCTTAACCCTAACAATTCCTTTAACCTTGGTCAATTCTCTACACATAACTATAGTTAATATTATGATAAGTATTGATTTTCTATTCTATTTTTAATTAACTTATCATAACACTTTCTTTTTCTTCTTCATCTTCTTCAAAGAAGAAACCTTGACTTCATCAATGGTGGATTGATGAAAAGTGTGAGAAATCCAATTCTAAAGTGAACCCACTTCCTATTTCTTCATCCTCTACCTCTTGCCAAGTAGTAGAGTGTGTTTCCTTCACAAGTTTTCTTGACTTGGTGAAGTTGGAGCTTGATCTAGCGATGCCTCGACGTAGATCATCTTCGGCATGGACATCGACGACCTAGCTCGCCATTTCTCCGACGAAGCCGACGCTAGAGCCCGGGAATTCATTTGGACAGTGAGGGGACTTCGTTGCGGAGCTATGGAGGTGGAGCACCGGATCTACAAAGGTTGTATTTCCGTTTAAACTTTAGTTAAGTTGTTAACTAGTTTCATTTTCGCCTAGAATTCTAGCCAACGATCCGTATTAGGGTTTCTCGGCACCGTTAAATTTTGAAATTGGCATGCTTGATGCCTTGTGAGACCTCTAGTGTGTTCCTAAGAACCCTACAGTGGTATCAGAGCCTAGCTAGAGCCTTAGGCGAAGTCCAGACGGAGTTTGAAAGCCGGACGAACCGAAAATCTAACCACAAAATAGCTCTCTGGACATTTTCTAAAATCGTGGTTTTTTCCAGATAAAAAATATGCAGAAAAACCAGCAGGGATATCTAAGAGTTACGGTGAAGTTTGATGACCCAATTCTATTAAACAGCCGCGGTTCCGCGGCACGAGCATGGCTCGTGCGGCGGTTCCGCGGCCTAATGGTCTCTTTGCCCCATTTTATTTGCACAGTAACTCCTATTTTGTGGTTCTGGTTTTCTTGGGAATTTTTAATAATTAATTCAAGAGTTGAATTTTCTGGGGTTATTTTGGGGATTCGTATATTCGATCGGATTATCAAATTTTGTCTGTGTGGCTTTCCGGGTAAATTTTAGAATATGTTAAAAAGTTCGACCGGATATAAATACCCAATTTTTCCCTGTCGGGAAATTTCCAAGTGTTGGATTTTTCCGTAGTTTAAAGACGTTCTAAGTAGTGCAAGTAACGCAATGGACCCTCTAGAAGACAACAAACCTTAACTCGATTATGTGACCATCTTGAACTGCCCTTTGAACCTTCGGGTTTGGGGCAGTACGGCGTGCCACATGTGAGGCGTTGGCTTGACCCTTCTACGGCTGGACCGTTGGTACTGAGGCACGAACTGAATGTTTTTAGACTTGTTTCATGTGTTGATCTGTATCGGGAAAACTTGGGTGTTTGAATGTTCGATCGGAAAGTTTAACATTTTCTATTTATCCGGAATGTGATACAATAATTGGAATTCACAAGTAGTTATGAGATAACTGAATGAATGTTATAAACATAGCACTTTAGTCTCACTTGATCGGTTGCCACGGAATTTTGATGTGATCAAAAGTCCGTCGCAATCACATAGCGTACGCGGATACTCGCCGGGTAAACTTAATAGACAGCCTCGCTCCATAGCCCCGACCAAGTGACTGTAGGAGAACCCCGTCGCCGAAAGCATCCGTCCGGGTGCTCGCGGTAGCGGTGTTCCGCCTTGGTGCACTTCGTCGACGGCGTCGGGGGTGCAGCCGTCTACTGAAGTTTGCGACGAGCATTCGATCAGGATGTCGGGAATCTTGTTGAATTGCCCGACTTGGTATTGAAAAGTGTTTTCGATAATGAGACTAAAATGCGGGGTTTATAATCGTTAGGCATGCGATGTCTAAGGAATTCATTTGGTCAGGCATGCGATGTCTGAGGAAGTTGCGGATTCCAACTGTTGTAGTTTTACACTTTCTTTTCTGTGACCGTAAGTGTAATATGTGATATCGCCGGTTTCGTTGCTATATGTCAACGACAATTGGGATGCGCATATTTACTTACGTTGATGACATGTGATGTTATGTGTTGCTGGATATGTTATATTGGATCGTCGTGTTTGAATAGCCGGGGGTTTTTATGTGAGATGAGTGTTTTTCATTTTCATTCATGTAAAAACTTGTATGTAATATTCTTTTATTGGGGCACTTCCAGGTAGCGGATGATGTCACCTTTTGTATATTATTTACTTTTCCGCACTAGGATAGACCCAAGGAGGAGGGCACAAGTAACCGGGTTCTGGAGTCCAGTGGGAGACCAACTCGAGGAGTCGAGTCCGGGTCTCCTAACTCTAGAATTGGCAGGGTTGCTTGCCGCTCTCGTAGGGGTCTAGGGGTGTGGGTTTGGCTATTCATCACGACCGTGGAATCCGTGTTTTATACTGGCTCGTATTGAAAACACGGACGTCCTAGTATATCCAATATTTCATATGTTTCTTCTGCTGCGATATCTGTGATGTGATCATGTGATGTTCTGTGATAGATACAGTATATAGTATATATGATATATTATATAGACGTTACTTATGTTTTACACCCGCGCTAGCCCTGTCCCGCTCTGCCGTTAGTTACCTAACCTAACGGTGCACGAGGGGACATCGAGGCGAATGCGGATGGCATAAGTGTACGTCGTATTTATCTGTGATGTTTAGGTACTTAAATGATGTGACTTCATTAATGTGATTAATGAATGTAAAAGAAACCTAAGATGTTGTAGAATCGAATTTCAAAATAAAACAGGTAGCTACAGTTCTTGCTTTGCATAGCGGTATTATGATATATCCTGCACCTTATTCGATGAGGAAAGGACCGAGATCCCTTCACCGGGAGTGACTCCTTTAGCAATAACTGGCAGATGCTACACACTCGGTTTGTCTTTTGATTGCTTTTAAGAGTTTTTGCTTTGCACAGTGATATATATGATATATCCCGCACCTCATTCGACGAGGAAAGGACCGACGATCCCTTCACCGGGAGTGACTCCTTTAGCAAAACTAGAAAAGCCTCAAAAGCACTCCATTTTAAAATCATTTGATTCTACAACGATATCAAGTTCATTACGCAATAGGTTTTCAGAAAAACCTGTCGTAGCCCTCCGTCATTTTAGATATGTACTGGTTAGTATTCGTGCTGCGTTTGTTGACCTCTGTCAAGGCGTAGTGTGCGGTAGCTGATTAGTGCTTATCTGCATAAGCATATGATGTGATTGATTTAGGGTAGTCGTGCGACCTTGTTGACCTCTGTCAAGGGTCGTGCGGGTGGGTTTACTTCAATCAGGAAATGACGGGTTGAACTTGACTAGCAGCCTATGGTTTGTTGACCTCTGTCAAGGTCATAGGACGCTAGGGGCAAAATGTTGGAGATAGTGCCCTCAGAGTCAATTATTAGGTCACAGGTACGTGATTGCAATGATTGATGGAGGACCTATCCCGGTAGGACAGTCTTACTCGAGATGATAGTATGCTATCTGGTTTACCTTTATCATCGTGTACTGTTTTAGGTGACCTGAAAAGTTGCTATTACACGTTGATAGAGCCCCTAGGATTCTTGCTTGACCACCAGCAGTATGAGGGCGATCATATACGTGGGAGCTGGCAGTCTATAAGCATATCCTTAAATGGTCCCTAGGCGTGAGAGTTTCGAGACAGGGCATCGATACTCCAGAGTAGACTAGTGTATACAGTCGAGACCCCGACGAGGGGCTGTGGCCGGTCTCACAAGCCACTGGTGTCAGTTGGATCACCTAAGATGTATACAGGTGCTCATTGGGTTATGAGTACACCGGACAGGACTCGCCGGGAACATGCTAGTTGGTCATATACCAGACGTCAGATGGCAGTTCCCTGGTGACATGTGTGCAGGTTAGTTCATCGACCTGGGGATCGTCATTTGTCTCGTGTGAGTTCCCACTGTACTTTGATTACTACCCTACCACGGCTCAAAGGAGTCGTGCAAACAGGTTTTAGTAGGGTACAGTCCCGAGCCACATGGAGGCAGTGAGCGTATCTTCAGGGGTTCGTCTCTCCCGGTATTGGGGGTGAGGTCGTGCTGTGTCTTGGAGAGCCATTACACGAAGCCCTCGGCCGAGGCAAGGAGATTTACTGGTAGGTATTCCAGTAGTATCTCAGGGTGTTCTGGGCTACACTCCGACACGACTTGTACCGCTTTTGGGGGTCTGACTTTTACCAACCCCCTAGGCTCGCCATGCGATACTCATAGACGAACGGACCGGACTATACGGATATTGTCACTGACAGGCTCAGTAGGGTTGTCAGGCTGAGTTCGCTCACAGACGTCCCTTTTAGTCAATACCTGGTAGCCCGTTACGTATTGGCTTATACCTCTAACGTGCTAGTGGTTAAAACCACAACCAAGGTGTTGATGAGTCTTTAGAGTCCCCCACATTCAGTTACTCAGCTTTCGGGCGAAAGGTTGTAGAGGCCGTATGGAGATATGGCAAGGTCCGATCAGATACGTGCGGTATTGCACGGATCAGGATCGGACAGTTTGTACTACAGGCCGTATGGATATATGGCAGGGTTCGATCAGATACGTGCGGTATTGCACGGATCAGGATCGAACGGATATTACTAGCCGGCTTTGGTTTAAGCCGGATCCGAGTATAGTACAGTGTAGATTTTGTCTCATTGCATTTGTATTTCGGTCGGAATACAAATGCAGGTGTGTATGCACAGTATCGGGGTTTTCCTGTAATTTATTACGGGACCAGTTTTCTGGAGTTGCCAGTTTGCTTTTCGTTTCGGCCGATTTCCTTTGTATCGTTCATTGGCCGAAGATTGGTGGAGGAGGGCTTATTTGCATTGTTGCAAATAAGCATTTGTGGAGGGGGTCTTTGCATATTATCATGTCATGATACTTGTCCCATCATTTGACTTCATAAACTCATGATTGCTTGACTTTCTTTATCATCATGGTTTTGATGATGGTTGTTGATGATGAAAGATGGTTGTTAGTTGAGTGTTGGTTTTGCTTTGTTATCATTGGTTCATATGATAACCATTCCTCTCTCTCTCTTTTGGATGATGAGAATGGCTCCCATTATCTTTTGATTCACACACTCTCACTCTCCTCTTCTTCCTCATTTTGTTTTGGCCGGCCATATGGGAGGGGGCTGTCCAAATTTTGGGAGTGGGGTTTTTGCTTCATTTCATGTTCCAAAATCCCCAAAGTTCCTCCACATAGTTCTTGTATCTTCCCTCCATCAAAAAGGAAATTCCTACAACCCCAAATGAGACTTCTTCACTACACATTCTACAGCGAATCTTGGGCACGTCGACTAGCCGGCTTCGTGCCCGAGTTGCCTCGGCATTGAGGTGGGAGCCCGTAAAAGAAGTAGGCGATGTGGTGCACTTCCGGCGACGAGGAGGAGACGGGACATTCCGCAGGAGATCGGGACGACGACGAGAAGACTGGAGGACTCGGATCTGTCGGTATATCTCTCTTCCCTTTCTTGTAGATAGCTAGGACTAGTTAGTGGTTCGATCCGGGTATTAGTGCGCGGCGGTTTGCCAGTTCAAGAAAATTTAAGTTTATCACCGCTTCCGCATTTGGCCGTCGGATTGACGGCCGGGGCGCCGCCGTGCACTTACAGTGGTATCAGAGCCTCGCCATTAACTTAGTCTAGCTTGGTTTAATGTGTTTTGTATTTCCGATCGACCAAAATTCCAAAATCTACATTTTTCAAAGCGACAGTTTTCTGTTGAAATTTTTTGATTTCGAAAAATTTTTCAGGTTGTAAAATAGTGATGCACTGGATGTTATAAGCATACTGTAGAAATTCGACACAGTAAGTCGACCAACAGAGCGCGGAACCGCGGCAAACCCCCCCTTGGGCCGCGGTTCCGCCGCCGAACAGTGTCCTTGCTGTGTCAAATTTCTTCAGTAGCTTTCTGGGCTTAAAATATGGGTTTTGGAATATTAATTTTGGGCCCAGAATTTCTTGATGTGCTACAGTAGTACTTGGGGGCCCACTTGTTAAAGTTTGATCGATCGGATATTTTAAACACATTATTTCACAGTATTTACATTATATCTGCGACCGTGAATATCACTTGATCGGTAAATCCGGTCTAACTGCTATAGCCCGGTTAGACGGATTTGCGAACGTGACTTTCACGTTGATGTTCTGTTTTTGCTGTGATGTTGCGGATCGGTCGTGGGGGATAGCCTGGATGCAATGCTAGTACAGTTGTGGTTGTATTATGTACATTTGATATTGCGGGGCGCGCGTCCGACATGTGGACTGCCGTCACTGCCTGTTTGTATTATTATTTTGGGGCACGGCCAGGTTGCGGTCGATGTACCCGTTGTATGTATATTTTACTTTCTGTACTAGGGTTACCCCGCGGAGGGGTGCACGGATAGCCGAGTTCTAGAGGGCAACAAGCCCGCATCTCATGGCATTGGGACGGAGGGGGCTTCACTTTAGGATTGGCGGGCTATTCGCCGCACTCGTAGGGGGTACAGGTTTACCCAGGAGGGTGCCCAAGTTACCGGATTCCGTGAAGTGCTGGGTGGTCCATTCACGGCGCTGAAGGGGGCTGCCTCGCTTCAGGTTTTGGCGGGTGACTTGCCGCGCCCGTAGGGGTCTAGGATTTCATTGCACAGGCTATCCACACGACCAGGGGAACGTCGGGTTTCAGCGGCTCTGTGAAACCCGGGGATCCCAGATATCTGTATTGTTTCTGTGATGCTGTACATTTTCTGTGATGTTGCATTTTATCACGCCTTGAGCGAATATAATATATTGGTATATATATTAGTAGATGTTGTATATGTTTTGCATCCGCGCTAGTCCAGTCCCCGCTCTGTCGTTAGTTAGCTAACCTAACGGGTAATGACGGGACCCAGTGGCGAATGCGGATGGCATATACGTACATCAGTATATTTTCGTTCTTTTTGGTGTGATCAATTGATGGGACTGCGTTGATTCGGATCAATGCAAGTTAAAAACAAACCTAATCTGATGTTGTTGGAACACTTTTCAAAAAGCTGTTATTGCAAGGACGTTCACTTTTGTTTAGCATCGTGGTATTCAGTTGGAATATCCTGCTCCTCAGTCGACGAGGCAAGGGCCGAGATCCCTTCACCGGGAGTGACCCCTTGGACAGAAGTTTGCGTCAGGGCATTAACTTCACTATAGCCGATTACTTTTGCTTTGCACCGTGATATTCAGTTGCAATATCCTGCACCCCATTCTACGGGGAAAGAGCCGAGATCCCTTCACCGGGAGTGACCTCTTTAGCGGAAGTTGTCGTCACTATATTTCTAAAAAGCTATCCGTTCCTTCAACGATATCAAGTTCTTTACGTTAAAGGTTTTCGCCAGAAACCATTCGTAGCCCTCCGTCGTTTCATATGGGTAGTCAATAGTATTCAAGCTGTGTTTGTTGGCCAAAGTCAAGGCACAGTG
Organism: Agapanthus africanus; assembly: GCA_030015575.1. Lineage (NCBI taxonomy): Eukaryota > Viridiplantae > Streptophyta > Magnoliopsida > Asparagales > Amaryllidaceae > Agapanthus > Agapanthus africanus. Next base: position 406,494,613 of record CM057337.1, read on the forward strand.
TTTGGTAGCTGTTGGTTATTCATATGCAGCATAGATAGATGCGTTGGTTTGGAACAGTCGTATAGCCTTGTTGGCCAAAGTCAAGGGCTTGTGCGGGTGGATTCGAATCAACCTGGAGAATGACGGGTGGAACTTGACATGTGACTTATGATTTGTTGGCCAAAGTCAAGGTCATAAGAGCATGGGGCAGAAATCACATCGGGAGTTTCAAAAGAACTGAAACTTGCCAGATATGCGCATACCATCTGGAGTATGATGATGTGAGCGGATTCCGTCACGTTATCATGCGATGATAGTTGGATCCCGATTCCAACTGATGAGTTAGTTTACTCCTCGGGTGTTCCCGACTAATTCTTCTTTTAGGTTTGGAGGAGAATTTGAGATGACAGTGGGAGGTTTCCTGATTAGATAAATTGGTAACCATTCTGATCTAGGTTAGAGTGCACGCTGAGTGTTTCTTTTCTCTCTCTCTCTTTGGCAGCGACCATTGACCCGACCCTAAGACTATGACTCAGTGACCAAGTTGACCGAACCTTCTTAAACACTGGCTTTTGGATTGTCAGAGTTGCAAACCTCATTGCCACTCCTACTTTTACCCTTTTCTCCAGGACACCTCGTATTACTACGAACGTCCACTTCCATTGGACAAAACCATCGTATGGTTAGATACGAACTCGAAAGAATTTATCCGAGGATGGTTTCAAGTTCTGGAGAAAACGGATAGGATTATTCAGTTGTCTTTTCCTTTTACCTTCTCTCAGGTTGCGAGTACTCCTTGGTTTAGGAGATAGTACACCTATTACGCAAATTGGATAGTCTTCTTCCAAACCTTAGGCTGGTGCCGACCGGTAGGGAATGAAGAAAACCAATTAGCCTAACGATGGTGTACAGAAGGTATTAAGTTCAGACAAAGCAAGGGATTAGTAAGAGGGCAAAGTAAATTGCAACAGATATTCACGACCAAACCAGGTATTTCGTTACCACTCCCACATCACCTTTGTATTTCTCCAGGACACTCCGTATCACTACGAAGATCCACAGTTTATTGGATACTCCATCGTATGGTTATATACGAACTCGAAAGGAACTTGTTCCAGTTCGGGGATGGATTCTGGTTCAGGAGAAATAAGAATAAGATTTATTCAGGTGTCTTTTATCTTCACCCTCTCTCATTGCGAGTGTTCCTAGGATTGGGACAGTACACCCATTATGCTTATTGGATAGTCTTCTTCCAAACCATAGGCTGGTGCCGAACGGTAGGGAAGGAAGAAAACAATTTGGCCTAAAGGGGTGTGCAGAAGGTAAAGACTAAAGACATATGAAGGGATTTGGAGAGGTGGCAAAGAATTATACGGTTACAGTCGTGAATCTGGAAGAGGCATTACTAGGAATACCAGGATACCCCATCGAAACATTTTGATGTTTCAGTCTCACTGTGTACTGTTAAAAGAAAACTGATTTCCCGATTAGATACTTACTCCAGGGTATGTATTTACCAGTTACGATTCTCACATCTGTATGGCTTTACAGATGATGAATGGGAGTAAGTTATTGGGAATTGGGTGATCATCCTCATTATATCGGGATTCGTTGTAATCAGTGATATTTGAGGAAATCACCTGGACTGTTTGCCGGTCGACAAATATTTGGTTTTGAATATCCGCTGTTATGCACCAATTTCAAATCGATATATCTGTACGTCTATTTTCATAGAGTGAGATATACCTTTTTGAAATTATGTCTGTGACATTTACCTATATCAGTGGATGGTTAGGTAAGGAGCATTAAACAGCGGTGTAATTCTTCTTAACCATAAGTACAGTTTTCAACCTACGACACACAGTGAATGAGTTATCAGACTCAAGGGACTTATACAGAGTATTGTATGTTGTCCAGGGTCCATCAGGACAGAGGGGTTGGTCCTCGTACTATATTCGGTTTACTTATGACTTCTCTAGTTTTTAGACAGGTGTTTCGCGGAAACACAAGGTCTGAATGTTGAGAAGTTATAGGTATTTGAATAAAGTAGAGAACCAGGTATTGCAAGTATCGGGATTCTTCAAAGTGATCGAAGATGTAGGTACTTGTGTATGGTATTCAGTTGACAGTAATGATTAAGAGATCTTGCTTCTCTTTCAGGTTACTCATAATTGGAAGCATTCCTAAGTTGAGTAACGATGATCCGCCTCCTTCCATTTAGTTGACATGCACTGGAGATAGTTGCATGATTTGGATCTGGTTCAGTTAAATCAGTGCCTCTGGTCCTATATGGGATATAGAACAGTTCGTATCTTAACGTTGTTAAGGTACGGGGAGTTGTCCGGCTTATGATTAAAACCAGACACTGGACAACTCAAGGCACGTTTCTGTAATGGCTGTTTGTGGGTTGACCCAGGCTATGACGAGGGTTGACTTTCTACCATCTGGATGAACAATAGCAATATTGTTCTAGACTCGCCACAGTTTTATTAAAAATGGATTTTTTCAGAAAACAGTAGTGGGAGTATGGTAGAACTGGAGGTGATTCCAGAACCACGAACGATTACTGAAGATTTAACAAGGAACCTAAAGATTCAATCTGGATTGACATTCCATTGGCCACTCCGCAGATAAGGTGGGTAACTTCAGGCACCCGAGAGGTACTCCGGTAGCCTCATGGACGGTGACAGGGAAGTTCTTGTTTACCCACAATTACCATTGCTGTTGTTCCAGGCTGCGAGACCCGGTGGGAGGATGAGTATAGCGTCGTTCTAAACTAGTTTTAGAAGTGTACGTCTATATGACTCTGCCAGAGGGTTGTCGTAGTCAGTGGGAGCAGCGGAAGCATTGGTGGACAGGTAGCTTATGTCTATTTATAGACTAAAGCAGATGTAGCGGAGATAGATCATCTATTTCTGATATGACAGTCATAGGTTTGACTTCATCAGAATAGAGGATGGATCTGTTGAGAAGGTAGTAGGGTGTGATGTCATGGTATTTGGATGACATACACAGAGTAGGAAAAGAAACTCCTATACTACAATCGGTTATACTTTGGTCGTCACACAGTGGTTTCTCCACAAAGGAAATGGATTTTATATCAGACATACTGGTTACTAGATCTATGGTATTAGATCTAGATTTGGGTGGTTTCCCAATCAGGGTACTTAGACGGCATTCTAAGAGTATTTAGAATAGACGACTCCTGGCACGGTGGTGTACCTGCAGGTAATGGAGTCACCCTCTCTAAAGGTGTCTTACAGACTAAAGGGGAGAGGGATGTGCATGATTGGCAGATCACTTGATTAGGCAATTGAGTCATTCATGAGATGTCAAGTACCACACCAGATGTTGTTCTTGCACTAGATGCAATAAGTTGATATTGATCCTATCCTGGAGAAACAGTCGGAAGCAGTTTTAGAACATAAGTGGATGTTCTAGGGATATGATAACGACAGCCTTATTCGGGAGACGGTTATCATTCCAGGCTTCCAAGGTGACATGGACGACAAGGAGGTTGTCAGAGTTATAGTTCTCCTTCTGACGAAGGGCAGTATTTTGGACAGGTGGTCCAAGGCAATACTGAGGGTGGCATGGCGCAGGATACTGATTAAGTTCAGTTGACGATACAGTCTAAGAAGTTTGGATTTGGAGTTCATTTATGAGCTATGTCCCATCAGACATCCAGACACATTCTAAGACAGGTATTGCTCATTTCGGGAGATGGCTTTCTCCGCGAACTTGAGATATAGAGAGACATGGAAAGAGACAACAAAGCGGATCCACTCACTAAGGCTATTCCTCGAACGCAATAGTTTCGCAAACGAGCTTTGTGAGACTGACTAGTAGAGGAGTTGGGTGTTCGGTATCACACGGGCTGTGAGTATGCGACATCGCAATAATTAGCCTTGAGTGCAAGTGGGAGATTGTTGGAGATAGTGCCCTCAGAGTCAATTATTAGGTCACAGGTACGTGATTGCAATGATTGATGGAGGACCTATCCCGGTAGGACAGTCTTACTCGAGATGATAGTATGCTATCTGGTTTACCTTTATCATCGTGTACTGTTTTAGGTGACCTGACAAGTTGCTATTACACGTTGATAGAGCCCCTAGGATTCTTGCTTGACCACCAGCAGTATGAGGGCGATCATATACGTGGGAGCTGGCAGTCTATAAGCATATCCTTAAATGGTCCCTAGTCGTGAGAGTTTCGAGACAGGGCATCGATACTCCAGAGTAGACTAGTGTATACAGTCGAGACCCCGACGAGGGGCGGTGGCCGGTCTCACAAGCCACTGGTGTCAGTTGGATCACCTAAGATGTATACAGGTGCTCATTAGGTTATGAGTACACCGGAAAGGACTCGCCGGGAACATGCTAGTTGGTCATATACCAGACGTCAGATGGCAGTTCCCTGGTGACATGTGTGCAGGTTAGTTCATCGACCTGGGGATCGTCATTTGTCTCGTGTGAGTTCCCACTGTACTTTGATTACTACCCTACCACGGCTCAAAGGAGTCGTGCAAACAGGTTTTAGTTGGGTACAGTCCCGAGCCACATGGAGGCAGTGAGCGTATCTTCAGGGGTTCGTCTCTCCCGGTATTGGGGGTGAGGTCGTGCTGTGTCTTGGAGAGCCATTACACGAAGCCCTCGGCCGAGGCAAGGAGATTTACTGGTAGGTATTCCAGTAGTATCTCAGGGTGTTCTGGGCTACACTCTGACACGACTTGTACCGCTTTTGGGGGTCTGACTTTTACCAACCCCCTAGGCCCGCCATGCGATACTCATAGACGAACGGACCGGACTGTACGGATATTGTCACTGACAGGCTCAGTAGGGTTGTCAGGCTGAGTTCGCTCACAGACGTCCCTTTTAGTCAATACCTGGTAGCCCGTTACGTATTGGCTTATACCTCTAACGTGCTAGTGGTTAAAACCACAACCAAGGTGTTGATGAGTCTTTAGAGTCCCCCACATTCAGTTACTCAGCTTTCGGGCGAAAGGTTGTAGAGGCCGTATGGAGATATGGCAAGGTCCGATCAGATACGTGCGGTATTGCACGGATCAGGATCGGACAGTTTGTACTACAGGCCGTATGGATATATGGCAGGGTTCGATCAGATACGTGCGGTATTGCACGGATCAGGATCGAACGGATATTACTAGCCGGCTTTGGTTTAAGCCGGATCCGAGTATAGTACAGTGTAGATTTTGTCTCATTGCATTTGTATTTCGGTCGGAATACAAATGCAGGTGTGTATGCACAGTATCGGGGTTTTCCTGTAATTTATTACGGGACCAGTTTTCTGGAGTTGCCAGTTTGCTTTTCGTTTCGGCCGATTTCCTTTGTATCGTTCATTGGCCGAAGATTGGTGGAGGAGGGCTTATTTGCATTGTTGCAAATAAGCATTTGTGGAGGGGGTCTTTGCATATTATCATGTCATGATACTTGTCCCATCATTTGACTTCATAAACTCATGATTGCTTGACTTTCTTTATCATCATGGTTTTGATGATGGTTGTTGATGATGAGAGATGGTTGTTAGTTGAGTGTTGGTTTTGCTTTGTTATCATTGGTTCATATGATAACCATTCCTCTCTCTCTTTTTTGGATGATGAGAATGGCTCCCATTATCTTTTGATTCACACACACTCACTCTCCTCTTCTTCCTCATTTTTTTTTGGCCGGCCATATGGGAGGGGGCTGTCCAAATTTTGGGAGTGGGGTTTTTGCTTCATTTCATGTTCCAAAATCCCCAAAGTTCCTCCACATAGTTCTTGTATCTTCCCTCCACCAAAAAGGCAATTCCTACAACCCCAAATGAGACTTCTTCACTACACATTCTACAGCGAATCTTGGGCACGTCGACTAGCCGGCTTCGTGCCCGAGTTGCCTCGGCATTGAGGTGGGAGCCCGTAAAAGAAGTAGGCGATGTGGTGCACTTCCGGCGACGAGGAGGAGACGGGACATTCCGCAGGAGATCGGGACGACGACGAGAAGACCGGAGGACTCGGATCTGTCGGTATATCTATCTTCCCTTTCTTGTAGATAGCTAGGACTAGTTAGTGGTTCGATCCGGGTATTAGTGCGCGGCGGTTTGCCAGTTCAAGAAAATTTAAGTTTATCACCGCTTCCGCATTTGGCCGTCGGATTGACGGCCGGGGCGCCGCCGTGCACTTACACAAAATATTATCGGGAATTTCAAGTGTTGAAATTTGCAATGAGATTGCATACCTTCTATGAGATAGTTGGATCCCGATACCCGCTGCGAGTAATTGTTACTCCTGGGAGAGTTTTACACATTACAATTAGCCGATCAAGTAGGTGTCTAGAAAGGTGTTAACGGAGTTACGCCTCTGGGAAAACGAGGTTTACATTAATTAGGTTCGTGCGAAAGCACGGGGGACCTCCCTCAAAGTACCGACACTGGCCTGGCTGAAAGATTGGCGAACTTGTAGTGTGTAATTAATCCCGGCTAGTCTTTCCTTTTAGGGTTTGAAGGAAGATTTGATAAAAAGCAGTGGGAGCCATCCTGATTAGATAAAATAATAACCAATCTGATCTTGCAAGAGCGCACGCTGAGTGTTTTCTTCTCTCTCTCTCCAGGTAGCGACCATATCACGCCTTAATCAAGATAATAATACGGATGTATTGACCGAACCCGCTTGTTAAACTGAGCTGGGGAACGTTGGTCCCGCTCCAACTTATAATTGTTATAAGACAGAGCAGGAATTTGGGGTTTACCAGAATTCCCGTGCCACCCAAACGAAGAGAGTGCATGATGATGCATCATCTTCGGGTGTGTTCATTACAGAGAACTGTTTCTCAGTGTCCTTTACGTCCTGGGTATATGATACCGGATCAGGATCCCGCATATGTAATATGTTACATGTGCTACAGATAGGTAAAGAACTGAGAACGGGTGATAAGTTTCATGAGGCAGAAAACGGGGCAAGAGTTGCAGCCAAGTCTGTTGGTCACTGTCACCCTGTATTACCAATACATTGATTCTGAACGAATATTATTAGATACCGAACCTGATATACAAAATCATATCAGTCTCTTTATTAGTAAAGAAATGATAAAATTTTGTATTGTTGGATAATGTTTTGAACATTTCCTATATCAAAAGTTGATCGGTTCAGGCACGTTATCTAAAAGCATTGATGTTCTAAATCAAACTACAGTTCTTAGTATATGGAACACACACAAGAGGAAGAGTTCAGAAATGAACGATTCCTTCTTGAGGTATTGTAGACTAGGTCATATCAATGCGACCCGACTGGCTGAAGTTGCATTTAGATGCATTTTTAAATTAGTTTGAATTTACATCTTGTGAAACTTGCCGGTCATGTCACAAAGATAAGATGACCCCAGCTCCGTTTATTGGAAACAGAGAAAGAGTTAGTGAACTCTTGGGATGATACATGTTGATGTATGTAAGGTCCCCTGTCCACATATGCCAGGACTGGTTCTTTGTACTTCATTACATTCTCTGATGATCTCTCAAGATTCAGACATATGTTCTTGTTGAAACACAAGTCCGAACCTTTTGAGATATTCACGGAATATAAGTTAGAAGTAGAAAACCAAAATACGGGTAAAAGTATTATGTCCTTTGATGAGATAAAGGAGGAGAATACTTGAGCACGGAAATCTTGGACCATTCTAAAGGAGAATGAGATTCTCTCTCAGCATTACTCCTCCGAATACACCATAGCACGATGGTATATCGGGGCGAAGCAATCTCACCCTATATGATAAGGTGTGCTCTATGATGAGTACTACTGAATTACCTATTTCCTTTTTGGGAGTTATGCACCTGAGAAGCTGCATACCTATTGAATAGGGTTCCAATCAAATCAGTTGCCTACCATCTCATATGTGATATGGAAAGGGAAGAGCCCATGTCTTAAGCTAGTTAAGATTTGGGGTTGTCCGGGCTATGTCTGAAAAGCATAATCCGGACAAGCTCGAGGCAAGGTCTGTTATGTAGAACTGGAAATGTTCCAGCTATACAAACTGCAGCTGATGATTTGGTAGAACCAAAGGATTCAATAGTTACCAACGAACCTCAGCCTCTCCGCCGATCTAGTAGGGTTCCTCACCCACCTGAGAGATACTTCGGTTTCTCTATGACAGTGGGAGCGAGGATTGCATCATGAGATGATGACCCAACTAGTTTCGAGCTGGCCATCAGGAGTGTGACTCTGTAAGAATGGCTGGATGCTTAGAAATCTGAGATGGAATCCTTATACACCAACAAAGTATGGACTTTGGTTGCTATATCTGAAGGGTTAAATCCCCATCAGGAGCAAGTATATCTTGAGAAGATTACTTGATGTAGATGGAAAAGTTGAGACTTTCAAAGCTAGACTTGTTAAAGCTTTTCGTCATCGACCAGGCGTGGATAATGATGAAACCGTTTCAAGTAGCTATGCTTAAGTCCATCCAGATCCTACTTCCCACGGCTGCATACCATGACTACGATATCTGGTGGTTGGGTGTCTTGACTGCTTTTCTAAATAATGATTTGGAAGAGAGCGTTTATAAGTACACAGCCGAAGGGCTTCGTAGACAGTGGGAGCAGCGGAAACGTGTGCAAGATGTTTTATGTGATAAAGCAGGCATCGCGGAGTTGGAACATCTGTTTTGATGTGGATGTCAAATAGTTTGACATCATCAAAATGGTAGATGAACCTTGTATAAACAAAAAGGTAGTAGGGAGTATGGTGACGATCCTCGTAGAGTACGTGGATGACATACTCTTGATAAGAAAGGAGTTTCCTATGCTATGCCCGGTCAATCTCCGCTTATCACAAGGATTCTCCATATAGGATCAAAGTGATACCTCCTAAATCCTGGGTTTAGGATCTATGAGATAGATATAATTGGATGTTAGAATTCTCACTAGTTGTAGTGAGATCGTATCAATCGATCCTGGGGAGAATCACTGGAGGTGTTCTAGGGTGATAAAGACGACTGAATGTCAGTCACAGGCATTGTCTTAATCCTCAGTAGAGGGACGGTATGTTGGAAGAGTTCCAAGCTAGATACCGTGACATACTAGACGATAAAGGCAGGATACATTGCTACTTAAGATGCTACCAAAGAGGCTGTTTGGGTGTATATTGGTTCATGAGATGAACTACGTTCCTACCATTGTGAGACAATGGAGTTGTGGCTTCTGCCAAGGAACGCAGGTCCCATCAGTGATCCAGACATATTCTAAGGCAGTATCACCTGAACATGGAGATGGTTGATCTCCAGGGGATCGAGGTTTGGAGAGTAGACTCAGAGGACAACACAGCGGATCCACTCACAAAGGCCTTTTCCCCGAGAGAGACTTTTATGGGATGGTTGAGTATGAGATACTACAACCACTGCTACAGATGGCCCTAGTGCAAGTGGGAGATTGTTAGTTATATGTATGCCCTAGAGGCCATTACTGTACATATGATGTATATTGTAGTGGATGCTAGGACGTATATAGGGAGGACTTTCTTGCTCGACATGATAGTATGCTATCTGGTTGAACTTTACCTTAACGTGTATACTGATTGTCTCTCTGTTACATGTTGGTAAAGCCCTTAGGATGTGTACTTGACTACCTAGACTATGATGCGGATCATACTAGTGGGGACATGGTAGTCCATAAGTACATCCTTCAAAGTCCCTAGTCGTGGGCGTGTCGAGACGGGGCATCGATATACCAGAGTAGACTAGCGTATACCTTCTCGACCCATACAGATGGGCGATGGATGATCCCATATCCATTGGTGTTTGACATCAGAGATGATATATGGGTGCTCAGTGGAGACTGGGTACACTGGACGGACTCGCCGAGAACTCCCAGATGGTATTATACCTTACGTCAGATGGCAGTTCTCTGGTGACACTGGTACAGAGTAGTCTGTTGACCCGAGATCGTCATAGAGTCTTGTGTGGTTCCCACTGTGCTTTGATTTCCATCTTACCACGTCCAAGAGGGCGTGCAAAACGGTGGTTTTTGGGTACAGTCCCGAGTCACATGGAGGCAATGAGCGATAGGAGGGGATTCGTCTCTCCCGGTATAGGGAGTTGATGTTGCGCTGTGTTCGATTGGCTATAACAGGAAATCCCTGGCCAGGGTTGCTGAGATTTACTGGTAAGTGTTACCAGTAGTTTCTCGAAATATTATAGACCTCATATCGACACGACTTATCGAGCTATTGGGGTCTGACGTTAACCACCCCTAGGCAAGATATGCGATATATCAGACGATCAGACCGGACTGTACGGTAGTGTTACTGGTTGGATTCACTGGAGTGTGAGCGGGCTTGCTCGTCGATCTTCAGATCGCTCAATACCCGGGTGACCGTTACGTTTAGCAGACCGCTTGCGGCTTGTGGATGTTTGATATGATCATCATCCGCTGCCGGCGTATTGACGAGTCTTTAGAGTCCTACACAGAGGTTTCCTGGCTCAAGCGAAACGAAATAGGAGCGCATATGAGATATGTGCGGGACCGAGAATAATGCGTGTATGTGATACCGTATTTCATTCTCGCGAAGAATGTGTCGATTAGTTGTATGCGATATAACCTAGTTATCGAATCAAGGATTGATTCGATAAATCGATACATTGAATACTAGTCGGTTATATGCGATATGACCGGATCATTGAATCAAGTGTTGATTTAATGATTTATTGTATAATTATATATTTGATATATTACTTTGCATTAACTAGTATTGGTTCACTTTAAATGGATATTCTCACTCGAATGTTCACATTGTATATGTGATATACTTTTGTGCACTTGATTGTATCATGTTTGATGATACATGTTTAACTATAGTTAAGTGTAATCAATTAAGCCATGGTTAAACTAATGATTAGGGTTTTCTTTTCTTACTTATTTATTTATTTATTTTGAATAGATGAGAAAAGAATGGTTGCTAGTTTTGTAGTTTAGTTGAAGCTTCATGAAGCTTTGACTTTGTAACCATTCTTGTCTTCATGCTTAACCCTAACCATTCCTTTAACCTTGGTCAATTCTCTACACATAACTATAGTTAATATTATGATAAGTATTGATTTTCTATTCTATTTTTAATTAACTTATCATAACACTTTCTTCTTCTTCTTCATCTTCTTCAAAGAAGAAACCTTGACTTCATCAATGGTGGATTGATGAAAAGTGTGAGAAATCCAATTCTAAAGTGAACCCACTTCCTATTTCTTCATCCTCTACCTCTTGCCAAGTAGTAGAGTGTGTTTCCTTCATAAGTTTTCTTGACTTGGTGAAGTTGGAGCTTGATCTAGCGATGCCTCGACGTAGATCATCTTCGGCATGGACATCGACGACCTAGCTCGCCATTTCTCCGACGAAGCCGACGCTAGTGCCCGGGAATTCATTTGGAAAGCGAGGGGACTTCGTTGCGGAGCTATGGAGGTGGAGCACCGGATCTACAAAGGTTGTATTTCCGTTTAAACTTTAGTTAAGTTGTTAACTAGTTTCATTTTCGCCTAGAATTCTAGCCAACGATCCGTATTAGGGTTTCTCGGCACCGTTAAATTTTGAAATTGGCATGCTTGATGCCTTGTGAGACCTCTAGTGTGTGCCTAGGAACACTACATTCTTTACATTTTGTTGCTTCATGATGACTTCACCATCATTTGACTTTCTATTAGTCATCATTGTTTGACTTGTGGGGATATGATGAGAGTTGATTAGGTTTTGGAGTGTTAGATTTGTTTTGTGATCATTCCTTATCATGATCACTTCACACTCTCCCTTGTATGATGGTTCCACCCACCCCTTGACTTCATCCTCTCTCTCTATTTCATGCATGGCCAGCCACTAGTGAGGGTGGGTGGGGCTTTTCTTTTAGTGATGAGAAAAATGTTAATCTCATTTTTTGCATGCTACATTTTTCCTCACCTCTCTCCAAGTTCTTTTTCCTCCACCACAAAGGCAACATCCTCTACCCCAAATGAGATATATAGATCTTCACTATATTCTACAGCAAACCTTGGGCACGTCGACTAGCCAGCTTCGTGCCCGAGTTGCCTCGGTATAAAGGTGAGAGCCCGTAAAAGATGCAGACAATGTGGTGCCCTTCCGGCAAGGAGGCGACGACCGGAGTTTCCGCGGGAGATCGGGACGACGACGAGAAGACCGGAGGACTCGGATCAGTCGGTATATCTCTCTTCCCCATCTTGTAGTTAGCTAGGACTAGTTAATGGCCCGATCCGGGTTTTAGTGCGCGGTGGTGCCGGTTTGCTAGTTTGCAAAATTAAAGTTTACCATCGCTTCCGCATTTGGCCTCGGGATTGAGGCCAGGGTGCCGCCGTGCACTTACAGTTGGAGCGGGACCAACGTTCCCCAGCTCAGTATAACAAGCGGGTTCGGTCAATATATCCGTTTTATTATCTTGATTAAGGCGTGATATAGTCGCTACCTGGAGAGAGAGAAGAAAACACTCTGCGTGCGCTCTTGCAAGATCAGATTGGTTATTATTTTATCTAATCAGGATGGCTCCCACTGTTTTTATCAAATCTTCCTTCAAACCCTAAAAGGAAAGACTAGCCGAGATTAATTACACGCTACAAGTTCGCCAATCTTTCAGCCAGGCCAGTGTCGGTACTTTGAGGGAGGTTCCTCGTGCTTTCGCACGGACCTAATTAAAGTAAACCCCGTTTTCCCAGAGGCGTAACCCCGTTGACACCTTTCTAGACACCTACTTGATCGGCTAATTGTAATGTGTAAAACTCTCCCAGGAGTAACAATTACTCGCAGTGCGTATCGGGATCCAACTATCTCATAGAAGGTATGCAATCTCATTGCAAATTTCAACACTTGAAATTCCCGATAATATTTTGCCCCAAGCGATCTATGACCTTGACTGAGTCAACAAACCATAGACCGCAAGTAAAGTTCAATCCGTCATTTCCCGATTGAATTAAACCCACCTGCACGACCCTTGACTGAGTCAACAAGGCCGCACGACTACCCTAATCCAATCGCATCATATGCTTTGCAGATAAGCACTAATCAGCTACCGCACACTACGCCTTGACTGAGTCTACAAACGTAGCACGAATACTAACTATAACTTATCTGAAATGACGGAGGGCTACGACAGGTTTTTAAGAAAACCTTTTGCGTAATGAACTTTATATCGTTGTAGAATCAAATGATTTTAAAATGGAGTGTGTTTTAGGCTTTTCTAGTATTGCTAAAGGGGTCACTCTCGGTGAAGGGATCGTCGACCCTTTCCTCGTCGAATGAGGTGCAGGATATATCATATATACCGCTGTGCAAAGCAAAAACTATAGGAGCAATAAAAAAACAAACCGAGTGTGTAGCATCTGCCAGTTATTGCTAAAGGGGTCACTCCCGTTGAAGGGATCTCGGCCCTTTCCTCATCGAATAAGGTGCAGGATATATCATATATACCGCTGTGCAAAGCAAGAACTGTAGCTACCTGTTTTTGAAAATTTGATTCCACAACATCTTAGGTTTCTTTTCTTTCATTAATCACTTTAATGAAGTCCCAACATTTAAATCACCTAAACATCACAGATAAATACGACATACACTTATGCCATCCGCATTCATCTCGATGTCCCCTCGTGCACCGTTAGTTTAGGTGACTAACGGCAGAGCGGGGCAGTGCTAGCGCGGGTGTAAATCATAAGTAATGTCTATATAATATATCATATATACTATATACAGTATGTTAGATATATGTATGCCCTAGAGGCCATTACTATATATAGGATGTATATTGTAGTGGATGATTGGACATATATAGGGATGACTTTCTTGCTCGATATGATAGTATGCTATCTGGTTACTCTTTACCTTAACGTGTACACTGATTGTCTCTCTGTTACATGTTGGTAAAGCCCTTAGGATGTGTACTTGACTACCTGGACTATGATGCGGATCATACTAGTGGGGACGTGGTAGTCCATAAGTTCATCCTTCAAAGTCCCTAGTCGTGGGTGTATCAAGACGGGGCATCGATATACCAGAGTAGACTAACGTATACCTTCTCGACCCATACAGATGGGCGATGGATGATCCTATATCCATTGGTGTTTGACATCAGAAATGATATACGGGTGCTCAGTGGAGATTGGGTACACTGGACGGACTCGCCGAGAACTCCCAGATGGTATTATACCTTACGTCAGATGGCAGTTCTCTGGTGACACTGGTACAGGTTAGTCTGTAGACCCGAGATCATCATAGAGTCTTGTGTGATTCCCAATGTGCTTTAATTTCCATCATACCACGTCCAAGAGGGCGTGCAAAAAGGTGGCTTTTAGGTATAGTCCCGAATCACATGGAGGCAATGAGCGATAGGAGGGGTTTCGTCTCTCCCGGTATAGGGAGTTGATGTTGCGCAATGCTCGATTGGCTATAACAGGAAGTCCTTGGCCAAGGCTGCTTTTGGGATTTACTGGTAAGTGTTACCAGTAGTTTCTCGACCCGTTATGAGCCTCATATCGACACGACTTATCGAGTTATTAGGGTCTGACGTTTACCACTCCTAGACGAGATATGCGACATATCAGACGAACAGACCGGACTGTACGGTAGTGTTACTCGTTGGATTCACAGGAATGTGAGCGGGCTTGCTCGTTGATCTTCTGATCGCTCAATACCCGGGTGGCCGTTACGTTTAGCAGACCGCTTGCGGCTTGTGGGTGTTTGATATGATCATCACCTGCTGCCGGCGTATTGACGAGTCTTTAGAGTCCTACACAGAGGTTTCCTGGCTCAAGCGAAACGAAATAGGAGCGCATATGAGATATGTGCGGGACCGAGAATAATACCAGTATGTGATACTGTATTCTATTCTCGCGATTTGTGACATTGATCGGTTGTATGCGATATAGCCGGGTTATCGGATCAAGTGTTGATTCGATAAGTTGTTACTATTGATATTAGCCGGTTATATACGATATGACCGGATCGTTAAATCAAGTGTTGATTTAATGATTTAATGTATAATTATATATTTGATATATTATTTTACATTAACTAGTATTGGTTAACTTAAGATTGATTTTCTCACTTGAATGTGCACATTGTTTATATGTGATATATGCAAGTGTACATGTATGTATCATGCTTGATGATACACACAAGATGGGTGTATGAGACTTATACTAAGATTAGGGTTAAGATTTGGGTTATTGGATTATCTTAAGATTTAACGAATGAGTTAAACTTAGTCAAAGTTGTCAAGCTTGAAGAAGCTTGGAGAAACTTTGACAAAGTCCACTCTTTTATCAATTCTCTTGATATTTCTTTAACCTAACCCTTAAACCTCACACCTTAGTTAATTCTCTACATGAGTTAAGCATGAGGGCTTAACTCAACCATGCTGCCATTATTTGTTTGATAAGTTTTCATTTGGATATAATTTCTTTTCTTCTTCTTCATCTTCATCAAGCTTGAAAAAGCTTGCTAGCTCCAATGGCATCATGAGAAAAAGAGTGAGAAATCCAATTCTAAAGTGAACCCACTTCCTATTTCTTCATCCTCTACCACTTGCCATGTAGTATAGGGTGTTCTCTTCACAAAGTTTTCGACCAAGTGAAGGAATAGCTTGAGTTTGAGTCTCCCAGACGTAGATCATCTTCGGCCTCGAAGTCAATGACCTAGCCCGATCATTTCTCCGACGAAACCATCGCTAGAGTCCAGGATCCGATGATCGCAGCGGAGGGACGTCAACACGGAGCTAAAGAAATGGTGGAGCGGATCTATAAAGGTTGTAATCGCTTTCACTTAGCAATAAAGTTGTTTACCTGCTTGCTTTTCTCCTTAACTTCTAGTTAATGATCTATATTAGGGTTTCTCGGCACCGGAAAATTTTTGTTTGCCATGGTTGATGCCTTGTGGAACCTCTTGAGTGTGCCTAGGAACCCTACAGTGGTATCAGAGCCAAGCTAGAGCCTTAGACGATGCGTAGACGGTGTTAGAAATCCGAATGAAACACGAAACCCTAATCCGACCCATTCTCTGTACTTTTTTCAAAACTGTGCATTTTTCCAAATTAAAAATATGCAGAAAAATCAGCAGGCGTTTTTAGGAGTTACTGTGAAATTCGAGTGGCTAAATCTTCAAAAAGTGCGGCGGAACCGCGGCACGAGCTTGGCTTGTGCGGCGGTTCCGCGGCCATATTGTCACATTACGTTTTGAAATTTTCACAGTTATTCCTATATTTTAGTGCTGTATTTTGTGGGAATTTTTAAATTCTACTCAAGAGTTGAGTTTTCTGGGTTGTATTGGGGACTCGGTGTTTCGATCGGGAAGTTTAACTTCGTCTGTGTTTTTCCGGATATTTTTACAATATGTTAAAAAGTTCGACCGGATATAAATACCCACTTTTTCCCCTGCCGGGAAATTTCCAAGTGCTGGATCTTTCCGTAGTTTGAAAACGTTCTAAGTAGTGCAAGTAACGCGATGGACCCTCTAGAAGACAACAAACCTTAACTCGATTATATGACCGTCTTGAACTGCCCTTTGAAGCTTAGGGTTTGGGGCAGTACGGCGTGCCACATGTGAGGCGTTGGCTTGACCCTTCTACAGCTGGACCGTTGGTACTGTGGCATGAAATGGATGTTTTTGAACTTATTTCAAGAGTTGAGCTGTTTCGGGAAAACTTGGGTGTTTGAATGTTCGATCGGAAAGTTTAACATTTTCTATTTATCTGGAATGGGATACAATATTTGGAATCCACAAGGAGTTATGAGATAACTGATATGAATGTTATAAACATAGCACTTTAGTCTCACTTGATCGGTTGCCACGGAATTTTGATGCGATCAAAAGTCCATCGCAATCACGTAGGGTAGACGGATACTCGCCGGGTAAACTTAATAGACAGCCATGTCCCATAGCCCCGACCAAGTGACTGTAGGAGAACCCCGTCGCCGAAAGCATCCGTTCGGGTGCTCGCGGTAGCGGTGTTCCGCCTTGGTGCACTTCGTCGACGGTATCAGGGGTGCGGCCATCTACTAAAGTTTGCGACGAGCGTTCGATCAGAATATCGGGAATCTTGTTGAATTGCCTGACTTGATATTGAAAAGTGTTTTCGATATAGAGACTAAAATGCGGGGTTTATAATTGTTAGGCATGTGATGTCTAAGGAATTCATTTGGTCAGGCATGCGATGTCTGAGGAGATTGCGGATTCCAACTGTTGTAGTTTTACACTTTCTTTTCTGTGACCGTAAGTGTAATATGTGATATCGCCTGTTTCGTTGCTATATGTCAACGACAATGGGGATGCGCACATTTACTTACGTTGATGACATGTGATGTTATGTGTTGCTGGATATGTTATATTGGATCGTCGCGTTTTGAATAGCCGGGGGTTTTTTTATGTGAGATGAGAGTTTTTCATTTTCATTTATGTAAAATTTGATGTATGTAATATTCTTTTATTGGGGCACTTCCAGGTTGCGGAAGATGTCACATTTGTATATTATTTACTTTTCCGCACTAGGATAGACCCAAGGAGAAGGGCACAAGTAGCCGGGTTCTAGAGTCCAGTGGGAGACCAACACGAGGAGTCGAGTCCGGGTCTCCTAACTCTAGAATTGGTAGGGTTGCTTGCCGCTCTCGTAGGGGTCTAGGGGTGTGGGTTTGGCTATTCATCGCGACCGTGGAATCCGTGTTTTATACTGGCTCGTATTAAAAACACGGACGTCCTAGTATATCCAATGTTTCATATGTTTCTTCTGCTGCGATATCTGTGATGTGATCATTTGATGTGTTGTGATGGATAGTGTATATAGTATATATGATATATTATATAGACGTTACTTATGTTTTACACCCGCGCTAGCCCTGCCCTGCTCTGTCGTTAGTTACCTAACCTAACGGTGCACGAGGGGACATCGAGGCGAACACGGATGGCATAAGTGTACGTCGTATTTATCTGTAATGTTTAGGTAACTTAAATGATGGGACTTCATTAATATGATTAATGAAAGAAAAGAAACATAAAGATGTTGTGGAATCGAATTTTCAAAAACAGGTAGCCACGGTTCTTGCTTTGCACAGCGGTATATATGATATATCCTGCACCTTATTCGATGAGGAAAGGGCCGAGATCCCTTCACCGGGAGTGACCCCTTTAGCAATAACTGGCAGATGCTACACACTCGGTTTGTCTTTTGATAGCTTCTATAGTTTATGCTTTGCACAGTGATATATATGATATATCCCGGACCTCATTCGACGAGGAAAGGGCCGACGATCCCTTCACCGGGAGTGACCCCTTTAGCAAAACTAGAAAAGCCTCAAAAACACTCCATTTCAAAATCATTTGATTCTACAACGATATCAAGTTCATTACGCGATAGGTTTTCAGAAAAACCTGTCGTAGCCCTCCGTCATTTCGGATATGTACTGGTTAGTATTCGTGCTGCGTTTGTTGACCTCTGTCAAGGCGTAGTGTGCGGTAGCTGATTAGTGCTTATCTGTATAAGCATATGATGTGATTGATTTAGGGTAGTCGTGCGACCTTGTTGACCTCTGTCAAGGGTCGTGCGGGTGGGTTTACTTCAATCAGGAAATGACGGGTTGAACTTGACTAGCAGCCTATGGTTTGTTGACCTCTGTCAAGGTCATAGGACGCTAGGGGCAAAATATTATCGGGAATTTCAAGTGTTGAAATTTGCAATGAGATTGCATACCTTCTATGAGATAGTTGGATTCCGATACCCGCTGCGAGTAAGAGTTACTCCTGGGAGAGTTTTACACATTACAATTAGTCGATCAAGTAGGTGTCTAGAAAGGTGTTAACGGGGTTACTCCTCTGGGAAAACGAGGTTTACATTAATTAGGTTCGTGCGAAAGCACGGGGGACCTCCCTCAAACTACCGACACTGGCCTGGCTGAAAGATTGGCGAACTTGTAGCGTGTAATTAATCCCGACTAGTCTTTCCTTTTAGGGTTTGAAGGAAGATTTGATAAAAACAGTGGGAGCCATCCTGATTAGATAAAATAATAACCAATCTGATCTTGCAAGAGCGTACGCAGAGTGTTTTCTTCTCTGTCTCTCCTGGTAGCGACCATATCACGCCTTAATCAAGATAATAATACGGATGTATTGACCGAACCCGCTTGTTATACTGAGCTGGGGAACGTTGGTCCCGCTCCAACTTATAAATGTTATAAGATAGAGTAGGAATTAGGGGATTACCAGAATTCCCGTGCCGCCCAAACGAAGAAAGTGCATGTTGATGCATCTTCTTCGGGTGTGTTCGTTACACAGAACTGTTTCTCAGTATCCTTTACGTCCTGGGTATGTGATACCGGATCAGGATCCCGCATATGTAATTTGTTACATGGGCTACAGAAATGTAGAGAACTGAGAACGGGTGATAAGTTTCATGAGGCAGAAAACGGTGCAAGTGTTGCAGCCAGGTCTGTTGGTCACTGTCACCCTGTATTACCAGAATACATTGATTCTGAACAAATGTTATTAGATACCGAACCTGATATACAAAATTATATCAGTCTCTTTATTTAGATAAAGAAGGATATAATTTTGTATTGTTGGATAATGTTTTGAACATTTCCTAAATCAATAGTTGATCGGTTCAGGCACGTTATCTAAAAGCATTAACATTCTATATCAAACTACAGTTCTTAGTATACAGAACACACACAAGAGGAAGAGTTCAGAAATGAACAAATCCTTCTTGAGGCATTATAGACTAGGTCATATCAATGCGACCCGACTAGCTCAAGTTACATTAAGATGCATATTTAAATCAGTTTGAATTTACATCTTGTGAAACTTGCCAGTCATGTCACAAAGATAAGATGACCATAGCTCCGTTTAATGGAAACAGAGAAAGAGTTAGTGAACTCTTGGGATTGATACATGCTGATGTATGAAGGTCCCCTGTCTACACATACCAAGACCGGTTCTTTGTACTTCATTACATTCTCTGATAATCTCTCAAGATTCAGACATATGTTCCTGTTGAAACACAAGTCCGAACCTTTTGAGATATTCACAGAATATGAGTTAGAAGTAGAGAACCAAAATACGGGTAAAAGTATTATGTCCTTTGATGTGATCAAGGAGGAGAATACTTGAGCACGGGATTCCTGGACTATTCAAGGATGAGATTCTCTCTCAACATTACTCCTCCGGATACACCACAGCACGTCGGTGTATCGGGGCGGAGCAATAACACCCTATGTGATATGGTGTGCTCTATGATGAGTACTACTGAGTTTCCTATTTCCTTTTAGGGAGTTATGCACTTATGAAGTTGCATACCTATTGAATAGGGTTCCGATCAAATCAGATGCCTACCATTTCATATGAGATATGGAAAGGGAAGAGCCCATCTCTTAAGTCAGTAAAGATTTGGGGTTGTCCGGCCTATGTCTAAAAGAAAATTCCGGACAAGCTCGAGGAAAAGACAGATCTGTAGAAGTTTGTTGGATATCCCAAGCATACGCAAGGGAATATCTTCTACCTAACCGAGAAACAAAAATGTTTTGTTACTCAGCATGCCACCTTTGTGAAAGGGAATTTCTTGTGAAGAAATTAGTGGACAAGAGGTAGAACTGGAAAGAGTTCCAGCTATACAAACTGCAGCTGCTGATTTGGTAGAACCAAAGGATTCAATAGCAACCAACGAAACTCAGCCTCTCCGCTGATCTAGTAGGGTTCCTTACCCACCTGAGAGATACTTCGGTTTCTCTATGACAGTGGGAGCAAGGATTGCATCATGAGATGATGACCCAACTAGTTTCGGGCTGGCCATCAGGAGTAGGACTCTGTAAGAATGGCTGGATGCTTTTCGATCTGAGATGGAATCCTTATACACCAACAAAGTATGGACTTTAGTTGCTTTATCTGAAGGGTTAAATCCCCATCAGGAGCAAGTATATCTTGAGAAGATTACTTGGTGTACATGGAAAAGTTGAGACTTTCAAAGCTAAACTTGTTAAAGGTTTGCATCATTGACCAGGTATGGGTTTTGTTGAAACCTTTTCTAAGTGGCTATGCTTAAGTCCATCCAGATCCTACTTGGCAGGGCTACATACCATGACTACGATATCTGGCGGTTGAGTGTCTTGACTGCTTTTCTAAATAATGATTTAAAAGACAGAGTCTATAAGTACACAGCCAGAGGGCTTCGTAGACAGTGGGAGCAGCGGAAACGTGTGCAAGATGTTTTATGTGATAAAGCAGGCATCGCGGAGTTGGAACATCTGTTTTGATGAGTTAGTCAAAGAGTTTGACATCATCAAAATGGTAGATGAACTTTGTATATACAAAAAGGTAGTAGGGAGTATAGTGGTGATCCTCGTAGAGTACGTGGATGACATACTCTTGATAGGGAAGGAGTTTCCTATGCTACGCTCAGTCAATCTCCGCTTATCACGAGGATTCTTCATATAGAATCATAATGATACCTCCTGAATCCTGGATTTTGGTTCTATGAGATAGATCTAATTGGATGTTAGGATACTCACTAGTTGTAGTGAGAAGGTATCAATTGATCCTGGGGAGAATCACAGGAAAAGTTCCAGGGTGATAAGGACGACTGAATGTCAGTCGCAGGCATTGTCTTTACCCTCAGTAAAGGGACGGTATGTTGGAAGAGTTCCAACCAAGATACCGTGGCATACTAGACGATAAAGGCTGGATACATCGCTACTTAAGATGCAACCAAAGAGGAAGTCTGGGTATATATTAGGTCATGAGATGAACTTCGTTCCTCCCTTTGTGTGACAATGGAGTTGTGGCTTATGCCAAGGAACGCCCGTCCCATCAGTGATCCAGACATATTCTTATGCAGTATCACCTGATCGTGGAGATGGTTGATCTCCAGGGGATCGAGGTTAGGAGAGTAGACTCAGAAGACGACACGGCGGATCCACTCACAAAGGCTTTTTTCCAGAGAGAGACTTTTATGGGATGGTTGAGTATGAGATACTACAACCACTGCTATCAAATGGCCCTAGTGCAAGTGGGAGATTGTTAGTTATATGTATGCCCTAGAGGCCATTACTATACATAGGATGTATATTGTAGTGGATGCTTGGACATATATAGGGATGACTTTCTTGCTCGATATGATAGTATGCTATCTGGTTACTCTTTACCTTAACGTGTACACTGATTGTCTCTCTGTTACATGTTGGTAAAGCCCATAGGATGTGTACTTGACTACCTGGACTATGATGCAGATCATACTAGTGGGGACGTGGTAGTCCATAAGTACATCCTTCAAAGTCCCTAGTCGTGGGTGTATCGAGACAGGGCATCGATATACCAGAGTAGACTAGCGTATACCTTCTCGACCCATACAGATGGGCGATGGATGATCCCATATCCATTGGTGTTTGACATCAGAAATGATATACGGGTGCTCAGTGGAGACTGGGTACACTGGACGGACTCGCCGAGAACTCCCAGATGGTATTATACCTTACGTCAGATGGCAGTTCTCTGGTGACACTGGTACAGGTTAGTCTGTAGACCCGAGATCGTCATAGAGTCTTGTGTGATTCCCACTGTGCTTTGATTTCCATCATACCACGTCCAAGAGGGCGTGCAAAAAGGTGGCTTTTGGGTATAGTCCCGAATCACATGGAGGCAATGAGCGATAGGAGGGGTTTCGTCTCTCCCGGTATAGGGAGTTGATGTTGCGCAGTGCTCGATTGGCTATAACAGGAAGTCCTTGGCCAAGGCTGCTTTTGGGATTTTCTGGTAAGTGTTACCAATAGTTTCTCGACCCGTTATGAGCCTCATATCGACATGACTTATCGAGTTATTGGGGTCTGACGTTTACCACCCCTAGACGAGATATGCGACATATCAGACGAACAAACCGGACTGTACGGTAGTGTTACTCGTTGGATTCATAAGAATGTGAGCGGGCTTGCTCGTTGATCTTCTGATCGCTCAATACCCGGGTGGCCGTTACGTTTAGGAGACCGCTTGCGGCTTGTGGGTGTTTGATATGATCATCACCTGCTGCCGGCGTATTGACGAGTCTTTAGAGTCCTACACAGGGGTTTCCTGGCTCAAGCGAAACGAAATAGGAGCGCATATGAGATATGTGCGGGACCGAGAATAATACCAGTATGTGATACTGTATTCTATTCTCGCGATTTGTGACATTGATCGGTTGTATGCGATATAGCCGGGTTATCGGATCAAGTGTTGATTCGATAAGTTGTTACTATTGATATTAGCCGGTTATATACGATATGACCGGATCGTTAAATCAAGTGTTGATTTAATGATTTAATGTATAATTATATATTTGATAAATTATTTTACATTAACTAGTATTGGTTCACTTAATATTGATTTTCTCACTTGAATGTGCACATTGTTTATATGTGATATATGCAAGTGTACATGTATGTATCATGCTTGATGATACACACAAGATGGGTGTAAGAGACTTATACTAAGATTAGGGTTAAGATTAGGGTTATTGGATTATCTTAAGTTTTAACAAATGAGTTAAACTTAGTCAAAGTTGTCAAGCTTGAAGAAGCTTGGAGAAACTTTGACAAATTCCACTCTTTTGTCAATTCTCTTGATATTTCTTTAACCTAACCCTTAAACCTCATACCTTAGTTAATTCTCTACATGAGTTAAGAATGAGGGCTTAACTCAACCATGGTGCCATTATTTGTTTGATAAGTTTTCATTTGGATATAATTTCTTTTCTTCTTCTTCATCTTCATCAAGCTTGAAAAAGCTTGCTAGCTCCAATGGCATCATGAGAAAAAGAGTGAGAAATCCAATTGTAAAATGAACGCACTTCCTATTTCTTCATCCTCTACCACTTGCCATGTAGTATAGGGTGTTCTCTTCACAAAGTTTTCGACCAAGTAAAGGAATAGCTTGAGTTTGAGTCTCCCCGACGTAGATCGTCTTCGGCCTCGATGTCAATGACCTAGCCCGATCATTTCTCCGAAGAAACCATCGCTAGAGTCCAGGATCCGATGATCGCAGTGGAGGGACGTCAACACGGAGCTAAAGAAATGGTGGAGCGGATCTACAAAGGTTGTAATCGCTTTCACTTAGCAATAAAGTTGTTTACTTGCTTGCTTTTCGCCTTAACTTCTAGTTAATGATCTATATTAGGGTTTCTCGGCACCGGAAAATTTTTGTTTGGCATGGTTGATGCCTTGTGGAACCTCTTGAGTGTGCCTAGGAACCCTACACAGTATCCATCACAGCATATCAAATGATCACATCACAGATATCGCAGCAGAAGAAACATATGAAACATTGGATATACTTGGACGTCCGTGTTTTCAATACGAGCCAGTATAAAACACGGATTCCACGGTCGCGATGAATAGCCAAACACACACCCCTAGACCCCTACGAGAGCGGCAAGCAATCCTACCAATTCTAGAGTTAGGAGACCCGGACTCGACTCCTCGAGTTGGTCTCCCACTGGACTCCAGAACCCGGTTACTTGTGCTCTCCTCCTTGGGTCATCCTAGTGCGGAAAAGTAAATAATATACATCAACGGTGACATCTTCCGCAACCAGGAAGTGCCCCGATAAAAGAATATTACATACAAGTTTTTACATGAATGAAAATGAAAAACACTCATCTCACATAAAAAAAACCCCGGCTATTCAAACACGACGATCCAATATAACATATCCAGCAACACATAACATCACATGTCATCAACGTAAGTAAATATGCCCATCCCAATTGTCGTTGACATATAGCAACTAAACCAGTGATATCACATATTACACTTACGGTCACAGAAAAGAAAGTGTAAAACTACAACAGTTGGAATCCGCAACCTCCTCAGACATCGCATGCCTGACCAAATGAATTCCTTAGACATCGCATGCCTAACTATTATAAACCCCGCATTTTAGTCTCATTATCGAAAACACTTTTCAATATCAAGTCGGGCAATTCAACAAGATTCCCGACATTTTGATCGAATGCTCGTCGCAAACATTATTAGGCGGCCGCACCCCCGATGCCGTCGACGAAGTGCACCAAGGCGGAACACCGCTGCCGCGAGCACCCGAACGGATGCTTTCGGCGACGGGGTTCTCCTACAGTCACTTGGTCGGGGCTATGGGGCGTGGCTGTCTATTAAGTTTACCCGGAGAATATCCGCGTACGCTACGTGATTGCGACGGACTTTTGATCGCATCAAAATTCCGTGGCAACCTATCAAGTGAGACTAAAGTGCTATGTTTATAACATTCATATTAGTTATCTCATAACTACTTGTGAATTCCAAATATTGTATCCTATTCCAGATAAATAGAAAATGTTAAACTTTCCGATCGAAAATCCAAACACCCAAGTTTTCCCGAAACAGCTCAACTCTTGAAACAAGTTTTAAAAAAAACATTCACTTCATGCCTCAGTACCAACGGTCCAGCCGTAGAAGGGTCAAGCCAACGCCTCACATGTGGCATGCCGTACTGCCCCAAACCCTAGGGTTCAAAGGGCAGTTCAAGACGGTCACATAATCGAGTTAAGGTTTGTTGTCTTCTAGAGGGTCCATCGCGTTACTTGCACTACTTAGAACGTCTTTAAACCACGGAAAAATCCAACACTTGGAAATTTCCAGGCAGGGGAAAAAGTGGGTATTTATATCCGGTCGAACTTTTTAACATATTCAAAAATTATCCGGAAAAAAATAGACAAAGTTAAAGATTCTGATCGAATCGTCGAACTCCCAATACAACCCAGAAAACTCAACACTTGAGTATACATTAAAAATTTCCAGAAGATTCAGTAAACTAATAGGGAAGTTACTGTGCAAAAATTAAACATCAATGTGACTATACGGCCGCGGAACCGCCGCACGAGCCATGCTCGTGCCGCGTTTCCGCGGCGCTTTAATCGAATTAGCCACTCGAATTTCACAGTAACTCCTAAAAACGCCTACTGATTTTTCTGCATATTTTTAATTAGGAAAAATGCACAGTTTTGAAAAATGTATAAAGAATGGGTCGGATTAGGGTTTCGTGCTTCGTTCAGATTTCTAACATCGTCTACACTTCGCCTAAGGCTCTAGCTAGGCTCTGATACAACTGTAGGGTTACTAGGCACACTCAAGAGGTTCCACAAGGCGTCAACCATGCCAAATTAAAATTTTCCGGTGCCGAGAAACCATAAACTAGATCGTTAACTAGAAGTATAGGCGAAAAGCGAGCAAGTAAACAACTTTATTGCTAAGTGAAAGAGATTACAACCTTTGTAGATCCGGTCCTCCACTTCTTTAGCTCCGTGATGACGTCCCTCCGCTGCGATCATCGGGATCCCAGACTCTAGCAATGGTTTCGTCGGAGAAATGATCGGGCTAGGTCATTGACTTCGAGGCCGAAGATAATCTACATCGGGGAGACTCAAACTCAAGCTATTCCTTCACTTGGTCAAAATATTTGTGAAGAGAACACCCTATACTACATGGCAAGTGGTAGAGGATGAAGAAATAGGAAGTGGGTTCACTTTAGAATTGGATTTCTCACTCTTTTTCTCATGGCACCATTGGAGCTCTCAAGCTTTTGTGAGCTTGATGAAGATGAAGAAGAAGAAGAAAAGAAGCATATCCATTAAAAGAATAATATGAATACTTATCCTTTTAATCATGGCACCATAGTTGAGTTAAGCCCTCATGCTTAACTCATGTAGAGATTTAACCATAGCATAAGGTTAAGGGTTGGGTTAGCTAATATCTTAAACAAATGACAAAGATGGTTGACTTTGTCAATGTTCATCAAGCTTCATGAAGCTTGATAACTTTGACCAAAGTCACACTCTTTTGTTATATGCTTAGGAAAATAGTAAACCCTAATCTAACCTTGATTTGGTTCAAGTCTCATACACACAACTTTTTTGTATCATCAAGCATGATACAAACATGTACACTTGCATATATCACATATAAACAATGTGCACATTCAAGTGAGAAAATCAATCTTAAGTGAACCAATACTAGTTAATGTAAAGTAATATATCAAATATATAATTATACATTAAATCATTAAATCAACACTTGATTTAACGATCCGGTCATATCGCA
Organism: Agapanthus africanus; assembly: GCA_030015575.1. Lineage (NCBI taxonomy): Eukaryota > Viridiplantae > Streptophyta > Magnoliopsida > Asparagales > Amaryllidaceae > Agapanthus > Agapanthus africanus. Next base: position 406,521,681 of record CM057337.1, read on the forward strand.
TATAACCGACTAATATCAAGTGTATCAATGTATCGAATCAACACTTGATTCGGTAACCCGGCTATATCACATATAACCGACCGATGATACAAATCGCGAGAATAGAATACAGTATCACATACTGGTATTATTCTCGGTCCTGTACATATCTCATATGTGCTCCTATTTCGTTTTGCTTGAGCCAGGAAACCCCTGTGTAGGACTCTAAAGACTCGTCAATACGCCGGCAGCAGGTGATGATCATATCAAACACCCACAAGCCGCAAGCGGTCTGCTAAATGTAACGACCACCCGGGTATTGAGCGATCAGAATATCAACGAGCAAGCCCGCTCACACTCCTGTGAATCCAACGAGTAACACTTCCGTACAGTCCGGTCTGTTCGTCTGATATGTCGCATATCTCGTCTAGAGGTGGTAAACGTCAGACCCCAATAACTCGATAAGTCGTGTCGATATGAGGCTCATAACGGGTCTAGAAACTACTGGTAACACTTACCAGTAAATCCCTAAAGCAGCCTTGGCCAAGGACTTCCTGTTATAGCCAATCGAGCACTGCGCAACATCAACTCCCTATACCGGGAGAGACGAAACCCCTCCTATCGCTCATTCCCTCCATGTGATTCGGGACTGTACCCAAAAGCCACCTTTTTGCATGCCCTCTTAGACGTGGTATGATGGAAATCAAAGCACAGTGGGAATCACACAAGACTCTATGACGATCTCGGGTCTACAGACTAACCTGCACCAGTGTCACCAGAGAACTGCCATCTGACGTAAGGTATAATACCATCTGGGAGTTCTCGGCGAGTCCGTCCAGTGTACCCAGCCTCCACTGAGCACCCGTATATCAACTCTGATGTCAAACACCAATGGATATGGGATCATCCATCGCCCATCTTCATGGGTCAAGAAGCTACACGCTACTCTACTCTGGTATATCGATGCCCCGTCTCGATACACCCATGACTAGGGACTTTGAAGGATGTACTTATAGATTACCACGTCCCCACTACTATGATCCGCATCATAGTCCATGTAGTCAAGTACACATCCTAAGGGCTTTACCAACATGTAACAGAGAGATAATCAATATACACGTTAAGGTAAAGAGTAACCAGATAGCATACTATCATATCGAGCAAGAAAGTCATCCCTATATATGTCCAAGCATCCACTACAATATGCATCCTATGTATAGTAATGGCCTCTAGGGCATACATATAACTAACACTAAAGAGTACCCACTTCCTATCTCACCATCCTCTACTAGACTAGCACTTTAGTTTAGGGTGTTTGCTTCACTAATTCTATGGTTAGTGAGGTAGAAGCTTGAGTCCGTATTCTCTCGACATAGATCATCTTCGGCCTCGAAGACTTCAAGCGATCCCGTTGCAAATTCATCAAGGAGCCGTCCGAGAGTCCGGGAGTTGGATGATCGCAGCGAAGGGACGTCGTCACGGAGCTTTGGAAGTGGAGGGCCGGATCTACAAAGGTTGTAGTCCCTTCTCTTAGTGATAATTGTTATCTACTAGCTTTATGTTTCGCCTAATCTCTAGTTAAAGATCTAGCTTAGGGTTGTTCGGCACCTAATTTTTTTAATCCGGCATGGTCGATGCCTTGTAGAGCCTCCTTAGTGTGCCTAGTAACCCTACAGTGGTATCAGAGCCCAGCTAGAGCATTAAGCGATGTGTTAACGAAGTTAAAACCCCGATCGAACCCGAATAAGACATTTCAAACCCCTCTCTGTACATTTTTTAAAATCTGGGTTTTTCCAGAATTAAAAATACCTAAAAAATTCAGCAGGCTAATATAAGAATTATGGTGAAAAATGAGCCCCCAATTTCTCAACATTGCCGCGGAACCGCGGCAATTAGCCACCTTTGGCGGCGGTTCCGCGGCATGGTAAGGGTATTAGGGATGGATTTTTGCACAGTAATTCTTGTCTCTGTGGTTACTATTTTATGGGTATTTTTAATCTGACTCAAGTGTTGAGTATTCTGGGGTTTATTTTGTAATCGTCGATTCGATCGGGAATTTTAAATTCGTTATTGTTTTCTGGGTAATTTTAAAAAAATGTTGAAAAGTTCGACCGGATGTAAATACCCACTTTTTCCCCTGTCGGGAAATTTCCAAGTGTTGGATCTTTCCGTAGTTTAAGAACGTTCGAAGTAGTGCAAGTAACGCGATGGACACTCTAGAAGACAACAAACCTTAACTCGATTATGTGACCGTCTTGAACTGCCCTTTGAACCTTAGGGTTTGGGGCAGTACGGCGTGCCACATGTGAGGCGTTGGCTTGACCCTTCTACGGCTGGACCGTTGGTACTGAGGCATGAAATGGATGTTTTTAGACTTATTTCATGTGTTGAGCTGTTTCGGAAAAACTTGGGTGTTTGATTGTTCGATCGAAAAGTTTAACATTTTCTATTTATCTGGAATGTGATACAATATTTGGAATCCACAAGTAGTTATAAGATAACTAATTTGGATATTATAAACATAGCAGTTTAGTCTCGATTGATCGGTTGCCACGGAATTTTGATGCGATCAAAAGTCCGTCGCAATCACGTAGCGTACGCGGAGACTCGCCGGGTAAACTTAATAGACAGCCATGCCCCAAAGTCCCGACCAAGTGACTGTAGAAGAACCCCGTTGCCGAAAACATCCGTTCGGGTGCTTGCGGCAGCGGTGTTCCGCCTTAGTGCACTTCGTCGACGGCATCCGGGGGTGCGGCCGTCTACTAAAGTTTGCGACAAGCATTCGATCTGTTTATCGGGAATCTTGTTGAATTGCCCGACTAAATATTGAAAAGTTTTTTTTTTATTGAGACTAAAATGCGGGGTTTATAATTGTTAGGCATGCGATGTCTAAGAAGGTTGCGGATTCCAACTATTGTAGTTTTACACTTTCTTTTCTGTGACCGTAAGTGTAATGTGTGATATCGCCGGTTTCGTTGCTATATGTCAACGACAATTGGGATGCACATATTTACTTACGTTGATGACATATGATGTTATGTGTTGCTGGATATGTTATATTGGATCGTCGTGTTTGAATAGCCGGGGGATTTTTATGTGAGATGAGTGTTTTTCATTTTCATTCATGTAAAAACTTGTATGTAATATTCTTTTAATTGGGGCACTTCCAGGTTGCGGAAGATGTCACCATTGTATATTATTTACTTTTCCGCATTAGGATAGACCCAAGGAGGGGAGCACAAGTAACCGGGTTCTAGGGTCCAGTGGGAGACCATCTCGAGGGGTCGAGTCCAGGTCTCCTAACCCTAGAATTGGTAGGGTTTCTTGCCGCTCTCGTAGGGGTCTAGGGGTGTGGGTTTGGCTATTCATCGCGACCGTGGAATCCGTGTTTTATACTGGCTCGTATTGAAAACACGGACGTCCTAGTATATCCAATATTTCATATGTTTCTTCTGCTGCAATATCTGTGATGTGATCATTTGATGTGTTGTGATAAATGATGTATATAGTATATATGATATATTATATAGACGTTACTTATGTTTTACACCCGCGCTAGCCCTGCCCCGCTCTGTCGTTAGTTACCTAACCTAACGGTGCACGAGGGGACATCGAGGCGAATGCGGATGGCATAAGTGTACGGCGTATTTATCTGTGATGTTTAGGTGACTTAAATGATGGGACTTCATTAATGGGATTAATGAAATAAAAGAAACCTAAGATGCTGTGGAATCGAATTTTCAAAAACAGGTAGCTACAGTTCTTGCTTTGCATCGCGGTGTTCCTTGTAGAACATCCTGCAACTTATTCGATGAGGAAAGGGCCGAGATCCCTTCACCGGGAGTGACCGCTTTAGCAATAACTGGCAGATGCTACACACTCGGTTTGTCTTTTGATTGCTTCTATAGTTTCTGCTTTGCACAGTAATATATATGATATATCCCGCACCTCATTCGACGAGGAAAGGGCCGACGATCCCTTCACCGGGAGTGGCCCCTTTAGCAAAACTAGAAAAGCCTCAAAAACACTCCATTTTAAAATCATTTGATTCTACAACGATATCAAGTTCATTACACAATAGGTTTTCAGAAAAACCTGTCGTAGCCCTCCGTCATTTCAGATAAGTCCTGCTTACTATTCGTGCTGCGTTTGTTGACCTTGTCAAGGCGCAGTGTGCGGTAGCTGACCAGTATTTATCTGCTTATGCATATGATGCAGATTGGGCTAGGGTAGTCGTACGGCCTTGTTGACCTTGTCAAGGGTCGTGCGGGTGGGTTTAATTCAATCAAGAAATGACGGGTTGAACTTGACTTACGGTCTATGGTTTGTTGACCTTGTCAAGATCATAGATCGTTTGGGGCAAAATATTATCGGGAATTTCAAGTGTTGAAATTTGCAATGAGATTGCATACCTTCTATTAGATAGTTGGCTCGTGATACCCACTGCGAGTAATTGTTACTCCTGGGAGAGTTTTACACATTACAATTAGCCGATCAAGTAGGTGTCTAGAAAGGTGTCAACGGGGTTACGCCTCTGGGAAAACGAGGTTTACATTAATTAGGTTCGTGCGAAAGCACGGGGGACCTCCCTCAAAGTACCGACACTGGCCTGGCTGAAAGATTGGCGAACTTGTAGCGTGTAATTAATCCCGGCTAGTCTTTCCTTTTAGGGTTTGAAGGAAGATTTGATAAAAACAGTGGGAGCCATCCTGATTAGATAAAATAATAACCAATCTATTCTTGCAAGAGCGCACGCTGAGTGTTTTCTTCTCTCTCTCCAGGTAGCGACCATATCACGCCTTAATCAAGATAAAAATACGGATTATTGACCGAACTCGCTTGTTATACTGAGCTGGGGAACGTTGGTCCCGCTCCAACTTATAAATGTTATAAGACCGACCAAGAAATTTAGGGAATACCAGATTTCCCGTGCCGCCCAAACGAAGAGAGTGCATGTTGATGCATCATCTTCGGCTGTGTTCATTACAGAGAACTATTTCTCAGTATCCTTTACGTCCTGGGTATGTGATACCAGATCAGGATCCCACATATGTGATCTATTACATGGGCTACAGATAGGTAGAGAACTGAGAACGGGTGATAAGTTTCATGAGATAGAAAACGGTGCAAGTGTTGCAGCCAAGTCTGTTGGTCACTATCACCCTGTATTACCAGAATACATTGATTCTGAACAAATGTTATTAGATACCGAACCTGATATACAAAATTATATCAGTCTCTTTATCAGTAAAGAAAGGATATAATTTTGTATTGTTGGATAATGTTTTGAACATTTCCTATATCAAAAGTTGATCGCATCAGGTACGTTATCTAAAAGCATTGATGTTCTAAATCAAACTACAGTTCTTAGTATACAGAACACACACAAGAGGAAGAGTTCAGAAATGAATGGATCCTTCTTGAGGCATTGTAGACTAGGTCATATCAATGCGACCCGACTAGCGAAGTTACATTTAGATGCATATTTAAATTAGATTGAATTTACATCTTGTGAAACTTGCCAGTCATGTCACAAAGATATAATGACACCATCTCTGTTTATTGGAAACAGAGAAAGAGTTAGTGAACTTTTGGGATGAATACATGCTGATGTATGAAGGTCCCCTGTCTACATATGCCAAGACCGGTTCTTTGTACTTCATTACATTCTCTGATAATCTCTCAAGATTCAGACATATGTTCCTGTTGAAACACAAATCCGAACTTTTTGAGATATTCACGGAATATAAGTTAGAAGTAGAGAACCAAAATACGGGTATAAGTATTATGTCCTTTGATGCGATTAGGGAGGAGAATACTTGAGCACGGAATTCCTGGACTATTCTAAAAGAGAATGAGATTCTCTCTCAGCATTACTCCTCCGTATACATCATAGCACGATGGTATATCGGGGAGGAGCAATAACACCCTATTTGATATGGTGTGCTCTATGATGAGTACTACTGAGTTACCTATTTCCTTTTGGGAGTTATGCACTTGAGAAGTTGCATACCTATTGAATAGGGTTCAAAACAAATCAGTTGCCTACCACTTCATATGTGATATGGAAAGGGAAGAGCCCATTTCTTAAGTTAGTTAAGATTTTGGGGTTGTCCAGCCTATATCTAAAAGCATAATCCGGACAAGCTCGAGGCAAAGTAAGATCTGTGGAAGTTTGTTGGATATCCCAAGCATTAGCAAGGGAATATCTTCTACCAAACCAAGGAACAAAAATGTTTTGTTTCTCAACATGCCACCTTTGTGAAAGGGAATTTCTTGAGAAAAAATTAGTGGTCATGAGGTAGAACTGGAAAAGGTTCCAGCTATACAAATTACAGCAGATGATTTGGTAGAACCAAAGGATTCAGTAGATTCCAACGAACCTCAGCCTCTCCGCCGATCTAGCAGGGTTCCTCACCCACCTGAGAGATACTTCGGTTTCTCTATGACAGTGGGAGCAAGGATTGCATCATGAGATGATGACCCAACTAGTTTCGAGCTGGCCATCAGGAGTAAGACTCTATAAGAATGGCTGGATGCTTAGTGATCTGAGATGGAATCCTTATACACCAACAAAGTATGGACTTTGGTTGCTTTATCTGAAGGGTTAGATCCCCATCAGGAGAAAGTATATCTTGAGAAGATTACTTGGTGTACTTAGAAAAGTTGAGACTTTCAAAGCTAGACTTGTTAAAGGTTTGCATCATTGACCAGGTATGGATTTTGTTGAAACCTTTTCTAAGTGGCTATGCTTAAGTCCATCCAGATCCTACTTGGCACGGCTACATACCATGACTACGATATCTGGTGGTTGGGTGTCATGACTGCTTTTCTAAAATGATGTTTTAGAAGAGAGCGTCTATAAGTACACAGCCAGAGAGCTTCGTAGACAGTGGCAACAGCGGAAACATGTACAAGATGTTTTATAGGATAAAGCAGGCATCACGGAGTTGGAACGTCTGTTTTGATGTGGTAGTCAAAGAGTTTGACTTCATCAAAATGGTAGATTGACCTTGTATAAACAAAAAGGTAGTAAGGAGTATGGTGGTGATCCTCATAGAGTACGTGGAAGACATACTCTTGATAGGGAAGCAGTTTCCTATGCTACGCTCGATCAATCTCCGCTTATCACAATGATTCTCCACAAAGGATTAAAGTGATACATACTAAATCCTGGGTTTTGGATCTATGAGATAGATCTAATTGGATGTTAGGATACTCACTAGATGTAGTGAGTTGGTATCAATCGATCCTGGGGAGAATCACTGGAAAGGTTCCAGAGTGATAAGGACGACTGAAAGTCAGTCACAGGCATTGTCTTTACCCTCAATAAAGGGACGGTATGTTGGAAGAGTTCCAAGCTAGATACCGTGACATACTAGATGATTAATGGCAAAATACATCGTTACCAAAGATGCTACCAAAGAGGTAGTCTGGGTGTATATTAGTTCAAGAGATGAACTTCGTTCCTACCATTGTGTGACAATGGAGTTGTGGCTTATACCTAGGAACGCCCGTCCCATCAGTGATCCAGACATATTCTGAGGCAGTGTCACCTGAACATGGAGATGGTTGATCTCTAGGGGATCGAGGTCAGGAGAGTAGACTCAGAGGACAACACGGCAGATCCACTCACAAAGGCCTTTTCCCAGAGAGAGACTTTTATGGGATGGTTGAGTATGAGATACTTCAACCACTGTTATCAGATGGCCCTAGTGCAAGTGGGAGATTGTTAGTTATATGTATGCCCTAAAGGCCATTACTATACATCTGACGTATATTGTAGCGGATGCTTGGACATATATAGGGAGGACTTTCTTGCTCGACATGATAGTATGCTATCTGGTTACTCTTTACCTTAACGTGTATACTGATTGTCTCTCTGTTACATGTTGGTAAAGCCCTTAGGATGTGTACTTGACTACCTGGACTGTGATGTGGATCATACTAGTGGGGACATGGTAGTCCATAAGTACATCCTTCAAGGTCCCTAGTCGTGGGTATATCGAGACGGGGCATCGATATACCAGTGTAGACTAGCGTATACCTTCTCGACCCATACAGATGGGCGATGGATGATCCCATATCCATTGGTGTTTAACATCAGAGATGATATACGGGTGCTCAGTGGAGACTGGGTATACTGGACGGACTCGCCGAGAACTCCCAGATGGTATTATACCTTACGTCAGATGGCAGTTCTCTGGTGACACTGGTACAGGTTAGTCTGTAGACCCGAGATCGTCATAGAGTCTTGTGTGATTCCCACTGTGCTTTGATTTCCACCTTACCACGTCTAAGAGTGCGTGCAAAACGGTGGTTTTTAGGTACAGTCCCGAGTCACATGGAGGCAATGAGCGATAGGAGGGGTTTCGTCTCTCCCGGTATTGGGGGTTGATGTTGCGCTGTGCTCGATTGGCCATAACAGGGAAGTCCCTGCCAAGGGCTGGTTTAGAGATTTACTGGTAAGTGTTACCAATAGTTTCTCGACCCGTTATGCGCCTCATATCGGCATGACTTATCGGTTATTAGGGTCTGACGTTTACCACCCCTAGACTTAATATGCGACATATCAGACGAGGAGACCGGACTGTACGGTAGTGTCACTGTCAGGCTTTTTGCAGGAGTTGGAGCGGGCTTGCTTGCTGATCTTCTGATCGCTCAATACCCGGGTAGCCGTTACGTCCAGCTAGTACCACTGACGGCTTGTGGGTGTTTGATATGATCATCACCTACTGCCAGCGTATTGACGAGTCTTTAGAGTCCTACATAGAGGTTGTACTGGCTCAGGCAAAACGAGATAGGAGCGCATATGTGATATGTGCGGGACCGAGAATAATGCGTGTATGTGATACCGTATTCTATTCTCGCGATGATTGTATCGATTGGTTGTATGCGATATAACCTAGTTATCGAATCAAGGATAGATTCGATAAGTCGATACATTGATATTAGTCGGTTATATGCGATATGACCGGATCGTTAAATCAAGTGTTGATTTAATGATTTAATGTATAATTATATATTTGATATATTACTTTACAGTAACTAGTATTGGTTCACTTAAGATTGATTTTCTCATTTTATGTGCACAAGTTGTATATGTGATATTTTTTTGTGCACAAGTTTGTATCATGTTTGATGATACATGCAAACTTGGGTGTGTGTATCACTTACCCCTAATTTAGGTTAATGGTTAGGTTTTATTTATTTTATTTATTATGGTTAAAAAACTAAATGGTTGCTTTTGTTCTTTTGCAAGAAGCTTCAAGATGCTTCATGCATCTTTGAAAAGGGTGCAACCATTTTGTTTTTATCCTTTAACCTTGTTGGGTTAGCCTAGCACCCAATGTGGAGTTTGGAAGCATCACATGTCACAAAGATGGAATTTTTAGGGTGCTAAGTTAACGATCATTGAATCGTTCCTCGAAAATTAGGGTTTCAAATTTTTGCACATCAACATAAGCAAGAAAAGCTAGGGTTTTGAGAGTACAACCTTTGTAGCTCCCTACGCTAGACTCCTCGGCTACTTGGGGTTTGGAAAAGCTCCGCTTGAACTCCTCTTGGTCACCGATGATCCACCCGGAGTCCGCTTTGTCCAAGCTTGCAACTTCACCCGATCAAGAGAATGAAATGAAGCTAACACTCCAAACAAGTGGGCTAGACTTGTGTAGAATGGTGTTATGGTTCTCTTTCTCACTTCAAAATCCTTTCATGATAAGTATATTGCTCACTACAAAAATCTAGAGAGCAAAATGAGAGCGGAAGAAGAAGATGATGGCTATTCTTTTTCAAGAGTGAAAAGAATAAAAAAAACACATAAGAAAAATGAAAATATATGTATATATTTTTTCATGTTCTCATCTCAAACCATGGTTAAACAATGAATATCTTATTGAACTTGAGTTAAAACACAAAAGGAAAGTTTACCTAAGGTTAAAAGGTGGGTGAGGATAGTTAGGTCAAAAGAAGTGTGTAGAAACAAATCAATGATAACCATTTTCTTTTTCCTTTTTGTTTTAAATCAAATAAAATAAAATCCATATATAAAACCATGGTGTGAGTCTTATATTGCCACCATTTTCATGTATGTACAACCATGAAGGATGTATGTATGTATGTATGTGTGTATGTACATCCATATGTGCATGAATCTATAAAGAAAGTATACATGCATGCATACATCCATCAAACTCAAGAAAGGATTTCAAGTGAGAAACTAATGGTTAAATGATAAATCAACACTTGATTTATAAATCCGGCCATATCACATACGACCCCTACCAAAAGCAAGCCGCCCGATCAATATACGGTATCCTATACGCGCATTTTAATCGGGTCCATGCGCATATCGCATACGCGCACCACAACGTTTCGCCTGGACTAGGCAACTCCATTGTGGGACTCTAAGACTCGTCCATACGCCGGCAGTGGGTGATGATCATATCAAGCACCCCCAAGCCGCAAGCGTCCGGGTATTGAGCGATCAGAAGAGAACAGCGAACCTGCTACAACTCCCGTCGAGCCAACCGACAACACTACCGTGCATTCCGATCTCCTCGTCTGATATGTCGCATCAAGTCTAGGGGTGGTAAACGTCAGACCCTAATAACCGATAAGTCGTGCCGATGTGAGGCTCATAACGGGTCGAGAAACTACTGGTAACACTTACCAGCAAATCTCTGAATCAGCCCTGGCCAGGGACTTCCCTGTTACGGCCAATCGAGCACAGCGCAACATCAACCCCCAATACCGGGAGAGACGAAACCTCTCCTATCGCTCATTGCCTCCATGTGACTCGGGACTGTACCCAAAAACCACCGTTTTGCACGCCCTTGTGGACGTGGTATGGTGGAAATCAAAGCACAGTGGGAATCACACAAGACTCTATGACGATCTCGGGTCTACAGACTAACCTGCACAAGTGTCACCTGAGAACTGCCATCTGACGTGAGGTATAATACCATCTGGGAGTTCTCGGCGAGTCCGTCCAGTGTACCCAGTCTCCACTGAGCACCCGTATACCATCTCTGATGTCAAACACCAATGGATATGGGATCATCCATCGCCCATCTCATGGGTCGAGAAGCGTATACGCTAGTCTACACTGGTTTATCGATGCCCCGTCTTGATACACCCACGACTAGGGACCTTGAAGGATGTACTTATGGACTACCATATCCCCACTAGTATGATCCGCATCATAGTCCAGGTAGTCAAGTACACATCCTAAGGGCTTTACCAACATGTAACTCTAAGACAGTATAAAGAGACAAGTATACATGTTAAGATAAAGAGCAACCAGATAGCATACTATCATATCGAGCAAGAAAGTCATCTCTATATATGTCCAAGCATCCAATATAATATACATCATCTGTACAATACTGGCCTCTAGTGCATACATATAACTAACAATCTCCCACTTGCACTAGGGCCAGCTGCTGTAGTATCGTATACCGAGCATCCCGAAAAGTCTCTCAAACTGTGTCTGGGGAATGTCCTTCGTGAGTGGATCCGCTGTGTTATTCTTCGTGTCAACCCTCCTGACCTCGATCTCCTGGAGATCAACTATCTCCCGGATCAGGTGATACACCTCAGAATATGCCTGGATCGCTGATGGGACCTGGGTTCCTTGGCCAAAGCCACCGCTCCATTGTTATCGCAATACAAAGGTATTGGATGCTCAATGGATGGAACCACTCCAAGTTCAGTAATGAACTTCTTGATCCAGACAGCCTCTTTGGCAGCATCGTTGGCAGCGATGTATTCAGCCTCCATCATCGAGTCTGCCACGGTTTCCTGCTTGGAACTCTTCCAGCTAACCGCCCCTCCGTAAAGGGTAAAGACAAATCCCGACTGCGACTTAGAGTCGTCCTTATCACTCTGGAAGCTCGAATCGGTAAAGGACTCCACTTGGAGTTCTCCTTTACCATACACCAAGAACATCTCTTTAGTCCTTCGCAAGTACTTGAGAACGCTCTTCACAGCTGTCCAGTGACTCTCTCCAGGATCAGCTTGATACCTGCTCACTACACTTAGTGAGTATGCTACATCGGGTCTGGTACATAGCATCGCGTACATGATAGAGCTTACAGCCGAAGCATAGGGTATCCCTTGCAAGCGAGCTCTCTCCAAATCAGTCTTGGGAGACATCTCTTTGGAGAGAGTGACTCCAGAGATCGTGGGTAAGTTCCCACGCTTGGATTCTTCCATACTAAACCTCTTTAGTATGGTGTCAATATACCTGGATTGGGACAATCCCAATATCCGTTTGGATCTATCTCTATAGATCCTAATTCCCAATATGCAGGAGGCATCACCAAGATCTTTCATTGAGAATCTTTATGATAAGAAGAGCTTGACCGATTGCAGCATAGGAATATCATTTCCTATCAAGAGTATGTCGTCCACGTACAATACGAGGAAAACAACCTTACTCTCTGCTACCTTCTTGTAAATACAAGGTTCATCTACGTTTTTGACGAAATCAAACTCTTTGATAACGACATCAAAGCAGATGTTCCAACTCCGCGATGCTTGGTTTAATCCATAAATGGATTTAAGCAGCTTGCACACCTTCCTGCTGCTCCCACTATCTATGAAGCCCTCTGGCTGAGTCATGTACACGCACTCTTCTGAATCACCGTTTGAAAGGCGGTCTTAACATCCATTTGCCAGATTTCGTAATCATGATATGCAGCGATGGCAAGCATGATCCGGATGGATTTAAGCATAGCTACTGGAGAGAAGGTTTTGTCATAGTCCACACCTGGTCTTTGACGAAAACCCTTCGCAACAAGTCTAGCTTTGAAAGTCTCCACTTTCCCATCTACACCAAACTTTTTCTTGAAGATCCACTTTCTCCCAATGGGTTTTACCCCTTCAAGAGCATCTTCCAATGTCCATATTTTGTTGGTGTACATGGATTCCATCTCGGACCGCATAGCATCCAGCCATTTCACTGAGTCCCCACTCGTGATGGCCTGCTCGAAGCTAGTCGGGTCATCATCCTCCATGATGCAATCCTCGCTGCCACCATCCATGAGAAAACCGTAGTATCTCTCAGGTTGGCGAGGAATCCTACTAGATCGGCGGAGAGGCTGAGGTTTGTTGGGAACTACCGAATCCTCTGGTTCAACCAAATCTTCTGTCTTAGTCTGTATTGCTGGAACCTCTTCCAGTTCTACCTCTTTGCCACTAATCTCTTTTTCAAGAAATTCCTTTTCTAAAATGGTGGCATGTCGAGAAACAAACATCTTTTGTTCCTCGGTGTGGTAGAAGATATACCCGCGCGAATATTTGGGATATCCAATAAACTTACACAGAATGGACCTTGCCGCGAGTTTGTCCGGATTTTGCGTTTTTACATATGCCGGACAACCCCATATCTTAACATAATTAAGACATGGTCTCTTTCCTTTCCATATCTCATATGGAGTGGTTGGCATGGATTTGGTGGGAACCATATTCAATAGGTCTGCAGCTGTTTCCAGTGCATATCCCCATAAGGAAATAGGTAACTCAGCTGTGCTCATCATAGAGCGCACCATATCTAATAGGGTGCGGTTCATCCGTTCTGATACACTGTTGTGCTGTGGTGTATATGGAGGAGTCAGCTGAGAGAGAATCCCATTCTCTTTTAGGAAGTCCAGGAATTCAATGCTCAAGTATTCACCTCCTCGATCAGATCGAAAGATTTTAATACTTTTCCCGGTTTGGTTCTCGACTTCTTGTTTATATTCTCTAAATTTCTCAAAAGGTTCCGATTTGTGTTTCATCAGGAACACGTATCCGAATCTAGAGAGATCGTCAGTGAATGTAATGAAGTACGCAGAACCATTCCTAGCATGTGTAGACATTGGACCGCATACATCACTATGCACCATTCCCAAGAGTTCCGTAACTCTTTCTCCGTGTCCCGTAAACAGAGTTTTGGTCATCTTGCCTTTGAGACATGACTGGCAAGTGTCATAAGATGATAATTCAAACGGATTCAAATATCCATCTTTATGCAACTTAGCTAGTCGTGTCGCATTGATGTGACCCAATCTACATGTAGGGTTCCTAGGCACCCTCAAGAGGTCTCACAAGGCATCGACCATGCCAATTTCAAATTTTGCGGTGCCGAGAAACTCTAGAGTACGGATCGTTGGCTAGAATTCTAGGCGAAAAGTAAACTAGTTAACACTTAACTATAAGAATACGGAAATACAACCTTTGTAGATCCGGTGCTCCACCTCCACGGCTCCGCAATGAAGTCCTCTCCGCTGTCCAAATCGAACCATGACTCTCACGGTGGTTTCATCGGAGAAAAGACCGGGCTAGGTCGTCGACAACGTGCCGAAGATGATCTACGTCGAAGCATCACTAGATCAAGCTCCACCTTCACCAAGCCATGAAAACTTGTGAAGGAAACACACTCTACTACTTGGCAAGAGGTAGAGGATGAAGAAATAGGAAGTGGGTAGACTTTAGAATTGGATTTCTCACTCTAATTCATCAATCACCATTGATGGAATCTAGTTTCTCTTCTTGAAGAAGAAGAAGAAGAAGAAGATAATCTTGTTATAAGTTATTTGAAAAGAATAATAAAATGATTCTTATCATAAAATTAACCATGGTCAAGTGTAGAGACTAAACTAGGGTTAGTGGGAATGGTTAGGGTTAAGGATGAGATAAGAATGGTTGACTTGATCAAAGCTTCAAGAAGCTTCAACATAAAAAAACAAAACAAGCCACCATCCTTAAAACTTTCCAAAAGAATAAACAAATAAATGAATAAATAAATAATGGGAGAATAAACAAAACCCTAACCACTCTCACAACCATGGTTTAATCTTCACACAAATCCAAGTTAACATGTATCATCAAACATGACACAATCAAGTGCACAAAAGTATATCACATATACAATGTGCATATCCGAGTGAGAAAATCCATTTAAACTGAACCGATACTAGTTAATGCAAAGTAATATATCAAATATATAATTATACATTAAATCATTAAATCAACACTTGATTTAACGATCCGGTCATGTCGCACACAACCGACTAGTATACAATGTATCGACTTATCGAATCAATCCTTGATTCGATAACTAGGTTATATCGCATACAACCATTCGACACATTCATCGCGAGAATGAAATACGGTATCACATACACGCATTATTCTCGGTCCCGCATATATCTCATATGCGCTCCTATTTCGTTTCGCTTGAGCGAGGAAACCTCTGTGTAGGACTCTAAAGACTCGTCAATACGTCGGCAGCAGGTGTTGATCATATCAAGCACCCACAAGCCGCAAGCGGTCTGCTAAACGTAACGGCCACCCGGGTATTGAGCGATCTGAAGATCGACGAGCAAGCACGCTCACACTCCAGTGAATCCAACCAGTAACACTACCGTACAGTCCGGTCTGATCGTCTGATATGTCTCATATCTCCCCTAGGGGTGGTAAACATCAGACCCCAATAGCTCGATAAGTCGTGTCGATATGAGGTCTATAACAGTTTGAGAAACTACTGGTAACACTTACCAGTAAATCTCAGCAACCCTGGCCAGGGATTTCCGGTTATAGCCAATCGAACACAGCACAACATCAACTCCCTATACCGGGAGAGATGAATCCCCTCCTATCGCTCATTGCCTCCATGTGACTCGGGACTGTACCCAAAAACCACCGTTTTGCACGCCCTCTTGGACGTGGTAAGATGGAAATCAAAGCACAGTGGGAACCACACAAGACTCTATGACGATCTCGGGTCAACAGACTACTCTGTACCAGTGTCACCTGAGAACTGCCATCTGACGTAAGGTATAATACCATCTGGGAGTTCTCGGCGAGTCCGTCCAGTGTACCCAGTCTCTACTGAGCACCCGTATATCATCTCTGATGTCAAACACCAATGGATATGGGATCATCCATCGCCCATCTGTATGGGTCGAGAAGGTATACGCTAGTCTACTCTGGTATATCGATGCCCCGTCTCGATATACCCACGACTAGGGACTTTGAAGGATGTACTTATGGACTACTATGTCCCCACTAGTATGATCCGCATCATAGTCCAGGTAGTCTAGTACACATCCTAAGGGCTTTACCAACATGTAACAGAGAGACAATCAGTGTACACGTTAAGGTAAAGAGCAACCAGATAGCATACTATCATGTCGAGCAAGAAAGTCCTCCCTATATATGTCCCAGCATCCACTGCAATATACATCCTATGTATACCAATGGCCTCTAGGGCATACATATAACTAACAATCTCCCACTTGCACTAGGGCCATCTGATAGCAGTGGTTGCAGTATCTCATACTCAACCATCCCATAAAAGTCTCTCTTTGGGAACAGGCCTTTGTGAGTGGATCCGCTGTGTTGTCCTCTGAGTCGACTCTCCTAACCTCGATCTCCCTGGAGATCAACTATCTCCATGATCAGGTGATACTGCCTTAGAATATGTCTGGATCACTGATGGGACCTGCGCTCTTTGGCATAAGCCACAACTCCATTGTCACACAATGGGAGGAACATAGTTCATCTTATGAACCAATATACACCCAAACAGCCTCTTTGGTAGCATCTTAAGTAGCGATGTATCCTTCCTTTATCGTCTAGTGTACCACGGTATCTAGCTTGGAACTCTTCCAACATACCGTCCCTCGATTGAGGGTAAAGACAATGCCTGTGACTGACACTCAGTCGTCTTTATCACCCTGGAACCTTTCCAGTGATTCTCCCCAGGATCGGTTGATACCATCTCACTATAACTAGTGAGAATACTAACATCTAATTAGATCTATCTCATAGATCCAAAAACTCAGGATTTAGGAGGTATCATTTTGATCTTATGTGGAGAATCATTGTGATAAGCGGAGATTGACCGAGCGTAGCATAGGAAACTCTTTCCCTATCAAGAGTATGTCATCCACGTACTCTACGAGGATAACCACCATACTCCCTACTACCTTTTTGTATATACAAGGTTTATCTACCATTTTGATGATGTCAAACTCTTTGACTAATCCATCAAAACAGATGTTCCAACTCCGCGATGCCTGCTTTATCACATAAAGCATCTTGCACACGTTTCCGCTGCTCCCACTGTCTACGAAGCCCTCTGGCTGTGTACTTATAGACGCTCTATTCTAAAACATCATTTTAGAAAAGCAGTCATGGTACCCAACCGCCAGATATCGTAGTCATGGTATGTAGCCGTGGCAAGTAGGATCTGGATGGACTTAAGCATAGCTACTTGAAAAAGTTTCATCATTATCCATGCCTGGTCGATGACGAAAAAGCTTTAACAAGTCTAGCTTTGAAAGTCTCAACTTTTCCATCTACACCAAGTAATCTTCTCAAGATATACTTGCTCCTGATGGGGATTTAACCCTTCAGATATAGCAACCAAAGTCCAAACTTTGTTGGTATACATGGATTTTATCTCAGTTCACTAAGCATCCAGCCATTCTTACAGAGTCTTACTCCTGATGGCCAGCTCGAAACTAGTTGGGTCATCATCTCATGATGCAATCCTCGCTCCCACTGTCATAGAGTAACCGAAGTATCTCTCAGGTGGGTGAGGAACCCTACTAGATCGGCGGAGAGGCTGAGGTTCGTTGGTAACTATTGAATCCTTTGGTTTTATCAAATCATCTGCTGTAGTTTGTATAGCTGGAACCTTTCCAGTTGTACATAACAGACCTTGCCTCGAGCTTGTCCGGATTTTGCTTTTAGACATAGGCCGGACAACCCCAAATCTTAACTAACTTTAGATATGGGCTCTTCCCTTTCCATATCACATATGAAATGGTAGGCAGTGATTTGATTCGAACCCTATTCAATAGGTATGCAGCTTCTCAAGTGCATAACTCCCAAAAGGAAAAAGGTAACTCAGTAGTACTCATCATAGAGCACACCTTATCATATAGGGTGTGATTGCTCCGCCCCGATATACCATCGTGCTATGGTATATACGGAGGAGTAATGCTGAGAGAGAATCTCATTCTCCTTTAGAATAATCCAGGATTTCCGTGCACAAGTATTCTCCTCCTTGATCTCATCAAAGGACATAATACTTATACCCTTATATTGGTTCTCTACTTCTAAATCATATTCTGTGAATATCTCAAAAGGTTCGGACTTGTGTTTCAACAGGAACATATGTCTGAATCTTGAGAGATTATCAGAGAATGTAACGAAGTACAAAGAACCAGTCCTGGCATGTGTAGACAGGGGACCTTAAATACATCAACATGTATCAATCCCAAGAGTTCACTAACTCTTTCTCTGTTTCCATTAAACGGAGCTATGGTCATCTTATCTTTGTGACATGACTGGCAAGTTTCATAAGATGTAAATTCAAACAGATTTAAATATGCATCTAAATGTAACTTCAGCTAGTCAGGTCGCATTGATATGACCTAGTCTACAATGCCTCAAGAAGGATTCGTTCATTTCTGAACTCTTCCTCTTGTGTGTGTTCCGTATACTAAGAACTGTAGTTTGATTTAGAACATTAATGCTTTTAGATAACGTGCCTGAACCGATCAACTTTTGATATAGGAAATGTTCAAAACATTATCCAACAATACAAAATTTTATCATTTCTTTACTAATAAAGAGACAGATATGATTTTGTATATCAGGTTCGGTATCTAATAACATTCGTTCAGAATCAATGTATTGGTAATACAGGGTGACAGTGACCAACAAACTTGGCTGCAACTCTTTCCCCGTTTTCTGTCTCATGAAACTTATCACCCGTTCTCAGTTCTCTACCTTTCTGTAGCCCTATGTAACTGATTACATATCTGGGATCCTGATCTGGTATCACATACCCAGGACGTAGAGGATACAGAGAAATAGTTCTTTGTAGTGAACACACCCGAAGATGATGCATCAGCATGCACTCTCTTCGTTTGGGCGGCACGGGAATTCTGGTAATCCCCAATTTCCTGCTCTGTCTTATAACTATTATAAGTTGGAGCGGGACCAACGTTCCCCAGCTCAGTATAACAAGCTGGTTCGGTCAATTTTCCGTATTATTATCTTCATTAAGGCGTGATATGGTCGCTACCTGGAGAGAGAGAGAAGAAAACACTCAGCGTGCGCTCTTGCAAGAATAGATTGGTTATTATTTTATCTAATCAGGATGGCTCCCACTGCTTTTTATCAAATCTTCCTTCAAACCCTAAAAGGAAAGACTAGCCGGGATTAATTACACACTACAAGTTCGCCAATCTTTCAGCCAGGCCAGTGTCGGTACTTTGAGGGAGGTCCCCCGTGCTTTCGCACGAACCTAATTAATGTAAACCTCGTTTTCCCAGAGGCGTAACCTCGTTGACACCTTTCTAGACACCTACTTGATCGGCTAATTGTAATATGTAAAACTCTCCCAGGAGTAACTCTTACTCGCAGCGGGTATCGGGATCCAACTATCTCATAGAAGGTATGCAATCTCATTGCAAATTTCAACACTTGAAATTCCCGATAATATTTTGCCCCTAGCATCCTATGACCTTGACGGAGGTCAACAAACCATAGGCTACTAGTCAAGTTCAACCCGTCATTTCTTGATCGAATTAAACCCACCCGCACGACCCTTGACGGAGGTCAACAAGGCCGCACGACTACCCTAATCCAATCTGCATCATATGCATAAGCAGATAAATACTAGTTAGCTACCGCACACTACGCCTTGACGGAGGTCAACAAACGTAGCACGAATACTAAATAGGACTTATCTGAAATGACGGAGGGCTACGACAGGTTTTTCTGAAAACCTATTGCGCAATGAACTTGATATCGTTGTAGAATCAAATGATTTTAAAATGGAATGTTTTTGCGGCTTTTCTAGTTTTGCTAAAGGAGTCACTCCCGGTGAAGGGATCGTCGGTCCTTTCCTCGTCGAATGAGGTGCGGGATATATCATATATATCTCTGTGCAAAGCAAAAACTCTTAAAAGCAATCAAAAGACAAACCGAGTGTGTAGCATCTGCCAGTTATTGCTAAAGGAGTCACTCCCGGTGAAGGGATCTCGGTCCTTTCCTCATCGAATAAGGTGCAGGATATATCACATATACCGCTGTGCAAAGCAAAAACTGTAGCTACCTGTTTTATTTTGAAATTCGATTCTACAACATCTTAGGTTTCTTTTATTTCATTAATCACATTAATGAAGTCCCATCATTTAAGTACCTAAACATCATAGATAAATACGACGTACACTTATGCCATCCGCATTCGCCTCGATGTCCCCTCGTGCACCGTTAGGTTAGGTAACTAACGGCAGAGCGGGGCAGGGCTAGCGCGGGTGTAAAACATAAGTAACATCTATATAATATATCATATATACTATATACTGTATCTATCACAGAACATCACATGATCACATCACAGATATCGCAGCAGAAGAAACATATGAAATATTGGATATACTAGGACGTCCGTGTTTTCAATACGAGCCAGTATAAAACACGGATTCCACGGTCGCGAGGAATAGCCAAACCCACACCCCTAGACCCCTACGAGAGCGGCAAGCAACCCTACCAATTCTAGAGTTAGGAGACCCGGACTCGACTCCTCGAGTTGGTCTCCCACTGGACTCCAGAACCCGGTTACTTGTGCCCTCCTCCTTGGGTCTATCCTAGTGCGGAAAAGTAAATAATATACAAACGGTGACAACTTCCGCAACCTGGAAGTGCCCCAATAAAAGAATATTACATACATGTTTTTACATGAATGAAAATGAAAAACACTCATCTCACATAAAAAACCCCAGCTATTCAAACACGACGATCCAATATAACATATCCAGCAACACATAACATCACATGTCATCAACGTAAGTAAATATGCGCATCCCAATTGTCGTTGACATATAGCAACGAAACCGGCGATATCACATATTACACTTACGGTCACAGAAAAGAAAGTGTAAAACTACAACAGTTGGAATCCCCAACCTCTTTAGACATCGCATGCCTAATCAAATGAATTCCTTAGACATCACATGCCTAACAATTATAAACCCCGTATTTTAGTCTCAAAATCGAAAACTCTTTTCAATATCATGTCGGGCAATTCAACAGGATTCCCGACATCCTGATCGAATGCTCGTCACAAACTTCAGTAGACGGCCGCACCCCCGATACCGTCGACGAAGTGCACCAAGGCGGAACACCGCTACCGCGAGCACCCGAACGGATGCTTTCGGCGACGGGGTTCTCCTACAGTCACTTGGTCGGGGCTATGGAGTAAGGCTGTCTATTAAGTTTACCTGGCGAGTATCCACGTACGCTACGTGATTGCGACGGACTTTTGATCACATCAAAATTCCGTGGCAACCGATCAAGTGAGACTAAAGTGCTATGTTTATAACATTCATTCAGTTATCTCATAACTACTTGTGAATTCCAATTATTGTATCCCATTCCAGATAAATAGAAAATGTTAAACTTTCCGATCGAACATTCTAACACCCAAGTTTTCCCGATACAAATCAACACATGAAATAAGTCTAACAACATTCAGTTCGTGCCTCAGTACCAACGGTCCAGCCGTAGAAGGGTCAAGCCAACGCCTCACATGTGGCACGCCGTACTGCCCCAAACCCGAAGGTTCAAAGGGCAGTTCAAGACGGTCACATAATCGAGTTAAGCTTTGTTGTCTTCTAGAGAGACTATCGCGTTACTTGCACTACTTAGAACATCGTCAAACCACGGAAAAATCCAACACTTGGAAATTTCCCGACAGGGGAAAAATTGGGTATTTATATCCGGTCGAACTTTTTAACATATTCTAAAATTTATCCGGAAAGCCACATAGACAAAATCTGATACCCCGATCGAAACACCGAATCCCCAAAACAACCCCAGAAAATTCAACTCTTGAATAAATATTAAAAATTCCCAGAAAATCCAGCATAATAAAATAGGAGTTACTGTGCAAACAGGGAAGGATGACGTCATCAACCTGCCGCGGAACCGCCGCAGAAGCCAGGCTTCTGCCGCGGTTCCGCCGCGGTTTGTACTGTTCACGAGAAACTTTTTGCACCGTAATTCTTAGATTTCCCTGCTGAATTTTTTAAGGATTTTAATCTGGAAAAATCCCAGTTTTTGAAAAAAGGACAGAGAGCAATTTTTGAGTTGGGTTTCGGGTTCGTTCGGGTTTCAAATTCCGTCTAGACTTCGCCTAAGGCTCTAGCTAGGCTCTGATACCACTGTAGGGTTCCTAGGCACCCTCAAGAGGTCTCACAAGGCATCAACCATGCCAATTTCAAATTTTGCGGTGCCGAGAAACTCTAGAGTACGGATCGTTGGCTAGAATTCTAGGCGAAAAGTAAACTAGTTAACACTTAACTATAAGAATACGGAAATACAACCTTTGTAGATCCGGTGCTCCACCTCCACGGCTCCGCAATGAAGTCCTCTCCGCTGTCCAAATTGAACCATGACTCTCACGGTGGTTTCATCGGAGAAAAGACCGGGCTAGGTCGTCGACAACGTGCCGAAGATGATCTACGTCGAAGCATCACTAGATCAAGCTCCACCTTCACCAAGCCATGAAAACTTATGAAGGAAACACACTGTACTACTTGGCAAGAGGTAGAGGATGAAGAAATAGGAAGTGGGTAGACTTTAGAATTGGATTTCTCACTCTAATTCATCAATCACCATTGATGGAATCTAGTTTCTCTTCTTGAAGAAGAAGAAGAAGAAGAAGAAGATAATCTTATGATAAGTTATTTGAAAAGAATAATAAAATGATTCTTATCATAAAATTAACCATGGTCAAGTGTAGAGACTAAACTAGGGTTAGTGGGAATGGTTAGGGTTAAGGATGAGATAAGAATGGTTGACTTGATCAAAGCTTCAAGAAGCTTCAACATAAAAAAACAAAACAAGCCACCATCCTTAAAACTTTCCAAAAGAATAAACAAATAAATGAATAAATAAATAATGGGAGAATAAACAAAACCCTAACCACTCTCACAACCATGGTTTAATCTTCACACAAATCCAAGTTAACATGTATCATCAAACATGACACAATCAAGTGCACAAAAGTATATCACATATACAATGTGCATATCCGAGTGAGAAAATCCATTTAAAGTGAACCGATACTAGTTAATGCAAAGTAATATATCAAATATATAATTATACATTAAATCATTAAATCAACACTTGATTTAACGATCCGGCCATGTCGCACACAACCGACTAGTATACAATGTATCGACTTATCGAATCAATCCTTGATTCGATAACTGGGTTATATCGCATACAACCATTCGACACATTCATCGCGAGAATGAAATACGGTATCACATACACGCATTATTCTCGGTCCCGCATATATCTCATATGCGCTCCTATTTCGTTTCGCTTGAGCCAGGAAACCTCTGTGTAGGACTCTAAAGACTCGTCAATACGCCGGCAGCAGGTGTTGATCATATCAAGCACCCACAAGCCGCAAGCGGTCTGCTAAACGTAACGGCCACCCGGGTAATGAGCGATCTGAAGATCGACGAGCAAGCCCGCTCACACTCCAGTGAATCCAACCAGTAACACTACCGTACAGTTCGGTCTGATCGTCTGATATGTCGCATATCTCGCCTAGGGGTGGTAAACATCAGACCCCAATAGCTCGATAAGTCGTGTCGATATGAGGTCTATAACAGTTCGAGAAACTACTGGTAACTCTTACCAGTAAATCTCAGCAACCCTGGCCAGGGATTTCCGGTTATAGCCAATCGAACACAGCACAACATCAACTCCCTATACCGGGAGAGACGAATCCCCTCCTATCGCTCATTGCCTCCATGTGACTCGGGACTGTACCCAAAAACCACCGTTTTGCACGCCCTCTTGGACGTGGTAAGATGGAAATCAAAGCACAGTGGGAACCACACAAGACTCTATGACGATCTCGGGTCAACAGACTACTCTGTACCAGTGTCACCTGAGAACTGCCATCTGACGTAAGGTATAATACCATCTGGGAGTTCTCGGCGAGTCCGTCCAGTGTACCCAGTCTCTACTGAGCACCCGTATATCATCTCTGATGTCAAACACCAATGGATATGGGATCATCCATCGCCCATCTGTATTGGTCGAGAAGGTATACGCTAGTCTACTCTGGTATATCGATGCCCCGTCTCGATATACCCACGACTAGGGACTTTGAAGGATGTACTTATGGACTACTATGTCCCCACTAGTATGATCCGCATCATAGTCCAGGTAGTCTAGTACACATCCTAAGGGCTTTACCAACATGTAACAGAGAGACAATCAGTGTACACGTTAAGGTAAAGAGCAACCAGATAGCATACTATCATGTCGAGCAAGAAAGTCCTCCCTATATATGTCCCAGCATCCACTGCAATATACATCCTATGTATAGCAATGGCCTCTAGGGCATACATATAACTAACACTACAATGCCACAAGAAGGATTCGTTCAGTTCTAAACTCTTCCTCTTGTGTGTGTTTGTTATGCTTAGAACTGTTGATTGATTTAGAACATAAATGCCATTGCATAACGTGCCTGATCCAAGCAACTTTTGGTTACGGAAAATGTTCATAACATTATCCTGTAATGCGAAATTGTATCCCTCTTTACTCAACAAAGAAACCGATATAATGTTGCATATCAGGTTCAGTATGTAATAGCATTCGTTCAGAACCAATGTATTACCAGTTGGTAATAAAAGGTGATATTCCCCGACAGTTTTAGCTGCAACAATTGCACCATTTCCAACTCTTATGTCTTTATCACCTTCTCCAAGTTCTCTACCTTTCCTAAGCCCATATAACTGATTACATATACGGGATCCTGACCCGGTATCTAATACCCAGGACGTAGGGCAAATGGAGAAACAGTTCTTTGTAACGAACACACCCGAAGAAAATACATCAACATGTACTTTCTTCATTCGGGTGGCATGGGAATCCTGGTATTCCCCTATATCCTGTTCAGTCCTATAACTCTTATAAGAAAGAACAGAACTAACGTTCCCCAGCACAGTATAACATGTGGGTTCGGTCAATACATCCATATTATTATCTTGATTAAGGCATGACATGGTCGCTACCTGGAGAGAGAGAGAAGAAAACACTTTAGCGTATGCTCTTGCAAGATCAGATTGATTATTATCTTATCTAATCAGGATGGCTCCCACTGGTTTTTATCAAATCTTCCTTCAAACCCTAAAAGGAAAGACTAGCCTGGATTAATTACACTCTACAACTTCGTCGATCTTTCAGCCAGGCCAGTGTCGGTACTTTGAGGGAGGTTCCCCGTGCTTTCGCACGGACCTAATTAAAGTAAACCTCGTTTTCCCAGAGGCGTAACCCCGTTGACACCTTTCTAGACACCTACTTGATCGGCTAATTGTCCTGTGTAAAACTCTCCCAAGAGTAACAATTACTCACAGTGGGTATCGGGATCCAACTATCTTATAGAAGGTATGCAATCTCATTGCAAATTTCAACACTTGAAATTCCCGATAATATTTTGCCCCTTGCGTGCTATGACCTTGACGTAGGCCAACAAACCATAGTGCGCTAGTCAAGTTCAACCCGTCATTTCTTGATTGAATTAAACCCACCCGTACGACCCTTGACGCAGGCCAACAAAGTCGCACGACTACCCTAATCCAATCTGCATCATATGCATCAACAGATAAATACTAGTTAGCTACCGCACACTACGCCTTGACGCAGGCCAACAAACGTAGCACGAATACTAAGTAGGATTTATCTGAAATGACGGAGGGCTACGACAGGTTTTTCTGAAAACCTATTGCGTAATGAACTTGATATCGTTGTAGAATCAAATGAAATTTTGAAATGGAGTGATTTTGAGGTTTTTATTAGTTTTGCTAAAGAGGTCACTCCCGGTGAAGGGATCTCGGCTCTTTCCTCATCGAATAAGGTGCGGGATATATCATATATATCACTGTGCAAAGCAAAACTCCAAAAGCAATCAAAGACCAAACCGAGTTTTGTAGCATCTGCCAGTTTTGCTAAAGAGGTCACTCCCGGTGAAGGGATCTCGGCTCTTTCCCCATCAAATAAGGTGCAGGGTATATCATATATACCGCTATGCAAAGCAAAACTGTAGCTACCCTTTTATTTGAAAATTTGATTCTACAACATCTTTTAGGTTTCTTTTCTTTCATTAATCACATTAATGAAGTCCCATCATTTAAGTCACCTAAACATCACAGATAAATACGACATACACTTATGCCATCCGCATTCGCCTCGATGTCCCCTCGTGCACCGTTAGGTTAGGTAACTAACGACAGAGCAGGGCAGGGCTAGTGCGGGTGTAAAACATAAGTAACGTCTATATAATATATCATATATACTATATACTGTATCCATCACAACACATCAAATGATCACATCACAGATATCGCAGCAGAAACATAGATATAATGTGGGATATACTAGGACGTCCGTATTTAGTATTTAGCCAATAATAGAAAATACGGATTCCACAGTCGCGATGAATAGCCAAGCCCACACCCTGGACCCCTACGAGTGCGGCAAGTGACCCTACCAATTCTGGAGTTTAAGAGACCCGGTCTCGACTCCTCGAGATGGCCTCCCACTGAACCCCAAAACCCGGTCACCTGTGCTCCCCTCCTTGGGTCCATCCTAATGCGAAAAAGTAAATAATATACAACACAGGTGGCATCAACCTCAACCCGGAAGTGCCCCAAATAAAAGAATATTACATTACATTTGAATTTACATGAATGAAAATATAAAACTCTCATCTCACATAACCCCTCCCCCCCCCCGGCTATTCAATCGCGACAATCCTGCACATCATATCTCAGCAACACATAATATCTCATATCATCAACGTAAGTATGTATGCATACCCAAATTGTCGTTGATGTATAGCAACGAAACCGGTGATATCGACATACTACACTTACGGTCACAGAAAAGAAAGTGTAAAACTGCAATATCTGGAATCCACATTCTCTTTAGACATCGTAAATGCGCAGTATCACATACTTCGTATTTCATGTCTAGTAATATGAATTCCACACATTGCATCACATTCCAGATAAACAGACAGTATTAAAGTTTTCGAACGAACGATCAAATACCCAAGATTCACTAAAGCTCAACACTTGAGCAGAGTTCAAAAACCTGGAGTGTGACACAGTAGTAGCGGTCCAGCCGTAGAAGGGTCAAGCCAACGCCTCACATGTGGCACGCCGTACTGCCCCAAACCCTAAGGTTCAAAGGGCAGTTCAAGACGGTCACATAATCGAGTTAAGGTTTGTTGTCTTCTAGAGGGTCCACCACAAAACTTGCACGTATCTCCAACAGATTTAAACCCCGTGAAAAGTGAGCAAATGATAGTCGTTCGAACACTTCAATACTTTCAAATTTACCCGAAAAAGTCACGAAATGAAAATTCCGATCGAATCGACGAGTCCAAAACCATCCCCAGAATTTACAGAACAAGAATCAGATTAAACATACCTAAAACATTATACAAGAATTTTTAGGAATTACTGTGCAAATAACAAGTCATGACTCCTCTGTACGGCCGCGGATCTGCAGCCCAAGCAAGGATTGGCCGCGGTTCCGCGGCGGTTTGAACTGTTCATGGCTTCAAAATTCACAGTCCTTCTTATATTTTCCTGCTGTATTTTTTAAGTAATTTTAATTCTGAAAATATCCAGATTTTAAAAATTGTCCAGAGAAGGTCCCGTAATGTCGTATTTTGGTTCGATCGGAGTTTTTACTTTGTAGAAGTGTCGCCTAATGTTCTAGGTCGGCTCTGATACCAATGTTGGGTTAGCCTAGCACCCAATGTAGAGTTTGGAAGCATCACATGTCACAAAAATGGAATTTTTAGGGTGCTAAGTTAACGATCATTGAATCGTTCCTCGAAAATTAGGGTTTCAAATTTTTGCACATCAACATAAGCAAGAAAAGCTAGGGTTTTGAGAGTACAACCTTTGTAGCTCCCTACGCTAGACTCCTCGGCTACTTGGGGTTTGGAAAAGCTTTGCTTGAACTTCTCTAGGTCACCGATGATCCACCCGGAGTCCGCTTTGTCCAAGCTTGCAACTTCACCCGATCAAGAGAATGAAATGAAGCTAACACTCCAAACAAGTGGGCTAGACTTGTGTAGAATGGTGTTGTGGTTCTCTTTCTCACTTCAAAATCCTTTCTTGATGAGTATATTGCTCACTACAAAAATCTAGAGAGCAAAACGAGAGAGGAAGAAGAAGATGATGGCTATTCTTTTTCAAGAGTGAAAAGAATAAAAAAAACACATGAGAAAAATGAAAATATATGTATATATATTTTCATGTTCTCTTCTCAAACCATGGTTAAACAATGAATATCTTATTGAACTTGAGTTAAAACACAAAAGGAAAGTTTACCCAAGGTTAAAAGGTGGGTGAGGATGGTTAGGTCAAAAGAAGTGTGTAGAAACAAATCAATGATAACCATTTTCTTTTTCCTTTTCTCTCTCTCTTTGGCAGCGACCATTGACCCGACCCTACACTATGACTCAGTGACCAAGTTAACCGAACCTTCTTATAAGACTGGCTTTTGGATTGTCAGAGTTGCAGACCTCATTGCCACTCCTACTTTTACCCTTTTCTCCAGAACACCCCGTATTACTACGAACGTCCACTTCCATTGGACAAAACCATCGTATGGTTATATACGAACTCGAAAGAATTCGAGGATGGTTTCCGGTTCTGGAGAAAACGAATAGGACTATTCAGTTGTATTTTCTTTTTGCCTTCTCTCAGGTTGCGAGTACTCCTTGGTTTAGGAGATAGCACACCTATTACGCAAATTGGATAGTCTTCTTCCAGACCTTAGGCTGGTGCCGACTGGTAGGGAATGAAGAAAGCCAATTAGCCTAAACGGTGTACAGAAGGTATTAAGTTCAGACAAAGCATAGGATTAGTAAGAGGGCAATGTAAAATGTGACTAATATTCACGACCAAACCAAGTATTTCTTCGCCAATCCTAAATCACCTTTGTATTTCTTCAGGACACTCCGTATCACTACGAAGATCCCAGTTTATTGGATAATCCATCGTATGGTTATATACGAACTCGAAAGGAACTTGTTCCAGTTCGGGGATGGATCCTGGTTCAGGAGAAATAGGAATAAAGTTCATTCAGGTGTCTTTTATCTTCACCTTCTCTCGCATTGCGAGTGCTCCTAGGATTAGGACAGTACACCCATTATGCTTATTGGATAGTCTTCTTCTAAACCCTAGGCTGGTGCCGAACGGTAGGGAAGGAAGAAAACCATTTGGCCTAAAGGGGTGTACAGAAGGTAATGACTAAAGACATATAAAGGGATTTAGAGAGATGGCAAAGAAATATACGGTTACAGTCGTGAATCTGGATAATGGAAGAGGCATTACTAGGAATACCGGGATACCCCATCGAAACAGTTCAATGTTTCAGTTTCACTGTGTACTGTTAAAGGAAAACTGATTTCCCAATTGGACACTAGCTCCAGGGTATGTATTTACCAGGTAGAATTCTCACATCTGTATGGTTTTACAGATGATGAGTGGGAGTAAGTTATTGGGAATTAGGTGACCATCCTCATTATATCGGGATTCGTTGTAATCGGTGATATTTGAGGAAGTCACCTAGGTTGTTTGCCGGTCGGCAAATATTTGGTTTTGAGTATCCGTTGTTATACACCAATTTCAAATTGATATATCTGTACGTCTATTTTTATAGAGTGAGATATACCTTTTTGAAATTATGTCTATGACATTTACCTATATCAGTGGATGGTTAGGTAAGGAGCATTGAACAGCGGTGTAATTCTTCTTAACCATAAGTACAGTTTTCAACCTACGACACACAGTGAATGAGTCACCAGACTCAGGGGACTTATACAGAGTATTGTATATTGTCCAGTGTCCATTAGGACAGAGGGGTTGGTCCTCGTACTATATTCTGTTTACTTATGACTTCTTTAGTTCTTAGACAGGTGTTTCGTAGAAATACAAGGTCAAAGTTTTGAGAAGTTATAGGTATAAGAATAGAGTAGAGAACCAGGTATTGCAAGTATCGGGATTCTTCAAAGTGATCGAAGATGTAGATACTTGTATATGGTATTCCGTTGATAGTAATGGTTAAGAGAACTTGCTTCTCTTTCAGGTTACTCATAATTGGAAGTATTCCTAAGTTGAGTAACACTGATCGGCCTCCTTCCATTTAGTTGACATGCACTGGAGACAGCTGCATGATTTGAATCTGGTTCAATTAAATCAGTGCCTCTGTTTCTATATTGGATATAGAACAATTCATATCTTGACATTGTTAAGATACAGGGAGTTGTCCGGCTTAAGCTTAAAACCAGACTCCGGATAACTCAAGGCACGTTTCTGTAATGGCTGTTCGTGGGTTGACCCGGGCTATGACGAGGGTTGACTTTCTACCATCTGGAAGATCTATAGTGATATTGTTCTTGACTCGCCACAGTTTTAATAAAAATGGATTTTTTCAGAAAACAGTAGTGGGAGTATGGTAGAACTGGAAGTGATTCCAGAACCGCAAACGATTACTGAACATTTGATAAAGAACCTAAAGATTCAATCTGGTTTGACATTCCATTGGCCACTCCGCAGATATGGTGGGTATCCTCAGGCACTCGAGAGGTACTTCGGTATGCTCAAGGACGGTGGCAGGGAGGTTCTTGTTTACCCAGACTTGCCATTGCTGTTGTTCCAGACTGTGAGACCCGGTAGGAGGATGAGTATAGCGTCGTTCTAAACTTGCTTTAGAAATATACGTGCATATGACTCTGCCAGAAGGTTGTCGTAGTCAGTGGAAGCAGCGGAAGCAATGGTGGACATCAGGCTTATGTCTATTTATAGACTAGAGCAGATATAGCGGAGATAGATCATCTATTTCTGATGTGACAGTCATAGGTTTGACTTCATCAGAATAAGGGATGGATCTGTTAAGAAGGTAGTAGAGTGTGATGTCCTGGTATTTGATGACATACACATAGTAGGAAGTGATATTCCTATACTACAATCGGTTATACTTTGGTCGTCACACAGTAGTTTCTCTACATAGGACTTGGATATTATATCAGGCATTCTGGTTACTAGATCTATGGTTTTAGATCTAGATTTGCGTGGTTTCCCAATCTGGGTACTTAGACAGCATTCTATGAGTATTTAGAATGGACGACTCCTGGCACGGTAGTATACCTGCAGGTGATGGAGTCACCCTCTCTAAAGGTGTCTTACAGACTAAAGGGGAGAGGGATACGCATGATTGGCAGATCACTTGCTTAAGCAATTGAGTTGATCATGAGATGTCAAGTACCACACCAGATGTTGTTATTGCAGTAGAAGCAATAAGTTGATATTAATCCAATCCTGGAGAAACAGTCGGAAGCAGCTTTAGAACATAAGTGGATGTTCTAGGGAATTGATAACGGCAGCTCTCCTTCGGGAGACAGTTATCATTCCAGGCTTCCAAGGTGACCTGGATGGCAGAGTGGCTGTCAGAGTTATAGTTTTCCCTCTGACGAGGGGCAGTATTTTGGACAGGTGGTCCAGGTGGATACTGAGGGAAGGCATGGCGCAGGATACTGATTAAGTTCAGTTGACGATACAGTCTAAGAAGTTTTGATTTGGAGTTCATTTATGAGCTAGGTCCTATCAGACATCCAGACATTCTAAGACAGGTATTGCTCATTTCGGGAGATGGCTTACTCCGCGAACTTGAGATAAAGAGGGACATAGAAAGAAACACCAGAGCGGATCCACTCACTGAGGCTATTCCTCGAACGCAATAGTTTCGCAAACGAGCTTTGTGAGACTGACTAGTAGAGGAGTTGGGTGTTCGGTATCACACGGGCTGTGAGTATGCGACATCGCAATAATTAGCCTTGAGTGCAAGTGGGAGATTGTTGGAGATAGTGCCCTCAGAGTCAATTATTGGATCACAGGCACGTGATTGCAATGATTGAGGTGAGGACCTATCCCAGTAGGACAGTCTTACTCGAGATGATAGTATGCTATCTGGTTTATCTTAATCATCGTGTACTGCTTTAGGTGACTTTACGAGTCGCTATTACACGTTGATAGAGCCCATAGGATTCTTGCTTGACTACCAGCAGTATGAGGGCGATCATATACGTGAGAGCTGGAGTCTATAAGCACATCCTTAAAAGGTCCCTAGTCGTGGGAGTTTCAAGACAGGGCATTGATTCTCCAGAGTAGACTAGTGTATACAGTCGAGACCCCGACGAGGGGCGGTGGCCGGTCTCACAAGCCACTGGTGTCAGTTGGTTCACCTAAGATGTATACAGGTGCTCATTGGGTTATGAGTACACCGGACAGGACTCGCCGGGAACCTGCTAGTTGGGATTATACCAGACGTCGGATAGCAGTTCCCTGGTGACATGTGTACAGGTTAGTTCATCGACCTGAGATCGTCATTTGTCTCGTGTGAGTTCCCACTGTGCTTTGTTTACTACCCTACCACGGCTCAAAGGAGTCGTGCAAACAGGTTTTAGTTGGGTACAGTCCCGAGCCACATGGAGGCAGTGAGCGGATCTGCAGGGGTTCGTCTCTCCGGTATTGGGGGTGAGGTCGCGCTGTGTCTAGGAGAGCCAGAACATGAAAAGACCTTGGCCAAGGCAGGAGATTTGCTGGTAGGTATTCCAGTAGTATCTCAGGGTGTTCTGGGCTACACTCCGACACGACTTGTACCGCTATTGGGGGTCTGACTTTTACCAACCCCCTAGGCCCGCCATGCGATGCTCATAGACGAATGGACCGGACTGTACGGATATTGTCACTGACAGGCTCAGTAGGGTGTCAGGATGAGTTCGCTCATCGACGTCCATTTTGGTCAATAGCTGGTGGCCCGTCACGTATGGCTGATACCTCTGACGTGCTAGTGGTTAAATCCACAGCCATAGTATTGACGAGTCTTTAGAGTCCACCACACACAGTTACTCAAGTTTCGGGCGAAATGCTGTAGAGGCCGTATGGAGATATGGCAGGGTTCGATCAGATACGTGCGGTATTGCACGGATCGTGATCGGACGGATTTTACTAGCCGGCTTTGGCTTAAATCGGATCCTAGTATTAGATAGTGTAGTTTTGTCTCTTTGCATTTATGTTCAGTGGGAATACAAATGCGGGCATGTATATGCAGTAGCGGGGTTTTCCTGTAATTTATTACGAGACCAGTTTTCTGAAGTTGCCAGTTTGCATTCCGTTCCGGCTGGTTTTTCTTTGTTCCTTCACGACCGGACTTTCGATGGAGGGGGTTATTTGCACATTTGCAAATAACTTATTTGTGGAGGGCCTTCATGCATATGTGAGGCATCATGAGTGTTCTTTCATGATGAGATTCCTTTATGGTCTCATCCTTTGCCTTTTTGAGATTGGAAATGAAAAGATTGAATTGTGAGATGAGTGTGACATTATTCTTGCATTATCTTTTTCCTTTCTCATTTTGTTATGAATTCATGCTTTTCTTTCCCACCCACTAGAGGAGAGGGGCCGGCCATTACTTGAGGGGAGAGAGAGAGAGAAGTTCATTTTTCATGTGTGGCAATTTGCTTCATCTCATTTTCTTGTAAGGGAAAAATGAAAGCACCATTTTTCCTTAACCTCATTCCTACCTCCATCCTTCCATGGCAACTTCACATACCCCAAAGAGACAACCTACTACTCTAGTCTACAGCAAATCTTGGACGCGTCGGCTAGCCAACTTCGCGCCCGAGTTGCCTCGGTCAAGAGGTGAGCCCGTAAAAGTATTCGGCTACGTGGTGCCCTTTCCGACGAGGACGTGACGGACGGAGATTCCGCGGGAGATCGGAGTGGAGACGAAGACCGAAGGACACGAATCGCTTGGTATAGCTTCTCTACTCTTTTCTTGTTTGCTAGTTGCTAGGTTAATGGCCCGATCCGGGTGAAAAGAGCGCGGTGGTGCCGGTTTGCTAGTTTGCAAAAGTTTTTGTTTCCGCGTTTCCAGCGTCGGATCGACGGCCGGGGCGCCGCCGCGGACTTACATTGGTATCAGAGCCACGCCATTAACCATGCCTAGCTTCCTCTAGTATGTTTAGAACTCGATCGAACAAAAATCCCCAAAAACCGTATTTTCCAATGCTTCATGTTTCTGTCGAAATTTTTTCAGCTCCAAAAATTTTTCAGGTCATTGCAGAAACACAAGCAGGAAATTATAAGAATTCTGGTAAAATTTGATACAGTAATCGCTTAGTACGGCCGCGGAAACGCGGCCAAACCCCTGGTTTGGCCGCGGTTCCGCGGCGGGAAGGTGTGCTCATTGCACCAAAATTTCCCAGTAGGCTTTGGACTTGGAAATAGGGGTTTTGGGATATTAATTTTGGGCCCAGATTATCTGTAAGTGCTACAGTACTGCTTGGGGCCCACTTTGATAAATTTGTTCGATCGGATATTTTAAACATGCTAGTTCACAGTATTTACATTATATCTGCGACCGTGAATGTCACTTGATCGGTAAATCCAGTCTATCTGCTATAGCCCTTTTAGACGGATTTACGAACGTGACATTCACGTTGATATTCTGTGATTTTGCTGTGATGTTGCAGATCGGTCGTGGGGGTAGCCTGGATGCAATGTTAGTACAGTTCTGTTTTATATGTACATTTGATATTGCGGGGCGAGCGTCCGACATGTGGACTGCCGTCACTGCCTGTTTGTATTATTATTTTGGGGCACGGCCAGGTTGCGGTCGATGTACCCGTTCTATGTATATTTTACTTTCTGTACTAGGATTGCCCCGCGGAGGGGTGCACGGATAGCCGGATTCTAGAGGGCAACGGGCCCGCATCTCATGGCATTGAGACGGAGGGGGCTTTACTCTAGAATTGGCGAGCTATTCGCCGCACTCGTAGGGGGTACAGGTTGACCCAGGAGGGGTGCCCAAGTTACCGGATTCCGTGAAGTGCTGGGTGGTCCATTCACGTTGCTGAAGGGGGCTGCCTCGCTTCAGGTTTTGGCGGGTGACTTGCCGCGCCCGTAGGGGTCTAGGATTTTCATTGCACAGGCTATCCACACGACCAGGGGAACGTCGGGTTTCAGCGGCTCTGTGAAACCCAGGGATCCCAGATATCGGTATTGTTCTGTGATGCTGTACATTTCTGTGCTGTTGCATTTTTATCACGCCTTGAGCGAAAATTATATATTATATATATACTAGTAGATGTTGTATATGTTTTGCATCCGCGCTAGTCCAGTCCCCACTCTGTCGTTAGTTAGCTAACCTAACGGGTGATGACGAGACCCAGTGGCGAATGCGGATGGCATATACGTACGTCAGTATATTTTCGTTCTTTGTAGTGTGATCAATTGATGGGACTGCATTGATTCGGATCAATGCAAGATAAACAAACCTATTCTGATGTTGTTGGAACACTTTCTCAAAAGCTGTTATTGCAAGGGCGTTCTCTTTTGTTTTGCACAGTGGTATTCAGTTGGAATATCCTGCTCCTCAGTCGACGAGGCAAGGGCCGAGATCCCTTCACCGGGAGTGACCCCTTGGATAGAAGTTTGCGTCAGGGCAATAACTTCACTATAGCCAATTACTTTTGCTTTGCATCGTGGTATTCAGTTGGAATATCCTGCACCTCATTCTACGGGGAAAGAGCCGAGATCCATTCACCGGGAGTGACCTCTTTAGTGAAGGTTTTCGTCACTATATTTTTCTAAAAAGCTATCAGTTCCTTCAACGATATCAAGTTCATTACGTTAAAGGTTTTCGCCAGAAACCATTCGTAGCCCTCCGTCGTTTCAGACGGGTAGCACGTAGTATTCATGCTATGTTTGTTGGCCTTCGTCAAGGCATAGTGTATGGTAGCTGCTTGTTACCTTTCTGCTGCATAGATAGATGCGTTGGTTTGGGACAGTCGTATAGCCTTGTTGGCCTTCGTCAAGGGCTTGTACGGGTGGGTTCAAATTAACCTGGACAATGACGGGTAGAACTTGACATGTGACTTATGATTTGTTGGCCTTCGTCAAGGTCATAAGAGCATGGGCCAAAAAACAACATCGGGAGTTTCAAAAGAACTGAAACATGCCAGATATACGCATACCTTCTGGAGTGTGATAACGTGAGCGGATTCCGTCACGTTATCATGCGATGAAAGTTGGATCCCGATTCCCACTGATGAGTTGGTTTACTCCTCGGGTGATCCCGGCTAATTCTTCTTTTAGGTTTGGGGAAGAATTTGACGTTACAGTGGGAGGTTTCCTGATTAGATAAAGTGATAACCATTCTGATCTAGGTTAGAGTGCACGCTGAGTGTTTCTTTTCTCTCTCTCTTTGGCAGCGACCATTGACCCGACCCTACACTATGACTCAGTGACCAAGTTAACCGAACCTTCTTATAAGACTGGCTTTTGGATTGTCAGAGTTGCAGACCTCATTGCCACTCCTACTTTTACCCTTTTCTCCAGAACACCCCGTATTACTTCGAACGTCCACTTCCATTGGACAAAACCATCGTATGGTTATATACGAACTCGAAAGAATTCGAGGATGGTTTCCGGTTCTGGAGAAAACGAATAGGACTATTCAGTTGTATTTTCTTTTTGCCTTCTCTCAGGTTGCAAGTACTCCTTGGTTTAGGAGATAGCACACCTATTACGCAAATTGGATAGTCTTCTTCCAGACCTTAGGCTGGTGCCGACTGGTAGGGAATGAAGAAAGCCAATTAGCCTAAACGGTGTACAGAAGGTACTAAGTTCAGACAAAGCATGGGATTAGTAAGAGGGCAATGTAAAATGTGACTAATATTCACGACCAAACCAAGTATTTCTTCGCCAATCATAAATCACCTTTGTATTTCTTCAGGACACTCCGTATCACTACGAAGATCCCAGTTTATTGGATAATCCATCGTATGGTTATATACGAACTCGAAAGGAACTTGTTCCAGTTCGGGGATGGATCCTGGTTCAGGAGAAATAGGAATAAAGTTCATTCAGGTGTCTTTTATCTTCACCTTCTCTCGCATTGCGAGTGCTCCTAGGATTAGGACAGTACACCCATTATGCTTATTGGATAGTCTTCTTCTAAACCCTAGGCTGGTGCCGAACGGTAGGGAAGGAAGAAAACCATTTGGCCTAAAGGGGTGTACAGAAGATAATGACTAAAGACATATAAAGGGATTTGGAGAGATGGCAAAGAAATATACGGTTACAGTCGTGAATCTGGATAATGGAAGAGGCATTACTAGGAATACCGGGATACCCCATCGAAACAGTTCAATGTTTCAGTTTCACTGTGTACTGTTAAAGGAAAACTGATTTCCCAATTGGACACTAGCTCCAGGGTATGTATTTACCAGGTAGAATTCTCACATCTGTATGGTTTTACAGATGATGAGTGGGAGTAAGTTATTGGGAATTAGGTGACCATCCTCATTATATCGGGATTCGTTGTAATCGGTGATATTTGAGAAAGTCACCTGGGTTGTTTGCCGGTCGGCAAATATTTGGTTTTGAGTATCCGTTGTTATGCACCAATTTCAAATTGATATATCTGTACGTCTATTTTTATAGAGTGAGATATACCTTTTTGAAATTATGTCTATGACATTTACCTATATCAGTGGATGGTTAGGTAAGGAGCATTGAACAGCGGTGTAATTCTTCTTAACCATAAGTACAGTTTTCAACCTACGACACACAGTGAATGAGTCACCAGACTCAGGGGACTTATACAGAGTATTGTATATTGTCCAGTGTCCATTAGGACAGAGGGGTTGGTCCTCATACTATATTCTGTTTACTTATGACTTCTTTAGTTCTTAGACAGGTGTTTCGTAGAAACACAAGGTCAAAGTTTTGAGAAGTTATAGGTATAAGAATAGAGTAGAGAACCAGGTATTGCAAGTATCGGGATTCTTCAAAGTGATCGAAGATGTAGATACTTGTATATGGTATTCCGTTGATAGTAATGGTTAAGAGAACTTGCTTCTCTTTCAGGTTACTCATAATTGGAAGTATTCCTAAGTTGAGTAACACTGATCGGCCTCCTTCCATTTAGTTGACATGCACTGGAGACAGCTGCATGATTTGAATCTGGTTCAATTAAATCAGTGCCACTGTTTCTATATTGGATATAGAACAGTTCATATCTTGACAT
This sequence comes from Agapanthus africanus, assembly GCA_030015575.1. Taxonomy (NCBI): domain Eukaryota; kingdom Viridiplantae; phylum Streptophyta; class Magnoliopsida; order Asparagales; family Amaryllidaceae; genus Agapanthus; species Agapanthus africanus. The sequence goes on from CM057337.1 coordinate 406,559,874, forward strand.
TGTTAAGATACGGGGAGTTGTCCGGCTTATGCTTAAAACCAGACTCCGGATAACTCAAGGCACGTTTCTGTAATGGATGTTTGTGGGTTGACCCGGGCTATGACGAGGGTTGACTTTCTACCATCTGGAAGATCTATAGTGATATTGTTCTTGACTCGCCACAGTTTTAATAAAAATGGATTTTTTCAGAAAACAGTAATGGGAGTATGGTAGAACTGGAAGTGATTCCAGAACCGCAAACGATTACTGAACATTTGATAAAGAACATAAAGATTCAATCTGGTTTGACATTCCATTGGCCACTCCGCAGATATGGTGGGTATCCTCAGGCACTCGAGAGGTACTTCGGTATGCTCAAGGACGGTGGCAGGGAGGTTCTTGTTTACCCAGACTTGCCATTGCTGTTGTTCCAGAGTGTGAGACCCGGCAGGAGGATGAGTATAGCGTCGTTCTAAATTTGCTTTAGAAATATACGTGCATATGACTCTGCCAGAGGGTTGTCGTAGTCAGTGGGTGCAGCGGAAGCATTGGTGGACATCAGGCTTATGTCTATTTATAGACTAGAGCAGATATAGCGGAGATAGATCATCTATTTCTGATGTGACAGTCATAGGTTTGACTTCATCAGAATAAGGGATGGATCTGTTAAGAAGGTAGTAGAGTGTGATGTCCTGGTATTTGATGACATACACATAGTAGGAAGTGATATTCCTATACTACAATCGGTTATACTTTGGTCGTCACACAGTAGTTTCTCTACATAGGACTTGGATATTATATCAGACATTCTGGTTACTAGATCTATGGTTTTAGATCTAGATTTGGGTGGTTTCCCAATCTGGGTACTTAGACAGCATTCTATGAGTATTTAGATTGGACGACTCCTGGCACGGTAGTATACCTGCAGGTGATGGAGTCACCCTCTCTAAAGGTGTCTTACAGACTAAAGGGGAGAGGGATACGCATGATTGGCAGATCACTTGCTTAAGCAATTGAGTTGATCATGAGATGTCAAGTACCACACCAGATGTTGTTATTGCAGTAGATGCAATAAGTTGATATTAATCCAATCCTGGAGAAACAGTCGGAAGCAGCTTTAGAACATAAGTGGATGTTCTAGGGAATTGATAACGGCAGCTCTCCTTCGGGAGACAGTTATCATTCCAGGCTTCCAAGGTGACCTGGATGGCAGAGTGGCTGTCAGAGTTATTGTTTTCCCTCTGATGAGGGGCAGTATTTTGGACAGGTGGTCCAGGTGGATACTGAGGGAAGGCATGGCGCAGGATACTGATTAAGTTCAGTTGACGATACAGTCTAAGAAGTTTGGATTTGGAGTTCATTTATGAGCTATGTCCCATCAGACATCCAGACATTCTAAGACAGGTATTGCTCATTTCGGGAGATGGCTTTCTCCGCGAACTTGAGATAAAGAGGGACATAGAAAGAAACACCAGAGTGGATCCACTCACTGAGGCTATTCCTCGAACGCAATAGTTTCGCAAACGAGCTTTGTGAGACTGACTAGTAGAGGAGTTGGGTGTTCGGTATCACACGGGCTGTGAGTATGCGACATCGCAATAATTAGCCTTGAGTGCAAGTGGGAGATTGTTGGAGATAGTGCCCTCAGAGTCAATTATTGGATCACAGGCACGTGATTGCAATGATTGAGGGGAGGACCTATCCCAGTAGGACAGTCTTACTCGAGATGATAGTATGCTATCTGGTTTATCTTTATCATCGTGTACTGCTTTAGGTGACTTTACGAGTCGCTATTACACGTTGATAGAGCCCCTAGGATTCTTGCTTGACTACCAGCAGTATGAGGGCGATCATATACGTGAGAGCTAGAGTCTATAAGCACATCCTTAAAAGGTCCCTAGTCGTAGGAGTTTCGAGACAGGGCATCGATTCTCCAGAGTAGACTAGTGTATACAGTCGAGACCCCGACGAGGGGCGGTGGCCGGTCTCACAAGCCACTGGTGTCAGTTGGTTCACCTAAGATGTATACAGGTGCTCATTGGGTTATGAGTACACCGGACAGGACTCGCCGGGAACATGCTAGTTGGGATTATACCAGACGTCAGATAGCAGTTCCCTGGTGGCATGTGTACAGGTTAGTTCATCGACCTGAGATCGTCATTTGTCTCGTGTGAGTTCCTACTGTGCTTTGATTACTACCCTACCACGGCTCAAAGGAGTCGTGCAAACAGGTTTTAGTTGGGTACAGTCCCGAGCCACATGGAGGCAGTGAGCGGATCTGCAGGGGTTCGTCTCTCCCGGTATTGGGGGTGATGTCGCGCTGTGTCTAGGAGAGCCAGAACATGAAAAGACCTTGGCCAAGGCAGGAGATTTGCTGGTAGGTATTCCAGTTGTATCTCAGGGTGTTCTGGGCTACACTCCGACACGACTTGTACCGCTATTGTGGGTCTGACTTTTACCAACCCCCTAGGCCCGCCATGCCTCACATAATACTAGGTTCGATCAGATACGTGCGGTATTGCACGGATCGTGATCGGACGGATTTTACTAGCCGGCTTTGGCTTAAATCGGATCCTAGTATTAGATAGTGTAGTTTTGTCTCTTTGCATTTGTGTTCAGTGGGAATACAAATGCGGGCATGTATATGCAGTAGCGGGGTTTTCCTGTAATTTATTACGGGACCAGTTTTCTGAAGTTGCCAGTTTGCATTCCGTTCCGGCCGGTTTTTCTTTGTTCCTTCACGACCGGACTTTCGATGGAGGGGGTTATTTGCACATTTGCAAATAACTTATTTGTGGAGGGCCTTCATGCATATGTGAGGCATCATGAGTGTTCTTTCATGATGAGATTCCTTTATGGTCTCATCCTTTGCCTTTTTGAGATTGGAAATGAAAAGATTGAATTGTGAGATGAGTGTGACATTATTCTTGCATTATCTTTTTCCTTTCTCATTTTGTTATGAATTCATGCTTTTCTTTCCTACCCACTAGAGGAGAGGGGCCGGCCATTACTTGAGGGGAGAGAGAGAGAAGTTCATTTTTCATGTGTGGCAATTTGCTTCATCTCATTTTCTTGTAAGGGAAAAATGAAAGCACCATTTTTCCTTAACCTCATTCCTACCTCCATCCTTCCATGGCAACTTCACATACCCTAAAGAGACAACCTACTACTCTAGTCTGCAGCAAATCTTGGACGCGTCGGCTAGCCAACTTCGCGCCCGAGTTGCCTCGGTCAAGAGGTGGGAGCCCGTAAAAGTATTCGGCTACGTGGTGCCCTTTCCGATGAGGACGTGACGGACGGAGATTCCGCGGGAGATCGGAGTGGAAACGAAGACCGAAGGACACGGATCGCTTGGTATAGCTTCTCTACTCTTTTCTTGTTTGCTAGTTGCTAGGTTAATGACCCGATCCGGGTGAAAAGTGCGCGGTGGTGCCGGTTTGCTAGTTTGCAAAAATTTTTTGTTTCCGCGTTTCCGAAGTCGGATCGACGGCCGGGCGCCGCCGCGGACTTACTGGTAAACGTCAGACCCCAATAACCGATAAGTCGTGCCGATGTGAGGCTCATAACGGGTCGAGAAACTACTGGTAACACTTACCAGCAAATTTCTGAATCAGCCCTGGCCAGGGACTTCCCTGTTACGGCCAATCGAGCACAGCGCAACATCAACCCCCAATACCGGGAGAGACGAAACCCCTCCTATCGCTCATTGCCTCCATGTGACTCGGGACTGTACCCAAAAAACCACCGTTTTGCACGCCCTTGTGGACGTGGTAAGGTGGAAATCAAAGCACAGTGGGAATCACACAAGACTCCATGACAATCTCGGGTCTACAGACTAACCTGCATAAGTGTCACCTGAGAACTGCCATCTGACGTAAGGTATAATACCATCTGGAAGTTCTCGGCGAGTCCGTCCAGTGTACCCAGTCTCCACTGAGCAACCGTATACCATCTCTGATGTCAAACACCAATGGATATGGGATTATCCATCGCCCATCTCATGGGTCGAGAAGCGTATACGCTAGTCTACACTGGTGTATCGATGCCCCGTCTCGATACACCCACGACTAGGGACCTTGAAAGATGTACTTATGGACTACCATGTCCCCACTAGTATGATCCGCATCATAGTCCAGATAGTCAAGTACACATCCTAAGGGCTTTACCAACATGTAACTCTAAGACAGTATAAAGAGACAAGTATACATGTTAAGATAAAGAGCAACCAGATAGCATACTATCATATCGAGCAAGAAAGTCATCTCTATATATGTCCAAGCATCCAATATAATATACATCATCTGTACAATACTGGCCTCTAGGGCATACATATAACTAACAAACCTGACCATCAACCTAAACCCTAGTTTATTCTCTACATGAGTTAACCTCACCCATGGTTGCATTATGATAAGTCTTCACTTGATTTTCTATTATTAATGATTCTTTAATTCTTTTCTTTTCTTCTTCTTCTTCTTCTTCTTGAAGAAAAAGAGATAGCTTGCTAGAAAATTTCAAGTGAAGATTTAGAGTGAGAAATCAAAATCTAAAGAGTACCCATTTCCTATCTCACCATCCTCTACTAGACTAGCACTTTAGTTTAGGGTGTTTGCTTCACTAATTCTATGGTTAGTGAGGTAGAAGCTTGAGTCCGTATTCTCTCGACGTAGATCATCTTCGGCTTCGAAGACTTCAAGCGATCCCGTTGCAAATTCATCAAGGAGCCGTCCGAGAGTCCGGGAGTTGGATGATCGCAACGAAGGGACGTCGTCACGGAGCTTTGGAAGTGGAGGGCCGGATCTACAAAGGTTGTAGTCCCTTCTCTTAGTGATAATTGTTATCTACTAGCTTTATGTTTCGCCTAATCTCTAGTTAACGATCTAGCTTAGGGTTGTTCGGCACCTAATTTTTTTAATCCGGCATGGTCGATGCCTTGTAGAGCCTCCTTAGTGTGCCTAGTAACCCTACACTTATAGACCCCAGCTCCCACGTATATGATCGCCATCATACTGCTGGTCGTCAAGCAAGAATCCTAAAGGCTCTATCAACGTGTAATAGTGACCTGTAAGGTCACCTGAAGCCGTACACGATGATAAAGATAAACCAGATAGCATACTATCATCTTGAGTAAGACTGTCCTACCGGCATTGGTCCTCCCTCAATCATTGCAATCACGTGCCTGTGATCCAATAATTGACTCTGAGGGCACTATATCGAACAAAAAGAAACACTCTGCGTGCACTCTAACCTAGATCAGAATGGTTATCAATTTATCTAATCAGGAAACCTCCCACTGTAACCTCAAATTCTCCTCCAAACCTGAAAGAAGAATTAGTCGGGATCACCCGAGGAGTAAACTAACTCATCAGTAGGAATCGGGATCCAACTATCATCGCATGATAACGTGATGGAATCCACTCACGTTATCACACTCCAGAAAGGTATGCACATGCCTGGCAAGTTTCAGTTTCTTTAGAAACTCCCGATGTATGTTTTTACCCCTGAGACCCAAGTGACCTTGACAATGCCAACATATCAAAGAGTACTAGTCAAGTTCAACCCGTCATTATCTTGATTGCGTTAAACCCACCCGTACGAGTCCTAGACAATGCCAACATAACCGTACAACTGTCCTAACCAATCCACATATCCACATATCCATGCGACAGAAAAGAATTACAGAGCTACTGAACACTACGCCTCGGCAATGCACGACAAACGTAGCACGAATACTAAGCAATACTAATCTGAAATGACGGAGGGCTACGGCAGGTTTTTGGCGAAAAACCTTTAACGTAAAGAACTTGATATCGTTGAAGGAACCGGATAGCTTTTTATAAAAATATAGTGGCGAAAACCTTTGCTAAAGAGGTCACTCCCGGTGAAGGGATCTCGGCTCTTCCCCGTAGAATGAGGTGCAGGATATTCCAACTGAATACCGCGATGCAAAGAAAAAAGTAATCGACTATAGTGAAGTTATTACTCTGACGCAAACTTTTGTCCAAGGGGTCACTCCCGGTGAAGGGATCTCGGCCCTTGCCTCGTCGACTGAGGTTCTGGATATTCATAACCGAATACCACTGTGCAAAACAAAAGAGAACGTCCTTGCAATAACAGCATTTTGTTTTTTTGAAAAATATTCCAACAACATCATAATAGATTTGTTTAGCTTGCATTGATCCGAATCAATGCAGTCCCATCAATTAATCACACCACAAAAGAACGAAAATACGATGTACGTATATGCCATCCGAATTCGCCACTGGGTCCCGTCATCACCCGTTAGGTTACTTAAATAACGATACAGCAGGGACTAGACTAGCGCGGGTGTAAAACATATACAACATCTACTAGTATATATATCAATATATAATAATCGCTCAAGGCGTGATAAAATGCAACATCACAGAAATGTAATAAGCATCATAGAACAATACAGATAATCTGGGATCCCCAGGTTTCATAGAGCCTCTACTGAAACCCGACGTTCCCCTGGTCGTGTAGATAGCCTGTGCAATGAAATCCTAGACCCCTACGGGCGCGGCTAGTTACCTGCCAAAACCTGAAGCGAGGCAGCCCCCTTCAACAAAGTGAATGGACCACCCAGCACTTCACGGAATCCGGTAACTTGAGCACCCCTCCTTGGGTCAACCTGTACCCCCTACGAGTGCGGCGAATAGCCCGCTAATTCTATATTAAAGCCCCTTCCGTCTCAAAGCCATGAGATGCGGGCCCGTTTCCTTCTAGAACCTGGCTACCCGTGCACCCCTCCGCGGGGTAATCCTAGTACAGAAAGAAAAATATATACAACGGGTACATCGACCTCAGCCTGGTCGTGCTCCAAAAGAATAATATACAAACAGGCAGTGACGGCAGTCCACATGTCGGACGCTCGCCCCGCAATATCAAATGTACAAATACAACCAAACTGTACTACCATTGCATCCAGGCTATCCACCACGACAAATCCGCAACATCACCGCACAACACAGAACATCAACGTGAATGTCACGTTCGCAAATCTGTCTAAAAGAACTATAGCAATTAGACAAGATTTACCGATCAAATGACATTCACGGTTGCAGATATAATGTAAATACTGTGAACTAACATATTTAAATTTTTCGATCGACAAAATTTCCCGAAGTGGGCCCCAAGAACAATTCCCAGTACTCAAACAAATCTGGGCCCAAACAAAAATACCAGAAACCCCAATTCCAACTCAGAGACCACTGTAGAAATTTTAGGGCCCTAATTCTACAGTGGTGCGGCAGAACCGCGGCCAAAACAAGGGTCATGCCACGGTTCCGCAGCGCTACAGTGGGCTTAGGCTACAAATTTTCTGCAGTGGTCTTAGAAATGCCTGCATGATTTTCTGACGTACTCAAAAAAAATTTTAGACGACAAAAAAAATTTTGACCGAAACTACACAAATTAGAATCGCGGTTTAGGAAATTTCGTTCGATCGAAGTTATAAATACGTTAGAGCTAGCTAGTAAAGGTTAATGGCGTGGCTCTGATACCATGTAAGTGTACGGTAGCATCCCGGCCGTCTGTTCGAGGCCAAAATGCGGAAACGAAAACTTTTTCAAAACTAGAAACCGGCGATATCGTATACTTTAAACCCGGATCGAACCATTAACCTACAACTAGCAACTAGAGAAAGGGTTGGAAAGCTATACCGATCGATCCGTGTCCTGCGGTCTTTGGCCACCATCCCAAGCTCCTCGCGGCATCTCCGGTCTCGATCTCCTCGTCGGAAAGGGCACCATATCTTCAAGTCTTTTTATGGGCTCCCGCTTCATCCGAAGCAACTCGGGCACGAAGTTCGCTAGCCGACGTGTCCAAGGCGAAGTAGAGAATGTTTGTGACAACTTTATCTCTTGCATCCATTGCATGAATGGAGGTTGAAGATGAAGCCATCAATGGAGATTGTGAGCTAGAGGAAGAAGAAGAAGAAGAAGGTTCTTTTTCTTTTGTTGTATGTGTGATAAAATGAGAGAGTGAGTAGTGTAAGAATGAAAAATACAAGAGCTAACCCTCATACATGGCTGCCCTTCTCTCTCCTCCTCTCATTTCAACCAACACATCCATCACACAATGTGACATATGCACAATAAAAGAGGCCATGAGTCACTAGGTTGCATGTGTCACATTAAATGCACCACATGATGATTTCTAGCTCATAATTTCCATTTGTAAACATTAACCCAAATGTTTACAACAATAAAAAGATACGGCAACATCTAAAGTAAACTCGTGATGGATCACAAGGATACCCCTCACCTGTATATACATACTTGCATCCGCATTCCGACTGAATGTAAATGCGATGAGACTAAAGTAATCCAACAAATCTAATACTAGGATCTGGCTTAAACCAAAGCCCAATAGTATGATCCGCCCGATCATGATCCGTGTTAGTTATATGTATGCCCTAGAGGCCATTGCTATACATAGGATGTATATTGTAGTGGATGCTGGGACATATATAGGGAGGACTTTCTTGCTCGACATGATAGTATGCTATCTGGTTGCTCTGATACCACTGTAGGGTTCCTAGGCACACTAATGAGGTCTCACAAGGCATCAACCATGCCAATTTCAAATTTTACGGGTGCCGAGAAACCCTAATACGGATCGTTAACTAGATATCTAGGCGAAAGATGCAACTAGTAAACTACTTTACTAAGAGAACGGAAATACAACCTTTGTAGATCCGGTTCTCCACCTCCATAGCTCCGCAATGAAGTCTCCTCGCTGTCCAAATGGAAACCCGGGCTCTAGCGTCGGCTTCATCGGAGAAATGGGCGGGCAAGATCGTCGGCTTCGTGCCGAAGATGATCTACGTCGAGGCATCGCTAGATCAAGCTCCAACTTCACCAAGTCAAGAAAACTTGTGAAGGAAACACACTCTACTACTTGGAAAGAGGTAGAGGATGAAGAAATAGGAAGTGGGTTCACTTTAGAATTGGATTTCTCACTCATTTCATCAATTCACCATTGATGAAGTCAAGCTTTCTTCATTGAAGAAGATGAAGAAGAAGAAGCTTATATTATGATAAGTTATTTAAAATGAAAAGAAAATGAATACTTATCATAATGTAAACCATGGTCAAGTGTAGAGATTAAACTAGGGTTAGTGGGAATGGTTAGGGTTAAGCATGAGACAAAAATGGTCACTTAGGTCAAAGCTTCATGAAGCTTCAACTAGAATACAAATCAAGCCACCATTTTCTTTTCATGCCATATATTTTCCAAAAATAATAAACAAATGAATAAATAAATTAAACAAAACCCTAACCATTTACTTAACCAAGGTTTAAGCTTTACACAAACTCAAGTAAGCATGTATCATCAAACATGATACAATCAAGTGCACAAAAGTATATCACATATACAACTTGTGAACTTCAAGTGAGAAAATCCATTTAAAGTGAACCAATACTAGTTAATGCAAAGTAATATATCAAATATATAATTATGCATTAAATCATTAAATCAACAATTGATTCAATGATCCGGTCATGTCGCACATAACCGACTAGTATCAATAGTAACAACTTATCGAATCAACACTTGATCCGATAATCCGGCTATATCGCATATAACCGATCAATGTCACAAATCGCGAGAATGGAATACGGTATCACATACACGCATTATTCTCGGTCCCGCACATATCTCATATGTGCTCCTATTTCGTTTCGCTTGAGCCAGGAAACCTCTGTGTAGGACTCTAAAGACTCGTCAATACGCCGGTAGCAGATGATGATCATATCAAGCACCCACAAGCCGCAAGCGGTCTGCTAAACGTAACGGCCACCCGGGTATTGAGCGATCAGAAGATCGACGAGCAAGCCCGCTCACACTCCAGTGAATCCAACCAGTAACACTACCGTACAGTCCGGTCTGATCGTCTGATATGTCGCATATCTCGCCTAGGGGTGGTAAACGTCAGACCCCAATAGCTCGATAAGTCGTGTCGATATGAGGTCTATAACAATTCGAGAAACTGCTGGTAACACTTACCAGTAAATCTCAGCAACCCTGGCCAGGGATTTCCTGTTATAGCCAATCGAACACAGCGCAACATCAACTCCCTATACCGGGAGAGACGAATCCCCTCGACGGTTCCGCGCCCCTTTTGTCTTATCTGTCATTAATTCTTGCACAGTAACTCCTATATTTTAGTGCTGAGTTTTATGGGAATTTTTAATATTTATTCAAGAGTTGAATTTTCTGGGGTTGTTTTGGGGATTCGGTGTTTCGATCGGAGCATCAAATTTTGTTTATGTGGCTTTCCGGATAATTTTAGAATATGTTAAAAAGTTCGACCGGATATAAATACCCAATTTTTCCCCTGTCGGGAAATTTCCAAGTGTTGGATTTTTCTGTAGTTTAACGACGTTCTAAGTAGTGCAAGTAACGCGACGGACCCTCTAGAAGACAACAAACCTTAACTCGATTATGTGACCGTCTTGAACTGCCCTTTGAACCTTAGGGTTTGGGGCAGTACGGCGTGCCACATATGAGGCGTTGGCTTGACCCTTCTACGGCTGGACCGTTGGTACTGAGGCACGAACTGAATGTTGTTAGACTTATTTCATGTGTTGAGCTGTTTCGGGAAAACTTGGGTGTTCGAATGTTCAATCGGAAAGTTTAACATTTTCTGTTTATCCGGAATGTGATACAACATTTAGAATTCACAAGTAGTTATGAGATAACTGAATGAATGTTATAAATCTAGCAATTTAGTCTCACTTGATCAGTTGCTACGGAATTTTGATGCGATCAAAAGTCCGTTGCAATCACGTAGCGTACGCGGATACTCGCCGGGTAAACTTAATAGACAGACTCGCTCCATAACCCCGACCAAGTGACTGTAGGAGAACCCCGTCGCCGAAAGCATCCGTACGGGTGCTCGCGGCAGCGGTGTTCCGCCTTGGTGCACTTTGTCGACGGTATCGGGGGTGCGGCCGTCTACTAAAGTTTGCGACGAGCATTCGATCATGATGTCGGGAATCTTGTTGAATTACCCGACATGATATTGAAAAGAGTTTTTGATAATGAGACTAAAATGCGGGGTTTATAATTGTTAGGCATGCGATGTCTAAGTAATTCATTTGATTAGGCATGCGATGTCTATGGAGGTTGCGGATTCCAACTGTTGTAGTTTTACACTTTCTTTTCTGTGACCGTAAGTGTAATGTGTGATATCGCCGGTTTCGTTGCTATATGTCAACGAGAATTGGGATGCGCATATTTACTTACGTTGATGACATGTGTTGTTATGTGTTGCTGGATATGTTATATTGGATCGTCGTGTTTGAATAGCCGGGGGTTTTTATGTGAGATGAGTGTTTTTCATTTTCATTCATGTAAAAACTTGTATGTAATATTCTTTTATTGGGGCACTTCCAGGTTGCGGAAGATGTCACCCTTTGTATATTATTTACTTTTCCGCACTAGGATAGACCCAAGGAGGAGGGCACAAGTAACCGGGTTCTAGGGTCCAGTGGGAGACCAACTCGAGGAGTCGAGTCCGGGTCTCCTAACTCTAGAATTGGTAGGGTTGCTTGCCGCTCTCGTAGGGGTCTAGGGGTGTGGGTTTGGCTATTCATCGCGACCGTGGAATCCGTGTTTTATACTGGCTCGTATTGAAAACACGGACGTCCTAGTATATCCAATATTTCATATGATTCTTCTGCTGCGATATCTGTGATATGATCATGTGATGTTCTGTGATAGATACAGTATATAGTATATATGATATATTATATAGACATTACTTATGTTTTACACCCGCGCTAGCCCTGCCCTGCTCTGCCGTTAGTTACCTAACCTAACGGTGCACGAGAGGACATCGAGGCGAATGCGGATGGCATAAGTGTACGTTGTATTTATCTGTGATGTTTAGGTACTTAAATGATGGGACATCATTAATATGATTAATGAAATAAAAGAAACCTAAGATGTTGTAGAATCGAATTTCAAAAATAAAACAGGTAGCTACAGTTCTTGCTTTGCACAGAGGTATATGTGATATATCCTGCACCTTATTCGATAAGGAAAGGACCGAGATCCCTTCACCGGGAGTGACTCCTTTAGCAATAACTGGCAGATGCTACACACTCGGTTTGTCTTTTGATTGCTTTTAAGAGTTCTGCTTTGCACAGTGATATATATGATATATCCCGCACCTCATTCGACGAGGAAAGGACCGACGATCCTTTCACCGGGAGTGACTCCTTTAGCAAAACTACAAAAGCCTAAAAAACACTCCATTTTAAAATCATTTGATTCTACAACGATTTCAAGTTCATTACGCAATAGGTTTTCAGAAAAACCTGTCGTAGCCCTCCGTCATTTCAGATAAGTACTAGTTAGTATTCGTGCTGCGGTTGTTTGGCATGCGTCAAGGCGTAGTGTACGGTAGCTAACTAGTGCTTATCTGCTAGCATATGATGCGATCGGATTAGGGTATTCGTACGGCGTTGTTTGGCATGCGTCAAGGGTCGTGCGGGTGGGGTTAATTCAATCAAGAAATGTACGGGTTGAACTTGACTAGCGGACTATGGGTTGTTTGGCATGCGTCAAGGTCATAGCACGCTAGGGGAAAATTATTATCGGGAATTTCAAGTGTTGAAATTTGCAATGAGATTGCATACCTTCTATGAGATAGTTGGATCCCGATACCCGCTGCGAGTAAGAGTTACTCCTGGGAGAGTTTTACACATTACAATTAGCCGATCAAGTAGGTGTCTACAAAGGTGTCAACGAGGTTACGCCTCTGGGAAAACGAGGTTAACATTAATTAGGTCCGTGCGAAAGCACGGGGCACCTCCCTCAAAGTACCGACACTGGCCTGGCTGAAAGATTGGCGAACTTGTAGTGTGTAATTAATCCCGGTTAGTCTTTCCTTTTAGGGTTTGAAGGAAGATTTGATAAAAAGCAGTGGGAGCCATCCTGATTAGATAAAATAAAAACCAATCTATTCTTGCAAGAGCGCACGCTGAGTGTTTTCTTCTCTCTCTCTCCAGGTAGAGACCATATCACGCCTTAATCAAGATAATAATATGGATTATTGACCGAACCCGCTTGTTATACTGAGCTGGGGAACGTTGGTCCCGCTCCAACTTATAATTGTTATAAGACAGAGCAGGAAATAGGGGATTACCAGAATTCCCGTACCACCCAAACGAAGAGAGTGCATGCTGATGCATCATCTTCGGGTGTGTTCGTTACAAAGAACTGTTTCTCTGTATTCTCTACGTCCTGGGTATGTGATACCATATCAGGATCCCAGATATGTAATATGTTACATAGGGCTACAGAAAGGTAGAGAACTGAGAACGGGTGATAAGTTTCATGAGGCAGAAAACGGGGCAAGTGTTGCAGCCAAGTCTGTTGGTCACTGTCACCCTGTATTATCAATACATTGATTCTGAACGAATGTTATTAGATACCGAACCTGATATACAAAATCATATCAGTCTCTTTATTAGTAAAGAAATGATATAATTTTGTATTGTTGGATAATGTTTTGAACATTTCCTATATCAAAAGTTGATCGGTTCAGGCACGTTGTCTAAAAGCATTGACGTTCTAAATCAAACTACAGTTCTTAGTATACGGAACACACACAAGAGGAAGAGTTCAAAAATGAACGAATCCTTCTTGAGGCATTGTAGACTAGGTCATATCAATGCGACCCGAATAGCTAAAGTATCATTTAGATGCATATTTAAATCTGTTTGAATTTACATCTTATGAAACTTGCCAGTAATGTCACAAAGATACGATGACCGTAGCTCCGTTTGTTCGAAACAGAGAAAGAGTCAGTAAACTCTTGGGATGATACATGTTGATGTATGTAAGGTCCCCTGTCTACATATGCCAGGACTGGTTCTTTGTACTTCATTACATTCTCTGATGATCTTTCGAGATTCAGACCTATGTTCCTGTTGAAACACAAGTCCGAACCTTTTGAGATATTCACAGAATATAAGTTAGAAGTAGAGAACCAAAATACGGGTACAAGTATTATGTCCTTTGATGCGATCAGGGAGGAGAATACTTGAGCACGGAATTCCTGGACTATTCTAAAGGAGAATGAAATTCTCTCTCAGCATTACTCCTCCGTATACACCATAGCACGATGGTATATCGGGGCGGAGCAATCACACCCTATATGATAAGGTGTGCTCTATGATGAGTACTACTGAGTTACCTATTTCCTTATGCGAGTTATGCACTTGAGAAGCTGCATACCTATTGAATAGGGTTCGAATCAAATCAGTTGACTACCATTTCATATGTGATATGATAATGGGAAGAGCCCATGTCTTAAGCTAGTTAAGATTTGGGGTTGTCCGGCCTATGTCTAAAAGCAAAATCCGGACAGGCTCGAGGCAAGGTCAGTTATGTAGAACTGGAAAGGTTCCAGCTATACAAACTACAGCAGATGATTTGATAAAACCAAAGGATTCAATAGATTCCAACGAACCTCAGCCTCTCCGCCGATCTAGTAAGGTTCCTCACCCACCTGAGAGATATTTCGGTTTCTCTATGACAGTGGGAGAGAGGATTGCATCATGAGATGATGACCCAACTAGTTTCGAACTGGCCATCAGGAGTGGGACTCTGTAAGAATGGCTGGATGCTTAGCGATCTTAGATGGAATCCTTATACACCAACAAAGTATGGACTTTGGTTGCTATATCTGAAGGGTTAAATCCCCATCAGGAGCAAGTATATCTTGAGAAGATTACTTGGTGTACATGGAAAAGTTGAGACTTTCAAAGCTAGACTTGTTAAAGGTTTGCATCATTGACCAGGTATGGATCATGATGAAACTTTTTCTAAAGATCTATGCTTAAGTCCATCCAGATCCTACTTTCCACGGCTACATACCATGACTACGATATCTGGTGGTTGGGTGTCATGACTGCTTTTCTAAATGATATTTAAGAAGAGAAAGTCTATAAGTACACAGCCAGAGGGCTTCGAAGACAGTGGGAGCAGCGGAAACGTGTACAAGATGCTTTATAGGATAAAGCAGGTATCGCGGAGTTGGAACATCTGTTTTGATGAAATAGTCAAAGAGTTTGACATCATCAAAATGGTAGATGAACCTTGTATAAACAAAAGGGTAGTAGGGAGTATGGTAACGATCCTCGTAGAGTACGTGGATGACATACTCTTGATAGGGAAGGAGTTTCCTATGCTACGCTCAGTCAATCTCCGCTTATCACAATGATTCTCCATAAAGGATCAAAGTGATACCTCCTAAATCCTGGGTTTTGGATCTATGAGATAGATCTAATTGGATATTAGGATTCTCACTAGTTGTAGTGAGATGGTATCAATCGATCCTGGGGAGAATCACTGGAAGGGTTCCAGAGTGATAAGGACGACTGAAAGTCAGTCACAGGCATTGTCTTTACCCTCAGTAAAGGGACGGTATGTTGGAAGAGTTCCAAGCTAGATACCGTGGCATACTAGACGATAAAGGCTGGATACATCACTACTTAAGATGCTACCAAAGAGGCAGTCTGGGTGTATATTAGTTCATGAGATGAACTTTGTTCCTCCCATTGTGTGACAATGGAGTTGTGGCTTATGCCAAGGAACGCCGGTCCCATCAGTGATCCAGACATATTCTAAGGCAGTGCCACCTGATCATGGAGATGGTTGATCTCCAGGGAGATCGAGGTTTGGAGAGAAGACTCAGAGGACAACACAGCGGATCCACTCACAAAGGCCTATTCCCAGAGAGAGACTTTTATGGGATGGTTGAGTATGAGATACTACAACCACTGCTATCAGATGGCCCTAGTGCAAGTGGGAGATTGTTAGTTATATGTATGCCCTAGAGGCCATTGCTATACATAGGATGTATATTGTAGTGGATGCTGGGACATATATAGGGAGGACTTTCTTGCTCGACATGATAGTATGCTATCTGGTTGCTCTTTACCTTAACGTGTACACTGATTGTCTCTCTGTAACATATTGGTAAATCCCTTAGGATGTGTACTTGACTACCTGGACTATGATGCGGATCATACTAGTAGGGACATGGTAGTCCATAAGTACATCCTTCAAAGTCTTTAGTCGTGGGTATATCGAGACGGGGCATCGATATACCAGAGTAGACTAGCGTATACCTTCTCGACCCATACAGATGGGCGATGGATGATCCCATATCCATTGGTGTTTGACATCAGAGATGATATACGGGTGCTCAGTGGAGACTGGGTACACTGGACGGACTCGCCGAGAACTCCCAGATGGTATTATACCTTACGTCAGATGGCAGTACTCTGGTGACACTGGTACAGAGTAGTCTGTTGACCCGAGATCGTCATAGAGTCTTGTGTGGTTCCCACTGTGCTTTGATTTCCATCTTACCACGTCCAAGAGGGCGTGCAAAACGGTGGTTTTTGGGTACAGTCCCGAATCACATGGAGGCAATGAGCGATAGGAGGGGATTCGTCTCTCCCGGTATAGGGAGTTGATGTTGCGCTGTGTTCGATTGGCTATAACAGGAAATCCCTAGCCAGGGTTGCTGAGATTTACTGGTAAGTGTTACCAGCAGTTTCTCGAATTGTTATAGACCTCATATCGACACGACTTATCGAGCTATTGGGGTCTAACGTTTACCACCCCTAGGCGAGATATGCGACATATCAGACGATCAGACCGGACTGTACGGTAGTGTTACTGGTTGGATTCACTGGAGTGTGAGCGGGCTTGCTCGTCGATCTTCTGATCGCTCAATACCCGGGTGGCCGTTACGTTTAGCAGACCGCTTGCGGCTTGTGGGTGCTTGATATGATCATCATCTGCTACCGGCGTATTGACGAGTCTTTAGAGTCCTATACAGAGGTTTCCTGGCTCAAGCGAAACGAAATAGGAGCACATATGAGATATGTGCGGGACCGAGAATAATGCGTGTATGTGATACCGTATTCCATTCTCGCGATTTGTGACATTGATCGGTTATATGCGATATAGCCGGATTATCGGATCAAGTGTTGATTCGATAAGTTGTTACTATTGATACTAGTCGGTTATGTGCGACATGACCGGATCATTGAATCAATTGTTGATTTAATGATTTAATGCATAATTATATATTTGATATATTACTTTGCATTAACTAGTATTGGTTCACTTTAAATGGATTTTCTCACTTGAAGTTCACAAGTTGTATATGTGATATACTTTGGTGCACTTGATTGTATCATGTTTGATGATACATGCTTACTTGAGTTTGTGTAAAGCTTAAACCTTGGTTAAGTAAATGGTTAGGGTTTTGTTTAATTTATTTATTCATTTATTCATTTGTTTATTATTTTTGGAAAATATATGGCATGAAAAGAAAATGGTGGCTTGATTTGTATTCTAGTTGAAGCTTCATGAAGCTTTGACCTAAGTGACCATTTTTGTCTCATGCTTAACCCTAACCATTCCCACTAACCCTAGTTTAATCTCTACACTTGACCATGGTTTACATTATGATAAGTATTCATTTTAAATAACTTATCATAATATAAGCTGCTTCTTCTTCATCTTCTTCAATGAAGAAAGCTTGACTTCATCAATGGTGAATTGATGAAATGAGTGAGAAATCCAATTCTAAAGTAAACTCACTTCCTATTTCTTCATCCTCTGCCTCTTTCCAAGTAGTAGAGTGTGTTTCCTTCACAAGTTTTCTTGACTTGGTGAAGTTGGAGCTTGATCTAGCGATGCCTCGACGTAGATCATCTTCGGCACGAAGCCGACGATCTTGCCCGCCCATTTCTCCGATGAAGCCGACGCTAGAGCCCGGGTTTCCATTTGGACAGCGAGGAGACTTCATTGCGGAGCTATGGAGGTGGAGAATCGGATCTACAAAGGTTGTATTTCCGTTCTCTTAGTAAAGTAGTTTACCAGTTGCATCTTTCGCCTAGATATCTAGTTAACGATCCGTATTAGGGTTTCTCGGCACCCGTAAAATTTGAAATTGGCATGGTTGATGCCTTGTAAGACCTCATTAGTGTGCCTAGGAACCCTACAATCCGTGCACTACTGCACGTATATGATCGGACCCTGCCATATATCATACGGCCTCTACAACGTTTCGCCCGAAACCTGAGTAACTGTGTGTGGTGGACTCTAAAGACTCGTCAATACTATGGCTGTGGATTTAACCACTAGCATGTCAGAGGTACTAGCCATACATGACGGGCTACCAGCTATTGACCAAAAGGGACGTCGATGAGCGAACTCATCCTGACACCCTACTGAGCCTGTCAGTGACAATATCCGTACAGTCCGGTCCGTTCGTCTATGAGCATCGCATGGCGGGCCTAGGGGGTTGGTAAAAGTCAGACCCCCAATAGCGGTACAAGTCGTGTCGGAGTGTAGCCCAGAACACCCTGAGATACTACTGGAATACCTACCAGTAAATCTCCTGCCTTGGCCAAGGACTTTTCATGTACTGGCTCTCCTAGACACAGCGCGACCTCACCCCCAATACCGGGAGAGACGAACCCCTGCAGATACGCTCACTGCCTCCATGTGGCTCGGGACTGTACAGAACTAAACCCTATTTGCACGACTCCTTTGAGCCGTGGTAGGGTAGTAATCAAAGCACAGTGGGAACTCACACGAGACAAATGACGATCTCAGGTCGATGAACTAACCTGTACACATGTCACCAAGGAACTGCTATCTGACGTCAGGTATAATACTAACTAGCATGCTCCCGACGAGTCCTGTCCGATGTACTCATAAGCCAATAAGCACCCGTATACATCTTAGGTGATCCAACTGACACCAATGGCTTGTGAGACAGGGCACCGTCCCTCGTCGGGGTCTCGACTGTATACACTAGTCTACTAATGGAGTATCGATGCCCAGTCTCGAAACTCCCACGACTAGGGACCTTTTAAGGATGTGCTTATAGACCCTAACTCCCACGTATATGATCACCATCATACTGCTGGCCGTCAAGCAAGAATCCTAAGGGCTCTATCAATGTGTAATAGCGACCTATAAGGTCACCTAAAGCAGTACACGATGATAAAGATAAACCAGATAGAATACTATCATCTTGAGTAAGACTGTCCTACCGGCATAGGTCCTCCCTCAATCATTGCAATCATGTGCCTATGATCCAATAATTGACTCTGAGGGCACTATATCCAACAAGAGCCTACTGCCGAAGCATAGGGTATCCCTTGCATGCGAGCTCTCTCCAAATCAGTATTATGAGACATTTCTTTGGAGAGAGTGATTCCAGAGATCGTGGGTAAGTTCCCATGCTTGGATTCTTCCATACTAAACCTCTTTATTATGGTGTCAATGTACCTGGATTGGGACAATCCCAGTATCCGTCTAGATCTATCTCTATAGATCTTAATTCCCAAAATGCAGGAGGCATCACCTAGATCTTTCATTAAGAATCTTTGTGATAAGAAGAGCTTGACCGAGTGCAGCATTGGAACATCATTTCCTATCAAGAGTATGTCATCCACGTACAATACGAGGAAGACAACCTTACTCTCTGCCACCTTCTTGTATATACAAGGTTCATCTATGTTTTTGATGAAGTCAAACTCTTTGACTATCACATCAAAACAGATGATCCAACTTCGCGATGCCTGTTTTCACCCGTAGATGAATTTAAGCATCTTGCACACCTTCCCTCTACTCCCACTATCGACGAAGCCCTCTAGCTGAGTCATGTACACGCACTCCTCTAAATCACCATTTAGAAAGGCGGTCTTAACATCCATTTGCCAAATTTCGTAGTCATGGTATACAGCAATGGAAAGTAAGATCTGGATAGACTTAAGCATAGCCACTGGAGAAAAGGTTTCGTCATAATCCACACCTGGTCGTTGACGAAAACCCTTTGCAACAAGTCTAGCTTTGAAAGTCTCAACTTTTCCATCTACACCAAGTTTCTTCTTAAAGATCAATTTGCTCTCAATGGGTTTTACCCCTTCAGGAGCAACTTCCAAAATCCATACTTTGTTGGTGTACATGGATTCCATCTCAGATCGCATTGCATCCAGCCATTTCACAGAGTCCCCACTCGTGATGGCCTGCTCGAAGCTAGCTGGGTCATCATCTTCCATGATGCAATCCTTGCTCCCACCGTCTATGAGAAAACCGTAGTATCTCTCAGGTGGATGAGGAACCCTACTAGATCGGCGGAGAGGCTGGGGTATGTTGGGAACTACTGAATCATCTGGTTCCATTAAACCTTCAGTTGTAGTTTGTAGTGCTGGAACTTCTTTCAGCTCTACCGCTTCACCACTAATTTCTTTAACAAGAAATTCCTTTCTAAAAAGGTGGCATGTCAAGAAACAATCGCCTTTTGTTCCTCGCTGTGGTAGAAAAGATATCCATGTGAATGTTTAGGATATCCCAAACTTACAAAGAACTGACCGTGCCTCGAGTTTGTCCGGATTTTGTGTTTTAACATAGGCCAGACAACCCCATATCTTAACACGTTTAAGACATGGTCTCTTCCCACTCCATATCTCATATGGTGTGGTAGGTTCAGATTTAGACGGAACTTGATTCAATAGGTATGCTGTTGTCTCAAGCGCATGACCCCAAAAGGAAATAGGTAACTCAGCAGTACTCATCATAGAGCGCGCCATATCTAATAGGGTGTGATTCCTCCGCTCCGATACACCGTTGCGCTGTGGTGTATATGGAGGAGTAAGCTGAGAGAGAATCCCATTCTCTTTTAGATAATCCATGAACTCTTTGCTCAAGTATTCTCCTCCTCGATCAGATCGAAGGATCTTAATACTTTTGTCAGTTTGGTTCTATACTTCGTGCTTATATTCCCTGAATTTCTCAAAAGCTTCTGACTTGTGTTTCAACAGGAGCGCATGTCCGTAACTTGAGAGATCGTCGGTGAATGTAATGAAGTACGAAGAACCATTCCTGGCATGTGTAGATATGGGACCGCATACATCACTATGTATCAGTCCTAAGAGTTCCGTAACTCTTTCTCCGTGTCAACTAAACGGAGTTTTGGTCATTTTGCCTTTGAGACATGACTGGCAAGTGTCATAAGATGAAAATTCGAACGGATTCAAATATCCATCTTTATGTAACTTAGCTAGTCGTGTCGCATTGATATGACCTAGTCTACAATGCCACAAGAAGGATTCGTTCATTTCTGAACTCTTCCTCTTGTGTGTGTTCTATATATTAAAAACTGTGTTTTGATTTAGAACGTATATGCAATTATGTAACGAGCCTGATCCAATCAACTTTTGATTTACGAAGATGTTCATAACATTATCCTGTATTACAATATTATATCCTTCTTTACTTAATAAAGAAATTGATATAATGTTGCATATCATGTTCGGTATATAATAGCATTCGTTCAGAATAAATGTATTACCACTTGGTAATACAAGGTGATATTCACCAACTGCTTTGGCTGCAACATTTGCACCATTCCCTACTTTTACGAAATGATCACCCATTCCCAATTCTATACCTTTCTTTAGCCCATGCAATATATTGCATATGTGGGATCCTGATCTGGTATCTAATGCCCAGGAAGTAGAGTGAACTGAGAAACATTTCTCGGTAACTAACACACCTGAAGAAGATGCATCAACATGCTTATTCTTCGTTTGGGTGGCGTGAGAATCCAGATATTCTCATATTCCCTACTCGGACTTATAACAATTATAAGTGGGAGCGGGACCAACGTTCCCCTGCTCAGTATAACAAGCGGGTTCAGTCAATACATCCATATTATTATCTTGATTAAGGCCTGACATGGTCGCTACCTGGAGAGAGAGAGAAGAAAACACTTTAGCGTGCGCTCTTGCAAGATTAGATTGGTTATTATCTTATCTAATCAGGATGGCTCCCACTGGTTTAATCAAATCTTCCTTCAAACCCTAAAAGGTAAGATTAGCCGGGATTAATTACACCTTACAAGTTCATCAATCTTTCAGCCAGATCAGTGTTGGTACTTTGAGAGAGGTTCCCCGTGCTTTCGCACGGACCTAATTAGAATAAACCTTATTTTTCCAGAGGCATAACCCCGTTAACACCTTTCTAGACACTTACTTGATCGGCTAATTGTCCTGTGTAAAATTCCCCCAGGAGTAACTCTTACTCGCAGTGGGTATTGAGATCCATCTATCTCATAGAAGGTATGCAATCTCATTGCAAATTTCAACATTTGAAATTCCCGATAATACTTTTACCCCTAACCCCCTATGACCTTGACAAAGGCCAACAAACCATAGGAAGCTAGTCAAGTTCAACCCGTCATATCTTGATTGAAATAAACCCACCCGCACGTCCCTTGACAAAAGCCAACAAGGTCGTATGACTACCCTAATCCAATCGTATCACATACTTAAGCAGATAAGTACTAGTCAGCTACCGCACACTACGCTTTGACAAAGGCCAACAAACGCAGTACGAATACTAAATAGTCTTTATCTGAAATGACGGAAGGCTACGCAGGTTTTTCTGAAAACCATGAGCGTAATGAACTTAATATCGTTTGTAAAAACAAGTGATTTTGAAAAGGAGTGTTTTTTAGGCTTTTTTAGTTTCGCTAAAGAGGTCACTCCTGGTGAAGGGATCTCGGCTCTTTCCTTATCGAATAAGGTGCAGGATATTTTACAAATACCGCGGTGCAAATCAAGAACTATAGAAGCAATCAAAAACTAAACCGTGAGTTTGTAGCATCTGCCAGTTTTGCTAAAGAGGTCACTCCCGGTGAAGGGATCTCGGCTCTTTCCTCATCGAATAAGGTGCAGGGTATATCACATATACCACTATGCAAAGCAAAAACTGTAGCCACCCATTTTGAAAATTTAATTCTACAACATCTTTTAGGTTTTTTTTCTTTTATTAATCTCATTAATAAATCCCATCATTTAAGCTTCCTAAGCGTCACAGAAGAAACGAAAGCAGTAATATTTATATATCAACATATATATATATAGTATAAGCGTTCGTCTCAGGCAGTAATATGATCTCATCACAGAACATTGCAGCAGAAGTCAACATATGAAATATTGGATATACTAGGACGTCCGTGTTTTATTTTGAGCCTGTATAAAACACGGATTCCACAGTCGCGATGAATAGACAAACCCACAACCCTAGACCCATCCGAGAGCGGCAAGTAACCCTGTCAATTCTAGGGTTAGGAGACCCGGTCTCGACTCCTCGAGATGGCCTCCCACTGGATCCTAGAACCCGGTTACTTGTGCTCTCCGTCTTGGGACTATCCTAATGCGGAAAAGTAAATAATATACAATGGTGAAATCATCCTTAACCCGGAAGTGCCCCAATAAAAGAATATTACATACAAATGAATTTAACATAAATGAAAAAGAAAACTCCCATCTCACATAAACCCCCGGCTATTCAATACACAACGATCCAATATAACATGTCACAGCAACACAAAATCATCACAGATAACTAGGCGAAGTTAGATAATTCGATAGATACAACGAATTCCCAAAAATTCCCAGAGAGGTAAACACTTGAGCACACTTAAAATTAACCAGAGACATACCACAGTACCTACGGACCAACAGCTGAAGGGCTGACCCAAGCCTCTCAAGTGGCGCCGCGGATCCGCGGTCACTTGGTTGAGTTAGGGTTTCGTTCTTCAGGTGTGTCCATAGAATTCCCTGCATAATTTTCTGAGTATTTTTAACATGGAAAAATTCAACATTTGAAAAAAATTCCAGAAAAGGGATCGTTTCGAGGTTTCGGGTTCGATCGGACTTCTAACTTCGTCTAGACAACTCCTAATGCTCTAGCTTGGCTCTGATACCACTGTAGGGTTGCGCAACACTACCATAAGGTTTAGGAAGGCATCACACATGCCATATTGAAATTTTTTGGGATGCTATGAAACCCTAACCAAGATCTTAACTAGAGAATTAGGGTTAACTTTGCATGTAAACAACTTTACATCTACGAGAGAAGGATTACAACCTTTGTAGTCTGTTCCTTCGCTTCATAAGCTTCGAGTAGTAGTCCCTTCACCGCGATCCATGAACTCCTGGACTCTAAAGAGGCTCCATAAGTCGAATGATCCATGCTTGCTTAAAGACTTCGAAATTCAAGATGATCTACTTCGAGTAAACACGAACTCAAGCTATGACTTCACTAATTATAAGCTAACACACTAATCTATATGGCTAGTATAGAAGAGGATGATGAAGTCGGAATTTTGCTCACTTTATTATTTAATTTCTCACTATTTTTCTTCTTGATCTCAAAAGCTAGAAAGCAAAATGAGAATGAGGAAGAAGAAGAAGAATGAATGAGAGTGAGGTTAGAAATGCAACCATGGGTCGAGTATATCATCCTTAACCATTGTAGAGAGTTAACCATGGCTATGTGTCATGGTTGGGTTAGAAATATCTAGGGCAAAACAAAAAGGGTGGACTTGGTCAATGGTAATCTACAAGCTTCATGAAGCTTCATCCATGACTCATTTCCAAAATTTGAATTACTTAGATATTTAAACCCAAACATTACATATAGCATGGTATAATTCTCATACATACATGTTGCATGTATAACCTAGCATGCTACAATATTATATATCACATAAATAATATTTATGTAACAAAAGAAAACAATACAATAAACATATATCACATATATGTTAAATGTATCATAAGTGAGAATAATAAATACTTAAGTGAGCATATAATATATATATATATATATATATATCATTTTATCGAATCAACACTTGATCCAATAACCCGGCTATATCACATATAACCGGCCGATATCATATATCGCGAGAATAGAATACGGTATCACATATCGTATTAATCTCGGTCCCCGCACATATCACATATGTGCTTCTATTCCATTTCGCCTGAGCCTGGAAACCTCTATGTAGGACTCTAAAGACTCATCAATACGCCGGCAATAAGTGATGATCATATCAAACACCCACAAGTTGCAAGCGGTCAGCTAAACGTAACAGCCACCCGGATATTGAGCGACCAGAAGATCAACAAGCAAGCCTGTACATACTCCTGCGAATCCAATAAGTAACACTACCGTACAGTCCAGTCTCTTCATCTGATATGTCGCATATCCAGTCTAGGGGTGGTAAACGTCAGACCCCAGTAACCGATAAGTCGTATCAATGTGAGGCTCATAATGGGTCGAGAAACTACTAATAACTCTTACCAGTAAATCTCCATATCAACCATGGCCAGGGACTTCCAGTTATAGCAAATCGAACACTGCGCAACATCAACTCCCAATACCGGGAGAGACGGAACCCCTCCTATCGCTCATTGCCTCTATGTGATTCGAGACTGTACCCAAAAGCCACCGTTTTGCATGCCATCTTGGACGTGGTAAGGTGGAAATCAAAGCACAGTGAGAATCACACAAGACTCTATGACGATCTCGGGTCTATAGACTAACCCGTACCAGTGTCACCGAAGAACTACTATCTGACGATAGGTATAA
The DNA here is from genome assembly GCA_030015575.1 of Agapanthus africanus. Classification (NCBI taxonomy): domain Eukaryota; kingdom Viridiplantae; phylum Streptophyta; class Magnoliopsida; order Asparagales; family Amaryllidaceae; genus Agapanthus; species Agapanthus africanus. The sequence continues at coordinate 406,585,374 of CM057337.1, forward strand.
TACCATCTAGAAGTTCTCGACGAGTCCGTTCAGTAGACCCAATCTACACTGAGCACCCGTACACCATCTTTGATGTCAAACACCGTTAGATATAGGATCATCCATTGCCCATCATATGGGTCAAGATGCATATACGCTAGTCTACTCTGGTGTATCGATGCCCAGTCTCTATTCACTCTCAACTAGGAACAGTTATAGGATGTACTCGTTGACTACCCTGGCCTCACTAGTATGATCTCATCATAATCGCAGTAGTCAAGTACATATCCTAAGGGCTTTATCAACATGTGAGAGCAAGACAGTAAACCAATACAAGTCAACATGTTAAGACAAAGTGAAACCAGATAGCATACTATATATCGAGCAAGAAAGTCCTCACTATATATATCTAAGCATCCACTATAATATACATCATATGTACAACAATGGCCTCTAGAGCATATATACAACTAACACACTAGTAGGTATAACTAATACATGAAGCATTAATATGATAATCAGTATGCAACAATCATGTAAGGTACTCTATCAGGTACTACTAATAAATGAACAATGATATGACAATGTATATATGCAACAGTCATGAAAGGTACTCTAGCAAGTACAACTAACACATGAAGCAATGCATAAACAATAAATGTGGAGTATGGGATGAAACATGTCATTTCCATGGAATCCTAATATCGTGGTAGGACTAAAATCCATCAAGACAATCCAAATCCAAATTTCCTCAAATCAGCCCCCAAATTGGCTCTCATATCATGTAAGTCTCACAAATCCTGAATGTACAATATCAAATAAATCTCATATATTCTGAATGTACAAAATCAAGTAAATCTCATATATTCTGAATATACAAAATCAAGTAAATCATATATATCCTGTATCCAATATTAAGTGAATCTCATATATCCTGAATCCAATATCTAAGAAAAGGAACCGCCTTTCCAGTCAGTTCAGTCAACGGTGCAGCGATACATAAACAATCCTGCACGACACGGCGGTAAAAACCTGCTAAGCCCAAAAATCTGCGGACCTCCATCCCGGATATAAGCCTAGGCCAAAGTTGTACGGCCTCGATCTTCCTCGGGACCATACGAAAACCGTCTCCCGTAACTACAAGACCAAGGAGTCAACACAATCAAGCCTGAAAGAACACTCCGAGAATATAGCAAACAACTGGCACTCTCCCAATGTCTGCAAAACAAATTCTCAAGTGCTGCTCCTGTTCCTCATGACACGTTAGAATAGACCAGAATGTCATCAATGACACAACAAAAAACCGGTCGAGGAACGACCTGAAGAAATCTGGTTCATCACATCCACGAATGCTGCTAGGGTATTGGTGAGTCCAACGACACCACCAAAACATGTACTACCCATAGCACGCACAAAAGCAGTCTTTGGAATGTCTTCACTCCGAACCAGCAACAATGATGACCTGATCCCAAACAAACTTAGAAAAAGTCTCGCACTTAGGAGCTGATCGAAGAAATCATCAATGCAAGGTAAAGGATATCCATCCGCACCGAAAGCCGGTTCAATTGACGATCCATCGATACACAACCTCAACTGCCATCCTTCTCCTGATAAAGAGAATAGGAGCTCCCCAAAGCAAAACACTCAGACGCACAAACCCCCCCCAACAAACAACTCTGCAGCTGATCCTTAAGCTCCCTAAGCTCCGCCGGCTCATCTGGAACAACGTCGGAAAACTCTCGCATGAAAGGAACCCGGTCCAACATACCCACTGTAGCTCCGGTATCACGAATGAACGCCAAGAATCCTCGACATCCTCTCCTAAAAAGCCGACTAGCGAAAAAGGATGAATCAAGCTGTGACGGGCGGCACCACTGTCCCCCTGCACAACAAGAACTAACTCGCCGGGAAAACAAAACCTGTCTGTTTTCTCGCGGCAGTCCACAGACGCTTAGCACGTAGCTAACCAGTCTATGCCCAGGAGAACGTCAAATCCAACATCTCTAGAAGAATCACAACGACGGACGAATCTCTATCTCCTATCCGATTGGCACACGACTGAAATACGTGTCGTGCAACAAAAGAATCGCTGACAGAAATTAACACAACAAACGGCTGATCTAGCTAACACGACTCTCGGCCCAACCACGGCACAAAGTGTGTAAAACAAACAAGTGCATCAAAAGAACATACGAATTAAGAATACCTGAAAACTCTGCATTGGACGCCCGCACGTCCCGATGAGTAGAAGCAAACTCTGGTGTCTACCCCCTACCCGCAACTGGCTGAAATCCTCCTCTACCAACCTGACCCCTCTGAGCGAACCCTCTGCGTCCATGACCTCTCTGAATATGACCCTGACGCGGTGTTATGGAACAACGCCTGATGTGGTGATGAAGGTCCCCGCCCCGATAGCATCCTCTCCATGGCTGCCGACCCTCCTGGAAATACGAGCTAAAAGACTGACCTCGTCCTAAGCCTCCATTACTCCAGTGACGTGCCCGATATCTGACTCGATGACTAAGCCTCCGTCTCTGAGCTGGTATACCGGTACGAGTCCTCCACTGTTCTGGAACTCCCAAAGTCTCTGGAAGACGTGCCTCATCAACTGGGGCTGCATCCACTGGTGCGGTATACGTAACACTATGTTGAGTGCTGATCGCAAGGAACAACTGGGTAACAGGGGTGACAATCTCCTGTCGCTGTGCTCGAAAGGCCTCAACCAATGAACTCATCGTCCGGCGCATATCCTGCATATCTGCCACAAGCCTAGCGAGATGATCTGTCGAAGGCGGATCCATCTGCTCCTGTGCAACGAGCGTGCCATCCTGGTCAGTCCTCGTCCCACCCGAGCCAACTCTGATCTCGGCCCTCGTTGCATCACTCTGATTCCCCATAGTCATCGGCGGCAAAGGCTATAAATGGAAATAGGATTCGATAAGAACACAGCAATCGAATCACAAGGATATAACATCAAGGAAGGAATTTCAAGCAATTTGTACTTAGGTCTCTTTAGGCGGAGTACCGCGTCGTGAGTATGCCATGGACAAACACACACTACGTTACTCTGCTTAAGCTACCTACTCCATCATACCAAGTTCATCCTACACTCCGAAAGGTAAAACCTAGCACTTTGATACCAACCTTATCACGACCCGAAATTGGCACGTAATGGCCCTTAAACTACGCTACGTCTACAGGCGTAACACAATTTAAGTAAGCCGAAAATCCAGCAATCTAAACAATCAAAAGTAATAAGAAATAAGAACAATTTTTAAAACCTTTAAAATCTCAACCCAAATTCTTTAAAAGTCCAACTTTATTTCCTTTAAAATTTTGGCAGCACCTCCTTTGTAAAAACCAGCCCCAAAAATGGGTACAACATAAATATAAGTAAAGCATCCCCAAACGGGAGCAAAAACACGCCCAAAGGCGGAAAACAACCACCATAACAGATAAACGACGCCGTAGCGAAGAAATAAAAAACGATAAAAAGAAACTGTATAAAAGACATCCAAGCCAAAAAAATATACAAAACCGTCCTCACATCAAGTCTCTAAGTCATACAAGATAATGGTAGATGGAGAGTACAGGATACAATGAATATACAATAAGCAACATGAACGGATAACCACAAAACCCACCTAAAGCAAAACTGCACACTATGAACTGAAGCGGTATCCGCATCAAAAGATGATAAGATAGATGAATAGCCTGCCTCGACTACTCTGGGGAACAACCTGCAAAACACTGTGGCACAATGGGGGTGAGTTGCCAACTCGTGAATAGTAAATAACATATGCAGGTAATCGCAAGTATGCACGTACAGCGCGAATCTAACATATGCAAGCTAATAGCAATAAATTGTCATATGTATGCAATAGTCATGAAAGTTACACTAGCAGGTATAACTAATACATAAAGCATTAATATGACAATCAGTATGCAACAATCATGTAAGGTACTCTATCAGGTACTACTAATAAATGAACAATGATATGACAATGTATATATACAACAGTCATGAAAGGTACTCTAGCAGGTACAACTAACACATGAAGTAATATGCATAAACAATAAATGTGGAGTATGGGATGAAATATGTCATTTCCACGGAATCCTAACATCGTGGTAGGACCAAAATCAATCAGGACAATCCAAATCTCAATTTCCTCAAATCAGCCTCCAAATTGGCTCTCATATCATGTAAGTCTCACAAATCCTGAATGTACAATATCAAATAAATCTCATATATTCTGAATGTACAAAATCAAGTAAATCTCATATATTCTAAATATACAAAATCAAGTAAATCTCATATATCCTGTATCCAATATCAAGTGAATCTCATATATCCTAAATCCAATATCCAGTGAATCTCAAATATCCTAAATCCAATATCAAGTGAATCTCAATTTACCTAAGTATATTTGCATGAATAATTATGATGATGTATATGAATTGATATGTATACATATATATTAGCATCCCATTCCACTAATATATATATATACACACACACACACATATATATATACACACACATATATATATAACAGCGTCCCATTCCACTGTTGTATATACTTAGGAGTAAAAATACCATGAAAACAAATGTCTAGCATCGACACATAAAGGCTGATCTATCAGGTGCTGTCACCACGACTGGCGCCCTGATAGGTACGTATCATACGCTATCCGAAAACCCGAGTGCCCGGCTACGACCTTCGTCCTTCGACGTATCCATACGTATATGACTCCCGTCGGTATCCCCACGATAACCGCCGAGTCATAGGTACTGTCACCGGAGAGTATGGTTCCCCTGTCAGGCCTCATCGGCATGCTACATCGACTATCCCTTTCTTGTCCCGGGATACCTCCGGGCCCCACCATATACCCTCATACGGCCCACGACGCTCCTCGCATGGGGTATATATATCAGAACCGATAAAACTCATGGTGGCTGCTGAAATAACATATCAAGAGAAACCGGGTTTTTAAAATAATGCATAATTTCATGAAACTACCACGGTCCTCAAATCCAGAAAACATCATGAAAAATCCATATATCAATGCAAAAATCTATGAATAAAATATACGCAACATAAAACTGTAATGTAAGCATATAAAGGAAAAGCCACTATTTAACTGCAACAAGTTAATATAAATATCATGCGGTTCCTAATTTCTCCAAGTCTATATAACATCAAATAAAGGTAAACATGTAGCTATACTCAGATATATGTGTAAACATAAAAGTGTAGCAAGGTATATATATCTACCTATCGCTAATGGTACAATACCCTATAGGTATTCAGGTAACTAGCATGTAAGCATGTCAAGGTATATGTGTGAGCATGTAGGTATACAGGTATGCTATATGTCATATGCATAAAGAAATATGAATCAATGTCACAATGTCCCTAACCAAACAATATCATATCTATATGTGTGTTGTGCGTGTCATGGCGATTATTGATGGTGTGTGTGGCATACAATCAGTGCTTGTGCAACATGAGCCATCAATAATAGTGCGGTATCCTAAGGGTACTAGTCCAAGCACAACAAGTAACTAAGCAATAAGGTGTATGCGCAACTCTATATATAAAATATAATATGCGACAAAGTCAAGTCATCTCTAACCCAGACGCATAACACCATGCGGGCGATTCCCCTGTAGATATTAAATCTATTCACCAACGCTCCTGGCTAAGTAAAGTCTACCACCTGTTTTCCCTTCGTCGCAGCGTCCGAAGTCCCCGCCTGCGAACCTAAAACAATAAAACAAGTGTATATTAGCAATAGACCCAAAACACGAACAACTACGCGGACCAGCGCAACAACACAAACGTACTCTCAAGTGTTCGTATTGTAGCTAACGTGCATAGCGACACAATGAAACCAACTCAAGAGCAATAGAACACAGAACACGAACCGTATCGAATAACGTAACACGTGAAACGAAATATAAGAAATACGCAAAGTGATCCCAGATTTTGCTCTACTAACAATCTGTAAAAATTGCAAGTACCATGAGACCACATACAACCCCAGAGACCCCTACACCAAAGTCCACACCCTGACTCCCTAGTCTGGCCGCAAATTGCGGCCAGAAGCAATAAAGTTACGGCCTGGTCAAAAGGAAATGGGCTCGTATTTTAAGGGTAGGTTCTAGGTCACTGCACTAGGTCACTGCGATGGGAACTTTTGCAACAATTACCTGGTTTGATAGCAGATCATCCGAGACCCCAAAACAACACTAAAAATACGATATTTACCCGAAACGATACGTTACGCGATCTAAACTGAAACTAATAAGCTAAGCTACACAACAAACACCTACTTAACAGAAAGAGATCATTACCTAACCAAAGAACTTAAAGATCCTATCTTCCCAAGCTCCAAGGCATCCAAGAGGTAAATCAAGACACAAGATGTGGTTTTTGTGAGTTTTTGTGAATATTTGTGATGGATTGTGAAGGAAATGAAGAAGTGCTTAGTTTGTGTTGAAGAGATAAAGAAAAATGAGAGGAAATGAGTGTGAGAGAAAGAGAGAGTGAATGATAAAGAGAGAAAGAGAGAGAGCGGTGAGATTAAGGTGAGAGGGTAAGTGCACCAATGCATTAATTTCTCATTAATGCCTTCACACTACATCATGCCACCTCTTCTCTCTAAATAAATATCTCCCACAACAAAATATCAAGGATTAGGGTTAAGGCAAAGCAAGGGATTAGGATAGGATTAAAGCAAGGATTTAGAATTAGATTAAGGGTTAAGTTGTCATGGTTGCTAAGAACAAGATTAACACAAAACAAACCCTCATATTAACATGCACACGTGCGTGCATGCCATAAAAAATAATAATAAATTATTAATTAAATGTTATAAAATGTGAGGAACCCAAATTAGTAAACTTTTTACCAAAACCCCGCATTAACGTCTAAACTAACACTAACCGAAATCTAAGGTGTTACAATCTCCCCCCTTATAAAAATTCTTCCCCGAATTTAAAATTCTCACTAAGCGTACCTTCAAAGAGAAGATTACAAAACTCTCAAATCTCGCTCGCAGCCTTCCAAGTGATCACCTCACTATACGGCTATGCCCAAGAAAACCCTCCACAGATGGAAAGACCCTTGACCGAAGTTCCTCCACCTGCCGAACCATTAACACAATTGGCTGCCGGTGAACGAAAAGATCGTGTCCAAGGTAAATGGTCTGGTGCTGAATCATGTGAGAAAGGTCATGAAGGTATTTGCAAAGTATCTATACAAGGAATACGGGGTGAATACTCAATAATCTGGGCGGAAGTGCCAAATTATAGGCAACGGAACTAACTCGCTTTAAGGATCTCAAAAGGACCTATAATTCTGGGATAAGCTTGCCAAAACTCAACACGGTATTCATCGGAAAAAAACTCATAGGAATACATGATCTCCCACTGCGAACTCAAGTCTGCGACCACCACGGTCAGCATAAGACCTCTGTCTGCACTGGGCTGTTCTCATCCTGACCTGAACCAACCGGATCATCTCCGAAGTCTCTAGACTAGCTGGGGTCCAAAAATCCTACTCACGCAGAGTCAGAAAAACAGACTGGCGATCGACACAACCTAACAACTAAATCTAAAGGTTGCCAATTGGAGTGTCTCGTGATAACAGCTATCGAAGGAGAACCCTAACAATGGCAAGTGACGATCCCAACTGCCGACAACAATTAGTTCGTACGCACAAGCATATCCTCCAGAGTCGGTATAGCCCGCTCTCATAAAACCATCATCCTGCGGATGGAAAAATGGAGCTAAAGCTCAACCAGTACCCAAGGCTTCCTGAAGCTCCTGCCCAAGACGGCAAACGAACAGGGTGTCTCCATTGGATACAACACATGAAGGAACTCCGTGCAACGCACAAACATAACAAGAACAACTGAGCAAACTGAGTATAACCGGACAACAAACACCCAAATGGAGTCACACCCTGACTAAACCTAGGTAGACGCCACAACGAATATTCATGGAGATCTGCTCCCATTCCCGCTCTGGAACAGTTAAAGGTTGCAACTCTCCAGCCGGTCTCAGATGCTCCACCTAAGCTCACAACAAGACAGACACCTCGAAACGAAATCCGAAACTTCACTCTTCATCCCTGCCCACTCCGTAACTATCTCACAAGTCACGTCACATGTTGGTGGAACTTGAATGAACACAGAAAGCTGACCGATGTACTTGCTCTAGGATTTCGCGTCTCTACCCAATAGTATCAGGTACACACAAACACGTCCTTAAACATAGCACGCCCTGGTCACAAATCAAGGACTCCGAATCTTTACCCAGCCGAGTATGCTAAAGAATCTTTGACGAACGAGTATCGGCGGGCAGTGCCTTGGGAAAACGATTAAGGAAAAGTGGACGGGCGCGGACATGAGCAAGTTGTCCCCTCAGTAGAGGCGAACTTAAGCTGTACTCAACGATCGCACAAGAACTGTAAATCTGCAGAAGACTGTCTCAACACTGCGCACAGCTGGAACAAGCCAACCCCGGGCCTACGACTCCAGCATCAGCTACCATAATCGCCTTGCCACGGGTAACGAGGATCTCACAACACAATCCTACACAAGCTTCATCCAATGGCGATGTCTCAACAATCAAACCCGCTGCAGGAAGATGTACATTAAGCTCTGGTGGCCCGTGAAAATCTGACACGACTCTCCGAACAAGTAGTGTCTCCAAATCTCCGACGTACGACCACCGCGACCATCTCCAGATCATGAGTGGGATATCCTGCTCGTACTTCCTCCAACTATCAGAAAGTAAAAGCGATAACTTTATAGTGTCACTTCAGTACACAATCGAGCCCCACTCGCGAAACATCACAGTTAAACAACAAAGTCGCCCAAACCAGAAAGCAAAGAAAGAACTGGTGCAGTTGTCAACCGAGTCTCCAACTGCTGAAAACTCCACACGCATGCCTCGGTCCAAGAAAAGGAACCTCCTTTCTGGTCAGTTCAGTCAACGGTGCAGCGATACACAAACAATCCTGCACGACACGGCGGTAAAAACCTGCTAAGCCCAAAAATCTGCGAACCTCCATCCCGGATATAAGTCTGGGCTAAAGCTGTACGGCCTCGATCTTCCTTGGGACCATACGAAAACCGTCTCCCGTAACTACAAGACCTATGAGTCAACACAATCAAGTCTGAAGGAACACTCCGAGAATCTAGCAAACAGCTGGCACTCTCCCAATGTCTGCAAAACGAATCCTCAAGTACTGCTCATGTTCCTCATGACACGTTAGAATAGACCAGAATGGTATCAATGACACAACAATAAACTGGTCGAGGAACGGCCTGAAGAAATCTGGTGTATCACATCCACGAATGCTGCTAGGGCATTGGTGAGTCCAACGACACCACCAAAACACATACTGCCCGTAGCACACACAAAAGCAGTCTTCGGAATGTCTTCACTCCGAACCCACAACAACGATGACCTGATCCCAAACAAACTTAGAAAAAGTCTCGCACTCGGGAGCTGATCAAAGAAATCGTCAATGCGAGGTAAAGGATACCTATCCGCACCGTAAGCTGGTTCAATTGATGATCCATCGATACACAACCTCAACTGTCGTCCTTCTCCTGAAGAACAGAATAGGAGCTCCCAAAGCGAAACACTCAAACGCACAAACCCCCCCAATAAACAACTCTGCAGCTGATCCTTAAGCTCCCTAAGCTCCGCCGGCTCATCTGGAACAACGTCGGAAAACTCTTACATGAAAGGAACCCGATCCAACATACCCACTGTGGCTCCGGTATCATGAATGAACGCCAAGAATTATCGACATCCTCTCCTCAAAAGCCGACTAGCGAAAAAGGATGAATTCAAGCTGTGACGAGCGGCACCACTGTCCCCCTGCATAACAAGAACTGACTTGCTAGGAAAACAAAACCTGTCAGTTTTCTCGCGGCAGTCCACAGACGCTTAGCACGTAGCTAACCAGTCTGTGCCTAGGAGAACGTCAAACCCGACATTTCTAGAAGGATCACAACAACGGACGAATCTCTATCTCCTATCCGATTGGCACATGACTGAAATACGTGTCGCGCAACAAAAGAATCGCTGACAGAAATTAACACAACAAACGGCTGATCTAGCTAACACGACTCTCGGCCCAAACACGGCACAAAGTGTGTAAAACAAACAAGTGCATCAAAATAACATACGAATTAAGAATACCTGAAAACTCTGCATTGGACGCCCGTGCGTCCCAATGAGTAGAAGCAAACTCTGGTGTCTGCCCCCTACCCGCAACTGGCTGAAATCCTCCTTTACCAACCTGACCCCTCTGAGTGAACCCTCCACGTCCATGACCTCTCTGAATACGACCCTGACGCGGCGTATGGAACAACGCCTGATGTGGTGATGAAGGTCGCAGCCCCGATAGCATCCTCTCCATGGCTGCCGACCCTCTTGGAAATACGAGCTAAAAGACTGACCTCGTCCCAAGCCTCCATTACTTTAGTGACGTGTCCGATATCTGTCTCGACGACTAAGCCTCTGTCTATGAGCTGTTACACCGGTACGAGTCCTCCACTGTTCCGGAACTCCCAAAGTCTCTGGAAGACGTGCCTCGTCAACTGAGGCTGCATCCACTGGTGCGGTATACATAACATTATGCTGAGTGCTGATCGCAAGGAACAACTTGGTAACAGGGGTGACAACCTCCTGTCGATGTGCTCGAAAGGCCTCAACTAATGAACTCATCGTCTAGCGCATGTCCTGCATATCTGCCACAAGCCTAGCGAGATGATCTGTCGAAGGCGGATCCATCTGCTCCTGTGCAACGAGCGTGCCATCCTGGTCAGTCATCGTCCCACCCGAGCCAACTCTGATCTCGGCCCTCGCTGCATCACTCTGAGTCCCCATAATCATCAGCGGCAAAGGCTATAAATAGAAATAGGATTCAATAAGAACACGGCAATCAAATCACAAGGATATAACATCAAGGAAGGAATTTCAAGCAATTTGTACTTAGGTCTCTTTAGGCAGAGTACCGCGTCGTGAGTATGCCGTGGACATACACACACTACGTTACTCTGCTTAAGCTACCTACTCCATCATACCATGGTCATCCTACACTCCGAAAGGTAAAACCTAGTGCTTTGATACCAACCTTGTCATGACCCGAAATTGGCACGTGACAGCCCTTAAACTACGCAACGTCTACAGGCATAATGCAATTTAAGTAAGCCGAAAACCCAGCAATTTAAACCATCAAAAGTAATAAGAAATAAGAACAATTTTTAAAACCTTTAAAATCTTAACCCAAATTCTTTAAAAGTCCAACTTTATTTCCTTTAAAATTTTGGCAGCACCTCCTTTGTAAAAACCAGCCCCAAAAATGGGTACAACATAAATATAAGTAAAGCATCCCCAAACGGGAGAAAAAACATGCCCAAAGGCGGAAAACAACCACCACAACAGATATACGACGCCATAGCAAAGAAATAAAGGACGGTAAAAAGAAACTGTATAAAAGACATCCAAGTCACCAAAATATACAAAATCGTCCTCACATCAAGTCTCTAAGTCACACAAGATAATGGTAGACGGAGAGTACAGGATACAACAAATATACAATAAGCAACATGAACGGATAATCACAAAACCCACCTAAAGCAAAACTGCACACTGTAAGCTGAAGCGGTATCCGCAGCAAAAGATGATAGGATAGATGAATAGCCTGTCTCGACTACTCTGGGGAACAACCTGCAAAACACTGTAGCACAACGGGGATGGGTTGCCAACTCATGAATAGTAAATAACATATGCAGATAATCGCAAGTATGCACGTACAGCGCGAATCTAACATATGCAAGCTAATAGCAATAAATGGTCATATGTATGCAATAGTCATAAAAGGTACACTAGCAGGTATAACTAATACATGAAGCATTAATATGACAATCAGTATACAACAATCATGTAAGGTACTCTATCAGGTACAACTAATAAATGAACAATGATATGACAATGTATATATGCAACAGTCATGAAAGGTACTCTAGCATGTACAACTAACACATGAAACAATGCATAACCAATAAATGTGGAGTATGGGATGAAACACGTCATTTCCATGGAATCCTAACATCGTGGTAGGACCAAAATCTATCAAGACAATCCAAATCCCAAATTCCTCAAATCAGCCCCCAAATTGGCTCTCATATCATGTAAGTCTCACAAATCCTGAATGTACAATAACAAATAAATCTCATATATTCTGAATGTACAAAATCAAATAAATCTCATATATTATGAATGTACAAAATCAAGTAAATCTCATATATCATGTATCCAATATCAAGTGAATCTCATATATCCTGAATCCAATATCCAGTGAATTCAAATATTCTAAATCTAATATCAAGTGAATCTCAATTTACCTAAGTATATTTGCATGAATAATTATGATGATGTATATGAATTGATATGTATACATATATATTAGCGCCCTATTCCACTAATATATATATATATATATATATATATATAGCGTCCCATTCCACTGTTATATATACTTAGGAGTAAAAATATCATGAAGACAAGTGTCTAGCATCGACACATAAAGGCTGATCTATCAGGTGTTGTCACCACGACTGGCACCCTAATAGGTACGTATCATACGCTATCCGAAAACCCAAGTGCCCAGTTTTGACCCTCGTCCTTCGACGTATCCATACATACATGACTCCCGTCGGTATCCCCACGATAACCGCCGAGTCATAGGTACTGTCACCGGAGAGTATGGTTCCCCTGCCAGGCTTCATCGGCATATTACATCGACTATCCCTTTCTTGCCCTGGGGTACCTCCGGGCCCCACCATGTACCCTCGTACGGCCCACGATGCTCCTCGCATAGGGTATATATATCAGAACCGATAAAACTCATGGTGGATGCTGAAATAACATATCAAGAGAAACTGGGTTTTTCAAATAATGCATAATTTCATGAAACTACCACGGTCCTCAAATCCAGAAAACATCATGAAAAATCCATATATCAATGCGAAAATCCATGAATAAAATATACGCAACATAAAACTGTAATGTAAGCATATAAAGGAAAAGCAGCTATTTAACTGCAACAAGTTAATATAAATATCATGCGGTTCCTAATTTCTCCAATTCTATATAACATAAAATAAAGGTAAACATGTAGCTATAGTCAAATATATGTGTAAACATAAAAGTATAGCATGGTATATATATCTACCTATCGCTAATGGTACAATACCCTATAGGTATTCAGGTAACTAGCATGTAAGCATGTCAAAGCATATGTGTAAGCATGTAGGTATACAGGTATGCTATATGTCATATGCATAAAGAAATATGAATCAATGTGACAATGTCTCTAACCAAACAATATCATATCTATATGTGTGTTGTGCGTGTCATGGCAATTATCTACGGTGTGTGTGGCATACAATCAGTGCTCGTGCAACATGAGCCGTCAATAATAGTGCGGTATCCTAAGGGTACTAGTTCAAGCACAACAAGCAACTAAGCAATAAGGTGTATGCGCAACTCTATATATGAAATAGAATATGCGACAAAGTCAGGTCATCTCTAGCCCAGACGCATAACGTCATGCGGGCGATTCCCCTGTAGATGTTAAATCTGCTCACCAACGCACCTGGCTAAGTAAAGCCTACCACCTGTTTTCGCTTCATCGCAGCGTCTGAAGTCCCCGCCTGCGAACCTAAAACAATAAAACAAGTGTATATTAGCAATAGACCCAAAACACGAACAACTACGTGGACCAATGCGACAACACAAACGTACTCTCAAGTGTTCGTATTGTAGCTAACGTGCATAGCGACACAACGAAACCAACTCAAGAGCAACAGAACACAGAACACGAACCGTATCGGATAACGTAACGCGTGAAATGAAACACAAGAAATACGCAAAGTCATCCTAGATTTTTCTATACTAACAATCTGTAAAAGTTGCAAATATCATGAAACCACATACAACCCCAGAGACCCCTACACCAAAATCCACACCCTGACTCCCTAGTCTGGCCGCAAATTGCGGCCAGAAGCAATAAAGTTGCGGCCTGGTCAAAAGGAAATGGGCTCGTATTTTAAGGGTAGGTTCTAGGTCACTACACTAGGTCACTACGATGGGAACTTTTGCAACAATTACCTGGTTTGATAGCAGATCATCCGAGACCCCAAAACAACACTAAAAATACGATATTTACCCGAAACGATACGTTCTGCGATCTAAACTGGAACTAAAAAACTAAGCTACACAACAAACACATACTTAACATAAAAAGATCATTACCTAACCAAAGAACTCAAAGATCCTAGCTTCCCAAGCTCCAAGGCATCCAAGAGGTAAATCAAGACACAAGATGTGGTTTTTGTGAGTTTTTGTGAATATTTGTAATGGATTGTGAAGGAAATGAAGAAGTGTTAAGTTTGTGTTGAAGAGATAAAGAAAAATGAGAGGAAATGAGTGTGAGAGAAAGAGAGAGTGAATGATAAAGAGAGAGAGAGAGAGAGAGAGAGAGAGAGAGAGAGGTGTGATTAAGGTGAGAGGGTAAGTGCACCAATGCATTAATTTCTCATTAATGCCTTCACACTACATCATGCCACCTCTTCTCTCCAAATAAATCTCTCCCACAACAAAATATCAAGGATTAGGGTTAAGGCAAAGCAAGGGATTAGGATAGGATTAAAGCAAGGATTTAGAATTAGGTTAAAGGTTATGTTGTCATGGTTGCTAAGAACAAGATTAACACAAAACAAACCCTCACATTAACGTGCACACGTGCGTGCATGCCATAACAAATAATAATAAATTATTAATTAAATGTTATAAAATGTGAGGAACCCAAATTGGTAAACATTTTACCAAAAAACCGCATTAACGTTTAAACTAACACTAACCGAAATCTAAGACGTTATATGATCGAATGTTCGTCGGAAACTTTAGTAGACGGCCGCACCCCTGATGCCGTCGATGAAGTGCACTAAGGTGGAACACCGCTGCCGCGAGCACCCGAACAGATGCTTTTGGCGACGGGGTTCTCCTTCAGTCACTTGGTCAGGGCTATGGGGCATGGCTATCTATTAAGTTTAGCCGACGAGTATCCGCGTACGCTACGTGATTGCGACGGACTTTTGATCACGTAAAAATCCGTGGCAACCGATCAAATGAGACTAAATTGCTAGATTTATAACATTTAAATTAGTTATCGCATAACTACTTGTGGATTCCAAATATTGTATCCCGTCACATGATACTCGGACGAACGTTAAACTTTTCGATCGACTCATTAAAGTCACACAATTTCCCGACAGCTCAACACTTGAGTACAGTTTTAATAATACCCAGAATATACCACAGTACCTATGCACCAGCCATAGAAGGAGAAAGCTAAGCCTCACTCATGTCGCCACGGAACTACGACAAACCCTACGGTTTGACCGCGGTTCCGCGATCCAAAATGTTGAGTTAGGGTTTCATTCTTCTAGAAGGTTCATAGGATCACTTCAATGTTTTTCCGAATACGTTAAAATTGGAAAATTGGGTTTTTGACATTCGATCAAACTTTTAAACTTCGCATAGACAACAAGTGAATAACCCGAAACAATGTTAAAACAACGAGTACGAAACACTCCGAATTTCTTATAGTGTAATTTCACATCACATGCAAAATTAGCAAAAACAAACAACACCTGAAATATCAAAACCAAGTCACTGGAACACACAAAATTTTAGGGGTGGGGGCTCGGTTTTGGGCCGAGATCAGGGTACATGTGGCCGGCCAAAAATGCATGAAACCCCCTCAAATTTTCACAGTGTTCATATTATATCAAATACAACACTTTGTACTTATTTAAAAAAAAAAATTTGAACAACTTTTAAAATCGACAGAAACTACAATTTTGCGTTTCAAGTTTCGAAGTATTTCGGTTTCGTAATCCTAACAAAATCTGTCTAAATATCTAGCATGGCTCTGATACCACTGCAGGGTTACCTAAGACGGCAGCAAGGTTTCGGGAGATATCGTCCATGCCAAATTCAAAAATTTGCCGTTTTAGCTAACCCTAACTAAGAATCGTTGACTAGAAATCGACGGAATATAAAATGCAAACACTTTGCAAGTCTAGTGAGCAAGGAATACAACCTTTGTAGACTGGTCTTTCACTTCAATAGCTTCGTGTAGTAGTCCATTTCGCTGCGATCGTGAACTCCAGACTCTAGAGAGGATCCCAAGAAGAAACGAACATGCTTGCTTCGAAAACTTCGAGGCCGAAGATGATCTATGTCGAGGAGACACTAACAAAAGCTATCTCTTCACTAATTATAAAATTAGTGAAGCAAACACCCTATACTAAATGGAAAGTAGTAGAGGATGATGAAGTAGGAAGTGGGCTCACTTTAGATTTCATTTTCTCACACTTTTTCATCACAAACTCAAACCCTAGAAAACTCTTTTCTTGAGCTCTTAAAGAAGAAGATGAAGAGAGAGTTATGAATGAATAAAATCATTGGGTTAGAAATGCAACCATGGTGAGTTATCCTCTCATGCCTAACTCATGTAGAGAATAAAACAAAGGCTAAGGTTAAGGCTTGGGTTAAGAAATATCTTAAGAATGACAAACAAGTGGACTTGATCAATGTTCTACAAGCTTCTCCAAGCTTAACCTTGACTAAATCCAAATGTTTTATTTGCTTAAAACAAATAAAACCCTAGCATGTCATAAGTCTCATACAATGTTGCATTTGTAACCTAGCATGACACAAACATATACACAAATATACATATCACATATATACAATGTGCACATCAAGTGAGAAAAGAAATCATAAGTGAGCTAATACTAGTTAATGTAAATTAATATATCAAATATATAATTATCCATTAGATTATCAAATCAACTCTTCATTTAATAATCCGGCTATATCACATATAACCGACTAATATTTATATGTAACAACTTATCGAATCAACACTTGATACGATAACCCGGCTATATCGCATATAACCGACCGATGTCAAAAATCGCGAGAATACAATACGGTATCTCATATCGTATTAATCTCGGTCCCGCACACATCACATATGTGCTCCTACTCCGTTTCGCTTGAGCCAGGAAACCTCTGTGTAGGACTCTAAAGACTCGTCAATACGCCGGCAGTAGATGATGATCATATCAAACACCCACAAGCCGCAAGCGGCCTGCTAAACGTAACGGCCACCCGGGTATTGAGCGATTAGAAGATCAACAAGCAAGCCTGCTCAGACTCCTGCGAATCCTATCAGTAACACTACTGTATGTCACGACCCGAAAGTACGGAACGTGACCGGCACTTAGATTACGAAACGTCTAGAGACGCAACGTAACCTAAGTAAGCCGAAGCCCAGAAATCTAAACCATGAAAAAGAAGAAGCAGTAAAAGAAAACATGAAGGAACAAGTTTAAAACATCAGCAAATTTTCTCAAAAATTTCGGCAGAGTCTCCTCTATAAAAACTGGCCCCCAAACGGGTACAACAAGTATAATATACATAAACAATAAAAAGCATCCCCAACGGGAGCTAGCATCAACGCCAACAGGCGGAAACAACCACAACAAGCACAATAATATACAACGCCAAAGGGCGAGGCTCAAAACTCAAAGAAAACAAAACCACCATATCAGAATAATACATACGCGACTCTAAGGTCGAAATAAAAAAAATACTGGTCCAATAAACTTATCAAGTAATACAAGTATGGTTGATGGAGCTTACTAGATACAAATGAAAGAATAAAAATACAATGGTGGTTCAGATACAAGTGAACCAACCTACCGTGCAAATCACTGTGAAAAAAAGATGTGCCAGCAAGCTGCCAGGGAAACCTGTACATCGAACCTGTAATAAAATTTGGCACAACGGGGGTGAGTTGCCAACTCGTAAGTAGAAAACATCTACGAAAAGAAATCGAATGCACGACGCTATCCTAGGTCATAATAATACACTACTATATCCCAATCATCTAGTAATAGCAGGGTAATACTACGTGTAAGTGCAGATACTCCGTGCTCGGGTCAGTGCCTCATATAATACTATGTCATATGAATGGATATGCATGCACCATGAATGTAAAATAACCAATCCTGAAATCCAGGTGTATCTGTATAAGAAATCTTTAGCTGTTATCATTGTAAAATGTGTATAGGAATCTGAAATATCAACAATGAAATCCATGAAATCCGTGTCAAGCATCGACACAAAACATGTAAATCTCAAGTCTCAATACCTCAAAATCTCAATGTTTCATAGTCTCAATATCTCGGGCTCCGTCAGTCCGGATCGGCCCATATCATCAAATCTCACGACAACGGTCGGTATCCTCCGGATATCCGCCGCGCCAGACATCACCGGTAGGTAGCCTTCCCCTGCCAGGCTCATCGTCTACAACTCGATCTTCTTGCCCCGGGGTACCATACCGGGCCCACCATGTACCCGAGACGGTTCATCCACTCCTCGAATCGGGTCTCGAAATCCATCAGAAAACATGAAATCTCATGGTGGACGACACATACATCACGAGAAAACCGCATCTTATGTTTTTAAAAAGAGAGGAGGAGGAGAGAGAGAAGTTTTTATATATTCTTGCGGTTTTCCCCAAAATCCAGAAATCTCATAGAAATCCAAATCTCAAAATCATGAGTAAGTAAATGATAAGTGTCGGCATATGCCCCATTAAACTGCATGATAACATGAGAATATGAATGCATGAATGTCTAAGTAATAAATGCCATGTCTATACTAGCATCTGAGAGTAATCACAATATTATATATCGATCTAGTTGCTAGCTGATTCTATCAATAAAAGATAATAAGAACTAAAGTGTACGTGACATAGCAATTAACGATGATGATGTGTGTGAGCCGGAAAATAAGTGTGCGTGGAATATGCGCATCATCGGTAATGGTGCTGGTGTCCTAACAGGTAAAGTTTATACTGATTATAGCAACATATGTATGAACATGCAACATTATGATTACAGTGTGAAAGTAAAGACGGATGTGTGTTATCCACTCATTTGATATACAATTATCACTACCACTATATGACTCGAACTTAACCTAGTGTCCATCTAACCTCCTAAGGAACTAAACCTAAGAAACTAGTCATTAAGAAACAAGAGTCTATCTAGGTCTGAATCGATATCTCTAATAGTCGGCGATCCAGCCTCAATAGCGTCACGTACGTAGTACGGCTTCCTCGAATCAAGAGTGCGGATTAATCATCATATCTATGCCTCGTACGGTAAAATCCATCGTACGGCATCCCAATATCGGAGTACGGGTCAAGTATCTCCTAGGTGTCTCATCATTAGTATAATGTCATCATCAACACATCTCATGATCAAGGTGCTAAACTGTGATCGCATACATCAATCATATATCATTGCCATCATAATAAGATCATTAGTTTATCCTCAGAAATATCATGTCATATGTATCATATTGTGATTAAGTCATACTGATATCATATCGTCCTCAAGTCACACCTCTATGATATCGACATCAGGTCACACCTATATGATGTCGTAATCAAGTCATACATATCCCATATTGTGATCAATCACAAGTTACAGTCCGGGTACTATTTTAGAGTCCCATGTACCTCAATATCATCACCACCCATTATAATTTAAGTATACATGTTCATTATCTCATTCTCTAATGATCCGCTAACACTTAATACGACTGTATAGCCAAGAATCACGGCATCAAGCCCAGTTACACTGTTTCATCATACCTCGGATATCATATCACATCAATGTATCCCATATACGTGTTGTATATATATATATATATACCTATACCTCGTCCTATATATATATACACATGCACGTATACACCATGTCGAGTTTCAGTGTGTGCGTGTGTGTGTTTCTACCTGAAACCTACGAACCTCTTCCAAGGTATTCATCTTCTGATAAGTCTTCCTAAATCAGTCTAGTCCAGCCTAGGGTCATTACTAGGGCCCTACTCATTAAGAATCTAGGGTCACATCTTGTTTCCTAATGTTAATAAGTACTATTCCTATTCTACGTTGCGGGGGTGCTAAACGCCATCCACCCGACTTCCCCCCGTAGATATGCATCTACTCACCTGGTCCATGTCTGCCGAAGACGGTGTCGCCATCCTCCTCTTCATCGCCCGCAGTCCACGTGAGGGGTACCTAAATGCAAACATATAAATAGTATCGTAAACTAGATCACATACGAAAGTCAAACGATACAAGGAACAAGCATAGGTTAAAACCTATGTCCCGTCCACGCAAAAGAACCAAATATCGCTCGACATCGGCGTACAAACTCCGATGGATCGAGATAAACATCAACAAATAACTCGTAGTTTTAAAAAACATTACTTATATTATAAAACATGATTAAATCCATCGAAACCCTAAAATCCATCAAACCGTCCAATTTCGTAAAACCCAAAAATGCCAATTTACCGTTTTTCATCAAAACTTGACATTTAAATGAAACCAATGGTCATAAAACTCATTAAATAGCATAACTAGACTATACAAACCATTGCTTTATTTTTATTAAACAAATTTGTATTAATTTGAAATTTCTAGTTTACAACCTTTAACAATTTTCAACATTTTTCAAGCAAAATACCACAATTCCACCACAAAACGTGATTTTGCATGAATTAATGTATTAAACCACAATTCATGATGATAATGATTTAATGAAACCATAAATTATATTTTTAATCTCATTTATTTAAGAATTTCTAAAATCTAGTTTTACAAAATAGCAATTTTTTATCACAGTTTATCAATTATCAATAGAAACTAGCAATCAATTTAAGTTTCCCTTCCACCAACAAGTTAATACCCTTATTAAGACCACAATCTAGTGTTACAAATATTAATTGAAATTTTATTTCACCAAAAATTATGTTTTATAGAAACCTAGTTAGCAAAATTCCTAATTTAAACAATTTTAAATGAAAATTTTACAATTCAACAACCATGCAAGATTTTCCAATTCTAAAAGTGTTAAACTAATTATTATAACCCTAATTAATTAATAAAAACCATAACTTGAATTTACAAACCCTAACCTGTATTTTAAAAATTGAACATAGAATTAATTCATTAAATCTAAACATACTTAAAAGAAACATCTAATAACAAATAAACAAAAGAAGGAAATTTATACCTCCAAAATATGAAATCCAAACAAGAAAATGAGCCTCCAAAATGCATGCGTTCCATCTCCAAATTCCATATAAAAATGAGCAAGGAATAAAGGGTAGGAAATAAATAGGATTTTGTGGATTTTTAATTGAATTTTTAAAGGATTTTTGATGAATTTTGGAGCAAAATAAAATGAGGAAAATGGGGGCTACCATGGGGGGTGAGGCCGGCCACATATTTTGGAGGTGAGGGAGAGAAAGAAGAGGGTGAGAAAATGTGTAGAATTCTCCACCAAAATATCACTTCATTATGTCTTTTCAAGCATTTCTTTATTTTATTTTATTTCTTTACTATAGTAACTCAAGAAGGCTCTAGAAAAATGGAAAAATTTGCAAATAAATTTTGCATGATACACACTAAATTCTAATATGCCATGGTTCATTTTTACAAATTAAAATCATTCAAATTTGTAATTTACACTAATTTAGTGTAAAAATAAAGCTTATGTTAATATTTAAAATAATTAATTTAGGAAAAATATTTAAATAAACTAAAAATTTATAAGTGGCTAAATAAACACCATTTACTAGTAATTACATAATTAAAATAGGTATTTTTGAAATTATAATGAAAAACAATCACGGTTTAATTTTACGAAAAATACATTTTACTTTACCGAAATTCATAAAATTCACTTAAACAATTTTATTCATTTAATTATTTATTTAATTATTTTTTAAAACGTTACACCGTACAATCCGGTCTCTTCGTCTGATATGTCGCATATCTCGTCTAGGGGTGGTAAACGTCAGACCCTAGAAACTCGATAAGTCGTGTCGATATGAGGCTCATAACGGGTCGAGAAACTACTGATAACACTTACCGGTATATCTCTGAAGCAGCCCTGGCCAGGGACTTCCTGTTATAGACAATCAAGCACAGCGCAACATCAACTCCCAATACCGGGAGAGACGAAACCCCTTCTATCGCTCATTGCCTCCATGTGATTCGGGACTGTATCCAAAGCCACCATTTTGCACGTTCTCTTGAACGTGGTAAGGTGGAAATCAAAGCACAGCGGGAATTGCACAAGACTCTATGACGATCTCGGGTCTACAGACTAACATGTACCAGTGTCACCAGAGAACTACCATCTGACGTAAGGTATAATACCATCTGGGAGTTCTCGGCGAGTCCGTCCAGTGTACCCAGTCTCCACTGAGCACCCGTATACTGTCTCTGATGTCAAACACCAATAGATATGGGATCATCCATCGTCCATCTACATGGGTCGAGAAGCTATACGCTAGTCTACTCTGGTATATCGATACCCTGTCTCGATACACCCTCGACTAGGAACATTTGAAGGATGTACTTAACGACTACTCTGTTCCCACTAGTATGATCTGCATCATAGTCCTGGCAGTCAAGTACTCATCCTAAGGGCTTTATCAACATCTAACATAGAGACAATCAGAGTACATGTTAAGATAAAGAGCAACCATATAGCTGTTGGAGATAGTGCCCTCAGAGTCAATTATTAGGTCACAGGTACGTGATTGTAATGATTGAGGGAGGACCTATCCCGGTAGGACAGTCTTACTCGAGATGATAGTATGCTATCTGGTTTACCTTTATCATCGTGTACTGCTTTAGGTGACCTGACACGTCGCTATTACACGTTGATAGAGCCCCTAGGATTCTTGCTTGACCACCAGCAGTATGAGGGCGATCATATAAGTGGGAGCTGGGGGTCTATAAGCTTATCCTTAAAAGTTCCCTAGTCGTGGGAGTTTCGAGACTGGGCATCGATACTCCATTAGTAGACTAGTGTATACAGTCGAGACCCCGACGAGGGGCGGTGGCCGGTCTCACAAGCCACTGGTGTCAGTTGGATCACCTAAGATGTATACAGGTGCTCATTGGGTTATGAGTACACCGGACAGGACTCGCCGGGAACATGCTAGTTGGTCATATACCAGACGTCAGATGGCAGTTCCCTGGTGACATGTGTGCAGGTTAGTTCATCGACCTGGGGATCGTCATTTGTCTCGTGTGAGTTCCCACTGTACTTTGATTACTACCCTACCACGGCTCAAAGGAGTCGTGCAAACAGGTTTTAGTTGGGTACAGTCCCGAGCCACATGGAGGCAGTGAGCGTATCTTCAGGGGTTCGTCTCTCCCGGTATTGGGGGTGAGGTCGTGCTGTGTCTAGGAGAGCCATTACACGAAGTCCTTGGCCAAGGCAAGGAGATTTACTGGTAGGTATTCCAGTAGTATCTCAGGGTGTTTTGGGCTACACTCCGACACGACTTGTACCGCTTTTGGGGGTCTGACTTTTACCAACCCCCTAGGCCCGCCATGCGATACTCATAGACGAACGGACCGGACTGTACGGATATTGTCACTGACAGGCTCAGTAGGGTGTCAGGATGAGTTTACTCATCGACGTCCCTTTTGGTCAATAGCTGGTGGCCCGTCACGTATTGGCTTATACCTCTGACGTGCTAGTGGTTAAATCCACAGCCATAGTATTGACGAGTCTTTAGAGTCCACCACACTTACAGTTACTCAAGTTTCGGGCGAAACGCTGTAGAGGCCGTATGGAGATATGGCAGGGTTCGATCAGATACGTGCGGTATTGCACGGATCGTGATCGGACGGTTTTTACTAGCCGGCTTTGGCTTGTGCCGGATCCTGGTTTTTGATAGTGTTGTTTTGTCTTTTTGCATTTGTATTTCGCTCGGAATACAAATGCGGGTGTGTATGCACAGTATCGGGGTTTTCCTGTAATTTATTATGGGACCAGTTTTCTAGGGTTGCCAGTTTGCATTCCGTTCCGGCCGATTTTTTCATTGTTCTTTCACGGCTGGACTTTTCGTTGGAGGGTGTTATTTGCAGTTTGCGAATAACATTTTGTGGAGGGTTTTTTTGTGAGATGAGAGATTATCATGGCATCTTATCTTTTCTACCATCACTTGCATTAATTGTGATTTGAGAGGGTATGGGTTTTGATGTGAATTTTGTGATGGAAATTGGGTATGGCCGGCCACTGTTGTGAGCATGAGTGGAGTGAGGTTTTAATTTTTATATGATTGCATTGTGTTAAAATGAGTGTGCTGGAGTGATACATAATAGAGATGAGGATTAATTTATTAGTGCTTCCTTCATGATTAATTTCGTGGGCCCCCTCTTTGTGTGTGTGTGTGCTGTGAAGTGTTTAATTCCTTTGCATGGTTTTATTTTGTGAAACACACACATCCTTTTTCCAGTGAGCAAAAATCTTGCTTTGGCCGAGCTCCCTTTTCATTTTTTTGCAAGCTCCAAATTCTCCATCAAGCATCCATGAAAATCATTGTGCAAAATTCCTCCATACATGGCAACCCCTTAAACCCCAAAGAGACAAGTTTCCACACTAGTCTACAGCATCCCTTGGACGCGTCGGCTAGCCAACTTCGCGCCCGAGTTGCCTCGGTCAAGAGGTGGGAGCCCGTAAAAGATGCAGGCGACGTGGTGCCCTTCCGGTGAAGAGGCGACGACCGGAGATCCCGCGAGGAGATCGGAGTGGAGATGAAGACCGGAGGACTCGGATCAGTCGGTATATCTCTAACCCATCTTCTAGTTAGCTTAGACTTGTTAATGGTTACGATCCGGGTGTTTAGTGCGCGGTGGTGCCGGTTTGCTAAGTCCGCAAAAATTAAAGTTTATCACCGTTTCCGCATTTGGCCGTCGGATTGACGGCCGGGGCGCCGCCGTGCACTTACAGTGGTATCAGAGCCACGCCATTAACTTAGTCTAGCTTGGTTTAATGTGTTTTGCATTTCCGATCGACCAAAACTCCAAAATCCACATTTTTGCTATCGATAGTTTTCTGTTGAAATATTTTGGTCTCCAAATTTTTTTTTCAGGTTGTATAAAATTAATGTACTGGAGATTACAAGGATACTGTAGAAATTCGACAGGTTCAGTCGACAGTGGAGGCGCGGAACCGCGGCCAAAACCCCCTTTGGGCCGCGGTTCCGCCGCGCACTGTGGAGATCTCTGCACCCAATTTCTACAGTGTCTTTATGGGCTTAAAATATGGGTTTTGGAATATTAATTTTGGGCCCAGATCTTTTTGATGTGCTACAGTAGTACTTGGGGGCCCACTTGTTAAAATTTGATTGATCGGATATTTTAAACACATTATTTCACAGTATTTACATTATATCTGCGACCGTGAATGTCACTCGATCGGTAAATCCAGTCTAACTGCTATAGCCCGGTTAGACGGATTTGCGAACGTGACTTTCATGTTGATGTTCTGTTTTTGCTGTGATGTTGCGAATCGGTCGTGGGGGATAGCCTGGATGCAATGCTAGTACAGTTCTGTTGTATTATGTACATTTGATATTGCGGGGCGAGCGTCCGACATGTGGACTACCGTCACTGCCTGATTGTATTATTATTTTGGGGCATGGCCAGGTTGCGGTCGATGTACCCGTTGTATGTATATTTTACTTTCTGTACTAGGATTACCCCGCGGCGGGGTGCACGGATAGCCGGGTTCCAGAGGGCAACAAGCCCGCATCTCATGGCATTGGGACGGAGGGGGCTTCGCTCTAGGATTGGCGGGCTATTCGCCGCACTCGTAGGGGGTACAGGTTGACCCAGGAGGGGTGCCCAAGTTACCGGATTCCGTGAAGTGCTGGGTGGTCCATTCACGGCGCTGAAGGGGGCTGCCTCGCTTCAGGTTTTGGCGGGTGACTTGCCGCGCCCGTAGGGGTCTAGGTTTTCATTGTACAGTCTATCCACACGACCAGGGGAACGTCGGGTTTCAGCAGTGGCTCTGTGAAACCCGGGGATCCCAGATATCTGTATTGTTCTGTGATGCTGTACATTTCTGTGATGTTGCATTTTATTCACGCCTTGAGCGAATATAATATATTGGTATATATATTAGTAGATGTTGTATATGTTTTACATCCGCGCTAGTCCAGTCCCCGCTCTGTCGTTAGTTAGCTAACCTAACGGGTAATGACGGGACCCAGTGGCGAATGCGGATGGCATATACGTACATCAGTATATTTTCGTTCTTTGTGGTGT
This sequence comes from Agapanthus africanus, assembly GCA_030015575.1. Taxonomy (NCBI): domain Eukaryota; kingdom Viridiplantae; phylum Streptophyta; class Magnoliopsida; order Asparagales; family Amaryllidaceae; genus Agapanthus; species Agapanthus africanus. The sequence continues at coordinate 406,611,677 of CM057337.1, forward strand.
GATCAATTGATGGGACTGCGTTGATTCGGATCAATGCAAGTTAAATAAAAAAAAAATAAATAAACCTAATCTGATGTTGTTGGAACACTTTTCAAAAAGTTGTTATTGCAAGGACGTTCACTTTTGTTTTGCATCGTGATATTCAGTTGGAATATCCTGCTCCTCAGTCGACGAGGCAAGGGCCGAGATCCCTTCACCGGGAGTGACCCCTTGGACAAAAAGTTTGCGTCAGGGCATTAACTTCACTATAGCCGATTACTTTTGCTTTGCACCGTGGTATTCAGTTGGAATATCCTGCACCCCATTCTACGGGGAAAGAGCCGAGATCCCTTCACCGGGAGTGACCTCTTTAGCAAACGGTTTTCGTCACTATATTTTCAAAAAGCTATCAGTTCCTTCGACGATATCAAGTTCTTTACGTTAAAGGTTTTCGCCAGAAACCATTCGTAGCCCTCCGTCGTTTCATATGGGTGGTCAATAGTATTCAAGCTGTGTATGTTGGCTAAAGTCAAGGCACAGTGATTGGTAGCTATTGGGTATTCATATGCCGCATAGATAGATGCGTTGGTTTGGAACAGTCGTACTGCCATGTTGGCCAAAGTCAAGGGTATGTACGGGTGGATTCAAATTAACCTGGAGAATGATGGGTAGAACTTGACATGTGACTTATGATATGTTGGCCAAAGTCAAGGTCATGAGAGCATGGGGCAGAATTCACATCAGGAGTTTCAAAAGAACTGAAACTTGCCAGATATACGCATACCTTCTGGAGTGTGATAGCGTGAGCGGATTCCGTCACGTTATCATGCGATGAGAGTTGGATCCCGATTCGCACTGATGAGTTGGTTTACTCCTCGGGTGACCCCGACTAATTCTTCTTTCAGGTTTGGAGGAGAATTTGAGGTACAGTGGGAGGTTTCCAGATTAGATAAATTGGTAACCATTCTGATCTAGGTTAGAGTGCACGCTGAGTGTTTCTTTTCTCTCTCTCTGGCAGCGACCATTGACCCGACCCAATAACTATGACTCAGTGACCAAGTTGACCGAACCTTCTTAACACTGGCTTTTGGATTATCAGAGTTGCAGACCTCATTGCCACTCCTACTTTTACCCTTTTCTCCAGGACACCCCGTATTACTACGAACGTCCACTTCCATTGGACAAAACCATCGTATGGTTAGATACGAACTCGAAGGAATTCGAGGATGGTTTCTGGTTCTGGAGAAAACGAATAGGATTATTCAGTTGTCTTTTCTTTTCACCTTCTCTCAGGTTGCGAGTACTCCTTGGTTTAGGAGTAGTACACCTATTACGCAAATTGGATAGTCTTCTTCCAAACCATAGGCTGGTGCCGACCGGTAGGGAATGAAGAAAACCAATTAGCCTAAACGGTGTGCAGAAGGTATTAGGATTAAGACAAAGCAAGGGATTAGTAAGAGGGCAAAGTAAATTGCGACTGATATTCACGACCAAACCAAGTATTTCTTCGCCAATCCTAAATCACCTTTGTATTTCTCCAGGACACTCCGTATCACTACGAAGATCCACAGTTTATTGGATACTCCATCGTATGGTTATATACGAACTCGAAAGGAACTTGTTCCAGTTCGGGGATGGATTCTGGTTCAGGAGAAATAGGAATAAGGTTTATTCGGTTGTCTTTTATCTTCACCCTCTCTCGCATTGCGAGTGCTCCTAGGATTAGGACAGTACACCCATTATGCTTATTGGATAGTCTTCTTCCAAACCATAGGCTGGTGCCGAACGGTAGGGAAGGAAGAAAACCATTTGGCCTAAGGGGTGTGCAGAAGGTAATGACTAAAGACATATAAAGGGATTTGGAGAGGTGGCAAAGAATTATACAGTTATAGTTGTGAATCTGGATAATGGAAGAGGCATTACTAAGAATACCGGGATACCCCACCGAAACATTTCAATGTTTCAGTTTCACTGTGTAATGTTAAAAGAAAACTGATTTCCCGATTAGATACTTACTCCAGGGTATGTATTTATCAGGTATGATTCTCACATCTGTATGGTTTTTCAGATGATGAGTGGGAGTAAGTTATTGGGAATTGGGTGATTATCCTCATTATATCGGGATTCGTTGTAATCGGTGATATTTGAGGAAATCACCTGGGCTGTTTGCCGGTTGGCAAATATTTGGTTTTGAATATCCGCAGTTATGCACCAATTTCAAATTGATATATCTGTACGTCTATTTTCATAGAGTGAGATATACCTTTCTGAAATTATGTCTACGACATTTACCTATATCAGTGGATGGTTAGGTAAGGAGCATTAAACAGCGGTGTAATTCTTCTTAACCATAAGTACAGTTTTCAACCTACGACACACGGTGAATGAGTTTTCAGACTCAAGGGACTTATACAGAGTATTGTATGTTGTCCAGGGTCCATCAGGACAGAGGGGTTGGTCCTCGTACTATATTCGGTTTACTTATGACTTCTCTAGTTTTTAGACAAGTGTTTCGCGGAAACACAGGGTCCGAATTTTGAGAAGTTATAGGTATTTGAATAGAGTAGAGAACCAGGTGTAGCAAGTATCGGGATTCTTCAAAGAGATCGAAGATGTAGATACTTGTGTATGGTATTCAGATGATAGTAATGATTAAGAGAAATTGCTTCTCTTTCAGGTTACTCATGATTGGAAGCATTCCTAAGTTGAGTAACGCTGATCAGCCTCTCTTCCATTTAGTTAACATGCACTGGAGACAGCTGCATGATTTGAATCTGGTTCAATTAAATCAGTGCCTCTGGTTCTATATTGGATATAGAACAGTTCGTATCTTAACGGTATTAAGGTACGGGGAGTTGTCCGGCTTATGATTAAAACCAGACTCTGGATAACTCAAGGCACGTTTCTGTAATGGCTGTTTGTGGGTTGACCCAGGCTATGACGAGGGTTGACTTTCTACCATCTGGATGAACAATAGCAATATTGTTCTAGACTCGCCACAGTTTTATTAAAAATGGATTTTTTCAGAAAACAACAGTAGGAGTATGGTAGAACTGGAAGTGATTCCAGAACCACAAACGATTACTGAAGATTTGATAAGGAACCTAAAGATTCAATCTGGATTGACATTCCATTGGCCACTCCGCAGATAAGGTGGGTAACTTCAGGCACCCGAGAGGTACTACGGTAGCCTCAAGGACGGTGACAGGGAAGTTCTTGTTTACCCACAATTACCATTGCTGTTGTTCCAGGCTGCGAAACCCGGCAGGAGGATGAGTATAGCGTCGTTCTAAACTAATTTTAGAAGTGTACGTCTATATGACTCTGCCAGAGGGTTGTCGTAGTCAGTGGGAGCAGCGGAAGCATTGGTGGACAGGTGGCTTATGTCTATTTATAGACTAAAGCAAATATAGCGGAGATAGATCATCTATTTCTGATGTGACAGTCATAGGTTTGACTTCATCAGAATAGGGGATGGATCTGTTGAGAAGGTAGTAGGGTGTGATATCCTGGTATTTGGATGACACACACAGAGTAGGAAAAGAAACTCCTATACTACAGTCGGTTATACTTTGGTCGTCACACAGTGGTTTCTCCACAAAGGAAATGGATTTTATATCAGACATTCTGGTTACTAGATCTATGGTTTTAGATCTAGATTTGGGTAGTCTCCCAATCTGGGTACTTAGACAGCATTCTAAGGGTATTTAGAATGGACGACTCCATGCACGGTAGTGTACCTGCAGAAGATGGAGTCACCCTCTCTAAAGGTGTCTTATAGACTAAAGGGGAGAGGGATGTGCATGATTGACAGATCACTTACTTAGGCAATTGAGTCAATCATGAGATGTCAAGTACCACACCAGATGTTGTTCTTGCACTAGATGCAATAAGTTGACATTAATCCAATCCTGGAGAAACAGTCGGAAGCAGTTTTAGAACATAAGTGGATGTTCTAGGGAGATGATAACGACAGCCTCATTCAGGAGACAGTTATCATTCCAGGCTTCCAAGGTGACATGGACGACAAGGAGGTTGTCAGAGTTATAGTTTTCCTTCTGATAAGGGGCAGTATTTTGGACAGGTGGTCCAAGGCAATACTGAGGGAGGCATGGCGCGCAGGATACTGATTAAGTTCAGTTGACGATACAGTCTAAGAAGTTTGGATTTGGAGTTCATTTATGAGCTAGGTCCCATCAGACATCCAGACATATTCTGAGACAGATATTGCTCTTTTCGGGAGATGGCTTTCTCCGCGAACTTGAGATATAGAGAGACATAGAAAGAAACAACTAAGCGGATCCACTCACTGAGGATATTCCTCGAACGCAATAGTTCTGCAAACGAGCTTTGTGAGACTGACTAGTAGAGGAGTTGGATGTTCGGTATCACACAGGCTGTGAGTATGCGACATCGCAATAATTAGCCTTGAGTGCAAGTGGGAGATTGTTGGAGATAGTGCCCTCAGAGTCAATTATTAGGTCACAGGTACATGATTGTAATGATTGAGGGAGGACCTATCCCGGTAGGACAGTCTTACTCGAGATGATAGTATGCTATCTGGTTTACCTTTATCATCGTGTACTGCTTTAGGTGACCTGACACGTCGCTATTACACGTTGATAGAGCCCCTAGGATTCTTGCTTGACCACCAGCAGTATGAGGGCGATCATATAAGTGGGAGCTGGGGGTCTATAAGCTTATCCTTAAAAGTTCCCTAGTCGTGGGAGTTTCGAGACTGGGCATCGATACTCCATTAGTAGACTAGTGTATACAGTCGAGACCCCGACGAGGGGCGGTGGCCGGTCTCACAAGCCACTGGTGTCAGTTGGATCACCTAAGATGTATACAGGTGCTCATTGGGTTATGAGTACACCGGACAGGACTCGCCGGGAACATGCTAGTTGGTCATATACCAGACGTCAGATGGCAGTTCCCTGGTGACATGTGTGCAGGTTAGTTCATCGACCTGGGGATCGTCATTTGTCTCGTGTGAGTTCCCACTGTACTTTGATTACTACCCTACCACGGCTCAAAGGAGTCGTGCAAACAGGTTTTAGTTGGGTACAGTCCCGAGCCACATGGAGGCAGTGAGCGTATCTTCAGGGGTTCGTCTCTCCCGGTATTGGGGGTGAGGTCGTGCTGTGTCTAGGAGAGCCATTACACTAAGTCCTTGGCCAAGGCAAGGAGATTTACTGGTAGGTATTCCAGTAGTATCTCAGGGTGTTTTGGGCTACACTCCGACACGACTTGTACCGCTTTTGGGGGTCTGACTTTTACCAACCCCCTAGGCCCGCCATGCGATACTCATAGACGAACGGACCGGACTGTACGGATATTGTCACTGACAGGCTCAGTAGGGTGTCAGGATGAGTTTACTCATCGACGTCCCTTTTGGTCAATAGCTGGTGGCCCGTCACGTATTGGCTTATACCTCTGACGTGCTAGTGGTTAAATCCACAGCCATAGTATTGACGAGTCTTTAGAGTCCACCACACTTACAGTTACTCAAGTTTCGGGCGAAACGCTGTAGAGGCCGTATGGAGATATGGCAGGGTTCGATCAGATACGTGCGGTATTGCACGGATCGTGATTGGACGGTTTTTACTAGCCGGCTTTGGCTTGTGCCGGATCCTGGTTTTTGATAGTGTTTTTTTGACTTTTTGCATTTGTATTTCGCTCGGAATACAAATGCGGGTGTGTATGCACAGTATCGGGGTTTTCCTGTAATTTATTATGGGACCAGTTTTCTAGGGTTGCCAGTTTGCATTCCGTTCCGGCCGATTTTTTCATTGTTCTTTCACGGCTGGACTTTTCGTTGGAGGGTGTTATTTGCAGTTTGCGAATAACATTTTGTGGAGGGTTTTTTTGTGAGATGAGAGATTATCATGGCATCTTATCTTTTCTACCATCACTTGCATTAATTGTGATTTGAGAGGGTATGGGTTTTGATGTGAATTTTGTGATGGAAATTGGGTATGGCCGGCCACTGTTGTGAGCATGAGTGGAGTGAGGTTTTAATTTTTATATGATTGCATTGTGTTAAAATGAGTGTGCTGGAGTGATACATAATAGAGATGAGGATTAATTTATTAGTGCTTCCTTCATGATTAATTTCGTGGGCCCCCTCTTTGTGTGTGTGTGTGCTGTGAAGTGTTTAATTCCTTTGCATGGTTTTATTTTGTGAAACACACACATCCTTTTTCCAGTGAGCAAAAATCTTGCTTTGGCCGAGCTCCCTTTTCATTTTTTTGCAAGCTCCAAATTCTCCATCAAGCATCCATGAAAATCATTGTGCAAAATTCCTCCATACATGGCAACCCCTTAAACCCCAAAGAGACAAGTTTCCACACTAGTCTACAGCATCCCTTGGACGCGTCGGCTAGCCAACTTCGCGCCCGAGTTGCCTCGGTCAAGAGGTGGGAGCCCGTAAAAGATGCAGGCGACGTGGTGCCCTTCCGGTGAAGAGGCGACGACCGGAGATCCCGCGAGGAGATCGGAGTGGAGATGAAAACCGGAGGACTCGGATCAGTCGGTATATCTCTAACCCATCTTCTAGTTAGCTTAGACTTGTTAATGGTTACGATCCGGGTGTTTAGTGCGCGGTGGTGCCGGTTTGCTAAGTCCGCAAAAATTAAAGTTTATCACCGTTTCCGCATTTGGCCGTCGGATTGACGGCCGGGGCGCCGCCGTGCACTTACAATAGCATACTATCATGTCGAGCAAGAAAGTCCTCCCTATATATGTCCAAGCATCCACTACAATATATATCGTATGTACAGTAATGGCCTCTAGGGCATACATATAACTAACAGTATCGAGACAGGGCATCGATATTCCAGAGTAGACGGGTGTGTACATTTCTTGACCCTGTATGGGGCGATGGTTGATTCCACAGCCATCGGTGTTTGACATCAAAGATTGTACATAGGTGCTCATTAGAGAATGGATATACCGAACAGGACTCACCGAGAACTTCTAGATGATACCATACCTATCGTCAGATAGCAGTTCTCTGGTGACACTTGTACAGGTTACTCTGTAGACCCGAGATTGTCATAGAGTCTTGTGTGGTTCCTACTGTGTTTTCATTTCCTCCCTACCACGGCTCAAAGGAGTTGTGCAAACAAGTGGATTTTGGGTACAATCCCGAGTCACATGGAGACAATTAGCGATTGGAGGGGTTTTGTCTCTCCCGGTATAGAGAGCTGATGTTGCGCTATGTTCGATTGGCTATAACAGCAAGTCCCTGGGCAGGGCTGATGAGATTTACTGGTAAGTGTTATCAGTAGTTTCTCGAATGGTTATAGGCTACATATCGGCATGACTTATCAAGTTACTAGGGTCTGACGATTCCACCCCTAGACTTGATATGCGACATATCAGATGAAGAGACCGGACTGTACAATAAGTATTGCTTATAGGCTTTGCGGGAGTTTGGACAAGCTTGCTTGTTAATCTTCTATTCGCTCAATACCTGGATAGCCGTTACGTCCAGCTAGTACCGCCGACGGCTTGTAAGTGACTAATGTGATCATTATCTACTACTGGCGTATTGACGAGTCTTTAGAGTCCCACACAGAGATTTCCTAGCTCAAGCGAAACGAAGTAGGGCACATATGGTGATATGTTCGGGAGCTTGATTACATACGAGTATGTGATACCGTATTCTAATCTCGCGATATTTGATATCGGTTAGGTTATATGTGATATAACCGGATTGTTGAATCAAGTGTTGATTCAATGATATGTTATATGTATATATATTTGATATTGGACGGTTATATATGATATGACCGGAGTATTGAATCAAGTGTTGATTTGATATTGTGTGTTGAATATTTGTCGGTTATATGTGATATAGCCGAGTTGTTAAATCAAGTGTTGATTTGATAAATTGATATACATATAAATGATATTAGTCGGTTATATATGATATAGCCGGAATATTAAATCAAGTGTTGATTTAATAATTTGATAAATTAATATATATTAACTAATATTAGCTCACTAATGAATTTCTTCTCTTGTATATATATATATAATGATATATATATATATGAGATATATATATATATATTTATTTATATATATAATTTACTATTGTGTCATGGTAGATATACATAGAACATGGGCGTATGAGACTTACACTAGAGCCAAGGATAATATTGGGTGATTTATTTTAAAGTGAAATAAAAATTGGTGGAAATGAGCATGGCTTAGATGCTTTTAGAAGCCATGACTCATCTCACTAATTTTGTTTTACTCTAGATATTTTTCTCACCCAACCCTTATCTTTAGCCCATAGTTAACTCTCTCATTCTCACTTGAGATATTTACTTCACCCTAGTTCATCTTCTTCCTTCTCTAGATTTTCTTAAGTTGGAAAATAAAAAGAGAAATAAATTTTTTTAAGTGAGCAAAATTCATACTTCATCAACCTACACTATCCTAGCCCTTTAGTATAGGTTGTTTGCTTCACTAATTTTTTGATTAGTGAAGAGTGAATTTGAGTTAGGAAGACTTCAAGGTGGATTATCTTCGGCTTCGAAAATATCAAAGCAAGCTCGATCCTTTCTTCAAGTGAAGCCAAGAAGAGTTCTAGAGACTACTAATTGGAGCTTAGGGACTACTATTTGGAGCTATAGAAGTAAGGACTTGGTCTACAAAGGTTGTTATCTTCTTCACTTAGTTATAGTACTAGTTTGCTTGCTTAAAACCCTTATTATCTAGTTCGATTCTTGTTTAGTGTAGCTTAGACCTTTAGATTTTTTAAAATTACATACTTGATGCATGTGGAAACCTAGTAGAGGTGCTAAGACACAATTTCAAAGACAAAGCAAATAGCATACTATCATATCGAGCAAGACTGTCATGTACATACATACTCCTAGCATCCAATACAATAATAGCTTCTCGAACATACATATCTAACACTATCACCATCAACTTTACCATCTAAGATGCGGATACACCAAATTTCACATGATTCTACCACTTTTTAACCGTTGCAATAGCAATGTAAAAAGTTCTGTTGTCAGTAAACCATTGATTTTGCACCCACCAAATCAACGGTGAAAAAGTGATAGAACCACATGAAATTTGGTGTATCCACATCTTAGATGAAAAAGATGGAGATGATGGAAGCCAATCGTCAAAAATACTTATTGAGGGTGTATTTTTTCGACGCGATAGGAGGAAATTCCCTCCTATGTCATCTTTCTTCCATTTTATATATATAGAGAGAGAGGGGGGGAGGGGGAGGGAGAGAGTGAGTGAGTAATGTAGGAAAGAAGCCCTAGGAGGATATTTTGTCAGGTGGTATTAAAAAAATACACCTTTCAACATTTTATTCAACGATCGGCACCCACCATCTTTATCATTTAAGGTGTAGATACAACAAATTTCATTTGATTCTACCACCTTTCACCGCTAAGTTAGCAATGTAAAAAGTTCTATTATCGGTAAACCGTTCACTTTGCACCCATTAAATCAAAGGTGAAAAGGTAATAGAATCAAATGAAATTTGGTGTATCCGCATCTTAGATGATAAAGTTGAATATGATAAAGGACGATCGTAAAAAAACAATGATTGTGAATTTGTCGACACCAAAGGAACAAATTCTCTCCTATCGCACATTTCCTCCATTATTCTCCCTCACACACACACACTAGAATAATGGAGGAAATGTGCCATGGGAAGGAATTTCTTATTATGGCGTCAAAAAAATACACCGTCCATAATTTTTACCGACGATCGGCACCCAACATCTTCGTCCTTATCATCTAAAATATAGATACACCAAATTTCATGCAATGCTACAACTTTTTCACCATTGATTTAGTAGGTGCAAAATGAACGGTTTACCAATAATAGAATTTTTTTACATTGCTAACTCAACGGTGAAAAATGGTTGAATCAAATGAAATTTGGTATATACACATCTTAAAAGATAAAGATGATGGTGGGTGCCGATCGTCGAATAAAATGGCGGAGAATATAGATTCTTGACGACAACTAACAAAAAAGCCTCCTGAGACCTATTCTCTCTCTCTCTCTCTCTCTCTCTCTCTCTATATATATATATATATATATATATATATATATATATATATATACAACCTCCACCATTTTTCATGACGATCGCCCATAATCTTCATCTTTATCATCTATGATGTAGATACACCAAATTTCATGTGATTTTACAATTTTTCATCATTAATTTAGTGGGTGCAAAATTAACGGTTTATCGACAATATAACATTTTACATTGTTAATTCGATGGTAAAAAGGTGGTAGAATCACATGAGATTTGGTATCTCCATATCTTAGATGATAAAAATGATGATGATGATGGACGCCGATCGTCGAAAAAAGACGTATATAGTGTATTTTTTCGACGCCATAAAAGGAAATTCCCTTTCTGCTTCCTCCATTATCCTTATATATATATATATAGAGAGAGAGAGAGAGAGAGTACGGATCCGTTAGAGCGGGTTCACATTTTTAAATTCACGAACCTGAATAACAGCCGATAGATCTACCCTTTGCTTTCAACGACTCTAATTAAAACAAATTAATAAATCCATTAAATAACAAAAATAAATATTCTCTTACCTAATTTTTGGGATTCATGCTTATCATTATCTCTATTCATTTATTTTTGGTAATATGGATCATGAAATATTTTGGGCAATATTGTTTTAGAATCATGGGATTGAATTTGTTGGATATTTAGATATTTAATCATTGGGTTAATTAAAAATATTTTAGGTAATATTAATTAGAATAATGAGGATTAGAATCATATTAATCATGGATCCCAAAAATTAGGCAATAGAATATTTATTTTGTTATTTAATGGATTTATCAAACTGTTTTAATCGGAGCCGTTGAAAACAAAAGTTAGATCTAATGGCTGCTATTCATGTTCGTGAATTTAAAAAAGCAAACCCGCCCTAATGGATCTACGCGAGCGTGTGTAATGGAGGAAAGGTGCCATAGGAGGGAATTTCCTCCTATGGCGTCAAAAAAATTCACCCTCCAAGATTTTTTCTGACGATCGGCATTAATCATCATCACCTTCATCATCTAAGATGTGGATACACCAAATTTCATGTGATTTTACCGTTTTTTCACCGTTGAATTAGCAATGTTAAAAGTTCTCTTGTCGGTAAATCATTAATTTTGCGCCCGCTAAATCGACGGTGAAAAATGGTAGAATCATATGAAATTTGGTGTATCCACTTCTTAGATAATAAAGATGAAGATGAGTGTCAATCGACGGAAAAAAATGGAGGGTGTATTTTTTCAACACAATAGAAGGAAATTCCCTCATATGGCCTCTTTTATATATATAGAGAGAGAGATAGAATAACGAAGAAAAGAGGCCTTTTCGTCAGGCAACGTCAAAAAACTACACTAAGGCCTTTTCGTCAGGCAACGTCAAAAAACTACACACTCTATTAATTTTTCCGACGAGCAGCACCCATCATCTTCATCTTCATCATCTAAGATGAATTTCATATGATTCTACCACTTTTTCATCGTTGAATTAGCGATGTAAAATGTTCTATTGTCGGTAAACCGTTAATTTTGCACCCCCTAAATCAATGGTGAAAAGTGGTAAAATCACATGAAATTTGGTAAATCCACATCTTAGATGATAATGATGGAGATGATGGATGCCGATCGTCCGAAAAAAATCATGAAAGATGTATTTTTTCGATGACATAGGAGGAAATTCACTCCTTTGGCACATTTCCTCCAATATATATATATATATATATATATATATAGAGAGAGAGAGAGAGAGAGAGAGGGGGGGGGGACCAATTTTACTGCAACAGTATTATAATAAGCTCAACAAAGTAAGAAATTTTAATATACCTAGATTTTGTTGAATGAAAAATCAAATTTTATGTTACACAAATAATTGATATTAATTATTATTTTGTTTTTAAATGGATGTTAAGCTCTGATTTCTACCAAATAAGACTGTTTTTCCATTTTATAAGCAACGCAAGCATTTTCATTTCACACACATCACACATTCAAAAAACCTAGTTATGATTAATGACTCTGTAGAACAAGTGCAATGTCAAGGCTGCAGATTAGGATGAGTTGTGAACAGTAGATGATAGCTCTGTAGAACAAGTGCAATGTCATGGCTGCAGGTTAGGATGAGTTGTGACAGTAGATCATAGCATGACGATACCTTTTCTCTTTTGCCAAAGGCGAGGGCATAAAGCTCAAGCCCAAAGCGGCGACGATACCTTTTCGTTTCAGGGCACACGATCTGTTTCAGATCAGCAGATGACAAGTATAATGCAGTACAGGCTTATAAGCCATTTCTGTACCAGATGAGTTCTAGAGATGGAGGAACACAACTCAATGATTCAATATTGAACAGCCACTACAACCACAGATCAAAGGAACAATATTCTCATGAAATGTTCACACTAAGAAACTCAGAAAATCGAAGAAAGAATATAGAACACACCACATGTACAAGAACAAAGAGGAAAACATTCACATAGCTTAGGAAGCATTTTACTCGGTAAGAGAATTGCATGATTTAATAGGTCACCAGGCCATATTCAATATGCTCATCTGAGCTCCCTGTAATTAGTAACAATCATGATTTTAGCATATACAAGCACCGTATAGGAAAACCCAACTCCCACCGAGTGTATCAATGCAAATTCCAGCTGTGGCAGCCCAAAGCTTCAGAGCTATATACAATCATTGTTTGCTAGGCTCAGCTGCAGGAACCTTGGCAGGGTAGCTGGTTAGATCCGTATCAATTAATAGTGAAAGATCATAAGGTTGAGCTGATGAAGCAGACGATTCCTTGAGCAATGAAGATTTGATAGCTTCGAAATCCGTTCTATCCTGTGATGCATTTGACACTACAGGGCTGTTTGAAGCAGATGTAGAGACACTAGACAGCTGTATTTCATCTAGCCTGCCTCCATATACATATTTGTTTTTTCTCACTGTGTCCATCTCTTGCCCGGTTGGTACAAAAGTGCGAGATCGGTACTTCCTTGCTCCATCATCAACGTCATTGTTATTGTAAAGCACATAGTCATGGTAGGTTGGGGCAAACTGTTATAGATAAGATAAACAACTTTAAGTAGGTAGCATCATTTAACATCAAGGTCGATAAACTAAGCTTTGAGGTGCTAGCTCACCTGGTGAACAGTGTCATGGTAGAAATCATTGAACTTGAGTGCATGAGCAAGGCTTCCCGTGAAACTGGATGCACCAATATTGGCACCTGCATACTCCTTATAGGGGAAAGCATAGAGGTGCCCAACAGCTGCAGCAAGCATCTCCACACATAAGACAAAATTTTGTAAATCAGCAGCTTCTTCTGCATTTTTTATGAAGCTGGACTTTGCAGCAAGAAAGACCAAGACACCCTGTAGGATAATTTGTGTCAATATTGTGGAAATGTTATATTCAACTAGCAACTGGACCTGCGCCGCGCAGGGTGGTTGCCTAAAGAAAATTGCTCTAAATAGAAAGGTAATCTTGCAGAATATACTTCTGTTTGTAAAGTATAGTTTAATAACTTCACATATAACATATGAAAACCAATTTCACAGTATTGATTGAATGTCGTATAAAATAGCCGCACCAATTTCGTAGGGTTGATCTCTGCGGTCTAAATGCTGATTAAGACAAACAGTGACTATATCGCTGTCTTTCTCTTACCTGCCTGGTTAATTTGTGTCTGCTCTTATCTGATTAATACCATTTGGAGAAAATGTATTAAAATTGATATTTATGCATATTTAATACCAAACATAGAATCTGAACTATACTATTTGGTTCTATATGGCTTTTGTCTGAAATTAGCTTAATCTCATTTTTTGGACAACTGAATCAATTGAATACTCGTCACTGCAATCCACATTAAGCGAAGTGAAATATGAATTTGCAGATAACTAGATAAAAGCACATCTGAACTCTAGAGCCGTCATTTTTTAATCATTATTTTGGTCATTCGTCATGGGTATGTACGTAGATAGACAAGACAACAGAATTGGTGATGGATTAGGTATAACAGCTTTTGACACATTGATGCAACAAAATATTAACATGACTAATTAAAAATCATATTTGATTTTGCAAGTTTCACACCAATAAGCATCCATTACAATAAGGAGTTTGTCAGTGATATAACTCCATATTGAATGTAAGAAAGAGCATAGAATGTCTTTTCCAGAAAAACACTATCGAATGTCCAGATTCTTTAGATGAAATTGGGCAATGGTACAAATAAAAGCTTCATTGAAATCAAGGGGGCCGCACTGAATTTTCCATGTAATGGAGCATGAAGTAGGAGGCCACATACAAGTTTCCATTTATACCCTCCACAAAATAGGAGGGTCAAATCATTGCATCTACTGTCCAAAGGAAGAAGACAAAATATAGGACATGTTTGGAATAAAGTAATTAAACGGGAAAAAGATACGCTTGATCAAGCTTCCCATACACCTTTCTTATATAGCATATAGAAGGGAGAAGGGAATGCGTTCCTTTGATTTTAAAATATAGGCTGTACAACATGGAAAAAGGGGGTACTTAACATCAAAATGGCGTTCTATGTATTAATCCTCATAGCTTTAGAAAGAAAACATGTTTGAGAGACTTGGTGGATTCCTAAATAGATGAAATGAAATGTTTCAGGATCAAAATTTTATCGCCACAGGAACTATCCAAATGGACCAGCCATCGGTCAAGAAAGGATTTAGGAATGTCCTATAAGGATATCTACTACATTAGCTGATGCAGAGAGAGTAGGGGTACGAGCACAGGGAGGACTGAAGCGGAGGAGGTTGTTGTAGAAGATAAGATTAAGACGTTCATCACACGGAAACTGGAGGATGTTCTTTTGACGGGTCTTCCATTCATTATTAGGAGAGGTATTAAAGAAGCGGAGCAAGGCACTAATTTGTACATTGAGCAGCAAAGGGAAACACATGAGGCTAACATGTCCACTAGGGAGAACAGTAACAATGTGAAGGAGTGAACTACCGATTAAGCCGGACAGGAAGATAGTATTGTACCGGGAGCAGGGAGAGTGGAAGGATTCAAGAGAAGAGAGGGATGGTTGTTGGTACAAAGGGAGTGCAGATTTCAAAGCCGGCAGAAGGGAAGAGGAACAAAGCGACTTCTTCAGGTACAGCAGCAGCGAGGGCTCCTAAGAGGGCTAGAGCTGGCATGTTGGAGTACAGTTAAGGAGCATTGCATACGGATTCAGAGCCACCAGCCGGAGCAGAGGAGACAGGTGAGGCGCAACGTAGATTGGGACTGCTTTTTTGGGAGGATATCCCTGTTGGGTGGATGGTTCAGCCTCATTTGTGAGGGAGGGAGAGGTTTCTTTATGTTGTGAGGATTATGTAGGGGCTATGTTCCCAAACCTCTGTTTTATGCTTTTTTGCTCCTTTATGCTTTTAACTTTATTTGTAGTTTCGTTGAAAGTTTCTTTTAATGAACCACGGGGATGCTTAGCCTTCATTTTGATCTAAAAAAAAAATTAGCTGATGCAGTTAGAAAATTTGAACTTATAACTATGAAAAGAAAAAAAGAAAAAAAAAACTACAACAAGTAGATGTATATCAGTTACATCCATATCACCCCAGGTACAGTTTTCTATGAAATTAAAATCATGTATCCTGATATAACAAACTTATTAAAGGACAACAAATAATACCCCATCCCTGTATCACAAACAACTATCATAAAACCTTCTAGTGTATCTTTCAATAGTAGGCGAGTCTGGAAAGAAACACAGAAGGGAAATTTAGAACCATGCCGCCATCAAAACTCACTCCAGCCTCAAACATCAAGGCCAGCTGTGCGAGCGAGGGAGGGAATGAAGAAGAGAGGGAATGATGACTATAACTACTATATTTTCTATAAACCTGTTATACATCAAACTTGATCATAAATCATGCTGCCTATTACTGCTTCAGGAAGCAAGCCTAAATGCTGATTATCTCTAAGTTTATGTCGGTATAATTCCACATACCTTCCAATCACGAAGGTGTTTCAGGCCATTAAACAAAAATAATAAAGAGATATACAGAATAATACCTGCCAATATGTCAGAAAGACGACAGATTTGATCAGGATAAACTTTGGGACAGGATTATATGGTCGAAGGAGATCTCTGCAGGCGAAATAGAACAAGGCAAGTGCATATAGAGCCGTCGTATAGGAGATGGTGTAGATAATTGTGATGTAAAAATAGCCTTGGTTAACACTGAAATTTCCATCTTCGTATTTTCCTTTTGCGTACAGTATGAATGTAATGACAACTAAAATAGGCTTCAGAATCACAAACTGCAGACCCCCTTGCTTACACCTCCGTATAAAACGTCTGTTCAAACACAAATTCAGATGATATCTGAGAACAACTATATAAGTTACATTTGTCAAGCCATAGAGCTTCTACGAATATTTTCAACAAGAATAAAAGAAGGTTCATGGACAAATAACTTACCCATCAAGCGGTATAGGAGGAAAGCAGCATGTCATAAGGGACCAGGATGGCTTCAGAACTCGGCCACTTAAACTTAATACTACAGCACCAGGGCCTCCCACCCAAGCCAAGCAAAGTGAAAGGAAATTATAGATGACCCAAGCTTCATAGCTGAAATAATAAAAGTTAACATACAAGTCTTTAACTTTTAAAAAAACATTTGCCTTGCAAAAAGAATAGAACTCCATAAGCCACTTCAGTTAATATTAATTGCACTTCCAGATATATTTTTTACACCAAATAACATCACAATGGAAATGTCAAGAGATTTAAGACAAGCCAATAGTGGAATGAAAGGACAACCAGCATCGCTTGTAATAATGAAAGAAATGAAAGTGAACGCCTACAATTATTTCATTGCACATATCGTAAAGGTTGTGAATGCGTGGTATCAATTTTGACAACGGAAAACAATTAGAAGACATGAAAAAGAAGTTATATCCTCAATCCTCACAGTTAGTAATTGAAAGCATTATTTAATGCAATAGATGAAACAAACAGTTTAGCAGTATCCAGCATTGTATGGTCATAAGAAAAAGAGTCGAACCAAAATTCATCAAAGGCCACGTAATACAACTGAATCAGATAATTACAGCTTCAGTGCATCATTTTGGTTTGACTCTTTTTTGGGATCGAAAGTAACGTACAAATACCATACGGGTAGCTCTAGGATCAAGTTTGTCAATATAAGGACCTAGAACATGGGGATAGCATAGGCAACCGACACTTTAGGAGAAACAGGAAAAGGGCTGCCATGTGGAAACAAAATAGAGAAAGGACCGGTTGCCTAAGATCGGAGAAGACAAGCGATTGATATAAAAACAAGCAGCTAAGACTACAAAATTCCATAATCGTTTACCATGCATATGCAAAACAAGAGAACGAGCTATATCAAGCAAATATCGGTTCTTTCGATCAGCAATCTCATTTTGCTGAGAAGTATAAAAACATGAAATTTGATGCAATATACCCTGAGTCTGACAAAAAGCGGGAAACGTCGTTCTAATAAACTCCTTAGAATATCTGAACGAAAAACCTTTACCGGGACACCAAATTGATTAGTAATCTCAGCTACGAATATTTTAAAGGTATACAAAAGTTTAGACCTATTACACATAATATAAAACCAAGTCATATGTGAATGATCATCGATAAAGGTCACAAAATATCTATAACCACATACACTAGGCATTTTAAATGGATCTCAAATATCAGAGTGGACTAACGCAAAGGGTAAAGTATCTCTTTTATGAAGTGGGGGGAAAGAGAAGTGATGGTGTTTACCAAGAATACATGATTCACAACTGAACTCTGAGAAATCATGAGAAAGCATATTACGTAAAGAAGAAAGAAGGATGACCAAATCGTCGATGCTACAAGATAGTAGAAACAGCTACAGATGTACTGGGAAGGTGATCAACGTAGTACAGTCCATTCTGTTCATGTCTCCCACCAATTTGTTGTTTTGTCAGAAGATCATGTATCACAAAATGAGATGTATAAAATGTCACGGAACAATTAGAATCATTTGTAAGTTGACGAATAGAAATCAAGTTTTGTTTTAAAGATGGCGCAATTAAAGCATTTTTCAGGTGTAAAGATGAAGTAATAAATCAGCAGAGACATAAACAGGTGTATTACCATCGGCCATGGAAATCAACTTGTGAGAACTAGAAGCAAGATCAGACTGTCCATCACGAGACATGTGATGTGAGGCGCCGGAATCAGCAACCAACGAATTAGAATCAGAAAGGAACGATATACCTGATGGAGTAGAACGGTTGGCAGATGCTACAAAAAAGAGGAGACGCGACTGGCCCCACTCAACACTGGATAAAGGTAAATTGTCGGCGGAAGAGGAAGATTTGACAGTAGCAACTGGTATGGATGTCTGGCGAGCAGTAAGTATATTCTCAGGACAACCATGTTTCTCCCAACACCAGTCTCCACGATGATTAGTGCCACCGCAATAAGAACGATATGTTGACCTACGAGTCTCATTCACTTTAGTTTTGATTACTTTACAAAAACCATATTTCAAAACTACAATACGATCTAATCATATCAGAAATATCAAAGTGCTACACAATGGAGTGATACAAGCATCAGGACAATCATTAGAATCAACTGGCATAAAATGGGGTATTAAATTGACTCAATCGTACTCGATACGGATTTCAACGGAATATACAAGAAAGTCGACATCAAGGATCGTTCAAGCTATTCAAGACATCCAAGACTTTTTCATTTTATTTTTTGAGTCGAGTCAAGTCGATCTCAAAAGGTTAGAATCAAAATTTACATCTAATCCCCAAACAAATTCCCTAAATCAATTTTTTTTTAAAAATGATGTCCGGAAAAAAACTATCTGAATATCAAACATATAGACGTCTATCTCAGAGAAATAGACGTCTGTACAGACGTCTATTTTGCAAGTTTTCAAATTTTAAATTTGGTGGGAATTTCGGTTTTTGTTTGAATTTCAAATCCACAACGGCTATCGATTGCCATTAACGGTCCTAAAATTTTGGGACAGTTATTTTAACTGTCCTAACCGTCCCTCGTTGATTTTCTATATATGACCCATTTTCTAAAGATTTTTTTCATGAATTCACGATTTTGACATTTTTACTATTTTGATTTTCGTGAAAACTCGGTCTCTCTCGTTCTTAAGTTTTTACTCTTTTAGAGAGATCTTTCAGGGATTTAAAATTTTCTAATTATTAGAAACGAAAGATCTCTAATTGTCAAAGAAGTTTCTGCTATAAACTTTTGTTAATCCTTTTAAAAACTTCTTCAATCTTTCTTAAATTTTTAATAGTCTTTTTAAAGAAGAGATCTTTCAGGGCTTTAAATGTTTCTTTGTTTAGAAAAGAAAGATATCTAATTTTCATAGTACTGTTTTTAAGTTTTTCTTAATCTTTTGAATAACTTTTTTGAATCGTTCTTAAACATTTTTAGTCTCCAAAATACAATCTCTTATCTCCTTCGATTCAAAACTTAATTTATCTTTTGAGATCGTTAAGATTGTTAGAATTGGTTTATTAAAATTGTAAAATCTTATCATATACAATATAGTGAAGAAAGATCTAAGATCTTCACATTGTAAAAGTTTGAACTTGAGCCTGGAAAAAAGACTAGGTGATTCAAAAGATCTGGGGTTCTCCACCTGCAAGGAGTCACTGAATAGCGAGTTGAATGCTGAACAGAAGTTCTCAGGCAGGGATTAGCCACAGGGTTGGTGATCCTCGATAACAATACTTTGTGTCCATTTACTTTTTTGTGATTTTGTGTTGTCTCTGTGATTCTGTGATGTGATAATATTTGTATTTTAGACTCTGATTTTATATTCCGCTGCATAATTTTTAAATTATTACAAATCACTCTGTATTTTCCATAAAGCCTTATTCACCCCGCCCCTCTAAGGCTGCTTTCAATTGGTATCAGATCATATTACTCGTTTGTAATATTAATCTCTTGAGTTTCTGATCTATGACAAACCAAATGAAAGGACAAACCATTAATCGTCCTCCTCTTTTCAATGGTATAAATTATCAATTTTGAAAAACCAAGATTAGAGTTTTCCTTCGGCGTATAGATATAGAAATCATAGAAAAGCCCTTTGTCATCCCTATCATGAATCCTTTATCTAATGCCGATAAGAGATCAATGGCATTGAATGTCAAGACAATGAATGCACTTCATTGTTCTTTGAATTCAGAAGAATTCAATAAAATCTCGATGTGTCAAACGGCAAATAAGATTTGGACTACTCTCCAGACCGTTCATGAAGGAACCAGTCAAGTTAAAGAGAGTAAAATCAACCGTCTCATTCATGAGCATGAGATATTCCAAATGAGAGACAATGAAACCATCGACTCTATGTATTCTAGATTCAACAATGTCATTACAGAACTTTTCAACCTAGGAAAGAAATTCGATGAGAAACAAAAGTGTTATAAGTTGTTGAGATCCCTAACAATCTCATGGCAACCCAAGATCACTGCCATCGAAGAAGAAAATAACATGACAATATTGAAAATTGACTCCCTAATAAGAAACTTAAAGACATACGAAATGCAACTAGGTAATCTAAAGCAAAAGCAAGAGATGAACACTCAAAGGAAAAATATCGCACCAAAAATATCTACTAGTAAGTCTAAGCTTAAGGAAACATCTAGTGATGAGGAAAGCAACGATGAAGAAATGACCAATATTGCAAGACACTTCAGTAAGTATCTGAAGTCAAGAAATTTATATTCGAAGAAAAGTACGTATAATTTAAATAAATTTTTAATTCTAATAAAAAAATCGTTGTTTTGAATTCAATAAGGCCGGCCATGTCAAGTCAGAGTGTCCTACTCTCAATAAGGATAAGTGGAAGTCTAAGAAGGAATTAGAAAAACGTTCGTTTCAAACTATTTGGGACGATACTGATTCCAGCGACTCAGAGACCGAAGAAGTCACAAACGTGTGCTTCATGGCATAAGAAAATGAGATAATTAATAACGACCTTAATTTAGATTCCCTTAGTAAAGACGATTTAATAGATTTCTGTCATTTTCTTAAGGATAAGTATGATAATATTAACACTAAGTATAAAATATTAAAATCAAAGCTATCTACTAAAATTAATTTAGATATATCTACACAAATTAAATTAAATTAAATTAGAAAATAAGAATTTAAATGAAAAACTAAAATCCATAACTCTAGCAAATGATAAGTTAACTGAGACTAATAAAACATTAAACTTTGAAATCTTTAACTTAAAAGGAAAAGTAAATTTAAAAGATGAAATGAACCTAAAATTCACTAAAAATAAAGATAATTTAGATGTAATATTAGGACAATCAATAAAACATTATAAGAAAAAAGGTATAGGTTACAATAATTATTCAAAGTTAGTTCCTAAAACCAAACCATTTAGACATAAATGTTATTATAAATATGGTAATAAATACGTCAATTCTACGTGTAACTATTGTTGCACCATAGGACATATTTCACAATATTGTAATATTAAAAACAATTCAACTTATAAATACTTCTATCCAAAGACAAATCTAAAAGAATTAAGAATGGTATGGTTTCCTAAAGTCAAACGAACCTTAATAATTAAAGAAAACATGCATGTCAAAGATGAAATCGGCTTTTCTAATCCTAAGAATCTACTAGATAATGATTCTAACTTGTTAAAATGTTTAGATAATTCTTTAATAGATAAAGATATTAAAACCAATATATTAGAACAACATGAGAAGATAGTTAATACTTCTCCAAAAGATTGGAAATTTAACAGAGATAACACTAAAGATTTAATAATAGGAAAAATTAATAAAAGAATAATTACTAGGTCAAAGAAGTTAAAACTAATCAATTGGAAAAACAGGAAAAAGTAATTCAACAAAGATCGTCCTAAAAACTTAATAATAGAAAATTTTGATAAAGAAATTGTATGTTTTAATTATTATATTAGTATTATTAGTTTATTATGATTATTTACTTATATATCTACTATTCATTTGCTACCTCACTTTTCTATATTCCTCCTCCATACTTTTAACCTTTTGTTATTTCCAAAAAGGAGAAATAATATTCATATATTTAGGGGGAGCATATATATATATATATATATATATATATATATATATATATATATATATATATTAAAATATTATATATTTTTATTTGACTAGTATTTATCTACTATTCACGTGCTACCCAATTTTTTTATTCTTCCCTATGCTAAAACTTTTTGATATTTTCAAAAAGGGGGAGAATTAATATGTGTATATTCAGGGGAAGCGTTTCAATAATAATCTTTTTGAAATAATATATATTAATTAATTAAGTTTTGTAAAATATCAAAAAGGAAGAGATTGTTGACCTACGAGTCTCATTCTCTTTAGTTTTGACTATTTTACAAAAACCATATTTCAAAGATACAATACGATCTAACCATATCAGAAATGTCAAAGTGCTACACAATGGAGTTATTCAAGTATCAGGACAATCATTGGAATCAACTGATGTCAAATGGAACATCAAATTGACTCAATCGTACTCAATATGGATTTCAACGGAATATGCGAGAAAATCGAAATTAAGGATCGTTCAAGCAATTCAAGACGTCCAAGACTTTTTCATTTTATTTTTTGAGTCTAGAGTCAAGTCGATCTCAAAAGGTTAAAATCAAAATTTCCATCTAATCCCAAAACAAATTCCCCAAATCAATTTTTTTTAAAAATGATGTCTGAAAAAACTGTCTGAATATCATACATATTGACATTTATCGCAAGGAAATAGACGTCTATTTTGCAAGTTTTCAAATTTTAAATTTGATGGGAATTTCGATTTTTGTTTGAATTTCAAATCCACAACGGTTATTAACTGCCATTAATGATCCTAAAATTTAGGGACAGTTATTTTAACTGCTCTAACCGTCTCTCATTGATTTTCTATATAAATGACCCATTTTCTAAAGATTTTTTTCACGAATTCACGATTTTGACGTTTTTACCATTTTGATTTTCGTGAAAACGGTCTCTCGTTCTTAAGTTTTTACTACTCTTTTAGAGAAAGGAGATCTTTCAGGATTTTAGAATTTTCTAATCATTAAAAACGAAATATCTCTAATTGTTGAAGAAGATTCTATTTTAAACTTTTGTTAATCCTTTTGAAAAAAATTTCAATCGTTCTTAAATTTTTAATAATCTTTTGAAAGGAGATCTTTCAGGGCCTTAGAAGTTTCTAGATTTTAGAAAGAAAAATCTCTAATTTTTAAAGAAGTTCTGTTTTTAAGTTTTTCTAAATCTTTTGAAAAGCTTCTTCAAATGGTTCTTAAACATTTTTAATCTCCAAAATGCAATCCCTCATCTCCTTCGATTCGAAATTTGATTTATCTTTTGAGATCGTTAGGATTGTTTGAATTGCTTTATTAAGATTTTACAGATTGTAAAATCTTATCTTATACGACCTAGTGAAGAAAGATCTAAGATCTTCATATTGTAAAGGTTTGGACTTGAGCCTGGAAAAAGTCTAGGTGATTCACAACCTGCAGTTGTAAAGATTCGGATCTGAGTCTGGAAAAAGATCTGGGTTTCTCCACTCTTAAGGCTTCATTGGATAGTGAGTTGAATTTCTCAGACGGGAATTAGCCACTGGGTTGGTGAACCTCGATAACAATCTGTGTCTATTTACTTTTCTATAATTATGTGTTGTCTCTATGATTCTGTATTATGATAGTATTTGTATTTTAGACTCTGATTTTATATTCCGTTGCATAATTTTTAAATTGTTACAAATCACTCTGAGTTTGCCATAAAACCTTATTCATCCCCCTTTCTAAGGTTGCTTTCACAATAAAAGCTAGCACAGCCACGACCATGAGTACGGGAATCACGAGCACCAGCAATAATAGGGGAACGATCACGAGAAGTAATTGAGATCGAATCAGAATCTATAAAGAATGGCGCAGTGGTAAATCACAAGAGAGCGAGAATAAATTACACAATCAACAAAATTCAGACGGAGACGGCGGTTCATAATCCACTCTCAAATATGACTGATCCAGAGTGTAACAAATTACTGCAGCATTGGAATTTGGTTAATATTGTAGCAATCAACAAATTGCTACAGCATTGGAATGTGGAATCACGGTAGCATTCCCAAATTACTGTAGCAAACCAAAACTTCTACAATCAAACGGCCGAATTTTCAGGACCCAGATCGACCCTAGCATATTTAAGCGGAATTGAGAGGCGAGAGGGGTATTAGTGTAAGTGCACGGCAGCGTCCCGGCCGTCAATCCGACGCCGGAATGCGGAAACGAAACTTTTACAAAACTTGTAAACCGGCACTACCGCGCACTAAAAACCCGGATCGGGCCATTAACCTAATGCTAGCAAACTAAAGAAAGGAAAGAGAGCTATTGTCACGCCCCGCTTCCCAGAGTACTCAAGATTGGGCACGTGACATAGCCAACCATGCTACCTGTGGGTAGGAAGTATCCATCCACAGTCACATTACGGCTGTAGAGATATCAAGAACAAGATAAAAAAAACTATCTAACACATGTCCAAATCCAGAATAACAAGAGTCAATGATAAATAAGTGCGGAAGCAAATGATCCAATACAATAATAGAAAAGTATGTCCCATAATGCGGGCTCACATCTGGAAATAAAATGCAAGAAATAAACTAATCACTACAGAACTCACACATCAGCCTGCTGGCTGAAGTACTCCTGCTCGGTCAGCGACAGTGGTAAAGAATCTGGGCCATGCAAAGCCCAGACGTCAGCGCGTCATGTCAACCAATAATATAATATGAACATGGTAATAAGCAATGCAGAAATAAACATGAATAAAGCAATAGTATGAACAAGCAGTGCAGGGTAGTGTGCAGTGGGTAACTAAACTGTTCTATCGGATTTCTATTCTAAAGTCTTTGAAATCAATTAATGACTCGTCGATGTAACTCAATAGTATCCCGTGCGTGCCCGGGACCACGGTCAAGATTCTCGGGGCTGAATCCGAGACGTGCCGCTAGGCAGTAACAAGTAGCAGGATGTGTAAGTCCATGCTACCTCTCCCGGTACTTTCGGGAATGCGGAATTTGGTAAAAAACGATTTTCTTAAAGATGGTAACATGGACCTATAACCCGGATCTTGGTTAAACATCTATCTAACATCCTAACTAAGAGATTCTAGCTACTCGGTTAGGGGGTTATACCTAGCTTGTCTTGAACTCCTTCTCTTCAAGCTCCGATGGTGGTCCGATGGCTCCTTCTCGTCGTCTCCGTACGCCGAAGATAGATCCACTTGAAAGCTCCAACCTTTAGCTCCTTCTTCGTTCTTGGAAGAAACTAGTTCACTTGGTTTGCTAAACCTAGTGAACTAGAATGAGTAGAGAGGAAATAGAATGGGATTTTATCTATGGTTCTTGATTCTCAACTCATGAGACAAGAGAACCATAGAATCAAGAGAGGGAGGAAGAGGTTGAGGGTGAGAGCAAAAGGAGAGCTCAAGAACAAGAGAGAGAATGAGCAAGAAAGAATGAGGCTCTCTTTTGTCTTTCACCCTCTCATAATCCAAAGTGATCATAACTCATCATATCAAAAAAGTCTTATGTGATGGTTGAAGCAACCATAACCATATCATTTCATGCACTCATTTTGCACAAATGAGCAAGCAAACAAAAGTCTTTGCCATGAAATGATGGCTATGGTTATCATGATGGTCAACTAGTCAAGCCTAGTCAACCGGTCAACAAGTCAAGCCTAGTCAACCGGTCAACAAGTCAACAAAAGTCAACAAGTCAACAAAGTCAACAAGTCAACAAAAGTCAACAAGTCAACAAAGCCAACAACCATATCACCATAATACTTAATTAATATAATAGTTAATCACATATCATATTCTCATCAGGGTTGAGCAAAAAGTCAAATAGTCAACGGTCAACTGTCAACAACCCTAATGAGAATCCACTGTCTCTGTCTCCCTGTCAACTGTGCATACACACCCGCATCCGCATTCCGAGGAACACGAATGCAAACTGGATAAATCCAATCCCATAAGGTACACTAGGATCTGGCTTAAACCAAAGCCCGCTAGTGTAAACTGTCCGGACACTGTACGCGCACAAGTGCACGGATGTGACCGAACCCTGTCGCAAAACCATGCGACCTGTCGCAATACCATGCGACCTCTACTCTTTTGCCTAAAGGCGAAAAGCTTTCTGTGTGGGACTCTAAAGACTCGACACTACGCTGGCAGTGGGTTTAACCACAGACCGCAAGCGGCACTAGCTGTGCGTAACGGTCCCCAGGTAGTGCCGACAAGAAGACCGACGAGGCGAAACCCATCTGAACTCCTACTGAGCCTGAATGTGACATTCTCCGTACAGTCCGGTCTGTTCGTCTGATACATCGCATGGCGGGCCTAGGGGGCGGTAAACGTCAGTCCCCCAATAGCGGTACAAATCGTGCCGGAGCGAAGCCCAAAACACCCTGAGATAACACTGGAAACCTACCAGTATATCTCGATTGCCCTGGCCAGGGACTACTCGTGTAATGGCTCTCCTAGACACAGCGCGATGTCAACCCCCAATACCGGGAGAGACGAATCCTGTCTAACCGTCACTGCCTCCAAGTGCTTCGGGACTGCACCCAACCACTACCTGTTTGCACGACTCCTTTGAGCCGTGGTAGGGTAGTGATCAAAGTACAGTGGGAACACACTCGAGGCGGAGTGACAGTGTCAAGTCAGCAGACTAAGCTGTACTCATGTCACCTGGGAACTGATAACTGACGATAGGTATAATACCAACTAGTCAGTTCCTGACGAGTCCTGTCCAGTGTACCCGTAACCTAACGAGCACCCGCATACTATCTCAAGTACGACGTACTGACGGCTGTGGGACAGACCGTCTCCCACACTGGGATGAGAAGCGCATGCGCTGGTCTACTCCGGAGTATCGATGCCCTGTCTCGATAGTCCTGCGACCAGGGACCTGCATAAGGATGTGCTTATAGATTACCCAGCCCCACTAGTGTGACGGCCATCACATCACTGGTAATCAAGCAAAGATCCTAAGGGCTCCACTAATGTGTATAGGCGATATACAAAATATAAACACATGTACACATTGAAGTAGAAACAAACCAAGTAGCATACTACTATTTTGAGCAAGATTGTATATACAAGGTGAATATCCCAAGCATCCATTAAGTAATATACAAACTAGTATGATACAGTAATGGCCTCTAGGGCATATACACTAACAATCTCCCACTTGCACTAAGGCCATGTACTGGCGTATCGAAGACCTATCATCTCGATCAGCCGCTCGAACTGAGTCTGGGGCAGGGCCTTGGTGAATGGATCTGCAGTGTTATCTTCTGAAGCGACTCTCCGAACCTCGATCTCCTGGCGATCCACGATCTCCCTGATCAGGTGATACCGCCTCAAGATGTGCCTGGATCTCTGATGGGACCTGGGTTCCTTCGCTAAAGCTATAGCCCCGTTGTTGTCGCAATACAGAGGTATTGGATCAACAATGGACGGAACCACCTGAAGTTCTTTCAAGAACTTTCTCATCCAGACAGCTTCTTTTGCGGCATCAGATGCAGCGATGTATTCCGCTTCCATCGTCGAGTCTGCAACGGTTTCCTGTTTGGAACTCTTCCAACACACCGCCCCTCCATTGAGGGTAAAGACAAAACCCGACATGGACTTGGAATCATCCTTGTCACTCTGGAAGCTGGAGTCAGCAAAGGCCTCGATCTGGAGGTCTTTTCCGCCATACACCAAGAACATCTCCTTAGTCCTTCTCAGGTACTTGAGAATGTTCTTTACCGCTATCCAGTGTTTCTCCCCAGGGTTTGACTGATACCGGCTTACCACACTCAGTGCATAAGCTACATCCGGTCTGGTACACAACATCGTATACATTATAGAGCCTACCGCAGAAGCATAGGGTATAATAGACATGCGATCCCTCTCCAAATCAGTCTTGGGAGACATCTCTTTAGAGAGGGTGATCCCGTGACAAGCCGGTAGGTTACCGCGCTTGGAATCTTCCATACTGAATCTCTTCAGTATGGTGTCGATGTACCTGGACTGTGATAGTCCTAATATCCTCTTGGATCTGTCACGGTAGATCCGGATACCCAGAATGTATGAGGCATCACCCAGGTCTTTCATGGAGAACCTGTGTGACAAGAACCCCTTGACAGATTGTAGCATAGGAATGTCATTTCCTATTAAGAGAATGTCATCCACGTATAAAACGAGGAATACTACAGTTCTCGCTACAAATCTGCTATAGATGCATGGTTCATCTGGATTTTTGATAAAGCCAAATTCTTTGACCGTCTCATCAAAGCAGATGTTCCAACTCCGCGACGCCTGCTTTAGTCCATAGATGGACTTAAGCAACTTGCACACCTTTCCGCTGCTCCCACTCTGAATGAAACCCTCTGGCTGGTCCATATAGACACTCCTCTAAATTTCCATTTAGAAAAGCTGTCTTTACGTCCATTTGCCAGATCTCATAATCGTGGAAGGCAGCAATGGCAAGAAGGATCCGAATGGATTTCAGCATGGCTACTGGAGAAAAGGTTTCGTCATAGTCCAAGCCAGGTCTTTGACGAAAACCCTTTGCTACCAGCCTAGCTTTATAGGTCTCAACCTGTCCATCTACACCAATCTTCCTTTTGAAGATCCACTTGCATCCTACGGGTTTTACCCCGTCTGGAGCAATGTCCAACGTCCATACCTTGTTGGTATACATGGACTCCATTTCGGTCCGCATTGCATCCAGCCATTTCACTGAGTCAACGCTCTGAACGGCCTGCTGGAAGCTAGTAGGCTCATCATAATCTATGATGCAATCCTCTCTATCCCCGTCAATGAGAAAACCGTAGTATCTCTCGGGCGGATGAGTCTGCCTACTACTTCTGCGGAGCGGCGCAGGAATGTCCTGTTCTGTTGAACCCTCTGGTTCCACTAAACTTTCAGTAATAGTCCGTGGTTCTGGAATTTCTTCCAGTTCTACTGCGCTCCCACTTATTTCTTTTTCTATGAACTGGTGTTCTAGAAAGTGGGCATGACGAGAAACAAGAACTTTTTGTTCCTCTTCACAGTAGAAGAAATATCCCTTGGAATTCTTTGGATATCCCACAAACTTGCACAGTACTGAGCGTGCCTCGAGCTTGTCCGCATGCTGCTTTTTGACAAAAGCTGGACTTCCCTATATCTTAATGTGATTAAGATGGGGTCTCTTCCCACACCACATCTCAAATGGCGTAGTAGGCACAGTCTTAGTGGGAACTCGGTTCAAAAGGTATGCGGCTGATTCTAGCGCATATCCCCAGAATGATCGCGGCAACTCAGCGTTACTCATCATGGACCGTACCATATCCAATAGGGTGCGGTTCCGTCTCTCCGATACACCGTTATGTTGCGGGGTGTATGGAGGAGTAAGCTGAGAGAGAATTCCGTTCTCTTTTAAATAGTCCAGGAACTCGGCACTTAAGTATTCTCCACCTCGATCCGATCTTAGAATCTTAATACTTTTGCCGGTCTGTTTCTCTACTTCATTCTTATACTCCTGGAATTTTCCAAAGGCCTCGGACTTATGTTTCATCAAGAAGACATAACCGTACCTTGAGAAGTCATCCGTAAAAGTAATGAAGTAAGAATGTCCACTTCGGACATGTGTAGACATTGGACCGCACACGTCACTGTGTACGAGTCCCAAGAGCTCGCTCGCTCTTACTCCATGTCCAGTAAACGGAGTCTTTGTCATCTTTCCTTTGAGACAAGATTGACAAGTGGCATACGATTGATATTCGAACGCATTCAAATATCCTTCTGTATGTAACTTAGTCAACCTTCTCTCATTGATGTGACCCAATCTACAATGCCATAAGAAAGTCTGATTTATTTCTGGAGACTTTCTTTTGTGTGTATTCTGGACGTTGAAAATCTGTGGTTGGTTTAACACGTATATACCATTACTCAATGTACCTGACCCAATCAAAACTTGATTAAGGTGAATGTTTACAACATTACTTACAAACACAAATTCATAACCTTCTTTAGAAACTAAAGATACAGAAATGATATTACAAGTTGCGTTGGGTACAAAAAAACAATTACGCAAAACCAAAACATGTCCATCTGACATTCCCAGGTGATAGTCCCCCACGGCTTTAGCATCCATGCTAGCTCCGTTCGCAACTCTGAGGGTCATGTCACCTGCCTTCAAAACCCTACGGTTTCTCAACGCCTGCAAAGAATTACAGATATGAGATCCTGATCCGGTATCCAATACCCAGGAAGTAGAGTTTATTGAAAGACAGTTTTCAATAACATACACACCTGAAGCTGAAGCTGCAACCTGCTTCAATTCCTGTGTTCTGGCCTTCCAGGCCCTGCAATCATTCTTCCAGTGTCCTTTCTTATGACAATAGAAGCATTCTTCCTTGTCCACAAGCTTCCCCGCTATCTTTGTTGCTTTTGCTTTTCCCTTCGTATCCACTTTACTAACACCGCCCCTTGGTTTGGCGGGGGCCTTCTTCTTCTTTCCCTTGGCTTTCGCCTTGGACCTAGAAGAAGATGATCCTCCTACAAACAAAGTGGATGTATCCCTACCTTTCTGTAGGGTGCCCTCTGCGCTCCTCAGCATGTTGAGGAGCTCTGAAAGTTCAACCTCTTTTTCTTGTAAGTTGAAGTTCAGTATAAACTGGGCGTAAGTGGAAGGAAGGGACTGGAGAACTATATCCGTATATAGCTCACTCTCCAATGTGATCCCTAGGTCAGCGAGCTCCTCAATGTAGCCGATCATCTTTAGCACGTGCTCGGCTACTGATGATCCGACGGCCATTCTTGTCGAAAATAATTTTTTCGACGCTTCGTATCTTGCGATACGAGATTGCTCTCCATACAGTTCTTTTGTATGAAGCAATATGGATTCCATGTCCATATTCTCATGCCTCATCTGATGTTCGTTGCCCATCGAGGCAAGCAGGAGGCATTTGGCCTTCGCGCTATCAATCTCCCAAGTCTTGCGGATTTCCTTATCCGCGACGCTGGAAGTTGGACCAGGGACAGGGGGAGCTTTGGTGGTAAGAAGATACCCCAGCTTGTCGTAAGTGATTGCTATCTTGACATTCCTGAGCCAATCTTTGTAGTTTGGCCCTGTCAGTTTGTTTTTATCTAGGAGTAACTTAAGTCCAGTCATGTTGATTGGTCGCTGCAATTAGAAGAGAGAAGAAGAAACACTCAGCATGATGCTCTTGCAAGTTTAGAGTGGTTTTTAGTTTGTCTAAACAGGATGGCTCCCACTGTTTCTCGAATCCCTCCTCAAACCATAAAGGAAGAATTAGTCAGGATCAATCCCACCGTACAATACTTGCTTAACCGTTCAGCCAGGCCGGTGTCGGTACTTCGAGGGAGGTTTTCCAACGCTTTCGCGAAGTTCCTTAATTAAAGAACCTCTTTTCCCTGGGGGCGTAGCCCCGCTAACACCTTTCTAAGCACCTACTAGGTTTATAGCATTGATCGTTAAGTGAGAAATTTCCCGAGGAGTAGCATATACTCACAGTAGGATCGGGATCCAAATATCATCGCGTGACGAAACTGAAGGAATCCTACCAGAATCATCACACTCCAAATGGTATGCAAATCTAGCAAGTTTCAGTACTTATGAAACTCCCGATGTGGATTTTTGCCCCATGCTCTTATGACCTTGACTTTGGCCAAAATATCATAAGTCACATTTCAAGTTCTACCCGTCATTATCCAGGTTAATTTGGATCCATCCGTACCTACCCTTGACTTTGGCCAAAATGGCAATACGACTGTCCCAAACCAACGCATCTATCTATGCTACACATGAATACCCAATAGCTACCAATCACTGTGCCTTGACTTTGGCCAACATACACAGCTTGAATACTATTGACTATTCATGTGAAACGACGGAGGGCTACGGATGGTTTTGGCAAAACCGTGAACGTAGTGAACTTGATATAGTCGATGGAACGAGATAGCTTTTAAAAGGAGTGGCTCAAGCTCCGTATTTAAAAGTTGTTTTTGAAAAGAACCGAGTGGTTTTTCGAAAGTGTTCCAACGACTTTAACTTGGTTTATTATCTTGCATTAGTTCTTTTAATGCGTGATATTCTTGCATTAGTTCTTTTAATGCGTCCCATCATTTAATCCTACCATTGCAGAAAACAACCAAAATATGACGTACGCTTATGCCATTCGCATTCGCCACGGGGCCCCGTCATTACCCGTTAGGTTACTTAACTAACGACAGAGCGGGGGCTGGGCTAGCGCGTCTGTAAAACATAAGCAACGCCTAAATAATATCATATATAGATATACTGCAATGATAAACATTTCAGATCACAGATGAATACATTGGATATACTAGGAATCTGTAATTTGTACGAGCCTGTAACAAAAGACAGATTACACGGTCGCGGTGAATAGCCAAATACCCCACCCAAGACCCCTACGGGTGCGGCAAACTACCCGCCAAGTACCCGAAGCGTAGTAACCTCCCTCATCTCCATGAGTAGGCGACTCGACACTTCGGCATACCCGGTAGTTTGTGCACCCCCTCCATGGGTCTATCCTAGGAGCAAAAACAGTAAAAAGAAATTATACAATGACGGCTACAACCCCGACCCGGTTGTGCGGCCATACAAATAATTATTACATCAATTTACAAATTTACATGAATTGAAAGAAAAGAAAACTCTCGTCTCACAACCCCTGGCTATTCACCCGCGACAATCCAACATATTCATATCCACATTCCAGCAACATTACAGATAACCCGTTAGCTTAAGTCTTTTAGAAGTTCGATCAAAAATACGGATTTTCGGGACCCCAAAATAAAATTTTCGTTCTGGAAAATCTGGGCAGAAAATATATATTCCAAAAATCCCAAAATACCCCCAGAAGAACACTGCACCAAAAAGGGACCACGGCCGAGTCAACTCGGCCGCGGATCCGCGGCGGGAGCGTGCTCCCGCCGCGGATCGGCGGCGCTTTGACTCGATCGTGCGACCAATTTTGGTGGGTGTTCACAGAAAAGCCTGAGCCGATTTTAGATGTTAAAATAATCAACTTTTGAACAGTGGAAAAATCGACAGAAACTGCAAAATTTTTTGGGGTTTGTTTCGGGACTTTTTCGTTGATCGATCTTCTAGTTACTTGCTAACATGCTAGATAGAGTTTAACCTGGCTCTGATACCACTGTAAGTCCATGCTACCTCTCCCGGTACTTTCGGGAATGCGGAATTTGGTAAAAAACGATTTTCTTAAAGATGGTAACATGGACCTATAACCCGGATCATGGTTAAACATCTATCTAACATCCTAACTAAGAGATTCTAGCTACTCGGTTAGGGGGTTATACCTAGCTTGTCTTGAACTCCTTCTCTTCAAGCTCCGATGGTGGTCCGATGGCTCCTTCTCGTCGTCTCCGTACGCCGAAGATAGATCCACTTGAAAGCTCCAACCTTTAGTTCCTTCTTCGTTCTTGGAAGAAACTAGTTCACTTGGTTTGCTAAACCTAGTGAACTAGAATGAGTAGAGAGGAAATAGAATGGGATTTTATCTATGGTTCTTGATTCTCAACTCATGAGACAAGAGAACCATAGAATCAAGAGAGAGAGGAAGAGGTTGAGGGTGAGAGCAAAAGGAGAGCTCAAGAACAAGAGAGAGAATGAGCAAGAAAGAATGAGGCTCTCTTTTGTTTTTCACCCTCTCATAATCCAAAGTGATCATAACTCATCATATCAAAAAAGTCTTATGTGATGGTTGAAGCAACCATAACCATATCATTTCATGCACTCATTTTGCACAAATGAGCAAGCAAACAAAAGTCTTTGCCATGAAATAATGGCTATGGTTATCATGATGGTCAACTAGTCAAGCCTAGTCAACCGGTCAACAAGTCAACAAAAGTCAACAAGTCAACAAAGTCAACAAGTCAACAAAGCCAACAACCAGATCACCATAATACTTAATTAATATAATAGTTAATCACATATCATATTCTCATCAGGGTTGAGCAAAAAGTCAAATAGTCAACGGTCAACTGTCAACAACCCTAATGAGAATCCACTGTCTCTGTCTCCCTGTCAACTGTGCATACACACCCGCATCCGCGTTCCGAGGAACACGAATGCAAACTGGATAAATCCAATCCCATAAGGTACACTAGGATCTGGCTTAAACCAAAGCCCGCTAGTGTAAACTGTCCGGACACTGTACGCGCACAAGTGCACGGATGTGACCGAACCCTGTCGCAAAACCATGCGACCTATCGCAATACCATGCGACCTCTACTCTTTTGCCTAAAGGCGAAAAGCTTTCTGTGTGGGACTCTAAAGACTCGACACTACGCTGGCAGTGGGTTTAACCACAGACCGCAAGCGGCACTAGCTGTGCGTAACGGTCCCCAGGTAGTGCCGACAAGAAGACCGACGAGGCGAAACCCATCTGAACTCCTACTGAGCCTGAATGTGACATTCTCCGTACAGTCCGGTCTGTTCGTCTGATACATCGCATGGCGGGCCTAGGGGGCGGTAAACGTCAGTCCCCCAATAGCGGTACAAGTCGTGCCGGAGCGAAGCCCAAAACACCCTGAGATAACACTGGAAACCTACCAGTATATCCCGATTGCCCTGGCCAGGGACTACTCGTGTAATGGCTCTCCTAGACACAGCGCGATGTCAACCCCCAATACCGGGAGAGACGAATCCTGTCTAACCGTCACTGCCTCCAAGTGCTTCGGGACTGCACCCAACCACTACCTGTTTGCACGACTCCTTTGAGCCGTGGTAGGGTAGTGATCAAAATACAGTGGGAACACACTCGAGGCGGAGTGACAGTGTCAAGTCAGCAGACTAAGCTGTACTCATGTCACCTGGGAACTGATAACTGACGATAGGTATAATACCAACTAGTCAGTTCCCGACGAGTCCTGTCCAGTGTACCCGTAACCTAACGAGCACCCGCATACTATCTCAAGTACGACGTACTGACGGCTGTGGGACAGACCGTCTCCCACACTGGGATGAGAAGCGCATGCGCTGGTCTACTCCGAAGTATCGATGCCCTGTCTCGATAGTCCTGCGACCAGGGACCTGCATAAGGATGTGCTTATAGATTACCCAGCCCCACTAGTGTGACGGCCATCACATCACTGGTAATCAAGCAAAGATCCTAAGGGCTCCACTAATGTGTATAGGCGATATACAAAATATAAACACATGTACACATTGAAGTAGAAACAAACCAAGTAGCATACTACTATTTTGAGCAAGATTGTATATACAAGGTGAATATCCCAAGCATCCATTAAGTAATATACAAACTAGTATGATACAGTAATGGCCTCCAGGGCATATACACTAACAGGATGGGTGAGTGATGTCAGCATCATCATTCCGGGGCTGGCCTAGCCCGTAAGACTGATCAGAACAGGTATCGAACTGTTGAGTTACAAGTCGGTTTCACCTTTGATTTCCCCATACCCCCAAGTTATGTGTGTCAGGTCAGGTATTCAGTAATCAAGAACTAATGCCAACACAGGATCAGGTAACAGCAGGTTTGTCTGGATAGACAACAGGAATGGTCCATGAGGACAACATGTCAGGTTTGTTGGCATTAGGCACGAGATCAGGTAACAGGTCGGGTCATGGTACATCAGGTCAAGCCAGGTAATGTATAAAGGTGTCATGTCATGTCAAGAGTGTACGGTACCATGTCATGTCAAGTTGGAAGTGTAACAGGTTATGTCAGGAAGCACAAGATGTTATGTGGGTGCTCATAATCAAACTAACATAAGCATGTGTATAAATAAACAAGCATGGGTACTATCAGAACAATAAACTGGAACATGTAATATGATATGCAAATAGATATAATTTTAAGGATATGGATGCACAGTTATCGATTAGGGTTACATTTATAGTTCCAGTATTAATTAGGATGCAATTTATTAAATATGGAGTGTTAATATCACATTATTATGTAGTAATGTGATCTATGGATGCAATTATATGTATCTTAAATGCGATGGATGCAAACGGGTATCCGAAAAGTTATAAAACTATAAAATGGTAATGTGGGATGTACAACTAAGCAATATGTGATATAAATATTAATATGGATAGCATATTCAAAGCGATTAATAACTATAAAAGATGTATTGATTAACCATGCACAAGAAGGTTCCGTTCAGAAATTCAGCGTCACCCTAATTTGTAAAATAGCTTAAAAATAACAAACGTTCTCCAAAAGGGACGTGTCTTATACCAAAACGAAGATAATTCAATAAGGTTTTCAGTTTTATAAGTATAAGCATCTCAGATTGTCCCTACAAAAAGTTATGAATATTCGAAGTTGAAAGTTTGCTGCTGAAATTTCCCTGGACAGCAGTTTAAAGGCATATTCATTTGCATTTTACGTTATTTAAACAATTTATTTTGCAATTAAATATTTCATACATTTATAGTATTCTGAGTTAGCTTCGTAACGAACTAAAGAACGTATACTAATGATTTTTCTATGATTTATAATGAATTTTATAAGATAAGGTGTACAGTAAATTTCAGATTTGTTATATCCGATTTTTCAACGACGTTTCATGTGTAAACTATAAGATTTTCAAATGTACAACATTATAAAATGAAGATTATAAATCAATTAAAGATAATAATCATAAATATTACGATAATATATATTTTAAATGATATGGTTGCAGTATAATGTAATCTAGTATGTCACAAGATAAGTTTTCATGATCTAGATTTAATATGATATAAATGGATGCCAACGGAACATCGAAACGTTATAAAATTAAACATGGGGCACTAGATTTGAACTATAGGTAATGTATTTATTTAAATAGGTATAAAATAAATTATATAGCATGTAGCAAGATTAACTTGCCTCGATGGGTCGCGAATCGGGAAAACGGAACGTTAACCGTCGGCAAGGAAAACTCGCGACGGGCGCACGGTTCACGGAATGAACCCAAACGACGAACAAAGGAACCACACGGGTCGGGTACCTCACTGGAACGTCGAGAAGCATCACCGGCACGACGGAATTCCGGCAACAAAAGAACAGTTAAAAAATGAAAAACGGAACATGAAGCAAGAAGAGAAAGAATGATAAAGAGAAGTACGAGAGAATATACGAGGGAGAGGGAGAGAGAGAAAAAGTGGAGAGAGAGAGAAAGTGGGGCCCACGGGATTAAAGGAGAGGTTGCGATTGGCTGAGAGAATAAATTGAGAAGGATATAAAAAATTGTAAAATATTATATGGTTAACTTAAAGATTTAAAAGATAGGTAATGAACAGTAAGATATCAGGCTAGTTAGAAAAAGATATCAGGCTAGTTAGAAAAATATATGCGAAGGTTTTAATAATATTAAAATTTGGGATTTTGGCGCCAAATGAAACATTTCCAAATTGAGCCCGGGTTGGGTCCAAAAATTCGAAATTCAAATAATAGGATTTTAAGCGGGTTCCAAATTTTAAAATGAAATGTTTTATGATTAAAAAGCATACTCCCAAAACGGATACACGCACGTGCACGTAGCCATCCAAACTCGTCCGTTTCACTGAAAGGGATGAGAACACAATGCACGGACGCTACCACGAGGCTAAGGGTGTCAAGTAGGCCAAGATGAATATTTTCAATTTTATTTTAGATGCTAAAATTTGTTATATGCAGAATGACTTAGCCAGATAAAATTTTACAGTAAGACCCCAAACAAGCAAGATAAATGAAATGAGTAATATCTAATGCTCAACCAATAACAGAAAATAGTAGTATTGGGCTCGGGTGTTACAGCTATACTGAGCGATCCGTGTCCTTCGGTCCTCGGCCTCCGTCCCGATCTCCTCGCGGAATCTCCGGTCTTCATCTCCTCGTCGGAAAGGGCACCACACCGCCGGGTTCTTTTACGGGCTCCCACCTCTGGACCGAGGCAACTTGGGCACAAAGTTGGCGAGTCGACGTGTCCAAGAATACTGTAGATGAAGTGTAGAATGGTTTGTCTCAATGGGATAGTGAAGTTGCCATAATGGATGGAAGAAGAAGAATAAACTTTGGAGAGGGGTTAAGAATTTTGTAGCAAGCCAAATGAGATGAAGAAATTCCCCCTATCAAAATGAACTCTCTCCCACTCACAAAATGTGGCCGACCCTCTCAAAAATGGTGGAGGAAAAATTCAATCATGAAGCAAGTGGGAAATGTGTGATAAAGAGGAATAAAGATCACATCAAGGTCTAATACAAATCCAACTCAATCCCATCTCATTTAATGCACACCATGAGCAAAAGAAAAGCATCAAAAGATGCTAGAAGTATCATGAAGCCACATTTATAAATGACACCCTCCACTAATCAAATTTGCACACTTGCAAATAAACCCCTCCATCACGAAAATCCGGCCATGAAGGAACAAAGGAAAACTGGCCGAAACGGAATGCAAACTGGCAACTCAAAAAACTGATCCCGTAATAAATTACAGGAAAACCCCGCGACCGTATATACATACCCGCATTTGTATTCCGACCGAATACAAATGCAATGAGACAAAATCTACACTGTACAATACTAGGATCCGACTTAATCCAAAGCCCTCTAGTATTATCTGTCCGATCATGATCCGTGCAATACCGCACGGATAAGATCGAACCCTGCCATATCTCCATACGGCCTCTACAGCGTTTCGCCCGAAACTTGAGAAACTGTCTGTGGGGGACTCTAAAGACTCATCAATACTTTGGCTGTGGATTTAACCACTAGCACGTCAGAGGTATTAGCCATACATGACGGGCTACCAGCTATTGACCAAAAGGGACGTCTGTGAGCGAACTCATGCTGACACCCTACTAAGCCTGTCAGTGACAATATTCGTACAGTCTGGTCCGTTCGTCTATGAGCATCGCATGGCGGGCCTAGGGGGTTGGTAAAAGTCAGACCCCCAAAAGCGGTACAAGTCGTGTCGAAGTATAATCCAGAACACCCTGAGATACTACTGGAATACCTACCAGTAAATCTCCTGCCTTGGCCAAGGACTTTCGTGTACTGGCTCTCCTAGACA
Source organism: Agapanthus africanus (assembly GCA_030015575.1). Lineage (NCBI taxonomy): Eukaryota > Viridiplantae > Streptophyta > Magnoliopsida > Asparagales > Amaryllidaceae > Agapanthus > Agapanthus africanus. Next base: position 406,650,869 of record CM057337.1, read on the forward strand.
CAGCGCGACCTCACCCCCAATACCGGGAGAGACGAACCCCTGCAGATCCGCTCACTGCCTCCATGTGGCTCGGGACTGTACCCAACTAAACCCTGTTTGCACGACTCCTTTGAGCCATGGTAGGGTAGTAATCAAAACACAGTGGGAACTCACACGAGACAAATGACGATCTCAGGTCGATGAACTAACCTGTACACATGTCACCAGGGAACTGCTATCTGACGTCTGGTATAATCCCAACTAGCAGGTTCCCGACGAGTCCTGTCCGGTGTACTCATAACCCAATGAGCACCTGTATACATCTTAGGTGATCCAACTGACACCAGTGGCTTGTGAGACCGGCCACCGCCCCTCGTCGGGGTCTCGACTGTATACACTAGTCTATTCTGGAGTATCGATGCCCTGTCTCGAAACTCCCACGACTAGGGACCATTTAAGGATGTGCTTATAGACCCCAGCTCCCACGTATATGATCGCCATCATACTGCTGGTAGTCAAGCAAGAATCCTAGGGGCTCTATCAACGTGCAATAGTGATCAGTAATGTCACCTAAAGCAGTACACGATGATAAAGATAAACCAGATAGCATACTATCATCTTGAGTAAGACTGTCCTACCGACATAGGTCATCCCTCAATCATTGCAATCACGTGCCTGTGATCCAATAATTGACTCTGAGGGCACTATATCCAACAATCTCCCACTTGCACTCAAGGCTAATTATTGCGATGTCGCATACTCACAGCTCGTGTGATACCGAACACCCAACTCCTCTACTAATCAGTCTCACAAAGCCTGTTTGTGAAACTATTGCGTTCAAGGAATAGCCTCAGTGAGCGGATCCGCTCTGATATTTCTTTCTATGTCTCTCTTTATCTCAAGTTCGCGAAGAAAACCATCTCCCGAAATGAGCAATACCTGTCTTAGAATATGTCTGGATATCTGATGGGACCTAGTTCAGAAATGAACTCCAAATCCAAACTTTCTAGACTGTATCGTTAACTGAACTTAATCAGTATCCTGCGCTATGCCTCCCTCAGTATCTGCCTGAACCACCTGTCCAAAATACTGCCCCTCGTCAGAGGGAAAACTATAACTCTGACAGCCACTCTGTCATCCAGGTCACCTTGGAAGCCTGGAATGATAACCGTCTCTTAAAGGAAGCTGCCGTTATCAAATCCCTAGAACATCACTTATGTTCTAAAACTGCTTCCGATCGTTTCTTCAGGATTGGATCAATATCAACTTATTGCACCTACTGCAAAAACAACATCTGATGTGGTACTTGACATCTCATGATTGACTCAATTGCCTAAGCAAGTGATCTGCCAATCATGCATATCCCTCTCCCCTTTAGTCTGTAAGACACCTTTAGAGAGGATGACTCCATTACCTGCAGGTACACTACCGTGCCAGGAGTCGTCCATTCTAAAACACCTTTAGAATGCTGTCTAAGTACCCAGATTGGGAAACTACCCAAATCTAGATCTAAAACCATAAATCTAGTAACCAGAATGTCTGATATAATATCCAAGTCATATGTGGAGAAACCACCGTGTGACAACCAAAGTATAACCGATCGTAGTATAGGAATTTCTTTTCATATTTTGTGTATGTCATCCAAATACCAGGACATCACACCCTACTACCTTCTTAACAGATCCATCCCCTATTCTGATGAAGTCAAACCTATGACTGTCATATCAGAAATAGATGATCTATCTCCGCTATTTCTGCTTTAGTCCATTAATAGACATAAGCTACTCGTCCGCTATGCTTCCGCTGCTCCCACTGACTACGACAACCCTCTGGCAGAATAATATGCGCGCACGCTTCTAAAGCTAGTTTAGAACGACGGTATACTCATCCTCCTGCCGGGTCTTACAGTCTGGAACAACAGCAATGGCAAGTCTGGGTAAACAAGAACCTCCCTGTCACCGTCCTTGAGGCTACTGGAGTACCTCTCGGGTGCCTGAGGTTACCCACCATATCTGCGGAGTGGCCAATAGAATGTCAAATCAGATTGAATCTTTAGGTTCTTATCAAATTTTCAGTAATCGTTTGCGGTTCTGGAATCACTTCCAGTTCTACCATACTCCCACTACTGTTTTCTGAAAAAATCCATTTCTTTTAAAACTGTGGCGAGTCAAGAACAATATCACTATTGATCTTCCAGATGGTAGAAAGTCAACCCTCGTCATAGCCTGGGTCAACCCACAAACAGCCATTACAGAAACGTGCCTTGAGTCATCCAGAGTCTGGTTTTAAGCATAAGCCGGACAACTCCCCGTACCTTAAGAACTTCAAGATATGAACTGCTCTATATCCAATACAGAAATAGAAGCACTAATTTAATTGAACCAGATTCAAATCATGCAACTGTCTCCAGTGCATGTTAACTAAATGGAAAGAGGCCGATCAGCATTACTCAACTTAGGATACTTCCAATTATGAGTAACCTGAAAGAGAAGCAAGTTCTCTTAACCATTACCATCAACTGAATACCATATACAAGTATCTACATCTTCGATCACCTTGAAGAATCCCGATACTTGCAACACCTGATTCTCTACTTTATCCACATACCTATAACTTCTCAAAACTTGGACCCTGTGTTTCTACGAAACACCTGTCTAAAAACTAAAGAAGTCATAAGTAAACCGAATATAGTACAAGAACCAACCCTTCTGTCCTCATGGACGCTGGACAACATACAATACTCTGTATAAGTCCCTTAAGTCTAATAACCCATTCCCTATGTGTCGTAAGTTGAAAACTGTACCTATGGTTAAGAAGAATTACACCGCTGTTTAATGCTCCTTACCTAACCATCCACTGATATAGGTAAATGTCATCGACATAATTTCAAAAAGGTATATCTCACTCTATAAAAATAGACGTACAGATATATCAATTTGAAATTGGTGTGTTTACCCCAATCAGAGCAAAGCTCTGTTCAAATTCAAAGGCGGGAAACGAAGCAACGCATCTGTTTCCCCCAATCAGAGCAAAGCTCTGTATTGAAAATTAAAATTGAAATAAATGAAGCAACGCTTCATATCCTATGCGCTGCGCGCAACGCGCCACGTGTCAAAAGCTGATACAATAGCGCAGCGCCCGAGACAGCGCACCCAATCAGAGCAAAGCTCTATTTAAACTAAAATTAAAGGAAGCAAAACTTCAGTTGCGCAAGCGCTACGCTGCGCGACACGTGTCAGTGCAGTCGCTTCTGCGCAAGCGCTGCGCTGCGCGACACGTGTCAGCGCAGTTGCGCAATCGCAGCAGCGCTGCGCGACACGTGTCAGCGCAGTTGCGCAAGCGCAGCCGCGCTGCACTGTGCGCTGCGTGACACGTGTCACGCTCTGGAGCATTTGCGCCAAACAGAATTAAAATTCTAAGAAATCTTTCTGTTCTTGTTAAAACAAGAAGATTTTCTTCTGTAAAACAGAAGCCCTTGGATCAAAGATCCAACGGTGGGGAAAATTCCCCAAATCACTCAGAGAAATATCTCTTTAACAAATTTAACTAATTTCTGGGCACTATAAAAAGGGCCCTAGACCTCAATTCAAAAGGATGAACATTTTGTGAGAAATTAAACAGAGAGAGAGCTCTGAAGAATTGGAGAGAAATCCTCAAGAACAAAAAAGGTAAAAAGCCTTTAGAAAAAAAGAAAATTCTCTTGTGAACAGATCATCGATCTAAAAACAAGATCAAGGACCTTAAATAAAAAACAAATAAAAACAGTGCTTTGCACTTTTTATGAACCTTTGGTTCTCTGAGATAAGAAAAACAAGAGAGACTTGTTTTCTTTGATCTAAATTAGATCAAGAAAGCAAACAGTGCTTTGCACTTCTGATTATGAACCATTGGTTCTAGAATCTAAAGGATTCTCAAATTTATAGTGCCTTGCACTTGGAGATCTGCACTGTTGCGCTCCTGGGTTGGCGCAAGCCACCTGAGAGCGCCACGTGTCAGCATCTGAACCATTTGCGCTATGCGCTTTGAGATAGAGCTTTGCTCTCTGTAATTGGCGCAACTCACCAGAGTGCGTCACGTGTCAGCACTACAAGCGCTTGCGCTCTCTGATTGGCGCAAAGTGCCTGATAAATGCAAAGCATTTCCTAAAGGGCCAGGCCCAAATTAAAAGACCAAGCAGGCCTAATTAAATAGATGCTCTGCATCATTTATAAAAGGGCAGAGCCCAACTAAAACAAAAAAGATAATGCAGTGAAGGGGCAAGGCCCTAGCACAGGTCCAATAGGCCAAAGACAAATGAATATTGAAACTGGACTTAGCCCAGTCGTGGCCATAAGTCCTCAAATTAAATTGACTGGGCACGGCTGCTCCCTAAATCAATTTACATCCGGTTCGATGGTACATCTCCGAACTCCTCTGACAGTTCTCGTTGTAATCCTTCAACGACGTCAGAGAGGTGACGGGTCCCAACGACCATGTAAGTCTACGTTAGCGCCCCGGCAGTCTACAGACGCCAAATGCGGAATAAAACTTTTTAACTTGGCGCTATCGTATACTTTCACCCGGATCTGCCATTATTGCTAAACTAACAAACAGTAAAGAGTGTGGAAATGTTGTACCGACTGATCCGAGTCCTCCGGTCTTCATCTCCACTCCGATCTCCTCGCGGGATCTCCGTCCGTCTCCTCCTCGTCGGAAAGGGCACCACATCGCCTGTAGCTTTTACGGGCTCCCACCTCAATACCGAGGCAACTCGGGCGCGAAGCTGGCGAATCGACGCGTCCAAGATTTGCTGTAGGAAGTGTAGTGTAGAGGCTACTTGTCTCTTTGGGGTTTGTTGCCTTTGGATGGAGGAATGAAGATTGAACTTTGGAGGGAAATGAAGCTACCAATTTTGCAAGCCAAAAGAGATGAACAAAATGAAGCACAAAAATGAATCTCTCATTTTTCTTCTCTCCTCAATTTGTGGCCGGCCAATGCATCAAGGAAATGGTGGAGGGAACAAAAATACATGTGATGAAGGGAGGTGAGGGTAGTAGAAGTCAAGTGGTGACCATACCAAGAGACAAGAAAACAAACAAGCATGCTTCAACTCACATCAAACCCATACCCTTATCAAATCACAAATAAAGAAAGTCATGGTGCAAGAAAAGAAAGCTATCATAATAGATCTTTATGCAAGAACACCCCTCCACAAATGTAATTTGCAAAACTGCAAATTACCCCCTCCATCGGAAAAGTCCGGCCGGGAAAGAACAAACGAAAACCGGCCGGAACGGAATGCAAACTGGCAACTCCAGAAAACTGGTCCCGTAATAAATTACAGGAAAACCCCGACACTGTGCATACACACCCGCATCTGTATTCCGACCGGATACAAATGCAATGAGACAAAATCTACACTGTACTAAACTAGGACCGGCTTAAACCAAAGCCGGCTAGTAATATCCGTTCGATCCTGATCCGTGCAATACCGCACGTATCTGATCGAACCCTGCCATATACCTATACGGCTACTAGTACAAACCGTCCGATCCTGATCCGTGCAATACCGCACGTATCTGATCGGACCCTGCCATATCTCCATACGGCCTCTACAGCGTTTCGCCCGAAAACTGAGTAACTGAAAAGGTGGTAGACTCTAAAGACTCGTCAATACTATGGCTGTGGATTTAACCACTAGCACGTCAGAGGTATAAGCCAATACGTAACGGGCCACCAGCTATTGACTAAAAGGGACGTCGATGAGCGAACTCATCCTGACACCCTACTGAGCCTGTCAGTGACAATATCCGTGCAGTCCGGTCCGTTCGTCTATGAGTATCGCATGGCGGGCCTAGGGGGTTGGTAAAAGTCAGACCCCCAAAAGCGGTACAAGTCGTGTCGGAGTGTAGCCCAGAACACCCTGAGATACTACTGGAATACCTACCAGTAAATCTCCTTGCCTTGGCCAAGGACTTTGTGTAATGGCTCTCCTAGACACAGCACGACCTCACCCCCAATACCGGGAGAGACGAACCCCTGAAGATACGCTCACTGCCTCCATGTGGCTCGGGACTGTACCCAACTAAAACCTGTTTGCACGACTCCTTTGAGCCGTGGTAGGGTAGTAATCAAAGTACAGTGGGAACTCACACGAGACAAATGACGATCCCCAGGTCGATGAACTAACCTGCACACATGTCACCAGGGAACTGCCATCTGACGTCTGGTATATGACCAACTAGCATGTTCCCGGCGAGTCCTGTCCGGTGTACTCATAACCCAATGAGCACCTGTATACATCTTAGGTGATCCAACTGACACCAGTGGCTTGTGAGACCGGCCACCGCCCCTCGTCGGGGTCTCGACTGTATACACTAGTCTACTAATGGAGTATCGATGCCCGGTCTCGAAACTCCCACGACTAGGGACCTTTTAAGGATATGCTTGTAGACCCCCAGCTCCCACTTATATGATCGCCCTCATACTGCTGGTGGTCAAGCAAGAATCCTAGGGGCTCTATCAACGTGTAATAGCGACGTGTCATGTCACCTAAAGCAGTACACGATGATAAAGGTAAACCAGATAGCATACTATCATCTCGAGTAAGACTGTCCTACCGGGATAGGTCCTCCCTCAATCATTACAATCACGTACCTGTGACCTAATAATTGACTCTGAGGGCACTATCTCCAACAATCTCCCACTTGCACTTAAGGCTAATTATTGCGATGTCGCATACTCACAGCCCGTGTGATACCGAACATCCAACTCCTCTACTAGTCAGTCTCACAAAGCTCGTTTGCGGAACTATTGCGTTCGAGGAATAGCCTCAGTGAGTGGATCCGCTTAGTTGTTTCTTTCTATGTCTCTCTATATCTCAAGTTCGCGGAGAAAGCCATCTCCCGAAATGAGCAAAATCAGTCTTAGAATATGTCTGGATGTCTGATGGGACCTAGCTCATAAATGAACTCCAAATCCAAACTTCTTAGACTGTATTGACAACTGAACTTAATCAGTGTCCTGCGCCATGCCTCCCTCAGTACTGCCTTGGATCACCTGTCCAAAATACTGCCCCTCGTCAGAGGGAAAACTGTAACTCTGACAACCTCCTTGTCGTCCAGGTCACCTTGGAAGCCTGGAATGATAACTGTTTCCCGAATAGGGCTTTCGTTATCATATCCCTAGAACAGCCACTTATGTTCTAAAACTGCTTCCGACTGTTCCTCCAGGATTGGATCAATATCAACTTATTGCATCTAGTACAAGAACAACATCTGGTGTGGTACTTGACATCTCATGATTGACTCAATTGCCTAAGCAAGTGATCTGCCAATCATGCACATCCCTCTCTACTTTAGTCTATAAGACACCTTTAGAGAGGGTGACTCCATTACCTGCAGGTACACTACCGTGCCAGGAGTCGTCCATTCTAAATACTCTTAGAATGCTGTCAAAGTACCCTGATTGGGAAACCACCCAAATCTAGATCTAAAACCATAGATCTAGTAACCAGTATGTCTGATATAAAATCCATGTCTTTTGTGGAGAAACCACTGTGTGACGACCAAAGTATAACCGATCGTAGTGTAGGAGTTTCTTTTCCTACTCTGTGTATATCATCCAAATACCAGGATATCACACCCTACTACCTTCTCAACAGATCCATCCCCTATTCTGATGAAGTCAAACCCATGACTGTCACGTCAGAAATAGATGATCTATCTCCGCTACATCTGCTTTAGTCTATAAATAGACATAAGCAACCTGTCCACCAATGCTTCTGCTGCTCCCACTGACTACGACAACCCTCTGGCAGAGTCATATAGACGTACACTTCTAAAACTGGTTTAGAACGACGCTATACTCATTCTCCCGCCGGGTCTCGCAGCCTGGAACAACAGCAATGGTAATTGTGGGTAAACAAGAACTTCCCCGTCACCGTCCTTGAGGCCACCGTAGTGCCTCTCGGGTGCCTGAAGTTACCCACCTTATCTGCGGAGTGGCCAATGGAATGTCAATCCAGATTGAATCTTTAGGTTCCTTATCAAATCTTCAGTAATCGTTTGTGGTTCTGGAATCACTTCCAGTTCTACCATACTCCCACTACTGTTTTCTGAAAAAATCCATTTTTAATAAAACTGTGGCGAGTCTAGAACAATATCGCTATTGTTCATCCAGATGGTAGAAAGTCAACCCTCGTCATAGCCTGGGTCAACCCACAAACAGCCATTACAGAAACGTGCCTAGAGTTGTCCAATATCTGGTTTTAAGCATAAACCGGACAACTCCCCGTACCTTAACATCGTTAAGATATGAACTGTTCTATATCCAATATAGAATCAGAGGCACTGATTTATTTGAACCAGATTCACATCATGCAGCTGTCTCCAGTGCATGTCAACTAAATGGAAAGAGGCCGATCAGCGTTACTCAACTTAGGAATACTTCCAATTATGAGTAACCTGAAAGAGAAGCAAGATCTCTTTATCATTACTATCAACTGAATACCATACACAAGTATCTACATCTTCGATCTCTTTGAAGAATCCCGATACTTGCTATACCTGGTTCTCTACTCTATTCAAATACCTATAACTTCTCCAAATTCGGACACTGTGTTTCCACGAAACACTTGTCTAAAAATTAGAGAAGTCATAAGTAAACTGAATGTAGTACGAGGACCAACCCCTTTGTCCTGATGGACCCTGGACAACATACAATACTCTGTATAAGTCCCTTGAGTCTGATAACTCATTCACTGTGTGTCGTAGGTTGAAAACTGTACTTATGGTTAAGAAGAATTACACCGCTGTTTAATGCTCCTTACCTAACCATCCACTGATATAGGTAAATGTCGTAGACATAATTTCAGAAAGGTATATCTCACTCTATGAAAATAGACGTACAGATATATCAATTTGAAATTGGTGCATAACAGCGGATATTCAAAACCAAATATTTGCCGACCGGCAAACAGCCCAGGTGATTTCCTCAAATATCACCGATTACAACGAATCCCGATATAATGAGGATGATCACCCAATTCCCAATAACCTACTCCCACTCATCATCTGTAAAACCATACAGATGTGAGAATCATACTTGGTAAATACATACCCTGGAGTAAGTATCTAATCGGGAAATCAGTTTTCTTTTAACAGTACACAGTGAAACTGAAACATTGAAATGTTTCGGTGGGGTATTCCGGTATTCTTAGTAATGCCTCTTCCATTATCCAAATTCACAACTATAACCGTATAATTCTTTGCCACCTCTCCAAATCCCTTCATATGTCTTTAGTCTTTACCTTCTGCACACCCCTTTAGGCCAAATGGTTTTCTTCCTTCCCTACCGTTCGGCACCAGCCTATGGTTTGGAAGAAGACTATCCAATAAGCATAAAGGGTGTACTGTCCTAATCCTAGGAGCACTCGCAACGCGAGAGAAGGTGAAGATAAAAGACACCTGAATGTACTTTATTCCTATTTCTCCTGGACCAGAATCCATCCCCGAACTGGAACAAGTTCCATTCGAGTTCGTATATAACCATACGATGGAGTATCCAAATAAACTGTGGATCTTCGTAGTGATACGGAGTGTCCTGGAGAAATACAAAGGTGATGTGGGAGTGGTAACGAAATATTTGGTTTGGTCGTGAATATCTGTTGCAATTTACTTTGCCCTCTTACTAATCCCTTGCTTTGTCTGAACTTAATACCTTCTGCACACCATCGTTATGCTAATTGGTTTTCTTCATTCCCTACCGGTCGGCACCAGCCTAAGGTTTGGAAGAAGACAATCCAATTTGCGTAATAGGTGTACTACCCCTAAACCAAGGAGTACTCGTAACCTGAGAGAGGGTAAAAGGAAAAGACAACTGAATAATCCTATCCGTTTTCTCCAGAACCGGAAACCATCCTCGAATCCCTTCGAGTTCGCATCTAACCATACGATGGTTTTGTCCAATGGAAGTGGACGTTCGTAGAAATACGGGGTGTCCTGGAGAAAAGGGTAAAAGTAGGAGTGGCAATGAGGTCTGCAACTCTGACAATCCAAAAGCCGGTGTTTAAGAAGGTTCGGTCAACTTGGTCACTGAGTCAAAGTCTTAGGGTCGGGTCAAATGGTCGCTGCCAGAGAGAGAGAGAAAAGAAACACTCAGCGTGCACTCTAACCTAGATCAGAATGGTTACCAATTTATCTAATCTGGAATCCTCCCACTGTACCTCAAATTCTCCTCCAAACCAGAAAGAAGAATTAGTCGGGGTCACCCGAGGAGTAAACCAACTCATCAGTGGGAATCGGGATCCAACTCTCATCGCATGATAACGTGACGGAATCCGCTCACGGTATCACACTCCAGAAGGTATGCGCATATCTGGCAAGTTTCAGTTCTTTTGAAACTCCCGATGTGATTTCTGCCCCATGCTCTTATGACCTTGACTAAGGCCAACAAATCATAAGTCACATGTCAAGTTCTACCCGTCATTGTCCAGGTTGATTTGAACCCACCCGTACAAGCCCTTGACTAAGGCCAACAAGGCTATACGACTGTCCCAAACCAACGCATCTATCTGTGCAGCATATGAATACCCAATAGCTACCAAACACTGTGCCTTGACTAAGGCCAACAAACACAGCTTGAATACTATTGACTACCCATATGAAACGACGGAGGGCTACGAATGATTTCTGGCGAAAACCTTTAACGTAGTGAACTTGATATCGTTGAAGGAACGGATAGCTTTTAAAAATATAGTGACGAAAACCGTTGCTAAAGAGGTCATTCCCTGTGAGGGGATCTCGGCTCTTTCCCCGTAGAATGGGGTGCTGGATATTCATAACCGAATATCTCGATGCAAAGCAAAAGTAATCGGCTATAGTGAAGTTAATGCCCTGACGCAAACTTCTGTCCAAGGGGTCACTCCCGGTGAAGGGATCTCGGCCCTTGCCTCGTCGACTGAGGAGCAGGATATTCCAAATGAATACCACGATGCAAAACAAAAGTGAACGTCCTTGCAATAACAGCTTTTTGAAAAATGTTCCAACAACATCAGAATAGGTTTGTTTTTAACTTTGCATTGATCCGAATCAATGCAGTCCCATCAATTGATCACACCAAAAAGAACGAAAATATACTGATGTACGTATATGCCATCCGCATTCGCCACTGGGTCCCGTCATTACCCGTTAGGTTAGCTTACTAACGACAGAGCGGGGACTGGACTAGCGCGGATGCAAAACATATACAACATCTACTAATATATATACCAATATATTATATTTCGCTCAAGGCGTGAATAAAATGCAACATCACAGATAATGAACAGCATCACAGAAACAATACAGATATCTGGGATCCCCGGGTTTCACAGAGCCACTACTGAAACCCGACGTTCCCCTGGTCGTGTGGATAGCCTGTGCAATGAAAACCTAGACCCCTACGGGCGCGGCAAGTCACCCGCCAAAACCTGAAGCGAGGCAGCCCCCTTCAGCGCCGTGAATGGACCACCCAGCACTTCACGGAATCCGGTAACTTGGGCACCCCTCCTGGGTCAACCTGTACCCCCTACGAGTGCGGCGAATAGCCCGCCAATTCCAGACTGAAGCCCCTTCCGTCTCAATGCCATGAGATGCGGGCTTGTTGCCCTCCAGAACCCGGCTATCCGTGCACCCCTCCGCGGGGTAACCCTAGTACAGAAAGTAAAATATACATACACCGGGTACATCGACCGCAACCAGGTCGTGCCCCAAAAGAATAATACAATCAGGCAGTGACGGCAGTCCACATGTCGGACGCTCGCCCCGCAAAATCAAATGTACATAATACAACACTGTACTAGCATTGCATCCAGGCTATCCCCCACGACCGATCCGCAACATCACAGCAAATACATAGAACATCAACGTGAAAATCACGTTCGCAAATCCGTCTAACCGGGCTATAGCAGTTAGACCGGATTTACCGATCGAGTGACATTCACGGTCGCAGATATAATGTAAATACTGTGAAAACTAACGTGTTTAAATTTCGATCGACAAAATATCAAGAAGTGGGCCCCACGACATACTGGTGAACAGTAACAAAATCTGGGCAAAAACGATATATATCAAAGACCCCAAAAACCCACATAGAACAACCTGACAAAATTTGGGAGCACGTGCTCCCCACATGGCCGCGGTTGCGCGGCCTAACCAAGGGTTTGGCCGCGCTTCCGCGGCGGCTTCTAGGGATCACGACCCCAAATTTTGTCGTCATTCTTAGAAGTTCCTGCTCTGATTTTTAAGACATCCAGAAATCAATTTTGAGACCGTTTAAAAACAACAGAAACTGTCGGCTTGGATTTTTGTAGTTTTCGATTTCCGGTCGGATCGAAGTTTTAAACGCGTTAGCACAAGTTAGCATAGCAAAATGGTGAGGCTCTGATACCACTGTAAGTCTACGTTAGCGCCCCGGCAGTCTACAGACGCCAAATGCGGAATAAAACTTTTTAACTTGGCGCTATCGTATACTTTCACCCGGATCTGCCATTATTGCTAAACTAACAAACAGTAAAGAGTGTGGAAATGTTGTACCGACTGATCCGAGTCCTCCGGTCTTCATCTCCACTCCGATCTCCTCGCGGGATCTCCGTCCGTCTCCTCCTCGTCGGAAAGGGCACCACATCGCCTGTAGCTTTTACGGGCTCCCACCTCAATACCGAGGCAACTCGGGCGCGAAGCTGGCGAATCGACGCGTCCAAGATTTGCTGTAGGAAGTGTAGTGTAGAGGCTACTTGTCTCTTTGGGGTTTGTTGCCTTTGGATGGAGGAATGAAGATTGAACTTTGGAGGGAAATGAAGCTACCAATTTTGCAAGCCAAAAGAGATGAACAAAATGAAGCACAAAAATGAATCTCTCATTTTTCTTCTCTCCTCAATTTGTGGCCGGCCAATGCATCAAGGAAATGGTGGAGGGAACAAAAATACATGTGATGAAGGGAGGTGAGGGTAGTAGAAGTCAAGTGGTGACCATACCAAGAGACAAGAAAACAAACAAGCATGCTTCAACTCACATCAAACCCATACCCTTATCAAATCACAAATAAAGAAAGTCATGGTGCAAGAAAAGAAAGCTATCATAATAGATCTTTATGCAAGAACACCCCTCCACAAATGTAATTTGCAAAACTGCAAATTACCCCCTCCATCGGAAAAGTCCGGCCGGGAAAGAACAAACGAAAACCGGCCGGAACGGAATGCAAACTGGCAACTCCAGAAAACTGGTCCCGTAATAAATTACAGGAAAACCCCGACACTGTGCATACACACCCGCATCTGTATTCCGACCGGATACAAATGCAATGAGACAAAATCTACACTGTACTAAACTAGGACCGGCTTAAACCAAAGCCGGCTAGTAATATCCGTTCGATCCTGATCCGTGCAATACCGCACGTATCTGATCGAACCCTGCCATATACCTATACGGCTACTAGTACAAACCGTCCGATCCTGATCCGTGCAATACCGCACGTATCTGATCGGACCCTGCCATATCTCCATACGGCCTCTACAGCGTTTCGCCCGAAAACTGAGTAACTGAAAAGGTGGTAGACTCTAAAGACTCGTCAATACTATGGCTGTGGATTTAACCACTAGCACGTCAGAGGTATAAGCCAATACGTAACGGGCCACCAGCTATTGACTAAAAGGGACGTCGATGAGCGAACTCATCCTGACACCCTACTGAGCCTGTCAGTGACAATATCCGTGCAGTCCGGTCCGTTCGTCTATGAGTATCGCATGGCGGGCCTAGGGGGTTGGTAAAAGTCAGACCCCCAAAAGCGGTACAAGTCGTGTCGGAGTGTAGCCCAGAACACCCTGAGATACTACTGGAATACCTACCAGTAAATCTCCTTGCCTTGGCCAAGGACTTTGTGTAATGGCTCTCCTAGACACAGCACGACCTCACCCCCAATACCGGGAGAGACGAACCCCTGAAGATACGCTCACTGCCTCCATGTGGCTCGGGACTGTACCCAACTAAAACCTGTTTGCACGACTCCTTTGAGCCGTGGTAGGGTAGTAATCAAAGTACAGTGGGAACTCACACGAGACAAATGACGATCCCCAGGTCGATGAACTAACCTGCACACATGTCACCAGGGAACTGCCATCTGACGTCTGGTATATGACCAACTAGCATGTTCCCGGCGAGTCCTGTCCGGTGTACTCATAACCCAATGAGCACCTGTATACATCTTAGGTGATCCAACTGACACCAGTGGCTTGTGAGACCGGCCACCGCCCCTCGTCGGGGTCTCGACTGTATACACTAGTCTACTAATGGAGTATCGATGCCCGGTCTCGAAACTCCCACGACTAGGGACCTTTTAAGGATATGCTTGTAGACCCCCAGCTCCCACTTATATGATCGCCCTCATACTGCTGGTGGTCAAGCAAGAATCCTAGGGGCTCTATCAACGTGTAATAGCGACGTGTCATGTCACCTAAAGCAGTACACGATGATAAAGGTAAACCAGATAGCATACTATCATCTCGAGTAAGACTGTCCTACCGGGATAGGTCCTCCCTCAATCATTACAATCACGTACCTGTGACCTAATAATTGACTCTGAGGGCACTATCTCCAACAATCTCCCACTTGCACTTAAGGCTAATTATTGCGATGTCGCATACTCACAGCCCGTGTGATACCGAACATCCAACTCCTCTACTAGTCAGTCTCACAAAGCTCGTTTGCGGAACTATTGCGTTCGAGGAATAGCCTCAGTGAGTGGATCCGCTTAGTTGTTTCTTTCTATGTCTCTCTATATCTCAAGTTCGCGGAGAAAGCCATCTCCCGAAATGAGCAAAATCAGTCTTAGAATATGTCTGGATGTCTGATGGGACCTAGCTCATAAATGAACTCCAAATCCAAACTTCTTAGACTGTATTGACAACTGAACTTAATCAGTGTCCTGCGCCATGCCTCCCTCAGTACTGCCTTGGATCACCTGTCCAAAATACTGCCCCTCGTCAGAGGGAAAACTGTAACTCTGACAACCTCCTTGTCGTCCAGGTCACCTTGGAAGCCTGGAATGATAACTGTTTCCCGAATAGGGCTTTCGTTATCATATCCCTAGAACAGCCACTTATGTTCTAAAACTGCTTCCGACTGTTCCTCCAGGATTGGATCAATATCAACTTATTGCATCTAGTACAAGAACAACATCTGGTGTGGTACTTGACATCTCATGATTGACTCAATTGCCTAAGCAAGTGATCTGCCAATCATGCACATCCCTCTCTACTTTAGTCTATAAGACACCTTTAGAGAGGGTGACTCCATTACCTGCAGGTACACTACCGTGCCAGGAGTCGTCCATTCTAAATACTCTTAGAATGCTGTCAAAGTACCCTGATTGGGAAACCACCCAAATCTAGATCTAAAACCATAGATCTAGTAACCAGTATGTCTGATATAAAATCCATGTCTTTTGTGGAGAAACCACTGTGTGACGACCAAAGTATAACCGATCGTAGTGTAGGAGTTTCTTTTCCTACTCTGTGTATATCATCCAAATACCAGGATATCACACCCTACTACCTTCTCAACAGATCCATCCCCTATTCTGATGAAGTCAAACCCATGACTGTCACGTCAGAAATAGATGATCTATCTCCGCTACATCTGCTTTAGTCTATAAATAGACATAAGCAACCTGTCCACCAATGCTTCTGCTGCTCCCACTGACTACGACAACCCTCTGGCAGAGTCATATAGACGTACACTTCTAAAACTGGTTTAGAACGACGCTATACTCATTCTCCCGCCGGGTCTCGCAGCCTGGAACAACAGCAATGGTAATTGTGGGTAAACAAGAACTTCCCCGTCACCGTCCTTGAGGCCACCGTAGTGCCTCTCGGGTGCCTGAAGTTACCCACCTTATCTGCGGAGTGGCCAATGGAATGTCAATCCAGATTGAATCTTTAGGTTCCTTATCAAATCTTCAGTAATCGTTTGTGGTTCTGGAATCACTTCCAGTTCTACCATACTCCCACTACTGTTTTCTGAAAAAATCCATTTTTAATAAAACTGTGGCGAGTCTAGAACAATATCGCTATTGTTCATCCAGATGGTAGAAAGTCAACCCTCGTCATAGCCTGGGTCAACCCACAAACAGCCATTACAGAAACGTGCCTAGAGTTGTCCAATATCTGGTTTTAAGCATAAACCGGACAACTCCCCGTACCTTAACATCGTTAAGATATGAACTGTTCTATATCCAATATAGAATCAGAGGCACTGATTTATTTGAACCAGATTCACATCATGCAGCTGTCTCCAGTGCATGTCAACTAAATGGAAAGAGGCCGATCAGCGTTACTCAACTTAGGAATACTTCCAATTATGAGTAACCTGAAAGAGAAGCAAGATCTCTTTATCATTACTATCAACTGAATACCATACACAAGTATCTACATCTTCGATCTCTTTGAAGAATCCCGATACTTGCTATACCTGGTTCTCTACTCTATTCAAATACCTATAACTTCTCCAAATTCGGACACTGTGTTTCCACGAAACACTTGTCTAAAAATTAGAGAAGTCATAAGTAAACTGAATGTAGTACGAGGACCAACCCTTTTGTCCTGATGGACCCTGGACAACATACAATACTCTGTATAAGTCCCTTGAGTCTGATAACTCATTCACTGTGTGTCGTAGGTTGAAAACTGTACTTATGGTTAAGAAGAATTACACCGCTGTTTAATGCTCCTTACCTAACCATCCACTGATATAGGTAAATGTCGTAGACATAATTTCAGAAAGGTATATCTCACTCTATGAAAATAGACGTACAGATATATCAATTTGAAATTGGTGCATAACAGCGGATATTCAAAACCAAATATTTGCCGACCGGCAAACAGCCCAGGTGATTTCCTCAAATATCACCGATTACAACGAATCCCGATATAATGAGGATGATCACCCAATTCCCAATAACCTACTCCCACTCATCATCTGTAAAACCATACAGATGTGAGAATCATACTTGGTAAATACATACCCTGGAGTAAGTATCTAATCGGGAAATCAGTTTTCTTTTAACAGTACACAGTGAAACTGAAACATTGAAATGTTTCGGTGGGGTATTCCGGTATTCTTAGTAATGCCTCTTCCATTATCCAAATTCACAACTATAACCGTATAATTCTTTGCCACCTCTCCAAATCCCTTCATATGTCTTTAGTCTTTACCTTCTGCACACCCCTTTAGGCCAAATGGTTTTCTTCCTTCCCTACCGTTCGGCACCAGCCTATGGTTTGGAAGAAGACTATCCAATAAGCATAAAGGGTGTACTGTCCTAATCCTAGGAGCACTCGCAACGCGAGAGAAGGTGAAGATAAAAGACACCTGAATGTACTTTATTCCTATTTCTCCTGGACCAGAATCCATCCCGAACTGGAACAAGTTCCATTCGAGTTCGTATATAACCATACGATGGAGTATCCAAATAAACTGTGGATCTTCGTAGTGATACGGAGTGTCCTGGAGAAATACAAAGGTGATGTGGGAGTGGTAACGAAATATTTGGTTTGGTCGTGAATATCTGTTGCAATTTACTTTGCCCTCTTACTAATCCCTTGCTTTGTCTGAACTTAATACCTTCTGCACACCATCGTTATGCTAATTGGTTTTCTTCATTCCCTACCGGTCGGCACCAGCCTAAGGTTTGGAAGAAGACAATCCAATTTGCGTAATAGGTGTACTACCCCTAAACCAAGGAGTACTCGTAACCTGAGAGAGGGTAAAAGGAAAAGACAACTGAATAATCCTATCCGTTTTCTCCAGAACCGGAAACCATCCTCGAATCCCTTCGAGTTCGCATCTAACCATACGATGGTTTTGTCCAATGGAAGTGGACGTTCGTAGAAATACGGGGTGTCCTGGAGAAAAGGGTAAAAGTAGGAGTGGCAATGAGGTCTGCAACTCTGACAATCCAAAAGCCGGTGTTTAAGAAGGTTCGGTCAACTTGGTCACTGAGTCAAAGTCTTAGGGTCGGGTCAAATGGTCGCTGCCAGAGAGAGAGAGAAAAGAAACACTCAGCGTGCACTCTAACCTAGATCAGAATGGTTACCAATTTATCTAATCTGGAATCCTCCCACTGTACCTCAAATTCTCCTCCAAACCAGAAAGAAGAATTAGTCGGGGTCACCCGAGGAGTAAACCAACTCATCAGTGGGAATCGGGATCCAACTCTCATCGCATGATAACGTGACGGAATCCGCTCACGGTATCACACTCCAGAAGGTATGCGCATATCTGGCAAGTTTCAGTTCTTTTGAAACTTCCGATGTGATTTCTGCCCCATGCTCTTATGACCTTGACTAAGGCCAACAAATCATAAGTCACATGTCAAGTTCTACCCGTCATTGTCCAGGTTGATTTGAACCCACCCGTACAAGCCCTTGACTAAGGCCAACAAGGCTATACGACTGTCCCAAACCAACGCATCTATCTGTGCAGCATATGAATACCCAATAGCTACCAAACACTGTGCCTTGACTAAGGCCAACAAACACAGCTTGAATACTATTGACTACCCATATGAAACGACGGAGGGCTACGAATGATTTCTGGCGAAAACCTTTAACGTAGTGAACTTGATATCGTTGAAGGAACGGATAGCTTTTAAAAATATAGTGACGAAAACCGTTGCTAAAGAGGTCATTCCCTGTGAGGGGATCTCGGCTCTTTCCCCGTAGAATGGGGTGCTGGATATTCATAACCGAATATCTCGATGCAAAGCAAAAGTAATCGGCTATAGTGAAGTTAATGCCCTGACGCAAACTTCTGTCCAAGGGGTCACTCCCGGTGAAGGGATCTCGGCCCTTGCCTCGTCGACTGAGGAGCAGGATATTCCAAATGAATACCACGATGCAAAACAAAAGTGAACGTCCTTGCAATAACAGCTTTTTGAAAAATGTTCCAACAACATCAGAATAGGTTGTTTTTAACTTTGCATTGATCCGAATCAATGCAGTCCCATCAATTGATCACACCAAAAAGAACGAAAATATACTGATGTACGTATATGCCATCCGCATTCGCCACTGGGTCCCGTCATTACCCGTTAGGTTAGCTTACTAACGACAGAGCGGGGACTGGACTAGCGCGGATGCAAAACATATACAACATCTACTAATATATATACCAATATATTATATTTCGCTCAAGGCGTGAATAAAATGCAACATCACAGATAATGAACAGCATCACAGAAACAATACAGATATCTGGGATCCCCGGGTTTCACAGAGCCACTACTGAAACCCGACGTTCCCCTGGTCGTGTGGATAGCCTGTGCAATGAAAACCTAGACCCCTACGGGCGCGGCAAGTCACCCGCCAAAACCTGAAGCGAGGCAGCCCCCTTCAGCGCCGTGAATGGACCACCCAGCACTTCACGGAATCCGGTAACTTGGGCACCCCTCCTGGGTCAACCTGTACCCCCTACGAGTGCGGCGAATAGCCCGCCAATTCCAGACTGAAGCCCCTTCCGTCTCAATGCCATGAGATGCGGGCTTGTTGCCCTCCAGAACCCGGCTATCCGTGCACCCCTCCGCGGGGTAACCCTAGTACAGAAAGTAAAATATACATACACCGGGTACATCGACCGCAACCAGGTCGTGCCCCAAAAGAATAATACAATCAGGCAGTGACGGCAGTCCACATGTCGGACGCTCGCCCCGCAAAATCAAATGTACATAATACAACACTGTACTAGCATTGCATCCAGGCTATCCCCCACGACCGATCCGCAACATCACAGCAAATACATAGAACATCAACGTGAAAATCACGTTCGCAAATCCGTCTAACCGGGCTATAGCAGTTAGACCGGATTTACCGATCGAGTGACATTCACGGTCGCAGATATAATGTAAATACTGTGAAAACTAACGTGTTTAAATTTCGATCGACAAAATATCAAGAAGTGGGCCCCACGACATACTGGTGAACAGTAACAAAATCTGGGCAAAAACGATATATATCAAAGACCCCAAAAACCCACATAGAACAACCTGACAAAATTTGGGAGCACGTGCTCCCCACATGGCCGCGGTTGCGCGGCCTAACCAAGGGTTTGGCCGCGCTTCCGCGGCGGCTTCTAGGGATCACGACCCCAAATTTTGTCGTCATTCTTAGAAGTTCCTGCTCTGATTTTTAAGACATCCAGAAATCAATTTTGAGACCGTTTAAAAACAACAGAAACTGTCGGCTTGGATTTTTGTAGTTTTCGATTTCCGGTCGGATCGAAGTTTTAAACGCGTTAGCACAAGTTAGCATAGCAAAATGGTGAGGCTCTGATACCACTGTAAGTCTACGTTAGCGCCCCGGCAGTCTACAGACGCCAAATGCGGAATAAAACTTTTTAACTTGGCGCTATCGTATACTTTCACCCGGATCTGCCATTATTGCTAAACTAACAAACAGTAAAGAGTGTGGAAATGTTGTACCGACTGATCCGAGTCCTCCGGTCTTCATCTCCACTCCGATCTCCTCGCGGGATCTCCGTCCGTCTCCTCCTCGTCGGAAAGGGCACCACATCGCCTGTAGCTTTTACGGGCTCCCACCTCAATACCGAGGCAACTCGGGCGCGAAGCTGGCGAATCGACGCGTCCAAGATTTGCTGTAGGAAGTGTAGTGTAGAGGCTACTTGTCTCTTTGGGGTTTGTTGCCTTTGGATGGAGGAATGAAGATTGAACTTTGGAGGGAAATGAAGCTACCAATTTTGCAAGCCAAAAGAGATGAACAAAATGAAGCACAAAAATGAATCTCTCATTTTTCTTCTCTCCTCAATTTGTGGCCGGCCAATGCATCAAGGAAATGGTGGAGGGAACAAAAATACATGTGATGAAGGGAGGTGAGGGTAGTAGAAGTCAAGTGGTGACCATACCAAGAGACAAGAAAACAAACAAGCATGCTTCAACTCACATCAAACCCATACCCTTATCAAATCACAAATAAAGAAAGTCATGGTGCAAGAAAAGAAAGCTATCATAATAGATCTTTATGCAAGAACACCCCTCCACAAATGTAATTTGCAAAACTGCAAATTACCCCCTCCATCGGAAAAGTCCGGCCGGGAAAGAACAAACGAAAACCGGCCGGAACGGAATGCAAACTGGCAACTCCAGAAAACTGGTCCCGTAATAAATTACAGGAAAACCCCGACACTGTGCATACACACCCGCATCTGTATTCCGACCGGATACAAATGCAATGAGACAAAATCTACACTGTACTAAACTAGGACCGGCTTAAACCAAAGCCGGCTAGTAATATCCGTTCGATCCTGATCCGTGCAATACCGCACGTATCTGATCGAACCCTGCCATATACCTATACGGCTACTAGTACAAACCGTCCGATCCTGATCCGTGCAATACCGCACGTATCTGATCGGACCCTGCCATATCTCCATACGGCCTCTACAGCGTTTCGCCCGAAAACTGAGTAACTGAAAAGGTGGTAGACTCTAAAGACTCGTCAATACTATGGCTGTGGATTTAACCACTAGCACGTCAGAGGTATAAGCCAATACGTAACGGGCCACCAGCTATTGACTAAAAGGGACGTCGATGAGCGAACTCATCCTGACACCCTACTGAGCCTGTCAGTGACAATATCCGTGCAGTCCGGTCCGTTCGTCTATGAGTATCGCATGGCGGGCCTAGGGGGTTGGTAAAAGTCAGACCCCCAAAAGCGGTACAAGTCGTGTCGGAGTGTAGCCCAGAACACCCTGAGATACTACTGGAATACCTACCAGTAAATCTCCTTGCCTTGGCCAAGGACTTTGTGTAATGGCTCTCCTAGACACAGCACGACCTCACCCCCAATACCGGGAGAGACGAACCCCTGAAGATACGCTCACTGCCTCCATGTGGCTCGGGACTGTACCCAACTAAAACCTGTTTGCACGACTCCTTTGAGCCGTGGTAGGGTAGTAATCAAAGTACAGTGGGAACTCACACGAGACAAATGACGATCCCCAGGTCGATGAACTAACCTGCACACATGTCACCAGGGAACTGCCATCTGACGTCTGGTATATGACCAACTAGCATGTTCCCGGCGAGTCCTGTCCGGTGTACTCATAACCCAATGAGCACCTGTATACATCTTAGGTGATCCAACTGACACCAGTGGCTTGTGAGACCGGCCACCGCCCCTCGTCGGGGTCTCGACTGTATACACTAGTCTACTAATGGAGTATCGATGCCCGGTCTCGAAACTCCCACGACTAGGGACCTTTTAAGGATATGCTTGTAGACCCCCAGCTCCCACTTATATGATCGCCCTCATACTGCTGGTGGTCAAGCAAGAATCCTAGGGGCTCTATCAACGTGTAATAGCGACGTGTCATGTCACCTAAAGCAGTACACGATGATAAAGGTAAACCAGATAGCATACTATCATCTCGAGTAAGACTGTCCTACCGGGATAGGTCCTCCCTCAATCATTACAATCACGTACCTGTGACCTAATAATTGACTCTGAGGGCACTATCTCCAACAGACCACACATGAATATGGACTGCGGGGTCCTTAAACTCGTGGACCGGAACGTCCTTAAACTAATGTTGGACCGAAACGTCCTTAATCTAATGTCGGACCACCACGTCCCTAAACTGGAACATGGACCACCACGTCCCTAAACTGGAGCATGGACCGCAACGTCCCTAAACTACCTATGGACCACTACGTCCCTAAACTGGAACAATAGAGCCTCCAAATGCTCTTTTGCCGGATCTAAACGATCCCGTTTAAGTTGATCTTAGCCCCCAAACACGGCTAACGTATCCTTAAACATTCAAACGGACTATAAAACTTCAAATCAAGCTTGGTTCAAGGGTACATCTCTGAACTCCTCTGACATCTGCCGTTGTAATCCTTCAACGACGTTAGAGAGGTGACGAGTCCCGATGGCCAGATATTAAATGGATTATCACGTTAAGTTGATCTTAATCTCAAACAGGACTATCGTATCATTAACGAACGTTTAAGTTGATCTTAGCCGCAACGCGACTAATGCATCCTTAAACTAAAAACACCAAACCCAAATCTAAGTAAATACGGATTTGGACTAATCCACGTCCTACGGGCGACGAAATAAATAGTCTCCGTATACAATCCACGGGCAAACACAAACAAAACAAACACCCACGACACGAAGTGAAATTCTGGAGAAGGAGAAAGTTGTTACCGCGATGCGGTAGCGTAATTAACTGCAGGGGCTTGCGCCTGCAGGGAAGAGCGTCCCCACAATCAAAAACCCCTCAAGCGAGGGGAGATCTGACGAAGTTTGCTACATCGGCTGCATCCGTCCAAACCTCCGATACACGGTGCCATAAATCAACTTGGCATCTTCGGAGAGATGGACGGATAAAACCAAATAGCATCTGCCCCGAATCTCAAGCTTAGACGTCCCCACGTCGTCTCCGCCGCCATTCGGAGGGGAACAGATTCTGGCACGCCCGGTGGGACCTTTTCCTCTTTCCACTCCACACTTCGTGTGTCGTCTTCGCAAGCGAGTCGCGATTTGTTAATGGTTGCCTTTGGATTTCAAGTTACTAAGATTTGGTCTTTTGCCTGGCGCAGAAATCAAGCATCAATGACCTCAAAATGCTCGAACTGCTCGAAGTGCCAGTGCAACCGACACTCCACTTCACCTGGAGGTGTAGCATATGGGCCTCAAGCGGCCTCCGTCCTTACTATGCCTGTGGAGAAAGTGTCTCAGGCCACCACCGGCCTGTTTTTCGGGACCATGATCCCTCCTACAAGTTTCACCTTGGCAATACCCGTCCCGGAAGCTTCAAAGAAGTCGGTTTTTGATCGACTTACCACTTCCGCGACCCCTCTCAACGGGTCGCCCAACTCCACTACCTCAGTTTCCAACAGACTGGGCCAGAACGTCTGCAAACCCGCGATACCCGAAGCTGCCATCCCAAAGCGGATAGCCATCCCGGCTCAAACGAACAAAATCATTGGAAAGGCTCCTCCTTCCAAGAAGTCAGTCTTTACAAGGCTGACCATTCCGGTCGCTGCTCGAGGCGAAGTCCTCAAAGCTGTTTCCCCTGCCCAGAGATCTGTCTTTAACGGATTAGACATCGCTTCTCAATGGGTGTCAGTCTTTGATAGGCTAGCACCAATAACAGTCTCTTCTCAAAGCAGGGGGCATGACGAACCCACCCGTGTAGCTGAAACAGCTCCATCCGCAAGACACGCTCGACGTCGCCACTGGCGCCGAGTGAGGAAGGCTGGGGGCAACTCCCCCTCTGGGATAACTCTGCCAGCCCCAACGGTGGGGATCGATGCTGCTGTTCCAACCGGGAACAGCTTTGAATTGCTGAACACGGTGCGCAGAAACTCTCCTATTGCGGTGCTGAAGCGAACTCCTTCACCTGTGGAGAATACTCCAGAGAAGAAGCTAGAGCAACCCCTTCACTGGCTGTCCTCTAAAATTTACAAGGTCTGGCGACAGGTCCAAGAGTCGGTGATTGATGAAAACTTTCTCCGCCGACAGAAAAAGACGAAGGTTCGATAGGAGGAAGACTACTCTGTCAGGTTGAAAGAAGTAACGGTTACTCGGGTGTCCACTGCAACGACATCCTTAGCGTCAATCACGCAAAGAAAAGAAGGCCGCAAAAAGCCCCTGTGAACAAGGCGGACCGTAAAAGCGCTGAACACAAACGCCCCAAATCTGGGGGCATGGTGGTGCACACTGTTCATATGGCTTCTGGAAAGGAGGAAAGCCGCGCTTCGACGGGCCACCGACCGCTTACCTGATCCATGACAAAAGCCCAGGAGCAGCAACAGAAGCTTCAGGAAATGATGACTGTGATGGCTGCACTTACCGAACCGAAAGAAAGTTCGGAAGTATCATCAGAGCAGCGCCATGAACAAGAAACTGACGCTGACTATCTACGCAGAGTCCTCGAAAAGAAGGACAAAGAAGCCGCAGAGCAAGCGGCTAACATAAAACAGATGGCGCTCCTCTTCCAAGATATGGTAGGGATGATGTTACAGCCGGACTCTCCAGCTGAAGACCCTCCTATCATTGTTGGAGACGACAGAGGGGAGACACCTAATCCTCCTCCGGCTCTGTCAGCAGCCAAGGAAGAAACCATTTCCAAGGCCGCACTGGATGACTATATAGCTCGGCAAATACGAGCTCATCAGGCGAGTGAAGCGGCTGGGCAAACTGTTAGAACTGGACGACCCTATCCGGTCTGGTATGACCAAATCAGTTACCCGCCGGGATATACGATCCCTAAGTTCCACGTATATAAAGGGACAGGGAATCCGCATCAACATGTCGCTCAATTCAGGGCCTTATGCGGCAACACTGGAGGCGATGACAAATTGATGCTTCGCCAATTCGTCGGCAGCTTGTCAGAAACAGCGTTCGAATGGTATTCCGAACTCCCGAACGATTCTGTCAAGACGTTCGCTGAAATGGAGTTGCTATTCACTCTGCGATTCGCGAGCGCCAGCGAACGGGCCCCGATAACAGCGTTGATTAATGCCAGGGTAAGGCCGGGCGAGACGTGGGTCCAGTACGCTATACGCTGGCGAAACTTGTGGTCGAAATGCGAACAACGCATTGAAGAAGCGCCTGCGGTGGGCATGTTCGTGGGTACCCTAGACCCTCATGCCACTATCTCACAGTTCATGATGTTCTTTAAGCCGACCACATTCCAGGCTTTGATCGACAAGCTGGCCCAGATGGATCAAATGGGTCACAGACCTTCTCCCCCAAAGCCAGAACCGCGGAACGACAAGGGTAGAGGGAAGGCAACCTTCGTTGCGAATGCTCATCCGCAACCCAGCACCCCAAAGCTAGCAGATCAATCGGGAGAGAGACGGCGGTTCTATATTGAGAAAATGAGGTGCCCCTACTCATTCCCGCGGGATAAGACGAAGAAGCTGTTCGAGCTGGCTGTGCGCAACAGGCTTATCAACTTGCCGAATCCAAGGCAATCGCCACAACCCAACGAGGCGAATAACCCCAATTATTGCCCTTATCATCAAACGGCAAGCCATCCGATTGAGGATTGCTTCGTCTTCAAGGGATGGATTGAAGATCAATACCTACAAGGCAAGTTTACCCTATCTGAAAAGTGGAAGGTAAATCCACCCCAGCCGCACGCTCCAAAGAGGACGGACACGATGGGGGCAGCTTGTTCTTTTGTCAAGGACGAAAACGATGGAGAAAACCCATCAGACGAATCCGAAGACTACGTAGCGACTTGTCATGTGATCTCTCATTCACTGGCGGATGATGAAGAGGCTCCTTGCGCCGAGAAACCAAGGGCGAACCCTGAGCCGGAAATTCTACGGCCGTCAGACGAGTTGATCGATATCTTCCTGAATGAAATTCGCCTGAAAGCAAAAGCCAATCAAGAGCGTGAGATGGCCATATTGGAAAGAGCCAAGACACTCCCGTCAAATCAAAAGCCATCCACTGCGGATAAAAACAAATTCAAGACGAGAAAAAGGTTCGCCAAAGCCCTATCAGCCGGAATGAAGCTACCGCCCTCTAAAGAAAATACTTTCGGTGGAGTAGAGATGCATCCTAACTTCTGCTTATATCATCGGAAGATCATACATCCTACTGAAGACTGCGAATCCTTTAACTATTGGTGGCAAGGGTATGTCGCTCAAAAGCAACACTTCGACAGGACAAAATGTGAAGCTCGTAGACGTCGAAAAAATGCGATAGATAAGCGCAAAGGAGCCGCCGCCGACTGTCATGTAGTCGACTCCAAGGGATCGCAAATTATCACCTTTGGAAGTGACTCTGAGGAAAAAGCTGCCCTCAACCCTCTCCTCAAGGAATCTATTTCGAAAATGAAAGAATTGAGGAGTTGCGAGAACATTCAGCCGTGCAATCGCACGCTACCCGGGAAGAATCTCGGACCTGCAAACGACGGAGCGAACAAAAAGGATAAACGAAAGGGAAAAATGACCTTCGACGCCAACACTCAACAACAGCCGAGCAACTCAAAATCGATTGTTCGCCAAAACAACATGCGTCCACGCCCATCCCTCGAAGAGAGGTTGAAACGTCCTTACTCATTTCCCCAGGGTGAAACAAGAAGGCTGTTCGAAGTGGCAGTGCATAACAGGCTTATCACTCTACCGAAACCGAAACACCAGCTACAACTAAATGACGTCAACGATCCTAATTACTGCCCTTACCACCAAGTATTGGGTCATCTGATCGAAAACTGCTACACCTTCAAAAACTGGGTTGAAGACCAACACCAGCAGGGAAATTTCGCGATGTTTGAAGACTGTAAGGTGAGCCCACCACAGCCTCATGCTCCTAAAAAGGTGGATACGCTGGGGGCATCATGCTCATTCATAGAGAAAGCCCCTTAGACCGAAAAGTCGGTAAACTAGAGATTCGTCTCGAATATGGCGACAGCGGACCGCAACGTCCTTAAACTAACGGCGAACCGAAACGTCCTTAAACTAATGATGGACCGCAATGTCCTAAAACTTGCAAGCGGACCGAAACGTCCTTAAAACTACTACCGCGGCATCCTCAGGCTGACGCGATAAAAAAAACGGTACGTCCATAAGCAAAATGGGCACGGATGAAAACCCGAAAGAGCTCCGTGAGTAAAAACAGCAGGACTACCGGCGAGTGTTTGTGAAAACCCGAAAGGGCGCAACCTCGTTAAAATAAAAATAAAAAAAAGGGTATGTCCATAAGCAAAATGGGCACGGATGAAAACCCGAAAGGGCTCCGTGAGTAAAAACAGCAGGACTACCGGCGAGTGTTTGTGAAAACCCGAAAGGGCGCAACCTCGTTAAAAAAAATACGCTTATAAGGTCCTCTCGACCTTGTGAGGAGAAACCACCCGCGTGAGATCCTTACGACTCACAAGAGAGCAACACACTTAGGGATCCCCACGATTCCTAAGGAGAAAATACACTTGCGAGATCCTCACGACTCGTAAGGAGAACTCTCTTATGGAACCCTCACGGCTCATAAGATTTGAAAGTCTTAAGTTACCAAGACCTAAATCCGTGCTTAAGCAAACCCCCCTACAACTTCCGATATTGCCCTACAAGTGGCTCAATACTGACCCTTGTATACAATCCACGGGCGTGAATAAACATTTCCCTAATCAAGTTTCGTCCGCGATTGGGGATATGTACGCATGATGAACAACCCTTGTAAGTCCTCTCGACTTACAAGGAGAAAACCCTCTTGTAGGATCCTTACGACTTACAGAGAAACATACACTTAGGAATCCTCACGATTCCTAGGGAGAAAACACACCTACAAGATCCTCACGACTTGTAGGGAGAAATACCTTTGTGAGACCCTTACGGCTCATGAAGTTAAAAGCCTTAGTCGACAGGACCCTAACCCTGTTCGCTAAGCCACCTTTGTTCGACATCGACAAGAGGCAAATGATGATTCGCTCCTGGCAATATCCCAGTCGTAGCGGTGCTGATACCAAAATCGGTGTCTAATCCAAAGCTTGCGGCGAAAAGCCAACATGCATACGAAATAGCCGAAATGATGGGGTAACTTGCAATAAAAATCAGCAAGTAAGAATGTATGCATGAAAATAGCCGAAATGATGGGGCAACTCGTAATAAAAAGCAGCGAGTAAAAATAAAATAAATATCCGAAATGATGGGGCACCGCGAAAAAATAGCCGAAATGATAGGGCAATCGCGACCTTTGCGATATAAAAGCTAAAATGATAGAGCATCGCGGAAAAAGAAACAAAATGAAAAATGAAATTTATGCCCTACAGGTGATGTTACATCAAACCTTGTATACAATCCAAGGGCATAAACTAAGAAGGGATCATACTCCTCTCCCAGTTTTCATCATAAGAAGAAGCCAAATCTCGACGGGTCGCAAATGACCTAGAGGTCATCTCAACACTCGTCTCGTAACAACGGACACAACTTCAAGCGAAGCGGAACAGCGGCAACTCCCAGTTCCATGGCTCGGCGATATACATATCACCAAGAGTCAAACCCTCATTCCATGAAATACGGATACAATCAAAAAATTCCTGGCTACGTGGAACGCGGCTTATGTCAATCCTGACCCCGTGTGAAACATCCAGAGCAAAAAATTACTGGCTACGTGGAACGCGGCTTATGTCAATCATGACCCCGTGTGAAACATCCAGAGCAAAAATTCCTGGTACGTGGAAAGCGGCTCATGTCAATCCTGACCCCGTGGAAAACGTCCAGAACGGATCCTGGTCCTCGCAGAGCACGGCAATGAACCCGTATGAAGCATCCAGAACGGAACCTAGTCCTCGCCGAACACGGCAGTGAACCCGTAGGAAGCATCTAGAGCAAAAAATCCTGGCTACGTGGAACGCGGCTTATGTCAATCCTGACCCCGTGTGAAACATCCAGAGCAAAAATTCCTGGCTACGTGGAACGCGGTTTATGTCAATCCTGACCCCGTGGAAAACGTCCAGAGCGGATCCTGGTCCTCGCAGAGCACGGCAATGAACCCGTGCGAAGCATCCAGAGCGGAACCTAGTCCTCGCCGAACACGGCAGTGAACCCATGGGAAGCATCTAGAGCAAAAATTCCTGGCTACGTGGAACGCGGCTTATGTCGATCCTGACCCCGTGTGAAACGTCCAGAGCAAAAATTCCTGGATACGTGGAAAGCGGCTTATGTCAATCCTGACCCCGTGAAAAACGTCCAGAGCGGATCCTGGTCCTCGCAGAGCACGGCAGTGAACCCGTGCGAAGCATCCAGAGCGGATCCTGGTCCTCGCAGAGCACGGCAGTGAACCCGTGCGAAGCATCCAGAGCGGAACCTAGTCCTCGCCGAACACGGCAGTGAACCCATGGGAAGCATCTAGAGCAAAAATTCCTGGCTACGTGGAACGCGGCTTATGTCGATCCTGACCCCATGTGAAACGTCCAGAGCAAAAAATTCCTGGCTACGTGGAAAGCGGCTTATGTCAATCCTGACCCCGTGGAAAACGTCCAGAGCGGATCCTGGTCGTCGCAGAGCACAGCAGTGAACCCGTGCGAAGCATCCAGAGCGGAACCTAGTCCTCGCCGAACACGGCATTGAACCCGTGGGAAGCATCTAGAGCAAAAATTCCTGGCTACGTGGAACGCGGCTTATGTCGATCCTGACCCCGTGTGAAACGTCCAGAGCAAAAATTCCTGGCTACGTGGAAAGCGGCTTATGTCAATCCTGACCCCGTGGAAAACGTCCAGAGCGGATCCTGGTCCTCGCAGAGCACGGCAATGAACCCGTGTGAAGCATCCAGAGCGGAATAGTCCTCGCCGAACACGGCAGTGAACCCGTGGGAAGCATCTAGAGCAAAAATTCCTGGCTACGTGCACGCGGCTTATGTCAATCCTGACCCCGTGTGAAACATCCAGAGCAAAAATTCCTGGCTACGTGGAACGCGGTTTATGTCAATCCTGACCCCGTGTGAAACATCCAGAGCAAAAAATTCCTGGTTACGTGGAACGCGGCTTATGTTAATCCTGACCCCGTGTGAAACATCCAGAGCAAAAATTCCTGGTACGTGGAAAGCGGCTCATGTCAATCCTGCCTCCGTGGAAAACGTCCAGAGCGGATCATGGTCCTCGCAGAGCACGGCAATGAACCCGTGTGAAGCATCCAGAGCGGAACCTAGTCCTCGCCGAACACGGCATTGAACCCGTGGGAAGCATCTAGAGCAAAAATCCTGTCTACGTGGAACGCGGCTTATGTCGATCCTGACCCCGTGTGAAACGTCCAGAGCAAAAATTACTGGCTACGTGGAAAGCGGCTTATGTCAATCCTGACCCCGTGGAAAACGTCCAGAGCGGATCCTGGTCCTCGCAGAGCACGGCAGTGAACCCGTGCGAAGCATCCAGTGCGGAACCTAGTCCTCGCCGAACACGGCATTGAACCCGTGGGAAGCATCTAGAGCAAAAATTCCTGGCTACGTGGAACGCGGCTTATGTCGATTCTGACCCCCTGTGAAACGTCCAGAGCAACTCCTGACTCCGTGAAATGCGGATAAGGACAACTTCACCCATCACTTGCGGGTCCTCACGACTCGCAAGGGAATAAATTCTCTTATAGGATCCTTACGACTTACAAGAGAAAGCACACTTAGGAATCCTCACGATTCCTAAGGAGAAAACCCACCTATGAGATCCTCTCGATCCGTAGGGAGAAAAGTCTCTATAAGACCCTCACGGCTCATAGAGTGGAAAAATCTTAAGCAGCAGATCTGAACCTGCGGCCTAAGCCATCGCTACCTCTTGAAGAAGCCAAGACAGACTGCTCGCTCTATCATCTGTCAACCATGTTCACTAAGGTAACATGCGGATGATAAAAGGAAGAAGAAAGCGACAGAAAGAACACTTGACTGGCGTTGGATCAAGCATTCGAGACACACTCATTCATGCATGTGCAAAAGACTCAGGACGAGGAATAAGACAAGCTGAAATGGAAATTTTCTATTCATATCATAAAAAAAGGTTCTTACAATCACGGAGAAATAAATAATCACATTATTAAAATGTTTACAAAGGTATAACCTCAAATCCAGGGCACGGATTGAGGAATTCAAAAGTAAGGCCGTCCAGAGTTCGTCTGGCCTTTCTGATTATTCTTGTGCGCAGCCTCTCGCGCTCCTGTGTGTCAAGATCCTCGGCAAGCCCATCCGGCCTTCGGTAAGCAGCAACTATCGTCGTCTGCTGAAAAATTTGATGTAGGATGTCGATGAGGCTGTCCCGCCGTTTCTTCGAGATCAGCCCCGTCAGGTACACTGAATGCACCTTATCTTCGGCATCATCCAGCGCATTGAGCGGTAGGGCCTCGTGAAACCCTGGAAGTGCTCTCCATATTGCTCCCAGCACGACTTTTAAGAGAGCTGAAAGACGAGGAAGCAGCCAACCACCACTTGCGTTGAGGCGACCCATGACCTCCGCACACTGGGCGTCCGTAAACTCCTGGTTCTGTTGACGGCCCTGTACACGGATGTCCTCATAAGTGATGAACTCATGCAGGCTATATAGACGCACCGCCATGATACCTGAAGAAAGCAGTACAGGGAGATTAGCAGATAAGAAGATACAGAGAGTTAAGAGTTAAACTCCTTGAAAGCAATGCTTTGCAGACAGGAGTGACACCGATCAAGATCAGTTATGAAGAGAATTTGAAGAAAATCCCTTGAGAACATTGAGAGCTTTGCTCTACAAAGATAATATAATAATGATAATAATACCAAATGCCATCTTTAACTTCCAAGATCCATGAAGAACTCTTAAGAGTTCTTCTATGTGATTTGGAAGGAGCAAAGCTCCATTAATTAAGAAAATCCAAGGAAAATTTTTCAGAGAGCAGAGCTCTATTAATGGAACCCTAATAGGGTTCCCTCTAGTTCTGTTTAGACCCCTTTAGAGCAAAGCTCTGCTAAGTGAAACCCTAAATGGGTCTTCTGTAGATCAGGGATCTATTGAGAACAAAGCTCTTAAAATTGATTTAATTTAATCAAAATTAATATTTTTACCTAAAATTCTCTAAAGTTTGAACTTTTAAAAGTGTTAAACAAGATAGCAGGGCTCTGAGTTCTGAAAATAAAACTGTGAAGATGAAAATCATCTAAGGACCAAAGGTCCTATTTATAGGTATCAAATGCCCTTTCAACTTCCAAGAGTTGCCGCGATGGTTGGAATTCTGCCACCGCTGCGCTCACTTTTGGAAGGCCACGTAAGCGCAACGGTAGGGGGCATATGTTTACCCCAATCAGAGCAAAACTCTGTTCAAATTCCAAGGCGGGAAACGAAGCAACGCTTCTGTTTCCCTCAATCAGAGCAAAGCTCTGTATTGAAAATTAAAATTGAAATAAATGAAGCAACGCTTCAGATCCTTTGCGCTGCGCGCAACGCACCACGTGTCAAAAGCTGATACAATAGCGCAGCGCCCGAGACAGCGCACCCAATCAGAGCAAAACTCTATTTAAACTAAAATTAAAGGAAGCAAAGCTTCAGTTGCGCAAGCGCTGCGCTGCGCGACACGCGTCAGCGCAGTCGCTTTTGCGCAAGCGCTGCGTTGCGCGACACGCGTCAGCGCAGCTGCGCAATCGCAGCAGCGCTGCGCGACACGCGTCAGCGCAGCTGCGCAAGCGCAGCCGCACTGCGCAGCAGCGCTGCGCGACACGCGTCAGCGCAGCTGCGCAAGCGCAGCCGCTGTGCGCTGCGTGACACGTGTCACGCTCTGGAGCATTTGCGCCAAACAGAATTAAAATTCTAAGAAATCTTTCTGTTCTTCTTAAAACAAGAAGATTTTCTTCTGTAAAACAGAAGCCCTTGGATCAAACATCCAACGGTGGGGAAAATTCCCCAAATCACTCAGAGAAAGATCTCTTTAACAAATTTAACTAATTTCTGGGCACTATAAAAAGGGCCCTAGACCTCAATTCAAAAGGATGAACATTTTGTGAGAAATTAAACAGAGAGAGAGCTCTGAAGAATTGGAGAGAAATCCTCAAGAACAAAAAAGGTAAAAAGCCTTTAGAAAAAGAGAAAATTCTCTTGTGAACAGATCATCGATCTAAAAACAAGATCAAGGACCTTAAATAAAAAACAAATAAAAACAGTGCTTTGCACTTTTTATGAACCTTTGGTTCTCTGAGATAAGAAAAACAAGAGAGACTTGTTTTCTTTGATCTAAATTAGATCAAGAAAGCAAACAGTGCTTTGCACTTCTGATTATGAACCATTGGTTCTAGAATCTAAAGGATTCTCAAATTTATAGTACCTTGCACTTGGAGATCTGCACTGTTGCGCTCCTGGGTTGGCGCAAGCCACCTGAGAGCGCCGCGTGTCAGCATCTGAACCATTTGCGCTATGCGCTTTGAGATAGAGTTTTGCTCTCTGTAATTGGGGCAACTCACCAGAGTGCGCCACGTGTCAGCAGCGCAAGCGCAGCGCACTGCGCTTGCGCGACACGTGTCAATACTACAAGCGCTTGCGCTCTCTGATTGGCGCAAAGTGCCTGATAAATGCAAGGCTTTTCCTAAAGGACCAGGCCCAAATTAAAAGACCAAACAGGCCTAATTAAATAGATGCTCTGCATCATTTATAAAAGGGCAGAGCCCAACCAAAACAAAGAAAGATAATGCAGTGAAGGGGCAAGGCCCTAGCACAGGTCCAATAGGCCAAAGACAAATGAATATTGAAACTGGACTTAGCCCAGTCGTGGCCATAAGTCCTCAAATTAAATTGACTGGGCACAGCTGCTCCCTAAATCAATTTACATCCGTTTCGAGGGTACATCTCCGAACTCCTCTGACAGTTCTCGTTGTAATCCTTAAACGACGTCAGAGAGGTGACGGGTCCCAACGACCACACATGAATATGGACTGCGGGGTCCTTAAACTCGTGGACCGGAACGTCCTTAAACTAATGTTGGACCGAAACGTCCTTAAACTAATGTCGGACCACCACGTCCCTAAAGTGGAACATGGACCACCACGTCCCTAAACTGGAACATGGACCACCACGTCCCTAAACTGAAACATGGACCACCATGTCCCTAAACTGGAATATGGACCACCACGTCCCTAAACTGGAGCATGGACCGCAACATCCATAAACTACCTATGGACCACTACGTCCCTAAACTGGAACAATAGAGCCTCCAAATGCTCTTTTGCCGGATCTAAACGATCCCGTTTAAGTTGATCTTAGCCCCCAAACACGGCTAACGTATCCTTAAACATTCAAACGGACTATAAAACTCCAAATCAAGCTTGGTTCAAGGGTACATCTCTGAACTCCTCTGACATCTGCCGTTGTAATCCTTCAACGACGTTAGAGAGGTGACGAGTCCCGATGGCCAGATATTAAATGGATTATCACGTTAAGTTGATCTTAATCTCAAACAGGACTATCGTATCCTTAACGAACGTTTAAGTTGATCTTAGCCGCAACGCGACTAATGCATCCTTAAACTAAAAACACCAAACCCAAATCTAAGTAAATACGGATTTGGACTAATCCACGTCCTACGGGCGACGAAATAAAGTCTCCGTATACAATCCACGGGCAACCACAAACAAAACAAACACCCACGAAACGAAGTGAAATTCTGGAGAAGGAGAAAGTTGTTACCGCGATGCGGTAGCGTAATTAACTGCAGGGGCTTGCGCCTGCAGGGAAGAGCGTCCCCACAATCAAAAAACCCTCAAGCGAGAGAGAATCTGACGAAGTTTGCTACATCGGCTGCATCCGTCCAAACCTCCGATACACGGTGCCATAAATCAACTTGGCATCTTCGGAGAGGTGGACGGATAAAACCAAATAGTGTCTGCCCCGAATCTCAGGCTTAGACGTCCCCACATCGTCTCCGCCGCCATTCGGAGGGGAACATGGTGCATAACAGCGGATATTCAAAACCAAATATTTGTCGTCCAGCAAACAGCCCAGGCGATTTCCTCAAATATCACCAATTACAACAAATTCCGATATAATGAGGATGATCACCTAATTCCCAATAACTTACTCCCACTCATCATCTGTAAACCATACAGATGTGAGAATCATACCTAAACCATACAGATGTGAGAATCATACCCATATCCTAGAGTAAGTGTCTAATTGGGAAATCAGTTTTCTTTTAACAGTACACAGTGAAACTGAAACATGTGAATGTTTCGTAGTGGTATCCTGGTATTCTTAGTAATGTCTCTTCCATTATCCATATTCACAACTGTAACCGTATATTTCTTTGCCATCTCTCCAAATCCCTTTATATGTCTTTAGTCATTACCTTCTGCACACCCCTTTAGGCCAAATGGTTTTCTTCCTTCCCTACCGTTCGGCACCAGCCTATGATTTGGAAGAAAACTATCCAATAAGCATAATGGGTGTACTGTCCTAATCCTAGGAGCACTTGCAATGCGAGAGAAGGTGAAGATAAAAGACAACCGAATAAACCTTATTCCTATTTCTCCCGAACCAGAATCCATCCCCGAACTGGAACAAGTTTCTTTCGAGTTCGTATATAACCATACGATGGAGTTTCAAATAACTGTGGATCTTCGTAGTGATACGGAGTGTCCTGAAAAAATACAAAGGTGAAGTGGAAGTGGTAATGAAATACTTGGTTTGGTCGTGAATAGCAGTCGCAGTTTACTTTGCCCTCTTACTAATCTCTTTATTTGTCTTAACTTAATACCTTCTGCACACCATCGTTATGCTAATT
Source organism: Agapanthus africanus (assembly GCA_030015575.1). NCBI lineage: Eukaryota > Viridiplantae > Streptophyta > Magnoliopsida > Asparagales > Amaryllidaceae > Agapanthus > Agapanthus africanus. Next base: position 406,687,109 of record CM057337.1, read on the forward strand.
GGTTTTCTTCATTCCCTACCGGTCGGCACCAGCCTAAGGTTTGAAAGAAGACTATCGAATTTGCGTAATAGGTGTACCGTCCTAATCCAAGGAGCACTCGCAACCTGAGAGAAGGTAAAAGGAAAAGACAACTGAATAGTCCTATTCGTTTCCTCCAGAACCGAAAACCATCCTCGAATAAATTCCTTCGAGTTCGTATATAACCATACGATGGTTTTGTCCAATAGAAGTGGACGTTCGTAGTAATACGGTGTGTCCTGGAGAAAAGGGTAAAAGTAGGAGTGGCAATGAGGTTTGCAACTCTGACAATCCAAAAGCCAGTGTTTAAGAAGGTTCGGTTAATTTTGGTCACTGAGTCATAGTCAAGGGTCAGGTCATAGTCGCTGCCAAAGAGAGAAAAGAAACACTCAGCGTGCACTCAGAATGGTTATCACTTTATCTAATCAGGAAACCTCCCACTATAACGTCAAATTCTTCTCCAAACCTGAAAGAAGAATTAGTCGGGATCACCCGAGGAGTAAACCAACTCATCGGTGGGAATCAGGATCCAACTATCATCGCATGATAACGTGACGGAATCCGCTCACGTTATCACACTCCAGAAGGTATGCGCATATCTGGCAAGTTTCAGTTTCTTTAGAAACTCCCGATGTGATTTTTACCCCATACTCTTATGACCTTGACTTTGGCCAACAAATCATAAGTCATATGTCAAGTTCTACCCGTCATTCTCCAGGTTGATTTGAACCCACCCGTACCTACCCTTGACTTTGGCCAACAAGACAGTACGACTGCCCCAAACCAACGCATCTATCTATGCTGCATATGAATATCCAATAGCTACCAAACACTGTGCCTTGACTTTGGCCAACAAACACAGCTTGAATACTATTGACTATCCATATGAAATGACGGAGGGCTACGAATGGTTTTTGGCGAAAAACCTTTAACGTAATGAACTTGATATCGTTGAAGGAACCGGATAGCTTTTTTAAAATATAGTGGCGAAAACCTTTGCTAAAGAGGTCACTCCCGGTGAAGGGATTTCGGCTCTTTCCCCGTAGAATGAGGTGCAGGATATTCCAACTGAATACCACGATGCAAAGCAAAAGTAATCGACTATAGTGAAGTTATTGCCCTGACGCAAACTTCTGTCCAAGGGGTCACTCCCGGTGAAGGGATCTCGGCCCTTGCCTCGTCGACTGAGGTGCTGGATATTCATAAACGAATACCACTGTGCAAAACAAAAGAGAACGTCCTTGCAATAACAGCTTTTTGAAAAATGTAACAACATCAGAATAGGTTTGTTTTGCTTGCATTGATCCGAATCAACGCAGTCCGATCAATTGATTACACCACAAAAGAACGAAAATAATGATGTACGTATATGCCATCCGCATTCGCCACTGGGTCCCGTCATCACCCGTTAGGTTACTTAACTAACGACAGGGCGGGGACTAGACTAGCACGGATGCAAAACATATATAGCATCTACTAGTATATATATCAATATATAATATTCGCTCAAGGCGTCATAAAATGCAACATCACAGAAATGTAATAAGCATCACAGAATAATACAGATATCTGGGATCCCCGGGTTTCATAAAGCCGCTACTGAAACCCGACGTTCCCCTGGTCGTGTGGATAGCCTGTGTAATGAAATCCTAGACCCCTACGGGCACGGCAAGTTACCCACCAAAACGTGAAGCGAGGCAGCCCCCTTCAGCAACGTGAATGGACCATCTAGCACTTCACGGAATCCGGTAACTTGGGCACCCCTCCTTAGGTCAACCTGTACCCCCTACGAGTGCGGCGAATAGCCCGCCAATTCTAGAGTAAAGCCCCCTCCGTCTCAACGCCGTGAGATGCGGGCCCATTGCCCTCTAGAACCCGGCTATCCGTGCACCCCTCCGCGGGGTAATCCTAGTAAAGAAAGTAAAATATACAACGGGTACAACGACCTCAGCCCGGTCGTGCCCCAAAAGAATAATATATAAACAGGCAGTGACGGCAGTACACATGTCGGACGCTCGCCCCGCAATATCAAATGTACATAATAAACCAAACTGTACTAACATTGCATCCAGGCTATCCACCACGACAAATCCGCAACATCACAGCACAACACAGAATATCAACGTGAATGTCACGTTCGCAAATCCGTCTAAAAGGGCTATAGCGGTTAGACAGGATTTACCAATCAAATGGCATTCACGGTCGCAGATATAATGTAAATACTGTGAACTAACATGTTTAAAATTTTCGATCGACTAAATTTACCGAAGTGGGCCCCAAGCACAACTGTAGCACTCAAAGAAAATCTGGGCCCAAACAGAATATACCAAAAACCCTATTTCCATGTCAGAAGCCTACTGTAAAAATTTGGTGCAGTAAGGAGTCAAAGTGGCGGCGGAACCGCAGCAAATGCATGGGTTTGGCCGCGGTTCCGCGGTGGAACAGTGCCATCATGGCACCAAATTTTCACATAATGCATAAAAAACCCTGCTCGTATTTTTACAATGTACCAAATAATTTTTTGAGCACTGGAAAAATTCGACAGAAACTTGACATGGAAACGCGGTTTTTTTGAAAATCCGTTCGATCGAACTTGTAAACACGTTAGAGCAAGCTAGACTAGATTAATGGCGTGGCTCTGATACCAGTGTAAGTGCACGGCAGCGCCCCGGCCGTCAATCTGACGCCGGAATGCGGAAACGAAACTTTTACAAAACTTGTAAACCGGCACTACCGCGCACTAAAAACCCGGATCGGGCCATTAACCTAATGCTAGCAAACTAGAGAAAGGAAAGAGAGCTATACTGAGCGATCTGTGTCCTTCGGTCCTCGGCCTCCGTCCCGATCTCCTCGCGGAATCTCCGGTCTTCATCTCCTCGTCGGAAAGGGCACCACACCGTCGGGTTCTTTTACGGGCTCCCACCTCTGGACCGAGGCAACTTGGATACAAAGTTGGCGAGTCGACGTGTCCAAAAATACTGTAGATGAAGTGTAGAATGGTTTGTCTCAATGGGATAGTGAAGTTGCCATAATGGATGGAAGAAGAAGAATAAACTTTGGAGAGGGGTTAAGAATTTTGTAGCAAGCCAAATGAGATGAAGAAATTCCCCCCATCAAAATAAACTCTCTCCCACTCACAAAATGTGGCCGGCCCTCTCAAAAATGGTGGAGGAAAAATTCAATCATGAAGCAAGTGGGAAATGTGTGATAAAGAGGAATAAAGATCACATCAAGGTCTAATACAAATCCAACTCAATCCCATCTCATTTAATGCACACCATGAGCAAAAGAAAAGCATCAAAAGATGCTAGAAGTATCATGAAGCCACATTTATAAATGACACCCTCCACTAATCAAATTTGCACTTTTGCAAATAAACCCCTCCATCACGAAAATCCGGCCATGAAGGAATAAAGGAAAACTAGCCGAAACGGAATGCAAACTGGTAACTTCAAAAAACTGATCCTGTAATAAATTACAGGAAAACCCCGCGACCGTATATACATACCCGCATTTGTATTCCGACCGAATACAAATGCAATGAGACAAAATCTACACTGTACAATACTAGGATCCGGCTTAATCCAAAGCCCTCTAGTATTATCTATCCGATCATGATCCGTGCAATACCGCACGGAGAAGATCGAACCCTGCCATATCTCCATACGGCCTCTACAGCGTTTCGCCCGAAACTTGAGAAACTGTCTGTGGGAGACTCTAAAGACTCGTCAATACTTTGGTTGTGGATTTAACCACTAGCACGTCAGAGATATTAGCCATACGTGACGGGCTACCAGCTATTGACCAAAAGGGACGTCTGTGAGCGAACTCATGCCGACACCCTACTAAGCCTGTCAGTGACAATATTCGTACAGTCCGGTCCGTTCGTCTATGAGCATCGCATGGCGGGCCTAGGGGGTTGGTAAAAGTCAGACCCCCAAAAACGGTACAAGTCGTGTCGAAGTGTAGTCCAGAACACCCTGAGATACTACTGGAATACCTACCAATAAATCTCCTGCCTTGGCCAAGGACTTTCGTGTACTGGCTCTCCTAGACACAGCGCGTCCTCACCCCCAATACCGGGAGAGACGAACCCCTGCAGATCCGCTCACTGCCTCCATGTGGCTCGGGACTGTACCCAACTAAAACCTGTTTGCACGACTCCTTTGAGCCGTGGTAGGGTAGTAATCAAAACACAGTGGGAACTCACACGAGACAAATGACGATCTCAGGTCGATGAACTAACATGTACACATGTCACCAGGGAACTGCTATCTGACGTCTGGTATAATCCCAACTAGCAGGTTCCCGGCGAGTCCTGTCCGGTGTACTCATAACCCAATGAGCACCTGTATACATCTTAGGTGATCCAACTGACACCGGTGGCTTGTGAGACCGGCCACCGCCCCTCGTCGGGGTCTCGACTGTATACACTAGTCTACTCTGGAGTATCGATGCCCTGTCTTGAAACTCCCACGACTAGGGACCATTTAAGGATGTGCTTATAGATCCCAGCTCCCACGTATATGATCGCCATAATACTGCTGGTAGTCAAGCAAAAATCCTAGGGGTTCTATCAACGTGCAATAGTGATCAGTAATGTCACCTAAAGCAGTACACGATGATAAAGATAAACCAGATAGCATACTATCATCTTGAGTAAGACTGTCCTACCGGCATAGGTCCTCCCTCAATCATTGCAATCACGTGCCTTTGATCCAATAATTGACTCCGAGGGCACTATATCCAACAATTAGAAGGATGGGAGAAGATCCTGGAGGGGAGTTGAAGGACTAGACAGGAGCTTCGAAAGAGGGCTGAGGGTCTTGGAAGGTGTTGAGGGGCCTGGAGGGTGACTGAAGGGAGGTCGGAGGTAGGGAAAGGGCTGTAGAGGGTCCAGGTGGGGTTTCGACGGGCTTTAGAGGATCTTCGTGGTGGCTGGAGGGAGATCAGGGGAAGTTGACGGTTCTGGAGGGAGAGCGAGGGTGAAGGGGGCGTGGCTGGAGGTCCTAGGCCATGGCTGGAGGGATTTCGAAGGTGATGTAGAGGGAGATCAAAGGGGAAGTTGACGTGGTTGGGGGCAGAAGAGATCGAAGGTGGTGGAGCGGCGGCTGAGAAGGGGAAAGGTAAATTTCGGGGGGGTTTATTTCTTTCTCAATTATTTTCAAAGCACTGATACCATGAAAATATTGAGAGGAAAATAATCTTATTGGCTTGATTAGAATAAGAGTTTATACAATCTATATATAGAGTTATAGATCACCTCTCTATCTCAACAAATCAACTAACTAACAAACACAACATTATATTCATAACTAATATATAATAACAAATTATGTATTCATAACATATCCAATTAAGTTTCATGCCTGCACTAGCAAGCCAATAGAAACTAATAACAAAGACGAAATATATAAATGTATGCACAAGCCACATTTCAAACAAAATGGAATCGGACAGAACTTCTGGAAATATGCGGATCCTTTTGAACCTCATATCTAATTTTCTTTTGATTAGAATGTACCAAGCATTCAAAAGTTTCGTGATATAATGAATATTCAGGTAAAAATCATCATCTCAGACTTCTTCATCAAAAAAACTTTGCTCTAAAACACCGTTCTGAATTAACAAGGCCACATCGAAATGATGGATTCTTTCAAAGTAATACTAACTACGCATCCCAGGTAACTATGGACATGGTAGAGCTTACTTGCGACTCAAAAAATACCTTATTTTCTTTCATTTCTTACACCGCAAGAGACCTATCCCATTCCGATTAAATATGAATATGACAGAAATTTATGCTTGAAATCTTGTCCCTTGTTCCTCTTATGTCTCTCTGGCAACATTTCGTTAAGGTGGGGGCGATTGATCATCCAGTGTTACAGAGAAGATTATAATGCTTATGTTTATTGATAGTATTATGTCTTTGAGAGGCTATAGCTTTGCCTAATTGCAAAAAATAGTATTAGAAGGGATTATAAATGGCTTCCTTCTTAATTCTCTTTCTTTGTTCTCTTTTTCAGAACATTATAAACTCTTCCCGATTAGGAAACATCAACATTCAAAACCAATATATTTTAGACCAGAATTTTCATTCTCCATATTTTTTAATGGAACTGGATGCTATAGCCATACCCTCTTTTTATTATTGGCATTTTCCACTCTTTTAACCGCAAAAATATTATCCACGGAGATATCTATAAACATGGGAATGCAGATTATTAACATAAGCGCATAAAATTCAAGTTGGAACATGAACGAACATACTTAAATGGTCCTGATCTTGAGCCAGGGTCAACAAGCCCATTGAAATTGTCCCAGCTCAGCTTGTAAGATTAGCAGAGCTGATCTAATTTGGATGAATCCAGCATATGCGCGGGTGGCCGCAGGCCGAAAGCCAAGGAAAGAAAACGGAACTTTACCCAGAGATTTATCCACTATAACCTAATTTGTTTGTGTGCCTTGCCTTTTTCTCCCTTTTTTTGAATAACAAACCGTAACCTGTTGCATGTAGGGTTTGAATACCGGACCTCTTGCTCAACTACAAAGAGGTTTTACCACTAAGCTATAGTATCACTCACTGCCTTGCATGTTATTTATGCAGTCAACTGTAAACCTCTATATTAGAAATTGCCAATTATTTTTTTTATCAAAATTGGGCCAGTTGTTAAAAAATGGCTCCATGAAAGTTTTGCACAAAGTTCAACCACCCGTTGACCACCTTATGTAAACCCTCTCTTCGTTAGTGCCATTAATTGCTTGTGGAGGAAACTGTAGAGTTCAAAAGTCTAAGTTCAAATTATCGTAGACTGGAGAGAGTAGTCTAGAAGAAACGGAACAATTATAAACTGCAAATTATTTTATTATGGAAAATCATAAATTTGTAATTTGAAGTAATATCAAAAACTCCATTGGAATCAGACCCTAAGCATCCAAAAGGAACCAAAGTCTACTAAAGGCAATAGACAACAGTAAGCAAGCATGCAATCAGAAAACAGTAGAAATGGTCATCTTATTAAAAGTTGATGATGGCATATGCAGCGGGAGGACAGCATTAATGGTAAAATATAACCATATACAATACAAATGCATCTCCCGCCCACATGGAAGTGACAAATGAAACTTGTAAATTGATAAAGATCTGAAATTGATTGAAAATACAGGGAATAACATGGGTGTGCTAACATGAGAGGTGGGTGTGCTAACATGAGAGGTAATCTAACAAGCACAAATAAAAGAAAGATGACCTAAGTTCATTTAACCATAAATTTTCAGTAAACAGACTACATCAATAAACAAAGAATATAAACTTACACTTCTCGAATTGAATTGAAATAAATCGAGCTTTCATTCAAGACGAGAGATAAGAAGGACATCAGTGCGAAGACCTGGGAAAAAACAGTAAGGTTAGGAAGTAAAAGCAATAAGTATGCATGCATGCACATATGAATTATCAACAAAAAGCATCCAATCATTTTTAGTTCATCTGCTTGAATCCTTCTCTATAATTTGTTTGCATAAACGTCTAAGAGATAGACAAAGCGAGCCCTTCACAAAGACTTCTCAAAAATCACCTTCAAAGACCCCGCTTCTTTACTATGGATCTCTATGTACTGAATTCCAACTACTAAAAAAGGATAATCTACATAGGAAAAGAATCAGGTGCGAAGACAACACACAATCTTATGTGACTAAACTCAACCACCAGACCATCACTTACTATATTGTCTGATGTGAACTTGCATATGCACGCTATATTGTCTGATGTGAAATTGCAGATGCAAATGTAGATATGAAATATGTAAAGTGTATGTCATTGATATTAAAATGTTTACCGATGCATGCAAAAAGCACACACAAAAGACAGGAGAACAATGATAGACACGTGGGCATATGCAACACCATGTTTCATGCAAAAGGAGAGATATTTACACCTGACCTGAAAACTACAATTGCAGAAATTTGCAAACATGAAACTAAACATAAGTATTTTCATAAAAGTTCCTCAATTTTCAGGAAAACTCCATTTAACTATAAAATTTATATTAAAATCCATCGACCTATCACATCCATTTGGACACATTAGTCAAGTGAACATGTGTTATACCAGAACTATAAATCCCAACTAACCCCCAAATGACACTTATCCACTTTATGCTAACCTATCAAGGAGGGGAAGAGACAGTTACGGTGGGTGAAGAGCGGAGGAGAGCGAGTTGCGTTGGGCAGAGAAACTCGAGCTCAAGCTTGCGCTTGGATTCTTCAAGTTCTTCAAGGGTATCGAGGACCAAGGTTTCATGGACACAGGGACACAAATGTGATATGACAAGGAGGCACGGCACAATCCCAAAATATAGGATATGGGGACACAGCGATACATTCTCTCTTTCTCAATAAAATATCAAACTACTAGTCTACAACTACTTAAAGAAAGAAAAATTAACAAGTCTAACATTCAAATAAGCATATCATAACAATAATATTATAATATACAACCGTAAGTCATTCTTCAAATTTGACACCAATAGTATCTAAAATATAAAATAATAGACCAAGTGATTAACAAGTTTTTCTTAAGTAAAATAAAATAAGTAAATAACAATCCAAACTCCAAATGATAACTATAAAGACATCTAAAATGTTCCATCTATTTTCCATCATCAATAAACAACGGTATTTCCAACTCTGGTTCATCCAATGAAAGACCAGCAATTTCCAAAAACACCGGCACTATCAAATGAATTAAGGGAATCTCCATCAAGGTTTCATGACTTTGATTCTCCTTTATATTGCATGAAACATCGAGAATGGTTAGAAACGCATCAGACACATGTGTCTTATAAAATAAGAAAAATTTAACATCCAAATAAACACACCATGAAGATAACATATGAACATGTATAAGACACATACAGGAGACGCATTGGAGACATATACAACACATACAGCATGCCGAGCATGTATACGGTGTGTCTGATACGTGTAGGGAAAGCATAGGACTCTAATACATGTCGAACATAGATATGGCAACCCGTTGGAAATATCTATACAGCCTAGTTAAGGATTCATAAAGGTGAGGAGCATAAATTTTTCAATAGGATATTAAGGATCAATAAAGATTTAGGATTCTTTTAAAAAGAAATAAGAAAGCTAAATGGTGGTTTATAAAATTTACCCAAAATTTATTGTCAAAGTTAAGTTATGTAATACAGATAAATGAAATACTAGTCACCCATCTTGAAAGTCAAGTCATTTTACACAGAACTACATCAACATTGAATGAAAATACTTCCAAAAATCGAATATAGAGTGCATACCAGATGTATATTAACCGGAAATAAGATTATTCATAAAAATGAAACCCCAAAAAAGCTATGGACAAGTTAAATTTGTTTTGTTGCTTTCTCAAGATAGCGTGTTTCGTAGTAGTAATGTTTGGTTTCTTTAGTATCGATGATTGTCATTAACAAACACCAATTATTGATTAGGGACCATCAGTTAGTGCGTATGATGTCTTTATTATGTCTAGCATGGATCCTAGAAAACCTGAGTAGCTCATGTTTTATGCTACTAATACTGATATGCCATATAATTTAAAAGCTTCAGTTAAAGTCTTGTGATTACGCTAATGTGTTGAATGCTGAAAGCCTTAGCATTCATGAAGTAGCCAATTTATAGATTGAGTTTTCTTTGAGGAATGGAACAAAGAAGGAATGATGTATTTGGATAAGGTGGAAGATGATGTCTTCGCTAATGATTTTTTTTTTTGTGAAACCATGTGATTTGGTGTTGAAAAGGATGCAATTTCCCTTCGGTGTGACGCCGGTCGTTCTTGATTGTTATTTACTCATATTTTCACAACACACAATGTTACCCAAATTAAAAGTTCCATAACTAAAAATAGTTGTGCTACCCATCATTATAGAACTATGATTAAATTGGAAAAAAATGTTTTATCATTTCAAATGATTATACCTCAAAAGACATTATGATTAGTTACAATGATATAAAGATTTGCTAAAATAAATCAAATTATGTAAGAAGATAACCAAGAAGAAATAAAAGTTTAAGACGTGTATTGATGAGAAATTGAATCGATAGCATCAAACCATATGTATGGTGATTTATCCACTTAGAAGAATGATTCTTTGCAACTAAATTTAAGGTCACTTGGATGCTTGAATTCTATCACCTTTTCCCTAATTTATTCTTGTTAAAAGGGTTCCAATGTTACTTAACAAGCAATGGCCAGCAAATTTTATCATTTTTGGCCTTCATCTAAAGACTATATACTTGGATTGCTGGAGTTTATCCATATGCAGGTCAAGATTTACGCATAAGGAATGTCATTCATGGAAAAATTAGGAAATAACCTTAAAGATTTATGCATATCTTATTTTTATATACCATTCAAGAAGTGAAGATTTACATCCATGAACTTTTTAACTATTCTTATGATATATCTATAGAATGCTAACAAGTTTAGAATATACTTATAGCATTTGTAGTTTTTTAGCAAAAGCATATTTGTAGTTGATATTCCTATAGCCATATTTCTAAATTTGTGAAAATTTCAAACGATGATACAAGATATTTAGGAAACTTCTCAATTAATGATTTTCATGATTATGGTGGAATTTTAATTGATTACTTCAATTAAAGGTAAGCATTTTATTATTGATCTGTATTGTAGCTTACGAAAGAGATATTACGTGGAATTGCAGTCGTAAAAGAATGCAAAAAGTTAACCATGAATTAAATTTAGAAAGATAACTACAAAAGATGACATATGATCTTTATTATATGATATAATAATTGATTTATAGAGATAATAATGAATACCTTCAAGAAAAAAGGATTAATGCTCTTATATAGGGTTAAAAAGCTTTACTGTGTTTTTTATATATCACCCCTAAGCTTATGCACATGGTTTCAAAACTCAGCACCTCTAATTTGACCGATTTTAATCCCAAAATAATCGTCCATGTTCTTATATAGACATTGACACCAAGATGTTAATCAATGGTATTAGGTTCACCAATTGATTATTGGAGTTTTAGTATTATGTTTATTAATGGGCAGCATATTTAATGATGGGTTAATAGGTTTATTAATGAATTGTTGTTTTATTGGACATCATCAAATACAGAAAAATTTGAAAAAGATTTATACTTACCTTTCTAACATATTTTAAATCACCTAAAAATTTCTAAAACATCACTAATTTCTATATTTCTACAAAATATTTAGAAATTTTAAATATTTTAGAAATTTACTAGAAACCTAATTATAAAATTTGATATTCCAATCTAGGAAGGTTGGTACAGCTAAGATAGCCAATTTCAATCCGAAAATGATCGTTAATATTTTAAAAGCGAGAATAAAAAGCGAAGTTATCGGTAGGCCTGTCAAATATACCCGAACCAGATTACCCGACCCGAACCCGGACCTGAACATGCTAATTTTTTATCAGGTTAACCCATCCTGACCAATTTAATAAACAGGTCGGGTACGGGTCAAGTATCATGACCCGTTTCGACTCGTTTGACCCGAATGCATTATCCCTAAATCGTTCGTTTTCTCTCTTCCTCATTCTCTGGTTTTTTTGGTTCTATTTTCCGTATATCCATAAATTTATTCATAGCATCAAATTTATAGTGGTTAATTTTTATTGCTCATGCATAAAACAAAAAAAGTAAAGAATCAACTTAGGTCAGGTAACCCAATTATGACCCGGCCGAAGATTAAATGGGTCAGGTCGACACGACCTAAAGATTAAACGGGTCAGGTATGAGGTCTTAAAAAACTACCCAATTATCAAATGGATGGGGTCGACTCAAACCCAACTTTAGGAAGGTCAAAGATGACCCGGCCCGATTATGACACCCGACCCATTTGACATTCCTAGCTATCGGATGGTCTAACTTCTTAAGCGCCACTTTAGCGTCTCCTTAACGATCAATTTTCAATTTTACATATTTATTTGTATTGTCTCCAATTAATTGTTTAATAATACATTATTAATTGTTTGATAATACATTAGATGTTATTATGTTTTTATCTTTTTTGTTATTTTCTACTTTTATTGATGACCGGAGTGTATTTTCAAAGGTGTAATATTTAATAACAATGAGAAAGTACAAATTATTGTTAGGTTTTTCCATTCAAAAAAGAAAACAATAAAAAATTAAAAGAAAGAAGAATAAAAGGAAAAGGAAAAGAAAAAGAAAATGCTAAAATCAAAGAAAAGAAAGAACTAAAAGCGAATAAAAATAAGTATTGTTAGGTAAACGTGATCATCACGGTCGCCATATCTTTAAAATCATTAGAGCGTTAGAATCGTTAGAGTTTATGGTAGAAAGTATAAGAGATACTAACCGAATGAATAAAAAATAGATAAGCAATACAAGTTGATTGTGAACGTCCAAAGACTATTAAATAAACAAATACATTAATTTGGTCTAATATGTGACTCGATGATCTCATTCTGACGCTATTCTAAATATACCTTTAGTACACTCATTATAGAATACAAAGGCAAATAACAGAATGCGATAATAAATGTTGTTAAATGCTATCTTATATATCTATTCAAATATACTCTTTTAAGAAACAAATGACATTGACTTAAGCCGATAGAAGGGTAAATTGCAGACGGTGTTTTGAAAACGGAAAGAAAAGCTAGTACGGCTGGAGAGCCCGGCTGCCTAGGCAACCACTCAACCCGTATAAACATCAGTAAATACGTATTTTGGGTTAAACATTGTTCTAATGGGATTTTATTTATTAAACATTAGTTCTAATAGGTTTTTAACTATTCTTGTTTATTTTTCACTTGCACATGCCTAGATATGCATTTTCGAAGGCGTAAATAATTAAAAATGCTAATTGACGGTGAAAACCTAATAAATAAAAAAGATTAAGAACCAATTAAGAAAATTTTGAGTGCAAATGAGGAAGACAACATAATTCTGTTTGAGATCACCTTTCCCTTTTATGTTGAAGCGAGACCTGCATCTAGTGTTCAAATCCAAAGTCGAAAATCAAGAACTAAAATTGAAGTCGATGTTCGTTGCTCGTTATCGTCTAAGGCAAGATCGAGACCATCGTGGTCGAAGTTCGAAGATGAGATCTAGATTCGAGACCCTTATGGTTCTCGAAGACGCCATCGTCATCTTGTTTGCAGGCATGACATGGCCGCGTGTTCCTCATGATCGAAAAGAACACCTTAATCCGATTGGGGAATAAAGCCAAGGATTTAGGGGTAGAAGTATTTGGGGCTAAAACAACCATGATATATTATAAATTATATACTAGTAAACAAAAAAGTACATATACAAGAATATAATAATAAGCATAGTACCTAGATTAAATGGGCCAATGCAAGAGGGTGAGGCTCTTCATGCCGCATAGACGGACACTTTTCAAAACACTATAATCGTCTGAAATTGACATCGATGCTGAAATTTTAAACCTTGTTTATATATTTCTAAATTTTACCTCGCAAACTTTATGATTACTTCCTCTAGCAAAATAAACTTGTTATCCCAAAAAAAATTTAACTCAATCGTTTTTTTACTAGGGTGCCATTCTCTATCCCTTCATCCTCATTTTTTCTCTAATTAAAACCCCTTCTTTAGATCCATGAACCCATTACTTCTATCCCTTACCCTCTTCTCCAGTTCTTTAAACGTATGAATCCAAAAAATTCCTCCTTTAACCCTATTAACCTAACAATCTCATACTACCCTTCTCTATCCTCATGAACCAAACAATTCCATCGTCATCCTCAAACTATCATATCTACTCAAATTCCACCTTGATTCCTTTTCGAAACTCCCAACTCTTCATAGCCTTTTCAATTATCCCCCATTGTAAAAGCCTTTCAAATCCTAACAAACTAAATGGTTAAATCTTCAAACCGACCAAAAACATCATAAAATCCTCCAAACAAACAATCATCACTTTCTGGTTATATCATGTTTGAACCATCTATACCGTCCTTTAAAAGAACCGTCAAATATAGCCTTTGATTTCTAACCTAAGTAAACGTTTCAACCCTAATTGTATTTTAAATTGCCGAATAAAGTATTTGAAGGTAAGAACATAAGGAAGCCTTAGGATCATTATTTGTGAATGACGATCAATATTAACGGAATATATTTATTAATACCTCAGATGTCTCTAGCTCTCACATAACGCACACTAGAACTCCTCTAAATCAATGAACTAAACACTCTATCTCTACCCTCTTCTCCAATTCTCCAACTCTATGAACCTTACAATAACCTCATGAACCTAACAATCTCATATACCAAATTAAATCAGTCATATCATATGCTTATTCATGTGTTAACTCCAACCATGCTAAGATAAATCTAGATCGTTATGCACACCAGAGTTCTAAATTGTTAAACCCATTACTTAATGCACAAGCAACCTACAAGGAACTACAAGGAACGGTGCACTAGAAGCTACTAGGTTGACTTATTATTATGTGCATGTATGCTTGTATGTTTATCGCATTAATATAAGCAATAGCAGCCTACATGCTAATAATTAATTCTATTATTCAGTACACTAGCAACCTCCAGGTCAACAGCTTATGTGTTTACTAGTAACTAGAGAAAAGTTATAATATATGATATGTATGCTCGAATCTACAATGGAACATTCCCGTTCCTACAAAATAATGCTTCGGTTTCTATTGTAAAAAGCTCACCAACATTATATGTTGCAACTCAATTGTAGGTGAACTGGTGAAGCTAAAGAAAATAAATTGCGTTGCAGAAGTAAAGATCAAGTATTATGGTTTAGACTATTTTGATGTTTTTATAGTTGATGTTTGTAAATATTCTTTTGAGGTCACCATAAACGGTACATCTACACATACCCACGTACTTAATATAAGCTCAAATGAAGAATTCATTTAAGACGTTGATCTTTTGTTCCAAATGCAATTATGGTGCAAGTTCCAAAACATGTTGTGAGTGTGGATATACACATTTCATATTCATGTAAATTCACAGTTTTAATTTCCTATAGATGATAGCAAGGTCTTATAAGTTTAAGTTGAGACTTATGACCGTTATCCTACCAAGCCATACTAACCAGTTGTGAGGTTGTGGGTTATGGCACACTATATAGAAGCAACGCCTGCTTTCTAGTCTCTAGATCTAACTAGGGTTGCCTACAGCAAATTCTGTCAATGTACTATTCCTTCCATTTACTAAATAACATTAAGACAACTGTCACCGAAGACATGCTTATCCAACAGTATGTTTAAGTTTAGCCAGCCTCCGCTTCATCAAGAATATACAATCAGCCAACAGCCAGTGCCTTTTCATCAATTTCAAATGTTCAATCAGCCAACAGTTTAGATCCAAATCTGGACCCTTGCCAACTCATGGGTCATAGATTCAGACGTGAATAACTCGAAAGATTGATCAAGGTCCCTACCTTTCAGCTTGCACTTATTATGGAACATGCCAATAATGAATGTTGGTCCTCACGTCTTCTCGTTGGCATTCCCTGATTTCTCACCAGGTCATTTCCAGCAATATGTTGTTACCCACTTAGTTTTATGTATTTAGAGTAAAAGTTTAAGTCTAAAGGTTCTTAACTTCTATTTTTCCCAAAAACAACCTACCATCGAGAGACTCACTTATGGCAAGGCAGCTCATTGCTTTCTTTCTCCCTCCTGGCTCCTGCCGCCTCTAGCTTCAATACCTCGGGGGTTAGACTATTGTGGTTCAATTCTCTTCTCTAGTTGAAAATACAGTCAACCTTCTCCATTATTTTCGTAAATCCTTCATTTGCTTCTTTGTCCCTTCTCTCTTCTAGTTATCTCTTTATTTGTGAGGGACAAATAAGACCTCTCGATCAACGAACAAGGAAACAAAACGAAAAGGCCCGATATGATCCCTCTATCAACAGTTTATATCTTTTAGCCAAGTTGTTTGGGTACATCCTGATGATATTATGCTCTTCTAATCGAGTATTTATTTCGAAGTTCAATTACTTTAGTTCTCCATCACATTCTTGAGGTTTTATTGTTAGAATATAAAATATATTCCATCAACCCTCATTATAATTTCAGAGTTTTTGGTGCAGTGAAAGGGACACTAAGATAAAATCTAAGGAACCCAGATTCGAATCCCGCCACACACGTATTTAAATGCTGATTATTAAAACAGAAAATACGGCTGCGCAAAAGCCTAGGCCATGGCCCAAAGGGCCTTCAACCTGCAGGACGTATTAGAATATAAAATACTAGGCCTCAACCCTCATCATAACTTCGGAGTTTTTGTGCAATGGAAGGGACATTTCACACTTATAAAGCTTTAATACAATATAGATTAGAAGAAAATTTTTAATTTGGGTTATCAGATTCTAGATCCATTTCAAGTTATATAATCTGTCATTTTTTAGTCATAATCTAATCAATCTATGAAGTACAAATTATGAAATTTTCAACCTATGAAATTCTAGGAATGATGTTTATATATTGTTAGGGATATATGAGCTAGAGACCATTATTGTATAGTACAAGATTGTATATTACATTTTGGAAGCTTGGGATATATACATGTATATATCAGTCTTGCTCAATATGATAGTATGTTATCTGGTTTGTATCTATCTTAACATGTATATATATTTCTTTTTACGTATCGCTAATACATATTGATAAAGCATGTAGGATTTTTGCTTGACTACCAGCGTTATGATGACAATCATACTTATAGGGGCTGGGTTGTCTATAAGCACATCCTTAAAATGATCCCTAGTCGTAGAATTATCGAGATTGGGCATCGATACTCCAGAATAGACTAGTGTATACGTTTCTTATCCCCGTTATGGGAGATGGCATGTCCCGCAGCCATTAGTATACGGTACTAAAGATAGTAACGTGTGCTTATTAGGTTATGAGTTACACTGGACGGACTCACTGGGAACAGCTGGTTGGTATTATACTAATCGTCGGATAGCAGTTCTTTATTGACATGAGTACAGGTTAGTCCAATGACTTGACATCACTATTAGTCTCGGGTGTGTTCCTACTGTACTTAGATTGCTATCCTACCACGGCTTTAAAGAGTCGTGCAAATAAGTAGTTGGGTGAAGTCCCGAAGCACCTAAAGGCAGTAGGTGATAGAAAGGATTCGTCTCTCCCGGTATTGGAAGTTGATATCGCGCTGTATACGGTTGGCCAATACTACAGGTCTCTGGCCAGAGCAAGTGAGATTTACTGGTAGGTACACCAGTAGTTTCTCAGGTTGTATTGGGTTCCACACCGACACGATTTGTCGCGCTATTAGGGATCTGACGTTTTACCATCCCGTAGGCCCGATATGCGATACTCTTAGACGTACAGACTGGACTGTACGGGGAATGTCACATATAAGCTTAGTAGGGGTTCGGACGAGTTTTCTTATCGAACTTCCTTTCGACGGATACCTGGGTATCCATTACGTACAGCTAGTGCCACTGACATACTTGTGGTTAAACCCACTAGCAGCGTATTGTCGAGTCTTTAGAATCTCACATAGAGGGTTTCCCGATTCAGACGAAACGGTGTAGGTTGTGTATTTCGATACACTCGGGTGTTCGATTGAACACGTATATTTATACACATGCTTTAATCAGACTATTTAATAGTACTAGCAGATTTGAAAGACAGCCAGATTTGATGCTGGTATTATATTGCTCTTTTGGGGTATTTGTATTTTAACACGAATACGGTATTTATACGAATACGAGTATTTGTATGAATACGGGTATTTGTGTTTTAATATGAATACGGGTATTTGTGTTTTAATACAAATACATGTATTTCTTTCTAAATATGAATACGTGTATTTTGTATTTTCGGTACAAATACGGTATTCGTATTTTGGTAGAAATACAGTATACGTATTTATTATAAATACGGGTTTGGTATACTTGTTTATGTACATACATTTTACATGTGTGTGTATGTGTATCATGGTGAGGTGGCATCTCTTTCTCTCTCATGTTCTCATTTCTTCTAGGGTTGTGAGGGACTGTGACTCGTACTAGTAAGTCACAACCCACCCACCTTTTTTTTAGTGTTATGACAAGATAAGAATAGAGAGTGTAGGATATTATCAAATGTTGATTTTTCTTGAGTTGCCATTCTCTCTTCATCTTCTTCTTTCTTCACTTTCTTCCAAGAGTTATGAGGGATTAAAAAAGAGCATCTTGATTTATAAACTACACCCCTAAGCATCTTGTCCTAGAAAGACTTGATTTTTAGTTGCTTCGTAGAACCTATCACTTAAACCAGCATTCTCGGGTAGATCGTCTTTGATGCGGGAGTTCGACTTCGAGAGCTTGATTCTACAACCCTAGGAGCTCAAGGAGTGAACCATTCAAGACCCGAAGGACCGTCTTCAAAGGTTGTTATACTAACCTAGTAGCTAAAACTCTTGTTAGTTTTGTTTTGTTTAGTGTTTGGGCTTGTATTCTAGGGTTTTTGTGAGTTGTGCTCAAGTATTTTTAAAGTTTTTGATTCCACAAAGCCGTAGTAATCACGGCAATGAGCACCACGCACTTACATATATCACCAGTGATTAGTAGTTGACGTTAAATCTCATGCAAGCGTTTAAAATCTAGATTAAAGCATACGTGTATTCCTAGTATCTAGGCTTTATGTTAAGATCTTAAATCTTTGCTCTCTACGTTTGCATACGCATCATAATCAAGCATTGTTTTTATCATCCACATAAAAATTTATTTAGACCTTTTATTCCATCCTGCTTCAGTTATGCGACTTAAATAATAAGTTATACCGCAACAGTCCAAGTTTTCCCATACGAATTATGTCTTGATTTGGACAGGAACCAAACATAAATTGTACTTGAAAGACATGTGACAATAAATCGATTGAGTTGGCCAAATCACATGGGCTTACAAAGGATCAGGCTTCCTTTTCCTTAAACAGTGCAAATGAGAGGACATGAATGCAAGGCACTGCAAAGAACAATCTGGCTAGATTAAACCAAATGAGAGGAAGGAAAATATGAAATAAATATATTCCAAATGAGATGCATACAATCCAACGCTGCAAAGAATAATATGGCTAGATTAAACCAAGTGCGAGGAAGGACATGACTGAGTAAGACTATATCAATAGAAAGCCTTTAAATCCAAGGCAGTGATTACATGCATGGAATCAATTAAACCATCACTCACTACAAGGAATTGTCTTCTATGTGTTGGGTTACGGCAGCGTCCCGGTCATCAATCCGTGATCAAATGCGAAATAAAAATTTATAAAACTTGGCGCTACCACAACCGATTACCCGGATCTACCCATAAGTCCTACATAACAAAACATGCAAAGGAGTTAGAATGGTTATACCGAATAGATCCGTATCCTTCGGTCTTCAACCATCATCCCAAGCTCCTAGGGGCTTTCTTGATCAAGCTTGATCTCCAATCTCCCTCCATCGAAGATGATCCACCAGATAGTCTATGCAACGAGCTCCAACCTCATATCCGAGGCGACTAGGGCATCTAGATCGCTACTCGAGATACGTAGATGAAGTAGAGAGTGATGAAAGATTAATTTGTCTTAAGACGCCCAAAGATTCTCAACTCATGAGAGGGTTTGGGTGGAGCTAGAGAAAGAAGAAGATGCCATGAGAATGAGGTGTTGAGAGCAACTCAAGAAAGAGAAAAAGAAATGAATAATGGTTTGTGTTAATTTTTGTGTGTTGTGAGAATAAACAAATAATGGGGCCATCCAAAATATCTTGAGTCAACTAAAATATCTCAAGTCAATATAATCTAACAACAAACAAAAACCCTAAGCATGCTAGAATAGTAACCATGGGTCACTAATTAGCCATACCACAAAAATGCAATAAATACCTCATCCTACACCTCAATAACCTTTTAATCCAAAAATGTCTAAACCATGATGAGGTGTAATCTTCTAAAAGTAATCTTGTAATGCATTACAAAAATACCCATCTTCCGTATATACATACCCGCATCCGTATTCCGAAGAATACGGATACAAAGAGACGAAAATAATCCAACAATATAATATTAGGATCCGGCTTAAACCAAAGCCCACTGGTATTATCCGTCCGAACATCATGCGTGCACAAGTACACGTATGTGATCGAACCCTGCCGTAAAACCATACGGCCTCTATATCGTTTCGCCCGAAGCAGGAAAACCCTCTGTGTGGGACTCTAGACTCGTCAATACGCTGGGAGTGGGTTTAACCACAAGCACGTCTGCGGCACTAGTTGTACGTAACGGCTACCCAGGTATTTAGCGAAAGGGAGGCCGACGAGCAAACTCATCCTGAAACCCCTACTGAGCCTAACAGTGACAATATCCGTACAGTCCGGTCCGTTCGTCTATGAGTATCGCTTATCGAGTCTAGGGGGTGGATAAAGTCAGACCCCTAATAACGCGACATTTAGTGTCGGCATGAAACCTATCACCAACTGAGAAATTCCCGATTCTCGATCGGTAATTCTCGTCTATCCCGGCCGAGAATTTCTGGTGATGGTCATCCGTGCACTCCGCGACATCGACCCCCAATACCGGGATAGACGAATCCCCTGTCCGCTCACTGCCTCCATGTGGCTCGGTACTGTATCCAACTAAAACCTGTTTGCACGACTCCTTTGAGCCGTGGTAGGGTAGTAATCAAAGCACAGTGGGAACTCACACGAGACAAATGACGATCTCAGGTCGATAAACTAACCTGTACACTTGTCACCTGGGAACTGCTATCTGACAATAGGTATAATACCAACTAGCATGTTCCCGGCGAGTCCGTCCGGTGTACTCATAACCCAATGAGCACCTGTATACATCTTAGGTGAACCAACTGACACCAATGGCTTGTGAGACCGGCCACCGCCCCTCATCGGGGTCTCTATCCGTATACACTAGTCTACTCTTGTAGTATCGATGCCCAGTCTCGAAACTCCCACGACTAGGGACACTTTAAGGATGTGCTTATAGACCACCCAACTCTCAGGTATATGATCGCCATCATACTGCTGGTAATCAAGCATAAATCATATAGGCTCTATCAACATGTAATAGTGATCTGTAATGACACCTAATTATCCACTGAATTTAATCAATATCCTGAACCATGCCTTCCTCAGTATCCGCTTGGACCACCTGTCCAAATTACTGCCCCTCAAAAGAAAGAAAACTAAAACTCTGACAGTCGCTCTGTCATCCAGGTCACCTTGGAAGCCTGGAATGATAGCCGTCTCCCGAAGGAGGCTGCTGTTACCATATCCCATGACATCCACTTATATTCATAAACTGCTTCCCAACGTTCTTCAGGATTGGATCAATATAAACTTATTGCAGCTCGTGCAAAAACATCAGGTGTGGTACTTGACATCTCATGATTGACTCAATTGCCTAAGCGAGTGATATGCCAATCATGCACATCCCTCTCCCGTTTAGTCTGTAAGACACCTTTAGAGAGGGTGACTCCATCACCTGCAAGTACACCACCATGCCAGGAGTCGTCCATTCTAAAACCTCTTTATAACAGTGTCAAAGCACCCAGATTGGGAAACTACCAAATCTAGATCTAAAACCATAGATCTGGTTACCAGAATGCATGATATATTATCTATATCCTATGTGGAGAAACCACTGTGTGACAACCACAGTATAACCGATCGTAGTATAGGAATTCACTTCCTATAAAGTGCATGTCATCCAAATACCAGGACATCACACACTACTACCTTCTTAACAGATCCATTTCCTATTCTGATGAAATCAAAGCCTATGACTATCACATCAAAAATTGATGATCTATCTCTGCTATACTTGCTTTAGTCTATAAATAGACACAAGCTACTTGTCCACTATGCTTTCGCTGCTCCCACTGACTATAACAACCCTCTGGCAGAGTCGTATACACGTATACTTCTAAAGCTAGTTTAGAACGACGCTATACTCATCCTCCTGCCGGGTCTCATAGTCTAAAACAGCAGTAATGGCAGGTCTGGATAAACAAGACCCCCCCTGCCACCGTTTCTGAGGATACCGAAGTACCTCTCGGGCGCTTGAGGTTACCCACCATATCTACGGAGTGGCTAATGGAATGTCAAACCCGATTAAATCTTTAGGTTCTATTAAATTTTCAGTAATCGTTTGTGGTTCTGGAATCACTTCCAGTTCAACCATACTCCCACTACTGTTTTCTGAAAACAATTCATTTTATTAAAACTGTGGCGAGTCAAGAACAATATCACTATTGATCTTCCAGATGGTAGATAGTCAATCCTCGTCATAGCCGGGATAACCCACAAACTGTCATTACAGAAACGTGCCTTGAGTTATCCAGAGTCTGGTTTTAAGCATAAGTCGGACAACTCCATATACCTTAACATCGTTAAGATATGAACCATTATATATACAATATAGAAACAGAAGCACTGATTTAATTGGAACCAGATTCAAATCATGCAGATGTCTCCAGTGCATGTCAACTAAATGGATCGGTATTACTCAACTAGGAGTGCATCCAGATATGAGTAAGCTGAAAGAGAAGCAAGTTCTCAAAACCGTTACTATCAACTGAATACCAAACACAAGTATCTACATCTTCGATCACCTTGAAGAATCCTGATACTTGCAACGCATGGTTCTCTACTTTATTCTTGTACCTATAACTTCTCAAAACTTGGACCTTGTATTTCTACGAAACACCTGTCTAAAACTGGAGAAGTTACAAGTAAACAGAATATAGTACGAGCACCAACCCCTGTGTCCTAATGGACACTGGACAACATACGATACCTTGTATAAATCCCCTGAGTTGAATAACTCAAACCCTGTGCGTCGTAGGTTGAAACATGTACTATGGTTAAGAAGAATTACACCGCTGTTTAATGCTCCTTACCCAATCATCAACTGATATAGGTAAATGTCATGGACATAATTTCAAAAAGTTATATCTCACTTTATAAAATAAACGTACAGATATATCGGTTTGAAATTGGTGCATAACAACGGATATTCAAAACCAAATATTTGCCGTCAGCCAAAATTCCAGGCGATTTCCTCAAATATCACTAATTACAATGAATTCCGATATAATGAGGATATAACTTACTCCCACTTATCATCTGTAAAACCATACAAATGTGAGAATCAAACCTGGTAAATACATAACCTGGAGTAAGGATCGGGAAATCAGTTTTCAATTAACAACGCATAATGAAAATGAAACATGAAAATGTTTTCAAGGGGTAACCGGGTATTCCTAGTAATGTCTCTTCCATTATCCAGATTCATGACTGTAACCGTATATTTCCTTGACATCTCTCCAAATCTCTTTATTTGTCTTTACACATTACCTTCTGTACACCTCCCTTAGGCTAAATGGTTTTCTTCCTTGCTTACCGTTCGGCATCAGCCTATGGTTTGGAAGAAGACTGTCCAATAAGTGTAATAGGTATACTCTCCTAATCCTAGGAGCACTCGCAACCTGAGAGAAGGTTAAGATAAAAAAACAACTGAATAATCCTTTTTCTATTTCTCCTGAACCAGAATCCATTCTCGAACTGGAACAAGTTCTTTCGAGTTCGTATGTAACTATACGATGGATTATCCAATAAATGTGGATCTTCGTATTGATACGGGGTGTTCTGAAGAAATTCAAAAGTGAAGTAGGAGTGGCTATGATATACACAGTTTGGTCATGAATGATAGCGGTCGCAATTTACTTTTCTCTCTTTCTAATCCCTTTATTTGTCTTTACTTATTACCTTCTGTACACCACACTTAAGCTAATTGGTTTTCTTCCTTCCCCACCTTTCGGCACCTGCCTATGGTTTGGAAGAAGACTATCTAATAAGCGTAATAGGTGTACCATCTCCTTATCCTAAGAGCCATCACAATCTGAGAGAAGGTAAAAGGAAAAGACAACTGAATAGTCCTATTCAATTTCTCCAGAACCGGAAACCATTCTCGAATCTGAAACAAGTTTCTTCAAGTTCGTATGTAACTATACGATGGTCATATCCAATAAATGTGGATCTTCGTAGTGATACGGAATGTTCCGGAGAAATGCAAAGGGTAAAAGTAGGAGTGGCAATGAAGTATGCAACTCTGACAATCCAAAAGCCAGTGTGTTTTAAGAAGGTTCGGTTAACTTAGTTTATGAGTTGTAGTCTAGGGTTGGGACATGGTCGCTTCCAAAAAGAGAGAAAAGAAACACTCAGCGTGCACTCTAATCTAGATCAGAATGGTTAATCACTTTATCTAATCAGGATATCTCCCACTATATCCTCAAATTCTCCTCCAAACCCAAAAGAAGAATTAATCAGGATCATCTAAAATCACCCGAGAAGTAAACCAACTCATCAGTGGGAATCGGGATCCAACTATCATCGCATGATAACTGTAAGGTTCTTAGGCACTAGAACAAGGTTCTACGAGGCATCAAACATGCCGTATTTTAAAATTTCATGTGTCAAACAACCTAAGCAAGGATCTTTACTAGAGAATTAGGGTTATAAACTTAAAGCAAACAACTTTACTACTAAGTGAGAGGGATTACAACCTTTGTAGCCCGTTCCTTCGCTTCATAAGCTCCGAGTTGAACTCCCTTCGCTGCGATCATCATGCTCCCAGACTCTAGTGAGGCTCCATGAGGTGAATGAGACATCCTTGCATGAAAACTTCACAATCCAAGATGATCTAGATTGAGGAAACACAAACCCAAGATTTCACTTCACTAATGAGGTATTAGTGAAGCAAACACCCTAATCTAAGTGGCTAGAATAGTGTTAGTTATATGTATGCCCTAGAGGCCATTACTATACATGTGTTGTATATTGTAGTGGATGCTTGGACATATATAGGGAGGACTTTCTTGCTCGACATGATAGTATGTTATCTGGTTACTCTTTACCTTAACGTGTACACTGATTGTCTCTCTGTTACATGTTGGTAAAGCCCTTAGGATGTGTGCTTGACTACCTGGACTGTGATGTGGATCATACTAGTGGGGACATGGTAGTCCATAAGTACATCCTTCAAGATCCCTAGTCGTGGGTATATCGAGACGGGGCATCGATATACCAGAGTAGACTAGCGTATACCTTCTCGACCCATACAGATGGGCGATGGATGATCCCATATCCATTGGTGTTTGACATTAGAGATGATATACGGGTACTCAATGGAGACTGGGTACACTGGACGGACTCACCGAGAACTCCCAGATGGTATTATACCTTACGTCAGATGGCAGTTCTCTGGTGACACTGGTACAGGGTAGTCTGTAGACCCGAGATCGTCATAGAGTCTTGTGTGATTCCCACTGTGCTTTGATTTCCACCTTACCACGTCCAAGAGGGCGTGCAAAACGGTGGATTTTGGGTACAGTCCCGAGTCACATGGAGGCAATGAGCGATAGGAGGGGTTTCGTCTCTCCCGGTATTGGGGGTTGATGTTGCGCTATGCTCGAATGGCCGTAACAGGGAAGTCCCTTGCCAGGACTGGTTTAGAGATTTACTGGTAAGTGTTACCAGTAGTTTCTCGACCCGTTATGCGCCTCATATCGGCATGACTTATCGGTTATTGGGGTCTGACGTTTACCACCCCTAGAACTGATATGCGACATATCAGACGAAGAGACCGGACTGTACGGTAGTGTCACTGTCAGGCTTTTTGCAGGAGTTGGAGCGGGCTTGCTTGCTGCTCTTCTGATCGCTCAATACCCGGGTAGCCGTTACGTCCAGCTAGTACCGCTGACGGCTTGTAGGTGTTTGATATGATCATCACCTACTGCCGGCGTATTGACGAGTCTTTAGAGTCCTACATAGAGGTTGTACTGGCTCAGGCAAAACGAGATAGGAGCGCATATGTGATATGTGCGGGACCGAGAATGATGCGAGTATGTGATACCGTATTCAATTCTCGCGATGATTGCATCGATTGGTTGTATGCGATATAACCTAGTTATCGAATAAAGGATTGATTCGATAAGTCGATACATTGATATTAGTCGGTTATATGCGATATGACCGGATCGTTAAATCAAGTGTTGATTTAATGATTTAATGTATAATTATATATTTGATATATTACTTTACATTAACTAGTATTGGTTCACTTAAGATTGATTTTCTCACTTGATATGCACAAGTTGTATATGTGATATATTTTTGTGCACAAGATTGTATCATGTTTGATGATACATGCAAACTTGGGTGTGCATGCTTTAAACCATAGTTTAGGTTAATGGTTAAGGTTTTATTTATTTATTTATTTATTTAATTTGGCAAAAACCAAAATGTTGGCTTTATTTGTTTTCTTGCTTGAAGCTTCATGAAGTTTCTTTTAAGCATCTTTGAAAATTCTAACCATTTTGTTTTATGCCTTAACATAACCATCAACCTAAACCCTAGTTTATTCTCTACATGAGTTAACCTCACCCATGGTTGCATTATGATAAGTCTTCACTTGATTTTCTATTATGAAATTATTCTTTCATTCTTTTCTCTTCTTCTTCTTCTTCTTCTTGAAGAAAAAGATATAGCTTGCTAGAAAATTTCAAGTGAAGATTTAGAGTGAGAAATCAAAATCTAAAGAGTACCCACTTCTTATCTCACCATCCTCTACTAGACTAGCACTTTAGTTTAGGATGTTTGCTTCACTAATTCTATGGTTGTGAGGTAGAAGCTTGAGTCCGTATTCTCTCGACGTAGATCATCTTCGGCATCGAAGACTTCAAGCGATCCCGTTGCAATTTCTCATAGAGTCGTCCGAGAGTCCGGAGTTAGATGATCGCAGCGAAGGGACGTCGTCACGGAGCTTTGGAAGCGGAGGACCGGATCTACAAAGGTTGTAGTCCCTTCCCTTAGTGATAATTGTTATCTACTAGCTTTATGTTTCGCCTAATCTCTAGTTAACAATCTTGCTTAGGGTTATTAAACACCTAAAAATTTTAATCCGGCATGGTCGATGCCTTGTAGAGCCTCATTAGTGTGCCTAGTAACCCTACAGTGGTATCAGAGCCTAGCTAGAGCTTTAGGCGATGTGTTAACGAAGTTAAAACCCCGATCGAACCCGGAAACGCAAAACTAAACCCCTCTCTGTACAATTTTTAAAATCTGGGTTTTTCCAGAATTAAAAATACCTAAAAAATTCAGCAGGCTAATATAAGAATTATGGTGAAAAACGAGCCCCCAATTCCTCAACATGGCCACGGAACCGCGGCAATAAGCCACCTTTGGCGGCGGTTCCGCGGCATTGTAAGGGTATTAGGGATGGATTTTTGCACAGTAATTCTTGTCTCTGTGGTTACTATTTTATGGGTATTTTTAATCTGACTCAAGTGTTGAGTATTTTGGGGTTTATTTTGTTATCGTCGATTCGATCGGGAATTTTAAATTCGTTATTGTTTTTCCGGGTATTTTAAAAAAATGTTGAAAAGTTCGACCGGATGTAAATACCCACTTTTTTCCCTGTCGGGAAATTTCCAAGTGTTGGATCTTTCCGTAGTTTAAGAACGTTCGAAGTAGTGCAAGTAACGCGATGGACCCTCTAGAAGACAACAAACCTTAACTCGATTATGTGACCGTCTTGAACTGCCCTTTGAACCTTAGGGTTTGGGGCAGTACGGCATGCCACATGTGAGGCGTTGGCTTGACCCTTCTACGGTTGGACCGTTGGTACTGAGACATGAATGAATGTTTTTAAACTTATTTCATGTGTTGAGCTGTTTCGAAAAAACTTGGGTGTTTGATTGTTCGATCGAAAAGTTTAACATTTTCTCTTAATCTGGAATGTGATACAATATTTGGAATTCACAAGTAGTTATGAGATAACTACTATGAATGTTATAAACATAGCACTTTAGTCTCACTTGATCGGTTGCCACGGAATTTTGATGCGATCAAAAGTCCGTCGCAATCACGTAGCGTACGCGGATACTCGCCGGATAAACTTAATAGACAGCCACACCCCTTAGCCCCAACCAAGTGACTGTAGGAGAACCCCGTCGCCGAAAGCATCCGTTCGGGTGCTCGCGGCAGCGGTGTTCCGCCTTAGTGCACTTCGTCGACGGCATCCGGGGGTGCGGCCGTCTACCAAAGTTTGCAACGAGCATTCGATCACTTATCGGGAATCTTGTTGAATTGCCCGACTGATATTGAAAAGTGTTTTCGATATGGAGACTAAAATGCGGGATTTATAATTGTTAGGCATGCGATGTCTAAGGAGGTTGCGGATTCCAACTGTTGTAGTTTCACACTTTCTTTTCTGCGACCGTAAGTGTAATATGTGATATCGCCGGTTTCGTTGCTATATGTCAACGACAATTGGGATGCGTATATTTACTTACGTTGATGACATGTGATGTTCTGTGTTGCTGAATATGTTATATTGGATCGTCGCGTTTTGAATAGCCAGGGGTTTTATGTGAGATGAGGGATTTTATTTTCATTCATGTAAAATTCATTGTATGTAATATTCTTTTATTGGGGCACTTCCAGGTTGCGGAAGATATCACCGTTGATGTATATTATTTACTTTCCCGCACTAGGATAGACCCAAGGAGGGGAGCACAAGTAACCGGGTTCTAGGGTCCAGAGGGAGACCAACTCGAGGAGTCGAGTCCGGGTCTCCTAACTCTAGAATTGGTAGGGTTGCTTGCCGCTCTCGTAGGGGTCTAGGGGTGTGGGTTTGGCTATTCATCGCGACCGTGGAATCCGTGTTTTATAGAGGCTCAAAATAAAACACGGACGTCCTAGTATATCCAATATTTCATATGTTTCTTCTGCTGCGATATCTGTGATGTGATCATTTGATGTGCTGCGATAAATGCTGCATATAGTATATATGATATATTATATAGACGTTACTTATGTTTTACACCCGCGCTAGCCCTGTCCCGCTCTGCCGTTAGTTACCTAACCTAACGGTGCACGAGGGGACATCGAGGCGAATGCGGATGGCATAAGTGTAGGTCGTATTTATCTGTGATGTTTAGGTGACTTAAATGATGGGACTTCATTAATGTGATTAATGAAATAAAAGAAACCTAAGATGTTGTGGAATCGAATTTTCAAAAACAGGTAGCTACAGTTCTTTCTTTGCATCGCGGTATTCCTTGTAGAACATCCTGCACCTTATTCGATGAGGAAAGGGCCGAGATCCCTTCACCGGGAGTGACCCCTTTAGCAATAACTGGCAGATGCTACACACTCAGTTTGTCTTTTGATTGCTTCTATAGTTTCTGCTTTGCACAGTGATATATATGATATATCCGGCACCTCATTCGACGAGGAAAGGGCCGACGATCCCTTCACCGGGAGTGACCCCTTTAGCAAAACTAGAAAAGCCTCAAAAACACTCCATTTTAAAATCATTTGATTCTACAACGATATCAAGTTCATTACGCAATAGGTTTTCAGAAAAACCTGTCGTAGCCCTCCGTCATTTCAGATAAGTCCTGCTTAGTATTCGTGCTGCGTTTGTTGACCTTGTCAAGGCGCAGTGTGCGGTAGCTGACCAGTATTTATCTGCTTATGCATATGATGCAGATTGGGTTAGGGTAGTCGTACGGCCTTGTTGACCTTGTCAAGGGTCGTGCGGGTGGGTTTAATTCAATCAAGAAATGACGGGTTGAACTTGACTTACGGTCTATGGTTTGTTGACCTTGTCAAGGTCATAGATCGTTTGGGGCAAAATATTATCGGGAATTTCAAGTGTTGAAATTTGCAATGAGATTGCATACCTTTTATTAGATAGTTGGATCCCGATACCCACTGCGAGTAATTGTTACTCCTGGGAGAGTTTTACACATTACAATTAGCCGATCAAGTAGGTGTCTAGAAAGGTGTTAACGGGTTACGCCTCTGGGAAAACGAGGTTTACATTAATTAGGTTCGTGCGAAAGCAAGGGGGACCTCCCTCAAAGTACCGACACTGGCCTGGCTGAAAGATTGGCGAACTTGTAGCGTGTAATTAATCCCGGCTAGTCTTTCCTTTTAGGGTTTGAAGGAAGATTTGATAAAAACAGTGGGAGCCATCCTGATTAGATAAAATAATAACCAATCTATTCTTGCAAGAGCACACGCTGAGTGTTTTCTTCTCTCTCTCTCCAGGTAGCGACCATTTCACGCCTTAATCAAGATAAAAATACGGATTATTGACCGAACCCGCTTGTTATACTGAGCTGGGGAACGTTGGTCCCGCTCCAACTTATAAATGTTATAAGACCGAGCAGGAAATTTGAGGAATACCAGATTTCCCGTGCCGTCCAAACGAAGAGAGTGCATGTTGATGCATCATCTTCGGGTGTGTTCATTACAGAGAACTGTTTCTCAGTATCCTTTACGTCCTGGGTATGTGATACCAGATCAGGATCCCACATATATGATCTATTACATGTGCTACAGATAGGTAGAGAACTGAGAACGGGTGATAAGTTTCATGAGATAGAAAACGGTGCAAGTGTTGCAGCCAAGTCTGTTGGTCACTATCACCCTGTATTACCAGAATACATTGATTCTGAACAAATATTATTAGATACCGAACCTGATATACAAAATCATATCAGTCTCTTTATCAGTAAAGAAAGGATATAATTTTGTATTGTTGGATAATGTTTTGAACATTTCCTATATCAAAAGTTGATCGCTTCAGGTACGTTATCTAAAAGCATTGATGTTCTAAATCAAACTACAGTTCTTAGTATACAGAACACACACAAGAGGAAGAGTTCATAAATGAACGGATCCTTCTTGAGGCATTGTAGACTAGGTCATATCAATGCGACCCGACTAGCGAAGTTACATTTAGATGCATATTTAAATTAGATTGAATTTACATCTTGTGTAACTTGCCAGTCATGTCACAAAGATATAATGACACAGCTCTGTTTATTGAAAACAGAGAAAGAGTTAGTGAACTTTTGGGATGAATACATGCTGATGTATGAAGGTCCCCTGTCTACATATGCCAAGACCGGTTCTTTGTACTTCATTACATTCTCTGATAATCTCTCAAGATTCAGACATATGTTCCTGTTGAAACACAAATCCGAACTTTTTGAGATATTCACGGAATATAAGTTAGAAGTAGAGAACCAAAATACGGGTATAAGTATTATGTCCTTTGATGCGATCAGAGAGGAGAATACTTGAGCACGGAATTCCTGGACTATTCTAAAGGAGAATGAGATTCTCTCTCAGCATTACTCCTCCGTATACACCATAGCACGATGGTATATCGGGACGGAGCAATAACACCCTATTTGATATGGTGTGCTCTATGATGAGTACTACTGAGTTACCTATTTCTTTTTGGGAGTTATGCACTTGAGAAGTTGCATACCTATTGAATAGGGTTCAAAACAAATCAGTTGCCTACCACTTCATATGTGATATGGAAAGGGAAGAGCCTATTTCTTAAGTTAGTTAAGATTTGGGGTTGTTCGGCCTATGTCTAAAGGCAAAATCCGGACAAGCTCGAGGCAAAGTCAGATCTGTGGAAGTTTGTTGGATATCCCAAGCATTAGCAAGGGGATATCTTCTACCAAACCGAGGAACAAAAATGTTTTATTTCTCAACATGCCACCTTTGTGAAAGGGAATTTTTGAGAAGAAATTAGTGGTCATGAGGTAGAACTGGAAAAGGTTCCAGCTATACAAATTACAGCAGATGATTTGGTAGAACCAAAGGATTCAGTAGATTCCAACGAACTTCAGCCTCTCCGCCGATCTAGTAGGGTTCCTCACCCACCTGAGAGATACTTCGGTTTCTCTATGACAGTGGGAGTGAGGATTGCATCATGAGATGATGACCCAACTAGTTTCGAGCTGGCCATCAGGAGTAGAACTCGTAAGAATGGCTGGATGCTTAGTGATCTGAGATAGAATCCTTATACACCAACAAAGTATGGACTTTGGTTGCTTTATCTGAAGGGTTAAATCCCCATCAGGAGCAAGTATATCTTTAGAAGATTACTTGGTGTACATGGAAAAGTTGAGACTTTCGAAGCTAGACTTGTTAAAGGTTTGCATCATTGACCAGGTATGGATTATGTTGAAACATTTTCTAAGTAGCTATGCTTAAGTCCATCCAGATCCTACTTGCCACGGCTACATACCATGAATACGATATCTGGTGGTTGGGTGTCATGACAGCTTTTCTAAATGATGTTTTAAAAGAGAGCGTCTATAAGTACACAGCCAGAGGGCTTCGTAGACAGTGGGAGCAGCGGAAACGTGTACAAGATGTTTTATAGGATAAAGCAGGCATCGCGTAGTTGGAACGTCTGTTTTGATATGGTAGTCAAAGAGTTTGACTTCATCAAAATGGTAGATGAACCTTGTATATACAAAAGGATAGTAGGGAGTATGGTAGTGATCCTCGTAGAGTACGTGGATGACATACTCTTGATGGGGAAAGAGTTTCCTATGCTACGCTCGGTCAATCTCCGCCTATCACAAGGATTCTCCATATAGGATCAAAGTGATACCTCCTAAATCCTAAGTTTTGGATCTATGAGATAGATCTAACTGGATGTTAGGATTTTCACTAGTTGTAGTGAGATGGTATCAATTGATCCTGGGGAGAATCAATGGAAAGGTTTCAGGGTGATGAGGACGACTGAATATCAGTCACAGGCATTGTCTTTACCCTCAGTGGAGGGACGGTATGTTGGAAGAGTTCCAAGCTAGATACCGTGACATACTAGACGATTAAAGGCAAGATACATCGTTACCAAAGATGATACCAAAGAGGCAGTCTGGATATTTGTATTAGTTCATGAGATGAACTTCGTTCCTACCATTGTGTGACAATAGAGTTGTGGCTTATGCCTGGGAACGCTCGTCCCATCAGTGATCCAGACATATTCTAAGGCAGTGTCACCTGATCATGGAGATGGTTGATCTCCACGGGATCGAGGCTAGGAGAGTAGACTCAGAGGGCAACACGGCGGATCCACTCACAAAGGCTTTTTCCCGGAGAGAGACTATTATGGGATGGTTGAGTATGAGATACTACAACCACTGTTATCAGATGGCCCTAGTGCAAGTGGGAGATTGTTAGTTATATGTATGCCCTAGAGGCCATTACTGTACATGTGTTGTATATTGTAGTGGATGCTTGGACATATATAGGGAGGACTTTCTTGCTCGACATGATAGTATGCTATCTGGTTACTCTTTACCTTAATGTGTACACTGATTGTCTCTCTGTTACATGTTGGTAAAGCCCTTAGGATGTGTGCTTGACTACCTGGACTGTGATGCGGATCATACTAGTGGGGACATGGTAGTCCATAAGTACATCCTTCAAGGTCCCTAGTCGTGGGTATATCGAGACGGGGCATCGATATATCAGAGTAGACTAGCGTATACCTTCTCGACCCATACAGATGGGCGATGGATGATCCCATATCCATTGGTGTTTGACATCAGAGATGATATACGAGTGCTCAGTGGAGACTGGGTACACTGGACGGACTCGCCGAGAACTCCCAGATGGTATTATACCTTACGTCAGATGGCAGTTCTCTGGTGACACTGGTACAGGGTAGTCTGTAGACCCGAGATCGTCATAGAGTCTTGTGTGATTCCCACTGTGCTTTGATTTCCACCTTACCACGTCCAAGAGGGCGTGCAAAACGGTGGTTTTTGGATACAGTCTCGAGTCACATGGAGGCAATGAGCGATAGGAGGGGTTTCGTCTCTCCCGGTATTGGGGGTTGATGTTGCGCTATGCTCGATTGGCCGTAACAGGGAAGTCCCTGGCCAGGACTGGTTTAGAGATTTACTGGTAAGTGTTACCAGTAGTTTCTCGACCCGTTATGCACCTCATATCGGCATGACTTATCGGTTATTGGGGTCTGACGTTTACCACCCCTAGAACTGATATGCGACATATCAGACGAAGAGACCGGACTGTACGGTAGTGTCACTGTCAGGCTTTTTGCAGGAGTTGGAGCGGGCTTGCTTGCTGCTCTTCTGATCGCTCAATACCCGGGTAGCCGTTACGTCCAGCTAGTACCGCTGACGGCTTGCAGGTGTTTGATATGATCACCTACTGCCGGCGTATTGACGAGTCTTTAGAGTCCTACATAGAGGTTGTACTGGCTCAGGCAAAACGAGATAGGAGCGCATATGTGATATGTGCGGGACCGAGAATGATGCGAGTATGTGATACCGTATTCAATTCTCGCGATAATTGTATCGATTGGTTGTATGCGATATAACCTAGTTATCGAATCAAGGATTGATTCGATAAGTCGATACATTGATATTAGTCGGTTATATGCGATATGACAGGATCGTTAAATCAAGTGTTGATTTAATGATTTAATGTATAATTATATATTTGATATATTACTTTACATTAACTAGTATTGGTTCACTTAAGATTGATTTTCTCACTTGATATGCACAAGTTGTATATGTGATATATTTTTGTGCACAAAATTGTATCATGTTTGATGATACATGCAAACTTGGGTGTGCATGCTTTAAACCATAGTTTAGGTTAATGGTTAAGGTTTTATTTATTTATTTATTTATTTAATTTGGCAAAAACCAAAATGGGGGCTTTATTTGTTTTCTTGCTTGAAGCTTCATGAAGTTTCTTTTAAGCATCTTTGAAAATTCTAACCATTTTGTTTTATGCCTTAATCTAACCATCAACCTAAACCCTAGTTTATTCTCTACATGAGTTAACTTCACCCATGGTTGCATTATGATAAGTCTTCACTTGATTTTCTATTATGAAATTATTCTTTCATTCTTTTCTCTTCTTCTTCTTCTTCATGAAGAAAAAGAGATAGCTTGCTAGAAAATTTCAAGTGAAGATTTAGAGTGAGAAATCAAAATCTAAAGAGTACCCACTTCTTATCTCACCATCCTCTACTAGACTAGCACTTTAGTTTATGGTATTTGCTTCACTAATTCTATGGTTAGTGAGGTAGAAGCTTGAGTCCGTATTCTCTCGACGTAGATCATCTTCGGCATCAAAAACTTCAAGCGATCCCGTTGCAATTTCTCATGGAGCCGTCCGAGAGTCCGGAGTTAGATGATCGCAGCGAAGGGACGTCGTCACGGAGCTTTGGAAGTGGAGGACCTGATCTACAAAGGTTGTAGTCCCTTCCCTTAGTGATAATTGTTATCTACTAGCTTTATGTTTTGCCTAATCTCTAGTTAACAATCTTGCTTAGGGTTGTTAAGCACCTAAAAAATTTAATCCGGCATGGTCGATGCCTTGTAGAGACTCATTAGTGTGCCTAGTAACCCTACAAATAGATGAGGATGATGAAATAAGAATTTTGCTCTCTTTAGTTTTCTTTTTCTCTTAATCATTCATCACAAAATAAAAATCAAGCAAGCTCTCTTGTGATCAAGAAGAAGATGAAGAAAAAAAATGAGTGATGAAAAATGAATTATCCTTGAGGTTAGAAATGCAACCAAGGTTAAGCATGACATGCTTAACCCTTGTAGAGAATAAACCATAGGCTAGGGTTAAAAGGTTAGGTTAACAAATATCTAGTAAATATCTAAAGAGTGGACAAAGTCAACATAACAAAATATCTTAACTTTAATCCATAATTTAGAATTAACTAAAAAGAAAATGTTAACCCTAATTTAAACCCTAGCATGATTTAATCTCATAAACCCTAATTGCATTTGTAACCTAGCATGCTATAATATTATATATCAGATTTATAATATTTAATGTAACAAAAGAAAATAATACAATTAACATATATCTCATATATATATCAATGTATCATCAAGTGAGAAAAAGAATCATTTAAGTGAGCTTATATTAGTTAATGTAATGTAATATATCACATATATAATTATACATTAAATTATTAAATCAACACTTGATTTAATAACCAGGCTATATTACATATAACCGACTAATATAATATGTATCTTTTTTATCGAATCAACACTTGATCCGATAACCTGGCTATATCACATATACCCGGCCGATATCACATATCGCGAGAATAGAATACGGTATCTCAAATCGTATTAATCTCGGTCCCGCACATCACATATGTGCTCCTACTCCGTTTTGCTCGAGCCCGGAAACCTTTATGTAGGACTCTAAAGACTCGTCAATACGCCGGCAGTGGGTGATGATCATATCAAACACCCACAAGCTGCAAGCGGTCAGCTAAACGTAACAGCCACCCGGGTATTGAGCGATCAGAAGATCAACAAGCAAGCATGCACATACTCCTGTGAATCCAATCGATAACACTACCGTACAGTTCGGTCTCTTCGTCTGATATGTCGCATATCCAGTCTAGGGATGGTAAACGTCAGACCCCAGTAACCGATAAGTTGTGTCGATATGAGGCTCATAACGGGTCGAGAAACTACTGATAACACTTACCAGTAGGTCTCCATATCAGCCCTGGCCAGGGATTTCCAGTTATAGCCAATCGAACACAACGCAACATCAACTCCCAATACCGGGAGAGACGAAACCCCTCCTATCGCCTCTATGTGATTCGGGACTGTACCCAAAAGCCACCGTTTTGCACGTCCTCTTGAACGTGGTAAGATAGAAATCAAAACACAGTGGGAATCAAACAAGACTCTATGACGATCTCGGGTCTACAGACTAACTTGTACCCGTGTCACCAGAGAACTGTTATTTGACGATAGATATAATACCATTTAGGAGTTCTCGGCGAGTCCGTTCAGTGTACCCAGTCTCCACTGAGCACCCGTACACCATCTTTGATGTCAAACACCAATGGATATGGGATCATCTATCGCCCATCAAATGGGTCAAGATGCGTATACGCTAGTCTATTCTGGAGTATCGATGCCCTGTCTCGATACACCCTCGACCAGGAACAGTTATAGGATGTACTCTTAGACTACCCTAGCCCCACTAGTATGATCTGCATCATAATCCCAGTAGTCAAGTACATATCCTAAAGCTTTATCAACATGTGAGAGCAAGACAGTAAACCAATACAAGTCAACATGTTAAGACAAAGTGAAACCAGATAGCATACTATCATAGCGAGAAAAAAATCCTCCCTATATATATCCAAGCATCCACTATAATATACAATCATACGTACAACAATGGCTTCTAGGGCATATATATAACTAACAATGCTAAAACATGAGATGTGATTGAGTTAGGGTAGTCGTACGACTTTGTTGACCTTAGCCAAGGGTCGTACGGGTGGGTTTAATTCAATCGGGAAATGACGGATTGAACTTGGCTAACACTTATGATTTGTTGACCATAGCCAAGGTCATGAGTTGCTAGGGGCAAAAACATTATCGGGAATTTCAAGTGTTGAAATTTGCAATGAGATTGTATACCTTCTATGAGATAGTTGGATCCCGATGCCCACTGCGAGTAAGAATTACTCCTAGAAGAGTTTTACATAGGACAATTAGCCAATCAAGTAGGTGACTAAAAAGGTGTTAACGGGGTCATGTCTCTGGAAAAACGAGGTTTATTTTAATTAGGTCCGTGCGAAAGCACGGGGAACCTCCCTCAAAGTACCAACACTGGCCTAGCCGAAAGATTGGCGAACTTGTTAAGTGTAATTAATCCCAGCTAGTCTTACCTTTTAGGGTTTGAAGGAAGATTTGATAAAAACAGTAGGAGCCATCCTGATTAGATAAGATAATAACCAATCTAATCTTGTAAGAGCATACGCTAAAGTGTTTTCTTCTCTCTCCAGGTAGCGACCATATCAGGCCTTAATCAAGATAATAATATGGATGTATTGACCGAACCCTCTTATTATACTGAGCAGGGGAACGTTGGTTCCGTTCTTTCTTATAATTGTTATAAGATTGAACAGGAAATAGGAGAATATCCGGATTCCCACGCCGCCCAAATGAAGAACAAGTATGTTGATGCATTTTCTTCGGGTGTGTTAGTTATCGAGAACTGTTTCTCAGTTCACTCTATGTCCTGTGTATTAGATACCGGATCGGGATCCCACATATGTAATATGTTACATGGGCTGCGGAAAGGTAGAGAACTGGGAGAGGGTGATCATTCCGTAAGAGTAGGGAATAGTGCAAATGTTGCAGCCAAAGCAGTTGGCGAATATCACTTTGTATTACCAAATGGTAATACATTGATTCTGAACGAATGCTATTACGTACCGACCCTGATATGCAATGTTATATCAGTTTCTTTATTAAGTAAAGAAGGATGTGATTTTGTAGTACAGGATAATATTATGAACATTTTTCTGAATCAAAAGTTGATTGGATCAGGCTCGTTAAATAATGGTATATACATTCTAAATCAAACCACAATTCTTAACGTACAGAACACACACAAGAGGAAGAGTTCAGAAATGAACGAATCCTTCTTGTAGCATTGTAGACTAGATCATATCAATGCGACACGAGTAGCTAAGTTACATAAGGATGGTTATTTGAATTCGTTCGAATTATCATCTTATGATACTTGCTAGTCATGTCTCAAAGGCAAGATGACCAAAACTCCGTTTAGTGGACACGGAGAAAGAGTTACAGAACTCTTGGGGATGATAATAGTGATGTCTGTGGTCCCATGTCTACACATGCCAGGAATGGTTCTTCGTACTTCATTACATTCACTGACGATCTCTCAAGATACAGACATGTGTTCCTTTTGAAACACAAGTCTGAAGCTTTTGAGAAATTCAGAGAATATAAGAATGAAGTCAAGAACCAAACGGGTAAAAGTATTAAGATTCGTCAATCTAATCGAGGAGGAGAATACTTGAGCAATGAGTTCCTGGACTATCTAAAAGAGAATGGGATTCTCTCTCAGCTTACTCCTCCATATACACCACAGCACAACGGTGTATCGAAACGGAGGAATCGCACCCTATTAGATATGGTGCGCTCTATGATGAGCACTGCTGAGTTGCCTATTTTCTTTTAGGGGTATGCGCTTGAGACAGCCATATACCTATTGAATAGAGTTCCAACCAAATCGGTGCTTACCACTCCATATGAGATATGGAATGGGAAGAGACCATCTCTTAAACCAATTAAGATATGGGGTTGTCCGGCCTATATGAAAAAGCAAAATCCGGACAAGCTCGAGGCAAGATCAGTTCTTTGCAAGTTTGTGGGATATCCAAGCAATTCGTATGGATATCTATTCTACCACGGTGAACAACAAAAGGAGTTTATTGCTCAACATACCACCTTTTTAGAAAAGCAATTTCTTGTAAAAGAAATTAGTGGCGAGGAGGTAGATCTGGAAGAAGTTCCAGCAGC
Source organism: Agapanthus africanus (assembly GCA_030015575.1). Taxonomy (NCBI): domain Eukaryota; kingdom Viridiplantae; phylum Streptophyta; class Magnoliopsida; order Asparagales; family Amaryllidaceae; genus Agapanthus; species Agapanthus africanus. Next base: position 406,726,422 of record CM057337.1, read on the forward strand.
ACAGACTGCAACTGATGATTTATTGGAACCAGAGGATTCAGTAGTTCCCAACGAACCCCAGCCGTTCCGCCGATCTAGTAAGGTTTCTCATCCACCTGAGAAATACTACGGTTTTCTCATTGATGGTGGGAGCGAGAATTGCATCATGGAAGATGAAGACCCGACTAGCTTCGAGCAGGCCATCACGAGTGGAAACTCTGTGAAATGGCTGGATGCAATGCGATCTGATATGGAATCCATGTACACCAACAAAGTATGGACTTTGGAAGTTGCTTCTAAAGGGGTAAAACCCATTTGGAGCAAATGGATTTTTAAGAAGAAACTTGGTGTAGATGGAAAAGTTGACTTTCAAAGCTAGACTTGTTGCAAAGGGTTTTCGTCAACGACCAGGTGTGGATTATGACGAATCTTTTCTCCAGTGGCTATGCTTAAGTCCATCCGGATCCTACTTGCTATTGCTGCATACCATGACTACGAAATCTGGCAGATGGATGTTAAGACCGCCTTTCTAAATGGTGATTTAGAGGAGTGTGTGTACATGACTCAGCCAGAGGGCTTTATAGACAGTGGGAGCAGCGGAAAGGTGTGCAAGCTGCTTAAATCCATCTACGGATTAAAACAGGCATCGCGGAGTTGGAACATCTGTTTTGATGTTGTAGTCAAAGAGTTTGACTTCATCAAAAACGTAGATGAACCTTGTATTTACAAGAAGGTTGCAGAGAGTAAGGTTGTTTTCCTCGTATTGTACGTGGATGACATACTCTTGATAGGAAATGATGTTCCTATGTTGCACTCGGTCAAGCTCTTCTTATCACAGATTCTCAATGAAAGATCTAGGTGATGCCTCCTGCATTTTGGGGATTAGGATCTATAGAGATAGATCTAAGAGGATACTGGGATTGTCCCAATCCAGGTACATTGACACCATACTAAAGAGGTTTAGTATGAAAGAATCCAAGCGTGGGAATTTACCCACGATCTATGGACTCACTCTCTCCAAAGAGATGTCTCTTAAGACTGATTTGGAAAGAACTCGCATGCAAGGGATACCCTATGCTTCGGCAGTAGGCTCTATCATGTACGCGATGCTATGTACCAGACCCGATATAGTATACTCACTAAGTGTAGTGAGCAGGTATCAAGCAGATACGGGAGAGAGTCACTGGACAGCTGTGAAGAACATTCTCAAGTACTTGAGAAGGACTAAGGAGATGTTCTTGGTGTATGGTAACGGAAAACTCCAAGTGGAGTCCTTTACCGATTCGAGCTTCCAAAGTGATAAAGACGACTCTAAGTTGCAATCGGGATTTGTCTTTGCCCTCAATAGAGGGGCGGTTTGTTGGAAGAGTTCCAAACAGGAAACCGTGGTACATCGCTGCCAACGATGCTGCCAAGGAGGCTGTCTGGATGAAGAAGTTCATCACTGAACTTGGAGTGCTTCCGTCCATTGAGCATCCAATACCTTTGTATTGTGATAACAATGGAGCTATGGCTTTGGCCAATCCAGGTCCCATCAAAGATCCAGGCATATTCTGAGGCGGTATCACCTGATCCGGGAAATAGTTGATCGTCGCAAGATCGAGGTCAGGAGAGTTGACACGAAGGACAACACTGCGGATCCACTCATGAAGGCCATACCCCAGATACAATTTGAGAGACTCTTCGGGATGTTGGGTATGAGATACTACAACACATGGCCTTAGTGCAAGTGGGAGATTGTTGGTTATATATATGCCCTAAAAGCCATTGTTGTACATATGATGTATATAATAATGGATGCTTGGATATATATAGAGAGGACTTTCTTGCTCGATATGATAGTATGCTATCTGGTTTCACTTTGTCTTAACATGTTGACTTGTATTGGTTTACTGTCTTGCTCTCACATGTTGATAAAGCCCTTTGGATATGTACTTGACTACTGGGACTATGATGCAGATCATACTAGTGGGGCCAGGGTAGTCTAAAAGTACATCCTATAACTGTTCCTAGTCGAGGGTGTATCGAGACAGGGCATCGATACTCCAGAGTAGACTAGCGTATACGCATCTTGACCCATTTGATGGGCGATGGATGATCCCATATCCATTGGTGTTTGATATCAAAGATGGTGTACGGGTGCTCAGTGGAAACTGGGTACACTGAACGGACTCGCCGAGAACTCCTAGATGGTATTATACCTATCGTCATATAGCAGTTCTCTGGTGACACTGGTACAGGTTAGTCTGTAGACCTGAGATCATCATAGAGTCTTGTGTGATTCTCACTATGCTTTGATTTCCATCTTACTACGTTCAAGAGGACGTGCAAAACGGTGGCTTTTGGGTACAGTACCGAATCACATAGAGGCGATAGGAGGGGTTTCGTCTCTCCCGGTATTGGGAGTTGATGTTGCGTTGTGTTCGATTGGCTATAACTGGAAATCTCTGGCCAGGGCTGATATGGAGACCTAATGTTAAGTGTTATCAGTAGTTTCTCGACCCGTTATGAGCCTCACATCGACACAACTTATCGGTTACTGGGGTCTGACGTTTACCACCCCTAAACTGGATATGCGACATATCAGACGAAGAGACCGGACTGTACGGTAGTGTTACTGATTGGATTCACAGGAGTATGTGCAGGCTTGCTTGTTGATCTTCTGATCGTTCAATACCCGAGTGGTTATTACGTTTAGCTGACCGCTTGCAGCTTGTGGGTGTTTGATACGATCATTACCCACTGCCGGCGTATTGACGAGTCTTTTGAGTCCTACACAGAGGTTTCCGGGCTCAGGCGAAACGGAGTAGGAGCACATATATGATATTTGCGGGACTGAGATTAATACGATATGAGATACCGTATTCTATTCTCGCGATATGTGATATCGGCCGGGTATATGTGATATAGCCGGGTTATCGAATCAAGTGTTGATTCGATAAAAAGATACATATTATATTAGTCGGTTATATGTAATATAGCTGGGTTATTAAATCAAGTGTTGATTTAATAATTTAATGTATAATTATATATGTGATATATTACATTACATTAACTAATATAAGCTCGCTTAAATGATTCTTTTCTCACTTGATGATACATTGATATATAGAGATCTATGTTAATTGTATTATTTTCTTTTGTTACATAAAATATTATATATGTGATATATAATATTGTAGCATGCTAGGTTACAAATGCAACTAGGGTTTATGAGATTAAACAATGCTAGGGTTTAAATTAGGGTTAACATTTTCTTTTTTGTTAATTCTAAATTATGGATTAAAGTTAAGATATTTTGTTATGTTGACTGTCCACTCTTTAGATATTTACTAGATATTTGTTAACCTAACCTTTTAACCCTAACCTATGGTTTATTCTCTATAAGGGTTAAACATGTCATGCTTAACCTTGGTTGCATTTCTAATCTCAAGGATAATTCATTTTTCATCACTCATTTTTTCTTCATCTTCTTCTTGCTCACAAAAGAGCTTGCTTGGTTTTTATTTTGTGATGAATGATTAAGAGAAAAAGAAAACTAAAGAAAGCAAAATTCTTACTTCATCATCCTCATCTATTCTAGCCACTTAGATTAGGGTGTTTGCTTCACTAATACCTCATTAGTGAAGTGAAAGTTTGGGTTTGTGTTTCCTCAAGGTAGATCATCTTGGATTGTGAAGTCTTCAAGTAAGGATGTCTCATTCACCTCATAAGGCCTCACTAGAGTCTGGGAGCATGATGATCGCAGCGAAGGGACTTCAACTCGGAGCTTATGAAGCGAAGGAACGGACTTCAAATCCCTCTCACTTAGTAGTAAAGTTGTTTGCTTTAAGTTTATAACCCTAATTCTCTAGTAAAGATCCGTGTTTAGGTTGTTTGGCACATTAAATTTTAAAATACGGCATGTTTGATGCCTTGTAGAACCTTGTTCTAGTGCCTAAGAACCTTACAATAACTTGATGGAATCAACTTAAGTTATCACACTCCAGAAGGTATGCGCATGCCTGGCAAGTTTCAGTTTCTTTAGAAACTCCCGATGTGGTTTTTACCCATGCTCTTATGACCTTGAATAAGGCCAACAAATCATAAGTCACATGTCAAGTCTACCCGTCATTGTCCAGGTTAATTTGAACCCACCCGTACTCGTCCTTGACTAAGGCCAACAAGGCTGTACGACTGTCCCAAACCAACGCATCTATCTATGCAACAGAAAAGTAACAAATAGCTACCATACATTATGCCTTGACTAAGGACAACAAACATAGCATGAATACTAAGTGCTACCCGTCTGAAATGACGGAGGGCTACGAATGGTTTTTAGCGAAAAACCTTTAACGTAATGAACTTGATATAGTTGAAGGAACCGGATAGCTTTTTACAAATATATAGTGGCGAAAACTTTTGCTAAAAAGGTCACCCCCGGTGAAGGGATCTCGGCTCTTTCTTCGTGCAATGGGGTGCAGGACATTCCCACTGAATATCTCGATGCAAAGCAAAAATGTAATCGACTATAGTGAAGTTATTACCCTGATGCAAACTTCTGCCCAATAGGTCACTCCCGGTGAAAGGATCTCGGCTCTTGCCTCGTCGAATGAGGTGCTGGATATTCATAACCGAATATCTCTGTGCAAAACAAAAGAAAACGTCCTTGTAATAACAGCTTTTGAAAATTGTTTCAACATCGTATAGGTCTGTTTTCCTTGCATTGATCTGAATCAACACAGTCCCATCAATTAATCACACCACAAAAGAACGAAAATATGATGTACGTACCATCCGCATTCGCCACTGGACCCCGTCATCACCCGTTAGGTTACTTAACTAACGACAGAGCGGGGGCTGGACTAGCGCGGGTGCAAAATATATACAACATCTACTAGTATATATATAACAATATATAATAATCGTTCCAGGCATGATATATGCAACATCACAGATAAGCGATAAGCATCACAGAACAATACAGATAATCTGGGAGCCCCGGATTTCTTTTGAGCCGCAAGTGAAACCCGACGTTCTCCTGGTCGCGTGGATAGCCTGTGCAATGAAAACCTAGACCCCTACGAGCGCGGCAAGTTACCGCCAAAACCAGAAGTGAAGCAACCCATTCATCAAAGTGAAGGGCCACCCGGCACTTCACGGAATCCGGTAACTTGAGCACCCCTCCTTGGGTCAACCTGTACCACCTACGAGTGCGGCGAATAGCCCGCCGATTCTAGAGTGTGTAGGGTTCCTAGGCACCATAATGAGGTCTCACAAGGCATCAACCATGCCAATTTCAAATTTAAACGGTGCCGAGAAACCCTAATACGGACCGTTGGCTAGAATTCTAGGCGAAAAGTAAACTAGTTAACACTTAACTATAAGAATACGGAAATACAACCTTTGTAGATACGGTGCTCCACCTCCATAGCTCCGCAACGAAGTCCCCTCACTGTCCAAATGAATTCCCGGGCTCTAGCGTCGGCTTCGTCGGAGAATGGACGGGCTAGGTCGTCGACGTCGATGCCGAAGATGATCTACGTCGAGGCATCGCAAGATCAAGCTCCAACTTCACCAAGTCAAGAAACTTGTGAAGAAAACACACTCTACTACTTGGCAAGAGGTAGAGGATGAAGAAATAGGAAGTGGGTAGACTTTAGAATTGGATTTCTCACTCATTTCATCAATCCACCATTGATGAAGCAAGCTTCTTCAAGTGAAGAAGATGAAGAAGAAGAAGAAGAATAATATGATAAGCATTTTTCAAAAAGGAAATAATAAGAATACTTATCATAATGTAACCATGGTAATGTGTAGAGAGTTAATCATGGTTGAATGGAATGGTTAGGGTTAAGCATGAGACAAAATGGTCACTTGGTCAAAGTCTTCATGAAGCTTCATGAACAAAACAAAATAAGCCACCATTTTCTCATTTGCTTTTCTTTTTCCAAAAGAATAAATAAATGAATAAAATGAATAAGGAAATAGTAAACCCTAACCATTTCATTAACCAAGGTTTAATTCTTTACACTTAACCAAAAAGCATGTATCATCAAACATGATACAAGCATGTGCACAAAATCATATCGCATATGCAATGCGCACATCCGAGTGAGAAAATCCATCTTAAGTGAACCGATACTAGTTAATGCAAAGTAATTTATCAAATATATAATTATGCATTAAATCATTAAATCAACACTTGATTTAACGATCCGGTCATATCGCATATAACCGGCTAGTATCCTATGTATCGGCTTATCGAATCAATCTTCGATTCGATAACTAGGTTATATCGCATACAACCATTCGACACATTCATCGCGAGAATGGAATACGGTATCACATACACGTATTGTTCTCGGTCCCGCACATATCTCATATGCGCTCCTATTTCGTTTCGCTTGAGCCAGGAAACCTCTGTGTAGGACTCTAAAGACTCGTCAATACGCCGGCAGCAGATGATGATCATATCAAACACCCACAAGCCGCAAGCGGTCTGCTAAACGTAACGGCCACCCGGGTATTGAGCGATCTGAAGATCGACGAGCAGGCCCGCTCACACTCCAGTGAATCCAACCAGTAACACTACCGTACAGTCCGGTCTGATCGTCTGATATCTCGCCTAGGGGTGGTAAACGTCAGACCCCAATAGCTCGATAAGTCGTGTCGATATGAGGTCTATAACAATTCGAGAAACTACTGGTAACACTTACCAGTAAATCTCGGCAACCCTGGCCAGGGATTTCCTGTTATAGCCAATCGAACACAGCGCAACATCAACTCCCTATACCGGGAGAGACGAATCCCTTCCTATCGCTCATTGCCTCCATGTGATTCGGGACTGTACCCAAAAACCACCGTTTTGCACGCTCTCTTGGACGTGGTAAGATGGAAATCAAAGCACAGTGGGAACCACACAAGACTCTATGACGATCTCGGGTCAACAGACTACTCTGTACCAGTGTCACCAGAGAACTGCCATCTGACGTGAGGTATATTACCATCTGGGAGTTCTCGGCGAGTCCGTCCAGTGTACCCAGTCTCCACTGAGCACCCGTATATCATCTCTGATGTCAAACACCGATGGATATGGGATCATCCATCGCCCATCTGTATGGGTCGAGAAGGTATACGCTAGTCTATTCTGGTATATCGATGCCCCGTCTCGATACACCCTCGACTACGGACTTTGAAGGATGTACTTATGGACTACCATGTCCCCACTAGTATGATCCGCATCATAGTCCAGGTAGTCAAGCACAGATCCTAAGGGCTTTACCAACATGTAACAGGGAGACAATCAGTGTACACGTTAAGGCAAAGATCAACCAGATAGCATACTATCATGTCGAGCAAGAAAGTCCTCCCTATATATGTCCCAGCATCCACTACAATATACATCCTATGTATAGTAATGGCCTCTAGGGCATACATATAACTAACAATCTCCCACTTGCACTAGGGCCATCTGATAGCAGTGGTTGCAGTATCTCATACTCAACCATCTCATAAAAGTCTCTCTGGGAACAGGCCTTTGTGAGTGGATCCGCTGTGTTGTCCTCTGAGTCTACTCTCCTAACCTCGATCTCCCTGGAGATCAACCATCTCCATGATCAGGTGACACTGCCTTAGAATATGTCTGGATCACTGATGGGACGGACGTTCCTTGGCATAAGCCACAACTCCATTGTCTCACAATGGTTGGAACGTAGTTCATCTCATGAACCAATATACACCCAGACTGCCTCTTTGGTAGCATCTTAAGTAGCGATGTATCTAGCCTTTATCGTCTAATATGTCACGGTATCTAGCTTGGAACTCTTCCAACATACCGTCCCTTTACTGAGGGTAAAGACAATGCCTGTGACTGACACTCAGTCGTCTTTATCACCCTGGAACACTTCCAGTGATTCTTCCCAGGATCAATTGATACCATCTCACTACAACTAGTGAGAATCCTAACATCCAATTGAATCTATCTGATAGATCCAAAATCCAGTATTTAGTAGGTATCACTTTGATCCTATATGGAGAATCCTAGTGATAAGCGGAGATTGACCGAGCGTAGCATAAGAAACTCTTTTCTTATCAAGAGTATGTCATCCACGTACTCTACGAGGATCACTACCATACTCCCTACTACCTTTTTGTTTATACAAGGTTCATCTACCATTTTGATGATGTCAAACTCTTTGACTAATTCATCAAAACAGATGTTCCAACTCCGCGATGCCTGCTTTATCAAATAAAGTATCTTGCACACGTTTCCGCTGCTCCCACTGTCTACGAAGCCCTCTGGTTGTGTACTTATAGACGCTCTCTTCTAAATCATCATTTAGAAAAGCAGTCAAGACACCCAACCGCCAGATATCGTAGTCATGGTATGTAGCCGTGGCGAGTAGGATCTGGATGGACTTAAGCATAGGTACTTGAAAAGGTTTCATCATTATCCACAGCTGGTCAATGATGCAAACTTTTAACAAGTCTAGCTTTGAAAGTCTCAACTTTTCGATCTACACCAAGTAATCTTCTCAAGATATACTTGCTCCTGATGGGGATTTAACCCTTCAGATATAACAACCAAAGTCCATACTTTGTTGGTGTACATGGATTCCATCTCAGATCACTAAGCATCCAGCCATTCTTACAGAGTCTTACTCCTGATGGCCAGCTCGAAGCTAGTAGGGTCATCATCTCATGATGCAATTTTCGCTCCCACTGTCATAGAGAAACAGAAGTATCTCTCAGGTGGGTGAGGAACCCTACTAGATCGGCGGAAAGGCTGAGGTTCGTTGGAATCTACTGAATCCTTTGGTTCTACCAAATCATCTGCTGTAGTTTGTATATCTGGAACCTTTCCAGTTCTACATAACTGACCTTGCCTCGAGCTTGTCCGGATTTTGCTTTTAGACATAGGCCGGACAACCCCAAATCTTAACTAACTTAAGAAATGGGCTCTTCCCTTTCCATATCACATATGAAGTGGTAGGCACTGATTTGATTCAAACCCTATTCAATAGGTATGCAGCTTCTCAAGTGCATAACTCCCAAAAGGAAACAGGTAACTCAGTAGTACTCATCATAGAGCACACCTTATCATATAGGGTGTGATTGCTCCGCCCCGATATATCACCGTGCTATGGTGTATACGGAGGAGTAATGCTGAGTGAGAATCTTATTCTCCTTTAGAATAGTCCAGGATTTCCGTGCTCAAGTATTCTCCTCCTTGATCACATCAAAGGACATAATACTTATACCCGCATTCTGGTTCTCTACTTCTCGCTTATATTCTGTGAATATCTCAAAAGGTTCGGACTTGTGTTTCAACAGGAACATAGGTCTGAAACTTGAGAGATTATCAGAGAATGTAATGAAGTACAAAGAACCAGTCCTGGCATTTGTAGACAGGAGACCTACATACATCAACATGTATCATCCCAAGAGTTCACTAACTCTTTCTCTGTTTCCAATAAACAGAGCTATGGTCATTTTATCTTTGTGACATGACTGGCGAGTTTCACAAGATGTAAATTCAAACTAATTTAAATATGCATCTTTATGTAACTCTAGCTAGTCGGGTCACATTGATCTGACCTAGTCTACAATACCTCAAGAAGGATTCGTTCATTTCTGAACTCTTTCTCTTGTGTGTGTTCTGTATACTAAGAACTGTAGTTTGATTTAGAACATTAATGCTTTTAGATAACGTGCCTGAACCGATCAACCTTTGATATAGGAAATGTTCAAAACATTATCCAACTATACAAAATTTTATCATTTCTTTACTAATAAAGAGATTGATATGATTTTGTATATCAGGTTCGGTATCTAACAACATTCGTTCAGAATCAATGTATTGGTAATACAGGGTGACAGTGACCAACAGACTTGGCTGCAACACTTGCCCCGTTTTCTGTCTCATGAAACTTATCACCCGTTCTCAGTTCTCTACCTTTCTGTAGCCCTATATAACAGATTACATATCTGGGATCCTGATCTGGTATCACATACCCAGCACGTAAAGGATACTGAGAAACAGTTCTCTGTAATGAACACACCCGAAGACGATGCATCAGCATGCACTCTCTTCGTTTGGGCGGCACGGGAAATCTGGTATTCCCCAATTTCCTGCTCTGTCTTATAACAATTATAAGTTGGAGCGGGACCAACGTTCCCCAGCTCAGTATAACAAGCGGGTTCGGTCAAATATCCGTATTATTATCTTGATTAAGGCGTGATATGGTCGCTACCTGGAGAGAGAGAAGAAAACACTCAGCGTGCGCTCTTGCAAGAATAGATTGGTTATTATTTTATCTAATCAGGATGGCTCCCACTGCTTTTTATCAAATCTTCCTTCAAACCCTAAAAGGAAAGACTAGCCGGGATTAATTACACACTACAAGTTCGCCGATCTTTCAGCCAGGCCAGTGTCGGTACTTTGAGGGAGGTCCCCCGTGCTTTCGCACGAACCTAATTAATGTAAACCTCGTTTTCCCAGAGGCGTAACCTCGTTAACACCTTTCTAGACACCTACTTGATCGGCTAATTGTAATGTATAAAACTCTCCCAGGAGTAACACTTACTCACAGCGGGTATCGGGATCCAACTATCTCATAGAAGGTATGCAATCTCATTGCAAATTTCAACACTTGAAATTCCCGATAATATTTTGCCCCTAGCGTCCTATGACCTTGACAGAGATCAACAAACCATAGGCTACTAGTCAAGTTCAATCCGTCATTTCCTGATTGAAGTAAACCCACCCGCACGACCCTTGACAGAGGTCAACAAGGTCGCACGACTACCCTAAATCAATCACGTCATATGCTTATGCAGATAAGCACTAATCAGCTACCGCACACTACGCCTTGACAGAGGTCAACAAACGCAGCACGAATATTAACCAGTACATATCTGAAATGACGGAGGGCTACGACAGATTTTTCTGAAAACCTATTGCGTAATGAACTTGATATCGTTGTATGATCGAATGAATTTTGAAATGGAGTGTTTTTTAGGCTTTTCTAGTTTTGCTAAAGGAGTCACTCCCGGTGAAGGGATCGTCGGTCCTTTCCTCGTCGAATGAGGTGCGGGATATATCACATATATCACTGTGCAAAGCAAAAACTCTTAAAAGCAATCAAAAGACAAACCGAGTGTGTAGCATCAGCCAGTTATTGCTAAAGGAGTCACTCCCGGTGAAGGAATCTCGGTCCTTTCCTCATCGAATAAGGTGCAGGATATATCACATATACCGCTGTGCAAAGCAAGAACTGTAGCTACCTGTTTTATTTTGAAATTCGATTCTACAACATCTTAGGTTTCTTTTATTTCATTAATCTCATTAATGAAGTCCCATCATTTATATACCTAAACATCACAGCTAAATACGACGTACACTTATGCCATCCGCATTCGCCTCGATGTCCCCTCATGCACCGTTAGGTTAGGTAACTAACGGCAGAGCAGGGCAGGGCTAGCGTGGGTGTAAAACATAAGTAACGTCTATATAATATATCATATATACTATATACTGTATCTATCATTGAACATATCATGATCACATCACAGATATCGCAGCAGAAGAATCATATGAAATATTGGATATACTAGGACGTCCGTGTTTTCAATACGAGCCAGTATAAAACACGGATTCCACGGTCGTGATGAATAGCCAAACCCACACCCCTAGACCCCTACGAGAGCGGCAAGCAACGCTACCAATTCTAGAGTTAGGAGACCCGGACTCGACTCCTCTAGTTGGTCTCCCACTGGACTCCAGAACCCGGTTACTTGTGCTCCCCTCCTTGGGTCTATCCTAGTGCGGAAAAGTAAATAATATACAACAACGGTGACAACTTCCGCAACCTGGAAGCGCCCCAAATAAAAGAATATTACATACAAGTTTTTACATGAATGAAAATGAAAAACACTCATCTCACATAAAAAAAACCCGGCTATTCAAACACGACGATCCAATATAACATATCCAGCAACACATAACATCACATGTCATCAACGTAAGTAAATATGCGCATCCCAATTGTCGTTGACATATAGCAACGAAACCGGCGATATCACATATTACACTTACGGTCACAGAAAAGAAAGTGTAAAACTACAACAGTTGGAATCCGCAACCACCTCAGACATCGCATGCCTGACCAAATGAATTTCTTTAGACATCACATGCCTAACAATTATAAACCCCGCATTTTAGTCTCAAAATCGAAAACACTTTTCAATATCTAGTCGGGCAATTCAACAAGATTCCCGACATTTTGATCGAATGCTCGTCGCAAACTTCAGTAGACGGCTGCACCCCTGATACCGTCGACGAAGTGCACCAAGGCGGAACACCGCTACCGCGAGCACCCGAACGGATGCTTTCGGCGACGGGGTTCTCCTACAGTCACTTGGTCGGGGCTATGGAGTGAGGCTGTCTATTAAGTTTACCCGGCGAGTATCCGCGTACGCTACGTGATTGCGACGGACTTTTGATCACATCAAAATTCCGTGGCAACCGATCAAGTGAGACTAAAGGGCTATGTTTATAAAATTCATTCAGTTATCTCATAACTTCTTGTGAATTCCAATTATTGTATCCCATTCCAGATAATTAGAAAATGTTAAACTTTCCGATTGAACATTCGAACACCCAAGTTTTCCCGATACAGATCAACATATGAAATAAGTCTAACAACATTCAGTTCGTGCCTCAGTACCGACGGTCCAGCCGTAGAAGGGGCAAGCCAACGCCTCACATGTGGCACGCCGTACTGCCCCAAACCCGAAGGTTCAAAGGGCAGTTCAAGACGGTCACATAATCGAGTTAAGGTTTGTTGTCTTCTAGAGGGTCCATCGCGTTACTTGCACTACTTAGAACGTCGTCAAACTACGGAAAAATCCAACACTTGGAAATTTCCCGACAGGGGAAAAATTGGGTATTTATATCCGGTCGAACTTTTTAACATATTCTAAAATTTATCCGGAAATACACACAGACAAAATTTGATAATCCGATCGAACATTCGAATCCCCAAAACAACCCCAGAAAATACAACTCTGGAATAAATATTAAAAACATCCAGAACACACAAGAAACACCAACAGAAACAACTGAAGAAAAAACACATCCTAATCATCACAGACGGCCGCGGAACCGCCGCAAAAGGGGGGTCAACGCCGCGGTTCCGCGGCCGTACTGTTGAATTAGGTTGTCGTTTTCTCCAGTTTTTCTTAGAATTTCCTGCATATTTCTCTGCATATTTTTAATTCCAAAAAATCCACATTTTACAGAAATGTCCAGAGAGCATGTTAAGGGTTTGGGTTTCGGGTCGATCGGACTTCAAATTCCGTCGGGACTTCGCCTAAGGCTCTAGCTAGGCTCTGATACCACTGTAGGGTTCCTAGGCACCATAATGAGGTCTCACAAGGCATCAACCATGCCAATTTCAAATTTAAACGGTGCCGAGAAACCCTAATACGGACCGTTGGCTAGAATTCTAGGCGAAAAGTAAACTAGTTAACACTTAACTATAAGAATACGGAAATACAACCTTTGTAGATCCGGTGCTCCACCTCCATAGCTCCGCAACGAAGTCTCCTCGCTGTCCAAATGAATTCCCGGGCTCTAGCGTCGGCTTCGTCGGAGAATGGACGGGCTAGGTCGTCGACGTCGATGCCGAAGATGATCTACGTCGAGGCATCGCAAGATCAAGCTCCAACTTCACCAAGTCAAGAAACTTGTGAAGAAAACACACTCTACTACTTGGCAAGAGGTAGAGGATGAAGAAATAGGAAGTGGGTAGACTTTAGAATTGGATTTCTCACTCATTTCATCAATCCACCATTGATGAAGCAAGCTTCTTCAAGTGAAGAAGATGAAGAAGAAGAAGATGAATAATATGATAAGCATTTTTCAAAAAGGAAATAATAAGAATACTTATCATAATGTAACCATGGTAATGTGAAGAGAGTTAATCATGGTTGAATGGAATGGTTAGGGTTAAGCATGAGACAAAATGGTCACTTGGTCAAAGTCTTCATGAAGCTTCATGAACAAAACAAAATAAGCCACCATTTTCTCATTTGCTTTTCTTTTTCCAAAAGAATAAATAAATGAATAAAATGAATAAGGAAATAGTAAACCCTAACCATTTCATTAACCAAGGTTTAATTCTTTACACTTAACCAAAAAGCATGTATTATCAAACATGATACAAGCATGTGCACAAAATCATATCGCATATGCAATGCGCACATCCGAGTGAGAAAATCCATCTTAAGTGAACCGATACTAGTTAATGCAAAGTAATTTATCAAATATATAATTATGCATTAAATCATTAAATCAACACTTGATTTAACGATCCGGTCATATCGCATATAACCGGCTAGTATCCAATGTATCGGCTTATCGAATCAATCTTCGATTCGATAACTAGGTTATATCGCATACAACCATTCGACACATTCATCGTGAGAATAGAATACGGTATCACATACACGTATTGTTCTCGGTCCCGCACATATCCCATATGCGCTCCTATTTCGTTTCGCTTGAGCCAGGAACCTCTGTGTAGGACTCTAAAGACTCGTCAATACGCCGGCAGCAGATGATGATCATATCAAACACCCACAAGCCGCAAGCGGTCTGCTAAACGTAACGGCCACCCGGGTATTGAGCGATCTGAAGATCGACGAGCAGGCCCGCTCACACTCCAGTGAATCCAACCAGTAACACTACCGTGCAGTCCGGTCTGATCGTCTGATATGTCGCATATCTCGCCTAGGGGTGGTAAACGTCAGACCCCAATAGCTCGATAAGTCGTGTCGATATGAGGTCTATAACAATTCGAGAAACTACTGGTAACACTTACCAGTAAATCTCAGCAACCCTGGCCAGGGATTTCCTGTTATAGCCAATCGAACACAGCGCAACATCAACTCCATATACCGGGAGAGACGAATCCCCTCCTATCGCTCATTGCCTCCATGTGATTCGGGACTGTACCCAAAAACCACCGTTTTACACGCCCTCTTGGACGTGGTAAGATGGAAATCAAAGCACAGTGGGAACCACACAAGACTCTATGACGATCTCGGGTCAACAGACTACTCTGTACCAGTGTCATCAGAGAACTGCCATCTGACGTGAGGTATATTACCATCTGGGAGTTCTCGGCGAGTCCGTCCAGTGTACCCAGTCTCCACTGAGCACCCGTATATCATCTCTGATGTCAAACACCGATGGATATGGGATCATCCATCGCCCATCTGTATGGGTCGAGAAGGTATACGCTAGTCTACTCTGATATATCGATGCCCCGTCTCGATACACCCTCGACTAGGGACTTTGAAGGATGTACTTATGGACTACCATGTCCCTACTAGTATGATCCGCATCATAGTCCAGGTAGTCAAGCACAGATCCTAAGGGCTTTACCAACATGTAACAGGGAGACAATCAGTGTACACGTTAAGGCAAAGATCAACCAGATAGCATACTATCATGTCGAGCAAGAAAGTCCTCCCTATATATGTCCCAGCATCCACTACAATATACATCCTATGTATAGTAATGGCCTCTAGGGCATACATATAACTAACAGAGTGAGGCCCCCTCCGTCTCAACGCCATGAGATGAGAGCCCGTTGCCCTCTAGAACCCGGCTATCTGTGCCCTCCGGTAATCCTAGTACAGAAAAGAAAAATATGTACAACGGTGACATCGACCTCAACCTGGTCGTACCCCAAATAAATAATATACGAACAGACAGTGACGGCAGTCCACATGTCGGACGCTCGCCCCGTGATATCAAATGTATAAATAAATCCAAACTGTACTACCATTGCACCCAAGCTATCCACCACGACGATCCCACCACAACCACAGCACAACACAAAATATCAACGTGAATGTCGTTCTCAAACCCGTCTAAAAGAGCATATAACAGTTAGACGAGTTGTCCCGCTCTAATGACATTCACGGTCGCAGATAGTAATGTATGTACTGAAAACTATGACATTAGAATTCCGCACGCAATTAGCAAACTAAACCAATTTCCAAAACCTTGGAAAAGACAGTGAGCTAAAGTTCCAAAAACCGACCGTTTAAAGCCAATTCGGAAGTTCGAATCAAAAACGAAACGCGCCCGAACCTTCGCGGGCAGTTAGAGCACGAAATTAACTTCGAGTCAATGGGCCTAGAGAGGGTACCCCATGTAGGGTTACGGCAGCGCCCCGGCCATCAATCCGTGGCCAAACGCGGAACAAAAACTTTTAAAAACCGGCGCTAACGGAACCCTAATCGACGGATCGTACCATTAACCTTATACTAATTCTATAAAAAGAGTTTGGAGAGGTTATACTGATCGATCCGTGTCCTTCGGTCTTCAACCTATGCCCCAAGTTCCTCGCGGCTTCCTCGATCAAGTTCGATCTCTGATCTCCCTCGTCGAAGACGATCCACGTCGAGGATTAATAATACGGCCTCCCGCTTCAAAACCAAAGCAACTCGAGCATCCAGTTTGTTAGAATAGATACCCAAGATGAAGTAGAGAGTGTTTGTGATTATTTTGTCTCAAAACACCCAAGAATTCTCAACTCATGAGATGGTATGGATGGAGGTTGATGAAGATGCCCACTGCCTCCATGTGGCTCGGGACTGTAAGTCTATGGTAGCGCCTCAGCCGTCGATCCGAGACCAAAATACGGAAACAAAAACTTTTCATAAACTTGAAACTGGCGCTAACGCAGACTTTACTTCGGATCGAACCATTAACATTAAACTAGCAATCTAAAGAGGGTTAGAAAAGCTATACCGATCGATCCGTGTCCTTCGGTCTTTAGCCACCATCTTTAGCTCCTTGTGGTATCTCCGATCTCGCTCGATCTCCAATCTCCTCGTCGGAAAGGGCATCACGTCGATGAATCCTTTTACGGGCTCCCACTTCGAACCGAAGCAACTCGGACACGAAGTTTGCTAGCCGACGTGTCCAAGATGAAGTAGAGAATATGTGTGATAACTTTGTCTCAAGCATCCATTGATTCTCAACACATGAGAGTGTATGGATGGAGGTTGGAGAAGATGCCATTGGTGGAAGTTATGAGCTAGAGGAAGAAGAAGAACTTTTCTTTTCTTGTGTGAGATGATAAAATGCGAGAGGCTAGAATGATAATCACAAGAGCTAACCCATGCCTCATAGCTGCCCTCTCTCTCTCCTCTTATCATTTCAACACATAAATCAATCCAAAATGAGACATATGCATAAATAAAGAGATCATGAGTCATCACTTATGCATGTGTCACAATTAATGCTCCTCATGATGAAATCCACTCACAATTTCCACCAAAATAAACATTAACCCAAATGTTTATGACAATAAAAAGAACGGCATCATCTAAAATAACTCGTGACGGATCACAAGAATACCCATCACCTGTATATGCATACCTGCATCCGCATTCCGACTGAATGCGAATGCGATGAGACGAAAGCAATCCAACAAATCTAATACTAGGATCCGACTTAAAGCAAAGACCACTAGTATGATCCATCCGATCATGATCCGTGCACGAGTGCACGTATATGATCGAACCCTGCCATAAAACCATACGGCCTCTACAACGTTTCGCCCGAAACTTGAGAAACTATCCGTGGGGGACTCTAAAGACTCGTCAATATTTTGGCTGTGGATTTAACCACTAGCACGTCAGTGGTACTAGCTGTACGTAACGGGCTACCAGGTATTGACCAAAAAGGAGGTCGATGAGCGAACTCATCCTGACACCCTACTGAGCCTGTCAGTGACAATATCCGTACAGTCCGGTCCGTTCGTCTATGAGTATCGCATGCCGGGCCTAGGGGGTTGGTAAAAGTCAGACCCCCAAAAGAGGTACAAGTCGTGTCGGAGTGTAGCCCAGAACACCCTGAGATACTACTGGAATACCTACCAGTAAATCTCATGTCTTGGCCAAGGACTTCGTGTAATGGCTCTCCTAGACACAGCGCAATCTCACCCCCAATACCGGGAGAGACGAAACCCCTGCCGATCCGCTCACTGCCTCCATGTGGCTCGGGACTGTACCCAACTAAAACCTGTTTGCACGATTTTTTTGAGCCGTAGTAGGGTAGTAATCAAAGCACGGTGGGAACTCACACGAGACAAATGACGATCTCAGGTCGATAGACTAACCTGTACACAAGTCACCAGGGAACTGCTATCTGACATCAGGTATAATACCAACTAGCATGTTCCCGGCGAGTCCTGTCCGGTGTACTCATAACCCAATGAGCACCTGTATACATCTCAGGTGATCCAACTGACACCAATGGCTTGTGAGACCGGCCATCGCCCCTCGTCGGGGTCTCGACTGTATACACTGGTCTACTAATGGAGTGTCGATGCCCAGTCTCGAAACTCCCACGACTAGGGACCACTTTAAGGATGTGCTTATAGACCACCCAACTCTCACGTATATGATCGCCATCATACTGCTAGTAGTCAAGCAAGAATCCTAAGGGCTCTATCAACGCGTAATAGTGATCTGTAATATCACCTAAAACTGTAAACGATGATAAAGATAAACCAGTAAAATACTTGCGCAAATAGCTATATCAAATAAGAATTGTCTTTGCATGACTATCATCTTGAGTAAGACTGTCATACCGGCATAGGTCCTCCCTCAATCATTGCAATCACGTGCCTACGATCCAATAAGTGACTTTGAGGGCACTATATCCAACAGGGACTGACAATCCGCTCACTGCCTCCATGTGGCTCGAGCCAATACCCAACTAAAACCTGTTTGCACGACTCCTTTGAGTCGTGGTAGGGTAGTAATCAAAGCACAGTGGGAACTCACACGAGACAAATGACGATCTCAGGTCGATAAACTAACCTGTGCACATGTCACCAGGGAACTGCTATCTAACAATAAGTATAATACCAACTAGCATGTTCCCGGTGAGTCCGTCTTGTGTACTCATAACCCAATGAGCACCTGTATACATCTTAGGTGAATCAACTGACACCAATGGCTTGTGAAACCGGCCACCGCCTCTCGTCGGGGTCTCGATCCGTATACACTAGTCTACTCTTGGAGTATCGATGCCCAGTCTCGAAACTCCCACGAATAGGGACACTTTAAGGATGTGCTTATAGACCACCCAACTCTCACGTATATGATCGCCATCATACTGCTGGTAGTCAAGCATGAATCATATGAACTCTATCAACATGTAATAGTGATCTGTAATGACACCTAAAGCATGTACACGATGATAAAGACAAACCAGATAGCATACTATCATCTCGAGTAAGACTGTTCTACCGGTATAGGTCATCCCTCAATCATTGCAATCACGTGCCTGCGATCCAATAATTGACTTGAGGGCACTATAGCCAACAATCTCCCGCTTGCACTTAAGGCTAATTATTGCGGTGTCGCATACTCACAGCCTGTGTGATATCGAACACCCAATTTCCCTACTAATCAGTTCCACAAAACCCGTTTGTAAAACTATTGTGTTCGAGAAATAGCCTCAGTCAGTGGATCCGCTCCAATGTTTCTCTCTATATCTCATTTTATCTCAAGTTCGCGGAGAAAGCCATCTCCCGAAATGACCAATACCTGTCTTAGAATATGCCTGGATATCTGATGGGACCCAGTTCACAAATTAACACCAAGTCCAGTAAACTTCTTAGACTGTATCGTCAACTGAATTTAATTAGTATCATGCGCCATGCCTTCCTCAGTATCCGCTTGGACCACCTGTTCAAACTACTGCCCCTCAAAAGAGGTAAAACTAAAATCTGTCATCCAGGTCACCTTAGAAAGCTGGAATGATAACAGTCTCGCGAAGGAGGCTGTCATTACCAAATCCCTTGAACATTTACTTATGTTCATAAACTGCTTCCGAACGTTTTTCCAGGATTGGATTAATATAAAAACTTATTGCATCTAATGCAAAAACAACATCTGGTGTGGTACTTGACATCTCATGATTGACTTAATTGTCTAAGCAAGTGGTATACCAATCATGCACATCCCTCTCCTATTTAGTCTGTAAGACACCTTCAGAGAGGGTGACTCCATCACCTGCAGGTACACTACCATGCCAGGAGTCGTCTATTCTAAAATACCTTTAGAATATTGTTTAAGTACCCAGATTAGGAAACTACCCAAATCTAGATCTAAAACCATATATCTAGTAACCAGAATGCCTTATATAATATCCATATCTTATATGGAGAAACTACTGTGTGACAACTCCAGTATAACCGATCGTAGTGTAGGAATATCACTTCCTACAAGTGTGTCATCCAAACACCAGGACATCACACCCTACTACCTTCTTAACAGATCCATCTCTTATTCTGATGAAGTCAAAGTCTATGACTGTCACATCAAAAATAGATGATATATCTCTGCTATACTTACTTTAGTCTATAAATAGACACAAGCTACTTGTCCACTATGCTTCCGCTGTTCCCACTGACCACAACAACCCTCTGGCAGAGTCATATACGCGTGCACTTCTAAAGCTAGTTTAGAACGACGCTATACCCATCCTCTTGCCGGGTCTCTTAGTTTAGAACAGCAGTAATGGCAAGTCTGGATAAACAAGAATCTCTCTATCACCGTCTTTGAGGATACCGAAGTACCTCTCGGGCGCTTGAGGTTACCCACCATATCTGCGGAGTGGCTAATGGAATGTCAAACCCGATTGAATCTTTAGGTTCTTATTAAATTTTCAGTAATCGTTTGTGGTTCTGGAATCACTTCCAGTTCTACCATACTCCCACGACTGTTTTCTGAAAAAGTCAATTTTACTAAAACTGTGGCGAGTCAAGAACAATATCACTATTGATCTTCCAGATAGTAGAAAGTTAACCCTCGTCATAACCCGGGATAACCCACAAACTGCCATTACAGAAACGTGCCTTGAGTTATCCGGAGTCTGGTTTTAAGCATAAACCGGACAACTCCATATACCTTAAAATCGTTAAGATATGAACCATTCTATATACAATAAAGAAACAGAGACACTGATTTAATTGGAATCAGATTCAAATCATGCAGCTGTCTCCAGTGCATGGCAACTAAATGGAGAGAGGCCGATCAGCATTACTCAAATTAGGAGTGAATCCAAATATGAGTAACCTGAAAGAGAAGCAAGTTCTCAAAAACCATTACTATCAACTGAATATCATACAAAAGTATCTATATCTTCGATTATCTTGAAAAATCCTGATACTTGCAACACATGGTTCTCTACTTTATTCTTGTACCTATAACTTCTCAAAACTTGGACCTTGTATTTCTACGAAATACTTGTCTAAAACTGGAGAAGTCACAAGTAAACAGAATATAGTACGAGCATCAACCCCTGTGTCCTAATGGACACTGGACAACATGCAATACCTTGTATAAGTCCCCTGAGTTGAATGACTCAAACACTGTGCGTCGTAGGTTGAAAACTGTACTATGGTTAAGAAGAATTACACCGCTGTTTAATGCTCCTTACCCAATCAGCAACTAATATAGGTAAATGTCATGGACATAATTTCAAAAAGTTATATCTCACTTTATAAAATAAACGTACAAATATATCAGTTTGAAATTGGTGCATAACAATCGGATATTTAAAACCAAATATTTACCATCAGGCAAAACCTCAGGTGATTTCCTCAAATATCACCAATTACAACGAATTCCGATATAACGAGGATATAATCATTTAATTCCCAATAACTTAATTCCACTCATCATCTGTAAAACCATACAGATGTGAGAATAAAACCTGATAAATGCATACCCTTGAGTAAGGATCTAATTGGGAAATCAGTTTTCAATTAACAACGCATAGTGAAACTGAAACATGAAAATGTTTCGAAGGGGTATCTGGGTATTCCTAGTAATGCATTTTTCCATTATTCAGATTCATCACTGTAACCGTATATTTCCTTGACGTCTCTCCAAATCCCTTTGTTTGTCTTTACTCATTACCTTCTGTACACCATCCTTAGGCTAAATGGTTTTCTTCCTTCCCTACCGTTCGGCACCAGCCTATGGTTTGGAAGAAGACTATCCAATAAGCGTAATAGGTGTACCCTTCTAATCCTAGGAATACTCGCAACCTGAAAAAAGGTAAAGATAAAACACAACTGAATAAACCTTATTCTATTTCTCCTGAACCGGAGAAATGCAAAGGTGAAGTAGGAGTGGCGATGAAATACGCGGTTTGGTCGTGAAAGATAGCAGTCGCATTTTACTTTGCCCTCTTTCTAATCCCTTTATTTGTCTTTACTTATTACCTTCTGTGCACCACATTTAGGCTAACTGGTTTTTTCATTCCCCACCTTTCGGCACCTGCCTATGGTTTGGAAGAAGACTATCCAATAAGCGCAATAGGTGTACCCTCTCATAATCCTAGGAGCCCTCATAACCTGAGAGAAGATAAAAAGGAAAAGACAGCTGAATAGTCCTATTCAATTTCTCCTGAACCAGAGTCCATTCTCGAACTGGAACAAGTTCCTATTCAATTTCTCATACGATGGATTATCCAATAAATGCGGATCTTCGTAGTGATACGGGGTGTTCTGGAGAAATGCAAAAGGTAAAAGTAGAAGTGGCAATGAAGTATGTAACTCTGACAATCCAAAAATCAATGTGTTTTAAGAAGGTTCGGTTAACTTGGTTACTGAGTTATAGTCTAAGGTTGGAACATGGTCGTTGCCAAAGAGAGAAAAGAAACACTCGGCGTGCACTCTAACCTAGATCAGAATGGTCAATCAGTTTATCTAATCAGGATGTCTCTCACTGTATCCTCAAATTCTTCTCCAAACCTGACAGAAGAATTAGTCGGGATCATCTAAAATCACCCGATGAGTAAACCAACTCATCAGTGGGTATCGGGATCCCATCGCATGATAACCTGATAGAATCCACTCACGTTATCACACTCCAGAAAGTATGCGCATGCCTGGCAAGTTTCCTGTATGTTTGAAACTCCCGATATGATTTTCTACCCCATGCTCTTATGATCTTGACGAAGGCCAACATATCATAAGTCACATGTCAAGTTCTACCTGTCATTGTCTAGGTTAATTTGAACCCACACGTACTCGACCTTGACTAAGGCCAACAAGGCTGTACGACTGTCCCAAACCAACGCATCTATCTATACAACAAAAAAGTAACAAATAGCTACCATACACTATGCCTTGACTAAGGCCGACAAACATAGCATGAATACTAAGTGCTACCCGTCTGAAATGACGGAGGGCTACGAATGGTTTTAGCAAAAAACCTTTAACGTAATGAACTTGATATAATTGAAAGAACCGGATAGCTTTTTACAAATATATAGTGGCGAAAACTTTTGCTAAAGAGGTCACTCCCGGTGAAGGGATCTCGGTTCTTTCCTCGTGGAATGAGGTGCAGGACATTCCCACTGAATATCTCGATGCAAAGCAAAAATGTAATCGACTATAGTGAAGTTATTACCCTGATGCAAACTTCTGCCCAATAGGTCACTCCCGGTGAAGGGATCTCGGCTCTTGCCTCGTCGAATGAGGTGCTGGATATTCATAACCGAATATCTCTGTGCAAAACAAAAGAAAGCGTCCTTGTAATACAGCTTTTGAAAATTGTTTCAACATCGTATAAGTCTGTTTTCCTTGTATTGATCTGAATCAACGCAGTCCCATCAATTAATCACACCACAAAAGAACGAAAATATGATGTACGTATATAACATCCGCATTCGCCACTGGGCCCCGTCATCACCTGTTAGATTACTTAACTAACGACAGCGCGGGGGCTGGACTAGCGCGGGTGCAAAATATATCCAACATCCACTACTATATATATAACAATATATAATAATCGTTCCAGGCATGATATATGCAACATCACATATAAGCGATAAGCATCACAGAACAATACAGATAATCTGGGAGCTCCGGGTTTCCTTTGAGCCGCAAGTGAAACCCGACGTTCCCCTGGTCGTGTGGATAGCCTGTGCAATGAAAACCTAGACCCCTACGAGCGCGGCAAGTTACCCGCCAAAACCAGAAGCGAGGCAGC
Source organism: Agapanthus africanus (assembly GCA_030015575.1). Taxonomy (NCBI): domain Eukaryota; kingdom Viridiplantae; phylum Streptophyta; class Magnoliopsida; order Asparagales; family Amaryllidaceae; genus Agapanthus; species Agapanthus africanus. The sequence goes on from CM057337.1 coordinate 406,750,485, forward strand.
CCCCTTCATCAAAGTGAATGGGCCACCCGCACTTCACGAAATCCGATAACTTGAGCACCCCTGCTTGGGTCAACCTGTACCCCCTACGAGTGCGGCGAATAGCCCGCCAATTCTAGAGTGAGACCCCCTCCTTCTCAACGCCATGAGATGCGGACTCGTTGCCTTCCAAAACCCGACTATCCGTGCACTCCATCGCGGGGTAATCCTAGTACAGAAAAGAAAATATGTACAATGGTGGCATCGACCTCAACCCGGTCGTGCCCCAAAAGAATAATATACAAACAGGCAGTGACGGCAGTCCACATGTCGGACGCTCTCCCTGCAATATCAAATGTACAAATGAAACTAAACTGTACAATCATTGCAACCAAGCTATCCACCACGACGAATCCGTACCAACACAGCACAACACAGAACATCAACGTGAATGTCACGTTCACAAACCCGTCTAAAAGAACTATAGCAATTAAACAAATTGTACCGCTCTAATTGTAGGGTTCCTAGACACTCTAGTGAGGTCTCACAAGGCATCGGACATGCCATTTTCAAATTTTAAGGGTGCCGAGAGACCCGACTACGGACCGTTTGCTAGAAAACTAGGCGAACAAGCTAACTAGTTAACACTTAACTACAAGATACGGAAATACAACCTTTGTAGATCCGGTGCTCCACCTCCATAGCTCCGCAACGAGGTCCTCTCCGCTGTCCAAATCAAATCCGGGCTCAAGCGTCGGCTTCGTCGGAGAATGGGCAAGCTAGGTCGTCGATGTCCATGCCGAAGATGATCTACGTCGAGGCATCGAAAGATCAAGCTCCACATTCACCAAGTCATGAAAACTTGTGAAGGAAACACACTCTACTACTTGGCAAGAGGTAGAGGATGAAGAAATAGGAAGTGGGTAGACTTTAGAATTGGATTTCTCACTCAAATCATCAATCCACCATTGATGACCTCAAGCTTCTTCAAAGAAGAAGATGATGAAGAAGAAGAAGAAAGTTATGATAAGATTTTTATGAAAAGAATAATAATATCATTCTTATCATAACTTTAACCTAAGTTAAGTGTAGAGAATTGACCAAGGTTAAAGGAATGGTTAGGGTTAAGGAGATGAGACAAAAATGGTGACATAATGAAAGCTTCATGAAGCTTCATGTTGAAAACAAAACTAGCCACCATTTTTGACTTCTTTTCCTTTTCTCATTTATCTTTTAAATGCAAATGAAAAGATAAATGAATGAATAAAAGAAAACCCTAATCATTCACTTAACCTAGGTTTAATTCATTACACTTAACAAAAAAGATATGTATCATCAAACATGATACAATCAAGTGCACAAAATCATATCACATATGCAATGCACACATCCGAGTGAGAAAATCCATCTTAAGTGAACCGATACTAGTTAATGCAAAGTAATATATCAAATATATAATTATGCATTAAATCATTAAATCAACACTTGATATAATGATCCGGTCATATCGCATATAACCGACTAATATCAACAGTAACAACTTATCGAATCAACACTTGATCCGATATACCGGCTATATCGCATATAACCGAACAATGTCACATATCGCGAGAATCGAATACAGTATCACATACTGGTATCATTCTCGGTCCCGCACATATCTCATATGCGCTCCTATTTCGTTTCGCTTGAGCCAGGAAACCTCTGTGTAGGACTCTAAAGACTCGTCAATACGCCGGCAGCAGGTGATGATCATATCAAGCATCCACAAGCCGCAAGCGGTCTGCTAAACGTAACGGTCACCCGGGTATTGAGCGATCTGAAGATCGACGAGCAAGCCCGCTCACACTCCAGTGAATCCAACCAGTAACACTACCGTACAGTCCGGTCTGATCGTCTGATATGTCGCATATCTCGCCTAGGGGTGGTAAACGTCAGACCCCAATAGCTTGACAAGTCGTGTCGATATGAGGTCTATAACAATTCGAGAAACTACAGGTAACACTTACCAGTAAATCTCAGCAACCCTGGCCAGGGATTTCCTGTTATAGCCAATCGAACACAGCGCAACATCAACTCCCTATACCGGGAGAGACGAATCCCCTCCTATCGCTCATTGCCTCCATGTGACTCGGGACTGTACCCAAAAACCACCGTTTTGCACGCCCTCTTGGACGTGGTAAGATGGAAATCAAAGCACAGTGGGAACCACACAAGACTCTATGACGATCTCGGGTCAACAGACTACTCTGTACCAGTGTCACCAGAGAACTGCCATCTGACGTGAGGTATAATACCATCTGGGAGTTCTCGGCGAGTCCGTCCAGTGTACCCAGTCTCTACTGAGCACCCGTATATCATCTCTGATGTCAAACACCAAGGGATATGGGATCATCCATCGCCCATCTGTATGGGTCGAGAAGGTACACACTAGTCTACTCTGGTATATCGATGCCCCGTCTCGATACACCCACGACTAGGGACTTTTAAGGATGTACTTATGGACTACCATGTCCCCACTAGTATGATCCGCATCATAGTCCAGGTAGTCAAGTACAGATCATAAGGGCTTTACCAACATGTAACAGGGAGACAATCAGTGTACACGTTAAGGTAAAGATTAACCAGATAGCATACTATCATGTCGAGCAAGAAAGTCCTCCCTATATATGTCCCAGCATCCACTACAATATACATCCTATGTATAGTAATGGCCTCTAGGGCATACATATAACTAACAATCTCCCACTTGCACTAGGGCCATCTGATAGCAGTGGTTGTAGTATCTCATACTCAACCATCCCATAAAAGTGTCTCTCTCTGGGATCAGGCCTTTGTGAGTGGATCCGCTGTGTTGTCCTCTGAGTCTACTCTCTAAACCTCGATCTCCCTGGAGATCAACCATCTCCATGATCAGGTGATACTGCCTTAGAATATGTCTGGATCACTGATGGGACCGTCGTTCCTTGGCATAAGCCACAACTCCATTGTCTCACAATGGTTGGAACGTAGTTCATCTCATGAACCAATATACACCCAAACATCCTCCTTGGTAGCATCTTAAGTAGCGATGTATCCTGCCTTTATCGTCTAGTATGTCATGGTATCTAGCTTGGAACTCTTCCAACATACCGTCCCTTTACTGAGGGTAAAGACAATGCCTGTGACTGACATTCAGTCGTCATTATCACCCTGGAACACTTCCAGTGATTCTTCCCAGAATCAATTGATATCATCTCACTACAACTAGTGAGAATCCTAACATCCATTTAGATCTATCTCATAGATCCAAAACTTAGGATTTAGTAGGTATCACTTTGATCCTATTTGGAGAATCATTGTGATAAGCGGAAATTGATCGAGCGTAGCATAGGAAACTGTAGCGTCTTGAAAAGTTGTTTTGGTGTTTTCCTGAAATTCGGTGGAAATTCGGTATTTTTCCGAAAACCGTCTTTCTTGTTATTTTGCAGTTTAGGGCTAATTATACCTTAAATGGATAGGTAATTACTTGTTTTTAGTAGCTAATGAGTTAATTATGAAATTCTGGTTGTTTAAAAATTTTCCCTAATTTTTCAATTTTTTTATATTATTTTAAGCCGGTAAGAAAATACATTAAATAAGCGATAAATACAAATTTTTCCGGGCTAATTTTAATCTCCAAAATTATGATAATTAAAATCTAGTGGTAACATAAATTTTTAGTAATTTATTTTGATTTTTAACAAATTTTTATGATATGAAACGAATTTATTGAATTTTGAGCTAAAACTTGCAATTTTTGAGTTGTAGGGGGCCTTTTTGCATAAAATTTCTTTTGTAAAACCTCTCTCTCTTTTTCCTCAGCCCTAGGACAGCCCCACCTTGTGCAAGTCCAGAAATTTCTGGCCTCTCTTTCTTTGGTTGCTTCTTGTGTTGAATTGTTGGTTTATGGATTTATTTTAAATGAAATTGATAAAGTATGGTGCTTTGACTTTGGAGACTTGACCCATGACTTTTCCCCACTTGCCCACACCCTCCCCCTCACCTCTTGCTGGCCGAAACTGCACCTCCCCCTTCTTCATCTATTTTCTTCTCATTTCTTCACAATTCTTCAAGTTTAATTCATCAAAAATTCAAATTTAAAGCTTGCAAATTAAAACCCTCCTTCATCCTTCTTTTCCTTCACCTCCCTAGCTTGGATCTTGGTGCTTGAGGCCATCAATTGGAGCAAAATTTTCTTGCTTGATCCATAGATCAAGAGGTATAATTTCCATCAAATTACTTTCTTTTGCTAAATTCCTTTAATTGTATGGTTTAGTGTTAAAAGTTAGCTTATTTCTAATCTAGTTTAAAAAAAAAGAGTAGTTTGTTTAACTAAGGTTTTGAAGCCATGTTAGTTAATTAGCTTGTCTTTTAGTTAATCTAGTTGTTAATTAACTAATCTATATGATCACCTTGTTTATGTAGTTTTCAATTATGCTAATTTAGTTAAACTTAGAAGTGTGAAATTGTTGTTTTAGGATTTTCAAGAGAAGGTTATGTATGGAAAATGGTATTTGAAGCTTGATTAGTGGGTTGATTAAGGTTTAGAAACCATTATTTTGTTGATTAAACCTAAATTGCTATCTAGTATTTTGCTAACCTAACCTAAGAGGTTAATTTTCTTAAGTGGGCTTTTGTTGTGTTAATTTAAGTTTTCAAGTGTGGAAATTGATTTGGAATTTGCTAGGTTATAATTCAAGAAATGGTTGTTTATGGAAAATAGGATTGGAATCATTGCTATTGTGTTGTAATTAGTGTTTGTAGATTGCTTGTAGTGTGCTTGGGTGATTATGCTAAATTGTAGTCGTTTTGTCGCAAATCGGCGATTTTTGCACCGATTTTGGAATGCAAATGCTTACTAGTTTTGTATAAAAATTATGTGATGAATTATTTTTGATATCTTGATGATTGTAATGGCTTGTCCTACGACTTTTAGGATGCGTGAGTGCGGATTTTTGGGTAGTCGGGTTGTAGTTTTGCCGGGCGACCAAATCGGCGTTTTTTGGCAGTTTTTGCGATTTTCGCGTGTGTTCCGCGCACTTTGTGCACGTTGTACCTAGCTAGCGAACTTTAGTAGTTTCGTTGGGGTTTTGCGTCGTTCTTGATACGTAACCTTATGTTTGGTATTGATGTAAATTCCAGGTTCGGTCGCGGAGACGTCAGACGCGGCGCGAAAGGGAAAGGCGGTGATTGGACACAGCTAGCCAGGGATCCCGGTGAGTAGATGTAACATCTACGGGGGACTATCGTTGGATGGCGCAAGCCGCCCGATAGTTTTAGTAACTTACAAGACCCTTAGTAATGTTAGTAATTAGGGGTGAAATACCTATACGACTATTTGCTGCATCCATGCATTATATTGACATATCTATACGAAACCACTTTATAGGACACCTGCACCATTGCCAGGGTTTTTATATGCAGCACGAGCACTATTCATGCTTACACACACACCCTGGTAATTGCCATGCCACCACACTAGATAACTGTTAAATTGAAACCTTTTACTAATTGATACTTAAACTGGTACTATTGCCTTTAATTCCTTAAAAATGAAACCGTAGTATTGCTATTCATGTGCATGTACTTCATCATATTAATTGTTCATGCTTAATACATTAATCACACATCGCAACTTGATTATTGATATCATACGCATTCATTATCATTGATATATGCACTTATGAGGATTTCTTGAGATTTTATGATATTGCTGGATTTCGGGGGAAAGCCGCAAAATTTTTAAACTTATTATATTTTTAAAATATGTAAATTGCGGTTTTCTAGTGATGTAAGTGTCGTCCACCATGAGTTTGCTGTGGATTTGGAAATCCGTGTCGAGGAGTGGAGGAACCGGCACGGGTACATGGTGGGCCCGGTAAGGTACCCCGGGGCAAGAGGAATGTGGTGATGACGTTGAGCCTGGCAGGGGACAGATTACCTACCGGTGACTGTTTGGGACGGCGGATATCCAGAGGATACCGACCGTAGCCGCTAGATGATGAGATATTGATATTTGAGATGGGTCAGCCGGACGGCTGAGGCCAGAGATACATTTATGAGATTTGAGACAACTTTTGGGTGTCGTTGCTGGACACCGATTTTCGTCGATTCATTGACATTATGCTGGCATTCTAAAAGAGTTTCAAAAACAAAAAGAGATAAAATATTTCTTATATATACCTATTGAGACCTCAGATATTCATGTTGCATACATATTAGTACACTGATGTTATATACACACCTGCTAGTGCATCCAGTCATACCTGTATTATAGATGCTAGGATGCTTGTGTGCATGCATACGATAGCCTTTGTAGATGTTATTTATTACTCACGAGTTGGCAACTCACCCCCGTTGTGCCATAGCCTTCTGCAGGTCCGCTCCGTCAGTACAGTAGCGGCGAGCGCACTTGTTCTTTTGCCTCTTTTGCCTGGACTCGAGATTTGCTCATAGGTGGGTTATGTTGTCATTTTTGTACCACCTTGTACATTCTTTGTATCTAGTGTACTCCATCTACTGTTTCTACCAGATTATTGTATATTGACCTAGAGATGAGACTGTGAGGTTTGTGGATTTTATGCTGTATTTTGGGGTCGAGCTCACTTGAGCCGACATGCTACTCTTTTCATGCTTCCTTATGATTATTATGCTTATTGTCATTTACATTGCGTGGGATTTGTGACCGCCTTATGGCGAAGAGCTAGCTCCCGCTTGGGGATGCCCTATTTTGTTGGATTCATGTATATTTTTGTTGTACCCATTTTGGGGGCCAGTATTTACAAAGGAGACTCTGCCGAAATTTTCGGAAAAATTGGTATTGTTTTTAAAAAGGGTTGTACATGACTTATTTGATAACTCGCTTTCAATTGATTGGGTTTTCTTCACTCTTTTGCTTAATTGGTTTTGTTTTCTGGGCTTTGGCTTACTTATTTTACGGACGCCTTTAGACGTTTCGTAAACATAAGTGCCAGTCACGTTCCGTACCCTGCGGGTCGTGACAGAAACTCCTTCCCCATCAAGAGTATGTCATCCACGTAATCTACAAGGATCGTCACCATACTCCCTACTACCTTTTTGTTTATACAAGGTTCATCTACCATTTTGATGGTGTCAACTTCTTTGACTAATCCATCAAAATAGATGTTCCAACTCCGCGATGCCTGCTTTATCCTATAAAACATCTTGCACACGTTTCCGCTGCTCCCACTGTCTACGAGGCCCTCTGGCTGTGTACTTATAGACGTTCTCTTCTAAATCAATATTTAGAAAAATAGTCAAGACACCCAACCACCAGATATCGTAGTCATGGTATGTAGCCGTGGCAAGTAGGATCTGGATGGACTTAAGCATAGGTACTGGAAAATGTTTCATCATTATCCACACCTGGTCAATGACGAAAACCTTTAACAAGTCTATCTTTGAAAGTCTCAACTTTTCCATGTACACCAAGTAATCTTCTCAAGATATACTTGCTCCTGATGGGGATTTAACCCTTCAAATATAGCAACCAAAGTCCATACTTTGTTGGTGTATAAGGATTCCATCTCAGATCGATAAACATCCAGCCATTCTTACAGAGTCCCACTCCTGATGGCCAGCTCGAAACTAGTTGGGTCATCATCTCATGATGCAATCCTCGCTCCCACTGTCATAGAGAAACCGAAGTATCTCTCAGGTGGGTGAGAAACCCTACTAGATCGGCGGAGAGGCTGAGGTTCGTTGGTAACTACTGAATCCTTTAGTTCTATCAAATCATCAGCTGCAGTTTGTATAGCTGGAACCTTTCCAGTTCTATATTACAGACCTTGCCTTGAGCTTGTCCGGATTTTGCTTTTAGACATTGGCCGAACAACCCCAAATCTTAACTGACTTAAGACATGGGCTCTTCCCTTTCCATATCACATATGAAGTGGTAGGCAACTGATTTGATTTGAACTCTATTCAATAGGTATGCAACTTCTCAAGTGCATAACTCCCAAAAGGAAATAGGTAACTCAGTAGTACTCATCATAAAGCACACCTTATCATATAGGGTGTGATTGCTCCGCCCTGATATACCATCGTGCTATGGTGTATACAGAGGAGTAATGCTGAGAGAGAATCTCATTCTCCTTTAGAATAGTCCAGTATTTCCGTGCTCAAGTATTCTCCTCCTTGATCTCATCATAGGACATAATACTTATACCCTTATTTTGGTTCTCTACTTCTCGCTTATATTCTGTGAATATCTCAAAAGGTTCGGACTTGTGTTTCAACATGAACATATGTCTGAATCTTGAAAGATCATCAGAGAACATAATGAAGTATAAAGAACCAGTCCTGGCATATGTAGACAGGGGACCTACATACATCAACATGTATCATCCCAAGAGTTTACAAACTCTTTCTCTGTTTTCAGTAAACGGAGCTGTGGTCATCTTATCTTTGTGACATGACTGGCGAGTTTCACAAGATGCAAATTCAAACTAATTTAAATATGCATCTTTATGTAACTCCAGCCAGTCGGGTCGCATTGATATGACCTAGTCTACAATGCCTCAAGAAGGATTCGTTCATTTCTGAACTCTTCCTCTTGTGTGTGTTCCGTATACTAAGAACTGTAGTTTGATTTAGAACATCAATGCTTTTAGATAACGTGCCTGATCCGATCAACTTTTGATATAGGAAATGTTCAAAACATTATCCGACAATACAAAATTATATCGTTTCTTTACTAATAAAGAGACAGATATGATTTTGTATATCAGGTTCGGTATCTAATAACATTCGTTCAGAATCAATGTATTGATAATACAGGGTGACAGTGACCGACAGACTTGGCTGCAACTCTTGCCCCGTTTTCTGCCTCATGAAACTTATCACCCGTTCTCAGTTCTCTACCTTTCTGCAGCCCTATGTAACAGATTACATATCTGGGATCCTGATCTGGTATCACATATCCAGGACGTAAAGGATACTGAGAAACAGTTCTATATAATGAACACACCCGAAGATGATACATCATCATGCACTCTCCTCGTTTGGGCGGCACGGGAAATCTGGTATTCCCCAATTTCCTGCTCTGTCTTATAACAATTATAAGTTAGAGCGGGACCAACGTTCCCCAGCTCAGTATAACAAGCGGGTTCGGTCAATATTCCGTATTATTATCTTGATTAAGGCATGATATGGTCGCTACCTGGAGAGAGAGAGAAGAAAACACTCAGCGTGCGCTCTTGCAAGAATAGATTGGTTATTATTTTATCTAATCAGGATGACTCCCACTGCTTTTTATCAAATCTTCCTTCAAACCCTAAAAGGAAAGACTAGCCGGGATTAATTACACACTACAAGTTCGCCAATCTTTCAGCCAGGCCAGTGTCGGTACTTTGAGGGAGGTCCCCCGTGCTTTCGCACGAACCTAATTAATGTAAACCTCGTTTTCCCAGAGGCGTAACCCCGTTAACACCTTTCTAGACACCTACTTGATCGGCTAGTTGTAATGTATAAAACTCTCCCAGGAGTAACTCTTACTCGCAGCGGGTATCGGGATCCAACTATCTCATAGAAGGTATGCAATCTCATTGCAAATTTCAACACTTGAAATTCCCGATAATATTTTGCCCCTAGCTCGCTATGACCTTGACGCATGCCAAACAACCCATAGTCTGCTAGTCAAGTTCAACCCGTACATTTCTTGATTGAATTAAACCCACCCGCACGACCCTTGACGCATGCCAAACAACGCCGTACGAATACCCTAATCCAATCGCATCATATGCTGGCAGATAAGCACTAGTTAGCTACCGTACACTACGCCTTGACGCATGCCAAACAACCGCAGCACGAATACTAACTAATACTTATCTGAAATGACGGAGGGCTACGACAGGTTTTTCTGAAAACCTATTGCGTAATGAACTTGATATCGTTGTAGGATCGAATGAATTTTGAAATGGAGTGTTTTTTAGGCTTTTCTAGTTTTGCTAAAGGAGTCACTCCCGGTGAAGGGATCGTCGGTCCTTTCCTCGTCGAATGAGGTGCGGGATATATCACATATATCACTGTGCAAAGCAAAAACTCTTAAAAGCAATCAAAAGACAAACCGAGTGTGTAGCATCAGCCAGTTATTGCTAAAGGAGTCACTCCCGGTGAAGGAATCTCGGTCCTTTCCTCATCGAATAAGGTGCAGGATATATCACATATACCGCTGTGCAAAGCAAGAACTGTAGCTACCTGTTTTATTTTGAAATTCGATTCTACAACATCTTAGGTTTCTTTTATTTCATTAATCTCATTAATGAAGTCCCATCATTTATATACCTAAACATCACAGCTAAATACGACGTACACTTATGCCATCCGCATTCGCCTCGATGTCCCCTCGTGCACCGTTAGGTTAGGTAACTAACGGCAGAGCGGGGCAGGGCTAGTGCGGGTGTAAAACATAAGTAACGCCTATATAATATATCATATATACTATATACTGTATCTATCACAGAACATCACATGATCACATCACAGATATCGCAGCAGAAGAATCATATGAAATATTGGATATACTAGGACGTCCGTGTTTTCAATACGAGCCAGTATAAAACACGGATTCCACGGTCGCGATGAATAGCCAAACCCACACCCCTAGACCCCTACGAGAGCGGCAAGCAACCCTACCAATTCTAGAGTTAGGAGACCCGGACTCGACTCCTCGAGTTGGTCTCCCACTGGACTCCAGAACCCGGTTACTTGTGCTCCCCTCCTTGGGTCTATCCTAGTGCGGAAAAGTAAATAATATACAAACGGTGACTACTTCCGCAACCTGGAAGCGCCCCAATAAAAGAATATTACATACAAGTTTTTACATGAATGAAAATGAAAAACACTCATCTCACATAAAAACCCCCGGCTATTCAAACACGACGATCCAATATAACATATCCAGCAACACATAACAACACATGTCATCAACGTAAGTAAATATGTCCATCCCAATTGTCGTTGACATATAGCAACGAAACCAGCGATATCACATATTACACTTACGGTCACAGAAAAGAAAGTGTAAAACTACAACAGTTGGAATCCGCAACCTCCTCAGACATCGCATGCCTGACCAAATGAATTTCTTAGACATCGCATGCCTAACAATTATAAACCCCGCATTTTAGTCTCATTATCGAAAACACTTTTCAATATAAAGTCGGGTAATTCAACAAGATTCCCGACATCCTGATCGAATGCTCGTCGCAAACTTCAGTAGACGGCCGCACCCCCGATACCGTCGACGAAGTGCACCAAGGCGGAACACCGCTACCGCGAGCACCCGAACAGATGCTTTCGGCGACGGGGTTCTCCTACAGTCACTTGGTCGGGGCTGTGGAGTGAGGCTGTCTATTAAGTTTACCCGGCGAGTATCCGCGTACGCTACGTGATTGCGACGGACTTTTGATCACATCAAAATTCCGTGGCAACCGATCAAGTGAGACTAAACTGCTATGTTTATAACATTCATTTAGTTATCTCATAACTATTGTGAATTCCAATTATTGTATCACATTCCGGATAATTAGAAAATGTTAAACTTTCCGATTGAACATTCGAACACCCAAGTTTTCCCGATACAGATCAACACATGAAATAAGTCTAACAACATTCAGTTCGTGCCTCAGTACCAACGGTCCAGCCGTAGAAGGGTCAAGCCAACGCCTCACATGTGGCACGCCGTACTGCCCCAAACCCGAAGGTTCAAAGGGCAGTTCAAGACGGTCACATAATCGAGTTAAGGTTTGTTGTCTTCTAGAGGGTCCATCGCGTTACTTGCACTACTTAGAACGTCGTTAAACTACGGAAAAATCCAACACTTGGAAATTTCCCGACAGGGGAAAAATTGGGTATTTATATCCGGTCGAACTTTTTAACATATTCTAAAATTTATCCGGAAAGCCACATAGACAAAATTTGATACTCCGATCGAAACACCGAATCCCCAAAAACACAGCAGAAAAATTCAACTCTTGAATAAATATTAAAAATTCCCAGAAAACTCAGCTCTTTGAACTAGGAATTACTGTGCAAAGGAACAGGGCTGACGTCATCAAGGGGCCGCTGATCCGCCGCAGAAGCCATGCTTCTGCCGCGGATCCGCCGCAAAATTTACTGTTCACCAGAAACTTTTTGCACCGTAATTCTTATTTTTCCCTGCTGAATTTTTTAGCAATTTTTAATTTGGAAAAACTCACTGTTTTCAAAAAAGTACAGAGAGCAAGATTGATTTGGTGTTTCGGGTTCGATCGGGTTTCAAATTCCGTCTAGACTTCGCCTAAGGCTCTAGCTAGGCTCTGATACCACTGTAGGGTTCCTAGGCACTCTAGTGAGGTCTCACAAGACATCGGACATGCCATTTTCAAATTTTAAGGGTGCCGAGAGACCCGACTACGGACCGTTTGCTAGAAAACTAGGCGAACAAGCTAACTAGTTAACACTTAACTACAAGATACGGAAATACAACCTTTGTAGATCCGGTGCTCCACCTCCATAGCTCCGCAACGAGGTCCTCTCCGCTGTCCAAATCAAATCCGGGCTCAAGCGTCGGCTTCGTCGGAGAATGGGCAAGCTAGGTCGTCGATGTCCATGCCGAAGATGATCTACGTCGAGGCATCGAAAGATCAAGCTCCACCTTCACCAAGTCATGAAAACTTGTGAAGGAAACACACTCTACTACTTGGCAAGAGGTAGAGGATGAAGAAATAGGAAGTGGGTAGACTTTAGAATTGGATTTCTCACTCAAATCATCAATCCACCATTGATGACCTCAAGCTTCTTCAAAGAAGAAGATGATGAAGAAGAAGAAGAAAGTTATGATAAGATTTTTATGAAAAGAATAATAATATCATTCTTATCATAACTTTAACCTAAGTTAAGTATAGAGAATTGACCAAGGTTAAAGGAATGGTTAGGGTTAAGGAGATGAGACAAAAATGGTGACATAATGAAAGCTTCATGAAGCTTCATGTTGAAAACAAAACTAGCCACCATTTTTGACTTCTTTTCCTTTTCTCATTTATCTTTTAAATGCAAATGAAAAGATAAATGAATGAATAAAAGAAAACCCTAATCATTCACTTAACCTAGGTTTAATTCATTACACTTAACAAAAAAGATATGTATCATCAAACATGATACAATCAAGTGCACAAAATCATATCACATATGCAATGCACACATCCGAGTGAGAAAATCCATCTTAAGTGAACCGATACTAGTTAATGCAAAGTAATATATCAAATATATAATTATGCATTAAATCATTAAATCAACACTTGATTTAATGATCCGGTCATATCGCATATAACCGACTAATATCAACAGTAACAACTTATCGAATCAACACTTGATCCGATATACCGGCTATATCGCATATAACCGAACAATGTCACATATCGCGAGAATCGAATACAGTATCACATACTGGTATCATTCTCGGTCCCGCACATATCTCATATGCGCTCCTATTTCGTTTCGCTTGAGCCAGGAAACCTCTGTGTAGGACTCTAAAGACTCGTCAATACGCCGGCAGCAGGTGATGATCATATCAAGCATCCACAAGCCGCAAGCGGTCTGCTAAACGTAACGGCCACCCGGGTATTGAGCGATCTGAAGATCGACGAGCAAGCCCGCTCACACTCCAGTGAATCCAACCAGTAACACTACCGTACAGTCCGGTCTGATCGTCTGATATGTCGCATATCTCGCCTAGGGGTGGTAAACGTCAGACCCCAATAGCTTGATAAGTCGTGTCGATATGAGGTCTATAACAATTCAAGAAACTACAGGTAACACTTACCAGTAAATCTCAGCAACCCTGCCCAGGGATTTCCTGTTATAGCCAATCGAACACAGCGCAACATCAACTCCCTATACCGGGAGAGACGAATCCCCTCCTATCGCTCATTGCCTCCATGTGACTCGGGACTGTACCCAAAAACCACCGTTTTGCACGCCCTCTTGGACGTGGTAAGATGGAAATCAAAGCACAGTGGGAACCACACAAGACTCTATGACGATCTCGGGTCAACAGACTACTCTGTACCAGTGTCACCAGAGAACTGCCATCTGACGTGAGGTATAATACCATCTGGGAGTTCTCGGCGAGTCCGTCCAGTGTACTCAGTCTCTACTGAGCACCCGTATATCATCTCTGATGTCAAACACCAAGGGATATGGGATCATCCATCGCCCATCTGTATGGGTCGAGAAGGTACACGCTAGTCTACTCTGGTATATCGATGCCCCGTCTCGATACACCCACGACTAGGGACTTTTAAGGATGTACTTATGGACTACCATGTCCCCACTAGTATGATCCGCATCATAGTCCAGGTAGTCAAGTACAGATCCTAAGGGCTTTACCAACATGTAACAGGGAGACAATCAGTGTACACGTTAAGGTAAAGATTAACCAGATAGCATACTATCATGTCGAGCAAGAAAGTCCTCCCTATATATGTCCCAGCATCCACTACAATATACATCCTATGTATAGTAATGGCCTCTAGGGCATACATATAACTAACACTAATGACATTCACGGTCGCAGATAGAAATGTATATACTGTAAAACTTTAAACAATGTTAGAAATATCGAGTTCGAAATAACCCCGAATAGCCCCCAAACAACTAGATAAAACTATATCCAAACTGATCTAAACAAGCAATACCACTGAATCAATATTCCAGAGACCAGACCACACCCAAAATTTCAAACCCCAATTCCTTCATCTGGCCGGCCAACTCGGATTTTATAGCATTGTGGCCGGGTCAATTAAGGTAGAAGTGGCTCGTATTTGGGGTGTAGTCTAGTGGTCAACATAGTAGTTTTCTGCAGTTGCTAAAATAATTTGAGAAAACACAGAAAAAATGACAGAAACTAGAATATATCGGGTATTGTTTCGGAGTTGTTTCGGTTTCGATATTTTAACATCGTCTAAACCAACTAGTATGTGGTTAATGGGTTGGCTCTGATACCATGTAAGATTACGGCAGCGTCCCGGCCATCAATCCGTGGCCAAACGCGGAACAAAACTTTTAAAACCCGACGCTAATGGAACCCTAGTCCACGGATCGTACCATTAATCCTATACTAGCTATATAAAAAGAGTTTGGAGAGATTATACCGATCGATCCGTGTCCTTCGGTTTTCAACCTCTGCCCCAAGCTCATTGCGGCTTCCTCGATCAAGTTCGATCTCCGGTCTCCCTCGTCGAAGACGATCCACGTCGAGGATTAGTAATACGGGTTTCCGCTTCGAAACCGAAGCAACTCGAGCATCCAATTTGCTAGCCTGAATACCCAAAATGAAGTAGAGAATGTTTGTAATTACTTTGTCTCAAAACACCCAAAGATGCTCAACTCATGAGATGGTATGGGTGGAGGTTGATGAAGATGCCATGAGTGAAAGAAAGTGTGAGGCAAAGCTTAGCAAAAGAAAAAGCAACCAAAGAAAAGTGCATGCTCTTTTTTTCTTGTGTGTGAGAGTTATGAGATATTATTGAGCAACCAAAGAAAAATTCCCACACCAATAATGCATCTGCCTTTGCCACAATAATATCTCACCAAAACCCACACAAAATATCTAGCATGGCACAAGGAATCACACCATGACTCAACACCATGAGCACATGCCACAATCAATGCACCATGCCAAGACTCACTTACACTTTCCATCACAACAATATTAAACATTTAAAAACCCTAAATGTTTAATACAAAGAAAAGAAATGGCAAGCCTAAAGTAAACTCGTAATGAATTACAAGAATACCCTTCATCCGTAAATACATACCCGCATCCGTATTCCGAAGAATACGAATACAAAGAGACGAAAATAATCCAACAATATAATACTAGGATCCGGCTTAAACCAAAGCCCACCGGTATTATCCGTCCGAACATAATGCGTGCACAAGTACACGTATGTGATTGAACTCTACCGTAAAACCATACGGCCTCTACATCGTTTCGCCCGAAGCAGGAAAACCCACTTGTGGGACTCTAAAGACTCGTCAATACGCTGGCAGTGGGTTTAACCATAAACACGGCAGCGGCACTAGTTGTACGTAACAGCTACTCAGGTATTGAGCTAAAGGGAGGCCGACGAGCAAACTCATCCCGAAACCCCTACTGAGCCTGACAGTGACAATATCCATACAATCCAGTCTGTTCATCTATGAGTATCGCATATCGAGTCTAGAGGGTGGATAAAATCATACCCCTAATAACGTGACATTTAGTGTCGGCATGAAACCTATCACCAACTGAGAAACTATCGATCCTAGATCGGTAATTCTCATCTACTCCGATCGAGGATTTCTGGTGATGGTCACCCATGCACTCCGTGACATCAACCCCCAATACCGGGAGAGACGAATCCCCTGACGATCCGCTCACTGCCTCCATATGGCTCGGGACTGTACCCAACTAAAATCTATTTGCACGACTCCTTTGAGCCGTGGTGGGGTAGTAATCAAAACACAGTGGGGACTCACACGAGATAAATGACGATCTCAGATCAATAGACTAACCTGTACACATGTCACCAGGGAACTGCTATCTGACAATAGGTATAATACCAATTAGCATGTTCCCGACGAGTCCGTCCGGTGTACTCATAACCCAATGAGCACATGTATACATCTTAGGTGAACCAACTGACACCAATGGCTTGTGAGACCGGCCACCGCCCCTCGTCGGGGTCTCAATCCGTATACACTAGTCTACTCTTGGAGTATCGATGCCCAGTCTCGAAACTCCCATTACTAGGGACACTTTAAGGATGTGCTTATAGACCACCTAACTCTCACGTATATGATCGACATTATACTGCTGGTAGTCAAGCATGAATCATATGAGCTCTATCAACATGTAATAGTGAACTGTAATGTCACATAAAGCATGTACACGATGATAAAGACAAACCAGATAGCATACTATCATCTCGAGTAAGACTGTTCTACCGGTATAGGTCATCTCTTAATCATTGCAATCGCGTGCCTGCGATCCAATAATTGACTTGAGGGCACTATAGCCAACACCACACTCCGAGGCCACCACGAGGTGGCCAGGGGGTAAGGTAGACCTGAAACTGCCCAAGGTGGGGCAGTTTCGGGTCCCCACTGCCAAGACCACCTTGTGGTGGTCTTGGGGAGTGGGCCCAGCCGTTCGGTCCCCCACGGGGGTTCCCCGGGGTGCCCATGCACCACCCCGCGGCTTCTCGGTTCAAACCGTGAGCCCGCAGGGTGTGCAAACACCTCAAACTTTCAATTTTTTGAATTGTTTTTGTCGGCAGTTTTTGCCCGACAAAAACGGCGGATTTCTAATGTCGCAAAGAGTCAACTAAGGCTTATGGAGTGGTTCTGATACTATGTTGGGTTACGGCAACACCCCGGCTATCAATCCGTGATCAAATGCGGAACAATAATTGTAGGGTTCCTAGGCACCCTAATGAGGTCTCACAAGGCATCGATCATGCCAAATTAAAATTTTACGGTGCCGAGAAACCCTAAACTACGGATCGTTTGCTAGATGTCTAGGCGAAAAGCTAACTAGTTAACAATTAACTAAGAGATACGGAAATACAACCTTTGTAGATCCGGTGCTCCACCTCCACGGCTCCGCAACGAGGTCCTCTCCGCTGTCCAAATCAAATCCGGGCTCTAGAGTCGGCTTCGTCGGAGAAAAAGGGAGCTAGGTCGTCGATGTCCATGCCGAAGATGATCTACGTCGAGGCATCGCTAGATCAAGCTCACAACTTCACCAAGTCAAGAAACTTGTGAAGTAAACACACTCTACTACTTGGCAAGAGGTAGAGGATGAAGAAATAGGAAGTGGGTAGACTTTAGAATTGGATTTCTCACTCTTTTCCAACAATCACCATTGATGGAGCTTGGTTTTCTTCACTTGAAGAATGAAGAAGATGAAGAAGAATATTATGATAAGTTAATTAGAAAAAGAAAAGAATAATCAAAACTTATCATGACTAAACCATGGTAAAGTGTAGAGATTGAACTAGGGTTAAATCAAATGGTTAGGTTAAGCATGAGATAAGAATGGTGGACAAAGTCAAAGGTTCATGAATCTTCAACTACAAACAAAGAAAGCCACCATTCTTCTCATTTCTTTTTCCAAAAAGAAAATAAATAAATAAATGAATAAATAGATATAAAAACAAAACCCTAACCATTTAAATAACCATGGTTTAATCTTTACACAAACCAAAAAGTATGTATCATCAAACATGATACAAGCAAATGCACAAAATCATATCACATATATAATGCGCACATCCGAGTGAGAAAATCCATCTAAAGTGAACCGATACTAGTTAATGCAAAGTAATATATCAAATATATAATTATGCATTAAATAATTAAATAATTAAATCAACACTTGATTCAATGACCCGGTCATGTCGCACACAACCGACTAGTATATAATGTATCGGCTTATCAAATCAACCTTTGATTCAATAACTAGGGTATATCGCATATAACCTAATCGATACATTCATCGCGAGAATGGAATACGGTATCACATACACGCATTATTCTCGGTCCCGCACATATCTCATATGCGCTCCTATTTCGTTTCGCTTGAGCCAGAAAACCTCTGTGTAGGACTCTAAAGACTCGTCAATACGCCGGCAGCAGATGATGATCATATCAAACACCCACAAGCCGCAAGCGGTCTGCTAAACGTAACGGCCACCCGGGTATTGAGCGATCTGAAGATCGACGAGCAAGCCCGCTCACACTCCAGTGAATCCGACCAGTAACACTACCGTACAGTCCGGTCTGATCGTCTGATATGTCGCATATCTCGCCTAGGGGTGGTAAACGTCAGACCCCAATAGTTCGATAAGTCGTGTCGATATGAGGCTCATAACGGGTCGAGAAACTACTGGTAACACTTACCAGCAATTCTCTGAGCAGCCCTGGCCAGGGACTTCCTGTTATAGCCAATCGAACACAGTGCAACATCAACTCCCTATACCGGGAGAGACGAATCCCCTCCTATCGCTCATTGCCTCCATGTGACTCGGGACTGTACCCAAAAACCACCGTTTTGCACGCCCTCTTGGACGTGGTAAGATGGAAATCAAAGCACAGTGGGAACCACACAAGACTCTATGACGATCTCGGGTCAACAGACTGCTCTGTACCAGTGTCACCAGAGAACTGCCATCTGACGTGAGGTATAATACCATCTGGAAGTTCTCGGCGAGTCCGTCCAGTGTACCCAGTCTTTACTGAGCACCCGTATATCATCTCTGATGTCAAACACCAATGGATATGGGATCATCCATCGCCCATCTGTATGGGTCGAGAAGGTATACGCTAGTCTACTCTGGTATATCGATGCCCCGTCTCGATATACCCTCGACTAGGGACTTTGAAGGATGTACTTATGGACTACCATGTCCCCACTAGTATGATCCGCATCATAGTCCAGGTAGTCAAGCACACATCCTAAGGGCTTTACCAACATGTAACAGAGAGACAATCAGTATACACGTTAAGGTAAAGTTCAACCAGATAGCATACTATCATGTCGAGCAAGAAAGTCCTCCCTATATACGTCCCAGCATCCACTACAATATACATCCTATGTACAGTAATGGCCTCTAGGGCATACATATAACTAACAATAATTTATAAAACTTGGCGCTACCACAACCGATTACCCGGATCTACCAATAAGCCCTACATAACAAAACATGCAAAGTAGTTAGAATGGTTATACCGAATAGATCCGTGTCCTTCAGTCTTCAACCATCATCCCAAGCTCCTAGGGGCTTCCTTGATCAAGCTTGATCTCCAGTCTCCCTCCATCGAAGATGATCCATCCGATAGTCTATGCAACGAGCTCTAACTTCATATCCGAGGCAACTAGGGCACCTAGATCGCTACTCTAGATACCGTAGATGAAGTAGAGAGTGATGAAAGATTAATTTGTCTTAAGACACCCAAGGATTCTCAACTCATGAGAGGGTTTGGGTGGATCTAGAGGAAGAAGAAGATGCCATGAGAATGAGGTGTTGAGAGCAACTCAAGAAAGAGAAAAAGAAATGAATAATGGCTTGTGTTAATTTGTGTGTTGTGAGAATAAACAAATAATTGAGCCATCCAAAATATCTTGAGTCAACTAAAATATCTCAAGTTAATATAATCTCACAACAAGCAAAAACCCTAGGCATGCTAGAATAGTAACCATGGATCACTAATTAACCATGGCACAAAAATGCAATTAACACCTCATCCTACACCTCAATAACCTTTTAATCAAAAAAGGTCTAAACCATAATGAGGTGTAATCCTCTAAAAGTAATCTTGTAATGAATTACAAGAATATATCTCATCCGTATATACATACCCGCATCCGTATTCCGAAGAATACGAATACAAAGAGACGAAAATAATCCTACAATATAATACTAGGATCCGGCTTAAACTAAACCCCACTGGTATTATGCGTCCGAACATCATGCGTGCACAAGTACACGTATGTGATTGAACCCTTCCGTAAAACCATACGGCCTCTATATCGTTTCGCCTGAAGCAGGAAAACTCTCTGTGTGGGACTCTAAAGATTCGTCAATACGCTGGCAGTGGGTTTAACCACAAGCACGTCAGCGGCACTAGTTGTACGTAACGGCTACCCAGGTATTGAGCGAAAGGGAGACCGATGAGTAAACTCATCCTGAAACCCCTACTGAGCCTGACAGTGACAATATCCGTACAGTCCGGTCCGTTCGTCTATGAATATCGCATATTGAGTCTAGGGGTGGATAAAGTCAGACCCCTAATAACGCGACATTTAGTGTCGGTATGAAGCCCATCACCACCTAAGAAACTACCGATCCTAGATCAGTAATTCTCGACTACCTTGGCCAAGGATTTCTGGTGATGGCCACCCGTGCACACCGCGACATCAACCCCCAATACCGGGGGAGACAAATCCCCTGACGATCCGCTCACTGCCTCCATGTGGCTCGGGACTGTACCCAACTAAAATCTGTTTGCACGACTCCTTTGAGCCGTGGTAGGATAGTAATCAAAGTAAAGTGAGAACTCACACGAGACAAATGACGATCTCAGGTCGATAGACTAACATGTACACATGTCACCTGGAAACTGCTATCTGACAATATGTATAATACCAACTAGCATGTTCCCGGCAAGTCCGTCCGATGTACTCATAACCCAATGAGCACATGTATACATCTTTGGTGAACAAACTAACACCAACGGCTTATGAGACCGGTCACCGCCCCTCGTCGGGGTCTCGATCAGTATACACTGGTCTACTCTTGAAGTATCGATGCCCAGTCTCGAAACTCCCACGACTATAGACATTTTAAGGATGTGCTTATAGACCACCCAGCTCCCACGTATATGATCGCCATCATACTGCTGGTAGTCAAGTAAAAATTCTATGGGCTCTATCAACATGTAATAGTGATCTGTAATGTCATCTAAAGCATGTACACGATAATAAAGACAAACCAGATAGTATATTATCATCTCGAGTAAGACTGTTCTACTGGTATAGGTCATCCCTCAATCATTGCAATCACGTGCCTGCGATCCAATAATTGACTTGAGGGCACTATAGCCAACACTATCCATGGACATGATAAAAGAAAACTAAATTAAAACAAAAGGTGAAATATTTAATCTAAAAGTAAATGCTCAAATTGATGCAAATGATGAATTCAGGCCTATGAAAGTCGACTCCAATGGTTTGTTTAAACTTTAATAATTGTATTCTTATGCACTTATTTTAGTTTCATGCCTACATACATATTTGTTTGTGCTTAAGAATACTTACACTTATCGATGAAAGATATAACCTCAAATTACATTGTACTTTAATGTTATACTAGTATATGTTTCTTCTCTTGGTTATTTATAAATTGTATAATCCAGATATAATTAAATATATAAAATAATATAGCCGTGCCACCGTACCCTTTTTACAAATTTATTATGTCTATGTCTGTGTCGATACTTCATAGGTTATGCCATTCACTCATTCAATACAAAATAATACATTTGGGTTAAATTCCAGTCTGGGACAGCAATTGATCGATGGAATTGTTAACATAGTGGAAACCAATCATTGCTGCATCCATACATATTGTTGAGGTGGTAGAAACTGAACCTTTAGTGGTTGATTCTATTTCCTTATAAGTCTAACCACTTGACAAGCTTTAAATTCTTTTAATTATTTAGTAGGATGTTGGAGAAGCAAAACAATCGGCACCACCAGTTTGCTAATAATTTTTCTTAATCGTGGCACGACTAGCCTAAATCAGTGTTCTAAATGTTCGTGGACGCTCGTGCTCATGCCGCTAACTTGCAGCCAAGACGAAATACAAAACGAAAATTTTCGAATCAGGAGCACGAACTTTACGACCTAGAATCGAATCCAAACACTAAACTAGAAAATACTAAGAGTTTAACTACTCGGTTAGTGATTACAACCTTTGTAGTCGTGTCCTTCGTCTTCTATACCACTTCTTTAGCTCGTAGGTCGTCGGGAACAAGCTTGGGAGTCCGTCTTCCTCGTCGAAAATGATCCACCCGAAGGAAGCCTAACCTAGACTCTACCTTCACACAAAATACAAAGTAAAGTAGCTAGTGATCAAAACTTGCTAAGAATTGATCACTGGCATGTAGTGGTGGCTAATCACTAAGTGTTCTCTCATTTCTTTCTTCTTTCTCATCCAAGAAAATTACAAGAGAAAAAGAAGAAGAAGCTCAAGGGTGTTGATGAAAAATCAAGCATGGCACAAAATGAAAACATTATTCTTCTCTTTTCTTTTTCTTCTTTCATTTAATGAGATGAATGGGTGGCCTTGTGACTCACCATGGTGAGTCACAAGCCTACACCATTCTCACATGTTAAAGAAGAGATGAGAAGAGAAGATAGCTACCTCACATGTACACATATACATATGTATATGTAAATATATTAATATATATATACAAATACACTAATACAACTATATACTACAAATACATACCTCCGTATTCGTATCAAGACACGAATACCCTATTCGTATCAAGACACGAATACCCGTATTCGTATCAAGGCACGTATTCGTATAAATACTGTATTTTGTCAAAATACGAATACCGAAAAGAGATACTAAAAAGAGTTATATAATACTAGCTCACATTTTATCCAAATGTGATAATCTAGTTATCTTGCAAATCGGCTAGTATTAACAAAATGTCCGATTAAAAGTACGTGTACAAAAACATGTGTTTTAATCGAAGCTAAGTACGTATCAAAATACGTACACTGCATCGTTTCCCCTGAGCTGGAAAACCCTCTGTATGAAACTCTAAAAACTCGACAATACGCTAGCAGTTGTTTGAACCACAAGCACGTCAGCGGCACTAACTGTACGTAACAACTACCCAGCTATTGAACGAAAGGAAGGTCGACAAGCAAACTCGTTTATATCCCTACTGAACCTGAAAGTGATTGTCTCTTTACAGTCGGGCATGTTTGTCTAAGAGTATCGCATATCAGGTCTAAAGGGTGGATAAAGTCAGACCCCCTAATAACACGATAAGTCGTGTCGGTGTGAAGCCCATCACCCACTGAGAAATTGCTGATCCAAATTAGTAATTCCCGTCCATCTTGGCCAAGGATTTCTGGTAAAGCTCTACTCGTACACTGCGCGATATCTACCCCCAATACCGGGAGAGACAAATCCATGACGATCCGCTCACTGCCTTCATATGGTTTGGGACTATACCCAACTAAAATCTGTTTGCACGACCCAGTAAAGCCGTAATAAGGTAGTAATCAAAGCACGGTGGGAACTCACACGAGACAAATGATAATCTAAGGTCAACGGACTAAGTTGTACTTATGTCATCAGAGAACTGCTACCTGACAATAGGTATAATACCATCTAGCATGTTCGCGGCGAGTCCATCCAGTGTAACTCATAATCCAATGAGCACCTGTATACAATCTTTGGTGACTAACACCAATAGCCGTGAGATCAGCCATCACCCCTCGTCGGAGTCAAGAAACGTATACACTAGTCTATTCTGGAATATCGATGCACGGTCGATATTCCCACGACCAGGGGCATTTAAGGATTTGCTAATAGACTATCCAGTTCTCACAAGTGTGATCGCCACAATAACCCTGGTAGTCAAGCATGTATCCTAAGAGCTCTATCAACATGTAATAGTGATCCGTAATATCATATAATACATGTACATGATGATAGAGTTGAACCAGATAGCATATTATCATCTCTAGTAAGACTGTTTTACCCATATAGGTCCTCCCTCAATCATCATAATCGTCCGCCTGCGATTACAAAAATTGCCTTGAGGGCACTATAGCCAACAATCTCTCACTTATACTTAAGGCTAATTATTGCGGTGTCGCGTCCTCAAAACCCGTGTGCTACCGAACACCCAACTTCTCTACTAATCAGTTTCGCAAATCGTGTTTGTGAAACTTTTGTGTTCGAGAAATAACCTTCGTGAGTGGATCCGCTCCAACGCTTCTATTTATATCTCTTTATATCTTAACTTCGCGAAGAACGACCATCTCCCGAAATGAGCGGATACATGTCTTAGACTTGTCTGGATATCTGATGGGACCAAGTTTATAAATGAACTTCGAATCTAACAAACTTCTTAGACTGTATCTTCCACTGAATTTAATCAGTATCCTGCGTTATGCCTAACTTAGTATCCGCTTGAACCCCTGTCTAACATACTGCCTCTCATAATAGAGTAAATTTTAACTCTGACAGACACTCTGTCATTCATGTCACTTTGGAAGCCTGAAATGATAACCGTCTCCTGAAGAACGCTGCCGTTACCATATACCAAGAACATTTTCTCATGTTCATAACTGCTTCCCAATGTTTCAACAGGATTGGATTAATATCTGCCTATTACAGCTAGTGCAAAAAGTAATATCTGGTGTGGTACTTGATATCTCATGATTGACTCAATTGCCTAAACAAATGATATGTCAATCATGTAAATCCCTCTCTACATCAGTCCAAAAGACATCACTTTAGAGAGGGTGACTCCATCATCTGCGGGTATACCACCATGTCAGGAATCATCCATTCTAAAACACTTTAGAATAGTGTCAAAATATCCGAATTGGGACACTTTCCAAATCTAGATCTAAAACCATCGATTTAGTCATCAGAATATCTGATATTTTATCCATTTTCTATGTGAAGAAATATCTGTGACAACCACAGTTTAACCAATTTTAGTATGGGAACAACACTTCCTGTTAGAAGTATGTCATCCAAAATCCAGGATAGTACTCTATACTCATACTTCTTACAAGGTCTATCTGTCATTCTTGATGAAGTCAAACACTATGACTTTCACATCAAGAATAGATGACCCATCTCCGCTACCTGACAATAGGTTGAGCGGAAATGAAATATAGTCAAAACAATTTTGCAAAATGGCAACCTTAACTTGAACAGATATATTATGAGAAACGCATTAGCCAAGTGATTACTTCTACATATGGTACTACTGTTTGCTAATAAACACAATAGTGACCAAGACGTAAGTTTCTGTTGGGTGAAATTGCAACATTAATGGCAGCTTAAGATACATTGTCCTTGAGCTCTATACACAATGATTAATTAATGGGAGGTGAGGGTTTAAAAAAAAGCAAGCAAATAAACAACGGGAAGAAGGAAGTACCGGGACCATGAAGATGATGCGAACAATGTAGCGTTGGAAAGTGGGCTCAGTGTAGTTGAGGAGGTGCCTGTAGATATGAGACATTGCTATGATAATGGCTCCAATCGTGCAAGGGAACGCGGCGATCACATAGTAAATAGGCGCCATTTTGATCTTTGATCTTGACTTATCTCTTGATTTGAAACGCCCCACACTTAGTAATTCAACTCAATTAGATTCGCATTCAAGGTAAATCGGTCATGATCCCATAGCACAAGTAGAATCTAGGGTTTAGTAAAGGGGGCACCAACAGAAAGAGGGGCGAATTAGTCTAATCGACTCGTAATGAGTAGTTGGGGGCGGCGCGGGGGGTGGGGGTGGGGGTGGGGGGCGGCGGCGATTGGGGGAAAAGAGGAAGAAAAAAGAGAATTAAGAATGGGAAGAGATGGCGGCTGCCTTCTAGCCTTGCACAACAAGACCACCGTGTGAATTGTGTCGCCGCTGGTTGCTTCTTTATTACTCAATACATCCAACCGTATATTTGTAGATATCGAGTTAGTTCCCCGTTTTCTTGTTTGTTTGTTTTTTTTTAACGTCAAATGGTCATTTTTTCGAAAGTCAAATGGTCATTTTTTCACCCTTTTTTTTAAGTAAATAGGATTTCTTTCACCAAAATGGTAGATTAACTATGTTTGATAATGTGAATTTGAACATCTCAAGTTTTACCTTTTAGCACTTAATGTGTTACCTACCCGTTATACAGAAATATATAAAGTCCTTCTATATTTTCAATAATAAGAAAAAATCTTGTGAGAAGCACATAGAGATTTGGAAAGGAATTTACACAATTTTAGAAAACGCGTAGGTAGCAAAGTGCCGAAAGAAAAACTTCAGTTATTAAACAATGGTTTAAATCTGCAATTTGGATGAAACAACGGTATTTATATGCCATTTATCCTATTTTATTTCGCTGCAAAACTCAACTTAGGATCTAATAGAGAAGCGGACCTCGCAGTCAATCCGCACCAACTGCAATAAAAATTCTGGCGAGCTATCTCGTGAAACTAGACCACACCATCTTGTACTTCAGCATCTGCCATAAAGTCAGCACTAATATTTCCTTCACAAAATATATGAAAGTCTCAAAATTTATCAAGCAATCCAATACAATTCCATATATCTTCAGGCATTTGTTTTGCAATGCCAAAAGGAAACTTCATGATTAATCAAACTTATAACCAAACCCGAATTACTTTCTAACCAAAACTTGGTTGCACGTAGCTCAAATACTGCATCTTGCGCGGCATCTCTAGCTGCAGATAATTTGACCAACGGAACCATAAGACCAACGAGTCTCCCCTCTTTAGCTTGTAGAACTTAACCTCTATTGGATATAGTGCCATCAAAGCAATTGTTATAATTGCAGGTAGGCGATTATGATAATTGAACAAGCAGCTATACAGATAGAAAGTCTTACTTGAGATGGTAGTATGCTATCTGGTTTGTCTTTATCATTATATATACGTTTTGATAAAGCCCGTAGGGTTATTGTTTGACTATCAGTATTATGATGGCGATCATATACGTGGGAGCTGGGTAGTCCATTAGCACATCCTTAAATGTCCCTAGTCGAGGAAGTATCTGTTAGTGATATATGCCCTAAAGGCCATTATTGTATAGTACTGGATTGTATATTACATTTTGGAACCTTGGGATATATACAGATATAATAACAGTTTTGCTCAACATGATAGTATGCTATCTGGTAGTCTATCTTAACATGTGTACATATTTCTTTTAACGTCTCGCTAATTGTAACATTTCAGAAAAATAAAATATTATTTTTGGGAATTATAAAATTAAATAATAAATATTATGAATATTTTAATGATGCGGTATAATTATATACCGATAAATTGGGAAATATTTGGAAAATTATAGAAATTACTGAAATGAGGGTGTTTTATGTAATTTAGGCAAATTATGAATTTTTATAGTTAATTATATACAATTTTAATGCTAATCGTGATTAAATATCACTAATCGTGCATTAAACTTGTTTTGTGCATGTGACATGCACCAAGTCATTTTTCATATTTGCTACATTTTTCCTACCATGGCTTTTCCTTAATTTTGTTCATGCATGGCTTTTAAATGAAAAGAAAACAGAAGATAAGAAAAGAAAAGAAAAAGAAAAAGAAAAATAGTAAAGAAATGGGTATGGGCAGGAGAGAGAGAGAGGGGGTGAGGGGTCAACCTTGGACCATGGCTCATCATTCTCACTTCATCATCTTCTTCATTTCTTCTCCTCTTCCCCCATGGCAGCCCTCCACCTCCTCCCTCCTCTACCTCCTCATAACTCCATGAAAAAACTCATCAAAACTTCATCTTCATTTCATTAAAAATATGCACAAGCTCCCTACAAGCACTTTGGACCAAGAAAAATCGGATTTTGAGCACTTGGGGCAACTCAAGAATTTTCTTGAGTTACCAAATGAGGTAGTTTCTTCACCATTAGCATAGTATTTCATTCACATTAGTGTCCATGCATGTTTAGAAGTGTTTTAGTGATGTTTTGTGAGCTTTGAAAATTCCTAGAGAGGGTTAGGGTTTTCTTTGAGTTGTGTGGGTGAACTTGAGTGTAATTAGTGACTACAAACCCCCTTAGCGTTATAAACCCAGACCAAACCAGTGACAAACCCCAAACACAGAACTTTATATAATGAATGTCAGTTTGTGATTAAATAGTGGGTGCAGGGAAATCTGTGTAGGGTTGCTAGGCACGCGCACAAGGGTCTACGAGGTATCAACCATGCCCGATTTAAATTTTAGCCGTGCCGAACAACCCAAAGACGGATCTTTAAACTAGAGTTTATGCGAAAACTAACATTTTAAACACTTTAACACTAAGTGAGAGAGATTACAACCTTTGTAGATCCGGTCCTTCACTTCTTAAGCTCCGTGTTGAGGTCCCTTCGCTGCGATCATCATGTTCTGGACTTTCGAGAGGTTCCACGAAGAGAAAGATGCAAGCTTGCTTCCGATCTTCAATACAAAGATGAACTACCTTGAAGTTTCATTAACACAAGCTAACACTCACCGAATGAAGTGAACACTCTCACCTAAAGGGTAAGGATAGATGAGAATGATGAAGTAGGATTTTTGCTCTCTTTTGTTTTCATATTCTCACTCACTTTCATCACTTAGCAAAAAGCTAGAAAGCTTTTTCCAAGAAGGAACTCAAGGAAGAAGATGATAGAATCCTTTTGTGATGAATAATGAATTAATGTAGTGGTTACAAATCTAACCAAGGGTTAAGCATGAAGGAGTTAACCCTTGTAGAGAATTAACTAAAGTTAATGGTTTGGATTGGGTTAACATAATATCTTCACAAAATATCAAGCAAAACACAAAGTCAAAACTTCATGAAGCTTCATGGAAGCTTCATGCAAAAGCAAACCCTAATCCAAACCCTAACCAAGTTTAAACCCTAAACTATTGTTAAATTTGTAACCCTAACATGTTACAATATTATATATCACATATACAATATATTTTATAACAATAGAAAATAATACAATTAACATATATCGCATATATATCAATGTATTATCCCGTGAGAAAATGAATCTTTTAGTGAGCTAATATTAGTTAATGTAATTTAATATATCATATATACTATTATACATTAAATTATCGAATCAACACTTGATCCGACAATCCGGCTATATATAACCGATTAATACGATGACCCGGCTATATCACATATACCCGGCCGATATCTCATATCGCGAGAATCCAATACGGTATCACATATCTCATTATCCTCGGTCCCGCACATATCACATATGTGCTCCTACTCCGTTTTGCCTGAGTCAAGAAACCTCTGTGTAGGACTCTAAAGAATCGTCAATACGCCGGCAGTAGGTGATGATCATATCAAACACCCACAAGCTGCAAGCGATCAGCTAAACGTAACAGCTACCCAGGTATTGAGCGCTCAGAAGATCAACAAGCAAGCCTGTACTCTCTCCCGTGAATCCAATCAGTAACACTCCCGTACAGTCCGGTCTCGTCGTCTGATATGTCGCATATCTCGCCTAGGGGTGGTAAACGTCAGACCCGAGTAATTTGATAAGTCGTGTCGATATGAGGTCTATAACAGTTCGAGAAACTACTGATAACACTTACCAGTAAATCTCAGCAACCCTGGCCAGGGATTTCTAGTTATAGCCAATCGAACACAACACAACATCAACTCCCTATACTGGGAGAGACGAATCCCCTCCTATCGCTCATTGCCTCCATGTGATTCGGGACTGTACCCAAAAGCCACCTTTTTGCATGCCCTCTTGGACGTGATATGATGGAAATCAAAGCACAGTGGGAATCACACAAGACTCTATGACGATCTCGGGTCAACAGACTACTCTGTACCAGTGTCACCGGAGAACTGCCATCTGACGTGAGGTATAATACCATCTGGGAGTTCTCGGCGAGTCCGTCCAGTATACCCAGTCTCTACTAAGCACCCATACACCATCCTTGATGTCAAACACCGATGGATATGGGATCATCCATCGCCCATCATATGGGTCAAGATGCGTATACGCTAGTCTACTCTGGTGTATCGTGCCATGTCTCGATACACCCTCGACTAGGAACAGTTATAGGATGTACTCGTCGACTACCGTGGCCCCACTAGTATGATCTCATCATAGTCCCAGTAGTCGAGTACATATCCTAAGGGCTTTATCAACATGTAATATAGAGACAATCAGAGTACATGTTAAGATAAAGTACAACAAGATAGCATACTATCATGTCGAGCAAGAAAGTCTCCCTATATATGTCCAAGCATCCATTACAATATACATCGTATGCACAGTAATGGCCTCTAGGGAATACATATAACTAACAATCTCCCACTTGCACTAGGGCCATCTGTTATGGTATCGCATACCCAACAATTTGCTGTGGTTGAAGTATCTCATACTCAACCATCCCATAAAAGTCTCTATTGGGAAAAAGGCCTTTGTGAGTGGATCCGCGCTGTTGTCCTCTGTGTCTACTCTCCTAACATCGATCACCTTGGAGATCAACCATCTCCATGATCAGGTGATACTGCCTAAGAATTATATCTGGATTTCTGATGGGATGAGGGTTCCTTGGTAAAAGCCACAACTCCATTGTCACACAATGGTAGGAACAATGTTCATCTTATGAACTTATATATCCAGACTGCCTCTTCGGTAGCATCCTTGGTAACGATGTTTCTTGCCTTTAATCGTCTAGTATGTCACGGTACTTGGAACTCTTCCAACATACCGTCCCTCCACTGAGGGTAAAGATAATGCCTGCGACTGGCATTCAGTCGTCCTTATCACCTTGAAACCTTTCCAGTGATTCTCCCCAGGATCGATTGATACCATCTCACTACAACTAGTGAGTATCCTAACATCCAATTAGATCTATCTCATAGATCCAAAACCTAGGATTTAGGAGGTATCATCTTGATCTTATATAGAGAATCCTTGTAATAAGCGGAGATTGACTGAGCGTAGCATAGGAAACTCCTTCCCTATCAAGAGTATGTCATCCACGTACTCTACGAGGATCACCACCATACTCTCTACTACCTTTTTGTATATACAAGGTTCATCTACCATTTTGATGAAGTCAAACTCTTTGACTACCACATCAAAACAGATGTTCCAACTCCGCGATACCTGCTTTATCCTATAAAGCATCTTGCACACATTTCTGCTACTCCCACTGTCTACGAAGCCCTCTGGCTGTGTACTTATAGACGCTCTCTTCCAAATCATCATTTAGAAAAGCAGTCATGATACCCAACCGCCAGATATCGTAGTCATGGTATGTAGCCGTGGAAAGTAGGATCTGGATGGACTTAAGCATAGCTTTGAAAGTCTCAACTTTTCCATGTACACCAAGTAATCTTCTTAAGATATACCTGCTCCTGATGGGGATTTAATCCTTCAGATAAAGCAACCAAAGTCCATACTTTGTTGGTGTATAAGGATTCCATCTCAGATCGCTAAGCATCCAGCCATTCTTACAGAGTCCCGCTCCTGATGGCCAGCTCGAAACTAGTTGGGTCATCATCTCATGATGTAATCCTCGCTCCCACTGTCATAGAGAAACCGAAATATCTCTCAGGTGGGTGAGGAACCCTACTAGATCGGCGGAGAGGCCGAGATTCGTTGGAAACTATTGAATCATTTAGTTCTATCAAATCATCTGTTGTAGTTTGTATAGCTGGAACTCCTTCCAGTTCTACCTCATGACCACTAATTTTTTTCACAAGAAATTCCCTTTCACAAAGGTGGCATGTTGAGAAACAAAACATCTTTTGTTCCTCGGTTAGGTAGAAGATATTCCCTTGTGTATGCTTGGGATATCCAACAAACTTCCACAGATCTGACTTTGCCTCGAGCTTGTCCGGATTTTTCTTTTTAGACATAGGCCGGACAACCCCAAATCTTAACAAACTTAAGATATGGGCTCTTCCCTTTCCATATCATATATGAAGTGGTAGGCAACGATTTGATTTGAACCCTATTCAATTGGTATGCAACTTCTCAAGTGCATAACTCCCAAAAGGAAATAGAAAACTCAGTAGTACTCATCATAGAGCACACCATATCACATAGGGTGATATTGCTCTACCCCGATATACCATCGTGTTATGGTGTATACGGAGGAGTAATGCTGAGAGAGAATCTCATTCTCCTTTAGTATAGTCCAGGAATTCCGTGCTCAAGTATTCTCCTCCTTGATCTCATCAAAGGACATAATACTTATACCCGTTTATGGTTCTCTCCTTCTAGCTTATATTCCGTTAATATCTCAAAAGGTTCGGACTTGTGTTTCAACAGGAACATATGTCTGAATCTTGAGGGATCATCAGAGAATGTAATGAAGTACAAAGAACCGGTCCTGGCATGTGCAGACAGGGGACTTTCATACATCAGCATGTATCAATCCTAAGAGTTCACGAACTCTTTCTCTATTTCCAATAAACAGAGCTGTGGTCATCTTATCTCTGTGACATAACCGGCAAGTTTCACAAGATGTAAATTCAAACTTATTTAAATATGCATCTATATGTAATTTCAGCTAGTCGGGTCGCATTGATATGACCTAGTCTACAATGCCTCAAGAAGGATTTGTTCATTTCTGAACTCTTCCTCTTGTGTGTGTTCTGTATATTAAGAACTGTGGTTTGATTTAGAACGTCTATGCTTTTAGATAACGTGCCTGAACCGATCAACTCTTGATATAGGAAATGTTTAAAACATTATCCATCAATACAAAATTATATCCTTTCTTTACTAATAAAGAGAGTGATATGATGTTGTATATCAGGTTCGGTATCTAATAACATTGGTTCAGAATCAATGTATTCTGGTAATACAGGATGATAGTGACCAATAGATTTGGCTGCAACACTTGCACCATTTCTATCTCATGAAACTTATCATCCGTTCTCAGTTCTCTACCTATCTGTAGCCCATGTAACAAATTACATATGTGGGATCCTGATTCGGTATCACATACCCAGGACGTAAAGGATACTGAAAAACAGTTCTGTGTAATAAACACACCCGAAGAAGATGCATCAGCATGCACTTTCTTCGTTTGGGCGGCACGGGAATTCTGGTAATCCCCTATTTCCTGCTCTGTCTTATAACAATTATAAGTTGGAGCGGGACCAACGTTCGCCAGCTTAGTATAACAAGCGGGTTTAGTCAATATTTCCGTATTATTATCTTGATTAAGGCATGATATGGTCGCTACCTGGAGAGAGAGAGAAGAAAACACTCAGCGTATGCTCTTGCAAGATTAGATTGGTTATCTAATATATCTAATCAGGATGTCTCCCACTGTTTTTGTCAAATCTTCCTTCAAACCCTAAAAGGAAAGATTAGCCGGGATTAATTACACGCTACAAGTTCGCCAATCTTTCAGCCAGGCCAGTGCCGGTACTTTGAGGGAGGTCCCCCGTGCTTTCGCACGAACCTAATTAAACTAAACCTCGTTTTCCCAGGGGCGTAACCCCGTTGACACCTTTCTAGATACCTACTTGATCAGCTAATTGTAATGTGTAAAACTCTCCCAGGAGTAACTCTTACTTGCAGCGGGTATCGGGATCCAACTATCTCATAGAAGGTATTCAATCTCATTGCAAATTTCAACACTTGAAATTCCCAATAATATTTTACCCCTAGCGTCCTATGACCTTGACGAATGCCAAACCACCCATAGTCCGCTAGTCAAGTTCAACCCGTACATTTCCTGATTGAATTAAACCCACCCGCACGACCCTTGACGAATGCCAAACAACGCCGCACAATACCCTAATCCAATCGCATCGTATGCTAGCAGATAAGCACTAGTTAGCTACCGTACACTACGCCTTGACGAATGCCAAACTACCGCAGCACGAATACTAAGTAGTACTTATCTGAAATGACGGAGGGCTACGACATGTTTTTAAGAAAACCCTTTGCGTAATGAACTTGATATCGTTGTAGAATCGAGTGATTTTAAATGGAGTGTTTTTTAGGCTTTTCTAGTTTTGCTAAAGAGGTCACTCCCGGTGAAGGGATCGTCGGCTCTTTCCTCATCGAATAAGGTGCATGATATTTCATAAATACCACTATGCAAAGCAAGAACTATAGAAGCAATCAAAAGACAGACCGAGTTTGTAGCATCTGCTAGTTTCACTAAAGAGGTCACTCCCGGTGAAGGGATCTCGGCTCTTTCCTTATCGAATAAGGTGCTGGATGTTCTACAAGGAACACCGCTATGCAAAGCAAGAACTAGAGCTACCAGTTTTTAAACAAGTTTCTACAATATCTTTAGGTTTCTTTTAGTTTCATTAATCTCATTAATGAAGTCCCATTTTGTTATGCTTCACAAGCATCTCTTTTGAAACGAAATCTGCAATATAAAATATATCTCATATATATAATATAAACATTCGTCTCTGGCAGTAATATGATATCATCACAGAACATTGCAGCAGAAGAACATATATAAAATATTGGATATAGTAGGACGTCCGTGTTTTCAATACGAGCCTGTATAAAACACGGATTCCACGGTCGCGATGAATAGCCAAACCCACATCCCTAGACCCCTACGAGAGCGACAAGCAACACTGCCGGTCTCGACTCCTCGAGATGGTCTCCCACTGGACCCTAGAACCCGGTTACTTGTGCTCCCCGCCTTGGGTCTACCTAATGCGGAAAAGTAAATAATATACAATGGTGACATCATCCTCAGCCCGGAAGTGCCCCAATAAAAGAATATTACATACAAATGAATTTTACATGAATGAAAAAGAAAAACTCTCATCTCACATAAAACCCCCCGGCTATTCAAAACACGACGATCCAATATAACATATCACAGCAACACATAATATCTCATATCATCAACGTAAGAAAGTATGCGTATCCCGATTGTCGTTGATGTATAGCAACGAAGCCGGCGATACACCACATACTACGCTTACGGTCACAGAAAAGAAAGTGTAAAACTACAACAGTCGGAATCCGCACCCTCCTTCGACATCGCATGCCTAACCAAATAAATTCCTTAGACATCGCATGCCTAACAATTATAAACCCCGCATTTTAGTCTCTTTATCGAAAACACTTTTCAATATCAAGTCGGGCAATTCAACAAGATTCCCGACAACCTGATCGAATGCTCGTCGCAAACTTAAGTAGACGGCCGCACCCCCGGATGCTGTCGACGAAATGCACTAAGGCGGAACACCGCTGCCGTGAGCACTCGAACGGATGCTTTTGGCGACGGGGTCTCCTACAGTCACTTGGTCGGGGCTATGGGGCGTAGCTGTCTGTTAAGTTTACCCGGCGAGTATCCGCGTACGCTACGTGATTGCGACGGACTTTTGATCATATCAAAATTCCATGGCAGCCGATCATCTGAGACTAAACTGCTAGATTTATAACATTCAAATTAGTTATCTCATAACTACTTGTAGATTCCAAATATTGTATCACATTCCAGATAAAAAAACAGTGTTAAACTTTCCGATCGAATAATCAAACACCCAAGATTTCCCAAATAGCTCAACACTTGAGCGGAGTTCAAAAATATCTATCACATGCCACAGTACCGATGGTCCAACCGTAGAAGGGTCAAGCCAACGCCTCACATGAGGCACGCCGTACTGCCCCAAACCCTAAGGTTCAGAGGCAGTTCAAGACGGTCACATAATCGAGTTAAGGTTTATTGTCTTCTAGAGGGTCCACCGCGTTACCTGCATGACTTAGAACGTTCTTAAACTTGAGAAAAAATCCAACTTTTGAAAAAATTCCGACTGGGGAAAAAGTGAGTTATTGATATCCGGTCGAACTTTTTAACAGTTTCTAAAAATTACCCGGACAAACTAAACAAAGTTAAATTATCCGATCGAATCAACGAGTGTCACGACTCGAAAGAGCACGTGACTGGCCCTCGAACCATATGAAGTCTATAGGACTCCATCTGATCCAAGTAAGCCAAAAGCCCAGAAATCTAAAACCATTTAAGGAGTAAATAGGGAAAATTAGTTTTAAGACGTAAAGAAAACATGTTTGAAAATCAAGTTTTTAAATAACTAAGCCGAATATGAATTTTTTAAAATGTGTAATTTTTCCTGAAAATTTCGGCAGAGTTTCCTTTGTAAAAACTGGCCCTGAACGGGGTACAACAAGAATAATATATATGACATGATAAAAGGCATCCCCAAGCGGGAGCTAGCTCTTCGTCAATCGACGGTCACAACCACGCAAGCAATAATAATATACAACGCCAAGGGGCGAGGATCAAAACTGAAAAGAAACTCAAAAACAGCCAGAAAACCGCAATACTACAAGCGCGACTCTAAGGTCGAAACAATACAACACTGATTTCTAAGTCTGAAACAAACTACAAGTTTTGGTTGATGGACAATTCTAGATACAATAAAAATACATCAACAATGGCGGTTCTGATACAAAGAACCCACCTAACCAAGCAAGTCACCCATAGGAAGCAGTGTGCCAGAAATGCCGCTATGGAATCTGTACGGCAAAAACCTGCAAGAACTGGGCACAACGGGGGTGAGTTGCCAACTCGTGAATAGAAAATATCTACAAGCAGAGATCGAATGCATGACCCATCCTAGGTCAATACGATCAGATATAAATAAACCTCAATATGAATAAAGCTGAAGCATGCTAAACTGGCAATGTAATCTCTACATGAGTGTAATGCCAAGTGCTCGTGCTAGTGCCTCAGGTAATAGCATGTCATGAATATGAGGTATGATCAATGTAATCAAATCTGCACACACGTGGATCCCGTCCACTCGTCACCCAATGACAACAACCATCATGCAAGTAAATATCATGAAACCTGTGCATGGAAATATGAGGATATAACCCACCCGTGTCCCTCGCGACACGTCAAAATCATGGAACCGGAGTGCCCAGCATCGGCACTCGAAAACATCATGAAAACTGTGCCCAGCATCGGCACATAAATCCTCATATATCGGGCTCCGTCAGTCCGGATCGGCCCGCGGGCTCTGTCTGCGGTATCGGCCCTCGGCCCCGGCAGTATGCCCAAAACATCTATCGACTCTGGTCGGTATCCTCCGGATAACCGCCAGGTCCAACCAATCACCGGTAGGTACTCGCCCGCCTCCAGGCTCAATCGGCAAAGCTCATCGATCATCTTGCCGAGGGGAACCATACCGGGTCCACCATGTACCCGCAATCGGCTCATCCACGCCTCGATTCGGGTTACACATATCGCTCTCAGCACCGAGAAAACACATGGTGGACGCACTGAAATATCATATCAAGGGTAACCGGGTTTTTAAAGAAATGACATATTCTCTTTTGAAATACCCTCGGTTCCCAAATCCAGAAATATCATAGAAACAACATATCTCAATGCGTACAGTCAAAGCATGATGTATGCGGCATGTAACAGTAATGCAAGCATATCAGTAAGTCATGCAACATGGAATAATAATGTGCACATGTCGAGGGAGACCGCTCTTTTAAAAGGAATCTGTTTTTAAAGAGTATCTTGCGGTTCCCAAATCCCCAATCAAGCTAGAATCATCTATATATGTGTACAGGTATAAGTGTACAATATGCCATGCCAGAATCATATCATGAATGCAATAGTACTATAGTGTAGTGACATGGCAATTATCGATGATGAGTGTGTGAGCCGGCAACAAGTGTACGTGGAACATATACATCATCGATAATGGTGCCGGTGTCCTAGCAGCATGACTGAATGTCACAACAATACAAGCGATGCAATGCAAATAGCAGGAATATGCGGAAACGAATGATCAACGCAAAAGTACAGAACCTGCCCCAATAGATATGTCATGCAACCCTTGCCTTTTGAAATAAGACGAATCAGGGCTTTTGGTAAAGTAAGGGCTACGGTGTTTTAAGAAAAGATGCATCATTTGAAAATATCCGTATAACCCTTCTGCTTATCTTTAAAATATCCCCGATTCGTTAGTTTTGAAATAGGTATGACTCGGTCTAGTCTAATGTCTACTAAATAATCTAGACAGGAGGGGTATGAAACCACCTAATCTGAGTCAATATATAAATATAGATATGATAGTCGGTGATCTCGCCTCAATAACATATCGTATGATATCCTCGAGTCATGAGTGCGGATCTATCATCAATATCGGCTCGTACGGTAAATCGTCGTACGGCATCCCAATAGCTGGGTAGGGGTCAATATCACACTATCTCATCACATATCAGGTATCACTTATCATCAGATCACACAATCTGGGGTACTACTGTAAGTCTAGTACAAATCGACACCATCTATAAAATATGAATGCGGGTAAAGCACATGTCCAAAGGCCCGCTAAAACTATCATATCGCACCTCAAAGGCAAACTATGTCACATCGCCGATCTCACGGCCTCACATCAAGTATCATCTCAAACCACGTATCATCCTCCAATCCCGTATATAAACACATAGTCCCATACCCATGTGTAGATATACGCACCATCATATGCACTCTAATAAATGAAAGAATGAATGCAAGTATGTGTGTAAATGTATGTGTGAGTGCAACCACTACTCTAGGGTTCGCACTATACTAAACCAATATATTCTTATCATCAAAATATCATTATTACCATCAATAACCCTAAACAACACATAATAAATATTCGTGTGTATACGTATTCGTATACATCACCACGGACTGCGGGGGTGCTATACGCCATCCACCCGACTTCTCCCCGTAGATATAAATCTACTCATCTTACTTCTCGTGTGCCAAAGCCGATGTCGCTATCTTCACCTCCTTTGCCTCAACATCACGCGGGGTACCTACAAGTATATCACAATGCTAAAGCACATGAAAATCACATTGGAAACCAAAATGGCACACGCTACCCGCATAGGTAAAAACCCATCGACTCGCATGTAAACACAATCAAAATCCACTTGTCGTTGACGTCCAAACGCCACCCGACAGGAATGAATCACCAAATACCAAAATCCATGCTAAAACAAGTCCCAAATTATACACCAACATAGGAAAATCAACCCAGATTTCACCCTAGATGGAATCAGTCAAAACTAGACATACTCAGGGTCAAAACTAGAGGAAATGGGGGCATGCACAGAAAACGAGGCAATTCCTTAAAATACCTTATTTTAGAATTTTCCATAATTTTTCCCCATTTATCTGTATTTAATTATACCAGAATATTAAAATATTCATTAAAATAATATTAAATTATAAAATTTCCCAAAAATCATATTTTATTATTTTGAAGACGTTACAATCTACCCCCCTTAAAGAAATTCGGTCCCCGAATTTAAATTTAAAACCCCAAATTCTAAAACATTTCGATACGAATTCCAAGTCGTCGGAGCTCCGAAATCATCAACACATAAAACGTCACAGCGCAATGCATGCGCATGAGTACTGAGCAGATAACTCAAAAACAACGCTCCATCAAGCATCCCGCAATCATCGGAGTCAAGGTAAGGACACAATGTCAAATCCAATACAAAACCGATATGATATGGATCAGAACTACACATGCAGACATCCAATCTATACATGTGAATAGCTGATGTAAAAGCATGCCAAATCATTTTTAAGTCGCTGTGCGATGCGCATAACACTCCACAGTGGCGGACGTTTTTCATAAGAAAGTAACTATATATGTATATATATATCCTTTGTTTAATAAGCACGTTCCGCCGTTTTGAAAACAATCAGAAGGGTTTCCTTTTTTTTTTTTAAAACGTTTCGTGTCATATCGGACACGTAGGTATATACTGAGACTATAGCTCGCTCTTTGGAAATCCCTTCGATAACTATCGATGCATGCAAAAAAAAAAAATATCCAGGTACTGTCCTCTGACTAGTCCTGCTCAGTAAGAAAATAATATCCAATATCATAAAAATGTACTGTTCCAAAAGGAATAAATCTCAAAAATATACATAACCCACCCTGTGCATCTGGTGCGCACGGGAATCAAAATCCATATATGCGCTAAACATGTGCACAAAACAACATCTAGGTGCAACGGGTGTGCACGAAGCATCTGTCATAGGCAACATGTGTGCCTGACAGCCAAAACAGGTGCATCTGACATGCACGAAGAATCTCGATTTAGTGCATCTGGTGTGCCCCAAAATCGTATCTCAAAACATGCGCCCAACATGCGCGGAAATCCAAATCGGTGCATCCATCGTGCACGAATGAAAATCTAAATCCTGCGCACTCAATATGCACGGAATCACAAAATCCAATAGCAACGTCGAATATGCGTAAGTCCAGTCAAAAGCACGGAGTGCAAGAATCCACATCAATATCACAATCAAAATCGACATACCGAAAGGCATCAAATCGAAGTCAGGTGCAATCGTAATGCACAAAATATAAATCCGGTGCAACAAAGGCACGAAATATAAATCTGATGCGATAAACGCAAGAAACATAAAACTGGTGCGACAAATGCATGAAGTATAGAACTGGTGCATCCCATGCACAAATACCAAGCAATAACTCAAATACGTAAGCAGCAACACCAAGTGTATCCAGATATGAAGAAAATCATAAACGTGTGCAGCTGCGGGCACAAAACACATATCGATGCACTACAAGTACATATAAGCTATACCGAGTGCAAAATCAAAACACTAAAATTACATGAAACTCTGCTGGAAGCGTAAATCAAATCACCAGCATAAAATAGGCATGAAATCGCAATCAACAGCTCAAGAGTAATAACTATGTACAAGGTATAAATACCCAGTAGGTGCAACCATGGTGCACAAAATCAAATATCATGAAACTCAGTCATCAAGACTAAATCATGCGAATAGATCGCCTAAAATACCGAAATCCAAAGCAACGGATACGTGATAATCAAATCACAAAATCACAAATCATAATTACCGTCGTCGGTATATCCTTCTTCAGGGTCGAGAAGGTACCGGTACATCCGATGCTAGCGGCGCAAGATATCTACTTGCCTCTTACTCGCGGCTGGCGTCCTCTGCCTCTGGTTCCTAATCTTTCCTGTAGATTACCAACTCGCAATCCATCGGCTTATCGGCCCGGTCAGGTGTGCTAACAGGAACGATTCCGTTCTTGCACTTCCCTGGTCATCTCTCGGTCAATCCTCACGACCGCTCGTAAAGCAGCACATCTCTGGCGCCGACCTCGGGTCCTCTGAATGCATATCACACATCCGATCCTTGGTGCAACTCTTATTGCAGCAGTATACTGGAAGGAATCCTACTCAAGGTCTCTTCTGATCTTGCCTAAGCCAAACTGTAAGGAGGCTGGTACTCTGGCGTAATCTTTTCTCGCTCTCTGGACCTCTGCGTCCTTAGTACAACATCTCCTCGGAAGCTGGTCGCATCTCTGCGCCTCTGTATGCATGTCCGGCCTTTAATCTTAACGGGGTGTAGTAACAGCTCGTCTGCCTCTCGCACGAACTTCTTGTCCCGCTTGTCTGTATCATCGACCATTCGACGTCGCGTCTTTATCTGCACACTGCAATGTCCTCGGCTACGGTCCACCCGAAGTCTCTAACACGGACTCGAAATCACGAACTCAGTATCTTCATCACTCAGTAGAAGATATCTAGCCGAACACGTCCTCAGCGTGCATATCGCATCTCTGATGTCAGCGGAGTGGAACGTCATCTTGTCGAAATCTCGTGCAAACTCTTTACTCCACCTTGCTCCACTATCGACTGATTCGGACTCATCTCATCATGGCTACACAGACTGCGCTCCGACGGCTATGCTCGTATCTGGAGTCTCCCAAGCAGTGTCCCATCACATGATATCCGAATGATGTCGAATCATCCGATCGACTCGTCAGAACCTCACAATCCCCCAAGAGATCAACATCTTGGGTACAGTTTAATAGTATCGAGTACATGCCACAGCGTCGGTGGTCCAGCCGTAGAAGGGCAAACCCAAGCCTCACTAATGGCGCCGAGGAACTGCCGCAAACCCTAAGGTTCAAAAGCTTTCACACGGTCATTAAGTCGAGTTAGGGTTTCATTCTTCTAGAGGGTCCATAGAATCACCTGCATGTCTTTCCGTATACTTTAAACTTGGAAAATGGGTTCCTGACCTTCGATCGTCTCAATCGACTCTCAACGAATCTGCGTGAAGTCGCCTCTAGCTGGAATCAATCTATCTGATGACCTCGCATCGGGGTAAGCGAACGAACCACATGTCCTAGTCATTCATCCTCGGTGACTAGCGACTCACTACCATATCTCTAAGAATATGCTCATGCTGCAGTAGCTCCAATCATCTGGGCGATATCTCATCACTCGCAGCAACAACTGGCTCATTCGTCGGTACGCTAAGCAGCGCCTCAACCATCATGAATAAGCGATATATCAGCAGTCATCACATCCTGGCTGGCCTCTATCAGTGGCTCAATCCTCTGGTACCGTCCGGTACATCCGAGAAATCTCGCAACAGCGATCTGTCAAACGCTCAAAGTGCGGAAACACAAAATACGAAGCCTCAATGCAACCGTATGTCTCTGGAATCACGCCCCGGTCAGCCCTCGTCCGCGACGAGCTCATGCTGACAACTCGAGTCGTAGCTCACTCTGCCCGTGCAATTGCGGCAGCAAAACCACAACCAGTAACGATGAAGATAGATCATAGGAAGGAATATGACACAATGCAAGGAAATGTACAACCTAAGGTTTCTTAAGCGGAGTGGCGTGTCGTAAGTATGCCGCGGAACATACCAACGGTACGTCACTCTACTTTAGTCACCTATTCCATCAACCAAGGGTCATCCTACGCGAAGAAAGTTCGGGTCTAATACCCCCTCGACCAAGTCTAAGTTCCGTAAGGTCAAGCCTAAGTTCCGTATATAAGTAACGCCCTAGGCTCCACATAGTCAAACTTAGACTCGAACCAAGGTCAACCTAGCGCTCTGATACCAACTTTGTCACGACCCGAAAGAGCACGTGACTGGCCCTCGAACCATATGAAGTCTATAGGACTCCATCTGATCCAAGTAAGCCAAAAGCCCAGAAATCTAAAACCATTTAAGGAGTAAATAGGGAAAATTAGTTTTAAGACGTAAAGAAAACATGTTTGAAAATCAAGTTTTTAAATAACTAAGCCGAATATGAATTTTTTAAAATGTGTAATTTTTCCTGAAAATTTCGGCAGAGTTTCCTTTGTAAAAACTGGCCCCGAACGGGGTACAACAAGAATAATATATATGACA
The DNA here is from genome assembly GCA_030015575.1 of Agapanthus africanus. Taxonomy (NCBI): domain Eukaryota; kingdom Viridiplantae; phylum Streptophyta; class Magnoliopsida; order Asparagales; family Amaryllidaceae; genus Agapanthus; species Agapanthus africanus. Next base: position 406,794,042 of record CM057337.1, read on the forward strand.
TGATAAAAGGCATCCCCAAGCGGGAGCTAGCTCTTCGTCAATCGATGGTCACAACCACGCAAGCAATAATAATATACAACGCCAAGGGGCGAGGATCAAAACTGAAAAGAAACTCAAAAACAGCCAGAAAACCGCAATACTACAAGCGCGACTCTAAGGTCGAAACAATACAACACTGATTTCTAAGTCTGAAACAAACTACAAGTTTTGGTTGATGGACAATTCTAGATACAATAAAAATACATCAACAATGGCGGTTCTGATACAAAGAACCCACCTAACCAAGCAAGTCACCCATAGGAAGCAGTGTGCCAGAAATGCCGCTATGGAATCTGTACGGCAAAAACCTGCAAGAACTGGGGCACAACGGGGGTGAGTTGCCAACTCGTGAATAGAAAATATCTACAAGCAGAGATCGAATGCATGACCCATCCTAGGTCAATACGATCAGATATAAATAAACCTCAATATGAATAAAGCTGAAGCATGCTAAACTGGCAATGTAATCTCTACATGAGTGTAATGCCAAGTGCTCGTGCTAGTGCCTCAGGTAATAGCATGTCATGAATATGAGGTATGATCAATGTAATCAAATCTGCACACACGTGGATCCCGTCCACTCGTCACCCAATGACAACAACCATCATGCAAGTAAATATCATGAAACCTGTGCATGGAAATATGAGGATATAACCCACCCGTGTCCCTCGCGACACGTCAAAATCATGGAACCGGAGTGCCCAGCATCGGCACTCGAAAACATCATGAAAACTGTGCCCAGCATCGGCACATAAATCCTCATATATCGGGCTCCGTCAGTCCGGATCGGCCCGCGGGCTCTGTCTGCGGTATCGGCCCTCGGCCCCGGCAGTATGCCCAAAACATCTATCGACTCTGGTCGGTATCCTCCGGATAACCGCCAGGTCCAACCAATCACCGGTAGGTACTCGCCCGCCTCCAGGCTCAATCGGCAAAGCTCATCGATCATCTTGCCGAGGGGAACCATACCGGGTCCACCATGTACCCGCAATCGGCTCATCCACGCCTCGATTCGGGTTACACATATCGCTCTCAGCACCGAGAAAACACATGGTGGACGCACTGAAATATCATATCAAGGGTAACCGGGTTTTTAAAGAAATGACATATTCTCTTTTGAAATACCCTCGGTTCCCAAATCCAGAAATATCATAGAAACAGCATATCTCAATGCGTACAGTCAAAGCATGATGTATGCGGCGTGTAACAGTAATGCAAGCATATCAGTAAGTCATGCAACATGGAATAATAATGTGCACATGTCGAGGGAGACCGCTCTTTTAAAAGGAATATGTTTTTAAAGAGTATCTTGCGGTTCCCAAATCCCCAATCAAGCTAGAATCATCTATATATGTGTACAGGTATAAGTGTACAATATGCCATGCCAGAATCATATCATGAATGCAATAGTACTATAGTGTAGTGACATGGCAATTATCGATGATGAGTGTGTGAGCCGGCAACAAGTGTACGTGGAACATATACATCATCGATAATGGTGCCGGTGTCCTAGCAGCATGACTGAATGTCACAACAATACAAGCGATGCAATGCAAATAGCAGGAATATGCGGAAACGAATGATCAACGCAAAAGTACAGAACCTTCCCCAATAGATATGTCATGCAACCTTGCCTTTTGAAATAAGACGAATCAGGGCTTTTGGTAAAGTAAGGGCTACGGTGTTTTAAGAAAAGATGCATCATTTGAAAATATCCGTATAACCCTTCTGCTTATCTTTAAAATATCCCCGATTCGTTAGTTTTGAAATAGGTATGACTCGGTCTAGTCTAATGTCTACTAAATAATCTAGACAGGAGGGGTATGAAACCACCTAATCTGAGTCAATATATAAATATAGATATGATAGTCGGTGATCTCGCCTCAATAACATATCGTATGATATCCTCGAGTCATGAGTGCGGATCTATCATCAATATCGGCTCGTACGGTAAATCGTCGTACGGCATCCCAATAGCTGGGTAGGGGTCAATATCACACTATCTCATCACATATCAGGTATCACTTATCATCAGATCACACAATCTGGGGTACTACTGTAAGTCTAGTACAAATCGACACCATCTATAAAATATGAATGCGGGTAAAGCACATGTCCAAAGGCCCGCTAAAACTATCATATCGCACCTCAAAGGCAAACTATGTCACATCGCCGATCTCACGGTCTCACATAAAGTATCATCTCAAACCACGTATCATCCTCCAATCCCGTATATAAACACATAGTCCCATACCCATGTGTAGATATACGCACCATCATGTTAGTGTTTATGCCCTAGAAGGCCATTACTGTATCATACTAGCTTGTATATTACTTAATGGAAGCTTGGGATATTCACATGTATATAGCAGTCTTGCTAAACATGGTAGTATGCTACTTGGTTTTTCTATCTTAATATGTTAGTGTACGTATTGATAGAGCTCTTAGGATCTTGCTTGTCTACCAGCGTTGTGATGGCAGTCACACTAGTGGGGGCTGGGTAGTCTACAAGCACATCCTTATTCAGGTCCCTGGTCGTTGGATTATCGAGACAGAGCATCGATACTCCGGAGTAGACTGGTGTGTACGCTTCTCATCCCAGTTGGGGAGATGGTCTGTCCCACAGCCGTCAGTACGTCGTACTGGAGATAGTATGCAGGTGCTCGTTAGGTTACGGGTACACCGGACAGGACTCACAGGGAACTGTTGGTTGGTTTGATACCAGTCGTCAGTGAACAGTTCCCAGGTGACATGAGTACAGCGTAGTCCGCAGACTTGACACTGCTACTTCGCCTCGAGTGTGTCCCACTATTCTTAGATTGCTACCCTACCACGGCTCAAAGGAGTCGTGCAAACAGGTAGCAGTTGGGTGCAGTCCCGAGCACTTGGAGGCAGTGGCGGTTAGACAGGATTCGTCCCTCCCGGTATTGGGAGTAGATATCGTGCTGTGTCAGAGAGCCATTACGCAAAGTCCCTGGCCAGGGCAAGCGAGATTTACTGGTAGGTTCCAGTAGTTTCTCAGGGTGTAATGGGCTTCACTCCGACACGACTTATACCGCTATTAGGGGACTGACGCTTGCCGCCCCCCTAGGCCCGATATGCGATAGTCTTGGACGAACGGACCGGACTGTATGGAGATTGTCACATCAGACTCAGTAGGAGTTCGGATGGGTTTACTCATCGGCCTTCTTATCGACAACTACCTGGGGACCGTTACGTACAGCTAGTGCCGCTTACGGTCTGTGGTTAAACCCACTGCCAGCGTAGTAGTCGAGTCTCTAGAGTCCCACACAGAGAGTTTCCTACTCCAGGCGAAACGATATAGAGGTTGCATGGTTTTGCGACAAAGGGTTCGGACGCATACGTGCGTTTACGCACGTATGACTTTCGGACAGTTTTTACCAGACGGCTTTGGTTTAAGCCAGTTACTGGTATCCGGTTATTGGATTTTTACAGTCTAAAGTTTTTCCGTATTTTTTACGGATTGGAGGGGCGTTCTCGTAATTGTATGAGAAGCTTCTAGAAGATGTGACTAAGGAGGTTTCTTTTGGATAAGAAAGTGAGTCATGGTGGTGATTCATTCATTTCATTAATGCACATTTATTGCTTAATGACTCATGCTAATGAATCACCACTAGATATTTCATGAAGCATGCTTATTCATTTCCTTTATTCATTTTTCTTAAAAAGAAATGCTTCATGATATATTATGATACACTCTCTCTCTTCTCTCATTATCTCATTCACATTCTCTCTCCTCAAGCTCTCATCTTCAAACCCTAATCCTTACACCTCATGAGTTGAGATCAAAGGATTAGTTAGACTAAACAATCCATAACCATCACTCTTTATCATCCTTTCATCTTTGATTAGCAATCAAAGTTGATTAGTTACCTCAAGTGAGAGGTTTAGCTTGGAGTTTTGCTCTCGGGTGGATCGTCTACTACCTAGAGAAGGTCGAGGAGAACAAGGAGGACACAAAGACGAAGGACTAGTATCGATAGGTATAATCCCTAATCACAAGTGATAAGAAAATCATTGTGTTTGGTTATTAGTTGTTTAGCTTCGATTTAAGCGGTTAGTCGATGTTCGTTCTTTAAACTTGATCGTTTTTGAAAATTCCGCCTCCCCACAAGTACTGGGGTGTACTACATCGACTTACAGTGGTATCAGAGCCTCGCTAAACACTAAATAACTTAATTGCAAATTTGTACGAATTTCGAACGGAAAAACGAAGCCGAAAAACCCTAATTCTGTCATGTTTCTGTCGAATTTAAAACGATGTCAGAAAATTTTTCAGGTGAGTTCAGAGAGCTTGACATGACACCAGTAGACTACACAAGAAAAACAGTCAGCTGAATCGTTCAACTCGACGCGGAACCGCGGCCTCAGCCTACTGAGACGCGGCGGTTCCGCGGCCGAGTCAACGAGTTAGCGGCCGATTTTTCTTGTGTTGTCTCTGTATAATATTTGGGGTTTTCTGGAATGTTTAATTATTGCTCAGGTTACTGTTTAACAGAGCAGATTTTGGAGCAATATTGATGTTGTTTATCGATCGAAATTGTACAGTATTTGCATATTGGATTATATCTGTGATTGTTTGATGTGTTCGTAAACCTCCCCCAACTGCTAGTATGTCGGTTGGCAGGGGGTTGCACATTTCTGAAATGGTTATATCTGTTTGTGCATATAAACTGTATTGGACTGTTGTGGTGTATAGCCGGGGTTTACAATGGGTTATTGTTTAATTCATTTGTTGTAAATGTAAATTGTTGTAATATTATTTTTGCGGGGCACTTCCAGGTTGCGGTTGTAGCCACCGATGTATTATTTCATTTTACTGTTTTTGCTCCTAGGACTGACCCAAGGTGGGGTACACAAACTGCCGGGCAGGTAGTTTGCCGTACCCGTAGGGGTCGAGGGTGGGGTAACGGCTATTCATCACAACTGTGTAATCTGTCTTTTCTTGCAGGCTCGAAAGAAATACAGATTGCTTGCAAATCCAATATTGTTTATCTGTGTTCTGGAATGAATATCATTGCGTCAGACGAATGTAAAATATCTATATTTATGTAGCTATTTAGACGTCACTTATGTTTTACACCCGCGCTAGCCCATCCCCCGCTCTGTCGTTAGTTAAGTAACCTAACGGGTGATGACGGGACCCAGTGGCGAATGCAGATGGCATAAGAGGACGTCATATTTTCGTTGTTTTCTGCAATGATAGGTTAATGATGGGACGCATTATCTATAATGCAAAGTAAAACAAACCAAAGTTTAAATCGTTGGAACAATTTAAAAGAAACCACTCGGTTATTTTTAAAAACAGATATTTTTAAATGCGGAGACTTAACCACTCCTTTTAAAAGCTATCAAGGTTCCTTCGATTATATCAAGTTCACTACGTTCACGGTTTCGCCAAAACCAGTCGTAGCCCTCCGTCATTTCTTATGGATAGTCAGTAGTATTCAAGCTATGCTTGTTGGCATACGTCAAGGCATAGTGTTTGGTAGCTGCTGGGGTATTCATTTGTTGCATAGATAGATGTGTTGGTTTGGGACAGTCGCATTACCTTGTTGGCATACGTCAAGGGTATATACGGGTGGGTTCAAATTAACAAGATAATGATGGGCAGAACTTGACATGTGACTTATGATTTGTTGGCATACGTCAAGGTCATAAGAGCATGGGGCAAAAACTTATATCGGGAATTTCTAAAGAAACTGAAATTTGCAAAGAGATGCATACCATTTGGAGTTTGATGAATGTTGGTAGGATTCCTTCAACATTATCATACGATGATATTTGGATCCCGATCCTACTGTGAGTATATGCTACTTATCAGGATATTCGTCACTTAACGATCAATGCTATAAACCTAGTAGGTGTCCAGAAAAGTGTCAGCGGGGTTACGCCCCCAGAGAAAAGAGGTTATTTAATTAAGGAACTTCGCGAAAGCGTTGGAAAACCTCCCTCGAAGTACCGACACCAGCCTGGCTGAACGGTTAAGCAAGTATTGTACGGTGAGAATAGTCCTGGCTAATTCTTCTTTTATGGTTTGAGGAAGGATTCGAGAAACAGTGGGAGCCATCCAGTTTAGATAAACTAAAAACCACTCTAAACTTGCAAGAGCATCATGCTAAAGTGTTTTCTTCTCTCTCTCCTAATTGCAGCAACCCTGAAAATGACTGGACTTAAGTTACTTTTAGAAAAGAATATACTGACGGGGCCAAACTATAAAGATTGGCTGCGGAATGTCAAGATGGCCTTGACCTATGACAAATTTGGGTACGTCCTCACCGCTACGGCACCTGCTGTCCCTGGTCCCAAATCCAGCAATGCGGATAAGGAAATCCGCAAAACCTGGGATTTAGATTGCGCGAGAGCCAAGTGCATCGTGCTTGCCTCGATGAACAATGAACATCAGAGGAGGCACGAGGATATGTCCCTAGATGGCATATTTCTCCATACAAAGGAACTTTATGGAGAGCAATCTCGTATTGCAAGATACGAGACCTCGAAGAAATTATTTCGAGCGAGGTTGGCTGTCGGGTCATCGGTAGGTGAACATGTCCTACAGATGATCGGCTATATTGAGGAGCTCGCAGACCTTGGGACGACTTTGGATAATGAGCTCTATACAGACCTTATTCTCCAGTCCCTTCCTCCCACCTACGCCCAGTTTATCCTCAACTTCAACCTTCAAAGAAAAGAAGTTGAACTTGCGGAACTCCTGAACATGTTAAGGAGTGCAGAGGGCACCTTACAGAAGGTAAGGGAAACACCCGCTATGTTTGTTGGCGGTTCATCTTCTTCAGGGTCCAAGGCTAGGGCCAAAGGAAGGAAGAAGAAGGCCGCACCCAAACCTAGAGGAGGTGTTAGTAAGGTGGGAAAGAAGGGAAAGAAAAAGCTTGCAGCACCGGTAGTTGGCCAGGATGAGTGCTTCCACTGTCACAGGAAAGGGCACTGGAAGAAGGATTGCAAGGCGTGGAACGCCAAGAACCAGGAACCGAAGCAAGCTGTGGCTTCGACTTCAGGTGTGTTTGTAATTGAGAATTGTCTGTCAATCAACTCTACTTCCTGGGTATTGGATACCGGATCAGGATCTCATATTTGCAATTCATTGCAGGCACTGAGAAACCGTAGGGTGCTGAAGGAAGGTGATATGATCCTCAGGGTTGCTAACGGAGCTAGCGTGGGAGCTGCGTCCGTCGGGGATTATCACCTAGGATTGACGAGTGGACATATTTTGGTTTTGCATAACTGTTATTTTGTACCAAGCTTAACGTGTAATATCATATCAGTTTCCTTATTGTCAAATAAAGGTTATGATTTCACGTTTGTAAGAGATGTTGTTAACATCCACCTTAATCATGGCTTGATTGGGTCCGGTACTCTAAATAACGGCATATATGTTCTAAACCAACTCCAAATTTTCAATGTCCAGAACACACTAAAAAGAAAGTCTCCAGATTTAAATAAAGCTTTCTTATGGCATTGTAGACTGGGTCACATCAATGAGAGAAGGTTGACTAAGTTGCATAGAGAAGGATATTTAGACACGTTCGAATATCAATCTTATGACACTTGTCAATCCTGTCTCAAAGGAAAGATGACAAAGACTCCGTTTACTGGACAAGGAGTAAGAGCGAGCGAGCTCTTAGGACTCATACACAGTGATGTATGCGGTCCAATGTCTACACATGCAAGAGGTGGTTATTCCTACTTCATTACTTTTACAGACGATTTCTCTAGGTTTGGACATATCTTCTTGATGAAGCATAAATCCGAGGCCTTTGAGAAATTCAAGGAGTACAAGAGTGAAGCGGAAAACCAAACAGGCAAAAGTATTAAGACACTGAGATCTGATCGAGGTGGAGAATACTTAAGTACCGAGTTCCTAGGTTACCTAAAAGAGAAAGGAATTCTCTCTCAGCTTACTCCTCCATACACTCCACAGCATAACGGTGTATCGGAGAGAAGGAATCGAACCCTATTGGATATGGTACGATCCATGATGAGTAATGCTGAGTTACCACGATCTTTCTGGGGGTATGCGCTAGAATCAGCGATACATCTTTTGAACAGAGTTCCAACCAAAACTGTGCCTACCACACCATATCAGATGTGGAGTGGGAAGAAACCCTATCTTCAGTACCTGAAGACATGGGGATGTCCAGCTTTTGTAAAAAAGCAGCATCCGGACAAGCTCGAGGCACGCTCAGTAGAGTGTAAGTTTGTGGGATATCCGAAGAACTCTACAGGATATTGTTTCTATTACGCAGAGGAACAAAAGGTTTTTGTTTCTCGTCATGCCCGCTTCTTAGAAACTGAATTTTTGGAAAATCAGAAGAGTGGGAGCGTAGTAGAACTGGAAGAAATTCCAGAACCACAAACTGCTACTGAAAGTTTGGTAGAACCAGAGGTTCAAGAAGAACAGAACATTCCCGCACCCCTCCGCAGGAGTAGTAGGCCGTCTCATCCGCCTGAGAGATACTACGGTTTTCTCATTGATGGGGATAGAGAGGATTGCATCATAGATGATGATGAACCTACTGACTTCCGGCAGGCCATCCAGAGCGGCGACTCGGTACGATGGCTAGATGCAATGCGGACCGAGATGGAGTCCATGTACACCAACAAAGTATGGACTTTGGACTTTGCTCCAGATGGGGTAAAACCCATAGGATGCAAATGGATCTTCAAGAAAAAGATTGGTGTAGATGGACAGGTGGAAACCTATAAGGCTAGACTTGTTGCAAAGGGTTTTCGTCAAAGACCTGGTTTGGACTATGACGAAACTTTTTCTCCAGTGGCTATGCTCAAATCCATTCGGGTCCTTCTTGCTATTGCTGCCTTCCATAATTATGAAATCTGGCAGATGGACGTAAAGACAGCTTTTCTGAATGGAAATTTAGAAGAGAGCGTCTATATGGATCAGCCAGAGGGTTTCAATCAGAGTGGGAGCAGCGGGAAAGTATGCAAGCTGCTTAAGTCTATTTATGGACTAAAGCAGGCATCGCGGAGTTGGAACATCTGTTTTGATGAGACAGTCAAAGAATATGACTTTATCAAAAATCCAGATGAACCGTGCATATATAGTAAAGTTGTGGCCAGAAGTGTCGTATTCCTCGTCTTGTACGTGGATGACATTCTATTGATAGGAAATGACATTCCTATGCTACAATCTGTCAAAGGATTCTTGTCACACAGGTTCTCCATGAAAGACCTGGGTGATGCCTCTTACATTCTGGGGATCCGGATCTATCGTGATAGATCCAAGAGGATGTTGGGACTTTCGCAGTCCAGGTATATCGACACTGTACTGAAAAGATTCAGTATGGAAGATTCTAAGCGCGGTAATCTACCAGCTTGTCACGGAATCACCCTCTCCAAAGAGATGTCTCCCAAGACTGATTTGGAAAGGGAACGCATGTCTTTTATACCCTACGCTTCTGCGGTAGGCTCTATAATGTATGCGATGTTGTGTACCAGACCAGATGTAGCTTACGCACTGAGCGTGGTAAGCCGGTATCAGTCAGACCCAGGGGAGAAACACTGGATAGCAGTAAAGAACATTCTCAAGTACCTGAGGAGGACTAAGGAGATGTTCTTGGTTTACGGCGCTAAAGACCTCAGGTTGGAGGCCTTTGCTGATTCCGGCTTCCAGAGTGATAAGGACGATTCCAAGTCCATGTCGGGTTATGTCTTTACCCTCAATGGAGGGGCGGTGTGCTGGAGGAGCTCCAAGCAGGACACCGTTGCTGACTCGACGATGGAAGCGGAGTATATAGCTGCTTGCGATGCCGCAAAAGAAGCAGTCTGGATGAAGAAGTTCCTAACAGAACTTCAAGTGGTTCCTACCATAGTTGATCCAATACCTCTGTATTGCGACAACAACGGAGCTATAGCTTTAGCGAAGGAACCAAGGTCCCATCAGAAGTCCAGACACATCTTGAGGCGGTATCACCTGATCAGGGAGATCATTGATCGTCGGGAGATCGAGGTTCGGAGAGTTGCTACTGAAGAGAACATTGCTGATCCATTCACGAAGGCCCTACCTCAGATTCAGTTCGAGAGGCTACTCGAGATCATCGGTCTGCGATATGCCAGTACATGGCCCTAGTGCAAGTGGGAGATTGTTAGTGTTTATGCCCTAGAAGGCCATTACTGTATCATACTAGCTTGTATATTACTTAATGGAAGCTTGGGATATTCACATGTATATAGCAGTCTTGCTAAACATGGTAGTATGCTACTTGGTTTTTCTATCTTAATATGTTAGTGTACGTATTGATAGAGCTCTTAGGATCTTGCTTGTCTACCAGCGTTGTGATGGCAGTCACACTAGTGGGGGCTGGGTAGTCTACAAGCACATCCTTATTCAGGTCCCTGGTCGTTGGATTATCGAGACAGAGCATCGATACTCCGGAGTAGACTGGTGTGTACGCTTCTCATCCCAGTTGGGGAGATGGTCTGTCCCACAGCCGTCAGTACGTCGTACTGGAGATAGTATGCAGGTGCTCGTTAGGTTACGGGTACACCGGACAGGACTCACAGGGAACTGTTGGTTGGTTTGATACCAGTCGTCAGTGAACAGTTCCCAGGTGACATGAGTACAGCGTAGTCCGCAGACTTGACACTGCTACTTCGCCTCGAGTGTGTCCCACTATTCTTAGATTGCTACCCTACCACGGCTCAAAGGAGTCGTGCAAACAGGTAGCAGTTGGGTGCAGTCCCGAGCACTTGGAGGCAGTGGCGGTTAGACAGGATTCGTCCCTCCCGGTATTGGGAGTAGATATCGTGCTGTGTCAGAGAGCCATTACGCAAAGTCCCTGGCCAGGGCAAGCGAGATTTACTGGTAGGTTCCAGTAGTTTCTCAGGGTGTAATGGGCTTCACTCCGACACGACTTATACCGCTATTAGGGGACTGACGCTTGCCGCCCCCCTAGGCCCGATATGCGATAGTCTTGGACGAACGGACCGGACTGTATGGAGATTGTCACATCAGACTCAGTAGGAGTTCGGATGGGTTTACTCATCGGCCTTCTTATCGACAACTACCTGGGGACCGTTACGTACAGCTAGTGCCGCTTACGGTCTGTGGTTAAACCCACTGCCAGCGTAGTAGTCGAGTCTCTAGAGTCCCACACAGAGAGTTTCCTACTCCAGGCGAAACGATATAGAGGTTGCATGGTTTTGCGACAAAGGGTTCGGACGCATACGTGCGTTTACGCACGTATGACTTTCGGACAGTTTTTACCAGACGGCTTTGGTTTAAGCCAGTTACTGGTATCCGGTTATTGGATTTTTACAGTCTAAAGTTTTTCCGTATTTTTTACGGATTGGAGGGGCGTTCTCGTAATTGTACGAGAAGCTTCTAGAAGATGTGACTAAGGAGGTTTCTTTTGGATAAGAAAGTGAGTCATGGTGGTGATTCATTCATTTCATTAATGCACATTTATTGCTTAATGACTCATGCTAATGAATCACCACTAGATATTTCATGAAGCATGCTTATTCATTTCCTTTATTCATTTTTCTTAAAAAGAAATGCTTCATGATATATTATGATACACTCTCTCTCTTCTCTCATTATCTCATTCACATTCTCTCTCCTCAAGCTCTCATCTTCAAACCCTAATCCTTACACCTCATGAGTTGAGATCAAAGGATTAGTTAGACTAAACAATCCATAACCATCACTCTTTATCATCCTTTCATCTTTGATTAGCAATCAAAGTTGATTAGTTACCTCAAGTGAGAGGTTTAGCTTGGAGTTTTGCTCTCGGGTGGATCGTCTACTACCTAGAGAAGGTCGAGGAGAACAAGGAGGACACAAAGACGAAGGACTAGTATCGATAGGTATAATCCCTAATCACAAGTGATAAGAAAATCATTGTGTTTGGTTATTAGTTGTTTAGCTTCGATTTAAGCGGTTAGTCGATGTTCGTTCTTTAAACTTGATCGTTTTTGAAAATTCCGCCTCCCCACAAGTACTGGGGTGTACTACATCGACTTACACATCATATGCACTCTAATAAATGAAAGAATGAATGCAAGTATGTGTGTAAATGTATGTGTGAGTGCAACCACTACTCTAGGGTTCGCACTATACTAAACCAATATATTCTTATCATCAAAATATCATTATTACCATCAATAACCCTAAACAACACATAATAAATATTCGTGTGTATACGTATTCGTATACATCACCACGGACTGCGGGGGTGCTATACGCCATCCACCCGACTTCTCCCCGTAGATATAAATCTACTCACCTTGCTTCTCGTGTGCCAAAGCCGATGTCGCTATCTTCACCTCCTTTGCCTCAACATCACGCGGGGTACCTACAAGTATATCACAATGCTAAAGCACATGAAAATCACATTGGAAACCAAAATGGCACACGCTACCCGCATAGGTAAAAACCCATCGACTCGCATGTAAACACAATCAAAATCCACTTGTCGTTGACGTCCAAACGCCATCCGACAGGAATGAATCACCAAATACCAAAATCCATGCTAAAACAAGTCCCAAATTATACACCAACATAGGAAAATCAACCCAGATTTCACCCTAGATGGAATCAGTCAAAACTAGACATACTCAGGGTCAAAACTAGAGGAAATGGGGGCATGCACAGAAAACGAGGCAATTCCTTAAAATACCTTATTTTAGAATTTTCCATAATTTTTCCCCATTTATCTGTATTTAATTATACCAGAATATTAAAATATTCATTAAAATAATATTAAATTATAAAATTTCCCAAAAATCATATTTTATTATTTTGAAGACGTTACAACGAGTCCCCAATATAACCCTAGAAAACTCAACACTTGAGTGGAATTAAAAAATTCCCAGAAAAAAATGACAAGAAAGGACCTAAGAATAAATATATGAAATTCCAGGGACTAACTCAAAATTTTGGCCGCGGAATCTCGGCCAAACCCTTGCTTTGGCCGCGGTTCCGCGGTCAAATAATCGAGTTAATGGACTGTACTTCACAGTAATTCTTAGTTTTTCCTGCTCTATTTTATGAGAATTTTTAATACAGAAAAAATCACATTTTCAGAAAATGTCCAGAGAGGGGTTCAAATTAGGGTTTCGGGGTTCGATCGGAGTTTAAACTTCGTCTAGACTTCGCCTAAAGCTCTAGCTTGGCTCTGATACCACTGTAGGGTTCCTAGGCACACTAACAAGGTTCTACAAGGCATCAACCATTCCAAAATCAAAAATTTTATGGGCCGAACAACCCTATGCAAGATCGTATACTAGAGGATAGGCGAAACAAAAAGCAAGCAAACTACTTTGCTATTAAGTGAAAAGGATTACAACCTTTGTAGATCCGGTCCTTCACTTCTTAAGCTCCGTGTTGAGGTCCCTTCGCTATGATCATCATGTTCCGGACTCTCGAGAGGTTCCACGAAGAGAAAGATGCAAGCTTGCTTCCGATTTTCGATACAAAGATGATCTACCTTTAAGTTTCATTAACACAAGCTAACACTCACCGAATAAGTGAACACTCTCATCTAAAGGGCAAGGATAGATGAGAATGATGAAGTAGGATTTTTGCTCTCTTTTGTTTTCATATTCTCACTCACTTTCATCACTTAGCAAAAAGCTAGAAAGCTTTTTCCAAGAAGGAACTCAAGGAAGAAGATGATAAAATCCTTTTGTGATGAATAATGAATTAATGTAGTGGTTACAAATCTAACCAAGGGTTAAGCATGAAGGAGTTAACCCTTGTAGAGAATTAACTAGAGTTAATGGTTTGGATTGGGTTAACATAATATCTTCACAAAATATCAAGCAAAACACAAAGTCAAAGATTCATGAAGCTTCATGGAAGCTTCATGCAAAAGCAAACCCTAATCCAAACCCTAACCAAGTTTAAACCCTAAACCATTGTTAAATTTGTAACCCTAACATGTTACAATATTATATATCACATATACAATATATTTTGTAACAATAGAAAATAATACAATTAACATATATCGCATATATATCAATGTATTATCCCGTGAGAAAATGAATCTTTTAGTGAGCTAATATTAGTTAATGTAATTTAATATATCATATATATTATTATACATTAAATTATCGAATCAACACTTGATCCGACAATCCGGCTATATCGCATATAACCGACTAATACGATGACCTGGCAATATCACATATACCCGGCCGATATCTCATATCGCGAGAATCCAATACGGTATCGCATATCGCATTATCCTCGGTCCCGCACATATCACATATGTGCTCGTACTCCGTTTTGTCTGAGTCAAGAAACCTCTGTGTAGGACTCTAAAGAATCGTCAATACGCCGGCAGTAGGTGATGATCATATCAAACACCCACAAGCTGCAAGCGGTCAACTAAACGTAACAGCTACCCAGGTATTGAGCGCTCAGAAGATCAACAAGCAAGCCTGTACTCTCTCCCGTGAATCCAATCAGTAACACTCCCGTACAGTCCGGTCTCGTCATCTGATATGTCGCATATCTCGCCTAGGGGTGGTAAACGTCAGACCCCAGTAGCTTGATAAGTCGTGTCGATATGAGGTCTATAACAGTTCGAGAAATTACTGATAACACTTACCAGTAAATCTCAGCAACCCCGGCCAGGGATTTCCAGTTATAGCCAATCGAACACAGCACAACATCAACTCCCTATACTGGGAGAGACGAATCCCCTCCTATCGCTCATTGCCTCCATGTGATTCGGGATTGTACCCAAAAGCCACCTTTTTGCACGCCCTCTTGGACGTGGTATGTGTAAGTGCACGGCGGCGTCCCGGCCTCCATCCCGAGGCCAAATGCGGAAGCGAAAAACTTTAATTTTGCAAACTAGCAAACCGGCACCACCGCGCACTAAACACCCGGATCGAACCATTAACTAGTCCTAGCTAACTACAAGATGGGGAATAGAGATATACCGACTGATCCGAGTCCTCCGGTCTTCTCGTCGTCGTCCCGATCTCCCGCGGAATGTCCTGTTTCCACCTCGTCGCCGGAAGTGCACCACATCGCCTACATCTTTTACGGGCTCCCACCTCTATGTCGAGGCAACTCGGGCACGAAGCTGGCTAGTCGACGTGCCCAAGGTTTGTTGTAGAATGTGTAGTGAGCTATTTGTGTCTCTAAGGGTTTTGGGAGTTGCCATTGGTGGAGGAAATGAACTAAGCTTTTTTCTTAGCACAATTAGAAAGCCAAAATGCCACACATGAAATATGAATCCCCCATCCTCCAATAGTGGCCGGCCTCTCTACTTGTGTGAGTGGAGAGAGAGAGCAAGGTCAAGGGGTGGGTGGAATGCAATGATGCAAGCAAGTGATGATGAGAGAATCCAATGATCACAACCAAAAACCCACACACCAAAACAACCATCATCATATCCAAAGTCAAGCAATCATGAAAACTATCATGAAGCAAAAAGTCAAGTGAGGTCAATGGATGGTGCACCATCATGATACAACAATAAGCAAAGACCCCCTTCCGAATTGCTTATTTGCAAATAAGCCCTCCTCCACCAAACTTCGGCCAATGAAGGATACAAAGAAATATGGCCGAAACGGAAAGCAAACTGGAAACTCCAGAAAACTGGTCCCGTAATAAATTACAGGAAAACCCCAATACTGTGTATACACACCCGCATTTGTATTCCGACCGAAATACAAATGCAATGAGACAAAGTCTACACTGTACTATACTAGGATCCGGCTTAAACCAAAGCCGGCAAGTAATATCCGTCCGATCCTGATCCGTGCAATACCGCACGTATCTGATCGAACCCTGCCATATATCCATACGGCCTCTAGTACGAATTGTCCGATCCTGATCCGTGCAATACCGCACGTATCTGATCGGACCTTGCCATATCTCCATACGGCCTCTACAGCTTTTTGCCCGAAAACTTGAGCAACTGAATGTGGGGGACTCTAAAGACTCGTCAACACCTTGGTTGTGGATTTAACCGCTAGCACGTCAGAGGTATAAGCCAATACGTAACGGGCCACCAGCTATTGACCAAAAGGGACGTCGATGAGCGAACTCATCCTGACACCCTACTGAGCCTGTCAGTGACAATATCCGTACAGTCCGGTCCGTTCGTCTATGAGCATCGCAAGGCGGGCTTAGGGGGTTGGTAAAGTCAGACCCCCAAAAGCGGTACAAGTCGTGTCGGAGTGTAGCCCAGAACATCCTGAGATACTGCTGGAATACCTACCAGTAAATCTCCTACCTCGGCCGAGGGCTATGTGTAATGGCACTCCTAGACATAGCGCGACCTCACCCCCAATACCGGGAGAGACGAACCCCTGAAGATCCGCTCACTGCCTCCATGTGGCTCGGGACTGTACCCAACTAAAACTTGTTTGCACGTCTCCTTTGAGCGTGGTAGGGTAGTAATCAAAGTACACTGGGAACTCACACGAGACAAATGACGATCCTCAGGTCGATGAACTAACCTGTACACATGTCACCAGGGAACTGCTATCCGACGTCAGGTATAAGACCAACTAGCATGTTCCCGGCGAGTCCTGTCCAGTGTACTCATAACCCAATGAGCACCTGTATACATCTTAGGTGATCCAACTGACACCAATGGCTTGTGAGACCGGCCACCGCCCCTCGTCGGGGTCTCGACTGTATACACTAGTCTACTCTGGAGTATCGATGCCCTGTCTCGAAACTCCCACGACTAGGGACCTTTTAAGGATGTGCTTATAGACCCCAGCTCCCACTTATATGATCGCCCTCATACTGCTGGTGGTCAAGCAAAAATCCTAGGGGCTCTATCAACGTGTAATAGCGACATGTCAGGTCACCTAAAGCAGTACACGATGATAAAGATAAACCAGATAGCATACTATCATCTCGAGTAAGACTGTCCTACCGGGATAGGTCCTCCCTCTATCATTGCAATCACGTGCCTGTGATCCAATAATTGACTCTGAGGGCACTATCTCCAACAATCTCCCACTTGCACTCAAGGCTAATTATTGCGATGTCGCATACTCACAACCCGTGTGATACCGAACACCCAACTCCTCTACTTGTCAGTCTCACAAAGCTCGTTTGCGAAACTATTGCGTTCGAGGAATAGCCTCAGTGAGTGGATCCGCTTTGATGTTTCTTTCTATGTCTCTCTATATCTCAAGTTCGCGGAGAAAACCATCTCCCGAAATGAGCAATACCTGTCTTAGAATGTGTCTGGATGTCTGATGGGACCTAGCTCATAAATGAACTCCAAATCCAAACTTCTTAGACTGTATCGTCAACTGAACTTAATCAGTATCCAGCGCCATGCCTCCCTCAGTATCTGCTTGGATCACCTGCCCAAAATACTGCCCCTCTTCAGAAGGAAAAACTATAACTCTGACAATCTCCTTGTCGTCCAGGTCACCTTGGAAGCCTGGAATGATAATTGTCTCCCGAAAGAGGCTGTCGTTATCATATCCCTAGAACATCCACTTATGTTCTAAAACTGCTTCCGACTGTTTCTCCAGGATTGGATCAATGTCAACTTATTGCATCTAGTGCAAGAGCAACATCTGGTGTGGTACTTGACATCTCATGATTGACTCAATTGCCTAAGCAAGTGATCTGCCAATCATGCACATCCCTCTCCCCTTTAGTCTGTAAGACACCTTTAGAGAGAGTGACTCCATCACCTGCAGGTACACTACCGTGCCAGGAGTCGTCCATTCTAAATACTCTTAGAATGCTGTCTAAGTACCCTTAATTGGGAAACCACCCAAATCTAGATCTAAAACCATAGATCTAGTAACCAGTATGTCTGATATGATATCCAAGTCCTATGTGGAGAAACCACTGTGTGACGACCAAAGTATAACCGATTGTAGCATAGGAATATCACTTCCTACTCTGTGTATGTCATCCAAATACCATGACATCACACCCTACTACCTTCTCAACAGATCCATCCCCTATTCTGATGAAGTCAAACCTATGACTGTCATGTCAGAAATAAATGATCTATCTCCGCTAAATCTGCTTTAGTCTATAAATAGACATAAGCCACCTGTCCACCAATGCTTCCACTGCTCCCACTGACTACGACAACCCTCTGGCAGAGTCATATACACGTACACTTCTGAAGCCAGTTCAGAACGACGCTATACTCATCCTCCCGCCGGGTCTCGCAGCCTGGAACAACAGCAATGGCAAGTGTGGGTAAACAAGAACCTCCCTGCCACCGTCCTTGAGCATACCGAAGTACCTCTCGGGTGCCTGAGGTTACCCACCGTATCTGCGGAGTGGCCAATGGAATGTCAAACCAGATTGAATCTTTTGGTTCCTATCAAATCTTCAGTAATCGTTTGTGGTTCTGGAATCACTTCCAGTTCTACCATACTCCCACTACTGTTTTCTGAAAAATCCATTTTATTTAAAACTGTGGCGAGTTCAGAACAATATCACTATTGATCTTCCAGATGGTAGAAAGTCAACCCTCGTCAAAGCCTGGGTCAACCCACAAACAGCCATTACAGAAACGTGCCTTAAGTTATCCAGAGTCTGGTTTTAAGCATAACCCGGATAACTCCCCGTACCTTAATATCGTTAAGATACGAACTGTTCTATATCCAATACAGAAACATAGGCACTGATTTAATTGAACCAGATTCAAATCATGCAGTTGTCTCCAGTGCATGTCAACTAAATGGAAGGAGGCCGATCAGCGTTACTCAACTTAGGAATGCTTCCAATTATGAGTAACCTGAAAGAGAAGCAAGTTCTCTTTATCATTACTATCAACTGAATACCATATACAAGTATCTATATCTTCGATCACTTTGAAGAATCCCGATACTTGCTACACCTGGTTCTCTACTTTATTCAAATACCTATAACTTCTCAAAATTCGGACCCTGTGTTTCCACGAAACACCTGTCTAAAAACTAGAGAAGTCATAAGTAAACCGAATATAGTACGAGGACCAACCCCTCTGTCCTGATGGACCCTGGACAACATACAATACTCTGTATAAGTCCCTTGAGTCTGATAACTCATTCACTGTGTGTCGTAGGTTGAAAACTGTACTTATGGTTAAGAAGAATTACACCGCTGTTTAATGCTCCTTACCTAACCATCCACTGATATAGGTAAATGTCGTAGACATAATTTCAAAAAGGTATATCTCACTCTATGAAAATAGACGTACAGATATATCAATTTGAAATTGGTGCATGACAGCGGATATTCAAAACCAAATATTTGCCGACCGGCAAACAGTCCAGGTGATTTCCTCAAATATCACCGATTACAACGAATCCCGATATAATGAGGATGATCACCCAATTCCCAATAACTTACTCCTACTCATCATCTGTAAAACCATACAGATGTGAGAATCGTACCTGGTAAATACATACCCTGGAGTAAGGACTAATTGGGAAATCAGTTTTCTTTTAACAGTACACAGTGGCACTGAAACATTGAAATGTTTCGATGGGGTATCCCGGTATTCCTAGTAATGCCTCTTCCAGATTCACGACTGCAACCGTATAATTCTTTACCACCTCTCCAAATCCCTTTATATGTCTTTAGTCATTACCTTCTGCACACCCCTTAGGCCAAATGGTTTTCTTCCTTCCCTACCGTTCGGCACCAGCCTATGGTTTGGAAGAAGACTATCCAATAAGCATAATGGGTGTACTGTCCTGATCCTAGGAGCACTCGCAATGCGAGAGAATGTGAAGATAAAAGACAACCGAATAAACCTTATTCCTATTTCTCCTGAACCAGAATCCATCCCCGAACTGGAACAAGTTCCTTTCGAGTTCGTATATAACCATACGATGGAGTATCTAATAAACTGTGGATCTTCGTAGTGATACGGAGTGTCCTGGAGAAATACAAAGGTGAAGTGGGAGTGGTAATGAAATACCTGGTTTGGTCGTGAATATCAGTCGCAATTTACTTTGCCCTCTTACTAATCCCTTGCTTTGTCTTAACTTAATACCTTCTGTACACCATCGTTAGGCTAATTGGTTTTCTTCATTCCCTACCGGTCGGCACCAGCCTAAGGTTTGGAAGAAGACTATCCAATTTGCGTAATAGGTGTACTATCTCCTAAACCAAGGAGTACTAGCAACCTGAGAGAAGGTAAAAGGAAAAGACAACTGAATAGTCCTATCCGTTTTCTCTAGAACCAGAAACCATCCTCGAATAAATCCCTTCGAGTTCGTATATAACCATACGATGGTTTTTGTCCAATGGAAGTGGGCGTTCATAATAATACGGGGTGTCCTGGAGAAAAGGGTAAAAGTAGGAGTGGCAATGAGGTGTGCAACTCTGACAATCCAAAAGCCGGTGTTTTAAGAAGGTTCGGTCAACTTGGTCTCTGAGTCATAGTCTTAAGGTCGGGTCAATAGTCGCTGCCAAAGAGAGAGAGAAAAGAAACACTCAGCGTGCACTCTAACCTAGATCAGAATGGTTACCAATTTATCTAATCTGGAAACCTCCCACTGTCACCTCAAATTCTCCTCCAAACCTGAAAGAAGAATTAGTCGGGGTCACCTGAGGAGTAAACCAACTCATCAGTGGGAATCGGGATCCAACTATCATCGCATGATAACGTGACGGAATCCGCTCACGTCATCACACTCCAGAAGGTATGCGCATATCTGGCAAGTTTCAGTTCTTTTGAAACTCCCGATGTGATTTTTGCCCCATGCTCTTATGACCTTGACGAAGGTCAACAAATCATAAGTCACATGTCAAGTTCCACCCGTCATTGTCTAGGTTAATTTGAACCCACCCGTACAAGCCCTTGACGAAGGTCAACAAGGCTATACGACTGTCCCAAACCAACGCATCTATCTATGCAACAAAAAGGCAACAAGCAGCTACCATACACTATGCCTTGACGAAGGTCAACAAACATAGCATTAATACTACGTGCTACCCGTCTGAAACGACGGAGGGCTACGAATGGTTTCTGGCGAAAACCTTTAACGTAATGAACTTGATATCGTTGAAGGAACGGATAGCTTTTATAAAAATATAGTGACGAAAACCATTGCTAAAGAGGTCACTCCCGGTGAAGGGATCTCGGCTCTTTCCCCGTAGAATGAGGTGCAGGATATTCCAACTGAATACCACGGTGCAAAGCAAAAGTAATCGGCTATAGTGAAGTTATTGCCCTGACGCAAACTTTTTGTCCAAGGGGTCACTCCCGGTGAAGGGATCTCGGCCCTTGCCTCGTCGACTGAGGAGCAGGATATTCTAACTGAATACCACGGTGCAAAACAAAAGTGAACGTCCTTGCAATAACAGCTTTTTGAAAAGTGTTCCAATAATATCAAATTAGGTTTGTTTTACTTGCATTGATCCGAATCAATGCACTCCCATCAATTGATCACACCAAAAAGAACGAAAATATACTGATGTACGTATATGCCATCCGCATTCGCCACTGGGTCCTGTCATTACCCGTTAGGTTAGCTAACTAACGACAGAGCGGGGACTGGACTAGCGCGGATGCAAAACACATACAACATCTACTAATATATATACCAATATATTATATTCGCTCAAGGCGTGATAAAAAATGCAACATCACAGAAATGTACAGCATCACAGAACAATACAGATATCTGGGATCCCCGGGTTTCACAGAGCCGCTGAAACCCGACGTTCCCCTGGTCGTGTGGATAGCCTGTGCAATGAAAACCCTAGACCCCTACGGGCGCGGCAAGTTACCCGCCAAAACCTGAAGCGAGGCAGCCCCCTTCAACAATGTGAATGGACCACCCAGCACTTCACGGAATCCGGTAACTTGGGCACCCCTCCTGGGTCAACCTGTACCCCCTACGAGTGCGGCGAATAGCCCGCCAATTCTAGAGTGAAGCCCCCTCCGTCTCAATGCCATGAGTTGCGGGCTTGTTGCCCTCTAGAACCCGGCTATCCGTGCACCCCTCCTTGGGGTAATCCTAGTACAGAAAGTAAAATATACATACAACGGGTACATCGACCGCAACCTGGCCGTGCCCCAAAATAATAATACAATCAGGCAGTGACGGCAGTCCATATGTCGGACGCTCGCCCCGCAATATCAAATGTACATAATACAATAAAAACTGTACTAGCATTGCATCCAGGCTATCCCCTACGACCGATCCACAACATCACAGCATAACACAGAACATCAACGTGAAAGTCACGTTCGCAAATCCGTCTAACCGGACTATAGCAGTTAGACTGGATTTACCGATCAAGTGACATTCACGGTCGCAGATATAATGTAAATACTGTGAACCAATGTGTTTAAAATATCCGATCGATCAAATTTTAACAAGTGGGCCCCAAGTACTACTGTAGCACCTCAAGAAATTCTGGGCCCAAAATATTCCAAAAACCCTATTTTCAACCAAGAAGGCCTCTGGAAAAAATTGGTGTACTGATCCCTCAAAACTGCGGCGGAACCGCGGCCCAAGCATGGGTTTGGCCGCGGTTCCGCGGTCGAGTAATGAGATCTCGTGACCAAATTTTTTCAGTAGGCTTATACTTCCCTGCACAGTATTCTGAGACTACCTGTAAAAAATTTTCGAGACAAAAAAATTTCGACAAAAAACTGTTGTTTTGAAAAACACGGTTTTGGAACATTTGTTCGATCGGAAATGTAAAACACATTAGACAAAGCTAGACTATCTTAATGGCGAGGCTTTGATACCACTGTAAGTGCACGGCGGCGCCCCGGTCTCCATCCCGAGGCCAAATGCGGAAGCGAAAAACTTTAATTTTGCAAACTAGCAAACCGGCACCACCGCGCACTAAACATCCGGATTGAACCATTAACTAGTCCTAGCTAACTACAAGATGGGGAATAGAGATATACCGACTGATCCGAGTCCTCCGGTCTTCTCGTCGTCGTCCCGATCTCCCGCGGAATGTCCTGTCTCCACCTCGTCGCCGGAAGTGCACCACATCGCCTACATCTTTTACGGGCTCCCACCTCTATGTCGAGGCAACTCGGGCACGAAGCTGGCTAGTCGACGTGCCCAAGGTTTGCTGTAGAATGTGTAGTGAGCTATTTGTGTCTCTAGGGGTTTTGGGAGTTGCCATTGGTGGAGGAAATGAACTAAGATTTTTTCTTAGCACAATTAGAAAGCCAAAATGCCACACATGAAATATGAATCCCCCATCCTCCAATAGTGGCCGGCCCCTCTACTTGTGTGAGTGGAGAGAGAGAGCAAGGTCAAGGGGTGGGTGGAATGCAATGATGCAAGCAAGTGATGATGAGAGAATCCAATGATCACAACCAAAAACCCACACACCAAAACAACCATCATCATATCTAAAGTCAAGCAATCATGAAAACTATCATGAAGCAAAAAGTCAAGTGAGGTCAATGGATGGTGCACCATCATGATACAACAATAAGCAAAGACCCCCTTCCGAATTGCTTATTTGCAAATAAGCCCTCCTCCACCAAACTTCGGCCAATGAAGGATACAAAGAAATATGGCCGAAACGGAAAGCAAACTGGCAACTCCAGAAAACTGGTCCCGTAATAAATTACAGGAAAACCCCAATACTGTGTATACACACCCGCATTTGTATTCCGACCGAAATACAAATGCAATGAGACAAAGTCTACACTGTACTATACTAGGATCCGGCTTAAACCAAAGCCGGCTAGTAATATCCGTCCGATCCTGATCCGTGCAATACCGCACGTATCTGATCGAACCCTGCCATATATCCATACGGCCTCTAGTACGAACTGTCCGATCCTGATCCGTGCAATACCGCACGTATCTGATCGGACCTTGCCATATCTCCATACGGCCTCTACAGCTTTTTGCCCGAAAACTTGAGCAACTGAATGTGGGGGACTCTAAAGACTCATCAACACCTTGGTTGTGGATTTAACCACTAGCACGTCAGAGGTATAAGCCAATACGTAACGGGCCACCAGCTATTGACCAAAAGGGACGTCGATGAGCAAACTCATCCTGACACCCTACTGAGCCTGTCAGTGACAATATCCGTACAGTCCGGTCCGTTCGTCTATGAGCATCGCATGGCGGGCTTAGGGGGTTGGTAAAGTCAGACCCCCAAAAGCGGTACAAGTCGTGTCGGGGTGTAGCCCAGAACACCCTGAGATACTACTGGAATACCTACCAGTAAATCTTCTGCCTCAGCCGAGGGCTATGTGTAATGGCTTTCCTAGACACAGCGCGACCTCACCCCCAATACCGGGAGAGACGAACCCCTGAAGATCCGCTCACTGCCTCCATGTGGCTCGGGACTGTACCCAACTAAAACCTGTTTGCACGTCTCTTTTGAGCGTAGTAGGGTAGTAATCAAAGTACACTGGGAACTCACACGAGACAAATGACGATCCTCAGGTCGATGAACTAACCTGTACACATGTCACCAGGGAACTGCTATCCGACGTCAGGTATAAGACCAACTAGCATGTTCCCGGCGAGTCCTGTCCAGTGTACTCATAACCCAATGAGCACCTGTATACATCTTAGGTGATCCAACTGACACCAATGGCTTGTGAGACCGGCCACCGCCCCTCGTCGGGGTCTCGACTGTATACACTAGTCTACTCTGGAGTATCGATGCCCTGTCTCGAAACTCCCACGACTAGGGACCTTTTAAGGATGTGCTTATAGACCCCAGCTCCCACTTATATGATCGCCCTCATACTGCTGGTGGTCAAGCAAGAATCCTAGGGGCTCTATCAACGTGTAATAGCGACATGTCAGGTCACTTAAAGCAGTACACGATGATAAAGATAAATCAGATAGCATACTATCATCTCGAGTAAGACTGTCCTACCGGGATAGGTCCTCCCTCAATCATTGCAATCACGTGCCTGTGATCCAATAATTGACTCTGAGGGCACTATCTCCAACAGTATGATGGAAATCAAAGCACAGTGGGAACCACACAAGACTCTATGACGATCTCGGGTCAAAGACTACTCTGTACCAGTGTCACCGGAGAATTGCCATCTGACGTGAGGTATAATACTATCTGGGAGTTCTCGGCGAGTCCGTCCAGTGTACCCAGTCTCTACTGAGCACCCGTACACCATCCTTGATGTCAAACACCGATGGATATGGGATCATCCATCGCCCATCATATGGGTCAAGATGCGTATACGCTAGTCTACTCTGGTGTATCGATGCCCTGTCTCGATACACCCTCGACTAGGAACAGTTATAGGATGTACTCGTCGACTACCGTGGCCCCACTAGTATGATCTCATCGTAGTCCCAGTAGTCGAGTACATATCCTAAGGGCTTTATCAATATGTAATATAGAGTCAATCAGAGTACATGTTAAGATAAAGTACAACCAGATAGCATACTATCATGTCGAGCAAGAAATTCATCCCTATATATGTCCAAGCATCCATTACAATATACATCGTATGTACAGTAATGGCCTCTAGGGCATACATATAACTAACAATCTGTGGTGACCTGGAGATTTTACTAGAAAAACAAACAACGCCAGGGACCTAGTTAGACCAATAGGAGACCACGCTGACCAGACGAACCCAATCAGAGGCAACTTGGCCGATCTGGCCGGATTTAGTGAGGAAGTGCCCGGCAACTTGGTGGGTGATGGTGTCCAGGTTGCTTCTGTAGATCAAATACCTCCTATATAACACCCAAGTACTGTTTGTTTAGCCAAATTTCACCTGAACTAAAATCTGGAGTATGTTTTCATGAGCTGCTGCATTGTTTTTGTAACTTTTCATGATATGAAGTTTTGATATTTGGTTTTATCTCGGTCACTTGACGTTTGTACATCGATATCGGGTGTTATTTGGTTGATTTGCGTGAGTAGACCATATGTTTTAACCTATGTGCGATTCGTATGTCGTTTTGGTTTTGAATCGGATGTTTAATGCAATATGATGTGTTATATATGTAGGTACCTCCGCGTGAACTCCGGGACGACAAGCAAGGGCGTGGCGACATCGACTTCGACAATCAAGAATCAATGTGAGTAGATATATATCTACGGGGGAAGTCGGGTGGATGGCGTATAGCACCCGCTCAGTTCGTAGTGTAGTATACGATATATATGTTATCTATATGTTTGTGTTGTGAAACTTGGATGATTAGTAAGTAAGATTTTAGGTGTTCATGGGTTAGTTTTAGTGTAATTAGAAGTAACTTAGTTTAGCTTCTTAGTCGCGAACCCTATAGTAAAGATTACACTCACACGCACACACACACGCTTACATTGTTTTACTTGTGCATATATGGGGATATATACATATATATATATATATACATATAGGTATGTGAATATATATATATATACACACACACACACATATGGATGATGAGGATAGTATATGATACTTGGAGATGAGTCGATGAGATTGGGCACGATGCCACGAGATCGGTGATATGACATGGTTCGTATTATGAGATACGACATGATATTATAGCGGGTCTTTAGGCGTTGTGTTTCCATACACACGCATACACACACACACACATATGTATACACACACACACACATACACATATATGTATATATATATATAGATATATCTATACGTATATGTATATATATATGTGTATGTATATATATATGTGTATGTATATATATATATATGTATGTATATATATATATGTATGTGTATATATATATATATATATTTGGTATCAGTATGTACTAGACTTAGATCAGTATCCCTAATACAGGATATGATGATAAGGATACCAGATGAATAATGAGATAATATGATATTTGACCCGTACCCAGATTTGGGATGTCGTACGATGGATTTACTGTACGAGATAATTATGATGATTGATCCGCACTCTTAACTCGAGGATGTCATGTTATATATTGTATCGTACATGATACTATTGAGGCGGGATCACTGACTACTAGATATATACATCGACTCAGACTTAGGTGGTTTTCCTTACCCCTTTCGATTAGCCTGTTAGTTTAGTATTGTAGTTTACTTAGTAAATGTTAGACTGGACCCGAGTCATACTTATTTCCAAAATAACGAATCGTGGGTATTTTAAAGACAGGCCAAGAGATACTACGGATATTTCAAGGACGTACTTTTTCTTAAAAACACCGTAGCCCCTATTTTCTAAACACACGATTCGTGTTATTTCAAATGTCAAAACCGTATGACTCATATATATTAGTGTAGATTCCTCATTATTGCGTTTATTATTCATTTTCCGCATATTCTTACTATTCGCATCTGTAATACCTCAGGTAGAGTTGGGGCTGAATACCATGTAAGTCCGCGGCGGCGCCCCGGCCGTCGATCCGACGCCGGAAACGCGGAAACAAAAACTTTGCAAACTAGCAAACCGGCACCACCGCGCACTTTTCACCCGGATCGGGCCATTAACCTAGCTACTAGCAAACATAAATATGGGTGAAGAGATATACCAAGCGATCCATGTCCTTCGGTCTTCGTCTCCACTCCGAACTCCCGCGGAATCACCGTTCGTCGCCTCCTCGTCGGAAAGGGCACCACGTAGCCGATTTCTTTTACGGGCTCCCATCTCTGGACCGAGGTAACTCGGGCGTGAAGTTGGCTAGCCGATGCGTCCAAGGTTTGCTGTAGACTAGTGTAGAGTCTTTGTCACTTTGGGGTTTAGTTGCCATGGAGGATGGAGGAAAAGGTTAAAGAAAATTGGTGCTTTCAATTTTCTAGCAAGAAAAATGAGATGAAGAATCATCCTACCACTCCCAAAATGAAACTCTCTCATATCCCTCTCCAATTTTGGCCGGCCCCCTCTCTCATGAAATGGTGGAGGGAGTGAATCAATAACAAGAAGGGAGGTGATGGTAGTAAAAGCAAAAGGGGTGACCATATCAAAAAGGCAATGATAACAATGTCATTTCCATTCAAATCAACTCTAATCCATTCTAATCAAAGGATAAGATGCAAATGGAATCTAATGATTAAAGAACCATCATGATGCCAAAAATTGTAAGAAACCCCTCCACAATAAGTTATTTGCAAACTTGCAAATAACCCCCTCCATCGATAAAGTCCGGCCGGGAAAGAACAAAGGAAAACTGGCCGGAACGGAATACAAACTGGTAACCTCAGAAAACTGATCCCGTAATAAATTACAGAAAAACCCCGCTACTGCAAATACATGTCCGCATTTGTATTCCCACTGAACACAAATGCAAAGAGACAAAATCTACACTATCAAATACTAGGATCCGGCTTAAGCCAAAACCGGCTAGTAAAAAACCGTCCGATCACGATTCGTGCAATACCGCACGTATCTGATCGAACCCTGCCATATCTCCATACGGCCTCTACAGCGTTTCGCCCGAAACTTGAGTAACTGAGTGTGGTGGACTCTAAAGACTCGTCAATACTATGGCTGTGGATTTAACCACTAGCATGTCAGAGATATCAGCCATACGTGACGGGCCACCAGCTATTGACCAAAAGGGACGTCGATGAGCGAACTCATCCTGACACCCTACTGAGCCTGTCAGTGACAATATCCGTACAGTCCGGTCCGTTCGTCTATGAG
This sequence comes from Agapanthus africanus, assembly GCA_030015575.1. Lineage (NCBI taxonomy): Eukaryota > Viridiplantae > Streptophyta > Magnoliopsida > Asparagales > Amaryllidaceae > Agapanthus > Agapanthus africanus. The sequence goes on from CM057337.1 coordinate 406,822,638, forward strand.
CATCGCATGGCGGGCCTAGGGGGTTGGTAAAAGTCAGACCCCCAATAGCGGTACAAGTCGTGTCGGAGTGTAGCCCAGAACACCCTGAGATACTACTGGAATACCTACCAGCAAATCTCCTGCCTTGGCCAAGGTCTTTTCATGTTCTGGCTCTCCTAGACACAGCGCGACCTCACCCCTAATACCGGGAGAGACGAACCCCTGCAGATCCGCTCACTGCCTCCATGTGGCTCGGGACTGTACCCAACTAAAACCTGTTTGCACGACTCCTTTGAGCCATGGTAGGGTAGTAATCAAAGCACAGTGGGAACTCACACGAGACAAATGACGATCTCAGGTCGATGAACTAACCTGTACACATGTCACCAGGGAACTGCTATCTGACGTCTGGTATAATACCAACTAGCAGGTTCCCGGCGAGTCCTGTCCGGTGTACTCATAACCCAATGAGCACCTGTATACATCTTAGGTGAACCAACTGACACCAGTGGCTTGTGAGACCGGCCACCGCCCCTCGTCGGGGTCTCGACTGTATACACTAGTCTACTCTGGAGAATCGATGCCCTATCTCGAAACTCCCACGACTAGGGACCTTTTAAGGATGTGCTTATAGACTCCAGCTCTCACGTATATGATCGCCCTCATACTGCTGGTAGTCAAGCAAGGATCCTAGGGGCTCTATCAACGTCCAATAGCGACTCGTAAGGTCACCTAAAGCAGTACACGATGATAAAGATAAACCAGATAGCATACTATCATCTCGAGTAAGACTGTCCTACTGGGATAGGTCCTCCCCTCAATCATTGCAATCACGTGCCTGTGATCCAATAATTGACTCTGAGGGCACTATCTCCAACATACCACCTACCCCGTGAGAAGTGAGATGTTGTCCGGTATCGAGGTGGGGATGTAACCGATACGGATGCACACGGGGACCAACCAGAACAATGGGGAGTATCGAATTCCATTCCGAAAGAGGGCACGATCTGAATTATAAATGGAAAGATACCACTCTTATAACACAGAGGCGCCTTTTGGATGAATTGGAACTCCGGAGTTTGAAAAACTCCGTAGTTAAGCGTGCTTGAGCCAGAGAAATTTTGGGATGGGTGACCTACTGGTAAGTAGCCCCGGGTTCATTCAAAGGGACAAAACCGTGCGGTTTCGGCCAGAGCGGACAATACCATCTGTGTTTGGGGGTGGGTCATTACAAATATGGTATCAGAGCCGGTCCCTCAAAAGTAGGTCTGTAGTTCGAGGACGAACCATTGTTCTAAGTGGGGGGAATGTAATACCCCAGGTGGAGTTGGGGTTGAATACCACCTACCCCGTGAGAAGTGAGATGTTGTCCGGTATCGAGGTGGGGATGTAACCAATACGAATGCACATGGGGACCCACCAGAACAATGGGGAGTATCGAATTCCATTCCGAAAGAGGGCACGATCTGAATTATAAATGGAAAGATACCACTCTTATAACACAGAGGCGCCTTTTGGATGAATTGGAACTCCGGAGTTTGAAAAACTCCGTAGTTAAGCGTGCTTGAGCCAGAGAAATTTTGGGATGGGTGACCTACTGGTAAGTAGCCCCGGGTTCATTCAAAGGGACAAAACCGTGCGGTTTCGGCCAGAGCGGACAATACCATCTGTGTTTGGGGGTGGGTCATTACAAATATGGTATCAGAGCCGGTCCCTCAAAAGTAGGTCTGTAGTTCGAGGACGAACCATTGTTCTAAGTGGGGGGAATGTAATACCCCAGGTGGAGTTGGGGTTGAATACCACCTACCCCGTGAGAAGTGAGATGTTGTCCGGTATCGAGGTGGGGATGTAACCAATACGAATGCACATGGGGACCCACCAGAACAATGGGGAGTATCGAATTCCATTCCGAAAGAGGGCACGATCTGAATTATAAATGGAATGATACCACTCTTATAACACAGAGGCGCCTTTTGGATGAATCAGAACTCCGGAGTTTGAAAAACTCCGTAGTTAAGCATGCTTGAGCCAGAGAAATTTTGGGATGGGTGACCTACTGGGAAGTAGCCCCGGGTTCATTCAAAGGGACAAAACTGTGCGGTTTCGGCCAGAGCAGACAATACCATCTGTGTTTGGGGGTGGGTCATTACACCAGGGTAGTCAACGAGTACATCCTATAACTGTTCCTAGTCGAGGGTGTATCGAGACAGGGCATCGATACACCAGAGTAAACTAGCGTATATGCATCTTGACCCATATGATGGGCGATGGATGATCCCATATCCATCGGTGTTTGACATCAAAGATGGTGTACAGGTGCTCAGTGGAGACTGGGTAAACTGAACGGACTCGTCGAGAACTCCTAGATGGTATTATACCAATCGTCAAATAGCAGTTCTCCGGTGACACTGGTACAGGTTAGTCTGTAGACTCGAGATCGTCATAGAGTCTTGTGTGATTCCCACTGTGCTTTGATTTCTACCTTACCATGTCCAAGAGGGCATGAAAAATGGTGTCTTTTGGGTACAGTCCCGAATCACATGGAGGAAATGAGCAATAGGAGGGGTTTCGTCTCTCTCGGTATAGAGAGTTGATGTTGTGCTGTGTTCGATTGGCTATAACTGGAAGTCCCTGGCTAGGGCTGATATGGAGTGCTACTGGTAAGAGTTATCAGTAGTTTCTCGACCTGTTATGAGCCTCACATCGACACGACTTATCGGTTACTGGGGTCTGACGTTTACCACCCCTAGACTTGATAAGCGACATATCAGACGAAGAGACCGGACTGTTCGGTAGTGTTACTGATTGGATTCACAGGAAAATGTACAGGCTTGCTTGTTGATCTTCTGATCGCTCAATACCTGGGTGGCTGTTACGTTTAGCTGACCGCTTGCAGCTTATGGGTGTTTGATATGATCATCACCTATTGCCGGTGTATTGACGATTTTTTAGAGTCCTACATTGAGGTTTCCTGGCTTAGGCAAAATGGAGTAGGAGCACATATGAGATATGTGCGGGACCGAGAATAATACGATATGAGATACCGTATTCTATTCTCGCGATATGTGATATCAGCCGGGTATATGTGATATAGCCGGGTCATCGGATCAAATATTGATTCGATGAATTGGTACTTGTTATATTAGTCGGTTATATGCAATATAGCCGGATTGTCGGATCAAGAGTTGATTCGATAATTTAATGTATATTATATATGAGATATATTACATTACGTTAACTAATATAAGATCGTTTTATTGATTCATTTTCTCACTGGATAATACATTGATGTATATGCGATATATGTTAATTGTATTATTTTCTTTTTGTTACAAAATATATTGTATATGTGATATATAATATTGTAACAAGTTAGGGTTGCAAATGCAACAATGATTTAGAGATTAAACCTAGTTAGGGTTTGGATTAAGGTTAGCTTTTGGGTTAGCTTTTTTATGAAGTTTCATCAAGCTTTCCTTTGTCTTTAGCTTTGATATTTTGTATAGATATTTGTTAACCCAATCCAAACCATTAACTCTAGTTTATTCTCTACATGAGTTAAAACCCTCCATGCTTAACTCATGGTTGAATATGTAACCACAACAATAATTCATTATTCATCACAAAAGGATTAGCTTCATCTTCTTCTTCTTCTTGCTAAAAGAAAAGCTTCACCAGCTTTTCATTTTGTGATGTTTAATTGTGAGAAATTGAAAACAAAAGAGAGCAAAATTCCTACTTCATCATTCTCATTTATTCTAGCCACTTAGATTAGGGTGTTCACTTCTCTAATAAGTAATTTAGTGAAGTGTAAGCTTGGGTTAGAGATTCTTCAAGGTAGATCATCTTAGATCATGAAGACTTCAAGCAAGATGCATCATTCACCTCTTGGAGCCTCACGAGAGTCGGAGTTTTTGATGATCGCAGCGAAGGGACCTCAACACAGAGTTTATGAAGCGAAGGAACGGACTACAAAGCTTGTAATCCCTATCTCTTTTACTTATTTGCATGTGATACAAACTTGTTACCCTAGAAATTTTAGCTCTGATACCACTGTTGGGCTTCCCTTGCACCTAGTCTAGGGTTTGGTAGCATCACGCATGCCACTTGAAAATTTAGAGAGGTGAAAAGCAAGAAATATGTGAGGCATTGGTTAACTCCTTCTACGGCTGGTCCATGGATACTGTGGCACGGTTTTTGAGTGTTTCGACTTTGCACAAGTGTTGAGCGCACGGGGGTAATTTGTGAGTGTATGTTAATTCGATCAAAACGTTAAATATCGTCATGATATTCTGTGATTGTGATACAATATGTGGAATTCGTATAGTTAGGCATGAAATCCGTAATATGTGATATTTCGGGTTTACGATATCTAAGGAGATTATGGATTCCAAATGTTGTAGTTTTTCACTTTTTTTCTGCGACCGTAAGCGTAGTATGTGGTGTATCGCCGGCTTCGTTACTATACATCAACGACAATCGGGATACGCATACTTGCTTACGTTAATGATATGAGATATTATGTGTTGCTGTGATATGTTATATTGGATCGTCGTGTTCTGAATAGCCGGGGTTTTATGTGAGATGAGGGTTTTTATTTTCATTCATATAAAATTCATTGTATGTAATATTCTTTTATTGGGGCACTTCCGGGTTGAGGTTGATGTTACCATTGTATATTATTTACTTTTCCGCATTAGGATAGACCCAAGGAGGGGAGCACAGGCAACCGAGTTCTAAGGTCCAGTGGGAGGCCATCTCGAGTAGTCGAGACCGGGTCTCCTAACTCTAGAATTGGCAGTGTTACTTGCCGCTCTTGTAGGGGTCTTGGGATGTGAGTTTGTCTATTCATCGCGACCGTGGAATCCGTGTTTTATACAGGCTCGAAATAAAACACGGACCTCCTAGTATGTCCAATATTTCATATGTTTCTTCTGCTGCTGATATACTGTGATGTGATCATGTTATATGCGTGAGACGAATGCTTTATTATTGTATATATGATATATAATAAACGTTGCTTATGTTTTACACCCGCGCTAGTCCCGTCCCGGTATGCTGTTAGTTAAGTAACCTATCGGTGCATAACGGAATATTGTGGCGAATGCGGATGGCATAAGCATACGTTGCATTTTCGTTTCTTCTGTGATGCTTAGAAAGCATAAATGATGGGATTTATTAATGAGATTAATAAAAGAAAAGAAACCTAAAAGATGTTATAGAATCAAATTTTCAAAAAGGGTAGCTACAGTTTTTGCTTTGCATAACGGTATATGTGATATACCCTGCACCTTATTTGATGAGAAAAGAGCCGAGATTCCTTCACCAGGAGTGATCTCTTTAGCAAAACTGTTGGATATAGTGCCCTCAAAGTCAATTATTAGATCGCAGGCACGTGATTGCAATGATTGAGGGAGGACCTATACCGGTAGGACAGTCTTACTCAAGATGATAGTATGCTATCTGGTTTATCTTTATCGTCGTGTACATGCTTTAGGTGACCTTACAGATCACTATTACACATTGATAGAGCCCTTAGGATTTTGCTTGACGGCCAGCAGTATGATGGCGATCATATACGTGGGAGCTGGGGTCTATAAGCACATCCTTAAAAGGTCCCTAGTCGAGGGAGTTTCGAGACAGGGCATCGACACTCCATTAGTAGACTAGTGTATACAGTCAAGACCCCGACGAGGGGCGGTGGCCAGTCTCACAAGCCATTGGTGTTAGTTGGTTCACCTAAGATATATACAGGTGCTCATTGGGTTATGAGTACACCGGACAGGACTCGCCGGGAACATGCTAGTTGGTATTATACCTGACGTCAGATAGTAGTTCCCTGGTGACATGTGTACATGTTAGTTCATCGACCTGAGATCGTCATTTGTCTCGTGTGAGTTCCCACTGTGCTTTGATTACTACGCTACCACGGCTCAAAGGAGTCGTGCAAACAGGTTTTAGTTGGGTACAGTCCCGAGCCATATGGAGGCAGTGAGCGGATCGGCAGGGGTTTCGTCTCTTCCGGTATTGGGGGTGAGATCGCGCTGTGTCTAGGAGAGCCATTACACGAAGTCCTTGGCCAAGGCAGGAGATTTGCTGGTAGGCATTCCAGTAGTATCTCAGGGTGTTCTGGGCTACACTCCGACATAACTTGTACCGCTTTTGGGGGTCTGACTTTTACCAACCCCTTAGGCCCGCCTTGCGATGCTCATAGACGAATGGACCGGACTGTACGGATATTGTCACTGACAGGCTCGGTAGGGTGTCAGGATGAGTTCGCTCATTGACCTCCCTTTTGGTCAATACCTGGTATCCCGTTATGTACATCTAGTACCTCTGATGTGCTAGTGGTTAAATCCACAGCCAAAGTATTGACGAGTCTTTAGAGTCCCCCACAGACAGTTTTCAAGTTTCGGGCGAAACGTTGTAGAGGCCGTATGATATATGGCAGGGTTCGATCATATACGTGCAGTAGTGCACGGAGCATGATCGGGCGGATCATACTAGTGGGCTTTAGTTTAAGCCGGATCCTAGTATTAGATTTGTTGGATTACTTTAGTCTCATCGCATTCGCATTCGGTCGGAATGCGGATGCAGGTATGTATATACAGGTGAGGGGTATCCTTGTGATCCGTCATGAGTTTACTTTAGATGTTGCCGTATCTTTTTATTGTTGTGAACATTTGGATTAATGTTTACAAATGGAAATTGTGAGCTATAAATCATCATTTTGTGCATTTAATGTGACATAGACTTCATTAGTGACTCATGGTCTCTTTTATTGTGCATATGTCACATTATGTGATAGATTTGGGTGTTGAAATGAGAGGATGAGAGTGAAGGGCAGCCATGATAATGTTTGGTCTTGTATTTTTTTGTAGCTAACTCTCTCACTCTCTCATTTTGATATAAGAAACACAAAAGAAAAAGGGTTGTTCTTCTTCTTCTTCCTCTAGCTCACAACCTCCATTGATGGCTTCATCTTCAACCTCCATCCATGCAATGGATGCAAGAGACAAAGTTGTCACATGCATTCTCTACTTCGCCTTGGACACGTCGGCTAGCGAACTTCGTGCCCGAGTTGCTTTGGACGAAGCGGGAGCCCGTATAAAGACTCGAAGATGTGGTGCCCTTTCCGACGAGGAGATCGAGATCGGAGATGCCGCGAGGAGCTTGGGATGGTGGCCAAAGACCGAAGGATATGGATTGATCGGTATAGCTTTTCCAACCCTTTCTCTAGTTGCTAGTTACAGGTTAATGGTTCGATCCGGATTTATAGTATACGATAGCGCCAGTTTCAAGTTTTGAAAAAGTTTTCGTTTCCGCATTTTGGCCTCGGACAGACGGCCGGGGCGCTACCGTAGACTTACAAAAACTGGCAGATGCTACAAACTCACGGTTTAGTTTTTGATTGCTTCTATAGTTCTTTCTTTGCACCGCGGTATTTGTGAAATGTCCTGCACCTTATTCGATAAGGAAAGAGCCGAGATCCCTTCACCGGGAGTGACCTCTTTAGCGAAACTAGAAAAGCCTAAAAAACACTCATTTTCAAAATCACCTGTTTCTACAACGATATCAAGTTCATTACGCTCATGGTTTTCTGAAAAACCTGCGTAGCCCTCCGACATTTCAGATAGATACTACTTAGTATTCGTGCTACGTTTGTTGGCCTGCGTCAAGACGTAGTGTGCGGTAGCTAACTAGTGCTTATCTATAACATGAGATGTGATTGGATTAGGGTAGTCATACGAATTTGTTGGCCTGCGTTAAGGGTCGTGCGGGTGGGTTTAATTCAATCAAGAAATGTACGGGTTGAACTTGACTAGCGGACTATGGTTTGTTGGCCTGCGTCAAGGTCATGGGACGCTAGGGGTAAAAGCATTATCGGGAATTTCAAGTGTTGAAATTTGCAATGAGATTGCATACCTCCTATGAGATAGTTGGATCCCGATACCCACTACGAGTAAGAGTTACTCCTGGGAGAGTTTTACACATGACAATTAGCCGATCAAGTAGGTGTCTAGAAAGGTGTTAACGGGGTTATGCTTATGGAAAAACGAGGTTTATTTTAATTAGGTCCGTGCAAAAGCATGGGGAACCTCCCTCAAAGTACCAACACTGACATGGCTGAAAGATTGGCGAACTTATAAGGTGTAATTAATCCCGGCTAATCTAATATTTTAGGGTTTTAAGGAAGATTTGATAAAAGCAGTGGGAGCCATCCTGATTAGATAAGATAATAACCAATCTAATCTTTCAAGAGCATACGCTAAAGTGTTTTCTTTTCTCTCTCTCCGGGTAGCGACCATATCAGGCCTTAATCAAGATAATAATATGGATGTATTGGCCGAACCCGCTTATTATACTGAGCAGGGGAACGTTGGTCCCGCTCCCACTTATAATTGTTATAAGTTAGAGCAGGGAATAGGAGGATATCTGGATTCTCACGCCGCCCAAATGAAGAATACACATGCTGATACATCTTCTTCGGGTGTGTTTGTTATTGAGAACTATTTCTCAGTTCACTCTACGTCCTGGGTATTAGATACCGGATCAGGATCCCATATATGTAATATGTTACATGGGCTATGAAAAGGTAGAGAACTGGGATAGGGTGATCATTCCGTAAGTGTTGGGAATGGTGCAAATGTTGTAGCCAAAGCAGTTGGCGAATATCACCATGTGTTACCAAATGGTAATACATTGGTTCTGAACGAATGCTATTACATTCCGACCCTGATATGCAATCTTATATCAGTTTCTTTATTGAGCAAAGAAGGATATAATTTTGTAGTACATGATAATGTTATGAACATATTCCTGAATCAAAAGTTGATTGGATCAGGATCGTTAAATAATGGCATATACGTTCTCAACCAAACTACAGTACTAAATGTACAAAACACACACAAGAGGAATAGTTCAGAAATGAACGAATCCTTCTTATGGAATTGTAGACTAGGTCATATCAATGTGACACGGCTAGCTAAGTTACATAAGGATGGATATTTGAATCCGTTCGAATTTTCATCTTATGATACTTACCAGTCATGTCTCAAAGGCAAGATGACAAAAACTCTGTTTAGTGGACACGGAGAAAGAGTTACAGAACTCTTGGGACTAATACATTGTGATGTATGTGGTCCCATGTCTACACATGCCAGGAACGGTTCTTCCTACTTCATTACATTCACTTGACAATCTCTCAAGACACGGACATGTGTTCCTGTTGAAACACAAGTCTGAAGATTTTGAGAAATTCAGAGAATATAAGCACGAAGTAGAGAACCAAACGGGCAAAAGTATTAAGATCCTTCGATCAGATCGAGGAGGAGAATACTTGAGCAATGAGTTCCTGGATTGTCTAAAAGCGAATGGGATTCTCTCTCAGCTTACTCCTCCTTATACATCACAGCACAACGGTGTATCGGAGTGGAAGAATCGCACCCTATTGGATATGGTGCGCTCTATGATGAGTACTGCTGAGTTGCCTATTTCCTTCTGGGGGTATGCACTGGAAACAGCTGCAGACCTATTGAATATGGTTCCTACCAAATCCGTGCCATCCACTCCATATGAAATATGGAAGGGAAAGAGACCATATCTTAATTACGTTAAGATATGGGGTTGTCCGGCATATGTGAAAACACAGAATCCGGACAAACTCGGGGAAAGGTCTTTTCTGTGTAAGTTTATTGGATATCCTAAACATTCGCGCGGGTATATCTTCTACCACACCGAAGAACAAAAGGTGTTTGTATCTCGGCATGCCACCTTTTTAGAAAAGGAATTTCTTGAAAAAGAAATTAGTGGCAATGAGGTAGAACTGGAAGAAGTTCCAGCTACACAAACTGCAACAGAAGATTTGGTAGAACTAGAGAATTCAGTAGTTTCTGACGAACTTCAGCCTCTCCGCCGATCTAGTAGGGTTCCTCATCGACCTGAGAGATACTACGGTTTTCTCATTGACGGTGGAAGCAAGGATTGCATCATGGAAGATGATGACTCGACTAGCATCGAGCAGGCCATAACGAGTGGTGACTCTGTGAAGTGGCTGCATGCAATGCGATCTGAGATGGAATCCATGTACACCAACAAAGTATGGACTTTGGAAGCTGCTCCTGAAGGGGTAAAACCCATTGGGAGCAAATGGATCTTTAAGAAGAAACTTGGTGTAGATGGAAAAGTTGAGACTTACAAAGCTAGACTTGTTGCAAAGGGTTTTCGTCAACGATTAGGTGTGGATTATGACGAAACCTTTTCTCCAGTGGCTATGCATAAGTCCATCCAGATCTTACTTGCTATTGCGGCATACCATGACTACGAAATCTGGCAAATGGATGTTAAGACCTCCTTTCTAAATGGTGATTTAGAGGAGTGCATGTACATGACTCAGCCAGAGGGCTTCGTAGATAGTGGGAGCAGCGGAAAGGTTTGCAAGTTGCTTAAATCCATTTACGGGTTAAAGCAGGCATCACGGAGTTGGAACATCTGTTTTGATGTGGTAGTCAAAGAGTTTGACTTCATCGAAAACGTAGATGAACCTTGTATCTACAAGAAGGTTTGCAGTGAGTAAGGTTGTCTTCCTCGTATTGTATGTGGATGACATACTCTTGATAGGAAATGATGTCCTATGCTGCACTCGGTCAAGCTCTTCTTATCACATAGATTCTCAATGAAAGATCTAGGTGATGCCTCCTGCATTTTGGGAATTAAGATATATAGAGATGGATTTAAACGGATACTGGGATTGTCCCAATCCAGGTACATTGACACCATACTAAAGAGGTTTAGTATGGAAGAATCCAAGCATGGGAACCAACCCACGATCTCTGAACTCACTCTCTCCAAAGAGATGTCTCCCAAGACTGATTTGGAAAGAGCTCGCATGCAAGAGATATCCTATACTTCGGCAGTAGGCTCTATCATGTACGCGATGCTATGTACCAGACCCGATGTAGCATACTCACTAAGTGTAGTGAGTAGGTATCAAGAAGATCCTGGAGAGAGTCACTGAACAGCTGTGAAGAACATTCTCAAGTACTTGAAAAGAACTAAGGAGATGTTCTTGCTGTATGGTAACGGAAAACTCCAGGTGGAGTCCTTTACCGATTCAAGCTTCCAAAGTGATAAGGACGACTCTAAGTCGCACTCGGGATTTGTCTTTACCCTAAATGGAGGGGCGGTTTGTTGGAAGAGTTCCAAGCAAGAAACCGTGGCAGACTCGACGATGGAGGCTGAATACATCGCTGCCAACGATGCTGCCAAAGAAGCTGTCTGGATGAAGAAGTTCATCACTGAACTTGGTGTGGTTCCATCAATTGAGCATCCAATACCTTTGTATTATGATAACAATGGAGCTGTGGCTTTGGCCAAGGAACCCAGGTCCCATCAGAAGTCCAGACATATTCTGAGGCGTTATCACCTGATCCGGGAGATAGTTGATCGCCGCGAGATCGAGTTCAGGAGAGTTAACATGAAGGACAACACTGCGGATCCACTCACGAAGGCCATTCCCCAAATACAATTTGAGAGACTCTTCGGGATGTTGGGTATGAGATACTACAACAGCTGGCCTTACTGCAAGTGGGAGATTGTTAGTTATATATATGCCCTAGAGGCCATTGTTGTACATATGATATATATTATAGTGGATGCTTGGATATATATAGAGAGGACTTTCTTGCTTGACATGATAGTGTGCTATTTGGTTTCACATTATCTTAACATGTTGACTTTTATTGGTTTACTGTCTTGCTCTCACATATTGATAAAGCCCTTAGGATATGTACTTGACTACTAGGACTATGATGAGATCATACTGGTGGGGCCAAGGTAGTCAACGAGTACATCCTATATAACTGTTCCTAGTCGAGGGTGTATCGAGACAGGGTATCGATACACCAGAGTAAACTAGCATATATGCATCTTGACCCACATGATGTTGGAGATAGTGCCCTCAGAGTCAATTATTGGATCACAGGCACGTGATTGCAATGATTGAGGGAGGACCTGTCCCAGTAGGACAGTCTTACTCGTGATGATAGTATGCTATCTGGTTTATCTTTATCATCGTGTACTGCTTAGGTGACCTGACAGGTCGCTATTACACGTTGGTAGAGCCCCTAGGATTCTTGCTTGACCACCAGCAGTATGAGGGCGATCATATAAGTGGGAGCTGGGGGTTTATAAGCACATCCTTAAATGGTCCCTAGTCGTGGGAGTTTCGAGACCGGGCATCGATACTCCAGAGTAGACTAGTGTATACAGTCGAGACCCCGACGAGGGGCGGTGGCCGGTCTCACAAGCCATTGGTGTCAGTTAGATCACCTAAGATGTATACAGGTGCTCATTGGGTTATGAGTACACCGGACAGGACTCGCCGGGAACATGCTAGTTGGTCATATACCAGACGTCAGATGGCAGTTCCCTGGTGACATGTGTACAGGTTAGTTCATCGACCTGGGGATCGTCATTTGTCTCGTGTGAGTTCCCACTGTACTTTGATTACTACCCTACCACGCTCAAAGGAGACGTGCAAACAGGTTTTAGTTGGGTACAGTCCCGAGCCACATGGAGGCAGTGAGCGTATCTGTAGGGGTTCGTCTCTCCCGGTATTGGGGGTGAGGTCGCGCTGTGTCTAGGAGAGCCATTACACAAAGCCCTCGGCTGAGGCAGGAGATTTACTGGTAGGTATTCCAGTAGTATCTCAGGGTGTTCTGGGCTACACTCCGACACGACTTGTACCGCTTTTGGGGGTCTGACTTTTACCAACCCCTAGGCCCGCCATGCGATGCTCATAGACGAACGGACCGGACTGTACGGATATTGTCACTGACAGGCTCAGTAGGGTGTCAGGCTGAGTTCGCTCACAGACGTCCCTTTTGGTCAAAACCTGGTAGCCCGTTACGTATTGGCTTATACCTCTGACGTGCTAGTGGTTAAATCCACAACCAAGGTGTTGACGAGTCTTTAGAGTCCCCCACATTCAGTTACTCAAGCTTTCGGGCGAAAAGCTGTAGAGGCCGTATGGAGATATGGTAAGGTCCGATCAGATACATGCGGTATTGCACGGATCAGGATCGGACAGTTTGTACTAGAGGCCATATGGATATATGGCAGGGTTCGATCAGATACGTGCGGTATTGCACGGATCAGGATCGGACGGATAATACTAGCCGGCTTTGGTTTAGGCCGGATCCTAGTATAGTACAGTGTAGATTTTGTCTCATTGCATTTGTATTCCGGTAGGAATACAGATGCGGATGTGTATACACAGTATCGTGGTTTTCCTGTAATTTATTACGGGACCAGTTTTCTGGAGTTGCCAGTTTGCTTTCCGTTTCGGCCGATTTCCTTTGTATCGTTCATTGGCCGAAGATTGGTGGAGGAGGGCTTATTTGCATTTATGCAAATAAGCTTTTGTGGAGGGGGTCTTTGCATTTTCTTGTGTCATGATGGTTGCACCATCCCTTGACCATTTGACTTCTTCTTCTTTCATGATGGCTTGACTTTTGAAGCCATCATGGTTGTTGATGGTTGGTGGAGTGTGGGTTTGTTTTTGTGATCATGTTCCTTCATGATTTGTTTTTGATTCCTTCTTGGATTATTGATCAAGTCACTCACTCCCTCATTGACTCACACTCATTCTCTCCACCACCATTGTCATGGCCGGCCTCATAGAGGAGAGGGGCTGTCCAAAATTTTTGGAGTGGGTATTTGGTTCATTTCATGCTCCCAAATATCCCCAAGTTCCTCCACATAATTCTTGTATCATCCCTCCACCAATATGGCACCTCCATGAACCCCAAATGAGACACAAGTCTCTACACTACATTCTACAGTAAATCTTGGGCACGTCGACTAGCCAGCTTCGTGCCCGAGTTGCCTCGGCATTGAGGTGGGAGCCCGTAAAAGACGTAGGCGATGTGGTGCACTTCCGGCGACGAGGTGGAGACAGTACATTCCGCGGGAGATCGGGACGACGACGAGAAGACCGGAGGACTCGAATCAGTCGGTATATCTCTATTCCCTATCTTGTAGTTAGCTAGGACTAGTTAATGGTTCGATCCGGGTGTTTAGTGCGCGGTGGTGCCGGTTTGCTAATTTGCAAAAATTAAAGTTTATCACCGCTTCCGCATTTGGCCGTCGGATTGACGGCCGGGGTGCCGCCGTGCACTTACAGTGGTATCAGAGCCTCACCATTAACTTAGTCTAGCTTTGTTTAATGTGTTTACATTTCCGATCGACCAAAATTCCAAAATCCGCGTTTTTCACATGCATCAGTTTTCTGTTGAAATTTTTTGGAGTCGAAAATTTTTTCAGGTTGTAAAAAACTAATGTACTGGAAGTTCTAAGACTACTGGAGAAATTCGACAAATTGATCGTTCAAGGGGAGCGCGGAACTGCGGCCAAACCCCACTTTGGGCCGCGGTTCCGCCGCAGTATGGAAAGTTCAATTGGTCAAACTTTTTCAGTGGGCTTCTGGGGTGATTTTAGGGGTTTTGGAATATTAATTTTGGGCCCAGAATTTCTTGATGTGCTACAGTAGTACTTGGGGCCGACTTGTTAAAATTTGATCGATCGGATATTTAAAACACATTATTTCACAGTATTTACATTATATCTGCGACCGTGAATGTCACTCGATCGGTAAATCCTGTCTAACTGCTATAGCCCGGTTAGACGGATTTGCGAACGTGACTTTCACGTTGATGTTCTGTGTTTTGCTGTGATGTTGCGGATCGGTCGTGGGGGATAGCCTGGATGCAATGCTAGTACAGTTTTTGTTATATTATGTACATTTGATATTGCGGGGCGAGCGTCCGACATGTGGACTGCCGTCACTGCCTGTTTGTATTATTATTTTGGGGCACGACCAGGTTGCGGTCGATGTACCCATTGTATGTATATTTTACTTTCTGTACTAGGATTGCCCCGCGGAGGGGTGCACGGATAGCCGGGTTCTAGAGGGCAACAAGCCCGCATCTCATGGCATTGAGACGGAGTGGGCTTCACTCTAGGATTCGCCGGACTCGTAGGGGGTACAGGTTGACCCAGGAGGGGTGCCCAAGTTACCGGATTCCGTGAAGTGCTGGGTGGTCCATTCACGTTGCTGAAGGGGGCTGCCTCGCTTCAGGTTTTGGCGGGTGACTTGCCGCGCCCGTAGGGGTCTAGGATTTCATTGTACAGGCTATCCACACGACCAGGGGAACGTCGGGTTTCAGCGGCTCTGTAAAACCCGGGGATCCCAGATATCTGTATTGTTCTGTGATGCTGTACATTTCTGTGATGTTGCATTTTATCACGCCTTGAGCGAATATAATATATTGGTATATATATTAGTAGATGTTGTATATGTTTTGCATCCGCGCTAGTCCAGTCCCCGCTCTGTCGTTAGTTAGCTAACCTAACGGGTAATGACGGGACCCAGTGGCGAATGCGGATGGCATATACGTACGTCATATTATTTTCGTTCTTTGTGGTGTGATCAATTGATAGGACTGCGTTGATTCGGATCAATGCAAATTAAAACAAACCTAATCTGATGTTGTTGGAACACTTTTCAAAAAGCTGTTATTGCAAGGACGTTCATTTTTGTTTTGCATCGTGGTATTCAGTTGGAATATCCTGCTCCTCAGTCGACGAGGCAAGGGCCGAGATCCCTTCACCGGGAGTGACCCCTTGGACAGAAGTTTGCGTCAGGGCAATAACTTCACTATAGCCGATTACTTTTGCTTTGCACCGTGGTATTCAGTTGGAATATCCTGCACCTCATTCTACGGGGAAAGAGCCGAGATCCCTTCACCGGGAGTGACCTCTTTAGCAATGGTTTTCGTCACTATATTTTTAAAAGCTATCCGTTCCTTCAACGATATCAAGTTCATTACGTTAAAGGTTTTCGCCAGAAACCATTCGTAGCCCTCCGTCGTTTCATATGGATAGTCAATAGTATTCAAGCTGTGTTTGTTGGCCATAGTCAAGGCAGAGTGTTTGGTAGCTATTGGGTGTTCATATGCTGCATAGATAGATGCGTTGGTTTGGGACAGTCGTATAGCCTTGTTGGCCCTAGTCAAGAGCTTGTACGGGTGGGTTCAAATCAACCTGAACAATGACGGGTAGAACTTGACATGTGACTTATGATTTGTTGGCCTTAGTCAAGGTCATAAGAGCATGGGGTAAAAATCACATCGGGAGTTTCAAAGGAGCTGAAACTTGCCAGATATGCGCATACCTTCTGGAGTGTGACACCGTGAGCGGATTCCGTCACGTTATCATGCGATGATAGTTGGATCCCAATTCCCACTGATGAGTTAGTTTACTCCTCGGGTGACCCCGACTAACTCTTCTTTCAGGTTTGGAGGAGAGTTTGACGGTACAGTGGGAGGTTTCCAGATTAGATAAATTGGTAACCATTCTGATCTAGGATAGAGTGCACGCTGAGTGTTTCTTTTCTCTCTCTCTTTGGCAGCGACCATTGACCCGACCCTAAGACTATGACTCAGTGACCAAGTTGACCGAACCTTCTTAAACACTGGCTTTTGGATTGTCAGAGTTGCGAACCTCATTGCCACTCCTACTTTTACCTATTTCTCCAGGACACCCCGTATTACTACGAACGTCCATTTCCATTGGACAAAACCATCGTATGGTTATATACGAACTCGAAGGAATTCGAGGATGGTTTCTGGTTCTGGAGGAAACGGATAGGACTATTCAGTTGTCTTTTCCTTTTACCTTCTCTCAGGTTGTGAGTACCCCTTAGATTATGGGATAGTACACCTATTACGCAAATTGGATAGTCTTCTTCCGAACCTTAGGCTGGTGCCGAACGGTAGGGAATGAGGAAAACCAATTTGCCTAACGATGGTGTACAGAAGGTATTATGTAAAGACAAAGAAAGGGATTAGAAGGTGGGCAAAGTAAATTGCGACTGCTATTCACGACCAAACCAAGTATTTCATTACCACTCCCACTTCACCTTTGTATTTCTCCAGGACACTCCGTATCACTACGAAGATCCACAGTTTATTGGATATTCCATCGTATGGTTATATACGAACTCGAAAGGAACTTGTTCCAGTTCGGGGATGGATTCTGGTTCAGGAGAAATAGGAATAAGGTTTATTCAGGTGTCTTTTATCTTCACCTTCTCTCGCATTGCGAGTGTTCCTAGGATTGGGACAGTACACCCATTATACTTATTGGATAGTCTTCTTCCAAACCATAGGCTGGTGCCGAACGGTAGGGAAGGAAGAAAACCATTTGGCCTAAGGGGTGTGCAGAAGGTAATGACTAAAGACATATAAAGGGATTTGGAGAAGTGGCAAAGAATTATACGGTTACAGTTGTGAATCTGGAAGAGGCATTACTAGGAATACCAGGATACCCCATCGAAACATTTCAATGTTTCAGTTTCACTGTGTACTGTTAAAGGAAAACTGATTTCCCAATTAGACACTTGCTCCAGGGTATGTATTTACCAGGCATGATTCTCACATCTGTATGGTTTTACAGATGATGAGTGGGAGTAGGTTAGTGGGAATTAGGTGATCATCCTCATTATATCGGGATTCGTTGTAATCGGTGATATTTGAGGAAGTCACCTGGGTTGTTTGCCGGACGGCAAATATTTGGTTTTGAATATCCGCTGTCATGCACCAATTTCAAATTGATATATCTGTACGTCTATTTTCATAGAGTGAGATATGCCTTTTTGAAATTATGTCTACGACATTTACCTTTATCAGTGGATGGTTAGGTAAGGAGCATTAAACAGCGGTGTAATTCTTCTTAACCATAAGTACAGTTTTCAACCTACGACACACAGTGAATGAGTTATCAGACTCAAGGGACTTATACAGAGTATTGTATGTTGTCCAGGGTCCATCATGACAGAGGGGTTGGTCCTCGCACTATATTCGGTTTACTTATGACTTCTCTAGTTTTTAGACAAGTGTTTCGTGGAAATACACGGTCCGAATTTTGAGAAGTTATAGGTATTTGAATAGAGTAGAGAACCAGGTGTAGCAAGTATCGGGATTCTTCAAAGTGATCGAAGATGTAGATACTTGTCAATGGTATTCAGTTGATAGTAGTGATTAAGAGAACTTGCTTCTCTTTCAGGTTACTCATAATTGGAAGCATTCCTAAGTTGAGTAACGCTGATAGGCCTCCTTCCATTTAGTTGACATGCACTGGGGACAGCTGCATGATTTGAATCTGGTTCAATTAAATCAGTGCCTCTGGTTCTATATTGGATATAGAACATTTCATATCTTAACGATGTTAAGGTACGGGGAGTTGTCCGGTTTATGATTAAAACCAGACACTGGACAACTCAAGGCACGTTTCTGTAATGGCTGTTTGTGGGTTGACCCAGGCTATGACGAGGGTTGACTTTCTACCATCTGGATGAACAATAGCGATATTGTTCTAAACTCGCCACAGTTTTATTACAAATGGATTTTTTCAGAAAACAGTAGTGGGAGTATGGTAGAACTGGAAGTGATTCCAGAACCGCAAACGATTACTGAAGATTTGATAGGAACCTAAAGATTCAATCTGGTTTGACATTCCATTGGCCACTCCGCAGATAAGGTGGGTAACCTCAGGCACCCGAGAGGTACTCCGGTAGCCTCAAGGATGGTGGCAGGGAAGTTCTTGTTTACCCAGACTTGCCATTGCTGTTGTTCCAGACCGTGAGACCCGGCAGGAGGATGAGTATAGCGTCGTTCTAAACTAGCTTTAGAAGTGTACGTCTATATGAATTTGCCAGAGGGTTGTCGTGGTCAGTGGGAGCAACGGAAGCATTGGCGGACAGGTGGCTTATGTCTATTTATGGACTAAAGCAGATGTAGCGGAGATAGATCATCTAGTTCTGATGTGACAGTCATAGGTTTGACTTCACCAGAATAGGGGATGGATCTGTTGAGAAGGTAGTAGGGTGTGATGTCATGGTATTTGGATGACATACACAGAGTAGGAAAAGAAACTCCTATACTACGATCGGTTATACTTTGGTCGTCACACAGTGGTTTCTCCACACAGGACTTGGATATTATATCAGACATACTGGTTACTAGATCTATGGTTTTAGATCTAGATTTAGGTGGTTTCCCAATCAGGGTACTTTGACAGCATTCTAAGAGTATTTAGAATGGACGACTCCTGGCACGGTAGTGTACCTGCAGGTGATGGAGTCACCCTCTCTGAAGCTGTCTTACAGACTAAAGGGGAGAGGAATGTGCATGATTGGCAGATCACTTGCTTAGGCAATTGAGTCAATCATGAGATGTCAAGTACCACGCCAGATATTGTTCTTGCACTAGATGCAATAAGTTGACATTGATCCAATCCTGGAGAAACAATCGGAAGCAGTTTTAGAACATAAGTGAATGTTCTAGGGATATGATAACGACAGCCTCATTCGGGAGACAGTTATCATTCCAGGCTTCCAAGGTGACTTGGACGACAGGGAGGTTGTCAGAGTTATAGTTTTCCTTCTGACGAGGGGCAGTATTTTGGACAGGTGGTCCAAGGCAATACTGAGGGAGGCATGGCGCAGGATACTGATTAAGTTCAGTTGACAATACAGTCTAAGAAGTTTGGATTTGGAGTTCATTTATAAGCTAGGTCCCATCAGACATCCAGACACATTCTAAGACAGGTATTGCTCATTTCGGGAGATGGTTTTCTCCGCGAATTTGAGATATAGAGAGACATAGAAAGAAACATCAAGGCGGATCCACTCACTGAGGCTATTCCTCGAACGCAATAGTTTCGCAAACGAGTTTTGTGAGACTGACTGGTAGAGGAGTTGGGTGTTCGGTATCACACGGGCTGTGAGTATGCGACATCGCAATAATTAACCTTGAGTGCAAGTGGGAGATTGTTGGAGATAGTGCCCTCAGAGTCAATTATTGGATCACAGGCACGTGATTGCAATGATTGAGGGAGGACCTGTCCCAGTAGGACAGTCTTACTCGTGATGATAGTATGCTATCTGGTTTATCTTTATCATCGTGTACTGCTTAGGTGACCTGACAGGTCGCTATTACACGTTGGTAGAGCCCCTAGGATTCTTGCTTGACCACCAGCAGTATGAGGGCGATCATATAAGTGGGAGCTGGGGGTCTATAAGCACATCCTTAAATGGTCCCTAGTCGTGGGAGTTTCGAGACCGGGCATCGATACTCCAGAGTAGACTAGTGTATACAGTCGAGACCCCGACGAGGGGCGGTGGCCGATCTCATAAGCCATTGGTGTCAGTTAGATCACCTAAGATGTATACAGGTGCTCATTGGGTTATGAGTACACCGGACAGGACTCGCCGGGAACATGATAGTTGGTCATATACCAGACGTCAGATGGCAGTTCCCTGGTGACATGTGTACAGGTTAGTTCATCGACCTGGGGATCGTCATTTGTCTCGTATGAGTTCCCACTGTACTTTGATTATTACCCTACCACGCTCAAAGGAGACGTGCAAACAGGTTTTAGTTGGGTACAGTCCCGAGCCACATGGAGGCAGTGAGCGTATCTTCAGGGGTTCGTCTCTCCCGGTATTGGGGGTGAGGTCGCGCTGTGTCTAGGAGAGCCATTACACAAAGCCCTCGGCCGAGGCAGGAGATTTACTGGTAGGTATTCCAGTAGTATCTCAGGGTGTTCTGGGCTACACTCCGACACGACTTGTACCGCTTTTGGGGGTCTGACTTTTACCAACCCCCTAGGCCCGCCATGCGATGCTCATAGACGAACGGACCGGACTGTACGGATATTGTCACTGACAGGCTCAGTAGGGTGTCAGGCTGAGTTCGCTCACAGACGTCCCTTTTGGTCAAAACCTGGTAGCCCGTTACGTATTGGCTTATACCTCTGACGTGCTAGTGGTTAAATCCACAACCAAGGTGTTGACGAGTCTTTAGAGTCCCCCACATTCAGTTACTCAAGCTTTCGGGCGAAAAGCTGTAGAGGCCGTATGGAGATATGGCAAGGTCCGATCAGATACGTGCGGTATTGCACGGATCAGGATCGGATAGTTTGTACTAGAGGCCATATGGATATATGGCAGGGTTCGATCAGATACGTGCGGTATTGCACGGATCAGGATCGGACGGATAATACTAGCCGGCTTTGGTTTAGGCCGGATCCTAGTATAGTACAGTGTAGATTTTGTCTCATTGCATTTGTATTCCGGTCGGAATACAGATGCGGGTGTGTATACACAGTATCGGGGTTTTCCTGTAATTTATTACGGGACCAGTTTTCTGGAGTTGCCAGTTTGCTTTCCGTTTCGGCCGATTTCCTTTGTATCGTTCATTGGCCGAAGATTGGTGGAGGAGGGCTTATTTGCATTTGTGCAAATAAGCTTTTGTGGAGGGGGTCTTTGCATTTTCTTGTGTCATGATGGTTGCACCATCCCTTGACCATTTGACTTCTTCTTCTTTCATGATGGCTTGACTTTTGAAGCCATCATGGTTGTTGATGGTTGGTGGAGTGTGGGTTTGTTTTTGTGATCATGTTCCTTCATGATTTGTTTTTGATTCCTTCTTGGATTATTGATCAAGCCACTCACTCCCTCATTGACTCACACTCATTCTCTCCACCACCATTGTCATGGCCGGCCTCATAGAGGAGAGGGGCTGTCCAAAATTTTTGGAGTGGGTATTTGGTTCATTTCATGCTCCCAAATATCCCCAAGTTCCTCCACATAATTCTTGTATCATCCCTCCACCAATATGGCACCTCCATAAACCCCAAATGAGACACAAGTCTCTACACTACATTCTACAGTAAATCTTGGGCACGTCGACTAGCCAGCTTCGTGCCCGAGTTGCCTCGGCATTGAGGTGGGAGCCCGTAAAAGACGTAGGCGATGTGGTGCACTTCCGGCGACGAGGTGGAGACAGTACATTCCGCGGGAGATCGGGACGACGACGAGAAGACCGGAGGACTCGAATCAGTCGGTATATCTCTATTCCCTATCTTGTAGTTAGCTAGGACTAGTTAATGGTTCTATCCGGGTGTTTAGTGCGCGGTGGTGCCGGTTTGCTAATTTGCAAAAATTAAAGTTTATCACCGCTTCCGCATTTGGCCGTCGGATTGACGGCCGGGGCGCCGCCGTGCACTTACACATGATGGGCGTTGGATGATCCCATATCCATCGGTGTTTGACATCAAAGATGGTGTACGGGTGCTCAGTGGAGACTGGGTACACTGAACGGACTCGCCGAGAACTCCTAGATGGTATTATACCAATCGTCAGATAGCAGTTCTCCGATGATACTGGTACATGTTAGTCTGTAGACCCGAGATCGTCATAGAGTCTTGTGTGATTCCCACTGTGCTTTGATTTCCACCTTACCGCTTCCAAGAGGGCGTGCAAAGCGGTGGCTTTTGGGTACAGTCCTGAATCACATGGAGGCAATGAGCTATAGGAGGGGTTTCGTCTCTCCCGGTATAGGGAGTTGATGTTGTGCTGTGTTCGATTGGCTATAACTGGAAGTCTCTGGCCAGGGCTAATATGGAGTGCTACTGGTAAGAGTTATCAGTAGTTTCTCGACCTGTTATGAGCCTCACATCGACACGACTTATCGGTTTCTGGGGTCTGACGTTTACCACCCCTAGACTTGATATGCGACATATCGGACGAAGAGACCGGACTGTACGGTAGTGTTACTGATTGGATTCACAGGAGAATGTACAGGCTTGCTTGTTGATCTTCTGATCGCTCAATACCTGGGTGGCTGTTACGTTTAGCTGACCGCTTGCAGCTTGTTGGTGTTTGATATGATCATCACCTACTGCCGGCGTATTGACGATTCTTTAGAGTCCTACACAGAGGTTTCCTCGCTCAGGCAAAACGGAGTAGGAGCACATATGTGATATGTGCGGGACCGAGAATAATACGATATGAGATACCGTATTCTATTCTCGCGATATGTGATATCAGCCGGGTATATGTGATATAGCCGGGTCATCGGATCAAGTATTGATTCGATGAATTGGTACTTGTTATAGCAGTCGGTTATATGCAATATAACCGGATTGTCGGATCAAGAGTTGATTCGATAATTTAATGTATATAATATATGAGATATATTACATTAGGTTTACTAATATAAGCTCGCTTTATTGATTCATTTTCTCACTGGATAATACATTGATGTATATACGATATATGTTAATTGTATTATTTTCTTTTTGTTACAAAATATATTGTATATGTGATATATAATATTGTAACAAGTTAGGGTTACAAATGCAACAATGATTTAGAGATTAAACCTAGTTAGGGTTTGGATTAGGGTTAGCTTTTTCACGAAGTTTCATGAAGCTTTCCTTTGTCTTTAGTTTTGATATTTTGTATAGATATTTGTTAACCCAATCCAAACCATTAATTCTAGTTTATTCTCTACACGAGTTAAAACCCTTCATGCTTAACTCATGGTTGAATATGTAACCACAACAATAATTCATTATTCATCATAAAAGGATTAGCTTCATCTTCTTCTTCTTTTTGCTAAAAGAAAAGCATCACTAGCTTTTCATTTTGTGATGTTTAATTGTGAGAAATTGAAAACAAAAGAGAGCAAAATTCCTACTCCATCATCCTCATCTATTCTAGCCACTTAGATTAGGGTGTTCACTTCTTTAATAAGTACTTTAGTGAAGTGTAAGGTTGGGTTAGAGATTCTTCAAAGTAGATCATCTTAGATCATGAAGACTTCAAGCAAGATGCATCATTCACCTCTTGGAGCCTCATGAGAGTCGGAGTTCTTGATGATCGCAGTGAAGGGACATCAACACGGAGCTTATGAAGCGAAGGAACGGACAACAAAGCTTGTAATCCCTATCTCTTTTACTTATTTGTATGTGATACAAACTTGTTACCCTAGAAATTCTAGCATGATTCTTTGTTTGCTTGCTTTGCACCTCTTTAAATTTTAAAGTGGCATGCGTGATACTACCAAACCCTAAACTAGGTGCAAGGGAAGCCCAACATCTATCAGGTACAACTAATACATGAAGCGATGATATGACAATGTATATATGCAACAGTCATGAAAGGTACTCTAGCAGGTACAACTAATACATGAAGCAATGCATATAAAATAAAGTAAGTAAATGCAACAGTTATAGAAGGTACTCTATCAGATACTACTAATACATGAAGTAGTGCATAAACAATAAATGTGGAGTATGGGATAAAACATGTCATTCCCACAGAATCCTGACCTCCTGGTAGGACCAAAGTTCATCAAGACAAATCCAAATCCCAATTCCTCAAATCAGCCCCCAAATTGGCTCTCATATCATGTAAATCTCATAAATACTGAATGTACAATATCAAGTAAATCTCATATATCCTGAATGTACAATATCAAGTCAATCTCATATATCCTTTATCCAATATCAAGTCAATCTCATATATATTCTGTATCCAATTATCAAGTAAATCTCGTATATCCTAAGTGTCCAATATCAAGTAACTCTCATATATCCTGTAAGTCTCAGCGAATCGTAAGTGCCAAACACCGACACTCATGATCCAAAACAGCGAATCCTAAGTGCCAAACACCGACACTCATGATCCAAAACAGCGAATCCTAAGTGCCAAACACTGACACTCATGATCCAAAACAGATTTTTACCTCCTTCGAATCTTAAGTGCCAAACACCGACACTCTCGATCCCGTATCAGTATTATACGTCCTTTGAATCTTAAGTGCCCAACATCGACACTCTCGATCCCGTATCGGTATTATATGTCCTTCGAATCTTAAGTGCCCAACATCGACACTTTCGATCTCGTATCGGTATTAAAACAAATCTCAGAGTGGATGCATCCAAATATCAAGTAAAGAATAAGAATACTTGCATAAATCAATACATATATATTAGCGTCTCATTCCACTAATATATATATATATATATATATATATATGCATATATAACACCTTCCCATTCCACTGTTATGTATATTTTGGAGTAAAAATATCAGTGAATATCATATGAAATCCATGAATGTAATATATGCAACATGAAACAGTAATATGAGCATATAAAGGAAAAATCGCTATTTAACTGTAACAAGTTAAAAAATATATATATCATGCCGTTCCTAATTTCTCCAAGTCCATATAACATCAAATAAAGGTGAACATGTAGCTATAGCCAGATATATGTGTAAACATGTAGGTATAGCAAAGTATATGTATCTACCTACCAGTAATGATGTAATATACCCTCCAAGTATAAGTGAAGTATTTATGCAAGGTATACATGTAGCTATGTCATTATGTGTGTATGTACTGTAAGTCCACGTTACCCACCCCGGTGCTTACGGGGAGGCGGAAAAGGTAAAAAACGATTTTTAACACAAGGTAACATGGACTAGAACTAGAGGATCTTTGCTAAACAAAAACTAACAAACTAACTACAAGTTTAGCTACTCGGTTAGAAGGTTATACCTAGGTCTTGAACTCCTTCTCTTCTTCCTCGGAGTGGTTTGAACGGCTCCTCCTCGTCGCCTTCTTTTTGCCGAAGAAAGATCCACCCGAAGGCCTCTACCTTGAGCTCCTACCTCAACCAAGAGGTAACTAAAGTGCTTGGCTTGCTAAACCTAGAAATCTAGAATGAGTAGAGTGAAGTCTTGATGGTTTTATCTCAAGAGCTCATGGTTCTTAACACATGAGAGATGAGATCTTTTGAGAGAGGAAGAGGATGGGCTTAAACATATGAGAGAGAAAGAGCAAGAGAGAATGAATATCTTTTTACAACCATACTCTCATATGTGTAAATTATGAAAATAATAATAATAATTAAAGAAATTATGATGGTTCATTTGGAATGACCATTATCATTTCACATTAAATGAATTTGCAAGAATCAAGAAGCATCTTTCATGTGAAATGATGATGGTCAAATTGTCAACATAAGTCAACCGGTCAACCAAAGACAAAAAGTCAACATAAGTCAAATGGTCAACCTAACCATGGCACAATTATCTTTAATTAATATCATTAATCATATCTCTCATTCTCTTTAGGGTTTGGAAAAAGTCAACGGTCAACAACCCTAATGAGAATCCTCTGCCTCTGTCAACTGTGCATACACACCCGCATCCGTGTTCTGAGGAACACGCATACAATGAGACAAAACCAATCCCAAAACAAATACTACGATCTGTTGGAGATAGTGCCCTCAGAGTCAATTATTGGATCACAGGCACGTGATTGCAATGATTAAGGGAGGACCTGTCCCAGTAGGACAGTCTTACTCAAGATGATAGTATGCTATCTGGTTTATCTTTATCATCGTGTACTGCTTTAGGTGACCTTACAGGTCACTATTGTACGTTGATAGAGCCCCTAGGATTCTTGCTTGACTGCCAGCAGTATGAGGGCGATCATATACGTGGGAGCTGGGGTCTATAAGCACATCCTTAAAAGGTCCCTAGTCGTGGGAGTTTCGAGACAGGGCATCGATACTCCAGAGTAGACTAGTGTATACAGTCGAGACCCCGACGAGGGGCGGTGGCCGGTCTCACAAGCCACTGGTGTCAGTTGGTTCACCTAAGATGTATACAGGTGCTCATTGGGTTATGAGTACACCGGACAGGACTCGCCGGGAACCTGCTAGTTGGGATTATACCAGATGTCAGATAGCAGTTCCCTGGTGACATGTGTACAGGTTAGTTCATCGACCTGAGATCGTCATTTGTCTCGTGTGAGTTCCCACTGTGCTTTGATTACTACCCTACCACGCTCAAAGGAGACGTGCAAACAGGTTTTAGTTGGGTACAGTCCCGAGCCACATGGAGGCAGTGAGCGGATCTTCAGGGGTTCGTCTCTCCCGGTATTGGGGGTGAGGTCGCGCTGTGTCTAGGAGAGCCAGTACATGAAAGTCCTTGGCCAAGGCAGGGGATTTACTGGTAGGTATTCCAGTAGTATCTCAGGGTGTTCTGGGCTACACTCCGACACGACTTGTACCGCTTTTGGGGGTTTGACTTTTACCAACCCCTATGCCCGCCATACGATACTCATAGACGAACGGACCGGACTGTACGGATATTGTCACTGACAGGCTCAGTAGGGTGTCAGGATGAGTTTGCTCATCGACGTCCCTTTTGGTCAATACCAAGGTAGCCCGTCATGTATAGGCTAATACCTCTGACGTGCTAGTGGTTAAATCCACTGCCAAAGTATTGACGAGTCTTTAGAGTCCCCCACAGACCAGTTTCTCAAGTTTCGGGCGAAACGCTGTAGAGGCCGTATGGAGATATGGCAGGGTTCGATCAGATACGTGCGGTATTGCACGGATCATGATCGGACGGATAATACTAGCGGGCTTTGGTTTAAGCCGGATCCTAGTATTGTACAGTGTAGATTTTGTCTCTTTGCATTTGTGTTCAGTGGGAATACAAATGCGGGTATGTATATACAGTCGCGGGGTTTTCCTGTAATTTATTACGGGATCAGTTTTCTAAAGTTGCCAGTTTGCATTCTGTTTCGGCCAGTTTTCTTTTGTTCCTTCACGGCCGGACTTTCCGATGGAGGGGGTTATTTGCAGTTGTGCAAATTATCTTTGTGGAGGGGGTTATTTGTATATGTGGCTTCATGATGGTTCCAAGCATCATGAGATTCTTTTTCCATCTATCTTTTTAGCATTAATGAGATTAGAATGGATTAGAAATGGCTATGACATTGTTATCATCACATTTGGTTGTGGTCACCTCTTTTGATTCCTACACTCACCTCCCTTCTTGTTTTTGATTATTCCCTCCACCATTTTGATATTTGAGGGGCCGGCCACTTGAGGGGTGAGAAGAGGGTGGTTCATTTCATGAGGGAAAAATCTTCATCTCATTCTATGCTTGAAAAATGAGAGCTTCATTCTTTTTCAAAGATCATTTCTCCACCTCCATCCATACAAGGCAACTTCACTACCCGCAAGAGACAAAGCATTCTACACTGATCCTACAGCACCTTTGGGCACGTCGACTTGCCAACTTCGTGCCCGAGTTGCCTCGGTCCAGAGGTGGGAGCCCGTAAAAGAACCCGGCGATGTGGTGCCCGTTCCGACGAGGAGATGTAGACCGGAGGTTCCGCGAGGAGATCGGAGTGGAGGCGAAGACCGAAGGACACGGATTGCTTGGTATAGCTTCTCTACTCATTTTCTAGTTTGCTAGAGTTTGGTTAATGGCCCGATCTGGGATTTTAGTGCGCGGTGGTGCCGGTTTCTAGTTTTTAGAAAAGTTTCGTTTCCGCATTCCGGCGTCGGATTGACGGCCGGGGGGCCGCCGTGCACTTACATTGGTATCAGAGCCACGCCATTAACCTAGTCTAGCTTGCTCTAACGTGTTTACAAGTTCGATCGATCGGATTTTCCAAAAACCACATTTCCATGTCGCACTTTATGTCGAATTTTTTCTTGCTCTAAAAATTATTTGGTATATTGGAAAAATACGTTCAGGGTTTTTTTATGCCTTTTGTGAAAATTTGGTCGGCTGATATTACTGTAGAGCGGCGGTTTAGCGGCCAAAACCACGTTTTGGCCCCGGAACCGCCGCCGTTTTTTGGCCAAACCGTACCAAATTTCTTCAGTGGTTTACTGATATGGAAATAGGGTTTCTGGTATATTCTTTTTGGGCCCAAATGTTTTTGAGTGCTACAGTTGTGCTTGGGGCCCACTTCGGAAAATTTCAGTCGATCGAAAATTTTAAACATGTTAGTTCACAGTATTTACATTATATCTGCGACCGTGAATGTCATTTGATCGGTAAATCCTGTCTAACTGCTATAGCCCTTGAAGAAGGATTTGCGAACGTGACATTTACGTTGATGTTCTGTGTTGTGCTGTGATGTTGCGGATTGGTCGTGGGGGATAGCCTGGATGCAATGTTAGTACAGTTTCGTTTTTTATGTACATTTGATATTGCGGGGCGAGCGTCCGACATGTGGACTGCCGTTACTGCCTATTTGTATATTATTCTTTTGGGGCACGACCGGGCTGAGGTCGATGTACCCGTTGTATGTATATTTTACTTTCTGTACTAGGATTACCCCGCGGAGGGGTGCACGGATAGCCGCGTTCTAGAGGGCAACGGGCCCGCATCTCATGGCATTGAGACGGAGGGGGCTTTACTCTAGAATTGGCGGGCTATTCGCCGCACTCGTAGGGGGTACAGGTTGACCCAAGGAGGGGTGCCCAAGTTACCGGATTCCGTGAAGTGCTGGGTGGTCCATTCACGTTGTTGAAGGGGGCTTCCTCGCTTCAGGTTTTGGCGGGTAACTTGCCGCACCCGTAGGGGTCTAGGATTTCATTGCACAGGCTATCCACACGACCAGGGGAACGTCGGGTTTCAGTAGCGGCTCTATGAAACTCGGGGATCCCAGATATCTGTATTGTTCTGTGATGCTTATTACATTTCTGTATTGTTGCATTTTATCACGCCTTGAGCGAATATTATATATTGATATATAAACTAGATGTTGTATATGTTTTGCATCCGTGCTAGTCCAGTCCCCGCTCTGTCGATAGTTAAGTAACCTAACGGGTGATGACAGGACCCTGTGGCAAATGCGGATGGCATATACGTACATCATTATTTTCATTCTTTTGTGGTGTGATCAATTGATGGGACTGCGTTGATTCGGATCAATGCAAGCTAAACAAACCTATTCTGATGTTGTTGGAACATTTTTCAAAAACCTGTTATTGCAAGGGCGTTCTCTTTTGTTTTGCACAGTGGTATTCGGTTATGAATATCCGGCTCCTCAGTTGACGAGGCAAGGGCCGAGATCCCTTCACCGGGAGTGACCCCTTGGACAAAAGTTTACGTCAGGGCAATAACTTCACTATAGTCGTTTACTTTTGCTTTGCATCGTGGTATTCAGTTGGAATATCCTGCACCTCATTCCACGGGGAAAGAGCCGAGATCCCTTCACCGGGAGTGACCTCTTTAGCAAAGGTTTTCGTCAGTATATTTTTATAAAAGCTATCCGGTTCCTTCAACGATATCAAGTTCATTACATTAAAGGTTTTTCGCCAGAAACCATTCGTAGCCCTCCGTCATTTCAGAAAGGTAGCACTTAGTATTCATGCTATGTATGTTGGCCTTCGTCAAGGCATAGTGTATGGTAGCTGCTTGTTACTTTTCTGCAGCATAGATAGATGCGTTGGTTTGGGACAGTCGTACTACTATTTTGGCCTTCGTCAAGGATATGTACGGATGGGTTCAAATTAACCTGGATAATGACGGGTAGAACTTGACATGTGACTTATGATATGTTGGCCTTCGTCAAGGTCATAAGAGCATGGGGCAAAAATCACATCGGGAGTTTCTAAAGAAACTGAAACTTGCCAGATATGCGCATACCTTCTGGAGTGTGATAACGTGAGCGGATTCCGTCACGTTATCATGAGATGATAGTTGGATCCCGATTCCCACTGATGAGTTGGTTTACTCCTCGGGTGATCCCGACTAATTCTTCTTTCAGGTTTGGGGAAGAATTTGACGGTACAGTGGGAGGTTTCCTAATTAGATAAAGTGATAACCATTCTGATCTAGGTTAGAGTGCACGCTGAGTGTTTCTTTTCTCTCTCTCTCTGGCAGCGACCATTGACCCGACCCTTGACTATGACTCAGTGACCAAAATTAACCGAACCTTCTTAAACACCGGCTTTTGGATTGTCAGAGTTGCAAACCTCATTGCCACTCCTACTTTTACCCTTTTCTCCAGGACACCCCGTATTACTACGAACGTCCACTTCCATTGGACAAAACCATCGTATGGTTATATACGAACTCGAAGGAATTTATTCGAGGATGGTTTCCGGTTCTGGAGAAAACGAATAGGATTATTCAGTTGTCTTTTCCTTTTACCTTCTCTCAGTGTAACATTTCAAAAAAATAAAATATTATTTTTGGGAATTTTTATAATTTAATATTATTTTATTGAATATTTCAATATTTTGGTATTATTAAATACAAATAAATGGGAAAAATTTTAGAAAAATTATGGAAAATTCTAAAATAAGGTAATTTATAGAATTATGCCATTTTAAAGTTTTTATGTTTAGTTATATGCTAATTTAGTGCTAATCGCGATTAAAAATCGCTAATCGGTTTTTTAGCAATTTTGTGCAAAACATGCACATATCACTTTTTCACACTTGTGCATTTTCTATCATGTTATTTGGGGTTACTATTCTAGTGAGAAGGTTCTGGAGAAAAGGGAAAAAAGAAAAGGAAAAGAAAATGGAAAAGAGAATAAAATATGAAGCATGGTGTGCGAGAGAGAGGTATGGCCTTCTTTGACCTTGGACTTAGCCATCTCTTCATTTCTCCTCTCATCTTCTCTCTCCCTCTTCCTCCATCTCCTGCTGAAGCTGCTGCCCCTCTTCATCCTCCCCACTTCAAGCCCCAAATCATCTCACAAACTTCACTAAAACCCCACTCTCATTTCACAAAAAATGTGCACAAGCTTGCAAGCTATAGGATGGACCAAGAAAGTTTTCATTTTGGCGCTGTTGAGGATTCATGTGGGTCTTATGAGGTAATTCCTCCACAATTAGAGTGGTATTTCTTGTGCTTAAGCTTCGATTCAAGTTTCATATCGATATTGTGTGTTTTGTGGATTTGAGGATAACCTAGTTAGGTTTGAGGAAAAAAATGAGTTGTGAAGTGAAACTAAGACTTGTTATGACCTTAGAATCTTGGTGTGATGTTATATTGGACCCTAACCTGAAGCTTTAACCCAGAATACGGATTTATGAGACGATGTCGGGAAAAACTGCAATTCTGGGATTGTATTTGGGAATCTGCTATCACCCGAGACATCCTAAAATAAAATTGATTGGACAGTGAGATGTGCAGGCACCAAGGAACCACCACACAAGACCCCAGCCCCCACTTCTATTTCCAGGCCGCCAATTTATTCCCATTGGACGCAATTTGCGGCCATACCTGCACCAAACTTGCTCGTTTTGGTTCTGTAGCCCCTACATGCATAGATTAGACCCCTGGTATGTATAGATTTGTCCAATTTGACCTAGGGTGAAATCTGGAGCATATTTCCTTAGTTGCTGTTTTGGATTCGTGTTTCCGTATTCCGTATTTTTAATTCTGAATTTGTGTCTTGTGTTTTACCTCGACTAATTGGCGTTTATACGACGATATCGAAGATTGATTGATGGTTTTGAAGGCGTGCCCATAGGTTCTAACCTATAGGCCCCTTATCGTATCGTTTTGGGTTTCGCGTGCCATTTTAGGTTTGATTTGGTTTTAATGCGCATATACGATGTTTTGATATGTAGGTACCCATGAAGACTTCGGGACGACAAGGAAGCGCGTGGCGATGTCCACAAATAAAGACACAAGGTGAGTAGATTATATCTACAGGGGGAAGTCGGGTGGATGGCATATAGCACCCCCGCAGTCTGTAGTTGGTATACCTTATGTGTTTATATGATAGTATAGTGTCGTGGATTATTTGAGATGTGTTAGATGTGATAGGGTTAGAAGTAAGCTAGAATATTTCCTAGGTGCGAACCCTAGGATAGGTTTACACCCATACGCACACACTTGCATATTCCTTATATTTACACTGTGTCGATGATGATATTGGATGACATTGGAGATGAGTCGATGGTTTTGGGCATTGTGCCGTGAGATCGGTGATTGATATTATTCGTATTTGGGATACGACATGTGATTCTTGCGGGCTTTGGATATGTGTTTACCCCCGCATTCATACTTTATAGATGGTATCGATTTGTACTAGACTTAGATCAGTACCCCAGATTATGTGATATTATGATAATGATACCTGATATTTGATGAGAGGAATGTGATACTGACCCGTACCCAGCTATTGGGATGCCGTACGCCGATTTACCGTACAAGCTTTATATTGATGATAGATCCGCACTCATGACTTGAGGATGTCATATGATTTACTGTATAGTACGCGATACTACTGAGGCGGGATCACCGACTACTGTATATATACATATCGACTCAGACTTAGGTGGTTTCCATATCCCTCCACGTTTACTTGATACTTAGATCTGTAGATTCTTTACTGTTGCGTTGATTATTCAATTTCCGCATATTCATGCTATTCACATCGCTTTGCATGTGTTTATTGCTATATTACCATCATGCTGTTAGGACACCAGCACCATTATCGATGATGCATATGTTCCACGTACACTGCTTGCCGGCTCACACACTTCATCATCGATAATTGCCATGTCACTACACAATAGTATTATTGCATCAGGATATGACCTTGTATGTGCATACCATTATTCTATGTTGCATGTGTTAGTGTATATGCCCTAGAGGCCATTACTGTATCATACTAGTTTGTATATTACTTAATGGAAGCTTGGGATATTCACCTTGTATATACAATCTTGCTCAAAATAGTAGTATGCTACTTGGTTTGTTTCTACTTCAATGTGTACATGTGTTTATTTTATTATATCACCTATACGCATTAGTGGAGCCCTTAGGATCTTTGTTTGATTACCAGCGTTGTGATGGCAGTCACACTAGTGGGGCTGGGTAATCTATAAGCACATCCTTATGCAGGTCCCTAGTCGCAGGACTATCGAGATAGGGCATCGATACTCCGGAGTAGACTAGCGCATGCGCTTCTCATCCCAGTGTGGGACACGGTCTGTCCCACAGCCGTCAGTACGTCGTACTGGAGATAGTATGCGGGTGCTCGTTGGGTTACGAGTACACTGGACAGGACTCGTCGGGAACTGACCGGTTGGTATTATACCTATCGTCAGTTATCAGTTCCCAGGTGACATGAGTACAGCTTAGTCCGCTGACTTGACACTGTCACTTCGCCTCGAGTGTGTTCCCACTGTACTTTGATTACTACCCTACCACGGCTCAAAGGAGTCGTGCAAACAGGTAGTAGTTGGGTGCAGTCCCGAAGCACTTGGAGGCAGTGACGGTTAGACATGATTCGTCTCTCCCGGTATTGGGGGTTGACATCGCGCTGTGTCTAGGAGAGCCATTACACGAGTAGTCTCTGGCCAGGGCAAGCGAGATATACTGGTAGGCTTCCAGTGCTATCTCAGGGTGTTTTGGGCTTCACTCCGACACGACTTGTTCCGCTATTAGGGGACTGACGTTTACCGCCCTTAGGCCCGCCATGCGATGTATCAGACGAACAGACCGGACTGTACGGAGAATGTCACATTCAGGCTCAGTAGGAGTTCAGATGGGTTTCGTCTCGTCAGTCTTCTTGTCGGCATCTACCTGGGGACCGTTACACACAGCTAGTGCCGCTTGCGGTTTGTGGTTAAACCCACTGCCAGCGTAGTGTCGAGTCTTTAGAGTCTCACACAGAAAGCTATTCGCCTTTAGGCAAAAGAGTAGAGGTCGCATGGTTTTGCGACAGGTCGCATGGTTTTGCGACAGGGTTCAGTCACATCCGTGCACTTGTGCACGTTTAGTGTCCGGACAGTTTACACGCTTTGGTTTAAGCCAGATCCTAGTGTACGTATTGGGATTGGTTTTATCCAGTTTGTATTCGTGTTCCTCGGAACGCGGATTAGGGTGTGTATGCACAGTTGACGGAGAGACAGCGGCAGAGGATTCTCATTAGGGTTGTTGACCGTTGACTGTTGACTATTGACTTTTTGCTCAACCCTAATGAGAATATGATATATGATTAACAATTATATTAATTAAGTATTATGGTGACATGGTTGTTGCGGGGTTGACTTTGTTGACTTGTTGACTTTGTTGACTTGTTGACTTTGTTGACCGGTTGACTAGGCTTGACTAGTTGACCATCATGATAACAATAGCTATCATTTCATGGCAAAGACTTTTGCTTGCTTGCTCTCTTGTGCAAAATGAGTGCATGAAATGATATGGCTATTGTTGCTTAAACCATCACATAATACTTGATTGCTATGATGTGTTATGATGGTTTTGGATTATGAGAGCCAAGAGAGAAAAGTCTTCTCTCATTCTATCATTCTCATTCTCTCTCTTGTTCTTGAGCTCTCATCTTCCTCCTCTTGCTCTCCCTCTCTTGAGTCTATGGTTCACTTGTCTCATGTGTTGAGAACCAAGAATCATAGATAAAATCCCAAACAAACTCTTCTCTACTCACTCTAGTTCACAAGGTTTGGCAAACCGAGTGAACTAGTTTCTTCAAAGTTCGAAGAAGGAGCCAAAGGTAGAAGCTTTCAGGTGGATCGATCTTCGGCGCAAGGAGACGACGGGGTGAAGCCGATCCGGACAACCATCGAGGCTTGAAGACGAAGGAGTTCGAGAAAGAAAGGTATAACCCCCTAACCGAGTAGTTAACAACTCCTAGTTAGATTGTTAGTTAGATGTTTAACAAAGATCCGGGTTTTAAGTCCATGTTACCACCTCTAGAAAATTGTTTTTCACCGAATTCCGCATGCCCGAAAGTACTGGGAGAGGTAGCATGGACTTACAGTGGTATCAGAGACTAGTTAAACTCTATCTAACATGTTAGCAAAGTAGCTAGAAGATCGATCAAAGCAAAAGTCCCGAAATGAACCCCGTTTTCAAACTTTCTGTCGATTTTCAAAGTGCTGCAAAAATTATTTGACATACACCAAAAATCGACTCAGGGTTTTTAGAGTATACTGTAGAAAAATGGTCCCTTGATCTCATCAAAGCGCCGCGGAAACGCGGCAATAGCTTGCTATTGCCGCGGTTCCGCGGCCGTCTTGGCTCCTCTCTGGGTCTTCTTTGCTACAGTATGTTCATAAGGGTATTTTGGGATTTTTGGTATATGTATTTTCAGCCCAGATTTTCCAGAACGAAATTTTTGTGTTTGGGGTCTAAAAATCCGTATTTTTGATCGAACTTCTAAAAGACTTTAGCTGACGGGTTTTTATCTGTGTTGTGATATTTGTATTGAACGTCTGCTAATCGCTATATGTCGATTAGTGGGGGTTATACAAATCTGTGATCTGTAATGTTATTGGAATGTGTATATGAATTCATTGGATTGCCGCGGGTGAATAGCCGGGGGTTGTGAGACGAGAGTTTTCTTTTCTTTCAATTCATGTAAATTTGTAAATTGATGTAATAATTATTTGTATGGCCGCACAACAGGGTCGGAGTTGCAGCCGTCATTGTATAATTTCTTTTTACTGTTTTTACTCCTAGGATAGACCCATGGAGGGGGTGCACAAACTACCGAGTATGCCGAAGTGCCGAGTGGCCTACTCACGGAGTTGAGGGAGGTTGCTTCGCTTCGGGTACTTGGCGGGTAGTTTGCCGCACCCGTAGGGGTCTTGGGTGGGGTATTGGCTATTCACCGCGACTGTGTAATCTGCTTTTCGTTACAGGCTTGTACGAATTGCGGGTTCCTAGTATATCCAATGTCTTCATCTTTGATCTGAAATGACTATCATTGCAATATATCTATATATGATATTATTTAGGCGTTGCTTATGTTTTACAGCCGCGCTAGCCCAGCCCCCGCTCTGTCGTTAGTTAAGTAACCTAACGGGTAATGACGGGGCCCCGTGGCGAATGCGAATGGCATAAGCGTACGTCATATTTTGGTTGTTTTCTGCAATGGTAGGATTAAATGATGGGACGCATTAAAAGAACTAATGCAAGAATATCACGCATTAAAAGAACTAATGCAAGAAAATAAACCAAGTTAAAATCGTTGGAACACTTTCGAAAAACCACTCGGTTCTTTTCAAAACTAACTTTTAAATGCGGAGCTTGAGCCACTCCTTTTTAAAAGCTATCTCATTCCATCGATTATATCAAGTTCACTACGTTCACGGTTTAACCAAAACCATTCGTAGCCCTCCATCGTTTCACATGGATGGTCGATAGTATTCAAGCTATGTTTGTTGGCCAAAGTCAAGGCATAGTGATTGGTAGCTATTGGGTATTCATGTGCAGCATAGATAAATGCGTTAGTTTGGAACAGTCGTACTGCCTTGTTGGCCAAAGTCAAGGGTAGGTGCGGGTGGATTCAAATTAACCTGGAGAACGACGGGTAGAACTTGACATGTGACTTATGATTTGTTGGCCAAAGTCAAGGTCATAAGAGCATGGGGCAAAAATCCACATCGGGAGTTTCAAAAGAACTGAAACTTGCTAGTGTTGCATACCATTTGGAGTGTGATGATTCTGGTAGGATTCCTTCAGTTTCGTCACGCAATGATATTTGGATCCCGATCCTACTGTGAGTATATGCTACTCCTCGGGAAATTTCTCACTTAACGATTAATGCTATAAACCAAGTAGGTGTCTAGAAAGGTGTTAGCGGGGCTATGCCCCCAGGGAAAAGAGGTTATTTAATTAAGGAACTTCGCGAAAGCGTTGGAAAACCTCCCTCGAAGTACCAACACTGGCCTGGCTGAACGGTTAAGCAAGTATTGTACGGTGAAATTGATCCTGACTAATTCTTCCTTTTTGGTTTGAGGAGGGATTCGAGAAACAGTGGGAGCCATCCTGTTTAGACAAACTAAAAACCATTCTAAACTTGCAAGAGCATCATGCTGAGTGTTTCTTCTCTCTCCTAATTGCAGCGACCAATCGACATGACTGGACTTAAGTTACTCCTAGATAAAAACATACTGACAGGGCCAAACTATAAAGATTGGCTCAGGAATGTCAAGATGGCAATCACTTACGACAAGCTGGGGTATCTTCTTACCACCAAAGCTCCCCCTGTCCCAGGTCCCAAAACCAGCGTCGCGGATAAGGAAATCCGTAAGACCTGGGAACTAGACTGCGCGAAGGCCAAGTGCCTCGTGCTTGCCTCTATGGACAATGAACATCAGAGGAGGCACGAGAATATGGACCTGGAATCCATATTTCTTCATACAAAAGAACTGTATGGAGAGCAATCTCGTATCGCAAGATACGAAGTGTCGAAGAAGTTATTTTCGGCAAGATTGGCCGTCGGATCATCGATAGCGGAACACGTGCTTAAGATGATTGGCTACATTGAGGAGCTCGCGGACCTTGGGACCACGTTGGAGAATGAGCTCTATACGGACGTGATTCTCCAGTCCCTTCCTTCCACTTACGCCCAGTTTATACTGAACTTCAACTTACAAGAAAAGGAAGTTGAACTTTCAGAACTCCTCAACATGCTGAGGAGCGCAGAGAGCACCCTACAGAAAGGTAGGGAAACATCCACTTTGTTTGTAAGAGGATCTTCTTCTTCTAGGTCCAAGGCGAAAGCCAAGGGAAAGAAGAAGAAAGCCCCCGCCAAACCAAGGGGCGGTGTTAGTAAAGTGGATACGAAGGGAAATGCAAAAGTAACAAAGAAAGTGGGAAAGCTTGTGGATAAGGAAGAATGCTTCTATTGTCATAAGAAAGGACACTGGAAGAATGATTGCAGGGCTTGGAAAGCCAGGACACAGGAATTGAAGCAGGTTGCAGCTTCAGCTTCAGGTGTGTATGTTATTGAAAACTGTCTTTCAATAAACTCTACTTCCTGGGTATTGGATACCGGATCAGGATCTCATATCTGTAATTCTTTACAGGCGTTGAGAAACCGTAGGGTTTTGAAGGCAGGTGACATGACCCTCAAAGTTGCAAACGGAGCTAGCATGGATGCTAAGGCCGTGGGGGACTATCACCTGGGAATGTCAGATGGACATGTTTTGGTTTTGCGTAATTGCTTTTTTGTACCCAACGCAACTTGTAATATCATTTCTGTATCTTTAGTTTCTAAAGAAGGTTATGAATTTGCGTTTGTAAGTAATGTTGTAAACATTCACCTTAATCAAATTCTGATTGGGTCAGGTACATTGAGAATGGTATATACGTATTAAACTAACCACAGATTTTCAATGTCCAGAATACACACAAAAGAAAGTCTCCGGAAATCAATCAGACTTTCTTATGGCATTGTAGACTGGGTCACATCAATGAGAGAAGGTTGACGAAGTTACATACAGAAGGATATTTGAATCCGTTCGAATATCAATCGTATGCCACTTGTCAATCCTGTCTCAAAGGAAAGATGACAAAGACTCCGTTTACTGGACACGGAGTAAGGGCGAGCGAGCTCTTAGGACTCGTCCACAGCGACGTGTGCGGTCCAATGTCTACACATGCGCGAAGCGGTTATTCTTAATTCATTACTTTTACGGATGACTTTTCAAGGTACGGTTATGTATTCTTAATGAAACATAAGTCCGAAGCCTTTGGAAAATTCCAGGAATATAAGAATGAAGTAGAAAAACAAACCGGCAAAAGTATCAAGATCCTAAGATCGGATCGAGGTGGTGAATACTTGAGTGCCGAATTCCTGGACTATTTAAAAGAGAACGGAATTCTCTCTCAGCTTACTCCTCCATACACTCCGCAACATAACGGTGTATCGGAGAGACGGAACCGAACCCTATTGGATATGGTACGGTCCATGATGAGTAACGCTGAGTTACCGCGATCATTCTGGGGGTATGCGCTAGAATCAGCTGCATACCTTTTGAACCGAGTTCCCACTAAGACTGTGCCTACTACACCATATGAAATGTGGTGTGGGAAGAGACCCTATCTTAATCACATTAAGACATGGGGAAGTCCAGCTTTTGTCAAAAAGCAGCATGCGGACAAGCTCGAGGCACGCTCAGTACAGTGCAAGTTCGTGGGATATCCAAAGAACTCCAAGGGATATTTCTTCTACTGCGAAGAGGAACAAAAGGTTTTTGTTTCTCGTCATGCCTACTTCTTGGAAACTGAGTTTTTGGAAAACCAGATAAGTGGGAGCACAGTAGAACTGGAAGAAATTCCAGAACCACGAGCTATTACTGAAAGCTTAGTGGAACCAGAGGGTTCAAAAGAACAGGACATTCCTACGCCGCTCCGCAGGAGTAGTAGGCAGTCTCATCCGCCCGAGAGATACTACGGTTTTCTCATAGACGGGGATAGAGAGGATTGCATCATAGATTATGATGAGCCTACTAGCTTCCAGCAGGCCGTTCAGAGCGTTGACTCAGTAAAATGGCTGGATGCAATGCGGACCGAAATGGAGTCCATGTACACCAACAAGGTATGGACGTTGGACATTGCTCCAGACGGGGTAAAACCCGTAGGATGCAAGTGGATCTTCAAAAGGAAGATTGGTGTAGATGGACAGGTTGAGACCTATAAAGCTAGACTGGTTGCAAAGGGTTTTCGTCAAAGACCTGGCTTGGACTATGACGAAAGCTTTTCTCCAGTGGCTATGCTGAAATCCATTCGGATCCTTCTTGCCATTGCTGCCTTCCACGATTATGAGATCTGGCAGATGGACGTAAAGACCGCTTTTCTAAATGGAAATTTAAAGGAGTGTGTCTATATGGACCAACCAGAGGGTTTCATTCAGAGTGGGAGCAGCGGAAAGGTGTGCAAGTTGCTTAAGTCCATCTATGGACTAAAGCAGGCATCGCGGAGTTGGAACATCTGTTTTGATGAAACGGTCAAGGAATTTGGTTTTATCAAAAATCCAGATGAACCATGCATCTATAGTAGATTTGTAGCGAGAACTGTAGTATTCCTCGTTTTATACGTGGATGACATTCTCTTAATAGGAAATGACATTCCTATGCTACAATCTGTCAAGGGGTTCTTGTCACACAGGTTCTCCATGAAAGACCTGGGTGATGCCTCATACATCCTGGGGATCCGGATCCATCGCGATAGATCCAAGAGGATATTAGGACTGTCACAGTCCAGGTACATCGACACCATACTGAAGAGATTTAGTATGGAAGATTCCAAGTGCGGTAACCTACCGGCTTGTCACGGGATCACCCTCTCTAAAGAGATGTCTCCCAAGACTGATTTGGAGAGGGATCGCATGTCTATTATACCCTACGCTTCTGCGGTAGGCTCTATAATGTATGCGATGTTGTGTACCAGACCGGATGTAGCTTATGCACTGAGTGTGGTAAGCCGGTATCAGTCAAACCCTGGGGAGAAACACTGGATAGCGGTAAAGAACATTCTCAAGTACCTGAGAAGGACTAAGGAGATGTTCTTGGTGTATGGCGGAAAAGACCTCCAGATCGAGGCCTTTGCTGACTCCAGCTTCCAGAGTGACAAGGATGATTCTAAGTCCATGTCGGGTTTTGTCTTTACCCTAAATGGAGGGGCGGTGTGTTGGAAGAGTTCCAAACAGTAAACCGTTGCAGACTCGACGATGGAAGCGGAATACATCGCTGCATCTGATGCCGCAAAAGAAGCTGTCTGGATGAGGAAGTTCTTGAAAGAACTTCAGGTGGTTCTGTCCATTGTTGATCCAATACCTCTGTATTGCGACAACAACAGGGCTATAGCTTTAGCGAAGGAACCCAGGTCCCATCAGAGATCCAGACACATCTTGAGGCGGTATCACCTGATCAGGGAGATCGTGGATCGCCAGGAGATCGAGGTTCGGAGGGTTGCTTCAGAAGATAACACTGCAGATCCATTCACCAAGGCCTTGCCCCAGACTCAGTTCGAGCGGCTGATCGAGATGATAGGTCTTCGATACTCCAGTACATGGCCTTAGTGCAAGTGGGAGATTGTTAGTGTATATACCCTAGAGGCCATTACTGTATCATACTAGTTTTTATATTACTTAATGGAAGCTTGGGATATTCACCTTGTATATACAATCTTGCTCAAAATAGTAGTATGCTACTTGGTTTGTTTCTACTTCAATGTGTACATGTGTTTATTTTATTATATCACCTATACGCATTAGTGGAGCCCTTAGGATCTTTGCTTGATTACCAGCGTTGTGATGGCAGTCACACTAGTGGGGCTGTGTAATCTATAAGCACATCCTTATGCAGGTCCCTAGTCGTAGGACTATCGAGACATGGCATCGATACTCCGGAGTAGACTAGGGCATGCGCTTCTCATCCCAGTATGGGAGACGGTCTGTCCCACAGCCGTCAGTACGTCGTACTGGAGATAGTATGCGGGTGCTCGTTGGGTTACGAGTACACTGGACAGGACTCGTCGGGAACTGACCGGTTGGTATTATACCTATCGTCAGTTATCAGTTCCCAGGTGACATGAGTACAGCTTAGTCCGCTGACTTGACACTGTCACTTCGCCTCGAGTGTGTTCCTACTGTACTTTGATTACTACCCTACCACGGCTCAAAGGAGTCGTGCAAACAGGTAGTAGTTGGGTGCAGTCCCGAAGCACTTGGAGGCAGTGACGGTTAGACAGGATTCGTCTCTCCCGGTATTGGGGGTTGACATCGCGCTGTATCTAGGAGAGCCATTACACGAGTAGTCCCTGGCCAGGGCAACCGAGATATACTGGTAGGCTTCCAGTGCTATCTCAGGGTGTTTTTGGCTTCACTCCGACACGACTTGTACCGCTATTAAGGGACTGACGTTTACCGCCCTCTAGGCCCGCCATACGATGTATCAGACGAACAGAACAGACTGTACGGAGAATGTCATATTCAGGCTCAGTAGGAGTTCAGATGGGTTTCGCCTCGTCAGTCTTCTTGTCGGCATCTACCTGGAAACCGTTACGCACAGCTAGTGCCGCTTGCGGTCTGTGGTTAAACCCACTGCCAGCGTAGTGTCGAGTCTTTAGAGTCCCACACAGAAAGCTATTCGCCTTTAGGCAAAAGAGTAGAGGTCGCATGGTTTTGCGACAGGTCGCATGGTTTTGCGACAGGGTTCAGTCACATCCGTGCACTTGTGCACGTTTAGTGTCCGGACAGTTTACACTAGCAGGATTTGGTTTAAGCCAGATCCTAGTGTACGTATTGGGATTGGTTTTATCCAGTTTGTATTCGTGTTCCTCGGAACGCGGATGCGGGTGTGTATGCACAGTTGACGGAGAGACAGAGGCAGAGGATTCTCATTAGGGTTGTTGACCGTTGACTGTTGACTATTGACTTTTTGCTCAACCCTAATGAGAATATGATATATGATTAACAATTATATTAATTAAGTATTATGGTGACATGGTTGTTGCGGGGTTGACTTTGTTGACTTGCTGACTTTGTTGACTTGTTGACTTTGTTGACCGGTTGACTAGGCTTGACTAGTTGACCATCATGATAACAATAGCTATCATTTCATGGCAAAGACTTTTGCTTGCTTGCTCTCTTGTGCAAAATGAGTGCATGAAATAATATGGCTATTGTTGCTTAAACCATCACATAATACTTGATTGCTATGATGTGTTATGATGGTTTTGGATTATGAGAGCCAAGAGAGAAAAGTCTTCTCTCATTCTATCATTCTCATTCTCTCTCTTGTTCTTGAGCTCTCATCTTCCTCCTCTTGCTCTCCCTCTCTTGAGTCTATGGTTCACTTGTCTCATGTGTTGAGAACCAAGAACCATAGATAAAATCCCAAACAAACTCTTCTCTACTCACTCTAGTTCATAAGGTTTGGCAAACCGAGTGAACTAGTTTCTTCAAAGTTCGAAGAAGGAGCCAAAGGTAGAAGCTTTCAGGTGGATCGATCTTCGGCGCAAGGAGACGACGGGGTGAAGCCTATCCGGACAACCATCGAGGCTTGAAGACGAAGGAGTTCGAGAAAGAAAGGTATAACCCCATAACCGAGTAGTTAACAACTCCTAGTTAGATTGTTAGTTAGATGTTTAACAAAGATCCGGGTTTTAAGTCCATGTTACCACCTCTAGAAAATTGTTTTTCACCGAATTCCGCATGCCCGAAAGTACCGGGAGAGGTAGCATGGACTTACAGCATGATATGCTGTTATACTTGCATTTCATCTATATGTCACATACATCATG
This sequence comes from Agapanthus africanus, assembly GCA_030015575.1. Taxonomy (NCBI): domain Eukaryota; kingdom Viridiplantae; phylum Streptophyta; class Magnoliopsida; order Asparagales; family Amaryllidaceae; genus Agapanthus; species Agapanthus africanus. The sequence continues at coordinate 406,866,382 of CM057337.1, forward strand.
CTTTCTGATCATGCGCATTGGGATATTTGTTTTCATGATATTTCTGGATTTGGGGAACTGTGGGTATTTCAAGAGATTATGTAAATGTTTTAAAACCCGGTTACCCTTGATATGATATTTCAGCTTCCACCATGAGTTTTATCGATTCTGATTTATATACCCCTACGAGGAGCGTCGAGGCCGTATGATGGTACATGGTGGGGCCCGGAGTACCCCGGGGCAAGAAAGGGATGTCGATGTGCTATGAGCCGATGAGCCCGGCTGGGGAACCATACTGTCCGGTGATATTACCTTTTACTCGGCGGTTATCTTGGGGATACCGACCGGAGCTTGTACGTATGCATACGTCGCAATTCGAGGGTCGAAGCTGGGCACTCGGGTTTCGATATAGCGTATGATACGTACCTATCAGGGCTAGTCTTGGTGACAGTGCCTGATAGATGAGGATTTTCGTGCCGATGCTAGGCACAGGTTTCGTGATGTTTTCCATGATTTTGTTTATATCCTTATATTTACATACATGATGTTTATTGTCATTGGGTGACGGGTGGACGGGTTCCATGTTTATTGTCATTGGGTGACGGGTGGACGGGTTCCACGTTTATACAGACTTGATCACATACAGACTGGATTTACATTGATCATACTTCATTTGTATATATAACAGGGTATGAGGGCGCTGTTATATATACCCTTACACCAATATTAGTGGAATGGGACGCTAATATATGTGTATTGATATCCATTTGATACTTCTTCATTTTTACTTCATGCAGACATACCTTATACTTATGACATGTTATTACCTGAGTACTCGGCACTACATACATGTTTAGATGTTACATTGCCACCTTATCATGCTTCAGACGTACTCTTGTGGTTTATATTATACTGATCGTATTGACCTAGGATTATGTCTTGCATTCGGTTTCTTCTTATAGATATTTCTATTCACGAGTTAGCAACTCACCCCCGTTGTGCCACAGTTCTTGCAGGTTTTGCCGTACAGGTTCCATTGCGGCATTTCTGGCACACTGCTTTCTTGCGGGTGAATTGCATTTGGTAGGTGGGTTCTTTTGCATCAAGAACCACCATTGTACTTGTATTATTCATTGTATCTAGAATTCCATCAACCAAAACTTGTATATTGTTTCAGACTTAGACACTTGTGATGTATTATTCGACCTTAGAGTCGCGCTTAGCAGTATTACGGTTTTCATGCTTATTGGGTTTCTGTTGAGTTTTGATCCTCGCCATTTGGCGTTGTATATTATATTGCTTGCGTGGTTGTGACCGTCGATTGACGAAGAGCTAGCTCCCGCTTGGGGATGCCTTTTATCATTGCATATATATATTGTTCTTGTTGTACCCCGTTCGGGGCCAGTATTTACAAAAGAAACTCTGCCGAAATTTTTAGGAAAGACCGTACATTTTTTAAAATGCATATTCGGCATAGTTATTTAAAAACCTTGACTTTCAAACATGTTTTTCTTCACTTCTTTAAACCAGTTTTCTTTATTTACTCTTAAAATGGTTTTAGATTGCTGGGCTTTGGCTTACTTGGATCGGATGGAGTCCTATAGACTTCACATGGTTCAAGGGCCAGTCACGTGCTCTTTCGGGTCGTGACAAAGTTGGTATTAGAGCGCTAGGTTGACCTTGGCTCGAGTCTAAGTTTGACTATGTGGAGCCTAGGGCGTCTATATATATACGGAACTTAGGCTTGACCTTACGGAACTTAGACTTAGTCGAGGGGGTATTAGACCCGAACTTTCGTCGCGTAGGATGACCCTTGGTTGATGGAGTAGGTGACTGCAGTAGAGTGACGTACCGTGTGTATGTTCCGCGGCATACTAACGATACGCTACTCCGCCTAAGGAGCCTTAGGATGTACATTTCCTTGCACAGTATTATATTCATTCCTGATCTATCTTCATCGATACTGGTTATGATTTTGCTGCCGCGATCACACGGGCAGAGAGAGCTACGGCTCGAGTTGCGTCAACATGAGCTCGTCGTGGACGAGGACTGACCAGGATGTGATTCCAGAGACTTACGATCGCATTGAGAGGCATCGTCTTTTTGTGTTTTCGTGCCATGAGCGTTTGACAGATCGCTTTCACGAGATTTCTCGGACATGCCGATGGGTACCAGAGGAGCAGGCTACTGCTAGAGGCCAGCCAGGATGTGATGGCCATTGATATACCGCTTATTCAGAATGATTGAGGCGCTGTTCGGCGTACAGCGAATGAGCCAGTTGTTGCTGCCAATAAAGAGATATTGCCCAGACGATTGGAGCTACTGCAGCATGAGTACATACTAGGAGATATGATAGACGGTCGCTAGTCACCGAGGGTGGATGACTAGGGCGTGTGGTTCGTTCGCTTACCGATGCGAGGTCATCAGATAGATTGCTTCCAGCTAGAGACGACTTCACGCGGAGACGTTGAGAGTCGACAGAGACGATCGAATATCAGGAGCCCATTTTCCAAGTTTAAAGTATACGGAAAGACATGCAGGCGATTTTATGGACCCTCTAGAAGAATGAAACCCTAACTCGACTTAATGACCGTGTGAAAGCCTTTGAACCTTAGGGTTTGCGGCAGTTCCGCGGCGCCATTAGTGAGGCTTGGGTTTGCCCTTCTACGGCTGGACCACCGACGCTGTGGCATGGACTCGATACTATTAAACTGTACTTAAGATGTTGATCTCTTGGGGGATTATGAGGTTCTGACGAGTCGATCGAATGTTTTGACATCATTCGGATATCATGTGATGGGATGCTTTGCTTGGAGACTCCAGATACGAGTATAGCCGTTGGAGCACAGTCCATGCAGCCACGATGAGACGAGTCCGAATCAGTCGACATTGAAGCAGAGTGAAGTAAAGAGTTCGCTAGAGATTTTGACGAGATGACGTCCCACTCCGCCGACATCAGTGATGCGATACGCACGCAGAGGCATGGTATATGGATATAGCTTCCAGAAAGAGGCGCGATGAGTATGCAGCCATTCCGGAACAAGAATTAACTTCGGCAAAGGACGATGACTTCCGGGCAATTCGGCAGAAAAGAGATATGCGAGAGATTTTGGATGGACCGTAGCCAAGAACGTTGCAGTGTGCAGATAAAGACGTGACGTCGAAGTGGACGATGATACAGACAAGTGGAACCAGAGGTTCGTGCGAGACGCTGACGAGCTGTCATTACTTTCCGTCGAGACCAGAGCCCTGATATGCTTACAGAGGCGTTGGGATGCGACCGATTTCCGAGAAATGCTGTGCTGAGGACGCAGATGTCCATTGAGAGAGAAGAGATTATGCAAGAGTACCAGCTTCCGTACAGATCGGCATAGGCAAGATCGGCAGAGACCTTGAACAGGATTCCTTCCAGGACATTGCTGCAAAGATGGTTGCACCCAGGATCAGATGTGTGATGTGCATTCGGAGAGCCAGAGGCCGACGTCAGTGATATGCTGCTTTATGAGTGGTCGTGATGATTGACCAAGAGATGACCAGAGAAGTACCGAAACGGAATTGTCCCCGTTAGCACACCTGACAGGGCCGATGAGCCGATTGATTGCGAGATAGGTAATCCGCAGAGAAGATAAGGACCCAGAGGCAGAGGACGCCAGACCGTGAGCAAGAGGCAAGTGGATATCTTGCGCTGCTAGCATTGGATGCACCGACTCCTTCTCGACTTTGAAGGAGGAACTACCGACGACGGTATTTATGATTTGTGATTTTGTGATTCGATTATCACGTATCCGTCATCTTGGATTTTGGTATTTTGGGCGTTCTATTGCATGATTTAGTTTTGATGACTGAGTTTCATGATATTTGTTTTATGCACCCACTGGGTATTTATATTCTGCGCATAGTTATTACATTTGAGGTATTGATTGTGATTTCACGCCTATTTTATGCCAGTGATGTGATTTACGTTTCTAGCATAGTTTCATGCACCTTTAGTGTTTTGATATACGATTCTGGTGCACGCCAGATGCACTGAATCGGGATTCTTTGTGCATGACAAATGCACCTGATTTTGCTGTCAGGCACACACGTTGCCTATGACAGATGTTTCGTGCACACCAGTTGCACCTAGATGTAGTTTTGTACACCTGTAGAACACATATATGGATTTTGATTTCCGTGCGCACCAGACGCACCGGATATTCTTATATACATTTTTGGGGATTGATTTCTGTAACATTTCCAAAATAATAAAATATTATTTTCAGGAATTTTTATAATTTAATATTATTTTAATGAATATTTTAATATTCGGGTATAATTAAATACAAATAAATGGGGAAAATTTTTGGAAAATTTTGGAAAATTCTAAAATAGGGTATTTTATGGGATTATGCCAATTTAAAGTTTTTAAGACTAGTTATATGCTAATTTAGTGTTAATCGCGATTAAAAATCGCTAATTGGATTTTTAGCATTTTTGTGCAAAAATGTGCACATATCATTTTTACACTTGTTACACTTGTGTTACATTTTTTGTTGCCATGGTTCATTTGGATTCACTATTTGAGTGAGAAGAAAAGAAAAGGGAAAGAAAAAGTATGTGATGATGAGAGAGAGAGAGAACAAGTCAACCCTCACTTTTTAAACCATGCCCCCATCATTTCCCTTCTCATTTTCTCTCCCCTCTCCCATTGAGCTGCTGCTGCCCTCTCCCCCTCACTCTCCCTCTTCATAAAACCCTAGATCCACCATGAAATCCAACCCAAAACCCCATTCCCACTTCACAAAACTTACTCCCAAGCTCACTAGCTACACATTGAACCTAGCAAGATTGGATTTGGAGGACTTTGAGCAACTCAAGAATTTTCTTGAGTTGCCAAAGGAGGTAATTTCTGCACCTATTAGAGTAGTATCTCATTTCTTGTGCATCAATTCTAGTTTCATATCGATATTGTGTCATTTTGTGGACTTTAGAGATTTCTAGTTAGGGTTTAGGGTAAAAATTGAAATCAAAGATGGAATTGAGGATTGTGGTGACCTTAGAACCCCTTATGTGATGCTAATTTGAACCCAAACCTGGAACTAGAACCAGAATACGAATTACGGAACCGATATCGGAAAAAACTGGAAATCTGGGAGTGTTTTGTGGAATCTGCTATCACCCCGAGACCCCAAAAATGAAACTGAGTTGGCAGTGAGATGTGCATGCATTATAGAACCACCACACCAAACCCTAGCCCCCAACTCCAAACTGAGGCCGCCAATTAATTCCTTCTGGCCGCAAATTGCGGCCAGAGCAGGGTGGATCTGCCTCGTTTTGCGTGCATGCCCCCATTTCCTCTATTCTTGACCCTGGGTATGTCTAGTTTTGACTGATTCCATCTAGGGTGAAATCTGGGATGATTTTCCTATGCTGGTTCATGATTTGAGACTTGTTTTAGCATGGATTTTGGTATTTGGTGATTCGTTCCTGTCGGGTGGCGTTTGGACGTCAACGACAGGTGGATGTTGATCGTGTTTACATGCGAAGCGATAGGTTTTTACCTATGCGAGTAGCGTGTGCTGTTTTGGTTTCCGATATGATTTTCATGTGCTTTAGCATTGTGATATACTTGTAGGTACCCCGCGTGATGTTGAGGCAAAGGAGATGAAGATGGCGACATCGGCTTTGGCACACGAGAAACAAGGTGAGTAGATTATATCTACTGGGGGAAGTCGGGTGGATGGCGTATAGCACCCCCGCAGTCCGTAGTTAGTATACTATACATTATGCTTGATAGTTATAATGTGTCGTGGATATGATAGATTAGGTGTACTATGGATAGTGTAGGGTTAGAAGTGACTAGTGTAGTTCATAGTCGCGAACCCTAGAATAGATTTACACCTACACGCACACCCTTGCATATTCATTATACTTGCACTGTGTTGATTATTTGGTTTCCGCATATTCATGCTATCCGCATTGCTTGTATATGTTTATTTCTATATTGTTATCATGCTGTTAGGACACCAGCACCATTATCGATGATGCGTATGTTCCACGTACACTATTTGCCGGCTCACACACTTCATCATCGATAATTGCCATGCCACTACACTGTAGTACTGTTGCATTCATGATGTGATTCTTGCATGGCATATTGTACACTTATACCTGTACACAAATATAGATGATTCTGACTTGATTAGAGATTTGGGAACCGCATGATGTTCTTCAAAACTGATTCGTTTTAAAAGAGCGGTTTCCCTCGACATGTGCACATTACTATTTCCATGTTGCATGACTTATGATTATGCTTACCTTTCTTACATGTCGCATACATCATGTTTTTGATTATACACATTGAGATATGTTGTTTCCATGATATTTCTGGATTTGTGAACCGTGGGTATTTCAAAAGAGAATATATAATTGTGTTAAAAACCCGGTTACCCTTGATATGATATTTCAGTGCGTCCACCATGTGTTTTCTCGGTGCTGAGAGCGACATGTGAAACCCGATTCGAGGAGGCGGATGAGGCCGATTACGGGTACATGGTGGACCCGGTATGGTACCCCGGGGCGAGAACGGTTTCGCTGTGTAGTAGACGGTGAGCCTGGCAGAGGGACTACTACCTACCGGTGATTGTATTTGAGCTCGGCGGATATCTGGAGGATACCGACCGGAGTTGAGAGATGGACATGGGATGACCCGTACTGCCGGGGCCGAGGGCCGATACCGCAGACGGAGCCCCATATGGATGAGGGCATGGGGTGACCCGTACTGCCGGGGCCGAGGGCCGATACCGCAGACGGAGCCCCATATGGACGAGGATTTACGTGTCGATGCTAGGCACGGGTTTCATGATGTTTTTCCATGATTTTGTTTATATCCTCATATTTGCATACATGATGCTTATTGTCATTGGGTGACGGGTGGACGGGTTCCACGTTTATACAGACTTGATCACATACAGACTGGATTTACATTGATCATACTTCATTTGTATATATAACAGGGTATGAGGACGCTGTTATATATACCCTTACACCAATATTAGTGGTATGGGACGCTAATATATGTGTATTGATATTCATATTTACTTCATGCAGACATACCTTATACTGATGACATGTTATTACCTGAGTACTTGGCACTACATACATGTTTAGATGTTACATTGCCACCTTATTATGCTTCAGACGTACTCTTGTGGTTTATATTATACTGATTGTTGACCTAGGATTATGTCTTGCATTCGGTTTCTGCTTGTAGATATTCTCTATTCACGAGTTGGCAACTCACCCCCGTTGTGCCACAGTTCTTACAGGTTTTGCCGTACAGGTTTCTTTGCGGCATTTCTGGCACACTGCTTCCTTACGGGTGAATTGCATTTGGTAGGTGGATTCTTTTGCATCAAGAACCACCATTGTACTTGTATTATTCATTGTATCTAGAATTTCCATCAACCAAAACTTGTATATTGTTTCAGACTTAGACATTAGTGATGTATTATTTGACCTTAGAGTCGCGCTTAGTAGTATTGCGGTTTTCATGCTTATTGAGTTCTTTTGATTTGACCCTCGCCTTTCGGCGTTGTATATTATTATTGCTTGTGTGGTTGTGACCGTCGATTGACGAAGAGCTAGCTCCCGCTTGGGGATGCCTTTTATTCATTGTATATATATATTGTTCTTGTTGTACCCCGTTCGGGGCCAGTATTTACAAAAGAAACTCTGCCGGAATTTTTTTGAAAAGACTTTACATTTTAAAAATGCACATTCGGCTTAGTTATTTAAAAACCTTGACTTCAAACATGTTTTCCTTCACTTCTTTAAAACCAGTTTTCTTTATTTACTCTTAAAATGGTTTTAGATTTCTGGGCTTTTGGCTTACTTGGATCAGATGGAGTCCTATAGACTTCATATGGTTCAAGGGCCAGTCACGTGCTCTTTCGGGTCGTGACAATTTCTTATATAGCAGTACATTTTTTTATGATATTCGCTACGTATTGATGTTTTCGGAACCCCGACAATTTGGATTTTTACTGAAATGTTTTGGTATTTGGGGATTTAAATTTAAATTCGGGGACCGAATTTATTTAAGGGGGGTAGATTGTAACATTTCAAAAAATAAAATATTATTTTTGGGAATTTTTATAATTTAATATTATTTTATTGAATATTTCAATATTTTGATATTATTAAATACAAATAAATGGGAAAAATTTTAGAAAAATTATGGAAAATTCTAAAATAGGGTAATTTATAGAATTATGCCATTTTAAAGTTTTTATGTTTAGTTATATGCTAATTTAGTGCTAATCGCGATTAAAAATCGCTAATCGGTTTTTTAGCAATTTTGTGCAAAACATGCACATATCACTTTTCCACACTTGTGCATTTTCTATCATGTTATTTGGGGTTACTATTCTAGTGAGAAGGTTTTGGAGAAAAAGGAAAAAAGAAAAGGAAAAGAAAATGGAAAAGAGAATAAAATATGAAGCATGGTGTGAGAGAGAGAGGTATGGCCTTCTTTGACCTTGGTCTTAGCCATCTCTTCATTTCTCCTCTCATCTTCTCTCTCCCTCTTCCTCCATCTCCTGCTGAAGCTGCTGCCCCTCTTCATCCTCCCCACTTCAAGCCCCAAATCATCTCACAAACTTCACTAAAACCCCATTCTCATTTCACAAAAAATGTGCACAAGCTTGCAAGTTATAGGATGGACCAAGAAAGTTTTCATTTTGGCGCTGTTGAGAATTCATGTGGGTCTTATGAGGTAATTCCTCCACAATTAGAGTGGTATTTCTTATGCTTAAGCTTCGATTCAAGTTTCATATCGATATTGTGTGTTTTGAGGATTTGAGGATAACCTAGTTAGGGTTTGAGGAAAAAAATTGAGTTGTGAAGTGAAACTAAGACTTGTTGTGACCTTAGAATCTTGGTGTGATGTTATATTGGACCCTAACCTGAAGCTTTAACCCCGAATACGGATTTATGAGACGATGTCGGGAAAACTGCAATTCTGGGATTGTATTTGGGAATCTGTTATCACCCGAGACATCCTAAAATAAAATTGATTGGACAGTGAGATGTGCAGGCACCAAGGAACCACCACACAAGACCCCAGCCCCCACTTCTATTTCCAGGCCGCCAATTTATTCCCATTGGCCACAATTTGCGGCCATACCTGCACCAAACTTGCTCGTTTTGGTTCTGTAGCCCCTACATGCATAGATTAGACCCCTGGTATATATAGATTTGTCTAATTTGACCTAGGTGAAATCTGGAGCATATTTCCTTAGTTGCTGTTTTGGATTCGTGTTTCCGTATTCCGTATTTTTAATTCTGAATTTGTGTCTTGTGTTTTACCTCGACTAATTGGCGTTTATACGACGATATCGAAGATTGATTGATGGTTTTGAAGGCGTGCCCATAGGTTCTAACCTATAGGCCCCTTATCGTATGTTTTGGGTTTCGCGTGCCGTTTTAGCTTTGATTTGGTTTTAATGCGCATATACGATGTTTTGATATGTAGGTACCTATGAAGACTTCGGGACGACAAGGAAGCGCGTGGCGATGTCCACAAATAAAGACACAAGGTGAGTAGATTATATCTACAGGGGGAATTCGGGTGGATGGCGTATAGCACCCCCGCAGTCCGTAGTTGGTATACCTTATGTGTTTATATGATAGTATAGTGTCATGGATTATTTGAGATGTGTTAGATGTGATAGGGTTAGAAGTAAGCTAGAATATTTCCTAGTTGCGAACCCCCTAGGATAGGTTTACACCCATACGCACACACTTGCATATTCCTTATATTTACACTGTGTCGATGATGATATTGGATGACATTGGAGATGAGTCGATGGTTTTGGGCATTGTGCCGTGAGATCGGTGATTGATATTATTCGTATTTGGATACGACATGTGATTCTTGCGGGCTTTGGATATGTGTTTACCCCCGCATTCATACTTTATAGATGGTATCGATTTGTACTAGACTTAGATCAGTACCCCAGATTATGTGATATTATGATAATGATACCTGATATTTGATGAGAGGAATGTGATACTGACCCGTACCCAGCTATTGGGATGCCGTACGCCGATTTACCGTACGAGCTTTATATTGATGATAGATCCGCACTCAAGACTTGAAGATGTCATATGATTTACTGTATAGTACGCGATACTACTGAGGCGGGATCACCGACTACTATATATATACATATCGACTCAAACATAGGTGGTTTCCATATCCCTCCCGGTTTACTTGATACTTAGATCTGTAGATTCTTTACTGTTGCGTTGATTATTCAATTTCCGCATATTCATGCTATTCACATCGCTTTGCATGTGTTTATTGCTATATTACCATCATGCTGTTAGGACACCAGCACCATTATCGATGATGCATATGTTCCACGTACACTGCTTGCCGGCTCACACACTTCATCATCGATAATTGCCATGTCACTACACAGTAGTATTATTGCATCAGGATATGACCTTGTATGTGCGTACCATTATTCTATGTTGCATGATATGCTGTTATACTTGCATTTCATCTTTATGTCACATACATCATGCTTTCTGATTATGCGCATTGGGATATTTGTTTTCATGATATTTCTGGATTTGGGGAACCGTGGGTATTTCAAGAGATTATGTAAATGTTTTAAAACCCCGGTTACCCTTGATATGATATTTCAGCTTCCACCATGAGTTTTATCGGTTCTGATTTATATACCCCTACGAGGAGGCGTCGAGGCCGTATGAGGGTACATGGTGGGGCCCGGAGTACCCCGGGGCAAGAAAGGGATGTCGATGTGCTATGAGCCGATGAGCCCGGCTGGGGAACCATACTGTCCGGTGATATTACCTTTTACTCGGCGGTTATCTTAGGGATACCGACCGGAGCTTGTACGTATGCATACGTCGCAATTCGAGGGTCGAAGCTGGGCACTCGGGTTTCGATATAGCGTATGATACGTACCTATCAGGGCTAGTCTTGGTGACAGTGCCTGATAGATGAGGATTTTCGTGCCGATGCTAGGCACAGGTTTCGTGATGTTTTCCATGATTTTGTTTATATCCTCATATTTACATACATGATGTTTATTGTCATTGGGTGACGGGTGCACAGGTTCCACGTTTATTGTCATTGGGTGACGGGTGGACGGGTTCCACGTTTATACAGACTTGATCATATACAGACTGGATTTACATTGATCATACTTCATTTGTATATATAACAGGGTATGTGGGCGCTGTTATATATACCCTTACACCAATATTAGTGGAATGGGACGCTAATATATGTGTATTGATATCCATTTGATACTTCTTCATTTTTACTTCATGCAGACATACCTTATACTTATAACATGTTATTACCTGAGTACTCGGCACTATATACATGTTTAGATGTTACATTGCCACTTTATCATGCTTCAGACGTACTCTTGTGGTTTATATTATACTGATCGTATTGACCTAGGATTATGTCTTGCATTCGGTTTCTTCTTGTAGATATTTCTATTCACGAGTTGGCAACTCACCCCCGTTGTGCCACAGTTCTTGCAGGTTTTGCCGTAGAGGTTCCATTGCGGCATTTCTGGCACACTGCTTCCTTGCGGGTGAATTGCATTTGGTAGGTGGGTTCTTTTGCATCAAGAACCACCATTGTACTTGTATTATTCATTGTATCTAGAATTCCATCAACCAAAACTTGTATATTGTTTCAGACTTAGACACTTGTGATGTATTATTCGACCTTAGAGTCGTGCTTAGCAGTATTACGGTTTTCATGCTTATTGGGTTTCTGTTGAGTTTTGATCCTCGCCATTTGGCGTTGTATATTATATTGCTTACGTGGTTGTGACCGTCGATTGACGAAGAGCTAGCTCCCGCTTGGGGATGCCTTTTATCATTGCATATATATATTGTTCTTGTTGTACCCTGTTCGGGGCCAGTATTTACAAAAGAAACTCTGCCGAAATTTTTAGGAAAGACCGTACATTTTTTAAAATGCATATTCGGCATAGTTATTTAAAAACCTTGACTTTCAAACATGTTTTTCTTCACTTCTTTAAACCAGTTTTCTTTATTTACTCTTAAAATGGTTTTAGATTGCTGGGCTTTGGCTTACTTGGATCAGATGGAGTCCTATAGACTTCACATGGTTCAAGGGCCAGTCACGTGCTCTTTCGGGTCGTGACACTCAGGTTGCGAGTGCTCCTTGGATTAGGACAGTACACCTATTACGCAAATTGGATAGTCTTCTTCAAACCATAGGCAGGTGCCGACCGGTAGGGAATGAAGAAAACCAATTAGCCTAAACGGTGTACAAAAGGTATTAAGCTAAGACAAAGAAAGGGATTAGAAGGAGGGCAAAGTAAATTGCGACTGCTATTCACGACTAAACCAAGTATTTCATTACCACTCCCACTTCACCTTTGTATTTCTCCAGAACACTCCGTATCACTACGAAGATCCACAGTTTATTTGGATACTCCATCGTATGGTTGTATACGAACTCGAAAGGAACTTGTTCCAGTTCGGGGATGGATTCTGGTTCAGGAGAAATAGGAATAAGGTTTAATCGGTTGTCTTTTATCTTCACCTTCTCTCGCGTTGCGAGTGTTCCTAGGATTAGGACAGTACACCCATTATGCTTATTGGATAGTCTTCTTCCAAACCATAGGCTGGTGCCGAACGGTAGGGAAGGAAGAAAACCATTTGCCCTAAGAGGGTGTACAGAAGGTAATGACTAAAGACATATAAAGGGATTTGGAGAGATGGCAAAGAAATACACGGTTACAGTTATGAATCTGATAATGGAAGAGGCATTACTAGGAAGACCAGGATACCCTTACGAAACATTTTAATGTTTCAGTTTCACTGTGTACTGTTAAAACAAAACTGATTTCCCAATTAGTCCTTGCTCCAGGGTATGTATTTACCAGGTATGATTCTCACATCTGTATGGTTTTACAGATGATGAGTGGGAGTAAGTAATTGGGAATTAGGTGATCATCCTCATTATATTGGAATTCGTTGTAATTGGTGATATTTGAGGACATCGCCTGGGTTGTTTGCCGGACGGCAAATATTTGGTTTTGAATATCCGTCGTTGTGCACCAATTTCAAATTGATATACCTGTACATCTATTTTTATGGAGTGAGATATACCTTTTTGAAATTATGTCTATGACATTTACCTATATCTGTGGATGGTTAGGTAAGGAGCTTTAAACAGCGGTGTAATTCTTCTTAACCATAAGTACAGTTTTCAACCTACGACACACAGTGAATGAGTCACCAGACTCAAGAGGCTTATACAAAGTATTGTATATTGTCCAGTATCCATGAGGACAGAGGGGTTGGTACTCGTACTGTATTCTGTTTACTTGTGACTTCTCTAGTTCTTAGACATGTGTTTCGTAGAAATACAAGGTCTGAGTTTTGAGAAGTTATAGGTATAAGAGTAAAGTAGAAAACCAGCTATTGCAAGTATCGGGATTCTTCAAGGTGATCAAAGATGTAGATACTTGTGTATGGTATTCAGTTGACAGTAATGATTAAGAGAACTTGCTTCTCTTTCAGGTTACTCATAATTGGAAGCATTCCTAAGTTGAGTAACGCTGATCGGCCTCCTTCCATTTAGTTGACATGCACTAGAGACAGCTGCATGATTTGAATCTGGTTCAATTAAATCAGTGCCTCTGTTTCTGTATTGGATATAGAACAGTTCATATCTTGACGATGTTAAGGTACGGGGAGTTGTCCGGCTTATGCTTAAAACCAGACTCTGGATAACTCAAGGCACGTTTCCGTAATGGCTGTTTGTGGGTTGACCCAAGCTATGACGAGGGTTGACTTTCTACCATCTGGAAGATCAATAGTGATATTGTTCTTGACTCGCCACAGTTTTAACAAAAATGGATTTTTTCAAAAAACAGAAGTGGGAGTATGGTAGAACTGGAAGTGATTCCAGAACCGCAAACGATTATTGAAGATTTGATAAGAACCTAAAGATTCAATCTGGCTTGACATTCCATTGGCCACTCCGCAGATATGGTGGGTAACCTCAGGCACCCGAGAGGTACTCCGGTAGCCTCAAGGACGGTGACAGGGAGGTTCTTGTTTACCCAGACTTGCCATTGCTGTTGTTCCAGGCTGTGAGACGCGGCAGGAGGATGGGTATAGCATCGTTCTGCACTAGCTTTAGAAGTGTACGTCTATATGACTCTGCCAGAGGGTTGTCGTAGTCAGTGGGAGCAGCGGAAGCATTGGTGGACAGGAGGCTTATGTCTATTTATAGACTAAAGCAGATATAGCGGAGATAGATCATCTATTTCTGATGTGACAGTCATAGGTTTGACTTCATCGGAATAGGGGATGGATCTATTAAGAAGGTAGTAGGGTGTGATGTCCTGGTATTTGGATGACATACACAGAGTAGGAAGTGATATTCCTATACTACGATCGGTTATACTTTGGTTGTCACACAGTAGTTTCTCTACATAAGGCTTGGATATTATATCAGACATTCTGGTTACTAGATCTATAGATCTAGATTTGGGTGGTTTCCCAATCAGGGTACTTAGACCGCATTCTAAGAGTTTTTAGAATGGACGACTCCTGGCACGGTAATATACCTGCAGGTGATGGAGTCACCCTCTCTAAAGGAGTCTTACAGACTAAAATGGAGAGGGATGTGCATGATTGGCAGCTCACTTGCTTAGGCAATTGAGTCAATCATGCGATGTCAAGTACCACACCAGATGTTGTTTTTGCAGTAGATGCAATAAGTTGATATTAATCCAGTCCTGGAGAAACATTTGGAAGCAGTTTTAGAACATAAGTGGATGTTCTAGGGATATGATAACGACAGCCTCATTCGGGAGACGGTTATCATTCCAGGCTTCCAAGGTGACCTGGATGACAGAGTGACTGTCAGAGTTATAGTTTTCCCTCTGACGAGGGGCAGTAGTTTGGACAGGAGGTCCAGGCGGATACTGAGGGAGGCATAGCGCAGGATACTGATTAAGTTCAGTTGACGATACAGTCTAAGAAGTTTGGATTTGGAGTTCATTTATGAGCTAGGTCCCATCAGACATCCAGACACATTCTAAGACAGGTATTGCTCATTTTTGGGAGATGGCTTTCTCCGCGAACTTAAGATATAGAGAGACATAGAAAGAAACATCACAGCGGATCCACTCACAGAGGCTATTCCTCGAACGCAATAGTTTCGCAAACGAGCTTTGTGGGACTGACTAGTAGAGTAGTTGGGTGTTCGGTATCACACGGGCTGTGAGTATGCGACATCGCAATAATTAGCCTTGAGTGCAAGTGGGAGATTGTTGGAGATAGTGCCCTCAGAGTCAATTATTGGATCACAGGCACGTGATTGCAATGATTGAGGGAGGACCTGTCCCAGTAGGACAGTCTTACTCAAGATGATAGTATGCTATCTGGTTTATCTTTATCATCATGTACTGATTTAGGTGACCTTACAGGTCACTATTGCACGTTGATAGAGCCCCTAGGATTCTTGCTTGACTGCCAGCAGTATGAGGGCGATCATATACGTGGGAGCTGGGGTCTATAAGCACATCCTTAAAAGGTCCCTAGTCGTAGGAGTTTCGAGACAGGGCATCGATACTCCAGAGTAGACTAGTGTATACAGTCGAGACCCCGACGAGGGGCGGTGGCCGGTCTCACAAGCCACTGGTGTCAGTTGGTTCACCTAAGATGTATACAGGTGCTCATTGGGTTATGAGTACACCGGACAGGACTCGCCGGGAACCTGCTAGTTGGGATTATACCAGATGTCAGATAGCAGTTCCCTGGTGACATGTGTACAGGTTAGTTCATCGACCTGAGATCGTCATTTGTCTCGTGTGAGTTCCCACTGTGCTTTGATTACTACCTTACCATGCTCAAAGGAGACGTGCAAACAGGTTTTAGTTGGGTACAGTCCCGAGCCATATGGAGGCAGTGAGCGGATCTTCAGGGGTTCGTCTCTCCCGGTATTGGGGGTGAGGTCGCGCTGTGTCTGGGAGAGCCAGTACATGAAAGTCCTTGGCCAAGGCAGGAGATTTACTGGTAGGTATTCCAGTAGGATCTCAGGGTGTTCTGGGCTACACTCCGACACGACTTGTACCGCTTTTGGGGGTTTGACTTTTACCAACCCCCTAGGCCTGCCATGCGATGCTCATAGACGAACGGACTGGACTTACGGATATTGTCTCTGACAGGCTTAGTAGGGTGTCAGGATGAGTTCGCTCATCGACATCCCTTTTGGTCAATACTCGGTAGCCCGTCACGTATAGGCTAATACCTCTGACGTGCTAGTGGTTAAATCCACAGCCAAAGTATTGACGAGTCTTTAGAGTCCCCCACAGACCAGTTTCTCAAGATTCGGGCGAAACGCTGTAGAGGCCGTATGGAGATATGGCAGGGTTCGATCAGATACGTACGGTATTGCACGGATCATGATCGGACGGATAATACTAGCGGGCTTTGGTTTAAGCCGGATCCTAGTATTGTACAGTGTAGATTTTGTCTCTTTGCATTTGTGTTCAGTGGGAATACAATTGCGGGTATGTATATACAGTCGCGGGGTTTTCCTGTAATTTATTACGGGATCAGTTTTCTGAAGTTGCCAGTTTGCATTCCGTTTCGGCCAGTTTTCTTTTGTTCCTTCACGGCCGGACTTTCCGATGGAGGGGGTTATTTGCAGTTGTGCAAATTATCTTTGTGGAGGGGGTTATTTGTATATGTGGCTTCATGATGGTTCCAAGCATCATGAGATTCTTTTTCCATCTATCTTTTTAGCATTAATGAGATTAGAAAGGATTAAAAATGGATATGACATTGTTATCATCACATTTGGTTGTGGTCACCTCTTTTGACTCCTACACTTACCTCCCTTCTTGTTTTTGATTATTCCCTCCACCATTTTGATATTTGAGGGGCCGGCCACTTGAGGGGTAAGAAGAGGGTGGTTCATTTCATGAGGGAAAAATCTTCATCTCATTCTATGCTTGAAAAATGAGAGCTTCATTCTTTTTCAAAGATCATTTCTCCACCTCCATCCATACAAGGCAACTTCACTACCTGCAAGAGACAAAGCATTCTACACTGATCCTACAGCACCCTTGGGCACGTCGGCTTGCCAACTTCATGCCCGAGTTGCCTCGGTCCAGAGGTGGGAGCCCGTAAAAGAACCCGGCGATGTAGTGCCCGTTCCGACGAGGAGATGTAGACCGGAGGTTCCGCGAGGAGATCGGAGTGGAGGCGAAGACCGAAGGACACGGATCGCTTGGTATAGCTTCTCTACTCATTTTCTAGTTTGCTAGAGTTTGGTTAATGGCCCGATCCGGGATTTTAGTACGCGGTGGTGCCGGTTTCTAGTTTTTAGAAAAGTTTCGTTTCCGCATTCCGGCGTCGGATTGACGGCCGGGGGGCCGCCGTGCACTTACAGGATCTGGCTTAAACCAAAGCCCGCTAGTAATAACTGCCCGGGCACCAAACGTGCACAAGTGCGCAGATGTGAACGAACCCCGTCGCAAAACCATGCGACC
This sequence comes from Agapanthus africanus, assembly GCA_030015575.1. Lineage (NCBI taxonomy): Eukaryota > Viridiplantae > Streptophyta > Magnoliopsida > Asparagales > Amaryllidaceae > Agapanthus > Agapanthus africanus. The sequence continues at coordinate 406,883,940 of CM057337.1, forward strand.
TCTACTCTGTTTTGCTCAAAGGCGAATAACCCTCTGTGTGGGACTCTAAAGACTCGACACTACGCTGGCAGTGGGTTTAACCACAGGTCGCAAGCGGTACTAGCTGTACGTAACGGTCCCCAGGTAGATGCCGATAAGAAGACTGATGAGGCGAACCCCTCCGAACTCCTACTGAGCCTGAATGTGACAATCTCCGTACAGTCCGGTCTGTTCGTCTGAGAGTATCGCATGTCGGGCCTAGGGGGCGGTAAACGTCATTCCCCTAAAAGCGGTACAAGTCGTGTCGGAGTGTAACCCAGAACACCCTGAGATAACACTGGAAACGCTACCAGTATATCTCGCTTGCCCTGGCCAGGGATTTTGTGTAATGGCTCTCCTAGACACAGCACGATATCAAACCCCAATACCGGGAGAGACGAATCCTGTCTAACCGTCACTGCCTCCAAGTGCTTCGGGACTGCACCCAGCTGCTACCTGTTTGCACAACTCATTTGAGCCGTGGTAGGGTAGCAATCTAAGAACAGCGGGAACACACTCGAGGCGAAGTGACAGTGTCAAGTCAACAGACTAAGCTGTACTCATGTCACCTGGGAACTGATAACTGACGATAGGTATAGTACCAACCAACAGTTCCCGACGAGTCCTGTCCAGTGTACTCGTAACTTAACGAGCACCCGCATACTATCTCAAGTACGACGTACTAATGGCTGTGGGACAGACCATCTCCCCTGCTGGGATGAGAAGCGCATACGCTAGTCTACTCCGGAGTATCGATACCCTGTCTCGATAATCCTACAACTAGGGACCTGTATAAGGATGTGCTTGTAGATTACCCAGCCCCCACTAGTGTGACTGCCATCACAACGCTGGTAATCAAGCAAAGATCCTAAGGGCTCCACTAATGTGTATAGGCGATATGCTAAAAGAAACACATGCACACATTAAAGTAGAAACAAACCAAGTAGCATACTACCATTTTGAGCAAGATTGTCTATACAATTGTGAATATCCCAAGCTTCCATTAAATAATATACAAAATAGTATGATACAGTAATGGCCTCTAGGGCATATACACTAATAATCTCCCACTTGCACTAAGGCCATGTACTGGCGTATCGAAGACCTATCATCTCGATCAGCCGCTCGAACTGAGTCTGGGGTATGGCCTTCGAGAATGGATCTGCAGTGTTATTCTCCGAATCTACTCTCCTCACCTCGATCTCCCGGCGATCAACGATCTCCCTGATCAGGTGATACCGTCTCAAAATGTGTCTGGACTTCTGATGGGACCTGGGTTCCTTCGCTAAAGCTATAGCGCCGTTGTTGTCGCAATACAGCGGTATTGGATCAACAATGGTTGGAACCACCTGAAACTCCATGAGGAACTTCTTCATCCAGACAGCTTCCTTTGTGGCATCGCAAGCAACTATGTACTCCGCTTCCATAGTTGAGTCAGCAACGGTTTCTTGCTTGGAGCTCTTCCAGCAAACCGCCCCTCCATTGAGGGTAAAGACATAACCCGACATGGACTTGGAGTCATCCTTGTCACTCTGGAAGCTGAAGTCAGCAAAGGCCTTGATCTGGAGGTCTTTTCTTCCATACACCAAGAACATCTACTTAGTTCTTCTCAGGTATCTGAGAATGTTCTTTACTGCTATCCAGTTTTTCTCTCCTGGGTCCGATTGATACCGGCTTACAACGCTCAATGCATATGCTACATCTGGTCTGGTACACAACATCGCATACATTATAGAGCCTACCGCAGATGCGTAGGGTATAGATGACATGCGAGCCCTTTCCAAATCAGTCTTAGGAGACATCTCTTTAGAGAGGGTGATTCCGTGACAAACCGGTAGATTACCGCGCTTTGAATCTTCCATACTGAATCGTTTCAGTATGGTGTCGATATACCTGGACTGCGAAAGTCCCAACATCCTTTTAGATCTATCACGATAGATCAGGATCCCCAGAATGTAGTTGGCATCGCCCAGGTCCTTCATGGAGAACCTCTGTGACAAGAATCCTTTGACTGACTGTAGCATAGGTGTAAGTCTACGGTAGCGCCCCGGCCGTCTGTACGAGGCTAAAATGCGGAAAACAAAAACTTTTTCAAACTAGAAACTGGCGCTATCGTATGCTTAAAACCCGGATCGGACCATTAACCTACCACTAGAAAACGAGAGAAAGGGTAGAAAGCTATACCGAGCGATCCGTGTCCTTCGGTCCTCGGCCACCATCCCGATCTCCTCGCGGAATCTCCGGTCTTCATCTCCTCGTCGGAAAGGGCACCACATCACCGAGTCTTTTTACGGGCTCCCACCTCTGGACTCAGAAACGAAGTTGGCAAGCCGACGTGTCCAAGATTGTTGTAGACTGAGTGTAGAACGGTTTGCCTCAAGGGTTTATGAAGTTGCCATTTTGGATGGAGGTGAAGGAAAAACTTTGGAGATCAACTAAGGAATTTTTGATGCATCCAAATGAGAATGAATTTTCTACACACATAAAGAATCCTCTCTCTCTCCAAAATGTGGCCGGCCAAGCTCAAAATGGAGAAGGGAAAAATCATAGAATAAAGCAAGTGGGGAAAATGTGTGATAAAGAGAAAAATATGTCACCCTCATTTCCTATCCAAATCCCATCTCATTTAATGCAAAGGAAATGATGCAAAAGGAATCAAATGTGCTAGAATTATCATGAAGCCTCATATCACAAATAACACCCTCCACTTTGCTAATTTGCAAATTTGCAAATAAGCCCCTCCCATCACAAAGATTTGGCCATGAAGGAACAAAGGAAAACTGGCCGAAACGGAATGTAAACTGGCAACTTCAAAAAGCTGATCCCGTAATAAATTACAGGAAAACCCCGCGACTGTATATACATACCCGCATTTGTATTCCGACTGAATACAAATGCAATGAGACAAAATCTACACTGTACAATACTAGGATCCGGCTTAAACCAAAGCCCGCTAGTATTATCCGTCCGATCATGATTCGTGCAATACCGCACGTATATGATCGAACCCTGCCATATATCCATACGGCCTCTACAGCGTTTCGCCCGAAACTTGAGAAACTGTCTGTGGGGGACCCTAAAGACTCGTCAATATTTTGTCTGTGGATTTAACCACTAGCACATCAGAGGTATTAGCCGTACGTAACGAGCTACCAGGTATTGACCAAAAGGGAGGTCGATGAGCGAACTCATCCTGACACCCTACTGAGTCTGTCAGTGACAATATCCGTACAGTCCGGTCCGTTCGTCTATGAGCATCGCATGTCGGGCCTAGGGGGTTGGTAAAAGTCAGACCCCCAAAAGCGGTACAAGTCATGTCGGAGTGTAGCCCAGAACACCCTGAGATACTTCTGGAATAACTACCAGTAAATCTCCTGCCTTGGCCAAGGACTTCATGTAATGGCTCTCCTAGACACAGCGCGACCTCACCCCCAATACCGAGAGAGACGAACCCCTGCCGATTCACTCACTGACTCCATGTGGCTCGGGACTGTACCCAACTAAAACCTGTTTGCACGACTCCTTTGAGCCGTGGTAGGGTAGTAATCAAAGTACAGTGGGAACTCACACGAGACAAATGACGATCTCAGGTCGATGAACTAACCTGTACACATGTCACCAGGGAACTGCTATCTGACGTCAGGTATAATACCTGTAAGTCCATGCTACCTCTCCCGGTACTTACGGGCTTGCGGAAATGATGAAAAACGGTTTTTCAAGAGGTGGTAACATGGACTCAAAATACGGATCTTTGTTAAACAACTATCTAACAAACCTAACAAGAGTTTTACCTACTCGGTTAGGAGGTTATACCTTTCTTGAACTCCTTCGTCTTCAACTCTTTGCGGTGTACGGATCGGCCTCAGCTCGTCGTCTCCTTGCGCCGAAGATGGATCCACCTCAAAGCTTCTACCTTTGGCTTCTCTTCAAACTAGAAGAAACTAGAACACTTGGTTTGCTAAACCTTGTGAACTAGGATGAGTAGAGGAGTGTGTTGGGATTTATCTCTATGGTTCTTGCTTCTCAACACATGAGACAAGTGAACCATAGACTAGAGAGAGAGCAAGAGGAAGAGGGAGAGCTCAAGCAAGAAAGATAAAGCAAATGAGAGAATGAGTAACTCTTTTGCCATCCAAGGTCTCATAATCCAAAATCATCATAACAAATAATAGTAATCAAGTATTGTGTGATGGTTCAAGTCAAAATGGCTATATCATTTCATGCACTCATTTTGCAAAAACAAACAAGCAAGCAAAAGTCTTTGCCATGAAATGATAGCCATTGTCATGATGATGGTCAACTAGTCCAACCTAGTCAACCGGTCAACAAAGTCAACAAGTTAACAAAGTCAACCCCTCAACAACCATGTCACTATAATACTTAATTAATATTATTGTTAATTATATTTCTTATTCTCATTAGGGTTTAGCAAAAAGTCAATAGTCAACAGTCAACAACCCCAATGAGAATCCTCTGCCTCTGTCTCTCTGTCAACTGTGCATACACACCCGCATCCGCGTTCCGAGGAACACGAATACAAACGAGATAAAACCAATCCCAAAATATACACTAGGATCTGGCTTAAACCAAAGCCCGCTAGTGTTAACTGTCCGGACACCAAACGTGCATAAGTGCACGGATGTGACCGAACCCTGTCGCAAAACCATGCGACCTCTACTCTTTTGCCCAAAGGCGAATAGCTTTCTGTGTGGGACTCTAAAGACTCGACACTACGCCAGCAGTGGGTTTAACCACAGACCGCAAGCGGCACTAGCTATGCGTAACGGTCCCCATGTAGATGCCGACAAGAAGACCGACGAGGTGAAACCCATCTGAACTCCTACTGAGTCTGAATGTGACAGTCTCTGTACAGTCCGGTCTGTTCGTCTAAGAACATCGCATGGCGGGCCTATGGGGCGGTAAACGTCAGTCCCCTACTAGCGGTACAAGTCGTGTCGGAGTGTAGCCCAGAACACCTGAGATAACACTGGAAACCTACCAGTCTATCTCGCTTGCCCTGGCTAGGGACTTTGTGTAATGGCTCTCCTAGACACAGTGCGATATCAACCCCCAATACCGGGAGAGACGAATCCTGTCTAACCGTCACTGCCTCCAAGTGCTTCGGGATTGCACCCAAAAACTACCTGTTTGTACGACTCCTTTGAGCCGTGGTAGGGTAGTAATCAAAGTACAGTGGGAACACACTCGAGGCGAAGTGACAGTGTCAAGTCAGCGGACTAAGCTGTACTCATGTCACCTGGGAACTGATAACCGACGATAGGTATAATACCAACCAACAGTTCCCGATGAGTCCTGTCCAGTGTACTCGTAACCTAACGAGCACCCGCATACTATCTCAAGTACGACGTACTGACGGCTGTGGGTCAGACCGTCTCCCAAGCTGGGATAAGAAGCGCATACGCTAGTCTACTCCAGAGTATCGATGCCCTGTCTCGATAGTCCTGTGACTAGGGACCTGCATAAGGATGTGCTTATAGATTACCCAGCCCCCACGAGTGTGACTGCCATTACAACGCTGGTAATCAAGCAAGGATCCTAAGGGCTCCACTAATGTGTAAAGGCGATATGCTAAAAGAAACACATGCACACATTAAAGCAGAAACAAACTAAGTAGCATACTACCATTTTGAGCAAGATTGTCAATACAAGGTGAATATCCCAAGCTTCCATTAAGTAATATACATACTAGTATGATACAGTAATGGCCTCTAGGGCATATACACTAACAATCTCCCACTTGCACTAAGGCCATGTACTGGCGTATCGAAGAGCTATCATCTCGATCAGCCGCTCGAACTGAGTCTGGGGTAAGGCCTTCGTGAATGGATCAGCAGTGTTATCTTCCGTAGCAACTCTCCGAACCTCGATCTCCTGGCGACCCACGATTTCCCTGATTAGGTGATACCGCCTCAAGATGTGCTTGGACTTCTGATGGGACCTGGGTTCCTTTGCTAAAGTTATAGCTCCGTTGTTGTCACAATACAGTGGTATTGGATCAACAATGGTAGGAACCACCTGAAGCTCCGTGAGGAACTTCTTCATCCAGACAGCTTCCTTTGCAGCATCTGCAGCAGCGATATATTCCGCTTCCATCGTCGTGTCAGCAACGGTTTCCTGTTTGGAACTCTTCCAACACACCGCCTCTTCATAGAGGGTAAAGACATAACCCGACATGGACTTGGAATCATCCTTGTCACTCTAGAAGCTGGAGTCAGCAAAGGCCTTGATCTGGAGGTCTTTTCCGCCATACACCAAGAACATCTCCTTAGTCCTTCTCAGGTACTTGAGAATGTTCTTCACCTCTATCCAGTGTTTCTCCCCAGGGTTTGACTGATACCGGCTTACTACACTCAGTGCATAAGCTACATCGGGTCTGGTACACAACATCGCATACATTATAGAGCCTACCACAGAAGCGTAGGGTATAATAGACATGCGATCCCTTTCCAAATCAGTCTTGGGAGACATCTCTTTGGAGAGGGTGATCCCGTGACAAGCCGGTAGATTACCGCACTTGGAATCTTCCATACTGAATCTTTTCAGTATGGTGTCGATGTACCTGGACTGTGAGAGTCCTAATATCCTCTTGGATCTGTCACGATAGATCCGGATCCCCAGAATGTAAGAGGCATCACCCAGGTCTTTCATGGAGAACCTGTGTGACAAGAACCCTTTGACAGATTGTAGCATAGGAATGTCATTTCCTATCAAGAGAATGTCATCCACGTATAAAACGAGGAATACGACAGTTCTTGCTACAAATCTACTATAGATGCATGGTTCATCTGGGTTTTTGATAAAGCCAAATTCTTTGACTGTCTCATCAAAACAGATGTTCTAACTCCGCGATGCCTGCTTTAGTCCATAGATGGACTTAAGCAACTTGCACACCTTTCCGCTGCTCCCACTCTGAATGAAACCCTCTGGCTGGTCCATATAGACACACTCCTCTAAATTTCCATTTAGAAAAGCGGTCTTTACGTCCATCTGCCAAATTTCATAATCGTGGAAAGCAGCAATGGCAAGAAGGATCCGAATGGATTTCAGCATAGCCACTAGAGAAAAGGTTTCGTCATAGTCCAAACCAGGTCTTTGACAAAAACCCTTTGCAACAAGTCTAGCCTTATAGGTCTCAACCTGTCCATCTACACCAATCTTCCTTTTGAAGATCCACTTGCATCCTACGGGTTTTACCCCATCTGGAGCAATGTCCAACGTCCATACTTTGTTGGTGTACATGGACTCCATTTCGGTCCGCATTGCATCCAGCCATTTTATCGAGTCAACGCTCTGAACGGCCTGCTGGAAGCTAGTAGGCTTATCATAATCAATGATGCAATCCTCTCTATCCCCGTCTATGAGAAAACCGTAGTATCTCTCGGGCAGATGAGACTGCCTACTACTCCTGCGGAGCGGCGTAGGAATGTCATGTTCTTTCGAACCCTCTGGTTCTACTAAGCTTTCAGTAATAGTCTGTGGTTCTGGAATTTCTTCCAGTTCTATTGCGCTCCCACTTATTTTTTTTTCTAAGAATTGGTGTTCCAAGAAGTGGGCATGACGAGAAACAAAAACCTTTTGTTCCTCTTCGCAATAGAAGAAATATCCCTTGGAGTTCTTTGGATATCCCACAAACTTGCACTGTACCGAGCGTGCCTCGAGTTTGTCCGCATGCTGCTTTTTAACAAAAGCTGGACATCCCCATGTCTTAATGTGATTAAGATAGGGTCTCTTCCCACACCACATCTGATATGGTGTAGTAGGCACAGTCTTAGTTGGAACTCGGTTCAAAAGGTATGCAGCTGATTCTAGTGCATATCCCCAGAATGATCGCGGTAACTCAGCGTTACTCATCATGGACCATACCATATCCAATAGGGTTCGGTTCCGTCTCTCCGATACACCGTTATGTTGCGGAGTGTATGGAGGAGTAAGCTGAGAGAGAATTCCATTCTCTTTTAGGTAATCCAGGAACTCGGCACTCAAGTATTCACCACCTCGATCAGATCTCAGTGTCTTGATACTCTTGCCGGTTTGTTTTTCTACTTCATTCTTGTATTCCTGGAATTTTCTAAAGGCTTCGGATTTATGTTTCATTAAGAAGACATAACCGTACTTTGAAAAGTCATCCGTAAAAGTAATGAAGTAAGAATAACCGCTTCGTGCATGCGTAGACATTGGACCGCACACGTCGCTGTGTACGAGTCCCAAGAGCTCGCTCGCTCTCACTCCGTGTCCAGTGAACGGAGTCTTTGTCATCTTTCCTTTGAGACAGGATTGACAAGTTGCATATGATTGATATTCGAACGGATCCAAATATCCTTCTGTATGTAACTTCGTCAACCTTCTCTCATTGATGTGACCCAGTCTACAATGCCATAAGAAAGTCTGATTTATTTCCTGAGACTTTCTTTTGTGTGTATTCTGGACATTGAAAATCTGTGGTTGGTTTAATACGTATATACCATTGCTTAATGTACCTGACCCAATCAGAACTTGATTAAGGTGAATGTTCATAACATTACTTACAAATGCAAATTCATAACCTTCTTTAGATAATAAAGATACATAAATGATATTACAAGTTGCATTGGGTACAAAATAGCAATTACGCAAAACCAAAACGTGTCCATCTGACAACCCTAGGTGATAGTCCCCCACGGACCCAGCATCCATGCCAGCTCCGTTTGCAACTCTGAGGGTCATATCACCTGCCTTCAAAACCCTACGCTTTCTCAACGCCTGCAAAGAATTACAAATATGAGATCCTGATCCGGTATCCAATACCCAGGACGTAGAGTTTATTGAAAGACAGTTTTCCATAACATACACACCAGAAGCTGAAGCCGCAACCTTCTTCAGATCCTGTGTTCTGGCTTTCCAAGCCCTGCAATCTTTCTTCCAGTGTCCACTCTTATGACAGTAGAAGCATTCTTCCTTATCCACAAGCTTTCCCGCTACCTTTGTTGCTTTTATCTTTCCCTTCGTATCCACTTTACTAACACCGCCCCTTGGTTTGGCGGGGGCTTTCTTCTTCTTTCCCTTGGCTTTCGCCTTGGACCTAGAAGAGGAAGATCCTCCTACAAACAAAGTGGATGTTTCCCTACCTTTCTGTACGGTGCCCTCTGCACTCCTCAGCATGTTGAGGAGCTCTGAAAGTTCAACTTCTTTTTCTTGCAAGTTGAAATTCATGATGAACTGGGCGTAAGTGGAAGGAAGAGACTGAAGAATCAAGTCCGTATAGAGCTCATTCTCCAACGTGGTCCCAAGGTCCGCGAGCTCCTCTATGTAGCCAATCATCTTAAGCACGTGTTCCGCTACCGATGATCTGACGGCCAATCTTGCCGAAAACAACTTCTTCGACACTTCGTATCTGGCGATACGAGATTGCTCTCCATACAGTTCTTTTGTATGGAGAAATATGGATTCGAGGTCCATATTCTCGTGCCTCCTCTGATGTTCGTTGTCCATAGAGGCAAGCACGAGGCACTTGGCCTTCGCGCAATCGATTTCCCAGGTCTTACGGATTTCCCTATCCGCGACGCTGGTTTTGGGACCTGGGACAGGGGGAGCTTTGGTGGTAAGGAGATACCCCAACTTGTCATAAGTGATTGCCATTTTGACATTCCTGAGCCAATCTTTGTAATTTGGCCCTGTCAGTATGTTTTTATCTAGAAGTAATTTAAGTCCGGTCATGTCGATTGGTCGCTGCAATTAGGAGAGAGAGAAGAAACACTCAACATGATGCTCTTGCAAGTTTAGAGTGGTTTTTAGTTTGTCTAAACAGGATGGCTCCCACTGTTTCTTGAATCCCTCCTCAAACCATAAAGGAAGAATTAGTCGGGATCAATCTCACCGCACAATACTTGCTTAACCGTTCAGCCAGGCCAGTGTCGGTACTTCGAGGGAGGTTTTCCAACGCTTTCGCGAAATTTCTTAATTAAATAACCTCTTTTCCCTGGGGACGTAGCCCCGCTAACACCTTTCTAGACACCTACTAGGTTTATAGCATTGATCGTTAAGTGAGAAATTTCCCGAGGAGTAGCATATACTCACAGTAGGATCGGGATCCAAATATCATTGCGTGACAAAACTGAAGGAATCCTACCAGAATCATCACACTCCAAATGGTATGCAACACTAGCAAGTTTCAGTTCTTTTGAAACTCCCTATGTGGATTTTTGCCCCATGCTCTTATGACCTTGATTTTGGCCAAAATATCATAAGTCACATGTCAAGTTCTACCCGTCATTCTCCAGGTTAATTTGAACCCACCCGTACATACCCTTGACTTTGGCCAACATGGCAGTACGACTGTCCCAAACCAACGCATCTATCTATGCTGCACATGAATACCCAATAGCTACCAATCACTATGCCTTGACTTTGGCTAACATACATAGCTTGAATACTATTGACTATTTATGTGAAACGACGGAGGGCTACGAATGGTTTTGGCGAAACCGTGAACGTAGTGAACTTGATATAATCGATGGAACGAGATAGCTTTTAAAAGGAGTGGCTCAAGCTCCGCATTTAAAAGTTGGTTTTTGAAAAGAACCGAGTGGTTTTGAAAATGTTCCAACGACTTTACTTTGGTTTATTTTCTTGCATTAATTCTTTTTAATGCGTCCCATCATTTAATCCTACCATTGCAGAAAACAACCAAAATATGACGTACGCTTACGCCATCCGCATTCGCCACGGGGCCCCGTCATTACCCGTTAGGTTACTTAACTAACGACAGAACGGGGCTGGACTAGCGCGGATGCAAAACATAAGTAATGCCTAAATAGTTATCATATATAGATATATTGCAATGATAGCCATTTTAGATCACAGATGAACACATTGGATATACTAGGAATCCGCAATTCGTACGAGCCTGTAACGAAAAGCTGATTACACGGTCGCGGTGAAAAGCCAAACCCCACCCTAGACCCCTACGGGTGCGGCAAACTACCCGCCAAGTACCCGAAGCGAAACAACCTCCCTCAACTCGTGAGTAGGCCACTCGGCACTTCGAGATACCCGGAAGTTTGTGCACCCCACCTTGGGTCTATCCTAGGAGCAAAAACAGTAAAAAGAAATTATACAATGACGGCTACAACCCCGACCCGGTTGTGCGGTCATACAAATAATATTACATCAATTTACAAATTTACATGAATTGAAAGAAAAGAAAACTCTCATCTCACAACCCCCGGCTATTAACCCGCGACAATCCAATGAATTCATATGCACATACCATCAACATTACAGATCACAGATATGTATAACCCCCACTAATCGACGTATAGCGATTAGCGGACGTTCAATACATATAACACATCACAGATATATACCCGTCAGCTTAAGTCTTTAGAAAATCGATCAAAATACGGTTTTTTAAGCCCTAAAAACAAATTTTGCTTTCTAGAAAATCTGGGCTGAAAAAACATACTCCAAAAATCCCAAAACACCCCCAGAGACACTCTGCAGGAAACCAGTGCCACGACCGAGTCAACTCGGCCGCGGATCCGCGGCGGGAGCATGCTCCTGCCACAGTTCCGCGGCGCTTTGACCGAGTCAGTGGACCTGTTTTCTTGGGTGTCTTAACAAAAGCCTGAGTCGATTTTTGGTGCAATATTTATTAATTTTTGAACAGAATACAGAACCGACAGAAACTTGATTTTTTGGGGATTTTTCGCGACTTTTTCTCCGATTGAATTTCTATTTACTTTGCTAACATGTTAGATAGTGTTTAACTTGGCTCTGATACTACTGTAAGTCCATGCTACCTCTCCCGGTACTTACGGGCTTGCGGAAATGATGAAAAACGATTTTTCAAGAGGTGGTAACATGGACTCAAAATACGGATCTTTGTTAAACAACTATCTAACAAACCTAACAAGAGTTTTACCTACTCGGTTAGGGGGTTATACCTTTCTTGAACTCCTTCGTCTTCAACTCTTTGCGGTGTACGGATCGGCCTCACCTCGTCGTCTCCTTGCGCCGAAGATGGATCCACCTAAAAGCTTCTACCTTTGGCTTCTCTTCAAACTAGAAGAAACTAGAACACTTGGTTTGCTAAACCTTGTGAACTAGGATGAGTAGAGGAGTGTGTTGGGATTTACCTCTATGGTTCTTGCTTCTCAACACATGAGATAAGTGAACCATAGACTAGAGAGAGAGCAAGAGGAAGAGGGAGAGCTCAAGCAAGAGAGAGAAAGCAAATGAGAGAATGAGTAACTCTTTTGCCATCCAAGCTCTCATAATCCAAAATCATCATAACAAATAATAGTAACCAAGTATTATGTGATGGTTCAAGTCAAAATGGCTATATCATTTCATGCACTCATTTTGCAAAAACAAACAAGCAAGCAAAAGTCTTTGCCATGAAATGATAGCCATTGTCATGATGATGGTCAACTAGTCCAACCTAGTCAACCGGTCAACAAAGTCAACCCCTCAACAACCATGTCACTATAATACTTAATTAATATTATTGTTAATTATATTTCTTATTCTCATTAGGGTTTAGCAAAAAGTCAATAGTCAACAGTCAACAACCCCAATGAGAATCCTCTGCCTCTGTCTCTCTGTCAACTGTGCATACACACCCGCATTCGCGTTCCGAGGAACACGAATACAAACGAGATAAAACCAATCCCAAAATGTACACTAAGATCTGGCTTAAACCAAAGCCCGCTAGTGTTAACTGTCCGGACACCAAACGTGCACAAGTGCACGGATGTGACCGAACCCTGTCGCAAAACCATGCGACCTCTACTCTTTTATCCAAAGGCGAATAGCTTTCTGTGTGGGACTCTAAAGAATCGACACTATGCTGGCAGTGGGTTTAACCACAGACCGCAAGCAGCACTAGCTGTGCGTAACGGTCCCCAGGTAGATGCCGACAAGAAGACTGACGAGGTGAAACCCATCTGAACTCCTACTGAGCCTGAATGTGACAGTCTCTGTACAGTCCGGTCTGTTCGTCTAAGAATATCGCATGGCGGGCCTAGGGGGGCGGTAAACGTCAGTCCCCTACTAGCGGTACAAGTCGTGTCGGAGTGTAGCCCAGAACACCTGAGATAACACTGGAAACCTACCGGTCTATCTCGCTTGCCCTGGCCAGGGACTTTGTGTAATGGCTCTCCTAGACACAGCGTGATATCAACCCCCAATACCGGGAGAGACGAATCCTGTCTAACCGTCACTGCCTCCAAGTGCTTCGGGACTGCACCCAAAAACTACCTGTTTGCACGACTCCTTTGAGCCGTGGTAGGATAGTAATCAAAGTACAGTGGGAACACACTCGAGGCGAAGTGACAGTGTCAACTCAGCGGACTAAGCTGTACTCATGTCACCTGGGAACTGATAACCGACGATAGGTATAATACCAACCCACAGTTCCCGACGAGTCCTGTCCAGTGTACTCGTAACCTAACGAGCACCCGCATACTATCTCAAGTACGACGTACTGACGGCTGTGGGACAGACCGTCTCCCAAGCTGGGATAAGAAGCGCATACGCTAGTCTACTCCGGAGTATCGATGCCCTGTCTCGATAGTCCTGCGACTAGGGACCTGCATAAGGATGTGCTTATAGATTACCCATCCCCACGAGTGTGACTGCCATCACAACGCTGGTAATCAAGCAAGGATCCTAAGGGCTCCACTAATGTGTAAAGGCGATATGCTAAAAGAAACACATGCACACATTAAAGCAGAAACAAACCAAGTACCATACTACCATTTTGAGCAAGATTGTCAATACAAGGTGAATATCCCAAGCTTCCATTAAGTAATATACATACTAGTATGATACAGTAATAGCCTCTAGGGCATATACACTAACAATACCAACTAGCATGTTCCCGGCGAGTCCTGTCCGGTGTACTCATAACCCAATGAGCACCTGTATACATCTTAGGTGAACCACTGACACCAGTGGCTTGTGAGACCGGCCACCGCCCCTCGTCGGGGTCTCGACTGTATACACTAGTCTACTCTGGAGTATCGATGCCCTGTCTCAAAAACTCCCACGACTAGGGACCTTTTAAGGATGTGCTTATAGACCCCAGCTCCCATGTATATGATCGCCATCATACTGCTGGCAGTCAAGCAAGAATCCTAAGGGCTATATCAATGTGTAATAGTGACCTGTAAGGTCACCTGAAGCAGTACACGATGATAAAGACAAACCAGATAGCATACTATCATCTTGAGTAAGACTGTCCTACCGGTATAGGTCCTCCCTCAATCATTGCAATCACGTGCCTGTGATCCAATAATTGACTCTGAGGGCACTATATCCAACAATCTCCCACTTGCACTCAAGGCTAATTATTGCGATGTCGCATACTCACAGCCCGTGTGATACCGAACACCCAACTCCTCTACTAATCAGTCTCACAAAGCCCGTTTGCGAAACTATTGCGTTCGAGGAATAGCCTCAGTGAGTGGATCCGCCCTGATGTTTCTTTCTATGTCTCTCTTTATCTCAAGTTCTCGCAGAAAGCCATCTCCCGAAATGAGCAATACCTGTTTTAGAATATGTCTGGATATCTGATGGGACATAGTTCATAAATGAACTCCAAATCTAAACTTCTTAGACTGTATTGTCAACTGAAACCAATCAGTATCCTGCGCCATGCCTCTCTCAGTATCCCCTTGGACCACCTGTCCAAAATACTGCCCCTCGTAAGAGGGAAAACTATAACTCTGACAGCCACTCTGTCATCCAGGTCACCTTCGAAGCCTGGAATGATAACCGTCCCCGAAGGTGGCCGTTGTTATCATATCCCTAGAACATCCACTTATATTCTAAAACTGCTTCCGAATGTTTCTCCAGGATTGGATCAATATCATCTTATTGCATCTACTGCAAAAACAACATCTGGTGTGGTACTTGACATCTCATGATTGACTCAATTGCCTAAGCAAGTGATCTGCCAATCATGCACTTTCCTCGCCCTTTTAGTCTGTAAGACACCTTTAGAGAGGGTGACTCCATTACCTGCAGGTACACTACCGTGCCAGGAGTCGTCCATTCTAAAACACCTGTTGAATACTGTTTAAGTACCCAGATTGGGAAACTACCCAAATCTAGATCTAGTAACCAGAATGTCTGATATAATATCCATGTCCTATGTGGAGAAACCACTGTGTGACAACCAAAATATAACCGATCGTAGTGTAGGAATTTCACTTCCTACTCTGTGTATGTCATCCAAATACCAGGATATCACACCCTACTACCTTCTTAACAGATCCATCCCCTATTCTGATGAAGTCAAACCTATGACTGTCACATCAGAAATAGATGATCTACCTCCGCTATATCTGCTTTAGTCCATAAATAGACATAAGCTACTTGTCCACCAATGCTTCCGCTGCTCCCACTGACTGCGACAACCCTCTGGCAGAATCATATACACGTGCACTTCTAAAGCTAGTTCAGAACGACGCTATGCTCATCCTCCTGCCGGGTCTCACAGTCTGGAACAACAGCATCGGCAAGTCTGGGTAAACAAGAACCTCCCTGTCACCGTCTTTGAGCATACCGAAGTACCTCTCGAGTGCCTGAGGTTACCCACCATATCTGCGGAGTGGCCAATGGAATGTCAATCCAGATTGAATCTTTAGGTTCTTATCAAATTTTCAGTAATTGTTTGCGGTTCTGGAATCACTTCCAGTTCTACCATACTCCCACTACTGTTTTCTGGAAAAATCCATTTTACCAAAACTGTGGTGAGTCAAGAACATTATCACTATTGATCTTCTAGATGGTAGAAAGTCAACCCTCGTCATAGCCCGGATCAACCCACAAACAGCCATTACAGAAACGTGCCTTGAGTTATCCAGAGTCTGGTTTTAAGCATAAGCCGGACAACTCCCCGTACCTTAACAATGTTATGATATGAACTATTCTATATCCAATATAGAAACAGAGGCACTGATTTAATTGGAACCAGATTCAAATCATGCAGCTGTCTCCAGTGCATGTCAACTAAATGGAGAGAGGCCGATCAGCGTTACTCAACTTAGGAATGCTTCCAATTATGAGTAACCTGAAAGAGAAGCAAGTTCTCTTAATCATTACTGTCAACTGAATACCATACACAAGTATCTACATCTTCGATCATCTTGAAGAATCCCGATACTTGCAATAGCTGGTTCTCTACTTTACTCTTATACCTATAACTTCTCAAAACTCAGACCTTGTATTTCTACCAAACACATGTCTAAGAACTAGAGAAGTCACAAGTAAACAGAATATAGTACGAGGACCATCCTTTCTGCCCTAATGGACACTGGACAATATACAATACTCTGTATAAGTCTCTTGAGTCTAATAACTCATTCCCTGTGTATCGTAGGTTGAAAACTGTACTTATGGTTAAGAAGAATTACACCGCTGTTTAATGCTCCTTACCTAACCATCCACTGATATAGGTGAATGTCATAGACACAATTTCAAAAAGTTATATCTCACTTTATAAAAATAAACGTACAGATATATCAATTTGAAATTGGTGCATTATAACGGATATTCAAAACCAAATATTTGTCGTCCGGTAAACAACCCAGGCGATTTTCTCAAATATCACTAATTACAACGAATCCCGATATAATGAGGATGATCACCCAATTCCCAATAACTTACTCCCACTCATCATCTCTAAAACCATACAGCTGTAAGAATCAAACCTGGTAAATACATACCCTGGAGCAAGGGCTAATTGGGAAATCAGTTTTCTTTTAACAGTACACAGTGAAACTGAAACATTGAAATGTTTCGTAGGGGTATCCGAGTATTCCTAGTAATGCCTCTTCCATTATCCAGATTCACAACTGTAACCGTATATTTCTTTGCCATCTCTCCAAATACCTACATATGTCTTTAGTCATTACCTTCTGTACACCCTCTTAGGCTAAATGGTTTTCTTCCTTCCCTACCTTTCAGCACCAGCCTATTGTTTGGAAGAAGACTATCCAATAAGCATAATGGGTGTACTGTTTTAATCCTAGGAGCACTCGCAACCCGAGAGAATGTAAAGATAAAAGACAACTGAATAAACCTTATTCCTATTTCTCCTGAACCAGAATCCATCCCCGAACTGGAACAAGTCCCTTCAAGTTCGTATATAACCATACGATGGAGTATCCAAATAACTGTGGATCTTCGTAGTGATACAGAGTGTTCTGACGAAATACAAAGGTGATGTAGGATTGGCGAAGAAATACTTGGTTTGGTCGTGAATAGCAGTCGCAATTTACTTTGCCCTCTTACTAATCCCTTTATTTGTCTTAACTTATTACCTTCTGTACACCATCGTTAGGCTAATTGGTTTTCTTCATTCCCCGTCGTTCGGCACCTGCTATGGTTTGGAAGAAGACTATCCAATTAGCGTAATAGGTGTACTATCTTCTAATCCAAGGAGCACTCGCAACGTGAGAGAAAGTAAAAGGAAAAGACAACTGAATAGTCCTATTCATTTTCTCCAGAACCGGAAACCATCCTCGAATCTGGAACAAGTTCCTTCGAGTTCGTATATAACCATACGATGGTTTTATCCAATGGAAGTGGATGTTCGTAGTAATACGGGGTGTTCTGGAGAAAATGGTAAAAGTAGGAGTGGTAATGAGGTATGCAACTCTGACAATCCAAAAGCCAGTGTTTTAAGAAGGTTCGGTCAACTTGGTCATTGAGTCATAGTCTACGATCGGGCCATGGTCGCTGCCAAAGAGAGAGAGAAAAGAAACACTCAGCGTGCACTCTAACCTAGATCAGAATGGTTATCACTTTATCTAATCAGGAAACCTCCCACTGTAACCTCAAATTCTCCTCCAAACCTGAAAGAAGAATTAGTCGGGATCACCCGAGGAGTAAACCAACTCATCAGTGGGAATCGGGATCCAACTATCATCGCATGATAACGTGATGGAATCCACTCACGTTATCACACTCCAGAAGGTATGCGCATATCGGTAAGTTTCAGTTTCTTTAGAAACTCCCGATGTGGATTTTTGCCCCATGCACTTATGACCTTGACTAAGGCCAACAAATCATAAGTCACATGTTAAGTTCTACATGTCATTGTCCAGGTTAATTTGAACCTACCCGTACAAGCCCTTGACTAGGGTCAACAAGGCTGTACGACTGTCCCAAACCAACGCATCTATCTATGCAACAGAAAAGTAACAAATAGCTACCATGCACTATGCCTTGACTAAGGCCAACAAACATAGCATGAATACTAAGTGCTACCCGTCTGAAATGACGGAGGGCTATGAATGGTTTTTGGCGAAAAACCTTTAACGTAATGAACTTGATATCGTTGAAGTAACCGGATAGCTTTTTATAAAAATATAGTGGCGAAAACCTTTGCTAAAGAGGTCACTCCCGGTGAAGGGATCTCGGCTCTTTCCCCGTAGAATGAGGTGTAGGATATTCCAACTGAATACCACGATGCAAAGCAAAAAGTAATCGACTATAGTGAAGTTATTATCCTGACGCAGACTTCTATCCAAGGGGTCACTCCCGGTGAAGGGATCTCGGCCCTTGCCTCGTCAACTGCGGTGCTGGATATTCATAACCGAATACCACTGTGCAAAACAAAAGAGAACGTCCTTGCAATAACAGCTTTTTCTGAAAAAATGTTCCAACAACATCAGAATAGGTTTGTTTAGCTTGCATTGATCCGAATCAACGCAGTTACATCAATTGATCACACCAATAAAGAACGAAAATAATGATGTACGTATATGCCATCCGCATTCGCCACTGGGTCCCGTCATCACCCGTTAGGTTTCTTAACTAACGACAGCGGGGACTGGACTAGTGCGGATGCAAAACATATACAACATCTACTAGTATATATATCAATATATAATATTCGCTCAAGGCGTGATAAAATGCAACATCACAGAGAGTAATAAGCATCACAGAACAATACAGATATCTGGGATCCCCGGGTTTCATAGAGCCGCTACTGAAACCCGACGTTCCTCTGGTCGTGTGGATAGCCTGTGCAATGAAATCCTAGACCCCTACGGGCGCGGCAAGTTACCCGCCAAAACCTGAAGAGAGGCAGCCCCCTTCAACAAAGTGAATGGACCACCCAGCACTTCACGGAATCCGGTAACTTGAGCACCCCTCCTTGGGTCAACCTGTACCCCCTACGAGTGCGGCGAATAGCCCGCCAATTCTAGAGTGAAGCCCCCTCTATCTCAACGCCATGAGATGCGTGCCTGTTGCCCTCTAGAACCCGGCTATCCGTGCACCCCTCCGTAGGGTAATCCTAGTACAGAAAGTAAAATATATACAACGGGTACATCGACCTCAGCCCGGTCGTGCCCCAAAAGAATAATATACAAACAGGCAGTGACGGCAGTCCACATGTCGGACGCTCGCCCCGCAATATCAAATATACAAATACAACCAGATTGCACTAACATTGCATCCAGGCTATCCACCATGACAAATCCGCAACATCACAGCACAACACAGAACATCAACGTGAATGCCACGTTCGCAAATCCGTCTAAAAGGGCTATAGCAATTAGACAGGATTTACCGATCAAATGACATTCACGGTCGCAGATATAATGTAAATACTGTGAACTAACATGTTTAAAATTTTCGATCGACTAAATTTCCCGAAGTGGGCCCCAAGCACAATACCCAGTACTCAAAAAAAATTTGGGCCCAAATAGAATATACCAAAACCCCCAATTCCAACACAGAGACCTACTGAAGAAATTTGGTGCACTGTGGCTACAGTACGGCCGCGGATTCTCCGCGCTAAAGTAAAATCAGCCCACTAAATTTTCTCAGTTTTCTTAGAAAAGCCTGCACATATTTCTGCAATGTACCAAATAATTTTTCTAGCACAAATAAAATTCGACAGAAAGTGCATTTTTGAAATTGTGATTTTTGGAATTTTTGTTCGATCGAAATTCTAAACACGCTAAAGCAAGCTAGTAAAGGTTAACGGTGTGGTTCTGATACCATGTAAGTCTACGGTAGCATCCCGGCCGTCTGTACGAGGCCAAAATGCGGAAAACAAAAACTTTTTCAAACTAGAAACCGGCGCTATCGTATGCTTAAAACCCGGATCGGATCATTAACCTACCACTAGCAAATGAGAGAAAGGGTAGAAAGCTATACCGAGCGATCCGTATCCTTCGGTCTTCGGCCACCATCCCAATCTCCTCGCGGAATCTCCGGTCTTCATCTCCTCGTTGGAAAGGGCACCACATCACCGAGTCTTTTTACGGGCTCCCACCTCTGGACCAAGGCAACTCGGACACGAAGTTGGCAAGCCGACGTGTCCAAGATTGTTGTAGACTGAGTGTAGAACGGTTTGCCTCAAGGGTTTATGAAGTTGCCATTTTGGATGGAGGTGAAGGAAAAACTTTGGAGATCAACTAAGGAATTTTTTATGCATCCAAATGAGAATGAATTTTCCACACACATAAAGAATCCTCTCTCTCTCCAAAATGTGGCCTGCCAAGCTCAAAATGGAGAAGGGAAAAATCATGGAATAAAGCAAGTGGGGAAAATGTGTGATAAAGAGAAAAATATGTCACCCTCATTTCCTATCCAAATCCCATCTCATTTAATGCAAAGGAAATGATGCAAAAGGAATCAAATGTGCTAGAATTATCATGAAGTCTCATATCACAAATAACACCCTCCACTTTGCTAATTTGCATATTTGCAAATATGCCCCTCCCATCACAAAGATTCGGCCATGAAGGAACAAAGGAAAACTGGCCGAAACGGAATGTAAACTGGCAACTTCAAAAAGCTGATCCTGTAATAAATTACAAGAAAACCCCGCGACTGTATATACATACCAGCATTTGTATTCCGACCGAATACAAATGCAATGAGACAAAATCTACACTGTACAATACTAGGATCCGGCTTAAACCAACGCCCGCTAGTATTATCCATCTGATCATGATCCGTGCAATACCGCACGTATATGATCGAACTCTGCCATATATCCATACGGCTTCTACAGCATTTCGCCCGAAACTTAAGAAACTGTCTGTGGGGGACTCTAAAGACTCGTCAATACTTTGGCTGTGGATTTAACCACTATCACATCAGAGGTATTAGCCGTACGTAACGGGCTACCAGGTATTGACCAAAAGGGAGGTTGATGAGCGAACTCATCCTGACACCCTACTGAGCCTGTCAGTGACAATATCTGTACAGTCCGGTCCATTCGTCTATGAGCATCGCATGTCGGGCCTAGGGGGTTGGTAAAAGTCAGACCCCCAAAAGCGGTACAAGTCATGTCGGAGTGTAGCCCAGAACACCCTGAGATACTACTGGAATACCTACCAGTAAATCTCTTGCCTTGGCCAAGAACTTTGTGTAATGGCTCTCCTAGACACAGCGCGACCTCACCCCCAATACCGGGAGAGACGAACCCTGCCGATCCGCTCACTGCCTCCATGTGGCTCGGGACTGTACCCAACTAAAACCTGTTTGCACAACTCCTTTGAGCCGTGGTAGGGTAGTAATCAAAGTACAGTGGGAACCCACACGAGATAAATAACGATCTCTGGTCGATGAACTAACCTGTACACATGTCACCAGGGAACTGCTATCTGACGTCAGGTATAATACCAACTAGCATGTTCCCGGCGAGTCCTGTCCGGTGTACTCATAACCCAATGAGCACCTGTATACATCTTAGGTGAACCCACTGACACCAGTGGCTTGTGAGACTGGCCACCGCCCCTCGTCGGGGTCTTGACTGTGTACACTAGTCTACTTTGGAGTATCGATGCCCTGTCTCAAAAACTCCCACGACTATGGACCTTTTAAGGATGTGCTTATAGACCCCAGCTCCCATGTATATGATCGCCATCATACTGCTGGCAGTCAAGAAAGAATCCTAAGGGCTATATCAATGTGTAATAGTGACCTGTAAGGTCACCTGAAGCAGTACACGATGATAAAAACAAACCAGATAGCATACTATCATCTTGAGTAAGACTGTCCTACCGGTATAGGTCCTCCCTCAATCATTGCAATCACGTGCCTGTGATCCAATAATTGACTCTAAGGGCACTATATCCAACAATAGGAATGTCATTTCCTATTAGGAGAATGTCATCCACGTACAAGACGAGGAATACCACAGTTCTCCCTACAATCTTACTGTAAATGCATGGTTCATCCGGATTTTTGATAAAGTCGAATTCTTTGATAGTATCATCAAAGCAGATGTTCCAGTTCCGCAATGCCTGCTTCAGTCCATAAATGGACTTAAGCAACTTGCACACTTTACCGCTACTCCCACTCTGAATGAAACCCTCCGGCTGATCCATATAGACGCACTCTTCTAAATTTCCATTTAGAAAAGCCGTCTTTACGTCCATCTGCCAGATCTCATAATCGTGGAAAGCAACAATGGCAAGAAGGATCCGAATGGATTTGAGCATAGCCACTGGAGAAAAGGTTTCGTCATAGTCCAAACAAGGTCTTTGGTGAAAACCTTTTGCAACAAGTCTAGCTTTATAGGTTTCAACCTGCCCATCTACACCAATCTTCTTTCTGAAGATCCATTTGCAGCCTACGGGTTTTACCCCTTCTGGAGCAATGTCCAAAGTCCAAACTTTGTTGGTGTACATGGACTCCATCTCGGTCCGCATTGCATCCAGCCATTTTACCGAGTCACCGCTCTGAATAGCTTGCTGGAAGCTAGTAGGCTCATTATATTCAATGACGCAATCCTCTCGATCCCCGTCTATGAGAAAACCGTAGTATCTCTCGGGCAGATGAGACTGCCTACTACTCCTGCGGAGTGGCGCTGGGATGTCCGGTTCTCCTGAAACTTCTGGTTCTACCAAGCTTTCAGTAATAGCTTGTGGTTCTGGAATTTCTTCCAGTTCTATTGCACTCCCACTTATCTGATTTTCTAAAAATTCAGTTTCCAAGAAGCAGGCATGATGAGAAACAAATACCTTTTGTTCCTCTGCGTAAAAGAAGAAATATCCCTTAGAGTTCTTTGAATATCCCACAAACTTGCACTGTACTGAGCGTGCCTCGAGTTTGTCCGCATGCAGCTTTTTAACAAAAGCTGGACATCCCTATGTCTTAATGTGTTTAAGATAAGGTCTCTTCCCACTCCACATTTGATATGGTGTGGTAGGCACTGACTTAGTTGGAACTCGGTTCAAATGATATGCAGCTGTTTCTAGTGCATAACCCCAGAAAGATCACGGTAACTCAGCCTTACTCATCATGGAATGAATCATATCCAATAGGGTTCGATTCCGCCTTTCTGATACACCGTTGTGTTGTGGTGTGTATGGAGGAGTAAGCTGAGAGAGAATTCCATTCTCTTTTAAGTAGTCCAGAAACTCGGCACTTAAGTATTCACCACCTCGATCAGATCTCAGTGTCTTGTTACTTTTGCCTGTTTGTTTTTCAACTTCATTCTTGTATTCCCGAAATTTCTCAAAGGCCTCGGATTTATGCTTCATCAGGAAGACATGTCCATACCTAGAGAAATCATCCGTAAAAGTAATGAAGTATGAATAACCACTTCGCGCATGTGTAGACATTAGACCATACACGTCACTGTGTATAAGTCCCAAGAGCTCGCTCGCTCTTACTCCGTGTCCAGTGAACGGAGTTTTTGTCATCTTTCCCATGAGACAAGATTCACAAGTAGCATAAGACTGATACTCGAACGGATTCAAGTATCCCTCTTTATTTAACTTTGTTAACCGTGTCTCATTAATGTGACCCAGTTTACAATTCCATAAGAAAGCCTGATTTGTGTCCGGAGACTTTCTTTTAAGTGTGTTCTGGACACTGAAAACTTGAGTTTGATTCAGTACGTATATTCCGTTTTCTAATGTACCTGACCCAATCAGAACTTGATTTAGGTGGATGTGGACCACATCGCTTACAAAACTAAAATCATATCCTTCCTTAGAAAGTAAGGACACAGATATGATATTACAAGCCATACTAGGTACATACAAACAGTTACGCAGAATCAATATCTGCCCACTTGTCAATCCAAGGCGATATTCCCCTACGGATTCAGCATCCACGCTCATTCCGTTGGCAACCCTGAGAGTCATATCACCTATCCTGATAACTCTACGGTTTCTCAGAGCCTGCAATGAATTACAGATGTGAGATCTTGATCCAGTATCCAATACCCAGGAAGTAGGGTTAATTGATATACAGTTTTCTATTACAAATACACCTGAAGCCGAAGCCACAACATGCTTCGAATCCTGGATACTGGCTTTGCTAGCCCTACAATCCTTCTGCCAATGTCCTTTCCCGTAATAATAGGAACGTTCCTCCTTCACTACATCTAGTCCCGAAACTTTTGCCCTTCCCTTTCCTTTTTCTTCCCTGGTTTCTTTCACGGTATAAGTAGAGGGCAGAGACTGTAGAATCAAGTCAGTACTTGACCCGTTCTTCAACGTGGTCTTCAGGTCCGTGAGCTCATTAAAATAGCTAGTCTCTGTAAGGACGTTGTTCCCTACAGATGACCCGAAAGCCAACCTCGCTTGAAGCAATTCGTTCGAGGTCTCATATCTTGCAATACGAGATTGCTCTCCATATAAATCTTTGTTATGGAGGAAGATAGAAGCTAAGTCCATCTTCTTGTGCTGCCTCTGGTATGCACCATCAACTGAGGCTAAAACGAGGCACTTGGCATTCGCACAGTTTTTTTCCGATGTCTTACGGATATCAATATCCGTGATAGGGGAAACTTGTCCTGAGACGGCAGGGGTTTGACTAGTTAGGGGGTGTCCCAGCTTGTCATGGGTAATGGATATCTGGACAGACCTTTGCCAGTCATAACAGTCAGATTCAGTCATTTTATTATCTAGATGTAACCTATGTCTGGTCACAGGGTCGCTGCAATTAAGAGAGAGAGAAGAAAACACTTAGCATGATACTCTTGCAAGTTTAGATTGGTTTTTAGTTTATCTAAATAGGATGGCTCCCACTGTTTCTCGAATCCTTCCTCAAACCAGAAAAGAAGAATTAGTCGGGATCAATCTCACCGTACAGTTCTTGCTTAACCGTTCAGCCAGGCCAGTGTTGGTACTTCGAGGGAGGTTTTACAACGCTTTCGCGAAGTTCCTTAATTAAATAACCTCTTTTCCCTGGGGGCGTAGCCCCGCTAACACCTTTCTAGACACTTACTTGGTTTATAGCAGTGATCGTTAAGTGAGAAAGCTTCCCGAGGAGTAGCATATACTCACAGTAGAATTGGGATCCAAATATCATCGTGTGATAAAGCTGAAGGAATCCTACAAAAATCATCACACTCCAAATGGTATGCAGCACTAGCAAGTTTCAGTTTCTTTAGAAACTCCTGATGTGGATTTTTGCCCCATGCTCTTATGACCTTGACTTTGGCCAACAAATCATAAGTCACATGTCAAGTTCTACTTGTCATTTTCCAGGTTAATTTGAACTCACCCGTACCTACCCTTGACTTTGGCCAACAAGGCAGTACGACTGTCCCAAACCAACGCATTTATCTATGCTACATATGAATATCCAATAGCTACCGATCACTATGCCTTGACTTTGGCCAACAAACACAGCTTGAATACTCTTGACTATCCATATGAAATGACGGAGGGCTACGAATGGTTTTGGCGAAAGCGTGAATGTATTGAACTTGATATAATCGAAGGAACGTGATAGCTTTTAAAAGGAGTGGTTTAAGCTCCGCGTTTTTAAAAGTTTTCTGTTTTGAAAAGAAACCGAGTGGTTTTGAAATTGTTCCAACGATTTAACTTTGGTTTATTTTCTTGCATTAATTTAATGCGTCCCATCAATTAATCCTACCATTGCAGAAAACAACGAAAATATGACATACGCTTATGCCATCCGTATTCGCCACGGGTCCCCGTCATCACCCGTTAGGTTACTTAACTAACGACAGAGCGGGGGCTGGACTAGCGCGGATGCAAAACATAAGCAACGCCTACTAGATATCATATATAGATATATACATTCGTCAGATGCAATGATAGCCATTCCAGATAATAGATGAACACATTGGATATGCTAGGAATCCGCGTTTCGTTCGAGTCTGCAACGAAAGACGGATTACACGGTCGCGATCAATAGCCAATACCCCACCCTAGACCCCTACGGGTGCGGCAAACTACCCGCCAAGTACCCGAAGCGAAGCAACCTCCCTCAACAACGTGAGTAGGCCACTCGGCACTTCAAAATACCCAGTAGTTTGTGCACCCCACCTTGGGTCTATCCTAAGAGCAAAAACAGTAAAAGAAATAATATATAATGGCGGCTACGACCTCATCCTGGATGTGCGGCCATAAAAATAATATTACATCAATTTACATATTACATCAAATGAAAGATAAAGAAACACTCATCTCACAAAACCCTGGCTATTCATCCGCGACAATCCAACAAGTTCATATACACAATCCAACAACATTACAGATCACAGATATGCACAACCCCCACTAATCGACGTATAGCGATTAGTCGACGTTCAGTGCATATATTACATTACAGATATAACCATTTAGCAAAAGTTTGTAGAACTTCGATCAAAATACCAATTTGTAACTACCCCAAACACAACATTGTTCTCTGGAAATTCTGGGCAGAAACAAAATATTTTAAAAATCATAGAACACCAAACTGAACAAACTGCAGCAAACCCGAGTCACGGCCGAGTCAACTCGGCCGCGGATCCGCGACGAAACGCGTAGTTTCGCCGCGCTTCCGCGGCGGGTTGACCGAGTCGTGGGCTCGTTTTTCCTGGTTGTTTCTAAAAAACCCTGCACCGATTTTTAAGGTATGTGGAATTATTTTTAGAGCAGTTTTAAAAATCGGCAGAAAGTATATGTTTTTGACATGTTTCGTGATTTTTTTTTGGATCGAAGTTCCAAACACTTTGCTAACATGCTACTTGTTGTTTAGCTAGGCTCTGATACCACTGTAAGTCCACGTTACCCACCCCGGTGCTTACGGGGAGGCGGAAAAGGTAAAAAACGATTTTTAACACAAGGTAACATGGACTAGAACTAGAGGATCTTTGCTAAACAAAAACTAACAAACTAACTACAAGTTTAGTTACTCGGTTAGAAGGTTATACCTAGGTCTTGAACTCCTTCTCTTCTTGCTCCTTGGAGTGGTTTGAACGGCTCCTCCTTGTCGCCTTCTCTTTGCCGAAGAAAGATCCACCCGAAGGCCTCTACCTTGAGCTCCTACCTCAACCAAGAGGTAACTAAAGTGCTTGGCTTGCTAAACCCAGAACTCTAGAATGAGTAGAGTGAAGTCTTGATGGTTTTATCTCAAGAGCTCATGGTTCTCAACACATGAGAGATGAGAGCTTTTGAGAGAGGAAGAGGATGAGCTCAAACATATGAGAGAGAAAGAGCAAGAGAGAATGAATATCTTTTTACAACCATACTCTCATATGTGTGAATTATGAAAATAATAATAATAATTAAAGAAATTGTGATGGTTCATTTGGAATGACCATTATCATTTCACATTAAATGAATTTGCAAGAATCAAGAAGCATCTTTCATGTGAAATGATGATGGTCAAATTGTCAACATAAGTCAACCGGTGAACCAAAATCAAAAAGTCAACATAAGTCAAATGGTCAACCTAACCATGGCGCAATTATCTTTAATTAATATCATTAATCATATCTCTCATTCTCATTAGGGTTTGGAAAAAGTCAACGGTCAACAACCCTAATGAGAATCCTCTGCCTCTGTCAACTGTGCATACACACCCGCATCCGTGTTCTGAGGAACAGGCATACAATGAGACAAAACCAATCCCAAAACAAATACTAGGATCTGGTTTAAACCAAAGCCCGCTAGTAATAACTGCCCGGGTACCAAACGTGCACAAGTGCGCGGATGTGAACGAACCCCGTCGCAAAACCATGCGACCTCTACTCTGTTTTGCTCAAAGGCGAATAACCCTCTGTGTGGGACTCTAAAGACTCGACACTACGCTGGCAGTGGGTTTAACCACAGGCCGCAAGCGGTACTAGCTGTACGTAACGGTCCCCAGGTAGATACCGATAAGAAGACTGATGAGGCGAACCCATCCGAACTCCTACTGAGCCTGAATGTGAAAATCTCCGTACAGTCCGGTCTGTTCGTCTGAGAGTATCGCATGTCGGGCCTAGGGGGCGGTAAACGTCAGTCCCCTAATAGAGGTACAAGTCATGTCGGAGTGTAGCTCAGAACACCCTGAGATAACACTGGAAACGCTACCAGTATATCTCGCTTGCCCTGGCCAGGGACTTTGTGTAATGGCTCTCCTAGACACAGCGCGATATCAACCCCCAATACCGGGAGAGACAAATCCTGTCTAACCGTCACTGCCTCTAAGTGCTTCGGGACTGCACCTAACTGCTACCTGTTTGCACGACTCATTTGAGCCGTGGTAGGGTAGCAATCTAAGAACAGTGGGAACACACTCGAGGCGAAGTGACAGTGTCAAGTCAACGGACTAAGCTGTACTCATGTCACCTGGGAACTGATAACTGACGATAGGTATAGTACCAACCAACAGTTCCCGACGAGTCCTGTCCAGTGTACTCGTAACCTAACGAGCACCCGCATACTATCTCAAGTACGACGTACTAATGGCTGTGGGACAGACCATCTCCCCTGCTGGGATGAGAAGCGCATACGCTAGTCTACTCCGGAGTATCGATGCCCCGTCTCGATAATCCTACGACTAGAGACCTGTATAAGGATGTGCTTGTAGATTACCCAGCCTCCACTAGTGTGACTGCCATCACAACGCTGGTAATCAAGCAAAGATCCTAAGGGCTCCACTAATGTGTATAGGCGATATGCTAAAAGAAACACATGCACACATTAAAGTAGAAACAAACCAAGTAGCATACTACCATTTTGAGCAAGATTGTCTATACAACTGTGAATATCCCAAGCTTCCATTAAGTAATATACAAACTAGTATGATACAGTAATGGCCTCTAGGGCATATACATTAACATGTACCTATCGCTAATGGTACAATACCCTATAGGTATACAGGTAACTAGCATGTAAGCATGTCAAGGCATATGTGTAAGCATGTAGGTATACATGTATACTATATGTCATATGCATAAAGAAATATGAATCAGTGTCTCAATATTCCTAACCAAACAATATCATATAGGTATGTGTGTTGTGCGTGTCATGGCAATTATTGACGGTGTGTGTGGCATACAATTAGTGCTCGTGCAACATGAGCCGTCAATAATAGTGCAGTGTCCTAAGGGTACAAGTCCAAGCACAACAAATAACTAAGTAATAAGGTATATGCGCAACTCTATATCCGTATACTTCTAACTAAATAGTCATGTCATCTGATCTAGCCCAGACGCATAACGCCATGCGGGCGATCCCCCTGTAGATGTTAAATCTACTCACCAACGCTCCTGGCTAAGTAAAACCTACCACCTGCTTCCCCTTCTTCGCAGCGTCCGAAGTCCCCGCCTGCGAACCTAAAACATAAAACAATATAACAACTATATATTAGCAAACGACCAATAACACGAACGACTATGTTTTACCGACACACCAACTCCAAGTGTACTCACAAGTGTTCGTCAAGTGGTTAACGCGTGTAGCGACACTATGAAACCAACTCAAGAGCAAAAGCTACACAAAAACAAGAACGATATCGGCACAACCCTAGCTAGGAATGCAAAGAGACACAACTACCAAGCCTAGACGCTGATCGTACCGATAGCGCATTCACAACACAAGTCTAAAGCTAACACAATTCTAGCGATATCAAACATCTTAAAACAGTTTAACTAAGTTATCCAAACCACTTCCATAATTTTAAACTCGCCCAAATAAGTTTTAGAAAAACCTAGTAAGCAATATATCATTTTATCACAAAACTACAACTTTTTACCAAACTAGCATTTACAAATATCACTAAAAAGCAAGGTTAAACCATTTAAACCTTTACTACAATTTTAAAACTCACTTAATTAGGATTAGTAAAAGTTTAGTTTGCTAATTAGCTTAATTAACCAATTAGGAAAATATAATTTAACAAATTAGCAAGTTGGTTTAGTTTTCATTTGTCTAAAATTATCAACAAACCATTTCACTAATCAAAACCCTAATTTGATTATCAAAACCCATTCTAGAAATTTCAAAACTTGCATATTAATGCTTTAAATTAACAACCAATAAGCTAGTTTAAAGTATTAGAACAACAATTAGAGATTAGGGTTAGGCTTTTATACCTCAAACTTGATTCTAAAACTTGCAAGAGAAAACCAAGATAGCCTCCAAAATGCTAACTTTTGGGAAGAACCAAGATAGTTTAGTGAAGAAGAATAATGGGTATTGATTTATTTTTGAGTTTGTGTGATAAATTTTGGATTTTTGATGATTTTTTTGAAGCATAAGAGTGAAGAAATGAGATGAGAAAAGAGAAGGGCAGAAGTGGGAGGGGGTTCGGCCAAGGCTAGTAAGAGGTGGAGGTTTGAGGAATTTTGTAGAAAAATCTAGAAGGAAATTACAATAATTGCATAATAAAACAAAAAAGCTTTAATCCACCTCATTCTTTCTTTTAAAAATTCATTTTAAATCCTAAAAATCTAGATATTTTGGATGGATGGTTAAAAACTTAATCTAGTGATTAACTTAGCACAAATCCATATTTGTAGTTATTAACCCAAACCAAAAAAGTAATTACCACAAATAAAGTGCACAAATAAAGCATTAAAATAATATTTTAATTAGGGAAGAATTCTATGTGAACCAAAACTTCCTATTGACCCCCAAAGCCCGCGCACTAGCTTCATTCTAGCTAAACTAGGTACCGACAAGTCTATACAGAAGTTTGATCACAATCGAGTTAAAACGGAAAACACCAAATATTTTACCCTAAAAAAGGAAAATTTGCAAAACGATTTCTAAAACGTTATAGATATGAACATAGCAAGTATATCATGGCATGATGTAGCAATTCTAATGTGTAGTGACATAGCAATTTTCGATGATGAAGTGTGTGAGCCGGCAAATCTGTGTAAGTATAACATACGCATCATCGACAATGGTGTAGGTGTACTAGCACAGGTATATGTAATGCAATGAGAATAATATGAATGTAGCATAAATTAAATCGTCAGCTAAATACTATAAGGTATACGTATCTAACATGACCGAGTCGGTGAATCTATCAAACGGCATCCTCTAGTCAAGGGTATAGATCAATCATCATAATGCTCATCACGTACAGCAAATCATCATACGACGGTATTAAACAATTAGGGATCCTATCAACCTATATGATAATGAGGGTACGTACCTAACGTCTCGTACGGCTTATCACTCAAGATTCACAACATTATCCATATATATATACATATCTCTCAGGTCTCATCCGTATCTATCTCAGATCGTGGGACCGGTAAAGGTATCAACTATCACATATTGACTCGCATCTATATAACGGCATATTACACCAAGTCATCATATCACATCGTATACTCTTTTCATCACATTAAGATCTCATATCAAGTCATCATACATATACATTCTATCCTATACATCTAATATCATGCTACTGTAGAACTCATACTTATTCTAATGTATCTACATATCCATAAGTCGTGATTCACATTCACTTTTCATATCCCTAAAACTTTCATCTCTAACTATCTTTTAATCATATCCCTAGTTTCAAAATCTAGGTTTCTACGATTGCATCCTATAGATCAATTTCCATTAAAATTTGCAAGGGTGCTATACGCCATCCACCCGAATTCCCCAGTAGATATAGATCTACTCACCTAGATCCTTGCTTGCCGAATTCGATGACGCCATCCATCGTCGTCTCGGAATCCACGCGAAGGTACCTACAATATCAACACATATCGCAATACCATTAAAATCAAGTCCGGAAAATCAATATGGCACACGGTGCGCTCATAGGTTAGAACCTATAGCCTACGCGTGCAAAACAACCAAACAAATCTTTGTTGTTGACGTACAAACGCCCAACAACCAAATACAATACCAAATACCAAAACCAAGCATTCCGAAATATGTAAAACATAACTAAAATCACTCACAATAGCTCCCAGATTCTCTCTCATGTAAAATGGGGATAAACAAATAGTACTATGGAGTGTGTGTGTTACTGGAACAACCTAGACACCAACCATCACTATTTGGCCGTCCACATAGCCCCAAAATCCGGCGAGCTCGGCCCATTAGTGAGGGAATGGGCTCGTACTTGCAGGGTGGCTTCCTACTCGTCCAATTAGGTCTCTAGAGTTGTTTGTTTTTCTCATAAACTTCCCAGGTCATCCCAGATTCGCTGCAGGCCTTAAGGTTTCACAAAACCGATACGGAACAATTCTAACATCGTGTATCGGGTTCTAAACTCAATTCTAGGTCAATAGAACACTCTCTAAGGCTTGTATACACTTCCTACACCTCAATTGGCCACTTGACAGCAACTTATAATTTTCCAAGATCACAAACCTATTTAACTCAAATTCTTAACTAAAAATACGATATTTAACTCTAAAACTAAACTAGAGTGTATGGATTACCTTATTTGCAACCAAAGAACTTTCTTGAGTTGCCCAAGTCTCCAAATTCCAAACTTGAAAGGTTCTAAGGGTTTAGAATGGTGTTGTGCATGTTTTATGTGAAGGCTCCCGCTTCGCTTGACCAATTCCTCGGAGTCGAACACTCTTCTCTTCCCAGCACCCTCCAGCATTGCGGCTAATCGGCTGCATAGGATTTTGGCTAGGAATTGGAGAGGATGCATGGGGGTAGTGAGGGAATGAAGGAGATTAAGAAACATGGAGAACAATGGAGGGGATGAGGGAAAATGGGCAGCCAAGTATACCCTTAGGCTCACTCTCTCACTCTCAAAATATCTCCCTACACTCACCTCTCTCTCAAAATATCTAATCTCTTTTGTTTCTTTCACAAAATATCTCATGCCATCAATCTTTATTCCATTCACACTCAAACTCTATATTTTCTTGTTTTTCTTTTCTTTTATCATTTCCTTTCTCCTTCTCTATGTCACAAAACTCACAAACACATACATATACACACATGCACGTGACATGGTGCAAAATCATGAAAATATAAAAACACGGATTTTATCCAAAATCCGATCAATATCATTAAAATAAATAAATCATATTAAGCTCCGATAAATTTCCAAATATTGGTATATACATATACCACTTTACGAAAACCACAATTTCGTAAATCGGGTAGTTTTCGTGAAATATATTATTTTAATATTAAATTCCAAAAATAATATTTTATATTTTCTGAAATGATACAGGGCCCAGCCGTTCGGTCACCCCGGGGGTTCTCCGGGGTTCCCAAGCACCACCTCGCAGCTTCTCAGTTCAAACCGTAAGCCTACGGGGTGTGCAAACATTTCAAACTTTCAGTTTTCGAAACTGTTTTTGTCGGCAGTTTATGCATGACTAAAACAGAGAATTTCTAATGTCGCAAAGAGTTAACTAAGGCCATGATACCATGTTTGGTTACTCCAGTGCCCTGGCCATCAATCCGTGGCCAAACGCGGAACAAAAATTTAATAAACCGGCGCTAACGGAAACCGAGTCTACGGATCGACCATAAGCCCTAGATAACAAAAACATGCAAAGGGTTAGAGTGATTATACCGAACAATCCGTGTCCTATAGTCTTCAACCTATGTCCTAAGCTCCTCGCGGCTTTCTCGATCAGGTTTGATCTCTGGTCTCCCCACATCGAAGAAGATCCACGTCGAGGATTAGTAATACGGGCTCCGGCCTAAAAAACCGAAGCAACTCGGGTATCTAGTTTGCTAGCCTAGATAGCCAAGATGAAGTAGAGAGTGTGTGTGATTACTTTGTCTCAATACACCCAAGGATTCTCAACTCATCAGAAGGTTTGGGTGGAGGTTGAAGAAGATGCCATGAGTGAAGAGTGTGAGCTCATGAAAAAGCAAGTAAAGAAAATTGTGAAGTGTTGTATGATCTTTTGTGAGCTTGAGCAACTAAAGAAAACCCCCACCAAAAAAAGATATGCCCACCTCACACACAATCCTCACTAGAAATATCTTAGCCAAAACAAAAACCCATCATGCCACCATGACTCATCACCATGAGTCACATGTGCACATGCATGAACCATGAGTCACACTTTCAACATATAAACATTTAACCTAAATGTTTATAACAAAAAGAAATGGCAACTCTAAAGTAATCTAGTAACGAATTACAAGAATACCCCCCATCCGTATATACTTACCTGCATCTGTATTCCGACTGAATACGAATACAACGAGACGAAAATAATCCAACAATATAATACTAGGATCCAGCTTAAACCAAAGCCCACTAGTATTATCGGTTCGATAATGATCAGTGCACTAGTGCACGTATCTGATCGAACCCTGCCATAAAACCATACGGCCTCTACAACGTTTCGCCCGAAGCAGTGAAACCCTCCGTGTGGGACTCTAAAGACTCGTCAATACGCTGGCAGTGGGTTTAACCACAAGCACGTTAGTGGCACTAGCTGTACGTAACGGCTACCCAGGTATTGAGTGAAAGGGAGGCCAACGAGCAAACCCATCCTGAAACCCCTACTGAGCCTTACAGTGACAATATCCGTACAGTCCGGTCCGTTCGTCTTTGAGTATTGCATATCGAGTCTAGGGGTGGATAAAGTCAGACCCTTAATAACACGACATTTAGTGTCGGTATGAAGCCCATCACCACCTGAGAAACTACTGATTCGAATCAGTAATTCTCGACTACCTTGGCCAAGGATTTTTGGTGATGGCCACCAGTGCACACCGCGACATCAACCCCAAAAACCGGAAAAGACGAATCCCCTGACGATCTGCTCACTGCCTCCATGTGGCTCGGGACTGTACTCAACTAAAACCTGTTTGCACGATTCCTTTGAGCCGTGGTAGGGTAGTAATCAAAGCACAGTGGGAACTCACACGAGACAAATGACGATCTCAGGTCGATAGACTAACCTGTACACATGTCACCAGGGAACTGCTATCTGACAATAGGTATAATACCAACTAGCATGTTCCCGGCTAGTCCGTCCGGTGTACTCCCAATGAGCACCTGTATATAGCTTAGGTGAACCAACTGACACTAATGGCTTGTGAGTCCGGCCACCGCCCCTCGTCGGGGTCTCGATCCATATAAACTAGTCTACTCTTGGAGTATTGATGCCCAGTCTCGAAACTCCTATAACTAGGGACACTTTAAGGATGTGCTTATAGACCACCCAACTCTCACGTATATGATCGCCATCATACTTCTGGTAGTCAAGCATGAATCCTAATATCCACATGTAATAGTAATCTATAATGTCTCCTGAAGCATGTACACGATGATAAAGACAAACCAGATAGCATACTATCATCTCAAGTAAAACTGTCCTACCAGTATAGGTCCTCCCTCAATCATTGCAATCATGTGCCTGCGGTCCAATAATTGACTTATGGGCACTATAGACAACAATGAAAAACATTAATAAGACTAATTTTAAGAAAAGAAATCTAAAGATGTTGTAGAATAAAATTTTTCAAAAAGGCAGCTTTAGTTCTTGCTTTGCATAGTGGTATTCCTTGATGAATATCCAGCACCTCATTCGATGAGGAATGAGCCTAGATATTTTCACCGGGAGTGACCTCTTTAGCAAAACTAGCAAATACTACAACCTACTCGGTTTGTTTTGAAAACTACTCGATTTTTAAAAGCGGAGCTTAAACCACTCCTTTTCAAATCACTAGATTTTACAACGATATCAAGTTCATTACGTTAAAAGTTTTCATTAAAACCATTCGTAGCCCCCGCCATTTTTGGAAGTAGAGTACTTAGTATTCGTGCTACGTTTGTTGACTATAGTTACGGAAAAGTGTACGGTAGCTAAGTGACATCTTCCTATAAAGCATATGATGCGATCGATTAGGACATTCATACGACTTTGTTGAACATAGTTAAGGGTCATACGAATGGGTTTAAATCAATCATGAAATGACGGGTAGAACTTGACTAGCACTTATGATTTGTTGACCATAGTTAAGGACATAAGACTCTAGGGGTAAAAACTATATCGGGAATTTCAAGTGTTGAAATTTGCAATGAGATTGCATACCTTCTATTTGATAGTTGGATCCCGATCCCACTTTGAGTAATAGTTACTCTCAGAAGAATTTTGCACTTTACAATTAGTTAATCCAGTAGGTGTCTAGAAAGGTGTCAACGGGGTTATGTCTTTAGGGAAACGAGGTTTATTTTAATTAGGTTCGCCAAAGCACGGAGAACCTCCCTCGTAGTACCGACACTAGCCTGGCTGACCGGTTAGCGAACTTGTAGAATGTAACTAATCCTGGCTAATTTTATTTTTATGGTTTGAAGGAAAATTTGATAAAAATAGTAGGAGACATCGATTAGATAAGATAAAAAACCCAGTCTAATCATGCAAGAGCTATCGCGGAGTGTTTTCTTTTCACTCTCCTAATGGCAGATACCAATGACAGGACATAAGCTACTATTAAAGAAAAATAAACTAACGGGACCTAATTTTAAAGACTGGCTGAGCTAATTGAATATTGTTCTTACTTATGATAAAATTTCATACGTCCTTACTGCTCCAGCCCCTCCCCTCCCAAGCCCTGATTCCTCTGTTGCGGATAAGGAAATCCGCAAGATTTGGGATATCGACTGCGCTACAGCCAAATGTCTCACGCTAGCTGCGATGGACAATGTACATCAAAAGCAGCATGAAAAGAAGGATGTGCAATCCATCTTTTTCCATACGAAGGAGTTGTATGGGGAGCAATCTCGTGCTCTTCGCTACGAGGCCTCGAGAAAGCTGTTTCAAATGAGGATGGCTACTGGTACATCTATAGGAGATCTTGTCCTAAAGATGATAGTCTTATTGAAGAACTAGAGGACCTGGGATAGACGATGGAGAATGAACAATATGTTGATATAGTTCTACAGTCTCTCCCCGCTGCCTATGCTCAGTTTATAGTGAATGTCAACATGCATAATTTGGAGAGATCACTTCCTGAACTTCTCAATATGTTGAGAAGTGCAGAGAGCACGCTAAAAGTGGTGAAAACTCCCTCTCTAGTTGTTGGGCAATCTTCCTCTTCCATCACAAAAGCTAAAGCTAAGGGAAAGAAGAAGAAGAAACCCATCAAACTGAGAGGTGGAGTTAAAAAGGCATAGGGGAAAGACAAGTCAGGGGCTGTGGGATCAGGAAAAGGGGAATGCTTCTACTGCCACAAGTCAGGACACTGGAAAAGGAACTCTTTTGAGTACCTCACCGATCTCAAGAAGAAGCAGCATGTTGATGCTTCCACTTCAGGTGTGTATGTTACCGAAAACTATTTTTCTATAAACTCTACTCCTGGGTATTAGATACCGGTTCGGGATCTCATATATGCAATTGTGTGCAGGGATTGAGAAATAGGAAGGTTTTGAAGAAAGATGACCATACTCTCCGTGTTGGAAATGGATCAAATGTTCATACTGTATCCGTGGGAGAGTATCATCTGTGGTTGCCTTCAGGGTCTATATTTGTTTTGAACTCATATTATTTTGTGCCATCTATGTTGTGTAATATAATATATGTATCTTTGTTGGACAATGAAGGATATAATTTTGTCTTACAAAGTAATGTTATGAACATTAATCTAAATCAACAGTTGATTGGGTATGGTACATTAAATAACGGAATCTACGTCCTGAATCAGCACATAGTTTTTAACATACAACACACAAACAAAAGAAAGATTTCAGAGAAAAATGAAGCTTTCATTTGGCATTCTAGACTTGGTTATATTAACGAAATAAGACTAACCAAGCTACATAAAGATGGAGATTTAAATCCGTTTGAATATAAATCTTATGCGACTTGTTAGTCTTGCATCAAGGGTAAAATGACCAAAACTCCGTCTACTGGACACGGAGAGAGAGCTACTGAACTCTTAGGACTCATACATAGTGATGTATGTGGACCAATGTTTATACATGCAAGCAGCGGTTATTCATACTTCATAACTGTAACGCCTTGAA
Organism: Agapanthus africanus; assembly: GCA_030015575.1. Taxonomy (NCBI): domain Eukaryota; kingdom Viridiplantae; phylum Streptophyta; class Magnoliopsida; order Asparagales; family Amaryllidaceae; genus Agapanthus; species Agapanthus africanus. The sequence goes on from CM057337.1 coordinate 406,922,106, forward strand.
AAGTCGTTTTGGTGTTTTCCTGAAAATCGGTGAAAATTCGGTATTTTTCCGTAAACCGTCTTTTTTGTTATTTTGCAGTTTAGGACTAATTATACCTAATTTGGATAGGTAATTGCTAGTTTTTAGTAGCAAATAGGTTACTTATGAAATTCTGGCCGTTTAAAAATTTTCCCTAATTTTTCAATTTTTAATATTATTTTAAGCCGGTAAGAAAATATATTAAATTAGCGATAAATACAAATTTAAATGGGCTAAATTTAAGCTTTAAAATCATGTTAATTAAAATCTAGTTGTAACATAAATTTTTAGTATTTTATTTTAAGTTTTAACTAATTTTTATTATAGAAAACGAAATTTATTGAATTTAAGCTAAAACTTGCAATTTTGGACTTGTAGGGGGTCTTTTTGCATAGAATTTCCTTGTAAAATCTCTCTCACTCACTCCCCTCCTCTAGGCCGGCCCCACCATCAGCAGGTCAAGAAATTTCCTTGCCTCACTTTGACTTTAATCATGTGATGAAATGAGGTGTTTTAAAAGGGTTTTTAATATGTTAATTTTGGAGGTATGGTGTACTTGTTAGGAGAGGGGTTTGACTTTGTTTTTTCACACAAATCACACACACACCTCCCCTTCCCATTTCTGGCCAAGAGCAGCTCCCCCCCTCCATTATTTTTTTTTCCTTCTCTTTTCTCTCATTTTCTTCAAGAAAATTCCAAAAATTCAACAAAAATCAACAATTTCCTTCACAATTTCAAAGCAAAACCTTATTCCCTCTCTTCTCTAACCTAATTGGTTCAAATCTTGGAGAAAGATAGCATCTTTGGAGGCATATTGTTCTTGCTAGATCTCTAGTTGAGGTATAATTTCAATCCTTGGCTAATTTGTAGTTTAAAGTGTGTTAATTAGAACTTGAAAGTGTTAATTTTAGTGCTAATTTCTAATCTAGTTTTTTTAGTTCATGGCTTGAATTTTAATTAGGGTTTAGAAAACCATTATTAGGTTAATTAATTTATTTTGCTATCTAGTGTTTTTCTAACCTAAATCTAAGAGGTGAACTTGCTATTGGGTTTCAAATTAGTGTTAGTTTAAGTTTTTCTAGTATGGTTTTTTAATTGCAATTGCTATTGATAAAAATCAAGAAAGGGTTGGTTGTGGAATATAGGTTTTGAAGCATAGTTAATGTGTTGAAATTTTGTGTAGTGGCTATCTAATGGTGTGACTTGGGTGATTATGCTAGGTTGTAGTCCTTTTTATCGCAAAACGGCGATGTTGCGCCGATTTTTGGAATGTTTGTGCTTACTAGTTTTGTTATAAAAATTATGTGATGAATTATTTTTGATATCTTGATGATTGTATTGGCTTATCCTATGACATTTAGGATGTGTGAGTGCGGATTTTTGAGTGATCGGGTTTTAGCTTTGCCGGGCGACCAAATCGACGATTTTAGTTAGTTTTTGCGATTTTCGCGTGTGTTCCGCCCACCTTGTGCACGTTGTACCTAGCTTGTGAACGTTAGTATTTTCATTTGGTATTTGCGTCGTTCTTGATATGTAACCTTATGTTTGGTATTGATGTAAATTCCAGGTTCGGTCACGGAGACGTCAGACGCGGCACGAAAGGGGAAAGCGGTGATTGGACGTGACTAGCTAGGGATTCCGGTGAGTAGATGTAACATCTACGGGGGACTATCGTTGGATGGCGCAAGCCGCCCGATAGTTTTGGTAGCTTAAAAAGATTCTTAGTAATGTTAGTAATTAGGGGTGTAATACTTGTATGATTATTTGCTACATCCATGCCTTATATTGACATACATATGCGAACCCATTCTATAGGACACCTGTACCATTGCCAGGGTTTTTATATGCAGCACAAGCACTATTCATGCTTACACACACGCCCTGGTAATTTCCATGCCACCACACTAGATAACCTATAATTTGAAACCTTTTACTATAATTGATGCTTTAATCTGTGCTATTGCCTTTAATTCTTTAAAATGAAATCATAAGATTGCTAATCATGTGCATGTACTTCATCATGTTATTTGTTCATGCCTAGTCTATCAATCATACATCGCAACTTGATTATTGAAACCATATGCATTCATTATCATTGGCATATGCATTTATGAGGATTTCTTGAGATTTTGTGATATTTCTGGATTTCGGGGGAAAGCCGCAAAATTTCTAAACTTACTATATTTTTAAATATGAAAATTGCGGTTTTCTAGTGATGTAAGTGTCGTCCACCATGAGTTTGCTGTGGTTTTCGAGACCCGTTTCAAGGAGTTGTATGAACCGTCTCGGGTACATGGTGGGCCGGGTAAGGTACCCCGGGGCAAGAAGCTCGTGGTGCTGACGATGAGCCTGGCAGGGGACGGATTACTTACCGGTGACTGTTTGGGACGGCGGATATCCATAGGATACCGACCGTGGCCGCGAGATGATGAGATAGTGATATTGAGATGGGTCAGCCGGATGGCTGAGGCCAGAGATACTATGACATGGATATATGAGATTTGTGATGGTTTTGAGGTGTCGTTGCTGGACACAGGTTCTTGTTGATTCTATTGGTATTGTGCTGGTATTTTAAAAGAGATTCCTAAAGAAAAAACATGATTCTTATACTTACACATTCAGATCATGAGTTGATTCGCATTGCATTCATACCTGCTAGTATATTCATAATGCATACATACCTGCTATTATGTCCTGCCTTACCTGTATTTTAGATGCTAGGATGCTTGTGTGCATGCATTCGATAGCCTGTGTAGATGTTATTTATTACTCACGAGTTGGCAACTCACCCCCGTTGTACCACAGCCTTTTGCAGGTCCGCTCCGTCAGTACAGTAGCGGCGGGCGCACTTGCCTCTTTTGCCTGGACTCGAGGTTTTGCTCTTAGGTGGGTTATATTATTATTTTTGTACCACCTGGTATATTCTTTGTATCTAGTGTACTCCATCTACTGTATCTACCAGTATTGTTGTATATTGACCTAGAGATGAGACTGTGAGATTTGTGGACTTTTTATGCTGTATTTTGGGGTCGAGCTCACTTGAGTCGACATGCTGTTTTTCTCATGCTTCTTTATGATTATTTTGCATGTTGTTTTATATTGCGTGGGATTTGTGACCGCCTTGTGGCGAAGAGCTAGCTCCCGCTTGGGGATGCCATATTTGTTGGATTTATATATATTCTTGTTGTACCCATTTTGGGGGCCAGTATTTACAAAAGAGACTCTGCGGAAATTTTCGGAAAAATTGATATTGTTTTTAAAAAGGTTTTATATGACTTATTTGATAAACTCGCTTTCAATTGATTGGTTTTTCTTCACTCTTTTTCTTATTTGGTTTTGGTTTCTGGGCTTTGGCTTACTTATTTTACGGACGTCTTGAGACGTTTCGTAAACTTAAGTGCCAGTCACGTTCCGTACCCTGCGGGTCGTGACAATAACTTTTACTGATGATCTATCGAGATTTGGACACGTGTTCTTGTTGAAACATAAGTCTGAAGCTTTCGAAAAATTCAAGGAGTATAAACTTGAAGTATAAAAACAAACTGGATTGAGTATCAAGAAACTTCAATCAGATCGATGAGGAGAGTACTTAAGTACAGAGTTTCTAGATTTCCTAAAAGAGAATGGGATTCTCTCTCAGCTCACTCCTCCGTACACACCACAACACAACGGTGTCTCAGAACGGAGAAATCGTACCCTATTAGATATGGTATGCTCAATGATGAGTGATGCTGAGTTGCAACTTTCTTTTTGGGGGCATGCTTTAGAGACTGCAGTATATCTATTAAACAGGGTTCCGACCAAATCCGTGCCTACCACTCCATATGAGATATGGTATGGGAAGATACCATCTCTTAAATGAGTTAGGATATGGGGTTGTCCTTCTTATGTTAAAATGCTGAATCCATACAAACTCGAGACACGATCGGTTTTGTGTAAATTTGTGCGATATACGAAACATTCATATGGATATCTTTTCTACCATAAGGAGGAACAAAGAGTGTTTGTTTCTCAATATGCCACATTTTTAGAAAATGAATTTTTTACAAATGATACTATTGGCAATACGGTAGAACTGGAAGAAATTTTACAACCACAAATAACTATTAACGATTTGGTTGAACCTGAAGTTTCAATAGAACCCAACGAGCATCATTCACTCCATAGATCTAATAGAACTTCTCGCCCACCAGATAGATACTATGGTTTTCTAATTGATGGTGATAGAGAAGATTGTATCATTGATGATGATGACCCTACTAGTTTTCAGCAAGCTATCACGAGTAGTGACTCGGTGAAATGGCTGGAGGCCATGCGATTCGAAATGGAATCCATGCACACCAACAAAGTATGGACTTTGGAGGTCGCACCTTCTGGAGTAAAACCCATAGGGTGTAAATGGATCTTTAAGAAAAAGATTGGTGTGGATAGATAGCTAGAGACCTATAAAGCTAGGCTTGTGGCGAAAGGATTTCGTCAAAGACCTGGATTGGACTATGATGAGACTTTTCTCCAGTTGCAATGCTTAAATCCATTCGAATTATACTTGTTATTGCTGCTTACTACGACTATGAAATCTGGCAGATGGATGTTAAAACAACATTTCTAAATGGTGATTTGGATGAATACGTTTTTATGGATCAGCCGAAGGGCTTCATTGACAGTGGGAGCAGCGAAAAGGCATGCAGGCTGCTTAAATCCATTTATGGATAAAAGTAGGCATCACAGAGTTGGGACATCTGCTTTGATGACACAATTAAAGAGTTTGATTTTATCAAAAATGTAGATGAACCTTGCATTTATAAAAATATTGTAGGGAGTACAGTCATTTTTTTCGTATTGTACGTGGATGACATTCTCTTGATAGGAAATGAAGTTCCTATGCTACAATCGGTCAAACTATTCTTATCGCAAATATTCTCCATGAAGGACCTGGGTGATGCCTCGTACATTCTAGGCATTAAGATCTATAAAGATAGGTCTAAGAGATTGTTGGATTGTCCCAATCAAGATACATAGACACTGTACTAAAGAGGTTTAGTATGGAAGTTTCCAAGCGAGGTAATTTACCCGCTTGTTATGGGATCACCCTCTCCAAAGAGATGTCTCCAAAGACTGATGAAGAGAGGGATCGCATGAGCATTATACCCTATGCTTCGGCGGTAGGATGTATATGTTAGTTATATGTATGCCCTAGAGGCCATTACTGTACATTGGATGTATATTGTAGTGGATGCTGGGACATATATAGGTAGGACTTTCTTGCTCGACATGATAGTACGCTATCTGGTTGCTCTTTATCTTAACGTGTATACCTTCTGTCTCTCTGATTACATGTTGATAAAGCCCTTAGGATGTGTACTCGACTTCCAGGACTATGATGCAGATCATACTAGTGGGGCCTGGGTAGTCAATGAGTACATCCTTCATTGTTCCTAGTCGTGGGAATATCGAGACGGGGCATCGATATTCCAGAGTAGACTAGCGTATATCTTCTCGACCCATGTGATGGGCGATGGATGATCCCATATCCATTGGTGTTTGACATCGGAGATGGTATGCGGGTGCTCAGTGCAGACTGGGTACACTGAACGGACTCGCCGAGAACTCCCAGATGGTATTATACCTCACGTCAGATGGCAGTTCTCTGGTGACACTGGTACAGCTTAGTCTGTTGACCCGAGATCGTCATAGAGTCTTGTGTGTCTCCCACTGTGCTTTGATTTCCACCCTACCACAGCTCTACTGAGGCGTGCAAACAGGTGGTTTTTGGGTACAGTCCCGATTCACATGGAGGCAATGAGCGATAGGAGGGGATTCGTCTCTCCCGGTATTGGGGGTTGATGTTGCGCAATGCACGACTGGCCATAACAGGAAATCCCTGGCCAGGGTTGCAGTGATATACTGGTAAGAGTTATCAGTAGTTACACGATAGTTATGGACCCTACGTCGGCATGACTTATCGAGCTATTGGGGTCTGACGTTTACCACCCCTAGGCGAGATATGCGACATATCAGACGAACAGACCGGACTGTACGGTAAGTGTTACTGGTTGGATTCACAGGAGTGTGAGCGGGCTTGCTCGTCGATCTTCTGATCGCTCAATACCCGGGTGGCCGTTACGTTTAGCAGACCGCTTGCGGCTTGTGGGTGTTTGATATGATCATCATCTGCTGCCGGCGTATTGACGGGTCTTTAGAGTCCTACACAGAGGTTTCCTGGCTCAAGCGAAACGAAATAGGAGCACATATGGGATATGTGCGGGACCGAGAATAATGCGTGTATGTGATACCGTATTTCATTCTCGCGATGTATGTGTCGAATGGTTGTATGAGATATAACCTGGTTATCGAATCAAGGATTGATTCGATAAGTCGATACATTGGATACTAGCCGGTTATATGCGACATGACCGGATCGTTAAATCAAGTGTTGATTTAATGATTTAATGTAGAATTATATATTTGATATATTACTTTGCATCAACTAGTATTGGTTCACTTTAAATGGATTTTCTCACTTGAATTGTGCAAGTTGTATATGTGATATACATTTGTGCACATGATTGTATCATGTTTGATGATACATGTTTACTTGGTTAAGTGTAAAGAATTAAACCATGGTTAAGTTTATGATTAGGGTTTTCTTTTTTCTTACTTATTTATTTATTTATTTATTTTGGAAAAGATGAGAAAAGAATGGTTGCTATTTTTGTTTTTAGTTGAAGTTTCATGAAGCATTGACTAAGTCACCATTCTTGTCTCATGCTTAACCCTAACCATCCAAGTTAACCATGGTCCATTCTCTACAATTAACCAAGGGTTAATATATGATAAGTATTGATTTATTTATCCAATAATTCAACACTTATCATATCTTCTTCTTCATCTTCATCTTCTTCTTCCATGAAGAAAGCTTGCTACATCAATGGCAAGTGATGAAAAAGTGTGAGAAATCCAATTCTAAAGTGAACCCACTTCCTATTTCTTCATCCTCTACCTCTTGCCAAGTAGTATAGGGTGTTTCCTTCACAAGTTTTCATGGCTTGGTGAAGGTGGAGCTTGATCTAGTGATGCCTCGACGTAGATCATCTTCGGCACGTTGTCGACGACCTAGCCCGCCTTTTTCTCCGATGAAACCACCGTGAGAGTCATGGTTTGATTTGGACAGCGGAGAGGACTTCATCACGAAGCCTAGGAGGTGGAGGACCGGATCTACAAAGGTTGTAGCCCCTTCCCTTTAGCTATATTTCCGTTTACTTGCTTGCATCGCCTATATATCTAGTTGACGATCCGTATTAGGGTTTGTAGGCACCCGTAAAATTTGATTTGTGCATGTTTGATCACTTGTGAGACTCCATTAGAGTGCCTAGGAACCCTACAGTGGTATCAGAGCCTAGCTAGAGCCTTAGGCGATGCGTAGACGGAGTTAGAAGTCCGATCGACCCAAAACCCCGACTTTAAAATGCTCTCTGGACAATTCTGTAAAATGTGGATTTTTGTAGATTAAAAATATGCAGAAAAATCAGCAGGTGATTGTAAGGGTTACTGCAAAATTCGATGGCCTAATTGCTTAAAGGCGCCGCGGATCCGCGGCATGAGCATGCTCATGCGGCGGTTCCGCGGCAGTTTTGTCTTGTTGTGCATCGAAGTTTGCACCATAATTCTTAGTAAGCAGTGCTGGTTTTCCTGGGAATATTTTAATATTTATTCCAGAGTTTTATTTTCTGGGTTGTATTGGGAACTCAATGTATCGATCGGATTGTCTAATTTTGTCAGTGTGTTTTTCCGGGTATTTTAGAATATGTTAAAAAGTTCGACCGGATATAAATACCCACTTTTTCCCCTGCCGGGAAATTTCCAATTGTTGGATTTTTCCGTAGTTTAACGACGTTCTAAGTAGTGCAAGTAACGCGATGGACCCTCTAGAAGACAACAAACCTTAACTCGATTATGTGACTGTCTTGAACTGCCCTTTGAACCTTCGGGTTTGGGGCAGTACGGCGTGCCACATGTGAGGCGTTGGCTTGACCCTTCTACGGCTGGACCGTTGGTACCGAGGCACGAACTGAATGTTGTTAGACTTATTTCATGTGTTGAGCTGTATCGGGAAAACTTGGGTGTTCGATTGTTCGATCGAAAAGTTTAGCGTTTTCTATTTATCCGGAATGTGATACAATAATTGGAATTCACAAGTAGTTATGAGATAACGGAATGAATATTATAAACATAGAGGTTTAGTCTCACTTGATCGGTTGCCACGGAGTTTTGATGTGATCAAAAGTCCGTCACAATCACGTAGCGTACGCGGATACTCGCCGGGTAAACTTAATAGACAGCCTCACTCCATAGCCCCGACCAAGTGACTGTAGGAGAACCCCGTCGCCGAAAGCATCCGTTCGGGTGCTCGCGGCAGCGGTGTTCCACCTTGGTGCACTTTGTCGACGGCGTCGGGGGTGCGGCCGCCTACTAAAAGTTTGCGACGAGCATTCGATCAGAATGTCGGGAATCCTGTTGAATTGCCCGACTTGATATTGAAAAGTGTTTTCGATTTTGAGACTAAAATGCGGGGTTTATAATTGTTAGGCATGCGATGTCTAAAGAATTCATTTGGTTAGGCATGCGATGTCTAATGAGATTGCGGATTCCAACTGTTGTAGTTTTACACTTTCTTTTCTGTGACCGTAAGTGTAATATGTGATATCGCCGGTTTCGTTGCTATATGTCAACGACAATTGAGATGCGCATATTTACTTACGTTGATGACATGTGATGTTATGTGTTGCTGGATATGTTATATTGGATCGTCGTGTTTGAATAGCCGGGGTTTTTTTTATGTGAGATGAGTGTTTATCATTTTCATTCATGTAAAAACTTGTATGTAATATTCTTTTATTGGGGCACTTCCAGGTTGCGGAAGATGTCACCGTTGATGTATATTATTTACTTTTCTGCACTAGGATAGACCCAAGGAGGGGAGCACAAGTAACCGAGTTCTAGGGTCCAGTGGGAGACCATCTCGAGGAGTCGAGTCCGGGTCTCCTAACCCTAGAATTGGTAGGGTTGCTTGCCGCTATCGTAGGGGTCTTGGGGTGTGGGACAGGCTATTCATCACGACCATGGAATCCGTGTTTTATACTGGCTCGTATTGAAAACACGGACGTCCTAGTATATCCAATATTTCATATGTTTCTTCTGCTGTGATTTATCTGTGATGTGATCATGTGATGTTCTGTGACAGATATTATATATAGTATATATGATATATTATATAGACGTTGCTTATGTTTTACACCCGCGCTAGCCCTGCCTCGCTCTGGCGTTAGTTACCTAACCTAACGGTGCAGACGGGACATCGAGGCGAATGCGGATGGCATAAGCGTACGTTATATTTATCTGTGATGTTTAGGTGGAATTAAATGATGGGATATTCATTAATGAGATTAATGAAAGAAAATAAACCTAATTGATGTTGTGGAATCGAATTTCAAAATAAAACAGGTAGCTACAGTTCTTGCTTTGCATCGCGGTGTTCCTTGTAGAACATCCTGCACCTTATTCGATGAGGAATGGACCGAGATCCCTTCACCGGGAGTGACTCCTTTAGCAATAACTGGCAGATGCTACAACCCTCGGTTTGTCATTTGATCGCTTCTATAGTTTCCGCTTTGCACAGTGATATATATGATATATCCCGCACCTCATTCGACGAGGAAAGGGCCGACGATCCCTTCACCGGGAGTGACCCCTTTAGCAAAACTAGAAAAGCCTCGAAAACATTCCATTTAAAAACCATTTGATTCCGCAACGAGATCAAGTTCAAAGCGTTAAAGGTTTTCACAAAAACCATTCGCAACCCTCCGTCATTTTAGGAAGTAGAGTACTTAGTATTCGTGCTGTGTTTGTTGACCATAGTCAAGGCACAGTGTACGGTAGCTAAGTGATGTCTTCCTACACCGCATATGATGCGATTAGTTAGGACAGTCGCGTGACTTTGTTGACCTTAGTTAAGGGTCATGTGGGTGGGTCTAATTAATCACGAAATGACGGGTAGAACTTGACTAGTATTTATGATTTGTTGACCTTAGTTAAGGTCATAAGTGCTAGGGGTAAAAACCATTATCGGGAGTTTCAAGTGTTGAAACTTGCAATGAGATTGCATACCTTCTATATGATAGTTGGATCCCGATACCCACTGCGAGTAATTGTTACTCCTGGGAGAGTTTTGCACTTTGCAATTAGCCGATCAAGTAGGTGTCTAGAAAGGTGTCAACGGGGTTACGCCTCTGGGAAAACGAGGTTTACAGTAATTAGGTCCGTGCGATAGCACGGGGAACCTCCCTCAAAGTACCGACACTGGCCTGGCTGAAAGATTGGCGAACTTGTAGAGTGTAATTAATCCCGGCTAGTCTTTCCTTTTAAGGTTTGAAGGAAGATTTGATAAAAACAGTGGGAGCCATCCTGATTAGATAAAATATATAACCAATCTGATCTTGCAAGAGCGCACGCAGAGTGTTTTCTTCTCTCTCTCTCCAGGTAGCGACCATATCACGCCTTAATCAAGATAATAAAATGGATGTATTGACCGAACCCGCTTGTTATACTGAGCTGGGGAACGTTGGTCCCGCTCCAACTTATAATTGTTATAAGACAGAGCAGGAAATTGGGGAATACCAGAATTCCTATGCCGCCCAAACGAAGAAAGTGCATATGATGCATCTCCTTCGGGTGTGTTCATTACAAAGAACTGTTTCTCAGTATCCTCTGCATCCTGGGTATATGATACCGGATCAGGATCCCAGATATGTAATCTGTTACATAGGGCTACAAAAAGGTAGAAAAACTGAGAACGGGTGATAAGTTTCATGAGGCAGAAAACGGGGCAAGTGTTGCAGCCAAGTCTGTTGGTCACTGTCACCCTGTATTACGAATACATTGATTCTGAACAAATGCTGTTAGATACCGAACCTGATATACAAAATCATATCAGTCTCTTTATTAGTAAAGAAAGGATATAATTTTGTATTGATGGATAATGTTTTGAACATTTCCTATATCAAAAGTTGATCGGTTCAGGCACGTTATCTAAAAGCATAGACGTTCTAAATCAAACTACAGTTCCTAGTATACAGAACACACACAAGAGGAAAAGTTCAGAAATGAACGAATCATTCTTGAGGCATTGTAGACTAGGTCATATCAATGCGACCCGACTGGCTGAAGTTACATTTTAGATGCATATTTAAATCAGTTTGAATTTACATCTTGTGAAACTTGCCAGTCGTGTCACAAAGATAAGATGACCATAGCTCTGTTTATTGGAAACAGAGGAAGAGTTAGTAAACTCTTGGGACTGATACATGATGATGTATGTAAGGTCTCCTGTCTGCACATGCCAGGACTGGTTCTTTATACTTCATTATATTCTCTGATAATCTCTCAAGATTCAGTCGTATGTTCCTGTTGAAACATAAGTCCGAAGCTTTTGAGGTATTCACAGAATATAAGTTGGAAGTAGAGAACCAAAATACGGGTATAAGTATTATGTCCTATGATAAGATTAGGGAGGAGAATACTTGTGCATGGCATTCCTGGACTATTCTAAAAGAAAATGAGATTCTCTCTCAGCATTACTCCTCCGTATAAACCATAGCACGATGGTATATCGGGGCGGAGCAATCACACCCTATATGATAAGGTGTGCTCTATGATGAGTACTACTGAGTTACCTATTTCCTTTTTGGGAATTATGCGCTTGAGAAGCTACATACCTATTGAATAGGGTTCCAATCAAATCAGTTGCCTACCGCTTCATATGTGATATGGAAAGGGAAGAGCCCATGTCTTAAGCTAGTTAAGATTTGGGATTGTCCGGCCTATGTCTAAAAGCAAAATCCGGACAAGCTCGAGGCTAGGTCTGTAATGTAGAACTGGAAAGGTTCCAGCTATACAAACTACAGCAGATAATTTGGTAGAACCAAAGGATTCAGTAGATTCCAACGAACCTCAGCCTCTCCGCCGATCTAGTAGGGCTCCTCACCCACCTGAGAGATACTTCGATTTCTCGATGACAGTGGGAGCGAGGATTGCATCATAAGATGATGACCCAACTAGTTTCGAGCTGGCCATCGGGGGTAGAACTCTGTAAAAATGGCTGGATGCTTATTGATCTGAGATGGAATCCTTATACACCAACAAAGTATGGACTTTGGTTGCTATATCTGAAGGGTTAAATCCCCATCAGCAGCGAGTATATCTTGAGAAGATTACTTGGTGTACATGGAAAAGTTGAGAATTTCAAAGCTAGACTTGTTAAAGGTTTTCGTCATCAACCAGGCACGGATAATGATGAAACCTTTTCCAGGGACTATGTTTAAATCCATCCAGATCCTACTTGCCATGGCTACATACCATGACTACGATATCTGGTGGTTGGGTGCCATGACTACTTTTCTAAATATTGATTTAGAAGAGAACGTCTATAAGAACACAGCCAGAGGGCCTCGTAGACAGTGGGAGCAGCGGAAACGTGTGCAAGATGCTTTATAGGATAAAGCAGGCATCGCGGAGTTGGAACATCTGTTTTGATGGATTAGTCAAAGAAGTTGACATCATCAAAATGGTAGATGAACCTTGTATAAACAAAAGGGTAGTAGGGAGTATGGTGACGATCCTCGTAGAGTACGTGGATGACATACTCTTGTTAGGGAAGGAGTTTCCTATGCTACGCTCGATCAATCTCCGCTTATCACAATGATTTTCCATATAGGATCAAAATGATACCTACTAAATCCTAAGCTTTGGATCTATGAGATAGATCTAATTGGATGTTAGGATACTCACTAGTTGTAGTGAAATGGTATCAATCGATCCTGGGGAGAATCACTGGAAGGGTTCCAGAGTGATAAAGACGACTGAATGTCAGTCACAGGCATTGTCTTTACCCTCAGTAAAGGGACGGTATGTTGGAAGAGTTCCAAGCTAGATACCGTGGCAAACTAGACGATAAAGGCTGGTAACATCGCTATTAAAGATACTGCCAAAGAGGCAGTTTGGGTGTATATTGGTTCATAGGATGAACTAGGTTCCTACCATTGTGTGACAATGGAACTGTGGCTTTGGCCCTGGAACCCTGGTCCCATCAGTGACCCAGACATATTCTGAGGCAGCATCACCTGATCATGGAGATAGTTGATCTCCAGGGTGATCGAGGTTAGGAGAGTAGACTCAGAGGACAACACGGCGGATCCACTCACGAAGGCCTTTTTCCCAAAGAGAGACTTTTAGGGGATGGTTGAGTATTAGATACTACAACCACTGCTACAGATGGCCCTAGTGCAAGTGGGAGATTGTTAGTTATATGTATGCCCTAGAGGCCATTACTGTACATTGGATGTATATTGTAGTGGATGCTGGGACATATATAGGTAGGACTTTCTTGCTCGACATGATAGTACGCTATCTGGTTGCTCTTTATCTTAACGTGTATACCTTCTGTCTTTCTGATTACATGTTGATAAAGCCCTTAGGATGTGTACTCGACTTCCAGGACTATGATGCAGATCATACCAGTGGGGCCTGGGTAGTCAATGAGTACATCCTTCATTGTTCCTAGTCGTGGGAATATCGAGACGGGGCATCGATATTCCAGAGTAGACTAGCGTATATCTTCTCGACCCATGTGATGGGCGATGGATGATCCCATATCCATTGGTGTTTGACATCGGAGATGGTATGCGGGTGCTCAGTGCAGACTGGGTACACTGAACGGACTCGCCGAGAACTCCCAGATGGTATTATACCTCACGTCAGATGGCAGTTCTCTGGTGACACTGGTACAGCTTAGTCTGTTGACCCGAGATCGTCATAGAGTCTTGTGTGTCTCCCACTGTGCTTTGATTTCTACCCTACCACGGCTCTACTGAGTCGTGCAAACAGGTGGTTTTTGGGTACAGTCCCGATTCACATGGAGGCAATGAGCGATAGGAGGGGATTCGTCTCTCCCGGTATTGGGGGTTGATGTTGCGCAATGCACGACTGGCCATAACAGGAAATCCCTGGCCAGGGTTGCAGTGATATACTGGTAAGAGTTATCAGTAGTTTCACGATAGTTATGGACCCTACGTCGGCATGACTTATCGAGCTATTGGGGTCTGACGTTTACCACCCCTAGGCGAGATATGCGACATATCAGACGAACAGACCGGACTGTACGGTAAGTGTTACTGGTTGGATTCACAGGAGTGTGAGCGGGCTTGCTCGTCGATCTTCTGATCGCTCAATACCCGGGTGGCCGTTACGTTTAGCAAACCGCTTGCGGCTTGTGGGTGTTTGATATGATCATCATCTGCTGCCGGCGTATTGATGAGTCTTTAGAGTCCTACACAGAGGTTTCCTGGCTCAAGCGAAACGAAATAGGAGCACATATGGGATATGTGCGGGACCGAGAATAATGCGTGTATGTGATACCGTATTTCATTCTCGCGATGTATGTGTCGAATGGTTGTATGAGATATAACCTGGTTATCGAATCAAGGATTGATTCGATAAGCCGATACATTGGATACTAGCCGGTTATATGCGACATGACCGGATCGTTAAATCAAGTGTTGATTTAATGATTTAATGTAGAATTATATATTTGATATATTACTTTGCATCAACTAGTATTGGTTCACTTTAAATGGATTTTCTCACTTGAATTGTGCAAGTTGTATATGTGATATACATTTGTGCACATGATTGTATCATGTTTGATGATACATGTTTACTTGGTTAAGTGTAAAGAATTAAACCATGGTTAAGTTTATGATTAGGGTTTTCTTTTTTCTTACTTACTTATTTATTTATTTATTTTTGGAAAAGATGAGAAAAGAATGGTTGCTATTTTTGTTTTTAGTTGAAGTTTCATGAAGCATTGACTAAGTCACCATTCTTGTCTCATGCTTAACCCTAACCATCCAAGTTAACCATGGTCCATTCTCTACAATTAACCAAGGGTTAATATATGATAAGTATTGATTTATTTATCCAATAATTCAACACTTATCATATCTTCTTCTTCTTCTTCTTCTTCATCTTCTTCTTTCATGAAGAAAGCTTGCTACATCAATGGCAAGTGATGAAAAAGTGTGAGAAATCCAATTCTAAAGTGAACCCACTTCCTATTTCTTCATCCTCTAGCTCTTGCCAAGTAGTATAGGGTGTTTCCTTCACATGTTTTCATGGCTTGGTGAAGGTGGAGCTTGATCTAGTGATGCCTCGACGTAGATCATCTTCGGCACGTTGTCGACGACCTAGCCCGCCTTTTTCTCCGATGAAACCACCGTGAGAGTCATGGTTCGATTTGGACAGCGGAGAGGACTTCATCACGGAGCCTAGGAGGTGGAGGACCGGATCTACAAAGGTTGTAGCCCCTTCCCTTTAGCTATATTTCCGTTTACTTGCTTGCATCGCCTATATATCTAGTTGACGATCCGTATTAGGGTTTGTAGGCACCCGTAAAATTTGATTTGTGCATGTTTGATCACTTGTGAGACTCCATTAGAGTGCCTAGGAACCCTACAGTATAATGTATGCGATGTTATGTACTCATCCAGATGTAGCTTACGCACTGAGTGTAGTAAGCATGTATCAATCCAATCCAGGGGAGAAATATTGCACAGCGAAGAACATTCTTAAGTACTTACGAAGGACTAAAGAAATGTTCTTGGTGTATGGTAATAGAGATCTCCAAATGGAGGCTTTTAACGATTCCAGTTTCCATAGCGATAAGGATGACAACAAGTCCATCTCGGGTTTTGTATTTACCCTCAATGGAGGGGCGGTATGTTGGAAGAGTTCCAAACAAGACACCGTTGCTGACTCAATAATGGAAGCTGAGTATATAGCTGCCAACGATGCCGCAAAAGAGGCAGTCTGGATGAGGAAGTTCGTTTCTAAACTTTAGGTGGTTCCATCCATTGGTAATCCAATACCTTTGTATTGCGATAACAACGGAGCCATGGCTTTTGGAAAGGAACCATGGTACTATAAGAAATCTAGACATATCTTGAGGTGGTATCACCTGATCAGGGAGATGGTGGATGGCCAGGAGATTGAGGTACGGAGAGTGGACACAAAGGACAACCCGGCAGATCCATTCACCAAGGCCATCCCTCAAGTCCAGTTCGAGAGACTGTTCGAGATGTTGGGCATGTGGTACGCCAGCAACTGGCTTTAGTGCAAACAGTGGGTACTTATTGCACCAATTACAGGCCTTAGTGCAAGTGGGAGATTGTTGGATATGTATGCCCTAAAGGCCTTCATTGTATATGATGCTAAGGATATGTATGTATAGGACAATCTTGTTCAATATGATAGTACGCTATTTGGTTTGTCTTTATCTTAACGTGTGATGTGTTTTACTCGGTATTCCATATCTTGTATGCATGTTGATAAAGCCCTCACGATGTTGACTTGACTACCAGAACTATGATGCAGATCATATTAGTGGGGCTTGTGTAGTCCGCAAGTACATCCTTTAACAGTTCCTAGTCGAGGGAGTATCAAGACAGGGTATCGATATTCCAGAGTAGACTAGTGTGTACGTTTCTTGATGTCAAGACCTAAAGTTTAGGTCCGTAACCGGCGACTTAAACTACGTAACCTCAACAGGTATACGCAACTTAAGTAAGCCGAAACCCAGAAATCTAAACCACCCAAAACTGGATAAGCGGAGAAAAACATAGTTTAAAACATTCGGAAAAATCTCAAGTAAAATCTTTAACTTTAGTTTTCTTTCTTAAAAATTTCGGCAGCACCTCCTTTGTAAAAACTAACCCCGAAAACGGGTATAACATAGAATATAAATAAAGCATCCCAAACGGGAGCAACTCACGCCCAACGGCGGAGACCACCACCACAAGCATATATACGACGCCGTAGAGAAGAAATATAAGTGTAAACAGCATAAGGAGGTAAAACATAACAACAAGACCGGCTCCCACGAGCTTGACACTCAAAGTCACCAAAATATATACAACACCGAAACCTCACAACTCGTCTCTAAGTCAAATACAAGAAGTGGTAGATGGAGAATACTAGATCCAACAAAAAGATATCCAAAATACATAAACGGATAACCGTGAACCCACCTAATAGCAACGGCCTCACAGCCAACTGTAGCGGTATCCACAAAATATAGATAAGAAGTCGCCCTGCCGCGACTACACTAAGGGTAAGTCCTGCAAACACTGTCGCACAACGGGGGTGAGTTGCCAACTCGTGAATAGAAAATAAGATCATACTGTAATCGCAAGAATGCACTAACAGCAATAAACAATCACATGTAAGCTGGTAGCAAAAGTATGGCAATATGAATATACAACTATCATGATCAAGGTACACCACCAGGGTACTATATCTACATGAATCCAATGCATATCAACAATATACTGAGTGCGGGAAAATAAATAATCACATGCACAAATCATAAGCATGGAAAAACCCGGTGTAAATCAACAACACCCCAAATCCCAAAATCATGGAAAAACCCGGTGTAAATCAACAACACCCCAAATCCCAAAATCCTCAGATCGACCCTCAGATCGGCCCTTTAAATCTCATGTAACATGAGTGTCAAACTTCGACACCCGTAATATCATGAAAAACGGTGCCCAGCATCGACACATAAATACTCGTATCTATACGTTCCTCGAAACCCAAGTGTCCAACCTCTACACTTGTGTTCAACGTATCGGTTTCCTGATATCCATACGTTCCTTGAAACCCAAGTGTCCAACCTCGAGACTCGTGTTCCACGTATCGGTTGCTCTAATATACATACGTTCCTCGAAACCCAAGTATCCAACCTTTACACTTGTGTTCCACGTATCGGTTTCCAATATCCATAAATCTCTCGGAATATAAGTGCCTAACATCGACACTAGAAATCCCCAAATCGCATGAAAAAATATCTCAAATGCGTAAATCCATGTAATATAACATATGCAACATAGAACAACAATATGAGCATATCACGGGAAAAGTCCGCTATTTAAATGCATCAAGTCATTAAATATATCTCGCGGTTCACAAGTATCCGAATCCAATATACATATATAACAGCGTCCCATACCACCGATATATATGTCATAAAAAGCTGATCATATAACTATAGCAAGGTATATGTGTGAGCATTTAGGTATTGCATGGCATATGTGTAAGCATGTAGGTGTACAGGTATGCTATTTGTCATATGCGCCATCGCACAAGAATAAATGCCTCTATGTCGCTACCCAATAGCAATGTATACCAAATGAATATTTGTGTTGTGTGTATCATAGAAATTACCGACAGTGTGTGTGTAGCATATAATTGGTGCTCGTGCAACATGGACTGCCAATAATAGTGCAGTGTACGATAGATACAGGTTCAGGCACAACAATAACTATATGCAATGAAGTTTATGCACCATCTCTATATGTGCATATAAACATGCGGATAATAACATATTATATCTAGCCCTGACGCTTAACGCCATACGGGCTATTTTCCCGTAGATATTAAATCTACTCACCGATGATCTCGAGCTACGAAAATCCGACCACCTGCTTCCCTTTCTTCGCAGCATCCGAAGTCTCTGCTTGCGATCCTAAAATTTCACAAACACATCATATAAGATAAATATCCTACGCTGACATAAAGATAACGAAACGCAAGGATAACGCCCAGAAAATTACAATGCGCACCTAGCGCACAAAACGCGCACAACATTGGCAAAACCCTAGCTAGGATTGCTAAACTACGCAACCACCAAGTCTAGACTCCGATCGTACCGATCGCGCAAACATAACACAATACTTTGCGATGAAGATAATATATATAACATCGCAACGCTCATTTGAACCAACGTCCAATTTATACCGAAACCTAGTAAGCAACTTTATCGAATTTAGCACAAGTCTAAAAGCTAACACCAATCTAGGGTCACATACGTCGCAAAGTAGCTTAACTAAGTTATCCAAACCATTTCCATAATTTTAATCTTACCCAATTATGCTTTTGTTAAATCTTAGTTTGCTAAAAATTCAATTAGACAAATCAGGAATTAACAACAACTATCATTCTCCCACTAGGTTAAGTTTTCCTAGTCTTCAATTAACAATTAACCACATCATCAAGTTAAACCCTAACTTGAACTTCACTAAAATTATCATGAAACAACTAATCATGCTAAATAAGCTATATTAAACAATTAAATAGCTAATTTAAAGATTTAAACATAACAATTAAAGATTAGGTTTAGAAATTATACCTCCTCAAGAACACAAAATAGCAACTAGATCCATCATTTTAGCCTCCAAAAATGATGTTTTTCTTGATGATCTAAGCAAGTTTAGAGATAAAGAATGATGGGTTATGTTTTGTTTAAGAGTTTTGTGGATTTATTTATGGATTTTTGAAGATTTATTGAGCTTGGAGAAGATGAAATTGGGCAAAACAAATGCATGGGAAGAAATGGGGGAGGCTCGGCCATGAAGAAGGGGGGGTGTTTTGTGTAAATTGTGAAGAAAATTCTAGCTAAAAGAAATATATGCTCATTAATGCATAATTATCTTCAAATCCCCCTCATTCTTTCTTTTTAAAAATAAATTTCTTTTAACACAAATATCTAGATATTTCTATGGATGGATTAACTAAAAATCTAGTGATTAGATTAGCATAGATTCACATTAGAAGTAGTTAACCCAAACCCAAATTGTAATTACCACTAATTAAGTGCGTAATTAACAACTTAAAATAATATTTTAATTAGGGAAAATTTTTATGTGAACCAAAACTTCCAATTGACCCCCAAACCCCGCAAACTAGCAATGTTCTAGTTAAACAAGGCGCAGTCAAGTCTGTACTGAAATTTGATCACATACGGGTTAAAACGGAAAACATCGACTATTTTACCCTTAAACAGAAAAATTCGCATAACGATTTCTAAAAAGTTACAATCTCCACCCTTTAAAGAAATTTAGTCCCCGAATAAAAATTTAACTACGCGTACCTTCGAAGAGATGAGGGAATTTTTTCCGCATCTCGCTCTCGGCCTCCCAAGTGATTTGCTCACTAGTAGGGCTAAACCAAAGAACCTTCACAGATGGCAAGACCTTTGACCGAAGTTTCTTCACCTGTCGATCCAATATAACTACCGGCAGCTCGGTGAACGAAAGATCGCGCTCAAGCTAAACGGTCTGGTGCTGAATCATGTGAGAAGGATCATGAAGGTATCTACGATGCATCAACGCATGGAAAACGGGGTGAACATCCGGAAAACTAGGTTGGAGCGCCAAACGATAAGCAACAGAACCCACTCGCTCAAGGATCTCGAAAGGACCTACAAATCTGGGACTGAGCTTCCCTCTCCTCCCAAATCTCATAACGCCCTTCATCGGAGAAATCCTCAGGAATACATGAACCCCCACTGTGAACTCAAGTCTGCGACGACGGCGGTCGGCATAAGACTTCTGCCTGCACTGGGCTGCTCTTATCCTGTCCTGAATCAGCTGGATCTTCTCCGTAGTCTTCTGAACTAGCTGGGCTCCCAAAACCCTACTCTCACTGAGTTCGGTCCAACAGACTGGCGATCGACACTTCCTACCATACAAAGCCTCAAAAGGCGCCATCTGAATCGTCTCCTGGTAACTGTTATTGTAGGAGAATTCAATCAACGGCAAGTGACGATCCCAACTACCACCAAAATCAAGCACACACGCTCGAAGCATATTCTGCAGAGTCTGTATAGTCCGCTCTGACTGACCATCGGTCTGTGGGTGAAAAGCGATGCTAAAACTCAACCGGGTACCCAGAGCTTCCTGAAGCTTCTGCCAAAGATGGCTAGTAAACTGGGTGCCTCTGTCGGATACTATGCATGTGGGAACTCCGTGCAAACGCACAATCTCATCTATATACAACTGAGCATACTGAGTATAACCGAAAGTG
Source organism: Agapanthus africanus (assembly GCA_030015575.1). Taxonomy (NCBI): domain Eukaryota; kingdom Viridiplantae; phylum Streptophyta; class Magnoliopsida; order Asparagales; family Amaryllidaceae; genus Agapanthus; species Agapanthus africanus. Next base: position 406,943,097 of record CM057337.1, read on the forward strand.
GTCTTCACTGGAAGGAAGTGAGCCGCTTTCGTCAACCGGTCAACATTTACCTAAATGGAGTCATACCCTCGACTGGTCCTGGGTAGACCCACAACGAAGTCCATGGAAATCTGCTCCCATTTCCACCCCGGAACGGGTAAAGGCTGCAACTCACCTGCCGGCCTCTTATGCTCAGCCTTGACTTGCTGACAAGTCAGGCACCTCGAAACGAAGTCCGAAATATCGCGCTTCATCCCTTCCCACCAGTAAAAGTCTCTCAAGTCACGGTACATCTTGATGGAACCTGGATGAACACTAAAAGCTGACTGATGTGCCTGCTTTAGGATCTCGCATCTCAACCGATCAGCATTTGGTACACACAAGCGAGTCCCGCATCATAGCACACCCTGGTCATCAATCATGAACTCCGAAACCGTACCCTGCCGAACAAGCTCAAGAATCTCAGACAAACGGGCATCACTGGGCTGCGCCTCACGGATATGATCAAAAAGTAATGAACGGTCACGGACATGAGCAAGCTGTCCCCCAGTAGAAGTGAACTCAAACTGAACTTTACCATCTCACAAGAGCTGCCAATCTGCAGAAGACTGCCGCTGAACTGCGCTCAACTGGGACAAGCTACCCCCGGGCCTACGACTCAAAGCATTAGCTACCACATTCGCCTTGCCCGGGTGATAAAGGATCTCACAATCATAATTCTTCACAAGCTCCATCCAACGGCGCTGTCTCAGATTCAGATTCCGCTGCTGGAAGATGTACTTCAAGCTCTTGTGATCCATGAAGATCTGACATGACTCCCTGTACAAGTAGTGTCTCCAAATCTTCAACACAAAGACCACCGGGGTAATTCTGCTCGTGCTTCTTCAGCTGCCTAGAAGCATAAGCAATCACTCTATCATGCTGCATCAGTACACAATTGAGCCGCACTCGAGAAGCATCACCGTAAACAACATAGCCGCCCGATCCAGAAGGCAAAGATAGAACTGGTGCCGTCGTCAACCGAGCCTTCAACTGCTGAAAAATTTACTCACACGCATCAGTCTAAAGAAAAGGAACCCACTTCCAGGTCAGTCCAGTCAGTGGTGCAGCGATACTCGAAAAATCCTGCACGAAACGACGATAATAACCAGCTATGCCCAGAAAGCTGCGGACCTCAGTCACAGATACAGGTCTGGGCCAAAGCTGCACAGTCTCGATCTTCCTCGGGTCCACAAGAATACCATCTCCAGTCACCACATGACCCAGGAAATCAACTCTATCAAGCTAAAATGCGCACTTTGAGAATTTAGCATACAGCTGATGCTCTCTCAATGTCTGCAAAGCAATTCTCAAGTGCTGCTCATGCTTCTCTCGACTCCCAGAGTAGACCAGAATGTCATCAATAAACACGATAATGAACTGGTCGAGGAACGGCCTGAAAATCCGGTTCATCATATCCATGAACGCTGCTAGCGCATTGGTGAGTCTTAACGACATCACCAAAAACTCATAATACCCATAGCACGTACGAAAAGCAGTCTTCGGAATGTCATCATTCCGAACCCGCAACTGATGATAACCCGAACGCAAATCAATCATAGAAAAATGTTTCGCACCCTGGAGCTGATCAAATAAATCGTCAATGTGAGGTAAAGGATACCTATTCCACACCGTAACTCGGTTCAATTGACGATAATCCATACACAACCTCAAACTGCCGTCCTTCTTGATGAACAGAACAGGAGCTCCCCACGGAGAAACACTCGGATGCACAAGTCCCCTATCAAGCAACTCTTGCAATTGATCTATAAGCTCTCTAAGCTCCGCCGGAGCCATCCGATAAGGCGGTATAGAAATAGGCCCCGTGCCGGGAATCAGATCAATGCAAAACTCAATATCGCGCTCTAGCGGAAACCCAGGTAACTCATCGGGAAAGACGTCGAGAAACTCTCGCACGGTAGGAACCCGGTCCAACGACTCCACTGTGGCTCTGGTATCATGAATGAAAGCTAAGAATCCCCGACATCCCCTCCTCAAAAGCCGACTAGCGCAAAGGACAGAAATCAAACTGTGCGGGGTGGCACCATGATCCCCCTGCACAACAAACACTGAATCGCCGGGAAAACAAAACTTAACTGTCTTCTCGCGGCAGTCCACGGACGCGTAGTGATTGTTATAAATTTCTTGATTGGATGTAAAAGTATCGAATCAAATGATCCCCGGCAACGGCGCCATTTGATTGAAAAGAATTCTTGATGTGTATTATAAAATTGTAAAGAAATCACAACCAAAAATTATTTGACCGCAATCAACTACGGTGTCGGATTGTAGATTGTAAGTGAGTGCGGATCGTCCTCAGGGAAAGTGTAATCGTTCGTCTTTTGAATTAGATGAGTTGAAACTTTAATGAAAAGAAAACAAACAATTCATGATTTAAAATTGAAGTTCAAGAATGAGAAAATATAGATCTAATAACAAGAAAAAGATAGAATCAAGAATTGATAGTTTGTTGATTTTTCCAAACCAAATCTCAAGAATCGAAATGAGGCTCGTAGGAATCGATCGGATCTATAGATGTGATGTAATCTTAGAATTACGTATTCTTATCCTTCGATGAATTGATACTAGATCGATGATGATCGATGAGAATTAGAGACTTCTTGTGAAACTAGGGTTTCATCTTATCTCTTGTTCTTTCATTGATATCATTCATATTCTAGCCTCTAGTAAATTCAAGAAACGATCGTAGATCCCTAATTTCGAGCGATCACAATCAAGAAAGCATCGCTACGAAACTAGGTCATCGATTCTTGAACTTGCTAGGGTTTACAAAACTCGTAGGACTTAAAATCGTATTAAGATTTGTTACATCATCATTCTACAATCGTCTCGACTCCTTTACGAGCGGAGTTTTACTCAAACATCACAACAAGAACAACAATTACAAATTGAGATCTAATCATGATGCAAGAATTAAAAGAAAGCAAGATTAAAGAATTTCACCTTTTATTTATATCAACAATTCCATTACATTCGCTCAAGAACTACAAGAGGAAGAATTCGATCGTCGACTTGGCTTCGCTCGTCTCCGTGGATCGCGGATCGGCTTGGATCACTTACCCGATTGAAGATCGGCTCGGCTCCTAAAAGGTTGAAGGCTTCTTGCTTGATTTGGTACTCAAGATCTTGGATTTGGAGTGGAATTAGGGTTAGGGTTTCGCACAAGCCTTGTCACGAGACTTGTGGAAGAAAATGGTGTAGAATGAACCAATGGTTATTGATTAGCCTTTAACCCTAGGTCTAGGTTCCTATTTATAGATATCCAAACCCTAGATCTAGGATTTCAAATTCTAAGTTTCCCTCCAAAAGTTTGTTGAGGAAATTCAAATTTCCCTCCAAAAGTTAGTTAGGGGAGAAGCTTCTAGATGTGATTAGTTAGGAGGAGCTTCTAGAAGAGGATTAGTTTAGGAGCTTAATTAGGATTAGCCTTCTTAATCTTCTTTGCTGATCTGGCAGTAGCTTCTGGAGAATTGTCGAATTTGTGGTATCAGAAATGAATGTGGGACCAGAGCTAGGGATAATGCTGCAAAAATTCCATGCTGACGTGGCAGAATAGCCGCGGATCCGCGGCTCAAGCCATCTCCTGCCGCGGATCCGCGGCTACTTGTGGGAGTTGGATCTTGGGCTTTCTGGTACAGGCTTCGGATGTCTCATGGGCCTTATTTTGATATATAGAATTGTATGATTCCTTCTGAATTGCTACCAGATCTGAAATGATTTAGTTGGTGTAATGTTGATCAGCTCTTTGGTTTTTCTTCCGTATTTTCCTGCATAGACTCAAGACAAGTGTTGCGCAAATACAGAAATGATGCGATGCCATGAAATGCGGTTAATTTCCTTTAAAGTGTCGGTTTAAAAGTCTAACACATGCAATCTCATATTTTGTGACAGATTTGCTAATATGTAGAATATGAATGCCGAACACTTCTAAATGTATGCAAATGTTACGGAAATTGCCGGCTAAAATATACAATATTTTCGACTGATCAAATACCCCCAAACTTAATTTCGATCGTCTCGAGCGAATGTTTTATTTAAAAGAGAAGGAGAAAATAAAGAAGGAGAAAAACTAACTAGCACACTTTCGTAGGCAACACGATTGCACTGAGCACGTGCAACAAGCCTTTAAACCTCTAGGTGTCCCTAGTAGGAGGAGTGTTGTCTCCTGAGGGTTTTCAGCTGATTGCACCCACAAAATCCAATAATAAAAGGAAGATCATGAATATTACATTTAAAGAAAAGAATTGTAAAAGAAAAGCCTTGAAAATTAGGGTTTCCAACTAAGCTAGCTTTTCGGTTGTCACGAGCCCTATCTTAATGGTCATGAAAAGATGTCAGAAATCACGTCCTCCCTCAATAAAACATCGTCTTATTCTTCATTCCTATCTTTCTTCCAAACATCGATCATATAACCCTGCGTGTGTGTAAAGACATCCCTACACCCGGAGAATTCAATTCAAGCTATCATACTCTTGCCCATCAGCCTCAGTACTTTTTAATCAATGAATATTTAGACGAAATTGCTCACACACTTTCATGCGACCGTTAATACTTCTTGAGGTACTAACCGACCGATTACTCCTGTGCTTGCTTACTTGGTGTATTTTCCTCGTCTTGCACCACCTCAGGCATAGCAGTGACTCCCAGACCAGTTGGCCTTAGGGCACTAGGTGAAGAAGCACCCTCGCTATACATTTTTTATTTTCCTCGGTGATAACAAAACCAGTGTTCATTTTTCTCACCACTTTATATTTTCTTTATTCATTTTTTTTTATTTCCTTCATACTTTTGGCTTTAAGACAAGAGCATTTCAAGGTATCCTCTACTATCCCAGGTTTCAAGACGTGTGTAAGTGCAAATAGCAGGGTAGCAACGTTCAAAATGTTTGGCTTCCAGAATAGAAACTATTTTTCAGAATTATTTTTATCCTCAGATTAGTGACGTCTTTCATCTTACTAACCCTTGGGACAACGGCTGATAACTACTTATTACTAGTTCGTATAAGAAAATCTTCTAATTTTCTTGGTTTTCTTAAATTTTTCTAATCTCATGGATGTAACTTTTCACTATCTAAACTTTCATTATCTTATTTATATACAAAAAGGTGTAAATATTAAAATTATTTTTATATTTGAAAATTTTTAAATTTTTATGGTCTTTGAAAATTTTTCAATTTTTATAGATTTTTAAAAATGTTTTGTGCTTATGCAGATGATATGCAAATGATGCGAAAATAAGCACAAACCTCCCCCAAACTTGTTTTCAACAGTGTCCTCACTGTTGCCAAATGCTATACCTACAAAACTGTAAGCCTGAGAGGGATTTATTAGTGGGGGCAAAATATTTAAGTGAAGACCCTCCCCCAAACTTATTTTTGGCTCAAAATTTTTGTAAAAATATTCTTTTCAAGAGCCGGAAAAATAATACTCCCCCAAACTTGAGTTATGCAATGTTAAACTTTGAAAATCACAAGAGGGGGTCAAAAATCAGTGGTCGATGCCCAGCTTTGCAAAGACCGAATGTCAACACCAACCACTCAAAAATTTTATCAATGCAGTGCTCGGGTTGGTGGAAGAAAAAGTGGGGAAAAGGTAAGTGGTGGAATAGAATGTGTGTGCGTCTCAATTTGGAGAGACGATGCAGTGAATATGATGGATTACTCGCATTCTTCTTACAAGTCAAAAGAAGGGGTGGAGGTTCAATTTCATTGAGTGGGACATGATTTATCTCAACACCCGTGTCATTTAAAAATGCGAGTTCATCAGCGAAGATCTCCTCAAAAGTTCCATCTATACCCCGATGAATAATGTCATCATAAAGTGCGGGGTGATCTTCAGACTCTAAGAATTCATAATCAGTGTCAATTGTTGACCCGGACATCTCGGTGGAAGAGTCCGTATGTGTATGATACATAGTTGGGTCAAACAACAACGTATGAAAAGAGTCAAGATCAGTATCAGGAGGATCATCAAATTCGCTGCTGTCGACATCCATTAAGTCGACAGAACATACCTGAGCAATAGGTTCGGAGGGTACACTTCCCAACTTGTAAATGTTTAGTTCTATTGACCTATTCCCGAAAGATAGGGTCATAGAACCGTTACGACAGTTGATAATAGCATTGGAAGTGGCCAAAAAGGGGCGACCTAAAATCACCGGAATTTGATTCCGTGGGTTCGCTACAGGCTGTGTATCAATTACAATAAAATCTACCGGGAATATAAATTCTCCGATTTTTATTAACACATCCTCCAGTTCACCCCTAGGTTTGGTGATTGATCGGTCAGCCATCTGGAGAGTTATGCTCAAAGGCTTTAACACTCCGATACCTAGTTGCTCATATACCGAGTAAGGAAGTAAGTTAACACTAGCGCCAAGGTCAAGTAACGCACGGTTGATGTGTTTCTCCCCAATAAAAATGGAAATAGTAGGACAGCCAGGGTCCTTACGTTTCCGGTGTAATTGTTGGGGAAAAGCCGTGTCTACAGTACTCGACATGAAGATTTTTTTAGGCACTTGAGTCTTCCTCTTCCTAGTGCACAAGTTCTTAAGAGTTTTTGCATAGGACGGAACTTGTTGAATAGCATCTAGGAGAGGGATGTTGATGTTAACTTCCTTAAACATGTCCACAATCTTCTCCATTTGGGCATCATGTTTCTTGGGCCTCAACCTATTTGGAAATGGAGCTCTATCAATAAGTGTTGGGTCCAACATTTGTGGAGAAGTTTGTGGGGGTGGAAAAGATGAGGTGGGTGGAGGGTTCGAGCCTTTGGGAATACGGAGAATAGGCTCGGAAGAAGAAGGTAAGTTAGACGAATTAGGGTAAGAAATAGAAGTGTGAGTGGAAGTGGAAGTTGAAGCCGGGGTGTTAATGATCAATTCATCATTATCAATTTGTTCACCCAAATGATTGTCTAGCACTCTTCCAGATCTCAACGTTGTAAAAGCGTCCACATTAGTGCAATGTGAAGGTCTAGGATCAGGTACGGGTTGAGATGGAAGATTCCCTTCTTCTCTAGCACTTATTTCGGCTGTTATTCGTTCAATTTGTGCTTCCATTTATTTGATATTCTCATTTTGAGTGAGAATGATCTTTATCATATTATCAATGGAAGATTGAAAACTTGCCGACTCTTGGATGGATTGTTTCATGAAAGTAACCAAGGTTTGCACCAGTGCAGAGATATTATCAGTACCGGCCAATTGCAAAGAGTTTTCATGTAGTGCAAAAGTGTTGGCAGGATTTTGAAAATTTTGTGGTTGGAAGGGGTGCTGACTCAATTGAAGTGGTGGTTGCTGTTGTGGTGGAGGGACCCTTTGAAAATTGTTTAGGATTGGAACCGTATTTTGAGATTGTGATTGGTTCCAAGCAAAGTTCGGGTGATTCCTCCAATCTTGATTATATGAGGAAGAAGAGGGATAGTTTCCAGGTCCTTGCTGAAGTGCAGCATTAGTGTGACCTTGAAACGGTACATTGAAAGGACATTCTTCCGTCAAATGTGAAGGGTTTGAACAGCAGCCACACATGGTTTTGGGAAGTGTGGATTGGTTTAGGGAGGCTGAAGAGATTTTGTTTTCTATAGCGTCGAGTTTCCTTTGTATTGCGGCCATTTCGGCTTTCAAGGTGACGGAAACATCGAGCTGATTGACATCTTCCCTAGATGGTGGTGGTCTAACACTTTCCCATTGTGATGTGTTTTGAGCTAAATCTTCTAAGTATTTCCAAGCTTCACCATCATCTTTAGATAGGAATTGGCAATGACACATGGTTTCAAGCATCTGTCTAGTAGTGAGATCAACACCCTCATAGATAATTCGACACAAATCCCATCTGGGGATTCCGTGATGAGGGCATTGGATAAGAAGATCCTTGAATCGTTCAAAGCATTTCCAAAATGGTTCATTGGGAAGTTGGGTAAATTTAGAGATTTCGCTCCGAACACGGGCGGTCTTATGATTGGAATAAAATTTCTTAAGGAATGCTGCAACGAATTCGTCCCATGTTGAAATAGAATGTGCGGGTGTGATGTAAAGCCACTTCTCGGCTAAATCGCACAAAGTGAATGGGAGAAGACGTAAACGCAGAGCATCCAAAGACAGTTGTGAATTCCCCATCAAAGCACATACGTTTTCAAATTTGGAAATAAACATGTATGCGTTTTCAGAATCAAGACCATGAAATTTGGGTAAAAGTTTGATGAATTGGGGGTTGATTTCAAAATTTTCCCCTATGGCAGGTGGTATAGAAAGACAGGTAGGAAGGGTAACACGTGTAGGATAGCATCTCTCTTGGAGAGAAATGCGTGGAAGATTCTGCGCACCTGCGGGCGGTGGCAGAGTAGTGTTAAAGTTTGATAGATTTGGGTCCATCGCGGGTGTGGTGGGTAGTGGGGGAGAAGATGAAGAATTACCGACTCTGGGGTCGATAAAAGAAACGCGGACAAGACGGGAAATGGAATCCCGTGTCCAGCCTAACATTGTGCTAAACGGTTGTAGCACAAGTGGCAGCGTTGGTATAATTAGAGGAAATGAAGTGCTGGTGTTTGTTTTGAAAAATGATACGGATTTTTTAAAAAAAAATGATGCAACACAACAAATGCAACACACAAACCCTAGAATCTAGTGGTCACCTAGGTCAAACTCTAGACCGCTCCTAACTGCCAAAAGACAAGTCGCAGGATAAATCCTCCACTGCCTCTTTGTCTCCCTGTGGCCGGATAAGTGCCAGGTAAGTGGGAAGGTACTCCACTATGTAAGTAGTGGGCCTAATTAAAAACCACTAGCCTTAGACACACTCGCCTTAGGCACCACAGGAAAACTCGGATAAGCAATGAATTACCCACGGCCTTCTCTTGTCCTAATTGAGCGCGACGGTCCTTAGAGTCATCTCTAGATTTCTTTTAATTAATGAGGGTCAATGCGGATGCAAGTTTGTGATTTTCGGGGCCTAGGAAGGGTAATGAAATCCCCACCTAATTTGGATTTGGTCGTGCCCCTTAATTTCCGTATTAATATGCAAACAACCAAAAGAATCAAAACACGCACAAATTTTTATTTTGCTTTTGCGGCGCAGCGATTTATTTGCAAAGAAACCTGCAGCAAAATTGTTATTGGAGCAGATGAGGTAAGAGATAAGAAAGTTAGAGAGATACTGAGCAAAATTGGTGCAGTGAAGAGCTAGGGTTGCCGCGGATCCGCCGCAGTTAAGGGGTATATGCCGCGCTTCCGCCGCTGTATGTTGAGATCAGTGCACAAAAATTTGTGCACAAGCTTCTGTTCACCTACACAGCTCTCTGGATGTTTCAGAAAAAATTTTCCACAGCTCCAATGATTCCAGATTTCCTCGCAGTCAAACCACAAAACGCGTATTAGTGTTTGCACGAATTTTGATCACAAAATTTAGATGGAATAAAATTTTCAACTCAAATTTCAAAATACGAACTATTAGCGCACTATCCCCGGCAACGGCGCCATTTGATTGTTATAAATTTCTTGATTGGATGTAAAAGTATCGAATCAAATGATCCCCGGCAACGGCGCCATTTGATTGAAAAGAATTCTTGATGTGTATTATAAAATTGTAAAGAAATCACAACCAAAAATTATTTGACCGCAATCAACTACGGTGTCGGATTGTAGATTGTAAGTGAGTGCGGATCGTCCTCAGGGAAAGTGTAATCGTTCGTCTTTTGAATTAGATGAGTTGAAACTTTAATGAAAAGAAAACAAACAATTCATGATTTAAAATTGAAGTTCAAGAATGAGAAAATATAGATCTAATAACAAGAAAAAGATAGAATCAAGAATTGATAGTTTGTTGATTTTTCCAAACCAAATCTCAAGAATCGAAATGAGGCTCGTAGGAATCGATCGGATCTATAGATGTGATGTAATCTTAGAATTACGTATTCTTATCCTTCGATGAATTGATACTAGATCGATGATGATCGATGAGAATTAGAGACTTCTTGTGAAACTAGGGTTTCATCTTATCTCTTGTTCTTTCATTGATATCATTCATATTCTAGCCTCCAGTAAATTCAAGAAACGATCGTAGATCCCTAATTTCGAGCGATCACAATCAAGAAAGCATCGCTACGAAACTAGGTCATCGATTCTTGAACTTGCTAGGGTTTACAAAACTCGTAGGACTTAAAATCGTATTAAGATTTGTTACATCATCATTCTACAATCGTCTCGATTCCTTTACGAGCGGAGTTTTACTCAAACATCACAACAAGAACAACAATTACAAATTGAGATCTAATCATGATGCAAGAATTAAAAGAAAGCAAGATTAAAGAATTTCACCTTTTATTTATATCAACAATTCCATTACATTCGCTCAAGAACTACAAGAGGAAGAATTCGATTGTCGACTTGGCTTCGCTCGTCTCCGTGGATCGCGGATCGGCTTGGATCACTTGCCCGATTGAAGATCGGCTCGGCTCCTAAAAGGTTGAAGGCTTCTTGCTTGATTTGGTACTCAAGATCTTGGATTTGGAGTGGAATTAGGGTTAGGGTTTCGCACAAGCCTTGTCACGAGACTTGTGGAAGAAAATGGTGTAGAATGAACCAATGGTTATTGATTAGCCTTTAACCCTAGGTCTAGGTTCCTATTTATAGATATCCAAACCCTAGATCTAGGATTTCAAATTCTAAGTTTCCCTCCAAAAGTTTGTTGAGGAAATTCAAATTTCCCTCCAAAAGTTAGTTAGGGGAGAAGCTTCTAGATGTGATTAGTTAGGAGGAGCTTCTAGAAGAGGATTAGTTTAGGAGCTTAATTAGGATTAGCCTTCTTAATCTTCTTTGCTGATCTGGCAGTAGCTTCTGGAGAATTGTCGAATTTGTGGTATCAGAAATGAATGTGGGACCAGAGCTAGGGATAATGCTGCAAAAATTCCATGCTGACGTGGCAGAATAGCCGCGGATCCGCGGCTCAAGCCATCTCCTGCCGCGGATCCGCGGCTACTTGTGGGAGTTGGATCTTGGGCTTTCTGGTACAGGCTTCGGATGTCTCATGGGCCTTATTTTGATATATAGAATTGTATGATTCCTTCTGAATTGCTACCAGATCTGAAATGATTTAGTTGGTGTAATGTTGATCAGCTCTTTGGTTTTTCTTCCGTATTTTCCTGCATAGACTCAAGACAAGTGTTGCGCAAATACAGAAATGATGCGATGCCATGAAATGCGGTTAATTTCCTTTAAAGTGTCGGTTTAAAAGTCTAACACATGCAATCTCATATTTTGTGACAGATTTGCTAATATGTAGAATATGAATGCCGAACACTTCTAAATGTATGCAAATGTTACGGAAATTGCCGGCTAAAATATACAATATTTTCGACTGATCACGTAGCAAGTAGCTAACCAGTCCATGCCCAGGAGAACGTCGAAGTCCAACATCTTAAGAAGGATCAAGTAGACAGACATATCTCTATCTCCTATACGGACAGCACAGGACCGGAACACGTGTCGCGCAACAAACGACTCGCCAACAGGAGTACTCACGACAAGCTGCTGATCTAGCAAACACGACTCTTGGCCCAAATTCGGCACAAAGTGTGTAGAAACATATGAATGCGTAGATCCCGGATCAAACAAGACGTGTGCATCAAAAGAACAAACAGAAAGGGTACCTGAAACCACAGCATTGGATGCCTGTGCATCCTGGTGAGTCAAGGCAAACACCCGAGCCTGCCCTCTACCGGCGACTGGCTGACCTCTGCCTCTACCACCCCGCCCTCTCGATACAAAACCACTGCGACCCCGATCTCTCTGCATATGAGTCTGACGCGGAGCAACAACAGGCACAAAGGGCAACGCCCTCTGAGGTGGAGAAGGTGGTAAGGTAACCCGCGGTACAGCTGCATCGCTCTCACGTGGCTCAGTACAATCTCAAACCCGATGACCCCAACTCCCGCACCTGTAACATCCAGATGCAAACTGCTAACTCTCTTGAGGATAAGAGCTAAAAAGCCGACCTCGTCCTGAACCTCCACTACCCCCAGTATCTGAACGTGAACTGTCACGACGTCTAAACGCCCGCCTCCCCGCTGAATCACCAGTACGAACCCTCTTCGGTTCCGGAGCAACCGATGACTCAGAGAGACGCCCCTCTACCAATAGGGCCGCGTCCACCGCTGCTGCATACGTGTCACAATGCTGAATGCTGATGGCTAGGAACAACTGGATAAGCAGGCCTCGAACAAACCTCTTCACCCTCATCTCCTCAGTCGCTACCAAATACGAAGCATACACTGACAGCTCGGTAAACAGTACATCGTACTCAGCCACCGTCATCCCCGGAGTCTGGCGTAATGACTCGAATCTGCGCGCTCACGCATCCCTGACGCTCGGTGGTAGAAAACGGCCGAGAAACACCGTCACAAACTCAGCCCAGGTCATAGGAGAAAGACCTGTGGCTCTGCCCCACTCCAAGGACTCACACCACTTTTGGGCCAGACCCTCCAGACGAAAACTCGCGAACTCGACCCATCTTATGTCGGAGCATCTCAAAGAACGAGAAATCCTGGCCATCCGGTCGATAAACGACTGCGGATCCTCGGCTGCATCTGTGCCAGTGAAAACCGGAGGCCTCAGCCTCATGAACTCTGACAATGACACGGTAATAACCTCCGAAGCTGTAGCTGCGACTGCCGGAACAATAGTTACCATCGCGGTCCCCGTAACGGGTGGAACAACTGCCTTCCCCTGCGCTCGAATGGCCTCAACTAAAGACCCCATCATCTGGCACAAGTCCTGCATACCAGCCCCAAGCATAGCAATGTGCTCTGGTACAACAGGAGTACCGCCCTGGTCAGTCCTCATCTCAGACGAGTCAACTCTGACCTCGGCCCTCGCAGCCGTTCTCTGTGCCCTCGTAGTCTTCGGCGGCATATAGGCTGGAAATTGAAACAAGATTCGATAAAGACACAGAAATTGAATCACAAGGATGTATATAATCATGGAAGGAATTTCAATCAATAATTCCTAAGTCACTTAGGCGGAGTACCGTGTCGTAAGCATGCCGCGGAACATACGCACGCTACGTTACTCTGCTTAAGCCACCTACTCTATCATACCAAGGTCATCCTACACTCCGAAAGGTAAAACCTAGCGCTCTGATACCAACTTTGTCACGACCCAAAGTTTAGGCCCGTAACTGGCGACTTAAACTACATAACCTCAACAGGCGTACACAACTTAAGTAAGCCGAAACCCAAAAATCTAAACCACCCAAAATTGGATAAGCGAAGAAAACATAGTTTAAAAAATTCGGAAAAATCTCAAGTAAAATCTTTAACTTTAGTTTTCTTTCTTAAAAATTTCGGCCGCACCCCTTTGTAAAAACTAGCCCCAAAAACGGGTACAACATAAAATATAAATAAAGCATCCCAAACGGGAGCAACTCATGCCCAACGGCGGAGACCATTACCACAAGCATATATACGATGCCGTAGTGAAGAAATATAAGTGAAAACAGCATAAGGTGGTAAAACATAACAACAAGACCGGCTCCCACGAGCACGGCACCCAAAGTCACCAAAATATATACAACACCGAAACCTCACAACTCGTCTCTAAGTCAAATATAAGAAGTGGTAGATGGAGAATACTAGATCTAACAAAAAGATATCCAAAGTACATAAACGGATAACCGCGAACCCACCTAATAGCAACGGCCTCACAGCCAACTATAGCGGTATACACAAAGTATAGATAAGAAGGCGCCCTGCCGCGATTACACTGAGGGTATGTCCTGCGAACACTGTGGCACAACGGGGGTGAGTTGCCAACTCGTGAGCAGGAAATAAGATCATACTGTAATCGTAAGTATGCGCTAACAACAATAAACAATCACATGTAAGCTGGTAGCATAAGTATGGCAATATGAATATGCAACTATCATGATCAAGGTATACCACCAGGGTACTATATCTACATGAATCCAATACATATCAACAATATACTGAGTACGGGAACATAAATAATCACATGCATAAATCATAAGCATGGAAAAACCCGGTGTAAATCAACAACACCCCAAATCCCAAAATCCTCAGATCGGCCCTCAGATCGGCCTTGTTAATCTTATATAACCTGAGTGTCAAACATCGACACCCGTAATATCATGAAAAATGGTGCCCAGCATCGACACATAAATACTCTTATTCATACGTTCCTCGAAACCCAAGTGTCCAACCTCTACACTTGTGTTCCACGTATCGGTTTCATGATATCCATACGTTCCTTGAAACCCAAGCGTCCAACCTCGACACTCGTGTTCCACGTATTGGTTGCTCTAATATACATACGTTCCTCGAAACCCAAGTATCCAACCTCTACACTTGTGTTCCACGTATCGGTTTCCAATATCCATAAATCTCTCGGAATATAAATGCCTAACATCGACACTAGAAATCCCCAAATCGTATGAAAACATATCTCAAATGCGTAAATCCAAGTAATATAACATATGCAACATAGAAAAACAATATGAGCATATCACGGGAAAAGTCCGCTATTTAAATGCATCAAGTCATTAAATATATCTCGCAGTTCCCAAGTATCCGAATCAATTATACATATATAACAGCGTCCCATACCACCGATATATGTCATAAAAAGCTGATCATATAACTATAGCAAGGTATATGTGCGAGCATGTAGGTATAGCATGGCATATGTGTAAGCATGTAGGTGTACAGGTATGCTATTTGTCATATGCGCCATCGCACAAGAATAAATGCCTCTATGTCGCTATCCAATAGCAAGGTATATCAAATGAATATTTGTGTTGTGCGTATCATGGCAATTACCGACAGTGTGTGTAGCATATAATTGGTGCTCGTGCAACATGGACTGCCAATAACAGTGCAGTGTACAATAGATACATGTTCAGGCACAACAATAACTATATGCAATGAAGTTCATGCACCATCTCTGTAATGCCTTGAAAAGTCGTTTAGGTATTTTCCCGATAATCGGTAAATAATTGGTATTTTTCCGTAAATTGTCATTATAATTATTTTTCAATATAGGCCTAATTATACCTAATTTGGATAGGTAATTGCTAGTATTTAGTAGCTAATGAGTCACTTATAAATTTCTGGTTGTTTAAATTTTTTCCCCTAATTTACTATTTTTAATATTATTTTAAGCTGTTAAATATATATTAAATTAGTGATAAATACAAATTTGAATGGGCTAATTACATACTTGAGAACCATGATAACTAAAATCTAGTTTGTAATATAAATTTTTAGTATGTTATTCCAATGTTCTAATTGGTTATAATCAAAGGAAAATTAAAATTTAAATAAATTAAACTAAAACTTGCAATTATGAACTCGTGGGGGGTCTTTTTGCATGGAATTTTTTTTGGCAATCACTCACAACTCCCTTACCCCTCCTTGGCCCGAGCCCACTGCAGGAATTCCTCCCCCCCCTCAAAAATTTTCTTCAACTCCTTGTAAGTGAGGAAATAGAAGTGAAAGTGTAGGATTTAAATATATTATGAGGTTGGGTTTTAGGTGATTGGTATGGCTTTGACTTTAGAAATTTTCTACGCAACTCTCTCTCACTCTCCCCTATCTCCCCAGGCCGAGAGCCTTCCCCTGCTGTTGTCCCCATTTTCCCCATCTCATTTGGCTTCAAAATTCATCTCAAAATCAATTAAAAATCCACAAAATTCTTCATAAAACCAAAACAAATCCTTATGCTATCCTTTCTCAAGCACAAATTAGTTTAAAATATGGAGAAAGGAGGTGTCTTGGAGGCTAGTGCAAGCTAGGGTTCACTACTTATGAGGTATAATTTCAATCAAATGGTTAATTGGTAGTTTAAATATGCTAAAATAGGATTTTAAAGTGTTAATTTTAGTGCTAATTTCAATTCTAGTTTTTTTAAGAGGATGGTTTGAGTTGAACTAGGGTTTTAAAACATCATTATTAGGTTAATCAAGTTATTTAGTTATCTAGTTCTTACACTAACCTAATCTAAGAGGTTATTTTGCTTAAGTGGGCTTCAATTTGTATTAATCTAAGTTTTTCTAGTGTGAAATTTTGATTGTAATTGCAAGATTATGATTTTGAAAAAAGAGTTTGATTTTGGAAAATAGGTTTTGAAGCATTGTAAATGGGTTAAATTTAGTGTTGTGGCCATCTAGTGGTTTGAGTTGGATGTTTGTGCTAGATTGTTGTCGCTTTATCGCTAATCTACGACAGTTACGTCAAATTGCAAATTTTTGTGATTACTAGGTTTTGATACAATTAGGAGGTGAATTAATTTTGTTATGTTGGTTATATTATTAACATCTACTACGGTAATTAGGGTGTGCGAATGCGTATTGGTTTGATCGGGTATTAGTTTTGATGGTAGTTCCGAACGACGATTCTAGTAAAGGTTGTTGTGTTTGTCGTGTGTGTTCCGCGCACCAAGTGCACAATGTGCCTAACTCGTAGACGTTGACCCTTTCATTTTGTGACTTGGCGTCGTTTCACAATATGTAATCTTATATTTTGTGTTGTGCAAATTCCAGGATCGGTCGCGGAGACTTCGGGCGCGGCACGAAAAGGGAAAGCGGTGATTGGACCAAGCTAGCTGGGGATTTCCGGCGAGTAGATGTATACATCTACGGGGGAAATCGTTTGGATGGCGCGAGGCGCCCGATAGTTTATAATTTTTAGTAATACTAGCTTGTTGCATGTAGTTCCTAGTATCTATTTTACTGCATTGCATGACCTTTTATATCCATATATGTGTTAATTCATCGTATTGAAACCATTGAACCATTAAAATGAGATATGCGACAAAAGAAATATTTGTCTTGCTTAGTGCATTATATATAATTGTGCAACATCATCTCATAGGATACTTGCACCATTACCAGGGTTTTATGCAGCACGAGCACTATTCATGCGGACACACACGCCTTGGTAATTGCTATGCCACAAACACTATATAACTTGTTTAAACCGAAATTTTAGAATAATTTCACCATATAAGACGTATAAACCATTACTAATATATTAAATTCCGCAAGATGAACATGTAGAATTGCTAGTCATATGCATGTACTTCATTACATCATTCGATCATACATAGTCTTTTAGTCATACATCGCAGTTCGCATTGTTGATACTATAGGCATTCATCATCATTGACATGTATGCTTGTGGTACCTTCTTTCTTGAGGATTTCAGCATTTGAGATTTATGAGATTTGGGAGAAACCGCAAGGATTTAATAAAACTGATATCATTTTAAATATTGCAAGTTGCGGTTTTCTCGTGATATGATACTTGTGTCGTCCACCATGAGTTTTCTGTTAGTTTTCGAGACTCGTTTCAAGGAGTAGGATGAACCATCTCGGGTACATGTTGGGCCCGGTAAGGTACCTCGGGGCAAGAAGTTCGAGTAGTAGACGATGAGCCTGGCAGGGGCAGACTACCTACCGGTGATTGTTGGCGTGGCGAATATCCGGAGGATACCGACCGTGGTCGTGAGATATTGATACTTGAGGTGGGCCAGTCCGGATTGTCGGAGCCCGAGACTTTTTGAGATACTTATACTTTGGGACATTGCGATATTCATTTGAGGTGTCGATGCTTGAAACAAATTCTATTGATTTAATTGATATTACTTCAGATATTTCAAAATGAGTTTTCCAAGATGGAAATAATGATTTCCTCATTTTAGCATATTCAGATCACGTGTTAAATTGCATTCATGTCGCATATATGCTAGTACATCATACCATATCAATATTGTAGAATTGTGACACTTTGCGTACATGCTTACGATAGTCTTTATAGATGTTACATATTACTCACGAGTTGGCAACTCTCCCCCGTTGTGCCACAGTCTTTTTGCTGGTCCAATCCGTCAGCACTGTACCGGCGGACGCACTTCCTCCTTTTGCTTGGATTTGAGGCTTTTGCGTAGGTGGGTTGTGTCATTATTTTATTTCCATCTTGTATATTCATTGTATCTAGTGTACTCCATCAACTGTATCATCTACCAGTACTGATGTATATTGACTTAGAGACGAGACAGTGGGATTTGTGGGCATGTATGTTGTTTCTTTGGGCCGCGCTCACTTGAGCCGACGTGTTGCTTATTACTTGTGCCTTTTATGCTTATTTTGCATATTGATGGTTTATATTGCGTGGGATTTGAGTCCGCCTTGGGGCGAAAAGCTAGCTCCCGCTTGGGGATGCCTTATTTCATGTTATTCATATATATTCCTGTTTGTACCCATTTGGGGGCCAGTATTTAAAAAGGAGACTCTGCCGAAATTTTCAGAAAAATGGATGTTGCTTTTAAAAAGCTTGATGAGGCTTATTTGATTAAAATCTCTTTCAATAAATTGGTTATCCTTCACTCTACTGCTTATTTGGTTTTGATTTCTGGGTTTTGGCTTGCTTAGATTACGTACGCCTCGAGACGTTTCATAATTTAAGTGCCAGTCATGCTCCGTACTTTTCGGGTCGTGACAATCTCTATATGTGCATATAAACATGTGGCTAATATCATATCATATCTAGCCCTGACGCTTAACGCCATATGGGCGATTTCCCCGTAGATATTAAATCTACTCACCGATGATCTCCAGCTACGAAAATCCGACTACCTTCTTCCCTTTCTTCACAGCGTCCGAAGTCCCCGCTTGCGATCATAAAATTTCACAAACACATCACATAAGCAAAATATCTTACGCCGACACAAAGATAACGAAATGCAAAGATAACACCCAGAAAATTACACTGGGCACATAGTGCACAAAACGTGCACGGCATCGGCAAAACCCAAGTTAGGATTGCTAAACTACGCAACCACCAAGTCTAGACTCCGATCGTACCGATCGCACAAACATAACACAATACATCGCGATGAAGATAATATATATAACATCGCAACGCTCATTAGAATCAACGTCCAACTTATACCGAAACCTAGTAAGGAACTTTATCGAATTTACCACAAGTCTAAAAGCTAACACTAATCTAGCAGTCACATACATCGCAAAGTAGCTTAACTAAGTTATCCAAACCATTTCCATAATTTTAATCTCACCCAATTATGCTTTTGTTAAATCTTAGTTTGCTAAAAATTCAATTAGACAAATTAGGAATTAACAACAACTATCATTCTCCTACTAGGTTAAGTTTTCCTAATCTTCAATTAACAATTAACCACATCATCAAGTTAAACCCTAACTTGAACTTCACTAAAATTATCATGAAACAACTAATCATGCCAATTAAGCTATATTAAACAATTAATTAGCTAACTTAAAGATTTAAACATAACAATTAAAGATTAGGTTTAGAAATTATACCTCCTCAAAAACACAAAATAGCAACTAGATCCATCATTTTAGCCTCCAAAAATGATGTTTTTCTTGATGATCTAAGCAAGTTTAGAGATAAAGAATGATGGGTTATGTTTTGTTTAAGAGTTTTGTGGATTTATTTAAGGATTTTTGAGGATTTATTGAGCTTGGAGAAGATGAAATTGGGCAAAGCAAATGCATGGGAAGAAATGGGTGAGGCTCGGCCATGAAGAAGGTGGGGGGGGTGTTTTGTGTAAATTGTGAAGAAAATTCTAGCTAAAAGAAATAAATGCTTATTAATGCATACTTATCTTCAAATCCACCTCATTCTTTCTTTTTAAAAATAAATTCCTTTTAACACAAATATCTAGATATTTCTATGGATGGATTAACAAAAAATCTTGTGATTAGATTAGTATAGATTCATATTAGAAGTAGTTAACCCAAACCAAATATGTAATTACCACTAATTAAGTGCGTAATTAACAACTTAAAATAATATTTTAATTAGGGAAAAATTCTATGTGAACCAAAACTTCCAATTGACCCCCAAAGCCCGCAAACTAGCACTATTCTAGTTAAATAAGGTGCAGTCAAGTCTGTACTGAAATTTGATCACATCCGGGTTAAAACGGAAAACATCGACTATTTTACCCTAAAACGGAAAAATTCGCATAACGATTTCCAAAACGTTACACTTGACCCTGTATAGGGGCGATGGTTTATCGCATAACCATTAGTGTTTGACATCAAAGATTGTACACAGGTGCTCATTAGAGAATGGGTACACTGAACAGGACTCGCCGAGAACTTCTAGATGGTACCATATCTATCGTCAGATAGCAGTTCTCTAGTGACACTTGTACAGGTTAGTATGTAGAACTGAGATCGTCATAGTGACTTGTGTGGTTCCCACTGTGCTTTGATTTCCTCCCTACCACGGATCATCAGATTCATTCAAATAGGTAGATTTTGGGTACAATCCCGAGTCACATGAAAGCAGCGAGCGATAGGAGGGGTTTCTTCTCTCCCGGTATTGGGAGTTGATGTTGCGCTATACTCGATTGGCTATAATAGCAGGTCCCTGGCCAGGGCTGATGAGATTTACCGGTAAGTGTTATTAGTAGTTTCTCGAAAGGTTATAGGCCACACATCGGTATGACATATCAAGTTATTGGAGTCTGACGATTCCACTTACAGACTTGATATGCTACATATTATACGAAGAGACCGGACTGTACGGTAAGTGTTACTTATAGGCTCATTGGGGTTCAGATGAGTTCGCCTGTCGGCCTTCTTTTCGACATGTACCTGTGTAGCCGTTACATACAGCTAGTGCCGCTGAAGGACTTGTGGTTAAACCCACTGCCAGTGTACTATCAAGTCTTTAGAGTCCCACACAGAGGGTTTCTCTGGTTCAGGAAAAATGATGTAGAGGCTGTATGGTCTTACTGCAGGGTTTCGATCATATATGTGTACTGGCTACACGGATGATGTTCGGACAGATAATATTGGTTGGCTTTGGTTTAAGTCGGATGCTAGTATTATATTATCGAATTATTATTATCTCATTGTATTTGTATTTTTCGGAATACGAATACGGGTATATATATACGGTGAAGGGCATTCTTGTAATTGTACAAGAATTGCTTCTAGAAGGAGACACCTCATTTATAGATTTTCTTTTATGAAAATTAGATAAATGTGGTAGAATTTGGAGATATTTCAAGCATGGATGAAAGCATGTCTAATTATAAATTTTTATTCATTTGGCTTCACTATTGAAGCATGGTTGATTATATTTGGAGAAAAATAATCCATGCTTCAATAATTGAATGCCTTAGCCATTATTTTCTTTGTACAAGACCTAGCTCATTTGATCATTCTCTCTCCAAGTTTTCTCCTTCTTCTTCCTTAAGCTCTATCCCTCACATGAGTTGTGAACCCTTGAGCTTTTGAGATCAAATAATCCTTTAATCATTCTCTGTTTAGCAAACTAGACTTCTTAGTAACCTCATAGTTGAGGTTGAAGGTCGATCCAAAAGCTTTCGGGTGGATCATCTATGGCATAGAGGAGACTGGAGATCGAGTTCTATTCAAGCATCCAAGGAGCCAAGAAGAGGAGCAAGGAAGCGGAAAGAAGACCCGAAGGACCGGTTCGAGGAGGTATAACAACATCCATCAGAGTAGTTAAATCTCTTAGATAGTTATGTTAGTTACGGTTTAGGATAAGATCCGGGCTTTTAAGTCGATGTTGCTTACTACAAAATTGTTGTTTACTAATTCCGCCACCCCACAAACTATGTGGTGGTGTGTAACATCTACTTACAAGATAGATGTGTTAATTAGGGACAGTCTGTTAGTGTATATGCCCTAGGGGCCATTATTGTATCATACTAGATTGTATATTACTTAATGGAAGCTTGGGATATTCACAGTTGTATATACAGTCTTGCTAAAAATGG
The DNA here is from genome assembly GCA_030015575.1 of Agapanthus africanus. NCBI lineage: Eukaryota > Viridiplantae > Streptophyta > Magnoliopsida > Asparagales > Amaryllidaceae > Agapanthus > Agapanthus africanus. The sequence goes on from CM057337.1 coordinate 406,964,942, forward strand.
TAGTATGCTACTTGGTTTGTGTCTACTTTAATATGTGCATATGTTTCTTGTAACGTATCACTTATACATATTAGTAGAGCCCATAGGATCTTTGCTTGATTACCAGCGTTGTGATGGTAGTCACACTAGTGGGGGCTGGGTAGTCTGTAAGCAACATCCTATACAGGTCCCTGGTCGTTGGATTATCGAGATAGGGCATCGATATTCTGGAGTAGACTAAGTGTGTAAGCTTCTCAACCCAGTTGGAGAGATGGTCTGTCCGATAGCCATCAGTACGTCGTACTGGAGATAGTATACAGGTGCTCGTTAGGTTACGGGTACACCGGACAGGACTCGCAAGGGAACTGATTGGTTGGTATTATACCCGTCGTCAGTTAACAGTTCCCAGATGACATGAGTACAGCATAGTCCGCAGACTTGACACTGCTACTTCGCCTCGAGTGTGTCCCACTGTTCTTAGATTTCTACCCTACCACGGCTCAAAGGAGTCGTGCAAACAGGTAGCAGTTGGATGCAGTCCCGAGCACTTGGAGGCAGTAGTGGTTAGATAGGATTCGTCTCTCCCGGTATTGGGAGATGATATCGCGCTGTGTCAGAGAGCCATTACGCAAAGTCCCTGGCCAGGGCAAGCGAGATATACTGGTAGGTTCCGGTAGCTTCTCAGGGTGTAATGGGCTTCGCTCCAACACGACTTATACAGCTATTAGGGGACTGACGCTAGTCGCCCCCTAGGCTTGATATGCGATAGTCTTAGACGAACAGACCGGACTGTATGGAGATTGTCACATCAGGCTCAGTAGGGGTTCGGATGGTTTTCCTCATCGGCCTTCTTATCGACATCTACCTGGGGATTGTTACGTACAGCTAGTGCCGCTTGCGGTCTGTGGTTAAACCCACTGCCAGCGTAGTGTCAAGTCTTTAGAGTCCCACATAGAGAGTTTCCCTGCTCCAGGCGAAACGAAAAAGAGGTCGTATAGTTTTACGACAAGGGTTCGGACGCGTACGTGTGTTTACGCACGTACGACTTTTCGGACAGTTTTTACTAGCCAGCTTTGGTTTAAGCCAGATTCTAGTATCGGGTTATTGGATTTATACAGTCTAAAGTTTTTCCGTGTTTTCACGGATTGGAGGGGCATTCTCGTAATTTGTCGGGAAGCTTCTAGAAGAGTGGTGACGAAGGGGTTAAGGTGGCATTGCATTAAATGAGATTAGTGACTCATTTGTGTGATTCATCCATGTCATTAATGCATCGTAAATGCTTAATGACTCATGGTGATGAATCACTCATAGATATTTATGAATCATGGTTGTTAATTCAATTATTTCATTTTTGGATAAATAATAATGCTTCATATATATTATGATAACATCATTATCTCATTTCATTCTCATCTTCACCTTCTCTCTCCTCAAGCTCACTCTCTCTTCAAACCCTAACCCTAGCCTCTCATGTGTTGAGATCAAGGGTTAGCTAGACTAATACATCCGTAACCTCACTCTATATCCCCTAGGTAGCTTAGATTAGCACTTTAAACAACCTAGTTATCTCAAGTTTGAGATTAAGCTTGGCGTAGGAGCTTTCGGGTGGATCGTCTTTGATTCGAGGAGGCCGTTGAGGTGCCGATGTCCCAAGGAGCCTACGAGGAGTGGAGGACCGCGATGAAGACCCGAAGGACTAGTATCGTGAGGTATAACTTCGTATCCGAGTAGTTAAACCTCTACTAGTTAGTTAGCAATGGTTTAGAAACGATTTATGCGCTCAAGTCCGTGTTACGAAGCTTTGATAATCGTTTTTCATATATTCCGCCTCCCCACAAGTTCGTGGGATGCGTGACATAGACTTACAGTGGTATCAGAGCCAACTAAACCATTACTAGCTTGTTAGCAACTGATTAGAAGTTCGATCGACGGAAAACACGAAAACAAAAAACCGAAAACCCTAAGTTTCTGTTAATTTTAAACTTGTCTGAAAAAATATTTGACATACCTTAAAATTCACAGCAGGGAAATATATGAGTTATGGGAAAATACGAACCAGTGACTCGGTAAAACGGCCGCGGATTCGCGGCAATAGAGAGCTTCTGCCGCGGATCCGCCGCCGAGTCAACGCCGCGTTGACTCGGAGTTTCACAGTAATTCATATTTTTTGGGTTTTTGTCTTCCTGTATGTTCTGTTTCTACCCAGGTTATTTCTTTGCTGGTTGGCTTTTGGGGTAAACACGGAATATGGTTATCGATCGATATTTGCTAATTGGGTTTTTATTTGTAATGTTTAATGTGTTCGTAAACCTCCCCTAACTGCTAGTATGTCGGTTGGCAGGGGGTTGCACAATTCTGAAATGTTTACTGTTTGTGTATATGAACTGTGTTGGACTGTTGTGATGATTAGCCGGGGTTTGAGATGGGTTTAATATTCATTCATTCGATGTAAATGTAATTTGATGTAATATTCTTTTGCGGGGCACATCCAGGTTGCGGTTGTAGCCACCGTTGTATTATTTCTTTTTACTGTTTTTGCTCCTAGTTTAGACCCAAGGTGGGGTACATAAACTACCGGGTACATCAAAGTGTTTAGTGGCCTACTCACGTTGTTGAGGGAGACCGCTTCACTTCGGGTACTTGACAGGTAGTTTGCCGTACCCGTAGGGGTCTAGGGTGGGGTAATGGCTATTCATCACAACTGTGTAATCCGTCTTTTATTGCAGGCTCAAAGAAAATGCGGATTGCTAGCAAATCTAATAAAGTTCATCTGTGATCTGGAATGCTAATTATTGCGTTTAACGAATGTACAATATCTATATATGATAGCTATTAGACGCCACTTATATTTTACACCCGCGCCAGCCCAGCCCCCGCTCTGTCGTTAGTTAAGTAACCTAACGGGTGATGACGGGACCAAGTGGCGAATGCGGATGGCATAAGAAGGACGTGGTATTTTCGTTGTTTTCTGCAATGATAAGATTAATGATGGGACGCATTATTATAATGCAAAGAAAATAAACCAAAGTTAAATCGTTGGAACAAATTTAAAAGAAACCACTCGGTTATTTTAAAAGAGCAGAATTTTTAAATTGCGGAGCTTTAACCACTCCTTTTAAAAAGCTATCAGGTTCCTTCGATTATATCAAGTTCACTACGTTCACGGTTTTGCCAAAACCAGTCGTAGCCCTCCGTCATTTCTTATGGATGGTCAGTAGTATTCAAGCTATGTATTTTGACCAACGCCAAGGCATAGTGTTTGGTAGCTGCTGGGTATTCATTTGTTGCATAGATAGATGAGTTAGTTTGGGACAGTCGTATTATCATTTTGGCCAACATCAAGGATATGTACGGATGGGTTCAAATTAACCTGGATAATGACGGGTAGAACTTGACATGTGACTTATGACATTTTGACCAACGCCAAGGTCATAAGAGCATGGGGCAAAAATATACATCGGGAATTTCTAAAGAAACTGAAATTTGCAGAAAGATGCATACCATTCTGGAGTTTGATGAATGTTGTTAGGATTCCTTCAACATTATCATACGATGATATTTTGGATCCCGATCCTACTGTGAGTATATACTACTTATCAGGAGATTCGTCACTTAACGATCAATGCTATAAACCAAGTAGGTTCCTAGAAAGGTGTCAGCGGGGTTACGCCCCCAGAGAAAAGAGGTTATTTAATTAAGGAACTTCGCGAAGCGTTGGAAAACCTCCCTCGAAGTATCGACACTAGCCTGGCTTAATGGTTAAGCAAGTATTGTACGGTGAGAATTGTCCTGGCTAATTCTTCTTTTATGGTTTGAGGAAGGTTTCGAGAAACAGTGGGAGCCATCCTGTTTAGATAAACTTAAAACCAATCTAAACTTGCAACAGCAGCATGCTAAAATATTTTCTTCTCTCTCTCTTAATTGCAGCGACCTTGTGACCACACATAGGTTACATCTAGATAACAAATTGACTGAATCTGACTTATATGACTGGCAAAGGTCTGTCCAGATGTCCATTGGCTGTGACAAGCTGGACCACCCTATTACTACTCAATATCCCACCGTCCCAGGTCCAGTTCCCACTGTCGCGGATATGGATATCCGTCAGACAAGGGAAAAAGATAAAGCTAAGTGCCTCATGTTAGTTTCAGTTGATGGTGTATACCAAAAGCAGCACGAGAAGATGGACTTATTTTCCATCTTTCTCCATAATAAAGATTTATATGGAGAGCAATCTCATATCGCAAGATATGAGATCTTGACCGAATTAATTCAAGCGAGGTTAGCTGACGGGTCATCTGTAGGGGACAACGTCCTTATAATGACTAGCTATATTGATGAGCTCCAGGACCTGGAGACCGTGTTGGGAAACGAGTCAAATACTGACTTGATTCTACAGTCTCTGCCTTCTACCCTGAAGGAAACTAGGGAAGGAGAAGGAAAGAGAAAGGCAAAAGTTTCGGGACTGGATATAGTAAAACAGGGACGTTCCTATTGTTACAGGAATGAACATTGGCAGAAAGATTGCAGGGCTTTAGAAGCCAGTAACCAGGATACGAAGCTTGTTGTGGCTTCAACCTCAAGTGTGTTTGTAATTAAGAACTGTTTGTCAATTAACTCTACTTCCTGGGTATTAGATACCGGAGCAGGATCTCATATTTGTAATTCATTACATGCTTTGAGAAATCGTAAAGTTATAAAGATAGGTGATTGGTCTCTCAAAGTTGCAAACGGAATGACAGTGAACGCTGAATCCGTAGGAGAATATCGCCTAGGTTTGACAAGTGGGCATATATTGATTTTACGTAACTGTTTATATATACCTAGTATGACTTGTAATATCATATCAGTGTCCTCACTTTCAAGAGAGGGATATGATTTTACATTCGTAAGTGATGTAGTTAACATCCACCTAAATCAAGTTCTGATTGGGTCAGGTACATTAGATAACGGCATATACGTATTAAGTCAAGCTCAGGTTTTCAATATCCAGAATACACTTAAACGAAAGTCTCTGGAATTAAATCAGGCTTTCTTATGGCATTGTAGATTAGGTCACATCAATGAGAGAAGGTTGACTAAGTTACATAGAGAAGGATATTTGAATCCGTTCGAATATCAATCTTATGCTACTTGTGAATCTTGTCTCATGGGAAAGATGACAAAGACTCCGTTTTCTGGACACGGAGTAAGAGCAAGCGAGCTCTTAGGACTCGTACACAGTGACGTGTGCGGTCCAATGTCTACACATGCGCGAGGTGGTTATTCCTACTTCATTACTTTTACGGATGATTTCTCTAGGTATGGATATGTCTTCTTAATGAAGCACAAATCCGAGGCCTTTGAGAAATTCCATGAATACAAGAATGAAGTGGAAAAACAAATATGCAAAAGTATAAAGACACTGAGATCTGATCGAGGTGGTAAATACTTAAGTGCCGAGTTCCTGGGTTACTTAAAAGAGAATGGAATTCTCTCTCAGCTTACTCCTCCATACACACCACAACACAACGGTGTATCGGAAAGGAGGAATCGAACCCTATTAGATATGGTTCGTTCCATGATGAGTAACGCTGAGTTACCGTGATCATTCTGGGGATATGCACTAGAATCAGCTGCATATCTTTTGAACCTAGTTCCTACCAAGACTGTGCCTACCACACCATATCAGATATGGAGTGGGAAGAAACCCTATCTTCAGTATCTAAAGATTTGGGGATGTCCGGCTTTTGTTAAAAGGCAGCATACGGACAAGCTCGAGGCACGATCAGTACATTGTAAGTTTGTGGGATATCCAAAGAACTCCAAGGGGTATCTATTCTATTACGCAGAGGAACAAAATTTTTTTGTTTCTCGTCATGCCCACTTTCTGGAACATCAGTTTTTAGAAAAAGGAAAAAGTGAGAGCGTAGTAGAACTGGAAGAAATTTCAGAACCACAAGCTGTTACTGAAAGTATGGTAGAACCAGAGGTTTTAGAAGAAAGGGACATCCCGACGCCACTCCGCAGGAGTAGTAGGCAGTCTCATCCGCCCGAGAGATACTACGGTTTTCTCATAGACGGGGATAGAGAGGATTGCACTATTGATTATGATGAGCCTACTAGCTTTACTAGCTTCCAGCAAGCCATTCAGAGCGGTGACTCAGTAAAATGGCTAGATGCAATGTGGACCGAAATGGAGTCCATGTACACTAACAAAGTATGGACTTTGGACATTGCTCCAGATGGGATAAAACCCGTAGGATGTAAATGGATCTTCAAAAAGAAGATTGGTGTAGATAGACAGGTTGAAACCTATAAGGCTAGACTTGTTGCAAAGGGTTTCCGCCAAAGACCTGGTTTGGACTATGACGAAACCTTTTCTCCAGTGGCTATGCTTAAATCTATTCGGGTCCTTCTTGCTATTGCTGCCTTCCACGATTATGAAATCTGGCAGATGGACATAAAGACAGCCTTTCTAAATGGAAATTTGGAAGAGAGCGTCTATATGGATCAGCCAGAAGGATTCATTCAGAGTGGGAACAGCGGTAAAGTATGCAAGCTGCTTAAGTCCATTTATGGACTAAAGCAGGCATCGCGGAGTTGGAACATCTGTTTTGATGATGCTGTCAAAGAATTTGACTTTATCAAAAATCCAGATGAACCATGCATATACAGTAAGATTGTAGGGAGAGCTGTAGTATTCCTCGTCTTGTACGTGGATGACATTCTCCTAATAGGAAATGATATTCCTATGTTACAGTCAGTCAAAAGATTCTTGTCACATAAATTCTCCATGAAAGACCTGGGTGATGCCACCTACATTCTAGGAATCCGGATCTATCGTGATAGATCAAAGAGGATATTGGGACTTTCGCAGTCCAGGTACATAGACACCATAGTGAAGAGATTCAGTATGGATGATTCTAAACGCGGTAACCTACCGGCTTGTCACGGAATCACCCTCTCCAAAGAGATGTCTCCCAAGACTGATTTGGAAAGGGATCGCATGTCGATTATACCCTACGCTTCTGCGGTAGGCTCTATAATGTATGCGATGTTATGTACCAGACCAGATGTAGCATACGCATTGAGCGTTGTAAGCCGGTATCAGGCAAACCCAGGGGAGAAGCACTGGATAGCAGTAAAGAACATTCTTAAGTACCTGAGAAGGACTAAGGAAATGTTCTTGGTGTATGGCGGAAAAGACCTCCAGATGGAGGCCTTTGCCGACTCCGGCTTCCAGAGTGACAAAGATGACTCCAAGTCCATGTCGGGTTATGCCTTTACCCTCAATGGAGGGGCGGTCTGTTGGAAGAGTTCCAAGCAGGAGACCGTTGCTGACTCAACAATGGAAGCGGAGTACATAGCCGCTTGCGATGCCGCAAAAGAAGCTGTCTGGATGAAGAAGTTCCTCACATAACTTCAGGTGGTTCCTTCCAGTGTTGGTCCAATAACTCTGTATTGTGACAACAACGGCGCTATAGCTTTAGCGAAGGAACCCAGGTCCCATCAGAAATCCAGACACATCTTAAGGCGGTATCACCTGATCAGGGAGATCGTAGATCGCCGGGAGATCGAGGTGAAAAGAGTAGAGACAGAGAATAACATTGCTGATCCATTCACAAAGGCCCTTCCTCAGACGCAGTTCGAGAGGCTATTCGAGATGATAGGTCTACGATATGCCAGCTCATGGCCCTAGTGCAAGTGGGAGATTGTTAGTGTATATGCCCTAGGGGCCATTATTGTATCATACTAGATTGTGTATTACTTAATGGAAGCTTGGGATATTCACAGTTGTATATACAGTCTTGCTAAAAATAGTAGTATGCTACTTGGTTTGTGTCTACTTTAATATGTGCATATGTTTCTTGTAACGTATCACTTATACATATTAGTAGAGCCCATAGGATCTTTACTTGATTACCAGCGTTGTGATGGCAGTCACACTAGTGGGGGATGGGTAGTCTGTAAGCAATATCCTATACAGGTCCCTGGTCGTTGGATTATCGAGATAGGGCATCGATATTCCGGAGTAGACTAAGTGTGTAAGCTTCTCATCCCAGTTGGGGAGATGGTTTGTCCGATAGCCATCAGTACGTCATACTGGAGATAGTATACAGGTGCTCGTTAGGTTACGGGTACACCGGACAGGACTCGCAAGGGAACTGATTGGTTGGTATTATACCCGTCGTCAGTTAACAGTTCCCAGATGACATGAGTACAGCATAGTCCGCAGACTTGACACTACTACTTCGCCTCGAGTGTGTCCCACTGTTCTTAGATTGCTACCCTACCACGGCTCAAAAGAGTCGTACAAACAGGTAGCAGTTGGGTGCAGTCCCGAGCACTTGGAGGCAGTAGTGGTTAGATAGGATTCGTCTCTCCCGGTATTGGGAGATGATATCGCGCTGTGTCAGAGAGCCATTACGCAAAGTCCCTGGCCAGGGCAAGCGAGATATACTGGTAGGTTCCAGTAGCTTCTCAGGGTGTAATGGGCTTCGCTCCGACACGACTTATACAGCTATTAGGGGACTGATGCTTGCCGCCCCCTAGGCTTGATATGGGATAGTCTTAGACGAACAGACCGGACTGTATGGAGATTGTCACATCAGGCTCAGTAGGGGTTCAGATGTTTTCCTCACCGGCCTTCTTATCGACATCTACCTGGGGACCGTTACGTACAGCTAGTGCCGCTTGCGGTCTATGGTTAAACCCACTGCCAGCGTAGTGTCGAGTCTTTAGAGTCCCACACAGAGAGTTTCCCTGCTCCAGGTGAAACGATATAGAGGTCGTATGGTTTTACGACAAGGGTTCGGACGCGTACGTGTGTTTACGCACGTACGACTTTTCGGACAGTTTTTACTAGCCGGCTTTGGTTTAAGCCAGATTCTAGTATCGGGTTATTGGATTTATACAGTCTAAAGTTTTTCCGTGTTTTCACGGATTGGAGGGGCATTCTCGTAATTTGTCGGGAAGCTTCTAGAAGAGTGGTGACTAAGGGGTTAAGGTGGCATTGCATTAAATGAGATTAGTGACTCATTTGTGTGATTCATCCATGTCATTAATGCATCATAAATGCTTAATGACTCATGGTGATGAATCACTCATAGATATTTATGAAGCATGGTTGTTAATTCAATTATTTCATTTTTGGATAAATAATAATGCTTCATATATATTATGATAACATCATTATCTCATTTCATTCTCATTTTCACCTTCTCTCTCCTCAAGCTCACTCTCTCTTCAAACCGTAACCCTAGCCTCTCATGTGTTGAGATCAAGGGTTAGCTAGACTAATACATCCATAACCTAATTCTATATCCCCTAGGTAGCTTAGATTAGCACTTTAAGCAACCTAGTTATCTCAAGTTAGAGATTAAGCTTGGCGTAGGAGCTTTCGGGTGGATCGTCTTTGATTCGAGGAGGCCGTTGAGGTGCCGATGTCCCAAGGAGCCTACGAGGAGTGGAGGACCGCGATGAAGACCCGAAGGACTAGTATCGTGAGGTATAACTTCATATCCGAGTAGTTAAACCTCTACTAGTTAGTTAGCAATGGTTTAGAAACAATTTATGCATTAAAGTCCGTGTTACGAAGCTTTGATAATCGTTTTTCATATATTCCGCCTCCCCGCAAGTTCGTGGGGTGCGTGACATGGACTTACACAGTCATACAACTATTTTGGACTTCATCAAGGGTTTGTACGGATGGGTTCAAATTAACCTGGACAATTATGGGTAGAACATGAATTGCGTCTTATGATATGTTGGCCTTCGTCAAGGTCATAAGCGCCTGGGGCAAAAATCCACATCGGGAGTTTCAAAGGAAAAGGAAACTTGCTAGTTTTTCATACCATTTGTAGTGTGGTGATTTTGGTAGGATTCCTTCAAAGTTATCACACGATATTATTTGGATCCTGATCCTACCGTGAGTTTTGTTACTCCTCAGGAGATTTTTTCACTATACAATTAATGCTATAAACCAAGTAGGTGTCTAGAATGGTGTTAGCAGGGCTACGCCTCTAAGAAAAAGAGTTTATGTAATTAAGGAACTTCACGAAAGCGTTGGAAAACCTCCCTCGAAGTACCAACACTAGCCTTGCCGAAAGGTTAAGCAAGAATTGTAGGGTGAGATTAATCCTGACTAATTCTTCTTTTATGGTTTAAAGGAGGATTCGAGAAACAGTGGGAGCCATGCTGTTTAGATAAACTAATAACCAATCTAAACTTGCAAGAGCATCATACTGAGTGTTTTCTTCTCTCTCTCTTGACTGCAGCGACCAAAATGGCTGGGCTTAATTTACTGCTAGATAAAAACAAATTGACTGGGCCAAACTATAAAGATTATCTAAGGAATGCCCAGATAGCCATTACCTATGACAAGCTGGGCTACCTCGTTACTACAAAATCCCCCACCGTTCTTGGTCCACATTCCACCATCGCGGATGTTGAGATCTGTAAGACATGGGAAATAAACAGTGCAAAAGCCAAGTGCCTCGTGTTGGCCTCAATAGATAATGAACACCAGAGGCGGCCCGAAAAGATGGACTTAGCTTCTATCTTCCTTCATACCAAGGATTTATATGGAGAGCAATCTCATATCGCAAGATATGAGACCTCGAAGAAATTGTTTCAGGCGAGGTTGGCTGTCGGGTCTTCTGTAGGGGACCATGTCCTTAAGACGATCAGCTATATTGAAGAGCTCGTGGACCTTGGGACCACGTTAGAGAACGAGTTATATAGAGACTTGATTCTATAGTCCCTCCCCTTTATATACGCCCATTTTATCTTGAATTTCAATATTCAGTGTAAGGATGTTTCACTTCCAGAACTCCTTAACATATTGAGGAGTGTAGAGGGCACCTTACAAAAAACCATGGAGACACCCGCTCTGCTTATTGGGGAATCATCCTCTTCTTGATCCCAGGCGAAAGTAAAGGGGAAGAAGAAGAAGGCCCCCACCAAGCCGAAAGGCGGTGTTAGTAAGGTAGAGGAAAAAAGGCATGACAAAAGTCTCGGGGCCGACAGTAGGGAAGGAGGAATGATTCTATTGTCACGGGAAAGGCCATTGGAAGAAGGACTACAGGGCTTGGAAAACCAGAAACCAGGATTTGAAGCACGCTGTGTCTTTGGTTTCAGGTGTGTTTATGATTGAAAACTGTCTATCAATTAACTTTACTTCCTGGGTACTAAATACCGGATCAGGATCTCACATCTGTAATTCATTGCAGGCTCTGAGAAACCGTAGAGTTATCAAGGCAGGTGATATGACTCTCAGGGTTGCTAACGGAATGAGCGTAGATGCTGTATCCGTAGGGGAATATCACCTAGGATTGACAAGTGGACATATTTTGGTTTGCATAACTGTTTTTGTGTACCTAGTTTGACAAGTAATATCGTCTCTGTATCTTAACTATCTAAAGAAGGTTATGATTTTACATTTGTAAGCGATGTCGTCCACATCAACCTTAATCATGGTTTGATTGGGTCAGGTACACTAGATAACGGTATATACGTATTAAATCAAGCTCAGGTTTTCAATGTCCAGAACATACTCAAAAGAAAGTCTCCAGAATTAAATCAGGCTTTCTTATGGTATTGTAGACCGGGTCACATCAATGAAACACGGTTGACGAAGTTATATAAAGAGGGATATTTGAATCCGTTTGAATATCTGTCTTATGCAACTTGTCAACCATGTCTCAAAAGAAAGATGACAAAGACACAAATCACTAAACACGGGGTAAGAGCAAGTGAACTCTTGGGACTCATACATAGCGACGTGTGTGGTCTAATGTCTTCACATGCAAGAAGTGGTTATTCCTACTTCATTACTTTTACGGATGATTTCTTAAGGTGTGGACATGTATTCATGATGAAACAAAAATCCGAGGCCTTTGAGAAATTCCAGGAATACAAGAATGAAGTGGAAAAACAAACAGGCAAAAGTATCAGGACACTAAGATCCGATAAAGGTGGTGAAAACTTAAGTGCCGAGTTCCTGGATTATTTAAAAGGGAATGGAATTCTCTCTTAGCTTACTCCTCCATACACACCTCAACACAACGTTGTATCGGAAAGGCGAAACCGCACCCTATTGGATATGGTACGTTCCACGATGAGTAATGCTGAGTTACCGCAATCCTTCTGGTGTTATGCACTAGAATCAGCTGTATATCTTTTGAACAAGGTTCTTATTAAGTCAGTTCCTACCACACCATATGAAATGTGGAGTGGGAAGAAACCTTATCTTAAGTATCTAAAGATATGGGAATGTCCAGCTTTTGTAAAAAAGCAGCATGCGGACAAGCTCGAGGCACGCTCGGTACTGTGTAAGTTTGTGGGATACCCAAAGAACTCCATGGGGTATCATTTCTATTACGAGGAGGAACAAAAGGTCTTTGTTTCTCGGCATGCCTAATTTTGGAGACACAATTTCTTGAAAAAGAAATAAGTAGGAGCGCAATAGAAGTGGAAGAAATTCCCAAACCACAAGCTATTATTGAAAGCATGGTGGAACCATAAGCATCAAAGGAACCAGATATCCTTAGCCACTCTGCAGGATCAGTAGTGTCACGACCCGAAAGTACGGAACATGACCGGCACTTAAACTACGAAACGTCTCGAGGCGTACGTAATCTAAGTAAGCCGAAAACCCAGAAATCCAAACCAAGAAAAGTAGTAGAGTGAAGGAAAACCAATTTAAAATCAAGTAGTTTTAATAGCATAAGCCGAGTTATGCGGTTTTAAAAACATCAAGTATTTCCTGAAAATTTCGGCAGAGTCTCCTTTGTAAATACTGGCTCCCAAACGGGATACAACATGAATAGTACATGAAATCAATAAAAAGGCATCCCCAAGCGGGAGCTAGCTCTTCGTCAATCGACGGTCACAACCACACAAGCAATATAATATGCAACGCCAAGGGCGAGGATCAAAACTCAAAAGGAAACTCAAAATAGCAAGAAATCCGTAGAAATACAACGCGCGACTCTAAGGTCGAAAGAATAAACATCACTGGTCTCTATCTGAGATAAATACAAGTTTGGTTGATGGAACTTCTAGATACAACTGAATAATAATATACAATGTATATAATGGGGGTACGATACAAGTAAACCCACCTACTAGCAAATCACCCGGAAATGGGAAGCAGCGCCAGCAAAACCGTAATGAAACATGTACGGCAAAACCTGCAAGAAACTGGGGCACAACGGGGGTGAGTTGCCAACTCGTGAATAGAAAAACATCTACGAACAGAAATCGCATGTATAACGCAATCCTAGGTCATACGATCAATATATATAATCCTCAAATAAAACCAGCAGTCCAAAACAAAGACTAGGGTAAATATCTAACCCGAGTATAATCTCATGTTCCCGTGTCAGTGCCTCAGGTAGCAATATATCATGAATGAGGCATGAATGCATGAAAACAGATTATATGTAAATGAAGAAACTGTTTTCATAATTTAGTGAGATTTCCTTTGTATTTTTAAAATGAGGTATCACAAATGAAATCAGCATCAACAGTGTCTAGCATCGACACAAAACATAAATCTCAAAGTCTCGAAACCTCAGGCTCCGGCTATCCGGACTGGCCTGTATCATCAAATCTCAGTACCTCAATATCTCGAAATCTCAATGTCTCAATCTCAATATCTAGGGCGCCGTCAGTCCAGACCGGCCCCTACCATCCATCTCAAGACCACGACGGTATCCTCCGGATATCCGACGCGTCGGGTAATATCACCGGTCGGTAGTGCTCCCCTGCCAGGCTCAACGTCAACAACACGGCCTTCTCGCCCCGGGGTACCGCACCGGGCCCACCATGTACCCGAAACGGTCCATCCAACTCCTCGAATCGGGTCTCGAAATCCATCAGCAAACTCATGGTGGACGACTCATACATCATGGGAAAACCGCATTTTTATTTAAAAAGAGAGGAAGCAGTTTATATATGTTTTGCGGTTTTCCTCCAAATCCAGAAAATATCATGGAAATCCGAATCATCAATAGCATGTAAAACCATGAATATAAGCATGAGAATGAATAACAGTATGCATGAAGCGACAAGTAATAACTACAATATCTAAGATGGCATATAAGGTATGTACACTAATATTATGTCAAACTACTGGCTATCAAGTTAAGTTAAGCATAATATTTTCTAAGGTGTACGTGACATGGAAATTACCGATGAAGATGTGTGTGAGCCGGCAAGTAAGTGTATGTGGTACATACGTATCATCGGTAATGGTGCTGGTGTCCTAACAGCATAATGTCAACAATGCAATATGAAATAACAATGTAAATATGCGATGCGGAGCGAGCAACCAAAATGAGCGGGAGCAAAATATTAAACAATGGTGCCATTTGAAATAACACGAATCGCGGGGTTTTGAAAATAGGGGCTACGGTGGTTTTTAAGAAAGGATACGTCTTTTGAAATATCTGTAGATCCCTTGACCTGTCTTTTAAAATACCCACGATCCGCTAGTTTTGAAATAGGTAGGAGTCTAATCTAATCTAACAACTACACTAAACTATACGGCTGAACTAACAAGCTAAACTACAGGTAAGGAAACCGCCTATCATCTGAGTCGATACATATACATACCTGTATATATACAGTCGGTGATCCCGCCTCGATAATATCATATCCGATACCATATCTATAAGCAGGCATCCCAAGTCAAGAGTGCGGATCAATCATCAATATAGCTCGTACGTAAATCCGTCGTACGGCATCCCAAATCTGGGTACGGGTCAATATCACATTCATCATACTATTCGCCTGGTATCCGCTTTATCAAATATCATGATCGGGGTACTGATCTACGTCTAGTACAATACTGATACCGCCTAAGTATGCATGCATGTGTGTGAAACACTACGTCAAGACCCGTTACAACGTCATGTCGTATCTCAAATACGAACCCTGCTATATCACCGATCTCACGGCCTCAAATCAAACCTCATCGACTCATCTTAAATCCCAAGTACTATCCTCATTATCCATGCATGTGTATATGAATGTACATATGCATAGTCCCATACCCACGCATATATACATATATACACATCCCAATCGGCGCACAAGAAAGTAATGTATGTAAGTCTGTGTGTGCGTATATGGGTATAACAACTACTCTAGGGTTTGACAACTAACCCAAAGCTAATCCATGAACACATAATCATAACACGAATAAACATTCTCGTATCATAAAATACCTATATGAACATATATATGAACTATACTACGGACTGCGGGGGTGCTATACGCCATCCACCCGACTTCTCCCCGTAGATATAAATCTACTCACCTGGTCCTCGCTCGCCGGTGTCGACGTCGCCACGCGCTTGCTTGTCGTCTCGAAGTCCACATGGGGTACCTACATATCATAACGCACCGTATCGCATTAAAATCCGACTCATGACTAAAACGATACATGAATCCCACATAAGTCAAAACATATGGTTGCTTTCACGAATCAATCCAAAAACCCTCGACGTCGGCGTACAAACGCCAGACCATCGAGAAAAACCCAAACACACTCATTTGTACAATCACGAGCACTAATTATGATATAAAATAGCTTAAAATTCACAAAAACCCCAAACTCACTTTAAAAGCCATTTTTCCGAAAATCTAGCAAGCAATATTACCCGTTTTAGTACAAAACTCGACGTTTAAACAAATCTAGCGGCCGCAATATCCGCTCAATATCATAACCAAGTCATAAAAACCATTCCAATAAATTAATTTCATCAAAATATATATATATTTACAAAACCTAGTTAACAAAAATTAGCACAATTTTCCATTTTAGCTCAAAACTTGGTGTTTTAATCAACTTTAAATATTTTAACAATTTTAGTGGCCATAATTCTCATTAAAACATATTAACTAAGCCACACAATCATTAACTAGAATTTAATCTCACTACTTTATATAAATTACAAAAATCTAGTTTGCAAAACAATCATAATTAGGACAATTTACATATAACAATTTGCAAACTAACAATTTGATTATGTTTCACATTCCACAAAATGATCAATTCCACTTGCAACCATAATCACACAAAAAAACCCTAACTATAATCTAAAACCATCCACTTGAATTTCCAAACTTGAATTCAAAACCCCTATATTTATTTTAAAACACCAATTTAAGCTTGATTTAAACATTCAATTAACAACTAACAAATATGGAAGAATCTTTATACCTCATGATCAAGAGATCAACATGAAGATTATAGCCTCCAAAATGCCAAATTTCCTCCAATATCCATGCTAGCTTGGGCAAAGAAATAAAGGGTAAGAGTTGGATTGAAGAATTATAGAGGTTTTAGCTTGATTTTGAGGCAAAAAGATGGATTTTTTGATGAGAATGAGAGGAGAAAAATGGGGGCTGCTGTTGGGGGCTGTTGGGGGACCTGCTGCTGAGCCAAGAGGAGAGGAGAGAGAGGGTGTGGTGTGGGGAAAAACCAAGTAAAGAAAAGTCCAAGTCAACCCAAACCCATACCTCATTTTCTTATACTTTCTTTTCCTTTTTAATTCTTTCTTTTGTGAAATGAGGGGACAAAGTTTTGGGGCTGCCAAGGGGGGCTCGGCCAGCAGCCTAGGGGGTGAGGAGAGATAGTGTGGAGAGTGTGGGTGAGGGAAAAAAGAGATAAATACTATACCCCAATTTCCCTTTACACTAATTTCACCGAAAAAAGCCTTTTTCTTCGATATTTTCTAAACCGTTTTGGCAAACCATTTCATTTGAAAAACCACATGATAAATTTTTTTTTAATGTGTTATGATGCACAAAATTTGTTTCAACTCATTCCAATTTGTAATTTTCCCTAATTAAATGTATTAGTGACGGCTTAAAATAATATTAAAATAATATTTTTTTCAGAAAATTTGAAATTTCACCAGTGGCTCAATGAACACCAAATACTAGTAATTATATAGCTATAATATGTATATTTAGTTTTATAATAAAGATATTTGTATTTTGACTTTTTACAGAAAACCCCCTTATTTTACCGATTTTCCGAAATTTCACCGAAACAATTTTCAAAACGTTACAATTTTCCCCCCTTAAAGAAATTCGGTCCCCGAATTTAAATTAACACTCCCCCCAAATACTAAAACATCTAAGTAAAACCATCAAGTCGTCGGGGCTCCGAAATCATAAATACATAAAACAAATCGTGGCGCAGCGCATGCGCATGAAAAATGAGCATATAACTGAAAATCAAAACTTCGTCAAGCATCCCGCAATCATCAGAGTCATGGTAAAGACACAATGTCAAATCCATTACCAAAACCAATATGATATAACTCGAAACTATACACGTAAATATCAAATCTATATAAGTAATTATCTGAAGGAAATCCATGCCAAATCTCTTAAAGTCTCTGTGCAATGCGCATAACACTGCACAGTGGCGGACGTCTATCATAAGAAAATAACCATATACATATATACCTTTTATTTGAAATGTACGTTCCGCCGTTTTGGAAAACAATTTAGAAGGGTTTTCCTTATTTTAAACGTTTCGCGTCATATCAGACACGTAGGTAAATACTGAGACTATAGCTCGCTTTTTGGAATTCCCTTCAATAGCTATCAATGCATGCAAAATACATTCAGGTACTGTCCTCTGACTAGTCCTGCTTAGTACGAAAACACATCGCAATTATCATAAAAAAAAACGTACTGCTCTATAAGAAATCAATCCTAAAATACGTGTATGAATACTACGTGCGTCTGGTGCGCACGACAATCAAAATCCATATACGTGCCATACAAGTGCACAGAAACAAGATCTAGGTGCATCGGGTGTGCACAAAGCATCTGTCGTAGGCAACGTGTGTGCCTGACAGCAAAATCAGGTGCATCTGACATGCACGAAGAATCTCGATTTAGTGCATCTGGTGTGCAGCAAAATCGCACCTCGAAACATGCGCCCAACATGCGCGAAAATCCAAATCAGGTGCATCCATCGTGCACGAAATCATGAAATCCAATATCAAGCGCCGAATATGCGCAAAATCAAATCAGGTGCACAAGGTGCACAAAACAAATATCGAGTATCACAATCGAAATCGAAGTCCAATGCATCTAAGTGCACAAAAGGCGTATCACTGCACTGCAAGCATATATAAACTATACAGAGTGCAGGAACCAAATCGTGTGCGTGCATACACACAAAATCAACTCAAATGTCTAAAACCGTAAAATCACAAACATGTGAAACCAAAGCACGAAAACGATATCAAGTGCACAACTGTGCAAAAATCGTAAATACTCAGTAGGTGCAACCATGACGCATGAAAAACAAATATCATGAAACTCAATCATCAAAATCAGTCATGCGAATAGATCATCCAAAATACCGAAATCAAATAGGGCGGAATAGTCCCGCTCAAGCACATCCTCCAAGAATCTCTGGCCAACTGTCGTGGTCACTCATAGCATGTCTCGCCGACGATCCTGAACTCTGGCCTGCCAGTGTGCATAACATGACCACTCCTGGGTCCAAGTCTTCTTGTAATTTATTCCAGAAAGGTCCTGTCGAAATCTCTCACAAATCTCATCTCTGCCGAACTGTCCGGAAGTCATCGTCCTTTACTATATCTGTTTCTTATTCCGGAAAGGCTGCATACTCACCGCGACTCCTTCTGGAAGGTATATCCAAGTACAATGCCTCGGCATGCGTATCGCATCTCTGATGTCGGCGGAGTGGAACGTCGTCTTATCCAGATCTCGTACGAACCTCTTACTCCACTTTTCTCTAATGTCGACTGCTTCGGACTCGTCTCGTCGTGGCTGCATGGACTGAGCTCCAACGGCTATCCTCGTATCTGGAGCCTCCCAAGAATGCATCTCACCACCTAGTATCCGAATGAAGTCGAGCCATTCGATCGAATCGTCAAAACCTCATAATCCCCCAAGAGCTCAATATCTTGGGTACAGTATAATAATAACGAGTACATACCACAGAATCGGTGGTCCAACCGTAGAAGGGCAAACCCAAGCCTCACTAATGGCGCCGTAGAACTGCCGCAAACCCGAAGGTTCAAAGTCTTTCACACGGTCATTAAGTCGAGTTAGGGTTTCATTCTTCTAGAGGGTCCATAGAATTGCCTGCATGTCTTTCCGAATACTTTAAACTTGGAATAATAGGTTTCCGACATTCGATCGTCTCTGTCGACCCTCACATCTCTGCGTGAAGTCGTCTCTAGCTGGAATCAATCTATCTGATGATCTCGTATCGGGGTAAGCGAACAAACCACATGTCCTAGTCATTCATTCTCGGTGACTAGCGACCTTCTATCATCTCTTCGTACTACTCGTACTGCAATAGCTCCAACATCTGGGGCGATATCTCGTCGTTCGCAGCAATAACTGGCTCGCTCGTCTGCACGCAGAACAGTGCCTCGATCATCATGAATAAGCAATACGCCAACGGTCATCAAAATCTTGTTGGCCTCTATCATTGGCTCGATCCTCTGGTACTGATCGGCACGTCCGAGAAATCTCGTAAAGGCAATCCGCCAAACGCTCATGGCGCGAAAACATCATAAAAAGACACATCTCCGAAATCGTGTGTCGCCGGAATTACGCCCTGGTCGGTCCTCGTTCGTGACGAGCTCGTGCTGACCGCAATTCTAGCCGTAGCTCTCCCTGCCCGTAATCGTAGCAGCAAAACCAAAACTGGTACCGATGAGGCTAGATCAGGAAGGGATATAATACTGAACAAGGAAATGTACATCCTAAGGCTTCTTAAGTGGAGTGGCGTATCGTAAATATGCCGCGGAACATACCCACGGTACGTCACTCTACTTTAGACACCTATTCCATCAACCAAGGGTCTTCCTACGCTCCGAAGGTAAAACCTAACGCTCTGATACCAACTTTGTCATGACCCGAAAGTACGGAACATGACCGGCACTTAAACTACGAAACGTCTCGAGGCGTACGTAATCTAAGTAAGCCGAAAACCCAGAAATTCAAACCAAGAAAAGTAGTAGAGTGAAGGAAAACCAATTTAAAATCAAGTAGTTTTAATAGCATAAGCCGAGTTATGCGGTTTTAAAAACATCAAGTATTTCCTGAAAATTTCGGCAGAGTCTCCTTTGTAAATACTGGCTCCCAAACGGGATACAACATGAATAGTATACGAAATCAATAAAAAGGCATCCCCAAGCGGGAGCTAGCTCTTCGTCAATCGACGGTCACAACCACACAAGCAATATAATATGCAACGCCAAGGGCGAGGATCAAAACTCAAAAGGAAACTCAAAACAGCAAGAAATCCGTAGAAATACAACGCGCGACTTTAAGGTCGAAAGAATAAACATCACTGGTCTCTATCTGAGATAAATACAAGTTTGGTTGATGGAACTTCTAGATACAACTGAATAATAATATACAATGTATATAATGGGGTACGATACAAGTAAACCCACCTACTAGCAAATCACCCGGAAATGGGAAGCAGTGCCAGCAAAACCGTAATGAAACCTGTACGGCAAAACCTGCAAGAAACTGGGGCACAACGGGGGTGAGTTGCCAACTCGTGAATAGAAAAACATCTACGAACAGAAATCGCATGTATAACGCAATCCTAGGTCATACGATCAATATATATAATCCTCAAATAAAACCAGCAGTCCAAAACAAAGACTAGGGTAAATATCTAACCCGAGTATAATCTCATGTTCCCGTGTCAGTGCCTCAGGTAGCAATATATCATGAATGAGGCATGAATGCATGAAAACAGATTACATGTAAATGAAGAAACTGTTTTCATAATTTAGTGAGATTTCCTTTGTATTTTTAAAATGAGGTATCACAAATGAAATCAGCATCAACAGTGTCTAGCATCGACACAAAACACAAATCTCAAAGTCTCGAAACCTCAGGCTCCGGCTATCCGGACTGGCCTGTATCATCAAATCTCAGTACCTCAATATCTCGAAATCTCAATGTCTCAATCTCAATATCTAGGGCGCCGTCAGTCCAGACCGGCCCCTACCATCCATCTCAAGACCACGACGGTATCCTCCGGATATCCGACGCGTCGGGTAATATCACCGGTCGGTAGTGCTCCCCTGCCAGGCTCAACGTCAACAACACGGCCTTCTCGCCCCGGGGTACCGCACCGGGCCCACCATGTACCCGAAACGGTCCATCCAACTCCTCGAATCGGGTCTCG
The DNA here is from genome assembly GCA_030015575.1 of Agapanthus africanus. Taxonomy (NCBI): domain Eukaryota; kingdom Viridiplantae; phylum Streptophyta; class Magnoliopsida; order Asparagales; family Amaryllidaceae; genus Agapanthus; species Agapanthus africanus. The sequence continues at coordinate 406,986,126 of CM057337.1, forward strand.
AAATCCATCAGCAAACTCATGGTGGACGACTCATACATCATGGGAAAACCGTATTTTTATTTAAAAAGAGAGAAAGCAGTTTATATATGTTTTGCGGTTTTCCTCCAAATCCAGAAAATATCATGGAAATCCGAATCATCAATAGCATGTAAAACCATGAATATAAGCATGAGAATGAATAACAGTATGCATGAAGCGACAAGTAATAACTACAATATCTAAGCTGGCATATAAGGTATGTACACTAATATTATGTCAAACTACTGGCTATCAAGCTAAGTTAAGCATAATATTTTCTAAGGTGTACGTGACATGGAAATTACCGATGAAGATGTGTGTGAGCCGGCAAGTAAGTGTATGTGGTACATACGCATCATCGGTAATGGTGCTGGTGTCCTAACAGCATAATGTCAACAATGCAATATGAAATAACAATGTAAATATGCGATGCGGAGCGAGCAACCAAAATGAGCGGGAGCAAAATATTAAACAATGGTGCCATTTGAAATAACACGAATCGCGGGGTTTTGAAAATAGGGGCTACGGTGGTTTTTAAGAAAGGATACGTCTTTTGAAATATCCGTAGATCCCTTGACCTGTCTTTTAAAATACCCACGATCCGCTAGTTTTGAAATAGGTAGGAGTCTAATCTAATCTAACAACTACACTAAACTATACGGCTGAACTAACAAGCTAAACTACAGGTAAGGAAACCGCCTATCATCTGAGTCGATACATATACATACCTGTATATATACAGTCGGTGATCCCGCCTCGATAATATCATATCCGATACCATATCTATAAGCAGGCATCCCAAGTCAAGAGTGCGGATCAATCATCAATATAGCTCGTACGTAAATCCGTCGTACGGCATCCCAAATCTGGGTACGGGTCAATATCACATTCATCATACTATTCACCTGGTATCCGCTTTATCAAATATCATGATCGGGGTACTGATCTACGTCTAGTACAATACTGATACCGCCTAAGTATGCATGCATGTGTGTGAAACACTACGTCAAGACCCGTTACAACGTCATGTCGTATCTCAAATACGAACCCTGCTATATCACCGATCTCACGGCCTCAAATCAAATCTCATCGACTCATCTTAAATTCCAAGTACTATCCTCATTATCCATGCATGTGTATATGAATGTACATATGCATAGTCCCATACCTACGCATATATACATATATACACATCCCAATCGGCGCACAAGAAAGTAATGTATGTAAGTCTGTGTGTGCGTATATGGGTATAACAACTACTCTAGGGTTTGGCAACTAACCCAAAGCTAATCCATGAACACATAATCATAACATGAATAAACATTCTCGTATCATAAAATACCTATATGAACATATATATGAACTATACTACGGACTGCGGGGGTGCTATACGCCATCCACCCGACTTCTCCCCGTAGATATAAATCTACTCACCTGGTCCTCGCTCGCCGGTGCCGACGTCGCCACGCGCTTGCTTGTCGTCTCGAAGTCCATATGGGGTACTTACATATCATAACGCACCGTATCGCATTAAAATCCGACTCATGACAAAAACGATACATGAATCCCACATAGGTCAAAACATATGGTTGCTTTCACGAATCAATCCAAAAACCCTCGACGTCGGCGTACAAATGCCAGACCATCGAGAAAAACCCAAACACACTCATTTGTACAATCACGAGCACTAATTATGATATAAAATAGCTTAAAATTCACAAAAACCCCAAACTCACTTTAAAAGCCATTTTTCCGAAAATCTAGCAAGCAATATTACCCGTTTTAGTACAAAACTCGACGTTTAAACAAATCTAGCGGCCGCAATATCCGCTCAATATCATAACCAAGTCATAAAAACCATTCCAATAATTTAATTTCATCAATATATATATATATTTACAAAACCTAGTTAACAAAAATTAGCACAATTTTCCATTTTAGCTCAAAACTTGGTGTTTTAAACAACTTTAAATATTTTAACAATTTTAGTGGCCATAATTCTCATTAAAACATATTAACTAAGCCACACAACCATTAACTAGAATTTAATCTCACTACATTATATAAATTACAAAAATCTAGTTTGCAAAACAATCATAATTAGGACAATTTACATAGGACAATTTGCAAACTAACAATTTGATTATGTTTCACATTCCACAAAATGATCAATTCCACTTGCAACCATAATCACACAACAAAACCCTAACTATAATCTAAAACCATCCACTTAAATTTCCAAACTTGAATTCAAAACCCCTATATTTATTTTAAAACACCAATTTAAGCTTGATTTAAACATTCAATTAACAACTAACAAATATGGAAGAATCTTTATACCTCATGATCAAGAGATCAACATGAAAATTATAGCCTCCAAAATGCCAAATTTTCTCCAATATCCATGCTAGCTTGGGCAAAGAAATAAAGGGTAAGAGTTGGATTGAAGAATTATAGAAGTTTTTGCTTGATTTTGAGGCAAAAAGATGGACTTTTTGATGAGAATGAGAGGAGAAAAATGAGGGCTGCTGTTGGGGGCTGTTGGGGGACCTGCTGCTGAGCCAAGAGGAGAGGAGAGAGAGGGTGTGGTGTGGGGAAAAACCAAGTAAAGAAAAGTCCAAGTCAACCCAAACACATACCTCATTTTCTTATACTTTCTTTTCCTTTTTAATTCTTTCTTTTGTGAAATGAGGGGACAAAGTTTTGGGACTGCCAAGGGGGGCTCGGCCAGCAGCCTAGGGGGTGAGGAGAGAGAGTGTGGAGAGTGTGGGTGAGGGAAAAAAAAAGATAAATACTATACCCCAATTTCCCTTTACACTAATTTCACCGAAAAAAGCCTTTTTCTTCGATATTTTCTAAACCGTTTTGGCAAACCATTTCATTTCAAAAACCTCATGATAAAATTTTGTTTAATGTGTTATGATGCACAAAATTTGTTTCAACTCATTCCAATTTGTAATTTTCCCTAATTAAATGTATTAGTGACGGCTTAAAATAATATTAAAATAATATTTTTTCAGAAAATTTGAAATTTCACCAGTGGCTCAATAAACATCAAATACTAGTAATTACATAGCTATAATATGTATATTTAGTTTTATAATAAAGATATTTGTATTTTGACTTTTTACAGAAAACCCCATTATTTTACCGATTTTCCGAAATTTCACCGAAACAATTTTCAAAACGTTACAAGTAGACGGTCTCATCCACCCGAGAGATACTACGGTTTTCTCTTAGATGGGGATAAAGAGGATTGCATAATCGACGATGATGAGCCAATTAGTTTCCAGCAAGCCATTCAGAGAAGAGACTCGGTAAAATGGCTGGATGCAATGTGGACCGAAATGGAGTCGATGTACACCAACAAAGTATGGACTTTGGACATTTCTCTAGAAGTGGTAAAACCCATAGGCTGTAAATGGATCTTCAGAAAGAAGATTGGTGTAGATGGACAGGTTGAAACCTATAAAGCTAGACTTGTTGCAAAATATTTTCGTCAAAGACCTGATTTGGACTATGATGAAACATTTTCTCCAGTGGCTATGCTCAAATCCATTCGGATACTACTTGCCATTGCTACCTTCCACGATTATGAAATTTGGCAGATGGACGTAAAGACTGCTTTTCTGAATGGAAATTTAGATGAGTGTGTTTATATGGATCAGCCGGAGGGTTTCATAGAGAGTGGGAGCAGCGGAAGAGTGTGTAAGTTACTTAAGTCCATTTAAGGATTAAAACAGGCATTGCGGAGTTGGAACATCTATTTCTATGAGACGGTCAAAAAATTAGACTTTATCAAAAATCTAGATAAACCATGTATTTATAGTAAGATTGTAGCGAGAACTGTGGTATTCCTCGTCTTGTACGTGGATGACATTCTCCTGATAGGAAACGACATTCCTATGCTACAATCAGTCAATGGATTTTTGTCACAAAGGTTCTCCATAAAAGACCTAGGTGATGCCTCCTACATTCTGGGAATCCATATCTATCTTGATAAATCTAAGAGGATGTTGGGACTTTCACAGTCAAGGTACATCGACACTATACTGAAAAGATTTAGTATGGAAGATTCAAAGCACGGTAATCTACCGGCTTGTCATGGGATCACCCTCTCCAAAAAGATGTCTTGTCACGACCTGAATTTAGTTCGTGACCGGCACTTAAATCACGCAACGTCTAAAGGCGCAACGTAAATTAAGTAAGCCGAAACCCAGGAATCTAAACCCCTTTTAATTTTTTTTTAATTCGGGCACCACCTCCCTTGTATATTTTGATCCAAAACAGATATACAACAATATATATGGGCATCCCCAAGCGGGAGCTAGCTCTTCGCCAATCGGCGGGGTCACAACCACGCAAGGCAGAATATAAGTATAAGACGCCCAACGACGAAGATCAACATAAGGAATAAAGTAAAGCAAGACATCAAAGCTGTTGGATATAGTGCCATCAAAGTCAATTATTGGATCGCAGGTACGTGATTGCAATGATTGAGGAGGACCTATGCCGGTAGGACAGTCTTACTCGAGATGATAGTATGCTATCTGGTTTGCCTTTATCAGTCGTGTACAGGTTCAGGTGATTGATCACTATTACACATTGATAGAGCCCTTAGGATCTTGCTTGACTACCAACAGTATGATGGTGATCATAGACGTGAGAGTTGGGTAGTCTATAAGCACATCCTTAAAAGTGGTCCCTAGTCGTTGGAGTTTCGAGACAGGGAATCGATACTCCGGAGTAGACTAGTGTATACAGTCGAGACCCCGACGAGGGGCGATGGCCGGTCTCACAAGCCACTGGTGTCAGTTGGATCACCTAAGATGTATACAGGTGCTCATTGGGTTATGAGTACACCGGACAGGACTCGCTGGGAAGCTGCTAGTCGGTATTATACCTATCGTCAGATAGCAGTTCCGTGGTGATATGTGTACAGGTTAGTTCATCGTCCTGAGGTCGTCATTTGTCTCGTGTGAGTTCCCACTGTGCTTTGATTTCTACCCCACCACGGCTCGAAGGAGTCGTGCAAATAGGTATTTTTTGGGTACAGTCCCGAGCCACATGGAGGCAAGTGAGCGGATCGGCAGGGGATTCGTCTCTCCCGGTATTGGGGGTGAGATCGCGCTGTGTCTAGGAGAGCCATTACACAAAACCCTCGGCCGAGGTAGGAGATTTACTGGTAGGTACTCCAGTAGTATCTCAGGGTGCTCTGGGCTACACTCTGACACGACTTATACCGCTATTGGGGGTCTGACGTTACCAGCCCCCTATGCCCGATATGCGATACTCATAGACGAACGGACCGGACTGTATGTATATTGTCACTGTTAGGCTCAGTAGGGTTCCAGGATGAGTTCGCTCATCGGCTTCCCTTGAGGTCAGTACATAAACAGCCGTTACGCACAGCTTGTGCCGCTGACGGTTCGTGGTTAAACCCACTGCCCGCGTACTGTGGAGTCATTAGAGTCCCCCACAGATAGTTTCCCAAGTTCGGGCGAAACGTTGTAGAGGCCGTATGGTTTTATGGCAGGGTTCCAAAAATGCACGTGCGTTTACGCACGTGTCATATTTCGGGCAGATAATACTGGTGGGCTTTGGTTTAAGCCGGATCCGAGTATTATACTGTGTAGATATAATATCTTTGTCTCAGTTGCATTTGTATTCGGTCGTAATACAAATGCGGGTATATTTATACTGTTACGGGGTTATCCTGAGATTCGTTTCGGGATCGCTTTTGGAAGTTGCCAGTTTTCTATCACCCGTATTAAACATTCGGTTTAATACGGATTAATCTTTTCTTGAGGGTGAGTCATGAGTATGGATGTTTCTAGAAGCTTCTAGAAGAGGTGACTAGATTAGTGAGGTGTTTTTGATTCATTGGTTGCATTAAATGGATGATGACTACGTTAGATGAATCATTGTTTTCATTAATTGTTGTTGCAAGGTGTTATCTTTGACTCATTCTTTTCTTTTAGTGCTAATGGTTACCCTCCCTCCTACACTCACCCCCCACCTCTTCAAGTAGTGGCCGGCCCCTCATGAGAGATGATGATTTGATTCATTTGGAAAAAAAGTATATGAAATTTGCTTCATGGAAATTTCATAGGTTGATTTACCATTTCCCGATTAAAAAAAATGCAACTTCATTAACCGTTCATCCATAGTTTTGGATGTAACGAGACAAAGTGTTCTACTCATTCTCTACATCAATCTTGGTCATCTCTTTTGGCAAACTTGATGACCGAGTTGGCTCGGTTCAGAGGCGGGAGCCCGTTTAAAGATCCGTTGACGTGGTGCCACCTAGACGAGGAGACCGGAGATCGAGCGAGATCAGAGCATCCGCAACAAAGCGTGGGATGATGGTTAAAGAACGAAGGACTCGGATCGTTCGGTATAATCTTTCTACCCACTTTGTAGTTTGTTAGTTTAGCAATAATGGCAGATCCGGGTTATAGTATGCGATAACGCCAGTTAAAAAGTTTTTGTTCCGCATTTGGCGTCTGAAAGACGGCCGGGGCGCTACCGTAGACTTACAGTGGTATCAGAACCTCGCCATTAAGCTTTACTAACTTGTGCTAACGCGTTTAAAATATCGATCGAACAGAATTTCGAAAACTATAATTTTTCTGTACAAAGTTTCTGTTGATTTTAAAACAAGCCTAAAAATTATTTTGAGCATCACAGAAAATCGAGCAGGCTTTTCTAAGGAAACTGGTGAAATTTGGTCAAGTGAACTTACTGTACTGCCGCGGATCCGCGGCCAAAACCAGGGTTTGGCCGCGGATCCGCCGCCAGATTGTGGGATCAATGCTCCAAATTTCTACAGTATGTTCTTCATGGTAAATTGTGGTTTCTGGAATATTTCTTTTGGGCCCAGATTTTGTTGTTGTACAACAGATGTACGTGGGGCCCACTTCTGGAAGTTTTGTCGATCGAAATTTAAACGTGTTAGTTTACCGTACTTACATTATATCTCCGACCAGGAATGTCATTTGAGCGGTAAATTGTGTCTAATTGCTATAGTCCTTTTAGACGGATTTGCGAACGTGACATTCGTGTTGATGTTCTGTGTTGTGCTGTGATGTTGCGGATTTTTCATGGTGGATAGCCTGGATGCAATGTTAGTACAGTTTGGTTTATTATGTACATTTGATATTGTGGGGTGAGTGTCCAACATGTGGACTGCCGTCACTGCCTGTTTGTATAATATTCTTTTGCGGCACGACCGGGCTGAGGTCGATGTACCCGTTGTACATATTTTTCTTTTCTGTACTAGGTTTTACCCCGCGACGGAGTGTACGGATAGCCGGGTTCTGGAGGGCAACGGGTCCGCATCTCATGGCTTTGAGAGGCAGAGGGGTCTCACTATAGAATTGGCAGACTATTCACCGCACTCGTAGGGGGTACAGGTTGACCCAAGGAGGGGTGCTCAAGTTACCGGATTCCGTGAAGTGCAGGGTGGTCCATTCACTTTGCTGTAGGGGGCTGCCTCGCTTCAGGTTTTGGCGGGTAACTTGCCGCACCCGTAGGGGTCTAGGTTTCATTACACAGGCTATCCACACGACCAGGGGAACGTCGGGTTTCAGTAGCGGCTCTGTGAAACCCGGGGATCCCAGATGATCTGTATTGTTCTGTGATGCTTATTACTTTTCTGTAATGTTGCATATTATCACCCCTGGAGCGATTATTGTATATTGGTATATATACTATTAGATGTTGTACATGTTTTACACCCGCTCTAGTCCAGTCCCCGCTCTGTTGTTAGTTAAGTAACCTAACGGGTGATGACGGGACCCAGTGACGAATGCGGATGGCATATACGTATATTTTATTTTCGTTCTTTTCTCGTGTGATTAATTGATGGGACTGCATCAAGTCTGATCAATGCAAAGGAAAACAAACCTGTTTGGTAGTTGTTGGAACAATTTTAAAAAGTGTTATTACAAAGACGTTTCCTTTTGTTTTGCATAGTGGTATTCGGTTGGAATATCCTGCACCTCATTTGATGAGGCAAGGGCCGATATCCCTTCACCGGGAGTGACCCCTTAGGCAGAAGTTTGCGTCAGGATAATAACTTCACTATAGTCGATTACAAGTTGCTTTGCATCGCGGTATTCAGTTGGAATATCATGCACCTCATTCCATGAGGAAAGAGCCGAGATCCCTTCACCGGGAGTGACCTCTTTAGCAAAGGTTTACGCCACTATATTTTTATAAAAAGCTACCAGGTTCCTTCAGCGATATCAAGTTCATTACGTTAAAGGTTTTTCGCCAAAAACAAGCTGTAGCCCTCCATCATTTCTTTTAGGTATTCAGTAGTATTCAAGCTATGTATTTTGAGCTAACGCCAAGGCATAGTGTTTGGTAGCTGCTGGGTATTCATTTGTTGCATAGATAGATGAGTTGGTTTGGGACAGTCGTTCTTCCATTTTGGCCAAACGTCAAGGGCATGTGCGGGTGGGTTCAAATTGACAAGATAATGATGGATAGAACCTGGCATGTGACTTATGACATTTTGACCTAACGCCAAAGTCATAAGAGCATGGGGCAAAAATCACATCGGGAGTTTTTAAAGAAACTGAAACTTGCCAGGCATGCGCATACCTTCTGGAGTATGATAACGTGAGTAGATTCCGTCACGTTATCATGCGATGAGAGTTGGATCCCGATACCCACTAATGAGTTAGTTTACTCTTCGGGTGATCCTGATTGATTCTTCTTTTAGGTTTGGAGGAGAATTTGACAGTACAGTGGGAGGTTTCCTGATTAGATAAAGTGATAACCATTCTGATCTAGGTTAGAGTGCACGCAGAGTGTTTCTTTTCTCTCTCTCTTTGGCAGCGACCATTGACCGACCCTAGACTATGACTCAGTGACCAAGTTGACCGAACCATCTTAAAATACTAACTTTTGGATTGTTTAAGTTGCATAAGTCATTGCCGCTCCTTCTTTTACCCTTTGCATTTCTTAGAACACCCCATATTACTACGGATATCCACTTCCATTGGATAAATCCATCGTATGGTTATATACGAACTCGGAGGGACTTCTTCGAGGATGGATCCAGGTTCAGGAGAAATAGAATTGGTTTATTCAGTTGTCTTTTATTATCACCTTCTCTCAGGTTGCGAGGGCTCCTTTGTTTAGGAGAGTACACCTATTACGCTTATTGGATAGTCTTATTCCAAACCATAGGCAGGTGCCGAAAGGTAGGGAATGAAGAAAACCAATTAGCCTAAGTAGGGTGTGCAGAAGGTAATATGTAAAGACAAAATAAAGTGATTAGAAAAGAGGGCAAAGTAAATTGCGACTGTTATCATTCACGACCAAACCGCGTACTTCATTGCTACTCCTGTTTCACCTTTGCTTTTTTCCCCAGTTCGGGAGAAATAGAATAAGGTATTATTCAGTTGTCTTTTATCATCACCTTCTCTCAAGTTGCGAGTACTCCTTGGTTTAGGAGAGTACACCTATTATGTTTACTGGATTGTCTTCTTCCAAACCATAGGCTGGTGCCGAACGGTAGGGAAGGAAGAAAACCATTTAGCCTAACGATGGTGTACAGAAGGTAACGACTAAAGACAAATAAAGGGATTTGGAGAGATGGCAAAAAAATATGCGGTTATAGTCATGAATTGGATTATGGAAAAGGCATTACTAGGAATACCAGGATACCCCTATGAAACATTTTCATGTTTCAGTTTCACTGTGCATTGTTAAAGGAAAACTGTTTTCCCGATTAGATACTTACTCCAGGGTATGTATTTACCGGGTATGATTCTCACATCTGTATGGTTTTACAGATGATGAGTGGGAGTAAGTTATTGGGAATTAGGTGATCATCCTCATTATATCGGAATTCGTTGTAATTGGTGATATTTAAGGAAATCGCCTGGGTACAGTTTTCAACCTACGATGCACAGGTTTTGAGTTATTCAACTCAGCGGACTTATACAGAGTAATGTATGTTGTCCAGTGTCCATCAGGACAAAGGGGTTGGTCCTCGTACTATGTTCTATTTTACTTGTGACTTCTCTAGTTTTTAGACAAGTGTTTCATAGAAATACAAGGTCTAAGTTTTGAGAAGTTGTGGGTATAAGAATAAAGTAGAGAACCAGGTGTCGCAAGTATCGGGATTCTTCAAAGAAATCGAAGATGTAGATACTTGTGATTGGTATTCAGTTAATGGTTTTGAGAAACTTGTTTCTCTTTCAGGTTACTCATAATTGGATGGATTCTTAAGTTGAGTAATGCTGATTAGCCTCTCTCCATTAAGTTGATATGCACTGGAGACAGCTGCATGATTTGAATCTGGTTCCAATTAAATAAGTGTCAAAGTTTTTCTATTGGATATAGAATGGTTCATATCTTAACGATGTTAAGGTACGGGATGTTGTCCGGCTTATGCTTAAAACCAGACTCTGGATAATTCAGGGCACGTTTCTGTAATGGCAGTTTGTGGGTTGGCCCAGACTATGACGAGGGTTGACTTTCTACCATCTGGAAGATCAATGGTTATATTATTCTTGACTCGCCACAGTTTTAGTAAAATGGATTTTTTCAGAAAACAGTAGTGGAAGTATGGTAGAACTGGAAGTGATTCCAGAACCGCAAACGATTACAGAAAATTCAATAGGACCTAAAGATTCAATCAGGTTTGACATTCCATTAGCCACTCCATAGATATGGTGGGTAACCTCAGACACCCGAGAGGTACTCCGGTAGCCTCAAGGACGGTGACAGGGAGATTCTTGTTTACCCAGACTTGACACTACTGTTGTTCCAGACTATGAGACCCGGCAGGAGGTTAAGTATAGCATCGTTCTAAACTAGCTTTAGAAGTGCACGTATATATTATTCTGCCAGAGGGTTGTTGTGGTCAGTGGGAGCAGCGGAAGCATAGTGGGCAAGAAGCTTATGTCTATTTATAGACTTGGGCAGATATAGCGGAGATAGATCATCTAATTTTGATGTGACAGTCATGGTTTGACTTCATCAGAATAGGGGATGGATCTGTTAAGAAGGTAGTAGGGTGTGATGTCCTGGTATTTGGATGACATACACAGAGTAGGAAGTAAAATTCCTATACTACGATCGGTTGTACTGTGGTTGTCACACAGTTGTTTCTCCAGACAGGATATGGATATAATATCAGACATTCTGGTTTCTAGATCTATGGTTTTAGATCTGGATTTGGGTAGTTTCCCAATGTGGGTACTTTGACAGTATTTTAACAGTTTTTAGAATAGATGACTCCTGGCATGGTGGTGTACCTGCAGGTGATGGAGTCACCCTCTCTAAAGGTGTCTTACAGACTAAAGGGGAGAGGGATGTGCATGATTGGCATATCACTTGCTTAGGCAATTGAGTCAATCGTGAGATGTCAAGTACCACACCAGATGTTGTTTTTGCACTAGATGCGATAAGTTTGTATTAATCCAATCCTGGAGAAACATAAGGAAGCAGTTTTAGAACATAAGTGAATGTTCTACGGAATTGATGACGGCAGCCTCCTTCGGGAGACGGTTATCATTCCAGGCTTCAAAGGTGACATGGATGACAGAGTAATTGTCAGAGTTATAGTTTTCCTTCTGACGAGGGACAGTATTATGGACAGGTGGTCCAAGAGGATACTGTGGGAGGCATGGTGCTGGACACTGATTTGGTTCAGTTGTCGATACAGTCTAAGAAGTTTGGATTTGGAGTTCATTTATGAACTAGGCCCCATCAGATATCCAGACATATTCTAAGATAGGTATTACTCAATTCGGGAGATGGTTTTCTCCGCAAACTTGAGATTAAGAGAGACATAGAAAGAAACATCAGAGCGGATCCACTCACTGAGGCTATTTCTCGAACACAATAGTTTTACAAACGGGCTTTGTGAAACTGATTAGTAGAGGAGTTGGATGTTCGGTATCACACGGGCTGTGAGTATGCGACATCGCAATAATTAGCCTTAAGTGCAAGTGGGAGATTGTTGGATATAGTGCCCTCAAAGTCAATTATTGGATCGCAGGTACGTGATTGCAATGATTGAGGAGGACCTATGCCGGTAGGACAGTCTTACTCGAGATGATAGTATGCTATCTGATTTGCCTTTATCAGTCGTGTACAGGTTCAGGTGACTGATCACTATTACACGTTGATAGAGCCCTTAGGATCTTGCTTGACTACCAACAGTATGATGACGATCATATACGTGAGAGTTGGGTAGTCTATAAGCACATCCTTAAAAGTGGTCCCTAGTCGTGGGAGTTTCGAGACAGGGCATCGATACTCCAGAGTAGACTAGTGTATACAGTCGAGACCCAGACGAGGGGCGGTGGCCGGTCTCACAAGCCACTGGTGTCAGTTGGATCGCCTAAGATGTATACAGCTGCTCATTGGGTTATGAGTACACCTGACAGACTCGCTGGGAACCTGCTAGTTGGTATTATACCTATCGTCAGATAGCAGTTCCCTGGTGACATGTGTACAGGTTAGTTCATCGACCTGAGGTCGTCATTTGTCTCGTGTGAGTTCCCACTGTGCTTTGATTTCTACCTTACCACGGCTCAAAGGAGTCATGCAAACAAGTATTTTTTGGGTACAGTCCCGAGCCACATGGAGGCAAGTGAGCAGATCGGCAGGGGATTCGTCTCTCCCGGTATTGGGGGTGAGATCGCGCTGTGTCTAGGAGAGCCATTACACAAAACCCTCGGCCGAGGTAGGAGATTTACTGGTAGGTACTCCAGTAGTATCTCAGGGTATTCTGGGCTACACTCTGACACGACTTATACCGCTATTGGGGGTCTGACGTTACCAGCCCCCTAGGCCCGATATGCGATACTCATAGACGAACGGACCGTACTGTATGTATATTGTCACTGTTAGGCTCAGTAGGGTTCCAGGATGAGTTCGCTCATCGGCTTCCCTTGAGGTCAGTACATAAACAGCCGTTACGCACAGCTTGTGCCGCTGACGGTTCGTGGTTAAACCCACTGCCAGCGTACTGAGGAGTCATTAGAGTCCCCGACAGATAGTTTTCCAAGTTCGGACGAAACGTTGTAGAGGCCGTATGGTTTTATGGCAGGGTTCTGAAAATGCACGTGCGTTTACGCACGTGTCATATTTCGGGCAGATAATACTGGTGGGCTTTGGTTTAAGCCGGATCCGAGTATTATACCGTGTAGATATAATATCATTGTCTCAGTTGCATTTGTATTCGGTCGTAATACAAATGCGGGTATATTTATACTGTTACGAGGTTATCCTGAGATTCGTTTCGCGATCGCTTTTGGAAGTTGCCAGTTTTCTATCACCCGTATTAAACATTCGGTTTAATATGGATTTATCTTTTCTTGAGGGTGAGTCATGAGTGTGGATGTTTCTAGAAGCTTCTAGAAGAGGTGACTAGGTTAGTGAGGTGTTTTTGATTCATTGGTTGCATTAAATGGATGATGACTAGGTTAGATGAATCATTGTTTTCATTAATTGTTGATGCAAGGTGTTATCTTTGACTCATTCTTTTCTTTTAGTGCTAATGGTTACCCTCCCTCCTACACTCACCCCCCCACCTCTTCAAGTAGTGGCCGGCCCCTCATGAGAGATGATGATTTGATTCATTTGGAAAAAAGTATATGAAATTTGCTTCATGGAAATTTCATAGGTTGATTTACCATTTCCCGATTAAAAAAAAGGCAACTTCATTGACCGTTCATCCATAGCTTTGGATGTAACGAGACAAAGTGTTCTACTCATTCTCTACATCAATCTTGGTCATCTCTTTTGGCAAACTTGATGACCGAGTTGGCTCGGTTCAGAGGCGGGAGCCCGTTTAAAGATCCGTTGACGTGGTGCCACCTAGACGAGGAGACCGGAGATCGAGCGAGATCGGAGCAGCCGCAACAAAGCGTGGGATGGTGGTTAAAGAACAAAGGACTCGGATCGTTCGGTATAACCTTTCTACCCACTTTGTAGTTTGTTAGTTTAGCAATAATGGCAGATCCAGGTTATAGTATGCAATAGCGCCAGTTAAAAAGTTTTTGTTCCGCATTTGGCGTCTGAAAGACGGCCGGGGCGCTACCGTAGACTTACAAAACCCACCAAGCGAGCATGTAACCCATCACTCAAGTCTCGCAACTACAAGTCATGCTAAGTCTTACTACTTATACAAATACTAGTTTCTGACTTGATGGAGTTGACTAGATACAATAGGAATAGTAATACAAGTGTGGCACAATCCAACATTTACCACCTACCAAAGCAAATCACCTGAATACAGCTGTGTGCCAGTGATGCTGCAATTGATCCATGTGGTCAACCTACAAGAACAGTGGCACAACGGGGGTGAGTTGCCAACTCGAGAGTAGAAAATATCATCAGGTAGAAATCGAAATCAACAACGATTCCTAGGTCAACTATATCATAAAGGTAATACTATGATATCTAGTGTAACATTTTGAAAATTTAGAAATAAATAAAATTAAATAAGTAAATAATAAAAGATTAAATTAAAAAGGTTATTAAAACCAAATAAGACAATTTCATAAGATGTATGTAAAACAAATTAAATTAAAATTTTAGTATGCAACATAAATAAATTATAAGAGTTTTAGTGAGAATTTTAGCTTCATTTTAATAAAAAGGGTGTTATATAATAACATAAGTTGTGAAGGGTTTCTAGGTAAAGTTTAGGATTTTGTGCAAATGAGAATTTATTTAGGGTGTAAGTGAAAAGGTGGTAAAATTAGGTTTTTAGTTCAGAATTTTATTAAGATAATTCAATTTAGAGTTGATAAAGCATGGACATCTCCTACTCTCATGCATAACCTACACACCACACCTCCTCTTTGCATGAAAACCCCACATCTTGCTTGGTGACACCTCCTCCTTTCCCTTATCCTTCCCTTTTCTTACATAAATAGCTTGTGTTCAGATCTGAAGCATTCTAAAAACCTAAAAATTTAAAGAAAGAAAAAGAAAAAAAAACAAAGCAAAACAAAGGAGAACAAGAGAAAGAAGAAGAGAAGAGCTAAATCTAGGATTTCCTCACCATCAAGCTAGGACAACGAGCTTGTGCATCTTGGAGGGTGTTATTCCAACAAATTATTGTAGGTAAAATTCTTAACCACAGTAGGAATTTGAATTCTGTAACTAGTTTAATTTGAAATGAAAAAGTTCTATAATATCGTATTTTTGTAAAAAACTAGGCCCTGTTTGAATCTGCTTTAATTTGGAGAAATGTTAACTAAACTAAACAGAGTCTAAATGATGTATATTGAACCTAGAACAACTCATAGGAATGCGAGCAGGGGAGATCGGATTTTGGCCGGCGACCTTAAAGAGAATTCCGGCGTCGCCGGATTTTTAGGGAGTTAGGGAGTTTTGTTGGGTCGGTATCTGTGCAGAATTTTGGTTAATTTGGTATTTTTTGTAGGGTTACTAGGCACTCTAATGAAGTCTCACAAGGCATCAACCATGCCAATTTCAAATTTTTCCGGTGTCGAGAAACCCTAATACGGATCGTTAACTAGAATTTTAGGCGAAACATTAAACTAGTTAACAACTTAACTAAAGATAAGAAGCTACAACCTTTGTAGATCCGGTTATCCACTTCCTTAGCTCCACGTAGTCGTCCCCTCGCTGTCCATCTCGAATCTCGGACTCTTGCATCGGCTTCATCGGAGAAAATGAGCGGACTAGTCGTCGGCTACGATGCCGAAGATGATCTACGTCGAGGTTACACAAGATCAAGCTCCGACTTCACCAAGTTGTGAAACTTGTGAAGAAAACACCCTATACTACTTGGCAAGAGGTAGAGGGTGAAGAAATAGGAGGTGGGTTTACTTTAGAATTGGATTTCTCACTTGTTTACTCAAGATGCCATTAATGGTGGCAAGGTTTTTCTTGAACTCAAGAAGAAGAAGAAGATCAAGATGATTATGATAAGTCTTTTTAAAATGCAAAAGAAATGAATACTTATCATAATATAAACCATGGTTAGGTGTAGAGAATTGACTAAGGTTAGATGAATGGTTAGGGTTAAGCATGAAGACAAAATGGTCACTTTGGTCAAAGCTTCATGAAGCTTCAACAAGCTTCAAGAAAGAAAGCAACCATATTGTTTTCTTTTGCAATTTCTTTTTAATCCAAATGAAAAAGATAAATGAATGAATAAATAAAAACCCTAACCATTTACTTAACCAAGGTTTAATTCTTTACACTTAACCAAATGAGCAAGTATCATCAAACATGATACAAACATGTGCACAAAAGTATATCACATATACAACTTGCACATCAAGTGAGAAAATCCATTTAAAGTGAACCAATACTAGTTAATGCAAAGTAATATATCAAATATATAATTATACATTAAATCATTAAATCAACACTTGATTTAACGATCCGGTCATATCGCATATAACCGACTAGTATCCTATGTATCGGCTTATCGAATCAATCCTTGATTCGATATCTAGGTTATATCGCATATAACCAATCGATACATTCATCGCGAGAATGGAATAGGTATCACATACACGCATAATTCTCGGTCCTGCACATATCTCATATGCGCTCCTATTTCGTTTTGCTTGAGCCAGGAAACCTCTGTGTAGGACTCTAAAGACTCGTCAATACGCCGGTAGCAGATGATGATCATATCAAGCACCCACAAGCCGCAAGCGGTCTGCTAAACATAACGGCCATCCGGGTATTGAGCGATCAGAAGATCGACGAGCTAGCACGCTCACACTCCTGTGAATCCAACCAGTAACACTTACCGTACAGTCCGGTCTGTTCGTCTGATATGTCGCATATCAAGTCTAGGGGTGGTAAACGTCAGACCCCAATAACCGATAAGTCGTGCCGATATGAGGCTCATAACGGGTCGAGAAACTACTGGTAACACTTACCATCAAATCTCTGATCAGCCCTGGCCAGGGACTTCCCTGTTACGGCCAATCGAGCACAGCGCAACATCAACCCCCAATACCGGGAGAGACGAAACCCCTCCTATCGCTCATTGCCTCCATGTGACTCGGGACTGTACCCAAAGACCACCGTTTTGCACGCCCTCATGGACGTGGTAAGGTGGAGATCAAAGCACAGTGGGAATCACACAAGACTCTATGACGATCTCGGGTCTACAGACTAACCTGTACAAGTATCACCTGAGAACTGCCATCTGACGTGAGGTATAATACCATCTGGGAGTTCTCGGCGAGTCCGTCCAGTGTACCCAGTCTCCACTGAGCACCCATACACCATCTCTGATGTCAAACACCAATGGATATGGGATCATCCATCGCCCATCTCATGGGTCGAGAAGCGTATAATCTAGTCTACACTGGTATATCGATGCCCCGTCTCGATACACCCATGACTAGGGACCTTGAAGGATGTACTTATGGACTACCATGTCCCCGCTAGTATGATCTGCATCATAGTCCAGGTAGTCAAGTACACATCCTAAGGGCTTTATCAACATGTAACTATAAGACAGTTTAAAGAGACTAGTAAACATGTTAAGATAAAGAGCAACCAGATAGCATACTATCATATCGAGCAAGAAAGTCATCTCTATATATGTCCAAGCATCCAATATAATATACATCATCTGTACAATACTGGCCTCTAGGGCATACATACAACTAACAATCTCCCACTTGCACTAGGGCCAGCTGCTGTAGTATCGCATACCGAGCATCCCGAAGAGTCTCTCAAACTGTATCTGGGGAATGGCCTTCGTGAGTGGATCCGCCGTGTTGTTCTTCGTGTCAACCCTCCTGACCTCGATCTCCCGGCGATCAACTATCTCCCGGATCAGGTGATACCACCTCAGAATATGCCTGGATCGCTGATGGGACCTGGGTTCCTTGGCCAAAGCCACCGCTCCATTGTTATCGCAATACAAAGGTATTGGATGCTCAATGGATGGAACCACTCCAAGTTCAGTGATGAACTTCTTGATCCAGATAGCCTCTTTGGCAGCATCGTTGGCAGCGATGTATTCAGCCTCCATCGTCGAGTCTGCCACGGTTTCCTGCTTGGAACTCTTCCAGCTAACCGCCCCTCCGTAAAGGGTAAAGACAAATCCCGACTGCGACTTAGAGTCGTCCTTATCACTCTGGAAGCTCGAATCGGTAAAGGACTCCATTTGGAGTTCTCCGTTACCATACACCAAGAGCATCTCTTTAGTCCTTCGCAAGTACTTGAGAATGCTCTTCACAGCTGTCCAGTGACTCTCTCCAGGATCAGCTTGATACCTGCTTACTACACTTAGTGAGTATGCTACATCGGGTCTGGTACATAGCATCGCATACATGATAGAGCCTACAGCCGAAGCATAGGGTATCCCTTGCATGCGAGCTCTTTCCAAATCAGTCTTGGGAGACATCTCTTTGGAGAGAGTGACTCCAGAGATCGTGGGCAAGTTTCCACGCTTGGATTCTTCCATACTAAACCTCTTTAGTATGGTGTCAATGTACCTGGATTGGGACAATCCCAATATCCGTTTGGATCTATCTCTATAGATCCTAATTCCCAATATGCAGAAGGCATCACCAAGATCTTTCATTGAGAATCTTTGTGATAAGAAGAGCTTGACCGATTGCATCATAGGAATATCATTTCCTATCAAGAGTATGTCGTCCACGTACAATACGAGGAAGACAACCTTACTCTCTGCCACCTTCTTGTAGATACAAGGTTCATCTGGGTTTTTGACGAAATCAAACTCTTTGATAACGACGTCAAAGCAGATGTTCCAACTCCGCGATGCTTGCTTTAATCCATAAATGGATTTAAGCAGCTTGCACACCTTCCCGCTGCTCCCACTGTCTACGAAGCCCTCCGGCTGAGTCATATACACGCACTCTTCTAAATCACCATTTAGAAAGGCGGTCTTAACATCCATTTGCCAGATTTCTTATTCATGATATGCAGCGATGGCAAGCATGATCCGGATGGATTTAAGCATAGCCACTGGAGAAAAGGTTTCGTCATAGTCCACACCTGGTCTTTGACGAAAACCCTTTGCAACAAGTCTAGCTTTGAAAGTCTCCACTTTCCCATCTACACCAAGTTTTTTCTTGAAGATCCACTTGCTCTCAATGGGTTTTACCCCTTCAGGAGAAAGTTCCAAAGTCCATACTTTGTTGGTGTACATGGATTCCATCTCGGACCGCATAGCATCCAGCCATTTCACTGAGTCCCTACTCATGATGGCCTGCTCGAAGCTAGTTGGGTCATCATCCTCCATGATGCAATCCTCGCTCCCACCATCCATGAGAAAACCGTAGTATCTCTCAGGTGGGCGAGGAACCCTACTAGATCGGCGGAGAGGCTGAGGTTCGTCGGGAGCTTCTGAATCCCCTGGTTCCACTAAATCTTCAGTTTGAGTTTGTGTAGCCGGAATTTCTTCCAGTTCTACCTTATCCCCACTAATTTCTTTTGCAAGAAATTCCTTTTCCAAAAAGGTGGCATGTCGAGAAACAAACACTTTTTGTTCCTCTGTATGGTAGAAAAGATATCCATGTGAATGTTTGGGATATCCCACAAACTTGCATAGAACTGACCGTGCCTTGAGTTTGTCCAGATTTTGCCTTTTGACATAGGCCGGGCAACCCCATATCTTAACTCGTTTAAGACATGGTCTCTTCCCACTCCATATATCATATGGTGTGGTAGGTACAGATTTAGTTGGAACTTGATTCAATAGCTATGCTGCTGTTTCCAGCGCATATCCCCAGAAGGAAATAGGTAACTCAGCTGTGCTCATCATAGAGCGCACCATATCTAATAGGGTGCGGTTCCTCCGTTCTGATACACTGTTGTGCTGTGGTGTATATGGAGGTGTCAGCTGAGAGAGAATCCCATTCTCTTTTAGGAAGTCCAGGAATTCATTGCTCAAGTATTCACCTCCTCGATCAGATCGAAGGATTTTAATACTTTTTCCAGTTTGGTTTTCAACTTCTTGTTTATATTCTCTAAATTTCTCAAAAGCTTCTAATTTGTGTTTCATCAGGAACACATATCCGAATCTAGAGAGATCGTCAGTGAATGTAATGAAGTATGAAGAACCATCCCTGGCATGTGTAGACATGGGACCGCATACATCACTATGTATTAGTCCCAAGAGTTCGGTAACTCTTTCTCCGTGTCTCGTAAACGGAGTTTTGGTCATCTTGCCTTTGAGACATGACTGGCAAGTGTCATAAGATGAAAATTCGAACGGATTTAAATATCCATCCTTATGTAACTTAGCCAGTCGTGTCGCATTGATGTGACCCAGTCTACAATGCCACAAGAAGGATTCGTTCAGTTCTGAACTCTTCCTCTTGTGTGTGTTTGTTATGCTCAGAACTGTTGATTGATTTAGAACATAAATTGTAGGGTTCCTAGGCACACTAATGAGGTCTCACAAGGCATCAACCATGCCAATTTCAAATTTTACGGGTGCCGAGAAACCCTAATACGGATCGTTAACTAGAATTTTAGGCGAAACAATAAGTAGTTAACAACTTAACTAAAAGAACGGAAATAGGGCTACAACCTTTGTAGATCCGGTCCACCACTTCCTAAGCTCCGCGATGATGTCCCTCCGCTGTCCAAATCGGATCCCGGACTCTAGCATCGGCTTCATCGGAAAAATGGGCGGGCTTGGTCGTCGGCTTCGATGCCGAAGATGATCTACGTCGAGGCAACTCAAGATCAAGCTCCAACTTCACCAAGCCATGAAACTTGTGAAGAAAACACCCTATACCACTTGGCAAGAGGTAGAGGATGAAGAAATAGGAAGTGGGTTCACTTTAGAATTGGATTTCTCACTTGATTTCATTACTTGCCATTGATGTAGAAAGCTTTTCTTTCTTGCTCATTAAGAAGAAGAAGAAAGAAAATGAATAAGAATCAATTAATTAAAATGGAAAAACAAGTGACCCTTATCATGTTGCAACCATGGTTAAGTGTAGAGAATGAACTAGGGTTAGTTAAAATGGTTAGGGTTAAGTGATCAGTCGAAAATATTGCATCTTTTAACCGGCAATTTCCTTATCATCTGCACTCATTTAGAAGTGTTCGGTATTCATATTTCACATATTAGCAAATCATTCGTAAAATATCAGATTGCATGTGTTAGACTTTTAAACCGGCACTTTAAGGGAAATTGACCGCATTTCATGGCATCGCATCATCTCTGTATTTGCGCAACACTTGTCTTGAGTCCGTGCAGGAAAATCCGGAAGAAAAGCCAAAATTGTCATTTTGCTGATCAAACATTACACCAACTCCAAGTTTTGAGATCTGGTAGCAATCCAAAGGGATAAATACAATTCAACATATCCAAGAAAGGCCCATAAGACATCCCAAGAATTACCATTGAAGTTTCAAGCCCTGAAGCCCCCAAAACGCCGCGGAACCGCGGCGAGAGCCAGCTTATGCCGCGGAACCGCGGCGCTTTTGCCACATCATCACTTGAATTTTGGTGCATAATTCTTCTCTCAGTGGCTACACCTCATTTTGACACGTCAAATTCCAGAATTCTCCAGAGTCTTCTGCCAGATCAGCAAAGATCATTAAGCAAGGCTAATCCTAATTAAGCTCCTAACTAACCTCTTCTAGAAGATCCCTCCTAACTAATCACATCTAGGAGCTTCTCCTCAACAAACTTTTGGAGGGAAATTCAAATTTCATCTAACAAACTTTTGGACGGAAACTTAAAATTCAAATCCTAGATCTAGGGTTTTGATGGCTATAAATAGGAACCTAGATCTAAGGGTTGGAGGTTGATTAGGTCATCATTAGTTAGTCTTCTCTCATCATTCTAATTCTTCATCTTCTTCCACAAGTCTAGTAACAAGGCTTGTGCGAAACCCTAACCCTAATTCCACTCCAAATTCAAGATCTTGAGTACCAATCAAGCAAGAAGCCTTCAACCTTTTAGGAGCCGAGCCGATCTTTAATCGGGCAAGTGATCCAAGCCGATCCGCGACTCAAGGAGACGAGCGAAGCCAAATCGACGATCGAGTTCTTCCTCTTGTAGTTCTTGAGCGAATGTAATGAAATTGTTGATATAAATAAAAGGTGAAATTCTTTAATCTTGCTTTCTTTAAATTCTTGCATCATGATTCGATCTCAATTTATGATTGTAGTTCTTGTGATGATATTTGAGTAAAACTCCGCTCGTGGAGGAATCGAGACGATTGTAGAATGATGATGTAACAAATCTTAATACGATTTTTAAGTCCTACGAGTTTTGTAAACCCTAGCAAGTTCAAGAATCGATGACCTAGTTTCGTCGCGATACTTTCTTGATTGTTATCGCTCGAAATTAGGGATCTACGATCGTTTCTTGAAATTACTAGAGGCTAGAATATGAATGATATCGATGAAAGAACAAGGGATAAGATGAAACCCTAGTTTTACTAGAAATCCCTAATTCTTGTCGATCATCATCGATCTAGTATCAATTCATCGAAGGATAAGAATACGTCATTGTAAGATTTCATCACATCTATAGATCCGATCGATTCCTACGAGCCTCATTTCGATTCTTGATATTTGGTTGGAAAAATCATCACAAATTATCAATTCTTGATTCTATCTTTTACTTTTCTTAGATCTAGATATTTTCTTTTTCTTGAAATACAATTTTAAATCATGAATTGTTTTGTTTTGTTTTCTTTAAATTTTCAATTCATCTAATTCAAAAGACGAACACTTACACTTTCCCTGAGGACGATCCGCACTCGCTTACGATCTACAACTGACACCGTAGTTGATTGCGGTCAAATATTTTTGGTTGTGATTTCTTTACAATTTCCCAATTACACAAACAAGAATTCATTTACAATCAAATGGCGCCGTTGCCGGGGATAGTGCGCTAATTGTTCGTATTTTGAAATTTGAGTTGAAAAATTTATTCCATTATAATTTTTAGAACTAAACTCGCACAAACCCTAATACGTGTGTTATGATTTGATTGCGAGGAATTCTGGAATCATTGGAGCTTGGATGAAATTTTTCTGAGCATTCCAGAGAGCTAAGGGGAGCAACAGAAGCATTCTCCTAAATTTCTGTGCAGTGATCCCTTTCCCCAACCGCGTTTCCGCGGCAAAACCCCCTCTCCTGCGGCGGTTCCGCGGCAACTCTAAGTCATCACTGCACCAAACTTTCTCTGTAAGTTTCTTACCTTCTCCTCTCTCCTCTTTTTAGCTCCAACTAACATTTTGTTCAGGTTTCTTTGCAAATAATTGCAGCGCCGCAAAAATAGCAAAATTAAATTTGTGCGTGTTTTTGATTCTTGGTTGTTTGCATATAAATACGGAAAATTAAGGGGCACGACCAAATCCAGATTAGGTGGGGAGTTCATTACCCTTCCTAAGCCCCGAAAATCGCAAAACTTGCATCCGCATTTACCCTCATTAATTAAAAGAAATCTAGAGATGACTCTAAGGACCGTCGCGCTCAATTAGGACAAGAGAAGGCCGTGGGTAATTCATTGCTTATCCGCGTTTTCTTGTGGTGTCTAAGGCGAGTGTGTCTAAGGCTAGTGGTTTTTAATTAGGCCCACTTCTTACGTAGTGGAGTACCTTCCCACTTACCTGGCACTTATCCGGCCACAGGGGGACAAAGAGGCAGTGGAGGATTCTATCCTGCGACTTGTCTTTTGGCAGTTAGGAGCGGTCTAGAGCCGGACCTAGGTGACCACTAGATTCTAGGGTTTTGCTTGTTGCATTTGTTGTGTTGCATCATTTTTTCAAAAATCCGTCCACTTTTCAAAACAAACACCCGCATTCATCATTTCCCCTAATTATAAATTCACGCTGCCACTTGTACTAACCCATTTTAGTGCAAGATAGGCTGGACAACGGGATTCTAGTGCCTGTTAAGTCCGCGTCTCCCGATCGACCTTAAAGTCGGTATTTCTACATTTACCCTTTCTTTTACCCACCACCACACCCACATCGATGGATCCGTCTCCATCGAACTTCTCTTCCACTACCCTGCCGCCGTCCGTTGGTGCGCAGAATCCACCTCGCATTTCTCTCCAAGAGAGGTGCTATCCTACACGAGGTCCCCTTTCCACCTGCTTATCCATTCCACCAGCCAACGGGGAAAATTTTCAAATAAAACCCCAATACATCAACCTTCTACCAAAATTTCACGGTCTCGAGTCTGAAGACGCATACGTCTTTATCACCAAATTTGAAAATGTATGCGCAATGATGGGCACTTCACAGCTTTCTGTGGATGCTTTCCGTCTACGTCTTCTCCCATTCACTTTGTGCGATTTAGCCGAGAAGTGGCTATATAACACTACCGTACATTCCATTTCAGATTGGGACGAATTCGTCAAAGCATTTCTTAAGAAATTCTACCCACATCATAAGACAGCTCGAGTCCGCAGCGAAATCTATCAATTCACCCAGCTTTCAAATGAAACATTTTCAAAATGTCTTGAACGTTTCAAGGATCTGTTAGTCCAATGTCCACATCACGGCATCCCGAAATGGGAATTATGCCGAATCATTTATGAGGGCATTACTCCTTACACAAGACAGACCCTTGAATCCATGTGTCAAAGCAACTTTATGACCAAGGATGATGGGGAAGCATGGAACTTTCTAGAAGATTTCGCTGAAAAATCCTTACAGTGGGAGGGTGTGAGTCAATCATTTAGGGATGGCAATGATATTTCCATAGGAGTTAGAGCTGACATTTCGGCTATGCAAAAGAAACTTGAAACTATGGAAAACAAATTTTTAGCCGCCCTAAGTCAAATATCACTCTCCAAAACTGTATGTGGCTGCTGTTCTGATCCGTCTCACTTGACGGAAGAATGTCCGTTTCAAGGTCATGAGCATACCAATGCCGCATTTCAAAGACCTAGAAACGATCCATCTTCCTCCACATATGATCAGAGTTGGAGGAATCACCCTAATTTTGCTTGGAACCAATCACAATCTCAAAACACGGTTCCAAACCCGAATCAATTCCAAAGGGTCCCTCCACCACAACAGCAGCCACCACCACAATTAAGTCAGCACCCCTTCCATACACAAAACTTCCAAAATCCGGCCAACACTTTTGCACCATGTAGTCCTTTGCAATTGACCGGTACAGATAATACCTCTGCACTAGCACAAACCTTGGATACTTTCATGAAACAATCCATCCAAGGGACGGCAAGTTTGCAATCTTCCGTCGAGAATGTGATGAAGATCATTATCTCTCAAAATGAGAACATCAAATCGATGGAAGAACAAATTTCACGATTAAGAGCCGAAATGAGTGCAAGAGAGAAAGGGAAACTTCCAGCTCAAGCTTTACCCAATCCTGGCTATCCACATCATGTGGATGCAATCACGTTGAGATCTGGAAGAGTGCTTGACAATCACGTTGGGGAAGAGTTTGATGATACTGAAAAATCAATCAATAAAACCCCGGCTGAGACCTTTCCTTCCACACACACTTCTAGTTCTAACCCCAGTTCTTCTACCCCACCACCTTCTTCCGAGCCTATTCTTCATTTCCAAAAAGGCTCGCCACTTCAGCCCACCTCTTCTACTCCTCCACGGACGATCCCCACTTCTATTTTGGGATCGATTCCACAAACACTTCCTTCTCCTATGATGGACCCAGCGCTTATTGTTAAAGCACCTTATCCTAATCGGTTAAGGGCTAACACACCAAGTCCACATATGGAGAAGATTATGAACATGTTTAAGGAAGTTAACATCAACATCCCTCTCCTAGATGCTATTCAACAAGTTCCGTCCTATGCAAAAACCCTTAAGAACTTGTGCACTAGGAAGAGGAAGACTCAAGTGCCTAAAAAAATCTTCATGTCAAGTACTGTAGACACGGCTTTTCCCCAACAATTACCACGGAAACGTAAGGACCCTGGTTGTCCTACTATTTCCATTTCTATTGGGGAGAAACACATCAACCGTGCGTTACTTGACCTTGGCGCTAGTGTTAACTTACTTCCTTACTCGGTATACGAGCAACTAGGTATCGGAGTGTTAAAGCCCTCGAGCATAACTCTCCAGATGGCTGACCGATCAATCACCAAACCTAGGGGTGAACTGGAGGATGTGTTAATAAAAATCGGAGAATTTATATTCCCGGTAGATTTTATTGTAATTGATACACAGCCTGTAGCGAACCCACGGAATCAAATTCCGGTGATTTTAGGTCGCCCCTTTTTGGCCACTTCCAATGCTATTATCAACTGTCGTAACGGTTCTATGACCCTATCTTTCGGGAATAGGTCAATAGAACTAAACATTTACAAGTTGGGAAGTGTACCCTCCGAACCTACTGCTCAGGTCTGTTCTGTCGACTTAATGGATGTCGACAGCAGCGAATTTGATGATCCTCTTTATACTGATCTTGACTCTTTTCATACGTTGTTGTTTGACCCAACTATGTATCATACACATACGGACTCTTCCACCGAGATGTCCGGGTCAACAACTAACACTGATTATGAAATGCTTTTAGAGTCTGAAGATCACCCCGCACTTTGTGATGACATTATTCATCGGGGTATTGATGGAACTTTTGAGGAGATCTTCGCTGATGAACTCGCATTTTTGAATGACACGGGTGTTGAGATGAATCATCTCCCAATCACTGAAATTGAACCTCCACCCCTTCTTCTGAACTATAAAAAGAATGTGAGTAATCCATCATATTCACTGCATCGTCTCTCCAAAATGAGACGCACACACGTTCTATTCCACCCCTTACCCTTTCCACACTTCTTCTTTCACCAACCAGAGCACTGCATTGATAAAATTTTTGAATGGTTGGTGTTAACATTCGGTCTTTGCAAAGCTTGGCATCGACCACTAATTTTTGACCCCCTCATATGATTTTGAAAGATTAACATTGCATAAGTTTGGGGGGGGTTATATTTTCTGGCTCTTGAAAAGAAAATTTTTACAAAATGATGAGCCAAAAATAAGTTTGGGGGAGGTTCTTCACTTATATATTTTGCCCCCACTAATAAATTCCTCCCAAGCTTACAGGTTTTTGAGCTTTAGCAGATGGCAACAGTGAGGACACTGTTGAAAACAAGTTTGGGGGAGGTTTGTGCTTATTTTCGCATCATTTGCATATCACTTTGCATAAGCACAAAACATTTTGAAAAACTATAAAAATTTAAAAATTTTCAAAAAGATAAAAACATTTTTTGTACATAAATAAGATAATAAAAGTTTAGATAATGAAAAATTACATCCATGAGATTAGAAAAATTTAAGAAAATCAAGAAAATTAGAAGTTTTCTTATACGAACTAGTAATAAGTAGTTATGAGCCGTTGTCCCAAGGGTTAGTAAGATGAAGGACGTCACTAATCTGAGGATAAAAATAAGTCTGAAAAATAGTTTCTATTCTAGAAGCCAAACATTTTGAACGTTGCTACCCTGCTATTCGCACTTACACACGTCTTGAAGCCTGGGATAGTAGAGGATACCTTGAAATGCTCTTGTCTTAAAGCCGATGTATGAAGGAAATAAAAAGAAAAAAAATGAATAAAAAAAAATATAAAGTGGTGAGAAAAATGGACACTGGTTTTGTTATCACCAAGGGCAATAAAAAATATCTAGCGAGGGTGCCTCTTCACCTAGTGCCCTAAGGCCAACTGGTCTGGGAGTCACTGCTATGCCTGAGGTGGTGCAAGACGAGGAAAAACACCAAATTAGCAAACACATGAGTAATCGGTCGGTTAGTACCTCAAGAAGTATTAACGGTCGCATGAAAGTGTGTGAGCAAATTCGTCTAAATATTCATTAATCAAAAAGTACTGAGGCTGATGGGCAAGAGTATGATAGCTTGAATTGAATTCTCCGGGTGTAGGGATGTCTTTACACACACGCAGGGTGATATGATCGATGTTTGGAAGAAAGATAGGAATGAAAAATAAGATGATGTTTTATTGAGGAAGGACGTGATTTCGAACATCTTTTCATGACCATTAAGATAGGGCTCATGACAACCGAAAAGCTAGCTTAGTTGGAAACCCTAATTTTCAAGGCTTTTCTTCTACGATTCTTTTCTTTAAATGTAATATTCATGATCTTCCTTTTATTATTGGATTTTGTGGGTGCAATCCGCTGAAAAACCTCAGGAGACAACACTCCTCCTACTAGGGACACCCAGAGGTTTAAAGGCTTGTTGCACGTGCTCAGTGCAATCGTGTTGCCTACGAAAGTGTGCTAGTTAGTTTTTTTTCTCTTTCTTTATTTTCTCCTTCTCTTTTTAATAAAAAAATTCGCTCGAGACGATCGAAAATAAGTTTGGGGGAATTTGATCAGTCGAAAATATTGCATCTTTTAACCGGCAATTTCCTTATCATCTGCACTCATTTAGAAGTGTTCGGTATTCCGATTTCACATATTAGCAAATCAGTCGTAAAATATCAGATTGCATGTGTTAGACTTTTAAACCGGCACTTTAAGGGAAATTGACCGCATTTCATGGCATCGCATCATCTCTGTATTTGCGCAACACTTGTCTTGAGTCCGTGCAGGAAAATCCGGAAGAAAAGCCAAAATTGTCATTTTGCTGATCAAACATTACACCAACTCCAAGTTTTGAGATCTGGTAGCAATCCAAAGGGATAAATACAATTCAACATATCCAAGAAAGGCCCATAAGACATCCCAAGAATTACCATTGAAGTTTCAAGCCCTGAAGCCCCCAAAACGCCGCGGAACCGCGGCGAGAGCCAGCTTATGCCGCGGAACCGCGGCGCTTTTGCCACATCATCACTTGAATTTTGGTGCATAATTCTTCTCTCAGTGGCTACACCTCATTTTGACACGTCAAATTCCAGAATTCTCCAGAGTCTTCTGCCAGATCAGCAAAGATCATTAAGCAAGGCTAATCCTAATTAAGCTCCTAACTAACCTCTTCTAGAAGATCCCTCCTAACTAATCACATCTGGGAGCTTCTCCTCAACAAACTTTTGGAGGGAAATTCAAATTTCATCTAACAAACTTTTGGACGGAAACTTAAAATTCAAATCCTAGATCTAGGGTTTTGATGGCTATAAATAGGAACCTAGATCTAAGGGTTGGAGGTTGATTAGGTCATCATTAGTTAGTCTTCTCTCATCATTCTAATTCTTCATCTTCTTCCACAAGTCTAGTGACAAGGCTTGTGTGAAACCCTAACCCTAATTCCACTCCAAATTCAAGATCTTGAGTACCAATCAAGCAAGAAGCCTTCAACCTTTTAAGAGCCGAGCCGATCTTCAATCGGGCAAGTGATCCAAGCCGATCCGCGACTCAAGGAGACGAGCGAAGCCAAATCGACGATCGAGTTCTTCCTCTTGTAGTTCTTGAGCGAATGTAATGAAATTGTTGATATAAATAAAAGGTGAAATTCTTTAATCTTGCTTTCTTTAAATTCTTGCATCATGATTCGATCTCAATTTATGATTGTAGTTCTTGTGATGATGTTTGAGTAAAACTCCGCTCGTGGAGGAATCGAGACGATTGTAGAATGATGATGTAACAAATCTTAATACGATTTTTAAGTCCTACGAGTTTTGTAAACCCTAGCAAGTTCAAGAATCGATGACCTAGTTTCGTCGCGATACTTTCTTGATTGTTATCGCTCGAAATTAGGGATCTACGATCGTTTCTTGAAATTACTAGAGGCTAGAATATGAATGATATCGATGAAAGAACAAGGGATAAGATGAAACCCTAGTTTTACTAGAAATCCCTAATTCTTGTCGATCATCATCGATCTAGTATCAATTCATCGAAGGATAAGAATACGTCATTGTAAGATTTCATCACATCTATAGATCCGATCGATTCCTACGAGCCTCATTTCGATTCTTGATATTTGGTTGGAAAAATCATCACAAATTATCAATTCTTGATTCTATCTTTTACTTTTCTTAGATCTAGATATTTTCTTTTTCTTGAAATACAATTTTAAATCATGAATTGTTTTGTTTTGTTTTCTTTAAATTTTCAATTCATCTAATTCAAAAGACGAACACTTACACTTTCCCTGAGGACGATCCGCACTCGCTTACGATCTACAACTGACACCGTAGTTGATTGCGGTCAAATATTTTTGGTTGTGATTTCTTTACAATTTCCCAATTACACAAACAAGAATTCATTTACAATCAAATGGCGCCGTTGCCGGGGATAGTGCGCTAATTGTTCGTATTTTGAAATTTGAGTTGAAAAATTTATTCCATTATAATTTTTAGAACTAAACTCGCACAAACCCTAATACGTGTGTTATGATTTGATTGCGAGGAATTCTGGAATCATTGGAGCTTGGATGAAATTTTTCTGAGCATTCCAGAGAGCTAAGGGGAGCAACAGAAGCATTCTCCTAAATTTCTGTGCAGTGATCCCTTTCCCCAACCGCGTTTCCGCGGCAAAACCCCCTCTCCTGCGGCGGTTCCGCGGCAACTCTAAGTCATCACTGCACCAAACTTTCTCTGTAAGTTTCTTACCTTCTCCTCTCTCCTCTTTTTAGCTCCAACTAACATTTTGTTCAGGTTTCTTTGCAAATAATTGCAGCGCCGGTGACTAGTTTGGAACTCTTCCAACATAAGTAGCGATGTATCCAGACTTTATCGTCTAGTTAGCCACGGTATCTAGCTTGGAACTCTTCCAACATACCGTCCCTTTACTGAGGGTAAAGACAATGCCTGTGACTGACTTTCAGTCGTCCTTATCACTCTGGAACCCTTCCAGTGATTCTCCCCAGGATCGATTGATACCATCTCACTACAACTAGTGAGAATCCTAACATCCAATTAGATCTATCTCATAGATCCAAAACCCAGGATTTAGGAGGTATCACTTTGATCCTATATGGAGAATCATTGTGATAAGCGGAGATTGACCGAGCGTAGCATAGGAAACTTCTTCTTATCAAGAGTATTTCATCCACGTACTCTACGAGGATCGCCACCATACTCCCTACTACCTTTTTGTTTATACAAGGTTCATCTACCATTTTGATGATGTCAAACTCTTTGACTAACACATCAAAACAGATGTTCCAACTCCGCGATGCCTGCTTTAACCTATAAAGCATCTTGTGCACGTTTCCGCTGCTCCCACTGTTTACGAAGCCCTCTGGCTGTGTACTTATAGACGTTCTCTTCTAAAACATCATTTAGAAAAGCAGTCATGGCACCCAACCGCCAGATATCGTAGTCATGGTATGTAGCCGTGGCAAGTAAGATCTGGATGGACTTAAGCATAGCCACTTAAAAAGGTTTCATCATTATCCACGCCTGGTCGATGACGAAAAGCTTTAACAAGTCTAGCTTTGAAAGTCTCAACTTTTCCATCTACACCAAGTAATCTTCTCAAGATACACTTGCTCCTGATGGGGATTTAACCCTTCAGATATAGCAACCAAAGTCCATACTTTGTTGGTGTACATGGATTCCATCTCAGATCGCTAAGCATCCAGCCATTCTTACAGAGTCCCACTCCTGATGGCCAGCTCGAAACTAGTTGGGTCATCATCTCATGATGCAATCCTCGCTCCCACTGTCATAGAGTAACCGAAGTATCTCTCAGGCGGGTGAGGAACCTTACTAGATCGGCGGAGAGGCTGAGGTTCGTTGGTGACTATTGAATCCTTTGGTTCTTTCAAATCATCTGCTGTAGTTTGTATAGCTGGAACCTTTCCAGTTGTACATAACAGTCCTTGCCTCGAGCTTGTCCGGATTTTGCTTTTAGACATAGGCCGGACAACTCCAAATCTTAACTAACTTAAGATATGGGCTCTTCCCTTTCCATATCACATATGAAGTGGTAGCAACTGATTTGATTTGAACCCTATTCAATAGGTATGCAGCTTCTCAAGTGCATAACTCCCAAAAGGAAATAGGTAACTCAGTAGTACTCGTCATAGAGCACACCTTATCATATAGGGTGTTATTGCTCCGCCCCGATATACCATCGTGCTATGGTGTATACGGAGGAGCAATGCTGAGAGAGAATCTCATTCTCCTTCAGAAAAGTCCAAGAATTCCGTGCTCAAGTATTCTCCTCCTTGATCACATCAAAGGACATAATACATATACCCGTTTTGGTTCTCTACTTCTAACTTATATTCTGTGAATATCTCAAAAGGTTCGGACATGTGTTTCAACAGGAACATATGTCTGAATCTTGAGAGATTATCAGAGAATGTAATGAAATACAAAGAACCAGTCTTGGCATTTGTAGATAGGGGACCTACATACATCAACATGTATCATCCCAAGAGTTCATTAACTCTTTCTCTGTTTCCAGTAAACGGAGCTATGGTCATCTTATCTTTGTGACATGACTGGCGAGTTTCACAAGATGTAAATTCAAACCAATTTAAATATGCATCTTTATGTAACTCTAGCTAGTCGGGTCACATTGATCTGACATAGTCTACAATACCTCAAGAAGGATCCGTTCATTTCTGAACTCTTCCTCTTGTGTGCGTTCCGTATACTAAGAACTGTAGTTTGATTTAGAACGTCAATACTTTTAGATAACATGCCTGAACCGATCAACTTTTGATATAGGAAATGTTCAAAACATTATCTAACAATACAAAATTATATTCTTTCTTTACTAATAAAGAGATTGACATGATTTTGTATATCAGGTTCGGTATCTAATAACATTCGTTCAGAATCAATGTATTGGTAATACAGGGTGACAGTGACCAACAGACTTGGCTGCAACACTTGCCCCGTTTTCTGTCTCATGAAACTTATCACCCGTTCTCAGTTCTTTACCTTTCTGTAGCCCTATGTAACTGATTACATATCTGGGATCCTGATCCGGTATCAAATACCCAGGACGTAAAGGATACAGAGAAACAGTTCTTTGTAATGAACACACCCGAAGGAGATGCATCAATATGCACTTTCTTCGTTTGGGCGGCACGGGAATTCTGGTATTCCCTAATTTCCTACTCTGTCTTATAACAATTATAAGTTGGTGCGGGACCAACGTTCCCCAGCTCAGTATAACAAGCGGGTTCGGTCAATATTCCGTATTATTATCTTGATTAAGGCGTGATATGGTCGCTACCTGGAGAGAAAGAGAAGAAAACACTCAGCGTGCGCTCTTGCAAGAATAGATTGGTTATTATTTTATCTAATCAGGATGGCTCCCACTATTTTTGTCAAATCTTCCTTCAAACCCTAAAAGGAAAGACTAGCCGGGATTAATTACACGCTACAAGTTCGCCAATCTTTCAGCCAGGCCAGTGTCGGTACTTTGAGGGAGGTCCCCCGTGCTTTCACACGAACCTAATTAATGTAAACCTCGTTTTCCCAGAGGCGTAACCCCGTTAACACCTTTCTAGACACCTACTTGATCGGCTAATTGTAATGTGTAAAACTCTCTCAGGAGTAACTCTTACTCGCAGTGGGTATCGGGATCCAACTATCATATAGAAGGTATGCAATCTCATTGCAAATTTCAACACTTGAAACTCCCGATAATGGTTTTTACCCCTAGCACCTATGACCTTGGCTAAGGTCAACAAATCATAGGTACTAGTCAAGTTCTACCCGTCATTTTGTGATTAATTAGACCCACCCACATGACCCTTAGCTAAGGTCAACAAAGCCACATGATTGTCCTAACTAATCGCATCATATGCGGTGTAGGAAGACATCACTTAGCTACCGCACACTACGCCTCGGCTATGGTCGACAAACGTAGCACGAATACTAAGTACTCTACTTCCTAAAATGACGGAGGGTTGCGAATGGTTTTTGTGAAAACCTTTAACGCTTTGAACTTGATCTCGTTGCGGAATCAAATGGTTTTTAAATGGAATGTTTTTGAGGCTTTTCTAGTTTTGCTAAAGGGGTCACTCCCGGTGAAGGGATCGTCAGCCCTTTCCTCGTCGAATGAGGTGCGGGATATATCATATATATCACTGTGCAAAGCAGAAACTATAGAAGCGATCAAAAGACAAACCGAGTTTGTAGCATCTGCCAGTTATTGCTAAAGGAGTCACTCCCGGTGAAGGGATCTC
Organism: Agapanthus africanus; assembly: GCA_030015575.1. Taxonomy (NCBI): domain Eukaryota; kingdom Viridiplantae; phylum Streptophyta; class Magnoliopsida; order Asparagales; family Amaryllidaceae; genus Agapanthus; species Agapanthus africanus. The sequence goes on from CM057337.1 coordinate 407,020,181, forward strand.
GGTCCTTTCCTCATCGAATAAGGTGCAGGATGTTCTATAATGAACACCGCAATGCAAAGCAAGAACTGTAGCTACCTGTTTTAATTTGAAATTCGATTCCACAACATCAATTAGGTTTATTTTCTTTCATTAATCTCATTAATGAATATCCCATCATTTAAGTACCTAAACATCACAGATAAATATAACGTACGCTTATGCCATCCGCATTTGCCTCGATGTCCCGTCTGCACCGTTAGGTTAGGTAACTAACGCCAGAGCGAGGCAGGGCTAGTGCGGGTGTAAAACATAACTAACGTCTATATAATATATGATATATACTATATAAAGTATCCATCACAGAACATATCACATGATCACATCACAGATATCGCAGCAGAAGAATCATATGAAATATTGGATATACTAGGACGTCCATGTTTTGAATACGAGCGAGTATAAAACGCGGATTCCACGGTCGTGATGAATAGCCAAACCCACACCCCTAGACCCCTACGAGAGCGGCAAGCAACCCTACCAATTCTAGAGTTAGGAGACCCGGACTTGACTCCTCGAGTTGGTCTCCCACTGGACTCCAGAACCCGGTTACTTGTGCTCCCCTCCTTGGGTCTATCCTAGTGCGGAAAAGTAAATAATATACAAAGGGTGACATCTTCCGCAACCTGGAAGTGCCCCAATAAAAGAATATTACATACAAGTTTTTACATGAATGAAAATGAAAAACACTCATCTCACATAAAAAAACCCCGGCTATTCAAACACGACGATCCAATATAACATATCCAGCAACACATAACATCACATGTCATCAACGTAAGTAAACATGCGTATCCCAATTGTTGTTGATATCTAGCAACGAAACCGGCGATATCACATATTACACTTACAGTCACAGAAAAGAAAGTGTAGAACTACAACAGTTGGAATCCGCAACCTGCATAGACATCGCATGCCTAATCAAATGAATTCCTTAGACATCACATGCCTAACAATTATAAACCCCGCATTTTAGTCTCAAAATCGAAAACACTTTTCAATATCAAGTCGGGCAATTCAACAGGATTCCCGACATACTGATCGAATGCTCGTCGCAAACTTTAGCAGGCGGCCGCACCCCCGACACCGTCGACGAAGTGCACCAAGGCGGAACACCGCTACCGCGAGCACCCGGACGGATGCTTTCGGCGACGGGGTTCTCCTACAGTCACTTGGTCGGGGCTATGGAGTGAGGCTGTCTATTAAGTTTACCCGGCGAGTATCCGCGTACGCTACGTGATTGCGACGGACTTTTGATCACATCAAAATTCCGTGGCAACCGATCAAGTGAGACTAAAGTGCTATGTTTATAACATTCATTCAGTTATCTCATAACTACTTGTGAATTCCAATTATTGTATCACATTCCGGATAAATAGAAAATGTTAAACTTTTCGATCGAACAAACGAACACCCAAGTTTTCCCGAAACAGATCAACACATGAAATAAGTCTAAAAACATTCAGTTCGTGCCTCAGTACCAATGGTCCAGCCGTAGAAGGGTCAAGCCAACACCTCACATATGGCACGCCGTACTGCCCCAAACCCGAAGGTTCAAAGGGCAGTTCAAGACGGTCATATAATCGAGTTAAGGTTTGTTGTCTTCTAGAGGGACCATCGCGTTACTTGCACTACTTAGAACGTTATTAAACCACGGAAAAATCCAACACTTGGAAATTTTCCGGCAGGGGAAAAATTGGGTATTTATATCCGGTCGAACTTTTTAACATATTCTAAAATTATCCGGAAAAACACACAGACAAAATTAGACTATCCGATCGAAATACCGAGTCCCTAATACAACCCAGAAAACTCAACTCTTGAGTAAATTTTAAAAATTCCCATAAAACTCAGCATTTAAATAAAGAAGTTACTGTGCAAAAATGGTTGACTGAAGAGACTAAATGGGCGCGGAACCGCCGCAATAGGCGGCTAATGCCGCGGTTCCGCCGCTCTTTAGAAAGATCATTAGGTAATTTTTGCACCGTAATTCTTCGAATTTCCTGCTGAATTTTTTAAGCATTTTTAATTTGGAAAAAACCACTTTTTCTGAAAAAGTCCAGAGAGGGTTAAAAGTTAGGGTTTCGGGGTTCGATCGGGTTTCTAACATCGTCAACGCATCGCCTAAGGCTCTAGCTAGGCTCTGATACCACTGTAGGGTTCCTAGGCACACTAATGAGGTCTCACAAGGCATCAACCATGCCAATTTCAAATTTTACGGGTGCCGAGAAACCCTAATACGGATCGTTAACTAGAATTTTAGGCGAAACAATAAGTAGTTAACAACTTAACTAAAAGAACGGAAATGGGGCTACAACCTTTGTAGATCCGGTCCACCACTTCCTAAGCTCCGCGATGATGTCCCTCCGCTGTCCAAATCGGATCCCGGACTCTAGCATCGGCTTCATCGAAAAAATGGGCGGGCTTGGTCGTCGGCTTCGATGCCGAAGATGATCTACGTCGAGGCAACTCAAGATCAAGCTCCAACTTCACCAAGCCATGAAACTTGTGAAGAAAACACCCTATACCACTTGGCAAGAGGTAGAGGATGAAGAAATAGGAAGTGGGTTCACTTTAGAATTGGATTTCTCACTTGATTTCATTACTTGCCATTGATGTAGAAAGCTTTTCTTTCTTGCTCATGAAGAAGAAGAAGAAAGAAAATGAATAAGAATCAATTAATTAAAATGGAAAAACAAGTGACCCTTATCATGTTGCAACCATGGTTAAGTGTAGAGAATGAACTAGGGTTAGTTAAAATGGTTAGGGTTAAGCATGAAAACAAAAAATGGTGACTTAGTCAAAGCTTCATGGAGCTTCAACTAGAAAACAAATCAAGCCACCATTTCACTTTATCTTTCTAAAAATGAACAAATAAATAAATAAATGAATAAGCAAAACCCTAATCATCAACTTAACCATGGTTTAATTCTTTACACTTAACCAAATAAGCATGTATCATCAAACATGATACAATCATGTGCACAAAAGTATATCACATATACAACTTGCACATCAAGTGAGAAAATCCTTTTAAAGTGAACCAATACTAGTTAATGCAAAGTAATATATCAAATAAATAATTATGCATTAAATCATTAAATCAACACTTGATTTAACGATCCGGTCATATCGCATGTGACCGACTAATATCCAATGTATCGGCTTATCGAATCAATCCTTGATTCGATAACTAGGTTATATCGCATACAACCATATCGATACATTCATCGCGAGAATGAAACACGGTATCACTGTAACGTTTTAAAAATAATTAAATAAATAATTAAATGAATAAAATTGTTTAAGTGAATTTTATGAATTTCGGTAAAGTAAAATGTATTTTTCGTAAAATTAAACCGTGATTGTTTTTCATTATAATTTCAAAAATACCTATTTTAATTATGTCATTACTAGTAAATGGTGTTTATTTAGCCACTTATAAATTTTTAGTTCAATTAAATATTTTTCCTAAATTAAATATTTTAAATATTAACATAAGCTTTATTTTTTATTTAAATTAGTGTAAATTACAAATTTGAATGGTTTTAATTTGTAAAAATGAGCCATGGTATATTAGAATCAAGTGTGTAATATGCAAAATCTTTTCCAAAACCTCTCCATGGTTCTAGAAATTTCTAGGAAAAGGGTTAAATTGAAAAAGTTAGATAATAAAGGGTTTAAGTGAAAAAAATGCATTATTTATGAAGTTTCTACACAATACCATACATTTTTCTCTCTCCACCCTCCTCCCTCTCCATGGCCGGCCTCCCCTCCATGGGTAGCCCCAAAATTTTTCCCCCATTATTTTTGCATTAAAAATCATCAAAATTTATCAAAAATTCCAAAAATAAATCTCAAAAATCAACATTCAACTTCTACCATTTTCCTTTGACCTATTTAGCATGGATTTTGGAGATGGAAAGAATGCAATTTGGAGGCTTATTTCATGTTTGGGTTTCATATTTTGGAGGTATAAATTTCCTTCTTTTGATTTATTGTTATTAGATGTTCATTTAAGCATAATTAGATTAATTAGATTAATTCTAGTTGCAAATTCTAAAATTCAAGTTAGGTTTGTAAATTCAAGTTATGATTTTTATTAATTAATTAGGGTTATAATAGTTAGTTTAACACTTTTAGAATTGGAAAATCTTGCATGTTTGTTGAATTGTAAATTTTTTCATTTAAAATTGTTTAAATGAAGCTTTTTAGCTAACTAGTTTTTGTAAAATATATATGTGGGTGATATAAAATTCCAATTAAGGTGGCTATCATTAGATTGTAGTTTTAGTGAGAACTTTAGCATGTTAATGGAAAGAAAAACTTAGTTTGATTGCTAGTTTCTATTGATAATTGATAAATTGTGATAAAAATTGCTATTTTGTAAACTAGATTTTAGAAATTTCTAAATAAATGTGATTAAAAATATAATTTATGGTTTCATTAAATCATTATCATTATGAATTATGGTTTAATACATTAATTCATGAAAAATCACGTTTTGTGGTGGAATTGTGGTATTTTGCTTGAAAAATGTTAAAAATTGTTAAAAGTTGCAAACTAGAAATTTCAAATAAATGCAAATTTGTGTAATAAAAATAAAGTAAGGGGTTGTATAGTCTAGTTATGCTATTTAATGAGTTTTATAACCATTGGTTTCATTTAAATGTCAAGTTTTGATGAAAAACGGTAAATTGGCATTTTCGGGTTTTATGAAATCGGGCGATTTGATGGATTTTAGGGTTTCGATGGATTTAATCATGTTTTATAATATAAGTAATGTGTTTTAAAACAACGAGTTAATTGTTGATGTTTATCTCGATCCATCGGAGTTTGTACGCCGATATCGAGCGATATTTGGTTCTTTTGCGTGGACGGGACATAGGTTTTAACCTATGCTTGTTCCTTGTATCGTTTGACGTTCGTATGTGATTTAGTTTACGATGCTATTTATATGTTTGCATCTAGGTATCCCTCACGTGGACTGCGGGCGATGAAGAGGAGGATGGCGACACTGTCTTCGGCAGACATGGACCAGGTGAGTAGATGCATATCTACGGGGGGAAGTCGGGTGGATGGCGTTTAGCACCCCCGCAACGTAGAATAGGAATAGTACTTATTGACATTAGGAAACAAGATGTGACCCTAGTAGGACCCTAGTATTGACCCTAAGCTGGACTAGACTGATTTAGGAAAACCATATCAGAGGATGAGTACCTTGGAAGAGATTCGTAGGTTTCAGATAGAAACACACCTACGCACACACTGAAACTCGACATGGGGTATACGTGTATGCGTATATATATAGAACTAGGTATAGGTATATACATATATATACAACACGTATATGTGATTCATTGATGTGATATGATATCCGAGGTATGATGAAATAGTGTAACTGGGCTTGATGTCGTGATTCTTGGCTATACAGTCGTATTAAGTGTTAGCGGATCATTAGAGAATGAGATAATGAACATGTATATTTAAATTATAAGGGGTAGTGATGATATTGAGGTACATGGGACTCTAAAATAGTACCCGGACTATAACTTGTGATTGATCACGATATGGGATATGTATGACTTGATTACGATATGAAACATATGACATGATATTTCTGAGGATAAAATAATGAAGCATATTATGAGGGAAATGATATATGATTGATGTAGGCGATTACAGTTTAGTACCTTGATCATGAGATGTGTTGGTGATGACATTATACGAATGATGAGACACCTAGGAGATACTTGACCCGTACTCCGATATTGGGATGCCGTACGATGGATTTTACCGTACGGGGCATAAATATGATGATTGATCCGCACTCTTGATTCGAGGGAGCCGTACTACGTACGTGACGCTATTGAGGCCGGATCGCCGACTATTCGAGATATTGATTCAGACCTTAGGTAGACTCTTGTTTCTTATTGACTAGTTTCTTAGGTTAAGTTCTTTAGGAGGTTAGATGGACACTAGTTTAGGTTCGATTCATATAGTGGTAGTGATAATTGTTTATCAAATGAGTGGATAATGCACATCTGTCTTTGCATTCATACTGTAATCATCATGGTGCATGTTCTTTCATATGTTGCTATAATCAGTATAAACTTTACCTGTTAGGACACCAGCACCATTACCGATGATGCGCATATTCCACGCACACTTATTTGCCGGCTCACACACATCATCATCGGTAATTGCTATGTCACGTACACTTTAGATTATATTATCTTTTATTGATAGAATCAGTTAACAACTAGACCGATATAATATCGTGATTACTCTCTGATGTTAGTATAGACATGATATCTATTACTTCACATTCATGCATTCATATTTTCATGTTATCCTGTAGTATCATGGGCATATGCCAACACTTACTCATGATTTTAAGATTTGGATTTCTATGAGATTTCTGGATTTTGGGGAAAACCGCAAGAAATTATAAAACCTTCTCTCTCTCTCCTCCTCTCTTTTTAAAATAAGATGCGGTTTTCTCGTGATGTATGTGTCGTCCACCATGAGATTTCATGTTTTCTGTTGGATTTCGAGACCCGATTCGAGGAGTGGATGAACCGTCTCGGGTACATGGTGGGCCCGGTATGGTACCCCGGGGCAAGAAGATCGAGTTGTAGACGATGAGCCTGGCAGGGGAAGACTACCTACCGGTGATGTCTGGCGCGGCGGATATCCGGAGGATACCGACCGTTGTCGTGAGATTTGATGATATGGGCCGATCCGGACTGACGGAGCCCGAGATATTGAGACTTGAATTACATGTGTTGTGTCGACGCTTGACACGGATTTCTATGGATTTCATTGTTGAGATTTCAGATTCTTATACACATTTTACTATGATAACAGCTAAAGATTTCTTATACATATATATCTGGATTTCAGGATTTGTTACTTTACATTCATGGTGCATGCATTTCATTTCATATGACATAGTATTATATGAGGCACTGACACAAGCACGGAGTATCTGCACTTACACGTAGTTTTACCCTGCTATTACTAGATGATTGGGATATTATAGTGTATTATTATGACCTAAGATAGCGTCGTGCATTCGATTTCTTTTCGTAGATGTCTTCTACTCACGAGTTGGCAACTCACCCCCGTTGTGCCAAATTTTTTAACAGGTCGGTGTACAGGTTTCCCTGGCAGCTTGCTGGCACATCTATTCTTTCAGGGTGATTTGCACGGTAGGTTGGTTCACTTGTATCCGAACCACCATTGTACTTTTATTCATTCATTTGTATCTAGTAAGCTCCATCAACCATACTTGTATTACTTGATAAGTTTATTGGACCAGTCTTTTATTTCGACCTTAGAGTCGCGCATGTATTATTCTGATCTGGTGGTTTTGTTTTTCTTTTGAGTTTTGAGCCTCGCCCTTTGGCGTTGTATATTATTGTATTTGTTGTGGTTGTTTCCGCCTGTTGGCATTGAGCTAGCACCCGTTTGGGGATGCTTTTTATTGTTTATTTATATTATACTTGTTGTACCCGTTTGGGGGCCAGTTTTTACAGAGGAGACTCTGCCGAAATTTTTGAGAAAATTTGCTGATGCTTTTAAACTTGTTTTCTTTTTCTTCTTCTTCTTTTTCATGGTTTAGATTTCTGGGCTTCGGCTTACTTAGGTTACGTGGCGCCTCTAGACGCTTCGTAATCTAAGTGCCGATCACGTTCCGTACTTTCGGGTCGTGACAATCATATACACGGATTATTCTCGGTCCCGCACATATCTCATATGCGCTCCTATTTCGTTTCGCTTGAGCCAGGAAACCTCTGTGTAGGACTCTAAAGACTCGTCAATACGCCGGCAGCAGGTGATGATCATATCAAACACCCACAAGCCGCAAGCGGTCTGCTAAACGTAACGGCCACCCGGGTATTGAACAATCAGAAGATCGACGAGCAAGCCCGCTCACACTCCTGTGAATCCAACCAGTAACACTTACCGTACAGTCCGGTCTGTTCGTCTGATATGTCGCATATCTCGCCTAGGGGTGGTAAACGTCAGACCCCAATAGCTCGATAAGTCATGCCGACGTAAGGTCCATAACATGTGTGAAACTACTGATAACACTTACCAGTAGGTCACGGCAACCCTGGCTAGGGATTTCCTGTTATGGCCAGTCGAGCATAGAGCAACATCAACCCCACAATACCGGGAGAGACGAATCCCCTCCTATCGCTCATTGCCTCCATGTGAATCGGGACTGTACCCAAAAGCCACCTGTTTGCACGACTCAGTAGAGCCGTGGTAGGGTGGAAATCAAAGCACAGTGGGAGACACACAAGACTCTATGACGATCTCGGGTCAACAGACTAAGCTGTACCAGTGTCACCAGAGAACTGCCATCTGACGTGAGGTATAATACCAGCTGGGAGTTCCCGGCGAGTCCGTCCAGTGTACCCAGTCTCCACCGAGCACACGTATATCATCTCTGATGTCAAACACCAATGGATATGGGATCATCCATCGCCCATCTGTATGGGTCGAGAAGGTATACGCAAGTCTACTCTGGTATATCGATGCCCCGTCTCGATACACCCACGACTAGGGACCTTGAAGGATGTACTTATGGACTACCATGTCCCCACTAGTATGATCTGCATCATAGTCCAGGTAGTCAAGTACACATCCTAAAGGCTTTACCAACATGTAACAGAGAGACAATCAGTATACACGTTAAGGTAAAGAGTAACCAGATAGAATACTATCATGTCGAGCAAGAAAGTCCTCCCTATATATGTCCCAGCATCCACTACAATATACATCCAATGTACAGTAATGGCCTCTAGGGCATACACATAACTAACATAAATGCCATTGCACAACGTGCCTGATCCAACCAACTTTTGGTTACGGAAAATGTTCATAACATTGTCCTGTAATACAAAATTATATCCCTCTTTACTCAACAAAGAAACCGATATAATGTTGCATATCAGGTTCGGCATGTAATAGCATTCGTTCAGAACCAATGTATTACCAGTTGGTAATACAAGGTGATATTCCCCGACAGTCTTAGCTGCAACAATTGCACCATTTCCAACTCTGATGTCTTTATCACCTTCTCCAAGTTCTCTACCTTTCCTAAGCCCATGTAACTGATTACATATATAGGATCCTGACCCGGTATCTAATACCCAGGACGTAGAGCAAATGGAGAAACAGTTCTCTGTAACGAACACACCCGAAGAAAATGCATCATCATGTACTTTCTTCTTTCGGGTGGCATGGGAATCCTGGTATTCCCCTATATCCTGCTCAGTCCTATAACTCTTATAGGAAAGAACGGAACCAACGTTCCCTAGCACAGTATAACATGCGGGTTCGGTCAATACATCCATATTATTATCTTTATTAGGGCATGAAATGGTCGCTACCTGGAGAGAGAGAGAAGAAAACACTTTAGCATATGCTCGTGCAAGATCAGATTGGTTATTATCTTATCTAATCAGGATGGCTCTCACTGGTTTTTATCAAATCTTCCTTCAAACCCTAAAAGGAAAGACTAGCCGGGATTAATTACACACTACAAGTTCGCCAATCTTTCAGCCAGGCCAGTGTCGGTACTTTGAGGGAGGTCCCCCGTGCTTTCGCACGAACCTAATTAATGTAAACCTCGTTTTCCCAGAGGCGTAACCCCGTTGACACCTTTCTAGACACCTACTTGATCAGCTAATTGCAATGTGTAAAACTCTCCCAGGAGTAACTCTTACTCACAGTGGGTATCGGGATCCAACTATCTCATAGAAGGTATGCAATCTCATTGCAAATTTCAACACTTGAAATTCCCGATAATATTTTGCCCCTAGCGTCCTATGACCTTGACAAAGGCCAACAAATCATGGGATGCTAGTCAAGTTCAACCCGTCATTTCTTGATTGAATCAAACCCACCCGCACGACCCTTGACAAAGGCCAACAAGGTCATACGACTACCCTGAAACAATCTGCATCACATGCACAAGCAGATAAGCACTATTCAGCTACCGCACACTACGCCTTGACAAAGGCCAACAAACGCAGCACGAATACTAAACAGTTCTTATCTGAAATGACGGAGGGCTACGACAGGTTTTTCTGAAAACCTATTGCGTAATGAACTTGATATCGTTGTAGAATCGAATGAAGTTTTGAAATGGAGTGATTTTGAGGCTTTTCTAGTTTTGCTAAAGGGGTCACTCCCGGTGAAGGGATCGTCGGCCCTTTCCTCGTCGAATGAGGTGCGGGATATATCATATATATCGCTGTGCAAAGCAGAAACTATAGAAGCAATCAAAAGTCAAACCGGGTGTGTAGCATCTGCCAGTTATTGCTAAAGGGGTCACTCCCGGTGAAGGGATCTCGGCCCTTTCCTCATCGAATGAGGTGCAGGGTATATCATATATACCGCTATACATAGCAAGAACTGTAGCTACCTGTTTTGTTTAAAATTTGATTCTACAACATCTTAGGTTTCTTTTCTTTCATTAATCACATTAATGAAGTCCCATCATTTAAGTCACCTAAACATCACAGATAAATACGACGTACACTTATGCCATCCGCATTCGCCTCGATGTCCCCTCGTGCACCGTTAGGTTAGGTAACTAACGACAGAGCAGGGCAGGGCTAGTGCGGGTGCAAAACATAAGTAACGTCTATATAATATATCATATATACTATATACTGTATCTATCATAGAATATCACATGATCACATCACAGATATCGCAGCAGAAGAAACATATGAAACATTGGATATACTAGGACGTCCGTGTTTTCAATACGAGCCAGTATAAAACACGGATTCCACGGTCATGATGAATAGCCAATCCCACACCCCTAGACCCCTACGAGAGCGGCAAGCAACCCTACCAATTCTAGGGTTAGGAGACCCGGACTCGACTCCTCGAGATGGTCTCCCACTGGACCCTAGAACCCGGTTACTTGTGCTCCCCTCCTTGGGTCTATCCTAATGCGGAAATGTAAATAATATACAAAAGGTGACAACTTCCGCAACCTGGAAGTGCCCCAATAAAAGAATATTACATACAAGTTTTTACATGAATGAAAATGAAAAACACTCATCTCACATAAAAAAACCCCCCGGCTATTCAAACACGACAATCCAATATAACATATCCAGCAACACATAACATCACATGTCATCAACGTAAGTAAATATGCGCATCCCAATTGTCGTTGACATATAGCAACGAAACCGGCGATATCACATATTACACTTACGGTCACAGAAAAGAAAGTGTAAAACTACAACAGTTGGAATCCGCAACCTCTTTAGACATCGCATGCCTAATCAAATGAAATACTTAGACATCACATGCCTAACAATTATAAACCCAGCATTTTAGTCTCATTATCGAAAACTCTTTTCAATATCAAGTGAGACTAAACCGCTAGATTTATAACATTCATTCAGTTATCTCATAACTGTTTGTGAATTCCAATTATTGTATCCCATTCTGGATAAATAGAAAATATTAAACTTTCCGATCGAACGTTCGAACACCCAAGTTTTCCCGAAACCGTTCAACACATGAAATAAGTTCAAAGACATTCACTTCATGCCTCAGTACCAACGGTCCAGCCATAGAAGGGTTAAGCCAACGCCTCACATGTGGCACGCCGTACTGCCCCAAACCCTAAGGTTCAAAGGGCAGTTCAAGACGGTCACATAATCGAGTTAAGGTTTGTTGTCTTCTAGAGGGACCATCGCGTTACTTGCACTACTCAGAACGTCCTTAAACCACAGAAAAATCCAACACTTGGATATTTTCCGGCAGGGGAAAGATTGGGTATTTACATCCGGTCGAACTTTTTAACATATTCCAAAATATCCGGAAAGCCACATCGACAAAGTCTGATAATCCGATCGAATCAGCGAACTCCCAAAACACCCCAGAAAATTCAACTCTTGAAAAAAATTAAAAATTCCCATAAAACTCAGCACTGTAAAATAGGAATTACTGTGCAAATTTGGAGGGCTGACGTCATCATGTCGCCGCGGAACCGCCGCAGAAGGTAGGCTTTTGCCGCGGTTCCGCCGCAGGTTGGAGGCATCATTTGTCCAATTTTGCACCGTAATTCTTATAACTTCCTGCTGAATTTTTTAAGCATTTTCAATATGGAAAAAACCCAGTTTTTAGAAAAAGTCCAGAGAGCGATTTGGTTTTAGGGTTTCGGTTTCGATCGGGTTTCAAACATCGTCTAAGCATCGCCTAAGGCTCTAGCTAGGCTCTGATACCACTGTAGGGTTACTAGGCACTCTAATGAAGTCTCACAAGGCATCAACCATGCCAATTTCAAATTTTTCCGGTGCCGAGAAACCCTAATACGGATCGTTAACTAGAATTTTAGGCGAAACATTAAACTAGTTAACAACTTAACTAAAGATAAGAAGCTACAACCTTTGTAGATCCGGTTATCCACTTCCTTAGCTCCACGTAGTCATCCCCTCGCTGTCCATCTCGAATCCCGGACTCTTGCATCAGCTTCATCGGAGAAAATGAGCGGACTAGTCATCGGCTACGATGCCGAAGATGATCTACGTCGAGGTTACACAAGATCAAGCTCCGACTTCACCAAGTTGTGAAACTTGTGAAGAAAACACCCTATACTACTTGGCAAGAGGTAGAGGGTGAAGAAATAGGAGGTGGGTTTACTTTAGAATTGGATTTCTCACTTGTTTACTCAAGATGCCATTAATGGTGGCAAGGTTTTTCTTGAACTCAAGAAGAAGAAGAAGATCAAGATGATTATGATAAGTCTTTTTAAAATGCAAAAGAAATGAATACTTATCATAATATGAACCATGGTTAGGTGTAGAGAATTGACTAAGGTTAGATGAATGGTTAGGGTTAAGCATGAAGACAAAATGGTCACTTTGGTCAAAGCTTCATGAAGCTTCAACAAGCTTCAAGAAAGAAAGCAACCATATTGTTTTCTTTTGCAATTTCTTTTTAATCCAAATGAAAAAGATAAATGAATGAATAAATAAAAACCCTAACCATTTACTTAACCAAGGTTTAATTCTTTACACTTAACAAAATGAGCAAGTATCATCAAACATGATACAAACATGTGCACAAAAGTATATCACATATACAACTTGCACATCAAGTGAGAAAATCCATTTAAAGTGAACCAATACTAGTTAATGCAAAGTAATATATCAAATATATAATTATACATTAAATCATTAAATCAACACTTGATTTAACGATCCGTTCATATCGCATATAACCGACTAGTATCCTATGTATCGGCTTATCGAATCAATCCTTGATTCGATATCTAGGTTATATCGCATATAACCAATCGATACATTCATCGCGAGAATGGAATACGGTATCACATACACGCATTATTCTCGGTCTTGCACATATCTCATATGCGCTCCTATTTCGTTTCGCTTGAGCCAGGAAACCTCTGTGTAGGACTCTAAAGACTCGTCAATACGCCGGTAGCAGATGATGATCATATCAAGCACCTACAAGCCGCAAGCGGTCTGCTAAACGTAACGGCCATCCGGGTATTGAGCGATCAGAAGATCGACGAGCTAGCACGCTCACACTCCTGTGAATCCAACCAGTAACACTTACCGTACAGTCCGGTCTGTTCGTCTGATATATCGCATATCAAGTCTAGGGGTGGTAAACGTCAGACCCCAATAACCGATAAGTCGTGCTGATGTGAGGCTCATAACGGGTCGAGAAACTAATGGTAACACTTACCAGCAAATCTCTGATCAGCCCTGGCCAGGGACTTCCCTGTTACGGCCAATCGAGCACAGCGCAACATCAACCCCCAATACCGGGAGAGACGAAACCCCTCCTATCGCTCATTGCCTCCATGTGACTCGGGACTGTACCCAAAGACCACCGCTTTGCACGCCCTCATGGACCTGGTAAGGTGGAGATCAAAGCACAGTGGGAATCACACAAGACTCTATGACGATCTCGGGTCTACAGACTAACCTGTACAAGTGTCACCTGAGAACTGCCATCTGACGTGAGGTATAATACCATCTGGGAGTTCTCGGCGAGTCCGTCCAGTGTACCCAGTCTCCACTGAGCACCCATACACCATCTCTGATGTCAAACACCAATGGATATGGGATCATCCATCGCCCATCTCATGGGTCGAGAAGCGTATACGCTAGTCTACACTGGTATATCGATGCCCCGTCTCGATACACCCACGACTAGGGACCTTGAAGGATGTACTTATGGACTACCATGTCCCCACTAGTATGATCTGCATCATAGTCCAGGTAGTCAAGTACACATCCTAAAGGCTTTATCAACATGTAACTATAAGACAGTTTAAAGAGACTAGTAAACATGTTAAGATAAAGAGCAACCAGATAGCATACTATCATATCGAGCAAGAAAGTCATCTCTATATATGTCCAAGCATCCAATATAATATACATCATCTGTACAATACTGGCCTCTAGGGCATACATACAACTAACATTTTTTAAACAATTCAGTTTAACTGTATATAAAATCTAAAGGCTTATATCGGAAAAGATATCTAAAAACCCAAAATACGACACGGTTAAAGCATATCGCGATGTGGTTTCTATCGCGATGCAGAGTCGGGTTAAATTCCAGAAAGGTTAAGTGTTAAATAGCTTGATATAGTCGTATACAATATAACTAGTACGTAGGAACGTGTGTTTTCATATTCACCGTGTCGGAATAACCGTTTCCTTATACAAGTTAATTTTCGATGTTAGATTCAAATACCGGGAATTTCGGAGGCCGTGAGGAAAGGAAAAGGATTGGCAATTCCTGAGTAGATATGACGTATTTCCTGTGAGTAGACTAAATATCTACCAGGGAATTTTGTAGAGATGGCGTGTTACGCCCGTAGTTTATTTAAATAAATGCTTAACTTTGGTATGCTAAATTGATAATATATACTCATATCTATATATACTTTACTTTAGTTGGTAGAACACTGCACAAGTATCGACGAGTTATGCCACGTACACATCTTACATGTTACACTACACCCCGTCGATATTACCATGTCACTTTTAAACTTAGCAAATTTCTTGAAAAAAATGATTCATATCATACCTTAAACACCAATAACAGTAATAAATTGCATCATTGACATCATGTTTAGTATTTGAGTATTCTAAGTTGATATAAGAGGTAATTGTATTATTGAGGATTTATGGTTTTGAGTTTTGTATACTATTGCATAAATCCAGTGAATTTCATGATTGATGTGACATGTCCACCATGAGATATTTTTATGATTTGATTTTATTCCGGACCGAGTGGGGGAGTTATACGGTCGTGGATTTATACGTTATCCAGACTGAGTGGGGGAGATATACAGTTGGATACATGGTGGACCCAGTCGAGACCGAGGGGCAGGATAGTCGCATTTGAGGCGGGGGAGCCTAGCGAGGTTACTCGATACCGGAGATAGTAGTGAAATACGGCGGATATCTAGATGATACCGACCGGTATTGTTGATTACAGGATCATTCGAGGAATGATGCCTGCGAGAAATGGAAGTTTTGTGTCGATGATGGACACGGAGAGATGAATTTTATTGGAAATAAATGATGAGGTTTCAGTTTTGATTATGTGATTCGTAGTATAAATTCATGCTTTCCATATACTATCATACACTATACTTGTTCTCATTTCTGTTAGTATGATCGTCATATTTACATTATTAACCGTTATATGTTAGTTATATTCATTGAGTTGGCAACTCATCTCCATTGTGCCACAGTTCCTTGCAGGGGTAGAGTGGACGGTTAGTAGCAATGCAGCTCCACTTTTCGCAGCTTATATCGCATCTTTTGATAGGTGGGTTACATATGTAGTAACCTTCTCTTTTAGTATTGTATTTTGTATCTTGAAAATCTCCATCAGACTTGTATTATTACTTAGCACGAGAGATGAGTATATGTATATTATTTGACAGGTGAGATTGTGTTATATATGTAAGTCCATGCTACCTCTCCCGGTACTTACGGGCTTGCGGAATTTGGTGAAAAACCATTTTTTCAAGAGGCGGTAACATGGACTCATAGACCCGGATCTTTGTTAAACATCTAAATAACAACCTAACAAGAGTTTACCTACTCGGTTAGGGGGCTATACCTTTCTTGAACTCCTTCGTCTTCAACTCCTCCCGGGGTTCGGATCGGCCTCACCTCGTCGTCTCCTTGCGTCGAAGATGGATCCACCTGAAAGCTTCTACCTTTGGCTTGTTCTTCGGACTTTGAAGAAAACTAGATCACTTGGCTTGCTAGGCCTTGTGAACTAGAATGAGTAGAGAAGAGTATGTTGGGATTTTGCTCTATGGTCCTTGCTTCTCAACACATGAGACAAGTGAACCATGGACTAAAGAGAGAGAGCAAGAGGAAGAGGGTGAGAGCAAGCGCATGAAAGCTCAAAACCAGGAGAGAGAAAGGTCAAGCAAGAAATGAGCCTCTCTTTTGTCTTTCACCCTCTCATAATTCAAAAGCATCATTAGCCATAATGTCAACCAAGTATTATGTGATGGTTCATATCATGACAAAGGCAAAATCATTTCCATGCACTCATTTTGCAAACTACAACAAGCAAGCAAAAGTCTTTGCATGAAAATGATAACCATTGTGTTGATGATGGTCAACTAGTCCAACCTAGTCAACCGGTCAACAAAGTCAACAAGTAAACAAAGTCAACCCTCCAACAACTATGTCACTATAATACTTAATTAATATTATTGCTAAATATATATATATATATATATATATCATATTCTCATTAGGGTTGAGCAAAAAGTCAATAGTCAACTGTCAACGGTCAACAACCCTAATGAGAATCCTCTGCCTCTGTCTCTCCGTCAACTGTGCATACACACCCGCATCCGCGTTCCGAGGAACACGAATGCATACTGGATAAAACCAATCCCAAAGGTACACTAGGATCTGGCTTAAACCAAAGCCCGCTAGTGTGAACTGTCCGGACACTGTGTGTGCACAAGTGCACGGATGTGACCGAACCCTGTCGCAAAACCATGCGACCTGTCGCAAAACCATGCGACCTCTACTCTTTTGCCTAAAGGCGAATAGCTTTCTGTGTGGGACTCTAAAGACTCGACACTACGCTGGCAGTGGGTTTAACCACAGACCGCAAGCGGCACTAGCTGTGCATAACGGTCCACAGGTAGATGCCGACAAGAAGACCGACGAGGAGAAACCCATCTGAACTCCTACTGAGCCTGAATGTGACATTCTCCGTACAGTCCGGTCCGTTCGTCTGATACATCGCATGGCGGGCCTAGGGGGCGGTAAACGTCAATCCCCTAATAGCTGTACAAGTCGTGTCGGAGTGAAGCCCAAAACACCCTGAGATAACACTGGAAGCCTACCAGTATATCTCGTTTGCCCTGGCCAGGGACTACTCGTGTAATGGCTCTCCTAGACACAGCGCGATGTCAACCCCCAATACCGGGAGAGACGAATCCTGTCTAACCGTCACTGCCTCCAAGTGCTTCGGGACTGCACCCAACTACTACCTGTTTGCACGACTCCTTTGAGCCGTGGTAGGGTAGTAATCAAAGTGCAGTGGGAAGACACTCGAGGCGAAGTGACAGTGTCAAGTCAGCGGACTAAGCTGTACTCATGTCACCTGGGAACTGATAACTGACGATAGGCATAATACCAACTAGTCAGTTCCCGACGAGTCCTGTCCAGTGTACTCGTAACCTAACGAGCACCCGCATACTATCTCAAGTACGACGTACCGACGGCTGTGGGACAGACCGTCTCCCACACTGGGATGAGAAGCGCATGCGCTAGTCTACTCCGGAGTATCGATACCCTGTCTCGATAGTCCTGCGACTAGGGACCTGCATAAGGATGTGCTTATAGATTACCCAGCCCCACTAGTGTGACTGCTATCACAACGCTGGTAATCAAGCAAAGATCCTAAGGGCTCCACTAATGTGCATAGGTGATATACTAAAATAAACACATGTACACATTGAAGTAGAAACAAACCAAGTAGCATACTACTATTTTGAGCAAGATTGTATATACAAGATGAATATCCCAAGCTTCCATTAAGTAATATACATACTAGTATGATACAGTAATGGCCTCTAGGGCATATACACTAACAATCTCCCACTTGCACTAAGGCCATGTACTGGCGTATCGAAGACCTATCATCTCGATCAGCCGCTCAAACTGAGTCTGGGGCAAGGCCTTGGTGAATGGATCTGCAGTGTTATCTTCCGTATTTACTCTCTTCACCTCGATCTCCCGGCGAATAACGATCTCCCTGATCAGGTGGTAGCGCCTCAAAATATGCCTGGACTTCTGATGGGACCTGGGTTCCTTCGCTAAAGCTATAGCGCCGTTGTTGTCACAATACAGCGGTATTGGATCAACACTGGTAGGAACCACCTGAAGTTCCGTGAGGAACTTCTTCATCTAGACAGCTTCCTTTGCGGCATCGCAAGCAGCTATGTACTCCGCTTCCATAGTTGAGTCAGCAACGGTCTCCTGCTTGGAACTCTTCCAGCAAACTGCCCCTCCATTGAGGGTAAAGACATAACCCGACATGGACTTGGAGTCATCCTTGTCACTCTGGAAGCTGGAGTCAGCAAAGGCCTCAATCTGGAGGTCTTTTCCGCCATACACCAAGAACATCTCCTTAGTCTTTCTCAGGTACTTGAGAATGTTCTTTACTGCTATCCAGTGTTTCTCCCCTGGGTCCGACTGATACCGGCTTACAACGCTCAATGCGTATGCTACATCTGGTCTGGTACACAACATCGCATACATAATAGAGCCTACCGCAGATGCGTAGGGTATTGATGACATGCGAGCCCTTTCCAAATCAGTCTTGGGAGACATCTCTTTGGAGAGGGTGATTCCGTGACAAGCCGGTAGATTACCGCGCTTGGAATCTTCCATACTGAATCGTTTCAGTATGGTGTCGATGTACCTTGACTGTGAAAGTCCCAACATCCTCTTAGATCTATCACGATAGATCTGGATCCCCAGAATATAGTTGGCATCGCCCAGGTCCTTCATGGAGAACCTCTGTGACAAGAATCCTTTGACTGACTGTAGCATAGGAATATCATTTCCTATTAGGAGAATGTCATCGACATACAAGACGAGGAATACCACATTTCTCCCTACAATCTTACTGTAAATGCATGGTTCATCTGGGTTTTTGACAAAGTCGAATTCTTTGACAGTATCATCAAAGCAGATGTTCCAACTCCGCGATGCCTGCTTAAGTCCATAGATGGACTTGAGCAACTTGCACACTTTACCACTGCTCCCACTCTGAATGAATCCCTCTGGCTGATCCATATAGACGCACTCTTCCAAATTTCCATTTAGGAAAGCCGTCTTTACGTCCATCTGCCAGATCTCATAATCGTGGAAGGCAGCAATGGCAAGAAGGATCCGAATGGATTTAAGCATGGCTACCGGAGAAAAGGTCTCGTCATAGTCCAAACCAGGTCTTTGACGAAAACCCTTTGCAACGAGCCTAGCTTTATAGGTTTCAACCTGTCTATCTACACCAATCTTCTTTCTGAAGATCCATTTGCAGCCTACGGGTTTTACCCCTTCTGGAGCAAAGTCCAAAGTCCAAACTTTGTTGGTGTACATGGACTCCATCTCGGTCCGCATTGCATCCAGCCATTTTACCGAGTCACCGCTCTGAATGGCTTGCTGGAAGCTAGTAGGCTCACCATAATCCATGGTGCAATCCTCTCTATCCCCGTCTATGAGAAAACCGTAGTATCTCTCGGGTGGATGAGACTGCCTACTACTCCGGCGGAGCGGCGTAGGAATGTCTGGTTCTCTTGAAACGTTTGGTTCATCCAAGCTTTCAGTAACAGCTTGTGGTTCTGGAATTTCTTCCAGTTCTATTGCGCCCCAACTTATCTGATTTTCCAAAAATTCAGTTTCCAAGAAGTGGGCATGCGGAGAAACAAAAACTTTTTGTTCTTCTGCGGAATAGAAAAGATACCCTCTGGAGTTCTTTGGGTATCCCACAAACTTACACAGTACTGAGCGTGCCTCGAGCTTGTCCGCATGCTGCTTTTTTACAAAAGCTGGACATCCCCATACCTTAAGATACTTAAGACAGGGTTTCTTCCCACTCCACATCTGATATGGGGTGGTAGGCACAGTCTTGGTGGGAGCCTTATTCAAGAGATATGCAGCTGCTTCTAGTGTATAACCCCAGAAAGATCGCGGTAACTCAGCCTTACTCATCATGGAACGAACCATATCCAATAGGGTCCGATTCCGCCTTTCCGATACACCGTTGTGTTGTGGTGTGTATGGAGGAGTAAGTTGAGAGAGAATTCCATTCTCTTTTAGGTAGCCCAGAAACTCGGCACTCAAGTATTCTCCACCTCGATCCGATCTTAGAATCTTGATACTTTTGCCGGTTTGTTTTTCAACTTCATTCTTGTATTCTAGAAATTTTCCAAAGGCCTCGGATTTGTTCTTCATTAAGAAGACATGTCCATACCTAGAGAAATCATCTGTGAAAGTAATGGAGTATGAATAACCACTTCGCGCATGTGTAGACATTGGACCACACACATCACTGTGTATGAGTCCCAAGAGCTTGCTCGCTCTTTCTCCGCGTCCAGTGAACGGAGTCTTTGTCATCTTTCCCATGAGACAAGATTCACAAGTGGCATAAGACTGATACTCGAACGGATTCAAGTACCCTTCTTTATGTAACTTAGTTAATCGTGTCTCATTAATGTGACCCAGTCTACAATGCCATAAGAAAGCCTGATTTGTTTCCGGAGACTTTCTTTTAAGTGTGTTCTGGACACTGAAAATCTGAGCTTGATTTAACACGTATATTCCGTTCTGTAATGTACCTGACCCAATCAGAACTTTATTTAGGTGGATGTGTACTATATCGCTTACAAAAGTAAATTCATATCCTTCCTTAGAAAGTAAGGATACAGATATGATATTACAAGTCGCACCTGGTACATACAGACAATTACGAAAAATCAATATCTGCCCAGTTGTCAGTCCTAGGTGATATTCCCCTATGGATACAGCATCCATGCTCATTTCGTTAGCAACCCTGAGAGTCATATCACCTTTCCTGATAACCCTACGGTTTCTTAGAGCCTGTAACGAATTACAGATATGAGATCCTGATCCGGTATCCAATACCCAGGAAGTAGGGTTAACTGACAAACAGTTCTCTATTACAAACACACTTGAAGCTGAAGCCACAACATGCTTCGAATTCTGGCTACTGGCTTTGCAAGCCCTGCAATCTTTCTGCCATTGTTCATTCCCGTTACAATAGGAACATCCCTCTTTTACTATATCCAGTCCTGAAACTTTTGCCCTTACTTTTCCTTTTTCTTCCCTGGTTTCTTTCAGGGTATAAGCAGAGGGCAGGGACTGTAGAATTAAGTCAGTACTTGACCCATTCTTCAACGTGGTCTCCAGGTCCGTGAGCTCAAAATAGCTGGTCTCTGTAAGGACGTTGTCCCTTACAGATGACCCGACAGCCAACCTCGCTTGAAGCAATTCGTTCGAGGTCTCATATCTTGCGATACGAGATTGCTCTCCACATAAAACTTTGTTATGGAGGAAGATAGAAACTGAGTCCATCTTCTCGTGCTGCCCCTGGTTTGCACCATCAACTGAGGCTAACACGAGGCACTTGGCTTTCGCACAATCCTTTTCCGATGTCCTTTGGATGTAAACATCCGTGACAGGGGAAACTGGACCTGAGACAGTAGGGGTTTGATTAGTTAAGAGGTGTCCCAGCTTGTCATGGGTAATGGACATCTGGACAGACCTTTGCCAGTCATAACAGTCAGGTTCAGTCATTTTATTATCTAGATGTAACCTAGGTGTGGTCACTGGGTCGCTGCAATTAAGAGAGAGAGAGAAGAAAACACTCAGCATGATGCTCTTGCAAGTTTAGATTGGTTTTTAATTTGTCTAAACAGGATGGCTCCCACTGTCTCTCGAATCCCTCCTCAAACCAAAAAGGAAGGATTAGTCAGGATCAATCTCACCGCACAATACTTGCTTAACCGTTCAGCCAGGCCAGTGTCGGTACTTCGAGGGAGGTTTTCCAACGCTTTCGCGAAGTTCCTTAATTTAAGAACCTCTTTTCCCTGGGGGCGTAGCCCCGCTAACACCTTTCTAGGCACCTACTTGGTTTATAGCATTGATCGTTAAGTGAGAAATTTCCCGAGGAGTAGCATATACTCATAGTAGGATCGGGATCCAAATATCATTGCGTGACAAAACTGAAGGAATCCTACCAGAATCATCACACTCCAAATGGTATGCAACGCTAGCAAGTTTCAGTTCTTTTGAAACCCCCGATGGGGATTTTTGCCCCATGCTCTTATGACCTTGACGAAGGTCAACAAATCATAAGTCACATGTCAAGTTCTACCCGTCATTATCCAGGTTAATTTGAACCCACCCGTATATACCCTTGACGAAGGTCAACAAGGTAATACGACTGTCCCAAACCAACGCATCTATCTATGCTACATATGAACACCCAACAGCTACCAATCACTATGCCTTGACGAAGGTCAACAAACATAGCTTGAATACTATTGAATATTCATACGAAACGACGGAGGGCTACGAATGGTTTTGGCGAAAACCTTGAACGTAGTGAACTTGATATAATCGAAGGAACGAGATAGCTTTTAGAAGGAGTGCCTCAAGCTCCGCATTTAAAAGTTAGTTTTGAAAAGAACCGAGTGGTTTTTCGAAAGTGTTCCAACGATATTTACTTGGTTTATTTTCTTGCATTAGTTCTTTTAATGCGTGATATTCTTGCATTAGTTCTTTTAATGCATCCCATCATTTAATCCTACCATTGCAGAAAACAACCAAAATATGACGTACGCTTATGCGATTCGCATTCGCCACGGGGCCCCGTCATTACCCGTTAGGTTACTTAACTAACGACAGAGCGGGGGCTGGGCTAGCGCGGCTGTAAAACATAAGCAACGCCTAAATAATATCATATATAGATATATTGCAATGATAGCCATTTCAGATCACAGATGAACACATTGGATATACTAGGAATCCGCAATTCGTA
The DNA here is from genome assembly GCA_030015575.1 of Agapanthus africanus. Lineage (NCBI taxonomy): Eukaryota > Viridiplantae > Streptophyta > Magnoliopsida > Asparagales > Amaryllidaceae > Agapanthus > Agapanthus africanus. Next base: position 407,043,365 of record CM057337.1, read on the forward strand.
CGAGCCTGTAACGAAAGCAGATTACACGGTCGCGGTGAATAGCCAATACCCCACCCAAGACCCCTACGGGTGCGGCAAACTACCCGCCAAGTACCCGAAGCGAAGTAACCTCCCTCAACCCCGTGAGTAGGCCACCCGGCACTTCGGCATACCCGGTAGTTTGTGCACCCCCTCCATGGGTCTATCCTAGGAGCAAAAACAGTAAAAAGAAATTATACAATGACGGCTACAACCCCGACCCGGTTGTGCGGCCATACAAATAAATATTACATCAATTTACAAATTTACATGAATTGAAAGAAAAGAAAACTCTCGTCTCACAACCCCCGGCTATTCACCCGCGACAATCCAACATATTCATATACACATTCCAATAACATTACAGATCACAGATTTGTATAACCCCTACTAATCGACATATAGCGATTAGTAGACGTTCAATACAAATATCACATCACAGAAAAACCCGTCAGCTTAAGTCTCTTAGAAGTTCGATCAAAAATACGGATTTTCAGGACCCCAAAAATAAAATTTTCGTTCTGAAAAATCTGGGCAGAAAATATATATTCCAAAAATCCCAAAATACCCCTATGAGCAAACTGCAAAGAAGAAACCCCATGACCGAGTCAACTCGGCCGCGGTTCCGCGGCGGGAGCAAGCTCCCGCCGCGGAACCGCGGCGCTTTGATCGAGTTAGGGGGTCAAATTTTTGCAGTTTCTTCAGAAAACCCTGAGTCAATTTTTGGTGTATCTCAAAAAATTTTTCCAGCACTTTTAAAATCGACAGAAAGTTTAAAAACCGGGGTTCGTTTTGCGACTTTTTCTTTGATCGATCTTCTAGCTGAAAGGTTCCTAGGAACTCTAGTGAGGTCTCACAAGGCATCGAACATGCCAATTTCAAAAAAAATGGTGCCGAGAAACCCTAGACTACGGAATTGTCGGCTAGATGTCTAGGCGAAAAGATAAACTAGTTAACTACTTAACTAAAAGTTAGGATGCTACAACCTTTGTAGATCCGGATATCCACTTCCTAAGCTCCACGTGGGCGTCCTCTCGCTGTCCATCGTGAATCTTGGACTCTCGCGACGGCTTCATCGGAGAAACGAGCGGAATTGGTCGTCGGCTTCGTGTCAAAGACGATCTACGTCGAGGCATCACAAGTTCAAGCTCCGACTTCACAAAGTTGTGAAACTTGTGAAGTAAAAACCCAAAACAACTTGGCAAGAGGTAGAGGATGAAGAAATAGGAGGTGGGTTCACTTTAGATTTGGATTTCTCTCACTAAAACTCAAGTTTCCATTGATGGCATCAAGGTTTCTATCTTGAAGAAGAAGGAAGAAGATGAAGCTAGTTTATGATAAGTTATTTTAAAATGAAAAGAAAATTCATACTTATCATAATCTAACTTGGGTTAAGTGTAGAGAATAAACCATGGTAAGTGGATGGGTTAGGGTTAAGCATGAAGACAAAATGGTCTCCTTGGTCAAAGCTTCATGAAGCTTCAACAAGCTTCATGACAAAAACAAACCATTATCTCTTCATTTATCCAATAAAATAAATAAAGAAATGAATAAATAAATGATAAGGCAAAACCCTAATTATCATTTAACCATGGTTTAATTCTTCACACTTAACCAAATGATCAAGTATCATCAAACATGATACAAATATGTGCACAAAAGTATATCACATATACAACTTGCACATCAAGTGAGAAAATCCGTATAAAGTGAACCAATACTAGTTAATGCAAAGTAATATATCAAATATATAATTATACATTAAATCATTAAATCAATATTTGATTCAATGATCCGGTCATGTCGCACATAACCGACTAGTATTCAATGTATCAATTTATCGAATCAATGATTCGATAACTAGGTCATATCGAATATAACCAATCGAAACATTTATCGCGAGAATGAAATGCAGTATCACATACACGCATTATTCTCGCTCCCGCACATATCTCATTTGCACTCCTATTTCGTTTCGCTTGAGCCAGGAAACCTCTGTGTAGGACTCTAAAGACTCGTCAATACGCCGGTAGCAGATGATGATCATATCAAGCACCCACAAGCCGCAAGCGGTCTGCTAAACGCAACGGCCATCCGGGTATTGAGCGATCAGAAGATCGACGAGCTAGCCCGCTCACACTCCTATGAATCCAACCAGTAACACTTACCGTATAGTCCGGTCTGTTCGTCTGATACGTCGCATATCAAGTCTAGGGGTGGTATACGTCAGACCCCAATAACCGATAAGTCATGCCGATGTGAGGCTCATAACGGGTCGAGAAACTACTGGTAACACTTACCAGCAAATCTCTGATCAGCCCTGGCCAGGGACTTCCCTGTTACGGCCAATCGAGCACAGCGCAACATCAACCCCCAATACCGGGAGAGACGAAACCCCTCCTATCGCTCATTGCCTCCATGTGACTCGGGACTGTACCCAAAGACCACCGTTTTGCACGCCCTCATGGACGTGGTAAGGTGGAGATCAAAGCACAGTGGGAATCACACAAGACTCTATGACGATCTCGGGTCTACAGACTAACCTGTACAAGTGTCACCTGAGAACTGCCATCTGACGTGAGGTATAATACCATCTGGGAGTTCTCGGTGAGTCCGTCCAGTGTACCCAGTCTCCACTGAGCACCTGTATACCTTCTCTGATGTCAAACACCAATGGATATGGGATCATCCATCGCTCATCACATGGGTCGAGAAGCGTATACGCTAGTCTACTCTGGTATATCGATGCCCCGTCTCGATACACCCACGACTAGGGACCTTGAAGGATGTACTTATGGACTACCATGTCCCCACTAGTATGATCTGCATCATAGTCCAGGTAGTCAAGTACACATCCTAAGGGCTTTACCAACATGTAACTATAAGACAGTATAAAGAGACAAGTGTACATGTTAAGATAAAGATCAACCAGATAGCATACTATCATGTCGAGCAAGAAAGTCATCTCTATATATGTCCAAGCATCCAATATAATATACATAATCTGTACAATACTGGCCTCTAGGGCATACATACAACTAACAATCTCCCACTTGCACTAGGGCCAGCTGCTGTAGTATCTCATACCGAGCATCCTGAAGAGTCTCTCAAACTGTATCTGGGGAATGGCCTTCGTGAGTGGATCCGCCGTGTTGTTCTTCGTGTCAACTCTCCTGACCTCGATCTCCCGGCGATCAACTATCTTCCGGATCAGGTGATACCGCCTCAGAATATGCCTGGATCGCTGATGGGACCTGGGTTCCTTGGCCAAAGCCACCGCTCCATTGTTATCGCAATACAAAGGTATTGGACGCTCAATGGATGGAACCACTCCAAGTTCAGTAATGAACTTCTTGATCCAGACAGCTTCTTTAGCAGCATCATTGGCAGCGATGTATTCAGCCTCCATCGTCGAGTCTGCCACGGTTTCCTGCTTGGAACTCTTCCAGCTAACCGCCCCTCCGTAAAGGGTAAAGAAAAAGCCCGACTGCGACTTAGAGTCGTCCTTATCACTCTGGAAGCTCGAATCGGTAAAGGACTCCACTTGGAGCTCTCCGTTACCATACACCAAGAACATATCTCTAGTCCTTCGCAAGTACTTGAGAATGCTCTTCACAGCTGTCCAGTGACTCTCTCCAGGATCAGCTTGATACCTGCTCACTATACTTAGTGAGTATGCTACATCGGGTCTGGTACATAGCATCGCATACATGATAGAGCCTACTGCCGAAGCATAGGGTATCCCTTGCATGCGAGCTCTCTCCAAATCAGTCTTGGGAGACATCTCTTTGGAGAGAGTGACTCCAGAGATCGTGGGTAAGTTCCCACGCTTGGACTCTTCCATACTAAACCTCTTTAGTATGGTGTCAATGTACCTGGATTGGGACAATCCCAAAATCCGTTTGGATCTATCTCTATAGATCCTAATCCTCAATATGCAGGAGGCATCACCAAGATCTTTCATTGAGAATCTTTGTGATAAGAAGAGCTTGACCGATTGCAGCATAGGAATATCATTTCCTATCAAGAGTATGTCGTCCACGTACAATACGAGGAAGACAACCTTACTCTCTGCAACCTTCTTGTAGATACAAGGTTCATCTGGGTTTTTGACGAAATCAAACTCTTTGATAACGACGTCAAAGTAGATGTTCCAACTCCGCGATGCTTGCTTTAATCCATAAATGGATTTAAGAAGCTTGCACACCTTCCCGCTGCTCCCACTGTCTACGAAGCCCTCTGGCTGAGTCATGTACATGCACTCTTCTAAATCACCGTTTAGAAAGGCGGTCTTAACATCCATTTGCCAGATTTCGTAATCATGATATGCAGCGATGGCAAGCATGATCCGGATGGATTTAAGCATAGCCACTGGAGAAAAGGTCTCGTCATAGTCCACACCTGGTCTTTGACGAAAACCTTTTGCTACAAGTCTAGCTTTGAAAGTCTCCACTTTCCCATCTACACCAAGTTTTTTCTTGAAGATCCATTTGCTCCCAATGGGTTTTACCCCTTCAGGAGCAACTTCCAAAGTCCATACTTTGTTGGTGTACATGGATTCCATCTCGGACCGCATAGCATCCAGCCATTTCACTGAGTCCCCACTCGTGATGGCCTGCTCGAAGCTAGTTGGGTCATCATCCTCCATGATGCAATCCTCGCTCCCACGGTCCATGAGAAAACCGTAGTATCTCTCAGGTTGGCGAGGAACCCTACTAGATCGGCGGAGAGGCTGAGGTTCATTGGGAACTACTGAATCTTCTGGTTCCACTAAATCTTCAGTTACGGTTTGTGTATCTGGAACTTCTTCCAGCTCTACCACTTTGCCACTAATTTCTTTTTCAAGGAATTCCTTTTCTAAAAAGGTGGCATGTTGAGCAACAAACACTTTTTGTTCCTCACTATGGTAGAAAAAATACCCATAGGAATTCTTTGGATATCCCACAAACTTGCAAAGAACTGACCGTGCCTCGAGCTTGTCCGGATTTTGTCTTTTGACATAGGCTGGACAACCCCATATCTTAACTCGTTTAAGATATGGCCTCTTCCCACTCCATATCTCATATGGTGTGGTAGGTACAGATTTAGATGGAACTTGATTCAATAGGTATGCTGCTGTCTCCAGCGCATAACCCCAGAAGCAAATAGGTAACTCAGCTGTACTCATCATAGAGCGCACCATATCCAATAGGGTGCGGTTCCTCCGTTCTGATACACCGTTGTGCTGTGGTGTATATGGAGGAGTTCGCTGAGAGAGAATCCCATTCTCTTTTAGGAAGTCCAGGAATTCATTGCTCAAGTATTCACCTCCTCGATCAGATCGTAGGATTTTAATACTTTTTCCGGTTTGGTTCTCAACTTCTTGTTTATATTCTCTAAATTTCTCAAAAGCTTCTGATTTGTGTTTCATCAGGAACACATATCCGAATCTAGAGAGATCGTCAGTGAATGTAATGAAGTATGAAGAACCATCCCTGGCATGAGTAGACATAGGACCGCATACATCACTATGTATCAGTCCTAAGAGTTCGGTAACTCTTTCTCCGTGTCCCGTAAACGGAGTTTTGGTCATCTTGCCTTTGAGACATGACTGGCAAGTGTCATAAGATGAAAATTCGAATGGTTTCAAATATCCATTCTTATGCAACTTAGACAGTCGTGTCGCATTGATGTGACCCAGTCTACAATGCCACAAGAAGGATTCGTTGAGTTCAGAACTCTTCCTCTTGTGTGTGTTTGTTATGCTCAGAACTGTTGATTGATTTAGAACATAAATGCCATTGCACAACGTGCCTGATCCAACCAACTTTTGGTTACGGGAAATGTTCATAACATTGTCCTATAATACAAAATTATATCCCTCTTTACTTAATAAAGAAACTGATATAATGTTGCATATCAGGTTCGGCATGTAATAGCATTCGTTCAGAACCAATGTATTACCAGTTGGTAATACAAGGTGATATTCCCCGACAGTCTTAGCTGCAACAATTGCACCATTTCCAACTCTAATGTCTTTATCACCTTCTCCAAGTTCTCTACCTTTCCTAAGCCCATGTAACTGATTACATATATGGGATCCTGACCCGGTATCCAATACCCAGGACGTAGAGCAAATGGAGAAACAGTTCTCTGTAACGAACACACCCGGAGAAAATGCATCAACATGTACTTTCTTCATTCGGGTGGCATGGGAATCCTGGTATTCCCCTATATCCTGTTCATTCCTATAACTCTTATAAGAAAGAACGGAACCAACGTTCCCCAGCACAGTATAACATGCGGGTTCGGTCAATACATCCATATTATTATCTTCATTAGGGCATGAAATGGTCGCTACCTGGAGAGAGAGAGAAGAAAACACTTTAGCGTATGCTCGTGCAAGATCAGATTGGTTATTATCTTATCTAATCAGGATGGCTCCCACTGCTTTTTATCAAATCTTCCTTCAAACCCTAAAAGGAAAGACTAGCCGGGATTAATTACACACTACAAGTTCGCCAATCTTTCAGCCAGGCCAGTGTCGGTACTTTGAGGGAGGTCCCCCGTGCTTTCGCACGAACCTAATTAATGTAAACCTCGTTTTCCCAGAGGCGTAACCCCGTTGACACCTTTCTAGACACCTACTTGATCAGCTAATTGCAATGTGTAAAACTCTCCCAGGAGTAACTCTTACTCGCAGTGGGTATCGGGATCCAACTATCTCATAGAAGGTATGCAATCTCATTGCAAATTTCAACACTTGAAATTCCCGATAATGCTTTTGCCCCAAACGATCTATGACCTTGACAAGGTCAACAAACCATAGACCGTAAGTCAAGTTCAACCCATCATTTCTTGATTGAATTAAACCCACCCGCACGACCCTTGACAAGGTCAACAAGGCCGTACGACTACCCTAACTCAATCTGCATTATATGCATAAGCAGATAAATACTGGTTAGCTACCGCACACTGCGCCTTGACAAGGTCAACAAACGCAGCACGAATACTAAACAGGACTTATCTGAAATGACGGAGGGCTACGACAGGTTTTTCTGAAAACCTATTGCGTAATGAACTTGATATCGTTGTAGAATCAAATGAAGTTTTGAAATGGAGTGATTTTGAGGCTTTTCCAGTTTTGCTAAAGGGGTCACTCCCGGTGAAGGGATCGTCGGCCCTTTCCTCGTCGAATGAGGTGCGGGATATATCATATATATCACTGTGCAAAGCAAAAACCCAAAAGCAGTCAAAAGCAAACCGAGTGTGTAGCATCTTCCAGTTATTGCTAAAGGTGTCACTCCCGGTGAAGGGATCTCGGTCCTTTCCTCATCGAATAAGGTGCAGGGTATATCATATATACCGCTATGCAAAGCAAGAACTGTAGCTACCTGTTTTGTTTTAAAATCTGATTCTACAACATCTTAGGTTTCTTTTCTTTCATTAATCACATTAATGAAGTCCCATCATTTAAGTACCTAAACATCACAGATAGATATGATGTACACTTATGCCATCCGCATTCGCCTCGATGTCCCCTCGTGCACCGTTAGGTTAGGTAACTAACGACAGAGCAGGGCAGGGCTAGCGCGGGTGTAAAACATAAGTAACGTCTATATAATATATCATATATACTATATATAGTATCTATCACAGAACATAACATGATCACATCACAGATATCGCAGCAGAAGAAACATATGAAATATTAGATATACTAGGACGTCCGTGTTTTCAATACGAGCCAGTATAATACACGGATTCCACGGTCGTGATGAATAGCCAATCCCACACCCCTAGACCCCTACGAGAGCGGCAAGCAACCCTGCCAATTCTAGGGTTAGGAGACCCGGACTCGACTCCTCGAGTTGGTCTCCCACTGGACCCCAGAACCCGGTTACTTGTGCTCCCCTCCTTGGGTCTATCCTAATGCGGAAAAGTAAATAATATACAAAAGTTGACAACTTCCGCTACCTGGAAGTGCCCCAAATAAAAGAATATTACATACAAGTTTTTACATGAATGAAAATGAAAAACACTCATCTCACATAAAAACCCCCGGCTATTCAAACACGACGATCCAATATAACATATCCAGCAACACATAACATCACATGGCATCAACGTAAGTAAATATGCGCATCCCAATTGTCGTTGACATATAGCAACGAAACCGGCGATATCACATACTACACTTACGGTCACAGAAAAGAAAGTGTAAAACTACAACAGTTGGAATCCGCAACCTCTTTAGACATCGCATGCCTAATCAAATGAAATACTTAGACATCACATGCCTAACAGATATAAATCCCGCATTTTAGTCTCATTATCGAAAACTCTTTTCAATATTATGTGGGACTAAACTGCTAGATTTATAACATTCATTCAGTTATCTCATAACTGTTTGTGAATTCCAATTATTGTATCACATTCCAGATAAACAGAAAATGTTAAACTTTCCGATCGAACAGTCGAATACCCAAGATTTCCCGATACAGTCCAACACATGAAATAAGTCTAGCAACATTCAGTTCGTGCCTCAGTACCAACGGTCCAGCCGTAGAAGGGTCAAGCCAACGCCTCACATGTGGCACGCCGTACTGCCCCAAACCCGAAGGTTCAAAGGGTAGTTCAAGACGGTCACATAATCGAGTTAAGGTTTGTTGTCTTCTAGAGGGTCCATCGCGTTACTTGCACTACTTAGAACGTCGTTAAACTACGGAAAAATCCAACACTTGGAAATTTCCCGACAGGGGAAAAATTGGGTATTTATATCCGGTCGAACTTTTTAACATATTCTAAAAATTATCCGGAAAAACACAAAAGACGAAATTTGATAATCCGGTCGAAACACCGAAGCTCTAAAACAGCCCAGAAAATTAAACTCTGGAATAATTATTAAAAAATACTCATAAAGCTCAGCTGCAGAAACTATGAATTACTGTGCATTGGAGGAGGGATGACGTCATCAAGACGCCGCGGAACCGCCGCCTAAGCTGGCTTAGGCCGCGGTTCCGCCGCGCTTATTACTGTTCATTGGATGAAATTTGCATCGTAATTCTTAGAATTCCCTGCTGAATTTTTTAAGCATTTTTAATATTGAAAAATCCCAGATTTTAGAAAATGTACAGAGAGCATGTTTGGTTTAGGGTTTCGGGTTCGTTCGGGCTCCAAATCGCGTCTAGACTTCGCCTAAGGCTCTAGCTAGGCTCTGATACCAGTGAAAGGTTCCTAGGCACTCTAGTGAGGTCTCACAAGGCATCGAACATGCCAATTTCAAAAAAAATGGTGCCGAGAAACCCTAGACTACGGAATCGTCGGCTAGATGTCTAGGCGAAAAGATAAACTAGTTAACTACTTAACTAAAAGTTAGGATGCTACAACCTTTGTAGATCCGGATATCCACTTCCTAAGCTCCATGTGGGCGTCCTCTCGCTGTCCATCGTGAATCTTGGACTCTCGCGACGGCTTCATCGGAGAAACGAGCGGAATTGGTCGTCGGCTTCGTGTCAAAGACGATCTACATCGAGGCATCACAAGTTCAAGCTCCGACTTCACAAAGTTGTGAAACTTATAAAGTAAACACCCAAAACAACTTGGCAAGAGGTAGAGGATGAAGAAATAGGAGGTGGGTTCACTTTAGATTTGGATTTCTCTCACTAAAACTCAAGTTGCCATTGATGGCATCAAGGTTTCTATCTTGAAGAAGAAGGAAGAAGATGAAGCTAGTTTATGATAAGTTATTTTAAAATGAAAAGAAAATTCATACTTATCATAATCTAACTTGGGTTAAGTGTAGAGAATAAACCATGGTAAGTGGATGGGTTAGGGTTAAGCATGAAGACAAAATGGTCTCCTTGGTCAAAGCTTCATGAAGCTTCAACAAGCTTCATGACAAAAACAAACCATTATCTCTTCATTTATCCAATAAAATAAATAAAGAAATGAATAAATAAATGATAAGGCAAAACCCTAATTATCATTTAACCATGGTTTAATTCTTCACACTTAACCAAATGATCAAGTATCATCAAACATGATACAAATATGTGCACAAAAGTATATCACATATACAACTTGCACATCAAGTGAGAAAATCCGTATAAAGTGAACCAATACTAGTTAATGCAAAGTAATATATCAAATATATAATTATACATTAAATCATTAAATCAACATTTGATTCAATGATCCGGTCATGTCGCACATAACCGACTAGTATTCAATGTATCGATTTATCGAATCAATGATTCGATAACTAGGTCATATCGAATATAACCAATCGAAACATTTATCGCGAGAATGAAATGCGGTATCACATACACGCATTATTCTCGCTCCCGCACATATCTCATATGCACTCCTATTTCGTTTCGCTTGAGCCAGGAAACCTCTGTGTAGGACTCTAAAGACTCGTCAATACGCCGGTAGCAGATGATGATCATATCAAGCACCCACAAGCCGCAAGCGGTCTGCTAAACGTAACGGCCATCCGGGTATTGAGCGATCAGAAGATCGACGAGCTAGCCCGCTCACACTCCTGTGAATCCAACCAGTAACACTTACCGTATAGTCCGGTCTGTTCGTCTGATACGTCGCATATCGAGTCTAGGGGTGGTATACGTCAGACCCCAATAACCGATAAGTCGTGCCGATGTGAGGCTCATAACGGGTCGAGAAACTACCGGTAACACTTACCAGCAAATCTCTGATCAGCCCTGGCTAGGGACTTCCCTGTTACGGCCAATCGAGCACAGCGCAACATCAACCCCCAATACCGGGAGAGACGAAACCCCTCCTATCGCTCATTGCCTCCATGTGACTCGGGACTGTATCCAAAGACCACCGTTTTGCACGCCCTCATGGACGTGGTAAGGTGGAGATCAAAGCAAAGTGGGAATCACACAAGACGCTATGACGATCTCGGGTCTACAGACTAACCTGTACATGTTAGTTATATGTATGCCCTAGAGGCCATTACTGTACATAGGATGTATATTGTAGTGGATGCTGGGACGTATATAGGGAGGACTTTCTTGCTCGACATGATAGTATGCTATCTGGTTGAACTTTACCTTAACGTGTATACTGATTGTCTCTCTGTTACATGTTGGTAAAGCCCTTAGGATGTGTACTTGACTACCTGGACTGTGATGCGGATCATACTAGTGGGGACATGGTAGTCCATAAGTACATCCTTCAAAGTCCCTAGTCCTGGGTGTATCGAGACGGGGCATCGTTATACCAGAGTAGACTAGCGTATAGCTTCTCGACCCATACAGATGGGCGATGGATGATCCCATATCCATTGGTGTTTGACATCGGAGATGATATACGGGTGCTCAGTAGAGACTGGGTACACTGGATGGACTCGCCGAGAACTCCCAGATGGTATTATACCTCACGTCAGATGGCAGTTCTCTGGTGACACTGGTACAGAGTAGTCTGTTGACCCGAGATCGTCATAGAGTCTTGTGTGGTTCCCACTGTGCTTTGATTTCCATCTTACCACGTCCAAGAGGGCGTGCAAAACGGTGGTTTTTGGGTACAGTCCCGAGTCACATGAAGGCAATGAGCGATAGGAGGGGATTCGTCTCTCCCGGTATAGGGGGTTGATGTTGCGCTGTGTTCGATTGGCTATAACAGGAAGTCCCTGGCCAGGGCTGCTCAGAGAATTGCTGGTAAGTGTTACCAGTAGTTTCTCGACCCGTTATGAGCCTCATATCGACACGACTTATCGAGCTATTGGGGTCTGACGTTTACCACCCCTAGGCAAGATATGCAACATATCAGACGATCAGACCGGACTGTACGGTAGTGTTACTGGTTGGATTCACTGGAGTGTGAGCGGGCTTGCTCGTCGATCTTCAGATCGCTCAATACCCGGGTGGCCATTACGTTTAGCAGACCGCTTGCGGCTTGTGGGTGTTTGATATGATCATCACCTGCTGCCGGCGTATTGACGAGTCTTTAGAGTCCTACACAGAGGTTTCCTGGCTCAAGCGAAACGAAATAGGAGCGCATATGAGATATGTGCGGGACCGAGAATAATGCGTGTATGTGATACCGTATTTCATTCTCGCGATGAATGTATCGAATGGTTGTATGCGATATAACCTAGTTATCGATTCAAGCGTTGATCCGATAAGCCGATACATTGTATACTAGTCGGTTGTGTGCGACATGACCGGATCGTTAAATCAAGTGTTGATTTAATGATTTAATGCATAATAATATATTTGATATATTGCTTTGCATTAACTAGTATCGGTTCACTTTATATGGATTTTCTCGCTCAAATGTGCGCATTGCATATGCGATATGATTTGTGCACTTGCTTGTATCATATTTGATGGTGCATGCAAAAATGGTTAAGTATAAAGAATTAAACCTTGGTTAAAGGAATGGTTAGGGTTTATTATTTGTTATTCATTTATCTTATTTAATTATCTATTTATTTTTGATAAATGAATAAATGAAAAGATAATGAGGAAAATGGTTGCTATCTTTTGACCATTCATGAATCTTCATGAAGACTTTGACCATTTTGTCTCATGCTTAACCCTAACCACTTCTATTAACTCAAGTTAATTCTCTACACCTAACCATGGTGAGAATTATGATAAGAATGGATTTTTCCTTTTATTTTAATTCTTATCATAATATTTATCTTCTTCTTGCTCTTCTTCTTCTTCATGAAGAAGCTTGTCTTCATCAATGGCATATTGAGCATATGAGTGAGAAATCCAATTCTAAAGTCTACCCACTTCCTATTTCTTCATCCTCTACCTCTTGCCAAGTAGTAGAGTGTGTTTCCTTCACAAGTTTTTAGGGCTTGGTGAAGGTGGAGCTTGATTTAGCGATGCCTCGACGTAGATCATCTTCGGCATGGACATCGACGACCTAGCTCGCTTTTTCTCCGACGAAGCCGACTCTAGAGCCCGGATTTGATTTGGACAGCGGAGAGGACCTCGTTGCGGAGCTATGGAGGTGGAGCACCGGATCTACAAAGGTTGTATTTCCGTACTCCCTTAGTTAAGTTGTTAACTAGCTTACTTTTCGCCTAGACATCTAGCAAACGATCCGTAGTTTAGGGTTTCTCGGCACGTTAAAATTTGAAATTGTCATGTTCGATGCCTTGTGTGACCTCATTAGGGTGCCTAGGAACCCTACAGTGGTATCAGAGCCTAGCTAGAGCCATAGGCGAAGTCTAGACGACATTTGAAGTCCGATCGAACCCGAAAGTCCAAAACAAAAATGCTCTCTGTACTTTTTCTAAAAACAGGGATTTTTCAGTATTAAAAATTGCTAAAAAATTCAGCAGGCAAATATAAGAATTACGGCATAAAAATTTTCCCATGAACAGTAAATACCGCGGCGGAAACGCGGCATATGCCTGCCATATGCGGCGGTTCCGCCGCAACTTGATGACGTCATCCTCCACTTTTTATACAGTAATTCATTTTGTCTGATGCTGAGTTTTCTGGGAATTTTTAAAATTTATTCAAGAGTTGAATTTTCTGGAGTTTTTTTGGGAATTCGGTGTTTCGATCGGGGTATCAAATTTTATCTATTTGGCTTTCCGGATAAATTTTTAGAATATGTTAAAAAGTTCGACCGGATATAAATACCCAATTTTTCCCCTGTCGGGAAATTTCCAAGTGTTGGATTTTTCCGTAGTTTAACGACGTTCTAAGTAGTGCAAGTAACGCGATGGTCCCTCTAGAAGACAACAAACCTTAACTCGATTATGTGACCGTCTTGAACTGCCCTTTGAACCTTCGGGTTTGGGGGAGTACGGCGTGCCACATGTGAGGCGTTGGCTTGACCCTTCTACGGCTGGAGCGTTGGTACTGAGGCACGAAGGGAATGTTGTTAGACTTATTTCATGTGTTGATCTGTATCGGGAAAACTTGGGTGTTCGAATGTTCGATCGGAAAGTTTAACATTTTCTATTTATCTGGAATGGGATACAATAATTGGAATTCACAATAGTTATGAGATAACTGAATGAATGTTATAAACATAGCACTTTAGTCTCACTTGATCGGTTGCCACGGAATTTTGATGTGATCAAAAGTCCGTCGCAATCACGTAGCGTACGCGGATACTCGCCGGGTAAACTTAATAGACAGCTGCACCCCATAGCCCCGACCAAGTGACTGTAGGAGAACCCCGTCGCCGAAAGCATCCGTTCGGGTGCTCACGGTAGCGGTGTTCCGCCTTGGTGCACTTCGTCGACGGTATCGGGGGTGCGGCCGTCTACTGAAGTTTGCGACGAGCATTCGATCAGGATGTTGGGAATCTTGTTGAATTGCCCGACTTGATATTGAAAAGTTTTTTCGATTTTGAGACTAAAATGCGGGGTTTATAATTGTTAGGCATGCGATGTCTAAGTAATTCATTTGGTCAGGCATGCGATGTCTGAGGAGGTTGCGGATTCCAACTGTTGTAGTTTTACACTTTCTTTTCTGTGACCGTAAGTGTAATGTGTGATATCGCCGGTTTCGTTGCTATATGTCAACGACAATTGGGATACGCATGTTTACTTACGTTGATGACATGTGATGTTATGTGTTGCTGGATATGTTATATTGGATCGTCGTGTTTGAATAGCCGGGTTTTTTTTATGTGAGATGAGTGTTTTTCATTTTCATTCATGTAAAAACTTGTATGTAATATTCTTTTATTGGGGCGCTTCCAGGTTGCGGAAGTTGTCACCGTTTGTATATTATTTACTTTTCCGCACTAGGATAGACCCAAGGAGGAGGGCACAAGTAACCGGGTTCTGGAGTCCAGTGGGAGACCAACTCGAGGAGTCGAGTCCGGGTCTCCTAACTCTAGAATTGGTAGGGTTGCTTGCCGCTCTCGTAGGGGTCTAGGGGTGTGGGTTTGGCTATTCATCACGACCGTGGAATCCGTGTTTTATACTGGCTCGTATTGAAAACACAGACGTCCTAGTATATCCAATATTTCATATGATTCTTCTGCTGCGATATCTGTGATGTGATCATGTGATGTTCTTTGATAGATACAGTATATAGTATATATGATATATTATATAGACGTTACTTATGTTTTACACCCGCGCTAGCCCTGCCCCGCTCTGTCGTTAGTTACCTAACCTAACGGTGCACGAGGGGACATCGAGGCGAATGCGGATGGCATAAGTGTACGTCGTATTTATCTGTGATGTTTAGGTACTTAAATGATGGGACTTCATTAATGAGATTAATGAAAGTAAAAAGGAACCTAAAGATGTTATAGAATCGAATTTCAAAATAAAACAGGTAGCTACAGTTCTTGCTTTGCACAGCGGTATATGTGATATATCCTGCACCTTATTCGATAAGGAAAGGACCGAGATCCCTTCACCGGGAGTGACTCCTTTAGCAATAACTGGCAGATGCTACACACTCGGTTTGTCTTTTGATTGCTTTTAAGTGTTTTTGCTTTGCACAGTGATATATGTGATATATCCCGCACCTCATTCGACGAGGAAAGGACCGACGATCCCTTCACCGGGAGTGACTCCTTTAGCAAAACTAGAAAAGCCTCAAAAACACTCCATTTCAAAATTCATTTGATTCTACAACGATATCAAGTTCATTACGCAATAGGTTTTCAGAAAAACCTGTCGTAGCCCTCCGTCATTTCAGATAAGTAGTAGTTAGTATTCGTGCTACGTTTGTTGGCCTGCGTCAAGGCGTAGTGTGCGGTAGCTAACTGGTGCTTATCTGCATAAGCATATGATGTGATTGGATTAGGGTAGTCGTACGACTTTGTTGGCCTGCGTCAAGGGTCGTGCGGGTGGGTTTAATTCAATCAGGAAATGACGGGTTGAACTTGACTAGCGGACTATGGTTTGTTGGCCTGCGTCAAGGTCATAGGACGCTAGGGGCAAAATATTATCGGGAATTTCAAGTGTTGAAATTTGCAATGAGATTGCATACCTTCTATGAGATAGTTGGATCCCGATACCCGCTGCGAGTAAGAGTTACTCCTGGGAGAGTTTTAAACATTACAATTAGCCGATCAAGTAGGTGTCTAGAAAGGTGTTAACGAGGTTACGCCTATGGGAAAACGAGGTTTACATTAATTAGGTTCGTGCGAAAGCACGGGGGACCTCCCTCAAAGTACCGACACTGGCCTGGCTGAAAGATTGGCGAACTTGTAGTGTGTAATTAATCCCGGCTAGTCTTTCCTTTAAGGGTTTGAAGGAAGATTTGATAAAAAGCAGTGGGAGCCATCCTGATTAGATAAAATAATAACCAATCTATTCTTGCAAGAGCGCACGCTGAGTGTTTTCTTCTCTCTCTCTCAAGGTAGCGACCATATCACGCCTTAATCAAGATAATAATACGGATTATTGACCGAACCCGCTTGTTATACTGAGCTGGGGAACGTTGGTCCCGCTCCAACTTATAAATGTTATAAGACAGAGCAGGAAATTGGGGAATACCAGATTTCCCGTGCCGCCCAAACGAAGAGAGTGCATGCTGATGCATCATCTTCGGGTTTGTTCATTATACAGAACTGTTTCTCAGTATCCTTTATGTCCTGGGTATATGATACCAGATCAGGGTCCCAGATATGTAATCTGTTACATAGGGCTACAGATAGGTAGAGAACTGAGAACGGGTGATAAGTTTCATGAGGCAGAAAACGGGACAAGTGTTGCAGCCAAGTCTGTTGGTCACTGTCACCCTGTATTGCAAATACATTGATTCTGAACGAATGTTATTAGATACCGAACCTGATATACAAAATCATATCAGTCTCTTTATTAGTAAAGAAACGATATAATTTTGTATTGTCGGATAATGTTTTGAACATTTCCTATATCAAAAGTTGATCGGTTCAGGCACGTTATCTAAAAGCATTGACGTTCTAAATCAAACTACAGTTCTTTAGTATACAGAACACACACAAGAGGAAGAGTTCAGAAATGAACGGATCCTTCTTGAGGCATTGTAGACTAGGTCATATCAATGCGACCCGACTAGCTGAAGTTACATGTAGATGCATATTTAAATCAGTTTGAATTTACATCTTGTGAAACTCGCCAGTCATGTCACAAAGATAAGATGACCACAGCTCTGTTTATTGGTAACAGAGAAAGAGTTAGTGAACTCTTGGGATTGATACATGTTGATGTATGTAGGTCCCCAGTCTACACATGCCAAGACCGGTTCTTTTACTTCATTACGTTCTCTGATGATCTTTCGAGTTTCTGACCTATGTTCCTGTTGAAACACAAGTCCGAACCTTTTGAGATATTCATAGAATATAAGTTAGAAGTAGAGAACCAATAAGGGTATAAGTATTATGTCCTTTGATGTGATCGAGGAGGAGAATATTTGAGAAACGGAAATCCTGGACTTTTCTAAAGGAGAATGAGATTCTCTCTCAGCATTACTCCTCCGCATACACCATAGCACGGTGGTATATCGGGGCGGAGCAGATACTCCCTATTTGATATGGTGTGCTCTATGATGAGTACTACTGAGTTACCTATTTCCTTTTTGGGAGTTATGCACTTGAGAAGCTGCATACCTATTGAATAGGGTTCCAATCAAATCAGTTGCCTACCATTCCATATAAGATATGGAAAAGGAAGAGCCCATTTCTTAAGATAGTTAAGATTTGGGGTTGACCGGCCTATGTCTGAAAGCAAAATCCGGACAAGCTCGAGGCAAAGTCTGTATTGTAGAACTGGAAAGGTTCCAGCTATACGAACTACAGAAGATGATTTGATAGAACCAAGGGATTCAGTAGATACCAACGAACCTCAGCCTCTCCGCCGATCTAGTAGGGTTCCTCACCCACCTGAGAGATACTTCAGTTTCTCTATGACAGTGGGAGCGAGGATTGCATCATGAGATGATGACCCAACTAGCTTCGAGCTGGCCATCGAGAGTAAGACTCTGTAAGAATGGCTGGATGCTTAGCGATCTGAGATGGAACCTTATACACCAACAAAGTATGGACTTTAGTTGCTATATCTGAAGGGTTAAATCCCCATCAGGAGCAAGTATATCTTGAGAAGATTACTTGGTGTACATGGAAAGGTTGAGACTTTCAAAGCTAGACTTGTTAAAGGTTTTCGTCATCGACCAGGCGTGGATCATGATAAAACTTTTTCTAAGGATCTATGCTTAAGTCCATCCAGATCCTACTTACCATGGCTGCATACCATGACTACGATCTCTGGTGGTTGGGTGTCTTGACTGCTTTTCTAAATAATGATTTGGAAGAGAGCGTCTATAAGTACACAGCCAGAGGGCTTCGTAGACAGTGGGAGCAGCGGAAACGTGTGCAAGATGCTTTATAGGATAAAGCAGGCATCGCGGATATGGAACGTCTGTTTTGATGTGTTAGTCAAAGAAGTTGACATCATCAAAATGGTAGATGAACCTTGCATAAACAAGAAGGTAGTAGGGAGTATGGTGACGATCCTCGTAGAGTACGTGGATGACATACTCTTGATAGGGAAGGAGTTTCCTATGCTACGCTCGATCAATCTCCGCTTATCACAATGATTCTCCATATAGGATCAAAGTGATACCTCCTAAATCCTGGATTTTGGATCTATGAGATAGATCTAATTGGATTTAGGATTCTCACTAGTTGTAGTGAGACGGTATCAATCGATCCTGGGGAGAATCACTGGAATGGTTCCAGGGTGATAAAGACGACTGAATGTCAGTCACAGGCATTGTCTTTACCCTCAGTAAAGGGACGGTATGTTGGAAGAGTTCCAAGCTAGATACCGTGACATACTAGACGATAAAGGCTAGATACATCGCTACTTAAGATGCTACCAAAGAGGCTGTTTGGGTGTATATTGGTTCATGAGATGAACTATGTTCCTCCCATTGTGTGACAATGGAGTTGTGGCTTATGCCAAGGAACGCAGGTCCCATCAGTGATCCAGACATATTCTAAGGCAGTATCACTTGATCATGGAGATGGTTGATCTCCAGGGAGATCGAGGTTAGGAGAGTAGACTCAGAGGACAACACAGCGGATCCACTCACAAAGGCCTGTTCCCAGAGAGAGACTTTTATGGGATGGTTCAGTATGAGATACTGCAACCACTGCTATCAGATGGCCCTAGTGCAAGTGGGAGATTGTTAGTTATATGTATGCCCTAGAGGCCATTACTGTACATAGGATGTATATTGTAGTGGATGCTGGGACGTATATAGGGAGGACTTTCTTGCTCGACATGATAGTATGCTATCTGGTTGAACTTTACCTTAACGTGTATACTGATTGTCTCTCTGTTACATGTTGGTAAAGCCCTTAGGATGTGTACTTGACTACCTGGACTGTGATGCGGATCATATTAGTGGGGACATGGTAGTCCATAAGTACATCCTTCAAAGTCCCTAGTCGTGGGTGTATCGAGACGGGGCATCGATATACCAGAGTAGACTAGCGTATAGCTTCTCGACCCATACAGATGGGCGATGGATGATCCCATATCCATTGGTGTTTGACATCGGAGATGATATACGGGTGCTCAGTAGAGACTGGGTACACTGGACGGACTCGCCGAGAACTCCCAGATGGTATTATACCTCACGTCAGATGGCAGTTCTCTGGTGACACTGGTACAGAGTAGTCTGTTGACCCGAGATCGTCATAGAGTCTTGTGTGGTTCCCACTGTGCTTTGATTTCCATCTTACCACGTCCAAGAGGGCGTGCAAAATGGTGGTTTTTGGGTACAGTCCCGAGTCACATGAAGGCAATGAGCGATAGGAGGGGATTCGTCTCTCCCGGTATAGGGGGTTGATGTTGCGCTGTGTTCGATTGGCTATAACAGGAAGTCCCTGGCCAGGGCTGCTCAGAGAATTGCTGGTAAGTGTTACCAGTAGTTTCTCGACCCGTTATGAGCCTCATATCGACACGACTTATCGAGCTATTGGGGTCTGACGTTTACCACCCCTAGGCAAGATATGCAACATATCAGACGATCAGACCGGACTGTACGGTAGTGTTACTGGTTGGATTCACTGGAGTGTGAGCGGGCTTGCTCGTCGATCTTCTGATCGCTCAGTACCCGGGTGGCCGTTACGTTTAGCAGACCGCTTGCGGCTTGTGGGTGTTTGATATGATCATCACCTGCTGCCGGCGTATTGACGAGTCTTTAGAGTCCTACACAGAGGTTTCCTGGCTCAAGCGAAACGAAATAGGAGCGCATATGAGATATGTGCGGGACCGAGAATAATGCGTGTATGTGATACCGTATTTCATTCTCGCGATGAATGTATCGAATGGTTGTATGCGATATAACCTAGTTATCGATTCAAGCGTTGATCCGATAAGCCGATACATTGTATACTAGTCGGTTGTGTGCGACATGACCGGATCGTTAAATCAAGTGTTGATTTAATGATTTAATGCATAATAATATATTTGATATATTGCTTTGCATTAACTAGTATCGGTTCACTTTATATGGATTTTCTCGCTCAAATGTGCGCATTGCATATGCGATATGATTTGTGCACTTGCTTGTATCATATTTGATGGTGCATGCAAAAATGGTTAAGTATAAAGAATTAAACCTTGGTTAAAGGAATGGTTAGGGTTTATTATTTGTTATTCATTTATCTTATTTAATTATCTATTTATTTTTGATAAATGAATAAATGAAAAGATAATGAGGAAAATGGTTGCTATCTTTTGACCATTCATGAATCTTCATGAAGACTTTGACCATTTTGTCTCATGCTTAACCCTAACCATTTCTATTAACTCAAGTTAATTCTCTACACCTAACCATGGTGAGAATTATGATAAGAATGGATTTTTCCTTCTATTTTAATTCTTATCATAATATTTATCTTCTTCTTGCTCTTCTTCTTCTTCATGAAGAAGCTTGTCTTCATCAATGGAATATTGAGCATATGAGTGAGAAATCCAATTCTAAAGTCTACCCACTTCCTATTTCTTCATCCTCTACCTCTTGCCAAGTAGTAGAGTGTGTTTCCTTCACAAGTTTTTAGGGCTTGGTGAAGGTGGAGCTTGATTTAGCGATGCCTCGACGTAGATCATCTTCGGCATGGACATCGACGACTTAGCTCGCTTTTTCTCCGACGAAGCCGACTCTAGAGCCCGGATTTGATTTGGACAGCGGAGAGGACCTCGTTGCGGAGCTATGGAGGTGGAGCACCGGATCTACAAAGGTTGTATTTCCGTATTCCCTTAGTTAAGTTGTTAACTAGCTTACTTTTCGCCTAGACATCTAGCAAACGATCCGTAGTTTAGGGTTTCTCGGCACGTTAAAATTTGAAATTGGCATGTTCGATGCCTTGTGTGACCTCATTAGGGTGCCTAGGAACCCTACAGTACAAGTGTCACCTGAGAACTGCCATCTGACGTGAGGTATAATACCATCTGGGAGTTCTCGGCGAGTCCGTCCAGTGTACCCAGTCTCCACTGAGCACCCGTATACCATCTCTGATGTCAAACACCAATGGATATGGGATCATCCATCGCTCATCACATGGGTCGAGAAGCGTATACGCTAGTCTACTCTGGTATATCGATGCCCCGTCTCGATACACCCACGACTAGGGACCTTGAAGGATGTACTTATGGACTACCATGTCCCCACTAGTATGATCTGCATCATAGTCCAGGTAGTCAAGTACACATCCTAAGGGCTTTACCAACATGTTACTATAAGACAGTATAAAGAGACAAGTGTACATGTTAAGATAAAGATCAACCAGATAGCATACTATCATGTCGAGCAAGAAAGTCATCTCTATATATGTCCAAGCATCCAATATAATATACATAATCTGTACAATACTGGCCTCTAGGGCATACATACAACTAACACTAGCTACTTTGCTAACATGTTAGATAGAGTTTAACTAGGCTCTGATACCACTGTAAGTCCATGCTACCTCTCCCGGTACTTACGGGCTTGCGGAATTTGGTGAAAAACCATTTTTTCAAGAGGCGGTAACATGGACTCATAGACCCGGATCTTTGTTAAACATCTAAATAACAACCTAACAAGAGTTTACCTACTCGGTTAGGGGGCTATACCTTTCTTGAACTCCTTCGTCTTCAACTCCTCGCGGGGTTCGGATCGGCCTCACCTCGTCGTCTCCTTGCGTCGAAGATGGATCCACATGAAAGCTTCTACCTTTGGCTTGTTCTTCGGACTTTGAAGAAAACTAGATCACTTGGCTTGCTAGGCCTTGTGAACTAGAATGAGTAGAGAAGAGTATGTTGGGATTTTGCTCTATGGTTCTTGCTTCTCAACACATGAGACAAGTGAACCATGGACTAAAGAGAGAGAGCAAGAGGAAGTGGGTGAGAGCAAGAGCATGAAAGCTCAAAACCAAGAGAGAGAAAGGTCAAGCAAGAAATGAGCCTCTCTTTTGTCTTTCACCCTCTCATAATCCAAAAGCATCATTAGCCATAATGTCAACCAAGTATTATGTGATGGTTCATATCATGACAAAGGCAATATCATTTCCATGCACTCATTTTGCAAACTACAACAAGCAAGCAAAAGTCTTTGCATGAAAATGACAACCATTGTGATGATGATGGTCAACTAGTCCAACCTAATCAATCGGTCAACAAAGTCAACAAGTCAACAAAGTCAACCCTCCAACAACCATGTCACTATAATACTTAATTAATATTATTGCTAAATATATATATATATATATATATATCATATTTTCATTAGGATTGAGCAAAAAGTCAATAGTCAACTGTCAACGGTCAACAACCCTAATGAGAATCCTCTGCCTCTGTCTCTCCGTCAACTGTGCGTACACACCCGCATCCGCGTTCCGAGGAACACGAATGCATACTGGATAAAACCAATCCCAAAGGTACACTAGGATCTGGCTTAAACCAAAGCCCGCTAGTGTGAACTGTCCGGACACTGTATGTGCACAAGTGCACGGATGTGACCGAACCCTGTCGCAAAACCATGCGACCTGTCGCAAAACCATGCGACCTCTACTCTTTTGCCTAAAGGCGAATAGCTTTCTGTGTGGGAGTCTAAAGACTCGACACTACGCTGGCAGTGGGTTTAACCAAAGACCGCAAGCGGCACTAGCTGTGCGTAACGGTCCCCAGGTAGATGCCGACAAGAAGACTGACGAGGCGAAACCCATCTGAACTCCTACTGAGCCTGAATGTGACATTCTCCGTACAGTCCGGTCTTTTCGTCTGATACATCGCATGGCGGGCCTAGGGGGCGGTAAACGTCAGTCCCCCAATAGCGGTACAAGTCGTGTCGGAGTAAAGCCCAAAACACCCTG
Source organism: Agapanthus africanus (assembly GCA_030015575.1). Classification (NCBI taxonomy): domain Eukaryota; kingdom Viridiplantae; phylum Streptophyta; class Magnoliopsida; order Asparagales; family Amaryllidaceae; genus Agapanthus; species Agapanthus africanus. The sequence continues at coordinate 407,066,678 of CM057337.1, forward strand.
AGATAACACTGGAAGCCTACCAGTATATCTCGTTTGCCCTGGCCAGGGACTACTCGTGTAATGGCTCTCCTAGACACAGCGCGATGTCAACCCCTAATACCGGAAGAGACGAATCCTGTCTAACCGTCACTGCCTCCAAGTGCTTCAGGACTGCACCCAACTACTACCTGTTTGCACGACTCCTTTGAGCCGTGGTAGGGTAGTAATCAAAGTGCAGTGGGAAGACACTCGAGGCGAAGTGACAGTGTCAAGTCAGCGGACTAAGCTGTACTCATGTCACCTGGGAACTGATAACTGACGATAGGCATAATACCAACTAGTCAGTTCCCGACGAGTCCTGTCCAGTGTACTCGTAACCTAACGAGCACCCGCATAATATCTCAAGTACGACGTACCGACGGCTGTGGGACAGATCGTCTCCCACACTGGGATGAGAAGCGCATGCGCTAGTCTACTCCGGAGTATCGATGCCCTGTCTCGATAGTCCTGCGACTAGGGACCTGCATAAGGATGTGCTTATAGATTACCCAGCCCCACTAGTGTGACTGCAGGGTTCCTAGGCACTCTAGTGAGGTCTCCCAAGCCATCAACCATGGCAATTTCAAAAATTATGGTGCCTACAAACCCTAAAGTACGGATCGTTTGCTAGATATCTAGGCGAACAAGAACTAGTTAACAGTTAACTAAAGAGATACGGAAATTACAACCTTTGTAGATCCGGATATCCACCTCCACGGCTCCGCAACGAGGTCATCTCCGCTGTCCAAATCAAATCCGGGCTCTAGAGTCGACTTCGTCGGAGAATGGGCAAGCTAGGTCGTCGATGTCCATGCCGAAGATGATCTACGTCGAGGCATCGATGAATCAAGCTCCACCTTCACCAAACCTTAAAATCTTGTGAAGGAAACACACTCTACTACTTGGCAAGAGGTAGAGGATGAAGAAATAGGAATTGGGTTAACTTTAGAATTGGATTTCTCACTCATATCCAACAATCACCATTGATGGACTTTGAGCTTCTTCACTTGAAGCATGAAGAAGAAGAAGAAAAACATTATGATAAGTTAATAGAAAATGAAAAGAAAATGAATTCTTATCATAATTCTAACCATGGTCAAGTGTAGAGAATGAATCATGGTTAGTGAGAATGGTTAGGGTTAAGGATGAGATAAGTATGGTTGACTTGAACAAAGCTTCATGAAGCTTCAACTAAAGAACAAAAGAAGCCACCATTCTTTTCTCATTTTCATTTATTCATTTATCAAAAATAAATAGGATAAATAAATAGATAAATGAATAACAAAAAGGAAACCCTAAACTATTTCATTAACCAAGGTTTAATCTTTACACTTGAACCTTAGCATGACATGTATCATCAAACATGATACAAGCAAGTGCACAAAAGTATATCGCATATACAATGCGCACATCCGAGTGAGAAAATCCGTCTAAAGTAAACCGATACTAGTTGATGCAAAGCAATATATCAAATATATAAATATGCATTAAATCATTAAATCAACATTTGATTCAATGATCCGGTCATGCGCACATAACCGACTGGTATCTAATATATCGGCTTATCGAATCAACGCTTGAATCGATAACTAGGTTATATCGCATACAACCTTTCGATATATTTATCGCGAGAATAGAATACGGTATCACATACACGCATTATTCTCGGTCCCGCACATATCTCATATGCGCTCCTATTTCGTTTCGCTTGAGCCAGGAAACCTCTGTGTAGGACTCTAAAGACTCGTCAATACGCCGGCAGCGGATGATGATCATATCAAACATCCACAAGCCGCAAGCGGTCTGCTAAACGTAACGGCCACCCGGGTATCGAGCGATCTGAAGATCGACGAGCAAGCCCGCTCACACTCCAGTGAATCCGACCAGTAACACTACCGTACAGTCCGGTCTGATCGTCTGATATGTCGCATATCTCGCCTAGGGGTGGTAAACGTCAGACCCCAATAGCTCAATAAGTCGTGTCGATATGAGGCTCATAACGGGTCGAGAAACTACTGGTAACACTTACCAGCAATTCTCTGAGTAGCCCTGGCCAGGGACTTCCTGTTATAGCCGATCGAACACAGTGCAACATCAACCCCCATATACCGGGAGAGACGAATCCCCTCCTATCGCTCATTGCCTCCATGTGACTCGGGACTGTACCCAAAAACCACCGTTTTGCACGCCCTCTTGGACGTGGTAAGATGGAAATCAAAGCACAGTGGGAACCACACAAGACTCTATGACGATCTCGGGTCAACAGACTACTCTGTACCAGTGTCACCAGAGAACTGCCATCTGACGTGAGGTATAATACCATCTGGGAGTTCTCGGCGAGTCCGTCCAGTGTACCCAGTCTCTACTGAGCACCCGTATATCATCTCTGATGTCAAACACCGATGGATATGGGATCATCCATCGCCCATCTACATGGGTCGAGAAGGTACACGCTAGTCTACTCTGGTATATCGATGCCCCGTCTCGATACACCCACGACTAGGGACTTTGAAGGATGTACTTATAGACTACCATGTCCCCACTAGTATGATCCGCATCATAGTCCAGGTAGTCAAGTACAGATCCTAAGGGCTTTACCAACATGTAACAGAGAGACAATCAATATACACGTTAAGGTAAAGTTCAACCTGATAGCATACTATCATGTCGAGCAAGAAAGTCCTCCCTATATATGTCCCAGCATCCACTACAATATACATCCTATGTATAGTAATGGCCTCTAGGGCATACATATAACTAACAATCTCCCACTTGCACTAGGGCCATATGTAGCAGTGGTTTGAAGTATCTCATACTCAACCATCCCTTAAAAGTCTCTCTTTGGGAACAGGCCTTTGTGAGTGGATCCGCAGTGTTGTCTTCTGAGTCTACTCTCCAAACCTCGATCACCCTGGAGATCAATCATCTCCATGATCAGGCGATGCTGCCTTAGAATATGTCTGGATCACTGATGGGACCGGCATTCCTTGGCATAAGCCACAACTCCATTGTCACACAATGGGAGGAACATAGTTCATCTCATGAACCATTATATATCCAAACATCCTCTTTGGTAGCATCTTAAGTAGCGATGTATCCAGCCTTTATCGTCTAGTATGTCACGGTATCTAGCTTGGAACTCTTCCAACATGCCGTCCCTTTACTGAGGGTAAAGACAATGCCTGCGACTGATATTCAGTCGTCTTTATCACCCTGGAACTATTCCAGTGATTCTTCCCAGGATCGGTTGATACCATCTCACTACATCTAGTGAGAATCCTAACATCCAATTAAATCTATCTCATAGATCCAAAATCCAGGATTTAGTAGGTATCACTTTGATCCTTTATGGAGAATCTTTGTGATTAGCGGAGATTGATCGAGCGTAGCATAGGAAACTCCTTCCCTATCAAGAGTATGTCATCCACGTACTCTACGAGGATCGTCACCATACTCCCTACTACCTTTTCGTTTATACAAGGTTCATCTACCATTTTGATGATGTCAAATTCTTTGACTGCTTCATCAAAACAGATGTTCCAACTCCGCGATGCCTGCTTTATCCTATAAAGCATCTTGCACACGTTTCCGCTGCTCCCACTGTTTACGAGACCCTCTGGCTGTGTACTTATAGACGCGCTCTAAATCATTATTTAGAAAAGCAGTCAAGACACCCAACCAGATATCGCAGTCATGGTATGTAGCCGTGGCAAGTAGGATCTGGATGGACTTAAGCATAGTCACTTGAAAAGGTTTCATCATGATCCATGCCTGGTCGATGACGAAAAGCTTTAACAAGTCTAGCTTTGAAAGTCTCAACTTTTCCATCTACACCAAATAATCTTCTCAAGATATACTTGCTCCTGATGGGGATTTAACCCTTCAGATCTAGCAGCCAAAGTCCATACTTTGCTGGTGTATAAGGATTCCATCTAAGATCACTAAGCATCCAGCCATTCTTACAGAGTCTTACTCCTGATGGCCAGCTCGAACTAGTTGGGTCATTATCTCATGATGCAATCCTCGCTCCCACTGTCATAGAGAAACCGAAGTATCTCTCAGGTGGGTGAGGAACCCTACTAGATCGGCGGAGAGGCTGAGGTTCGTTGGTAACTATCGAATCCTTTGGTTGTACCAAATCATCTGCTGTAGTTTGTATAGCTGGAACCTTTCCAGTTGTACATAACAGACCTTGCCTCGAGCTTGTCCGGATTTTGCTTTTAGACATAGGCCGGACAACCCCAAATCTTAACTAGCTTAAGACATGGGCTCTTCCTTTCCATATCACATATGAAATGGTAGGCAACTGATTTGATTGGAACCCTATTCAATAGGTATGCAGCTTCTCAAGTGCATAACTCCCAAAAGGAAAAAGGTAACTCAGTAGTACTCATCATAGAGCACACCATATCATATAGGGTGTGATTGCTCCGCCCCGATATACCATCGTGCTATGGTGTATTCAGAGGAGTAATGCTGAGAGAGAATCTCATTCTCCTTTAGAAAAGTCCAGGATTTCCGTGCTCAAGTATTCTCCTCCTTGATCTCATCAAAGGACATAATACTTATACCCGTATTTTGGTTCTCTACTTCTAACTTATATTCTGTGAATATCTCAAAAGGTTCGGACTTGTGTTTCAACAGGAACATATGTCTGAATCTCGAGAGATTATCAGAGAATGTAATGAAGTACAAAGAACCGGTCTTGGCATGTGTAGACTGGGGACCTACATACATCAACATGTATCATCCCAAGAGTTCACTAACTCTTTCTCTGTTTCCAGTAAACGGAGCTATGGTCATCTTATCTTTGTGACATGACTGGCGAGTTTCACAAGATGTAAATTCAAACTGATTTAAATATGCATCTATATGTAACTCTAGCTAGTCGGGTCGCACTGATCTGACCTAGTCTACAATACCTCAAGAAGGATTCGTTCATTTCTGAACTCTTCCTCTTGTGTGTGTTCCGTACACTAAGAACTGTAGTTTGATTTAGAACATTAATGCTTTTAGATAACGTGCCTGAACCGATCAACTTTTGATATAGGAAATGTTCAAAACATTATCCATTAATACAAAATTTTATCATTTCTTTACTGTTAAAGAGACTGATATGATTTTGTATATCAGGTTCGGTATCTAATAACATTCGTTCAGAATCAATGTATTCTGGTAATACAGGGTGACAGTGACCAACAGACTTGGCTGCAACACTTGCCCCGTTTTCTGCCTCATGAAACTTATCACCCGTTCTCAGTTCTTCTACCTTTCTGTAGCCCTATGTAACATATTACATATGCGGGATCCTGATCCGGTATCATATACCCAGGACGTAAAGGATACTGAGAAACAGTTCTGTATAATGAACATACTCGAAGATGATGCATCAGCATGCACTTTCTTCGTTTGGGCGGCACGGGAATTCTGGTATTCCCCAATTTCCTGCTCTGTCTTATAACAATTATAAGTTGGAGCGGGACCAACGTTCCCCAGCTCAGTATAACAAGCGGGTTCGGTCAATATTCCGTATTATTATCTTGATTAAGGCGTGATATGGTCGCTACCAGGAGAGAGAGAGAAGAAAACACTCAGCGTGCGCTCTGTCAAGAATAGATTGGTTTTATTTTATCTAATCAGGATGGCTCCCACTGCTTTTTATCAAATCTTCCTTCAAACCCTAAAAGGAAAGACTAGCCGGGATTAATTATACACTACAAGTTCGCCAATCTTTCAGCCAGGCCAGTGTCGGTACTTTGAGGGAGGTCCCCCGTGCTTTCGCACGAACCTAATTACTGTAAACCTCGTTTTCCCAGAGGCGTAACCCCGTTGACACCTTTCTAGACACCTACTTGATCGGCTAATTGTAATGTATAAAACTCTCCCAGGAGTAACACTTACTCGCAGCGGGTATCGGGATCCAACTATCTCATAGAAGGTATGCAATCTCATTGCAAATTTCAACACTTGAAATTCCCGATAATGTTTTGCCCCGAACGATCTATGACCTTGACAAGGTCAACAAACCATAGACCGCAAGTCAAGTTCTACCCGTCATTTCTTGATTGAATCAAACCCACCCGCACGACCCTTGACAAGGTCAACAAGGCCGCACGACTACCCTAACCCAATCTGCATCATATGCATAAGCAGATAAATACTGGTTAGCTACCGCACACTGCGCCTTGACAAGGTCAACAAACGCAGCACGAATACTAAACAGGATTTATCTGAAATGAAGGAGGGCTACGACAGGTTTTTCTGAAAACCTATTGCGTAATGAACTTGATATCGTTGTAGGATCGAATGAATTTTGAAATGGAGTGTTTTTGAGGCTTTTCTTGTTTTTGCTAAAGGAGTCACTCCCGGTGAAGGGATCGTCGGTCCTTTCCTCGTCGAATGAGGTGCGGGATATATCATATATATCACTGTGCAAAGCAGAACTCTTAAAAGCAATCAAAAACAAACCGAGTGTGTAGCATCTGCCAGTTATTGCTAAAGGAGTCACTCCCGGTGAAGGGATCTCGGTCCTTTCCTCATCGAATAAGGTGCAGGATATATCTCATATACCGCTGTGCAAAGCAAGAACTGTAGCTACCTGTTTTAATTTGAAATTCGATTCTACAACATCTTAGGTTTCTTTTATTTCATTAATCACATTAATGAAGTCCCATCATTTAAGTACCTAATCATCACAGATAGATATGACGTACACTTATGCCATCCGCATTCGCCTCGATGTCCCCTCGTGCACCGTTAGGTTAGGTAACTAACGACAGAGCAGGGCAGGGCTAGCACGGGTGTAAAACATAAGTAACATCTATATAATATATCATATATACTATATACTATATCCATCACAGAAACATCACATGATCTCAGATAAAACACAGCAGAAGAAACATATGAAATATTGGATGTACTAGGACGTCCGTGTTTTCAATACGAGCCAGTATAAAACACGGATTCCACGGTCGTGATGAATAGCCAAACCCACACCCCTAGACCCCTACGAGAGCGGCAAGCAACCCTGCCAATTCTGGAGTTAGGAGACCCGGACTCGACTCCTCGAGTTTGTCTCCCACTGGACTCCAGAACCCGGTTACTTGTGCTCCCCACCTTGGGTCTATCCTAGTGCGGAAAAGTAAATAATATACAAACGGTGACTACTTCCGCTACCTGGAAGCGCCCCAATAAAAGAATATTACATACAAGTTTTTACATGAATGAAAATGAAAAACACTTATCTCACATAAAAACCCCCGGCTATTCAAACACGACGATCCAATATAACATATCCAGCAACACATAACATCACATGTCATCAACGTAAGTAAATATGTCCATCCCAATTGTCGTTGACATATAGCAACGAAACCGGCGATATCACATTTTACACTTACGGTCACAGAAAAGAAAGTGTAAAACTACAACAGTTGGAATCCGCAACCACCTCAGACATCGCATGCCTGACCAAATGAATTACTTAGACATCGCATGCCTAATAATTATAAACCCCGCATTTTAGTCTCAAAATCGAAAGCACTTTTCAATATTAAGTCGGGCAATTCAACAAGATTCCCGACATCCTGATCGAATACTCGTCGCAAACTTCAGTAGACGGCTGCACCCCCAATACCGTCGACGAAGTGCACCAAGGCGGAACACCGCTACCGCGAGCACCCGGAGGGATGCTTTCGGCGACGGGGTTCTCCTACAGTCACTTGGTCGGGGCTATGGAGTGAAGCTGTCTATTAAGTTTATCCGGCGAATATCCGCGTACGCTACGTGATTGCGACGGACTTTTGATCACATCAAAAATCCGTGGCAACCGATCAAGTGAGACTAAATTGCTACGTTTATAACATTCATTCAGTTATCTCATAACTTATTGTGAATTCCAATTATTGTATCCCATTCCAGATAAACAGAAAATGTTAAACTTTTCGATCGAACAATCGAACACCCAAGTTTTCCCGATACTGATCAACACATGAAACAAGTATAACAACATTCCGTTCGTGCCTCAGTACCAACGATCCAGCCGTAGAAGGGTCAAGCCAACGCCTCACATGTGGCACGCCGTACTGCCCCAAACCCGAAGGTTCAAAGGGCAGTTCAAGACGGTCACATAATCGAGTTAAGGTTTGTGTCTTCTAGAGGGACCATCGCGTTACTTGCACTACTTAGAACGTCGTTAAACTACGGAAAAATCCAACACTTGGAAATTTCCCGACAGGGGAAAAATCGGGTATTTATATCCGGTCGAACTTTTTAACATATTCTAAAATTTATCCGGAAAGCCACACAGACAAAATTTGATATCCCGATCGAAATTCCGAATTCCCAAATCAACTCAGAAAAATTCAACTCTGGAAAATATATTAAAAATACCCAGGAATACCAGCACTAATAATAATGAGATACTGTGTAAAAAACATTTAATAAATCGGCCGTACTGCCGCGCAACCGCCGCACGAGGCTAGCTCGTGCCGCGGAAGCGCGGCAATAATAATGAATTAGTTGCACGAATTTCACAGTATATCTTATATTCACCTGCTGATTTTTCTGAACATTTTTAATGTTGAAAAAGACCAGATTTTAAAAATTGGACAGAGAGCAATTTTCCGGGTATGGTTTCGGTTCGATCGGACTTCAATTTCCGTCTGGACTTCGCCTAAGGCTCTAGCTAGGCTCTGATACCACTGCAGGGTTCCTAGGCACTCTAGTTAGGTCTCCCAAGCCATCAACCATGGCAATTTCAAAAATTATGGTGCCTACAAACCCTAAAGTACGGATCGTTTGCTAGATATCTAGGCGAACAAGAACTAGTTAACAGTTAACTAAAGAGATACGGAAATTACAACCTTTGTAGATCCGGATATCCACCTCCACGGCTCCGCAACGAGGTCATCTCCGCTGTCCAAATCAAATCCGGGCTCTAGAGTCGACTTCGTCGGAGAATGGGCAAGCTAGGTCGTCGATGTCCATGCCGAAGATGATCTACGTCGAGGCATCGATGAATCAAGCTCCACCTTCACCAAACCCTAAAATCTTGTGAAGGAAACACACTCTACTACTTGGCAAGAGGTAGAGGATGAAGAAATAGGAATTGGGTTAACTTTAGAATTGGATTTCTCACTCATATCCAACAATCACCATTGATGGACTTTGAGCTTCTTCACTTGAAGCATGAAGAAGAAGAAGAAAAACATTATGATAAGTTAATAGAAAATGAAAAGAAAATGAATTCTTATCATAATTCTAACCATGGTCAAGTGTAGAGAATGAATCATGGTTAGTGAGAATGGTTAGGGTTAAGGATGAGATAAGTATGGTTGACTTGAACAAAGCTTCATGAAGCTTCAACTAAAGAACAAAAGAAGCCACCATTCTTTTCTCATTTTCATTTATTCATTTATCAAAAATAAATAGGATAAATAAATAGATAAATGAATAACAAAAAGGAAACCCTAAACTATTTCATTAACCAAGGTTTAATCTTTACACTTGAACCCTAGCATGACATGTATCATCAAACATGATACAAGCAAGTGCACAAAAGTATATCGCATATACAATGCGCACATCCGAGTGAGAAAATCCGTCTAAAGTAAACCGATACTAGTTGATGCAAAGCAATATATCAAATATATAAATATGCATTAAATCATTAAATCAACATTTGATTCAATGATCCGGTCATGCGCACATAACCGACTGGTATCTAATATATCGGCTTATCGAATCAACGCTTGAATCGATAACTAGGTTATATCGCATACAACCTTTCGATATATTTATCGCGAGAATAGAATACGGTATCACATACACGCATTATTCTCGGTCCCGCACATATCTCATATGCGCTCCTATTTCGTTTCGCTTGAGCCAGGAAACCTCTGTGTAGGACTCTAAAGACTCGTCAATACGCCGGCAGCGGATGATGATCATATCAAACATCCACAAGCCGCAAGCGGTCTGCTAAACGTAACGGCCACCCGGGTATCGAGCGATCTGAAGATCGACGAGCAAGCCCGCTCACACTCCAGTGAATCCGACCAGTAACACTACCGTACAGTCCGGTCTGATCGTCTGATATGTCGCATATCTCGCCTAGGGGTGGTAAACGTCAGACCCCAATAGCTCAATAAGTCGTGTCGATATGAGGCTCATAACGGGTCGAGAAACTACTGGTAACACTTACCAGCAATTCTCTGAGTAGCCCTGGCCAGGGACTTCCTGTTATAGCCGATCGAACACAGTGCAACATCAACCCCCATATACCGGGAGAGACGAATCCCCTCCTATCGCTCATTGCCTCCATGTGACTCGGGACTGTACCCAAAAACCACCGTTTTGCACGCCCTCTTGGACGTGGTAAGATGGAAATCAAAGCACAGTGGGAACCACACAAGACTCTATGACGATCTCGGGTCAACAGACTACTCTGTACCAGTGTCACCAGAGAACTGCCATCTGACGTGAGGTATAATACCATCTGGGAGTTCTCGGCGAGTCCGTCCAGTGTACCCAGTCTCTACTGAGCACCCGTATATCATCTCTGATGTCAAACACCGATGGATATGGGATCATCCATCGCCCATCTACATGGGTCGAGAAGGTACACGCTAGTCTACTCTGGTATATCGATGCCCCGTCTCGATACACCCACGACTAGGGACTTTGAAGGATGTACTTATAGACTACCATGTCCCCACTAGTATGATCCGCATCATAGTCCAGGTAGTCAAGTACAGATCCTAAGGGCTTTACCAACATGTAACAGAGAGACAATCAATATACACGTTAAGGTAAAGTTCAACCTGATAGCATACTATCATGTCGAGCAAGAAAGTCCTCCCTATATATGTCCCAGCATCCACTACAATATACATCCTATGTATAGTAATGGCCTCTAGGGCATACATATAACTAACAGTGACTGCCATCACAACGCTGGTAATCAAGCAAAGATCCTAAGGGCTCCACTAATGTGCATAGGTGATATACTAAAATAAACACATGTACACATTGAAGTAGAAACAAACCAAGTAGCATACTACTATTTTGAGCAAGATTGTATATACAAGGTGAATATCCCAAGCTTCCATTAAGTAATATACATACTAGTATGATACAGTAATGGCCTCTAGGGCATATACACTAACAATATAGTGGATATCCCTTTTGTTCATATCTGTGATCCTATTGGTTCCATTTAAATTGTAAAATTTTATTTCGCTGTTGTTATTGTTGATCCCAATTAGGGATACGACCAAATTTAACACCTTATACTTGTCTTCATATCTTAATTTCATAACAAATGTGATTTTTACTTAAAAGTTAAATTTCTATATAACGAATTCCGCAAAAAGGATTTTGATCTTAGTTTTTGGCTTACTCAGATTGTGTATATCTCTTTAGATATTATACAATCTAAGTGCTGGTCACATCCAAAATTTGGGTCATGACAAAGTTGGTATCAGAGCGTAGGATTAACCTTACGGAATCGAGTAGTGAATTAAGATAGGTTGACGTGAGTCCGTGATTTAGGATGACCATTGGTTTAACGGAGTAGGTGAATTAGGATGAGTGCAGTACCATACGTATGTTCCGCGGCATATTTACGTTACCACACTCAGCCTAATTAACCTTAGGATGTATGTCTTGATTTGTCCTTCCTTTGATTCTCCGTTATTGATTGTTCCTATTCATAAGCCTTATCAACTCTCGTTTCTTGTTCCAGTTGCTATGGCTACGCGAGCTAGGCGAGCCGCAGCCAGAGATGCAGCTAGGGCAAATCCGCCTGTGACGGCGACTGGTATACTGGACGTTCCGGCGGTGCATGAGCATGTTGATCCTCCTCCTCCAGATCGCATGACTAGGATGGAGGAAGGCATGTTGGGATTGCAGCGAGTGGTATGACAGTTAGCTGAGGCCACTCGAGTACTGAGACAGGATCCGTCACCGACCGTGGCAGAGTCCGAGGTACAGCCTACGCAGACGGTAGCACTTGTAGATACGAGAGTGATGGAGGTATCGCTTGCAGAGTTCATGAGATTGAGACCTCCGGTATTTACAGGGACCGATGTAGCGGAGGATCCTCAGTCTTTTCTTGATAGGATGGCGAGGATTGGCAGATCATTGCGATGTTCTGATGTGAGGTCAGTTGAGCTGACTAGCTTTCGTTTAGAGGGACTTGCACAGGAGTGGTATGAGTCAATGGAGAGAGGACGAGCTACGGGTCTTCCTCCGATGTCGTGGACCGAGTTTTCCGAGGACTTTCTTGCCAGATTTCTTCACAGAGTGTGAGAGACGCTAGAGCTAGCAGTTTTGAAGTATTGCAGAAATCGGCGAGTATGTCGGTGGCAGATTATGATTTACGATTCACCCAGTTATCGCGCTATGCTCCATACTTAGTACCTACGGAGGAGCTTCGGGTGAAGAGGTTCCTAAGGAGTCTGGACACGCAGTTGTATCTAGCTATACGCTCCCAGCATTTTGATACGTATGGGGAGGCCATGGATGCAGCGATACGAGTGGAGGAGCGTTTGAGCGAGGCAGTGGTTGTTCCAGAGCCAAAGAGGAGTAGACCGTTTGGGTCGATGACTAGGCAGTTCGGCAGAGGTAGAGATAGGTACACTCCAGGCCGCAGTTTCGGACGAGGTTGAACCCATGGCCAGATGTTCAGTTCAAACCCAGATGATCAAAGGACCCCATCTATATGTTTTAGTTGCGGACTTCCAGGACATTTTGCGAGGGATTGTAGATCCCAGGGTGGGACCGTTGTTCCATAGGTTGCTTTACCCCCTCCACCTTCTACGCCGATGGTTTTACTTCCTCCCCCAGTTGGCACTACGCGCCAGGCAGTTGCACCACGAGGTCGAGGCTTTGCAGGACGCTCTCAGAGAGGCCGAGGAGATAGAGGTAGAGGACGACAGTATGCGGCCAGGGGCCAGGCACGGGTTTTTGCGCTGACTCCACAGGATGCCCAGGCATCAAATGCAGTCGTGACAGGTACTCTTGCAGTATGTTCGTTAAAGGCACATATTTTATTTGATCCCGGTTCTACACATTCTTATGTATCTTCACGCTTTGCACTTTCTTTAGGGAAAGAGTCGTCGTTGTTAGAGTTACCATTAGTGGTGATTATCCTGGTGGGAGATTCTTTTATAGCTCGACACGTATTCAGGTCATGTTCTCTACGTATTAGTGATAGAGATTCGCAAGTTGATCTGATTCTCCTGGATATGTTAGATTTTGATATACTTCTTGGTATGGATTGGTTGGCCGCTTGTCATGCCTATGTAGATTGTCAGGGGAAAGCGGTTAGATTTTGTTTTCCAGGTGAACCGGTTTTTGTTGTGCAGGGGGACTGTAATATTACTCCTGCCAACATGATTTCTGCTCTTTGTGTAACATTTCAAAATAATAAAATATTATTTTTGGGAATTTTTATAATTTAATATTATTTTATTGATTATTTTAATATTAAATTTATAATTAAATACCGATAAATGGGAAAAATTTTGAAAAATTTATGGAAAATTCTAAAATAATGTATTCTATGGAATTATGTCATTTTAAAGTTTTTATGAGCATTTATATGCTAATTTAGTGCTAATCGCGATTAAAAATCGCTAATCGGATTTTTGGCTTTTTTGTGCAAAACATGCACATATCATTTTTGGACTTGTGTTACATTTTTCCTACCATGGGTGTTTTTGGGTCTACTATTTGAGTGAGAAGGAAAAGAAAAGAAAAGGAAAAAGGAAATGGTATCATGATGAAGAGAGAGAAAGACTAGGTCAACCTTCACCTTTTGAACCACACTCCCATCATTTCCCCATTTCCATTTCTCTCTCCCCCTTCAAAGAGCTGCTGTTGCTCCTGCCTCTTTTCCCTCTTCCTCCTCCCTCTTCAAGCCTAGATCCACCATGAATACAACCCCGAAACCCCATTTCGATTTCACAAAAAGTGTGCACAAGCTCACAAGCTTTAGAATGGACCAAGAAAGATGGTGTTTTGGCGCTGTTGAGGATTCATGAGGGTCTATTGAGGTACCCCCATGGCGATCCGAGACGATGCAGAAGATGAAGGCGACATCGACACCGACACGCAGGATACAGGTGAGTAGATTATATCTACGGGGGAAGTCGGGTGGATGGCGTATAGCACCCCCGCAGTCCGAAGTTGGTATACTATATATGTGATAGCTTATATATATGTGATAGCTTATAGTGTGTCATGGACATTGAGATTAGATGTACTATAATTAGATTAGGGCTTAGAAGTAAACTAGTATAGTTCCTAGTTGCGAACCCTAGAATAGGTTTACACCACACACACGCACAGGCTTATTGTTATACTTATACTGTGTTGATGATGATAGTGGGTGACATTGGAGATGAGTCGATGAAATTGGGCATAGTGCCATGAGATCGGTGATATGATGTGATTCGTATTTGGGATACGACATATGATCTTTAGCGGGCCTTTAGACGTGTGTTTCACACACGCACTTATATTTATATAGATGGTATCGATTTGTACTAGATTTAGATCAGTACCCCAGATCATGCGATATAATGATAAGGATACCAGATAATTGATGAAACAATTGTGATATTGACCCGTACCCAGCTATTGGGATGCCGCACGACAATTTACCGTACGAGCTTTATATTGATGATAGATCCGCACTCATGACTCAAGGACGTCATATGATATACTGTATCGTACGTGATACTATTGAGGCGGGATCACCGACTATTATATATATATATATATATATATATATATATATATTGACTCAGATGTAGGTGGTTTCCATACCCTTCCTGCTTAGCTTGTTAGTTAGGTCTGTAGATTACTTAGTAGACATTAGACTAAACCCGATACATACCTTTTTCAAAACTAACGAACCGGGAATATTTTATAGATAGGCAAAAAAGGATTCTACGGATAATTTCAAAAGGCGCATCTTTTCTTAAAAACACCGTAGCCCTTATTTTACTAAAAACCCCGATTCGTCTTATTTCAAAAGGCAAAACTGCATGACACTTACACATTGATATAGATTCTTCACTGTTGCGTTGATTACTTGATTCCGCATACTCATGTTATTTGCATCGCATTACTTGTGTTTATTGCTATATTACCATCATGCTGTTAGGACACCAACACCATTATCGATGATGCGTATGTTCCACGTACACTGGTTGCCGGCTCACACACTTCATCATCGATAATTGCCATGTCACTACACTGTAGTACTGTTGCATTCAGGATATGATCCTTTACATTCATACCCGTGTACCTACATATCGTACACTCATACATGTGCACATATTTATTGTACATTCATACTCGTGTACCTACATAGCGTACGCCTATACTTGTGCACATACCTATTGTACATTCATATTCGTGTACTCACATATTGTACACTCATACTCGTGCACCTACCTGTTGCACACTTATACTTGTACACTTACATATTGCGCATACATAGATGATTCTGGCTTGACTCGCTGATTGGGAACCGCAAGATACTTTTAAAAACTGATTCATTTTAAAGAAGCGGTCTTCCCTAATTAGGTGCATATTGCTACTCCATGTTGCACGATATACTGATATGCTTATATTTTGGTTATATGTCGCATACATCATGCTTTTGATTTTACGCATTGAGATATGTTGTTTCTATGATATTTGTGGATTTGGGAACCGTGGGTATTTTAAAAGAGAATATATATTGTTTTAAAAACACGGTTACCCTTGATATGATATTTCAGCGCGTCCACCATGTATTTTCTCGGTTTTGAGAGTGGCATGTGAAACCCGATTCGAGGAGCGGTAGGCACCGTCTGCGGGTACATGGTGGACCCAGTGAGGTACCCCGGGGCAAGAAGACTCGTATATGTTAGACGGTGAGCCTGGCAGGGGAGTACTACCTACCGGTGATAGTATTTGGACTCGGCGGTTATCGTGGGGATACCGACCGAAGTTATGTACGTATGGATACGTCGAAATTCGAGGGTCGAAGCTGGGCACTCGGGATTTCGAGATAGCGTATGATGCGTACCTATCAAGGCCAGTCGTGGTGACAACGCCTGATAGATGAGGATTTACGTGCCGATGCTAGGCACATGTTTCATGATGTTTTCGAGTGTCGATGCTAGGCACTCAGGTTCCATGATTTTGATTATATCCTCATACTTCCATGCATATACTTTATGATATTTACAAGCATGATGCTTATTGTCATTGGGTGACGGGTGGACGGGATCCACATACATACAGACATTGATTACATAGTGGGATGATATCCACATACTCATAGATTTCCTGATATAGTTGACATTGATGACATTGATCATATAGTTGGATGATATCCACATACTTATAGACTTCATGACATGTTATTACCTGAGGCACTGGCACGAGCACTTGACACTACACTCTTGTATAGATGTTACATTGCCACCTTATCATGCTTCAGACTTATCCTTGAGGTTTATATATATCTGATCGTATTGACCTAGGATTATGTCATGCATTCGATTTCTACTCGTAGATGTTTTCTATTCACAAGTTGGCAACTCACCCCCGTTGTGCCATAGTTTCTTGCAGGTTTTGCCGTACAGGTTTCATTACGGCTTTTCTGGCACACTGCTTCCCTTACGGGTGATTGGCTTTGGTAGGTGGATTCTTTTGCATCAGAACCACTATTGTATATATATTATTCAGTTGTATCTAGAAATTCTATCAACCAAAACTTGTATATTGTTTCAGACTTAGAAACCAGTTATGTATTATTTCGACCTTAGAGTCGCGCATTGTAGTATTACGCTTTTCATGCTATTTGAGTTTTCCTTTGAGTTTTGATCCTCGCCCTTCGGCGTTGTATATTATATTGCTTACATGGTTGTGACCGTCGATTGACGAAGAGCTAGCTCCCGCTTGGGGATGCCTTTTATCATTGCATATATATTATTTATGTTGTAGCCCGTTCGGGGCCAGTATTTACAAAGGAAACTCTGCCGAAATTTTCAGAAAAGATATGTGATTTTAAAAAAAATGTATATTCGGCCTACTTATTTAAAAACTTGATTTCAAAACATGTTTTCTTTACTTCTTAAAACCAGTTTTCTTTATTTTACTCCTTAAAATGGTTTTAGATTTCTGGGCTTTTGGCTTACTTGGATTAGATGGGGTCCTATAGATTTCATATGATTCAAGTGCCAGTCACGGGCTATTTCAGGTCGTGACAAAGTTGGTATCAGAGCGCTAGGTTAACCTTGGTTCGAGTCTAAGTTTGACTATGTGGAGCCTAGAGCATTTATATATATATGGAACTTAGGCTTGAACTTACGGAACTTGGACTTAGTCGAGGGGGTATTATACCCGAACTCTCGTCGCGTAGGATGACCCTTGGTTGATGGAGTAGGTAGCTTGAGTAGAGTGACGTACCGTACGTATGTTCCGTGGCATATTTACAATACGCTACTTCGCTTAAGAAACCTTACGATGTACATTTCCTTGCACAATATTATATTCATTCTTATGATCTATCCTCATCGATACTGGCTATGATTTTGCTGCCACGATGGCACGGGCAGAGAGAGCTACGGCTAGAGTTGTGTCAGCATGAGCTCGTCACAGACGAGGACTGACCAGGGCGTGATTCCAGAGACATACGATTGCATAGAGAGGCATCGTTTTATTGTGTTTTCGCGCCATTAGCGTTTGACAGATCGCTTTTATGAGATTTCTCGGACGTGCAGATCAGCACCAGAGGATCAGGCTACTGCTAGAGGCCAGCCAGGATATGATGACCATTGATATATCGCTTATTCAGGACGATTGAGGCGCTGTTCAGCGTACAGACGAATGAGCCAGTTGTTGCTGCAAATGACGAGATATCGCCCAGATGTTGGAGCTACTGCAGCAGGGGTATATACCTAGAGATACGATGGTAAGTCTCTAGTCACTCGATGATGAATGACTAGGACCTGTGGTTCGTTCGCTTACCCGATGCGAGGTCATCAGATAGATTGATTCCAGCTAGAGACGACTTCACGCAGATTCGTTGAGAGTCGATAGAGACGATCGAATGTCAGGAACCCGATTCCAAGTTTAAAGTATTCGGAAAGACATGCAAGCGAGTCTATGGACCCTCTAGAAGAATGAAACCCTAACTCGACATAATGACCGTGTGAAAGCCTTTGAACCTTAAGGTTTGCGGCAGTTCCGCGGCGCCATTAGTGAGGCTTGGGTTTGCCCTTCTACGGCTGGACCACCGATGCTGTGGTATGTACTCGATACTATTAAACTGTACCCAAGATGTTGAGCTCTTGGGGGATTATGAGGTTTTGACAAATCGATCGGATAGTTCGACATCATTCGGATATCATGTGATGGGACATATTGCTTGGGAGACTCTAGATACGAGTAGCCATTGGAGCGCCGTCCATGCAGCCGCGATGAAACGAGTCCGAAGCAGTCGATAGCAGAGAAAAGTGAAGTACGAGATTCGTGTGAGCTCTTGACGAGAGGATGTTCCACTCTGCTGACATCAGAGATGCGATACGCACACAGAGGTGTTGTATATGAATATACCTTCCAGAAGGAGTTGCGATGAGTATGCAGCCGTTCCGGAACAAGAGCTAGATATAGTGAAGGTGGTAACTTCCGGGAAATTCGGCAAAAACGAGATTCGAGAAGGACCTCGATGGGACCTTTCTGGAATACTATATGAGGAGACTTGGACCCAGGTCAAATTGCGTGCACCCAGCAGGCTAGAGTTTGGCATCATCGACGAGATAGTTGACCAGGTTCGGATAGAGGACCTTACCCAGATGCGTTGTGAATTGGTCAAGAACGGACGGGTATTGAGTATATCTCCGCAGGATGGGACGAGTTCCGGAGGATGTGTTCGGCTAGATATCTTCTATAGGGTGATGAAGATACCGAGTTCGTGATTTCGAGTCCATGTGAAAGACTTCAGATGGACCGTAGCCGAGAACATTTGCAGTGCGCGGATAGAGACGTGACGTCGAAATGCACGATGATACAGACAAGCGGGACATGAGGTTCGTACGAGACGCTGATGAGCTGTTGTTACTCCCCGTTAATATTAAAAGCCGGAGATGTCCACAGAGGCGTTGGGATGCGACCAGTTTCCGAGAAAATGCTGTGTTGAGGACACAGATGTCCATCGAGCGAGAAGGGATTATGCAAGAGTACCAGTCTCCGTACAGATCGACATAGGCAAGATCGGAAGAGACCTTGAGCGGGACTCCTTCCAGGACACTGCTGCAATGTGATCGCACCCAGGATCAGATGTGTCATGTGTATTCAGAGAGCTAGAGGCCGACGCCAGTGACGTGCCGCTTTACGAGTGGTCACGATGATTGACCGAGAGATGAACAGAGAAGTGCCAGAACGGAATCGTCCCCGTTAGCATACTTGACAGGGCCGATGAGCCGATGGATTGCGAGATTGGTAATCCACAGAGAAGATAAGGACCCAGAGACAAAGGACGCCAGACCGCGAGCAAGAGGCAAGTAGATATCTTGCGCTACTAGCATTGGATGCATCGACACCTTCTCGACTTTGAAGGAGGATATACCGATAACAGTATTTATGATTTGTGATTTTGTGATTCGATTATCACGTATCCGTCACTTTGGATTCCGGTATTTTGGGCGATTAATTCGCATGATTTAGTCTTGATGGCTGAGTTCCATGATATTTGTTTTCATGCACAATGGTTGCACCTACTGGGCATTTATATCTTGCACATAGTTATTACACTTGAGATGTGCTTTACACACCGTTGTGTTGATTTTTGATTTGTGCATAGTATTGCACTCGATATCGTTTTCGTGCCTCGGCTGCACCTACTTATGACTTCATGGATTTCATACAGTTGAGTTGATTTTGTGCATATGATACGCACACGATTTGATTCTTGCACTCGGTATAGCTTATATGTGCTTGTAGCGCATTGATATGTGTTTTGTGCACGCAGTTGCACACGTTTATGATTTTTACACCTTGGTACACTCGGTGTTGCTATTTACGCCTTTGAGTTTTTGTTTGGGTTTTGTGCACAGGATGCACCAGTTTTACATTTCGTGCGTTGTCGCACCAGTTTTATGTTTTGTGCGTTTAACGCACCAGATTTATATTTCGTACCTTTATTGCACCGGATTTATATTTTGTGCACTACGGTTGCACCTGACTTCGATTTGATGTCATTCCATATGCTGATTTTGATTTCATGCCTGTGTTGTGCATGCGATTTGACTTATGCCTTCGGCATCGTTTATATGCACACCTAGTGTTTAGATGTTGATTTCTTGCACTACATGCATTTGATTTGGATTTTCGCGCGTGTTGAGCGTATGATTTGAGATACAATTTTATTGCACACCAGATGCGCTAAATCGGGATTCTTCGTGCATGTCAAATGCACCTGATTTTGCTGTCAGGCACACACGTAGCCCATGACAGATGTTTTGATGCACACCCGTTGCACTTAGATGTTGTTTTGTGCACCTGTATGGCACATATATGGATTTTGGGTTTCCGTGCGCACCAGACGCACAGAGTATTCTTACATACATTCTTGGGATTGATTCCTTATGAAGCAGTACATTTTTTAATGATATTTGCTATGTGTTTTCATACTGGGCAGGACTAGTCAGAGGACAGTACCTGGATATATTTTGCATGCATTGAGAGTTATCGAAGGGATTTCCAAAAAGCGAGCTATAGTCTCAGTATATACCTATGTGTCTGATATGACATGAAACATTTAAAACAAGGAAACCCTTCTAAATTGTTTTCAAAACGGCGGGACGGGCATATTAAACAAAGGATATATATGTATATGAGTATTTTATTATAATGGACGTCCGCCACTGTGCAGTGTTATGCACATCGCACAGCGACTTAAAAAGATTTGGCATGCATTTACTTCAGCTAATTACATGTATAGTTTTGATATATATCATATTGGTTTTGTATTGGATTTGACATTTGTGTCTTTACCATAACTCCGATGATTGAGGGATGCTTGACGGAGTTTTGTTTTTGAGTTATCTGCTCATTACTTATGCGCAAGCATTGCGCTATGATGCGTTTTATGTATTGATGATTTCGGAGCCCCGATGACTTGGATTTCTTATTGAAATGTTTAGAATTTGGGGGTTTAAATTTAAATTCGGGGACTGAATTTTTTTAAGGGAGGAAGATTGTAACATTTCAAAATAATAAAATATTATTTTTGGGAATTTTTATAATTTAATATTATTTTATTGATTATTTTAATATTAAATTTATAATTAAATACCGATAAATGGGAAAAATTTTGAAAAAATTATGGAAAATTCTAAAATAATGTATTTTATGGAATTATGCCATTTTAAAGTTTTTATGAGCATTTATATGCTAATTTAGTGCTAATCGCGATTAAAAATCGCTAATCGGATTTTTGACTTTTTTGTGCAAAACATGCACATATCATTTTTGGACTTATGTTACATTTTTCCTACCATGGGTGTTTTTGGGTCTACTATTTGAGTGAGAAGAAAAAGAAAAGAAAAGAAAAGAAAAGGAAATGGTATCATGATGAAGAGAGAGAAAGACTAGGTCAACCTTCACCTTTTGAACCACACTCCCATCATTTCCCCATTTCCATTTCTCTCTCCCCCTTCAAAAAGTTGCTGCTGCTCCTGCCCCTTTTCCCTCTTCCTCCTCCCTCTTCAAGCCTAGATCCACCATGAATACAACCCCGAAACCCTATTTCGATTTCACAAAAAGTGTGCACAAGCTCACAAGGTTTAGAATGGACCAAGAAAGATGGTGTTTTGGCGCTGTTGAGGATTCATGAGGGTCTATTGAGGTACCCCCACGGCGATCCGAGACGATACAGAAGATGAAGGCGACATCGACACCGACACGCAGGATACAGGTGAGTAGATTATATCTACGGGGGAAGTCGGGTGGATGGCGTATAGCACCCCCGCAGTCCGAAGTTGGTATACTATATATGTATATATTATATATATGTGATAGCTTATAGTGTGTCATGGACATTGAGATTAGATGTACTATAGTTAGATTAGGGCGTAGAAGTAAACTACTATAGTTCCTAGTTGCGAACCCTAGAATAGGTTTACACTACACACACGCACAGGCTTATTGTTATACTTATACTGTATTAATGATGATAGTGGGTGACATTGGAGATGAGTCGATGAAATTGGGCATAGTGCCATGAGATCGGTGATATGATGTGATTCGTATTTGGGATATTACATGTGATCTTTAGCGGGCCTTTAGACGTGTGTTTCACACACGCACTTATATTTATATAGATGGTATCGATTTGTATTAGATTTAGATCAGTACCCCAGATCATGCGATATGATGATAAGGATACCAGATAATTGATGAGACAATTGTGATATTGACCCATACCCAGCTATTGGGATGCTGTACGACGATTTTCCCGTACGAGCTTTATATTAATGATAGATCCGCACTCATGACTCGAGGACATCATATGATATAGTGTATCGTACGTGATACTATTGAGGCGGGATCACCGACTATTATATATATATATATATATATATATATATATATATATCGACTCAGATGTAGGTGGTCTCCATACCCCTCCTACTTAGCTTATTTGTTAGGTCTGTAGATTACTTAGTAGACATTAGACTAAACCCGAGACATACCCATTTCAAAACTAACGAACCGGGAGTATTTTAAAGATAGGCAAAAAGGGATTCTACGGATAATTTCAAAAGGCGCATCTTTTCTTAAAAACACCGTAGCCCTTATTTTACTAAAAACCCCGATTCGTCTTATTTCAAAAAGCAAAACTGCATGACACTTACACATTGATATAGATTCCTCATTGTTGCGTTGATTACTTGATTCCGCATACTCATGTTATTTGCATCGCATTACTTGTGTTTATTGCTATATTACCATCATGCTGTTAGGACACCAGCACCATTATCGATGATGCGTACGTTCCACGTACACTGGTTGCCGGCTCACACACTTCATCATCGATAATTGCCATGTCACTACACTGTAGTACTATTGCATTCAGGATATGATCCCTTGCATTCATACCCGTGTACCTACATAGCGTACACTCATACTTATGCACATATTTATTGTACATTCATACTCGTGTACCTGTAGG
This sequence comes from Agapanthus africanus, assembly GCA_030015575.1. Classification (NCBI taxonomy): domain Eukaryota; kingdom Viridiplantae; phylum Streptophyta; class Magnoliopsida; order Asparagales; family Amaryllidaceae; genus Agapanthus; species Agapanthus africanus. Next base: position 407,089,941 of record CM057337.1, read on the forward strand.
GTTCCTAGGCACGCTAATGAAGTCTCACAAGGCATCAACCATGCCTATTTCAAATTTTACAAGTGCCGAGAAACCCTAATACGGATTCGTTGACTAGAGTTTAGGCGAAAAGTAAAGCTAGTTAACGACTTAACTAAAAGTGAGAAGCTACAACCTTTGTAGATCCGGTTCTCCACTTCCTTAGCTCCACGTAGACGTCCTCTTGCTGTCCAAGTCGGATCTCGGACTCTAGTATCGGCTTCATCGGGGAAATGAGCGGACTAGTCGTCGGATACGATGCCGAAGATGATCTACGTCGAGGTTACACAAGATCAAGCTCCAACTTCACCAAGTCATGAAACTTGTGAAGAAAACACCCTATACTACTTGGCAAGAGGTAGAGGGTGAAGAAATAGGAGGTGGGTTCATTTTAGAATTGGATTTCTCACACTTTTACTCAAGATGCCATTGATGGTGGCAAGTTTTCTTTCTTGAAGATGAAGAAGAAGAAGAAGATAGAATATGATAAGTATGTTTTAAATAGAAAAATAAAATGAATACTTATCATCTTCTAACTATGGTTATGTGTAGAGATTAGACCATGGTTATTTGGAATGGTTAGGGTTAAGCATGAAGACAAAATTGACACATTAGTCAAACCTTCATGAAGCTTCAACAAGCTTCATGTTAGAATGAAACCATTTTGTTTTCTTTTATTTATTTCTCAAAAAAGAATGGATAAATAAATAATTGAATACATCAAAACCCTAACCATTATCATAACCATGGTATAAGTCTTAACACAAAGCCAAAATACATGCATCATCAAACATGATATAATCATGTGCACAAAAGTATATCACATATACAACTTGTGAACATCAAGTGAGAAAATCCTTTTAAAGTGAACCAATACTAGTTAATGCAAAGTAATATATCAAATATATAATTATAAATTAAATCATTAAATCAACACTTGATTCAATGATCCGGTCATGTCGCACATAACCGACTAGTATCCAATGTATCGACTTATCGAATCAATCTTCGATTCGATAACTAGGTTATATCGCATATAACCAATCGAAACATTCATCGCGAGAATGAAATTGTTTAGTTGTATGTATGCCCTAGAGGCCAGTATTGTACAGATGATGTATATTATATTGGATGCTTGGACATATATAGAGATGACTTTCTTGCTCGATATGATAGTATGCTATCTGGTTACTCTTTATCTTAACGTGTACACTTGTCTCTTTAAACTGTCTTATAGTTACATGTTGATAAAGCCTTTAGGATGTGTACTTGACTACCTGGACTATGATGCAGATCATACTAGTGGGGACATGGTAGTCCATAGGTACATCCTTTAAGGTCCCTAGTCGTGGGTATATCGAGACGGGGCATCGATATACCAGAGTAGACTAGCGTATACGCTTCTCGACCCATGAGATGGGCGATGGATGATCCCATATCTATTGCTGTTTGACATCAGAGATGGTATACGGGTGCTCAGTGGAGACTGGGTACACTGGACGGACTCGCCGAGAACTCCCAGATGGTATTATACCTCACGTCAGATGGCAGTTCTCTGGTGACACTTGTACAGGTTAGTCTGTAGACCCGAGATCGTCATAGAGACTTGTGTGATTCCCACTGTGCTTTGATCTCCACCTTACCACGTCCATGAGGGCATGCAAAACGGTGGTCTTTGGGTACAGTCCCGAGTCACATGGAGGCAATGAGCGATAGGAGGGGTTTCGTCTCTTCCGGTATTGGGGGTTGATGTTGCGCTGTGCTCGATTGGCCGTAACAGGGAAGTCCCTGGCCAGGGCTGATCAGAGATTTGCTGGTAAGTGTTACCAGTAGTTTCTCAACCCGTTATGAGCCTCACATCGGCATGACTTATCGGTTATTGGGGTCTGATGTATACCACCCCTAGACTTGATATGCGACATATCAGACGAACAGACCGGACTGTACGGTAAGTGTTACTGGTTGGATTCACAGGAGTGTGAGCGGGCTAGCTCGTCGATCTTCTGATCGCTCAATACCCGGATGGCCGTTACGTTTAGCAGACCGCTTGCGGCTTGTGGGTGCTTGATATGATCATCATCTGCTACCGGCGTATTGACGAGTCTTTAGAGTCCTACACAGAGGTTTCCTGGCTCAAGCGAAACGAAATAGGAGCGCATATGAGATATGTGCGGGAGCGAGAATAATGCGTGTATGTGATACCGCATTTCATTCTCGCGATAAATGTTTCGATTGGTTATATTCGATATGACCTAGTTATCGAATCATTGATTCGATAAATCGATACATTGAATACTAGTCGGTTATGTGCGACATGACCGGATCATTGAATCAAATGTTGATTTAATGATTTAATGTACAATTATATATTTGATATATCACTTTGCATTAACTAGTATTGGTTCACTTTATACGGATTTTCTCACTTGATGTGCAAGATGTATATGTGATATACTTTTGTGCACATATATGTATCATGTTTGATGATACTTGATCATTTGGTTAAGTGTGAAGAATTAAACCATGGTTAAATGATAATTAGGGTTTTGCCTTATCATTTATTTATTCCTTTCTTTATTTATTTTATTGGATAAATGAAAATAAAATGGTTTGTTTTTGTCATGAAGCTTGTTGAAGCTTCATGAAGCTTTGACCAAAGAGACCATTTTGTCTTCATGCTTAACCCTAACCCATCCACTTACCATGGTTTATTCTCTACACTTAACCCTTGTTAGATTATGATAAGTATGAATTTTCTTTTCATTTTAAAAACACTTATCATAATACTTGCTTCATCTTCTCCTTCTTCTTCAAGATAGAAACCTTGATGCCATCAATGGCAACTTGAGTTCTAGTGAGAGAAATCCAATTCTAAAGTGAACCCACCTCCTATTTCTTCACCCTCTACCTCTTGCCAAGTTGTTTTGGGTATTTTCTTCACAAGTTTCACAACTTTGTGAAGTCGGAGCTTGAACTTGTGATGCCTCGACGTAGATCGTCTTTAACACGAAGCCGACGACCTAGCTCGCCCGTTTCTCCGATGAAGCCGACGAATGAGTTCGGGATTCATGATGGACAGCGAGAGGACACCCACGTGGAGCTAAGGAAGTGGAGAACCGGATCTACAAAGGTTGTAGCATCTAACTTTTAGTTAAGTAGTTAACTAGATTATCTTTTCGCCTAAACTTCTAGTCAACGATCCGTATTAGGGTTTCTCGGCACCCATAATTTTTGAAATTGGCATGGTTGATGCCTTGTGAGACTTCATTAGAGTGCCTACGAACCCTACAGTGGTATCGGAGCCTAGCTAGAGCCTTAGGCGAAGTCTAGATGGAGTTTGAAGTCCGAACGAACCCGAAACCCTAACCCGATAATGCTCTCTGGACTTTTTCCAAATTTGTGGTTTTTTGTCAATTAAAAATGCTTAAAAAATGCAGCAATGAAATCTAAGAATTACGGTGCAAAAAGTTTCCCATGAACAGTACTTTGTGCGGCGGAACCGCGGCAGAAGCCTAGCTTCTGCGGCGGTTCTGCGGCTCTTTGGTGACGTCAGCCCTAAGTGTTTGCATAGTAATTCCTGATTAATTATTCTGAGTTTTCTGGGAATTTTTAAATTGGCTCTTAAGTTGAGTGTTCTGGGGTTAAATTGGGAAACGATGTTTCGATCGGATTATCAAACCTTGTCTAAGTGTTTTTCCGGATAATTTTTGAATATGTTAAAAAAGTCCGACCGGATATAAATACCCAAGTCTTCCCCTGCCGGAATAATTCCAAGTGTTGGATTTTTCTGTGGTTTAAAGACGTTCTGAGTAGTGCAAGTAACGCGATGGTCCCTCTAGAAGACAACAAACCTTAACTCGATTATGTGACCGTCTTGAACTGCCCTTTGAACCTTCGGGTTTGGGGCAGTACGGCGTGCCACATGTGAGGCGTTGGCTTGACCCATCTACGGCTGGACCGTTGGTACTGAGGCATGAAGTGAATGTCTTTGAACTTATTTCATGTGTTGATCGGTGTCGGGAAAACTTGGGTGTTCGAATGTTCGATCGGAAAGTTTGATATATTCTATTTATCCGGAATTGGATACAATAATTGGAATTCACAAACAGTTATGAGATAACTGAATGAATGTTATAAATCTAGCAGTTTAGTCCCACATGATATTGAAAAGTGTTTTCGATAATGAGACTAAAATGCGGGATTTATATCTGTTAGGCATGTGATGTCTAAGTATTTCATGAGATTAGGCATGTGATGTCTAAAGAGCTTGCGGATTCCAACTGTTGTAGTTTTACACTTTCTTTTCTGTGACCGTAAGTGTAGTATGTTCATATCGCCGGTTTCGTTGCTATACGTCAACGACAATTGGGGTATGCATACTTACTTACGTTGATGACATGTGATGTTATGTGTTGCTGGATATGTTATATTGGATCGTCGTGTTTGAATAGCCGGGGGTTTTTATGTGAGATGAGTGTTATTCATTTTCATTCATGTAAAAACTTGTATGTAATATTCTTTTATTTGGGGCACTTCCAGGTTGCGGAAGCTGTCACCTTTTGTATATTATTTACTTTTCTGCACTAGGATAGACCCAAGGAGGGGAGCACAAGTAACCGGGTTTTGGGGTCCAGTGGGAGACCAACTCGAGGAGTCGAGTCTGGGTCTCCTAACCCTAGAATTGGCAGGGTTGCTTGCCGCTCTCGTAGGGGTCTAGGGGTGTGGGATTGGCTATTCATCACGACCGTGGAATCCGTGTTTTATACTGGCTCGTATTGAAAACACGGACGTCCTAGTATATCCAATATTTCATATGTTTCTTCTGCTGCGATATCTGTGATGTGATCATGTGATGTTCTGTGATGGATACAGTATATAGTATATATGATATATTATATAGACGTTACTTATGTTTTGCATCCGCGCTAGCCCTGCCCCGCTCTGTCGTTAGTTACCTAACCTAACGGTGCATGAGGGGACATCGAGGCGAATGCGGATGGCATAAGTGTTCGTCGTATTTATCTGTGATGTTTAGGTACTTAAATGATGGGACTTCATTAATGTGATTAATGAAAGAAAGAAACCTAAGATGTTGCAGAATCAAATTTTAAATAAAATAGGTAGCTACAGTTCTTGCTTTGCATAGCGATATATATGATATATCCTGCACCTCATTCGACGAGGAAAGGACCGAGATCCCTTCACCGGGAGTGACTCCTTTAGCAATAACTGGCAGATGCTACACACTCGGTTTGTTTTTGATAGCTTCTATAGTTACTGCTTTGCACAGCGATATATATGATATATCCTGCACCTCATTCGACGAGGAAAGGGCCGACGATCCCTTCACCGGGAGTGACCCCTTTAGCAAAACTAGAAAAGCCTCAAAATCACTCCATTTCAAACCTTCATTTGATTCTACAACGATATCAAGTTCATTACGCAATAGGTTTTCAGAAAAACCTGTCGTAGCCCTCCGTCATTTCAGATAAGTACTAGTTAGTATTCGTGCTGCGGTTGTTTGGCATGCGTCAAGGCGTAGTGTACGGTAGCTAACTAGTGCTTATCTGCTAGCATACGATGCGATTGGATTAGAGTATTCGCACGGCGTTGTTTGGCATGCGTCAAGGGTCGTGCGGGTGGGTTTAATTCAATCAAGAAATGTACGGGTTGAACTTGACTAGCGGACTATGGGTTGTTTGGCATGCGTCAAGGTCATAGCACGCTAGGGGCAAAATATTATCGGGAATTTCAAGAGTTGAAATTTGCAATGAGATTGCATACCTTCTATGAGATAGTTGGATCCCGATACCCATTGCGAGTAAGAGTTAATCCTGTGAGAGTTTTACACATTGCAATTAGCTGATCAAGTAGGTGTCTAGAAAGGTGTCAACGAGGTTACGCCTCTGGAAAAACGAGGTTTACATTAATTAGGTTCGTGCGAAAGCACGGGGGACCTCCCTCAAAGTACCGACACTGGCCTGGCTGAAAGATTAGCGAACTTGTAGTGTGTAATTAATCCCAGCTAGTCTTTCCTTTTAGGGTTTGAAGGAAGATTTGATAAAAAGCAGTGGGAGCCATCCTGATTAGATAAGATAATAACCAATCTGATCTTGCACGAGCATACGCTAAAGTGTTTTCTTCTCTTTCTCTCCAGGTAGCGACCATTTCATGCCCTAATAAAGATAATAATATGGATGTATTGACCGAACCCGCATGTTATACTGTGCTGGGGAACGTTGGTTCCATTCTTTCCTATAAGAGTTATAGGACTGAACAGGATATAGGGGAATACCAGGATTCCCATGCCACCCGAATGAAGAAAGTACATGTTGATGCATTTTCTTCGGGTGTGTTCGTTACAGAGAACTGTTTGTCCATTTGCCCTACGTCCTGGGTATTAGATACCGGATCAGGATCCCATATATGTAATCAGTTACATGGGCTTAGGAAAGGTAGAAAACTTGGAGAAGGTGATAAAGACATTAGAGTTGGAAATGGTGCAATTGTTGCAGCTAAGACTGTCGGGGAATATCACCTTGAATTACCAACTGGTAATACATTGGTTCTGAACGAATGCTATTACATGCCGAACCTGATATGCAATATTATATCGGTTTCTTTATTGAGTAAAGAGGGATATAATTTTGTATTACAGGATAATGTTATGAACATTTTCCGTAACCAAAAGTTGGTTGGATCAGGCACGTTGTGCAATGGCATTTATGTTCTAAACCAATCACAGTTCTAAGCATAACAAACACACACAAGAGGAAGAGTTCAGAACTGAACGAATCCTTCTTGTGGCATTGTAGACTGGGTCACATCAATGTGACACGACTGGCGAAGTTGCATAAGGATGGATATTTAAATCCGTTTGAATTTTCATCTTATGACACTTGCCAGCCATGTCTCAAAGGAAAGATGACCAAAACTCCGTTTACGGGATACGGAGAAAGAGTTACTGAACTCTTAGGACTGATACATAGTGATGTATGCGGTCCTATGTCTACACATGCCAGGGATGGTTCTTTATACTTCATTACATTCACTGACGATCTCTCTAGATTCGGATATGTGTTCCTGATGAAACACAAATCAGAAGCTTTTGAGAAATTTAGAGAATATAAACAAGAAGTCGAGAACCAAACCGGAAAAAGTATTAAAATCCTTCGATCTGATCGAGGAGGAGAATACTTAAGCAATGAATTCCTGGACTTCCTAAAAGAGAATAGGATTCTCTCTCAGCTGACTCCTCCATATACACCACAGCACAACGGTGTATCAGAACGGAGGAACCGCACCCTATTGGATATGGTGCGCTCTATGATGAGTACAGCTGAGTTACCTATTTCCTTCTGGGGATATGCGCTTGAGACAGCCATGGACCTATTGAATAGAGTTCCTACCAAATCAGTGCCTACCACTCCATATGAGATATGGAAAGGGAAGAGACCACATCTTAATTATATTAAGATATGGGGTTGTCCAGCCTATGTCAAAAGACAAAATCCGGACAAACTCGAGGCAAGATCTGTCTTATGTAAGTTTGTAGGATATCCCAAAAATTCACAAGGGTATATCATCTACCACCCCGAGGAACAAAAGGTGTTTGTTTCTCGACATGCCACTTTCTTAGAAAAGAGTTTTCTTATGAAACAGACAAGTGGCATTGAGGTAGAACTGGAAGAGGTTCCAGCGACACAGACTACAACAGAAGATTTGGTTGAACCAGAGGATTCCGTAGTTCCCGATGAACCCCAGCCACTCCGCCGATCTAGTAGGGTTCCTCGCCAACCTAAGAGATACTACAGTTTTCTCATGGATGGTGGGAGCGAGGATTGCATCATGGAGGATGATGACCCAACTAGCTTCGAGCAGGCCATCACGAGTAGGGACTCAGTGAAATGGCTGGATGCTATGCGGTCCGAGATGGAATCCATGTACACCAACAAAGTATGGACTTTGGAAGTTGCTCCTGAAGGGGTAAAACCCATTGGGAGCAAGTGGATCTTCAAGAAAAAACTTGGTGTAGATGGGAAAGTGGAGACTTTCAAAGCTAGACTTGTAGCAAAAGGTTTTCGTCAAAGACCAGGTGTGGACTATGACGGGACCTTTTCTCCAGTGGCTATGCTTAAATCCATCCGGATCATGCTTGCCATCGCTGCGTATCATGACTACGAAATCTGGCAAATGGATGTTAAGACCGCCTTTCTAAATGGTGATTTAGAAGAGTGCGTGTACATGACTGAGCCAGAGGGCTTCGTAGACAGTGGGAGCAGCGGGAAGGTGTGCAAGCTGCTTAAATCCATTTATGGATTAAAGCAAGCATCGCGGAGTTGGAACATCTGCTTTGACGTCGTTATCAAAGAGTTTGATTTCGTCAAAAACCCAGATGAACATTGTATTTACAAGAAGGTGGCAGGGAGTAAGGTTGTCTTCCTCGTATTGTACGTGGACGACATACTCTTGATAGGAAATGATATTCCTATGCTGCAATCGGTCAAGCTCTTCTTATCACAAAGATTCTCGATGAAAGATCTTGGTGATGCCTCCTGCATATTGGGAATCAGGATCTATAGAGATAGATCCAAACGGATATTGGGATTGTCCCAATCCAGGTACATTGACACCATACTAAAAAGGTTTAGTATGGAAGAATCCAAGCGTGGGAACTTGCCCACGATCTCTGGACTCACTCTCTCCAAAGAGATGTCTCCCAAGACTGATTTGGAGAGAGCTCGCATGCAAGGGATACCCTATGCTTCGGCTGTAGGCTCTATCATGTATGCGATGCTATGTACCAGACCCGATGTAGCATACTCACTAAGTGTAGTCAGCAGGTATCAAGCTGATCCTGGAGAGAGTCACTGGACAGCTGTGAAGAGCATTCTTAAGTACTTACGAAGGACTAAAGAGATGCTCTTGGTGTATGGTAACGGAGAACTCCAAGTGGAGTCCTTTACCGATTCGAGCTTCCAGAGTGATAAGGACGACTCGAAGTCGCAGTCGGGCTTTGTCTTTACCCTTTACGGAGGGGAGGTTAGCTGGAAGAGTTCCAAGCAGGAAACCGTGGCAGACTCGACGATGGAGGCTGAATACATCGCTGCCAACGATGCTGCCAAAGAGGCTGTCTGGGTCAAGAAGTTCATTACTGAACTTGGAGTGATTCCATCCATTGAGCATCCAATACCTTTGTATTGCGATAACAATGGAGCGGTGGCTTTGGCCAAGGAACCTAGGTCCCATCAGCGATCCAGGCATATTCTGAGGCGGTATCACCTGATCCGGGAGATAGTTGATCGCCGGGAGATCGAGGTCAGGAGGGTTGACACGAAGAACAACACGGCGGATCCACTCACGAAGGCCATTCTCCAGATACAGTTTGAGAGACTCTTCGGGATGCTCGGTATGCGATACTACAGCAGTTGGCCCTAGTGTAAGTGGGAGATTGTTAGTTGTATGTATGCCCTAGAGGCCAGTATTGTACAGATGATGTATATTATATTGGATGCTTGGACATATATAGAGATGACTTTCTTGCTCGATATGATAGTATGCTATCTGGTTACTCTTTATCTTAACGTGTACACTTGTCTCTTTAAACTGTCTTATAGTTACATGTTGATAAAGCCCTTAGGATGCGTACTTGACTACCTGGACTATGATGCAGATCATACTAGTGGGGACATGGTAGTCCATAGGTACATCCTTTAAGGTCCCTAGTCGTGGGTATATCGAGACGGGGCATCGATATACCAGAGTAGACTAGCGTATACACTTCTCGACCCATGAGATGGGCGATGGATGATCCCATATCTATTGGTGTTTGACATGAGAGATGGTATACGGGTGCTCAGTGGAGACTGGGTACACTGGACGGACTCGCCGAGAACTCCCAGATGGTATTATACCTCACGTCAGATGGCAGTTCTCAGGTGACACTTGTACAGGTTAGTCTGTAGACCCGAGATCGTCATAGAGTCTTGTGTGATTCCCACTGTGCTTTGATCTCCACCTTACCACGTCCATGAGGGCGTGCAAAACGGTGGTCTTTGGGTACAGTCCCGAGTCACATGGAGGCAATGAGCGATAGGAGGGGTTTCGTCTCTCCCGGTATTGGGGGTTGATGTTGCGCTGTGCTCGATTGGCCGTAACAGGGAAGTCCCTGGCCAGGGCTGATCAGAGATTTGCTGGTAAGTGTTACCAGTAGTTTCTCGACCCGTTATGAGCCTCACATCGGCACGACTTATCGGTTATTGGGGTCTGACGTATACCACCCATAGACTTGATATGCGACATATCAGACGAACAGACCGGACTGTACGGTAAGTGTTACTGGTTGGATTCACAGGAGTGTGAGCGGGCTAGCTCGTCGATCTTCTGATCGCTCAATACCCGGATGTCCGTTACGTTTAGCAGACCGCTTGCGGCTTGTGGGTGCTTGATATGATCATCATCTGCTACCGGCGTATTGACGAGTCTTTAGAGTCCTACACAGAGGTTTCCTGGCTCAAGCGAAACGAAATAGGAGCGCATATGAGATATGTGCGGGAGCGAGAATAATGCGTGTATGTGATACCGCATTTCATTCTCGCGATAAATGTTTCGATTGGTTATATTCGATATGACCTAGTTATCGAATCATTGATTCGATAAAATCGATACATTGAATACTAGTCGGTTATGTGCGACATGACCGGATCATTGAATCAAATGTTGATTTAATGATTTAATGTATAATTATATATTTGATATATCACTTTGCATTAACTAGTATTGGTTCACTTTATACGGATTTTCTCACTTGATGTGCAAGATGTATATATGATATACTTTTGTGCACATATATGTATCATGTTTGATGATACTTGATCATTTGGTTAAGTGTGAAGAATTAAACCATGGTTAAATGATAATTAGGGTTTTGCCTTATCATTTATTTATTCCTTTCTTTATTTATTTTATTGGATAAATGAAAATAAAATGGTTTGTTTTTGTCATGAAGCTTGTTGAAGCTTCATGAAGCTTTGACCAAAGAGACCATTTTGTCTTCATGCTTAACCCTAACCCATCCACTTACCATGGTTTATTCTCTACACTTAACCCTTGTTAGATTATGATAAGTATGAATTTTCTTTTCATTTTAAAAAAACTTATCATAATACTAGCTTCATCTTCTCCTTCTTCTTCAAGATAGAAACCTTGATGCCATCAATGGCAACTTGAGTTCTAGTGAGAGAAATCCAATTCTAAAGTGAACCCACGTCCTATTTCTTCACCCTCTACCTCTTGCCAAGTTGTTTTGGGTGTTTTCTTCACAAGTTTCACAACTTTGTGAAGTCGGAGCTTGAACTTGTGATGCCTCGACGTAGATCGTCTTTGACACGAAGCCGACGACCTAGCTCGCCCGTTTCTCCGATGAAGCCGACGAATGAGTTCGGGATTCATGATGGACAGCGAGAGGGCACCCACGTGGAGCTAAGGAAGTGGAGAACCGGATCTACAAAGGTTGTAGCATCTAACTTTTAGTTAAGTAGTTAACTAGATTATCTTTTCGCCTAAACTTCTAGTCAACGATCCGTATTAGGGTTTCTCGGCACCCATAATTTTTGAAATTGGCATGGTTGATGCCTTGTGAGACTTCATTAGAGTGCCTAGGAACCCTACAGAAATACGGTATCACATACACGCATCATTCTCGGTCCCGCACATATCTCATATGCGCCCCTATTTCGTTTCGCTTGAGCCAGGAAACCTCTGTGTAGGACTCTAAAGACTCGTCAATACGCCGGCAGCAGATGATGATCATATCAATCACCCACAAGCCGCAAGCGGTCTGCTAAACATAACGGCCACCCGGGTATTGAGCGATCAGAAGATCGACGAGCTAGCCCGCTCACACTCCTGTGAATCCAACCAGTAACACTTACCGTACAGTCCGGTCTGTTCGTCTGATATGTCGCATATCAAGTCTAGGGGTGGTAAACGTCAGACCCCAATAACCGATAAATCGTGCCGATGTGAGGCTTATAACGGGTCAAGAAACTACTGGTAACACTTACCAGTAAATCTCTGATCAGCCCTGGCCAGGGACTTCCCTGTTACGGCCAATCGAGCACAGCGCAACATCAACCCCCAATACCGGGAGAGACGAAACCCCTCTTATCGCTCATTGCCTCCATGTGACTCGGGACTGTACCCAAAAACCACCGTTTTGCACGCCCTCATGGACGTGGTAAGGTGGAGATCAAAGCACAGTGGGAATCACACAAGACTCTATGACGATCTCGGGTCTACAGACTAACCTGTACAAGTGTCACCTGAGAACTGCCATCTGACGTGAGGTATAATACCATCTGGGAGTTCTCGGCGAGTCCGTCCAGTGTACCCAGTCTCCACTGAGCACCCGTATACCATCTCTGATGTCAAACACCAATGGATATGGGATCATCCATCGCCCATCTCATGGGTCGAGAAGCGTATACGCTAGTCTACACTGGTATATCGATGCCCCGTCTCGATATACCCATGACTAGGGACCTTGAAGGATGTACCTATGGACTACCATGTCCCCACTAGTATGATCTGCATCATAGTCCAGGTAGTCAAGTACACATCCTAAGGGCTTTACCAACATGTAACTATAAGACAGTTTAAAGAGACAAGTGTACATGTTAAGATAAAGAGCAACCAGATAGCATACTATCATATCGAGCAAGAAAGTCATCTCTATATATGTCGAAGCATCCAATATAATATACATCATCTGTACAATACTGGCCTCTAGGGCATACATACAACTAACAATCTCCCACTTGCACTAGGGCCAGCTGCTGTAGTATCGCATACCGAGCATCCCGAAGAGTCTCTCAAACTGTATCTGGGGAATGGCCTTCGTGAGTGGATCCGCCGTGTTGTTCTTCGTGTCAACCCTCCTGACCTCGATCTCCCGGCGATCAACTATCTCCCGGATCAGGTGATACCGCCTCAGAATATGCCTGGATCGCTGATGGGATCTGGGTTCCTTGGCCAAAGCCACCGCTCCATTGTTATCACAATACAAAGGTATTGGATGCTCAATGTATGGAACCACTCCAAGTTCAGTAATGAACTTCTTGATCCAGACAGCCTCTTTAGCAGCATCGTTGGCAGCGATGTATTCAGCCTCCATCGTTGAGTCTGCCACGGTTTCCTGCTTGGAACTCTTCCAGCTAACCGCCCCTCCATAAAGGGTAAAGACAAATCCCGACTGCGACTTAGAGTCGTCCTTATCACTCTGGAAGCTCGAATCGGTAAAGGACTCCACTTGGAGTTCTCCGTTACCATACACCAAGAGCATCTCTTTAGTCCTTCGTAAGTACTTGAGAATGCTCTTCATAGCTGTCCAGTGACTCTCTCCAGGACCAGCTTGATACCTGCTCACTACATTTAGTGAGTATGCTACATCGGGTCTGGTACATAGCATCGCGTACATGATAGAGCCTACAGCCGAAGCATAGGGTATCCCTTGCATGCGAGCTCTCTCCAAATCAGTCTTGGGAGACATCTCTTTAGAGAGAGTGACTCCAGAGATCGTGGGCAAGTTCCCACGCTTGGATTCCTCCATACTAAACCTCTTTAGTATGGTGTCAATGTACCTGGATTGGGACAATCCCAATATCCTTTTGGATCTATCTCTATAGATCCTAATTCCCAATATGCAGGAGGCATCACCAAGATCTTTCATTGAGAATCTTTGTGACAAGAATAGCTTGACCGATTGCAGCATAGGAATATCATTTTCTATCAAGAGTATGTCGTCCACGTACAATACGAGTAAGACAACCTTACTCTCTGCTACCTTCTTGTAGATACAAGGTTCATCTGGGTTTTTGACGAAATCAAACTCTTTGATAACGACGTCAAAGCAGATGTTCCAACTCCGCGATGCTTGCTTTAATCCATAAATGGATTTAAGCAGTTTGCACACCTTCCCGCTGCTCCCACTGTCTACGAAGCCCTCTGGCTGAGTCATGTACACGCACTCTTCTAAATCACCATTTAGAAAGGCGGTCTTAACATCCATTTGCCAGATTTCGTAGTCATGATATGCAGTGATGGCAAGCATGATCCGGATGGATTTAAGCATAGCTACTGGAGAAAAGGTTTCGTCATAGTCCACACCTGGTCTTTGACGAAAACCTTTCGCAACAAGTCTAGCTTTGAAAGTCTCCACTTTCCCATCTACACCAAGTTTTTTCTTGAAGATCCACTTGCTCCCGATGGGTTTTACCCCTTCAGGAGCAACTTCCAAAGTCCATACTTTGTTGGTGTACATGGATTCCATCTCAGACCGCATAGCATCCAGCCATTTCACTGAGTCACTACTCGTGATGGCCTGCTCGAAGCTATTTGGGTCATCATCCTCCATGATGCAATCCTCGCTCCCACCATCCATGAGAAAACTGTAGTATCTCTCAGGTGGGCGAGGAACCCTACTAGATCGGCGGAGAGGCTGAGGTTCATTTGGAGCTACTGAATCTTCTGGTTCCACTAAATCTTCAGTTACGGTTTGTGTATCTGGAACCTCTTCCAGCTCTACCACTTTGCCACTAATTTCTTTTTCAAGGAATTCCTTTTCTAAAAAGGTGGCATGTTGAGCAACAAACACTTTTTGTTCCTCACTGTGGTAGAAAAAATACCCATATGAGTTCTTTGGATATCCCACAAACTTGCAAAGAACTGACCGTGCCTCGAGCTTGTCCGGATTTTGTCTTTTGACATAGGCTGGACAACCCCATATCTTAACTCGTTTAAGATATGGCCTCTTTCCACTCCATATCTCATATGGTGTGGTAGGTACAGATTTAGTTGGAACTTGATTCAATAGGTATGCTGCTGTCTCCAGCGCATATCCCCATAAGGAAATAGGTAACTCAGCTGTGCTCATCATAGAGCGCACCATATCTAATAGGGTGCGATTCCTCCGTTCTGATACACCGTTGTGCTGTGGTGTATATGGGGGAGTCAGCTGAGAGAGAATCCCATTCTCTTTTAGGAACTCCAGGAATTCATTGCTCAAGTATTCACCTCCTCGATCAGATCGAAGGATTTTAATACTTTTTCCGGTTTGGTTTTCAACTTCTTGTTTATATTCTCTAAATTTCTCAAAAGCTTCTGATTTGTGTTTCATCAGGAACACATACCCGAATCTAGAGAGATCGTCAGTGAATGTAATGAAGTACGAAGAACCATCCCTGGCATGTGTAGACATGGGACCGCATACATCACTATGTATCAGTCCCAAGAGTTCGGTAACTCTTTCTCCGTGTCCCGTAAACGGAGTTTTGGTCATCTTGCCTTTGAGACATGACTGGCAAGTGTCATAAGATAAAAATTTGAACGGTTTCAAATATCCATCCTTATGTAACTTAGCCAGTCGTGTCGCATTGATGTGACCCAGTCTACAATGCCACAAGAAGGATTCGTTCAGTTCAGAACTCTTCCTCTTGTGTGTGTTTGTTATGCTCAGAACTGTTGATTTATTTAGAACATAAATGCCATTGCACAACGTGCCTGATCCAACCAACTTTTGGTTACGGAAAATGTTCATAACATTATCCTGTAATACAAAATTATATCCCTCTTTACTCAACAAAGAAACCGATATAATGTTGCATATCAGGTTCGGCATGTAATAGCATTCGTTCAGAACCAATGTATTACCAGTTGGTAATGAAAGGTGATATTCCTCGACAGTCTTAGCTGCAACAATTGCACCATTTCCAACTCTAATGTCTTTATCACCTTCTCCAAGTTCTCTACTTTTCTTGAGCCCATGTAACTGATTACATATATGGGATCCTGACCCGGTATCTAATACCCAGGACGCAGAGTAAATGGAGAAACAGTTCTCTGTAACGAACACACCCGAAGAAAATGCATCATCATGTACTTTCTTCATTCGGGTGGCTTGGGAATCCTGGTATTCCCCTATGTCCTGTTCATTCCTATAACTCTTATAAGAAAGAACGGAACCAACGTTCCCCAGCACAGTATAACATGCGGGTTCGGTCAATACATCCATATTATTATCTTTATTAGGGCATGAAATGGTCGCTACCTGGAGAGAGAGAGAAGAAAACAGTTTAGCGTATGCTCTTGCAAGATTAGATTGGTTATTATCTTATCTAATCAGGATGGCTCCCACTGGTTTTTATCAAATCTTCCTTCAAACCCTAAAAGGAAAGACTAGCCGGGATTAATTACACCCTACAACTTCGCCAATCTTTCAGCCAGGCCAGTGTCGGTACTTTGAGGGAGGTTCCCCGTGCTTTCGCACGGACCTAATTAAAGTAAACCTCGTTTTCCCAGAGGCGTAACCCCGTTGACACCTTTCTAGACACCTACTTGATCGGCTAATTGCAATGTGTAAAACTCTCCCAGGAGTAACTCTTACTCGCAATGGGTATCGGGATCCAACTATCTCATAGAAGGTATGCAATCTCATTGCAAATTTCAACACTTGAAATTCTCGATAATGTTTTTGCCCCAAACGATCTATGACCTTGACAAGGTCAACAAACCATAGACCGTAAGTCAAGTTCAACCCGTCATTTCTTGATTGAATCAAACCCACCCGCACGACCCTTGACAAGGTTAACAAGGCCGTACGACTACCCTAATCCAATCTGCATCATATGCATAAACAGATAAATACTGGTCAGCTACCGCACACTGCGCCTTGACAAGGTCAACAAACGCAGCACGAATACTAAACAGGACTTATCTGAAACGACGGAGGGCTACGACAGGTTTTTCTTGTAGGGTTCCTAGGCACACTAATGAAGTCTCACAAGTGATCAAACATGCACAAATCAAAAAATTCCTTGTGCCTACAAACCCTAATACGGATCGTTAACTAGATATATAGGCGAAGCAAGCATGTAATCGAATTAAATGCTAAGGGAAAGTGACTACAACCTTTGTAGATCCGGTCCACCAGTTCCTAGGCTCCGCGATGATCTCCCTCCGCTGTCCAAATCGAACCCTTGACTCTAGCATTGGCATCATCGAAGAATGGGCAGGCTTGATCGTCGGTTCGATGCCGAAGATGATCTACGTCGAGGCATCATAAGAACAAGCTCCAACTTCACCAAGCCTTGAGAACTTGTGAAGGAAACACCCTATACAACTTGGCAAGAGGTAGAGGATGAAGAAATAGGAAGTGGGTAGACTTTAGATTTGGATTTCTCACTCATTTTGGCTAGTTGCCATTGATGGTGCAAGCTTTCTTCAAGTTGAAGATGAAGAAGAAGATGATAAAGAATTATGATAAGTGTTATTTAAAAATAAAAACAATATGATACTTATCATGTCAACAACCATGGTTTAGTGTAGAGAATCAACTAAGGTTAGTAGAATGGTTAGGTTTAGGAGATGAAGACAAAATGGTCATTAGGTCAAAGATGCTTGAAGCATCCAAAAGAAACCATTTTGTTTTCTTTACCTTTTAAAAATAAATAGATAAATGAATAAGTAAATAAAAGAAACCCTAACCATTCATATAACCATGGTCAATTCTTTACACAAACCCAAGCTTGCATGTATCATCAAACATGATACAATCTTGTGCACAAAAGTATATCTCATATACAACTTGTGCAAATCAAGTGAGTAAATCCATTTAAAGTGAACCAATACTAGTTAATGCAAAGTAATATATCAAATATATAATTATACATTAAATCATTAAATCAACACTTGATTCAATGATCCGGTCATATCGCATATAACCGGCTAGTATCCAATGTATCGGCTTATCGAATCAATCCTTGATTCGATAACTAGGTTATATCGCATACAACCATTCGACACATTCATCGCGAGAATGAAATACGGTAACACATACACGCATTATTCTCGGTCCCGCACATATCTCATATGCGCTCCTATTTCGTTTCGCTTGAGCCAGGAAACCTCTGTGTAGGACTCTAAAGTCTCGTCAATATGCCGGCAGCAGATGATGATCATATCAAACACCCACAAGCCGCAAGCGGTCTGCTAAACGTAACGGCCACCCGGGTATTGAGCGATCAGAAGATCGACGAGCTAGCCCGCTCACACTCCTGTGAATCCAACCAGTAACACTTACCGTACAGTCCGGTCTGTTCGTCTGATATGTCGCATATCTTGCCTAGGGGTGGTAAACGTCAAAGCCCAATAGCTCGATAAGTCATGCTGACGTGAAGTCCATGACATGTGTGAAACTACTGATAACACTTACCAGTAGGTCACTGCAACCCTGGCCAGGGATTTCCTGTTATGGCCAGTCGAGCATAGCGCAACATCAACCCCCAATACCGGGAGAGACGAATCCCCTCCTATCGCTCATTGCCTCCATGTGAATCGGGATTGTACCCAAAAACCACCTGTTTGCACGACTCAGTAGAGCCGTGGTAGGGTGGAAATCAAAGCACAGTGGGAGACACACAAGACTCTATGATGATCTCGGGTCAACAGACTAAGCTGTACCAGTGTCACCAGAGAACTGCCATCTGACGTGAGGTATAATACCATCTGGGAGTTCTCGGCGAGTCCGTTCAGTGTACCCAGTCTCCACTGAGCACCCGTATACCATCTCTGATGTCAAACACCAATGGATATGGGATCATCCATCGCCCATCACATGGGTTGAGAAGATACACGCTAGTCTACTCTGGAATATCGATGCCCCGTCTCGATATTCCCACGACTAGGAACAATGAAGGATGTAGTCATTGACTACCCAGGCCCTAATAGTATGATCTGCATCATAGTCCTGGAAGTCGAGTACTAATCCTAAGGGCTTTATCAACATGTAATCAGAGAGACAGAATGTATACACGTTAAGATAAAGAGCAACCAGATAGCGTACTATCATATCGAGCAAGAAAGTCCAACCTATATATGTCCCAGCATCCACTACAATATACATCCAATGTACAGTAATGGCCTCTAGGGCATACATATAACTAACAATCTCCTACTTGCACTAGGGCCATCTGTAGCAGTGGTTGCAGTATCTAATACTCAACCATCCCATAGGAGTCTCTCTTTGGGAAAAGGCCTTCGTGAGTGGATCCGCCGTGTTGTCCTCTGAGTCTACTCTCCTAACCTCGATCACCCTGGAGATCAACTATCTCCATGATCAGGTGATGCTTCCTCAGAATATGTTTGGGTCACTGATGGGACCAGGGTTCCAGGGCCAAAGCCACATTTCCATTGTCACACAATGGCAGGAACCTAGTTCATCTTATGAAGCAATATACACCCAAACTGCCTCTTTGGAAGTATCTTTAATAGCGATGTTACCAGCCTTTATCGTCTAGTTTGTCACGGTATCTAGCTTGGAAATCTTCCAACATACCGTCCCTTTACCGAGGGTAAAGACAATGCCTGCGACTGACATTCAGTCGTCCTTATCACTTTGGAACCCTTCCAGTGATTCTCCCCAGGATCGATTGATACCATCTCACTACAACTAATGAGTATCCTAACATCCAATTAAATCTATCTCATATATCCAAAGCTTAGGATTTAGTATGTATCACTTTGATCCTATATGGAAAATCATTGTGATAAGCGGAGATTGATCGAGCGTAGCATAGGAAACTCCTTCCCTAACAAGAGTATGTCATCCACGTACTCTATGAGGATCGTCATCATACTCCCTACTACCTTTTTGTTTATATAAGGTTCATCTACCATTTTGATGATGTCAACTTCTTTGACTAATCCATCAAAACAGATGTTCCAACTCCGCGATGCTTGCTTTATCTTATAAATCATCTTGCACACGTTTCCGCTGCTCCCACGGTCTATGAGGCCCTCTGGCTGTGTTCTTATAGACGTTCTTTTCTAAATCAATATTTAGAAAAGTAGTCATGGCACCCAACCACCAGATATCGTAGTCATGGTATGTAGCCGTGGCAAGTAGGATCTGGATGGACTTAAACATAGTCCCTGGAAAAGGTTTCATCATTATACGTGCCTGGTTGATGACGAAAAACTTTAACAAGTCTAGCTTTGAAAGTCTCAACTTTTCCATGTACACCAAGTAGTCTTCTCAAGATATACTTGCTCCTGATGGGGATTTAACCCTTCAGATATAGCAACCAAAGTCCATACTTTGTTGGTGTATAAGGATTCCATCTTAGATCACTAAGCATCCAGCCATTCTTACAGAGTCCCTACTCTCGATGGCCTGCTCGAAACTGGTTGGGTCATCATCTCATGATGCAATCCTCGCTCCCACTGTCATCGAGAAACCGAGGTATCTCTCAGGCAGGCGAGGAACCCTACCAGATCGGCGGAGTGGCTGAGGTTCGTCGGGGACTATAAAATCCTTTGGTTTTGTCAAATCTTCAGCTGTAGTTTCGAAAAGCTGGAACCTTTCCAGTTCTACAGAACTGACCTTGCCTCAATCTTGTCCGGATTTTGCTTTTGACATAGGCCGGACAATCCCAAATCTTAACTTACTTAAGAGACAGGATCTTCCCACACCATATCTCATATGGAGTGGTAGGCACTGATTTGATTCGAACCTAATTCAATAGGTATGCAGCTTCTCAAGCGCATAACTCCCAAAAGGAAATAGGTAACTCAGTAATACTCATCATAGAGCACACGATATCTAATATTGTGTGATTGCTCCGCCCCGATACACCGTTGTGCTGTGGTGTATTCAGAGGAGTGATACTGAGAGAGAATCTCATTTTCCTTTAGAATAGTCCAAGGATTCCATGCACAAGTATTCTCCTTCCTGATCTCATCATAGGACATAATACTTATACCCGTATATTGGTTCTCTACTTCCTACTTATATTCTGTGAATACCTCAAAAGGTTCGGACTTATATTTCAACAGGAATATATGACTGAATCTTGAGAGATTATCAGAGAATATAATGAAGTATAAAGAACCAGTCTTGGCATGTGTAGACAGGAGACCTTACATACATCATCATGCATCAGTCCCAAGAGTTTACTAACTCTTTCTCAGTTTCCAGTAAACAGAGCTGGTGTCATTATATCTTTGTGACATGACTGGCAAGTTTCACAAGATGTAAATTCAAACTGATTTAAATATGCATCTAAATGTAACTTCAGCTAGTCGGGTCGCATTGATATGACCTAGTCTACAAAACCTCAAGAAGAATTCGTTCATTTCTGAACTCTTCCTCTTGTGTGTGTTCTGAATACTAAGAACTGTAGTTTGATTTAGAATGTCAATGCTTTTAGATAACGTGCCTGAACCGATCAACTTTTGATATAGGAAATGTTCAAAACATTATCCAACAATACAAAATTTTATCATTTCTTTACTTGTAAAGAGAGTGATATGATTTTGTATAACAGGTTCGGTATCTAATAACATTCGTTCAGAATCAATGTATTGGTAATACAGGGTGACAGTGACCAACAGACTTGGCTGCAACACTTGCCCCGTTTTCTGTCTCATGAAACTTATCACCCGTTCTCAGTTTTTCTACCCTTTTGTAGCCCTATGTAACAGATTACATATCTGGGATCCTGATCCGGTATCAGATACCCAGGATGCGGAGGATACTGAGAAACAGTTCTTTGTAATGAACACACCCGAAGATGATGCATCATATGCATTTTCTTCATTTGGGCGGCATAGGAATTCTGGTATTCCCTTATTTCCTGCTCTGTCTTATAACAATTATAAGTTGGAGCGGGACCAACGTTCCCCAGCTCAGTATAACAAGCGGGTTCGGTCAATACATCCATTTTATTATCTTGATTAAGGCGTGATATGGTCGCTACAAGGAGAGAGAGAAGAAAACACTCTGCGTGCGCTCTTGCAAGATCAGATTGGTTATATATTTTATCTAACCAGGATGGCTCCCACTGTTTTTATCAAATCTTCCTTCAAACCTTAAAAGGAATGACTAGCCGGGATTAATTACACTCTACAAGTTCGCCAATCTTTCAGCCAGGCCAGTGTCGGTACTTTGAGGGAGGTTCCCCATGCTTTCGCACGGACCTAATTACAGTAAACCTCGTTTTCCCAGAGGCGTAACCCCGTTGACACCTTTCTAGACACCTACTTGATCGGCTAATTGCAAAGTGCAAAACTCTCCCAGGAGTAACAATTACTCGCAGTGGGTATCGGGATCCAACTATCATATAGAAGGTATGCAATCTCATTGCAAATTTCAACACTTGAAACTCCCGATAAAGGTTTTTACCACTAGCACCTATGACCTTAACTATGGTCAACAAATCATAAGTGCTAGTCAAGTTCTACCCGTTATTTCGTGATTAATTAGACCCACCCACATGACCCTTAACTAAGGTCAACAAAGTCACGCGACTGTCCTAACTAATCGCATCATATGCGGTGTAGGAAGACATCACTTAGCTACCGTACACTGTGCCTTGACTATGGTCAACAAACACAGCACGAATACTAAGTACTCTACTTCCTAAAATGACGGAGGGTTGCGAATGGTTTTTATGAAAACCTTTAACGCTTTGAACTTGATCTCATTGCGGAATCAAATGGTTTTTTAAATGGAATGTTTTTCGAAGCTTTTCTAGTTTTGCTAAAGGGGTCACTCCCGGTGAAGGGATCGTCGGCCCTTTCCTCGTCGAATGAGGTGCGGGATATATCATATATATCACTGTGCAAAGCGGAAACTATAGAAGCAATCAAAAGACAAACCGAGTGATGTAGCATCTGCCAGTTATTGCTAAAGGAGTCACTCCCGGTGAAGGGATCTCGGTCGTTTCCCTATCGAATAAGGTGAAGGATGTTCTACAAGGAACACCACGATGCAAAGCAAGAACTGTAGCTACCTGTTTTTATTTTGAAATTCGATTCCACAACATCAATTAGGTTTATTTTCTTTCATTAATCTCATTAATGAATATCCCATCATTTAAATTACCTAAACATCACAGATAGATATGACATACACTTATGCCATCCGCATTCGCCTCGATGTCCCCTCGTGCACCGTTAGGTTAGGTAACTAACGGCAGAGCGGGGCAGGGCTAGCGCGGGTGTAAAACATAAGTAACGTCTATATAATATATCATATATACTATAATATCTGTCACAGAACATCATATGATCACATCACAGATAAATCACAGCAGAAGAAACATATGAAATATTGGATATACTAGGACGTCCGTGTTTTCAATACGAGCCAGTATAAAACACGGATTCCACAGTCGTGATGAATAGCCAATCCCACACCCCTAGACCCCTACGAGAGCGGCAAGCAACCCTACCAATTCTAGGGTTAGGAGACCCGGACTCGACTCCTCGAGTTGGTCTCCCTCTGGACCCCAGAACCCGGTTACTTGTGCTCCCCTCCTTGGGTCTATCCAAGTGCAGAAAAGTAAATAATATACATCAACGGTGACATCTTCCGCAACCTGGAAGTGCCCCAATAAAAGAATATTACATACAAGTTTTTACATGAATGAAAATGAAAAACACTCATCTCACATAAAAACCCCCGGCTATTCAAATACGACGATCCAATATAACATATCCAGCAACACATAACATCACATGTCATCAACGTAAGTAAATATGCGCATCCCAATTGTCGTTGACATATAGCAACGAAACCGGCGATATCACATATTACACTTACGGTCACAGAAAAGAAAGTGTAAAACTACAACAGTTGGAATCCGCAACCTCTTTAGACACCACATGCCTAATCAAATGAATTACTTAGACATCGCATGCCTAACAATTATAAACCCCGCATTTTAGTCTCGTTATCGAAAACACTTTTCAATATCAAGTCGGGCAATTCAACAAGATTCCCGAAAAACTGATCGAATGCTCGTCGCAAACTTTAGTAGGCGGCCGCACCCCTGATACCGTCGACGAAGTGCACCAAGGCGGAACACTGCTGCCGCGAGCACCCGGACGGATGCTTTCGGCGACGGGGTTCTCCTACAGTCACTTGGTCGGGGCTATGGGGTGAGGCTGTCTATTAAGTTTACCCGGCGAGTATCCGCGTACGCTACGTGATTGCAACGGACTTTTGATCACATCAAAATTCCGTGGCAACCGATCAAGTGAGACTAAACTGCTATGTTTATAACATTCATCCAGTCATCTTATAACTATTTGCGAATTCCAAGTATTGTATCACATTCCGGATAAATAGAAAATGCTAAACTTTTCGATCGAACAATCGAACACCCAAGTTTTCCCGATACAGCTCAACACATGAAATAAGTCTAACAACATTCAGTTCGTGCCTCAGTACCAACGGTCCAGTCGTAGAAGGGTCAAGCCAACGCCTCACATGTGGCACGCCGTACTGCCCCAAACCCGAAGGTTCAAAGGGCAGTTCAAGACGGTCACATAATCGAGTTAAGGTTTGTTGTCTTCTAGAGGGTCCATCGCGTTACTTGCACTACTTAGAACGTCGTTAAACTACGGAAAAATCCAACAATTGGAAATTTCCCGGCAGGGAAAAATTGGGTATTTATATCCGGTCGAACTTTTTAACATATTCTAAAA
Organism: Agapanthus africanus; assembly: GCA_030015575.1. Classification (NCBI taxonomy): domain Eukaryota; kingdom Viridiplantae; phylum Streptophyta; class Magnoliopsida; order Asparagales; family Amaryllidaceae; genus Agapanthus; species Agapanthus africanus. Next base: position 407,114,505 of record CM057337.1, read on the forward strand.
ATACCCGGAAAAGCACACCGACAAAATTAGACAGTCCGATCGAATACACCGAGTCCCCAATACAACTCAGAAAATACAACTCTGGAACAAATATTAAAAGCATCCAGAACACACAAGAAACACCAACAGAAACAACTGAAGAAAACTCACAGCCTGATCATCACAGACGGCCGCGGAACCGCCGCAAAACGGGGGTCAACGCCGCGGTTCCGCGGTCGTACTGTAGAATTAGGCTGTCGTTTTCTGCAGTTTTTCTTAGAATTTCCTGCACATTTCTCTGCATATTTTTAATTCTAAAAAATCCACAAATTCAGAAAAAGTCCAGAGAGCAATATTAGGGTTTGGGTTTTGATTCGATCGGAGTTCTAATTCCGTCTAGACTTCGCCTAAGGCTCTAGCTAGGCTCTGATACCACTGTAGGGTTCCTAGGCACACTAATGAAGTCTCACAAGTGATCAAACATTCACAAATCAAAAAATTCCTTGTGCCTACAAACCCTAATACGGATCGTTAACTAGATATATAGGCGAAGCAAGCATGTAATCGAATTAAATGCTAAGGGAAAGTGACTACAACCTTTGTAGATCCGGTCCACCAGTTCCTAGGCTCCGCGATGATCTCCCTCCGCTGTCCAAATCGAACCCTTGACTCTAGCATTGGCATCATCGAAGAATGGGCGGGCTCGTCGGTTCGATGCGGAAGATGATCTACGTCGAGGCATCACAAGAACAAGCTCCAACTTCACCAAGCCTTGAGAACTTGTGAAGGAAACACCCTATACAACTTGGCAAGAGGTAGAGGATGAAGAAATAGGAAGTGGGTAGACTTTAGATTTGGATTTCTCACTCATTTTGGCTAGTTGCCATTGATGGTGCAAGCTTTCTTCAAGTTGAAGATGAAGAAGAAGATGATAAAGAATTATGATAAGTGTTATTTAAAAATAAAAACAATATGATACTTATCATGTCAACAACCATGGTTTAGTGTAGAGAATCAACTAAGGTTAGTAGAATGGTTAGGTTTAGGAGATGAAGACAAAATGGTCATTAGGTCAAAGATGCTTGAAGCATCCAAAAGAAACCATTTTGTTTTCTTTACCTTTTAAAAATAAATAGATAAATGAATAAGTAAATAAAAGAAACCCTAACCATTCATATAACCATGGTCAATTCTTTACACAAACCCAAGCTTGCATGTATCATCAAACATGATACAATCTTGTGCACAAAAGTATATCTCATATACAACTTGTGCAAATCAAGTGAGTAAATCCATTTAAAGTGAACCAATACTAGTTAATGCAAAGTAATATATCAAATATATAATTATACATTAAATCATTAAATCAACACTTGATTCAATGATCCGGTCATATCGCAAATAACCGGCTAGTATCCAATGTATCGGCTTATCGAATCAATCCTTGATTCGATAACTAGGATATATCGCATACAGCCATTCGACACATTCATCGCGAGAATGAAATACGGTAACACATACACGCATTATTCTCGGTCCCGCATATATCTCATATGCGCTCCTATTTCGTTTCGCTTGAGCCAGGAAACCTCTGTGTAGGACTCTAAAGACTCGTCAATACGCCGGCAGCAGATGATGATCATAGCAAACACCCACAAGCCGCAAGCGGTCTGCTAAACGTAACGGTCACCCGGGTATTGAGCGATCAGAAGATCGACGAGCAAGCCCGCTCACACTCCTGTGAATCCAACCAGTAACACTTACCATACAGTCCGGTCTGTTCGTCTGATATGTCGCATATCTTGCCTAGGGGTGGTAAACGTCAGACCCCAATAGCTCGATAAGTCATGCCGACGTGAAGTCCATGACATGTGTGAAACTACTGATAACACTTACCAGTAGGTCACTGCAACCCTGGCCAGGGATTTCCTGTTATGGCCAGTCGAGCATAGCGCAATATCAACCCCCAATACCGGGAGAGACGAATCCCCTCCTATCGCTCATTGCCTCCATGTGAATCGGGACTGTACCCAAAAACCACCTGTTTGCACGACTCAGTAGAGCCGTGGTAGGGTGGAAATCAAAGCACAGTGGGAGACATACAAGACTCTATGACGATCTCGGGTCAACAGACTAAGCTGTACCAGTGTCACCAGAGAACTGCCATCTGACGTGAGGTATAATACCATCTGGGAGTTCTCGGCGAGTCCGTTCAGTGTACCCAGTCTCCACTGAGCACCCGTATACCATCTCTGATGTCAAACACCAATGGATATGGGATCATCCATCGCCCATCACATGGGTCGAGAAGATACACGCTAGTCTACTCTGGAATATCGATGCCCCGTCTCGATATTCCCACGACTAGGAACAATGAAGGATGTACTCATTGACTACCCAGGCCCCAATAGTATGATCTGCATCATAGTCCTGGAAGTCGAGTACTAATCCTAAGGGCTTTATCAACATGTAATCAGAGAGACAGAAAGTATACACGTTAAGATAAAGAGAAACCAGATAGCGTACTATCATGTCGAGCAAGAAAGTCCTACCTATATATGTCCCAGCATCCACTACAATATACATCCAATGTACAGTAATGGCCTCTAGGGCATACATATAACTAACATTTCTGAAAACCTATTGCGTAATGAACTTGATATCGTTGTAGAATCGAATGAAGTTTTGATATGGAGTGATTTTGAGGCTTTTCTAGTTTTGCTAAAGGGGTCACTCCCGGTGAAAGGATCGTCGGCCCTTTCCTCGTCGAATGAGGTGCGGGATATATCATATATATCGCTGTGCAAAGTAAAACTCCAAAAGCAATCAAAAGCAAATCGAGTGTGTAGCATCTGCCAGTTATTGCTAAAGGAGTCACTCCCGGTGAAGGGATCTCGGTCTTTTCCTCATCGAATAAGGTGCTGGGTATATCATATATACCGCTATGTAAAGCAAAACCGTAGCTACCCTTTTTGTTTAAAATTTGATTCTACAACATCTTTTAGGTTTCTTTTCTTTCATTAATCACATTAATGAAGTCCCATCATTTAAGTCACCTAAACATCACAGATAAATACGACGTACACTTATGCCGTCCGCATTCGCCTCGATGTCCCCTCATGCACCGTTAGGTTAGGTGACTAACGACAGAGCAGGGCAGGGCTAGTGCGGGTGCAAAACATAAGTAACGTCTATATAATATATCATATATACTATATAGTGTATCCATCAGAACATATCAAATGATCACATCACAGATATCGCAGCAGAAAATATCATATGAAATATTGGATATACTAGGACGTCCGTGTTTTTAATACGAGCCAGCATAAAACACGGATTCCACGGTCGTGATGAATATCCAATCCCACACCTCTAGACCCCTACGAGAGCGGCAAGCAACCCTACCAATTCTAGGGTTAGGAGACCCAGACTCGACTCCTCGAGATGGTCTCCCACTGGACCCTAGAACCCGGTTACTTGTGCTCCCCTCCTTGGGTCTATCCTAATGCGGAAAAATAAATAATATACAAAAGGTGACATCTTCCGCAACCTGGAAGTGCCCCTAAGAAAAGAATATTACAAACAAGTTTTTACATGAATGAAAATGAAAAACACTCATCTCACATAAAAACCCCCGGCTATTCAAACACGACGATCCAATATAACATATCCAGCAACACATAACATCACATGTCATCAACGTAAGTAAATATGCGCATCCCAATTGTCGTTGGCATATAGCAACGAAACCGGCGATATCACATATTACACTTACGGTCACAGAAATGAAAGTGTAAAACTACAACAGTTGGAATCTGCAACCTCTTTAGACATCGCATGCCTAATCAAATGAAATACTTAGACATCACATGCCTAACAATTATAAACCCCACATTTTAGTCCCATTATCGAAAACTCTTTTCAATATCAAGTGAGACTAAACCGCTAGATTTATAACATTCATCAAGTTATCTCATAACTGTTTGTGAATTCCAATTATTGTATCCCATTCTGGATAAATAGAAAATATTAAACTTTCCGATCGAACGTTCGAACACCCAAGTTTTCCCGAAACCGTTCAACACATGAAATAAGTTCAAAGACATTCACTTCATGCCTCAGTACCAACGGTCCAGCCGTAGAAGGGTCAAGCCAACGCCTCACATGTGGCACGCCGTACTGCCCCAAACCCTAAGGTTCAAAGGGCAGTTCAAGACGGTCACATAATCAAGTTAAGGTTTGTTGTCTTCTAGAGGGACCATCATGTTACTTGCACTACTTAGAACGTCATTAAACAACGGAAAAGTCCAACAATTGGAAATTTCCCGGCAGGGGAAAGATTGGGTATTTACATCCGGTCGAACTTTTTAACATCTTCTAAAATTATCCGGAAAAACACATAGACAAAATTTGATAATCCGATCGAATTTTCGATTCCCAATACAACCCAAAATACTCAACTCTTGAGTAAATATTAAAAATTCCCAGAAAACTCAGCACCTGATAACTTGAATTACTGTGCAAATTTTGGAGGCTAATCTCATTAATTGGCCGCGGAACCGCCGCAGAAGCCAGGCTTCTGCCGCGGTTCCGCCGCTCTTTTGACATATCATGAAGTAATTTTTGCACCGTAATTCTTGTAATTCCCTGCTGAATTTTTTAAGCATTTTTAATCTGGAAAAAACCCAGTTTTAGAAAAAAGTCCAGAGAGCATTTTTAAATTAGGGTTTCGGTTCGATCAGACTTCAAACTCCGTCTACGCATCGCCTAAGGCTCTAGCTAGGCTCTGATACCACTGTAGGGTTCCTAGGCACGCTAATGAAGTCTCACAAGGCATCAACCATGCCTATTTCAAATTTTACAAGTGCCGAGAAACCCTAATACGGATTCGTTGACTAGAGTTTAGGCGAAAAGTAAAGCTAGTTAACGACTTAACTAAAAGTGAGAAGCTACAACCTTTGTAGATCCGGTTCTCCACTTCCTTAGCTCCACGTAGACGTCCTCTTGCTGTCCAAGTCGGATCTCGGACTCTAGCATCGGCTTCATCGGAGAAATGAGCGGACTAGTCGTCGGATACGATGCCGAAGATGATCTACGTCGAGGTTACACAAGATCAAGCTCCAACTTCACCAAGTCGTGAAACTTGTGAAGAAAACACCCTATACTACTTGGCAAGAGGTAGAGGGTGAAGAAATAGGAGGTGGGTTCACTTTAGAATTGGATTTCTCACACTTTTACTCAAGATGCCATTGATGGTGGCAAGTTTTCTTTCTTGAAGATGAAGAAGAAGAAGAAGATAGAATATGATAAGTATGTTTTAAATAGAAAAATAAAATGAATACTTATCATCTTCTAACTATGGTTATGTATAGAGATTAGACCATGGTTATTTAGAATGGTTAGGGTTAAGCATGAAGACAAAATGGTCACATTAGTCAAACCTTCATGAAGCTTCAACAAGCTTCATGTTAGAATGAAACCATTTTGTTTTCTTTTATTTATTTCTCAAAAAAGAATGGATAAATAAATAATTGAATAAATCAAAACCCTAACCATTATCATAACCATGGTATAAGTCTTAACACAAATCCAAAATACATGCATCATCAAACATGATACAATCATGTGCACAAAAGTATATCACATATACAACTTGTGAACATCAAGTGAGAAAATCCTTTTAAAGTGAACCAATACTAGTTAATGCAAAGTAATATATCAAATATATAATTATACATTAAATCATTAAATCAACACTTGATTCAATGATCCGGTCATGTCGCACATAACCGACTAGTATCCAATGTATCGACTTATCGAATCAATCTTCGATTCGATAACTAGGTTATATCGCATATAACCAATCGAAAAATTCATCGCGAGAATGAAATACGGTATCACATACACGCATCATTCTCGGTCCCGCACATATCTCATATGCGCCCCTATTTCGTTTCGCTTGAGCCAGGAAACCTCTGTGTAGGACTCTAAAGACTCGTCAATACGCCGGCAGCAGATGATGATCATATCAATTACCCACAAGCCGCAAGCGGTCTGCTAAACGTAACGGCTACCCAGGTATTGAGCGATCAGAAGATCGACGAGCTAGCCCGCTCACACTCCTGTGAATCCAACCAGTAACACTTACCGTACAGTCCGGTCTGTTCGTCTGATATGTCGCATATCATGTCTAGGGGTGGTAAACGTCAGACCCCAATAACCGATAAGTCGTGCCGATGTGAGGCTCATAACGGGTCGAGAAACTACTGGTAACACTTACCAGCAAATCTCTGATCAGCCCTGGCCAGGGACTTCCCTGTTACGGCCAATCGAGCACAGCGCAACATCAACCCCCAATACCGGGAGAGACGAAACCCTTCCTATCGCTCATTGCCTCCATGTGACTCGGGACTGTACCCAAAAACCACCGTTTTGCACGCCCTCATGGACATGGTAAGGTGGAGATCAAAGCACAGTGGGAATCACACAAGACTCTATGACGATCTCGGGTCTACAGACTAACCTGTACAAGTGTCACCTGAGAACTGCCATCTGACGTGAGGTATAATACCATCTGGGAGTTCTCGGCGAGTCCGTCCAGTGTACCCAGTCTCCACTGAGCACCCGTATACCATCTCTGATGTCAAACACCAATGGATATGGGATCATCCATCGCCCATCTCATGGGTCGAGAAGCGTATACGCTAGTCTACACTGGTATATCGATGCCCCGTCTCGATATACCCACGACTAGGGACCTTGAAGGATGTACCTATGGACTACCATGTCCCCACTAGTATGATATGCATCATAGTCCAGGTAGTCAAGTACACATCCTAAGGGCTTTACCAACATGTAACTATAAGACAGTTTAAAGAGACAAGTGTACATGTTAAGATAAAGAGCAACCAGATAGCATACTATCATATCGAGCAAGAAAGTCATCTCTATATATGTCCAAGCATCCAATATAATATACATCATCTGTACAATACTGGCCTCTAGGGCATACATACAACTAACAGTACCTACATAGCGTACGCCCATACTTGTGCACATACCTATTGTACATTCATATTCGTGTACTCACATATTGTACACTCATACTCGTGCACCTAACTGTTGCACACTTATACTTATACACTTACATATTGCGCATACATAGATGATTCTGGCTTGACTCGCAGATTGGGAACCGCAGGATACTTTTAAAAACTAATTCATTTTAAAGAAGCGGTTTTCCCTAATTAGGTGCATATTGCTACTCCATGTTGCATGATATACTGATATGCTTACATTTTGGTTATATGTCGCATACATCATGCTTTTGATTTTACGCATTGAGATATGTTGTTTCCATGATATTTTTGGATTTGGGAACCGTGGGTATTTTAAAAGAGAATATATATATTGTTTTAAAAACTCGGTTACCCTTGATATGATATTTCAGTGCGTCCACCATGTGTTTTCTCGGTTCTGAGAGTGGCATGTGAAACCCGATTCGAGGAGCGGTAGGCACCGTCTGCGGGTACATGGTGGACCCGGTGAGGTACCCCGGGGAAAGAAGACTCGTATATGTTAGACGGTGAGCCTGGCACGGGAGTACTACCTACCGGTGATAGTATTTGGACTCGGCGGTTATCGTGGAGATACCGACCGGAGTTATATACGTATAGATACGTCGGAATTCGAGGGTCGAAGCTGGGCACTCGGGATTTCGAGATAGCATATGATGCGTACCTATCAGGGCCAGTCGTGGTGACAGCGCCTGATAGATGAGGATTTACGTGCCGATGCTAGGCACAGGTTTCATGATGTTTTCGAGTGTTGATACTAGGCACTCAGGTTCCATGATTTTGATTATATCCTCATACTTTCATGCATATGCTTTATGATATTTACATGCATGATGCTTATTGTCATTGGGTGACAGGTGGACGGGATCCACATACATACAAACATTGATTACATAGTGGGATGATATCCACATACTCATAGATTTCCTGATATAGTTGACATTGATGACATTGATCACATAGTTGGATGATATCCACATACTTATAGACTTCATGACATGTTATTACCTGAGGCACTGGCACGGGCACTTGGTACTACACTCTTGTATAGATGTTACATTGCCACCTTATCATGCTTCAGACTTATCCTTGAGGTTTATATATATCTGATCGTATTGACCTAGGATTATGTCATGCATTCGATTTCTACTCGTAGATGTTTTCTATTCACGAGTTGGCAACTCACCCTCGTTGTGCCATAGTTTCTTGCAGGTTTTGCCGTACAGGTTTCATTACGGCTTTTCTGGCACACTGCTTCCCTTACGGGTGATTGGCTTTGGTAGGTGGATTCTTTTGCATCAGAACCACCATTGTATATATATTATTCAGTTGTATCTAGAAATTCCATCAACCAAAACTTGTATATTGTTTCAGACTTAGAAACCAGTTATGTATTATTTCGACCTTAGAGTCGCGCGTTGTAGTATTACGCTTTTCATGCTATTTGAGTTTTCCTTTGAGTTTTGATCCTCGCCCTTCGGCGTTGTATATTATATTGCTTGCGTGGTTGTGACCGTCGATTGATGAAGAGCTAGCTCCCGCTTGGGGATGCCTTTTATCATTGCATATATATTATTTATGTTTTACCCCGTTCGGGACCAGTATTTACAAAGGAAACTCTGCCGAAATTTTCAGAAAAGATATGTGATTTTAAAAAAAATGTATATTCGGCCTACTTATTTAAAAACTTGATTTCAAAACATGTTTTCTTTACTTCTTAAAACCAGTTTTCTTTATTTTACTCCTTAAAATGGTTTTAGATTTCTGGGTTTTTGGCTTACTTGGATTAGATGGGGTCCTATAGATTTCATATGATTCAAGTGCCAGTCACGGGCTATTTCGGGTCATGACACTTTGTGCGGGACGACTCATGAAGAAGGGTTGTCATGGGTTCTTGGCATTTGTTCAGGACTTAGGAGTCGCTGAGATTCCATTGGACCAGGTTCCAATCGCACGAGAATTTCCGGAGGTGTTTCCTGCTGAGTTACCAGGATTACTGTCCGATCGCGATATTGAATTTTGCATTGACTTGATTCCAGGTGCGGGGCCTATTTCTATACCACCCTATCGGATGGCCCCGACGGAGTTGAAGGAACTCAAAAGCCAGTTGTAAGAGTTGTTAGATAGAGGACTAGTTCGTCCCAGTGTATCACCGTGGGGAGCTGCTGTCTTATTCGTAAAGAAGAAGGATGGTAGTATGAGACCGTGCATCGACTACCGACAGCTGAATCGTGTCACTCTACGAAATAGGTACCCATTACCTTGTATCGATGACTTGTTCGATCAGTTGCAAGGGGCTGGCTACTTCTCGAAGATTGATTTGCGGTCAGGGTATCACCAGTTGAAGGTTCGGAAGGATGACATTCCGAAGACTGCGTTTCGCACACGATATGGGCACTATGAGTTTCTGGTGATGTCGTTCGGACTCACCAACGCTCCAGCAGCTTTTATGGATATGATGAACCGTATCTTCAGGCCGTTTCTTGATCGGTTTATTATAGTATTCATAGATGATATTCTCGTTTATTCCAGGTGCCGAGAGGAGTACGAGCAGCATTTGTGTATCACGTTGCAGACATTGAAGGAGCATCAGTTGTTTGCAAAATTCTCCAAGTGTGATTTTTGGCTAGACAGTGTGGAGTTCTTAGGTCACGTGGTCACGAGAGAGGGTATACGTGTGGACCCAAAGAAGATCGAAGCAGTGCAGCACTGGCCCAGACCTGTGTCAGTTACAGAGATTCGCAGTTTCATAGTTCTGGCAGGTTATTACCGACGCTTTGTGCAGGATTTTTCTCGGATAGCTGTACCGTTGACCGGATTGACTAGGAAGGAGGTTCCCTTTCTCTGGACAGATGCATGTGAGCAGAGTTTCCAGCAGTTGAAGACTCGCTTGACGACTGCACCTGTATTATCATTACCTTCTGGGTCAGGTAGCTTTGTTGTGTATTGTGATGCCTCTAGAGTGGGTTTAGGCTGTGTGTTAATGCAGCACGACAGGGTTGTAGCTTATGCTTCTCGACAGTTGAAGAGTCACGAGCAGAACTACCCCACTCATGATTTGGAGATGGCTGCTGTAGTTTTCGCACTGAAGATTTGGAGGCATTACTTGTATGGAGAGTCGTGCCAAATCTTCACAGATCATAAGATCTTAAGTATATTTTTCAGTAGAGGGATCTGAACCTAAGGCAGCGTAGATGGATGGAATTGGTGAAAGATTACGATTGTGAGATCTTGTATCATCCAGGCAATGCGAATGTTGTAGCAGATGCTTTGAGTCAGAGACCTGGAGGTAGATTAACTCATTTACGCATCTTGCAGAGACAGTCTTCTACAGACTGGAGGATTTTATGTGATAGCCACATACAGTTTGAGTTCACCTCGGCAGGAGGACAGTTAGCACATGTTCGCACCCGACCTCAGTTATTGGATCGTATTCGAGAGGCACAACCCGCAGATACTCGTATGACGGAGATTATGGATCAGGTTAGGCAGGGCAGAGAGTCGGAGTTTGTGATTGATGACAGTGGGGTATTACGTTTTGGGACCCGTCTTTGTGTACCAGATTCAGATGGATTAAGGCGTGAGATCTTAGAGGAAGCCCATCGATCAGCATATAGTATTCATCCTGGTTCCACCAAGATGTATCATGACTTAAATGATGCTTATTGGTGGGAAGGAATGAAGAAGGATGTTGCGGAGTTTGTTTCGAGATGCTTGACTTGTCAGCAAGTCAAAACTGAACACCAGAGGTTGGCAGGAGAGTTGCAGCCCTTGCCCATTCCAGAGTGAAAATGGGAACAAATTTCCATGGATTTCGTTGTGGGTCTATCCAGGACTAGCAGAGGGTATGATTCCATTTGGGTGATTTTAGATAGATTGACAAAGGCAGCTCATTTTCTTCTGGTAAAGACGACGTATGGATTTGCACAGTATGCTCAGATTTATATCGGTGAGATTGTATGTTTACATGGAGTTCCGACGTGCATAGTTTCAGATCGGGGTACCCAGTTTACTAGCAGACTATGGCAGAAACTTCAAGAAGCTCTCGGCATACGATTGAGTTTTAGCACAGCGTTCCACCCACAGACAGATGGTCAGTCAGAACGGACCATTTAGACTTTAGAAGATATGCTTCGGGCTTGCAGCCTTGATTTTGGTGGTAGTTGGGATTGTCACCTACCTTTGATAGAATTTTCTTACAACAACAGTTTTCAGGAGACGATCAGATGGCACCCTTTGAAGCTTTGTATGGGAGGAAATGTCGATGACCCGTTTGATGGACGGAATTGAGCGAGAGTAGCATCTTGGGACCGCAGACAGTACATGAGACTACAGAGAAGATTCAATTGATACGGGATAGAATGAGGGCGGCCCAGTGCAGACAGAAATCATATTCAGATCGACGACGTCGTAGACTCAAGTTTGAAGTGGGAGATCATGTGTTCCTTTGAGTGTCTCCAATGAAAGGTGTGATGCGTTTCGGGAAGAAGGGGAAACTCAGCCCCAGATATGTCGGACCTTACGAGATTCTGGAGAGAGTGGGTGCTGTAGCTTATCGTTTAGCACTTCCACCGAGTTTTCCCGATGTGCATCCGGTGTTTCACGTTTCGATACTTCGCAAGTATATTCACGATCCTTCTTACGCGATCCAGCATCAGATCTTACAGCTTGAGTCGGATTTATCCTATACATGTAAGCCCGCGGCGGCGCCCCGGCCGTCGATCCGACGCCGGAAACGCGGAAACAAAAACATTGCAAACTAGCAAACCGGCACCACCGCGCACTTTTCACCCGGATCGGGCCATTAACCTAGCAACTAGCAAACTAAAAGATGAGTAGAGAAGTATACCAAGCGATCCGTGTCCTTCGGTCTTCGTCTCCACTCCGATCTCCCGTGGAATCTCCATCCGTCACGTCCTCGTCGGAAAGGGCACCACGTAGCCGAATACTTTTACGGGCTCCCACCTCTTGACCGAGGCAACTCGGGCGCGAAGTTGGCTAGCCGACGCGTCCAAGATTTGCTGTAGACTAGAGTAGAGTCTATGTCTCTTTGGGGTTTAGTGGTTGCTATTGATGGAGGAATGAAGAACTTTGGAAGAAGAATGGTGTATATTTTTCAAGCATGAAAAATGAGAGATGTATATTTCCTCACACTCAAAAATCAACCTCTCCCTCTCTTGCAATGTGGCCGGCCCTCTCTCCTCAAGAAGAAGATTGGAGAGAGAAAAATGGGCATCTCAATCTATGAAGAAAAAGAATGATAAAGGAAAAAGGCTCACATCAATATCACACTCATTTCTCATTTGATGCAAGACAAATGATGCAAAAGGAATATAATGATGATAGTCATATCATGAAGCTAAAAAGTGCAAGAAAACCCCTCCACAAATGTTATTTGCAAATGTGCAAATAACCCCCTCCATCGAAAGTCCGGTCGTGAAGGAATAAAAGAAAACCGGCCGGAACGGAATGCAAACTGGCAACTTCAGAAAACTGATCCCGTAATAAATTATAGGAAAACCCCGCTACTGCAAATACATGCCCGCATTTGTATTCCCACTGAACACAAATGCAAAGAGACAAAATCTATACTGTCTAATACTAGGATCCGGCTTAAACCAAAGCCGGCTAGTAAAATCCGTCCGATCATGATCCGTGCAATACCGCACGTATCTGATCGAATCCTGCCATATCTCCATACGGCCTCTATAGCGTTTCGCCCGAAACTTGAGTAACTGTGTGTGTGGTGGACTCTAAAGACTCGTCAATACTATAGCTGTGGATTTAACCACTAGCACGTCAGAGGTATTAGCCATACGTGACGGGCCACCAGCTATTGACTAAAAGGGACGTCGATGAGCGAACTCATCCTGACACCCTACTGAGCCTGTCAGTGACAATATCCGTACAGTCCGGTCCGTTCGTCTATGAGCATCGCATGGCGGTCCTAGGGGGTTGGTAAAAGTCAGACCCCCAATAGCGGTACAAGTCGTGTCGGAGTGAAGCCCAGAACACCCTGAGATACTACTGGAATACCTACCAGCAAATCTCCTGCCTTGGCCAAGGTCTTTTCATGTCCTGGCTCTCCTAGACACAGCGCGACCTCACCCCCAATACCGGGAGAGACGAACCCCTGCAGATCTCTCACTGCCTCCATGTGGCTCGGGACTGTACCCAACTAAAACCTGTTTGCACGACTCCTTTGAGCCGTGGTAGGGTAGTAATCAAAGCACAGTGGGAACTCACACGAGACAAATGACGATCTCAGGTCGATGAACTAACCTGTACACATGTCACCTGGGAACTGCTATCCGACGTCTGGTATAATCCCAACTAGCAGGTTCCCGGCGAGTCCTGTCCGGTGTACTCATAACCCAATGAGCACCTGTATACATCTTAGGTGAACCAACTGACACCAGTGGCTTATGAGACCGGCCACCGCCCCTCGTCGGGGTCTCGACTGTATACACTAGTCTACTCTGGAGAATCGATGCCCTGTCTCGAAACTCCCACGACTAGGGACCTTTTAAGGATGTGCTTATAGACTCCAGCTCTCACGTATATGATCGCCCTCATACTGCTGGTAGTCAAGCAAGAATCCTAGGGGCTCTATCAACGTGCAATAGCGACTCATAAGGTCACCTAAAGCAGTACACGATGATAAAGATAAACCAGATAGCATACTATCATCTCGAGTAAGACTGTCCTACTAGGATAGGTCCTCCCCTCAATCATTGCAATCACGTGCCTGTGATCCAATAATTGACTCTGAGGGCACTATCTCCAACAATCTCCCACTTGCATTCAAGGCTAATTATTGCGATGTCGCATACTCACAGCCCGTGTGATACCGAACACCCAACTCCTCTACTAGTCAGTCTCACAAAGCTCGTTTTCGAAACTATTGCGTTCGAGAAATAGCCTCAGTGAGTGGATCCGCTCTTGTGTTTCTTTCTATGTCTCTCTATATCTCAAGTTCGCGGAGAAAGCCATCTCCCGAAATGAGCAATACCTGTTTTAGAATGTCTGGATGTCTGATGGGACCTAGCTCATAAATGAACTCCAAATCCTAACTTCTTAGACTGTATCGTCAACTGAACTTAATCAGTATCCTGCGCCATACCTTCCCTCAGTATCCAGCCTGGACCACCTGTCCAAAATATTGCCCCTCGTCAGAGGGAAAACTATAACTCTGACGGCCACTCTACCGTCCAGGTCACCTTGGAAGCCTGGAATGATAACCGTCTCCTAAAGGAGGCTGCCGTTATCATTTCCCTAGAACATCCACTTATGTTCTAAAACTGCTTCCGACTGTTTCCCCGGGATTGGATCAATATCAACTTATTGCACCTACTGCAAGAACAACATCTGGTGTGGTACTTGACATCTCATGATTGACTCAATTGCCTAAGCAAGTGATCTGCCAATCATGCGTATCCCTCTCCCCTTTAGTCTGTAAGACACCTTTAGAGAGGGTGACTCCATCACCTGCAGGTACACCACCGTGCCAGGAGTCATCCATTCTAAATACTCTTAGAATGCTGTCAAAGTACCCAGATTGGAAAACCACCCAAATCTAGATCTAATACCATAGATCCAGTAACCAGAATGTCCGATATAAGATCCAAGTCCTTTGTGGAGAAACCACTGTGTGACGACCAAAGTATAACTGATTGTAGTATAGGAATATCACTTCCTACTCTGTGTATGTCATCAAATACCAGAACATCACACCCTACTACCTCCTTAACAGATCCATCCCGTATTCTGATGAAATCAAACCTATGACTGTCACATCAGAAATAGATGGTCTATCTCCGCTATATCTGCTTTAGTCTATAAATAGACATAAGCCTGATGTCCACCAATGCTTCCGCTGCTCCCACTGACTACGACAACCCTCTGGCAGAGTCATATAGACGTACACTTCTAAAGCTAGTTTAGAATGATGCTATACTCATCCTCCTGCCGGGTCTCACAGTTTGGAACAACAGCAATGGTAAGTCTGGGTAAACAAGAACCTCTCTGTCACCGTCCTTGAGGCTACCGGAGTATCTCTCGAGTGCCTGAGGTTACCCACTTTATCTGCGGAGTGGCCAATGGAACGTCAAATCAGATTGAATCTTTAGGTTCTTATCAAATCTTCAGTAATCGTTTGCGGTTCTGGAATCACTTCCAGTTCTACCATACTCC
The DNA here is from genome assembly GCA_030015575.1 of Agapanthus africanus. Lineage (NCBI taxonomy): Eukaryota > Viridiplantae > Streptophyta > Magnoliopsida > Asparagales > Amaryllidaceae > Agapanthus > Agapanthus africanus. Next base: position 407,129,756 of record CM057337.1, read on the forward strand.
CACTACTGTTTTCTGAAAAAATCCATTTCTTTAAAAATGTGGCGAGTCAAGAACAATATCACTATTGATCTTCCAGATGGTAGAAAGTCAACCCTCGTCATAGCCTGGGTCAACCCACAAACAGCCATTACAGAAACGTGCCTTGAGTTATCCGGAGTCTGGTTTTAAGCATACGCCGGACAACTCCCCGTACCTTAACATCGTTAAGATATGAACTGTTCTATATCCAATACAGAAACAGAGGCACTGATTTAATTGAACCAGATTGAAATCATGCAGCTGTCTCCAGTGCATGTCAACTAAATGGAAGAGAGGCCGATCAGCGTTGCTCAACTTAGGAGTACTTCCAATTATGAGTAACCTGAAAGAGAAGCTAGTTCTCTTAATCATTACTATCAACTGAATACCATTCACAAGTATCTACATCTTCGATCATCTTGAAGAATCCCGATACTTGCAATACCTGGTTCTCTACTTTACTCTTATACCAATAACTTCTCAAAATTCGGACCTTGTGTTTCTACGAAACACTTGTCTAAATACTAGAGAAGTCGTAAGTAAGCCGAATATAGTATGAGGACCAACCCCTCTATCCTAATGGACACTGGACAATATACAATACTCTGTATAAGTCCCCTGAGTCTAATAACTCATTCACTGTGTGTCGTAGGTTAAAAACTGTACTTATGGTTAAGAAGAATTACACCGCTGTTTAATGCTCCTTACCTAACCATCCACTGATATAGGTAAATGTCATAGACATAATTTCAAAAAGGTATATCTCACTCTATAAAAATAGACGTACAGATATATCAATTTGAAATTGGTGCATAACCGCGGATATTCAAAACCAAATATTTGCCGTCTGGCAAACAACCCAGGTGACTTCCTCAAATATCACCGATTACAACGAATCCCAATATAATGAGGATGATCACCCAATTCCTAATAACTTACTCCCACTCATCATCTGTAAAACCATACAGATGTGAGAATCAAACCTGGTAAATACATACCCTGGAGCAAGTGTCTAATTGGGAAATCAGTTTTCTATTAACAGTACACGGTGAAAATGAAACATTGAAATGTTTCGATGGGATATCCCGGTATTCCTAGTAATGCCTCTTCCATTATCCAGATTCACAACTGTAACCGTATAATTCTTTGCCACTTCTCCAAATCCCTTTTTATGTCTTTAGTCATTACCTTCTGCACACCCTTTTAGGCCAAATGGTTTTCTTCCTTCCCTACCGTTCGGCACAAGCCTATGGTTTGGAAGAAGACTATCCAATAAGCATAATGGGTGTACTTTCCTAATTCTAGGAGCACTCGCAATACGAGAGAAGGTGAAGATAAAAGACAACCGAATAAACCTTATTCCTATTTCTCCTGAACCAGGATCCATCCCCGAACTGGAACAAGTTCCTTTCGAGTTCGTATATAACCATACGATGGATTATCCAATAAACTTGGGATCTTCGTAGTGATACGGAGTGTCCTGGAGAAATACAAAGGTGATTTAGGATTGGCGAAGAAATACTTAGTTTGGTTGTGAATAGCAGTCGCAGTTTACTTTGCCCTCTTACTAATCCCTTTCTTTGTCTTAACTTAATACCTTCTGTACACCGTTTAGGCTAATTGGTTTTCTTCATTCCCTACCGTTCGGCACCAGCCTAAGGTTTGGAAGAAGACTTATCCAATTTGCGTAATAGGTGTACTATCTCCTAAACCAAGGAGTACTCGCAACCTGAGAGAAGGAAAAAGGAAAAGACAACTGAATAGTCCTATTCGTTTTCTCCAGAACCGGAAACCATCCTCGAATTCCTTCGAGTTCGTATATAACCATACGATGGTTTTGTACAATGGAAGTGGACGTTCGAAGTAATACGGGGTGTCCTGGAGAAAAGGGTAAAAGCAGGAGTGGCAAAGAGGTTTGCAACTTTGACAATCCAAAAGCCAGTGTTAAGAAGGTTCGGTCAACTTGGTCACTGAGTCATAGTCTAGGGTCGGGTCAATGGTCGCTGCCAAAGAGAGAGAGAAAAGATACACTCAACGTGCACTCTAACCTAGATCAGAATGGTTATCACTTTATCTAATCTGGAAACCTCCCACTGTAACGTCAAATTCTTCTCCAAACCTGAAAGAAGAATTAGCCGGGATCACCCGAGGAGTAAACCAACTCATTAGTGGGAATCGGGATCCAACTATTATCGCATGATAACGTGACGGAATCCGCTCACGCTATCACACTCCAGAAGGTATGCGCATATCTGGCAAGTTTCAGTTCTTTTGAAACTCCCGTTGTGGATTTTTGCCCCATGCTCTTATGACCTTGGCGAAGGTCAACAAATCATAAGTCACATGTCAAGTTCTACCCGTCATTGTCCAGGTTAATTTGAACCCACCCGTACAAGCCCTTGACGAAGGTCAACAAGGCTATACGACTGTCCCAAACCAACGCATCTATCTATGCAGCAGAAAGGTAACAAGCAGCTACCATACACTATGCCTTGACGACGGCCAACAAACATAGCATGAATACTACGTGCTACCCGTTTGAAATGACGGAGGGCTACGAATGGTTTCTGGCGAAAACCTTTAACGTAATGAACTTGATATCGTTGAAGGAACGGATAGCTTTATAAAAATATAGTAACGAAAACCTTTGCTAAAGAGGTCACTCCCGGTGAAGGGATATCGGCTCTTTCCCCGTAGAATGAGGTGCAGGATATTCCAACTGAATACCACGATGCAAAGCAAAAGTAATCGGCTATAGTCAAGTTATTGCCCTGATGCAAACTTTTTTCCAAGGGGTCACTCCCGGTGAAGGGATCTCGGCCCTTGCCTCGTCGACTGAGGAGCAGGATATTCCAACTGAATACCACTGTGCAAAACAAAAGAGAACGCCCTTGCAATAACAGCTTTTTGAAAAGTGTTCCAACAACATCAGAATAGGTTTGTTTATCTTGCATTGATCCGAATCAACGCAGTCCCATCAATTGATCTCACCACAAAGAACAAAAATATATTGACGTACGTATATGCCATCCGCATTCGCCACTGGGTCCCGTCATCACCCGTTAGTTTAGCTAACTAACGACAGAGCGGGGACTGGACTAGCGCGGATGTAAAACATATACAACATCTACTAGTATATATAATATATAATTTTCGCTCAAGGCGTGACAAAATGCAACAGCATAAAAAATGTACAGCATCACAGAACAATACAGATATCAGGGATCCCCGGGTTTCACAGAGCCGCTACTGAAACCCGACGTTCCCCTGGTCGTGTGGATAGCCTGTGCAATGAAATCCTAGACCCCTACGGGCGCAGCAAGTTACCCGCCAAAACCTGAAGCGAGGCAGCCCCCTTCAGCAATGTGAATGGAGTACCCAGCACTTCACGGAATCCGGTAACTTGGGCACCCCTCCTGGGTCGACCTATACCCCCTACGAGTGCGGCGAATAGCCCGCCAATTCTAGAGTGAAGCCCCCTCCGTCTCAATGCCATGAGATGCGGGCTCGTTGCCCTCTAGAACCCGGCTATCCGTTCACCCCTCCGCGGGGTAATCCTTGTACAGAAAGTAAAATATACATACAACGGGTACATCGACCGCAACCTGGTCGTGCCCCAAAAGAATAATACAAACAGGCAGTGACGGCAGTCCACATGTCGGACGCTCGCCCCGCAGTATCAAATTTACATATAAAACAGAACTGTACTAACATTGCATCCAGGCTATCCCCCACGACCGATCCGCAACAACACAGCATAACACAGAATATCAACGTGAATGTCATGTTCGCAAATCCGTCTAAAAGGGCTATAGCAGATAGACTGGATTTACCGATCGAGTGACATTCACGGTCGCAGATATAATGTAAATACTATGAAATAGCATGTTTAAAATATCCGATCGACCAAATTTTATCAAGTGGGCCCCAAGCAGTACTGCAGCACTTACAGAAATTCTGGGCCCAAAAAGAATATCCCAAAACCCCTATTTCCATGTCTTAAGCCCTCTGGAAAAATTTGGCATGCTGATCAGTTAAAAGCGCGGCGGAACCGCAGCCCAAGCATGGGTTTGGCCGCGGTTCCGCGGCGGTATGGAGTGATCTCGCGACCAAATTTTCACAGAATTCTTAGATTTTCATGCACAGTATTCTGAAACATCCTGAAAAATTTTTGGAGCAGAAAAAATTTCGACAGAAACACGATGCATTGAAAATACGGTTTTTGGGGATTTTGTTCGATCGAGTACTAAACATACTAGAGCAAGCTAGGCAAGGTTAACGGCGTGGCTCTGATACCATTGTAAGCCCGCGGCGGCGCCCCGGCCGTCGATTCGACGCCGGAAACGCGGAAACAAAAACTTTGCAAACTAGCAAACCGGCACCACCGCGCACTTTTCACCCGGATCGGGCCATTAACCTAGCAACTAGCAAACTAAAAGATGAGTAGAGAAGTATACCAAGCGATCCGTGTCCTTCGGTCTTCGTCTCCACTCCGATCTCCCGCGGAATCTCCATCCGTCACGTCCTCGTCGGAAAGGGCACCACGTAGCCGAATACTTTTACGGGCTCCCACCTCTTGACCGAGGCAACTCGGGCGCGAAGTTGGCTAGCCGACGCGTCCAAGATTTGCTGTAGACTAGAGTAGAGTCTATGTCTCTTTGGGGTTTAGTGGTTGCTATTGATGGAGGAATGAAGAACTTTGGAAGAAGAATGGTGTATATTTTTCAAGCATGAAAAATGAGAGATGTATATTTCCTCACACTCAAAAATCAACCTCTCCCTCTCTTGCAATGTGGCCGGCCCTCTCTCCTCAAGAAGAAGATTGGAGAGAGAAAAATGGGCATCTCAATCTATGAAGAAAAAGAATGATAAAGGAAAAAGGCTCACATCAATATCACACTCATTTCTCATTTGATGCAAGACAAATGATGCAAAAGGAATATAATGATGATAGTCATATCATGAAGCTAAAAAGTGCAAGAAAACCCCTCAACAAATGTTATTTGCAAATGTGCAAATAACCCCCTCCATCGAAAGTCCGGTCGTGAAGGAATAAAAGAAAACCGGCCGGAACGGAATGCAAACTGGCAACTTCAGAAAACTGATCCCGTAATAAATAATAGGAAAACCCCGCTACTGCAAATACATGCCCGCATTTGTATTCCCACTGAACACAAATGCAAAGAGACAAAATCTATACTGTCTAATACTAGGATCCGGCTTAAGCCAAAGTCGGCTAGTAAAATCCGTCCGATCATGATCCGTGCAATACCGCACGTATCTGATCGAACCCTGCCATATCTCCATAAGGCCTCTATAGCGTTTCGCCCGAAACTTGAGTAACTGTGTGTGTGGTGGACTCTAAAGACTCGTCAATACTATAGCTGTGGATTTAACCACTAGCACGTCAGAGATATTAGCCATACGTGACGGGCCACCAGCTATTGACTAAAAGGGACGTCGATGAGTGAACTCATCCTGACACCCTACTGAGCCTGTCAGTGACAATATCCGTACAGTCCGGTCCGTTCGTCTATGAGCATCGCATGGCGGGCCTAGGGGTTGGTAAAAGTCAGACCCCCAATAGCGGTACAAGTCGTGTCGGAGTGAAGCCCAGAACACCCTGAGATACTACTGGAATACCTACCAGCAAATCTCCTGCCTTGGCCAAGGTCTTTTCATGTTCTGGCTCTCCTAGACACAGCGCGACCTCACCCCCAATACCGGGAGAGACGAACCCCTGCAGATCCGCTCACTGCCTCCATGTGGCTCGGGACTGTACCCAACTAAAACCTGTTTGCACGACTCCTTTGAGCCGTGGTAGGGTAGTAATCAAAGCACAGTGGGAACTCACACGAGACAAATGACGATCTCAGGTCGATGAACTAACCTATACACATGTCACCTGGGAACTGCTATCCAACGTCTGGTATAATCCCAACTAGCAGGTTCCCGGCGAGTCCTGTCCGGTGTACTCATAACCCAATGAGCACCTGTATACATCTTAGGTGAACCAACTGACACCAGTGGCTTATGAGACCGGCCACCGCCCCTCGTCGGGGTCTCGACTGTATACACTAGTCTACTCTGGAGAATCGATGCCCTGTCTCGAAACTCCCACGACTAGGGACCTTTTAAGGATGTGCTTATAGACTCCAGCTCTCACGTATATGATCGCCCTCATACTGCTGGTAGTCAAGCAAGAATCCTAGAGGCTCTATCAACGTGCAATAGCGACTCATAAGGTCACCTAAAGCAGTACACGATGATAAAGATAAACCAGATAGCATACTATCATCTCGAGTAAGACTGTCCTACTGGGATAGGTCCTCCCCTCAATCATTGCAATCACGTGCCTGTGATCCAATAATTGACTCTGAGGGCACTATATCCAACAATACAGTGAAGCTAGTAGCTATTCTAGACAGGCAGGCAAAGAAACTAAGATCAAGGGTACTTCCATCTGTAAAGGTTCTTTGGCAAGGAAAGAATCGTGAGGAGATTACTTGGGAGACCGAGGATGCGATGCGAAAGAAATTTCTACATCTTGAAAATTTAGAAATAAATAAAATTAAATAAGTAAATAATAAAAGATTAAATTAAAAAGTTTATTAAAACCAAATAAGACAATTTCATAAGATGTATGTATAACAAATTAAATTAAAATTTTAGTATGCAATATAAATAAATCATAAAGGTTTTAGTGAGAATTTTAGTTTCATTTTAATAAAAAAGGGTGTTATATAATAACATAAGTTGTGAAGGGTTTCTAAGTAAAGTTTAGGATTTTGTGCAAATGAGAATTTATTTAGGGTGTAAGTGAAAAAGAGCTAAAATTAGGTTTTTAGTTCAGAATTTTATTAAGATAATTCAATTTAGAGTTGATAAAGCATGGACACCTCCTACTCTCATGCATAACCTACACACCACACCTCCTCCTTGCATGAAGACCCCACATCTTGCTTGGTGACACCTCCTCCTTTCTCTTATCCTTTCCTTTTCTTACATAAATATCTTATGTTCAGATCTGAAGCATTCTAAAAACCTAAAAATATAAAGAAAGAAAAAGAAAAAAAAACAAAGCAAAACAAAGGAGAGCAAGAGAAAGAAGAAGAGAAGAGCTAAATCTAGGATTTCCTCACCATCAAGCCAGGACAACGAGCTTGTGCATCTTGGAGGGTGTTATTCCAACAAATTATTGTAGGTAAAATTCTTAACCACAGTAGGAATTTGAATTCTGTAACTAGTTTAATTTGAAATGAAAAAGTTCTATAATATCGTATTTTTGTAAAAAACTAGGCTCTGTTTGAATCTGCTTTAATTTGGAGAAATGTTAACTAAACTAAACAAAGTCTAAATGATGTATATTGAACCTAGAACAACTCATAGGAATACGAGTAGGGGAGATCGGATTTTGGCCGGCGACCTTAAAGAGAATTCCGGTGTCGCCGGATTTTTAGGGAGTTAGGGAGTTTTGGTTTGTTGGGTAGGTATCTGTGCAGAATTTTGGTTAATTTGGTATTGTTTAATCAATTTAGTTTAACTGTATATAAAATCTGAAAGCTTATATTGGAAAAGATATCTAAAAACCCAAAATACGACATGGTTAAAGCGTATCGCGATCTGTTTTCTGTCGCGATGCAGAGTCGGGTTAAATTCCAATAAAGTTAAGTGTTAAATAGCTTGATATAGTCGTATACAATATAACTAGTACGTAGGAACGTGTGTTTTCATATTCACCGTGTCGGAATAACCGTTTCCTTATACAAGTTAATTTTCGATGTTAGATTCAAATACGGGAATTTCGGAGGCCGCGAGGAAAGGAAAAGGATTGGCAATTCCTGAGTAGATACGACGTATTTCCTGTGAGTAGACTAAACATCTACCGGGGAATTTTGTAGAGATGGCGTGTTACGCCCGTAGTTTATTTAAATAAATGCTTAACTTTGGTATGCTAAATTGATAATATGCACTCATATCTATATATACTTTACTTTAGTTGCTAGAATATTGCACAAGTATCGACGAGTTATGCCACGTGTGCATCTTACATGTCACACTACACCTCGTCGATATTACTATGTCACTTTTACACTTAGCAAATTTCTTGAAAAAAATGATTCATATCATACCTTAAACACCAATAACAGTAATAAATTGCATCATTGACATCATGTTTAGTATTTGAGTATTCTAAGTTGATATAAGAGGTAATTGTATTATTGAGGATTTATGGTTTTGAGTTTTGTATACTATTGCATAAATCCAGTGAATTTCATGATTGATGTGACATGTCCACCATGAGATGTTTTTATGATTTGATTTTATTCCGGACCGAGTGGGGGAGTTATACGTTCGCGGATTTATACGTTATTCAGAATGAGTGGGGGAGATATACAGTTGGATACATGGTGGACTCGGTCGAGTCCGAGGGGCAAGATAGCCGCATTTGAGGCGGGGGAGCCTAGCGAGGTTACTCGATACCGGAGATAGTAGTGAAATACGGCGGATATCTAGATAATACCGACCGGTATTGTTGATTACAGGATCATTCGAGGAATGATGCCTGCGAGAAATGGAAGTTTTGTGTTGATGATGGACACGGAGAGATGAATTTTATTGGAAATAAATGATGAGATTTCAGTTTTGATTATGTGATTCGTAGTATAAATTCATGCTTTCCATATACCTTCATACACTATACTTGTTCTCATTTCAGTTAGTATGATCGTCATATTTACATTATTAATCGTTATATGTTAGTGTTAGGTTTTCCTAGCACCCTATGTAGAGTTTTGAAGCATCACATGTCTCAAAGTTTAGATTTTTATGGTGCTAAACAAGCATACAAAGGAATCGATCCTAGAAAATTAGGGTTTCGAATTTAAAGCCAATAAAAACTAGGGTTTCGAGACTACAACCTTTGTAGCTCCCTTTCGCTGGACTCTTTGGTCTCTTGGGTGTTGGAAGAAGGTCCTCTTGAAGTCCTCTCACGTCCACGACGATCCACCCGGAGTTCCTCGTCCAAGCTCGCAACTTCGATTTTCAAGATGAGAAACGAAGAGAACACTCTAAACAAGTTGGCTAAACTTGTGTAGAATGATGTTGTGGTTAAGATTCTCACTTCAAAAACCTTTCTTTATGTGTGTTTTACTCACTAGAAGAAACTAGAGAGCAAATGGTGAAGGAGGAAGAAGATGGAGGCTTTCTTTTAACAAGAGTAGAATGATAACCATTGAAAAGAAATGAAATATATCTATATATATTTTATTTCTTCTCACTACAAACCATGGTTAAATCTTTGAGTTATTATTTAATTAGGGTTTAAAACATATAAGGAAAGTTTAATCCAAGGTTAAGGGTAGGTGAGAATGGTTAGGTTAAAAAAGAGTGTAGAAACAACTCAAGAATTATCCTTTCCTTTTCTATTTTGTTTTAAACATAAAATTAAATAATAATCCATATATTTATCCATGGTGTGAGTCTTATATTGCCACCATTTCCATGTGTAAACAACCATGATAGATGGGTGTATGTATGTATGTATGCACATCCATATATGCATGAAACTAGAAAGAAAGAAACACATACATGCATGCATGCATCCATCATATTCAAGAAAGGTTTTAAGTGAGAAAACTAATGGTTAAATGATAAATCAACACTTGATTTATCAATCCGGCCATATCACATATGACCCCACCAAAAGCAAGCCGCCCGATCAATATACGGTATCATATACGCGCATTTTAATCGGGTCCATGCGCATATCGCATACGCGCACCACAACGTTTCGCCTGGACTAGGTAACTCCTTTGTGGGACTCTGAGACTCGTTAATATGCCGGCAGAGGGTGATGATCATATCAAGCACCCCCAAGCCGCAAGCGGTCAGCTAAACGTAACGGCCACCCGGGTATTGAGCGATCAGAAGAAAACAAGCGAACCTGCTACAACTCCCGTCGAGCCAACCGGCAACACTACCGTACAGTCCGGTCTCTTCGTCAGATATGCTGCATATCGAGCCTAGGGATGGTCACGTCGACCCTAATAACTTAATAAGTCGTGCCGGTGAATGGTCTATAACAGATCGAGAAACTACTGATAACACTTATCAGCAAATCTCAGTAGCCCTGGCCAGGGACTTACTGATATAACCAGTCGGGCACAGCACAGCATCAACTCCCAATACCGGGAGAGACGAAACCCTTCCTATCGCTCATTGCCTTCGTGTGTCTCGGGACTGTACCCAACGGCCACCTGTTTGCATGACTCAGTAGAGCCGTGGTAGGGTGGCAATCAAAGTACAGTGGGAGAACACACAAGACTCTATGACGATCTCGGGTCTACAAACTAACCTGTACCAGTGTCACCTGAGAACTGCTATCCGACGATAGATATAATTCCATATAGGAGTTCTCGGTGAGTCCGTCTAGTGTACCCAGTCACCACTGAGCACCCGTATATGATCTTGATGTCAAACATCGATGAATGTGGGAACATTCATCGCCCATCGTATGGGTCTAGTATCATATACGCTAGTTTACTCTGGTATATCAATGCCTCGTCTCGATATACCTACGACTAGGGACTTTCCAGGATATGCTTATAGACTACAGATGTCCCACTAGTATGATCTCCATCATAATCAGAGTAGTCAAGCCGATATCCTCAGGGCTTTATCAGCATGTATGAATGAATAAAAGCATGATCAAATCAACATGTCAGATAAAGAAGAACCAGATAGCATACTATCATGTCGAGCAAGAATGCACACTGAATATATATATATATATACATGTGTAGATACATCCACTATCATATAATAGCCTCTAGGGCATACATATATCCAACAATCTCCCACTTGCACTAAGGCCAGTTATTGGCGTATCTCATACCCAACATCTCAAAAAGTCGCTCATGCTGCGGCTGAGGGAGGGCCTTGGTGAATGGATCCGCGGCGTTTTTCTTTGTGTCTACTCTCCTAATCTCGATCTTGCGGCGATCTACAATCTCCCGGATCAAATGAAAACGCCTCAGGATGTGTCTGGACCGCTGATGGGATCTGGGCTCCTTGGCTAACGCCATAGCCCCATTATTATCACAATACAGAGGTATTGGATCAATAATGGTTGGAACTACTCCTAGCTCCGAGACGAACTTCTTCATCCAGACGGCTTCCTTGGCGGCATCATTTGCAGCAATGTACTCAGCTTCTATCGTAGAGTCTGCGACGGTATCTTGTTTGGAACTCTTCCAACTCACCGCCCCCCCATTGAGGGTAAATATAAACCCAGAGATAGATTTGCTGTCGTCCTTATCACTCTGGAAGCTCGAATCGGTAAAGACCTCCATTTGGAGATCTGCATTACCATACACCAAGAACAATTCTTTAGTCCTTCGCAAGTACTTAAGAATGTTCTTCACAGCTGTCCAGTGGTTCTCCCCTGGGTTGGATTGATACCTGCTTACAACACTAAGTGCATAAGCTACATCTGGGCGTGTACATAACATCGCATACATTATAGATCCTACTGCAGAAGCATAGGGTATAACGCTCATGCGAGCTCTCTCTTCATCGGTCTTTGGAAAAGAATCCTTGGAGAGAGTGACCCCATGGAAAGCGGGTAAGGCACCCCGCTTGGAGTCTTCCATACAAAACCTTTTTAGGATGGTGTCAATGTACCTGGTTTGGGACAATCCCAATAACTTTTTGGATCTATCCCTATAGATCCTTATGCCCAGGATGTATGTGGCATCACCCAGGTCCTTCATGGAGAACCTTAGTGATAAGAAAGATTTGACCGACTGTAGCATAGGAATATAATTTCCTATCAGAAGAATGTCATCCACGTACAATACGAGGAATGTGACAGCTCTTCCTACAGCCTTCTTATAAACACAAGGTTCATCTGCATTTTTGATGAAATCAAACTCTTTGATAACATCATCGAAACAGATGTTCCAACTCCGAGATGCCTGCTTTAACCCATATATGGATTTAAGAAATCTACATGCTTTCCCGCTGCTCCCACTGTCAATGAAGCCCTCTGGCTGATCCATATAAACGCATTCTTCTAAATCTCCATTTAGAAATGCTGTTTTAACGTCCATCTGCTAGATTTCATAGTCGTAGTGAGCAGCAATAGCAAGTAGGATCCGAATGGATTTAAGCATGGCTACGGGTGAAAAAGTTTCGTCATAGTCCAAATCTGGTCTTTGACGAAAGCCTTTTGCCATAAGTCTTGCCTTATAGGTCTCTACCTGCCCATCTACACCAATCTTTCTTCTAAAGATCCATTTGCACCTCACAAGTTTTACCCCAGGGGGTACAAAGTCCAAAGTCCATACTTTGTTGGTGTACATGGACTCCATTTCGGATCTCATGGCATCCAGCCACTTCACAGTGTAGGGTTCCTAGGCACTCTAGTTAAGTCTCACAAGTGATCAAACATGCACAAATAAAATTTTACGGGTGCCTACAAACCCGACTACGGATCGTTTACTAGATATTTAGGCGAAAACATAAACTAGTTAACATTTTAACTAAGGGAACGGATATACAACCTTTGTAGATCCGGTCCACCACCTCCACGGCTCCGCAATGAAGTCCCCTCGCTGTCCAAATCATGTCTTGGGCTCTAGCGTCGGCATCATCGAAGAATGGGCGGGCTTGATCGTCGGTTCGATGCCGAAGATGATCTACGTCGAGGCATCGCTAGAACAAGCTCCAACTTCACCAAGTCGGAAAAACTTGTGAAGGAAACACCCTATACTACTTGGCAAGAGGTAGAGGATGAAGAAATAGGAAGTGGGTAAACTTTAGTTTTGGATTTCTCACTAGACTTCATGACTTGCCATTGGAGTAGCAAGCTTTCTTCAATGTTGAAGAAGATGAAGAAGAAGAAGAAGATATGATAACTTAATTAAAAATGGAAAAGAAAATACAATACTTATCATATCTTTAACCATGGTTTAGTGTAGAGACTTAACTTAGGTTAGATGAGTGGTTAGGGTTAGGCATGAGACAAGAATGGTGACTAAGTCAATGCTTCATGAATCTTCAACTAAAAACAAAATTAGCCACCATTCATTTCTCATTTTCTTTTTCTTTTGAAATAAATAAAATAAAAAGATAAATGAATAAGATGAAACCCTAATCACTAACTAACCATGGTTTAATACTTTACACAAAACCAAACAAGAATGTATCATCAAACATGATACAATCATGTGCACAAAGAAATATATCACATATACAACTTGCACAATTCAAGTGAGAAAATCCTTTTAAACTGAACCAATACTAGTTAATGCAAAGTAATATATCAAATATACAATTATACATTAAATCATTAAATCAACACTTGATTCAATGATCCGGTTATATCGGATATAACCGACTAGTATTATATGTATCGGCTTATCGAATCAATCCTTGATTCGATAACTAGGTTATATCGCATATAACCATTCGACACATACATCGCGAGAATGAAATACGGTATCACATACACGCATTATTCTCGGTCCCGCACATATCTCATATGCGCTCCTATTTCGTTTCGCTTGAGCCAGGAAACCTCTGTGTAGGACTCTAAAGACTCGTCAATACGCCGGCAACAGATGATGATCATATCAAGCATCCACAAGCCGCAAGCGGTCTGCTAAACGTAACGGCCACCCGGGTATTGAGCGATCAGAAGATCGACGAGCAAGCCCGCTCACACTCCTGTGAATCCAACCAGTAACACTCATCGTATAGTCCGGTCTGTTCGTCTGATATGTCGCATATCTCGCCTAGGGGTGGTAAACGTCAGACCCCAATAGCTCGATAAGTCATGCCGACTTGAGGTCCATAACATTCGTGAAACTACTGATAACTCTTACCAGTATATCACTGCAACCCTGGCCAGGGATTTCCTGTTATGGCCAGTCGAGCATAGCACAACATCAACCCCCAATACCGGGAGAGACGAATCCCCTCCTATCGCTCATTGCCTCCATGTGAATCGGGACTGTACCCAAAAACCACCTGTTTGCACAACTCAGTAGAGCCGTGGTAGGGTGGAAATCAAAGCACAGTGGGAGACACACAAGACTCTATGACGATCTCGGGTCAACAGACTAAGCTGTACCAGTATCACCAGAGAACTGCCATCTGACGTGAGGTATAATACCATCTGGGAGTTCTCGGCGAGTCCGTTCAGTTTACCCAGTCTCCACTGAGCACCCGCATACCATCTTCGATGTCAAACACCAATGGATATGGGATCATCCATCGCCCATCTCATGGGTCGAGAAGATATGCGCTAGTCTACTCTGGAATATCGATGCCCCGTCTTGATATTCCCTCGACTAGGAACATTTCAAGGATGCACTCATGGACTACCCAGGCCCCATTAGTATGATCTACATCATAGTCCTGGAAGTCGAGTACATATCCTACGGGCTTTATCAACATGTAATCAGAGAGACAGAAAGTATACATGTTAAGATAAAGTGCAACCAGATAGCGTACTATCATGTCGAGCAAGAAAGTCCTTCCTATATATGTCCCAGCATCCACTACAATATACATCCAATGTATAGTAATGGCCTCTAGGGCATACATATAACTAACAATCTCCCACTTGCACTAGGGCCATCTGTAGCAGTGGTTGCAGTATCACATACTCAACCATCCCCTAAAAATCTCTCTTTGGGAAAAGGGCCTTCGTGAGTGGATCCGCCGTGTTGTCCTCTGAGTCTACTCTCCTAACCTCGATCACCCCGGAGATCAACTATCTCCTTGATCAGGTGATGCTTCCTCAGAATATGTCTGGGTCACTGATGGGACCAGGGTTCCAGGGTCGAAGCCACACTTCCATTGTCACACAATGGTAGGAACCTAGTTCATCCTATGAACCAATATACACCCAAACTGCCTCTTTGGTAGTATCATTAATAGCGATGCTACCAGCCTTTATCATCTAGTTTGTCACGGTATCTAGCTTGGAAATCTTCCAACATACCGTCCCTTTACCGAGGGTAAAGACAGTGCCTGTGACTGACATTCAGTCGTCTTTATCACCCTGGAACACTTCCAGTGATTCTCCCCAGGATCGATTGATACCATCTCACTACATCTAGTGAGAATCCTAGCATCCAATTACATCTATCTCATAGATGAAAACTCAGGATTTAGGAGGTATCACTTTGATCCTATTTGGAGAATCCTTGTGATAATAGGAGATTGATCGATCGTAGTATAGGAAACTCTTTTCCTATCAAGAGTATGTTGTCTTCGTACAATACGAAGATGACCACCTTACTCTCTACTACCTTTTTGTATATACAAGGTTCGTCTACCATTTTGATGAAGTCAAACACTTTGACTATCACATCAAAACAGACGTTCCAACTCCGCGATGCCTGCTTCATCATGTAAAGCAACTTGCACACGTTTCCGCTGCTCCCACTGTTTACGAAGACCTCTGGCTGTGTTCTTATAGACGTTCTCTTCTAAATCAGTATTTAGAAAAGCAGTCATGGCACCCAACCGCCAGATATCGTAGTCATGGTATGTAGCCGTGGTGAGTAGGATCTGGATAGACTTAAGCATAGCTACTGGAAAAAGGTTTCATCATTATCCACGCCTGGTCGATGACGAAAACCTTTAACAAGTATAGCTTTGAAAGTCTCAACTTTTCCATCTACACCAAGTAATCTTCTCAAGATATACTTGCTCCTGATGGGGATTTAACCCTTCAGATATAGCAGCTAAAGTCCATACTTTGCTGGTGTACATGGATTCCATCTCAGATCGCTAAGCATCCAGCCATTCTTACAGAGTCCCTACTCTCGATGGCCTGCTCGAAACTAGTTGGGTCATCATCTTATGATGCAATCCTTGCTCCCACTGTCATCGAGAAACCGAGGTATCTCTTAGGCGGATGAGGAACCCTACTAGATCGGCGGAGAGGGTGAGGTTCGTCGGGAACTATAGAATCTTATGGTTCTGTCAAATCATCAGCTGTAGTTTCGTATAGCTGGAACCTTTCCAGTTCTACAGAACTGATCTTGCCTCGATCTTGTCCGGAATTTGCTTTTGACATAGGCCGGACAATCCCAAATCTTAACTTACTTAAGAGATAGGCTCTTCCCATACCATATCTCATATGGAATGGTAGGCACTGATTTGATTCGAACCTAATTCAATAGGTATGCATCTTCTCAAGTGCATAACTCCCAAAAGGAAATAGGTAACTCAGTAATACTCATCATAGAGCACACCATATCTAATATTGTGCAATTGCTCCGCCCTGATACACCGTTGTGCTGTGGTGTATTCAGAGGAGTAACACTGAGAGAAAATCTCATTCTCCTTTAGAATAGTCCAGGAACTCTATGCACAAGTATTCTGCTCCCTGATCTCATCATAGGACATAATACTTATACCCGGTTATTGGTTCTCTACTTCTAACTTATATTCTGTGAATACCTCAAAAGGTTCGGACTTATGTTTCAACAGGAACATATGACTGAATCTTGAGAGATTATCAGAGAATATAATGAAGTATAAAGAACCAGTCATGGCATGTGTAGACAGGAGACCTTACATACATCATCATGTATCAGTCCCAAGAGTTTACTAACTCTTTCTCTGTTTCCAGTAAACAGAGCTGGTGTCATTATATCTTTGTGACATGACTGGCAAGTTTCACAAGATGTAAATTCAAACTGATTTAAATATGCATCTAAATGTAACTTCAGCTAGTCGGGTCGCATTGATATGACCTAGTCTACAATACCTCAAGAAGAATTCGTTCATTTCTGAACTCTTCCTCTTGTGTGTGTTCTGTATACGAGGAACTGTAGTTTGATTTAGAACGTCAATGCTTTTAGATAACGTGCTTGAACCGATCAACTTTTGATATAGGAAATGTTCAAAACATTATCCATCAATACAAAATTATATCCTTTCTTTACTAATAAAGAGACTGATATGATTTTGTATATCAGGTTCGGTATCTAATAGCATTTGTTCATAATCAATGTATTCGTAATACAGGGTGACAGTGACCAACAGACTTGGCTGCAACACTTGCCCCATTTTCTGTCTCATGAAACTTATCACCCGTTCTCAGTTTTTCTACCTTTTTGTAGCCCTATGTAACGGATTACATATCTGGGATCCTGATCCGGTATCATATACCCAGGATGCAGAGGATACAGAGAAACAGTTCTTTGTAATGAACACACCCGAAGGAGATGCATCATATGCACTTTCTTCGTTTGGGCGGCATAGGAATTCTGGTATTCCCCTATTTCCTGCTCTGTCTTATAACAATTATAAGTTGGAGCGGGACCAACGTTCCCCAGCTCAGTATAACAAGCGGGTTCGGTCAATATTCCGTATTATTATCTTGATTAAGGCGTGATATGGTCGCTACCAGGAGAGAGAGAGAAGAAAACACTCTGCGTGAGCTCTTGCAAGATCAGATTGGTTATATATTTTATCTAATCAGGATGGCTCCCACTGTTTTTATCAAATCTTCCTTCAAACCCTAGAAGGAAAGACTAGCCGGGATTAATTACACTCTACAAGTTCGCCAATCTTTCAGCCAGGCCAGTGTCGGTACTTTGAGGGAGGTTCCCCGTGCTTTCGCACGGACCTAATTACAGTAAACCTCGTTTTCCCAGAGGCGTAACCCCGTTGACACCTTTCTAGACACCTACTTGATCGGCTAATTGCAAAGTGCAAAACTCTCCCAGGAGTAACAATTACTCGCAGTGGGTATCGGGATCCAACTATCACATAGAAGGTATGCAATCTCATTGCAAGTTTCAACACTTGAAACTCCCGATAATGGTTTTTACCCCTAGCACCTATGACCTTAACTATGGTCAACAAATCATAAGTACTAGTCAAGTTCTACCCGTCATTTCGTGATTAATTAGACCCACCCACATGACCCTTAACTAAGGTCAACAAAGTCACGCGACTGTCCTAACTAATCGCATCATATGCGTTGTAGGAAGACATCACTTAGCTACCGTACACTGTGCCTTGACTATGGTCAACAAACACAGCACGAATACTAAGTACTCTACTTCCTAAAATGACGGAGGGTTGCGGCTGGTTTTTGTGAAAACCTTAACGCTTTGAACTTGATCTCGTTGCGGAATCAAATGGTTTTTAAATGGAATGTTTTTGAAGCTTTTCTAGTTTTGCTAAAGGGGTCACTCCCGGTGAAGGGATCGTCGGCCCTTTCCTCGTCGAATGAGGTGCGGGATATATCATATATATCACTGTGCAAAGCGGAAACTATAGAAGCGATCAAAGACAAACCGAGGGTTGTAGCATCTGCCAGTTATTGCTAAAGGAGTCACTCCCGGTGAAGGGATCTCGGTCCTTTCCTCATCGAATAAGGTGCAGGATGTTCTACAAGGAACACCGCGATGCAAAGCAAGAACTGTAGCTACCTGTTTTATTTTGAAATTCGATTCCACAACATCAATTAGGTTTATTTTCTTTCATTAATCTCATTAATAAATATCCCATCATTTAAGTCCACCTAACCATCACAGATAAATATAACGTACGCTTATGCCATCCGCATTCGCCTCGATGTCCCGTCTGCACCGTTAGGTTAGGTAACTAACGCCAGAGCGAGGCAGGGCTAGCGCGGGTGTAAAACATAAGCAACGTCTATATAATATATTATATATACTATATATAATACCTGTCACAGAACATCGCATGATCACAGATAAAACACAGCAGAAGAAACATATGAAATATTGGATATACTAGGACGTCCGTGTTTTCAATACGAGCCAGTATAAAACACGGATTCCACGGTCGTGATGAATAGCCAATCCCACACCCCTAGACCCCTACGAGAGCGGCAAGAAACCCTACCAATTCTAGGGTTAGGAGACCCGGACTCGACTCCTCGAGTTGGTCTCCCACTGGACCCCAGAACCCGGTTACTTGTGCTCCCCTCCTTGGGTCTATCCTAGTGCAGAGAAGTAAATAATATACAACAACGGTGACAACTTCCGCAACCTGGAAGTGCCCCAATAAAAGAATATTACATACAAGTTTTTACATGAATGAAAATGAAAAACACTCATCTCACATAAAAACCCCCGGCTATTCAAACACGACGATCCAATATAACATATCCAGCAACACATAACATCACATGTCATCAACGTAAGTAAATATGCGCATCCCAATTGTCGTTGACATATAGCAACGAAACCGGCGATATCACATATTACACTTACGGTCACAGAAAAGAAAGTGTAAAACCACAACAGTTGAAATCCGCAATCTTTTTAGACATCGCATGCCTAATCAAATGAATTACTTAGACATCGCATGCCTAACAATTATAAACTCCGTATTTTAGTCTCATAATCGAAAACTCTTTTCAATATCAAGTCGGGCAATTCAACAAGATTCCCGACATCCTGATCGAATACTCGTCGCAAACTTCAGTAGACGGCTGCACCCCCGATACCGTCGACGAAGTGCACCAAGGCGGAACACCGCCACCGCGAGCACCCGAACGGATGCTTTCGGCGACGGGGTTCTCCTACAGTCACTTGGTCGGGGCTATGGAGTGAGGCTGTCTATTAAGTTTACCCGGCGAGTATCCGCGTAGGCTACGTGATTGCGACGGACTTTTGATCACATCAAAACTTCGTGGCAACCGATCAAATGAGACTAAACTGCTATGTTTATAACATTCATTCCGTTATCTCATAACTATATGCGAATTCCAATTATTGTATCACATTCCGGATAAATAGAAAATGCTAAACTTTTCGATCGAACAATCGAACACCCAAGTTTTCCCGATACAGCTCAACACATGAAATAAGTCTAACAGCATTCAGTTCGTGCCTCAGTAGCAACGGTCCAGCCGTAGAAGGGTCAAGCCAACGCCTCACATGTGGCACGCCGTACTGCCCCAAACCCGAAGGTTCAAAGGGCAGTTCAAGACGGTCACATAATCGAGTTAAGGTTTGTTGTCTTCTAGAGGGTCCATCGCGTTACTTGCACTACTTAGAACGTCGTTAAACTACGGAAAAATCCAACAATTGGAAATTTCCCGGCAGGGGAAAAAGTGGGTATTTATATCCGGTCGAACTTTTTAACATATTCTAAAATTACCCGGAAAGCCACACCGACAAAATTAGACAGTCCGATCGAATATACAGAGTTCCCAATACAAGCCAGAAAATAAAACTCTGGAATAAATATTAAAATAATCCCAGGAAACCCAGCACTGCTTACTAAGAGTTACTGTGCAAACTTTGATGCACAAAGGGACAAAAGAGCCGCGGATCCGCCGCATGTGCTTACTGTAGGGCCGCGGATCCGCGCCACTTTTATGGAATCAGGACCACGAATTTTGCAGTAACCCTTACATTTTCCTGCTGAATTTTCTGGATATTTTTAATTTTGAAAAATCCACATTTTACAGAAAAGTCCAGAGAGCAATTTTCTAGTCGGGTTTTGGGTCGTTCGGACTTCAAATTCCGTCGGGACTTCGCCTAAGGCTCTAGCTAGGCTCTGATACCACTGTAGGGTTCCTAGGCACTCTAGTTAAGTCTCACAAGTGATCAAACATGCACAAATAAAATTTTACGGGTGCCTACAAACCCGACTACGGATCATTTACTAGATATTTAGGCGAAAACATAAACTAGTTAACATTTTAACTAAGGGAACGGATATACAACCTTTGTAGATCCGGTCCACCACCTCCACGGCTCCGCAATGAAGTCCCCTCGCTGTCCAAATCATGTCTTGGGCTCTAGCGTCGGCATCATCGAAGAATGGGCGGGCTTGATCGTCGGTTCGATG
The DNA here is from genome assembly GCA_030015575.1 of Agapanthus africanus. NCBI lineage: Eukaryota > Viridiplantae > Streptophyta > Magnoliopsida > Asparagales > Amaryllidaceae > Agapanthus > Agapanthus africanus. The sequence goes on from CM057337.1 coordinate 407,150,639, forward strand.
CCGAAGATGATCTACGTCGAGGCATCGCTAGAACAAGCTCCAACTTCACCAAGTCGGAAAAACTTGTGAAGGAAACACCCTATACTACTTGGCAAGAGATAGAGGATGAAGAAATAGGAAGTGGGTAAACTTTAGTTTTGGATTTCTCACTAGACTTCATGACTTGCCATTGGAGTAGCAAGCTTTCTTCAATGTTGAAGAAGATGAAGAAGAAGAAGAAGATATGATAACTTAATTAAAAATGGAAAAGAAAATACAATACTTATCATATCTTTAACCATGGTTTAGTGTAGAGACTTAACTTAGGTTAGATGAGTGGTTAGGGTTAGGCATGAGACAAGAATGGTGACTAAGTCAATGCTTCATGAATCTTCAACAAAAAACAAAATTAGCCACCATTCATTTCTCATTTTCTTTTTCTTTTGAAATAAATAAAATAAAAAGATAAATGAATAAGATGAAACCCTAATCACTAACTAACCATGGTTTAATACTTTACACAAAACCAAACAAGAATGTATCATCAAACATGATACAATCATGTGCACAAAGAAATATATCACATATACAACTTGCACAATTCAAGTGAGAAAATCCTTTTAAAGTGAACCAATACTAGTTAATGCAAAGTAATATATCAAATATACAATTATACATTAAATCATTAAATCAACACTTGATTCAATGATCCGGTTATATCGGATATAACCGACTAGTATTATATGTATCGGCTTATCGAATCAATCCTTGATTCGATAACTAGGTTATATCGCATATAACCATTCGACACATACATCGCGAGAATGAAATACGGTATCACATACACGCATTATTCTCGGTCCCGCACATATCTCATATGCGCTCCTATTTCGTTTCGCTTGAGCCAGGAAACCTCTGTGTAGGACTCTAAAGACTCGTCAATACGCCGGCAGCAGATGATGATCATATCAAGCATCCACAAGCCGCAAGCGGTCTGCTAAACGTAACGGCCACCCGGGTATTGAGCGATCAGAAGATCGACGAGCAAGCCCGCTCACACTCCTGTGAATCCAACCAGTAACACTCATCGTATAGTCCGGTCTGTTCGTCTGATATGTCGCATATCTCGCCTAGGGGTGGTAAACGTCAGACCCCAATAGCTCGATAAGTCATGCCGACTTGAGGTCCATAACATTCGTGAAACTACTGATAACTCTTACCAGTATATCACTGCAACCCTGGCCAGGGATTTCCTGTTATGGCCAGTCGAGCATAGCACAACATCAACCCCAAATACCGGGAGAGACGAATCCCCTCCTATCGCTCATTGCCTCCATGTGAATCGGGACTGTACCCAAAAACCACCTGTTTGCACAACTCAGTAGAGCCGTGGTAGGGTGGAAATCAAAGCACAGTGGGAGACACACAAGACTCTATGACGATCTCGGGTCAACAGACTAAGCTGTACCAGTATCACCAGAGAACTGCCATCTGACGTGAGGTATAATACCATCTGGGAGTTCTCGGCGAGTCCGTTCAGTGTACCCAGTCTCCACTGAGCACCCGCATACCATCTTCGATGTCAAACACCAATGGATATGGGATCATCCATCGCCCATCTCATGGGTCGAGAAGATATGCGCTAGTCTACTCTGGAATATCGATGCCCCGTCTCGATATTCCCTCGACTAGGAACATTTCAAGGATGCACTTATGGACTACCCAGGCCCCATTAGTATGATCTACATCATAGTCCTGGAAGTCGAGTACATATCCTAAGGGCTTTATCAACATGTAATCAGAGAGACAGAAAGTATACATGTTAAGATAAAGTGCAACCAGATAGCGTACTATCATGTCGAGCAAGAAAGTCCTTCCTATATATGTCCCAGCATCCACTACAATATACATCCAATGTATAGTAATGGCCTCTAGGGCATACATATAACTAACACACAGAGTCTCTACTCGTGACAGCTTGCTGAAAACTGGTAGGATCATCATCATCATCCATGATACAGTCTTCTCTATCACCATCAATGAGGAAACCGTAGTACCTCTCCGGTGGGCGAGAAGTCCTACCAGACCTACGGAGTGGCCGAGGTTCTTCAGTTTCTGTTGCAACAGCCGGTTCAACCAAATCGTCATTTGTAGTTTGTGTCTCTAGAACCTCTTCTAGATCCACCACCTTGCCATCATCTTTATCTGTGAAAAACTCTTTTTCCAAGAATGTGGCATGTTGAGAAACAAACACTTTTTGTTCCTCTTTATGGTAAAATAGATATCCATAAGAATTCTTTGGATATCCCACAAAGTTACACATGACTGACCGTGTCTCGAGTTTGTCCGGATTTTGCTTTTTAACATAGGCCGGGCAACCCCAAATCTTAATTCTCTTAAGAGATGGTCTCTTCCCATGCCATATCTCATATGGCGCAGTAGACACGGGTTTGGTTGGAACCCTGTTTAGCAGAAACGCTGCAGTCTCCAATGCATGCCCCCAAAACGAGACGGGTAACTCAGCGTCACTCATCATGGACCGGACCATATCTAATAGGGTCCTATTCCGTCTTTCTGACACACCGTTGTGCTGTGGTGTGTAAGGAGGAGTGAGCTGAGAGAGAATCCCATTCTCTTTTAGGAAGTTTGCAAATTCTGTACTGAGATACTCACCACCACGATCTGATCGAAGTATCTTGATACTCAAGCCGGTTTGTTTTTCTACTTCTTGTTTATATTCAATGAATTTCTCGAAAGCTTCGGATTTGTGCTTTGATAAAAATACATGACCGAATCTTGAGAAATCGTCAGTGAATGTAATGAAGTATGAAAAACCGCCTCTAGCCTGTGTAGACATTGGCCCACATACATCACTATGTATGAGGCCTAGGAGCTGAGTAGCTCTTTCTCCGTGTCCGGTAAACGAAGTTTTGGTCATTTTACCCTTGATACAAGACTGGCAAGTCGCATAAGATTTATATTCAAAAGAGTTTGAATATCCATCTTTGTGTAACTTGTTTAGTCTTGTTTCGTTAATATGACCAAGTCTACAGTGCCAAAGAAAAGCTTCTTTTAATTCTGAAAGTTTTCTTTTATTAGTGTTTTGTATACTGAAAACTGTGTGTTGATTTAGGACATATATTCCGTTATTAAGCGTACCATACCCAACCAACATTTGATTCAGGTGAATGTTCATAACATTGTTCTGCAATACAAAATTATATCCTTCATTGTCCAACAAAGAAACGGATATTATATTACATAGCATACTTGGTACAAAATAACATGGATTCAAAACCAAAATACATCCAGATGGCAACCCCAAGCGATACTCTCCCACTGCGACTGTATGTACATTGGAACCATTTCCAACGCGGAGAGTATGGTCACCTGTCTTCAAAACCTTGCTATTTCTCAGCCCCTGCATAGAATTGCAAATGTGAGAACCTGAACCGGTATCCAATACCCAGGAAGCAGAGTTTATTGAAAAACAGTTTTCTGTCACAAACGCACCTGAAGCAGAAGCATCACCATGCTTCTTCTTGAGACTTAAGTACTCCGTGCAATTGCGCTTCCAATGTCCTGTCTTGTGGCAATGAAAACATTCGCCCTTCCCTGAGTCTCCAGCCTTGGACTTTTCCTTTCCCTTCACCTTTTTAACTCCACCCTTAGGATTGGTGGGTTTCTTCTTTTTCTTTCCCTTGGCCTTAGCTTTCGGGCGAGAAGAAGAAGATTGTCCAACAGTCATAATGGGAGTTCTTGCTGACTTCATAGTGCTCTCTGCACTCCTTAACATGTTAAGGAGTTCAGGGAGTTCCTTCTCCATGCCATGCATGTTGAAGTTCACTATGAACTGAGCAAAGGTGGAGGGGAGGGACTGCAGAATAATATCTATATATTGTTCATTGTCCATCGTCCATCCAAGGTCCTCAAGCTCTTCTATAAGAGCTATCATCTTCAGAACATGGTCTCCTACTGGTGTGCCAGGGGCCATTCGCATCTGAAACAATTTCTTTGATGCTTCGTATCGTAATACGCGGGATTGCTCTCCATACAACTCCTTTGTATGGAGCAATATACCGTGAATGTCCATATCCTCGTGCTGCTTTTGATGTGTGTTATCCATCGATGCAAGCACGAGGCATTTTTCCGTGGCACAGTCAGCGTCCCATGTCTTGCGGACTTCAATGTCCGCAACTGAGGATTTTGGACCTGGGACGGGCGGGGCTGAAGCCGTGAGGACATATGATACTTTATCATAAGTCAAGGCGATTTTCAGATTCCTCAGCCAGTCTTTATAGTTGGTCCCATTCATTTTGTTTTTATCTAGTAGAAGCTTGAGTCCAGTCATGGGTATCTGCCATTAAGAGAGAGAAAAGAATACACTCAGCGAAAGCTCTTGCATAGATCAGATTGGTTATTATCTTGTCTAATCGATATTTCCCACTGCTTTTATCGAGTTTTTCTTTCAAACCTTAAAAAGAAAAACTAGCCAGGATTAATTACAAACTACAACTTTGCTAACCGTTCAGCCAGGCCAGTGTCGGTACTTGAGGGAGGTTCCCCGTGCTTTCGCACGGACCTAATTAGAGTAAACCTCGTTTTCCCAGAGGCGGAGCCTCGTTAACACCTTTCTAGACACCTAATGCGTTAGCTAATTGTGAACTGTAAAACTCTCCTAGGAGCAACTATTGCCCACAGTGGGATCGGGATCCAACCATCACATGGAAGGTATGCAATCTCATTGCAAATTTCAACTATTGAAATTCCCGATGTGGTTTTTACCCCTAATACTCGTGACCTTGGCTAAGGTCAACAAATCACGAGTATTAGTCAAGCTCAACCCGTCATTTCTTGATTAATTAGACCCATCACATGACCCTTGGCTAGGGTCAACAAAGTCATATGCCCGTCCTAATTAATCTGCATCATATGCATTTATAGGAAGACATCACTTAGCTACCGTACACTACGCCTTGGCTAAGGTCAATAAACATAGCACGAATACTAAGTACTCTACTTCCTAAAATGACGGAGGGTTGCGGATGATTTTTAAGAAAATCTTTAACGCTTTGAACTTGATATCGTTGTAGAATCAAATGGTTTTCAAAAGGAGTGGCTTAAGTTCCGCAGTTTTGAAATATAGCTTTTTCATAAATAGCCGAGTGGTTTTCAAATCCGATTCTACAACATCTTTTTAGGTTTATTTTCTTTACATTAATCACATTAATGTAATCCCATCATTTAAGTCCTTAAGCCAATCACAGAAAAGAAACGAAAATAACACGTACGCTTATGCCATCCGCATTCGCCGCAATGTTCCGTTATGCACCGTTTGGTTACTTAACTAACGGCATACCGGGACGGGACTAGCGCGGGTGTAAAACATAAGCAACGTCTACTATATATCATATATATAATATTTCATTCGTCTCAGATATCACAGAACACAGGCAGCAGAAACATAGATATAACGTGGGATATACTAGGATGTCCGTATTTAGTATTTAGCTAGAATAGAAAATACGGATTCCACAGTTGCGATGAATAGCCAAGCCCACACCCTGGACCCCTACGAGAGCGGCAAGTGACCCTACCAATTCTGGAGTTTAGGAGACCCGGTCTCGACTCCTCGAGATGGCCTCCCACTGAACCCCAAAACCCGGTCACCTGTGCTCCCCACCTTGGGTCCGTCCTAATGCGGAAAAGTAAATAATATACAACACTGGTGACACAACCTCAACCCGGAAGCGCCCCAAATAAAAGAATATTACATTACATTTAAATTTACATGAATGAAAATATAAAACTCTCATCTCACATAAAAAACCCCGGCTATTCAATCGCGACAATCCTGCACATCATATCTCATCAACACATAATATCTCATATCATCAACGTAAGTAAGTATGCATACCCCAATTGTCGTTGATGTATAGCAACGAAACCGGCGATATCGAACATACTACACTTACGGTCACAGAAAAGAAAGTGTAAAACTACAATATTTGGAATCCACATTCTCTTTAGACATCATAAATGCGAAATATCACATATTTCGTATTTCATGCCTAAACTATATGAATTCCACATATTGTATCACATTCCAGATAAACAGACAGTATTAAAGTTTTCGAACGAACGATCAAGTACCCAAGATTCACTAAAGCTCAACACTTGAGCAGAGTTCAAAAACCTGGAGTGTGACACAGCAGTTGCGGTCCAGCCGTAGAAGGGTCAAGCCAACGCCTCACATGTGGCACGCCGTACTGCCCCAAACCCTAAGGTTCAAAGGGCAGTTCAAGACGGTCACATAATCGAGTTAAGGTTTGTTGTCTTCTAGAGGGACCACCACAAAAAGACTTGCACGTATCTCCAAAGTATTTAAACCCCGTGAATAGTGAGCAAATGATAATCGTTCAAACACTTCAATACTTTCCGAAAAAACAATGAAATGAAAATTCCGATCGAATCTACGAGTCCAAAACCATCTCCAAAAAATACAATGCTATTTTCAGATTAAACATACCTAAAACACTGTACAAGCAGATATAGGAATTACAGTGGAAATTTTATCCAATGATGCCTCTGTACGGCCGCGGAACCGCGGCCTAAGCCAGGAAACGCGGCGGTTCCGCAGCGGTTTATACTCTTCAGGTCATCGAATTTCACTGTTGTTCTTAGTTTTTCCTGCTGTAATTTTTAAGTATTTTTAATTCTGAAAAATGTCAGATTTTAAAATTTGTCCAGAGAGGGTATCAAAACGTCGTATTTTTGTCCGATCGGGATTTTTACTTCGTAAAAGCGTCGCCTAATGTTCTAGGTCGGCTCTGATACCAATGTTGGTCAGGCAGCCACCCCATCTAATGGGGTCGCCGTGGCACCAACGGGTCCCTCAGCCGCTACTTTTTACGCATGCCCCCTCGCGAGGACTACAACCTGCCGGAACACCCTCCGTTCTCGGGATACCCTGGGGGTAAGAGCCTATGCTTAGCCACACTGTCACACAGTGAGAACCCCCCATAGGTCGACATCCAATGCCTAGTAGCTCTGATACCAATGTTAGGTTTGCCTAGCACCCTATGTAGAGTTTTGAAGCATCACATGTCTCAAAGTTTAGATTTTTATGGTGCTAAACAAGCATACAAAGGAATCGATCCTAGAAAATTAGGGTTTCGAATTTAAAGCCAATAAAAACTAGGGTTTCGAGACTACAACCTTTGTAGCTCCCTTTCGCTGGACTCTTTGGTCTCTTGGGTGTTGGAAGAAGGTCCTCTTGAAGTCTTCTCTGTAGGGTTCCTAGGCATCCTAATGAAGTCTCACAAGGCATCGATCATGCCAATTTCAAATTGTTGGTGCCGAGAAACCCTAACACGGATCGTTTACTAGATGTTTAGGCGAAAAGATAAACTAGTTAACTACTTAACTAGAAGTGAGAAGCTACAACCTTTGTAGATCCGGATTTCCACTTCCTTAGCTCCACGTGGGTGTCCTCTCGCTGTCCATCATGAATCCCGAACCCAATCGTCGGCTTCATCGGAGAAACGGGCGAGCTAGGTCGTCGGCTTCGTGTCAAAGACGATCTACGTCGAGGTTGCACTAGTTCAAGCTCCGACTTCACCAAGTTGTGAAACTTGTGAAGAAAACACCCAAAACAACTTGGCAAGAGGTAGAGGGTGAAGAAATAGGAGGTGGGTTCACTTTAGAATTGGATTTCACTCACTTATGCTCAAGTTGCCATTGATGGCATCTTGTTTTCTCTCTTGAAGAAGAAGGAGATGAAGAAGAAAGAATATGATAAGTATTGTGAAAAAGAATAATAAAATCAAATACTTATCATGTTCTAACCTAGGTTAAGTGTAGAGAATAAACCATGGTCACTTGAGAGGGTTAGGGTTAAGCATGAAGATAAGGATGGTTACAAAAGTCAAAGCTTCATGAAGCTTCAACTTAAAACAAAAAAAGCCACCATTCTTATCATAATCCTTTTCAAATAAATAAACAAATAAATAAATAAAAAAGGGCAAAACCCTAATCATCTCTTAACCATGGTTTAATACTTCACACTTAACCTAATGAGCAAGCATCATCAAACATGATACAAAGATGTGCACAAAAGTATATCACATATACAACATGTACATCAAGTGAGAAAATCCATTTAAAGTGAACCAATACTAGTTAATGCAATGCAATATATCAAATATATAATTATGCATTGAATCATTAAATCAACATTTGATTCAATGATCCGGTCATGTCGCACATAACCGACTAGAATCCAATGTATCGATTTATCGAATCAATGATTCGATAACTAGGTCATATCGAATATAACCAATCTAAACATATATCGCGAGAATGAAATGCGGTATCACATACACGCATTATTCTCGGTCCTGCACATATCTCATATGCGCTCCTATTTCGTTTCGCTTGAACCAGGAAACCTCTGTGTAGGACTCTAAAGACTCGTCAATACGCCGGTAGCAGATGAAGATCATATCAAGCACCCACAAGCCGCAAGCGGTCTGCTAAACGTAACGGCCATCCGGGTATTGAGCGATCAGAAGATCGACGAGCTAGCCCGCTCACACTCCTGTGAATCCAACTTGTAACATTTACCGTACAGTCCGGTCTGTTCGTCTGATATGTCGCATATCAAGTCTAGGGGTGGTATACGTCAGACCCCAATAACCGATAAGTCGTGCCGATGTGAGGCTCATAACGGGTCGCGAAACTACTGGTAACACTTACCAGCAAATCTCTGATCAGCCCTGGCCAGGGACTTCCCTGTTACGGCCAATCGAGCACCGCGCAATATCAACTCCCAATACCGGGAGAGACGAAACCCCTCCTATCGCTCATTGCCTCCATGTGACTCGGGACTGTGCCCAAAGACCACCATTTTGCATGCCCTCATGGACGTGGTAAGGTGGAGATCAAAGCACAGTGGGAATCACACAAGACTCTATGACGATCTCGGGTCTACAGACTAACCTGTACAAGTGTCACCTGAGAACTGCCATCTGACGTGAGGTATAATACCATCTGGGAGTTCTCGGCGAGTCCGTCCAGTGTACTCAGTCTCCACTGAGCACCCGTATACCATCTCTGATGTCAAACACCAATGGATATGGGATCATCCATCGCCCATCACATGGGTCGAGAAGCGTATACGCTAGTCTACACTGGGTTATCGATTCCCCGTCTCGATACACCCACGACTAGGGACCTTGAAGGATGTACTTATGGACTACCATGTCCCCACTAGTATGATCTGCATCACAGTCCAGGTAGTCAAGTACATATCCTAAGGGCTTTACCAACATGTAACTATAAGACAGTATAAAGAGACAAGTGTACATGTTAAGATAAAGAGCAACCAGATAGCATACTATCATATCGAGCAAGAAAGTCATCTCTATATATGTCCAAGCATCCAATATAATATACATCATCTGTACAATACTGGCCTCTAGGGCATACATACAACTAACAATCTCCCACTTGCACTAGGGCCAGCTGCTGTAGTATCGCATACCGAGCATCCCGAAGAGTCTCTCAAACTGTATCTGGGGAATGGCCTTCGTGAGTGGATCCGCCGTGTTGTCCTTCGTGTCAACTCTCCTGACCTCGATCTCCCGGAGATCAACTATCTCCCGGATCAGGTGATACCGCCTCAGAATATGTCTGGACCGCTGATGGGACCTGGGTTCCTTGGCCAAAGCCACCGCTCCATTGTTATCGCAATACAAAGGTATTGGATGCTCAATGGATGGAACCACTCCAAGTTCAGTAATGAACTTCTTGATCCAGACAGCTTCTTTAGCAGCATCGTTGGCAGCGATGTATTCAGCCTCCATCGTCGAGTCTGCCACGGTTTCCTGCTTGGAACTCTTCCAGCTAACCGCCCCTCCGTAAACGGTAAAGACAAAGCCCGACTGCGACTTAGAGTCGTCCTTATCACTCTGGAAGCTCGAATCGGTAAAGGACTCCACTTGGAGTTCTCCGTTACCATATACCAAGAACATATCTCTAGTCCTTCGTAAGTACTTGAGAATGCTTTTCACAGCTGTCCAGTGACTCTCTCCAGGATCAGCTTGATACCTGCTCACTACACTTAGTGAGTATGCTACATCGGGTCTGGTACATAGCATCGCATAGATGATAGAGCCTACTGCCGAAGCATAGGGTATCCCTTGCATGTGAGCTCTCTCCAAATCAGTCTTAGGAGACATCTCTTTGGAGAGAGTGACTCCAGAGATCGTGGGCAAGTTTCCACGCTTGGACTCTTCCATACTAAACCTCTTTAGTATGGTGTCAATGTACCTGGATTGGGACAATCCCAATATCCGTTTGGATCTATCTCTATAGATCCTAATCCCCAATATGCAGGAGGCATCACCAAGATCTTTAATCGAGAATCTTTGTGATAAGAAGAGCTTGACCGATTGCAGCATAGGAATATCATTTCCTATCAAGAGTATGTCGTCCACGTACAATACGAGGAAGACTCTCTGCCACCTTCTTGTAGATACAAGGTTCATCTGGATTTTTGACGAAATCAAACTCTTTGATAACGACGTCAAAGCAGATGTTCCAACTCCGCGATGCTTGCTTTAATCCATAAATGGATTTAAGCAGCTTGCACACCTTCCCGCTGCACCCACTGTCTACGAAGCCCTCTGGCTGAGTCATATACACGCACTCTTCTAAATCACCATTTAGAAAGGCGGTCTTAACATCCATTTGCCAGATTTTGTAATCATGATAAGCAGCGATGGCAAGCATGATCCGGATGGATTTAAGCATATCCACTGGAGAAAAGGTCTCTTCATAGTCCACACCTGGTCTTTGACGAAAACCCTTTGCTACAAGTCTAGCTTTAAAAGTCTCCACTTTCCCATCTACACCAAGTTTTTTCTTGAAGATCCATTTGCTCCCAATGGGTTTTACCCCTTTAGGAGCAACTTCCAAAGTCCATACTTTGTTGGTGTACATGGATTCCATCTCGGACCGCATTGCATCCAGCCATTTCACTGAGTCCCTACTCGTGATGGCCTGCTCGAAGCTAGTTGGGTCATCATCCTCCATGATGCAATCCTCGCTCCCACCATCCATGAGAAAACCGTAGTATCTCTCAGGCTGGCGAGGAACCCTACTAGATCGGCGGAGAGGCTGGGGTTCATCGGGAACTACGGAATCCTCTGGTTCAACCAAATCTTCTGTTGTAGTCCGTATTGCTGGAACCTCTTCCAGTTCTACCTCAATGCCACTTATCTGTTTCATAAGAAAACTTTTTTCTAAGAAAGTGGCATGTCGAGAAACAAACACTTTTTGTTCCTCGGAGTGGTAGAAGATATACCCTCGCGAATGTTTGGGATATCCAACAAACTTACATAGAACAGACCTTGCATCGAGCTTGTCCGGATTTTGTGTTTTAACATAGGCCGGACAACCCCATATCTGAATAAAATTAAGACATGGTCTCTTGCCATTCTATATCTCATATGGAGTGGTAGGCACTGATTTGGTCGGAACTCTATTCAGTAGGTATGCAGCAGTCTCCAGTGCATATCCCCAGAAGGAAATAGGTAACTCAGCTGTACTCATCATAGAGCGCACCATATCTAATAGGGTGCGATTTCTCCGCTTCGATACACCGTTGTGCTGTGGTGTATATGGAGGAGTCAGCTGAGAGAGAATCCCATTCTCTTTTAGGAAGTCCAGGAATTCATTGCTTAAGTATTCTCCTCCTCGATCAGATCGAAGGATTTTAATACTTTTTCCGGTTTGGTTCTTAACTTCTTGTTTATATTCCCTAAATTTCTCAAAAGCTTCTGATTTGTGTTTCATCAGGAACACATACCCGAACCTAGAGAGATCGTCAGTGAATGTAATGAAGTATGAAGAACCATCCCTGGCATGTGTAGACATGGGACCGCATACATCACTATGTATCAGTCCCAAGAGTTCGGTAACTCTTTCTCCGTGTCCCGTAAACGGAGTCTTGGTCATCTTGCCTTTGAGACATGACTGGCAAGTGTCATAAGATGAAAATTCGAAAGGTTTCAAATATCCATCTTTATGCAACTTAGCCAGTCGTGTCGCATTGATGTGACCTAGTCTACAATGCCACAAGAAAGAATCGTTCAGTTCTGAACTCTTCCTCTTGTGTGTGTTTGTTATACTCAGAACTGTTGATTGGTTTAGAACATAAATGCCATTGCACAACGTGCCTGATCCAACCAACTTTTGGTTATGGAAAATGTTCATAACATTGTCCTGTAATACAAAATTATATCCCTCTTTACTTAATAAAGAAACCGATATAATGTTGCATATCAGGTTCGGCATGTAATAGCATTTGTTCAGAACCAATGTATTACCAGTTGGTAATACAAGGTGATATTCCCCGACAGTCTTAGCTGCAACAATTGCACCATTTCCAACTCTAATGTCTTTATCACCTTCTCCAAGTTCTCTACCTTTCTTAAGCCCATGTAACTGATTACATATATGGGATCCTGACCCGGTATCCAATACCCAGGACGTAGAGCAAATGGAGAAACAGTTCTCAGTAACGAACACACCCGAAGAAAATGCATCAGCATGTACTTTCTTCATTCGGGTGGCATGGGAATCCTGGTATTCCCCTATATCCTGTTCATTCCTATAACTCTTATAAGAATGAACGGAACCAACGTTCCCCAGCACAGTATAACATGCGGGTTCGGTCAATACATCCATATTATTATCTTTATTAGGGCATGAAATGGTCGCTACCTGGAGAGAGAGAGAAGAAAACACTTTAGCGTATGCTCGTGCAAGATCAGATTGGTTATTATCTTATCTAATCAGGATGGCTCCCACTGCTTTTTATCAAATCTTCCTTCAAACCCTAAAAGGAAAGACTAGCCGGGATTAATTACACACTACAAATTCGCCAATCTTTCAGCCAGGCCAGTGTCGGTACTTTGAGGGAGGTCCCCCGTGCTTTCGCACGAACCTAATTAATGTAAACCTCGTTTTCCCAGAGGCGTAACCCCGTTGACACCTTTCTAGACACCTACTTGATCAGCTAATTGCAATGTGTAAAACTCTCCCAGGAGTAACTCTTACTCGCAGCGGGTATCGGGATCCAACTATCTCATAGAAGGTATGCAATCTCATTGCAAATTTCAACACTAGAAATTCCCGATAATATTTTTCCCCTAGCGTCCTATGACCTTGACGGAGGCCAAACAACCCATAGTCCGCTAGTCAAGTTCAACCCGTCATTTCCTGATTGAATTAAACCCACCCGCACGACCCTTGACGGTGGCCAAACAACGCCGTACGAATACCCTAATCCAATCGCATCATATGCAAACAGATAAGCACTAGTTAGCTACCGTACACTGCGCCTTGACGGAGGCCAAACTACCGCAGCACGAATACTAACCAGTACTTATCTGAAATGACGGAGGGCTACGCAGGTTTTTCATAAAAACCATGAGCGTATAGAACTTGATATCGTTGTAGAATCAAATGAAGTTTTGAAATGGAGTGATTTTGAGGCTTTTCTAGTTTTGCTAAAGGGGTCACTCCCGGTGAAGGGATCGTCGGCCCTTTCCTCGTCGAATGAGGTGCGGGATATATCATATATATCACTGTGCAAAGCAGAAACTATAGAAGCAATCAAAAACAAACCGAGTGTGTAGCATCTGCCAGTTATTGCTAAAGGAGTCACTCCCGGTGAAGGGATCTCGGTCCTTTCCTCATCGAATAAGGTGCAGGATATATCATATATACCGCTGTGCAAAGCAAGAACTGTAGCTACCTGTTTTATTTTAAAATTCGATTCCACAACATCTTAGGTTTCTTATCTTTCATTAATCACATTAATGAAGTCCCATCATTTAAATACCTAAACATCACAGATAGATATGACGTACACTTATGCCATCCGCATTCTCCTCGATGTTCCCTCGTGCACCGTTAGGTTAGGTAACTAACGACAGAGCAGGGCAGGGCTAGCGCGGGTGTAAAAGATAAGTAACGTCTATATAATATATCATATATACTATATACTATATCCATCACAGAATCACAACACAGATATCGCAGCGGAAGAAACATATGAAATATTGGATATACTAGGACGTCCGTGTTTTCAATACGAGCCAGTATAAAACACGGATTCCACGGTCGTGATGAATAGCCAATCCCACACCTCTAGACCCCTACGAGAGCGGCAAGCAACCCTGCCAATTCTAGGGTTAGGAGACCCGGACTCGACTCCTCGAGTTGGTCTCCCACTAGACCCCAGAACCCGGTTACTTGTGCTCCCCTCCTTGGGTCTATCCTAATGCGGAAAAGTAAATAATATACAAAGGGTGACAACTTCCGCTACCTGGAAGTGCCCCAAATAAAAGAATATTACATACAAGTTTTTACATGAATGAAAATGAAAAACACTCATCTCACATAAAAACCCCCGGCTATTCGAACACGACGATCCAATATAACATATCCAGCAACACATAACATCACATGTCATCAACGTAAGTAAGTATGCATACCCCAATTGTCGTTGACGTATAGCAACGAAACCGGCGATATGAACATACTACACTTACGGTCACAGAAAAGAAAGTGTAAAACTACAACAATTGGAATCCGCAACCTCTTTAGACATCGCATGCCTAACAGATATAAATCCCGCATTTTAGTCTCATTATCGAAAACTCTTTTCAATATCATATGGGACTAAATTGCTAGATTTATAACATTCATTCAGTTATCTCATAACTACTTGTGAATTCCAATTATTGTATCCAATTCCGGACAAATAGAATATATTAAACTTTCCGATCGAACATTCGAACACCCAAGTTTTCCCGACACCGATCAACACATGAAATAGGTTCAAAGACATTCATTTCATGCCTCAGTACCAACGGTCCAGCCGTAGAAGGGTCAAGCCAACGCCTCACATGTGGCACACCGTACTGCCCCAAACCCGAAGGTTCAAAGGGCAGTTCAAGACGGTCACATAATCGAGTTAAGGTTTGTTGTCTTCTAGAGGGACCATCGCGTTACTTGCACTACTCAGAACGTGTTTAAACCACAGAGAAATCCAACATTTGGAAATCTCCCGACAGGGGAAAAATTGGGTATTTATATCCGGTCAAACTTTTTAACATATTCTAAAAATTATCCGGAAGTACACAAAGACGAAATTTGATACCCCGATCGAAACACCGAATCCCCAAAGCAACCCCAGAAAATTCAACTCTTGAATAAATTTTAAAAATTCCCAGAAAATCCAACACCAGAAGATATCAGTTACTGTGCAAAAATTATATAATAATTTAATAAAGCTGCCGCGGATCCGCCGCCTAAGGAGGCTTAGGCCGCGGATCCGCCGCGCTTTAGACTGTTCATGAAGAAATTTTTGCGCCGTAATTCATATATTTCCCTGCTGAATTTTTTAGCAATTTTTAATCTGGAAAAATCCCAGAATTTAGAAAAAGTCCAGAGAGCATCTTAAAGTGTGGTTTTCGGGTTCGATCGGGCTTAAAATTGCGTCTAGACTTCGCCTAAGGCTCTAGCTAGTCTCTGATACCACTGTAGGGTTCCTAGGCATCCTAATGAAGTCTCACAAGGCATCGATCATGCCAATTTCAAATTGTTGGTGCCGAGAAACCCTAACACGGATCGTTTACTAGATGTTTAGGCGAAAAGATAAACTAGTTAACTACTTAACTAGAAGTGAGAAGCTACAACCTTTGTAGATCCGGATTTCCACTTCCTTAGCTCCACGTGGGTGTCCTCTCGCTGTCCATCATGAATCCCGAACCCAATCATCGGCTTCATCGGAGAAACGGGCGAGCTAGGTCGTCGGCTTCGTGTCAAAGACGATCTACGTCGAGGTTGCACTAGTTCAAGCTCCGACTTCACCAAGTTGTGAAACTTGTGAAGAAAACACTCAAAACAACTTGGCAAGAGGTAGAGGGTGAAGAAATAGGAGGTGGGTTCACTTTAGAATTGGATTTCACTCACTTATGCTCAAGTTGCCATTGATGGCATCTTGTTTTCTCTCTTGAAGAAGGAGATGAAGAAGAAAGAATATGATAAGTATTGTGAAAAAGAATAATAAAATCAAATACTTATCATGTTCTAACCTAGGTTAAGTGTAGAGAATAAACCATGGTCACTTGAGAGGGTTAGGGTTAAGCATGAAGATAAGGATGGTTACAAAAGTCAAAGCTTCATGAAGCTTCAACTTAAAACAAAAAAAGCCACCATTCTTATCATAATCCTTTTCAAATAAATAAACAAATAAATAAATAAAAAAGGGCAAAACCCTAATCATCTCTTAACCATGGTTTAATACTTCACACTTAACCTAATGAGCAAGCATCATCAAACATGTTACAAAGATGTGCACAAAAGTATATCACATATACAACATGTACATCAAGTGAGAAAATCCATTTAAAGTGAACCAATACTAGTTAATGCAATGCAATATATCAAATATATAATTATGCATTAAATCATTAAATCAACATTTGATTCAATGATCCGGTCATGTCGCACATAACCGACTAGAATCCAATGTATCGATTTATCGAATCAATGATTCGATAACTAGGTCATATCGAATATAACCAATCGAAACATATATCGCGAGAATGAAATGCGGTATCACATACACGCATTATTCTCGGTCCTGCACATATCTCATATGCGCTCCTATTTCGTTTCGCTTGAACCAGGAAACCTCTGTGTAGGACTCTAAAGACTCGTCAATACGCCGGTAGCAGATGATGATCATATCAAGCACCCACAAGACGCAAGCGGTCTGCTAAACGTAACGGCCATCCGGGTATTGAGCGATCGGAAGATCGACGAGCTAGCCCGCTCACACTCCTGTGAATCCAACCAGTAACACTTACCATACAGTCCGGTCTCGTCGTCTGATATGTCGCATATCTTGCCTAGGGGTGGTAAACGTCAGACCCCAATAGCTCGATAAGTCGTGTCGATATGAGGTCTATAATAGTTCGAGAAACTATAGGTAACACTTACCAGTAAATCTCAGCAACCCTGGCCAGGGATTTCCGGTTATAGCCAATCGAACACAGCGCAACATCAACCCCTTATACCGGGAGAGACGAATCCCCTCCTATCGCTCATTGCCTCCATGTGACTCGGGACTGTACCCAAAAACCACCGTTTTGCATGCCCTCTTGGACGTGGTAAGGTGGAAATCAAAGCACAGTGGGAACCACACAAGACTCTATGACGATCTCGGGTCAACAGACTACTCTGTACCAGTGTCACCAGAGAACTGCCATCTGACGTAAGGTATAATACCATCTGGGAGTTCTCGGCGAGTCCGTCCAGTGTACCCAGTCTTCACTGAGCACCCGTATATCATATCTGATGTCAAACACCAATGGATATGGGATCATCCATCGCCCATCTGTATGGGTCGAGAAGGTATACGCTAGTCTACTCTGGTATATCGATGCCCCGTCTCGATACATCCACGACTAGGGACCTTGAAGGATGTACTTATGGACTACCATGTCCCCACTAGTATGATCCACATCATAGTCCAGGTAGTCAAGTACACATCCTAAAGGCTTTACCAACATGTATCAGTGAGACAATCAGTGTACACGTTAAGGTAAAGAGCAACCAGATAGCATACTATCATGTCGAGCAAGAAAGTCCTCCCTATATATGTCCAAGCATCCACTACAATATACAGCCTATGTATAGTAATGGCCTCTAGGGCATACATATAACTAACAATCTCCCACTTGCACTAGGGCCATCTGATAGCAGTGGTTGTAGTATCTCATACTCAACCATCCAATAAAAAGTCTCTCTCTGGGAAAAGGCCTTTGTGAGTGGATCCGCCGTGTTGTCCTCTGAGTCAACTCTCCTTACCTCGATCCCCTGGAGATCAACCATATCCATGATCAGGTGACACTTGCCTTAGAATATGTCTGGATCACTGATGGGACGGACGTTCCTTGGCATAAGCCACAATTCCATTGTCACACAATGGGAGGAACTAAGTTCATCTCATGAACAAATATACATCCAGACTACCTGTTTGGTAGCATCTTAAGTAGCGATGTATCGAGCCTTTATCATCTAGTATGCCACGGTATCTAGCTTGGAACTCTTCTAACATACCGTCCCTTTACTGAGGGTAAAGACAATGCCTGTGACTGACTTTCAGTCGTCCTAATCACCCTGGAACCCTTCCAGTGATTCTCCCGAGGATCGGTTGATACCATCTCACTACAACTAGTGAGAATCCTAACATCCAATTAGATCTATCTCATAGATCCAAAACCCAGGATTTAGGAGGTATCACTTTGATCCTATATGGAGAATCATTGTGATAAGCGGAGATTGACCGAGCGTAGCATAGGAAACTCCTTCCCTATCAAGAGCATGTCATCCACGTACTCTACGAGGATCGTTACTATACTCCCTACTACCTTTTTGTTTATACAAGGTTCATCTACCATTTTGATGATGTCAAACACTTTGATTAACACATCAAAACAGATGTTCCAACTCCGCGATACCTGCTTTATCCTAAAAAGCATCTTGTACACGTTTCCGCTGCTCCCACTGTCTACGAAGCCCTCTGGCTGTGTACTTATAGACGTTCTCTTCTAAAACATCATTTAGAAAAGCAGTCATGGCACCCAACCGCCAGATATCGTAGTCATGGTATGTAGCCGTGGCAAGTAGGATCTGGATGGACTTAAGCATAGCCACTTGAAAAGGTTTCATCATTATCCACGCCTGGTCGATGACGAAAAGCTTTAACAAGTCTAGCTTTGAAAGTCTCAACTTTTCCATCTACACCAAGTAATCTTCTCAAGATATACTTGCTCCTGATGGGGATTTAACCCTTCAGATATAGGAACCAAAGTCCATACTTTGTTGGTGTACATGGATTCCATCTCAGATCGCTAAGCATCCAGCCATTCTTACAGAGTCTCACTCCTGATGGCCAGCTCGAAACTAGTTGGGTCATCATCTCATGATGCAATCCTCGCTCCCACTGTCATAGAGTAACCGAAGTATCTCTCAGGCGGGTGAGGAACCTTACTAGATCAGCGGAGAGGCTGAGGTTCGTTGGTAACTATTGAATCCTTTGGTTCTTTCAAATCATCAGCTGCAGTTTGTATAGCTGGAACATTTTCAGTTCTACATAACTGACCTTACCTCGAGCTTGTCCGGATTTTGCTTTTAGACATAGGCCGGTCAACCCCAAATCTTAACCAACTTAAGATATAGGCTCTTCCCTTATCATATCACATATGAAATGGTAGGCAACTGATTTGATTTGAACCCTATTCAATAGGTATGCAGCTTCTCAAGTGCATAACTCCTAAAAAGGAAATAGGTAACTCAGTAGTACTTATCATAGAGCACACCTTATCATATAGGGTGTGATTGCTCCGCCCCGATATACCATCGTGCTATGGTGTATACGGAGGAGTAATGCTGAGAGAGAATCTCATTCTCCTTTAGAAAAGTCCAAGAATTTCGTGCTCAAGTATTCTCCTCCTTGATCTCATCATAGGACATAATACTTATACCCGTATTTTGGTTCTCTACTTCTAACTTATATTCTGTGAATATCTCAAAAGGTTCGGACTTGTGTTTCAACAGGAACATAGGTCTGAATCTCGAAAGATCATCAGAGAATGTAATGAAGAATAAAGAACCGGACTTGGCAAGTGTAGACAGGGGACCTACATACATCAACATGTATCATCCCAAGAGTTCACTAACTCTTTCTCTGTTTCCAGTAAACGGAGCTATGGTCATCTTATCTGTGTGACATGACTGGCAAGTTTCACAAGATGTAAATTCAAACTGATTTAAATATGCATCTAGAATGTAATTTCAGCCAGTCGGATCGCATTGATATGACCTAGTCTACAATGCCTCAAGAAGGATTCGTTCATTTCTGAACTCTTCCTCTTGTGTGTGTTCCATATACTAAGAACTGTAGTTTGATTTAGAACATCAATGCTTTTAGATAACGTGCCTGAACCGATCAACTTTTGATATAGGAAATGTTCAAAACATTTTCCAACAATACAAAATTTTATCATTTCTTTACTAATAAAGAGACTGATATGATTTTGTATATCAGGTTCGGTATCTAATAACATTCGTTCAGAATCAATGTATTTGGAATACAGGGTGACAGTGACCAACAGACTTGGCTGCAACACTTGCCCCGTTTTCTGTCTCATGAAACTTATCACCCGTTCTCAGTTCTCTGCCTTTCTGTAGCCCTATGAAACAGATTACATATCTGGGATCCTGTTCTGGTATCAGATACCCAGGACGCAGAGGATACTGAGAAACAGTTCTGTGTAATGAACACACCCGAAGAAGATGCATCATATGCACTTCCTTCGTTTGGGCGGCAAAGGAATTCTGGTATTCCCCTATTTCCTGCTCTGTCTTATAATAATTATAAGTTGGAGCGGGACCAACGTTCCCCAGCTCAGTATAACAAGCGGGTTCGGTCAATATATCCGTTTTATTATCTTGATTAAGGCGTGATATGGTCACTACTTGGAGAGAGAGAGAAGAAAACACTCAGCGTGCGCCCTTGCAAGAATAGATTGGTTATTATTTTATCTAATCAGGAGGGCTCCCACTGTTTTTTATCAAATCTTCCTTCAAACCCTAAAAGGAAAGACTAGCCGGGATTAATTACACGCTACAAGTTCGCCAATCTTTCAGCCAGGCCAGTGTCGGTACTTTGAGGGAGGTCCCCCGTGCTTTCGCACGAACCTAATTAATGTAAACCTCGTTTTCCCAGAGGCGTAACCCAGTTGACACCTTTCTAGACACCTACTTGATCGGCTAATTGTAATGTGTAAAACTCTCCCAGGAGTAACTCTTACTCGCAGTGGGTTTCGGGATCCAACTATCTCATAGAAGGTATGCAATCTCATTGCAAATTTCAACACTTGAAATTCCCGATAATATTTTTCCCCAAACGATCTATGACCTTGACAAGATCAACAAACCATAGACCGTAAGTCAAGTTCAACCCGTCATTTCTTGATTGAATCAAACCCACCCGCACGACCCTTGACAAGGTCAACAAGGCCGTACGACTACCCTAACCCAATCTGCATCATATGCATAAGCAGATAAATACTGGTTAGCTACCGCACACTGCGCCTTGACAAGGTCAACAAACGCAGCACGAATACTAAACAGGACTTATCTGAAATGACGGAGGGCTACGACAGGTTTTTCTGAAAACCTATTGCATAATGAACTTGATATCGTTGTAGGATCGAATGAATTTTTAAATGTAGTGTTTTTGAGGCTTTTCTAGTTTTGCTAAAGGAGTCACTCCCGGTGAAGGGATCGTCGGTCCTTTCCTCGTCGAATGAGGTGCGGGATATATCATATATTACATTGTTAGTTATATGTATGCCCTAGAGACCATTACTATACATAGGATGTATATTGTAGTGGATGCTTGGACATATATAGGGAGGACTTTCTTGCTCGACATGATAATATGCTATCTGGTTGCTCTTTACCTTAACGTGTACACTGATTGTCTCTCTGATACATGTTGGTAAAGCCCTTAGGATATGTACTTGACTACCTGGACTATGATGCGGATCATACTAGTGGGACATGGTAGTCCATAAGTACATCCTTCAAGGTCCCTAGTCGTGGGTGTATCGAGACGGGGCATCGATATACCAGAGTAGACTAGCGTATACCTTCTTGACCCATACAGATGGGCGATGGATGATCCCATATCCATTGGTGTTTGACATCAGAGATGATATACGGGTGCTCAGTGAAGACTGGGTACACTGGACGGACTCGCCGAGAACTCCCAGATGGTATTATACCTTACGTCAGATGGCAGTTCTTTGGTGACACTGGTACAGAGTAGTCTGTTGACCCGAGATCTGTAGGGTTCCTAGGCACACTAATGAGGTCTCACAAGACATCAAACATGCCAATTTCAAATTTTACGAGTGCCGAGAAACCCTAATACGGATCGTTAACTAGAATTTTATGCGAAAACGATAACTAGTAAACAACTTTACTTAGTGAACGGAAATACAACCTTTGTAGATCCGGTTCTCCACCTCCATAGCTCCATGATGAAGTCCCTTTGCTGTCCAAACCAAATCCTGGGCTCTAGCGTCGGCTTCATCGGAGAAATGGGCGGGCTAGGTCGCCGACTACGATGCCGAAGATGATCTACGTCGAGGCAACACTAGATCAAGCTCCCACTTCACCAAGTCATAAAACTTGTGAAGAAAACACCTTATACTACTTGGCAAGAGGTAGAGGATGAAGAAATAGGAAGTGGGTTCACTTTAGAATTGGATTTCTCACTCATTTTCTCAAGTTGCCATTGATGGAGGCAAGCTTCTTCTTGAAGAAGAAGAATAAGAAGAAGAAGATGAAGTATATTATGATAAGTGTTTTTCAAAAAGGAAAATAAAAAGAATACTTATCATAAACCAACCATGGTCAAGTGTAGAGAATGAACTAGGGTTAAGTGGAATGGTTAGGGTTAAGCATGAGACAAAATGGTGACTTAGTCAAAGCTTCATGAAGCTTCAATATCAAACAAAGAAAGCCACCATTTTCTCTTTATCATTTTCTTTTGCCAAAATGAACAAAAGAAATAAATAAATGAATATGTAAATAAACAAAACCCTAACCACTCATATAACCATGGTTTAATCTTTACACAAACTCAAGTTAACATGTATCATCAAACATGATACAATCATGTGCACAAAAGTATATCACATATACAACTTGCACAATCCAAGTGAGAAAATCCATTTAAAGTGAACCAATACTAGTTAATGCAAAGTAATATATCAAATATATAATTATACATTAAATCATTAAATCAACACTTGATTTAACGATCCGGTCATATCGCATATAACCGACTAGTATCCTATGTATCGGCTTACCGAATCAATCCTTGATTCGATAACTAGGTTATATCGCATACAACCATTCGACACATTCATCGCGAGAATGAAATACGGTATCACATACACGCATTATTCTCGGTCCCGCACATATCTCATATGCGCTCCTATTTCGTTTCGCTTGAGCCAGGAAACCTCTGTGTAGGACTCTAAAGACTCGTCAATACGCCGGCAGCAGATGATGATCATATCAAACACCCACAAGCCGCAAGCGGTCTGCCAAACGTAACGGCCACCCGGGTATTGAGCGATCAGAAGATCGACGAGCAAGCCCGCTCACACTCCTGTGAATCCAACCAGTAACACTTACCGTACAGTCCGGTCTCGTCGTCTGATATGTCGCATATCTTGCCTAGGGGTGATAAACGTCAGACCCCAATAGCTTGATAAGACGTGTCGATATGAGGTCTATAACAGTTCGAGAAACTACTGGTAACACTTACCAGTAAATCTCAGCAACCCTGGCCAGGGATTTCCGGTTATAGCCAATCGAACACAGCGCAACATCAATTCCCTATACCGGGAGAGACGAATCCCCTCCTATCGCTCATTGCCTCCATTTGATTCGGGACTGTACCCAAAAACCACCGTTTTGCACGCCCTCTTGGACGTGGTAAGGTGGAAATCAAAGCACAGTGGGAACCACACAAGACTCTATGACGATCTCGGGTCAACAGACTACTCTGTACCAGTGTCACCAGAGAACTGCCATCTGACGTAAGGTATAATACCATCTGGGAGTTCTCGGCGAGTCCGTCCAGTGTACCCAGTCTCCACTGAGCACCCGTATATCATCTCTGATGTCAAACACCAATGGATATGGGATCATCCATCGCCCATCTGTAGGGTTCCTAGGCACTATCAAGAGGTCTCACAAGGCATCAACCATGCCAATTTCTAATTTAAACGGTGCCGAGAAACCCTAAACTACGGATCGTTGGCTAGAAATCTAGGCGAAAAGGAAACTAGTTAACACTTAACTATAAGAATACGGAAATACAACCTTTGTAGATCTGGTGCTCCACCTCCATAGCTCCGCAACGAAGTCCCCTCGCTGTCCAAATGAATTCCTGGGCTCTAGCGTCGGCTTCATCGGAGAAATGGCGAGCTAGGTCGTCGATGTCCATGCCGAAGATGATCTACGTCGAGGCATCGCTAGATCAAGCTCCACCTTCACCAAGCCATGAAAACTTGTGAAGGAAACACACTCTACTACTAGGCAAGAGGTAGAGGATGAAGAAATAGGAAGTGGGTAGACTTTAGAATTGGATTTCTCACTTGTTTTCATCAATCACCATTGATGAAGCAAGCTTCTTCAAGTGAAGAAGATGAAGAAGATGATGAAAGAATTATGATAAGTTATTTAGAAAATGGAGAATAAAAGAATACTTATCATAATCAACCATGGTCAAGTGTAGAGAATAAACTAGGGTTAGGTCAATGGTTAGGTTAGGCATGAAACAAAAATGGTGGACTTTTCAAACCTTCATGAAGTTTCAATGTAAAACAAAGCAAGCCACCATTTCTTTTCTTTTGCCAAAATGAAATAAATAAATAAATAAATGAGTAAGTAAATAAAATCATAACCCTAACCATCACATAACCATAGTTTAATCTTAACATACACTTAAACAATCATGTATCATCAAACATGATACAATCATATGTACAAATGTTTATCACATATACAATGTGCACAAACCAAGTGAGAAAATCCATTTAAAGTGAACCAATACTAGTTAATGCAAAGTAATATATCAAATATATAATTATGCATTAAATCATTAAATCAACACTTGATTCAATGATCCGGTCATGTCGCACACAACCGACTAGTATACAATGTATCGGCTTATCGAATCAATCCTTGATTCGATAACTAGGTTATATCGCATACAACCATTCGACACATTCATCGCGAGAATGAAATACGGTATCACATACACGCATTATTCTCGGTCCCGCACATATCTCATATGCGCTCATATTTCGTTTCGCTTGAGCCAGGAAACCTCTGTGTAGGACTCTAAAGACTCGTCAATACGCCGGCAGCAGATGATGATCATATCAAACACCCACAAGCCGCAAGCGGTCTGCTAAACGTAACGGCCACCCGGGTATTGAGCGATCAGAAGATCGACGAGCAAGCCCGCTCACACTCCTGTGAATCCAACCAGTAACACTTACCGTACAGTCCGGTCTGATCGTCTGATATGTCGCATATCTCTCCTAGGGGTGGTAAATGTCAGACCCCAATAGTTCGATAAGTCGTGTCGATATGAGGTCTATAACAATTCGAGAAACTACTGGTAACACTTACCAGTAAATCTCAGCAACCCTGGCCAGGGATTTCCGGTTATAGCCAATCGAACACAGCGCAACATCAACTCCCTATACCGGGAGAGACGAATCCCCTCCTATCGCTCATTGCCTCCATGTGACTCGGGACTGTACCCAAAAACCACCGTTTTTCACGCCCTCTTGGACGTGGTAAGGTGGAAATCAAAGCACAGTGGGAACCACACAAGACTCTATGACGATCTCGGGTCAACAGACTACTCTGTACCAGTGTCACCAGAGAACTGCCATCTGACGTGAGGTATAATACCATCTGGGAGTTCTCGGCGAGTCCGTCCAGTGTACCAAGTCTCCACTGAGCACCCGTATATCATCTCTGATGTCAAACACCAATGGATATGGGATCACCCATCGCCCATCTGTATGGGTCGAGAGGGTATACGCTAGTCTACATTGGTATATCGATGCCCCGTCTCGATACACCCACGACTAGGGATTTTGAAGGATGTACTTATAGACTACCATGTCCCCACTAGTATGATCCTTATCATAGTCTAGATAGTCAAGTACATATCCTATGGGCTTTACCAACATGTAACCAAGAGACTATCAGTGTACACGTTAAGGTAAAGAGCAACCAGATAGCATACTATCATGTCGAGCAAGAAAGTCCTCCCTATATATGTCCCAGCATCCACTACAATATACATCCTATGTATAGTAATGGCCTCTAGGGCATACATATAACTAACAATCTCCCACTTGCACTAGGGCCATCTGATAGCAGTGGTTTTAGCATCTCATACTCAACCATCCCATAAAAGTCTCTCTCTGGGAACAGGCCTTTGTGAGTGGATCCGCTGTGTTGTCCTCTGAGTCTACTCTTCTAACCTCGATCCCCTGGAGATAACCATCTCCATGATCAGGTGATACTGCCTTAGAATATGTCTGGATCACTGATGGGACCTGCGTTCCTTGGCATAAGCCACAACTCCATTGTCACACAATGGGAGGAACATAGTTCATCTCATGAACCTATATACACCCAAACAGCCTCTTTGGTAGCATCTTAAGTAGCGATGTATCATGCCTTTATCGTCTTGTATGTCACGGTATCTAGCTTGGAATTCTTCCAACATACCGTCCCTTTACTGAGGGAAAAGACAATGCCTGCGACTGACATTCAGTCGTCATTATCACCCTGGAACCCTTCCAGTGATTCTCCCCAGGATCGATTGATACCATCTCACTACAACTAGTGAGAATCCTAACATCCAATTAGATCTATCTCATAGATCCAAAACCCAGGATTTAGGGGGTATCATTTTGATCCTATATGGAGAATCAGTGTGATAAGCGGAGATTGACCGGGCGTAGCAAAGGAAACTCCTTTCTTATCAAGAGTATGTCATCCACGTACTCTACGAGGATCAACACCATACTCCCTACTACCTTTTTGTATATACAAGGTTCATCTACCATTCTGATGATGTCAACTTCTTTGACTTATCCATCAAAACAGATGTTCCAACTCCGCGATGTCTGCTTTATCCTATAAAGCATCTTGCACACGTTTCCGCTGCTTCCACTGTCTACGAAGCCCTCTGGCTGTGTACTTATAGACGCTCTCTTCTAAAACATCATTTTAGAAAAGCAGTCATGGCACCCAACCGCCAGATATCGTAGTCATGGTATGTAGCCGTGGCAAGTAGGATCTGGATGGACTTAAGCATAGCTACTTGAAAAAGTTTCATCATTATCCACGCCTGGTCGATGACGAAAAGCTTTAACAAGTCTAGCTTTGAAAGTCTCAACTTTTCCATCTACACCAAGTAATCTTCTCAAGATATACTTTCTCCTGATGGGGATTTAACCCTTCAGATATAGCAACCAAAGTCCATACTTTGCTGGTATACATGGATTCCATCTCAGTTCACTAAGCATCCAGCCAGTCTTGCAGAGTCCCACTCCTGATGGCCAGCTCGAAACTAGTTGGGTCATCATCTTATGATGTAATCCTCGGTCCCACTATCATAGAGAAACCGAAGTATCTCTCAGGTGGGTGAGGAACCCTACTAGATCGGCGGAGAGGCTGAGGTTCGTTGGTAACTATTGAATCCTTTGGTTCTTTCAAATCATCAGCTGCAGTTTGTATAGCTGGAACATTTCCAGTTCTACATAACAGATCTTGCCTCGAGCTTGTCCGGATTTTGCTTTTATACATAGGCCGGACAACCCCAAATCTTAACTAGCTTAAGACATGGGCTCTTCCCTTTCCATATCGCATATGAAGTGGTAGGTAACTGATTTGATTCGAACCTATTCAATAGGTATGCAGCTTCTCAAGTGCATAACTCCCAAAAAGGAAATAGGTAACTCAGTAGTACTCATCATAGAGCACACCTTATCATATAGGGTGTATCTGCTCCACCCCGATATACCATCATGCTATGGTGTATACGGAGGAGTAATGCTGAGAGAGAATCTCATTCTCCTTTAGAAAAGTCTAGGAATTCCAGGCACTAGTATTCTCCTCCCTGATCACATCAAAAGACATAATACTTATACCCGTATTAGTTCTCTACTTCTAACTTATATTCTGTGAATATCTCAAAAGGTTCGGACTCATGTTTCAACAGGAACATAGGTCTGAATCTCGAAAGATCATCAGAGAATGTAATGAAGTACAAAGAACCAGTCTTGGCATGTGTAGACAGGGGACCTACATACATCAACATGTATCATCCCAAGAGTTCACTAACTCTTTCTCTGTTTCCAATAAACGGAGCTCTGGTCATCTTATCTCTGTTACATGACTGGCAAGTTTCATAAGATGTAAATTCAAACTGATTTAAAAATGCATCTAATATGTAACTTCAGCTAGTCGGGTCACATTGACATGACCTAGTCTACAATACCTCAAGAAGGATTCGTTCATTTCTGAACTCTTCCTCTTGTGTGTGTTCCATATACTAAGAACTGTAGTTTGATTTAGAATATCAATGCTTTTAGATAACGTGCCTGAACCGATCAACCTTTGATATAGGAAATGTTCAAAACATTATCCAACAATACAAAATTTTATCATTTCTTTACTAATAAAGAGATAGATACGATTTTGTATATCAGGTTCGGTATCTAATAACATTCGTTCAGAATCAATGTATTTGTAATACAGGGTGACAGTGACCAACAGACTTGGCTGCAACACTTGCCCCGTTTTCTGCCTCATGAAACTTATCACCCGTTCTCAGTTCTCTACCTATCTGTAGCCCATGTAACAAATTACATATACGGGATCCTGATCTGGTATCACATACCCAGGACGTAGAGGGTATAGAGAAACAGTTCTGTGAATAATGAACACACCCGAAGATGATGCATCAGCATGCACTCTCTTCGTTTGGGCGGCACGGGAAATCTGGTATTCCCCAATTTCCTGCTCTATCTTATAACAATTATAAGTTGGAGCGGGTCCAATCGTTCCCCAGCTCAGTATAACAAGCGGGTTCGGTCAATAATCCGTATTATTATCTTGATTAAGGCGTGATATGGTCTCTACCTAGAGAGAGAGAGAAGAAAACACTCAGCGTGCGCTCATGCAAGAATAGATTGGTTATTATTTTATCTAATCAGGATGGCTCCCACTGCTTTTTATCAAATCTTCCTTCAAACCCTAAAAGGAAAGACTAGCCGGGATTAATTACACACTACAAGTTCGCCAATCTTTCAGCCAGGCCAGTGTCGGTACTTTGAGGGAGGTCCCCCGTGCTTTCGCACGAACCTAATTAATGTAAACCTCGTTTTCCCAGAGGCGTAACCCCGTTGACACCTTTCTAGACACCTACTTGATCGGCTAATTGTAATGTGTAAAACTCTCCCAGGAGTAACTCTTACTCGCAGTGGGTATCGGGATCCAACTATCTCATAGAAGGTATGCAATCTCATTGCAAATTTCAACACTTGAAATTCCCGATAATTTTGCCCCTAGCGTCCTATGACCTTGACGCAGGCCAACAAACCATAGTGCGCTAGTCAAGTTCAACCCGTCATTTCCTGATTGAATTAAACCCACCCGCACGATCCTTGACGCAGGCCAACAAAGTCGCACGACTACCCTAATCCAATCTGCATCATATGCATAAGCAGATAAATACTAGTTAGCTACCGCACACTACGTCTTGACGCAGGCCAACAAACGTAGCACGAATACTAACTACCACTTATCTGAAATGACGGAGGGCTACGACAGGTTTTTCTGAAAACCTATTGCGTAATGAACTTGATATCGTTGTAGAATCAAATGATTTTAAAATGGAGTGCTTTTGAGGCTTTTCTAGTTTTGCTAAAGGAGTCACTCCCGGTGAAGGGATCGTCGGTCCTTTCCTCGTCGAATGAGGTGCGGGATATATCATATATATCACTGTGCAAAGCAAAAACACTTAAAAGCAATCAAAAGACAAACCGAGTGTGTAGCATCTGCCAGTTATTGCTAAAGGAGTCACTCCCGATGAAGGGATCTCGGTCCTTTCCTCATCGAATAAGGTGCAGGATATATCATATATACCGCTGTGCAAAGCAAGAACTGTAGCTACCTGTTTTATTTTGAAATTCGATTCTACAACATCTTAGGTTTCTTTTATTTCATTAATCTCATTAATGAAGTCCCATCATTTAAGTACCTAAATATTACAGATAAATACGACGTACACTTATGCCATCCGCATTCGCCTCGATGTCCCCTCGTACACCGTTAGGTTAGGTAACTAACGGCAGAGCGGGGCAGGGCTAGCGCGGGTGTAAAACATAAGTAACGCCTATATAATATATCATATATACTATATACAGTATCTATCACAGAACATCACATGATCACATCACAGATATCGCAGCAGAAGAATCATATGAAATATTGGATATACTAGGACGGCCGTGTTTTCAATACGAGCCAGTATAAAACACGGATTCCACGGTCGTGATGAATAGCCAAACCCACACCCCTAGACCCCTGCGAGAGCGGCAAGCAACCCTACCAATTCTAGAGTTAGGAGACCTGGACTCGACTCCTCGAGTTGGTCTCCCACTGGACTCCAGAACTCGGTTACTTGTGCTCCCCTCCTTGGGTCTATCCTAGTGCGGAAAAGTAAATAATATACAAACGGTGACATCTTCCGCAACCTGGAAGTGCCCCAATAAAAGAATATTACATACAAGTTTTTACATGAATGAAAATGAAAAACACTCATCTCACATAAAAACCCCCGGCTATTCAAACACGACGATCCAATATAACATATCTAACAACACATAACATCACATGTCATCAACGTAAGTAAATATGTCCATCCCAATTGTCGTTGACATATAGCAACGCAACCGGCGATATCACATATTACACTTACGGTCACAGAAAAGAAAGTGTAAAACTATAACAGTTGGAATCCGCAACCTCCTTAGACATCACATGCCTAATCAAATGAAATTCTTAGACATCGCATGCCTAACAATTATAAACCCCGCATTTTAGTCTCAAAATCGAAAACACTTTTCAATACCAAGTCGGGCAATTCAACAAGATTCCCGACATCCTGATCGAATGCTCGTCGCAAACTTCAGTAGACGGCCGCACCCCCGATACCGTCGACGAAGTGCACCAAGGCGGAACACCGCTACCGCGAGCACCCGAACAGATGCTTTCGGCGACAGGGTTCTCCTCCAGTCACATGGTCGGGGCTATGGAGTGAGGCTGTCTATTAAATTTACCCGGCGAGTATCCACGTACGCTACGTGATTGCGACGGACTTTTGATCACATCAAAATTCCGTGGCAACCGATCAAGTGAGACTAAATTGCTAGATTTACAACATTCATTCAGTTATCTCATAACTACTTGTGAATTCCAATTATTGTATCCCATTTCGGATAAATAGAAAATGTCAAACTTTCCGATCGAACAATCGAACACCCAAGTTTTCCCGATACAGATCAACACATGAAACAAGTCTAAAAACATTTAGTTCGTGCCTCAGTACCAACGGTCCAGCCGTAGAAGGGTCAAGCCAACGCCTCACATGTGGCACGCCGTACTGCCCCAAACCCGAAGGTTCAAAGGGCAGTTCAAGACGGTCACATAATCGAGTTAAGGTTTGTTGTCTTCTAGAGGGTCCATCGCGTTACTTGCACTACTTAGAACGTCTTTAAACTTCGGAAAAATCCAACACTTGGAAATTTCCCGACAGGGGAAAAATTGGGTATTTATATCCGGTCGAACTTTTTAACATATTCTAAAATTTATCCGGAAAACCTCATAGACAAAATCTGATACCCCGATCGAAACACCGAATCCCCAAAACAACCCAGAAAATAAAACTCTGGAATAAATATTAAAATATTACCAGGAAAACCAGCACTGACAATTATTGATTATGGTGCAAATTTCGATGAACAATACGATAACACGGCCGCGGATCTGCCGCACGAGCCATGCTCGTGCCGCTGATCCGCGGCGTAATGATGGAATTAGGTCATCAAAATTCACCGTAACTCTTAGATTTCCCTGCTGATTTTTCTGCATATTTTTAATTTGGAAAAAACCACGATTTTAGAAGAAGTACAGAGAGCATTTTCCGGGTTGGGTTTTCTGTTCGATCGGGTTTCAAACACCGTCTAGACTTCGCCTAAGGCTCTAGCTTGGCTCTGATACCACTGTAGGGTTCCTAGGCACTCTCAAGAGGTCTCACAAGGCATCAACCATGCCAATTTCTAATTTAAACGGTGCCGAGAAACCCTAAACTACGGATCGTTGGCTAGAAATCTAGGCGAAAAGGAAACTAGTTAACACTTAACTATAAGAATACGGAAATACAACCTTTGTAGATCTGGTGCTCCACCTCCATAGCTCCGCAACGAAGTCCCCTCGCTGTCCAAATGAATTCCTGGGCTCTAGCGTCGGCTTCGTCGGAGAAATGGCGAGCTAGGTCGTTGATGTCCATGCCGAAGATGATCTACATCGAGGCATCGCTAGATCAAGCTCCACCTTCACCAAGCCATGAAAACTTGTGAAGGAAACACACTCTACTACTAGGCAAGAGGTAGAGGATGAAGAAATAGGAAGTGGGTAGACTTTAGAATTGGATTTCTCACTTGTTTTCATCAATCACCATTGATGAAGCAAGCTTCTTCAAGTGAAAAAGATGAAGAAGATGATGAAAGAATTATGATAAGTTATTTAGAAAATGGAGAATAAAAGAATACTTATCATAATCAACCATGGTCAAGTGTAGAGAATAAACTAGGGTTAGGTCAATGGTTAGGTTAGGCATGAAACAAAAATGGTGGACTTTTCAAACCTTCATGAAGTTTCAATGTAAAACAAAGCAAGCCACCATTTCTTTTCTTTTGCCAAAATGAAATAAATAAATAAATAAATGAGTAAGTAAATAAAATCATAACCCTAACCATCACATAACCATAGTTTAATCTTAACATACACTTAAACAATCATGTATCATCAAACATGATACAATCATATGTACAAATGTATATCACATATACAATGTGCACAAACCAAGTGAGAAAATCCATTTAAAGTGAACCAATACTAGTTAATGCAAAGTAATATATCAAATATAGAATTATGCATTAAATCATTAAATCAACACTTGATTTAACGATCCGGTCATATCGCATATAACCGACTAGTATCCTATGTATCGGCTTACCGAATCAATCCTTGATTCGATAACTAGGTTATATCGCATACAACCATTCGACACATTCATCGCGAGAATGAAATACGGTATCACATACACGCATTATTCTCGGCCCCGCACATATCTCATATGCGCTCCTATTTCGTTTCGCTTGAGCCAGGAAACCTCTGTGTAGGACTCTAAAGACTCGTCAATACGCCGGCAGCAGATGATGATCATATCAAACACCCACAAGTCGCAAGCGGTATGCCAAACGTAACGGCCACCCGGGTATTGAGCGATCAGAAGATCGACGAGCAAGCCCGCTCACACTCCTGTGAATCCAACCAGTAACACTTACCGTACAGTCCGGTCTCGTCGTCTGATATGTCGCATATCTCGCCTAGGGGTGGTAAACGTCAGACCCCAATAGCTCGATAAGTCGTATCGATATGAGGTCTATAACAATTCGAGAAACTACTGGTAACACTTACCAGTAAATCTCAGCAACCCTGGCCAGGGATTTCCGGTTATAGCCAATCGAACACAGCGCAACATCAACTCCCTATACCGGGAGAGACGAATCCCCTCCTATCGCTCATTGCCTCCATGTGACTCGGGACTGTACCCAAAAACCACCGTTTTGCACGCCCTCTTGGACGTGGTAAGGTGGAAATCAAAGCACAGTGGGAACCACACAAGACTCTATGACGATCTCGGGTCAACAGACTACTCTGTACCAGTGTCACCAGAGAACTGCCATCTGACGTGAGGTATAATACCATCTGGGAGTTCTCGGCGAGTCCGTCCAGTGTACCCAGTCTCCACTGAGCACCCGTATATCATCTCTGATGTCAAACACCAATGGATATGGGATCATCCATCGCCCATCTGTATGGGTCGAGAGGGTATACGCTAGTCTACACTGGTATATCGATGCCCCGTCTCGATACACCCACGACTAGGGATTTTGAAGGATGTACTTATAGACTACCATGTCCCCACTAGTATGATCCGCATCATAGTCCAGATAGTCAAGTACATATCCTATGGGCTTTACCAACATGTAACAGAGAGACTATCAGTGTACACGTTACGGTAAAGAGCAACCAGATAGCATACTATCATGTCGAGCAAGAAAGTTCTCCCTATATATGTCCCAGCATCCACTACAATATACATCCTATGTATAGTAATGGCCTCTAGGGCATACATATAACTAACACCATCTGTATGGGTCGAGAAGGTATACGCTAGTCTACTCTGGCATATCGATGCCCCGTCTCGATACACCCACGACTAGGGACTTTGAAGGATGTACTTATAGACTATCTGTCCCCACAAGTATGATCTGCATCATAGTCCAGGTAGTCAAGTACACATCCTAAGGGCTTTACCAACATGTAACAGAGAGACAATCAGTATACACGTTAAGGTAAAGAGTAACCAGATAGCATACTATCATGTCGAGCAAGAAAGTCCTCCTTATATATGTCCAAGCATCCACTACAATATACATCCTATGTATAGTAATGGCCTCTAGGGCATACATATAACTAACAATCTCCCACTTGCACTAGGGCCATCTGATAGCAGTGGTTGCAGTATCTCATACTCAACCATCCCATAAAAGTCTCTCTCTGGGAAAAGGCCTTTGTGAGTGGATTCGCCGTGTTATCCTCTGAGTCTGCTCTCCTAACCTCGATCACCCTGGAGATCAACCATCTCCATGATCAGGTGATACTGCCTTAGAATATGTCTGGATCACTGATGGGACGGTCGTTCCTTGGCATAAGCCACAACTCCATTGTCTCACAATGGTTGGAACGTGGTTCATCTCATGAACCAATATACACCCAAACATCCTCCTTGGTAGCATCTTAAGTAGCGATGTATCCAGCCTTAATCATCTAGTATGCCACGGTATCTAGCTTGGAACTCTTCCAACATACCGTCCCTTTACTGAGGGTAAAGACAATGCCTGTGACTGACTTTCAGTCGTAGTTATCACCCTGGAACCCTTCCAGTGATTCTCCCCAGGATCGGTTGATACCATCTCACTACAACTAGTGAGAATCCAAACATCCAATTAGATCTATCTCATAGATCCAAAATCCAGGATTTAGGAGGTATCACTTTGATCCTATATGGAGAATCATTGTGATAAGCGGAGATTGACCGAGCGTAGCATAGGAAACTCCTTTCTTATCAAGAGTATGTCATCCACGTACTCTACAAGGATCATCACCATACTCCCTACTACCTTTTTGTTTATACAAGGTTCATATACCATTTTGATGATGTCAAACTCTTTGACTAACACATCAAAACAGATGTTCCAACTCCGCGATGCCTGCTTTAACCTATAAAGCATCTTGTGCACGTTTCCGCTGCTCCCACTGTTTACGAAGCCCTCTGACTGTGTACTTATTGTAGGCTCCCTAGGCACACTAGTGAGGTCTCACAAGGCAACGAACATGCCAAATTAAAATTTTAACGGTGCCGAGAGACCCGACTACGGATCGTTTGCTAGAAAACTAGGCGAAAAAGCTAACTAGTTAACAATTAACTAATGGGTAATCGGAAATACAACCTTTGTAGATCCGGTGCTCCACCTCCACGGCTCCGCAACGAAGTCTTCTCCGCTGTCCAAAAGGAATCCGGGCTCTAGAGTCGGCTTCGTCGGAGAAAAAGCGAGCTAGGTCGTCGATGTCCATGCCGAAGATGATCTACGTCGAGCCATCGCAAGATCAAGCTCACAACTTCACCAAGTCATGAAACTTGTGAAGTAAACACACTCTACTACTTGGCAAGAGGTAGAGGATGAAGAAATAGGAAGTGGGTAGACTTTAGTTTTGGATTTCTCACTCATATCATCAAGTTGCCATTGATGGTCAAGCTTTTCTTCACTTGAAGGAAGAAGAAGAAGAAAGCAAGAAGATGATAATTATTATGATAAGAATTATTTAAAATGAAAAGAATAATCCATTCTTATCATAAGTGAACCATGGTAAAGTGTAGAGAGCTAATCATGGTTAAAGGAATGGTTAGGGTCAAGCTAGAGACAAAATGGTCACTTAGTCAAAAGATCAAGAAGCTTCAACTAGAATCCAAAATTAGCAACCATTTCATTTCATTTTCTTTTATTCATTTATCATAAATAAATGGATAATTAAATAAGATAAATGAATAACAAATAATAAACCCTAACCAATTCATTAACCAAGGTTTAACACTTTACACTTAACCAAAAAGCATGTATCATCAAACATGATACAAGCTAGTGCACAAAATCATATCACATATATAATGCGCACACCCGAGTGAGAAAATCCATTTAAAGTGAACCGATACTAGTTAATGCAAAGTAATATATCAAATATATAATTATTCATCAAATCATTAAATCAACACTTGATTTAACGATCCGGTCATATCGTATATAACCGACTAGTATGCAATGCATCGGTTTATCGAATCAACCCTTGATTCGATAACTAGGGTATATCGCATATAACCTAATCGATACATTCATCGCGAGAATGAAATACGGTATCACATACACGCATTATTCTCGGTCCCGCACATATCTCATATGCGCTCCAATTTCGTTTCGCTTGAGCCAGAAAACCTCTGTGTAGGACTCTAAAGACTCGTCGATACGCCGGCAGCAGGTGATGATCATATCAAACACCCACAAGCAGCAAGCGGTCTGCTAAACGTAACGGCCACCCGGGTATTGAGCGATCTGAAGATCGACGAGCAAGCCCGCTCACACTCCAGTGAATCCGACCAGTAACACTACCGTACAGTCCGGTCTGATCGTCTGATATGTCGCATATCTTGCCTAGGGGTGGTAAACGTCAGACCCCAATAGCTCGATAAGTCGTGTCGATATGAGGTCTATAACTGTTCGAGAAACTACTGGTAACACTTACCAGTAAATCTCAGCAACCCTGGCCAGGGATTTCCTGTTATAGCCAATCGAACACAGCGCAACATCAACCCCCTATACCGGGAGAGACGAATCCCCTCCTATCGCTCATTGCCTCCATGTGACTCGGGACTGTACCCAAAAACCACCGTTTTGCACGCCCTCTTGGACGTGGTAAGATGGAAATCAAAGCACAGTGGGAACCACACAAGACTCTATGACGATCTCGGGTCAACAGACTACTCTGTACTAGTGTCACCAGAGAACTGCCATCTGACGTGAGGTATAATACCATCTGGGAGTTCTCGGCGAGTCCGTCCAGTGTACCCAGTCTCTACTGAGCACCCGTATATCATCTCTGATGTCAAACACCAATGGATATGGGATCATCCATCGCCCATCTGTATGGGTCGAGAAGGTATACGCTAGTCTACTCTGGTATATCGATGCCCCGTCTCGATACACCAACGACTAGGGACTTTGAAGGATGTACTTACGAACTACCATGTCCCCACTAGTATGATCCGCATCATAGTCCAGGTAGTCAAGCACGCATCCTAAGGGCTTTACCAACATGTAACAGAGAGACAATCAGTATACACGTTAAGGTAAAGTGCAACCAGATAGCATACTATCATGTCGAGCAAGAAAGTCCTCCCTATATATGTCCCAGCATCCACTACAATATACATCCTATGTACAGTAATGGCCTCTAGGGCATACATATAACTAACAATCTCCCACTTGCACTAGGGCCATCTGTAGCAGTGGTTGTAGTATCTCATACTCAACCATCCCATAAAAATCTCTCGCTGGGAACAGGCCTTTGTGAGTGGATCCGCTGTGTTGTCCTCTGAGTCTACTCTCCTAACCTCGATCTCCCTGGAGATCAACCATCTCCATGATCAAGTGATACTGCCTTAGAATATGTCTGGATCACTGATGGGACCAGCGTTCCTTGGCATAAGCCACAACTCCATTGTCTCACAATGGTTGGAACGTAGTTCATCTCATGAACCAATATACACCCAAACATCCTCTTTGGTAGCATCTTAAGTAGCGATGTATCCAGCCTTTATCGTCTAGTATGCCACGGTATCTAGCTTGGAACTCTTCCAACATACCGTCCCTTTACTGAGGGTAAAGACAATGCCTGCGACTGACATTCAGTCGTCTTTATCACCCTGGAACCCTTCCAGTGATTCTCCCGAGGATCGGTTGATACCGTCTCACTACAACTAGTGAGAGTCCTAACATCCAATTAGATCTATCTCATAGATCTAAAAACCCAGGATTTAGGAGGTATCAATTTGATCCTATATGGAGAATCATTGTGATAAGCGGAGATTGATCGAGCGTAGCATAGGAAACTCCTTCCCTATCAAGAGCATGACATCCACGTACTCTACGAGGATCACCACCATACTCCCTGCTACCTTTTTGTATATACAAGGTTCATCTCTCATTTTGATGATGTCAAACTCTTTGACCGCTTCATCAAAACAGATGTTCCAACTCCGCGATGCCTGCTTTATCCTATAAAGCATCTTGCGCACGTTTCCGCTGCTCCCACTGTCTACGAAGCCCTCTGGCTGTGTACTTAGAGACGCTCTCTTCTAAATCATCATTTAGAAAAGAAGTCAAGACACCCAACCACCAGATATCGCAGTCATGGTATGCAGCCGTGGAAAGTAGGATCTGGATGGACTTAAGCATAGTCACTTGAAAAGGTTTCATCATGATCCACGCCTGGTCGATGACGAAAAGCTTTAACAAGTCTAGCTTTGAAAGTCTCAACTTTTCTATGTACACCAAGTAATCTTCTCAAGATATACTTGCTCCTGATGGGGATTTAACCCTTCAGATATAGCAACCAAAGTCCATACTTTGTTGGTGTATAAGGATTCCATCTCAGATCGCTAAGCATCCAGCCATTCTTATAGAGTCTTACTCCTGATGGCCAGCTCGAAACTAGTTTGGGTCATCATCTCATGATGCATTCCTCGCTCCCACTGTCATAGAGAAACCGAAGTATCTCTCAGGTGGGTGAGGAACCCTACTAGATCGGCGGAGAGGCTGAGGTTCGTTGGCATCTACTGAATCCTTTGGTTGTACCAAATCATCTGCTGTATTTTGTATAGCTGGAACTTTTCCAGTTCTACATTACAGACTTTGCCTTGAGCTTGTCCGGATTTTGCTTTTAGACATAGGCCGGACAATCCCAAATCTTAACTAACTTAAGACATGGGCTCTTCCCATTCCATATCACATATGAAGCGGTAGG
Source organism: Agapanthus africanus (assembly GCA_030015575.1). Lineage (NCBI taxonomy): Eukaryota > Viridiplantae > Streptophyta > Magnoliopsida > Asparagales > Amaryllidaceae > Agapanthus > Agapanthus africanus. Next base: position 407,189,876 of record CM057337.1, read on the forward strand.
CAACTGATTTGATTGAAACCCTATTCAATAGGTATGCAACTTCTCAAGTGCATAACCCCCTTAAGGAAAAAGGTAACTCAGTAGTACTCATCATAGAGCACACCATATCAAATAGGGTGTATCTGCTCCGCCCCGACATACCATCGTGCAATGGTGTATACGGAGGAGTAATGCTGAGAGAGAATCTCATTCTCCTTTAGAATAATCCAGGATTTCCGTGCTCAAGTATTCTCCTCCTTGATCTCATCAAAGGACATAATACTTATACCTGTGTTTTGGTTCTCTACTTCTAGCTTATATTCTGTGAATATCTCAAAAGGTTCGGACTCATGTTTCAACAGGAACATATGACTGAATCTTGAAAGATTATCAGAGAATATAATGATGTATAAAGAACCGGTCTTGGCATGTGTAGACAGGAGACCTTACATACATCATCATGTATCAGTCCTAAGAGTTTATTAACTCTTTCTCTGTTTCCAGTAAACGGAGCTATGGTCATCTTATCTTTGTGACATGACTGGCGAGTTTCACAAGATGTAAATTCAAACTGATTTAAATATGCATCTATATGTAACTCTAGCTAGTCGGGTCACATTGATATGACCTAGTCTACAATGCCTCAAGAAGAATTCGTTCATTTCTGAACTCTTCCTCTTGTGTGTATTCCGTATACTAAGAACTGTAGTTTGATTTAGAACATCAATGCTTTTAGATAACGTGCCTGAACCGATCAACTTTTGATATAGGAAATGTTCAAAACATTATCCAACAATACAAAATTTTATCATTTCTTTACTAATAAAGAGACTGATATGATTTTGTATATCAGGTTCGGTATCTAATAACATTCGTTCAGAATCAATGTATTGTAATACAGGGTGACAGTGACCAACAGACTTGGCTGCAACACTTGCCCCGTTTTCTGTCTCATGAAACTTATCACCCGTTCTCAGTTCTCTACCTTTCTGTAGCCCTATGTAACAGATTACATATCTGGGATCCTGATCTGGTATCACATACCCAGGACGTAGAGGATACAGAGAAACAGTTCTTTGTAATGAACACACCCGAAGATGATGCATCAACATGCACTCTCTTCGCTTGGGCGGCACGGGAATTCTGGTAATCCCCAATTTCCTGCTCTGTCTTATAACAATTATAAGTTGGAGCGGGACCAACGTTCCCCAGCTCAGTATAACAAGCGGGTTCGGTCAAAATTCCGTTTTATTATCTTGATTAAGGCGTGATATGGTCGCTACCTGGAGAGAGAGAGAAGAAAACACTCAGCGTGCGCTCTTGCAAGAATAGATTGGTTATTATTTTATCTAATCAGGATGGCTCCCACTGCTTTTTATCAAATCTTCCTTCAAACCCTAAATGAAAAGACTAGCCGGGATTAATTACACACTACAAGTTCGCCAATCTTTCAGCCAGGCCAGTGTCGGTACTTTGAGGGAGGTCCCCCGTGCTTTTGCACGAACCTAATTAATGTAAACCTCGTTTTCCCAGAGGCGTAACCCCGTTGACACCTTTCTAGACACCTACTTGATCGGCTAATTGTAATGTATAAAACTCTCCCAGGAGTAACTCTTACTCGCAGCGGGTATCGGGATCCAACTATCTCATAGAAGGTATGCAATCTCATTGCAAATTTCAACACTTGAAATTCCCGATAATATTTTGCCCCGAACGATCTAAGACCTTGACAAGGTCAACAAACCATAGACCGCAAGTCAAGTTCTACCCGTTATTTCTTGATTGAATCAAACCCACTCGCACGACCCTTGACAAGGTCAACAAGGCCGCACGACTACCCTAACCCAATCTGCATCATATGCATAAGCAGATAAATACTGGTTAGCTACCGCACACTGCGCCTTGACAAGGTCAACAAGCGCAGCACGAATACTAAACCGGATTTATCTGAAATGACGGAGGGCTACGACAGGTTTCTCTGAAAACCTATTGCGTAATGAACTTGATATCGTTGTAGGATCGAATGAATTTTGAAATGGAGTGTTTTTGAGGCTTTTCCAGTTTTGCTAAAGGAGTCACTCCCGGTGAAGGGATCGTCGGTCCTTTCCTCGTCGAATGAGGTGCGGGATATATCATATATATCACTGTGCAAAGCAAAAACACTTAAAAGCAATCAAAATACAAACCGAGTGTGTAGCATCTGCCAGTTATTGCTAAAGGAGTCACTCCCGGTGAAGGGATCTCGGTCCTTTCCTCATCGAATAAGGTGCAGGATATATCTCATATACCGCTGTGCAAACCAAGAACTGTAGCTACCTGTTTTATTTTGAAATTCGATTCTACAACATCTTAGGTTTCTTTTACTTCATTAATCACATTAATGAAGTCCCATCATTTAAATACCTAAGCATCACAGATAAATACGACGTACACTTATGCCATCCGCATTCGCCTCGATGTCCCCTCGTGCACCGTTAGGTTAGGTAACTAACGGCAGAGCGGGGCAGGGCTAGCGCGGGTGTAAAACATAAGTAACGCCTATATAATATATCATATATACTATATACTGTATCTATCATAGAACATCACATGATCACATCACAGATATCGCAGCAGAAGAAACATATGAAATATTGGATATATTAGGACGTCCGTGTTTTCAATACGAGCCAGTATAAAACACGGATTCCACGGTCGCGATGAATAGCCAAACCCACACCCCTAGACCCCTACGAGAGCGGCAAGCAACCCTACCAATTCTGGAGTTAGGAGACCCGGACTCGACTCCTCGAGTTGGTCTCCCACTGGACTCCAGAACCCGGTTACTTGTGCTCTCCTCCTTGGGTCTATCCTAGTGCGGAAAAGTAAATAATATACAACAACGGTGACAACTTCCGCAACCTGGAAGCGCCCCAATAAAAGAATATTACATACAAGTTTTTACATGAATGAAAATGAAAAACACTCATCTCACATAAAAACCCCCGGCTATTCAAACGCGACGATCCAATATAACATATCCAGCAACACATAACATCACATGTCATCAACGTAAGTAAATATGTCCATCCCAATTGTCATTGACATATAGCAACGAAACCGGCGATATCACATATTACACTTACGGTCACAGAAAAGAAAGTGTAAAACTACAACAGTTGGAATCCGCAACCACCTCAGACATCGCATGCCTGACCAAATGAATTCCTTAGACATCGCATGCCTAACAATTATAAACCCCGCATTTTAGTCTCAAAATCGAAAACACTTTTCAATATCAAGTCGGGCAATTCAACAAGATTCCCGACATCCTGATCGAATGCTCGTCGCAAACTTCAGTAGGCGGCCGAACCCCCGATACCGTCGACGAAGTGCACCAAGGCGGAACACCGCTACCGCGAGCACCCGAACGGATGCTTTCGGTGACGGGGTTCTCCTACAGTCACTTGGTCGGGGCTATGGAGTGAGGCTGTCTATTAAGTTTATCCGGCGAGTATCCGCGTACGCTACGTGATTGCGACGGACTTTTGATCACATCAAAATTCCGTGGCAACCGATCAAGTGAGACTAAACTGCTATGTTTATAACATTCATTCCGTTATCTCATAACTTATTGTGAATTCCAATTATTGTATCCCATTCCGGATAAATAGAAAATGTCAAACTTTCCGATCGAACAATCGAACACCCAAGTTTTCCCGATACAGCTCAACACATGAAATAAGTCTAACAACATTCCGTTCGTGCCTCAGTACCAACGGTCCAGCCGTAGAAGGGTCAAGCCAACGCCTCACATGTGGCACGCCGTACTGCCCCAAACCCGAAGGTTCAAAGGGCAGTTCAAGACGGTCACATAATCGAGTTAAGGTTTGTTGTCTTCTAGAGGGACCATCGCGTTACTTGCACTACTTAGAACGTCGTTAAACTACGGAAAAATCCAACACTTGGAAATTTCCCGACAGGGGAAAAATTGGGTATTTATATCCGGTCGAACTTTTTTAACATATTCTAAAAACTATCCGGAAAGCCACACAGACAAAATTTGATACCCCGATCGAAACACCGAATCCCCAAAAACACATCAGAAAAATTTAACTCTTGAATAAATATTAAAAATTCCCAGAAAACTCAGCTCTTTGAACTAGGAATTACTGTGCAAAGGAACAGGGCTGACGTCATCAAGGGGCCGCTGATCCGCCGCAGAAGCTATGCTTCTGCCGCGGATCCGCCGCGAAATTTACTGTTCACCAGAAACCTTTTGCACCGTAATTCTTATTTTTCCCTGCTGAATTTTTTAGCAATTTTTAATTTGGAAAAACTCACTGTTTTCAAAAAAGTACAGAGAGCAAGATTGATTTGGTGTTTCGGGTTCGATCGGGTTTCAAATTCCGTCTAGACTTCGCCTAAGGCTCTAGCTAGGCTCTGATACCACTGTAGGCTCCCTAGACACACTAGTGAGGTCTCACAAGGCAACGAACATGCCAAATTAAAATTTTAACGGTGCCGAGAGACCCGACTACGGATCGTTTGCTAGAAAACTAGGCGAAAAAGCTAACTAGTTAACAATTAACTAATGGGTAATCGGAAATACAACCTTTGTAGATCCGGTGCTCCACCTCCACGGCTCCGCAACGAAGTCTTCTCCGCTGTCCAAAAGGAATCCGGGCTTTAGAGTCGGCTTCGTCGGAGAAAAAGCGAGCTAGGTCGTCGATGTCCATGCCGAAGATGATCTACGTCGAGGCATCGCATGATCAAGCTCACAACTTCACCAAGTCATGAAACTTGTGAAGTAAACACACTCTACTACTTGGCAAGAGGTAGAGGATGAAGAAATAGGAAGTGGGTAGACTTTAGTTTTGGATTTCTCACTCATATCATCAAGTTGCCATTGATGGTCAAGCTTTTCTTCACTTGAAGGAAGAAGAAGAAGAAAGCAAGAAGATGATAATTATTATGATAAGAATTATTTAAAATGAAAAGAATAATCCATTCTTATCATAAGTGAACCATGGTAAAGTGTAGAGAGCTAATCATGGTTAAAGGAATGGTTAGGGTCAAGATAGAGACAAAATGGTCACTTAGTCAAAAGATCAAGAAGCTTCAACTAGAATCCAAAATTAGCAACCATTTCATTTCATTTTCTTTTATTCATTTATCATAAATAAATGGATAATTAAATAAGATAAATGAATAACAAATAATAAACCCTAACCAATTCATTAACCAAGGTTTAACACTTTACACTTAACCAAAAAGCATGTATCATCAAACATGATACAAGCTAGTGCACAAAATCATATCACATATATAATGCGCACACCCGAGTGAGAAAATCCATTTAAAGTGAACCGATACTAGTTAATGCAAAGTAATATATCAAATATATAATTATGCATCAAATCATTAAATCAACACTTGATTTAACGATCCGGTCATATCGTATATAACCGACTAGTATGCAAAGCATCGGTTTATCGAATCAACCCTTGATTCGATAACTAGGGTATATCGCATATAACCTAATCGATACATTCATCGCGAGAATGAAATACGGTATCACATACACGCATTATTCTCGGTCCCGTACATATCTCATATGCGCTCCTATTTCGTTTCGCTTGAGCCAGGAAACCTCTGTGTAGGACTCTAAAGACTCGTCAATACGCCGGCAGCAGGTGATGATCATATCAAACACCCACAAGCCGCAAGCGGTCTGCTAAACGTAACGGCCACCCGGGTATTGAGCGATCTGAAGATCGACGAGCAAGCCCGCTCACACTCCAGTGAATCCGACCAGTAACACTACCGTACAGTCCGGTCTGATCGTCTGATATGTCGCATATCTTGCCTAGGGGTGGTAAACGTCAGACCCCAATAGCTCGATAAGTCGTGTCGATATGACGTCTATAACTGTTCGAGAAACTACTGGTAACACTTACCAGTAAATCTCAGCAACCCTGGCCAGGGATTTCCTGTTATAGCCAATCGAACACAGCGCAACATCAACCCCCTATACCGGGAGAGACGAATCCCCTCCTATCGCTCATTGCCTCCATGTGACTCGGGACTGTACCCAAAAACCACCGTTTTGCACGCCCTCTTGGACGTGGTAAGATGGAAATCAAAGCACAGTGGGAACCACACAAGACTCTATGACGATCTCGGGTCAACAGACTACTCTGTACCAGTGTCACCAGAGAACTGCCATCTGACGTGAGGTATAATACCATCTGGGAGTTCTCGGCGAGTCCGCCCAGTGTACCCAGTCTCTACTGAGCACCCGTATATCATCTCTGATGTCAAACACCAATGGATATGGGATCATCCATCGCCCATCTGTATGGGTCGAGAAGGTATACGCTAGTCTACTCTGGTATATCGATGCCCCGTCTCGATACACCCACGACTAGGGACTTTGAAGGATGTACTTACGGACTACCATGTCCCCACTAGTATGATCCGCATCATAGTCCAGGTAGTCAAGCACGCATCCTAAGGGCTTTACCAACATGTAACCGAGAGACAATCAGTATACACGTTAAGGTAAAGTGCAACCAGATTGCATACTATCATGTCGAGCAAGAAAGTCCTCCCTATATATGTCCCAGCATCCACTACAATATACATCCTATGTACAGTAATGGCCTCTAGGGCATACATATAACTAACACTTATAGACTCTCTCTTCTAAAACACCATTTAGAAAAGCAGTCAAGGCACCCAACCGCCAGATATCGTAGTCATGGTATGTAGCCGTGGCAAGTAGGATCTGGATGGACTTAAGCATAGCCACTTGAAAAGGATTCATCATAATCCACGCCTGGTCGATGACGAAAAACTTTAATAAGTCTAGCTTTGAAAGTCTCAACTTTTCCATCTACACCAAGTAATCTTCTCAAGATATACTTGCTCCTGATGGGGATTTAACCCTTCAGCTATGGCAGCCAAAGTCCATACTTTGTTGGTGTACATGGATTCCATCTCAGATCACTGATCATCCAGCCATTCTTACAGAGTCTTACTCCTGATGGCCAGCTCGAAACTAGTTGGGTCATCATCTCATGATGCAATCCTCGCTCCCACTGTCATAGAGGAACCGAAGTATCTCTCAGGTGGGTGAGGAACCCTACTAGATCGGCGGAGAGGCTGAGGTTCGTTGGTCTCTACTGAATCCTTTGGTTCTATCAAATCATCAGCTGCAGTTTGTATAGCTGGAACATTTCCAGTTCTACATAACAGATCTTGCCTCGAGCTTGTCCGGATTTTGCTTTTAGACATAGGCCGGACAACCCCAAATCTTAACTAACTTAAGAGATGGGCTCTTCCCTTATCATATCAAATATGAAGTGGTAGGCAACTGATTTGATTGGAACCCTATTCAATAGGTATGCAGCTTCTCAAGTGCATAACTCCCAAAAGGAAATAGGAAACTCAGTAGTACTCATCATAGAGCACACCATATCACATAGGGTGCTATTGCTCCGCCCCGATATACCATCGTGCTATGGTGTATACGGAGGAGTAATGCTGAGAGAGAATCTCATTCTCCTTTAGAAAAGTCCAAGAATTTCGTGCTCAAGTATTCTCCTCCTTGATCTCATCAAAGGACATAATACTTATACCCGTATTTTGGTTCTCTTCTTCTAACTTATATTCTGTGAATATCTCAAAAGGTTCGGACCTGTGTTTCAACAGGAACATAGGTCTGAATCTCGAAAGATCATCAGAGAAGGTAATGAAGTATAAAGAACCGGTCTTCGCAAGTGTAGACAGGGGACCTACATACATCAACATGTATCATCCCAAGAGTTCACTAACTCTTTCTCTGTTTGCAATAAACAGAGCTATGGTCATCTTATCTTTGTGACATGACTGGTAAGTTTCACAAGATGTAAATTCAAACTGATTTAAATACGCGTCTAAAATGTAACTTCAGCCAGTCGGATCGCATTGATATGACCTTGTATACAATGCCTCAAGAAGGATTCGTTCATTTCTGAACTCTTCATCTTGTGTGTGTTCCGTATACTAAGAACTATAGTTTGATTTAGAACATCAATGCTTTTAGATAACGTGCCTGAACCGATCAACTTTTGATATAGGAAATGTTCAAAACATTATCCAACAATACAAAATTTTATCATTTCTTTACTAATAAAGAGACTGATATGATTTTGTATATCAGGTTCGGTATCTAATAACATTCGTTCAAAATCAATGTATTTGGAATACAGGGTGACAGTGACCAACAGACTTGGCTGCAACACTTGCCCCGTTTTCTGTCTCATGAAACTTATCACCCGTTCTCAGTTCTCTACCTAGCTGTAGCCCTATGTAACAGATTACATTTCTGGGATCCTGATCTGGTATCACATACCCAGGACGTAGAGGATACAGAGAAACAGTTCTTTGTAATGAACACACCCGAAGATGATGCATCAGCATGCCTCTCTTCGTTTGGGCGGCACGGGAATTCTGGTAATCCCTAAATTCCTGCTCTGTCTTATAAAAATTATAAGTTGGAGCGGGACCAACGTTCCCCAGCTCAGTATAACAAGCGGGTTCGGTCAATATTCCGTATTATTATCTTGATTAAGGCGTGATATGGTCGCTACCTGGAGAGAGAGAGAGAAGAATAACACTCAGCGTGCGCTCTTGCAAGATCAGATTGGTTATTATTTTATCTAATCGGGATGGCTCCCACTGTTTTTATCAAATATTCCTTCAAACCCTAAAAGGAAAGACTAGCCGGGATTAATTACACGCTACAAGTTCGCCAATCTTTCAGCCAGGCCAGTGTCGGTACTTTGAGGGAGGTCCCCCGTGCTTTCGCACGAACCTAATTAATGTAAACCTCGTTTTCCCAGAGGCGTAACCTCGTTAACACCTTTCTAGACACCTACTTGATCGGCTAATTGTAATGTGTAAAACTCTCCCAAGAGTAACAATTACTCGCAGCGGGTATCGGGATCCAACTATCTCATAGAAGGTATGCAATCTCATTGCAAATTTTAACACTTGAAATTCCCGATAATATTTTGCCCCATGTGATCTATGACCTTGACTGAGTCAACAAACCATAGACCGCATGTAAAGTTCAACCCGTCATTTCTCGATTGAATTAAACCCACCCGCACGACCCTTGACTGAGTCAACAAGGCCGCACGACTACCCTAATCCAATCGCATCATATGCTTTGCAGATAAGCACTAATCAGCTACCGCACACTACGCCTTGACTGAGTCAACAAACGCAGCACGAATACTAACTAGGACTTATCTGAAATGACGGAGGGCTACGTCAGGTTTTTAAGAAAACCTTTTGCGTAATGAACTTTATATCGTTGTAGAATCAAATGATTTTAAAATGGAGTGTTTTTTAGGCTTTTCTAGTTTTGCTAAAGGGGTCACTCCCGGTGAAGGGATCGTCGGCCCTTTCCTCGTCGAATGAGGTGCGGGATATATCATATATATCACTGTGCAAAGCAGAAACTATAGAAGCAATCAAAAGACAAACCGAGAGTTGTAGCATCTGCCAGTTATTGCTAAAGGAGTCACTCCCGGTGAAGGGATCTCGGTCCTTTCCTTATCGAATAAGGTGCAGGATATATGATATATACTGCTGTGCAAAGCAAGAACTGTAGCTACCTGTTTTATTTTTGAAATTCAATTCTACAACATCTTAGGTTTATTTTATTTCATTAATCTCATTAATGAAGTCCCATCATTTAAATACCTAAACATCACAGATAAATACGACGTACACTTATGCCATCCGCATTCGCCTCGATGTCCCCTCGTGCACCGTTAGGTTAAGTAACTAACGACAGAGCGGGGCAGGGCTAGCACGGGTGTAAAACATAAGTAACGTCTATATAATATATCATATATACTATATAATGTATCCATCACAGAACATATCACATGATCACATCACAGATATCGCAGCAGAAAAATCATATGAAATATTGGATATACTAGGACGTCCGTGTTTTCAATACGAGCCAGTATAAAACACGGATTCCACGGTCGTGATGAATAGCCAAACCCACACCCCTAGACCCCTACGAGAGCGGCAAGCAACCCTACCAATTCTAGGGTTAGGAGACCCGGACTCGACTCCTCGAGTTGGTCTCCCACTGGACCCCAGAACCCGGTTACTAGTGCCCTCCTCCTTGGGTCTATCCTAGTGTGGAAAAGTAAATAATATACAAAGGGTGACATCTTCCGCAACCTGGAAGTGCCCCAATAAAAGAATATTACATACAAGTTTTTACATGAATGAAAATGAAAAACACTCAACTCACATAAAAACCCCCCGGCTATTCAAACACGACGATCCAATATAACATATCCAGCAACACATAACATCACATGTCATCAACGTAAATAAACATGCATATCCCAATTGTCGTTGGCATATAGCAACGAAACCGGCGATATCACATATTATACTTACGGTCACAGAAAAGAAAGTGTATAACTACAACAGTTTGAATCCGCAACCTCTTTAGACATCGCATGCCTTAATCAAATGAATTACTTAGACATCACATGCCTAACAATTATAAACCCCGCATTTTAGTCTCAAAATCGAAAACACTTTTCAATATCAAGTCGGGCAATTCAACAGGATTCCCGACATTCTGATCGAATGCTCGTCGCAAACTTTAGTAGGCGGCCGCACCCCCGATACCGTCGACGAAGTGCACCAAGGTGGAACATCGCTGCCGCGAGCACCCGGACGGATGCTTTCGGCGACGGGGTTCTCCTACAGTCACTTGGTCGGGGCTATGGGGTGATGCTATCTATTAAGTTTACCCGGCGAGTATCTGCGTACACTACGTGATTGCGACGGACTTTTGATCACATCAAAATTCCGTGGCTACCGATCAAGAGAGACTAAACCGCTAGATTTATAACATTCATTCAGTTATCTCATAACTTCTTGTGAATTCCAATTGTTGTATCACATTCCGGATAAAATAGAAAATGTTAAAGTTTCCGATCGAACAATCGAACACCTAAGTTTTCCCAAAGCAAATCAACACATGAAACAAGTTCAAAGACATTCACTTCATGCCTCAGTACCAACGGTCCAGCCGTAGAAGGGTCAAGCCAACGCCTCACATGTGGCACGCCGTACTGCCCCAAACCCTAAGGTTAAAGGGCAGTTCAAGACGGTCACATAATCGAGTTAAGGTTTGTTGTCTTCTAGAGGGACCATCGCGTTACTTGCACTACTTAGAACGTCGTTAAACTACGGAAAGATTCAACACTTGGAAATTTCCCGACAGGGGAAAAGGTGGGTATTTATATCCGGTCGAACTTTTTAACATATTCAATATATCCGGAAAGCCACATAGACAAAGTCTGATAATCCGACCGAATCAACTAATCTCCAAAACACCGTGGAATATTCAACTCTTGAATAAATATTAAAAAATCCCAGAAAATCCAGAACCAAAAAATAGGAGTTACTGTGCAAAAATTAAACAGTGATCACATATATTGGCCGCGGAACCGCCGCAGAAGCCAAGCTTCTGCCGCGGTTCCGCCGCACTGTAGCAGCATCACTCGATATATTTTGCATCGTAATTCTTATAATTTCCTGCTGAATTTTTTAAGAATTTTTAATCTGGAAAAAACCCAGTTTTTTGAAAAAGTCCAGAGAGCATTTTGGAAATCGGGTTTCTGTTCGATCGGACTTCAAACTCCGTCTACGCATCGCCTAAGGCTCTAGCTAGGCTCTGATACCACTGTAGGGTTCCTAGGCACACTAATAAGGTCTCACAAGGCATCAACCATGCCAATTTCAAATCTTACGAGTGCCGAGAAACCCTAATACGGATCGTTAACTAGAATTTTAGGCGAAAACGATAACTAGTAAACAACTTTACTTATTGATCGGAAATACAACCTTTGTAGATCCGGTTCTCCACCTCCATATCTCCATGATGAAGTCCCTTTGCTGTCCAAACCAAATCCCAGGCTCTAGCATAGGCTTCATCGGAGAAATGGGCGGGCTAGGTCGTCGACTACGATGCCGAAGATGATCTACGTCGAGGCAACACTAGATCAAGCTCGCACTTCACCAAGTCATAAAACTTGTGAAGAAAACACCCTATACTACTTGGCAAGAGGTAGAGGATGAAGAAATAGGAAGTGGGTTCACTTTAGAATTGGATTTCTCACTCATTTTCTCAAGTTGCCATTGATGGAGGCAAGCTTCTTCTTGAAGAAGAAGAAGAAGAAGAAGATGAAGTATATTATGATAAGTGTTTTTCAAAAAGGAAAATAAAAAGAATACTTATCATAAACCAACCATGGTCAAGTGTAGAGAATGAACTAGGGTTAAGTGGAATGGTTAGGGTTAAGCATGAGACAAAATGGTGACTTAGTCAAAGCTTCATGAAGCTTCAATATCAAACAAAGAAAGCCACCATTTTCTCTTTATCATTTTCTTTTGCCAAAATGAACAAAAGAAATAAATAAATGAATAAGTAAATAAACAAAACCCTAACCACTCATATAACCATGGTTTAATCTTTACACAAACTCAAGTTAACATGTATCATCAAACATGATACAATCATGTGCACAAAAGTATATCACATATACAACTTGCACAATCCAAGTGAGAAAATCCATTTAAAGTGAACCAATACTAGTTAATGCAAAGTAATATATCAAATATATAATTATACATTAAATCATTAAATCAACACTTGATTTAACGATCCGGTCATATCGCATATAACCGACTAGTATCCTATGTATCGGCTTACCGAATCAATCCTTGATTCGATAACTAGGTTATATCGCATACAACCATTCGACACATTCATCGCGAGAATGAAATACGGTATCACATACACGCATTATTCTCGGCCCCGCACATATCTCATATGCGCTCCTATTTCGTTTCGCTTGAGCCAGGAAACCTCTGTGTAGGACTCTAAAGACTCGTCAATACGCCGGCAGCAGATGATGATCATATCAAACACCCACAAGTCGCAAGCGGTATGCCAAACGTAACGGCCACCCGGGTATTGAGCGATCAGAAGATCGACGAGCAAGCCCGCTCACACTCCTGTGAATCCAACCAGTAACACTTACTGTACAGTCCGGTCTCGTCGTCTGATATGTCGCATATCTCGCCTAGGGGTGGTAAACGTCAGACCCCAATAGCTTGATAAGTCGTGTCGATATGAGGTCTATAACAGTTCGAGAAACTACTGGTAACACTTACCAGTAAATCTCAGCAACCCTGGCCAGGGATTTCCGGTTATAGCCAATCGAACACAGCGCAACATCAACTCCCTATACCGGGAGAGACGAATCCCCTCCTATCGCTCATTGCCTCCATGTGATTCGGACTGTACCCAAAAACCACCATTTTGCACGCCCTCTTGGACGTGGTAAGGTGGAAATCAAAGCACAGTGGGAACCACACATGACTCTATGACGATCTCGGGTCAACAGACTACTCTGTACCAGTGTCACCAGAGAACTGCCATCTGACGTAAGTTATAATACCATCTGGGAGTTCTCGGCGAGTCCGTCCAGTGTACCCAGTCTCCACTGAGCACCCGTATATCATCTCTGATGTCAAACACCAATGGATATGGGATCATCCATCGCCCATCTGTATGGGTCGAGAAGGTATACGCTAGTCTACTCTGGCATATCGATGCCCCGTCTCGATACACCCACGACTAAGGACTTTGAAGGATGTACTTATAGACTATCTGTCCCCACTAGTATGATCTGCATCATAGTCCAGGTAGTCAAGTACACATCCTAAGGGCTTTACCAACATGTAACAGAGAGACAATCAGTATACACGTTAAGGTAAAGAGTAACCAGATAGCATACTATCATGTCGAGCAAGAAAGTCCTCCTTATATATGTCCAAGCATCCACTACAATATACATCCTATGTATAGTAATGGCCTCTAGGGCATACATATAACTAACAAGATCGTCTTAGAGTCTTGTGTGGTTCCCACTGTGCTTTGATTTCCACCTTACCACGTCCAAGAGGGCATGCAAAACGGTGGTTTTTGGGTACAGTCCCGAGTCACATGGAGGCAATGAGCGATAGGAGGGGAATCGTCTCTCCCGGTATAAGGGGTTGATGTTGCGCTGTGTTCGATTGGCTATAACCGGAAATCCCTGGCCAGGGTTGCTGAGATTTACTGGTAAGTGTTACCTGTAGTTTTTCGAACTGTTATAGACCTCATATCGACACGACTTATCGAGCTATTGGGGTCTGACGTTTACCACCCCTAGGCAAGATATGCGACATATCAGACGACGAGACCGGACTGTACGGTAAGTGTTACTGGTTGGATTCACAAGAGTGTGAGCGGTCTTGCTCGTCGATCTTCTGATCGCTCAATACCCGGGTGGCCGTTACGTTTAGCAGACCGCTTGCGGCTTGTGGGTGTTTGATATGATCATCACCTGATGCCGGCGTATTGACGAGTCTTTAGAGTCCTACACAGAGCTTTCCTGGCTCAAGCGAAACGAAATAGGAGCGCATATGAGATATGTGCGGGACCGAGAATAATGCGTGTATGTGATACCGTATTCTATTCTCGCGATGAATGTATCGATATGGTTGTATGCGATATAACCTAGTTATCGAATCAAGGATTGATTCGATAAGCCGATACATTGGATATTAGTCGGTCACATGCGATATGACCGGATCGTTAAATCAAGTGTTGATTTAATGATTTAATGCATAATTATATATTTGATATATTACTTTGCATTAACTAGTATTGGTTCACTTTAAATGGATTTTCTCACTTGAAGTACACAAGTTGTATATGTGATATACTTTTGTGCACTTGATTGTATCATGTTTGATGATACATGCTTACTTGAGTTTGTGTAAAGATTAAACCATGGTTATTTAAATGGTTAGGGTTTTGATTTTCATATCTATCTATTTATTTATTTATTATGGAAAGGATAAAGAGAAAAATGGTTGCTTTCTTTGTTTGTTGTTGAAGCTTCATGAAGCTTTGACTAAGTGACAATTTTGTCTCATGCTTAACCCTAACCATTCTACCTAACCATAGTCTATTCTCTACACATAACCATGGTTAGTATATGATAAGTATTCATTTTATTTTCCTTTTAAAAATATAACACTTATCATATTATCTTCTTCTTCTTCTCCTTCTTCAACAATGAAGAAAGCTTGCCTCCATCAATGACAACTAGTGAAAAAGAGTGAGAAATCCAATTCTAAAGTGAACCCACTTCCTATTTCTTCATCCTCTACCTCTTGCCAAGTAGTATAGGGTGTTTTCTTCACAAGTTTCATGACTTGGTGAAGTGGGAGCTTGATCTTGTGTTGCCTCGACGTAGTTCATCTTCGGCATCGAAGCCGACGACCAAGCCCGCCCATTTCTCCGATGAAGCCGACGCTAGATCCCGGGATTCGATTTGGACAGCAAGGAGACTTCATCATGGAGCTATAGAGGTGGAGGACCGGATCTACAAAGGTTGTATTTCCGTTCACTTAGTTAAGTTGTTAACTAGTTTCACTTTTCGCCTAAAATTCTAGTTAACGATCCGTATTAGGGTTTCTCGGCACTTGTAAAATTTGAAATTGGCATGGTTGATGCCTTGTGAGACCTCATTAGTGTGCCTAGGAACCCTACAGTAGTATCAAAGCCTAGCTAGAGCCTTAGGCGATGCGTAGACGGAGTTAGAAGTCCGATCGAACCGAAACCCCAAATTCCAAAATGCTCTCTGGACTTTTTTATAAAACTGGGTTTTTTCCAGATTAAAAATTCTTAAAAAATTCAGCAGGAAATTCTATGAATTACGGTGCAAAAATTATTAAAAGTTACTGGTAAAGCGCGGCGGAACCGCGGTAGAAGCCTGGCTTCTGCGGCGGTTCCGCGGCCAAATAATGACGTCAGCCTTCCAATTTTGCACAGTAATTCATTTCTTTAGGTGCTGAGTTTTCTGGGATTTTTTAATCTGTACTCTACAGTTGAGTTTTCTGCGGTTGTTTTTGGAATTCGACGTTTCGATCGGGAAGTTTAACTTCGTATGTGTTTTTCCGGATATTTAGAATATGTTAAAAAGTTTGACCGGATATAAATACCCAATTTTTCCCCTGTTGGGAAATTTCCAAGTGTTGGATTTTTCCATGGTTTAAAGACGTTCTAAGTAGTGCAAGTAACTCGATGGACCCTCTAGAAGACAACAAACCTTAACTCGATTATGTGACCGTCTTGAACTGCCCTTTGAACCTTAGGGTTTGGGGCAGTACGGCGTGCCACATGTGAGGCGTTGGCTTGACCCTTCTACGGCTGGACCGTTGGTACTGAGGCACGAAGTGAATGTTTTTTTTAAAACTTATTTCATGTGTTGAGCTGTTTCGGGAAAACTTGGGTGTTTGGCTGTTCGATCGGAAAGTTTAACATTTTCTATTTCTCTGGAATGGGATACAATACTTGGAATCCACAAGCAGTTATGAGATAACTGATTTGAATGTTATAAACATAGAACTTTAGTCTCACTTGATCGGTTGCCACGGAATTTTGATGCGATCAAAAGTCCGTCGCAATCACGTAGCGTACGCGGATACTCGCCGGTAAACTTAATAGACAGCTATGCCCCATAGCCCCGACTAAGTGACTGTAGGAGAACTCCGTCGCCGAAAGCATCCGTTCGGGTGCTCGCGGCAGCGGTGTTCCGCCTTGGTGCACTTCGTCGACAGCGTCGGGGGTGCGGCCGTCTACTAAACTTTGCGATGAGCATTCGATCAGGATGTCGGGAATCTTGTTGAATTACCCGACTTGATATTGAAAAGTGTTTTCGATAATGAGACTAAAATGCGGGGTTTATAATTGTTAGGCATGCGATGTCTAAGGAATTAATTTGATTAGGCATGCGATGTCTATGCAGGTTGCGGATTCCAACTGTTGTAGTTTTACACTTTCTTTTTTGTGACCGTAAGTGTAATATGTGATATCGCCGGTTTCGTTGCTATATGTCAACGACAATTGGGATGCGCATATTTACTTACGTTGATGACATGTGATGTTAAGTGTTGCTGGATATGTTATATTGGATCGTCGTGTTTGAATAGCCGGGGTTTTTTTATGTGAGATGAGTGTTTTCATTTTCATTCATGTAAAAACTTGTATGTAATATTCTTTTATTGGGGCACTTCCAGGTTGCGGAAGATGTCACCTTTTGTATATTATTTACTTTTCCGCACTAGGATAGACCTAAGGAGGAGGGCACAAGTAACCGGGTTCTAGAGTCCAGTGGGAGACCAACTCGAGGAGTCGAGTCCGGGTCTCCTAACTCTAGAATTGGTAGGGTTGCTTGCCTCTTTCGTAGGGCTCTAGGGGTGTGGGTTTGGCTATTCATCACGACCGTGGAATCCGTGTTTTATACTGGCTCGTATTGAAAACACGGACGTCCTAGTATATCCAATATTTCATATGATTCTTATGCTGCAATATCTGTGATGTGATCATGTGATATGTTCTGTGATGGATACTATATATAGTATATATGATATATTATATAGGCGTTACTTATGTTTTACACCCGCGCTAGCCCTGCCCCGGTCTGCCGTTAGTTACCTAACCTAACGGTGCACGAGGGGACATCGAGGCGAATGCGGATGGCATAAGTGTACGTCGTATTTATCTGTGATGTTTAGGTGATTTAAATGATGGGAATTTATTAATATGATTAATGAAAATAAAAGAAACCTAAAGATGTTGTAGAATCGAATTTCAAAAATAAAACAGGTAGCTACTGTTCTTGCTTTGCACAGCGGTATATATGATATATCCTGCACCTTATTCGATGAGGAAAGGACCGAGATCCCTTCACCGGGAGTGACTCCTTTAGCAATAACTGGCAGATGCTACACACTCGGTTTGTCTTTTGATAGCTTCTATAGTTTCTTCTTTGCACAGTGATATATATGATATATCCCGCACCTCATTCGACGAGGAAAGGACCGACGATCCCTTCACCGGGAGTGACTCCTTTAATTCCATCCCCGAACTGGAACAAGTTCCTTTCGAGTTCGTATATAACCATACGATGGAATATCCAATAAACTGTGGATCTTCGTAGTGATACGGAGTGTTCTGGAGAAATACAAAGGTGAAGTAGGAGTGGTAATGAAATACTTGGTTTGGTCGTGAATATCAGTCGCAATTTACTTTGCCCTCTTACTAATTCCTTTCTTTGTCTTTACATAATACCTTCTGTACACCATCGTTAGGCTAATTGGTTTTCTTCATTCCCTACCGGTCGGCACCTGCCTATGGTTTGGAAGAGGACTATCCAATTTGCGTAATAGGTGTACTATCTCCTAAACCAAGGAGTACTCACAACTTGAGAGAAGGTAAAAGGAAAAGACAACTGAATAATCCTATCCGTTTTCTCCAGAACCGGAAACCATCCTCGAATAAATCCCTTCGAGTTCGTATATAACCATACGATGGTTTTGTCCAATGGAAGTGGACGTTCGTAGTAATACGGGGTGTCCTGGAGAAAAGGGTAAAAGTAGGAGTGGCAATGAGGTTTGCAACTCTGACAATCCAAAAGCCAATGTTTAAGAAGGTTCGGTTAATTTTGGTCTCTGAGTCATAGTCTAGGGTCGGGCCAATGGTCGCTGCCAAAAAGAGAGAGAAAAGAAACACTCAGCGTGCACTCTATCCTAGATCAGAATGGTTACCAATTTATCTAATCTGGAAACCTCCCACTGTAACCTCAAATTCTTCTCCAAACCCGAAAGAAGAATTAGTCGGGATCACCCGAGGAGTAAACCAACTCATCAGTGGGAATCGGGATCCAACTATCATCGCATGATAACGTGACGGAATCCACTCACGCTATCACACTCCAGAAGGTATGCGCATATCTGGCAAGTTTCAGTTCTTTTGAAACTCCCGATGTGATTTTTGCCCCATGCTCTTATGACCTTGGCGAAGGTCAACAAATCATAAGTCACATGTCAATTTCTACCCGTCATTGTCCAGGTTAATTTGAACCCACCCGTACAAGCCCTTGACGAAGGTCAACAAGGCTATACGACTGTCCCAAACCAACGCATCTATCTATGCAACAGAAAGGCAACAAGCAACTACCATACACTATGCCTTGACGAAGGTCAACAAACATAGCATGAATACTACGTGCTACCCGTCTGAAACGACGGAGGGCTACGAATGGTTTCTGGCGAAAACCTTTAACGTAATGAACTTGATATCGTTGAAGGAACTGGATAGCTTTTAGAAAAATATAGTAACGAAAACCTTTGCTAAAGAGGTCACTCCCGGTGAAGGGATCTCGGCTCTTTCCCCGTAGAATGAGGTGCAGGATATTCCAACTGAATACCACGATGCAAAGCAAAAGTAATTGGTTATAGTGAAGTTATTGCCCTGACGCAAACCTTTTGTCCAAGGGGTCACTCCCGGTGAAGGGATCTCGGCCCTTGCCTCGTCGACTGAGGAGCAGGATATTCCAACTGAATACCACGATGCAAAAAAAAAGTGAACGTCCTTGCAATAACAGCATTTTGAAAAGTGTTCCAACAACATCAGATTAGGTTTGTTTTTAACTTGCATTGATCCGAATCAACGCAGTCCCATCAATTGATCACACCACAAAGAACGAAAATATACTGATGTACGTATATGCCATCCGCATTCTCCACTGGGTCCCGTCATTACCCGTCAGGTTAGCTAACTAACGACAGAGCGGGGACTGGACTAGCGCGGATGCAAAACATATACAACATCTACTAATATATACCAATATATTATATTTCGCTCAAGGCGTGATAAAATGCAACATCACAGAAATGTACAGCATCACAGAACAATACAGATATCTGGGATCCCCGGGTTTCATAGAGCCACTATTGAAACCCGACGTTCCCCTGGTCGTGTGGATAGCCTGTGCAATGAAAAACCTAGACCCCTACGGGCGCGGCAAGCTACCCGCCAAAACCTGAAGCGAGGCAGCCCCCTTCAGCAACGTGAATGGACCACTCAGCACTTCACGGAATCCGGTAACTTGGGCACCCCTCCTGGGTCAACCTGTACCCCCTACGAGTGCGGCGAATAGCCTGCCAATTCTAGAGTAAAACCCCCTCCGTCTCAATGCCATGAGATGCGGGCTTGTTGCCCTCTAGAACCCGGCTATCCGTGCACCCCTCCACGGGGTAATCCTAGTACAGAAAGTAAAATATACATACAACGGGTACATCGACCGCAACCTGGTCGTGCCCCAAAATAATAATACAATCAGGCAGTGACGGCAGTCCACATGTCGGACGCTCGTCCCGCAATATCAAATGTACATAATACAACAAAAACTGTACTAGCATTGCATCCAGGCTATCCCCCACGACCAATCCGCAACATCACAGCATAACACAGAACATCAACGTGAAAGTCACGTTCGCAAATCCATCTAACCGGGCTATAGCAGTTAGACAGGATTTACCGATCAAGTGACATTCACGGTCGCAGATATAATGTAAATACTGTGAAATAATGTGTTTAAAATATCCGATCTATCAAATTTTACCTAGTGGGCCCCCAAGTACTACTGTAGCACATCAAGAAATTCTGGGCCCAAAAATAATATTCCAGAAAACCTATTTTCCACTAAGGAGCATTCTGTAAAATTTTGGGGGACTGAACAGTTCAAGTAGCGGCGGAACCGCGGCCCAAGCATGGGTTTGGCCGCGGTTCCGCGGTGGTTTGGACTGTTCACGAGCCCAAATTTTCACAGAACTCTTATAATTCCCTGAACATCATTCTGAGACAACCTGAAAAATTTTTGGACTTCAGAAAATTTCGACAGAAACTGATGTGAAGAAAAATACGGTTTTTGGAAAATTGTTCGATCGGAAATGTAAAACACATTAGACAAAGCTAGACTATGTTAATGGCGAGGCTCTGATACCACTGTAAGTGCACGGCGGCGCCCCGGCTTCCATCCCGAGGCCAAATGCGGAAGCGATGGTTAACTTTAATTTTTCTTGAACCGGCACCACCGCGCACTAAAACCCGGATCGAACCATTAACTAGTCCTAGCTAACTACAAGATGGGGAAGAGAGATATACCGACTGATCCGTGTCCTCCGGTCTTCTCGTCGTCGTCCCGATCTCCCGCGGAAGCTCCGGTCTCCACCTCGTCGCCGGAAGGGCACCACGTCGCCGGCTTCTTTTACGGGCTCCCGCCTCTATACCGAGGCAACTCGGCACGAAGTTGGCGAGCCGACGTGCCCAAAGTTTGCTGCAGAATGGTGTAGAACCATGTCTCATTTGGGGTTATGGAGTTGCCATATGGTGGAGGAAATGATACAAGCTTTTGGAGGAGGAGCTAATATGATTTTTTCCAAGCCAAATGAGTGTAAATCCCTACACCAAAAATTGGGACAGCCCACCTAGAGCTTGGCCGGCCATGCTAATGGGGAGGAGAGAATGAGAGTGAGTGAGTGAAAAAGGATAGCCACCAGAATAAGCAAGTGAAAGGAAATGGTTATCATATTCAACCATCATCAAAAGCATGATGACTCCAAAGTCAAGCAATGATCACTAACAAATCCACACTCCACCAACTAATCAACAACCATGATTGCTACAAAAAGTCAAGCAATCATGAACCATGGAAGGTCAAAGGATGGGGCTCCATCATGAAACCATCATGACACAAAAGTATGCAAAGAACACCCTCCATATTGCTTATTTGCACAAATGCAAATAAGCCCTCCTCCACCAATCTTCGGCCAATGAAGGATACTAAGAAATATGGCCGAAACGGAAAGCAAACTGGCAACTCCAGAAAACTGGTCCCGTAATAAATTACAGGAAAACCCCGCTACTGTGCATACACACCCGCATCTGTATTCCGACCGAAATACAAATGCAATGAGACAAAATCTACACTGTACTATACTAGGATCTGGCTTAAACCAAAGCCGGCTAGTAAAATCCGTCCGATCCTGATCCGTGCAATACCGCACGTATCTGATCGAACCCTGCCATATCTCCATACGGCCTCTACAGAGTTTCGCCCGAAAACTTGAGCAACTGAATGTGAGGGACTCTAAAGACTCGTCAACACCATGGCTGTGGATTTAACCACTAGCACGTCAGAGGTATAAGCCAATACGTAACGGGCTACCAGGCAATGACCAAAAGGGGCGTCGATGAGCGAACTCATCCTGACACCCTACTGAGCCTGTCAGTGACAATATCCGTCCGATCCGGTCCGTTCGTCTATGAGCATCGCATGGCGGGCCTAGGGGGTTGGTAAAAGTCAGACCCCCAAAAGCGGTACAAGTCGTGTCGGAGTGTAGCCCAGAACACCCTGAGATACTACTGGAATACCTACCAGTAAATCTCCTGCCTCGGCCGAGGGCTTCGTGTAATGGCTCTCGTAGACACAGCGCGACCTCACCCCCAATACCGGGAGAGACGAACCCCTGAAGATCCGCTCACTGCCTCCATGTGGCTCGGGACTGTACCCAACTAAAACCTGTTTGCACGTCTCCTTTGAGCGTGGTAGGGTAGTAATCAAAGTACAGTGGGAACTCACACGAGACAAATGACGATCCCCAGGTCGATGAACTAACCTGTACACATGTCATCAGGGAACTGCTATCTGACGTCAGGTATAAGACCAACTAGCATGTTCCCGGCGAGTCCTGTCCGGTGTACTCATAACCCAATGAGCACCTGTATACATCTTAGGTGAACCAACTGACACCAGTGGCTTGTGAGACCGGCCACCGCCCCTTGTCGGGATCTCGACTGTATACACTAGTCTACTCTGGAGTATCGATGCCCTGTCTCGAAACTCCCATGACTAGGGACCATTTAAGGATGTGCTTATAGACCACCAGCTCCCACGTATATGATCGCCCTCATACTGCTGGCAGTCAAGCAAGAATCCTAGGGGCTCTATCAACGTGTAATAGCGACCTGTCTGGACACCTAAAGCAGTACACGATGATAAAGATAAACCAGATAGCATACTATCATCTCGAGTAAGACAGTCCTACTGGGATAGGTCCTTCTTCAATCATTGCAATCACGTGCCTGTGATCCAATAATTGACTCTGAGGGCACTATCTCCAACACTAAGTGCCGGTCACATCCAAATTTTGGGTCGTGACATCTAGGGTGACCGTATCTACATATGTGTCAACAACATAATCAATGCCTATCAGCATGTGGATATCATCCAACCATATAATCAATGCCTGTATGCATGTGGATCTCATCTACGTGTCAACCAGTGACCCAACAACATCATGCATGTAATTATCATGAAAGAATATGCAGGTAAATATGAGGATATAAATCAACGTGTGTCCCTCGCGATACATCAAAATCATGGAATTTGAGTGTCCAACATCCACACTCGAAAACATCATGAAATACTCGTGTCCAACATCGACCCGTAAATCCACATATCATATCTGTACATCTCACGGAACCTGAGTGTCCAACATCGACACTCGCAATCCACGGAACCTGAGTGTCCAACTCCGACACTCGCAATCCACATATCCATACATCTCACGGAACCTGAGTGTCCAACATCGACACTCGCAATCCATGGAACCTGAGTGTCCAACCTCGACACTCGCAATCCACATATACATACATCTCACGGAACCTGAGTGTCCAACATCGACACTCGCAATCCACGGAACCTGAGTGTCTAACCTTGACACTCGCAATCCACATATCCATACATCTCACGGAACCTGAGTGTCCAATATCGACACTCGCAATCCACGGAACCTCAGTGTCCAACTCCGACGCTCACAATCCATATATTGGACGCACTGAAATATCATATCAAGAGAAATCGGGATTTCAAAACAATACACATTTCTTGAAATATCCCCGCGGTTCTAAAATCCAGAAAATCACATGAAATCCCTATCTCAATGCGTAAATCCATGTAATATGATGTATGCAACATAGAACAACAATATGAGCATATCAAAGGAAAATCCGCTATTTAAATGCATCAACTTATTAAATATATCATGCGGTTCCCAATTTATTCAAAATCCATCGCAACATCATATGAAGTTGAACATGTAGCTATAGCAAGGTATATGTGTAAGCATGTAGGTATGCGACATATAACAGAATGTAAGCATATCCGTATATCATGCAATGTGGAACAGTGATATGAACATAGCAAGTATATCATGTAACATAGCATAGTAATGTGAGCATAGCAAGTATATCATGTCATGATGTAGTAATTCTACTGTGTATTGACATAGCAATTATAGATGATGAAGGTGTGTGAGCCGGCCAATCTATATACGTGTAACACACGCATCATCGATAACGGTGTAGGTGTACTAGCACAGGTATATGTAATGCAATGCGAATATCATGAGCGTAGCATAAGGTGCATCGTAAGCGAAACGCTACAAGGTATACGTGTCTACAATATATCCGAGTCGGTGAATCTATCAATCGGCATCCAGCTTCACAACATCATGTACGGTATAATCCATCGTACGACATATCACTCAAGATTCACAACATTATAAATATCTATTATCTATATCCCAGGTCACATCCGTGTCAATCTCATATCGTGGGCCGACAAAGGTATCAACTATCTAATATCGACTCGATCCATATAATGACATATCACACTAAGTCATTATATCACATCGTATACTCGTTCTCTTTCAATTCTTACTTATCATGATTCACTTCTCATTTCATAATCTCAAATGTTACTATGTTCATTTATGACAAATTTTATCATATTATCGTTATTAAATCCTATAATCATGTCCGTCGCATATCATTTATCAGGATATAATAATCAAACTATCTTCCATATCAATGTTTGCGGGGGTGCTATACGCCATCCACCCGACTTCCCCCGTAGATATAAATCTACTCACCTGCTAAACTCCTCGCTTAGCTGTAGTCGTTGTGCTTCGTCGTTGATTCGTTTGATTTCTTGGTTTGTGTTTGTATAGTAAAAGCAAGTATCGAATCAATTGTTTCCCGATAACGGTTTCATTTGATCGATAACAGTATCTTGTGTCGGTATTTAGAAAATTGTATAAAGAAATCACAACCAAAGAATTATATTTGACCGCAATCAATTACGGTGTCAGTTGTAGATCGTAAGCGAGTGCGGATCGTCCACAGGGATTGTGCGATTCGTTTCAATGTTTGATTTGTTCGAATTGAAAAGTTAATTGCGAAGAAAAGAAAACATGATTCAAGATTTATCAAATGTTTCAAGTGTCACTATTCTAATCAAGAATCAAGAAAATGATAAACATCAAGAATCGAGTTTCTTTGAATTCCAATCACTTAGGGTTTCAAGATTTGAAGTAGAACTCGTAGGAATCGATTAGATTGTAGATGTGATGAAGATTCAAGACTACAATTTCTTATCCATTAGCGAATTGATACTAACTCAATGTCGATTGATCGAGGTTTAAGGATCTTGCGAAGAATTAGGGTTCTTCGTCCTATCCTTTGTCCTTTCGATGAATCACATTCGCTAGATAGCTTCTTGAAGATACAATGATCGATTCTTGAATTTCTAGATCGTGCGAAAAGAATCAAGAACCCATTTCACATCGATCTAGATCATCGATCATTCTATTTTCAATAATTTACAATTGCTATAAGACTTAAGAAAATGTTTAAAGATTCGTCAACACCATCATTCTACAATCATCTCGATTCCTCCACGAGCGGAGTTTATTCACACATCATCACAAAGAATGCATTCAAGAATTGAAAAGAAATCATGATGCTAGAATTAAAATGTAAACAAGTTTAAAGAATTTTCACCTTTATTACATCAACAAGAAGTTATAACTCTCAAGAATTACAAGAGGAAGGAACATCGCTCGTTGAATCTTGCATCGCTCGGCTTCTTGAGTCTTGGATCGCTTCAACCTTGTGCTCCGATGAAGTCCGGCTTTGCTTCTAAAAGGTTGTAGAAGACTTGTTTGGCTTGAACTCCATGAATCTTGAAATGGGTATTTGTGGATTGGATTAGGGTTAGGGTTTGGAGGTGGTTGTTGTTGGGTAGAAGAAGAACTAGGGTTTCTACTCAACAACAATGAATGAATCAATGAATGGATCAATTGAGTGAATCAATTGAATGAATAATCCCCCTTCAATGAATCAATTTCTTTAAAAGTGAGCCTAGGGTCCTATTTATAGATTTCCCAAACCCTAAGCCTTGAGTTTGAAATAGAAGTTCCCTCCAAAAGTTTGTTGAAAGACTTCTAGAAGTAGTTAGTTAGGCTTAGCTTAGGGTTTAAGCTAGGGTTTAATTAAGCATTAGAAACCCTAGTTTGCTGATCTGGCAGAAGTCTCTGGAGTATTCTGGAACTTGAAGTGTCTTGAAGAGCTTCTGGAAGTGAGGTAGGAGTTATGGTGCAAAGCTGAACTGGAGATGTGACATGTTGACCGCGGAACCGCGGCCTAAGCCGGCTTGCGCCGCGGTTCCGCGGCCAAGTTGTGGCTTTATGGCTTCAAACTTCATGTGTTGTCTTCTTATGTATTTTCTGACATGTTGAATTCCTGAATCCCTTTTAGATCATTCCCAGATTCCAAATCCTTGAGTTGGCGTATCTTTTAGCGGTGTAGATTTGAGCAAGCTTCTTGATTTTCCTGCACAGACTTCGAAACACGGGTCGCGATATATAGAAATGATGCCATGTTATGAAATGCAGTCAATTTCCCTAGAAATGCCGGTTTTAAGGTCTAACACATGTAATCTGATATTTTGCGACAGATTTGCTAATATGTGAAATATGAATGCCGAACACTTCTATATGAATGCGAATGATAGGGAAATTGCCGGTTAAAAGATGCAATATTTTCGACTAATCAAATTCCCCCAAACTTAATTTCGATCGTCTCGAGCGAACCGTTTTATTAAAAAGAGAAGGAGAAAATAAAGAAAAGAGAAAAACTAACTAGCACACTTTCGTAGGCAACACGATTGCACTGAGCACGTGCAACAAGCCTTTAAACCTCTAGGTGTCCCTAGTAGGAGGAGTGTTGTCTCCTGAGGGTTTTCAGCGGATTGCACCCACAAAATCCAAAAAGAAAGATCATGAATATTACATTTAAAGAAAAGAATTGTAAAAGAAAAGCCTTGAAAATTAGGGTTTCCAACTAAGCTAGCTTTTCGGTTGTCATGAGCCCTATCTTAATGGTCATGAAAAGATGTCAGAAATCACGTCCTCCCTCAATAAAACATTGTCTTATTTTTCATTCATATCTTTCTTCCAAACATCGATCATATCACCCTGCGTGTGTGTAAAGGACATCCTTACACCTGGAGAATTCAATTCAAGCTATCATACTCTTGCCCATCAGCCTCAGTACTTTTTAATTAATGAATATTTAGATGAGATTGCTCACACACTTTCATCCGACCGTTAATACTTCTTGAGGTACTAACTGACCGATTACTCCTGTGCTTGCTTACTTGGTGTATTTTCTTCGTCTTGCACCACCTCAGGCATAGCCGTGACTCCCAGACCAGTTGGCCTTAGGGCACTAGGTGAAAAGGCACCCTCGCTATATATTTTTATTGCCCTCGGTGATAACAAAACCAGTGTTCATTTTTTTCACCACTTTATATATATATATTTTTTTATTCATTTTTTTTCCTTTTATTTCCTTCATACATCGGCTTTAAGACAAGAGCATTTCAAGGTATCCTCTACTATCCCAGGCTTCAAGACGTGTGTAAGTGCGAATAGCAGGGTAGAAACGTTCAAAATGTTTGGCTTCCAGAATAGAAATTATTTTTCAGACTTATTTTTATCCTCAGATTAGTGACGTCTTTCATCTTACTAACCCTTAGGACAACGGCTCATAACTACTTATTACTAGTTCGTATAAGAAAACTTCTAATTTTCTTAGTTTTCTTAAATTTTTCAAATCTCATGGATGTAATTGTTCACTATCTAAACTTTTATTATCTTATTTATGTACAAAAAGGTTTAAATATTAAAATATTTTTATATTTGAAATTTTTTAAATTTTTGTGGGTTTTGAAAATTTTTAAATTTTTAAATTTTTATAGAGATTTTTTTTTAAAAGAAATGTTTTGTGCTTATGCAGATGATATGCAAATGATGCAAAAATAAGCACAAACCTCCCCCAAACTTGATTTCAACAGTGTCCTCACTGTTGCCAATCGCTATACCTACAAAAACTGTAAGCCTGGGGGGAATTATTTGTGGGGGAAAAATATATAAGTGAAGAACTTCCCCCAAACTTATTCTTTTCACTCACCTCCATCCAAAACATGATGCAGTGATATACAGGATATGAAGGTGAGACGGAGGAATTTTAATCCAAATAAACTGGCTCTTGTAAGAACAAGAGCTCCTCCGTGGGGTCAGTGGAAAAATACGGCTTTAGTCTATGTCCATTCACTTTGCAAAATGTGCCGTTTTTAACATTTTCTACTTCTACTGCCCTGTGCGGGTATACAGACCGCACGATAAAAGGTCCCTTCCACTGAGATCGGAGCTTACCCGCGTGAAGGTGTAATCGTGAATCATAAAGAAGGGCTTGTTGACCAGGTGAAAATGTTTTCCTCAAAATGTTTTTATCGTGAAAAACCTTAGTCCTATTCTTTACAATTACAGCGTTATCATAAGATTCATCGTGGAGTTCGCTTAGCTCATTTAGTTGCAGCTTCCGAAAGTTGCAGGCTTCTTTTAGATCAAAGTTTATTTCCTTTATAGCCCACAATGCTTTATGCTCTATCTCGACGGGTAAGTGACATGCCTTCCCAAACACTATCCTATATGGAGACATCCCTAGGTCAGTTTTATATGCAGTCCTGAATGCCCAAAGAGCATCCATCAGTTTAGTCGACCAGTCTTTTCTATTCTTAGCAACAGTCTTCTCCAGGATAAGTTTGATCTGTCTATTTGAAATTTCAGCCTG
This sequence comes from Agapanthus africanus, assembly GCA_030015575.1. NCBI lineage: Eukaryota > Viridiplantae > Streptophyta > Magnoliopsida > Asparagales > Amaryllidaceae > Agapanthus > Agapanthus africanus. The sequence goes on from CM057337.1 coordinate 407,218,872, forward strand.
CCCGCTCGTTTGGGGATGATAGGATGTAGAAAGTCGGTGGTTGATTGCGTATTTCCGCATCAGAGTCTCGAAGGACCTGTTGCAGAAATGTGTCCCATTATCGCTAATAATAGCGCGTGGGTGTCCAAATCGCGAAAAGATATTCTCTTTTAAGAACTTAATGACAACTTTCTTGTCATTAGTGCGACATGGAATAGCTTCTACCCATTTTGAGACGTAATCAACCGCCAGCAGTATGTACAAATTCCCAAAGGAGTTGGGAAAAGGACCCATAAAATCAATGCCCCAAACATCGAATAATTCAACAACCAGAATGGGTTGCTGAGGCATTTCATTTCTCCGGGATATTCTACCCGTGTACTGACATTGTGTACAGGTTTTGCAATAGTCAAATGCGTCCTTGAATAAGGTTGGCCAATAAAGTCCACATTGCAAAACCTTTTCCGCCGTCTTTTTAGGACCGAAGTGACCCCCACAGGCCTGATCATGACAAAAAGAAAGAACACTCTTGAACTCTTCTTTCGGGACACACCGACGAATGATCTGATCAGGACAATACTTAAACAAGTATGGATCGTCCCAGTAAAAGTGTTTTACTTGGGAAAGAAAACGGTATTTGTCCTGTTTTGACCAATCGCTCGGTATAAGTCCCGTGACAAGATAGTTCACAATATCCCTGAACCATGGTTCATTGGATACGTTCAAGAGTTGTTCGTCAGGAAACGAATCATTGATCGGCAGTGTCACAGGGGAAGAAAAGATGCGTGAAAGATGGTCGGCTACTACGTTTTCACATCCTTTCTTATCTTTGATAACAAGATCAAATTCTTGTAACAGTAGGATCCAACGTATTAGTCGACCTTTTGCATCTTTCTTCGCCAGAAGATGTTTTAAGGCGGAATGGTCAGTGTACACAACTATAGGAGAGCCAATTAAGTAAGGCCTGAATTTTTCTAATGCAAATACAACCGCTAAAAGTTCTTTCTCGGTGGTTGTATAATTGATTTGAGCATCATTCAGGGTCTTACTTGCATAGCATATCACGTGTGGCATCTTTCCAATGTGCTGTCCTAAGACTGCACCTACTGCAAAGTCGGATGCGTCACACATCAGCTCAAAAGGGTAATCCCAGTTTGGTGATGATAGCACGGGGGATGAAGTGAGTGAGTGTTTAAGTGAGTCGAAAGCTGTCTCACAGTCCGAGTCAAAATGGAAGGTCGTATCCTTGGCCAGGAGAAGAGTTAAAGGTCTAGTAATTTTGCTAAAGTCCTTAATGAATCTCCTATAAAAGCCCGCATGGCCAAGAAAAGATCGAATATCTTTGACGCTTTTGGGATGAGGGAGGTTTTGAATGACATCTATCTTAGCTCTGTCAACCTCAATGCCTTTCTGTGAAATAACATGTCCAAGTACAATTCCTTCTTGGACCATGAAATGGCATTTTCCCCAGTTCAAAGTTAAGTTCTTCTCTTTGCAACGAGTAAGAACAGCGTCAAGATTCAATAGGCAATCAGAAAAAGAGTCTCCAAAAATCAAGAAATCGTCCATAAAGATCTCCAGAAAATTCTCTACCATATCAGAGAATATCCCCATCATACACCGCTGAAAGGTAGAGGGAGCATTGCATAACCCAAAGGGCATGCGACTGTAAGCAAAGGTACCAAAAGGACAAGTAAAAGTGGTTTTATCTTGATCCTTTTTGGCGATGGGGACCTGATTATAGCCTGAGTATCCGTCCATAAAGCAATAATACTCTCGTCCCGCTAAGCGTTCCAGCATTTGATCAATGAATGGTAGAGGAAAGTGGTCTTTCCTCGTGGCAGCATTGAGTTTTCTATAATCAATACATACACGCCACCCAGTTTGGGCGCGTATCTGAATCAACTCATTTGCCTCATTGGTTATAACAGTGATGCCGGATTTCTTAGGGACGACATATATAGGATTCACCCATTGGCTATCGGAGATGGGGTATATAATACCATTATCTAGGCATTTGACGATCTCTTTCATCACCGCTTCCTTCATGACGGGATTTAACCGTCTCTGTGGTTCTCGGGTTGGTCTGGCATCATCCATCACATGTATATGATGTTCAACAATCAAGGGACTATTCCCTTTGATGTCCGCCATACTCCAACCGAACGCCTCTTTGTTAGATCTCAATACCGATAAAAGTGCATTCTCTTGCTCTGATGCTAGAGAAGCGGATATGATAACCGGTAAAGACTCATTCTCACATAAATAAGTATATTTAAGATGAGAAGGTAAAATTTTGAGATCTAATTCAGGCGGAGAAATGATAGAAGGTGGGATCATCGAATGATTTTTGGAATTACAAAGAAGCTCAGAGCCTGTGAAAGATACAGACTCGGGTGGAGTAAAGTCAGGAGTGCAGGACTCAAGTGTAGGAAAAGTGTCCTCACTAAGATCATGTGTAAGATCAAGCAGAGATGTGGTAATGTCGTCGAGATCTAGAAAGCAAAGATCCTCAGCTCCACAACTATCGGGAGCGATCTTGTGGACAGAGCACACATCTAGAATATGAGCAGAGGGTTCTGATGGCTGACTTCCAACTTTGTAGATGTTTAGTTCAATGGTCATATTTCCAAATGATAAGTTCATTGAACCATTTCTACCGTTTATAACAGCGTTAGAAGTGGCAAGGAAAGGACGACCCAGAATCACCGGAATTTGGCCCCGGGGGTTTGCTACAGGCTGTGTATTGAGTACAATGAAGTCTACAGGGAAAACAAATTCCCCGACCTTTATCAACACATCCTCTAGTTCACCCCTTGGTTTGGTGATTGAACGGTCTGCCATTTGGAGAGTGCAGTGAGCAGGTTTCAACTCTCCAATCCCTAATTGCTCATATACAGAATATGGAAGTAGGTTAACACTTGCGCCAAGGTCTAAAAGAGCACGATTTATGTTTTTACCCCCAATAGAAATCGATATTGTAGGACATCCTGGGTCCTTACGTTTCTTTGGTAGCTGGGGGATAAAAGCAGTGCTGATATTATTAGACATGAAGACCTTCTTCGGCACTTGGGTCTTCCTCTTCCTAGTGCACAAGTCCTTAAGAATTTTCGCATAAGCGGGGACTTGCTGAATCGCATCTAGGAGAGGGATATTGATGTTAACCTGTTTGAACATTTCTATAATTTTATCCATATGAGGACTCATTCTATTACCCCTTAACCGGTTCGGGTAAGGAGCTTTCGCAATAAGCGTCGGGTCCATCATAGGAGAAGGAAGAGGGGGTAGACGAGATCCCAAAAGAGGTGTGGGGACCGTCTGTGGAGAACTAGAAGGGCTATACTGAGGTGTCGAGCCTAGTGGGAAATGGAGAATAGGCTCGCGAGAAGGTGGTGTGGTAGAAGAACAAGGATCAGAAGGAGTAGTGTGTGTGTGTGGAAAGGGCTCAGCCGGGGCGTTGATATGATTTTCAGTATCATCAACTTCTTCCCCAACATGGTTGTTCAGCACTCTTCCCGATCTCAACGTTGTGATGACATTTACATTATAATGCCCAGGATTCTGTAGGGGTTGAGAGGGAAGTTTCCCTTTTTCTCTCGCACTCATTTCGGCTTTAAGTCGTGCGATTTCAGCTTCCATCGTTCTGATACTCTCAGCTTGGGACGCTGAGTTTTTCTTTATCTCACCGACGGAAGATCTAACCTCAGCCGAAACCTCTATGAAATTTGACAAAAGTGATTTCATGGTTTGAGTGAATTGAGAGAACTCGTCAGAACAGGTCATAGGATTAGACTGTGCAGGAGTGTTGACCTGATTTTGGAAGTTTTGTGACTGATAGGGGTGCTGAGTGAGTTGAAGGGGTTGCTGTGGTGGAGGAAGAGCCCTTTGAAATTGATTAGTGTTTGGAACCGTGTTTTGATATTGGTTTTGGTTCCAAGCAAAATTCAGGTGATTCCTCCAACCCTGATTGTACGTGGAAGAATATGGATCGTTTCTAGGTCTTTGAAATGCGGCATTTGAATGCTCGTGACCTTGAAACGCAGAGTTTAATGGACATTCTTCCGTTAAATGAGACGGATCAAAACAGCCCCCACAAACAGTTTTGGGGAGTGACACTGGGTTTAGGGAGGCTGCTGCAAATTTGTGTTCCATAGCATCGAGCTTCTTTTGCATTGCTGCCATCTCAGCTCGAACACCTATGGACACATCTATTTGGTGTATGCCACCCCTATTCAATGGTTGGGTTCCACTTTCCCACTGTAGTGATTTTTCAGCGAACTCTTCTAAATACTTCCAAGCTTCCCCATCATCTTTTGTCATAAAAGTACCTTGACACATGTTTTCAAGGCTCTGTTTAGTGTTTGGGTTAATGCCCTCATAAATGATTCGGCAAAGCTCCCATCTCGGGATGCCGTGATGAGGACACTGAACCAATAGATCCTTGAAACGTTCAAAGCATTTTGAAAATGGTTCAGTAGGGAGCCGGGCAAATTGATTCAGTTCACTACGGATTCGAGCTGTCTTTTGTATTGGGTAAAATTTCTTAAGGAATGCAGCGACGAATTCTTCCCAATTCGTAATAGAGTGTGCGGTAGTGTTATATAGCCACTTCTCGGCTAAATCGCAAAAAGTAAATGGAAGAAGTCGTAGACGCATAGCATCCACTGAAAGTTATGACGTACCCATCATTGCGCATACGTTTTCAAATTTGGTAATGAAAACGTAAGCGTCCTCAGTCTCGAGTCCGTGGAATTTGGGTAAAAGATTGATATACTTGGGCTTAATCTCAAAGTTATCCCCGTTGGCTGGTGGTGTGGATAAGCAGGTCGAAAGAGGACCTCGAATAGGGTAGCACCTCTCTTGGAGAGAGATGCGGGGTGGATTCTGCGCACCAACGGACGGCGGCAGATTAGGGTTAAAGAAGTTTGATGGAGATGGATCCATCGAAGTGGGTGTGGTAGTAGGTAAAGGAAAGGTAAATGGAGAAATATCGACTTCGGAGTCGATAGGAGGTACGCGGACTAAACAGGCACTAAAATCCCGTGTCCAACCTATCTTGCACTAAAAAGGGTTAGTACAAGTGGCAGCGTGGCTTATAATTAGGGGTAATGAATGAATGCGGTGTTTGCTTTGAAAAAGGGACGGATTTTTGAAAAAATGATGCGACACAACAAATGCAGCACACAAACCCTAGAATCTAGTGGTCACCTAGGTCCGGCTCTAGACCGCTCCTAACTTCCAAAAGACAAGTCGCAGGATAGAATCCTCCACTGCCTCCTTGTCCCCCTGTGGCCGGATAAGTGCCAGGTAAGTGGGAAGGTACTCCACTACGTAAGTAGTGGGCCTAATTAAAAACCACTAGCCTTAGACACACTTGCCTTAGACACCACAAGAAAACGCGGATAAGCAATGAATTACCCACGGCCTTCTTCTGTCCTAAGTGAGCGCGATGGTCCTTAGAGTCATCTCTAGATATTTTTTAGTTAATGTGGGTCAATGCGGATGCAAGTTTTGCGATTTTTGGGGCCTAGGAAGGGTAATGAAATCCCCACCTAATTTGGATTTGGCCGTGCCCCTTAACATCCGTATTTAGAATGCAAACAACCAAGAAAAAAAATCACGCACAAATTTAATTTTGCAATTTGCGAGCTGCGATTATTTGCAAAGAATCTTACAGAAATTTGTTAGTTGGAGCTAAAAAGACGAGAGAGGAGAAGGTAAGAAAGTACCCGAGACAAAAATTTCACAGAGAAGCCTCCAAAATGCCGCGGTTCCGCCGCATATGGGTACTTAAACCGTGGTTCCGCGGTTGTATGATGTGATCACTCCACCAAAATTCACCAGGGAGCTTCTGTAGACTCCCTCTGCTCTCTGGTATATGTTAGTTGTATGTATGCCCTAGAGGCCAGTATTGTACAGATGATGTATATTATATTGGATGCTTGGACATATATAGAGATGACTTTCTTGCTCGATATGATAGTATGCTATCTGGTTGCTCTTTATCTTAACATGTACACTAGTCTCTTTAAACTGTCTTATAGTTACATGTTGGTAAAGCCCTTAGGATGTGTACTTGACTACCTGGACTATGATGCAGATCATACTAGTGGGGATATGGTAGTCCATAAGTACATCCTTCAAGATCCCTAGTCGTGGGTGTATCGAGACGGGGCATCGATATACCAGTGTAGACTAGCGTATACGCTTCTCGACCCATGAGATGGGCAATGGATGATCCCATATTCATTGGTGTTTGACATCAGAGATGGTGTACGGGTGCTCAGTGGAGACTGGGTACACTGGACGGACTCGCCGAGAACTCCCAGATGGTATTATACCTCACGTCAGATGGCAGTTCTCAGGTGACACTTGTACAGGTTAGTCTGTAGACCCGAGATTGTCATAGAGTCTTGTGTGATTCCCACTGTACTTTGATCTCCACCTTACCATGTCCATGAGGGCATGCAAAACGGTGGTCTTTGGGTACAGTCCCGAGTCACATGGAGGCAGTGAGCGATAGGAGGGGTTTCGTCTCTCCCGGTATTGGGGGTTGATGTTGCGCTGTGCTCGATTGGCTGTAACAGGGAAGTCCCTGGCCAGGGCTGATCAGAGATTTGCTGGTAAGTGTTACCAGTAGTTTCTCGACCCGTTATGAGCCTCACATCGGCACGACTTATCGGTTACTGGGGTCTGACGTTTACCACCCCTAGACTTGATATGCGACATATCAGACGAACAGACCGGACTGTACGGTAAGTGTTACTGATTGGATTCACAGGAGTGTGAGCGGGCTAGCTCGTCGATCTTCTGATCGCTCAATACCCGGGTGGCCGTTACGTTTAGCAGACCGCTTGCAGCTTGTCGTTGATTGATATGATTATCATCTGCTACCGGCGTATTGACGAGTCTTTAGAGTCCTACACAGAGGTTTCCTGGCTCAAGCGAAACGAGATAGGAGCGCATATGAGATATGTGCAGGACCGAGAATAATGCATGTATGTGATACCGTATTCCATTCTCGCGATGAATGTTTCGATTGGTTGTATGCGATATAACCTAGTTATCGAATCATTGATTCGATAAATCGATACATTGTATACTAGTCGGTTATGTGCGACATGACCAGATCATTGAATCAAGTGTTGATTTAATGATTTAATGTATAATTATATATTTGATATATTACTTTGCATTAACTAGTATTGGTTCACTTTAAAGGGATTTTCTCACTTGTATAGCACATTGTATATGTGATATATTTTGTGTGCTCTTGATTGTATCATGTTTGATGATACATTCTCACTTGGATTTGTGTAAAGACTTAAACCATGTTTAGTGAATGGTTAGGGTTTCTTATTTTCACTTAATTATTTATCTTTTCCTTTTTGAGAAAAAGATATAAGAAAACAAAATGGTTTCTTTTTATCATGAAGCTTGTTGAAGCTTCATGAAGCTTTGACCAAGTGACCACTTTGTCTTCTTCTCCTAACCCTAACCACTCATCTAAACTATAGTTAACTCTCTACACTTGACCAAGGTTAGGATATGATAAGTATTTCATTTTCATTATTCTTTTAATTCAAGACTTATTATATTCTTTCTTCATCTTCATCAAGAAAGAAAGCTTAAGCCCATCAATGGCAACTTGAGCAAAAGTGTGAGAAATCCAATTCTAAAGTGAACCCACCTCCTATTTCTTCACCCTCTACCTCTTGCCAAGTAGTATAGGGTGTTTTCTTCACAAGTTTCACAACTTGGTGAAGTTCGAGCTTGATCTTGTGCAACCTCGACGTAGATCATCTTCGGCATCGTAGCCGACGACTTGTCCACTTATTTCTCCGATGAAGCCGATGCGAGAGTCCCGGATCCGAGATGGACAGCGAGGGGACAACTACGAGGAGCTAAGGAAGTGGATAACCGGATCTACAAAGGTTGTAGTTTCCTACTTTTAGTTAAGATGTTAACTAGCTTAACTTTTCGCCTAAAATTCTAGTTAACGATCCGTATTAGCATTTCTCGGCACTTGTAAATTTTGAAATTGGCATGGTTGATGCCTTGTGAGACCTCTTGAGAGTGCCTAGGAACCCTACAGTGGTATCAGAGCCTAGCTAGAGCCTTAGGCGAAGTGTAGACGACGTTTGAAATCCGAACGAATCGAAACCCTAATCCCAAACTTGCTCTCTGGACTTTTTTCAAAAACTGGGTTTTTTCCATATTAAAAATATGCAGAAAAATCAGCAGGTGATTGTATGAGTTACTGTGAAATTCGATAGCCTAATACCATAGAAGCGCGGCGGAACCGCGGCATTAGCATGCCTAATGCGGCGGTTCCGCGGCCATCTAGTCTCCTCTGTTGTTCAATTTTACAGTAATTCCTATGTTGCAGTGTTGATTTTCCTCGGAATATTTAATCTGAACTCAAGAGTTGAGTTTTCTGGGTTGTATTAGGAGTTCGTAGATTCGATCGGATTATCAAATTTTGTCTATGTGTTTTTCCGGATAATTTTGGAATATGTTAAAAAGTTCGACCGGATGTAAATACCCAATCTTTCCCCTGCCGGAAAATATCCAAGTGTTGGATTTTTCTGTGGTTTAAGGACGTTCTGAGTAGTGCAAGTAATGCGATGGTCCCTCTAGAAGACAACAAACCTTAACTCGATTATGTGACCGTCTTGAACTGTCCTTTGAACCTTCGGGTTTGGGGCAGTACGGCGTGCCACATGTGAGGCGTTGGCTTGACCCTTCTACGGCTGGACCGTTGGTACTGAGGCATGAAGTGAATGTCTTTGAACTAATTTCATGTATTGATCGGTTTCGGGAAAACTTGGGTGTTCGAATGTTCGATCGGAAAGTTTAATATTTTCTATTTATCCGGAATGGGATACAATAATTGGAATTCACAAACAGTTATGAGATAACTGAATGAATGTTATAAATCTAGCGGTTTAGTTTCACTTAATATTGAAAAGAGTTTTCGATGATGAGACTAAAATGCGGGGTTTATAATTGTTAGGCATGTGATGTCTAAGTATTTCATTTGATTAGGCCTGCGATGTCTAAAGAGGTTGCGGATTCCAATTGTTGTAGTTTTACACTTTCTTTTCTGTGACCGTAAGTGTAGTATGTTGATATCGCCGGTTTCGTTGCTATACGTCAACGACAATTGGGGTATGCATACTTACTTACGTTGATGACATGTGATGTTATGTGTTGCTGGATATGTTATATTGGATTGTCGTGTTTGAATAGCCGGGGGTTTTTATGTGAGATGAGTGTTTTTCATTTTCATTCATGTAAAAACTTGTATATAATATTCTTTTATTTGGGGCACTTCCACGTTGCAGAAGATGTCACCGTTTGTATATTATTTACTTTTCCGCATTAGGATAGACCCAAGGAGGGGAGCACAAGTAACCGGGTTCTAGGGTCCAGTGGGAGACCATCTCGAGGAGTCGAGTCCGGGTCTCCTAACTCTAGAATTGGTAGGGTTGCTTGCCGCTCTCGTAGGGGTCTAGGGGTGTGGGATTGGCTATTCATCACGACCGTGGAATCCGTGTTTTATACTGGCTCGTATTGAAAACACGGACGTCCTAGTATATCCAATGTTTCATATGTTTCTTCTGCTGCGATATCTGTGATGTGATCATATGATGTTCTGTGATAGATACAGTATATAGTATATATGATATATTATATAGACGTTACTTATGTTTTGCACCCGCACTAGCCCTGCCCTGCTCTGTCGTTAGTTACCTAACCTAACGGTGCACGAGGGGACATTGAGGCGAATGCGGATGGCATAAGTGTACGTCGTATTTATCTGTGATGTTTAGGTGACTTAAATGATGGGACTTCATTAATGTGATTAATGAAAGAAAAGAAACCTAAAAGATGTTGTAGAATCAAATTTTAAATAAAAGGGTAGCTACAGTTTTGCTTTGCATAGCGGTATATATGATATACCCTGCACCTTATTCGATGAGGAAAGGACCGAGATCCCTTCACCGGGAGTGACTCCTTTAGCAATAACTGGCAGATGCTACACACTCGGTTTGACTTTTGATTGCTTCTATAGTTTATGGTTTGCACAGTGATATATATGATATATCCCGCACCTCATTCGACGAGGAAAGGGCCGACGATCCCTTCACCGGGAGTGACCCCTTTAGCAAAACTAGAAAAGCCTCAAAATCACTCCATTTCAAAACTTCATTTGATTCTACAACGATATCAAGTTCATTACGCAATAGGTTTTCAGAAAAACCTGTCGTAGCCCTCCGTCATTTCAGATAAGTAGTAGTTAGTATTCGTGCTACGTTTGTTGGCCTGCGTCAAGGCGTAGTGTGCGGTAGATAACTAGTATTTATCTGCTTATGCATATGATGCAGATTGGATTAGGGTAGTCATGCGACTTTGTTGGCCTGTGTCAAGGGCCGTGCGGGTGGGTTTAATTCAATCAGGAAATGACGGGTTGAACTTGACTAGCGCACTATGGTTTGTTGGCCTGCGTCAAGGTCATAGGACGCTAGGGGCAAAATATTATCGGGAATTTCAAGTGTTGAAATTTGCAATGAGATTGCATACCTTCTATGAGATAGTTGGATCCCGATACCCACTGCGAGTAAGAGTTACTCCTGGGAGAGTTTTACACATTGCAATTAGCTGATCAAGTAGGTGTCTAGAAAGGTGTCAACGGGGTTACGCCTCTGGGAAAACGAGGTTTACATTAATTAGGTTCGTGCGAAAGCACGGGGGACCTCCCTCAAAGTACCGACACTGGCCTGGCTGAAAGATTGGCGAACTTGTAGTGTGTAATTAATCCCGGCTAGTCTTTACTTTTAGGGTTTGAAGGAAGATTTGATATAAACCAGTGGGAACCATCCTGATTAGATAAGATAATAACCAATCTGATCTTGCACGAGCATACGCTAAAGTGTTTTCTTCTCTCTCTCTCCAGGTAGCGACCATTTCATGCCCTAATAAAGATAATAATATGGATGTATTGACCGAACCCGCATGTTATACTGCGCTGGGGAACGTTGGTTCCGTTCTTTCCTATAAGAGTTATAGGACTGAACAGGATATAGGGGAATACCAGGATTCCCATGCTACCCGAATGAAGAAAGTACATGTTGATGCATTTTCTTCGGGTGTGTTCGTTACAGAGAACTGTTTCTCCATTTGCTCTATGTCCTGGGTATTAGATACCGGGTCAGGATCCCATATATGTAATCAGTTACATGGGCTAAAAAAAGGTAGAGAGCTTGGAGAAGGTGATAAAGACATTAGAGTTGGAAATGGTGCAATTGTTGCAGCTAAGACTGTCGGGGAATATCACCTTGTATTACCAACTGGTAATACATTGGTTCTGAATGAATGCTATTACATGCCGAACCTGATATGCAACATTATATCGGTTTCTTTATTGAGTAAAGAGGGATATAATTTTGTATTACAGGACAATGTTATGAACATTTTCCGTAACCAAAAGTTGGTTGGATCAGGCACGTTGTGCAATGGCATTTATGTTCTAAATCAATCAACAGTTCTGAGCATAACAAACACACACAAGAGGAAGAGTTCAGAACTGAACGAATCCTTCTTGTGGCATTGTAGACTGGGTCACATCAATGTGACACGACTGGCTAAGTTGCATAAGGATGGATATTTGAATTCGTTCGAATTTTCATCTTATGACACTTGCCAGTCATGTCTCAAAGGCAAGATGACCAAAACTCCGTTTACGGGACACGGAGAAAGAGTTACCGAACTCTTGGGACTTATACATAGTGATGTATGTGGTCCCATGTCTACACGTGCCAGGGATGGTTCTTCGTACTTCATTACATTCACTGACGATCTCTCTAGATTCGGATATGTGTTCTTGATGAAACACAAATCAGAAGCTTTTGAGAAATTTAGAGAATATAAACAAGAAGTCGAGAACCAAACCGGAAAAAGTATTAAAATCCTTCGATCTGATCGAGGAGGAGAATACTTAAGCAATGAATTCCTGGACTTCCTAAAAGAGAATGGGATTCTCTCTCAGCTGACTCCTCCATATACACCACAGCACAACGGTGTATCAGAACGGAGGAACCGCACCCTATTAGATATGGTGCGCTCTGTGATGAGCACAGCTGAGTTACCTATTTCCTTCTGGGGATATGCACTGGAAACAGTTGCAGACCTATTGAATATGGTTCCTACCAAAACCGTGCCAACCACTCCATATGAGATATGGAAAGGAAAGAGACCATGTCTTAATTATGTTAAGATATGGGGTTGTCCGGCATATGTAAAAACGCAAAATCCGGACAAACTCGCGGCAAGGTCCATTTTGTGTAAGTTTATTGGATATCCCAAACATTCGCGTGGGTATATCTTCTACCACACCAAGGAACAAAAGGTGTTTGTTTCTCGACATGCCACCTTTTTAGAAAAGGAATTTCTTGAAAAAGAGATTAGTGGCAAGGAGGTAGAACTGGAAGAGGTTCCAGCAATACAGACTACAACAGATGATTTGGTTGAACCAGAGGATTCAGTAGTTCCCGATGAACCTCAGTCTCTCCGCTGATCTAGTAGGGTTCCTCGCCCACCTGAGAGATACTACGGTTTTCTCATGGATGGTGGGAGCGAGGATTGCATCATGGAGGATGATGACCCAACTAGCTTCGAGCTGGCCATCACGAGTAGGGACTCAGTGAAATGGCTGGATGCTATGCGGTCCGAGATGGAATCCATGTACACCAACAAAGTATGGACTTTGGATGTTGCTCCTGAAGGGGTAAAACCTATTGGGAGCAAGTGGATCTTCAAGAAAAAACTTGGTGTAGATGGGAAAGTGGAGACTTTCAAAGCTAGACTTGTAGCAAAGGGTTTTCGTTAAAGACCAGGTGTGGACTATGACGAAACCTTTTCTCCTGTGGCTATGCTTAAATCCATCCGGATCATGCTTGCTATCGCTGCATATCATGACTACGAAATCTGGCAAATGGATGTTAAGACCGCCTTTCTAAATGGTGATTTAGAAGAGTGCGTGTACATGACTCAGCCAGAGGGCTTCGTAGACAGTGGGAGCAGCGGGAAGGTGTGCAAGCTGCTTAAATCCATTTATGGATTAAAGCAAGCATCGCGTAGTTGGAACATCTGCTTTGACGTCGTTATCAAAGAGTTTGATTTCGTCAAAAACCCAGATGAACCTTGTATCTACAAGAAGGTAGCAGAGAGTAAGGTGGTCTTCCTCGTATTGTACATGGACGACATACTCTTGATAGGAAATGATATTCCTATGCTGCAATCAGTCAAGCTCTTCTTATCACAAAGATTCTCAATGAAAGATCTTGGTGATGCCTCCTGCATATTGGGAATAAGGATCTATAGAGATAGATCCAAACGGATATTGGGATTGTCCCAATCCAGGTACATTGACACCATACTAAAGAGGTTTAGTATGGAAGAATCCAAGCGTGGGAACTTGCCCACGATCTCTGGAGTCACTCTCTCCAAAGAGATGTCTCCCAAGACTGATTTGGAGAGAGCTCGCATGCAAGGGATACCCTATGCTTCGGCAGTAGGCTCTATCATATACGCGATGCTATGTACCAGACCCGATGTAGCATACTCACTAAGTGTAGTGAGCAGGTATCAAGCTGATCCTGGAGAGAGTCACTGGACAGCTGTGAAGAGCATTCTCAAGTACTTGCGAAGGACTAAAGAGATGCTCTTGGTGTATGGTAACGGAGAACTCTAAGTGGAGTCCTTTACCGATTCGAGCTTCCAGAGTGATAAGGACGACTCTAAGTCGCAGTCGGGATTTGTCTTTACCCTTTACGGAGGGGCGGTTAGCTGGAAGAGTTCCAAGCAGGAAACCGTGGCAGACTCGACGATGGAGGCTGAATACATCGCTGCCAACGATGCTGCTAAAGAGGCTGTCTGGATCAAGAAGTTCATTATTGAACTTGGAGTGGTTCCATCCATTGAGCATCCAATACCTTTGTATGGTGATAACAATGGAGCGGTGGCTTTGGCCAAGGAACCCAGGTCCCATCAGCGATCCAGGCATATTTTGAGGCGGTATCACCTGATCCGGGAGATAGTTGATCGCCGGGAGATCGAGGTCAGGAGGGTTGACACGAAGAACAACACGGCGGATCCACTCACGAAGGCCATTCCCCAGATACAGTTTGAGAGACTCTTCGGGATGCTCGGTATGCGATACTACAGCAGCTGGCCCTAGTGCAAGTGGGAGATTGTTAGTTGTATGTATGCCCTAGAGGCCAGTATTGTACAGATGATGTATATTATATTGGATGCTTGGACATATATAGAGATGACTTTCTTGCTCGATATGATAGTATGCTATCTGGTTGCTCTTTATCTTAAGATGTACACTAGTCTCTTTAAACTGACTTATAGTTACATGTTGGTAAAGCCCTTAGGATGTGTACTTGACTACCTGGACTATGATGCAGATCATACTAGTGGGGACATGGTAGTCCATAAGTACATCCTTCAAGGTCCCTAGTCGTGGGTGTATCGAGACGGGGCATCGATATACCAGTGTAGACTAGCGTATACGCTTCTCGATCCATGAGATGGGCAATGGATGATCCCATATCCATTGGTGTTTGACATCAGAGATGGTGTACGGGTGCTCAGTGGAGACTGGGTACACTGGACGGACTCGCCGAGAACTCCCAGATGGTATTATACCTCACGTCAGATGGCAGTTCTCAAGTAACACTTGTACAGGTTAGTCTGTAGACCCGAGATCGTCATAGAGTCTTGTGTGATTCCCACTGTACTTTGATCTCCACCTTACCACGTCCATGAGGACGTGCAAAACGGTGGTCTTTGGGTACAGTCCCGAGTCACATAGCGGCAGTGAGCGATAGGAGGGGTTTCGTCTCTCCCGGTATTGGGGGTTGATGTTGCGCTGTGCTCGATTGGCTGTAACAGGGAAGTCCCTGGACAGGGATGATCAGAGATTTGCTGGTAAGTGTTACCAGTAGTTTCTCGACCCGTTATGAGCCTCACATCGGCACGACTTATCGGTTACTGGGGTCTGACGTTTACCACCCCTAGACTTGATATGCGACATATCAGACGAACAGACCGGACTATACGGTAAGTGTTACTGATTGGATTCACAGCAGTGTGAGCGGGCTAGCTCGTCGATCTTCTGATCGCTCAATACCCGGGTGGCCATTACGTTTAGCAGACCGCTTGCGGCTTGTGGGTGATTGATATGATCATCATCTGCTACCGGCGTATTGACGAGTCTTTAGAGTCCTACACAGAGGTTTCCTGGCTCAAGCGAAACGAGATAGGAGCGCATATGAGATATGTACAGGACCGAGAATATTGCATGTATGTGATACCGTATTCCATTCTCGCGATGAATGTTTCGATTGGTTGTATGCGATATAACCTAGTTATCGAATCATTGATTCGATAAATCGATACATTGTATACTAGTCGGTTATGTGCGACATGACCAGATCATTGAATCAAGTGTTGATTTAATGATTTAATGTATAATTATATATTTGATATATTACTTTGCATTAACTAGTATTGGTTCACTTTAAAGGGATTTTCTCACTTGTATAGCACATTGTATATGTGATATATTTTGTGTGCTCTTGATTGTATCATGTTTGATGATACATTCTCACTTGGATTTGTCTAAAGACTTAAACCATGTTTAGTGAATGGTTAGGGTTTCTTATTTTCACTTAATTATTTATCTTTTCCTTTTTGAGAAAAACATATAAGAAAACAAAATGGTTTCTTTTTATCATGAAGCTTGTTGAAGCTTCATGAAGCTTTGACCAAGTGACCACTTTGTCTTCTTCTCCTAACCCTAGCCACTCATCTAAACTATAGTTAACTCTCTACACTTGACCAAGGTTAGGATATGATAAGTATTTCATTTTCATTATTCTTTTAATTCAAGACTTATCATATTCTTTCTTCATCTTCATCATCTTCATCAAGAAAGAAAGCTTAAGCCCATCAATGGAAACTTGAGCAAAAGTGTGAGAAATCCAATTCTAAAGTGAACCCACCACCTATTTCTTCACCCTCTACCTCTTGCCAAGTAGTATAGGGTGTTTTCTTCATAAGTTTCACAACTTGGTGAAGTTGGAGCTTGATCTTGTGCAACCTCGACGTAGATCATCTTCGGCATCGTAGCCGACGACTTGTCCGCTTATTTCTCTGATGAAGCCGATGCGAGAGTCCCGGATCCGAGATGGACAGCGAGGGGACAACTACGAGGAGCTAAGGAAGTGAATAACCGGATCTACAAAGGTTGTAGTTTCCTACTTTTAGTTAAGATGTTAACTAGCTTAACTTTTCGCCTAAAATTCTAGTTAACGATCCGTATTAGCGTTTCTCGGCACTTGTAAAATTTGAAATTGGCATGGTTGATGCCTTGTGAGACCTCTTGAGAGTGCCTAGGAACCCTACAGTATATTCCAAATTTTTTTCAAATTTCCAGCAATCTCCAGATCTCCTTGCAATGAACCACAACAAATCGTTTAGGGTTTGCACGAATTTTGGTCTCAAAATAACAATGGAATAAATCTTTCAATTCAAACTTAATATGAAACGAATTAGCGCGTAATCCCAGGCAACGGCGCCATTTGATTCGTTTAATTTCTTGGTTTGTGTTTGTATAGTAAAAGCAAGTATCGAATCAATTGTTTCCCGATAACGGTTTCATTTGATCGATAACAGTATCTTGTGTCGGTATTTAGAAAATTGTATAAAGAAATCACAACCAAAGAATTATATTTGACCGCAATCAATTACGGTGTCAGTTATAGATCGTAAGCGAGTGCGGATCGTCCACAGGGATTGTGCGATTCGTTTCAATGTTTGATTTGTTCGAATTGAAAAGTTAATTGCTAAGAAAAGAAAACATGATTCAAGATTTATCAAATGTTTCAAGTGTCACTATTCTAATCAAGAATCAAGAAAATGATAAACATCAAGAATCGAGTTTCTTTGAATTCCAATCACTTAGGGTTTCAAGATTTGAAGTAGAACTCGTAGGAATCGATTAGATTGTAGATGTGATGAAGATTCAAGACTACAATTTCTTATCCATTAGCGAATTGATACTAACTCGATGTCGATTGATCGAGGTTTAAGGATCTTGCGAAGAATTAGCGTTCTTCGTCCTATCCTTTGTCGTTGTAGTATAGTGGTGAGTATTCCCGCCTGTCACGCGGGTGACCCGGGTTCGATCCCCAGCAACGGCGCCATTTGATTCGTTTGATTTCTTGGTTTGTGTTTGTATAGTAAAAGCAAGTATCGAATCAATTGTTTCACGATAACGGTTTCATTTGATCGATAACAGTATCTTGTGTCGGTATTTAGAAAATTGTATAAAGAAATCACAACCAAAGACTTATATTTGACCGCAATCAATTACGGTGTCAGTTGTAGATCGTAAGCGAGTGCGGATCGTCCACAGGGATTGTGCGATTCGTTTCAATGTTTGATTTGTTCGAATTGAAAAGTTAATTGCGAAGAAAAGAAAACATGATTCAAGATTTATCAAATGTTTCAAGTGTCACTATTCTAATCAAGAATCAAGAAAATGATAAACATCAAGAATCGAGTTTCTTTGAATTCCAACACTTAGGGTTTCAAGATTTGAAGTAGAACTCGTAGGAATCGATTAGATTGTAGATGTGATGAAGATTCAAGACTACAATTTCTTATCCATTAGCGAATTGATACTAACTCGATGTCGATTGATTGAGGTTTAAGGATCTTGCGAAGAATTAGGGTTCTTCGTCCTATCCTTTGTCCTTTCGATGAATCACATTCGCTAGATAGCTTCTTGAAGATACAATGATCGATTCTTGAATTTCTAGATCGTGCGAAAAGAATCAAGAACTCATTTCACATCGATCTAGATCATCGATCATTCTATTTTCAATAATTTACAATTGCTATAAGACTTAAGAAAATGTTTAACGATTCGTGAACACTATCATTCTACAATCATCTCGATTCCTCCACGAGCGGAGTTTATTCACACATCAGCACAAAGAATGCATTCAAGAATTGAAAAGAAATCATGATGCTAGAATTAAAATGTAAACAAGTTTAAAGAATCTTCACCTTTATTACATCAACAAGAAGTTACAACTCTCATGAATTACAAGAGGAAGGAACATCGCTCGTTGAATCTTGCATCGCTCGGCTTCTTGAGTCTTGGATCGCTTCAACCTCGTGCTCCGATGAAGTCCGGCTTTGCTTCTAAAGGGTTGTAGAAGACTTGTTTGGCTTGAACTCCATGAATCTTGAAATGGGTATTTGTGGATTGGATTAGGGTTAGGGTTTGGAGGTGGTTGTTGTTGGGTAGAAGAAGAACTAGGGTTTCTACTCAACAACAATGAATGAATCAATGAATGGATCAATTGAGTGAATCAATTGAATGAATAATCCCCCTTCAATGAATCAATTTCTTTACAAGTGAGCCTAGTGTCCTATTTATAGATTTCCCAAACCCTAAGCCTTGAGTTTGAAATAGAAGTTCCCTCCAAAAGTTTGTTGAAAGACTTCTAGAAGTAGTTAGTTAGGCTTAGCTTAGGGTTTAAGCTAGGGTTTAATTAAGCATTAGAAACCCTAGTTTGCTGATCTGGCAGAAGTCTCTGGAGTATTCTGGAACTTGAAGTGTCTTGAAGAGCTTCTGGAAGTAAGGTAGGAGTTATGGTGCAAAGCTGAACTGGAGAAGTGACATGTTGACCGCGGAACCGCGGCCTAAGCCGGCTTGCGCCGCGGTTCCGCGGCCAAGTTGTGGCTTTATGGCTTCAAACTTCATGTGTTGTCTTCTTATGCATTTTGATGTATTTTTTGACATGTTGAATTCCTGAATCCCTTTTAGATCATTCCCAGATTCCAAATCCTTGAGTTGGCGTATCTTTTAGCGGTGTAGATTTGAGCAAGCTTCTTGATTTTCCTGCACAGACTTCGAAACACGGGTCGCGATATATAGAAATGATGCCATGTTATGAAATGCAGTCAATTTTCCTAGAAATGCCGGTTTTAAGGACTAACACATGTAATCTGATATTTTGCGACAGATTTGCTAATATGTGAAATATGAATGCCGAACACTTCTATATGAATGCGAATGATAGGGAAATTGCCAGTTAAAAGATGCAATATTTTCGACTAATCAGTCGTCTCGGAATCCACACGAAGGTACCTACAATATCAACACATATTGCAATACCATTAACATCAAGTTTCGAAATACAATACGGCACATGGATCGCCTATAGGTTAGAACCTATAGCCTACGTATGCAAAACCAAGCAAACAACCCTCGCCGTTGACGTACAAACATCCAACGACCCAAGACAAAACCAAATACAAAAACCAAGAATTCCAAAATACGTAAAACATAAACAAAACCACTCACAATAACTCCCAGATTTTAGTTCAGGTCAATAGGAACAAAACAAACAAGTATAGGGTGTTATATATGAAGGATATGAGCTACTGGACCAATTCCAGCACCAAACACCACCAAGGGGCAGGCCACATTACCAAGAAATCCTGCGAGCTCGGCCCGTTCTGCTTCGTTTGGGTCCGTCTTCTCAGGGTGGTCTCCTAGTGGTCTCCTAGTGTCTTAAATAGGTCTCTGGGGTTGTTTGTTTTTCGCAGAAACTTCCCAGGTCATCCCAGATTCCCTGTAGGCCTTAAGGTTTCCCAAAACCGATACGAAACAATTCTAACTTCGTGTATCGGGTTCTAAACTCAATTCCAGGTCAATAGAACACTCTCTAAGGTCTTGTAAACACTCCCTACACCTTAATTGACCATTTGACAGCAACTTATAATTTTCTAAAATAGATAACCTAATTATCTCAATTTCTAACTAGAAATACGATATTTAACACCAAAAACTAAAGTAAAATGTATGGATTACCTTATTTGCAACCAAAAAACTTTCTTGTGTTGCCCAAGTCTTCAAAATCCAAACATGAAAGGTTCTAAGGCTTTAGAATGGATGTGTGCATGTTTTTACTGAAGAGGTCATAGGGTTTTGAGAAATGTTTGGAGATGGGTCTTGGGGGTAGTGAGGGAGTGATGAAGATGAGGAAGATGAAAGAAATAATGGAGAGTGAAGGGAATGGGGCAGCCAAGGCTCTCTCTCTCTCTTAACCTCACTCTCTAATCATAATATCTCCCTAACACTCACTCTCTCCCAAAATATCTAATTTGTCCAAAGTATCATTTCATATTCCATTCACACTCTCTTTGCATTTCTTTTCTTTTTTCTTCTCTTTGTTTTCCTTCTCACAACTACACAAAATTCAACACTTAACCCAAACACAACACATGCACACATGCATATGACATGGTGCAAAATCATGAAAAATGTAAAAACACGGATTTTATCCAAAATCCGATAAATATCATTAAAATAAATAAATCATTTTATTCTCCGATAAATTTCCAAATATTGGTATACACTTATACCAATTTACGAAAATCCCAATTTCGCAAATCGGGTAGTTTCGCGAAATATATTATTTTAATATTAAATTTCCAAAAATAATATTTTATATTTCTGAAATGTTACAATTTTCCCCGCTTAAATAAATTCGGTCCTCGAATTTAAATTTAATTGCCCACATATTAAAACATTTCAATAATCAACTCAAATCAACGGGTCTCCGAAATCACGGAAGATACAGAAATACCACAGCGCATCTTGTGCGTCGGAAAATGAGTACGAAACTCAAAACCGAACTCCGTCAAGCGTCACGCAAATCATTGGATTTGCACGCATATCATCGGAGTTACAATGGAGATACAGATCTCGAAATCCACTACCGAAAACCAATATGCACTAGTCAAATACTATAATACGGATATAGTATGCATCTATGGAACAAGCTCTTAAAACTAAATAAAACATATGCAAAATCCTTTCTGAATCGCAGTGTGATACATAACTCACGGCCCAAATGACGGACGCTCATATATACGTTCCGCCGTTTTAAAACATCCCAAACGATTTTCCTTTGTAAACATTCGTGTCACTCACGGACACATAAGAAATAGCGAGACTATAGCTCCTTTTCGAAAACCTCTTGTTAAACTTTTTATGCATGTAAAATACTCAGGCACTGTCCTCAGATCAGTCATGTTCGACTACTACATAATATAGTACCCATCATAAAAGTAAAGTGCTCAAGAGCAAAATCAGCCTCAAAATACGTATCCAAAAATCACGTGCGTCTGGTGCGCATGGAAATCAAATCCAATACAAGTGCCATAATATGCACAAAAGCAAAACTAAGTGCAACAGTGTGCACGAAAGCATCTGTCCAGTGCAACGGATGTGCACGACAACAACATCTAGTGCATCTATAGTGCACGAAAATCTCAATCCAGTGCAACTAGCATGCACGAATGAAAACCCCCAAATCGAGTGCATCCGGTGTGCACAAGATCACATCTCCCATCATGCGTCCAACATGCGCGAAGTCCAAATCAAGTGCATCTTTCATGCACAATTGAAAGCTAAATCAAGTGCATCCGACATGCACGAACAAAATCCAAGTCAAGTGCATTCAATAAGCATGAATGAAATCGCATCCAATATGCACGGATAAAATCTAAATCAAGGGCATCCAACATACACGAGTAAAATCTCCATCAAGTGCATCCGATGCGCACAAAATCCAGTATCAAGCGCCTAATATGCGCAAAAATCTAAAACAAGCGCGTCAGGTCCGTATAAAACATCTGGTGCAGTAGCATGCACGAAAACGAACATCAAGTGCAAGCGCGCACAAAAACACAAATCTGGTAACACAATACTCAAAGACATAAATCGGTGCAACCAAGGCACGGAGTATAAATCTGGTGCAACCGATGCACGAAAAAACAATCTGGTGCAACAAATGCACGAAATACGAATCCGGTGCATCAAATGCACAAAATAATCAAATCCAGTGCATCCAGTGCACAAAATACAAATCCAGTGCATCCAGTGCACGAAATACCGATCCAGTGCAACAAATGCACGGGAACTCATCAATAACTCAAATGCGTATAAAAGCAACACTGAGTGTACCAAGGTGCATAAAAATCATAAACGTGTGCAACTGCGTGCACAAAACACGTATCTATGCACAACAAACATATGTGAGCTATACCGAGTGCAGAAATAAAATCAAGTGCGTACTACACGCATAAATCAATCAACCATACGAAATCCACGAAATCATAACCACGTGCAGCCAAGGCACAAAACCGATATCAAGTGCAATAAATATGCTCAAAATGTAAATACCCAGTAGGTGCGGTCATGGTGCACAAAAACCATATCATGAAACTCAAATCCAAGAGATATAAGCGTGATACTCGGATCACAAATGCAAATCGCAACAAATGACATTGATGTACACCTCCTACAAGGTCGAAAAATATTGGTGCGCCCAAAACTGGCAGAGTAAGAACATCTGCTTGCCTCCTGCTCAGAGTCTGGCATCCTCTGTCTCTGGGTCCTCATTTCTCAGCGGATTACCAATCTCTCAATCTATCGACTCATCGGCCTGGTCAGGTGTGCTAACGGAAACGATTCCGCTCTGGCACTTCTCTGGTCATCTCTCGGCCAATTAGTAAGATCACTCATAAAGCAGCACGTCACTGGCGTCGTCCTCTTGCCCTCTGAATATACGTGACACCACTGATCCTCGTTGCAAAACTTATCGCGGCAGTGTCCTAGAAAGAACCTGCTCAAGGTCTCTCTCGATCTCGCATATATCAAAATGTATGGAGGATGGTACTCTTACAAATCTTTTCTCACTTTCTGAACATCTGCGTTCTCAGCACAACATTGCCTCAGGAACTGGCCGTATCCCAACTCCTCTGTATACATATCACATCTCTAACCTCGACGGGGAATAACAACAGCTCATCAGCATCACGCACGAACCTCTTGTTCCACTCGTCCTTATTATCATCCACTTTGACGTCACGTCATGCTATCTGTGTACGACAAATGTTCTCGGCTACAGTTAACCAGGAATCTCATGCACGGACTCAAAATCATGAACTTGGTATCTTCATCATTCTGTAGAAGATATCTAGCCGAACACGTCCTCGGGAACTCATCCCAATCATCGGAGGAATACTCCATATTCATCCATTCTCGATCAACTCACAACTGTTAGGTTTACCTAGCACTTCATGAAGGGTTTGGAAGCAACACATGTGCCAAAATAAAATTTTTTAAGGTGCTAAGTGAACATACAAAGAATCATCACTAGAAATTTAAGGTTTCATTACATTGACATCATCACAAGTAGAAAAAGCTAGGGTTTTGAGAGTACAACCTTTGTAGCTCCCTACGCTAGACTCCTTGGCTACTTGAGGGTTGGAAAAAGGTTCGCTTGAGATCTTCTAGGTCCACGACGATCCACCCGAAGCTCCTTTGCCCAAAGCTCCTTGCTTTACTCGATATGTGAATGAAGTAGAGCAAACACCCTATACAAATGGGCCAGATGTGTGTAGTATGATGATGTGGTTTGTATTCTATAATCAAAACTCTTTCTTTTTATAACCCTCACTCAAAGAAATTATCAAGAGAGGAAGAAGAAGATGGTGGCTAAGCATTCTCACAAAAGGAAAATGTTATGAGAGTGAATAATTGAAATGAGAAAAAGGATTAATCTATATTAATCCTTTTCACTTCAACCATGGTTAGAATCATCTAGATTTTTATCAAATGGGTTAAAAGACAAAAGGATAATTAACTCAAGGTTAAAAAGTGATTGAAGCATGGTCAAAGATGATAAACATAAATCTTGTGTGAATTATCCTTTCCCTTTTTCAAAATGATAAATAAATAGATAATAACTACAATATAAGTCTTGCATTGCCACCAAATATGTATCAACAACCATGATACAATGTATGTATGTATGTATCCATGCACATCATCACGTGCATACATGCATGCATACAAAAATAGAAAAAGAGTTTAATTAAAGAATTAATCTAAAAGTCATTTGTTAAATCAACACTTGATTTTGCAAACCGGTCATATCACATACGACCTGACCAATAGAAAATGCCCGATTAATATACGGTATCATATATCTGTATTTAATCGGGTCCCCGCGCATATCTCATATGCACACCATATCTTTTCGCCTGAGCCAGGAAACTTCATTGTGGGACTCTAAGACTCGTCAATACTCCGGCAGTAGATAATGATCATATCAAATACCTACAAGCCGCAAGCGGTCAGCTAAACATAACGGCCACCTGGGTATTGAGCGATCAGAAGAAAACAAGCGAACCTGTCACAACTCCCGTCGAGCCAACCGGCAACACTACCGTACAGTCCTGTCTCTTCGTCAGATATGCTGCATATCGATTCTAAGGATGGTAACGTCGACCCCAATAACTCAATAAGTCGTGCCGATGAATGGTCTATAACAGATCGAGAAACTACTGATAACACTTATCAGTAAATCTCAACAGCCCTGACCAGGGACTTACTGATATAGCCAATCGAGCACAGCACAACATCAACTCCTAATACCGGGAGAGACGAAACCCCTCATATCGCTCATCGCCTTCGTGTGTCTCGAGACTGTACCCAACGGCCACCTGTTTGCATGACTCAGTAGAGCCGTGGTAGGATGGTAATCAAAGTACAGTGGGAGAACATACAAGACTCTATGACGATCTCGGGTGTACAGACTAACCTGCACCAGTGTCACCTGAGAACTGCTATCCGACGATAGATATAATTCCATATAGGAGTTCTCGGTGAGTCCGTCCAGTGTACCCAGTCACCACTGAGCACCCGTATACGATCTCGATGTCAAACATCGATGAATGTGGGAACATCCATCGCCCATCATATGGGTCTAGTATCATATACGCTAGTCTACTCTGGTATATCGATGCCCTGTCTCGATACACCTATGACTAGGGACATTCCAGGATATGCTTATAAACTACAGATGTCCCACTAGTATGATCTCTATCATAATCACAGTAGTCAAGTTTATATCCTCAGGGCTTTATCAACATGTGTGAATGAAATAAAAGCATGATCAAATCAACATGTCAGATAAAGAAGAACCAGATAGCATACTATCAAGTCGAGCAAGAATGTACACTGAATATATATATATATACATGTATAAATACATCCACTATCATATAATGGCCTCTAGGGTATACATATATCCAACAATCTCCTACTTGCACTAAGGCTAGTTATTGGCGTATCTCATACCCAACATCTCAAAAAGTCGCTCATGCTGCGGCTGAGGGAGGGCCTTGGTGAATGGATCCGCGGTGTTATTCTTTGTGTCTACTCTCCTAATCTCGATCCCGCGGCGATCTACAATCTCCCGGATCAAATGAAAATGCCTCAGGATGTGTCTGGACCGTTGATGGGACCTGGGCTCCTTGGCTAATGCCATAGCCCCATTATTATCACAATACAATGGTATTGGATCAATAATGGTTGGAACTACTCCTAGCTCCGAGACGAACTTCTTTATCCAGACGGCTTCCTTGGCGGCATCATTCGCAGCAATGTGCTCAGCCTCCATCGTAGAGTCTGCAACGGTATCCTGTTTGGAACTCTTCCAACTTACCGCCCCTCCATTGAGGGTAAATACAAACCCAGAGACAGATTTGCTGTCGTCCTTATCACTCTGGAAGCTCGAATCGGTAAAGGCCTCCATTTGGAGATCTCCATTACCATACACCAAGAACAATTCTTTAGTCCTTCATAAGTACTTAAGAATGTTCTTCACAGCTATCCAGTGATTCTCCCCTGGGTTGGATTGATACCTGCTTACAACACTAAGTGCATAAGCTACATCTCGGCGTGTACATAACATTACATACATTATAGATCCTACTGCCGAAGCATAGGGTATAATGCTCATGCAAGCTCCCTCTTCATCGGTCTTTGGGCAAGAGTCCTTGGAGAGAGTGACCCCATGGCAAGCGGGTAAGGCACCCCGGTTGGAGTCTTCCATACTAAACCTTTTTAGGATGGTGTTGATGTACCTGGTTTGGGACAATCCCAATAACCTCTTGGATCTATCCCTATAGATCCTTATGCCCAGAATGTATGTGGCATCACCAAGGTCCTTCATGGAGAACCTTAGTGATAAGAAAGATTTGACCGACTGTAGCATAGGAATATCATTTCCTATCAGAAGAATGTCATCCACGTACAATACGAGGAATGTGACAACTCTCCCTACAGTCTTCTTATAAACACAAGGTTCATCTGGATTTTTGATGAAATCAAACTCTTTGATAACATTATCGAAACAGATGTTCCAACTCCGTGATGCCTGCTTTAACCCATATATGGATTTAAGCAATTTACATGCTTTCCCGCTGCTCCCACTGTCAATGAAGCCCTCTGGCTGATCCATATAAACGTATTCTTCCAAATTTCCATTTAGAAATGCCATTTTAACGTCCATCTGCCAGATTTCATAGTCGTAGTGAGCAGCAATAGCAAGTAGGATCCGAATGGATTTAAGCATGGCTACGGGAGAAAAAGTCTCGTCATAGTCCAAACCTGGTCTCTGACGAAAACCCTTCGCCACAAGTCTTCCCTTATAGGACTCCACCTGCCCATCTACACCAATCTTTCTTTTAAAGATCCATTTACACCCCACAGGTTTTACCCCAGGGGGTACAACGTCCAAAGTCCATACTTTGTTGGTGTACATAGACTCCATTTCGGATCTCATGGCATCCAGCCACTTCACAGAGTCTCCACTCGTGATAGCTTGCTGAAAGCTGGTAGGATCATCCTCCTCCATGATGCATTCTTCTCCTTCACTATCAATGAGGAAACCGTAGTACCTCTCCGGTGGGCGAGAAGTCCTACCAGACCTACAGAGTGGCCGAGGCTCCTCAGTTTCTATTGTAACAGCCGGTTCAACCAAGTCGTCATTTGTTGTTTGTGTCTCTAGAACCTCTTCTAGATCTACCACATTGCCATCAGCTTTATCTGTAAAAAACTCTTTTTCCAAGAATGTGGCATACTGAGAAACAAACACCTTTTGTTCCTCTTTGTGGTAGAATAGATATCCATAAGAATTCCTTGGATATCCCACAAAGTTACACATGACCGACCGTGTCTCGAGTTTGTCCGGATTCTGCTTTTTAACATAGGCCGGGCAACCCCAAATCTTAATTCTCTTAAGAGATGGTCTCTTCCCATGCCATATCTCATATGGCGTGGTAGACACGGTTTTGGTTGGGACCCTGTTCAGTAGAAACGCTGCAGTCTCCAATGCATGCCCCCAAAATGAGACGGGTAACTCAGCATCACTCATCATGGAACGAACCATATCTAATAGGGTCCGATTCCGTCGTTCTGACACACCGTTGTGCTGTGGTGTGTAAGGAGGAGTGAGCTGAGAGAGAGTCCCATTCTCTTTTAGGAAGTTTGCAAATTCTGTACTGAGATACTCTCCACCTCGATCTGATCGAAGCACTTTGATACTCAAGCCGGTTTGTTTTTCTACTTCTTTTTTATATTCAGTAAATTTCTCGAAAGCTTCGGATTTGTGCTTTAATAAAAATACATGACCGAATCTTGAGAAATCGTCAGTGAAAGTAATGAAGTATGAAAAACCGCCTCTAGCCTGTGTAGACATTGGCCCACATACATCACTATGTATGAGGCCTAGGATCTCAGTAGCTCTTTCTCCGTGTCCGGTGAACGGAGTTTTGGTCATTTTACCCTTGATACAAGACTGGCAAGTTGCATAAGATTTATATTCAAAAGGGTTTAAATATCCATCTTTGTGTAACTTGTTTAGTCTTGTTTCGTTAATATGACCAAGTCTACAGTGCCAAAGAAAAGCTTCATTTATTTCTGAAAGTTTTCTTTTATTAGTGTGTTGTATGCTGAAAACTGTGTGTTGATTTAGGACGTATATCCCGTTATTAAGCGTACTATACCCAACCAACATTTGATTTAGGTGAATGTTCATAACATTGTTCTGCAATACAAAATTATATCCTTCATTGTCTAACAAAGAAACGGATATTATATTCCAAAGCATACTAGGTACAAAATAACATGGGTTCAAAACCAATATACACCCAGATGGCAACCCCAAGTGATACTCTCCCACTGCGACTGTATGTACATTGGAACCATTTCCAATGCGGAGAGTATGGTCACCTGTCTTCAAAACCTTGCTATTTCTCAGCCCCTGCATAGAATTGCAAATGTGAGAACCTGAACCGGTATCTAATACCCAGGAAGCAGAGTTTATTGAAAAACAGTTTTCTGTCACAAACACACCTGAAGCGGAAGCATCCCCATGCTTCTTCTTGAGATTTAAGTACTCCGTGCAGTTGCGCTTCCAATGTCCTGTTTTGTGGCAGTGAAAACATTCCCCTTTCCCCGATTCTCCAGCTTTGGACTTGTCCTTCCCCTTAACCTTTTTAACTCCACCCCTAGGATTGGTGGGTTTCTTCTTTTTCTTTCCTTTGGCCTTAGCCTTTGGGCGAGAAGAGGAAGATTGCCCAACACTCAAAACGGGAGTTTTCACTGATTTCAGTGTGCTCTCTTCACTCCTTAACATATTAAGGAGTTCAGGTAGTTCCTTCTTCATGTTGTGCATGTTGAAGTTAACTATAAATTGAGCAAAGGTGGAGGGGAGGGACTGCAGAATAATATCCGTATATTGTTCATTGTCTATCGTCCATCCAAGGTCCTCAAGCTCTTCTATGAGAGCTATCATCTTCAGAACATGGTCTCCTACTGGTGTGCCAGGGGCCATTCGCATCTGAAACAGTTTCTTTGATGCTTCGTATCGTAATACGCGGGATTGCTCTCCATACAACTCCTTTATATGGAGGAATATGGCGTGAACGTCCATATTCTCGTGCTGCTTTTGATGTATGTTATCCATCGATGCAAGCGCGAGGCATTTGGCCGTGGCACAGTCAGCGTCCCATGTCTTGCGGACTTCAATATCCGCAACTGAGGATTTTGGACCTGGGACGGGCGGGGCTGGAGCCGTGAGGACATATGATACTTTATCATAAGTCAAGGCAATGTTCAGATTCCTCAGCCAGTCTTTATAATTGGTCCCATTCAGTTTATTTTTATCTAGTAGAAGCTTGAGTCCTGTCATTGGTATCTTCCATTAAGAGAGAGAAAAGAATACACTCAGCGAAAGCTCTTGCAAAGATTAGATTGGTTATTATCTTGTCTAATCGATGTCTCCCACTGCTTTAATCAAGTTTTTCTTTCAAACCTTAAAAAGAAAACTAGCCAGGATTAATTATAGTCTACAACTTCGCTAACTGTTCAGCCAGGCCAGTGTCGGTACTTGAGGGAGGTTCCCCGTGCTTTCGCACGGACCTAATTAAAGTAAACCTCATTTTCCCAGAGGCGTAGCCCCGTTAACACCTTTCTAGACACCTAGTGAGTTAGCTAATTGGAAACTGCAAAACTATCCTGGGAGCAACTATTGCCCATAGTGGGATCGGGATCCAACCATCATGTGGAAGGTATGCAATCTCATTGCAAATCTCAACACTTGAAATTCCCGATACGGTTTTTACCCCTAGTACCTATGACCTTAACTATGGTCAACAAATCATAAGTACTACTCAAGTTCTACCCGTCATTTCTTGATTAATTAGACCCACTCATATGACCCTTAACTATGGTCAACAAATTCGCATGAATGTCCTAATTAATCTGCATCATATGCAGTGTAGGAAGACATCACTTAGCTACCGTACACTACGCCTTAACTATAGTCAACAAACGTAGCACGAATACTAAGTACTCTACTTCCTAAAATGACGGAGGGTTGCAGATAATTTTTAAGAAAATCTTTAACACTTTGAACTTGATATCGTCATAGAATCAAATGGTTTTCAAAAGGAGTGGCTTGAGTTCCGCAGTTTTGAAATATAGCTTTTTCATAAAGAGACGAGTGGTTTTCAAATCCGATTCTACAACATCTTTTTAGGTTTATTTTCTTTACATTAATCATATTAATGTAGCCCCATCATTTAAGTCCTTAAGCCAATCACAGAAAAGAAACGAAAATACAACGTACGCTTATGCCATCCGCATTCGCCGCAATGTTCCGTTATGCACCGTTAGGTTACTTAACTAACGGCATACCGGGACAGGACTAGCACGGGTGTAAAACATAAGCAACGTCTACTATATATCTCATATCTCATATATCATTCGTCTCAGATATCACATCACAGAATACAGGCAGCAGAAACACACAAATGATAATACAGGATATACTAGGACGTCCGTATTTAGTATTTAGCCAATCAATAGAAAATACGGATTCCACAGTCGCGATGAATAGCCAAGCCCACACCCCTAGACTCCTACGAGAGCGGCAAGCGACCCTACCAATTCTGGAGTTTAGGAGACCCGGTCTCGACTCCTCGAGATGGCCTCCCACTGAACCCCAGAACCCGGTCACTTGTGCTCGCCTCCTTGGGTCTATCTTAATGCGGAAAAGTAAATAATATACAACACTGGTGACATCAACCTCAACCAAGAAGTGCCCCAAATAAAAGAATATTACATTACATTTGAATTTTACATGAATGAAAAGAAAACTCTCGTCTCACATAAAAACCCCCGGCTATTCAATCGCGACAATCCTGCACATCATATCCCAGCAACACATAATATCATATATCATCAACGTAAGTAAGTATGCGTACCCCGATTGTCGTTGATGTATAGCAACGAAACCGGCGATAAGCGACATACTACACTTACGGTCACAGAAAAGAAAGTGTAAAACTACAACATTTGGAATCCACATTTTCTTTAGACATCGTAAATCCGAAATATCACATACTTCGCATTTCATGCCTAACTACATGAATTCCACATATTGTATCACATTCCAGATAAATAGACAGTATTAAAGTTTTCGATCGAATGATCAAATACCCAAAATTTCCTAAATAGCTCAACACTTGAGCGGAGTTCAAAAATCCCAAAATGTGTCACAGTAGCAGTGGTCCAGCCGTAGAAGGGTCAAGCCAACGCCTCATATGTGGCACGCCCTACTGCCCCAAACCCTATGGTTTAGAGGCAGTTCAGACGGTTACATAATTGAGTTAAGCTTTGTGTTCTTCTAGAGGGTCCACCACATAACTTGCACATATTTTCGAAAGATTTAAACCCGAGAAAAAAATCAACACTTGAATGTTTTTCGTGCCGGGAAAAATTGAGTTAATGATATTCGTTCGAACATTTTAATACTTTCTAAATTATCCGAAAACAGCACGAAATTAAATATTCCGATCGAATCAATGAATCCAAAATTATCCCCAGAACACTCAACACTTGAATCAGATTAAAAATACCTAAAAATATATACAAGCAGGTAAGAATATTACTGTACAAAAACGAGGCAATATGACATCTGTACGGCCGCGGATCCGCGGCCCAAGCAAGGTCTGGCCGCGGTTCCACGGCGGCATGTACTGTTTGTAGGGTTCCTAGGCATCCTCAAGAGGTCTCACAAGGAATCAACCATTCCCGTTTCAAATTTTACGGTGCCTACAAACCCTAAACTACGGATCGTCGGCTAGATGTCTAGGCGAAAAACTAACTAGTTAACACTTAACTAAAAGTTTAACGGAAATACAACCTTTGTAGATCCGGTGCTCCACCTCCATAGCTCCGCAACGAAGTCCTCTCCGCTGTCCAAATCAAATCCGGGCTCTAACGTCGGCTTCGTCGGAGAATGGGCAAGCTAGGTCGTCGATGTCCATGCCGAAGATGATCTACGTCGAGGCATCGCTAAATCAAGCTCCGACTTCACCAAGTCAAGAAACTTGTGAAGAAAACATACTCTACTACTTGGCAAGAGGTAGAGGATGAAGAAATAAGAAGTGGGTTAACTTTAGTTTTGGATTTCTCACTCTTTTCCAACAATCACCATTGATGGAGCTTGGTTTTCATCAAAGAAGAATGAAGAAGAAGAAGAGCAAGAAGAAGATAAGTATTATGATAAGTTAATTAGAAAGTAGAAAATCAAAGAATACTTATCATCAACAACCATGGTCAAGTGTAGAGATTAAACTAGGGTTAATGGAGTGGTTAGGGTTAAACATGAGACAAAATGGTCACTTTGGTCAAAGTCTTCATGAAGCTTCAACAAGCTTCCAAATAAAGCCACCATTTTGCTTTATGTTTATCATTTTCCAAAAATAAAAATAAATGAATAAATGAATAATCCTAACCATTACATAACCATGGTTTAAACTTTACACAAAACACAAGTTAGCATGCATCATCAAACATGATACATACAAGTGCACAAAAATATATCACATATACAATGTGCACAACCGCGTGAGAAAATCCATTTAAAGTGAACCAATATTAGTTAATGCAAAGTAATATATCAAATATATAATTATACATTAAATCATTAAATCAACACTTGATTTAACGATCCGGTCATATCACATATAACCGACTAATATCCAATGTATCGATTTATCGAATCAATCCTTGATTCGATAACTAGGTTATATCGCATACAACCATTCGACACATACATCGCGAGAATAGAATACGGTATCACATACACGCATTATTCTCGGTCCCGCACATATCTCATATGCGCTCCTATTTCGTTTCGCTTGAGCCAGGAAACCTCTGTGTAGGACTCTAAAGACTCGTCAATACGCCGGCAGCAGATGATGATCATATCAAACACCCACAAGCCGCAAGCGGTCTGCTAAACGTAACGGCCACCCGGGTATTGAGCGATCAGAAGATCGACGAGCAAGCCCGCTCACACTCCTGTGAATCCAACCAGTAACACTACCGTACAGTCCGGTCTGATCGTCTGATATGTCGCATATCTTGCCTAGGGGTGGTAAACATCAGACCCCAATAGCTCGATAAGTCGTGTCGATATGAGGTCTATAACTGTTCGAGAAACTACTGGTAACACTTACCAGTAAATCTCAGCAACCCTGGCCAGGGATTTCCTGTTATAGCCAATCGAACACAGCGCAACATCAACCCCCTATACCGGGAGAGACGAATCCCCTCCTATCGCTCATTGCCTCCATGTGACTCGGGACTGTACCCAAAAACCACCGTTTTGCACGCCCTCTTGGACGTGGTAAGATGGAAATCAAAGCACAGTGGGAACCACACAAGACTCTATGACGATCTCGGGTCAACAGACTACTCTGTACCACTGTCACCAGAGAACTGCCATCTGACGTGAGGTATAATACCATCTGGGAGTTCTCGGCGAGTCCGTCCAGTGTACCCAGTCTCTACTGAGCACCCGTATATCATCCCTGATGTCAAACACCAATGGATATGGGATCATCCATCGCCCATCTGTATGGGTCGAGAAGCTACACGCTAGTCTACTCTGGTATATCGATGCCCCGTCTCGATACACCCTCGACTAGGGACTTTGAAGGATGTACTTATGGACTACCATGTCCCCACTCGTATGATCCGCATCATAGTCCAGGTAGTCAAGCACACATCCTAAGGGCTTTACCAACATGTAACAGAGAGACAATCAGTATACACGTTAAGGTAAAGTTCAACCAGATAGCATACTATCATGTCGAGCAAGAAAGTCCTCCCTATATATGTCCCAGCATCCACTACAATATACATCCTATGTATAGTAATGGCCTCTAGGGCATACATATAACTAACAATCTCCCACTTGCACTAGGGCCATCTAACAGCAGTGGTTGTAGTATCTCATACTCAACCATCCTATAAAAGTGTCTCTCTCTGGGATCAGGCCTTTCGTGAGTGGATCCGCTGTGTTTGTCCTCTGAGTCTACTCTCCTAACCTCGATCCCTTGGAGATCAACCATCTCCATGATCAGGTGATACTGTCTTAGAATATGTCTGGATTACTGATGGGACCGGCGTTCCTTGGCATAAGCCACAACTCCATTGTCACACAATGGGAGGAACATAGTTCATCTCATGAACCAATATACACCCAAACAGCCTCTTTGGTAGCATCTTAAGTAGCGATGTATCCTGCCTTTATCGTCTAGTATGTCATGGTATCTTGCTTGGAACTCTTCCAACATACCGTCCCTTTACTGAGGGTAAAGACAATGCCTGTGACTGACATTCAGTCGTCTTTATCACTCTGGAACACTTCCAGTGATTCTCCCCAGGATCGATTGATACCATCTTACTACATCTAGTGAGAATCCTAACATCCAATTAGATATATCTCATAGATCCAAAACCCAGGATTTAGGAGGTATCATCTTGATCCTATGTGGAGAATCGTTGTGATAAGCGGAGATTGATCGAGCGTAGCATAGGAAACTCCTTCCCTATCAAGAGTATGTCATCCACGTACTCTACGAGGATCACCACCATACTCCCTACTACCTTTTTGTTTATACAAGGTTCATCTACCATTTTGATGACGTCAAACTCTTTGACTTATCCATCAAAACAGACGTTCCAACTCCGCGATGCCTGCTTTATCCTATAAAGCATCTTGCACACGTTTCCGCTGCTCCCACTGTCGACGAAGCCCTCTGGCTGTGTACTTATAGACGCTCTCTTCTAAATCATCATTTAGAAAAGCAGTCAAGACACCCAACCACCAGATATCGCAGTCATGGTATGTAGCCGTGACAAGTAGGATCTGGATGGACTTAAGCATAGCTACTTGAAAAGGTTTCATCATTATCCACACCTGGTCAATGATGCAAACTTTTAACAAGTTTAGCTTTGAAAGTCTCAACTTTTCCATTTACACCAAGTAATCTTCTCAAGATATACTTGCTCCTGATGGGGATTTAACCCTTCAGATATAGCAACTAAAGTCCATACTTTGTTGGTGTACATGGATTCCATCTCAGATCACTAAGCATCCAGCCATTCTTACAGTGTCTTACTCTTGATGGCCAGCTCGAAACTAGTTGGGTCATCATCTTATGATGCATTCCTCGCTCCCACTGTCATAGAGAAACCGAAGTATCTCTCAGGTGGGTGAGGAACCCTACTAGATCGGCGGAGAGGCTGAGGTTCATTGGTTTCCACTGAATCCTCTGGTTGTACCAAATCATGCTGTAGTTTGTATAGCTGGAACACTTCCAGTTCTACATAACAGACCTTGCCTCGAGCTTGTCCGGATTTTGCTTTCAGACATAGGCCGGACAACCCCAAATCTTAACTAGCTTAAGACATGGGCTCTTCCCTTTCCATATCTCATATGGAGTGGTAGGCAACTGATTTGATTCGAACCCTATTCAATAGGTATGCAGCTTCTCAAGTGCATAACTCCCAAAAAGGAAATAGGTAACTCAGTAGTACTCATCATAGAGCACACCTTATCACATAGGGTGTAATTGCTCCACCTCGATATACCATCGTGCTATGGTGTATACGAAGGAGTAATGCTGAGAGAGAATCTCATTCTCCTTTAGAATAGTCCAGGATTTCCGTGCTCAAGTATTCTCCTCCTTGATCTCATCAAAGGACATAATACTTGTACCCATATTTTGGTTCTCTACTTCTAAATCATATTCTGTGAATATCTCAAAAGGTTCGGACTTGTGTTTCAACAGGAACATATGTCTGAATCTTGAGAGATTATCAGAGAATGTAATGAAGTACAAAGAACCGGTCTTGGCATGTGTAGACTGGGGACCTACATACATCAACATGTATCATCCCAAGAGTTCACTAACTCTTTCTCTGTTTCCAATAAACAGAGCTGTGGTCATCTTACCTATGTGACATGACTGGCGAGTTTCACAAGATGTAAATTCAAACTGATTTAAATATGCATCTATATGTAACTCAGCCAGTCGGGTCGCATTGATTTGACCTAGTCTACAATACCTTAAGAAGAATTCGTTCATTTCTGAACTCTTCCTCTTGTGTGTGTTCCGTATACTAAGAACTGTAGTTTGATTTAGAACATTAATGCTTTTAGATAACGTGCCTGAACCGATCAACTTTTGATATAGGAAATGTTCAAAACATTATCCAACAATACAAAATTATATCATTTCTTTACTAATAAAGAGACTGATATGATTTTGTATATCAGGTTCGGTATCTAATAACATTCGTTCAGAATCAATGTATTGGTAATACAGGGTGACAGTGACCAACAGACTTGGCTGCAACACTTGCCCCGTTTTCTGCCTCATGA
This sequence comes from Agapanthus africanus, assembly GCA_030015575.1. Taxonomy (NCBI): domain Eukaryota; kingdom Viridiplantae; phylum Streptophyta; class Magnoliopsida; order Asparagales; family Amaryllidaceae; genus Agapanthus; species Agapanthus africanus. Next base: position 407,255,108 of record CM057337.1, read on the forward strand.
AACTTATCACCCGTTCTCAGTCCTCTACCTTTCTGTAGCCCTATGTAACAGATTACATATCTGGGATCCTGATCTGGTATCACATACCCAGGACGTAAAGAATACTGAGAAACAGTTCTGTATAAAGAACACACCCGAAGATGATGCATCATCATGCACTCTCCTCGTTTGGGCGGCACGGGAATTCTGGTAATCCCCAATTTCCTGCTTTGTCTTATAACAATTATAAGTTGGAGCGGGACCAACGTTCCCCAGCTCAGTATAACAAGCGGGTTCGGTCAATATTCCGTATTATTATCTTGATTAAGGCGTGATATGGTCGCTACCAGGAGAGAGAGAGAAGAAAACACTCAGCGTGCGCTCTTGCAAGAATAGATTGGTTATTATTTTATCTAATCAGGATGGCTCCTACTGTTTTTTATCAAATCTTCCTTCAAACCCTAAAAGGAAAGACTAGCCGGGATTAATTACACACTACAAGTTCGCCAATCTTTCAACCAGGCCAGTGTCGGTACTTTGAGGGAGGTCCCCCGTGCTTTCGCACGAACCTAATTACTGTAAACCTCGTTTTCCCAGAGGCGTAACCCCGTTGACACCTTTCTAGACACCTACTTGATCGGCTAATTGTAATGTATAAAACTCTCCCAGGAGTAACACTTACTCGCAGCGGGTATCGGGATCCAACTATCTCATAGAAGGTATGCAATCTCATTGCAAATTTCAACACTTGAAATTCCCGATAATATTTTGCCCCTAACGTGCCATGACCTTGACGAAAGCCAACAAACCATAGCCCGCTAGTCAAGTTCAACCCGTACATTTCTTGATCGAATTAAACCGACCCGCACGACCCTTGACGAAAGCCAACAAAGCCGCACGACTACCCTAATCCAATCGCATCCTATGCTAGCAGATAAGCAGCATATAGCTACCGCACACTGCACCTTAACGAAAGCCAACAAATGCAGCACGAATACTATATACAACTTATCTGAAATGACGGAGGGCTACGACAGGTTTTTCTGAAAACCTATTGCGTAATGAACTTGATATCGTTGCAGGATCGAATGAATTTTGAAATGGAGTGTTTTTGAGGCTTTTCTAGTTTTGCTAAAGGAGTCACTCCCGGTGAAGGGATCGTCGGTCCTTTCCTCGTCGAATGAGGTGCGGGATATATCATATATATCGCTGTGCAAAGCAAAAACACTTAAAAGCAATCAAAATACAAACCGAGTGTGTAGCATCTGCCGGTTATTGCTAAAGGAGTCACTCCCGGTGAAGGGATCTCGGTCCTTTCCTCATCGAATAAGGTGCAGGATATATCTCATATACCGCTATGCAAAGCAAGAACTGTAGCTACCTGTTTTATTTTGAAATTCGATTCTACAACATCTTAGGTTTCTTTTATTTCATTAATCACATTAATGAAGTCCCATCATTTAAGTACCTAAACATCACAGATAAATACGACGTACACTTATGCCATCCGCATTCGCCTCGATGTCCCCTCGTGCACCGTTAGGTTAGGTAACTAACGGCAGATCGGGGCAGGGCTAGCGCGGGTGTAAAACATAAGTAACGTCTATATAATATATCATATATACTATATACAATATCTGTCAAAGAACATCACATGATCACATCACAGATATCGCAGCAGAAGAATCATATGAAATATTGGATATACTAGGACGTCCGTGTTTTCAATACGAGCCAGTATAAAACACGGATTCCACGGTCGTGATGAATAGCCAAACCCACACCCCTAGACCCCTACGAGAGCGGCAAGCAACCCTACCAATTCTAGAGTTAGGAGACCCAGACTCGACTCCTCGAGTTGGTCTCCCACTGGACTCCAGAACCCGGTTACTTGTGCTCCCCTCCTTGGGTCTATCCTAGTGCGGAAAAGTAAATAATATACAAACGGTGACAACTTCCGCAACCTGGAAGCGCCCCAAATAAAAGAATATTACATACAAGTTTTTACATGAATGAAAATGAAAAACACTCATCTCACATAAAACCCCCCTGCTATTCAAACACGACGATCCAATATAACATATCCAGCAACACATAACATCACATGTCATCAACGTAAGTAAATATGCGCATCCCAATTGTCGTTGACATATAGCAACGAAACCGGCGATATCACATATTACATTTACGGTCACAGAAAAGAAAGTGTAAAACTACAACAGTTGGAATCCGCAACCACCTCAGACATCGCATGCCTGACCAAATGAATTACTTAGACATCACATGCCTAACAATTATAAACCCCGCATTTTAGTCTCATTATCGAAAACACTTTTCAATATCGAGTCGGGCAATTCAACAAGATTCCCGACAGTCTGATCGAATGCTCGTCGCAAACTTCTGTAGACGGCCGCACCCCCGATACCGTCGACGAAGTGCACCAAGGCGGAACACCGCTGCAGCGAGCACCCGAACGGATGCTTTCGGCGACGGGGTTCTCCTACAGTCACTTGGTCGGGGCTATGGGGTGAGGCTGTCTATTAAGTTTATCCGGCGAGTATCCGCGTACGCTACGTGATTGCGACGGACTTTTGATCACATCAAAATTCCGTGGCAACCGATCAAGTGAGACTAAAGTGCTATGTTTATAACATTCATTCAGTTATCTCATAACTTCTTGTGAATTCCAATTATTGTATCCCATTCCAGATAATTAGAAAATGTTAAACTTTCCGATTGAACATTCGAACACCCAAGTTTTCCCGATACAGATCAACACATGAAACAAGTATAACAACATTCCGTTCGTGCCTCAGTACCAACGGTCCAGCCGTAGAAGGGTCAAGCCAACGCCTCACATGTGGCACGCCGTACTGCCCCAAACCCGAAGGTTCAAAGGGCAGTTCAAGACGGTCACATAATCGAGTTAAGGTTTGTTGTCTTCTAGAGGGTCCATCGAGTTACTTGCACTACTTAGAACGTCGTTAAACTACGGAAAAATCCAACACTTGGAAATTTCCCGACAGGGGAAAAATTGGGTATTTATATCCGGTCGAACTTTTTAACATATTCTAAAATTTATCCGGAAAGCCACAAAAACGAAATTTGATACCCCGATCGAAACACCGAATCCCCAAAACAACTGCAGAAAATTCAACTCTTGAATAAAATTTAAAAATACCCAGAGAACTCAGCACTGGAAACTAAGAATTACTGTGCCAAATAATATAAATACAGTGGCCGTACGGCCGCGGATCCGCCGCATGAGCCTTGCTCATGCCGCGGAACCGCGGTGGAAAAATGGAATTAGGTCCACGAAATTTACAGTAATTCTTAGAAAACCCTGCTTGATTTTCTGCATATTTTTAATTTTGAAAAAGACCAGATTTTAAAAAATGGACAGAGAGCATATTTGTGATCGGGTTTCGGGTACGTTCGGACTTCAAACTCCGTCTAGACTTCGCCTAAGGCTCTAGCTAGGCTCTGATACCACTGTAGGGTTCCTAGGCATCCTCAAGAGGTCTCACAAGGCATCAACCATGCCCGTTTCAAATTTTACGGTGCCTACAAACCCTAAACTACGGATCGTCGGCTAGATGTCTAGGCGAAAAACTAACTAGTTAACACTTAACTAAAAGTTTAACGGAAATACAACCTTTGTAGATCCGGTGCTCCACCTCCATAGCTCCGCAACGAAGTCCTCTCCGCTGTCCAAATAATATCCGGGCTCTAACGTCGGCTTCGTCGGAGAATGGGCAAGCTAGGTCGTCGATGTCCATGCCGAAGATGATCTACGTCGAGGCATCGCTAAATCAAGCTCCGACTTCACCAAGTCAAGAAACTTGTGAAGAAAACATACTTTACTACTTGGCAAGAGGTAGAGGATGAAGAAATAGGAAGTGGGTTAACTTTAGTTTTGGATTTCTCACTCTTTTCCAACAATCACCATTGATGGAGCTTGGTTTTCTTCAAAGAAGAATGAAGAAGAAGAAGAGCAAGAAGAAGATAAGTATTATGATAAGTTAATTAGAAAATAGAAAATCAAAGAATACTTATCATCAACAACCATGGTCAAGTGTAGAGATTAAACTGGGTTAATGGAGTGGTTAGGGTTAAACATGAGACAAAATGGTCACTTTGATCAAAGTCTTCATGAAGCTTCAACAAGCTTCCAAATAAAGCCACCATTTTGCTTTATGTTTATCATTTTCCAAAAATAAAAACAAATGAATAAATGAATAATCCTAACCATTACATAACCATGGTTTAAACTTTACACAAAACACAAGTTAGCATGCATCATCAAACATGATACATACAAGTGCACAAAAATATATCACATATACAATGTGCACAACCGCGCGAGAAAATCCATTTAAAGTGAACCAATATTAGTTAATGCAAAGTAATATATCAAATATATAATTATACATTAAATCATTAAATCAACACTTGATTTAACGATCCGGTCATATCACATATAACCGACTAATATCCAATGTATCGATTTATCGAATCAATCCTTGATTCGATAACTAGGTTATATCGCATACAACCATTCAATACATACATCGCGAGAATAGAATACGGTATCACATACACGCATTATTCTCGGTCCCGCACATATCTCATATGCGCTCCTATTTCGTTTCGCTTGAGCCAGGAAACCTCTGTGTAGGACTCTAAAGACTCGTCAATACGCCGGCAGCAGATGATGATCATATCAAACACCCACAAGCCGCAAGTAGTCTGCTAAACGTAACGGCCACCCGGGTATTGAGCGATCAGAAGATCGACGAGCAAGCCCGCTCACACTCCTGTGAATCCAACCAGTAACACTACCGTACAGTCCGGTCTGATCGTCTGATATGTCGCATATCTTGCCTAGGGGTGGTAAACGTCAGACCCCAATAGCTCGATAAGTCGTGTCGATATGAGGTCTATAACTGTTCTAGAAACTACTGGTAACACTTACCAGTAAATCTCAGCAACCCTGGCCAGGGATTTCCTGTTATAGCCAATCGAACACAGCGCAACATCAACCCCCTATACCGGGAGAGACGAATCCCCTCCTATCGCTCATTGCCTCCATGTGACTCGGGACTGTACCCAAAAACCACCGTTTTGCACGCCCTCTTGGACGTGGTAAGATGGAAATCAAAGCACAGTGGGAACCACACAAGACTCTATAACGATCTCGGGTCAACAGACTACTCTGTACCAGTGTCACCAGAGAACTGCCATCTGACGTGAGGTATAATACCATCTGGGAGTTCTCGGCGAGTCCGTCCAGTGTACCCAGTCTCTACTGAGCACCCGTATATCATCCCTGATGTCAAACACCAATGGATATGGGATCATCCATCGCCCATCTGTATGGGTCGAGAAGCTACACGCTAGTCTACTCTGGTATATCGATGCCCCGTCTCGATACACCCTCGACTAGGGACTTTGAAGGATGTACTTATGGACTACCATGTCCCCACTCGTATGATCCGCATCATAGTCCAGGTAGTCAAGCACACATCCTAAGGGCTTTACCAACATGTAACAGAGAGACAATCAGTATACACGTTAAGGTAAAGTTCAACCAGATAGCATACTATCATGTCGAGCAAGAAAGTCCTCCCTATATATGTCCCAGCATCCACTACAATATACATCCTATGTATAGTAATGGCCTCTAGGGCATACATATAACTAACACTGTTTATGGCTTCGTTTTTTACATAAATTCTTAGAATTGCCTGCTGAATTTTTTAAGTATTTTTAATTCTGAAAAAACACAGTTTTTAAAAAATGTACAGAGAGGGGTTAAAAATGCGTATTTCAGGTTCGGTCGGAGTTTTAATTTCGCCAAAGCGTCGCCTAAAGCTCTAGCTTGGCTCTGATACCATTGTTAGGTTTACCTAGCACCTCATGAAGGGTTTGGAAGTATCACATGTGCCAAAATCAAATTTTTTAAGGTGCTAAGTGAACATACAAAGAATCATCACTAGAAATTTAGGGTTTCATTACATTGACATCATCACAAGTAGAAAAAGCTAGGGTTTTGAGAGTACAACCTTTGTAGCTCCCTACGCAAGACTCCTTGGCTACTTGAGGGTTGGAAAAAGGTTCGCTTGAGATCCTCTAGGTCTACGACGATCCACCCGAAGCTCCTTTGCCCAAAGCTCCTTGCTTTACTCGATATGTGAATGAAGTAGAGCAAACACCCTACACAAATGGATTAGATGTGTGTAGTATGATGATGTGGTTTGTATTCTATAATCAAAACTCTTTCTTTTTATCAACCTCACTCAAAGAAATTATCAAGAGAGGAAGAAGAAGATGGTCGCTAAGCTTTCTCACAAAAGGAAAATGTTATGAGAGTGAATAATTGAAATGAGAAAAAGGATTAATCTATATTAATCCTTCTCACTTCAACCATGATTAGAATCATCTAGATTTTTATCAAATGGGTTAAAAGACAAAAGGATAATTAACTCAAGGTTAAAAAGTGGTTGAAGCATGGTCAAAGATGATAAACATAAACCTTGTTTGAATTATCCTTTCTCTTTTTCAAAATGATAAATAAATAGATAATAACTACAATATAAGTCTTGCATTGCCACCAAATATGTATCAACAACCATGATACAATGTATGTATGTATGTATTCATGCACATCATCATGTGCATACATGCATGCATACAAAAATAGAAAAAGAGTTTAATTAAAGAATTAATCTAAAAGTCATTTGTTAAATCATTACTTGATTTTGCAAACCGGTCATATCACATACGACCTGACCAATAGAAAATGCCCGATTAATATACGGTATCATATATCCGTATTTAATCGGGTCCCCGCGCATATCTCATATGCACACCATATCTTTTCGCCTGAGCCAGGAAACTTCATTATGGGACTCTAAGAGTCGTCAATACTCCGGCAGTAGGTAATGATCATATCAAATACCTACAAGCCGCAAGCGGTCAGCTAAACATAACGGCCACCCGGGTATTGAGCGATCAGAAGAAAACAAGCGAACCTGTCACAACTCCCGTCGAGCCAACCGGCAACACTACCGTACAGTCCGGTCTCTTCGTCAGATATGCTGCATATTGAGTCTAAGGATGGTAACGTCGACCCCAATAACTCAATAAGTCATGCCGATGAATAGTCTATAACAGATCGAGAAACTACTGATAACACTTATCAGTAAATCTCAACAGCCCTGGCCAGGGACTTACTGATATAGCCAATCGAGCACAGCACAGCATCAACTCCCAATACCGGGAGAGACGAAACCCCTCCTATCGCTCATCGCCTTCGTGTGTCTCGGGACTGTACCCAACGGCCACCTGTTTGCACGACTCAGTAGAGCCGTGGTAGGGTGGTAATCAAAGTACAGTGGGAGAACATACAAGACTCTATGACGATCTCGGGTGTACAGACTAACCTGCACCAGTGTCACCTGAGAACTGCTATCCGACGATAGATATAATTCCATATAGGAGTTCTCGGTGAGTCCGTCCAGTGTACCCAGTCACCACTGAGCACCCGTATACGATCTCGATGTCAAACATCGATGAATGTTGGAACATCCATCGCCCATCATATGGGTCTAGTATCATATACGCTAGTCTACTCTGGTATATCGATGCCCCGTCTCGATACACCTACGACTAGGGACATTCCAGGATATGCTTATAAACTACAGATGTCCCACTAGTATGATCTCTATCATAATCACAGTAGTCAAGTCTATATCCTCAGGGCTTTATCAACATGTGTGAATGAAATAAAAGCATGATCAAATCAACATGTCAGATAAAGAAGAACCAGATAGCATACTATCATGTCGAGCAAAAATGTATACTGAATATATATATATATATATATATACATGTATAAATACATCCACTATCATATAATGGCCTCTAGGGCATACATATATCCAACAATCTCCCACATGCACTAAGACCAGTTATTGGCGTATCTCATACCCAACATCTCAAAAAGTCGCTCATGCTGCGGCTGAGGAAGGGCCTTGGTGAATGGATCCGCGGTGTTATTCTTTGTGTCTACTCTCCTAATCTCGATCTCGCGGCGATCTACAATCGCCCGGATCAAATGAAAATGCCTCAGGATGTGTCTGGACTGTTGATGGGACCTGGGCTCCTTAGCTAACGCCATAGCCCCATTATTATCACAATACAATGGTATTGGATCAATAATGGTTGGAACTACTCCTAGCTCCGAGACGAACTTCTTCATCCAGACGGCTTCCTTGGCGGCATCATTCCCAGCAATGTACTCAGCCTCCATCGTAAAGTCTGCAACGGTATCCTGTTTGGAACTCTTCCAACTTACAGCCCCTCCATTGAGGGTAAATACAAACACAGAGACAGATTTGATGTCGTCCTTATCACTCTGGAAGCTCGAATCGGTAAAGGCCTCCATTTGGAGATCTCCATTACCATACACCAAGAACAATTCTTTAGTCCTTCATAAGTACTTAAGAATGTTCTTCACAGCTATCCAGTGATTCTCCCCTGGGTTGGATTGATACCTGCTTACAACACTAAGTGCATAAGCTACATCTGGGCGTGTACATAACATCGCATACATTATAGATCCTACTGCCGAAGCATAGGGTATAATGCTCATGCAAGCTCTCTTTTCATCGGTCTGCACAATAGATGACATCACAATCTCTGAGGTATGCTGTACATCAACAGTCCTCTCACAACTGGCAGCCTCTGTCAATGGTCCGATCATACGGTGCAACACCGAACACTCACCTCATCAAGAGGTCATAACACAACCACAGAATCGATACGTTCCCATGTCACCAGAAAACATGATGGTCAGTCCTCGTCCATGATGAGCTCGTCCTGACCGCATCACTAGCAGCAGCTCAATCTGCGCTCAAACCATGGTGACAGGAACCTCAAACAAGTATCGACGAAAATAGATCAAAGGGATGAAATGAATCAACAGATCCAGGATGAATACATGATCATAAGGAGGAACGGAATCACTGAGAGTATGATCATGGAAACGAATAGAATCAAGGATCTCAAATGGATGTATAATCAAGGGAATGAAAAGAATTGCCAGTCTCAAGATATGTACATCCTAAGGTCACTTAAGTGGAGTATCGTTTCGTAAATATGCCGCGGAACAAACGTACGATATGTCACTCTACTCAAGCTACCTACTCTATCAATCAGGGTCAGCCTATGTAATGAAAGTTCGGGTCTAATACCCCCCTTTTCAAGTCTAAGTTCCGTAAGGTCAAGCCTAGATTCGGAAATAGATTACGCCCCAAACTCCACATAGTCAAACCTAAACTCGAACTAAGGTTAAACCTAGTGCTCTGATACCAACTTTGTCACGACCCGAATTTAGTTCATGACCGACACTTAAATCACGCAACGTCTAAAGGCGCAACGTAATTAAGTAAGCCAAAACCCAGAAATCTAAACCCCTTATTTATTTATTTATTTTTTAAAATTCAGGCAGCACCTCCCTCATATATTTTGATCCAAAAAAGATATACAACAATATATATAGGCATCCCCAAGCGGGAGCTAGCTTTTCGCCAATCGGCGGGGTCACAACCACGCAAGGCAGAATATAAGTATAAGACGCCCAACGGCGAAGATCAACACAAAGAATAAAGTAAAGCAAGACATCAAACTGTAACGTTTTAGAAATCGTTATGCGAATTTTTCCGTTTTAGGGTAAAATAGTCGGTGTTTTCCATTTTAACCCGATTGTGATCAAACCTCTATACAGACTTGATTGTGCCTAGTTTAACTAGAATAGTGCTAGTACGCAGGATTTGGGGGTCAATGGAAAGTTTTGGTTCACATAGAATTATTCCCTAATTAAATATTATTTTAATGTGTTATTTATGCACTTAAATTGTGTTAATTACATTTTGGGTTGGGTTAATTACTTCTAATTTGAATCATTGCTAAACTAATCAAGCTTAAGTTAAACAAAACCATCCATCCAATATCTAGATATTTTTTTGGTAAAAGGATTTAAATTTTTAAAGAAAAGAAAAGAAAGAAAATGTGGCAAAATGCATTAATGAGCATTTATTGTCAATTGTAGCTAGAAACTTCACTCTTTTTTCATAAACCCCCTTCACTTGCTTGGCCGAGCCTCCTCCTCATGCTACCAACTTATTTTCTTTCCCCATTTTCAACAATTCCAAGCTCAATAAATCCTTAAAAATTCCTTAAATAAATCCACAAAACTCCTAAACAAATCTTAACCCATCATTTCCATTCACTAAACTAGCATGCATCTTTAAGAAAAACATGATTTTTGGAGGCAAAAGATGATGAATCTAGTTGCTTTGGTGTGTTCTTGAAGAGGTATAACCTCAAATCCAAATCTTTAATTTGTTGTATTAAATCACTTAGCTAGTTAATTAATTGATTAATATAGCTTTAAACTCATGTTTAATTCATTCATAATAATTTTAACGAAGTTCAAGTTAGGGTTTAAACTTGATGAATAGGTTAATTGTTAATTGAAAATTAGGAAAACTTAACCTAGTAAGAAATATGATAATTGTTAATTTCTAATTTGTCTAATAGAGTTTTTAGCTTACTAGGTTTTACTAAAATGGGCGAGTTTAAAAATTATGGAAGTGGTTTTGATAACTTACTTAAGCTGTTTTAAGATGTTTGATATCGCTAGAATTGTGTTGGCTTTAAACTTGTGCAAAATTATGCGATAAGTTGCTTACTAGGTTTTGGTGAATTTTGGACGTGGGTTCGATTGGTCGTTGCGAGATTATTATATTATCTTCCTCGTTTTTAATTGTTGTGTGTTTGCGCGATCGGGACGATCGGAGTCTAGACTTGGTGTTGCGTAGTTTAGCGACCCCAGTTAGGGTTTTTGCCGATGTCGTGCGCGTTTTGTGCGCTAGGTGCACAGTGTAATTTTCTGGGCGTTATCCTTACGTTTCATTATCTTTGCGTCGGCGAAGAATATTTAGCTTATGTGATATGTTTATGAAATTTTAAGATCGCAGGCAGGGACTTCGGACGCTGCGAACAAAAGAAAGCAGGTGGTCGGATTTTAGTAGCTCGAGATTATCGGTGAGTAGATTTAACATCTACGGGGAAATCGCCCGTATAGCGTTATGCGTCAGGGCTGGTTTATGATATGATAGCTGCAAGTTATTCGCATATGAGTTGATTGCATTTGAATGTCATTGCATAGTATTACCTGTTGTACTTTGACTTGTACCTTTTGGACACAACACCTTACTGACGGTTCATATTGCACTAGCACTAAATTGTATGCTACACCCACACCGTCAGTAATTGCCATGACACACACAACCCACTTACATACGTGATATTGTATTGGATAGGGATCATTGAGATACTGACTCTTATTCCATTGTGCATATGAGATACAGCTGACACTCTTACATACGTGATATTATATTTGGATAGGGATAATGGAGATAGTGACTCTTATTCCATTTCACGTATACCTTGCTATAGCCACATGTACATCATGCATACATACTGACATGTACACCCACATACCTGTTACAGCTACATGTACATCATGCATTCCTACTGACATGTACACCCACCTATTTTGCTATAGATGCATATACACTAAGTGGTATTGTTTTGACATGTGATATTGAGACGATGATTATTGTGATATTGCGCTTATGAAATGCATCATACCTACTTGCTTACAAGTAGATACTTATACCTTACTACAGTTACATGAACACCTTATATGATGTTGCACTTGATTTCGGAGGTTTTGGGAACCGCATGATATATTTTAAGCTGGATTCATTTAAAAGAGCGGTTTTCCCTTAATATGCTCATATTACTGTTTTATGTTGCATATATCAGTTTTTCATGGATTTTCACATCGAGATATGGATTTCATATGATTATGGATTTGAGAACCGCGGGGGTGTTTCAAGAAATTTATGTATTGTTTGAAAACCCGGTTTCTCTTGATATGATATTTCAATGCGTCCACCATGTGATTTCTCGGTTCTGAGATTGGCATGTGATACCCGATTCGAGGAACGAGAGGCACCGTCTGCGGGTATATGGTGGACCCGGTATGGTACCCCAGGGCGAGAGATGATATCGTGGTGTAGACGATGAGCCTGGCAGAGGGACCACTACCTACCAGTGATATTATTTGGACTCGGAGGATATCTGGAGGATACCGACCAGAGTCATGTTCAGATATGCTACGTGGATTACGGTTCTCGCTGTAGACTCTTAGGTTCAATGAGATGTACTGACATCAGAGCCGGTCATGGTGACAACGCCTGATAGATGAGTATTTACGTGTCGATGTTAGACACGGGTTTCATGATTTTACGTATCGTCGATGGACATACGTGGATGATATCCTCATATATTTACATGCAGATGTTTTCATGAGTTTTCGGGTGTTGATGTTTGACACTCAGGTTCCATGAGACTTACAGGATATGAGGGCCGATCTGAGGATGCGGTACCTGAGGATTTTAGGATTTGATGTGTCAGTGAGGGACACTGGGGTTTTTCCATGCTGATGATTCTTGCATGAGGTTTTATTATATCATCCCACACCCAGGATTATTTTGATATGCATTGCTTCATGTAGTTGTAGTACCCTGATGATGTACCTTTACATGATTGTTGCATATTCATATTGCCATACTTATGCTATCAGATTACATGTGATAGATTTATTGCTGTTCGTGTATACTTGCGATTACAGTATGATGTTAATTACTATTCATGAGTTGACAACTCACTCCCATTGTGCCACAGTGTTTTGCAGGGCTTACCCTCAGAGTAGTCACGGCAGGGCGTCTTATCATCTCTACTTTTGCGGATACCGCTACGGTTGGCTTTAAGACCTTTGCTTTTAGGTGGGTTTTGCGGTTATCCATTTATGTACATTGGATATCTTTTTTGTTGGATCTATTCTTCTCCATCTACCACTTCTTGTATTCGACTTAGAGACGAGTTGTGAGGATTCAGTGTTGTATATATTTTGGTGACTTTGGGTACCGTGCTCGTGGGAGCCGGTTTTGTTGTTAAGTTTTACCTCCTTATACTGTTTTCGTTTATATTTCTTCGATTCTGCGTCGTATATATATCTTGTGGTGGTTGTCTCCGCCGTTGGGCGTGAGTTGCTCCCGTTTGGGATGCTTTATTTATATTCTATGTTGTACCCATTTTCGGGGCTAGTTTTTACATAGGAGGTGCTGTCGAAATTTTCAAGAACGAAAACTAAAGTTAAAGATTTTTACTTGAGAATTTCCGAATGTTTTAAACTATGTTTTTCTCCGCTTATCCAGTTTTGGGTGGTTTAGATTTCTGGGTTTCGGCTTACTTAAGTTGCGTACGCCAGTTGACGTTACGTAGTTTAAGTGCCGGTTACGGGCCTAAATTTTGGGTCGTGATAAAGTTGGTATCAGAGCACTAGGTTTTACCTTTCAGAGTGTAGGATGACCTTGGTATGATGGAGTAGGTAGCTTAAGGAGAGTAACGTAGCATGTGTATATTCCGCGGCATACTTACGACACGGTACTCCGCCTAAGTGATCTTAGAACTTATTGATTGAAATTCCTCCTGTGATTTGTACATCCTTGTGATTCGATTTCTTTGTCCTTATCGAATCTTGTTTCAATTTCCAGCCTATATGCCTTCGAAGACCGCGAGGGCACAGAAAGCGGCCGCGAGGGCCGAGATCAGAGTTTACTCGTCTTAGACGAGAACTGACCAGCGCGGTATGCCTGTTGTACCGGAGCACATTGCTTTGTTTGGGGCTGGTATGCAGGACTTGCGCCAGATGATGGGGTCTTTAGTTGAGGCCATTCGAGCGCAGGGGCAGGCGGTTGTTCCACCCGTTGCGGGGGCCTCGATGGTACCTACTATTCCGGCAGTCGCAACTACAACTCCGGAGGTTATCACCGTGTCACCGACAGAGTTCATGAGGCTGAGGCCTCCGGTTTTCACTGGCACAGATGCACCCGAGGATTCGCAGTCGTTTATCGACCGGATGGATAGGATTTTTTGTTCGCTCCGATGCTCCGACGCGAGATGGGTGAAGTTCGCGAGCTTCCGTCTGGAGGGTCTGGCCCAGAAGTAGTGTGAGTCCTTAGAGAGGGGCAGAGCCACAGGTCTTGCTCCTATGACCTGGGCTGAGTTTGTGACGGTGTTTCTAGCCTGTTTTATTCCACCCAGCGTCAAGGATGCGCGAGCGCACAGATTTGAGTCGTTACGCTAGACTCCGGGGATGACGGTGTCTGAGTATGATGTACTGTTTACCGAGCTGTCTGTGTATGCTCCGTACTTGGTAGCGACTGAGGAGATGAGGGTGAAGAGGTTTGTTCGAGGACTGCTTACCAAGTTGTTTCTAGTCATCAGCATTCAGCATTGTGACACGTATGCTGCAGCGGTAGACGCAGCCCTTTTTGTTGAGGAGCGTCTTTCGAAGGCGTCGATTGTTCCGGCACCGAAGAGGTTTCTTACAGATGTTTCAGCATGGAGACAGAGGTTTTCACGCCATGGCAGAGTTCCTTCAGATTCGGGGGGTAGCAGAGACGTGGGACGGGGACAATTATTCAGCTCTTATCCCCAGGAGGGTCAGCGGCCGACTTATGGGTGTTATGGGTGTGGCAGTCTACATCACCTTGTTCGGGATTGTACCGTGATACGCCAGAGAAGGGAAGCCATACCCCAGGTTAGCTTACCACCTTCTCTGCCTCAGAGAGCGTTGCCGCTTATGCCTGTTGTTGTCCCGCGTCAGACTCAGGCTCAGAGAGGTCATGGTCGCGGTGGTTTTGTGCGAGAGGATGAGGTGGTGGAGGCAGAGGACAGCCAGTAGCCGGTAGAGGGAAGGCTCGGGTTTTTGCCTTGACTCACCAGGACGCGCAGGCGTCCAATGCAGTGGTTTCAAGTACCCTTTCTGTATGTTCTTTTGATGCACATGTTCTTTTTGATCCGGAATCTACGCATTCGTATGTTTCTACGCACTTTGTGCCGAGGTTGGGCCGAGAGTCATGTTTGCTAGATCAGCCGCTTGTTGTGACTACTCCTGTTGGAGAGTCATTTGTTGCACGACACGTGTTCCGGTCATGTGCTGTCCGTATAGGAGATAGAGATTTGTCCGTCGACTTAATCTTTCTTGAGATGTTGGACTTCGTCATTCCCCTGGGCATGGACTGGTTAGCTACTTGCTGCGCATTCGTGGACTGCCGCGAGAAGACTATTAGGTTTTGTTTTCCCGGCGAGTCAGTGTTTGTTGTGCATAGGGACCGTGGTGCCGCCCCTCACAGTTTGATTTCTGTCCTTTGCGCTAGTCGGATTTTGAGGAGGGGATGTCGGGGATTCTTGGCTTTCATTCATGACACCGGAGCCACAGTGAGTCGTTGGACCGGGTTCCTACCGTGCGAGAGTTTCCTGACGTCTTTCCCGATGAGTTACCTGGGTTGCCGCCAGAGCGCGATATTGAGTTTTGCATTGATCTGATTCCCGGCGTAGGGACTTTTTCTATACCGCTTTATCGGATGGCTCCGGCGGAGCTTAGAGAGTTGCTTGATAGGGGACTTGTGCGTCCCCTTTCAATTGCAAGAGTTGCTTGATAGGGGACTTGTGCGTCCGAGTGTTTCGCCGTGGGGAGCTCCTGTTCTGTTCGTCAAGAAGAAGGATGACAATTTGAGGTTGTGTATGGATTATCGTCAATTGAACTGAATTACGGTGCGGAATAGGTATCCTTTACCTCGCATTGATGATTTATTTGATCAGCTCCAAGGTGCGAAACATTTTTCTAAGATTGATTTGCGTTTGGGTTATCATCAGTTGCGGGTTCAGAATGAAGACATTCCGAAGACCACTTTTCGTACGCGCTATGGACATTATGAGTTTTTGGTGATGTTGTTCGTACTCACCAATGTGCCAGCAGCGTTCATGGATCTAATGAACTGGATTTTCAGGCTGTTCCTCGACCAGTTTATTATTTTGTTTATTGATGATATACCGGTCTACTCTAGGAGTCGTGAGGAGCATGAGCAGCACTTGAGGATTGCTTTGCAGATTTTGAGAGAGCACCAGCTGTATGCTAAATTCTCAAAGTGCGCGTTTCGGCTTGATAGAGTTGACTTCCTGGGTCATGTAGTGACGGGTGACGGTATTCTTGTGGACCTAAGGAAGATTGGGTCTGTGCAGCTTTCGCCCAGACCTGTATCAGTGACCGAGGTCCGCAGCTTTTTGGGCTTAGCTGGTTATTATCACGGTTTTGTGCAGGATTTCTCGAGTATCTCTGCACCGCTGACTGGACTAACTCGGAAGGGAGTTCCTTTTCTTTGGACTGATGCGTGCGAGCAGAGTTTTCAGCAGTTGAAGACTCGGTTGACTACGGCACCGGTTCTATTTTTGCCTTCTGGATTGGGCGGCTATGTTGTTTACTGTGATGCTTCTCGAGTGGGGCTCGGTTGTGTATTGATGCAGCATGATAGAGTGATTGCTTATGCTTCTAGGCAGCTGAAGAAGCATGAGCAGAATTACCCCACTCACGATCTTGAGATGGCCGCGGTGGTCTTTGCGTTGAAGATTTAGAGGCACTACTTGTACGGGGAGTCGTGTCAGATCTTCACGGATCACTAGAGCTTGAAGTACATCTTCTAGCAGCGGGATCTGAATCTGAGACAGCGCCGTTGGATGGAGCTTGTGAAGGATTATGATTGTGAGATCCTTTATCACCCGGGCAAGGCAAATGTGGTAGCTGATGTTTTGAGTCGTAGGCCTGGGGGTAGCTTGTCCCAGTTGAGCGCAGTTCAGCGACAGTTTTCTTCAGATTGATAGATCTTGTGCGATGGTAGAGTGCAGTTTGAGTTCACTTCCGCTGGGGGACAGTTTGCTCATGTCTACGCCCGTCCACTACTACTTGATCGTATCCATGAGGCGTAGCCCAGTGATGCCCGTTTGTCTGAGATTCTTGAGCTTGTTCGGCAGGGTACGGTTTTGGAGTTCATGATTGATGACCAGGGTGTACTACGATGCGGGACTCGCTTGTGTGTACCAGATGCTGATGGTTTGAGACGCCAGATCCTAGAGTAGGCACATCAGTCAGCCTTTAGCGTTCATCCAGGTTCCACCAAGATGTGCCGTGATTTGAGAAACTTACTGGTGGGAAAAGATGAAGTGCGATATTTCAGACTTCGTTTAGAGGTGCTTGACTTGTCAGCAAGTCAAGGCTGAGTATCAGAGACCGGCTGGAGAGTTGCAGCCTTTACCCGTTCCGGAGTGGAAATGGGAGCAGATTTCTATGGACTTCGTTGTAGGTCTACCCAGGACCAGTCGAGGGTATAATTCCATTTGGGTGATTGTTGACCGGTTGACGAAAGCGGCTCACTTCCTTCCAGTGAAGACCACTTTCGGTTATGCTCAGTATGCTCAGTTGTACTTAGATGAGATTGTGCGTTTGCACGGTGTTCCGACATGCATCGTATCCGACAGAGGCACCCAGTTTACTAGCTGTCTTTGGCAGAAGCTTCAGGATTCTTTGGGTACCCGGTTGGGTTTTAGCACCGCTTTTCATCCACAGACCGATGGTCAGTAAGAGCGGACTATACAGACTCTGGAGGATATGCTTCGGGCGTGTGTGCTTGATTTTGGAGGCAGTTGGGATCGTCACTTGCCGCTGATTGAGCTCTCCTACAACAACAGCTTTCAGGAGACTATTCAGATGGCACCTTTTGAGGCTTTGTACTGTTGGAACTGTCGATCGCCAGTCTGTTGGACCGAACTCAGTAAGAGTAGGGTTTTGGGACCCCAGCTAGTTCAGGAGACTACGGAGAAGATCCAGCTGATACAGGACAGGATGAGAGCAGCCCAGTGCAGGCAGAAATCTTATGCCGACCGTCGTCGTCGCAGACTCGAGTTCGCAGTGGGGGATCATGCATTCCTGCGGATTTCTCCGATGAAGGGAGTTATGCGATTTGGGAAGAGGGGGAAGCTCAGTCCCAGATTTGTAGGTCCCTTCGAGATCCTTTAGCGAGTGGGTTCTGTTGCTTATCGTTTGGCGCTCCCGCCTAGTTTTTCGGATGTTCACCCCGTTTTCCATGTGTCGATGCTTCGTAGATACCTTCATGTTCCTTCTCACATGATTCAGCACCAGACCGTTCAGTTTGAGCGTGATCTTTCGTTCACCGAGCAGCCGGTAGTTATTTTGGATCGGCAGGTGAAGAAACTTCGGTCAAAGATCTTGCCATCTGTGAAGGTTGTTTGGCATAGACCTACTAGTGAGGAGATCACTTGGAAGGCTGAGAGTGAGATGCGGAAGAAATTCCTTCATCTCTTCGAAGCTACGCGTAGTTAAATTTTAATTCGGAGACCGAATTTCTTTAAGGGGGGAGATTGTAACGTTTTAGAAATCGTTATGCGAATTTTTCCGTTTTAGGGTAAAATAGTCGGTGTTTTCCGTTTTAACCCGATTGTGATCAAACCTCGGTACAGACTTGACTGCGCCTAGTTTAACTAGAATAGTGCTAGTGCGCGGGCTTTGGGGGTCAATGGAAAGTTTTGGTTCACATAGAATTTTTCCCTAATTAAATATTATTTTAATGTGTTATTTATGCACTTAAATTATGGTAATTATATTTGGGTTGGGTTAATTACTTCTAATTTGAATCATTGCTAAACTAATCAAGCTTAATTTAAACAAAACCATCCATCCAATATCTAGATATTTTTGTGGCAAAAGGATTTAAATTTTTAAAGAAAAGAAAAGAAAGAAAATGTGGCAAAATGCATTAATGAGCATTTATTGTCAATTGTAGCTAGAAACTTCATTCTTTTTTTCATAAACCCCCCCTCACTTGCTTGGCCGAGCCTCCTCCTCCTCATGCTGCCCACTTATTTTCTTTCCCCATTTTCAACAATTCCAAGCTCAATAAATCCTTAAAATTCCTTAAATAAATCCACAAAACTCCTAAACAAATCTTAACCCATCATTTCCATTCACTAAACGAGCATGGATCTTCAAGAAAAACAAGATTTTTGGAGGCAAAAGATGATGAATCTAGTTGCTTTGGTGTATTCTTGAAGAGGTATAATCTCAAATTCAAATCTTTAATTTGTTGTATTAAATCACTTAGCTAGCTAATTAATTGATTAATATAGCTTTAAACTCATGTTTAATTCATTCATAATAATTTTAACGAAGTTCATGTTAGGGTTTAAACTTGATGAATGGGTTAATTGTTAATTGAAGATTAGGAAAACTTAACCTGGTAAGAAATATGATAATTGTTAATTCCTAATTTGTCTAATGAAGTTTTTAGCTTACTAGGTTTTACTAAACTTTAATTGGGAGAGTTTAAAAATTATGGAAGTGGTTTGGATAACTTAGTTAAGCTGTTTTAAGATATTTGATATCGCTAGAATTGTGTTAGCTTTAGACTTGTGCAAAATTATGCGATAAGTTGCTTACTAGGTTTCGGTGAATATTGGACGTGGGTTCGATTGGTCGTTGCGAGGTTATTTATATTATCTTCCTCTTTTTTAATTGTGTTGTGTTTGCGCGATCGGGACGATCGGAGTCTAGACTTGGTGTTGCGTAGTTTAGCGACCCTAGTTAGGGTTTTTGCCGATGTCGTGCGCATTTTGTGTGCTAGGTGCGCAGTGTAATTTTCTGGGTGTTATCCTTGCGTTTCGTTATCTTTGCGTCGGTGTAGGTGATCGCATGACAAAAGCGTGTCGAGTTTTAAGAGTTCTAAAGTTTAACCGCGATCAGGATGGTGTCGCTTTGCGGCTAGTCGCGATGAGCACGGGTCGATCCACAGGGAGAAGGAGCGTTTTATGTTCTCGTTCTTACGAGTTAACGCACGTGGCGTATTTGTTCGTTATCTAACCTATGTGTATATGCACGTATAAAGTTTGTTAGGAAAAGATACAATAGTGTAAGCTAGTGAATTCGTACTCAAACCTTTGAGCCGAGTCTTGACCAATT
Organism: Agapanthus africanus; assembly: GCA_030015575.1. NCBI lineage: Eukaryota > Viridiplantae > Streptophyta > Magnoliopsida > Asparagales > Amaryllidaceae > Agapanthus > Agapanthus africanus. The sequence continues at coordinate 407,275,098 of CM057337.1, forward strand.
GAAGCTAGAGCAATCGGCAACAACGTGGATTAGGGTATTTAAGCACGGTATTAATGGAATCCGGCTTATTGACCCTTGTCCGTCCGTTCTTGTCGCTTGACTTTTGCCTCCGGCCAATCCGAACGCAACCGGTCGCGGTTAGGGATCACCGATACCTTGGTAGGGTAGGGTGCCTAACGGAGTGCTTGCGTAAGGGTTGGACAGAGTTCAATGGAAAATAACAGGAAAAGGAATGGGAAATGAAATCCTTAACTTACAATATCATATTCTTTTACTAACAGCACATATTCACAAACATTCACAAAAACAAAGAAAAAGAGCAAAGAAAAAAGAAACAAAGAGAAGTAAAGAGCAACACAAGAAAGTAAATAAATGACATGGAATTAAAGAGCAAGTAAGTAAAGCATGGTAATAAATTGCATGAATGTAAAAGCGAGTAAGAAAAAATGCAAGAAAGTAAAATACTAGGAACCAAAGAACATATTGCAAGACATGGGTTCAATAACCCAAACTTAAAGCTGCAAGCTCAATAAAGAGATTGCAAGATCAAGAAAGGGAAAATAACTCATGGTGAATGAAGGCACAAAAAGAGAACTTTATTGATTCCAAGAATGATACAACCCTTGAGATCAATAACCAACCCTTAAACTTTCAAGCTCAATAGAGAGGTTGAAAGATCAAGAGAAGGTTAAGAACTCAAGGAGACTAAGTTATTTACAAGAAAAGAGAAAAAAAAACTAGGACTAAAGAATAACAATCCACGACTAAAGAATGGTCTTGCCCACTGCCTGCTTTTATAGGCAGAAAAGAAAAATAAACAAACAATAAAACTAGGGCTATGTGGCATCAAGGGATCAACTGAAGAAGTTTGGGACACATTAGATCATGTGGGGCCGGCCACACCGGATTTTCTGGGCATGTGGCTGGCCCAAATCCGATGGATGATGCTCGTACTTGGTGTGTGGTCTAGTGTTATCCCCAGTATCATTTTGGTGCAGTTTATTTTCTCTGTTTCGACCTGGTTTGCACCCAGTGCTTGGAGGGAAATTTGAATCTTCAATTCAACACATAATCTTTACCATTAAATGCTCATTACTTCATTTCCATATGTGCCTAAATCCATGGCTGCCCCCATCATTGTTCATGCTGATTTGTCTATTTGAATTTGATTTGCACTCAGTTTTGGAAGGAGATTTGAATCTTTAAATCCACACATAATCTTCAGCATTGAATGCACATTATTTCATATCCACATGTGCCTAAAAGTCTTGTGTACACACTTGTTTGTGTTGGACCATTTAGATAAAAAAGTGTATACACAAACTTGTTGCAAAAAGAAACTCATAGAGTATCTGTCGGTTTGCGGTTCTGGTTGCAGTGTCGGCTCTCAAATGATATATCCGTGATTTTGAATGTATTTCCAGTATTTTGTCATGGATACCTGTAATCTGTATTACTGAACAGACACTGGTTATTAGTACCGATAAATACAACAAATAGATAATGAATGAGCGGTATTAGAATGCAGTTTTATGATATGAACAAATCCCTCAAACTTATCTTTTGCTCGTCCCGAGCAAAACAAAACAAAATACTAGCCTCACTTTCACGGGGAATGTGATTGCACTAAGCATGTGCAACAAGCCGTTAAATCTCTAGGTGTCCCTAGTAGGAGGAGTGTTGTCTCCTGAGGGTTTTCAACGGATTACACCAACAAAATCCCGTCAAGCTAGTTTTGCGAAATAACTATGATTCAAACCCTAAGCTTTTGTTTTAAAGATAGCAATTCTATTATCCTAAATCTAGAACTATCGAACCTTTATTTTTCACACCTCTCTTCTTATCTAACTTAAGATTTTATATGTCTTTACGTGTAGTGCAAATAGTGAAGTTAAGTTTCAAAAGGATCGATTAAAGTCGTCATGTCACAAAATAAAGCCCAGATAAAAACTTAAAAAGGATCACATAAGTTTTATAAAGAGTTAAGTATTTCTCAAGTTTCTTTTTCCAGTTAGGTTTCAAATTCAGAATTTCTATCTTCCTTAACAGGAAACTAGGTCTTATTTTTCACTCTATCTTTTTCTTGTTTTCGTTTCATACACACCTCTGTGAACGTGCAATAGTTTTCATCATAGGATAAAACCTTCATATCTCCGCTAGGAATATTTTTATAAAAACCTGTCTTTTGTCAAGATTATTCTCACACAAAACCGTTAGGAATTTTAACTCGGAGAGAACACTTGCTTGACTTTGTTTTAATCTGGACTTTCTAGGCTTCTTAGCGAGGTTTGGGCCAATGCACCCAAACCAGTTGATTTTAGGGTATTAGGTGTAAAGACACCCCGGCGGACTTAATTGCTCAAGTTACCTAGGTCCTAAAACAAAAGACCAATTTTGGCATGAAAATCATAACGATTTAATGCGAACGGAGATATAACTTGTTGTTCAATTATTTTTTTGGATAAAAGACGTGTTTAATGGATTAGGTGTGTAATCACTCCAATCAAGATTCAGATGGGTTATTCTTCAGAATTAGTTCTTATCAAGGCATCAATAATATCCCTTCATATCCATCTCTCTTTATAAACTAGTCTCGATATTACTTATTTCAAAACAAACCTATTTGATGCTCAAAAAATAGTTTATCAATTTAAAAGTTTTCAGACATAATAGACATGTCATCTAATTTTCAAAACTCACGACATGTGTAGTGTGATGTAAAGACATATATTAGCTATAGTTAACTTCAAAGGAGAGTTATCTTTCAGGTTTTCAAAATCTAAAAATAGGATTTAGTTATTCTTATCTTATTAAACAAAATCGTCGAAATATTGAATCTAAGTTCTCCCACTAGCTAACTTGACGACAAAGTTTTTATGTTTTTAGAAATTTTTCTGATTTTTATGGGTTTTTAAATAAGTATGCAAATCCAAAATATACAAATGAATGTGAAGGTAGAAAGCTTACCGAGCACACCCCCAAACTTAAACTTGACAGTGCCCTCACCGTCAAGCTACATGAAGAGGGTCAAAATTGTCGGCGCTCCTTAAAAGAAAATTATATACAAAACAAAAAGAAAACTAAAACTATTTACACAAAAAGGTTCCCTCCCAAACTTAAGTGAAACAGTGTTTCCACTGTTAAGCGTTGAAGTTCAGGATTGGGGGGAGAGAACGGTTTCAAATTATACAAGGCCTTACACAGGCCAAAAATGAATACCAACCATTCAAAAATTCTATCTCTATAATATGCAGGTTGGTGAAAGAAGGTGAAGAGAAAAGAAATGGAGAATACACGAGACCGTATGGAAATAGAAGCGGGATACGGTCTCGGTATATGAGAGGAAGAATGGTGAAAGGGAAAAAGAAATGGTGTACGAACTTGAGGGTGAAAATGGAGTGAATAAATTAGCGCAATTTGTAATGACCGATGTGTAAAAGCGATTGTGCTAATTTATTAACCCGTTGAGAAATTTGGTCAAATCCCTCAATATCCGTGAAAAAACATGGATACGCCGAACTTGGTAAACCAGACACAAGAAATGAAAGTGATACGGTGTCTTGCAAGGTCGGAACAATGGAAAGAATGGAGGGAAGTGTTTGAGGAAGATTATCGGTTAAAGGTTCAGGAGGGTGTACACAGTCAATGAAAGGGATAGGATGAATTGGAAAATCCGACTCATTAATTAAAACTGGTTCATCCTCAAAACTATCCTCAATATTCTCTTGAAAATTCAGCTTATCCATGCAAATTTCATCAAAATCCAGACGCATATGGAGTTCGGGAAAAACAGTTAAAGACTCGGGATGATGAATTGGAGAGAAAAACTCAGCCAAATCCGCGGGTTCATCATCCAAAATATTCCCAGCGTCTATATCCTTAATCAAGTGAAAACCAATTTTCTCAGACACCTCAACCAAAGCATGGATATCAATCAATTCAGGTTCTAGGATGGAGGTGTAGAGGTCAAAAGGATTGGGTGGGGTTTCACTCAAAAGAGACCCTTCACAATCCGGTAAATCAAACACTACAAAGTCGCACAACTCATTAACCCTTCTATCTTCAATTGGTGAATCGTTTGGAGTATTAGATAGAATTTCAAAATCGGAGTTGTGTGATTCAAGTTGAAACAGGTAGGTTTGATTTGGAAGGGTATACAGCTCACTCTCTCCACTCAAATTCTCAACCTGTCCTACCGCCTCTTCATACATTTGAAAATTTGGAGCTAGTTGGAAACTAGCTATCGGGTCACTAGGTTGTGAGGGCGGCCATGGACGCATTCAAATCCATCATCTGTTGGCATGACGCTACCCTAAAGTCTTTCAACGACTGTTACAGACTAGACATAGGTTATGAAATGGTTTCAGTAAAAGATTCAAAATTGTTTGGATATTGAAAATTCCCAAATGGCGGTTCAGAAGCAATGTCTAGGGAAGGTGTAAAAGTCGGGTAAGACTGGTAGGAATTGAATGGCCGGACAGGGGTAGGATCAACATACAAATAAAAAGGTGAATGGAATTTTTGATCCAAAGAATTTGTAGTGGTGAAAGGAGTGAAAGATCGGCTACGGGATTGTTCAATATGTTCAGCGATAGACAAAGGACGACTTGCAAAAGGGGTATCAACATAAGAGGGTGGTAAAGGTTGAAACGGTTGATACAAAGTGGATTGCGGAGTGCAAGTGTTTGTCGTAGATGCGTCTATGCAATCTTTCAATGAAATTTTGGGCATGGAGGGGCTGTTCGAAATTCGACCAAAGCAAGAACCGTAGGAAGTTATGTCTGGTTGTGGGTACCAAAGTTCGGCAAGGGTTTTTCGAGGTGGGGTACCCATGATATGAAGAGAGGAAGAAGAATAAGAGAAAAGGAGGGAAAAAAGAATTTGTTTTTTTTTTTAGTTAGTCATTAACAAAAGAATGAAATATACAAAAAAAATCTGGACAAAAATAATCACGATACAAAAATACCACACACCTAATCGTTCTAGGGTTCACCTAGGTCAACTAGACCTGCTCAAGAACTTAATTGGTGAAGTACAGCTGTGTCGAGAAACGGGCTCAAGATATACCGATTACGAGGCCAGGTAAGTGCAGAGATAAGGGGAGGTTTTCCGATGCTTTCGCGAAGGTCCTTAATTAAATAACCCTTTCTCTTTTGGCGGTTTCGCCGTTAACACTTTCCTAGACACCCCGTAAACAATATACCGTTAAGCGGTGTTCTAAACACAATTAACCTCTCCTAGTGAGCGCGAATTCCTTAAGGCTTAAAGTCTAGTTTCTTTTAAATTTTGTGCGGGTAAACGTTATGTTCAAGTCTGTGATTTGTGGGCCACGAAAAAGGTGATGAAATCCTTTACCGTATGTTGTGGGGTTCGCTTGCCTTTAAGTCCGTATTAATGTATGCAATGCGCAATTCAATAAAAAAAAATTATTCAAAGAATCAAACAATCGTTTTTTTAGTTTAAGCATAGTATTGCAACAAATACGGGTTAGTCAATTTTGGCATTTGGTAGCGAACTTGCAAAGAATCCTGCAAAGATAGTTTATTGGATGCGTCGGATTTGAGAAGAAGGTGTTAGTGAAGTACGTACCGATAAGTTTTTGGGTTAAGGAACCCCCGTTGAATTAAATCCGGTAAGCTTGAAAAGTTCACTTGCGCGGGTCAAACTACCCGGATCTTCGGCACTGTACTTGTAAGTGCACAGCGGCGCCCCGGCCGTCAATTCGAGGCCAAAATGCGGAAACGATGATTTACTTTAAACTTTATAACCGGCACCACCACGCATAAAAATCCTGGATCGGGCCATTAAACTAATTCTAGCTAACAAGAGAAAGGGTAGAGAGATATACCGAGCGATCCGTGTCCTTCGGTCTTCTCGTCGTCGTCCCGATCTCCCGCGGAATGTCCGGTCTCCACCTCTTCGCCGGAAGGGCACCACATCGCCGGCTTCTTTTACGGGCTTCCACCTCTGGACCAAGGCAACTCGGGCACGAAGTTGGTGAGTCGACGTGCCCAAGATTTGCTGTAGAATGAGTGTAGTGCTATGTCTCATGGGGGTTGAGGAAGTTGCCTTTTGGTGGAGAAAATGAAACATGAACTTTTGTAGATCAACATGGGGATTTTTCAAGCATCAAGAGAACAAAATCCCCTTGCCAAAAATTTTGACAGCCCCATCAAAAATGTGGCCGGCCCCCTCATGTGTGGAAGTGAGGAATGGAGAGAGAGAGAGAGGAAAAATCAAGGGGTGGGAAAACAACTAATACAAGCAAAAAGGAAAATGATTATCATATGAAATGATGATCACAATCTAATCCAAAACCACTCCCATCATCAACAACCATGATGAACTAAAAGTCAAGCCATGATGAAAAGAAGAGGTCAAATGGTGGAGGAATTATCATGATACAACAATATGCAAATAACACCCTCCACTAACCAAATTTGCTTGCTTGCAAATAAGCCCTCCTCCGCCAATTTCCGGCCAAGGAAATATACAAACGAAAATGGCCAAAACGGAAAGCAAACTGGCAACTTCAGAAAACTGATCCCGTAATAAATTACAGGAAAACCCCGCTACTGTATATAAATACCCGCATTTGTATTCCGACCGAATACAAATGCAATGAGACAAAATCTACACTGTACTATACTAGGATCTGGCTTAAACCAAAGCCCGCTAGTATATTCCGTCCGATCATGATCCGTGAAATACCGCACGTATCTGATCGAACCCTGCCATATCTCCATACGGTCTCTAAAGCGTTTCTCCCGAAACTTGAGAAACTGGTCTGTGGGGGACTCTAAAGACTCGTCAACACCTTGTTTGTGGATTTAACCACTAGCACGTCAGAGGTATTAGCCTATACGTAACGGGCTACCAGGTATTGACCAAAAGGGACGTCGATGAGCGAACTCATCCTGACACCCTACTGAGCCTGTCAGTGACAATATCCGTACAGTCCGGTTCGTTCGTCTATGAGCATCGCATGGCGGGCCTAGGGGTTGGTAAAAGTCAGACCCCCAAAAGCGGTACAAGTCGTGTCGGAGTGTAGCCCAGAACACCCTGAGATACTACTGGAATACCTACCAGTAAATCTCCTGCCTTGGCCAAGGACTTCGTGTAATGGCTCTCCTAGACATAGCGCGACCTCACCCCCAATACCGGGAGAGACGAACCCCTGAAGATCCGCTCACTGCCGCCATGTGGCTCGGGACTGTACCCAACTAAAACCTGTTTGCATGTCTCCTTTGAGCATGGTAGGGTAGTAATCAAAGTACAGTGGGAACTCACACGAGACAAATGACGATCCTCAGGTCGATGAACTAACCTGTACACATGTCACCAGGGAACTGCTATCTGACGTTAGGTATAAGACCAACTAGCATGTTCCCGGCGAGTCCTGTCCGGTGTACTCATAACACAATGAGCACCTGTATACATCTTAGGTGAACCAACTGACACCAGTGGCTTGTGAGACCGGCCACCGCCCCTCGTCGGGGTCTCGACTGTATACACTAGTCTACTCTGGAGTATCGATGCCTTGTCTCGAAACTCCCACGACTAGGGACCTTTTAAGGATGTGCTTATAGACTACTAGCTCCCACGTATATGATCGCCCTCATACTGCTGGCAGTCAAGCAAGAATCCTAGGGGCTCTATCAACGTGCAATGGCGACCTGTCAGGTCACCTAAAGCAGTACACGATGATAAAGATAAACCAGATAGCATACTATCATCTTGAGTAAGATTGTCCTACCGGGATAGGTCCTCCCTCAATCATTGCAATCACGTGCCTGTGATCCAATAATTGACTCTGAGGGCACTATCTCCAACAATCTCCCACTTGCACTCAAGGCTAATTATTGAGATGTCGCATACTCACAGCCCGTGTGATACCGAACACCCAACTCCTCTACTAGTCAGTCTCACAAAACCCGTTTGCGAAACTATTGCGTTCGAGGAATAGCCTCAGTGAGTGGATCTGCTTTGATGTTTCTTTCTATGTCTCTCTATATCTCGAGTTCGCGGAGAAAGCCATCTCCCGAAATGAGCAATACCTGTCTTAGAATGTGTCTGGATGTCTGATGGGACCTAGCTCATAAATGAACTCCAAAATCCAAACTTCTTAGACTGTGTCGACAACTGAAATTAATCAGTATCCCGCGTAATACCTCCCCCAGTGTCTGCTTGGATCATCTGTCCAAAACACTGCCCCTCGTGAGAGGGAAAACTATAACTCTCACAGTTACTCTGTCATCCAGGTCACCTTGGAAGCCTAGAATGATAACTGTCTCCCGAATGGGGCTGTCGTTATCATATCCCTAGAACATCCACTTATGTTCTAAAACTGCTTCCGAATGTTTCTCCAGAATAGGATTAATATCAACTTACTGCAGCTCGTGCAAAAACAACATCCGGTGTGGTACTTGACATCTCATGATTGACTCAATTGCCTAAGCAAGTGATCTGCCAATCATGCACATCCCTCTCCTCTTTAGTCTGTAAGACACCTTTAGAGAGGGTGACTCCACCACCTGCAGGTACACTACCGTGCATGGAGTCGTCCATTCTAAAACACTTGTAGAATGCTGTCTAAGTACCCAGATTGGGACACTTCTCAAATCTAGATCTAAAACCATAGATCTAGTAACCAGAATGTCTGATATAATATTCAAGTCCCATATGGAGAAACCACTGTGTGACAACCAATGTATAACCAATCGTAGTATAGGAATTTCACTTCCTACTCTGTGTATGTCATCCAAATATCAGGACATCACACCCTACTACCTTCTTAACAGATCCATCCCTTATTCTGATGAAGTCAAACCTATGACTGTCATATCAGAAATAAATGATCTATCTCCGCTATATCTGCTTTAGTCTATAAATAGACATAAGCCACATGTCCACCAATGCTTCCGCTGCTCCCACTGACTACGACAACCCTCTGGCAGAATCATATACACGTACACTTCTAAAGCTAGTTTAGAAAGACGCTATACTGATCCTCCTGCCGGGTCTCACAGTCTGGAACAACAGCAATGACAAGTCTGGGTAAACAAGAACCTCCCTGTCACCGTCCTTGAGGCTACCGGAGTACCTCTCGGGTGCCTGAGGTTACCCACCATATCTGCGGAGTGGCCAATGGAATGTCAAACTAGATTGAATCTTTAGGTTCTTTATGAAATCTTCAGTAATCGTTTGCGGTTCTGGAATCACTTCCAGTTCTACCATACTCCCACTACTGTTTTCTGAAAAAATCCTTTTTTATTAAAACTGTGGCGTGTCAAGAACAATATCACTATTGATCTTCCAGATGGTAGAAAGTCAACCCTCGTCATAGCCTGGGTCAACCCACAAACAGCCATTACAGAAACGTGCCTTGAGTTATCCGGAGTCTGGTTTTAAGCATAAGCCGGACAACTCCCCGTACCTTAACAATGTCAAGATATGAACTGTTCTATATCCAATATAGAAACAGAGGCACTGATTTAATTGAACCAGATTCAAATCATGCAGCTGTCTCCAGTGCATGTAAAGTAAATGGAAGGAGGCCGATCAGCGTTACTCAACTTAGGAGTACTTCCAATTATGAGTAACCTGAAAGAGAAGCAAGTTCTCTTAACCATTACTATCAACTGAATACCATATACAAGTATCTACATCTTCGATTATCTTGAAGAATCCTGATACTTGCAATACCTGGTCCTCTACTTTATTCATATACCTATAACTTCTCAAAACTCAGACCTTGTGTTTCTACGAAACACTTGTCTAAGAACTAGAGAAGTCATAAGTAAACTGAATATAGTACGAGGACCAACCCCTTTGTCCTAATGGACACTGGACAGCATACAATACTCTGTATAAGTCCCTTGAGTTTAATAACTCAAACCCTGTGCGTCGTAGGTTGAAAACTGTACTATGGTTATGAAGAATTACACCGCTGTTTAATGCTCCTTACCTAACCATCAACTGATATAGGTAAATGTCATAGACATAATTTCAAAAAGTTATTGTTGCGCCACGGCAGCGCCCCGGCCTCTTTCTCGAGGCCAAAAATGCGGAATAAAAATTTTTCCCTTGCTCGGAAACCGGCGCTACCGCGGACAATTACCCGGATCGAAACCATTAACCTATACTAGCTAACTAGAGATGGGGTGAGAGATATACCAAGCGATCCGTGTCCTTCGGTCTTCATCTCCACTCCGATCTCTTGCGGAATCTCCGTCACCTCCTCGCTCGTCGTAAAGGGCACCACGTAGCCGGAATCTTTTACGGGCTCCCGCCTCTTGACCGAGGCAACTCGGGCGCGAAGTTGGCTAGCCGACGCGTCCAAGGCTTGCTATAGAATAATGTAGAAGATTGTCTCTTTTGGGGTTCATGAAGTTGCCTTGATGTGGAGGAATGGAGAAGAGAAGGAGAGCAAGAAAATGAGCTATGAAGCTAATCCTTTTTGCAACCATGAAAAGTGAGATGAGCATTTTTATTTTCAACCAAAATAAAAACCCTTTCCCAAATGAAGTGGCCGGCCTCTTCATCTCAAGAATGAGATTGGAGAGAGAAAAACAAAGGCACCACAATTTGTATAGAATAAAAGAATGGAAAAACAAATAATGGAAATGGTCACTCTCATTTCTTTTCTTAATCCTTTCCACCATCCATCAAATGAAAAGCAAGTGATGAGATTAAAAAGGAATCTCATCATGAAATAGCAATCATGATGCCACAAATATGCAAAGAAACCCCTCACAAAATGTTAATTGCAAACTTGCAATTAACACCCTCCACAAAGAAAGTCCGACCGAGAAGGAATGAAGGAAAACCGGCCGGAACGGAATGCAAACTGGCAACTTCAGAAAACCGATCCCGTAATAAATTACAGGAAAACCCCACTGCTGCAAATACATGCCCGCATTTGTATTCCCACTGAACACAAATGCAAAGAGACAAAATCTACACTGTACTAGACTAGGACCGGCTTAAGCCAAAGCCGGCTAGTAAAATCCGTTCGATCCTGATCCGTGCAATACCGCACGTATCAGATCGAACCCTGCCATATAACTATACGGCAACTAGTACAAAACTGTCCAATCCTGATCCGTGCAATACCGCACGTATCTGATCGGACCCTGCCATATCTCCATACGGCCTCTACAGCGTTTCGCCCGAAACTTGAGTAACTGAAACTGAGTGTGGTGGACTCTAAAGACTCGTCAATACCTTGGCTGTGGATTTAACCACTAGCACGTCAGAGGTATAAGCCAATACGTGACGGGCCACCAGGTATTGACCAAACGGGACGTCGATGAGGAAGCTCACCCCGACACCCAACTGAGCCTGTCAGTGACAATATCCGTACAGTCCGGTCCGTTCGTCTATGAGTATCGCATGGCGGGCCTAGGGGGTTGGTAAAAGTCAGACCCCCAAAAGCGGTACAAGTCGTGTCGGAGCGTAGCCCAGAACGCCCTGAGATACTACTGGAATACCTACCAGTAAATCTCCTGCCTCGGCCGAGGGCTTTGCGTAATGGCTCTCCTAGACACAGCGCGACCTCACCCCCAATACCGGGAGAGACGAACCCCTGCAGATCCGCTCACTGCCTCCATGTGGCTCGGGACTGTACCCAACTAAAACCTGTTTGCACGACTCCTTTGAGCCGTGGTAGGGTAGTAATCAAAGCACAGTGGGAACTCACACGAGACAAATGACGATCTCAGGTCGATGAACTAACCTGTACACATGTCACCAGGGAACTGCTATCTGACATCTGGTATAAGACCAACTAGCAGGTTCCCGGCGAGTCCTGTCCGGTGTACTCATAACCCAATGAGCACCTGTATACATCTTAGGTGAACCAACTGACACCAGTGGCTTGTGAGACCGGCCACCGCCCCTCGTCGGGGTCTCGACTGTATACACTAGTCTACTAACGGAGTATTGATGCCCTGTCTCGAAACTCCTACGACTAGGGACCTTTTAAGGATGTGCTTATAGACCACCAGCTCCCACGTATATGATCGCCATCATACTGCTGGTAGTCAAGCAAGAATCCTAGGGGCTCTATCAACGTGTAATAGCGACATGTCAGGTCACCTAAAGCAGTACACGATGATAAAGATAAACCAGATAGCATACTATCATCTCGAGTAAGACTGTCCTACCGGGATAGGTCCTCCCTCAATCATTGCAATCACGTGCCTGTGATCCAATAATTGACTCTGAGGGCACTAACTCCAACAATCTCCCACTTGCACTCAAGGCTAATTATTGCGATGTCGCATACTCACAGCCCGTGTGATACCGAACACCCAACTCCTCTACTAGTCAGTCTCACAAAACCTGTTTGCGAAACTATTGCGTTCGAGGAATAGCCTCAGTGAGTGGATCCGCTCAGATGTTTCTTTCTATGTCTCTCTATATCTCATGTTCGCGGAGAAAGCCATCTCCCGAAACGAGCAATACCTGTCTTAGAATGTCTGGATGTTTGATGGGACCTAGCTCATAAATGAACTCCAAATCCAAACTTCTTAGACTGTATCATCAACCGAACTTAATCAGTATCCTGCGCCATGCCTCCCTCAGTATTGCCTTGGACTACCTGTCCAAAATACTGCCCCTCGTCAGAGGGAGAACTATAACTCTGACAACCTCCTTGTCGTCCATGTCACCTTGGAAGCCTGGAGTGATAACCGTCTCCTAAAGGAGGCAGCCGTTATCATATCCCTAGAACATTCACTTATGTTCTAAAACTGCTTCCGACTGTTTTTCCAGGATTGGATTAATATCAACTTATTGCACTTACTGCAAGAACAACATCTGGTGTGGTACTTGACATTTCATGATTGACTCAATTGCCTAAGCAAGTGATCTGTCAATCATGCGTATCCCTCTCCCCTTTAGTCTGTAAGACACCTTTAGAGAGGGTGACTCCATTACCTGCAGGTACACTACCATGCCAGGAGTCGTCCATTCTAAATACTCTTAGAATGCTGTCAAAGTACCCTGATTGGGAAACCACCCAAATTTAGATCTAAAACCATAGGTCTAGTAACCAGTATGTTTGATATAGTATCCAAGTCCCATGTGGAGAAAACACTGTGTGACGACCAAAGTATAACCGATCGTAGTATAGGAATATCACTTCCTACTACCTTCTCAACAGATCCATCCCCTATTCTGATGACGTCAAACCCATGACTGTCACATCAGAAACAGATGATCTAACTCCGCTATATCTGCTTTAGTCTATAAATAGACATAAGCCACCTGTCCACCAATGCTTCCGCTGCTCCCACTGACTACGACAACCCTCTGCCAGAGTCATATAGACGTGCACTTCTAAAGCTAGTTTAGAACGACGCTATACTCATCCTCTCACCGGGTCTCGCAGCCTGGAACAACAGCAATGGCAAGTGTGGGTAAACAAGAACTTCCCTGTCACCGTCCTTGAGGCTACCGGAGTACCTCTCGGGTGCCTGAAGTTACCCACCGTATCTGCGGAGTGGCCAATGGAATGTCAGTCCAGATTGAATCTTTAGGTTCCTTATCAAATCTTCAGTAATCGTTTGTGGTTCTGGAATCACTTCCACTTCTACCATACTCCCACTACTTTTTCTGAAAAAATCTATTTTTAATAAAACTGTGGCGAGTCTAGAACAATATTTCTATTGATCTGCCAGATGGTAGAAAGTCAACCCTCGTCATAGCCTGGGTCAACCCACAAACAGCCATTACAGAAACGTGCCTTGAGTTATCCGGAGTCTGGTTTTAAGCATAAGCCGGACAACTCCCCGTACCTTAACATCGTTAAGATATGAACTGTTCTATATCCAATATAGAACCAGAGGCACTGATTCAATTGAACCAGATTCAAATCATGCAGCTGTCTCCAGTGCATGTCAACTAAATGGAAGGAGGCCGATCAGCGTTACTCAACTTAGGAATGCATCCAATTATGAGTAACCTGAAAGAGAAGCAAGTTCTCTTTATCATCACTATCAACTGAATACCATACGCAAGTATCTACATCTTCGATCACTTTGAAGAATCCCGATACTTGGTATACCTGGTTCTCTACTTTATTCAAATACCTATAACTCCTCAAAACTTAGACCCTGTGTTTCTATGAAACACATGTCTAAGAACTAGAGAAGTTAAAAGTAAACAGAATATAGTATGAGGACCAACCCCTCTGTCCTAATGGACACTGGACAACATACAATACTCTGTATAAGTCCGCTGAGTCTAACAACTCTTTCACTGTGTGTCGTAGGTTGAAAACTGTACTTATGGTTAAGAAGAATTACACCGCTGTTTAATGCTCCTTACCTAACCATCCACTGATATAGGTAAATGTCGTAGACATAATATCAAAAGGTATATCTCACTCTATGAAAATAGACGTACAGATATATCAATTTGAAATTGGTGCATAACCGCGGATATTCAAAACCAAATATTTGCCGACCGGCAAACAACCCAGGTGACTTCCTCAAATATCACCGATTACAACGAATCCCGATATAATGAGGATGATCACCCAATTCCCAATAACTTACTCCCACTCAGCATCTGTAAAACCATACAGATGTGAGAATCCAACCTGGTAAATACATACCCCGGAGCAAGTGTCTAATCGGGAAATCAGTTTTCTTTTAACATTACACAGTGAAACTGAAACATTGAAATGTTTCGTTGGGGTATCGTGGTATTCCTAGTAATGCCTCTTCCATTATCCAGATTCACAACTGTAACCATATAATTCTTTGCCACCTCTCCAAATCTCTTTATATGTCTTTAGTCAATACCGTCTGTACACCCCTTTAGGCCAAATGGTTTTCTTCCTTCCCTACCGTTCGGCACCAGCCTATGGTTTGGAAGAAGACTATCCAAAAAGCATAAAGGGTGTACTGTCCTAATCCTAGGAGCACTCGCAACGCGAGAGAAGGTGAAGATAAAAGACACCTGAATGTACTTTATTCCTATTTCTCCTGAACCAGAATCCATCCCCGAACTGGAACAAGTTCCTTTCGAGTTCGTATATAACCATACGATGGAGTATCCAATAAACTGGGATCTTCGTAGTAACACGGAGTGTCCTGGAGAAATACAAAGGTGATTTAGGATTGGCGAAGAAATACTTGGTTTGGTTGTGAATATCAGTCGCAATTTACTTTGCCCTCCTACTAATCCCTTGCTTTGTCTTAACTTAATACCTTCTGCACACCATCGTTATGCTAATTGGTTTTCTTCATTCCCTACCGGTCGGCACCAGCCTAAGGTTTGGAAGAAGACTATCCAATTTGCGTAATAGGTGTAATACTCCTAAACCAAGGAGTACTCGCAACCTGAGAGAAGGTGAAAAGAAAAGACAACTGAATAGTCCTATCCGTTTTCTCCAGAACCAGAAACCATCCTCGAAATCCTTCGAGTTCGTATATAACCATACGACGGTTTTTGTCCAATGGAAGTGGACGTTCGCAGTAATACGGGGTGTCCTGGAGAAAAGGGTAAAAATAGGAGTGGCAATGAGGTCTGCAACTCTGACAATCCAAAAGCCAGTGTTAAGAAGGTTCGGTCAACTTGGTCACTGAGTCATAGTCCAGGGTCGGGTCAATGGTCGCTGCCAGAGAGAGAGAGAAAAGAAACACTCAACGTGCACTCTAACCTAGATAAGAATGGTTATCACTTTGTCTAATCTGGAAGCCTCCCACTGTACCTCAAATTCTTCTCCAAACCTGAAAGAAGAATTAGTCGGGAACACCCGAGGAGTAAACCAACTCATCAGTGGGAATCGGGATCCAACTATCATCGCATGATAACGTGACGGAATCCACTCATGTCACCACACTCCAGAAGGTATGCGCATGCCTGGCAAGTTTCAGTTCTTTTGAAACTCCCGATGTGATTTTTACCCCTAGGACTCAAGTGACCTTGACGGAGTCAACAAATCAAAGAGTCCTAGTCAAGTTCAACCCGTCATTATCTGGATTGCATTAAACCCACCCGTACGTGCCCTTGACGGAGTCAACAAGGCCGCACGACTGTCCTAACCAATCCCACTTATGCGACAAACAAGCACCACTTAGCTACCGTACACTACGCCTTGACGGAGTCAACAAACGCAGCACGAATACTAAATAATACCCATAAGAAATGACGGAGGGCTACGAATGGTTTTTGGCGAAAAACCTTTAACGTAATGAACTTGATATCGTTGAAGGAACTGCATAGCCTTTTATAAAATATAGTGACGAAAACCTTTACTAAAGAGGTCACTCCCGGTGAAGGGATCTCGGCTCTTTCCCCGTAGAATGAGGTGCAGGATATTCCAACTGAATACCACGATGCAAAGCAAAAGTAATCGGCTATAGTGAAGTTAATGCCCTGACGCAAACTTCTGTCCAAGGGGTCACTCCCGGTGAAGGGATCTCGGCCCTTGCCTCGTCGACTGAGGAGCAGGATATTCCAAATGAATACCACGATGCAAAACAAAAGTGAACGTCTTTGCAATAACAGCTTTTTGAAAAATGTTCCAACAACATAAGAATAGGTTTGTTTAAACTTGCATTGATCCGAATCAACGCAGTCCCATCAATTGATCACACCACAAAGAACGAAAATATACTGACGTACGTATATGCCATCCGCATTCGCCACTGGGTCCCGTCATCACCCGTTAGGTTAGCTAACTAACGGCAGAGCGGGGACTGGACTAGCGCGGATGTAAAACATATACAACGTCTACTAATATATATATACCAATATATAGTATTTCGCTCAAGGCGTGATAAAAAAGCAGCAACACAGAAATGTATAGCAACACAGAACAATACAGATATCTGGAAGCCCCGGGTTTCACAGAGCCGCTGCTGAAACCCGACGTTCCCCTGGTCGTGTGGATAGCCTGTGCAATGAAAACCTAGACCCCTACGGGCGCGGCAAGTCACCCGCCAAAACCTGAAGCGAGGCAGCCCCCTTCAGCTCCGTGAATGGACCACCCAGCACTCCACGGAATCCGGCAACTTGGGCACCCCTCCTGGGTCAACCTGTACCCCCTACGAGTGCGGCGAATAGCCCGCCAATCCCAGAGTGAAGCCCCCTCCGTCTCAATGCCATGAGATGCGGGCTTGTTGCCCTCCAGAACCCGGCTATCCGTGCACCCCTCCGCGGGGTAATCCTAGTACAGAAAGTAAAATATACATACACCGGGTACATCGACCGCAACCAGGTCGTGCCCCAAAAGAATAATACAAACAGGCAGTGACGGCAGTCCACATGTCGGACGCTCGCCCCGCAATATCAAATGTACATAATACATCAAAACTGTACTAGCATTGCAGCCAGGCTATCCCCCACGACCGATCCGCAACATCACAGCATAAACATAAAACATCAACGTGAAAGTCACGTTCGCAAATCCGTCTAACCGGGCTATAGCAGTTAGACCGGATTTACCGATCGAGTGACATTCACGGTCGCAGATATAATGTAAAAACTGTGAACTGGCATGTTTAAAATATCCGATCGAACAAATATATCAAAGTGGGCCCCAAAAACTACTGTAGCACTTACAGAAAAACTGGGCCCAAATAAAATATCCCAAAAGCCCTATTTCCAACTGATAAGCTTACTGGGAAAATATGGTGCCACAATTCCCTATTTCCGCCGCGCAAGCGCGGCCAAACCAGGGGTTTGGCCGCGCTTCCGCGGTCGAAGTATGGAATGAGTGGATCGTATTTTCCCAGATTTCTTATAATTGCTTGTACATGCCTCTGAAACAACCTGAAAAATTTTAGGAGCTCAAAAAATTTTAACAGAGAACACATGTGCACAAAATACGGTTTTTGGGGATTTTCGTTCGATCGAGCACTAAACATACTAGAGCAAGCTAGGTAGGTTAACGGCGTGGCTCTGATACCATGTTGCGCCACGGCAGCGCCCCGGCCTCTTTCTCGAGGCCAAAAATGCGGAATAAAAATTTTTCCCTTGCTCGGAAACCGGCGCTACCGCGGACAATTACCCGGATCGAAACCATTAACCTATACTAGCTAACTAGAGATGGGGTGAGAGATATACCAAGCGATCCGTGTCCTTCGGTCTTCATCTCCACTCCGATCTCTTGCGGAATCTCCGTCACCTCCTCGCTCGTCGTAAAGGGCACCACGTAGCCGGAATCTTTTACGGGCTCCCGCCTCTTGACCGAGGCAACTCGGGCGCGAAGTTGGCTAGCCGACGCGTCCAAGGCTTGCTATAGAATAATGTAGAAGATTGTCTCTTTTGGGGTTCATGAAGTTGCCTTGATGTGGAGGAATGGAGAAGAGAAGGAGAGCAAGAAAATGAGCTATGAAGCTAATCCTTTTTGCAACCATGAAAAGTGAGATGAGCATTTTTATTTTCAACCAAAATAAAAACCCTTTCCCAAATGAAGTGGCCGGCCTCTTCATCTCAAGAATGAGATTGGAGAGAGAAAAACAAAGGCACCACAATTTGTATAGAATAAAAGAATGGAAAAACAAATAATGGAAATGGTCACTCTCATTTCTTTTCTTAATCCTTTCCACCATCCATCAAATGAAAAGCAAGTGATGAGATTAAAAAGGAATCTCATCATGAAATAGCAATCATGATGCCACAAATATGCAAAGAAACCCCTCACAAAATGTTAATTGCAAACTTGCAATTAACACCCTCCACAAAGAAAGTCCGACCGAGAAGGAATGAAGGAAAACCGGCCGGAACGGAATGCAAACTGGCAACTTCAGAAAACCGATCCCGTAATAAATTACAGGAAAACCCCACTGCTGCAAATACATGCCCGCATTTGTATTCCCACTGAACACAAATGCAAAGAGACAAAATCTACACTGTACTAGACTAGGACCGGCTTAAGCCAAAGCCGGCTAGTAAAATCCGTTCGATCCTGATCCGTGCAATACCGCACGTATCAGATCGAACCCTGCCATATAACTATACGGCAACTAGTACAAAACTGTCTAATCCTGATCCGTGCAATACCGCACGTATCTGATCGGACCCTGCCATATCTCCATACGGCCTCTACAGCGTTTCGCCCGAAACTTGAGTAACTGAAACTGAGTGTGGTGGACTCTAAAGACTCGTCAATACCTTGGCTGTGGATTTAACCACTAGCACGTCAGAGGTATAAGCCAATACGTGACGGGCCACCAGGTATTGACCAAACGGGACGTCGATGAGGAAGCTCACCCCGACACCCAACTGAGCCTGTCAGTGACAATATCCGTACAGTCTGGTCCGTTCGTCTATGAGTATCGCATGGCGGGCCTAGGGGGTTGGTAAAAGTCAGACCCCCAAAAGCGGTACAAGTCGTGTCGGAGCGTAGCCCAGAACGCCCTGAGATACTACTGGAATACCTACCAGTAAATCTCCTGCCTCGGCCGAGGGCTTTGCGTAATGGCTCTCCTAGACACAGCGCGACCTCACCCCCAATACCGGGAGAGACGAACCCCTGCAGATCCGCTCACTGCCTCCATGTGGCTCGGGACTGTACCCAACTAAAACCTGTTTGCACGACTCCTTTGAGCCGTGGTAGGGTAGTAATCAAAGCACAGTGGGAACTCACACGAGACAAATGACGATCTCAGGTCGATGAACTAACCTGTACACATGTCACCAGGGAACTGCTATCTGACATCTGGTATAAGACCAACTAGCAGGTTCCCGGCGAGTCCTGTCCGGTGTACTCATAACCCAATGAGCACCTGTATACATCTTAGGTGAACCAACTGACACCAGTGGCTTGTGAGACCGGCCACCGCCCCTCGTCGGGGTCTCGACTGTATACACTAGTCTACTAACGGAGTATTGATGCCCTGTCTCGAAACTCCTACGACTAGGGACCTTTTAAGGATGTGCTTATAGACCACCAGCTCCCACGTATATGATCGCCATCATACTGCTGGTAGTCAAGCAAGAATCCTAGGGGCTCTATCAACGTGTAATAGCGACATGTCAGGTCACCTAAAGCAGTACACGATGATAAAGATAAACCAGATAGCATACTATCATCTCGAGTAAGACTGTCCTACCGGGATAGGTCCTCCCTCAATCATTGCAATCACGTGCCTGTGATCCAATAATTGACTCTGAGGGCACTAACTCCAACAGTTATATCTCACTCTATAAAAATAGACGTACAGATATATCAATTTGAAATTGGTGCACAACGACGGATATTCAAAACCAAATATTTGCCATCCGGCAAACAACCCAGGCGATTTCCTCAAATATCATCGATTACAACGAATCCCGATATAATGAGGATGATCACCCAATTCCCAATAACATACTCCCACTCATCATCTGTAAAACCATACAGATGTGAGAATCATACCTGGTAAATACATACCCTGGAGTAAGTATCTAATCGGGAAATCAGTTTTCCTTTAACAGTACACAGTGAAACTGAAACATTGAATGTTTCGAAGGGGTATCCGGGTATTCCTAGTAATGCCTCTTCCATTATCCAGATTCACAACTGTAACCGTATATTTCTTTGCCATATCTCCAAATCCCTTCATATGTCTTTAGTCATTACCTTATGTACACCCCTTTAGGCTAAATGGTTTTCTTCCTTCCCTACCGTTCGGCACTAGCCTATGGTTTGGAAGAAGACTATCCAATAAGCATAATGGGTGTACTGTCCTAATCCTATGAGCACTCGCAATGCGAGAGAAGGTGAAGATAAAAGACAACCGAATAAACCTTATTCCTATTTCTCCTGAACCAGAATCCATCCCCGAACTGGAACAAGTTCCTTTCGAGTTCGTATATAACCATACGATGGAGTATCCAATAAACTGTGGATCTTCGTAGTGATACGGGGTGTCCTGGAGAAATACAAAGGTGAAGTGGGAGTGGTAATGAAATACTTGGTTTGGTCGTGAATAGCAGTCGCAATTTACTTTGCCCTCTTTCTAATCCCTTTCTTTGTCTTTACATAGTACCTTCTGTACACCATCGTTAGGCTAATTGGTTTTCTTCATTCCCTACCGGTCGGCACCTGCCTATGGTTTGGAAGAAGACTATCCAATTTGCGTAATAGGTGTACTATCTCCTAAACCAAGGAGTTCTCGCAACCTGAGAGAAGGTAAAAGGAAAAGACAACTGAATAGTCCTATCCGTTTTCTCCAGAACCGGAAACCATCCTCGAATAAATTCATTCGAGTTCGTATATAACCATACGATGGTTTTGTCCAATGGAAGTGGACGTTCATAGTAATACGGGGTGTCCTGGAGAAAAGGGTAAAAGTAGGAGTGGCAATGAGGCTTGCAACTCAGACAAATCCAAAAGCCAGTGTTAAGAAGGTTTGGTTAACGTTGGTCACTGAGTCATAGTCTAGGGTCGGGTCAATGGTCGCTGCCAAAGAGGGAGAGAAAAGAAACACTCAGCGTGCACTCTAACCTAGATCAGAATGGTTACCAATTTATCTAATCTGGAAACCTCCTACTGTACCGTCAAATTCTCCTCCAAACCTGAAAGAAGAATTAGTCGGGATCACCCGAGGAGTAAACCAACTCATCAGTGGGAATCGGGATCCAACTATCATCGCATGATAACGTGACGGAATCCGCTCACGTTATCACACTCCAGAAGGTATGCGCATATCTGGTAAGTTTCAGTTTCTTTAGAAACTCCCGATGTGATTTTTGCCCCATGCTCTTATGACCTTGGCGTGAGGTCAAAATGTCATAAGTCACATGTCAAGTTCTACCCATCATTGTCCAGGTTAATTTGAACCCACCCTTACATACCCTTGACGTAGGCCAAAATAGTAGTACGACTGTCCCAAACCAACGCATCTATCTATGCAACAGATAAATACCCGGCAGCTACCAATCATTATGCCTTGGCGTGAGGTCAAAATACATAGCTTGAATACTACCGAATATTTAACTGAAATAATGGAGGGCTACGAATGGTTTCTGGAGAAAACCTTTAACGTAATGAACTTGATATCGTTGAGGGAACTGGATAGCTTTATAAAAATATAGTGGCGAAAACCTTTGCTAAAGAGGTCACTCCCGGTGAAGGGATCTCGGCTCTTTCCCCGTAGAATGATGTGCAAGATATTCCAACTGAATACCACGATGCAAAGCAAAAGTAAACGACTATAGTGAAGTTATTGCCCTGACGCAAACTTCTGTCCAAGGGGTCACTCCCGGTGAAGGGATCTCGGCCCTTGCCTTGTCGACTGAGGTGCTGGATATTCACAACCGAATACCACTGTGCAAAACAAAAGAGAACGTTCTTGCAACAACAGCTTTTTGAAAAAATGTTCCAACAACATCAGATTAGGTTTGTTTTTAACTTGCATTGATCCGAATCAACCCAGTCCCATCAATTGATCACACCAATAAAGAACGAAAATAATGACGTACGTATATGCCATCCGCATTCGCCACTGGGTCCCGTCATTACCCGTTAGGTTAGTTAACTAACGACAGAGCGGGGACTGGACTAGCGCGGATGCAAAACATATACAACATCTACTAGTATATATATATCAATATATAATATTTCGCTCAAGGCGTGATAAAATGCAACATCACAGAAATGTAATAAGCATCACAGAACAATATAGATATCTGGGATCCCCGGGTTTCACAGAGCCGCTACTGAAACCCGACGTTCCCCTGGTCGTGTGAATAGCATGTGCAATGAAATCCTAGACCCCTACGGGCGCAGCAAGTTACCCGCCAAAACCTGAAGCAAGGCGGCCCTCTTCAGCAACGTGAATGGACCATCCAGCACTTCACGGAATCCGGTAACTTGGGCACCCCTCCTGGGTCAACCTGTACCCCCTACGAGTGCGGCGAATAGCTTGCCAATTCTAGAGTGAAGCCCCCTCCGTCTCAATGCCATGAGATGCGGGCTCATTGCCCTCTAGAACCCGGCTATCCGTGCACTCCTCCGCGGGGTAATCCTAGTACAGAAAGTAAAATATACATACAACGGGTACATCGACCTCGACCCGGTCGTGCCCCAAAAGAATAATACAAACAGGCAGTGACGGCAGTCCACATGTCGGACGCTCGCCCCGTAATAACAAATGTACATAATACAAAACTGTACTACCACTGCAACCAGGCTATCCCCACGACCAATCCTCAACAACACAGCAATACACAGAACATCAACGTGAATGTCACGTTCGCAAATCCGTCTAACCGGGCTATAGCAGTTAGACATGATTTACCGATCAAATGACATTCACGGTTGCAGATATAATGTAAATACTGTGAACTAACATGTTTAAAATTTTCAATCGATCAAATTTACCCAAGTGGGCCCCAAGCACTACTGTAGCACTCACAGAAAATCTGGGCCCAAAAAGAATGTTCCAAAAACCCTATTTTCAAGTCAGAAGGCCTCTGTAAAAAATTGGTGCATTGAACAGTAAATCCGGCGGCGGAACCGCGGCCCAAGCATGGGTTTGGCCGCGGTTCCACAGTGGGATGATGACGTCACACGACCAAAATTTTACAGAGTGCTTATAATTCCCTGTACATGTCTCTGCAACAACTTGAAAAAATTTTCGAGCCCAAAAAATTTCGACAGAGAACTGATGCTTTTGAAAATGCGGTTTTGGAATTTTGTTCGATCGGAAATGTAAACACACTAGACAAAGCTAGACTAGGTTAATGGCGTGGCTCTGATACCAGTGTAAGTGCACGGCGGCGCCCCGGCCGTCAATCCGAGGCCAAAATGCGGAAACGCTGATTTACTTTAAACTTTATAACCGGCAGCACCGCGCACAAAAATCCCGGATCGGGCCATTAAACTAATTCTAGCTAACAAGAGAAAGGGTAGAGAGATATACCGAGCGATCCGCGTCCTTCGGTCTTCTCATCGTCGTCCCGATCTCCCACGGAATGTCCGGTCTCCACCTCCTCGCCGGAAGGGCACCACATCACCGGCTTCTTTTACGGGCTCCCACCTCTGGACCGAGGCAACTCGGGCATGAAGTTGGCGAGTCGACGTGCCCAAGATTTGCTGTAGAATGAGTGTAGTGCTATGTCTCATGGGGGTTGAGGAAGTTGCCTTTTGGTGGAGAAAATGAAACATGAACTTTTGTAGATCAACTTGGGGATTTTTCAAGCATCAAGAGAAAAAAATCCCCTTGCCAAAAATTTGGACAGCCCCATAAAAAATGTGGCCGGCCCTCTCCTGTGTGGAAGTGAGGAATGGAGAGAGAGAGAGAGGAAAAATCAAGGGGTGGGAAAACAACTAATACATGCAAAAAGGAAAATGATTATCAGATGAAATGATGATCACAATCCAATCCAAAACCACTCCCATCATCAACAACCATGATGAACCAAAAGTCAAGCCATGATGAAAAGAAGAAGTCAAATGGTGGAGGAATTATCATGATACAACAATATGCAAATAACACCCTCTACTAACCAAATTTGCTTGCTTGCAAATAAGCCCTCCTCCACCAATTTCCGGCCAAGGAAAGATACAAACGAAAATGGCCGAAACGGAAAGCAAACTAGCAACTTCAGAAAACTGATCCCGTAATAAATTACAGGAAAACCCCGCTACTGTATATAAATACCCGCATTTGTATTCCGACCGCATAAAAATACAATGAGACAAAATCTACACTGTACTATACTAGGATCTGGCTTAAACCAAAGCCCGCTAGTATATTCCGTCCGGTCATGATCCGTGCAATACCGCACGTATCTGATCGAACCCTGCCATATCTCCATACGGCCTCTACAGCGTTTCACCCAAAACTTGAGAAACTGGTCTGTGGGGGACTCTAAAGACTCGTCAACACCTTGGTTGTGGATTTAACCACTAGTACGTCAGAGGTATTAGCCTATACGTAACGGGCTACCAGGTATTGACCAAAAGGGACGTCGATGAGCGAACTCATCCTGACACCCTACTGAGCCTGTTAGTGACAATATCCAAACAGTCCGGTTCGTTCGTCTATGAGCATCGCATGGCGGGCCTAAGGGGTTGGTAAAAGTCAGACCCCCAAAAGCGGTACAAGTCGTGTCAGAGTGTAGCCCAGAACACCCTGAGATACTACTGGAATACCTACCAGTAAATCTCCTGCCTTGGCCAAGGACTTCGTGTAATGGCTCTCCTAGACACAGCGCGACCTCACCCCCAATACCGGGAGAGACGAACCCCTGAAGATCCGCTCACTGCCTCCATGTGGCTCGGGACTGTACCCAACTAAAACCTGTTTGCACGTCTCCTTTGAGCGTGGTAGGGTAGTAATCAAAGTACAGTGGGAACTCACACGAGACAAATGAGGATCCTCAGGTCGATGAACTAACCTGTACACATGTCACCAGGGAACTGCTATCTAACGTCAGGTATAAGACCAACTAGCATGTTCCCGGCGAGTCCTGTCCGGTGTACTCATAACCCAATGAGCACCTGTATACATCTTAGGTGAACCAACTGACACCAGTGGCTTGTGAGACCGGCCACCGCCCCTCGTCAGGGTCTCGACTGTATACACTAGTCTACTCTGGAGTATCGATGCCCTGTCTCGAAACTCCCACGACTAGGGACCTTTTAAGGATGTGCTTATAGACTACCAGCTCCCACGTATATGATCGCCCTCATACTGCTGGCAGTCAAGCAAGAATCCTAGGGGCTCTATCAACGTGCAATAGCGACCTGTCAGGTCACCTAAAGCATTACACGATGATAAAGATAAACCAGATAGCATACTATCATCTTGAGTAAGATTGTCCTACCGGGATAGGTCCTCCCTCAATCATTGCAATCACGTGCCTGTGATCCAATAATTGACTCTGAGGGCACTAACTCCAACAGTACTTCGCAATCACCTTGGCCTTGAATGTACACTTTGCTCCCCATAATCGCCGTTCGCAATTCCGCAAAATCTACAAATGTCGGAAAAATGGATATTAGTGCGGAAAAACGATACGAATGCCCAAATACCTGCACACTAAAAATTATAAAAAACAAACAATACAAATAGGACAAAAACAGAACAATGGAGCACAGAGAAAAAATTTGGGAGCAAAATGAATTGCTTGGGCCGGCGATCTAGGAATTTGAGGGAATCTCGCCGGCCAAATTTATGAGATAGGGCTTCCAATTTCTTCTGGTGTCCTACTATTCTACTATTGCCTCACTTGTATTGTTTATCTTTTTAATTGAGTTACCGGTGCAAGCAGGTTCAATTTCCAGAGAACAAAATGGTTAGTTTAGTTAGTTTTTTTGTTTTTGTTTTGAAATTTTTGATTTTGATTTTGTTTTCAAGAAAAGTGTAAGATGGATATTAACAAAATTAACCCGAATTAACAAAAAAAATAGTTACCGTCTCCCCGGCAACGGCGCCATTTGACCGCATGCCAAAAGCGTGTCGAGTTTTAAGAGTTCTAAAGTTTAACCGCGATCAGGACGGTGTCGCTTTGCAGCTAGCCGCGATGAGCACGGGTCGATCCACAGGGAGACGGAGCGTTTTATGTTCTTGTTCTTACGAGTTAACGCGGGTGGCTTATTTGTTCGTTATTTAACCTATGTGTATATGCACGTATAAAGTTTGTTAGGAAGAAATACAATAGTGTAAGCTAGTGAATTCGTACTTAAACCTTTGAGCCGAGTCTTGACCAATTGAAGCTAGAGCAATCGGCAATAATGTGGATTAGGTTATTTAAGAACGGTATTCATGGAATCTGGCTTATTGACTCTTGTCCGTCCGTTCTTGTCGCTTGACTTTCGCCTCCGGCCAATCCGAACACAACCGGTCGCGGTTAGGGATCACCGATACCTTGGTAGGGTAGGGTACCTAACGGAGCGCTTGCGTAAGGGTTGGGCGGAGTTCAATGGAAAATAACGGGAAAAGGAATGGGAAATGAAATCCTTAACTTACAATATCGTATTCTTTTACTAACAACACATATTCACAAACATTCACAAAAACAAAGAAAAAGAGCAAAGAAAAGAGAAACAAAGAGAAGAAAAGAGCAACACAAGAAAGTAAATAAATGACATGGAATTAAAGAGCAAGTAAGTAAAGCATGGTAATAAATTGCATAAATGTAAAAGCGAGTAAGACAAATGCAAGAAAGTAAAATACTAGGAACCAAAGAACATATTGCAAGACCTGTGTTCAATAACCCAAACTTAAACTTGCAAACTCAATAAAGAGGTTGCAAGATCAAGAGAGGGCAAAGAACTCATGGTGAATGAAGGCACAAAAAGAGAACTTTATTGATTACAAGAATGATACAACCCTTGAGATCAATAACCAACCCTTAAAATTTCAAGCTCAATGGAGAGGTTGAAAGATCAAGAGAAGGTTAAGAACTCAAGGAGACTAAGCTATTTACAAGAAAAGAGAAAAGAAAACTTGGACTAAAGAATGATAATCCACGACAAAAGAATGACCTTGCCCACTGCCTGCTTTTATAGGCAGAAAAGAAAAATAAACAAACAATAAAACTAGGGCTATGTGGCATCAAGGGATCAACTGAAGAAGTTTGGGACACATTAGATCATGTGGGGCCGGCCACACCAGATTTTCTGGGCATGTGGCTGGCCTAAATCCGATGGATGATGCTCGTACTTGGTGTGTGGTCTAGTGTTATCCCCAGTATCATTTTGGTGCAGTTTATTTTCTCTGTTTTGACCTGGTTTGCACCCAGTGCTTGGAGGGAAATTTGAATCTTCAATTCAACACATAATCTTCACCATTAAATGCTTATTACTTCATTTCCACATGTGCCTAAATCCATGGCTGCCCCCATCATTGTTCATGCTGATTTGTCTATTTGAATTTGATTTGCACTCAGTTCTGGAAGGAGATTTGAATCTTTAAATCCACACATAATCTTCAGCATTGAATGCACATTATTTCATATCCACATGTGCCTAAAAGTCTTGTGTACACACTTGTTTATGTTGGACCATTTAGATAAAAAAGTGTGTACACAAACTTGTTGCAAAAAGAAACTCATGGAGTATCGGTCGGTTTGCGGTTCTGGTTGCAGTGTCGGCTCTCAAATGATATATCCGTGCTTTTGAATGTATTTTCAGTATTTTGTCATGGATACCTGTAATCTGTATTACTGAGCAGACACAGGTTAATAATACCGATAAATACAACAAATAGATAATGAATGAGCGGTATTAGAATGCAGTTTTCTGATATGAACAGTAAGATATTTAGCTTATGTGATATGTTTGTGAAATTTTAGGGTCGCAAGCAGGGACTTCGGACGCTGCGAACAAAGGGAAGCAGGTGGTCGGATTTTAGTAGCTCGAGATCATCGGTGAGTAGATTTAACATCTACGGGGAAACTGCCCGTATGCGTTATGCGTCAGGGCTGGTTTATGATATGATAGCTGCATGTTATTCGCATATGAGTTGATTGCATATGAACGCCAGTGCATAGTATTACCTGTTGTACTTTGACTTGTACCTTTTGGACACAACACCTTACTGATGGTTCATGTTGCACTAGCACTAAATTGTATGCTACGCCCATACCGTCGGTAATGCCATGACACGCACAACCCACTTACATACGTGATATTGTATTGGATAGGGATAATTGAGGTAGTGACTCTTATTTTGTTATGCATATGAGATACAGCTGACACTCTTACATACGTGATATTGTATTTGGATAGGGATAATGGAGGTAGTGACTCTTATTCCATTTCACGTATACCTTGCTATAGCCACATGTACATCATGCATACATACTGACATGTACACCCACATAACTGTTACAGCTACATGTACATCATGCATACCTACTGACATGTACACCCACCTATTTTGCTATAGCTGCATATACCCTAAGTGGTATTGTTTTGACATGTGATATTGAGACGATGATTATTGTGATATTGCGCTTATGAAATGCATCATACCTACTTGCTTACAAGTAGATACTTATACCTTGCTACAGTTACATGTCCACCTTATATGATGCTGCACTTGATTTTGGAGGTTTTGGGAACCGCATGATATATTTTAAGCTGGATTCATTTAAAAGAGCGGTTTTCCCTTAATATACTCATATTGCTGTTTTATGTTGCATATATCAGTTTTTCATGGATTTTCGCATTGAGATATAGATTTCATATGATTATGGATTTGAGAACCGCAGGGGTGTTTTAAGAAATTTATGTATTGTTTGAAAACCCGGTTTCTCTTGATATGATATTTCAGTGCGTCCACCATGTGATTTCTCGGTTCTGAGATTGGCATGTGATACCCGATTCGAAGAGCAGGAGGCACCGTCTGCGGGTACATGGTGAACCCGGTATGGTATCCCGGGGCGAGAGATGATATCTTGGTATAGACGATGAGCCTGGCAGAGGGACCACTACATACCGGTGATATTATTTAGACTCGGCGGATATCTGGGGGATACCGACCGGAGTCATGCTCATACATGCTACGTGGATTGTGGGTGTCAATGTAGACACTCAGGTTCTATGAGATGTATTGACATCACGGCCGGTCATGGTGACGGCGCCTGACAGATGAGTATTTACGTGTCGATATTAGATATGGGTTTCATGATTTTACGTATCGTTGATGGACATACGTGGATGATATCCTCATATATTTACATGCAGATTTTTTCATGAGTTTTCGGGTGTTGATGTTTGACACTAAGGTTCCATGAGACTTATAGGATATGAGGGCCGATCTGAGGCTGCGGTGCCTGAGGATTTTGGGATTTGATGTGTCAGTGAGGGACACTGGGGTTTTCCCATGCTGATGATTTTTGCATGAGGTTTTAATATATCATCCCACACTCAGGATTATTTTGATATGCATTGCTTCATGTAGTTGTAGAACCCTAATGATGTACCTTTACATGATTGTTGCATATTCATATTGCCATACTTATGCTATCAGATTACATGTGATAGATTTATCGTTGTTCGTGCATACTTGCGATTACAGTATGATATTAATTACTATTCATGAGTTGGCAACTCACCCCCGTTGTGCCACAGTGGTTTGCAGGGCTTACCCTCAGAGTAGTCGCGGCAGGGCGTCTTATCACTCTACTTTTATGGATACCGCTACTGTTGGCTTTAAGGCCTTTGCTTTTAGGTGGGTTTTGCGGTTATCCGTTTATGTACATTGGATATCTTTTTTTTGGATCTAGTATTCTCCATCTACCACTTGTTGTATTTGACTTAGAGACGAGTTGTGAGGATTTGGTGTTGTATATATTTTGGTGACTTTGGGTACCGTGCTCGTGGGAGCCGGTTTTGTTGTTAAGTTTTAGCTCCTTATGCTGTTTTCATTTATATTTCTTCGCTTCTGCGTCATATATATATATCTTATGGTGGTTGTCTCCGTCGTTGGGTGTGAGTTGCTCCCATTTGGGATGCTTTATTTATATTCTATGTTGTACCTGTTTTCGGGGCTAGTTTTTACAAAGGAGGTGCTGCCGAAATTTTCAAGAACGAAAACTAAAGTTGAAGATTTTTACTTGAGAATTTCTGAATGTTTTAAACAATGTTTTTCTCCGCTTATCCAGTTTTCGATGGTTTAGATTTCTGGGTTTCGGCTTAATTAAGTTGCGTACGCCTGTTGACGTTACATAGTTTATGTGCCGGTTACGAGCCTAAATTTTAGGTCGTGACACAAACCCACCAAGCGAGCATGTAACCCATCGCTCAAGTCTCGCAACTACAAGTCTTGCTAAGTCTTACTACTTATACAAATACTAGTTTCTGACTTGATGGAGTTGACTAGATATAATAGGAATAGTAATACAAGAGTGACATGATCTAACATGTACCACCTACCAAAGCAAATCACCCGAATACAGCTGTGTACCAGCGATGCCGCTACCGATCCATGCGGTCAACCTGCACGAACTGTAGCACAACGGGGGTGAGTTGCCAACTCGTGAGTAGAAATAGAAATAAACAACGATTCCTAGGTCAATTATATCATAAAGGTAATACTATGATATCTAG
Organism: Agapanthus africanus; assembly: GCA_030015575.1. NCBI lineage: Eukaryota > Viridiplantae > Streptophyta > Magnoliopsida > Asparagales > Amaryllidaceae > Agapanthus > Agapanthus africanus. The sequence goes on from CM057337.1 coordinate 407,306,110, forward strand.
GGTGACAGTATCTGCATATGTGTCAACAACATAATCAATGCCTATCAGCAAGTGGATATCATCCAACCATAAAATCAATGCCTGTATGCATATGGATCTCATCTACGTGTCAACCAATAACACAAAAACATCATGCATGTAAATATCATGAAAGCATATGCAAGTAAATATGATGATATAAATCAACGTGTGTCCCTCGCGACACATAAAAATCATGGAACCTGAGTGTCCAACCTCGACACTCGAAAACATCATGAAATACTCGTGTCCAACAGCGACACGTAAATCCACATATCATATCTGTACATCTCACGGAACCTGAGTGTCCAACATCGACACTCGCAATCCACGGAACCTGAGTGTCTAACTCCGACACTCGCAATCCACATATCCATACATCTCACGGAACCTGAGTGTCCAACATCGACACTCGCAATCCATGGAACCTGAGTGTCTAACCTCGACACTCGTAATCCACATATCCATACATCTCACGGAACCTGAGTGTCCAACATCGACACTCGCAATCCACGGAACCTGAGTGTCCAACCTCGACACTCGCAATCCACATATCCATACATCTCACGGAACATGAGTGTCCAACATCGACACTCGCAATCCACGGAACCTGAGTGTCCAACTACGACACTCGCAATCCACATATTGGACGCACTGAAATATCATATCAAGAGAAACCGGGTTTTCAAAACAATACACATTTCTTGAAATATCCCCGCGGTTTTCAAATCCAGAAAATCACATGAAATCCCTATCTCAATGCGTAAATCCATGTAATATGATGTATGCAACATAGAACAACAATATGAGTATATCAAGGGAAAATCCGCTATTTAAATGCATCAAGTTATTAAATATATCATGTGGTTCCCAATTTATCCAAAATCCATCGCAACATCATATGACGTTTAACATGTAGCTATAGCAAGATATATGTGTAAGCATGTAGGTATGCGACATATAACAGAATGTAAGCATATTCGTATATCATGCAACGTGGAACAGTGATATGAACATAGAAAGTATATCACGCAACATAGCATAGTAGTGTGAGCATAGCAAGTATATCATGGAATGATGTAGTAATTCTACTGTGTAGTGACATAGCAATTATCGATAATGAAGGTGTGTGAGCCGGCCAATCTATATAGGTGTAACATACGCATCATCGATAACGGTGTAGGTGTACTGGCATAGGTATATGTAATGCAATGCGAATATCATGAGCGTAGCATAAGGTACATCGTAAGCGAAACGTTACGAGGTATACGTGTCCACAATATATCCGAGTCGGTGAATCTATTAATCGGTATCCAGCCTCACAACATCATGTACGGTATAATCTATCGTATGGCATATCACTCAAGATTCACAACATTATATATGTCTAATACCTATATCCCAGGTCACATCAGTGTCAATCTCATATCGTGGGCCGACAAAGGTATCAACTATCTCATATCGACTCACATCCATATAACGACATATCACACTAAGTCATCATATCACATCGTATACTCGTTCTCTTTCAATTCGTACTTATCATGATTCACTTCTCATTTCATACTCTCAAATGTTACTATGTTCATTTGTGCCAACTTTTATCATATTATCGTTATTAAATCCTATAATCATGTCCGTCGCATATCATTTATCAGGATATAACAATCAAACAATCTTCCATATCAATGTTTGTAGGGGTGCTATACACTATCCACCCGACTTCCCCCGTAGATATAAATCTACTCACCTGCTAAACTCCTCGCTTAGCTGTAGTCGATATTCTTCGTCGTCTCGGAATCTACCCGAAGGTACCTACAATATCAACACATATCGCAATACCATTAACATCAAGTTCCGAAATCCAATACGGCACATGGATCGCCTATAGGTTAGAACCTATAGCCTACGCATGCAAAACAAAGCAAACAACCCTCGCCGTTGACGTACAAACATCCAACGACCCAAGACAATACCAAATACAAAAACCAAGAATTCCAAAATACGGAAAACATAACCAAAACCACTCACAATAGCTCACAGATTTTAGTTCAGGTCAATAGAAACAAAACAAACAAGTATAGGGTGTTGTATATGAAGTATATGAGCTACTGGACCAATTCCAGCACCAAAAACCACCAAGGGGCCGGCCACATTACCAAGAAATCCTACGAGCTCGGCCCGTTCTGCTGCGTTTGGGTCCGTCTTCTTAGGGTAGTCTCCTAGTGTCTTCAATAGGTCTCTGGAGTTGTTTGTTTTTCTCAGAAACTTCCCAGGTCATCCCAGATTCCCTGTAGGCCTTAAAGTTTCACAAAACCGACATAGAACAATTCTAACTTCGTGTATCGGGTTCTAAACTTAATTCAACACTCTCTAAGGTCTTGTAAACACTCCCTATACTTCAATTGACCATTTGACAGCAACTTATAATTTTCTAAAATCGATAACCTAATTAACTCAATTTCTAACTAGAAATACGATATTTAACACCAAAAACTAAACTAAAGTGTATGGATTACCTTATTTGCAACCAAAGAACTTTCTTCAGTTGCCCAAATCTTCAAAATCCAAACTTGAAAGGTTCTAAGGGTTTAGAATGGATGTGTGCATGTTTTTACTGAAGAGGGCATAGGGTTTTGAGAAATGTTTGGAGATGAGTCATGGGGGTAGTGAGGGAGTGATGAAGATGAGGAAGATGAAGGAAATAATGGAGAGTGAAGGGAATGGGGCAGCCAAGGCTTTCTCACACTTTCTCTCTCTCTCTTAGCCTCACTCTCTAGTCATAATATCTCCCTTACACTCACTCTCTCCCAAAATATCTAATTTGTCCAAAGAATCATTCTATATTCCATTCACACTCTCTTTGCATTTCTTTTCTTTTCTCTTCTCTTTGTTTTCCTTCTCACAACTTCACAAAATTCAACACTTAACCCAAACACAACACATGCACACATGCACATGACATGGTGCAAAATTATGAAAAATGTAAAAACACGGATTTTATCCAAAATCCGATAAATATCATTAAAATAAATAAATCATTTTATTCTCCGATAAATTTCTAAATATTGGTATAAACTTATACCACTTTACGAAAATCCCAATTTCTCGCGAAATATATTATTTTAATATTAAATTTCCAAAAATAATATTTTATATTTCTGAAATGTTACATGTCTCCCAAGGCTGATTTGGAAAGGGATCGCATGCGTATTATACCGTACGTTTCTGCGGTAGGCTTAATATTATATGCGATGTTGTGTACCAGACCAGATGTAGGTTACGCTCTGAGCGTTGTAAGCAGGTATCAGTCAAACCCTGTTGAGAAGCACTAGACAGCAGTTTAGAACATTCTCATATACCTAAGAAGGACTAAGGAGATGTTCTTGGTGTACGGCAGTAAAGACCTCCAGATTGAGGCCTTCGCTGACGCCAGCTTACAGAGTGACAAGAATGACTCCAAGTCCATGTCGGGTTATGTCTGTACCCTCAATGGAGGGGCGGTCTGTTGGAAGAGCTCCAAGCAGGACACCGTTGCTGACTCGACGATGGAAGCGGAGTATGTCGCTGCATGTGATGCCGCAAAAGAAGCAGTCTGGATGAGGAAGTTCATTATATAACTTCAGGTGGTTCTATCCATTGTTGATCCAATACGTCTGTATTGTGACAACAATGGGGGCTATAGCTTTAGCGAAGGAATCAAGGTCCCATCAGAAGTCCAGACATATCTTGAGGCGGTATCACCTGATTAGGGAGATCATGGATCGCCGGGAGATCGAAGTGCGAAGAGTAGAGACGGAGAACAACACTGCAGCTCCACTCACAATGGCCATCCCTCAGACACAGTTCGAGAGGCTATTCGAGATGACAGGTCTGTGATATGACAATACATGGCCTTAGTGCAAGTGGGAGATTATTAGTGATATATGCCCTAGAGACCATTATTTTATAGTACTGGATTATATATTATATTTTGGAAGCTTGGGATATACACAGATATAATAACAGCCTTGCTCAATATGGTAGTATGCTACTTGGTTTGATTCTATCTCAATATGTGTATATGTTTCTTTTAGCATATCGCTAATACATATTGATAGAGCTCTTAGGATCTTTGCTTGACTACTAGCGTTGTGATGGCAGTCACACTAGTGGGGGCTGGGTAGTCTATAAACACATCCTTATACTGGTCCTAAGTCATTGGATTATCTAGACAGGGCATCGATACTCCACAGTAGACTAGTGTATATGCTTCTTATCCCAGCAGAAGAGATGGGCTGCCCCGCAACCATTGGTATGTCGTACTGGAGATAGTATACATGTGCTCATTGAGTTATGAGTTACACTGGACAGACTCGTGGGGGAACTGCTGGTTGGTATTATACCTATCGTCAGTTAGCAGTTCTCGGGTGGCATGAGTACAGGTTAGTCCGCTGACTTGACATCACTATTCGTCTCGAGTGTGATCCCACTGTACTTAGATCACCACCCTCAAATGAGTCGTGTAAATAGGTAGTGGTTGGGGGCAGTCCCGAAGCACTGGGAGACAGTAATGGTTAGATAGGATTCGTCTCTCCCGGTATTGGGGGTTGATATCGCGCTTTGTTCGGAAAGCCATTACACAAAGTCCCTGGCCAGGGCAAGCGAGATTTACTGGTCGGTACTCCAGTAGTTTCTCAGTGTGTATTGGGCTCTGCACCGGCATAACTTATTGCGCTATTAGGAGTCTGACAGTTTCCACCCACTAGGATCGATATGCGATACTCTTAGACGAACAGACCAGACTGTACGGATATTGTCACAGATAGGTTCAATAGGAGTTTGGATGAGTTTGCTCATCGGCCTTTTTATCGACAGATATCTGGGTAGCCGTTACGTGCAGCTAATACCGATGGCGGACTTATGGTTAAATCCACTGCCAGTGTACAGTCGAGTCTTTATAGTCCCACACAGAGGGTTTTCCTGCTTCGGGCGAAACAATGCAGAGGTCGTACGGTTTTACGGCAGGGTTCCGATCATATACGTGTACTGGCTGCACGGATGTTGTTCGAACGGATAATACTAGTGGGCTTTGGTTTAAGCCGAATTCTAGTATTATATTATTGGATTATTATTATCTCATTGTATTAGTATTTTTTGGAATACGAAAACGGGTATGTATATACGGTGAGGGCATTCTTGTAATTTCACAAGAGATGTTCTAGAAAGGGACACCACATTATTTGGATTTATCAATTTTGGAAATAGATTAATGAGGTGGAAAATGGAGATATTTGCGGCATGGTGAAGACTGGCTCATTTGTTTTGTTTATTGGTTTGTGTTTACAATTGAAGCATTGTTGTTATTTTCGGTTGGAAAATAATCCATGCTTCATGTGAATGAGTATGAGCCATTCTCCACACTACCCAACACTTGTTCATTTGCTCATTTTTTCTCTCTGTCCAATTTTTCTCTCCTTCTTCCACAAGACCTAAATCCCTCACATGAGTTGTGAACCATTAGTTCTCTTGAGATTAAATACTCCATTAAACACTCTACATCTTCTAAGATACATAGCTTAGCAAACTAGGTACCTTAGTTACCTTAGTTTAGAGGTTGGAGCTTGAGGTATAGACTCTCGGGTCGATCATCTTCGACACGATGAGGCCAACGATCAAGCGCGATCCGGATTTTCAAGGAGCTCAAGAAGAGGAGGAGAAGAACACCCGAAGGACAAGTAACAAGGAGGTATTAACACTATCATAGTAGTTAGAACCTCTAAATAGAATAGCTTGTTAAGGTTTCTGTTATGATCCTGGAGTTAAAGACGGTGTTGCAAAGTATGAAAAATCATTTTTTGTAAATTTCGCCTCCCCATAAGTGCGTGGAGTGTGCGACATCGACTTACAGACACAGTTGTCCGAAAATGAGGAAAGGGTTAAGTAAAGAGTGCCAACCTTCGTATAGTTCGGCATAGGTGTGATCGGAAGAGACCGTAGAAGGTTCTTTCCAGGATGCCATAGCGATAAGGATTTGCACCCAGGATCAGTTTTATCGCGCATAATCAGAGAGCCAGATGCTGCCATCAGTAACGTGCTACTTTACGAGTGGTCATGTTAATTGGCCAAAAGATGATCAGAGGAGCGACAGAGCGGGACCGTTTCCGTCATTACACCTAACCGGGACGACGAGCAAAACAATTGCGGGATTGGTGATCCATAGAGAAAACAAGGACACAGAGACAGAGGATGCCAGACCGTGAGAAGGAGGCAAGTAGATGTTCTTACTCTACCAGCTTTGGACGCACCAGTATTTTTCGACATTGAAGGAGATGTACCTCAGTGTTATTTATTGCGATTTGCGTTTAGTGATCCGAGTATCATGGTTGTAACATTTGGACCTTGAGTTTTGATGATTTGGTTTCGTGGTATTTATTTTCGTGCACCATGGCTACACCTACTGGATATTTTCTTTTGTGCACAGTTGTTGCACTTGATTTATGTTTGATACATCTATTACATTGGTTTATGATTTGTGCATATCTATTGCACTTAATATCGATTTTGTGCATTTGTTGCACATATTTATGATTCTATGTATTTGATACTGTCGATTTGACTTCGTGCATGATGTATGCACTTAACACTGGCTTATGCACTCAGTATAGTTCACATGTGCTTGCAATACATTGATATGGGTTTTGTGCACGTAGTTGCACACATTTATGATTTTATACACGTTGGTATACTCGATATTGTTTTTATGCGCTTTTGGGACATTGACGAGTTTTCGAGCACCTAGTGCACTAGAAATATGCTTTCGTGCACTCTAATGCACTAGATGTTTTTATACAGACCTAAAGCACTTGATTTGGGTTTTCGTGCACATTTGGCGTACTGGATGTGATTTTATGCACATCGAATGCACTTGATCGAGATTTTTATTCGTGCATATTAGTTGCATTTGGTTGAGATTTTTCATGCACTCTAGATGCACTCGATATTATTGTCATGTACACCCGTTGCACTAGACAGATACTTTCGTGCACACCTGTTGCACTTAGTTTTTACTTTTGTGCCCATTCGCGGCACTTGCATTTGACTTGGATTTCCGTGCGCACCTGACGCATGTGATATTGGATCCACATTTTGAGGTTGATTTGTTTTAAGCATCATATTTTTATGATAGGTACTATACCATATAGTAGCCGAGCAGGCATGGTCCGAGGACAGTACCTGAGTATTTTGCATGCATCAATATTTACCAAGAGGTTTTCAAAATAGAGCTATAGTCTCACTACTTTCCTACGTGCCCAAGAGGGACACGAACTTTTACAAGGAGAACCGTTTGGGATATTTCAAAAAAAAAAAAAGCGGGACGTATATTTTGAGCAAAACATATATAGACATATATCTATTTCTGTACAAAATGAGTGTCCGCCACTTGTACCGTGAGTTACACATCGCACGGCAATTTGGAAAGAATTTTGCATGTGTTTTATTCAGCTTTTAGACGATTTTACAAGGATGCGTGCTATATACGTATTTTGATTTTGATTATCATATATTGATTTTCGTTTTGGATTTCGAGGCTAGCATTTTCATCATAACTCCTATGATTGCTTGTTGCTTGACGGAGTTTCAATTTTGAGTTTCACACTCGTTTTCATGCGCACACGATGCACTGTGTTTCATTTGAGTATTTCATGATTTCGGAGCCCCGTTGATTTGACTGATTACTGAAATGTTTTAGTATTTAGGGGTTTAAATTTAAATTCGGGAACCGAATTTATTTAAGGGGGAAGATTGTAACATTTCAGATATATAAAATACCATTTTTGGAATTTAAATAATAAAATAATAAATTTCATGAAAACTATTTGAGTATGAATTTGGGGTTTTCGCAGAATGGTATTGTTAGTGTATATGCCCTAGAGACCATTACTGTATCATACAAGCTTGTATATTACTTAATGGAAGCTTGGGATATTCACAGTTGTATATACAATCTTGCTCAAAATGGTAGTATGCTACTTGGTTTGTCTCTACTTCAATATGTGCATGTGTTTCTTTTAGCATATCGCTTATACATATTAGTAGAGCCCTCAGGATCTTTGCTTGATTACCAGCGTTGTGATGGCAGTCACACTCGTGGGGGCTGGGTAATCCAAAAGCACATCCTTATACAGGTCCCTAGTCGTTGGACTATCGAGACAGGGCATCGATACTCCGGAGTAGACTAGCGTATGCGCTTCTCATCCCAGCGTGGGAGACGGTCTGTCCCACAGCCGTCAGTACGTCGTACTTGAGATAGTATACGGGTGCTCGTTAGGTTACGAGTACACTGGACAGGACTCGTCGGGAACTGTTGGTTGGTATTATACCTATCGTCAGTTATCAGTTCCCAGGTGACATGAGTACAGCTTAGTCCGCTGACTTGACACTGTCACTTCGCCTCGAGTGTGTTCCCACTGCACTTTGATTACTACCCTACCACGGCTCAAAGGAGTCGTGCAAATAGGTACTTTTTGGGTGCAGTCCCGAAGCACTTGGAGGCAGTGACGGTTAGACAGGATTCGTCTCTCCCGGTATTGGGGGTTGACATCGCGCTATGTCCAGGAGAGCCATTACACAAGTAGTCCCTGGCCAGGGCAAGCGAGATATACTGGTAGGTTTCCTGTGTTTTCAGAGGGTTGACATCGCGCTATGTCTACACTCTGACACGACTTGTATCGCTATTGGGGGACTGACGTTTACCGCCCCCTAGGCCCGCCATGCGATGTATCAGACGAACAGACCGGACTGTACGGAGACTGTCACATTCAGGCTCAGTAGGAGTTCAGATGAGTTCACCTCGTCAGTCTTCTTATCGGCATCTACCTGGGGACCGTTACGTACAGCTAGTGCCGCTTGCGGTCTGTGGTTAAACCCACTGCCAGCGTAGTGTCGAGTCTTTACAGTCCCACACAGAGAGTTATTCGCCTTTAGGCAAAATGAGTAGAGGTCGCATGGTTTTGCGACAGGGTTCGTTAACATCCGCGCACTTGTGCACGTTTGCTGTCCGGACAGCTTATACTAGCGGGCTTTGGTTTAAGCCAGATCCTAGTATATGATTTGGGATTGATTTTATCTCATTGTATTCGTGTTCCTCGGATCACGAATACGGGTGCGTATGCACAGTTGACTGAGACAGAGGGAGAGGACTTTGATTAGGGTTAATGACCATTGTCATTTTCTTAACCCTAATGCTTATGTGTGTATTATGAATAATTGATATTAGTTATATATAATTGTGCATGGTTAGGGTTGTTGACCATTTGACCATACTTGACTTGTTGACTTAGGTTGACACTTTGACCATCATCATTCCATATAAAAGATGCTCTTTGATCCTTGCAGTTTGCATTAAATATGAAATGATAATGGTCAAGTCTTGATTAAATATGACAATTATCTAGCTAATTATCTAATTTCATAATTCACCCATATTAGAGAGAATGGTTCATTATTTCTTTCATTCTATCATATAGATTCTCTCTCCTCCTCTTCCTATCTCTCATGCTCTCCCCTCTCATGAGTTGAGAAACACATGAGCTTGAGATAAACCTCTCTAAAGTAATCTCTACTCTCATCTAAGGTTCTAGGATTAGCACTTCTAGCACCTTAGTTACTTCTAGCTTGAAGTTGAAGCCAAAGGTTGAGGCTCTCGGGTGGATCCTTCTTCGACTAGAGAAGGTGACAAGCTGAACACTTTCTTTCACTCGAAGGAGCAAGGAGAGAAGGACATAAAGCCCAAGGTATAACCTTTCTTCCATGTAGCTAAGACTAGTTAGCTTGTAGTTAGTTTTTGTTTAGCAAAGATCCTCCTTTAGTTAGTCCATGTTGCCTAGTTCGATAAAAATCCAATTTTTATTCCGTTTTCCGCCTTCCCGCAAGCACCGGGGTGGGCAACGTGGACTTACAGTGGTATCAGAGCCTAACTAAACATAAACTAGCTAGTTAGTAAAGTGTATAGAAGTTCGATCGGTAAAAATCGCAAAACCAAAATTTCAAAACCTTAAGTTTCTGTTGATTTTTTTTCTGCTCAAAAAATAATAAATCATACTTCAAAAATCGGCTCAGGGTTTTTTAAAGAATCACACCAAAAACGATCCAGTGAATCGCTCAAAGCGCCGCGCTTCCGCGGCAAGAACATGCCTTTTGCCGCGGAACCGCGGCCGTTTTGACTCGGTTCTGGACCGAGTTTTGTGCAGTATTCTTCTGCTGAGGTTTTAGGATTTTTAAGATGGTTTCTTTCTGCCCAGATTTTCCAGAAAAGAAATTTGTATTTGGGGTGCCTATAAATCCGTTTTTTTGACCGAACTTCACTACACTTTGACTAATGGGTTATATCTGTGATGTTTATATGTATTGAACGTTTGCTAATTGCTATACGTCGATTAGTGGGGGTTATACATATCTGTGATCTGTGTTTGTTGATGGTATGTGTATATGAATGCGTTGGATTGTCGCGGGTGAATAGCCGGGGGGTTTTGTGAGACGAGAGTTTTCTTTTCTTTCAATTCATGTAACATGTAAATTGATGTAATATTATTTGTATGGCCGCACAACCGGGTCGGGGTTGTAGCCGTCATTGTATAATTCTTTTTACTGTTTTTGCTTCTAGGATAGACCTATGGAGGGGGTGCACAAACTATCGGGTATCTCGAAGTGCCGAGTGGCCTACTCACGGTGTTGAGGGAGGTTGCTTCGCTTCGGATACTTGGCGGGTAGTTTTCCGCACCTGTAGGGGTCTTGGGTGGGGTATTGGCTATTCACCGCGACCGTGTAATCCGCTTTTCGTTGCAGGCTCGAACGGATTGCGGATTCCTAGTATATCCAATGTATTCATCTGTGATCTGTAATGTCTATCATTGCTATATATCTATATACGATAACTATTTAGGCGTTGCTTATGTTTTACAGCCGCGCTAGTCCAGTCCCCGCTCTGTCGTTAGTTAAGTAACCTAACGGGTGATGACGGGGCCCCGTGGCGAATGCGAATGGCATAAGCGTACGTCATATTTTGGTTGTTTTCTGCAATGGTAGGATTAAATGATGGGACACATTAAAAGAACTAATGCAAGAAAATAAACCAAGTAAAAGTCGATTGGAACACTTTGAAAACCACTCGGTTCTTTTCAAAACCAATCTTTTAAATGCGGAGCTTGAACCACTCCTTTTAAAAGCTATCTCGTTCCATCAATTATATCAAGTTCACTACGTTCACGGTTTCGCCAAAACCATTCGTAGCCCTCCGTCATTTCGGTTAAATATTCAGTAGTATTCAAGTTATGTATTTTGACCTTCGCCAAGGCATAGTGATTGGTAGCTGCTGAATATTTATCTGTAGCATAGATAGATGCGTTGGTTTGGGACAGTCGTACTACTATTTTGGCCTTCATCAAGGGTATGTACGGGTGGGTTCAAATTAACCTGGACAATGACGGGTAGAACTTGACATGTGACTTATGTTATGTTGGCCTTCGTCAAGGTCATAAGAGCATGGGGCAAAAATCCACATCGGGAGTTTCAAAAGTACTGAAACTTGCTAGCGCTGCATACCATTTGGAGTGTGATGATTCTGGTAGGATTCCTTTGGTTTTATCACGTGATGATATTTGGATCCCGATCCTACTGTGAGTATATGCTACTCCTCGGGAAATCTCTCACTTAACGATCAATGCTATAAACCTAGTAGGTGTCTAGAAAGGTGTTAGCGGGGCTACACCCACAGGGAAAAGAGGTTACTTAATTAAGGAACTTCGCGAAAGCGTTGGAAAACCTCCCTCGAAGTACCGACACTGGCCTGGCTGAACGGTTAAGCAAGTATTGTACGGTGAGATTGATCCTGTTTAATTCTTCCTTTATGGTTTGAGGAGGGATTCGAGAGACAGTAGGACCCATCCTGTTTAGATAAATTAAAAACCAATCTAAACTTGCAAGAGCATCATGCTAAGTGTTTTCTTCTCTCTCTCTTAATTGCAGCGACCCAATGACCGCACTTAGGTTACATTTAGATAATAAAATGACTGAATCTGACTGTTATGACTGGCAAAGGTCTGTCCAGATGTCCATTACCCATGACAAGCTGGGACACCTCTTGACTGATCCAACCCCTGCCGTCTCAGGTCCAGTTTCCTTTGTCACGGATATTGATATCCGTAGGACATCAGAAGAAAACTGTGCGAAAGCCAAGTGCCTCGTGTTAACCTCAGTTGATGGTGTAAGCCAGAGGCAACACGGGAAGATGGACTTAGTTTCTATCTTCCTCCATAACAATGATTTATATGGAGAGCAATCTCGTATCGCAAGATATGAGATCTCGAACGAATTGCTTCCAGCGAGGTTGGCTATCGGGTCATCTTTAGGGGGCAACGTCCTTACAGAGGCTAGCTCTTTTGAGCTCTCGGACCTGAAGACCACGTTGAAGAACGAGTCAGATGCTGACTTAGTTCAACGGTCTCTACCTACTACCCTGAAGGAAACCAGGGAAGTAGAAAGAAAGGGAAGGGCAGATGTTTCGGGAATAGATATAGTAAAAGAGGGATGTTCCTATTGTTACGGGAATGAACATGGGCAGAAAGATTGCAGGGCTTATAAAGCCAGTAGCCAGAATTCGAAGCATGTTGTGGCTTCGGCTTCGGATGTGTTTGTAATAGAGAACTGTATGTGAGTTAACCCTACTTCCTGGGTATTGGATACCGAATCAGGATCTCATATCTGTAATTCATTACAGGCTCTGAGAAACCGTAGGGTTATCAAGAAAGGTGATATGACTCTCAGGGTTGCTAACGGAATGAGCATGTATGCTGAATCCGTAGGGGAATATCATCTAGGACTGACAACTGGGCAGATATTGATTCTGCGTGACTGTTTTTATGTACCAGGTGTGACTTGTAACATCATATATGTATCCTTACTATCTAAGGAAGGATATGATTTTACTTTTGTAAGCGATGTAGTAAACATCCACCTAAATCAAGTACTGATTGGGTCAGGTACATTGAAAAACGGTATATACGTTTTGAATCAAGCTCAGGTCTTCAGTGTCCAGAACACACTTAAAAGAAAGTCTCCGGAATTAAATCAGGCTTTCTTATGGCATTGTAGACTGGGTCACATCAATGAGACACGGTTAACAAAGTTACATAAAAAAGGATACTTGGATCCGTTCGAGTACCAGTCTTATGCCACTTGTGAATCTTGTCTCATGGGAAAGATGACAAAGACTCCGTTCACTGGACACGGAGAAAGAGCGAGCGAGCTCTTGGGACTCATACACAGTGACGTGTGTGGTCCAATGTCTACACATGAGCGAAGTGGTTATTCATACTTCATTACTTTCACAGATGATTTCTCTAGGTATGGGCATGTCTTCTTAATGAAGCACAAATCCGAGGCCTTTGAGAAATTTCGGCAATACAAGAATGAAGTTGAAAAACAAACAGGCAAAAGTATAAAGACACTGAGATCTGATCGAGGTGGTGAATACTTAAGTGCCGAGTTTCTGGGCTACTTAAAAGAGAATGGAATTCTCTCTCAGCTTACTCCTCCATACACACCACAACACAACGGTGTATCGGAAAGGAGGAATCGAACCCTATTGGATATGGTTCGATCCATGATGAGTAAGGCTGAGTTGCCGCGATCCTTCTGGGGTTATGCACTAGAATCAGCTGCATATCTTTTGAACAAGGTTCCCTCCACGACTGTGCCTACCACACCATATCAGATATGGTGTGGGAAGAAACCATGTCTTAAGTATCTGAAGATATGGGTATGTCCAGCTTTTGTAAAAAAGCAGCATGCGGAAAAGCTCGAGGCACGCTCAGTACTGTGTAAGTTTGTAGGATACCCAAAGAACTCCAGGGGGTATTTTTTCTATTACGCAGAGGAACAAAAGGTTTTTGTTTCTCGTCATGCCCACTTTCTGGAACATCAGTTTTTAGAAAAAGAAGCAACTGGGAGCGTAGTAGAACTGGAGGAAACTCCAGAACAACAAGCTATTACTGAAAGTTTGGAAGAACCAGAAGTTTCAAGAGAACCGGACATCCCTACGCCACTCTGCAGGAGTAGTAGGCAGTCTCATCCGCCCGAAAGATACTACGGCTTTCTCATAGATGGGGATAGAGAGGATTGCACTATGGATTATGGTGAGCCTACTAGCTTCCAGCAAGCCATTCAGAGCGGCGACTCGGTAAAATGGCTGGATGCAATGCGGACCGAGATGGAGTCTATGTACACCAACAAAGTTTGGACTTTGGACTTTGCTCCAGAAGGGGTAAAACCCGTAGGATGCAAATGGATCTTCAGAAAGAAGATTGGTGTAGATGGGCAGGTTGAAACCTATAAAGCTAGACTTGTTGCAAAGGGTTTTCGTCAAAGACCTGGTTTGGACTATGACGAGACTTTTTCTCCAGTGGCTATGCTGAAATCCATTCGGATCCTTCTTGCCATTGCTGCTTTCCACGATTATGAAATCTGGCAGATGGACGTAAAGACGGCTTTCCTAAATGGAAATTTAGAAGAGTGCGTCTATATGGATCAGCCGGAGGGATTCATTCAGAGTGGGAGCAGCGGTAGAGTGTGCAAGTTGCTAAAGTCCATCTATGGACTGAAGTAGGCATCGCGGAGTTGGAACATCTGCTTCGATGATACTGTCAAAGAATTCGACTTTATCAAAAACCCAGATGAACCATGCATTTACAGTAAGATTGTAGGGAGAACTGTGGTATTTCTCGTCTTGTACGTGGATGACATTCTCCTAATAGGAAATGATATTCCTATGTTACAGTCAGTCAAAGGATTCTTGTCGCAGAGATTCTCCATGAAGGACCTGGGCGATGCCAACTACATTCTGGGGATCCAGATCTATCGTGATAGATCTAAGAGGATGTTGGGACTTTCACAGTCCAGGTACATTGACACCATACTGAAAAGATTCAGTATGGAAGATTCAAAGCACGGTAATCTACCGGCTTGTCACGGAATCACCCTCTCCAAAGAGATGTCTCCCAAGACTGATTTGGAAAGGGATCGCATGTCTATTATACCCTACGCTTTTGCGGTAGGCTCTATAATGTATGCGATGTTATGTACCAGACCAGATGTACCATACGCATTGAGCGTTGTAAGCCGGTATCAGTCGGACCCAGGGGAGAAACACTGGATAGCGTTAAAGAACATTCTCAAGTACCTGAGAAGGACTAAGGAGATGTTCTTGGTGTATGGCGGAAAAGACCGCCAGATCGAGGCCTTTGCTGACTCCAGCTTCCAGAGTGACAAGGATGACTCCAAGTCATGTCGGGTTATGTCTTTACCCTCAATGGAGGGGCGGTTTGCTGGAAGAGTTCCAAGCAGGAGACCATTGCTGACTCAACTATGGAAGCGGAGTACATAGCTGCTTGCGATGCCGCAAAGGAAGCTGTCTGGATGAAGAAGTTCCTCACGGAGCTTCAGGTGGTTCCTACCATTGTTGATCCAATACCGCTGTATTGCGACAACAACGGAGCTATAGCTTTAGCGAAGGAACCCAGGTCCCATCAGAAGTCCAGGAACATTTTGAGGCGGCTCCACCTGATCAGGGAGATCGTAGATCGCCGGGAGATCGAGGTGAAGAGAGTAAATATAGAGAATAACACTGCAGATCCACTCACGAAGGCCCTACCCCAGACTCAGTTCGAGCGGCTGATCGAGATGATAGGTCTTCGATACGCCAGTACATGGCCATAGTGCAAGTGGGAGATTGTTAGTGTATATGCCCTAGAGGCCATTACTGTATCATACTAGCTTGTATATTACTTAATGGAAGCTTGGGATATTCACAGTTGTATATACAATCTTGCTCAAAATGGTAGTATGCTACTTGGTTTGTCTCTACTTCAATATGTGCATGTGTTTCTTTTAGCATATCGCTTATACATATTAGCAGAGCCCTTAGGATCTTTGCTTGATTACCAGCATTGTGATGGCAGTCACACTCGTGGGGGCTGGGTAATCCATAAGCACATCCTTATACAGGTCCCTAGTCGTTGGACTATCGAGACAGGGCATCGATACTCCGGAGTAGACTAGCGTATGCGCTTCTCATCCCAGCGTGGGAGACGGTCTGTCCCACAGCCGTCAGTACGTCGTACTTGAGATTGTATGCGGGTGCTCGTTAGGTTACGAGTACACTGGACAGGACTCGTCAGGAACTATTGTTTGGTATTATACCTATCGTCAGTTATCAGTTCCCAGGTGACATGAGTACAGCTTAGTCCGCTGACTTGACACTGTCACTTCGCCTCGAGTGTGTTCCCACTGCACTTTGATTACTACCCTACCACGGCTCAAAGGAGTCGTGCAAACAGGTAGTTTTTGGGTGCAGTCCCGAAGCACTTGGAGGCAGTGACGGTTAGACAGGACTCGTCTCTCCCGGTATTGGGGGTTGACATCGCGCTGTGTCCAGGAGAGCCATTACACAAGTAGTCCCTGGCCAGGGCAAGCGAGATATACTGGTAGGTTTCCAGTGTTATCTCAGGGTGTTCGGGGCTACACTCCGACACGACTTGTACCGCTATTAGGGGACTGACGTTTACCGCCCTCCTAGGCCCGCCATGCGATGTATCAGACGAACAGACCGGACTGTACGGAAACTGTCACATTCAGGCTCAGTAGGAGTTCAGATGAGTTCACCTCGTCAGTCTTCTTATCGGCATCTACCTGGGGACCGTTACGTACAGCTAGTGCCGCTTGCGGTCTGTGGCTAAACCTACTGCCAACGTAGTGTCGAGTCTTTAGAGTCCCACACAGAGTGTTATTCGCCTTTAGGCAAAATGAGTAGAGGTCGCATGGTTTTGCGATAGGGTTCGTTCACATCCGCGCACTTGTGCACGTTTGCTGTCCGGACAGCTTATACTAGCGGGCTTTGGTTTATGCCAGATCCTAGTATATGATTTGGGATTGGTTTTATCTCATTGTATTCGTGTTCCTCGGATCACGAATACGGGTGCGTATGCACAGTTGACTGAGACAGAGGGAGAGGACTTTGATTAGGGTTAATGACCATTGTCATTTTCTTAACCCTAATGCTTATGTGTGTATTATGAATAATTGATATTAGTTATATATAATTGTGCATGGTTAGGGTTGTTGACCATTTGACTATACTTGACTTGTTGACCTAGGTTGACACTTTGACCATCATCATTCCATATAAAAGATGCTCTTTGATCCTTGCAGTTTGCATTAAATATGAAATGATTATGGTCAAGTCTTGATTAACCATGACAATTATCTAGCTAATTATCTAATTTCATAATTCACCCATATTAGAGAGAATGGTTCATTATTTCTCTCATTCTATCATATAGATTCTCTCTCCTCCTCTTCCTCTCTCTTAAGCTCTCCCTTCTCATGAGTTGAGAAACACATGAGCTTGAGATAAACCTCTCTAAAGTAATCTCTACTCTCATTTAAGGTTCTAGGATTAGCACTTCTAGCCCCTTAGTTACTTCTAGCTTAAAGTTGAAGCCAAAGGTTGAGGCTCTCGGGTGGATCCTTCTTCGACTAGAGAAGGTGACAAGGTGAACATTTTCTTTCACTCAAAGGAGCAAGGAAAGAAGGACATAAAGCCCAAGGTATAACCTTTCTTCCATGTAGCTAAGACTAGTTAGCTTGTAGTTAGTTTTTGTTTAGCAAAGATCCTCCTTTAGTTAGTCCATGTTGCCTAGTTCGATAAAAATCCGATTTTTATTCCGTTTTCCGCCTCCCCGCAAGCACAGGGGTGGGCAACGTGGACTTACAGGTATAACTATATACCAATATTTGGAAAATAATTGGATAGTAATATGAATTATTAATTATAAAGGCATTTATTTGATTTAGATATTTGATAAATAATTATGCAATTAATTATATGCAGGTTCATGCTAAACTTCATTAGTGCACTTCTAATTATGCATTAAACCAAATCCATTTTTCTTAATAACCACGGCTAGTACACCATGACACATTTCATGTTTCATGCATAGTCATTTGTATTTGTCGACTTATGGTTTAGTATGTGAAAAGAAGAAGAAAAAGAAAAGATATTTTGTATGAGAGGGGACAAGAGAGCATGGGCTAAAGAGAGAGAGAGAGAGAAAGAGAGGGGGGGTTCAAATCTTCCACCATGGCACCATTTCTTCATTCTTCACTTCATTCTTCACCTCAACTGCTTCATATCCTTCATCTTCCTTTTCCTCCACCTTACTACCACCACCAAATCATCTCAAAAACCACCTCAAAACCTCACCTTACCTTCACAAAAAATGTGCACAAACTCATCCTACACCCTATGGTGAGCTCAAGTTTGGATTTTGGGCACTTTGAACCATCTTGGAATTTTCTTCAGTTTCTTTAGGAGGTAAACCCTTCACTTTCCTTCTTGTTATCAAGTTTTTTCATGTTCTAATTGTGTTTAGAGTTCGATTTAGTTAGATTAGTGATCTTGGAAATTTTTATGATGTTTTTAGTGAATGATTTGAGTAGTAGAGATGCAATTGAGGTTTAGTTAGTGACCCCAAACCCTTAGTTAAAATATTCTAGACAGAATTGAGAATAGAACCTCGAAGCACGAACTTAAAATTTTCCCGATATCGGTTTTTGACGATTTGTGATGACTCTGTAGAATCTGCTATGACCTAGGAGCTCTATAAAATAAGTTCCCAATACAGTACGATGTGCAGGCCACCTAGAGACTACCGGAGAAACCCAAGACCCCATACCCCTTGGCTGCAGATTTAATCATCCAGGCCGTAATTTGCGGCCTGACCTTGGAGATTTGGGTTGGTGTTTGTTCCATGGCTCTGTTATATGTTATGTAGACCTACCCTATGTGCAAAATCTCCTAATTTCACTTAGGGTAGAATTTGCGAGTGTTTTTCTATGTTGCTGATTTCGAGTTTCCGATTTGTGAAAACTTGGTTTTGGTATTTGAGTTTGGACACGGTCGTTGGACGTTTGTATGTCAAAGCTGAGGGTTATTTGGTTGTTCTTGCATGCATAGGCCATAGGTTCTAGCCTATGTGCACTACGCGTGCCGTATCGGTTTCGGATTTGGTTTTGATATTATTACGATGTGTATTGATCTGTAGGTACCTTCGCGTGGACTTCCGAGATGACGAAGGAGAACAAGAAGTTCATCGACTTTGACTAAGCAAGGATTAGCAGGTGAGTAAATCTATATCTACGGGGGAAGTCAGATGGATGGCGTATATCACCCCCACAACCATAGTAATGGGAGAACCGATATATAGAATACATTTTGGAGAAACCTATGCTATGAACTTACGGATATAATCACAAGATTTAGTATGAGATGACATGATGAAAAGAGGATATAATGAAACAAGAGGACATGAGTGAATATGTTGATATGAGGATGTGAATATATATATATATATATATATATATATATATATATATATATATATATATAGACACACACACACACACATGCCAAGATATAATATGAGATTGAGTTATATATATAAATGTGAATATGAGAACAAGAGATGATAGAATGTACGAAACCTTAGATCCGTACCCTTGTTATGTATAGGATGATAGATCCTTAACCTAATTTGATGGCACTGTACAATGGATTACCGTACGCGATGAGATATACCAGATGATTGATCTGCACTCGTGACTTAAGGATGATGTTCGATGATATTACCCTATCTGATACTATGAGGCTGGATCACCGACTTTTAGATTGTCTTGATATGGAGAATCATTAATTACTAAACACCTTGGAGGATAATGGTTTATATTGATTAATCTAAGTGTAGTTGTGTAACTTATACCGTTCATGCTTATGTTGTATCTTTTCTTTGTGACATACGTACTATGTTCCCAGCACTTACCTATATATGGCTTCGTTTTCTAATACACATGCGCTATTACCGATGATGCACATGTTACAAATACACAGATTTGCCGGCTCACATACTCATCATCTTTAACATTTCAGAAAAATAAAATATTATTTTTGGAATTTAAATAAATAAAATAATAAATTTTGTGGATATTATAAAGGTATAGAAATTGGTTTTGATGAGGTGGTATGAATATATACTTATAATTTGGAAAATAATTGGAAAATTAATATGAATTATTGATTTTCAAAGAATTTATATGATTTGGACATTTTATAAATTATTATACAATTAATTTTTTGCAAGTTAATACGAAACTTGATTAATATTTTAATAATTATGCATTAATCTTGTTATGTATTATATCATGCAACATGACATGTTGCAACACTTGTTACAGATTATATGAACCATGTCTTCATTTATAATTATATGGTTTTTTGTTTTGTTTTAAAAATAAAAAGAAAAGAAAAGAGAAGATATTTTGATGAGAGAGATGGTGAGGTGACTTGGGTCATGGTTGAGGGAGAGAGAGAGATGGGGGGAAGTTTCTACACACTCATGGCTCATTATCTTTTTCTTTCACTTCATTCCTCTTCTTTATTCTTCTCATCTCCTTCATCCTCATCCCTCCACCTTCTCAACCACCCATGGCCACCCTAAAAACCACCACCAAACCTCATACTCTCTTCATAAAAAGTGACCACAACCTCATCCAAAACCCCATGGTAGGATCAAGTGAAGATTTTTAACACTTTGGGCAACCCAAGAATTTTCTTCAGTTGATATATGACGTAAATCCTACACCCTTAGTTTAGAAATTGAGTCTCCTTACCTCCTATTGTAGTTTAGAGTTAAATTATTGTGGTTTAGTGATGTTTGAAAATTCCAAGATGGGGTTTAGGGAATTTTATGATTTGTGAAGGTGTACTTGAGGACTAGATTGTGACTACAACCCTTCTAGTGCTAGAAACCTGGAACAAATTGAGTGTAGAACCCCAAGACTTGAACTTGAATTTGCCGATATCGGGTTTTTGTGGGAATTGTGATGAATTATTAGGATCTGCTATGACCCGGAGACCCTGAAAAATATTTAGCGATCATAATGAGGTGTGCAGGTGATTTGGAGTATACCCTAGAGACCCGAGACCTTAACTCCCTTTCCTGGCCACCAATTTACCTCATATGGCCGCAAATTGCAGCCTAGGATAGTTAGGTGGGACCCAGGTTTGTTCTATGGCTTCTTTATCAGATAATTAGACCTATCCCGTATGCAAAATATCCCAATTTCACCTGAGGCAAAATCTGGAAGTGTTTTTCAAAGTTTCTGTTTTCGTTTTACGACTGTTAATGACTTGGGTTTTGGTATTTGTGTTTTATCTCGGTTGATTGATGTTCATATGTCGATGTCGAGAGTTGTTTGGTTATTCTTGCATGCGTGGACCATAGGTTCTAACATATGTGTGTTTCGTGTGCCGATTTGTTTTTCGTATTCGATTCGTGTTTACGATACAACGTGTTTAAACTGTAGGTACCATCGCATGGACTTCAGGAAGACAAGGGAGAGCAAGGCGTCATCGACTTCGGTAAGCGAGAATCGAAGGTGAGTAGTTGTATATGTACGGGGAAAGTCGGGTGGATGGCGTATAGCACCCCCACAACCATAGAATAGGATATTTATATTATATATATGTCAATGCGAGACTTGGATACCTAGTAAATAGGGTTTCTAGGAGATTATAGCTTAGATTAAGCGTACTTGTAAGATGGTTTACTCTAACTTTTAGTTCCTCAGTCGTGAGTCGTCGGTTTTACATTTTCGCGTGCACACACAAACACAAACTTGATATGATATGCGTGTAAATGTATATATGTATATATATGGATGTGTTGATATAAATATATATATATATATATATATATATTACATATACGTGTAAGATGAGGATATGATATGTTATATGGTTTGAGTCGATAGATATGATGTCAAGAGATTATGATATACGATTTTAGTTTGAGACATCGTATACGTTATGATATATATTAAATGATCGTTGGGAAAAATACACATAACATACGATAACATGTGACTTGATGATATAATAGAATGTATGTGACCTTAGATCTGTACCCTTGATTATGATATCATACGACGGATGATACCGAACAAACTATGTGATATATATATGCTATGTGACCCGTACCCTCGATTTTGAGGATGCCGTATGACGGATTTTACCGTACGAGATATAATTATATGATGATTGATCCGCACTCTTGACTCGAAGATGCCGTACGATGGATTATACCGTACGTGATGCTATGAGGCTTGATCGCCGACTGCTACATATATCGATTCGGAAAATGTTATAGATTTATATATCTTATTGTTGCTTTTACTATTCACTTTTCTGCTATGCTCATGTTATTCTCATTTCCATTGTAAATATACATGTGTTTTCATTAGCTGTTATGATCTCGTCTGCTAGGGCACATGCACCATTACCGATGATGCGTATGTTCAACGTGTTGGAGATAGTGCCCTCAGAGTCAATTATTGGATCACAGGCACGTGATTGCAATGATTGAGGGAGGACCTATCCCGGTAGAACAGTCTTACTCGAGATGATAGTATGCTATCTGGTTTACCTTTATCATCGTGTACTGTTTCAGGTGACCTTACAGGTCGCTATTACACGTTGATAGAGCCCCTAGGATTCTTGCTTGACGACCAGCAGTATGATGGCAATCATATACGTGGGAGCTGGGGTCTATAAGCACATCCTTAAATGGTCCCTAGTCGTGGGAGTTTCGAGACTGGGCATCGATACTCTATTAGTAGACTAGTGTATACAGTCGAGACCCCGACGAGGGGCGGTGGCCGGTCTCACAAGCCACTGGTGTCAGTTGGTTCACCTAAGATGTATACAGGTGCTCATTGGGTTATGAGTACACCGGACAGGACTCGCCGGGAACCTGCTAGTTGGGATTATACCAGACGTCAGATAGCAGTTCCCAGGTGACATGTGTACAGGTTAGTTCATCGACCTGAGATCGTCATTTGTCTCGTGTGAGTTCCCACTGTGCTTTGATTACTACCCTACCACGGCACAAAGGAGTCATGCAAACAGGTTTTAGTTGGGTACAGTCCCGAGCCACATGGAGGCAGTGAGCGGATCTGCAGGGGTTCGTCTCTCCGGTATTGGGGGTGATGTCGCGCTGTGTCTAGGAGAGCCATTACGCAAAGCCCTCGGCCGAGGCAGGAGATTTACTGGTAGGTATTCCAGTAGTATCTCAGGGCGTTCTGGGCTACACTCCGACACGACTTGTACCGCCTTTGGGGGTCTGACTTTTACCAACCCCCTAGGCCCGCCATGCGATGCTCATAGACGAACGGACCGGACTGTACGGATATTGTCACTGATAGGCTCAGTGGGGTGTCAGGATGAGTTCGCTCATCGACGTCCCTTTTGGTCAATAGCTGGTGGCCCGTCACGTATTGGCTAATACCTCTGACGTGCTAGTGGTTAAATCCACAGCCATAGTATTGACGAGTCTTTAGAGTCCACCACACTTACAGTTACTCAAGCTTTCGGGCGAAACGCTGTAGAGGCCGTATGGAGATATGGCAGGGTCTGATCAGATACGTGCGGTATTGCACGGATCAGGATCGGACGGTTTGTACTAGTGGCCGTATGGATATATGGCAGGGTTCGATCAGATACGTGCGGTATTGCACGGATCAGGATCGAACGGATATTACTAGCCGGCTTTTGTTTAAGCCGGATCCTAGTTTAGTACAGTGTAGATTTTGTCTCATTGCATTTATATCCGGTCGGAATACAGATGCGGGTGTGTATGCACAGTATCGGGGTTTTCCTGTAATTTATTACGGGACCAGTTTTCTCGAGTTGCCAGTTTGCATTCCGTTCCGGCCGGTTTTCCTTTGTTCTTTCCCGGCCGGACTTTTCCGATGGAGGGTGTTATTTGCAAGTTTGCAAATAACATATTGTGGAGGGGTTTCTTGCATATGTATTGATTATGATGGCATCTTTTCTTTTCAACCATCATTTGATTCTCTTTACATCACTAAAAGGTGATTAGAGTTTGATGTGAGTTTGTTATCATGATGTTTTTGGCTATGGTCACCACTTGCTTTTACTACCATTACCTTCCTTCTAAGGTTGTGGTTTTGGATTCTTTTTCTCCACCATTCTCATTACAATATGATAAGGTTAAGGTTTCATTTTTGAGAAAGAAGAAGAAGAGAGCTTCATTTTTGAGAGTGTAGTTTTTGATCTCTTTTCATGTCAAGAAAAATGCAAGCACCATTTTTCTTATCTTGATTCCTCCATCATCTTCAAAGGCAACAAAACCCCAAATGAGACATAGCTTCAACCCTACACATTCTACAGCAAATCTTGGACGCGTCGGCTAGCCTACTTCGCGCCCGAGTTGCCTCGGTATTGAGGTGGGAGCCCGTAAAAGATACAGGCGATGTGGTGCCCTTCCGGCGAGGAGGCGACGACCGGAGTTTCCGCAGAAGATCGGGACGGCGAGGAGAAGACCGGA
Source organism: Agapanthus africanus (assembly GCA_030015575.1). NCBI lineage: Eukaryota > Viridiplantae > Streptophyta > Magnoliopsida > Asparagales > Amaryllidaceae > Agapanthus > Agapanthus africanus. Next base: position 407,330,625 of record CM057337.1, read on the forward strand.
GGACTCGGATCATTCGGTATACTTCTCTTCCCATCTCTTGTTTGCTAGTATAGGTTAATGGTTAACGATCCGGGTTTTATTGTCCGCGGTAGCGCCAGTTTCCAAGTAAGGAAAATTTTAGATTCCGCATTTTGGCCTCGGTAAGACGGCCGGGGCGCTGCCGTGGCGCAACATGGTATCAGAGCCACGCCATTAACCTTGTTTAGCTTGTTCTAATGTGTTTTACTTATCCAATCGACCAAAATTCCAAAATTCGCGTTTTTGCATGCATCAGTTTTCTGTCGATTTTTCCCGGGCTCTAAAAATTTTTCAGGCTGTAGAAAATTGATGTACATGAAATTCTAAGACTACTGGGAAAATTCGACACAGTCAGTCGTTGACTGAAGTGCGGAACCGCGGCCAAACCCCCCTTGGGCCGCGGTTCCGCCGCGCATTGATCACCTCACTGTGTCCAATTTTTCCAGTGGGCTTGTGGGCTAATGTTGGGGGTTTTAGAATATTAAATTTGGGCCCAGAATCTCTGTGAGTGCTACAGTATTGCTTGGGGGCCCACTTGTTAATTGTTTGATCGATCGGATATTTTAAACACATTATTTCACAGTATTTACATTATATCTGCGACCGTGAATGTCACTCGATCGGTAAATCCAGTCTAACTGCTATAGCCCGGTTAGACGGATTTGCGAACGTGACTTTTCACGTTGATGTTCTGTGTTTATGCTGTGTTGTTGCGGATCGGTCGTGGGGGATAGCCTGGATGCAATGTTAGTACAGTTTTGTTTTATATGTACATTTGATATTGCGGGGCGAGCGTCCGACATGTGGACTGCCGTCACTGCCTGATTGTATTATTCTTTTGGGGCACGACCTGGTTGCGGTCGATGTACCCGTTGTATGTATATTTTACTTTCTGTACTAGGGTTGCCCCGCGGTGGGGTGCACGGATAGCCGGGTTCTGGAGGGCAACAAGCCCGCATCTCATGGTATTGGGACGGAGGGGGCTTCACTCCAGGATTGGCGGGCTATTCGTCGCACTCGTAGGGGGTACAGGTTGACCCAGGAGGGGTGCCCGAGTTACCGGATTCCGTGAAGTGCTGGGTGGTCCATTCACGTTGCTGAAGGGGGCTGCCTCGCTTCAGGTTTTGGCGGGTGACTTGCCACGCCCGTAGGGGTCTAGGTTTTCATTGCACAGGCTATCCGCACGACCAGGGGAACGTCGGGTTTCAGCAGCGGCTCTGTGAAACCCGGGGCTTCCAGATATCTGTATTGTTCTGTGATGTTGCATTTTATTCACGCCTTGAGCGAAATACTATATATTGGTATATATATTAGTAGATGTTGTATATGTTTTTCATCTACGCTAGTCCAGTCCCCGCTCTGCCGTTAGTTAGCTAACCTAACGGGTGATGACGGGACCCAGTGGCGAATGCGGATGGCATATACGTACGTCAGTATATTTTCGTTCTTTGTGGTGTGATCAATTGATGGGACTGCGTTGATTCGGATCAATGCAAGCTAAACAAACCTATTCTGATGTTGTTGGAACATTTTTCAAAAAGCTGTTATTGCAAGGACGTTCACTTTTGTTTTGCATCGTGGTATTCATTCGGAATATCCTGCTCCTCAGTCGACGAGGCAAGGGCCGAGATCCCTTCACCGGGAGTGACCCCTTGGACAGAAGTTTGAGTCAGGGCATTAACTTCACTATAGCCGATTACTTTTGCTTTGCATCGTGGTATTCAGTTGGAATATCCTGCACCTCATTCTACGGGGAAAGAGCCGAGATCCCTTCACCGGGAGTGACCTCTTTAGCAAAGGCTTTCGTCACTATATTTTTATAAAAACTATGCAGTTCCTTCAACGATATCAAGTTCATTACGTTAAAGGTTTTTCGCCAAAAACCAGCAGTAGCCCTCCGTCATTTCCTACAGGTATTATTTGGTATTCGTGCTGCGTTTGTTGACCTAGTCAAGACGTAGTGTTCGGTAGCTAAGTGGTACTTGTTTGTTGCATAAGTGGGATTGGTTAAGACAGTCGTGCGGCCTTGTTGACCTAGTCAAGGGCACGTACGGGTGGGTTTAATGCAATCCAGAATAATGACGGGTTGAACTTGACTGGCGGTTTATGGTTTGTTGACCTAGTCAAGGTCATAAACCGCTTGGGGTAAAAATCACATCGGGAGTTTCAAAAGAACTGAAACTTTCCAGATATGCGCATACCTTCTGGAGTGTGGTGACTTGAGTGGATTCCGTCAAGTTATCATACGATGATAGTTGGATCCCGATTCCCACTGATGAGTTAGTTTACTCCTCGGGTGATCCCGACTAATTCTTCTTTTAGGTTTGGAGGAGAATTTGAGGTTACAGTGGGAGGTTTCCAGATTAGATAAAGTGATAACCATTCTGATCTAGGTTAGAGTGCACGCTGAGTGTTTCTTTTCTCTCTCTCTTTGGCAGCGACCATTGACCCGACCCTAAGACTATGACTCAGTGACCAAGTTGACCGAACCTTCTTAACACTGGCTTTTGGATTGTCAGAGTTGCAAACCTCATTGCCACTCCTACTTTTACCCTTTTCTCCAGGACACCCCGTATTACTACGAACGTCCACTTCCATTGGACAAAACCATCGTATGGTTATATACGAACTCGAAGGAATTTATTCGAGGATGGTTTCCGGTTCTGGAGAAAACGAATAGGATTATTCAGTTGTCTTTTCTTTTCACCTTCTCTCATTGCGAGTACTCCTTGGTTTAGGAGATAGTACACCTATTACGCAAATTGGATAGTCTTCTTCCAAACCTTAGGCAGGTGCCGAACGGTGGGGAATGAAGAAAACCAATTAGCATAACGATGGTGTGCAGAAGGTATTAAGTTAAGACAAAGCAAGGGATTAGTAAGAGGGCAAAATAAATTGCGACTGATATTCACGACCAAACCAAGTATTTCTTCGCCAATCCTAAATCACCTTTGTATTTCTCCAGGACACTCCGTATCACTACGAAGATCCACAGTTTATTGGATACTCCATCGTATGGTTATATACGAACTCGAAAGGAACTTGTTCCAGTTCGGGGATGGATTCTGGTCCAGGAGAAATAGGAATACGGTTTATTCGGTTGTCTTTTCTCTTCACCTTCTCTCGTATTGCGAGTGCTCCTAGGATTAGGACAGTACACCTTTTATGCTTATTGGATAGTCTTCTTCCAAACCATAGGCTGGTGCCGAACGGTAGGGAAGGAAGAAAACCAATTGGCCTAAAGGGGTGTGCAGAAGGTAATGACTAAAGACATATAAAGGGATTTGGAGAGGTGGCAAAGAATTATACGGTTATAGTTGTGAATCTGGATAATGGTAGAGGCATTACTAGGAATACCAGGATACCCCACCGAAACATTTCAATGTTTCAGTTCAACTGTGTACTGTTAAAAGAAAACTGATTTCCCGATTAGACACTTGCTCCAGGGTATGTATTTACCAGGTTTGATTCTCACATCTGTATGGTTTTATAAATGATGAGTGGGAGTAAGTTATTGGGAATTGGGTGATCATCCTCATTATATCGAGATTCGTTGTAATCGGTGATATTTGAGGAGATCACCTGGGCTGTTTGCCGGTCGGCAAATATTTGGTTTTGAATATCCGTTGTTATGCACCAATTTCAAATTGATATATCTGTACGTCTATTTTCATAGAGTGAGATATACCTTTTGATATTATGTCGATGACATTTACCTATATCAGTAGATGGTTAGGTAAGGAGCATCAAACAGCGGTGTAATTCTTCTTAACCATAAGTACAGTTTTCAACCTACGACGCACAGTGAAAGAGTTGTTAGACTCAGCGGACTTGTACAGAGTATTGTATGTTGTCCAGTGTCCATTGGGACAGAGGGGTTGGTCCTCATACTATATTCTGTTTACTTTTAACTTTTCTAGTTCTTAGACATATGTTTCGTAGAAACACAGGGTCTGAGTTTTGAGGAGTTATTGGTATAAGAATAGAGTAGAGAACCAGGTATTGCAAATATCGGGATTCTTCAAGGTGATCGAAGATGTAGATACTTGTGTATGGTATTCAGTTGATAGTAATGAGAACTTGCTTCTCTTTCAGGTTACTCATAATTGGAAGCATTCCTAAGTTGAGTAACGCTGATCGGCCTCTCTCCATTTAGTTGACATGCACTGGAGACAGCTGCATGATTTGAATCTGGTTCAATTAAATCAGTGCCTCTGGTTCTATATTGGATATAGTACAGTTCATATCTTAACATTGTTAAGGTACGGGGAGTTGTCCGGCTTATGATTAAAACCAGACACTGGACAACTCAAGGCGCGTTTCTGTAATGGCTGTTTGTGGGTTGACCCAGGCTATGATGAGGGTTGACTTTCTACCATCTGGAAGATCAATAGTGATATTGTTCTTAACTCGCCACATTTTAAAAAGGAAATGGTTATTTTTCAGAAAACAGTAGTGGGAGTATGGTAGAACTGGAAGCGATTCCAGAACTGCAAACGATTACTGAAAATTTGATAAGGAACCTAAAGATTAAATCTGATTTGACATTCCATTGGCCACTCCGCAGATAAGGTGGGTAACTTCAGGCACCTGAGAGGCACTCCGGCAGCTTCAAGGACGGTGACAGGGAAGTTCTTGTTTACCCACACTTGCCATTGTTGTTGTTCCAGGCTGCGAGACCCGGCAGGAGGATGAGTATAGCGTCGTTCTAAACTAGCTTTAGAAGTGCGCGTCTATATGACTCTGCCAGAGGGTTGTCGTAGTCAGTGGGAGCAGCGGAAGCATTGGTGGACATCAGGCTTATGTCTATTTATAGACTAAAGCAGATATAGCGGAGATAGATCATCTATTTCTGATGTGACAGTCATAGGTTTGACGTCATCAGAATAGGGGATGGATCTGTTAAGAAGGTAGTAGGGTGTGATGTCCTGGTTTTGGATGACATACACAGAGTAGGAAAGGAAACTCCTATAATACGATCGGTTATACTTTGGTCGTCACACAGTGTTTTCTCCACATGGGACTTGGACATTATATCAGACATACTGGTTACTAGATCTATGGTTTTAGATCTAGATTTGGGTGGTTTCCCAATCAGGGTACTTTGACAATATTCTAAGAGTATTTAGAATGGACGACTCCTGGCATGGTAGTGTACCTGCAGGTGATGGAGTCACCCTCTCTAAAGGTGTCTTATAGACTAAAGTGGAGAGGGATACGCATGATTGACAGATCACTTGCTTAGGCAGTTGAGTCAATCATGAGATGTCAAGTACCACACCAGATGTTGTTCTTACAGTAGGTGCAATAAGTTGATATTAATCCAATCCTGGAGAAACAGTCGGAAGCAGTTTTAGAACATAAGTGAATGTTCTAGGGATATGATAACGGCTGCCTCCTTTAGGAGACGGTTATCATTCCAGGCTTCCAAGGTGACATGGACGACAAGGAGGTTGTCAGAGCTATAGTTTTTTCCCTCTGACGAGGGACAGTATTCTGGACAGGTGATCCAGGCAGATACTGAGGGAGGCATGGCGCAGGATACTGATTAAGTTCAGTTGACGATACAGTCTAAGAAGTTTGGATTTGGAGTTCATTTATGAACTAGGTCCCATCAGATATCCAGACATACTCTAAGACAGGTATTGCTCATTTCGGGAGATGGCTTTCTCCGCGAACTTGAGATATAGAGAGACATAGAAAGAAACATCTAGGCGGATCCACTCACTGAGGCTTTTCCTCGAACGCAATAGTTTCGCAAACAGGCTTTGTGAGACTGACTAGTAGAGGAGTTGGGTGGTCGGTATCACACGGGCAGTGAGTATGCGACATCGCAATAATTAGCCTTGAGTGCAAGTGGGAGATTGTTGGAGATAGTGCCCTCAGAGTCAATTATTGGATCACAGGCACGTGATTGCAATGATTGAGGGAGGACCTATCCCGGTAGAACAGGCTTACTCGAGATGATAGTATGCTATCTGGTTTACCTTTATCATCGTGTACTGTTTCAGGTGACCTTACAGGTCGCTATTACACGTTGATAGAGCCCCTAGGATTCTTGCTTGACGACCAGCAGTATGATGGCGATCATATACGTGGGAGCTGGGGTCTATAAGCACATCCTTAAATGGTCCCTAGTCGTGGGAGTTTCGAGACTGGGCATCGATACTCCATTAGTAGACTAGTGTATACAGTCGAGACCCCGACGAGGGGCGGTGGCCGGTCTCACAAGCCACTGGTGTCAGTTGGTTCACCTAAGATGTATACAGGTGCTCATTGGGTTATGAGTACACCGGACAGGACTCGCCGGGAACCTGCTAGTTGGGATTATACCAGACGTCAGATAGCAGTTCCCAGGTGACATGTGTACAGGTTAGTTCATCGACCTGAGATCGTCATTTGTCTCGTGTGAGTTCCCACTGTGCTTTGATTACTACCCTACCACGGCACAAAGGAGTCGTGCAAACAGGTTTTAGTTGGGTACAGTCCCGAGCCATATGGAGGCAGTGAGCGGATCTGCAGGGGTTCGTCTCTCCCGGTATTGGGGGTGAGGTCGCGCTGTGTCTAGGAGAGCCATTACGCAAAGCCCTCGGCCGAGGCAGGAGATTTACTGGTAGGTATTCCAGTAGTATCTCAGGGCGTTCTGGGCTACACTCCGACACGACTTGTACCGCCATTGGGGGTCTGACTTTTACCAACCCTCTAGGCCCGCCATGCGATGCTCATAGACGAACGGACCGGACTGTACGGATATTGTCACTGATAGGCTCAGTGGGGTGTCAGGATGAGTTCGCTCATCGACGTCCCTTTTGGTCAATAGCTGGTGGCCCGTCGTGTATTGGCTAATACCTCTGACGTGCTAGTGGTTAAATCCACAGCCATAGTATTGACGAGTCTTTAGAGTCCACCACACTTACAGTTACTCAAGCTTTCGGGCGAAACGCTGTAGAGGCCGTATGGAGATATGGCAGGGTCTGATCAGATACGTGCGGTATTGCACGGATCAGGATCGGACGGTTTGTACTAGTGGCCGTATGGATATATGGCAGGGTTCGATCAGATACGTGCGGTATTGCACGGATCAGGATCGAATGGATATTACTAGCCGGCTTTGGTTTAAGCCGGATCCTAGTTTAGTACAGTGTAGATTTTGTCTCATTGCATTTGTATCCGGTCGGAATACAGATGCGGGTGTGTATGCACAGTATCGGGGTTTTCCTGTAATTTATTACGGGACCAGTTTTCTGGAGTTGCCAGTTTGCATTCCGTTCCGGCCGGTTTTCCTTTGTTCTTTCCCGGCCGGACTTTTCCGATGGAGGGTGTTATTTGCAAGTTTGCAAATAACATATTGTGGAGGGGTTTCTTGCATATGTATTGATTATGATGGCATCTTTTCTTTTCAACCATCATTTGATTCTCTTTACATCACTAAAAGGTGATTAGAGTTTGATGTGAGTTTGTTATCATGATGTTTTTGGCTATGGTCACCACTTGCTTTTACTACCATTACCTTCCTTCTAAGGTTGTGGTTTTGGATTCTTTTTCTCCACCATTCTCATTACAATATGATAAGGTTAAGGTTTCATTTTTGAGAAAGAAGAAGAAGAGAGCTTCATTTTTGAGAGTGTAGTTTTTGATCTCTTTTCATGTCAAGAAAAATGCAAGCACCATTTTTCTTATCTTGATTCCTCCATCATCTTCAAAGGCAACAAAACCCCAAATGAGACATAGCTTCAACCCTACACATTCTACAGCAAATCTTGGACGCGTCGGCTAGCCTACTTCGCGCCCGAGTTGCCTCGGTATTGAGGTGGGAGCCCGTAAAAGATACAGGCGATGTGGTGCCCTTCCGGCGAGGAGGCGACGACCGGAGTTTCCGCAGAAGATCGGGACGGCGAGGAGAAGACCGGAGGACTCGGATCATTCGGTATACTTCTCTTCCCATCTCTTGTTTGCTAGTATAGGTTAATGGTTAACGATCCGGGTTTTATTGTCCGCGGTAGCGCCAGTTTCCAAGTAAGGAAAATTTTAGATTCCGCATTTTGGCCTCGGTAAGACGGCCGGGGCGCTGCCGTGGCGCAACACCACGTACACTTACTTACCGGCTCACACACATCATCATCCGTAATTGACATGCCACGTACACATTAGAGAACCGTTACTTCATTCGTAAAACCTGATAAATTGTAGCTTAATAGTATTTTTTTGCGTTCATGATCTTATATTCTAGTTTAGACATTGTATTTTTTATGTAGATGCCACCTGCATTTATATACATACACACTAGTTATGTACAAATCATTTGGCTATATGCCGGTATTCATTGTTTCCTTATTGACTCATGATTATGAGATTTCGGTTTTTCATGAGATTTTTGGATTTGGGAAACTGCATGTGAATTTGAAAACTTTTTCTCAATTTAAAAGAAAAATGCGGTTTCTCATGATATGATGTGTGGCGTCCACCATGAGATTTCACGGTTCTAAGCATATATGTTTACCCGATTCGAGGAGTGAGGAGACACCGTCTGCGGGTACTTGGTGGGCTCGGTGCGGTACCCCAGGGCAAGAAGGCCGTATAGAAAGACGTTGAGCCCGGCAAGGGAGCACTAGCGACCGGAGATAGTTGGCGCGGCGGATATCCGAAGAATATCGACCGTAGTCGTGAGATCAGATAGATATGGGCTGATCCAGACCGACGGAGCCCGAGATATGAAGATTATGTGTCGCTGATGGTTACGGTTTTCATGATGTTTTCGAGTGTCGATGCTTGGCACTCAGGTTTTATCATGATTTTGTGTGTCGATGATGGACACACTCATTTGATGATGCGTTTATACATGATACACATGACATGTAGTTACTTTGTAACACGGACATGAGTACTTGATATTACACATATGTTTATATTATTACCTTGCTACTACTCGATATTATCGTGTTATTATTATTATATTACTGTATGATTTAGGAGATAGTCATACATTCGGTTTCTACTCGGTGATGTCTTCTACTCACGAGTTAGTAACCCACCCCCGTTGTGCCATAGTTTTCTTGCAGGTTTGACCGCACAGGATCTAGTAGCGGCTTTGCTGGTACACCGCCTTCTTCTAGGTGATTCACTTTGGTAGGTGGGTTTTCACTTGCATCGTGACCACCATTTTGTATTTGTATATTTATTCAGTTGCATCTATTTAAAGCTGTTAGTGATATATGCCCTAGAGGCCGTTATTATATCATATCGGTTTGTATATTACTTAATGGAAGCTTGGGATATAAACGGATATAGTAACAGTCTTGCTTGAAAATGGTAGTATGCTACCTGGTTTTTTTCTACCTCGATATGTGCATGTGCTTTCTTATCATATCGCTTATACATATTGGTAGTGCCCTTAGGATCTTTTGCTTGATTACCAGCGTTGTGATGGCAGTCACACTAGTGGGGGCTGGGTAGTCTATAAGCACATCCTATACATGTCCCTAGTCATAGGATTATCGAGATGGGGCATCGATACTCCAGAGTAGACTAGTGTATACGCTTCTCATCCCAGCTGTCATGACCCGAAGGTACGGAACGTGACTGGCACTTAAATTACGAAACGTCTAAAAGCGTAACGTAATCTAAGTAAGCCAAAGCTCTGAAAACAAAACCGTTTAACAATTAGAGTGAAGGAAATCTTGTTTTAGAGAAAGGTTTTAACAAAATAAGTGGCATTAAACATTTAAAAGCAACATCATATTTTCCCGAAAATTTCGGCAGAGTCTCCTTTGTAAATACTGGCCCCCAAACGGGTACAACACATGAAAATACATATAAATAATGAATAAAGGCATCCCCAAGCGGGAGCTATCTCTTCGCCAATGGCGGAATCACAACTACATGCAATATGTATATCAAAAGTGCGAAATAAGCATCTGAAAGCAAGAAATGAGATACACCACGTCAGCTCAAGTGAGCATCGACACCAAACCACAAACAAGTCTCACGAGTCTCACTGTCTAGTCAAATATACGAGGGTAGATGGAGTCTACTAGATACAAAATAATATACATGATGGAATAAAATATTCTCGTAACCCACCTACGAGCAATGCCGCAAGTCCAAGCAAAAGGAACGACATGAGGAAGTGCGTCCACCGCTACTGTGCTGATGGGTCAGACCTGCAAGATACTATGGCACAACGGGGTGAGTTGCCAAATCGTGAGTAGTAAGTAACATCTCAGAAGGCTATCATAAGCATGCACGCAAATGCATCACAGCCAACATATTTCAAAATGATACAACGTACAAGCATGAATGCAACATGAATGCATAATTAAACTCGAAACCTGAACATGTATGGTATAAGAAAACCTTTATTCTTATCTTAGAAAAGCATCTGTGCAATAAACTGGAGTATCATCAATGAAATCAACGGAAAATCCGTGTCCAGTATCGACACAATATATATATCCCAATATCTCAATGTCTCGATATCCCAATGTCTCAATATCTCGATAACTCAATATCTCGGGCTCTGTCAGTCCGGATAGGCCCATATCATCAAATCTCATGATTACATCGGTATCCTCCAGATATCCGCCGCGTCAGACATAACCGGTAGGTAGTCCGCCCCTACCAGGCTCATCGTCATCCCCACAAAAACACTCTCGCCCCGGGGTACCATACCGGGTCCACCATGTACCCGAGACGGTTCATCCTCCTCCTCAAATCGGGTCTTGAAAACCAACAGAAATCAGGAAAACTCATGGTGGACGACACACATATCATATCATGAGAAAACTGCAACTTGCATTTTTAAAAATGATAATTGGTTTATTTAGTTCTTGCGGTTTTCCCCAAAATCCATAAATCTAATAAACACGGAAATCTCCAAGAAAAATCACAATATATGAACATGTCAGCGATGATGAATGCCTATGGTATCAATAATATGAAATACGGTGTGTGACAAGAAAGCTATGCATGAACGATGGTGGAATGAACTATATATATATGACTAGTAATCCAACGTATCCAATCCTGATGAGATGAATATACAACTACAAGTCTACATAGCATATATATGCAAATGCATGGGTATCGATTCTAATCAAGTTTTATAGTGTTCGTGACATAGAAATTACCAATGGCGTGTTTGTTCGCATGAATAGTGCACGTGCGACTTGAACCAATGGTAATAGTGCAAGTGTTCTATGAGATATTATCACACACATATATATATATATATAGAAGATGATGTGATGCAATGAGATGAATAACTAGGAAACTACACGATTAAATGCAAGTACTACTACTAATCCTAACTATCGGGCGCCTTGCGCCATCCAGATGATTTCCCCATAGATGTGTACATCTACTCACCGGGACGCCTCGGCTAATCTGATCCGATCTCAGCCCTGCCTTTCCGCGCTACATCCGACGCCTCTGCACCCGATCCTAGAAACACACACAAGTTAATACAAGAATAGATATATAAATAGTCATGGAGAAAATGATACAAATCTACCACGCGCACTAACTAGACGCGCACGCACTTGGTGCACAAAACGCGCTCGCGACAACGCTAAAAAACACAACTAGGGTCGCTAAACGTGACAACCACGAAGCCTAAAACCCAATCGCGCATTCACAACATATTAGATATTTTAGGGAATAGGTTATAGATCATTCCAAACTCAAACTTACTTAAAATCGATTTCATCCTAAAACCTAGTAAGCATCACCGAACCATTTTAGTGCAAAACTATATGTTTTAGCAAAACTAGTAGCCACAGATATTCATTTAAAATCTTACTTAGGCTTTACAAATATTAACTAGATTTTAATCTCACCCACTTAGATTAAACATGAAATTAGTGTACTAGATTATTCAATTTGGATAATTTAAAAGTAACAATTAGCAAATTAACATCTAGTTTGGATTTTGCATGTCTTAAGATGTTATACTACACATTGCAACCATATTCAAATGATAAAAACCCTAACTTGATCCCAAAACATTCTCTTAAAATTTCAACTTGCAATTTAGAACCATATAAATACCTAATAAGTTAGATTAAAGCAATATACCAACAAATTTACTATAGGGTTAGGATTTATACCTCACAATTTTGTAGATCTAACTTGCAAACTTACCTCCAAAGAAAGCTTCCTTGTTCCTAGATCCATAATAGTTTGGCCAAAGAATAATGGGTAAATGTTTAATTAGGAATTAGTGAGGTTTTATATTGATTTTTGATGGAAAAATGAAGAATTTTTTTGATGAGAAATGAGGTGGGGAAAATGGGGAAGGGGCAGCTCATGGTTTCGGCCAGAAAAAAGGGAGGGGGAGAGAGAGTGAGGTGAGTGTGTGAGTCTAGAAACATCCCCCAAACTCAAGTCAACACCCATACTTCTTTTCTTTATTTATTTTATTTCATTATCTAAATTATTCTTTTCTATAATTGACTAGAACCTTAGAGACGAAATGAGAAAAAGAGAACATGTTACAAACTAGGTTCTTGCTTGTCATGGTTCACATTTCTGTAATTAACCCATTCTCATTTGTAATTAGCACTAATTATATATTTAAGTGAAAGCTTAAAATAGTATTTAAAATAATTAATTAAGAAAAATATTTAATCAAACTAGCAATTTATAAGTGACCTATTGTCACGACCCGAAAAGTACGGAACATGACCGACACTTAAATTACGAAACGTCTCGAGGCGTACGTAATCTAAGTAAGCCAAAACCCAGAAATCAAAACCAAAGAAGCAGTAGAGTGAAGGAAAAGCCAATTTAAAGCAAGTAGTTTTAACAATATAGGCCCAAGTATGTATTTTTAAAATCTCAAGTATTTTCTGAAAATTTCGGCAGAGTCTCCTTTATATATACTGGTCCCAAACGGGATACAACATGAATAGTATACGAAATAAATAAAAAGGCATCCCCAAGCGGGAGCTAGCTCTTTGTCAATCGACGGTCACAACCACGCAAGCAATATAATATACAACGCCGAAGGGCGAGGATCAAAACTCAAAAGAAAACCCAAAATCAGCATGAAAATCATAATAATACACAGCGCGACTCTAAGGTTGAAATAATAAAAAGTCTGGTCTTCTATCTCTATCAAATATACAATCTAGTTGATGGAGTTTCTAGATACAACTGAAATAATAAATAAACAATGGTGGTCTTGATGCAAAGAACCCACCTACCAAAGCAATCACCCGGAAGGAACAGTGTGCCAGCAAAGCCGCAAAGAAACCTGTACGGCAAAACTTGCAAGGAACTGCGGCACAACGGGAGTGAGTTGTCAACTCGTGAGTAGAAAACATCTACGAGTAGAAATCGCATGCATAACGCTATCCTAGGTCATATCAGGTAATATCCTCAAATAATATCCTGACCAACCTACATGTAAGTGCAATACTATGTGCTCGTGTCCATTCATCAGATAGCAACATATCAGATATATGACGTATGAATGCAATACGAATGAAATCAGAATACATCATGAATGAAACCACTGTTTTCTTTATTTAATAAGATTTCTATATGTATATTAATCGAGTGTCATCAACGAAATCAACAGAGAAATCAGTGTCAAGCATCGACACAAAAGATAAATCTCAGTATCTCAATATCAAATCTCAATATCTCTGTATCTCAAATCTCAATATCTCAATACCTCGGGCTCCGTCAGTCCGGATCGGCCCATATCATCAAATCCAACGACCACTAACGGTATCCTCCGGATATCCGCCGGGCCAGGTAAAATCACCGGTAGGTAGTCTGCCCCTACCGGGCTCATCGTCTACTACTCGAGCTTCTTGCCCCGGGGTACCATACCGGCTCCACCATGTACCCGAGACTGTTCATCCGGCTCCTCGAATCGGGTCTCGAAATCCAACAGCAATCATGAAACTCATGGTGGACGACTCATACATCACGAGAAAACCGCAACTTGCATTTTTAAAAGGATAATAAGTTTATAAATCCTTGCGGTTTTCCCCCAAATCCAGAAATCTCAAAAAGGATTCGAAATCATCAATATCATGATGTCAATAAACAATGAAAACCGGCAAAAATCCCCATAATACTGCATAACCAATAAATATATGAATGCATCTGATATCATGCAATGAATGCAATAATTAAACTAGCATATGGAAGCTATAACATATTACAACTATCAGCTAGCAAGCTATGTCACTGAAATAGTATTTTCTAAAGTGTACGTGACATGGCAATTACCGATGAAGATGCGTGTGAGCCGGCAAGCGAGTGTACGCGGAGCATACGCGTCATCGGTAATGGTGCTGGTGTCCTAAAAGCATGATTTCATAATTACTAAGTACACAATAACATGCAGTGAGGTGATAACAACATAATAAAGGCAAATGAATAGTGCAACAAATAAATGCGGAACATGAATAATAACGTAACCATAAGGGACCTACTTTACTATACATGTGCTATACTGTTTTGCCTTTCGAAATAGTACGAATCGTGGTGTTTTGAAATTAAGGGCTACGGCGTTTTAAACAAAAGGTGCGTCTTTTGAAATATCTGTAGTATCCCTTGGTATGTCCTTAAAATTCCCACGATTCATTAGTTTTTAGAAATAGGTATGACTCGGTCCAGTCTAATATCTACCGGTAAACTACAGGTCTAACTAACAACCAATCGAAAAGGACAGGGAAACCGCCTACATCTGAGTCAATATATATATATATCTATATAATAATCGGTGATCCCGCCTCAATTGTATCCTATATGATACACCATCTGATAAGACATCCTCGAGTCAAGAGTACGGATCTATCATCAATATATAGCTCGTACGGTAAATCCATCGTACGGCATCCCAAACTGGGTACGAGTCAATATCACATTATTCATCTGGTATCCACATCATCACATATCGTGAGCAGGGGGTACTGACCTACAGTCTAGTACAATCTGATACCATCCATATATATAAATGCGTGTGTATGAAAACACCTCGCCTATCGATCCGCTATCATCAAATGTCGTATCTCATAATACGATCCATATCAACTCACCGATCTCATGGCATCAAATCAATCTCATCGACTCATCTCCAAATATCATCCACTATCCTCAACATCCACGCATGTGTGTGTGTGTGTGTGTGTGTGTATATATATATGCATAGTCCCATACCCATGCGTATATACATATATACACATCCCGATATATGCATAATAAAATAAATGTATACAAGTGTGTATGTGTGCGTGTACGCAAATCCTTACGCTAGGGTTCGCGACTAAGAACCCGTCTAAATCCCTTCTCCAATTCTCGCTAACACAAATCCATAATCTACTAAGGCTTTTCTTGCTAAGGTCCATATCACACACTAACATATAAAAGTATATCGTTACCACATCACCTCATTTCTCATAAATTTGCGAGGGTGCTATACGCCATCCACCTGACTTCCCCCGTAGATATAAATCTACTCACCTCGATCTTCGCTTGCCGATGTCGCTACGCGCTTGCTTGTCATCTCGAAGTCCTCGTAAGAGTTCCTACGTATCATAACACATCGTATCGCATTAAAATCCGACTCATGACCAAAACGATACACGAATCTTACATAGGTCAAAACATATGGTTGCTCTCTCAAATCGTCCCCAAAACCCTCGACATCGGTGTACAAACGCCGAGTGATCGAGAAAATATCAAACGTACCATTCGTGGTTTCACAACACACTAAATAAATATATGAAATAGGTTTTAAATTATCAAAACGTCAAATTCTCTTTAAAAGCTATTTTTCGGAAACCTAGTAAGCAAAATTTACCGTTTTAATTCCAAATCTTGACGTTTAAACAAATCTAGCGGCCACAATATTCACTAAATACCTTAACCAAGTCACACAAACCAAAATCGTATTTTAATCTCACTAACTTTCATTAACCCGAAATTCTAGTTTGCAATTTTATCCAATTTTAACACTTTTAAAGCAACAATACACAATATGACAACTAGACTAGGTTTTGCACAACCTAAGGTGTTAAACTACTCATTATAACGTCAATGATGTGAAGAAACCCTTACCTTATTTTAATTCTCAATTTTTCATAATATTTAAAAAACCTAGTAAGCACCCAAATTTGGAAGTTTGGTGCAAACATCGCGGATTAGCGATCTAGTGGTCAAAATCTCAAGTAAACATCCAAACTAAACAAACTAGATAACAACTATACTTAGCTAATCGAGTTGTGATGCTTAAAACCCTAATTTCAACATCAATCCCCCTTTCTAGAATTTCATAAACTTGCAATTCCAATCAAGTCTCACACTTGAAATTAACAACATTAGCATAATTTGAAGCCCACATAAACAAAGTAACCTCTTAGATTAGGTTGTATAGGAACTAGATAGCAAAATAAACTTAATTAACCTTATAATGGTGTATTAAAACCCTAGTTCAACTCAAGCCATCATCTTTAAAAACCTAGAATGAAATTAGCACTAAAATTAACACTTCTAAGTTCTATTTTAGCACACTTAAACTACAAATTAACCAATTGATTAGAATTATACCTTACAAGTTTTGAATCCCTAGATTCCACTTAGACTCCAAAGATGCCTCCTTTCACCATGTTTTGAACTAATTTGGGCTTGAGAAGAGATAGCACAAGGATTAGTTTGAGTTTTGTGAAGAATTTTGTGGATTTCGATGGATTTTTGATGGAGTTTTGAAGGAAAAAGAGAAGGGAAATTTGGGAATAGCAGCAGGAGGAGGGCTTGGCCTGAGGAGATGGGGAGAAAGTGTGGGTGTTGTGGAAATTTATCTCCAAGTCAACTCTCTCCCAAAGTACAATAATACCTAAACCTCAAATTACTATATTAAAACCTATACTTTAATCCTATTTCCACACTTATCAAATGAGTTGAAGTGAGATCTTGAAGGGGGTTGCTCCTGTGGTGGGGCCGGCAAAGGAGGGGTGAGCATGTGTGTGAGTGATTGCCAAAAAAAATTCCATGCAAAAAGACCTCCCACAAGTTCATAATTGCATGTTTTAGTTTAATTTATTTAAATTTTAATTTTCGCTTGACTAGAATCAACTAGAACATGGAATAAAATGCTAAAAATTTATATTACTCACTAGATTTTAGTTGTCATGGTTCTAAAGTATGTAATTAGCCCATTCAAATTTGTATTTATCCCTAATTTAATGTATTTTTAACAGCTAAAAAAATAATATTAAAAAAATTGATAAATTAGGGAAAATTTTTAAACGACTAGAATTTTATAAGTGACTCATTAGCTACTAAATACTAGTAATTACCTATCCAAATTAGGTATAATTAGGCCTATATTGAAAAATAGTTATAATGACGATTTACGGAAAAATACCAAATATTTACCGAATTACGGGAAAATACCTAAATGACTTTTCAAGGCGTTACGCCTATTAAATACTAATTACTAGCAATTACATAGCTAAAATAGGTATAATTAAGTTTATGTTGAAAAATAATTATATCTTGGTTTTTACGGAAAAACACGTATTATCACAAATTAATACATAATTAACCTAATCGAATTTTCAGAACGTTACAATCTTCCCCCTTAAAGAAATTTGGTCCCCGAATTTGAAATCTAACTACGCGTACCCTTGAAGAGATTGGAATATTCCTTCCTCATCACGTCCTCGGCTTCCTACGTAACCTCTTCGTTGGTCGGGCCACGCCAAAGATCCCTTTACGGACGGTATATCCTCGGACCTCGGTTTCTTCACCTGCCGATCTAGAATGACTATCGGCTGCTCGGTGAAAGAAAGATTGCTCTCCAGCTGGATCGTCTGATGATGTATCATGTGAGAGGGGTCATGAAGATACTTGCAGAGTATCGAAACATGAAACACGGGGTGAATACCTGGAAAGCTGGGTGGAAGAGCCAAATGATAAGCATGTAAGTTCACGGCGGCGCCCCGGCCGTCAATCCGACGGCCAAATGCGGAAACGGTGATAAACTTTAATTTTGCGAACTTAGCAAACCGGCACCACCGCGCACTAAACCCCGGATCGGGCCATTAAACTAGATCTAGCTAACAACAAGACGGGTTAGAGATATACCGACTAATCCGAGTCCTCCGGTCTTCATCTCCACTCCGATCTCCTCGCGGAAACTCCGGTCGTCGCCTCCTCGCCGGAAGGGCACCACATTGCCTGTTTCTTTTACGGGCTCCCACCTCAATACCGAGGCAACTCGGGCATGAAGCCGGCAAGTCGATATGCCCAAGATGTGCTGTAGAATATAGTGTAGAGTGCATGTCTCACTTTGGGGTATTGTTTGCCATGGAGGTGGAGGAATGAAGGTATGAAAAATGGTGCTTTCATTTTTCATTACATGAGAATGAGATGAAGGAAATATACCACAAGCTCACAAATGAAATCCTCTCCCACTCACAAAAGAATGGCCGGCCCCTCTTTAATCAAGAGAAAGGTGGAGGTGAACAAAAGAACAAGAGGAAGGTAAGTGTAGTAGAAAGCAAGGGGTGACCACATCCAAAAACATCAACCATGCTTCATTTAAATCCAACCCATACCCTTTCTAATCTCATTTAATGCAAGTAATGGATGAAAGATATCATAATCAATACTTTTGCAATAAAACCCTCCACAAAGTGTTATTTGCACAATTGCAAATAACCCCCTTCCATCGGAAAAGTCCGGCCGGGAAAGAACAAAGGAAAACCGACCGGAACGGAATGCAAACTGGCAACTCCAGAAAACTTGTCCCGTAATAAATTACAGGAAAACCCCGATACTGTGCATACACACCCGCATCTGTATTCCGTCCGGATACAAATGCAAAGAGACAAAATCTACACTGTACTAAACTAGGATCCGGCTTAAACCAAAAGCCGGCTAGTAATATCCGTTCGATCCTGATCCGTGCAATACCGCACGTATCTGACCGAACCCTGCCATATATCTATACGGCCTCTAGTAAAAACCGTCCGATCCTGATCCGTGCAATACCGCACGTATCTGATCGGACCCTGCCATATCTCCATACGGCCTCTACAGCGTTTCGCCCGAAAGCTTGAGTAACTGAAAGTGTGGTGGACTCTAAAGACTCGTCAATACTATGGCTGTGGATTTAACCACTAGCACGTCAGAGGTATAAACCAATACGTAACGGGCCACCAGCTATTGACCAAAAGGGACGTCGATGAGCGAACTCATCCTGACACCCTACTGAGCCTGTCAGTGACAATATCCGTACAGTCCGGTCCGTTCGTCTATGAGCATCGCATGTCGGGCCTAGGGGGTTGGTAAAAGTCAGACCCCCAAAAGCGGTACAAGTCGTGTCGGAGTGTAGCCCAGAACACCCTGAGATACTACTGGAATACCTACCAGTAAATCTCCTGCCTTGGCCAAGGACTTCGTGTAATGGCTCTCCTAGACACAGCGCGACCTCACCCCCAATACCGGGAGAGACGAACCCCTGAAGATCCGCTCACTGCCTCCATGTGGCTCGGGACTGTACCCAACTAAAACCTGTTTGCACGACTCCTTTGAGCCGTGGTAGGGTAGTAATCAAAGCACAGTGGGAACTCACACGAGACAAATGACGATCCCCAGGTCGATGAACTAACCTGTACACATGTCACCTGGGAACTGCTATCTGACGTCAGGTATAAGACCAACTAGCATGTTCCCGGCGAGTCCTGTCCGGTGTACTCATAACCCAATGAGCACCTGTATACATCTTAGGTGATCCAACTGACACCAGTGGCCTGTGAGACCGGCCACCGCCCCTCGTCGGGGTCTCGACTGTATACACTAGTCTACTCTGGAGAATCGATGCCCTGTCTCGAAACTCCTACGACTAGGGACCTTTTAAGGATGTGCTTATAGACTCCAGCTCTCACTTATATGATCGCCCTCATACTGCTGGCAGTCAAGCAAGAATCCTAGGGGCTCTATCAACGTGCAATAGTGACCTGTCAGGTCACATAAAGCAGTACACGATGATAAAGGTAAACCAGATAGCATACTATCATCTCGAGTAAGACTGTCGTACCGGGATAGGTCCTCCCTCAATCATTGCAATCACGTGCCTGTGATCCAATAATTGACTCTGAGGGCACTATCTCCAACAATCTCCCACTTGCACTCAAGGCTAATTATTACGATGTCGCATACTCACAGCCCGTGTGATACCGAACACCCAACTCCTCTACTAGTCAGTCTCACAAAGCTCGTTTGCGAGACTATTGTGTTCGAGGAATAGCCTCAGCGAGTGGATCCGCTCTGATGTTTCTTTCTATGTCTCTCTATATCTCAAGTTCGCAGAGAAAGCCATCTCCCGAAATGAGCAATACCTGTCTTAGAATGTCTGGATGTCTGATGGGACCGAGCTCATAAATGAACTCCAAATCCAAACTTCTTAGACTGTATCGTCAACTGAACTTAATCAGTATCCTGCGCCATGCCACCCTCAGTATTTCCTTGGACCACCTGTCCAAAATACTGCCCCTCGTCAGAAGGAAAACTATAACTCTGACAACTTCCTTGTCGTCCATGTCACATTGGAAGCCTGGAATGATAACTGTCTCCCAAATGAGGCTGTCGTTATCATATCCCTAGAACATCCACTTATGTTCTAAAACTGCTTCCGACTGTTTCTCCAGGATTGGATCAATGTTAACTTATTGCATCTAGTGCAAGAACAACATCTGGTGTGGTACTTGACATCTCATGATTGACTCAATTGCCTAAGCAAGTGATCTGCCAATCATGCATATCCCTCTCTACTTTAGTCTATAATACACCTTTAGAGAGGGTGACTCCATCACCTGCAGGTACACTACCGTGCCAGGAGTCGTCCATTCTAAATACTCTTAGAATGCTGTCAAGGTACCCTGATTGGGAAACCACCCAAATCTATATCTAGAACCATAGATCCAGTAACCAGTATGTCTGATATAATGTCAAAGTCCCTTGTGGAGAAACCACTGTGTGACGACCAAAGAATAACCGATCGTAGTATAGGAGTTTCCTTTCCTACTTTGTGTATGTCATCCAAATACCATGACATCATACCCTACTACCTTCTCAACAGATCCATCCCCTATTCTGATGACGTCAAACCCATGACAGTCACATCAGAAATAGATGATCTATCTCCGCTATATCTGCTTTAGTCTATAAATAGAAATAAGCCTGATGTCCACCAATGCTTCCGCTGCTCCCACTGATTACGACAACCCTCTGGCAGAGTCATATAGACGTGTACTTCTAAAGCTAGTTTAGAACGACGCTATACTCATCCTCCTGCCGGGTCTCGCAGCCTGGAACAACAACAATGGCAAGTGTGGATAAACAAGAACTTCCCTGTCACCGTCCTTGAGGCTACCGGAGTACCTCTCGGGTGCCTGAAGTTACCCACCTTATCTGCGGAGTGGCCAATGGAATGTCAAAACAGATTGAATCTTTAGGTTCCTTATCAAATCTTCAGTAATCGTTTGCAGTTCTGGAATCGCTTCCAGTTCTACCATACTCCCACTACTGTTTTCTGAAAAATAACCATTTCTTTTAAAATGTGGCGAGTTAAGAACAATATCACTATTGATCTTCCAGATGGTAGAAAATCAACCCTCGTCATAGCCTGGGTCAACCCACAAACAGCCATTACAGAAACGTGCCTTGAGTTATCCAGAGTCTGGTTTTAATCATAAGCCGGACAACTCCCCGTACCTCAACAATGTTAAGATATGAACTGTACTATATCCAATATAGAACCAGAGGCACTGATTTAATTAAACCAGATTCAAATCATGCAGCTGTTTCCAGTGCATGTCAACTAAATGGAAGGAGGCCTATCAGCGCTACTCAACTTAGGAATGCTTCCAATTATGAGTAACCTGAAAGAGAAGCAATTTCTCTTTATCATTACTATCAACTGAATACCATACACAAGTATCTACATCTTCGATCACTTTGAAGAATCCCGATACTTGCTACACTTGGTTCTCTACTCTATTCAAATACCTATAACTCCTCAAAACTTAGACCCTGTGTTTCTACGAAACACATGTCTAAGAACTAGAGAAGTTAAAAGTAAACAGAATATAGTATGAGGACCAACCCCTCTGTCCTAATGGACACTGGACAACATACAATACTCTGTATAAGTCCGCTGAGTCTAACAACTCTTTCACTGTATGTCGTAGGTTGAAAACTGTACTTATGGTTAAGAAGAATTACACCGCTGTTTAATGCTCCTTACCTAACCATCCACTGATATAGGTAAATGTCATCGACATAATATCAAAAGGTATATCTCACTCTATGAAAATAGACGTACAGATATATCAATTTGACATTGGTGCATAAAAGTGGATATTCAAAACCAAATATTTGCCGACCGGCAAACAGCCCAGGTGATTTCCTCAAATATCACCGATGACAACGAATCCCGATATAATGAGGATGATCACCCAATTTCCAATAACTTACTCCCACTCATCATCTGTAAAGCCATACAGATGTGAGAATCAAAACTGGTAAATACATACCCTGGAGCAAGTGTCTAATCGGGAAATCAGTTTTCTTTTAACAGTACACAGTTGAACTGAAACATTAAAATGTTTCGATGGGGTATCCTGGTATTCCTAGTAATGCCTCTACCATTATCCAGATTCACAACTATAACCGCATAATTCTTTGCCACCTCTCCAAATCCCTTTATATGTCTTTAGTCATTACCTTCTGCACACCCCTTAGCCAAATGGTTTTCTTCCTTCCCTACCGTTCGGCACCAGCCTATGGTTTGGAAGAAGACTATCCAATAAGTATAATGGGTGTACTGTCCTAGTCCTAGGAGCACTCGCAATGCGAGAGAAGGTGAAGATAAAAGACAACCGAATAAACCTTATTTCTATTTCTCCTGGACCAGAATCCATCCCCGAACTGGAACAAGTTCCTTTCGAGTTCGTATATAACCATACGATGGAGTATCCAATAAACTGTGGATCTTCGTAGTGATACGGAGTGTCCTGGAGAAATACAAAGGTGATTTAGGATTGGCGAAGAAATACTTGGTTTGGTTGTGAATATCAGTCGCAATTTACTTTGCCCTCTTACTAATCCCTTGCTTTGTCTTAATCTTAATACCTTCTGCACACCATCGTTATGCTAATTGGTTTTCTTCATCCCCCACTGTTCGGCACCGGCCTAAAGTTTGGAAGAAGACTATCCAATTTGCGTAATAGGTGTATTATCTCCTAAACTAAGGAGTACTCGTAACTTGAGAGAAGGCAAAAAGGAAAAGACAACTGAATAATCCTATCCGTTTTCTCCAGAACCGGAAACCATCCTCGAATTCCTTCGAGTTCGTATCTAACCATACGATGGCTTTGTCCAATGGAAGTGGACGTTCGTAGTAATACGGGGTGTCCTGGAGAAAAGGGTAAAAGCAGGAGTGGCAATGAGGTTTGCAACTCTGACAATCCAAAAGCCGATGTAAAGAAGGTTCGGTTAACTTGGTCTCTGAGTCATAGTCTAGGGTCGGGTCAATGGTCGCTGCCAAAGAGAGAGAGAAAAGAAACACTCAGCGTGCACTCTAACCTAGATCAGAATGGTTATCCCTTTATCTAATCTGGAAACCTCCCACTGTACCTCAAATTCTCCTCCAAACCTGAAAGAAGAATTAGTCGGGGTCACCCGAGGAGTAAACCAACTCATCAGTGGGAATCGGGATCCAACTATCATCGCATGATAACGTGACGGAATCCTCTCACGCTATCACACTCCAGAAGGTATGCGCATATCTGGCAAGTTTCAGTTCTTTTGAAACTCCCGATGTGGATTTTTACCCCATGCTCTTATGACCTTGACTAAGGCCAACAAATCATAAGTCACATGTCAAGTTCTACCCGTCATTGTCCAGGTTGATTTGAACCCACCCGTACAAGCCCTTGACTAGGGCCAACAAGGATATACGACTGTCCCAAACCAACGCATCTATCTATGCTGCATATGAATAACCAACAGCTACCAAACACTGTGCCTTGACTATGGCCAACAAACACAGCTTGAATACTATTGACTATCCATATGAAACGACGGAGGGCTACGAATGGTTTCTGGCGAAAACCTTTAACGTAATGAACTTGATATCGTTGAAGGAACGGATAGCTTTTTAGAAAATATAGTGACGAAAACCTTCACTAAAGAGGTCACTCCCGGTGAAGGGATCTCGGCTCTTTCCCCGTAGAATGGGGTGCTGGATATTCATAACCGAATATCACTGTGCAAAGCAAAAGTAATCGGCTATAGTGAAGTTAATGCCCTGACGCAAACTTCTGTCCAAGGGGTCACTCCCTGTGAAGGGATCTCGGCCCTTGCCTCGTCGACTGAGGAGCAGGATATTCTAAATGAATACCACGATGCAAAACAAAAGTGAACGTCCTTGCAATAACAGCTTTTTGAAAAGTGTTCCAACAACATCAGATTAGGTTTGTTTAACTTGCATTGATCCGAATCAACGCAGTCCCATCAATTGATCACACCACAAAGAACGAAAATATACTGACGTACGTATATGCCATCCGCATTCGCCACTGGGTCCCGTCATCACCCGTTAGGTTAGCTAACTAACGGCAGAGCGGGGACTGGACTAGCGCGGATGAAAAACATATACAACATCTACTAATATATATACCAATATATTATATTCGCTCAAGGCGTGAATAAAATGCAACATCACAGAAATGTACAGCATCACAGAACAATACAGATATCTGGGATCCCCGGGTTTCACAGAGCCACTACTGAAACCCGACGTTCTCCTGGTCGTGTGGATAGCCTGTGCAATGAAATCCTAGACCCCTACGGGCGCGGCAAGTTACCCGCCAAAACCTGAAGCGAGGCAGCCCCCTTCAGCGCCGTGAATGGACCACCCAGCACTTCACGGAATCCGGTAACTTGGGCACCCCTCCTGGGTCAACCTGTACCCCCTACGAGTGCGGCGAATAGCCCGCCAATTCCAGACTGAAGCCCCCTCCGTCTCAATGCCCTGAGATGCGGGCTTGTTGCCCTCCAGAACCCGGCTATCCGTGCACCCCACCGCGGGGTAAACCTAGTACAGAAAGTAAAATATACATACAACGGGTACATCGACCGCAACCTGGTCGTGCCCCAAAATAATAATACAAGCAGGCAGTGACGGCAGTCCACATGTCGGACGCTCGCCCCGCAATATCAAATGTACATAATACAACAACACTGTACTAGCATTGCATCCAGGCTATCCCCCACGACCGATCCGCAACATCACAGCAAAAACACAGAACATCAACGTGAAAGTCACGTTCGCAAATCCGTCTGACCGGGCTATAGCAGTTAGACTGGATTTACCGATCAAGTGACATTCACGGTCGCAAATATAATGTAAATACTGTGAAAGATGTGTTTAAAATATCCGATCGATCAAAAATTAACAAGTGGGCCCCCAATCAAAACTGTAGCACTCACAGAAAACCTGGGCCCAATTTTAATATTCCAAAACCCCTAAAAATAGCCCAGAAGCCCACTGGAAAAAAATGATGCATTGACGACTCCAATGTGCGGCGGAACCGCGGCCCCAAGGGGGGTTTGGCCGCGGTTCCGCGCTCCAATCGTCGACTGAATGTATCGAATTTTTCCAGTAGTCTTATAGTCTCCAGTACATCAATTTTATACAACCTGAAAAATTTTTGGAGACCAAAAAATTTCAACAGAAAACTGTCGTGAACTAAAATTGGGTTTTTGGAATTTTGGTCGATCGGAACTGAAAAATACATCAAACGAAGCTAGAAGAAGTTAATGGCGAGGCTCTGATACCACTGTAAGTTCACGGCGGCGCCCCGGCCGTCAATCCGACGGCCAAATGCGGAAACGGTGATAAACTTTAATTTTGCGAACTTAGCAAACCGGCACCACCGCGCACTAAACCCCGGATCGGGCCATTAAACTAGATCTAGCTAACAACAAGACGGGTTAGAGATATACCGACTGATCCGAGTCCTCCGGTCTTCATCTCCACTCCGATCTCCTCGCGGAAACTCCGGTCGTCGCCTCCTCGCCGGAAGGGCACCACATTGCCTGTTTCTTTTACGGGCTCCCACCTCAATACCGAGGCAACTCGGGCATGAAGCCGGCAAGTCGACATGCCCAAGATGTGCTGTAGAATATAGTGTAGAGTGCATGTCTCACTTTGGGGTATTGTTTGCTATGGAGGTGGAGGAATGAAGGTATGAAAAATGGTGCTTTCATTTTTCATTACATGAGAATGAGATGAAGGAAATATACCACAAGCTCACAAATGAAATCCTCTCCCACTCACAAAAGAATGGCCGGCCCCTCTTTAATCAAGAGAAAGGTGGAGGTGAACAAAAGAACAAGAGGAAGGTAAGTGTAGTAGAAAGCAAGGGGTGACCACATCCAAAAACATCAACCATGCTTCATTTAAATCCAACCCATACCCTTTCTAATCTCATTTAATGCAAGTAATGGATGAAAGATATCATAATCAATACTTTTGCAATAAAACCCTCCACAAAGTGTTATTTGCACAATTGCAAATAACCCCCTTCCATCGGAAAAGTCCGGCCGGGAAAGAACAAAAGAAAACCGGCCGGAACGGAATGCAAACTGGCAACTCCAGAAAACTGGTCCCGTAATAAATTACAGGAAAACCCCGATACTGTGGATACACACCCGCATCTGTATTCCGTCCGGATACAAATGCAAAGAGACAAAATCTACACTGTACTAAACTAGGATCCGGCTTAAACCAAAAGCCGGCTAGTAATATCCGTTCGATCCTGATCCGTGCAATACCGCACGTATCTGACCGATCCCTGCCATATATCTATACGGCCTCTAGTACAAACCGTCCGATCCTGATCCGTGCAATACCGCACGTATCTGATCGGACCCTGCCATATCTCCATACGGCCTCTACAGCGTTTCGCCCGAAAGCTTGAGTAACTGAAAGTGTGGTGGACTCTAAAGACTCGTCAATACTATGGCTGTGGATTTAACCACTAGCACGTCAGAGGTATAAGCCAATACGTAACGGGCCACCAGCTATTGACCAAAAGGGACGTCGATGAGCGAACTCATCCTGACACCCTACTGAGCCTGTCAGTGACAATATCCGTACAGTCCGGTCCGTTCGTCTATGAGCATCGCATGTCGGGCCTAGGGGGTTGGTAAAAGTCAGACCCCCAAAAGCGGTACAAGTCGTGTCGGAGTGTAGCCCAGAACACCCTGAGATACTACTGGAATACCTACCAGTAAATCTCCTGCCTTGGCCAAGGACTTCGTGTAATGGCTCTCCTAGACACAGCGCGACCTCACCCCCAATACCGGGAGAGACGAACCCCTGAAGATCCGCTCACTGCCTCCATGTGGCTCGGGACTGTACCCAACTAAAACCTGTTTGCACGACTCCTTTGAGCCTTGGTAGGGTAGTAATCAAAGCACAGTGGGAACTCACACGAGACAAATGACGATCCCCAGGTCGATGAACTAACCTGTACACATGTCACCTGGGAACTGCTATCTGACGTCAGGTATAAGACCAACTAGCATGTTCCCGGCGAGTCCTGTCCGGTGTACTCATAACCCAATGAGCACCTGTATACATCTTAGGTGATCCAACTGACACCAGTGGCCTGTGAGACCGGCCACCGCCCCTCGTCGGGGTCTCGACTGTATACACTAGTCTACTCTGGAGAATCGATGCCCTGTTTCGAAACTCCTACGACTAGGGACCTTTTAAGGATGTGCTTATAGACTCCAGCTCTCAATTATATGATCGCCCTCATACTGCTGGCAGTCAAGCAAGAATCCTAGGGGCTCTATCAACGTGCAATAGCGACCTGTCAGGTCACCTAAAGCAGTACACGATGATAAAGGTAAACCAGATAGCATACTATCATCTCGAGTAAGACTGTCGTACCGGGATAGGTCCTCCCTCAATCATTGAAATCACGTGCCTGTGATCCAATAATTGACTCTGAGGGCACTATCTCCAACAAAGCAACTGCGCTGACACGCTCGAGATTCTTTAAGGGACCCACATATTTGGGACTAAGCTTCCTTATCATTCCGAATCTCAATACGCCCTTCATCGGAGAAACCCTCAAGAAAACATGACCGCCTACTATAAACTCAAGTCCACGCCAACGTCAGTCTGCTCTGGGCTGCTCTCATCCTATCCTTAATCAACTGAATCTTTTCGGTCGTCTCCTGCACAATCTGCGGCCCCAAAATACTGCTCTCACTGAGCCCTATCCAACATACGGGTGATTGACATTTCTCCCCAGAATACGCCTCAAAGGGTGCCATCTGAATCTCCTCCTGAAAGTTGTTATTATAGGAGAACTCTATCATTAGTAAGTAACAATCGCAACTGCCACCAAAATCTTGAACGCAAGCTCGGAGCATGTCCTCAAGAATCTGAATGGTCCGCTCTGATTGATCGTCGGTCTACGAATAGAAAACTGCACTGATACTCAATCTGGTGCCCAAAGTCTCCTGAAGTTTTTTCCATAGTCGGCTGGTAAACTGGGTACCTCTGTCGGACACAATACAAGTCGGAACACTGTGTAGTCGCACAAACCAATCAACATATATCTGAACATACTGAACGAATCCAAAAATGGCCTTGACTGGCAGAAAGTGAACATCTTTCGTTAATCGATCTGCAATCACCCAAATTGAGTCGCACTCTCGACTGGTCCTAGGTATACCCATTATAAAATCCATAGAAATCTGTTCCCATTTCCACTTCGGAATGGGCAAAGACTGTAATTCTCCTGCTGGCCTCTGGTGCTCGGCCTTAACTTGCTGACCAGTCAAGCATCCCGAAACAAAATATGTGACATCTCTCTTTATCCCTTCACACTAGTAGACTTCTCTTAAATCATAATACATCTTGGTGGAACCCGGATGAACACTATATGCTGACTGATGCGCCTCCTCAAAATCTCGCGTCTTAGTCCCTCGGAATCTGACACACCTAGTCGAGTCCCAAATGTAGTACTCCCTGATCATCAATCACGAACTCTGAATCTCTTCCCCGTCGAACTTGCTCCATGATCTCTCATAACGATCGTTATTGGACTATGCCTCACGGATATGATCAAATAACTGTGGATGTGCACGGACACAGGAAAGTCGTCCCCCGGTCGAAGTAAACTCGAACAATACTCGGCTGTCACATAGAATCTGCCATTTTGCCGTCGACTTCCTCTGAACTGCGCTAAAAAAAGATAAGCTACCTCCGGGCCTCCGACTCAAAGAATCTACCACAACATTCACCTTGCCCGGACGTTGAAGAATCTCGCAGTCATAGTCTTTCACTAGCTCCTTCCATCAGCGCTGTCTTAAATTTAGATCTCACTGCTGAAAGATATACTTTAAGCTTCTTGTGGTCCGTAAAATTCTAGCTTGACTCGTCGTATAAGTAGTGTCTCTAAATCTTAAGTGTAAAAATCACTGTAGCCATCTATAATCATGAGTGGGATAGTTCTGCTCGTATTTCTTCAACTGCCGAGAAGCATCGCAATAACCAACAAAACCGCCTGATCCTAAAGGCAAAGATAATACTGGCGCTGAAATCAGACGAGTTTTCAACTGCTGAAATCTTTGCTCGTATACCTCGGTCCAACGAAAAGAAACTACCCTCCGGGTCAACCCGGTCAACGTTGCAGCTACATGTGAAAAATCATGTACAAATTATCAATAGTATCCGTCAAAACCAAAAATGCTGCGAACCTCCGTCACTGATACAGGTCTGGGCCAGTACTGAACGTCCTCGATCTTCTTCGGTTCCATACTTACAATCTCTCATAACTACGTGTCCTAAGAAGTCCACACTATCTAACCAGAAAACACGTGTATAATTTAGCGAATAGCTGGTGCTCCCTCAAAGTCTGCAAGGAAATCCTCAATAACTTCCCAGGATCCCCTCGGTTCCAAAAGTGTACTAAAATGTCATCAATGAACACGATAATAACTAATTAAGAAACGGCCTGAATATGAGGTTCATCTAATCCATAAATGGTGCTGGGGCATTGGTGAGATCGAAGGACGTCACCAAGAACTCATAATACCAGTAACGTGTGAGAAAAGCAGTCTTCGGAATATCATCTTCTCGAACCCACAACTGGTAGTAGCCTGACCGCAAGTCAATCTTCAAGAAATGCCCTGCACCCTAGAGCTAATCAATTAAATTGTCGATGCGAGGTAAAGGATATTTGTTCCGCACAGCAGCCCAATTTAACTAACGATAATCAATGCATAATCGTAAACTGCCGTCTTTCTTCTTGACGAACAGGACATGAGCTCCCTAAAGTGACGCACTCGGACGAACAAGCCCCTTATCCAAAAAATCTTGCAACTGATCCTTCAGTTCTTTAAGCTCCGTCGGGTCCTTCCGATATAGTGGTAGAGAAAAAGGCACCGTGCCGGGAATCAAGTCAAAACAAAACTCAATATCGCGCTCGGGCGGCAAACCAAGCAACTTGTCAGGAAAGACATCTTGAAATTCCTTCACAATCGGGACCTGATCCAACGGGACCTCTGCGGCTCCAACATCACAAACATACGCTAAGAATCCCTAACATCGTTTCCTCAAATGCTGACTAGCGCGAAGAGAAGAAATCAAACTGGGAAGGGTTGTGCTATAGTCTTCCAAAATAACAAGAACTGGCTCACCCGGAAAGCTAAATCTGATTGCCTTCTCACGGCATTCCACGGATGCATAACACATGGCTAACCAATCCATGTCCAGAAGAACTTCGAAGTCAAAAATACTGAGAAGAATCAAATTGACAGAAGAGTCCCTATCTTCGATACGAACAAAACAAACATGAAAAAAAACTTTTCGAACGACACATGACTAGCCTATGGAAGAAATCACAACAAGCTGCTGATTTAGAAAGGACTATTATCGGCTAGACTTCGATACAAATTATGTGGATACCATTTCAAACAACACCAGAAAGAAATACGCATCGGAAGAAAACACCGAAAGAATACATATCACAACGGCGTCTATCTAACCGCCTCTGAGGTGGCATACCGTTACAATTCCGCTTCGATACGTAAAACGATCGAAGTCTCAGAATTGCGTTCCTCCAAAAGTAAGGTTGCGTTCATAGCAGCGATATAAGTGTCAACAGGTTATTCACCATTAGCAAGAAATAACTGCGTGTCTAGTCCCCGCACGACCTCTTTATATGTTTCTCTTCAGTGTCCACCAGGTAAGGAGCATATCGGACCGCTGAGTAAACTTGTAACGTTTTGAAAATCGTTTAGGTGAAATTTCGGAAAATCTATAAAATAACGGGTGTTTTCTGTAAAAATCAAGATATAAATATCTATTAATATAAAATTAAATATACATATTCTAGTTATGTAATTTCTAGTATTTGGTGTTTATTGAGCCACTTGTAAAATTTCTAATTTACTACAAAAATTTCCGAAATTAATTATTTTAATATTATTTTAAGCCGTCACTAATACATTTAATTAGGGATAATTACAAATTGGAATGGGTTGATACAAATTTTGTGCACCATGACATATTAAACTAACATGTAAAATATTGTTTTTGAAATGAAACGAAATTTGTGAAGATGGTCTAGAAAATGTAAAAGGAAAAGACTAAAATTATGAAGTTAATTAATGTAATTAAGATATGAGGGTATTTCCTTCACTTGGAACTTGCTACACACACCCCCACACTCACACACACCCATTTTTCCTCCACTTTTCTGTAGAATTCAGCAGCCCTCCCTAATGTTTCCCCCCACTACTTTTGGAAAAGAAAAGAAAAGAAAACAAAGAAATGAAAAGAAAAGAATAAGAAAGAGGTATGGGCTTTGATTTTTGTGTTGACTTGACTTTATTTCCCCACCTCACTCTCTCTCCTCTCTTCCTCACCCAATCTGGCCGAGCCCCTCCTCTTGCTGCCCAAAAATTTCCCCCCAAAATCCCACTTCATTTTGGCTTCAAAAATCTCCAAAATTCCATCTAAAATCAAGCTAAAACTCAAATCCAACTCTTACCCATTTTTCCTTTACTTATACTAGTATGGCTCATGGAGCAAGAAGCAAGTTTGTGAGGCTAGATTCATGTTAGATCTCAAGAAAATTGTGGAGGTATAATCTTAACCGTGTAGTTAAATTGTTGATTATTGCTTTAATCTAAGCTAATTAGGTGTTTAATTAGGTTTTATTGCAAGTTTGGAAAATTCAAGAATATGGTTTGAATTAAAAAGTTAGGGTTTGGATTCCATTAGAGTGGTGGTCACTTGCTTAAGTTACAATGAGTAGATTAACATGTTAATACTTGCTAAAACTAATCTAGTTGCTAGTTTGCATTTTTGTTAATTTAAATTTGTAATAATTATATAAATTGCAAACTAGGTTTTTAAAATGTATATATTTTGGTGAGATAAAATAGTAGTGAATATTTGTGTGACCTAATTATGATGTTAAGTGAGCATTTTGGCCATTAGAATCGTTAAAATATTTAAATTGGTTAACCGAAATGGGAATTTGTGCTTACTAGGTTTTTGGGAAATAAAACGACTTGATTAATTTTAAGGTTTTGATGAATTAAACTTTATTTCTTATATAATTAGTGATTGTGAAAATACGATTGGGGTGTTTGGGTTTTTCTCGATGGATTGACGTTTGTACATCGACATCGAGGGCGGGTTTGGCTATTCTTGCATGCGTAGGCGATAGGTTTTGACCAATGTGTGATACGCGTGCCGATTTGGTTTTCGTATGCCGTTTCGATTTCGAATTTGGTTTTTATGCGAGACGATACGTTGTGATATGTATATAGCCCCATGTGGACTTCGAGATGACAAGCAAGCACGTGGCGACGTCGGGACCGGCGAGCGAAGATCAGGTGAGTAGATTATATTTACGGGGTGTTAGTTATATGTATGCCCTAGAGGCCATTACTGTACATATGATGTATATTGTAATGGATGCTTGGACATATATAGGGAGGACTTTCTTGCTCGACATAATAGTATGCTATCCGGTTTTACTTTATCTTAATATATACTCTCATTGTCTCTATGTTACATGTTGATAAAGCCCTTAGGATATGTACTCGACTATTGGGACTATGATGAGATCATACTAGTGGGGCCACGGTAGTCGATGAGTACATCGTATAACTGTTCCTAGTCGAGGGTGTATCGAGATAGGGCATCGATACACCGGAGCAGACTAGCGTATAAGCATCTTGACCCATATGATGGGCGATGGATGATCCTATATCCATCGGTGTTTGACATCATGGATGCTGTACGGGTGCTCAGTAGAGACTGGGTATACTGGACGGACTCGCCGAGAACTCCCAGATGGTATTATACTTCACGTCAGATGGCAGTTCTCTGGTGACACTGGTACAGGTTAGTCTTTAGACCCGAGATCGTTATAGAGTCTTGTGTGATTCCCACTGTGCTTTGATTTCCATCATACCACGTCTAAGAGGGCGTGCAAAAATGTGGCTTTTGGGTAAAGTCCCGAATCACATGGAGGCAATGAGAGATAGGAGGGGTTTTGTCTCTCCCGGTATAGGGAGTTGATGTTGCGCTGTGTTCGATTGGCTATAACTGGAAATCCCTGGCCAGGGTTGCTGAGATTTACTGGTAAGTGTTATCAGTAGTTTCTCGAACTGTTATGGACCTCATATCGACACGACTTATCAAGCTGCTGGGGTCTGACGTTTACCACCCCTAGGCGAGATATGCGACATATCAGACGAAGAGACCGGACTGTACGGGAGTGTTACTGGTTGGATTCACGGGAGAAAGTATAGGCTTGCTTGTTGATCTTCTGATCGCTCAATACCCGGGTGGCTGTTACGTTTAGCTGACCGCTTGCAGCTTGTGGGTGTTTGATATGATCATCACCTACTGCCGGCGTATTGACGATTCTTAAGAGTCCTACATAGAGGTTTCTTGACTTAGGCAAAACAGAGTAGGAGCACATATATGATATGTGCGGGACCGATAACAATACGTGTATATGATAGCGTATTAGATTCTCGCGATATGAGATATCGGCCGGGTATATGTGATATAGCCGGGTCATCGGATCAAGTGTTGATTCGATGAACTGATACAGATTATATTAGTCGGTTATTTGTGAAATAGGCAGATTATCGGATCAAGTGTTGATTCGATAATTTAATGTATAATTATATATTTGATATATTAAATTACATTAACTAATATAAGCTCACTAAAATATTCTTTTTCTCACTCGGGTAATACATTGATATATATGCGATATATGTTAAATGTATTATTTTATTTTGTTACAATAAATATTGTATATGTGATATATAATATTGTAACATGTTAGGGTTATTAATGCAACATGTTTAGTGGAGATCAAACATGGTTAGGGTTTGATTTGGGTTAATCTTTTCTAGAACCTTCTAGAAGGTTTTGTTTTGTTTTGTGCAAAGATATTTGTGTTGATATTTTGCATAGATATTTGTTTAACTCAACCAAACCTTTTAACCATGGTTCAATCTCTACAAGGGTTAGTTCTTCTAACTTATACCATGGTTGCATTTCTATCCTCACACTTGAGTTATTCATTATTCATCACAAAAGAGTTCGCTTCTTCTTTCTTCTTCCTTCTTGCTTGAAAAGTTTTCTAGCTTTTTGAGAGGTGATAAAAATGAATGAGATTAAGAAAACAAATGAGAGCTAAATTCCTACTTCATCATCCTGATCTATTCTTGCCAATTAGATTAGGGTGTTCACTTCATTTAGTGAGTGAGAGCTTGTGTTATAGAAACTTCAAGGTAGATCATCTTTGTTATCGAAGATCGGAAGCAAGCTTGCATCTTTCTCTTCGTGGAGCCTCTCTAGAGTCTGGGTACTCGATGATCGCAGCGAAGGGACTTTAACACGGAGCTTTAGATGTGAAGGACCAGACTACAAAGGTTGTAATCCCAAACTTGTAGGGTTCCTAGGCACTCTCAAGAGGTCTCACAAGGCATCAACCATGCCAATTTCAAATTTTAGGGGTGCCGAGAAACCCTAGACTACGGATCGTTGGCTAGATATATAGGCGAAAACTAGAACTAGTAAACTACTTTACTAAGAGTAAACGGAAATACAACCTTTGTAGATCCGGTTCTCCACCTCCATGGCTCCGCGATGATGTCTCCTCGCTGTACAAATCGGATCTTGGGCTCTAGCGTCGGCTTCATCGGAGAAAAAGCGGGCTAGGTCATCGACGACGATGCCGAAGATGATCTATGTCGAGGCATCACAAGATCAAGCTCCACCTTCACCAAGCCATGAAAACTTGTGAAGGAAACACCCTATACTACTTGGCAAGAGGTAGAGGATGAAGAAATAGGAAGTGGGTAGACTTTAGAATTGGATTTCTCACTCATTTCATCAATCCACCATTGATGAAGTCAAGCTTCTTCATATAAAGAAGAAGAAGAGGAAGATGAATATGTTATGATAAATTATTTACAAAATAGAAAATAAATGAATACTTATCATAATCCAACCATGGTCAAGTGTAGAGAATGAACTAGGGTTTAGTGGAATGGTTAGGGTTAAGCATTGTTAGTTATATGTATGCCCTAAAGGCCATTACTGTACATATGATGTATATTGTAGTGGATGCTAGGACGTATATAGGGAGGACTTTCTTGCTCGACATGATAGTATGCTATCTGGTTGCTCTTTACCTTAACCTGTATACTGATTGTCTCTCTGTTACATGTTGGTAAAGCCCTTAGGATGTGTACTTGACTACCTGGACTATGATGCAGATCATACTAGTGGGGACAGATAGTCTATAAGTACATCCTTCAATGTCCCTAGTCGTGGGTGTATCGAGACGGGGCATCGATATACCAGAGTAGACTAGCGTATACCTTCTCGACCCATGCAGATGGGCGATGGATGATCCCATATCCATTGGTGTTTGACATCAGAGATGATATACGGGTGCTCAGTGGAGACTGGGTACACTGGACGGACTCGCCGAGAACTCCCAGATGGTATTATACCTTACGTCAGATGGCAGTTCTCTGGTGACACTGGTACAGAGTAGTCTGTTGACCCGAGATCGTCATAGAGTCTTGTGTGGTTCCCACTGTGCTTTGATTTCCACCTTACCACGTCCAAGAGGGCATGCAAAATGGTGGTTTTTGGGTACAGTCCCGAATCACATGGAGGCAATGAGCGATATGAGGGGATTCGTCTCTCCCGGTATTGGGGGTTGATGTTGCGCTGTGTTCGATTGGTTATAACAGGAAATCCCTGGCCAGGGTTGCTGAGATTTACTGGTAAGTGTTACCAGCAGTTTCTCGAATTGTTATAGACCTCATATCGACACGACTTATCGAGCTATTAGGGTCTGACGTTTACCACCCCTAGGCAAGATATGCGACATATCAGACGACGAGACCGGACTGTACGGTAGTGTTACTGGTTGGATTCACTGGAGTGTGAGCGGGCTTGCTCGTCGATCTTCTGATGGCTCAATACCCGGGTGGCCGTTACGTTTAGTAGACCGCTTGCGGCTTGTGGGTGTTTGATATGATCATCACCTGCTGCCGGCGTATTGACGAGTCTTTAGAGTCCTACACAGAGGTTTCCTGGCTCAAGCAAAACGAAATAGGAGCGCATATGAGATATGTGCGGGACCGAGAATAATGCGTGTATGTGATACCGTATTTTATTCTCGCGAACAATGTGTCGAATGGTTGTATGCGATATAACCTAGTTATCGAATCGAAGATTGATTCGATAAGCCGATACATTGGATATTAGTCGATTATATGTGATATGACCGGATCGTTAAATCAAGTGTTGATTTAATGATTTAATGTATAATTATATATTTGATATATTACTTTGCATTAACTAGTATCGGTTCACTTTAAATGGATTTTCTCACTTGATGTTCACAAGTTGTATATGTGATATACTTTTGTGCACTTGATTGTATCATGTTTGATGATACATGTTAACTTGGTTAAGTGTAAAGATTAAACCATGCTTAAGTTAATGATTAGGGTTTTGCTTTTCTTTATTATTTATTTATTTATTTATTTTGGAAAGAAAATGGGAAAATGGTTGCTAGTTTTGTTTTTTCTTTGAAGCTTCATGAAGCTTTGACTAAAGTGACCATTTTGTCTCATGCTTAACCCTAACCTTTCACTTAAACCTTAGTTAGTTCTCTACACTTGACCATGGTTCATGATTATGATAAGAATGATTTTATTATTCTTATAACTTATGATAATATTAGCTTCTTCTTCTTCATCTTCTTTCATGAAGAAAGCTTCACTTCATCAATGGTGACTTGATGAAATGAGTGAGAAATCCAATTCTAAAGTGAACCCACTTCCTATTTCTTCATCCTCTACCTCTTGCTAAGTAGTATAGGGTGTTTCTTCATAAGTTTCATGACTTGGTGAAGTGGGAGCTTGATCTTGTGATGCCTCGACGTAGATCATCTTCGGCACGAAGTCGACGACCTTGCCCGCCCATTTCTCCGATGAAGCCGACGCTAGAGCCCGGGTTTCCATTTGGACAGCGAGGAGACTTCATTGCGGAGCTATGGAGGTGGAGGACCGGATCTACAAAGGTTGTATTTCCGTTCTCTTAGTAAAATAGTTTACTAGTTCTAGTTTCGCCTATATTTCTAGTTAAGGATCCGTGTTCGGGTTTCTCGGCACCGTAATTTATAGAAATTGGCATGGTTGATACCTTGTAAGACCTCACTTGTGTGCCTAGGAACACTACAGTTGTATCAGAGCCTAGCTAGAGCCTTAGGCGAAGTCCAGACGATGTTTGAAACCCGATCGAACCGAAAACTCAACCCGGAAAATGCTCTCTGTACTTTTTCTAAAATCGTGGTTTTTTCCAAATTAAAAATATGCAGAAAAACCAGCAGGGATATCTAAGAGTTACGGTGAATTTTGATGACCTAATTCCATCATTACGCCGCGGATCCGCGGCGCGATCATGGCTCGTGCGGCGGATCCGCGGCCGTGTTGTCGTATTGTTCATCGAAATTTGCACCATAATCAATAATAGTCAGTGCTGGTTTTCCTAGGAATATTTTAATATTTATTCCAGAGTTTTAATTTTCTGGGTTGTTTTAGGGATTCGGTGTTTCGATCGGAGTATCAGATTTTGTCTATGTGCCTTTCCGGATAAATTTTAGAATATGTTAAAAAGTTCGACCGGATATAAATACCCAATTTTTCCCCTGTCGGGAAATTTCCAAGAGTTGGATTTTTCCGTAGTTTAACGACGTTCTAAGTAGTGCAAGTAACGCGATGGTCCCACTAGAAGACAACAAACCTTAACTCGATTATGTGACCGTCTTGAACTGCCCTTTGAACCTTAGGGTTTGGGGCAGTACGGCGTGCCACATGTGAGGCGTTGGCTTGACCCTTCTACGGCTGGACCGTTGGTACTGAGGCACGAATTGAATGTTGTTAGACTTGTTTCATGTGTTGATCTGTATCGGGAAAACTTGGGTGTTCGATTGTTCGATCGGAAAGTTTAACATTTTCTATTTATCCGGAATGTGATACAACAATTGGAATTCACAATAAGTTATGAGATAACTGAATGAATGTTATAAACATAGCAGTTTAGTCTCACTTGATCGGTTGCCACGGAATTTTGATGTGATCAAAAGTCCGTCGCAATCACGTAGCGTACGCGGATACTCGCCGGGTAAACTTAATAGACAGCCTCACTCTATAGCCCCGACCAAGTGACTGTAGGAGAACCCCGTCGCCGAAAGCATCCGTTCGGGTGCTCACGGCAGCGGTGTTCCGCCTTGGTACACTTCGTCGACGGTATCGGGGGTGTAGCCGCCTACTGAAGTTAGCGACGAGCATTCGATCAAATTGTCGGGAATCCTGTTGAATTGCCCGACTAGGTATTGAAAAGAGTTTTCGATAATGAGACTAAAATGCGGGGTTTATAATTGTTAGGCATGTGATGTCTAAGTAATTCATTGGTTTAGGCATGCGATGTCTAAAGAGGTTGCGGATTCCAACTGTTGTAGTTTTACGCTTTCTTTTCTGTGACCGTAAGTGTAATATGTGATATCGCCGGTTTCGTTGCTATATGTCAACGACAATTGGGATGCGCATATTTACTTACGTTGATGACATGTGATGTTATGTGTTGCTGGATATGTTATATTGGATCGTCGTGTTTGAATAGCCGGGGGTTTTTATGTGAGATGAGTGTTTTTCATTTTCATTCATGTAAAAACTTGTATGTAATATTCTTTTATTGGGGCACTTCCAGGTTGCGGAAGATGTCACCTTTTGTATATTATTTACTTTTCCGCACTAGGATAGACCCAAGGAGGGGAGCACAAGTAACCGGGTTCTGGGGTCCAGTGGGAGACCAACTCGAGGAGTCGAGTCCGGGTCTCCTAACTCTAGAATTGGTAGGGTTGCTTGCCGCTCTCGTAGGGGTCTAGGGGTGTGGGTTTGGCTATTCATCACGACCGTGGAATCCGTGTTTTATACTGGCTCGTATTGAAAACACGGACGTCCTGGTATATCCAATATTTCATATGATACTTCTGCTGCGATATCTGTGATGTCATCATGTGATATGTTCTGTGATGGATACAGCATATATTATATATGATATATTATATAGACATTACTTATGTTTTACACCCGCGCTAGCCCTGCCCTGCTCTGCCGTTAGTTACCTAACCTAACGGTGCACGAGGGGACGTCGAGGCGAATGCGGATGGCATAAGTGTACGTCGTATTTATCTGTGATGCTTAGGTACTTAAATGATGGGACTTAATTAATGTGATTAATGAAATAAAAAGAAACCTAAGATGTTGTAGAATCGAATTTCAAAATAAAACAGGTAGCTACAGTTCTTGCTTTGCACAGCGGTATATGTGATATATCCTGCACCTTATTCGATGAGGAAAGGACCGAGATCCCTTCACCGGGAGAGACTCCTTTAGCAATAACTGGCAGATGCTACATACTCGGTTTGTCTTTTGATTGCTTTTAAGTGTTTTGCTTTGCACAGTGATATATATGATATATCCCGCACCTCATTCGACGAGGAAAGGACCGATGATCCCTTCACCGGGAGTGACTCCTTTAGCAAAACTAGAAAAGCCTAAAAAACACTCCATTTCAAAATTCATTCGATCCTACAACGATATCAAGTTCATTACGCAATAGGTTTTCAGAAAAACCTGTC
Source organism: Agapanthus africanus (assembly GCA_030015575.1). Lineage (NCBI taxonomy): Eukaryota > Viridiplantae > Streptophyta > Magnoliopsida > Asparagales > Amaryllidaceae > Agapanthus > Agapanthus africanus. The sequence goes on from CM057337.1 coordinate 407,370,962, forward strand.
GTAGCCCTCCGTCATTTCAGATATGTACTGGTTAGTATTCGTGCTGCGTTTGTTGACCTCTGTCAAGGCGTAGTGTGCGGTAGCTGATTAGTGCTTATCTGTATAAGCATATGATGTGATTGATTTAGGGTAGTCGTGCGACCTTGTTGACCTTTGTCAAGGGTCGTGCGGGTGGGTTTACTTCAATCAGGAAATGACGGGTTGAACTTGACTAGCAGCCTATGGTTTGTTAACCTCTGTCAAGGTCATAGGACGCTAGGGGCAAAATATTATCGGGAATTTCAAGTGTTGAAATTTGCAATGAGATTGCATACCTTCTATGTGATAGTTGGATCCCGATACCCGCTGCGAGTAAGAGTTTGTTAGTGTATATGCCCTAGAGGCCATTACTGTATCATACTGGTTTGTATATTACTTAATGGATGCTTGGGATATTCACCTTGTATATACAATCTTGCTCAAAATAGTAGTATGCTACTTGGTTTGTTTCTACTTCAATGTGTACATGTGTTTATTTTTGTATATCGCCTATACACATTAGTAGAGCCCTTAGGATCTTTGCTTGATTACCAGCGATGTGATGGCCGTCACACTAGCGGGGCTGGGTAATCTATAAGCACATCCTTATGCAGGTCCCTGGTCGCAGGACTATCGAGACAGGGCATCGATACTCCGGAGTAGACCAGCGCATGCGCTTCTCATCCCAGTGTGGGAGACGGTCTGTCCCACAGCCGTCAGTACGTCGTACTTGAGATAGTATGCGGGTGCTCGTTAGGTTACGGGTACACTGGACAGGACTCGTCGGGAACTGACTAGTTGGTATTATACCTATCGTCAGTTATCAGTTCCCAGGTGACATGAGTACAGCTTAGTCCGCTGACTTGACACTGTCACTTCGCCTCGGGTGTGTTCCCACTGTACTTTGATCACTACCCTACCACGGCTCAAAGGAGTCGTGCAAACAGGCGGTGGTTGGGTGCAGTCCCGAAGCACTTGGAGGCAGTGACGGTTAGACAGGATTCGTCTCTCCCGGTATTGGGGGTTGACATCGCGCTGTGTCTAGGAGAGCCATTACACGAGTAGTCCCTGGCCAGGGCAAACGAGATATACTGGTAGGTTTCCAGTGTTATCTCAGGGTGTATTGGGCTTCACTCCGGCACGACTTGTACCGCTATTGGGGGACTGACGTTTACCGCCCCCTAGGCCCGCCATGCGATGTATCAGACGAACAGACCGGACTGTATGGAGAATGTCACACTCAGGCTCAGTAGGAGTTCAGATGGGTTTCGCCTCGTCGGTCTTCTTGTCGGCATTACCTGGGGACCGTTACGCACAGCTAGTGCCGCTTGCGGTCTGTGGTTAAACCCACTGCCAGCGTAGTGTCGAGTCTTTAGAGTCCCACACAGAAAACTTTTCGCCTTTAGGCAAAAGAGTAGAGGTCGCATGGTATTGCGACAGGTCGCATGGTTTTGCGACAGGGTTCGGTCACATCCGTGCACTTGTGCACGTACAGTGTCCGGACAGTTTACACTAGCGGGCTTTGGTTTAAGCCAGATCCTAGTGTACCTTATGGGATTGGATTTATCCAGTTTGCATTCGTGTTCCTCGGAACGCGGATGCGGGTGTGTATGCACAGTTGACAGGGAGGCAGAGGCAGCGGATTCTCATTAGGGTTGTTGACAGTTGACCGTTGACTTTTTGACTTTATGCTCAACCCTAATGAGAATATGATTTGTGATTAACTATTATATTAATTAAGTATTATGGTGATATGGTTGTTGACTTGTTGACTTTTGTTGACTTGTTGACTTTGGTGACTTGTTGACTTTTGTTGACTTGTTGACCGGTTGACTAGGCTTGACTAGTTGACCATCATGATGACCATGGTTATCATTTCATGCCAAAGACTTTTTTCTTGCTTGCTTTTTGAGTAAAATGAGTGCATGATATGATAACCTTATGGTTGCTTCTAACCATTACCAAAAGACTTTTTTGATATGATGAGTTATGATCACTTTGGATTATGAGAGGGTGAAAGGAAAAGAGAGCCTCATTCTTTCTTGCTCATTCTCTCTCTTGTTCTTGAGCTCTCCCCTTGCTCTCACCCTCAACCTCTTGCTCCCTCTCTTGATCTATGGTTCTCTTGTCTCATGAGTTGAGAATCAAGAACCATAGATAAAATCCCATTCTATTTCCTCTCTACTCATTCTAGTTCACTAGGTTTAGCAAACCAAGTGAACTAGTTTCTTCAAAGACCGAAGAAGGAGCTAAAGGTTGGAGCTTTCAAGTGGATCTATCTTCGGCGTACGGAGACGACGAGAAGGAGCCATCGGACCACCATCGGAGCTTGAAGAGAAGGAGTTCAAGTTTAGGTATAACCATCTTCATCCGAGTAGCTAAATATCTTTAGCTTAGTTTGCTAGTTTTAGTTTAGACAACGATCCCGACCATAGTTTAGTCCATGTTGCCTCTTGCGATAAAAATTCGTTTTTTATACCGTTTCCGCCTCCCCGTAAGAACCGGGGGTCGCAACGTGGACTTACAGTGGTATCAGAGCCTAACTAAACTTAAACTAGCTTGGTAGTGAAGTGTAACGAAGTTCGGAACCGAAAAAAATCACAAAACCGGATAATCACAAAAACTGAGTTTCTGTTGAAATTTTTTCTGCTCAAAATGAAAAACTTTATACTCCTAAATTCGGCTCAGGGTTTTGTGTGAACACCCAAGAAAAACGATACAGTGATTCGCCTAAAGTGCCGCGCTTCCGCCGCGTGATCCTTCTTAGACGCCGCGGAACCGCCGCGACTTGGTGTCTTCTCTGCATCGTTTTTCGTGCAGTGTGTTTGTGTGTTGGTTTTGGGATTTTTAAAATATATTATATGTGCCCAGATTTTCCAGAAAAGAAATTTCCTTTTGGGGTCCTATAATTCCGTATTTTTTCCGAACTTCACTGCACTTTGACTATGATGGTTATATCTGTGATGCTTGCATGTATTGAACGTCGGCTAATCGCTATAAGTCGATTAGTCGGGGTTATACATGATCTGTAATGTGCTGGAATGTGTATATGAATGTGTTGGACTGTCGCGGGTGAATAGCCGGGGTGGATGTGAGATGAGCTTTTGTTTTTCTTTCATTCATTGTAAATGTAAATTGATGTAATAATATTATTTGTTTGACCGCACAACCGGGTCGGGGTTGTAGCCGTCATTGTATAATTCTTTTTACTGTTTTTGCTCCTAGGATAGACCCATGGAGGGGTGCACAAACTACCGAGTACTTGGCGGGTAGTTTGCCGCACCCGTAGGGGTCTTGGGTGGGGTATTTGGCTATTCACCGCGACCGTGTTATCCGCTTTTCGTTTCAGGCTCGAAAGGATTGCGGATTGCTAGTATATCCAATGCATTCATCTGTGATCTGTAATGTCTATCATTGCTTATTATTTAGGCGTTGCTTATGTTTTACAGACGCGCTAGCCCAGCCCCCGCTCTGTCGTTAGTTAAGTAACCTAACGGGTAATGACGGGGCCCAGTGGCGAATGCGAATGGCATAAGCGTACGTCATATTTTGGTTGTTTTCTGTAATGGTAGGGTTAAATGATGGGACGCATTAAAAGAACTAATGCAAGAATATCACGCATTAAAAGAACTAATGCAAGATAATAAACCAAGTTAAAGTCGTTGGAACACTTTCGAAAAACCACTCGGTTCTTTTCAAAACAAACTTTTAAAATACGGAGTTTGAGCCACTCCATTTAAAAGCTATCTCGTTCCATCGACCATATCAAGTTCACTACGTTCACGGTTTTGCCAAAACCATCCGTAGCCCTCCGTCGTTTCACATGAATAGTCAATAGTATTCAAGCTGTGTATGTTGGCCAAAGTCAAGGCACAGTGATTGGTAGCTATTGGGTGTTCATGTGTAGCATAGATAGATGCGTTGGTTTGGGACAGTCGTACTGCCATTTTGGCCAAAGTCAAGGGTAGGTACGGATGGATCCAAATTAACCTGGATAATGACGGGTAGAACTTGACATGTGACTTATGATATTTTGGCCAAAGTCAAGGTCATAAGAGCATGGGGCAAAAATCCACATCGGGAGTTTCATAAGTACTGAAACTTGCTAGATTTGCATACCATTTGGAGTGTGATGATTCTGGTAGGATTCCTTCAGTTTCGTCACGCAATGATATTTGGATCCCGATCCTACTGTGAGTATATGCTACTCCTCGGGAAATTTCTCACTTAACGATCAATGCTATAAACCTAGTAGGTGCCTAGAAAGGTGTTAGCGGGGCTACGCCCCCAGGGAAAAGAGGTTCTCTAATTAAGGAACTTCGCGAAAGCGTTGGAAAACCTCCCTCGAAGTACCGACACCGGCCTGGCTGAACGGTTAAGCAAGTATTGTACGGTGGGATTGATCCTGACTAATTCTTCCTTTATGGTTTGAGGAGGGATTCGAGAAACAGTGGGAGCCATCCTGTTTAAACAAACTGACAGGGCCAAACTACAAAGATTGGCTCAGGAATGTCAAGATAGCAATCACTTATGACAAGCTGGGGTATCTTCTTACCACCAAAGCTCCCCCTGTCCCTGGTCCAACTTCCAGCGTCGCGGATAAGGAAATCCGCAAGACTTGGGAGATTGATAGCGCGAAGGCCAAGTGCCTCCTGCTTGCCTCGATGGACAACGAACATCAGAGGAGGCATGAGAATATGGACATGGAGTCCATATTGCTCCATACAAAAGAACTGTATGGAGAGCAATCACGTATCGCAAGATACGAAGCGTCGAAAAAGTTATTTTCGACAAGAATGGCCGTCGGATCATCAGTAGCCGAGCACGTGCTAAAGATGATCGGCTTCATTGAGGAGCTCGCTGACCTAGGGATCACATTGGAGAGTGAGCTATATACGGATATAGTTCTCCAGTCCCTTCCTTCCACTTATGCCCAGTTTATACTGAACTTCAACCTACAAGAAAAAGAGGTTGAACTATCAGAGCTCCTCAACATGCTGAGGAGCGCAGAGGGCACCCTACAGAAAAGTAGGGATACATCCACTTTGTTTGTAGGAGGATCATCTTCTTCTAGGTCCAAGGCGAAAGCCAAGGGAAAGAAGAAGAAAGCCCCCGCCAAACCAAGGGGCGGTGTTAGTAAAGTGGATACGAAGGGAAAAGGTAAAGCAACAAAGATAGCGGGGAAGCTTGTGGATAAGGAAGAATGCTTCTATTGTCATAAGAAAGGACACTGGAAGAATGATTGCAGGGCCTGGAAGGCCAGAACACAGGAATTGAAGCAGGTTGCAGCTTCAGCTTCAGGTGTGTATGTTATTGAAAACTGTCTTTCAATAAACTCTACTTCCTGGGTATTGGATACCGGATCAGGATCTCATATCTGTAATTCTTTGCAGGCGTTGAGAAACCGTAGTGTTTTGAAAGCAGGTGACATGACCCTCAGAGTTGCAAACGGAGCTAGCATGGATGCTAAAGCCGTGGGGGACTATCACCTGGGAATGTCAGATGGACATGTTTTGGTTTTGCGTAATTGCTTTTTTGTACCCAACGCAACTTGTAATATCATTTCTGTATCTTTAGTTTCTAAAGAAGGTTATGAATTTGCGTTTGTAAGTAATGTTGTAAACATTCACCTTAATCAAGTTTTGATTGGGTCAGGTACATTGAGTAATGGTATATACGTGTTAAACCAACCACAGATTTTCAACGTCCAGAATACACACAAAAGAAAGTCTCCAGAAATAAATCAGACTTTCTTATGGCATTGTAGATTGGGTCACATCAATGAGAGAAGGTTGACTAAGTTACATACAGAAGGATATTTGAATGCGTTCGAATATCAATCGTATGCCACTTGTCAATCTTGTCTCAAAGGAAAGATGACAAAGACTCCGTTTACTGGACAAGGAGTAAGAGCGAGCGAGCTCTTGGGACTCGTACACAGTGACGTGTGCGGTCCAATGTCTACACATGCCCGAAGCGGACATTCTTACTTCATTACTTTTACGGATGACTTCTCAAGGTACGGTTATGTCTTCTTAATGAAACATAAGTCCGAGGCCTTTGGAAAATTCCAGGAGTATAAGAATGAAGTAGAGAAACAGACCGGCAAAAGTATTAAGATTCTAAGATCGGATCGAGGTGGAGAATACTTAAGTGCCGAGTTCCTGGACTATTTAAAAGAGAACGGAATTCTCTCTCAGCTTACTCCTCCATACACCCCGCAACATAACGGTGTATCGGAGAGACGGAACCGCACCCTATTGGATATGGTGCGGTCCATGATGAGTAACGCTGAGTTACCGCGATCATTCTGGGGGTATGCGCTAGAATCAGCCGCATACCTTTTGAACCGAGTTCCCACTAAGACTGTGCCTACCACGCCATTTGAGATGTGGTGTGGGAAGAGACCCCATCTTAATCACATTAAGATATGGGGAAGTCCAGCTTTTGTCAAAAAGCAGCATACGGACAAGCTCGAGGCACGCTCAGTACTGTGCAAGTTTGTGGGATATCCAAAGAATTCCAAGGGATATTTCTTCTACTGTGAAGAGGAACAAAAAGTTCTTGTTTCTCGACATGCCCACTTTCTAGAACACCAGTTCATAGAAAAAGAAATAAGTGGGAGCGCAGTAGAACTGGAAGAAATTCCAGAACCACAGACTGTTACTGAAAGCTTGATGGAACCAGAGGGTTCAACAGAACAGGACATTCCTACGCCGCTCCGCAGGAGTAGTAGGCAGTCTCATCCGCCCGAGAGATACTACGGTTTTCTCATAGACGGGGATAGAGAGGATTGCATCATAGATTATGATGAGCCTACTAGCTTCCAGCAGGCCGTTCAGAGCGTTGACTCAGTGAAATGGCTGGATGCAATGCGGACCGAAATGGAGTCCATGTACACCAACAAGGTATGGACGTTGGACATTGCTCCAGACGGGGTAAAACCCGTAGGATGCAAGTGGATCTTCAAAAGGAAGATTGGTGTAGATGGACAGGTTGAGACCTATAAAGCTAGGCTGGTAGCAAAGGGTTTTCGTCAAAGACCTGGCTTGGACTACGACGAAACCTTTTCTCCAGTAGCCATGCTGAAATCCATTCGGATCCTTCTTGCCATTGCTGCCTTCCACGATTATGAGATCTGGCAAATGGACGTAAAGACAGCTTTTCTAAATGGAAATTTAGAGGAGTGTGTCTATATGGACCAGCCAGAGGGTTTCATTCAGAGTGGGAGCAGCGGAAAGGTATGCAAGTTGCTTAAGTCCATCTATGGACTAAAGCAGGCATCGCGGAGTTGGAACATCTGCTTTGATGAGACGGTCAAAGAATTTGGCTTTATCAAAAATCCAGATGAACCATGCATCTATAGTAGATTTGTAGCGAGAACTGTAGTATTCCTCGTTTTATACGTGGATGACATTCTCTTAATAGGAAATGACATTCCTATGCTACAATCTGTCAAGGGGTTCTTGTCACACAGGTTCTCCATGAAAGACCTGGGTGATGCCTCATACATTCTGGGTATCCGGATCTACCGTGACAGATCCAAGAGGATATTAGGACTTTCACAGTCCAGGTACATCGACACCATACTGAAGAGATTCAGTATGGAAGATTCCAAGCGCGGTAACCTACCGGCTTGTCACGGGATCACCCTCTCTAAAGAGATGTCTCCCAAGACTGATTTGGAGAGGGATCGCATGTCTATTATACCCTACGCTTCTGCGGTAGGCTCTATAATGTATGCGATGTTGTGTACCAGGCCGGATGTAGCTTATGCACTGAGTGTGGTAAGCCGGTATCAGTCTAACCCTGGGGAGAAACACTGGATAGCGGTAAAGAACATTCTCAAGTACCTGAGAAGGACTAAGGAGATGTTCTTGGTGTATGGCGGAAAAGACCTCCAGATCGAGGCCTTCGCTGACTCCAGCTTCCAGAGTGACAAGGATGATTCCAAGTCCATGTCGGGTTTTGTCTTTACCCTCAATGGAGGGGCGGTGTGTTGGAAGAGTTCCAAACAGGAAACCGTTGCAGACTCGACGATGGAAGCGGAATACATCGCTGCATCTGATGCCGCAAAAGAAGCTGTCTGGATAAGGAAGTTCTTGAAAGAACTTCAGGTGGTTCCGTCCATTGTTGATCCAATACCTCTGTATTGCGACAACAACGGGGCTATAGCTTTAGCGAAGGAACCCAGGTCCCATCAGAGATCCAGGCACATCTTAAGGCGGTATCACTTGATCAGGGAGATCGTAGATCGCCAGGAGATCGAGGTTCGGAGAGTCGCTTCAGAAGATAACACTGCTGATCCATTCACCAAGGCCCTGCCCCAGACTCAGTTCGAGCGGCTGATCGAGATGATAGGTCTTCGATACGCCAGTACATGGCCTTAGTGCAAGTGGGAGATTGTTAGTGTATATGCCCTAGAGGCCATTACTGTATCATACTGGTTTGTATATTACTTAATGGATGCTTGGGATATTCACCTTGTATATACAATCTTGCTCAAAATAGTAGTATGCTACTTGGTTTGTTTCTACTTCAATGTGTACATGTGTTTATTTTTGTATATCGCCTATACACATTAGTAGAGCCCTTAGGATCTTTGCTTGATTACCAGCGATGTGATGGCCGTCACACTAGTGGGGCTGGGTAATCTATAAGCACATCCTTATGCAGGTCCCTGGTCGCAGGACTATCGAGACAGGGCATCGATACTCCGGAGTAGACCAGCGCATGCGCTTCTCATCCCAGTGTGGGAGACGGTCTGTCCCACAGCCGTCAGTACGTCGTACTTGAGATAGTATGCGGGTGCTCGTTAGGTTACGGGTACACTGGACAGGACTCGTCGGGAACTGACTAGTTGGTATTATACCTATCGTCAGTTATCAGTTCCCAGGTGACATGAGTACAGCTTAGTCCGCTGACTTGACACTGTCACTTCGCCTCGGGTGTGTTCCCACTGTACTTTGATCACTACCCTACCACGGCTCAAAGGAGTCGTGCAAACAGGCGGTGGTTGGGTGCAGTCCCGAAGCACTTGGAGGCAGTGACGGTTAGACAGGATTCGTCTCTCCCGGTATTGGGGGTTGACATCGCGCTGTGTCTAGGAGAGCCATTACACGAGTAGTCCCTGGCCAGGGCAAACGAGATATACTGGTAGGTTTCCAGTGTTATCTCAGGGTGTATTGGGCTTCACTCCGGCACGACTTGTACCGCTATTGGGGGACTGACGTTTACCGCCCCCTAGGCCCGCCATGCGATGTATCAGACGAACAGACCGGACTGTATGGAGAATGTCACACTCAGGCTCAGTAGGAGTTCAGATGGGTTTCGCCTCGTCGGTCTTCTTGTCGGCATTACCTGGGGACCGTTACGCACAGCTAGTGCCGCTTGCGGTCTGTGGTTAAACCCACTGCCAGCGTAGTGTCGAGTCTTTAGAGTCCCACACAGAAAGCTTTTCGCCTTTAGGCAAAAGAGTAGAGGTCGCATGGTATTGCGACAGGTCGCATGGTTTTGCGACAGGGTTCGGTCACATCCGTGCACTTGTGCACGTACAGTGTCCGGACAGTTTACACTAGCGGGCTTTGGTTTAAGCCAGATCCTAGTGTACCTTATGGGATTGGATTTATCCAGTTTGCATTCGTGTTCCTCGGAACGCGGATGCGGGTGTGTATGCACAGTTGACAGGGAGGCAGAGGCAGCGGATTCTCATTAGGGTTGTTGACAGTTAACCGTTGACTTTTTGACTTTATGCTCAACCCTAATGAGAATATGATTTGTGATTAACTATTATATTAATTAAGTATTATGGTGATATGGTTGTTGACTTGTTGACTTTTGTTGACTTGTTGACTTTGGTGACTTGTTGACTTTTGTTGACTTGTTGACCGGTTGACTAGGCTTGACTAGTTGACCATCATGATGACCATGGTTATCATTTCATGCCAAAGACTTTTTTCTTGCTTGCTTTTTGAGTAAAATGAGTGCATGATATGATAACCTTATGGTTGCTTCTAACCATTACCAAAAGACTTTTTTGATATGATGAGTTATGATCACTTTGGATTATGAGAGGGTGAAAGGAAAAGAGAGCCTCATTCTTTCTTGCTCATTCTCTCTCTTGTTCTTGAGCTCTCCCCTTGCTCTCACCCTCAACCTCTTGCTCCCTCTCTTGATCTATGGTTCTCTTGTCTCATGAGTTGAGAATCAAGAACCATAGATAAAATCCCATTCTATTTCCTCTCTACTCATTCTAGTTCACTAGGTTTAGCAAACCAAGTGAACTAGTTTCTTCAAAGACCGAAGAAGGAGCTAAAGGTTGGAGCTTTCAAGTGGATCTATCTTCGGCGTACGGAGACGACGAGAAGGAGCCATCGGACCACCATCGGAGCTTGAAGAGAAGGAGTTCAAGTTTAGGTATAACCATCTTCATCCGAGTAGCTAAATATCTTTAGCTTAGTTTGCTAGTTTTAGTTTAGACAACGATCCCGACCATAGTTTAGTCCATGTTGCCTCTTGCGATAAAAATTCGTTTTTTATACCGTTTCCGCCTCCCCGTAAGAACCGGGGGTCGCAACGTGGACTTACAGAGTTACTCCTGGGAGAGTTTTACACATTGCAATTAGCCAATCAAGTAGGTGTCTAGAAAGGTGTCAACGAGGTTACGCCTCTGGGAAAACGAGGTTTACATTAATTAGGTTCGTGCGAAAGCACGGGGGACCTCCCTCAAAGTACCGACACTGGCCTGGCTGAAAGATTGGCGAACTTGTAGTGTGTAATTAATCCCGGCTAGTCTTTCCTTTTAGGGTTTGAAGGAAGATTTGATAAAAAGCAGTGGGAGCCATCCTGATTAGATAAAATAATAACCAATCTATTCTTGCAAGAGCGCACGCTGAGTGTTTTCTTCTCTCTCTCTCTCCAGGTAGCGCCCATATCACGCCTTAATCAAGATAATAATACGGATTATTGACCGAACCCGCTTGTTATACTGAGCTGGGGAACGTTGGTCCCACTCCAACTTATAAATGTTATAAGACAGAGCAGGAAATTGGGGAATACCAGATTTCCCGTGCCGCCCAAACGAAGAAAGTGCATATGATGCATCATCTTCGGGTGTGTTCATTACAAAGAACTGTTTCTCAGTATCCTTTACGTCCTGGGTATTGAGCGATCAGAAGATCGACGAGCAATCCCGCTCACTCTCCTGTGAATTCAACCAGTAACACTTACCGTACAGTCCGGTCTGATCGTCTGATATGTCGCATATCTCGCCTAGGGGTGGTAAACGTCAGACCCCAATAGCTCGATAAGTCGTGTCGATATGAGGTCTATAACAGTTCGAGAAACTACTGGTAACACTTACCAGTAAATCTCAGCAACCCTGGCCAGGGATTTCCGGTTATAGCCAATCGAACAAAGCGCAACATCAACTCCCTATACCGGGAGAGACGAATCCCCTCCTATCGCTCATTGCCTCCATGTGATTCGGGATTGTACCCAAAATCCACCGTTTTGCATGCCCTCTTGGACGTGGTAAGGTGGAAATCAAAGCACAGTGGGAACCACACAAGACTCTATGACGATCCCGGGTCAACAGACTACTCTGTACCAGTGTCACCAGAGAACTGCCATCTGACGTAAGGTATAATACCATCTGGGAGTTCTCGGCGAGTCCGTCCAGTGTACCCAGTCTCCACTGAGCACCCGTATATCATCTCTGATGTCAGACACCAATGGATATGGGATCATCCATCGCCCATCTGTATGGGTCGAGAAGGTATACGCTAGTCTACTCTGGTATATCGATGCCCCGTCTCGATACACCCACGACTAGGGACTTTGAAGGATGTACTTATGGACTACCATGTCCCCACTAGTATGATCCGCATCGTAGTCCAGGTAGTCAAGTATACATCCTAAGGGCTTTACCAACATGTAAGAGAGAGATAATCAGTGTACACGTTAAGGTAAAGATCAACCAGATAGCATACTATCATGTCGAGCAAGAAAGTCCTCCCTATATATGTCCCAGCATCCACTACAATATACATCCAATGTACAGTAATGGCCTCTAGGACATACATATAACTAACAATCTCCCACTTGCACTAGGGCCATCTGATAGCAGTGGTTGTAGTATCTCATACTCAACCATCCCATAAAAATCTCTCTCTGGGAACAGGCCTTTGTGAGTGGATCCGCTGTGTTTGTCCTCTGAGTCTACTCTCCAAAACTCGATCACCCTGGAGATCAACCATCTCCATGATCAGGTGACACTGCCTTAGAATATGTCTGGATCACTGATGGGACCGGCGTTCCTCGGCATAAGCCACAACTCTATTGTCTCACAATGGTAGGAACGTAGTTCATCTCATGAACCAATATACACCCAAACAGCCTCTTTGGTAGCATCATTAGTAGCGATGTATCCTGCCTTTATCGTCTAGTATGCCACGGTATCTAGCTTGGAACTCTTCCAACATACTGTCCCTTTACTGAGGGTAAAGATAATGCCTGCGACTGACATTCAGTCGTCTTTATCACCCTGGAACCTTTCCAGTGATTCTCCCCAGGATCGGTTGATACCGTCTCACTACAACTAGTGAGAATCCTAACATCCATTTAGATCTATCTCATAGATCCAAAACCCAGGATTTAGAAGGTATCATTTTGATCCTTTAGTGAATCATTGTGATAAACGGAGATTGACCGAGCGTAGCATAGGAAACTTCTTTCTTATCAAGAGTATGTCATCCACGTACTCTACGAGGATCATCACCATACTCCCTACTACCTTTTTGTATATACAAGGTTCATCTACCATTTTGATGATGTCAAACTCTTTGACTAACACATCAAAACAGATGTTCCAACTCCGCGATACCTGCTTTATCCTATAAAGTATCTTGTACACGTTTCCGCTGCTCCCACTGTCTACGAAGCCCTCTGGCTGTGTACTTATAGACGCTCTCTTCTAAAACATCATTTAGAAAAGCTGTCATGACACCCAACCACCAGATATCGTAGTCATGGTATGTAGCCGTGGCAAGTAGGATCTGGATGGACTTAAGCATAGTCACTTGAAAAGGTTTCATCATTATCCACGCCTGGTCGATGACGAAAAGCTTTAACAAGTCAAGATTTGAAAGTCTCAACTTTTCCATCTACACCAAGTAATCTTCTCAAGATATACTTGCTCCTGATGGGGATTTAACCCTTCAGATATAGCAACCAAAGTCCATACTTTGTCGGTGTACATGGATTCCCTCTCAGATCGCTAAGCATCCAGCCATTCTTACAGAGTCCCACTCCTGATGGCCAGCTCGAAACTAGTTGGTTCATCATCTCATGATGCAATCCTCGCTCCCACTGTCATAGAGTAACCGAAGTATCTCTCAGGTGGGTGAGGAACCTTACTAGATCGGCGGAGAGGCTGAGGTTCGTTGGTAACTATTGAATCCTTTGGTTCTTTCAAATCATCAGCCGTAGTTTGTATAGCTGGAACATTTCCAGTTCTACATTACAGACCTTGCCTCGAGCTTGTCCGGATTTTGCTTTTAGACATAGTCCGGACAACCCCAAATCTTAACCAACTTAAGAGATGGGCTCTTCCCTTACCATATCTCATATGGAGTGGTAGGCTGTGATCTGATTCGAACCCTATTCAATAGGTATGCAGCTTCTCAAGCGCATAACTCCCAAAAAGGAAACAGGTAACTCAGTATTACTCATCATAGAGCACACCTTATCACATAGGGTGTGATTGCTCCGCCCCGATATACCATCGTGCTATGGTGTATACGGAGGAGTAATGCTGAGAGAGAATCCCATTCTCCTTTAGAATAGTCCAGGAATTTCGTGCTCAAGTATTCTCCTCCTTGATCTCTTCAAAGGACATAATACTTATACCTGTATTGGTTCTCTACTTCTAACTTATATTCTGTGAATATCTCAAAAGGTTCTGACTTGTGTTTCAACAGGAACATAGGTCTGAATCTCGAAAGATCATCAGAGAATGTAATGAAGTACAAAGAACCGGTCTTGGCATTTGTAGACAGGGGACCTTCATACATCAACATGTATCATCCCAAGAGTTCACTAACTCTTTCTCTGTTTCCAGTAAACGGAGCTATGGTCATCTTATCTCTGTGACATGACTGGCAAGTTTCACAAGATGTAAATTCAAACTGATTTAAATATGCATCTAAAATGTAACTTCAGCCAGTCGGATCGCATTGATATGACCTAGTCTACAATGCCTCAAGAAGGATTCGTTCATTTCTGAACTCTTCCTCTTGTGTGTGTTCCATATACTAAGAACTGTAGTTTGATTTAGAACATCAATGCTTTTAGATAACGTGCCTGAACCGATCATCTTTTGATATAGGAAATGTTCAAAACATAATCCAACAATACAAAATTTTATCATTTCTTTACTTATAAAGAGACTGATATGATTTTGTATATCAGGTTCGGTATCTAATAACATTCGTTCAGAATCAATGTATTTGGAATACAGGGTGACAGTGACCAACAGACTTGGCTGCAACACTTGCCCCGTTTTCTGCCTCATGAAACTTATCACCCGTTCTCAGTTCTCTACCTTTCTGTAGCCCTATGTAACAGATTACATATCTGGGATCCTGATCTGGTATCACATACCCAGGACGTAGAGGATACAGAGAAACAGTTCTTTGTAATGAACACACCCGAAGATGATGCATCAGCATGCACTCTCTTCGTTTGGGCGGCACGGGAAATCTGGTATTCCCCAATTTCCTGCGCTGTCTTATAACAATTATAAGTTGGAGCGGGACCAACGTTCCCCAGCTCAGTATAACAAGCGGGTTCGGTCAATATTCCGTATTATTATCTTGATTAAGGCGTGATATGGTCGCTACCTGGAGAGAGAGAGAAGAAAACACTCAGCGTGCGCTCTTGCAAGAATAGATTGGTTATTATTTTATCTAATCAGGATGGCTCCCACTGCTTTTTATCAAATCTTCCTTCAAACCCTAAAAGGAAAGACTAGCCTGGATTAATTACACACTACAAGTTCGCCAATCTTTCAGCCAGGCCAGTGTCGGTACTTTGAGGGAGGCCCCCCGTGCTTTCGCATGAACCTAATTAATGTAAACCTCGTTTTCTAAGAGGCGTAACCCCTTTGATACCTTTCTAGACACCTACTTGATCGGCTAATTGTAATGTGTAAAACTCTCCCAGGAGTAACTCTTACTCGCAGTGGGTATCGGGATCCAACTATCTCATAGAAGGTATGCAATCTCATTGCAAATTTCAACACTTGAAATTCCCGATAATTTTGCCCCTAAGCTCCTATGACCTTGACAAAGGCCAACAAACCATAGGATGCTAGTCAAGTTCAACCCGTCATTTCCTGATTGAATCAAACCCACCCGCACGGCCCTTGACAAAGGCCAACAAGGTCGCACGACTACCCTAATCCAATCTGCATCATATGCATAAGCAGATAAGCACCAGTCAGCTACCGCACACTACGCCTTGACAAAGGCCAACAAACGTAGCACGAATACTAACTACTACTTATCTGAAATGACGGAGGGCTACGACAGGTTTTTCTGAAAACCTATTGCGTAATGAACTTGATATCGTTGTAGGATCGAATGAATTTTGAAATGGAGTGTTTTTTGAGGCTTTTCTAGTTTTGCTAAAGGAGTCACTCCCGGTGAAGGGATCGTCGGTCCTTTCCTCATTGAATAAGGTGCGGGATATATCATATATATCACTGTGCAAAGCAAAACTGTTAAAAGCAATCAGAAGACAAACCGAGTGTGTAGCATCTGCCAGTTATTGCTAAAGGAGTCACTCCCGGTGAAGGGATCTCGGTCCTTTCCTCATCGAATAAGGTGCAGGATATATCACATATACCGCTGTGCAAAGCAAGAACTGTAGCTACCTGTTTTTATTTTGAAATTCGATTCTACAACATCTTAGGTTTCTTTTATTTCATTAATCACATTAATGAAGTCCCATCATTTAATTACATAAACATCACAGATAAATACGATGTACGCTTATGCCATCCGTATTCGCCTCGATGTCCCCTCATGCACCGTTAGGTTAGGTAACTAACGGCAGAGCGGGGCAGGGCTAGCGCGGGTGTAAAACATAAGTAACATCTATATAATATATCATATATACTATATACAGTATCTATCACAGAACAACACATGATCACATCACAGATATCGCAGCACAAGAATCATATGAAATATTGGATAAACTAGGACGTCCGTGTTTTCAATACGAGCCAGTATAAAACACGGATTCCACGGTCGTGATGAATAGCCAAACCCACACCCCTAGACCCCTACGAGAGCGGCAAGCAACCCTACCAATTCTAGAGTTAGGAGACCCGGACTCGACTCCTCGAGTTGGTCTCCCACTGGACTCCAGAACCCGGTTACTTATGCTCCCCTCCTTGGGTCTATCCTAGTACGGAAAAGTAAATAATATACAAAAGGTGACATCTTCCGCAACCTGGAAGTGCCCCAATAAAAGAATATTACATACAAGTTTTTACATGAATGAAAATGAAAAACACTCATCTCACATAAAAACCCCCCGGCTATTCAAACAAGACGATCCAATATAACATATCCAGCAACACATAACATCACATGTCATCAACGTAAGTGAATATGCGCATCCCAATTGTCGTTGAAATATAGCAACGAAACCGGCGATATCCCATATTACACTTACGGTCACAGAAAAGAAAGTGTAAAACTACAACAGTTGGAATCCGCAATCCGCACAGACATCGCATGCCTAATCAAATGAATACCTTAGACATCACATGCGTAACAATTATAAACCCCGCATTTTAGTCTCAAAATCGAAAACACTTTTCAATATCAAGTCGGGCAATTCAACAAGATTCCCGACATCCTGATCGAATGCTCGTCGCAAACTTCAGTAGACGGCAGCACCCCCGATACCGTCGACGAAGTGCACCAAGGCGGAACACCGCTACCGGGAGCACCCAAACGGATGCTTTCGGCGACGGGGTTTTCCTACAGTCACTTGGTCGGGGCTATGGAGTGAGGCTGTCTATTAAGTTTACCCAGCGAGTATCCGCGTACGCTACGTGATTGCGACGGACTTTTGATCACATCAAAATTCCGTGGCAACCGATCAAGTGAGACTAAACCGCTAGATTTATAACATTCATTCAGTTATCTCATAACTACTTGTGGATTCCAAGTATTGTATCACATTCCGGATAAATAGAAAATGTTAAACTTTTCGATCGAACATTCAAACACCCAAGTTTTCCCGATACAGATCAACACATGAAACAAGTCTAAAAACATTCAGTTCGTGCCTCAGTACCAACGGTCCAGCCGTAGAAGGGTCAAGCCAACGCCTCACATGTGGCACTGTAAGTCCGTGTTGCCCATCCCGGTGCTTACGGGAGGCGGAAAACATAATAAAAAACGGATTTTTAATGACTTAGGCAACATGGACTTTGCTTGTGAGGATCTTTGCTAAACGAAAACTAGCTAAAGTAAACTAACAACTAACTAAGTTGTAGAAAGGTTATACCTTTGGTCTTTAGTCCTTCTCTCCTTGCTCGTCGGAATGGTAGAAAGGCCTCACCTTGCTTGTCTTCTTCCGTCAAAGAAAGATCCACTTGAAAGCCACCACCTTTAGCTTCAACTCCAAGCTAGGAGTAACTAGAGTGCAAGAAATGCTAAGACTAGAACCCTAGAAGAGAGTAGAGAGGATCAAGTGAAGGTTTTTCTCAAGCTTTTTGTTTCTCAACACATGAGAGGGAGAGAGCTTGAGGGAGAGGATGAACAAGAGAGAGAAATGATATGAGAGAATGAATTATTTGTGAGCCTTTCTCACTAATATGTGTGTATAATTTTTAATTGAATAATTAGCTAGATAATTATCATGGTAAATCATGACATGACCATTATCATTTCAAATTGCAAAGATCAAAAAGCATCTTCCAAAAGAAATTATGATGGTCAAAGTGTCAACCTTGGTCAACAAGTCAAAGAAGTCAAAAGGTCAACAACCACAACCATGGATAATTATTAAACTAATTACTAATTAACAATAACACACACATAAATATTAGGGTTAATAAAATGACAACAACCATTAACCCTAATCAAGGTCCTCTCCCTCAATCTCAAGCAACTGTGCATACGCACCCGCATTCGTGATCCGAGGAACACGAACACAATGAGAAAAACCAATCTCTAATCATATACTAGGATCCGGCTTAAACCAAAGCCCGCTAGTATAAACTGTCCGGACAGCAAACGTGCACAAGTGCGCGGATGCGAACGAACCCTGTCGCAAAACCATGCGACCTCTACTCATTTTGCCTAAAGGCGAATAGCTCTCTGTGTGGGACTCTAAAGACTCGACACTACGCTGGCAGTGGGTTTAACCACAGACCGCAAGCGGCACTAGCTGTACGTAACGGTCCCCAGGTAGATGTCGATAAGAAGACTGACGAGGTGAACCCCATCTGCACTCCTACTGAGCCTGTATGTGACAGTCTCCGTACAGTCCGGTCTGTTCGTCTGATACATCGCATGGCGGGCCTAGGGGGGCGGTGAACGTCTGTCCCCTAATAGCGGTACAAGTCGTGTCGGAGTGTAGCCCAGAACACCCTGAGATAACACTGGAAACCTACCAGTATATCTCGCTTGCCCTGGCCAGGGACTACTCGTGTAATGGCTCTCCTGGACACAGCGCGATGTCAACCCCCAATACCGGGAGAGACGAATCCTGTCTAACCGTCACTGCCTCCAAGTGCTTCGGGACTGCACCCAAAAACTACCTGTTTGCACAGCTCCTTTGAGCCGTGGTAGGGTAGTAATCAAAGTGCAGTGGGAACACACTCGAGGCGAAGTGACAGTGTCAAGTCAGCGGACTAAGCTGTACTCATGTCACCTGGGAACTGATAACTGACGATAGGTATATTACCAACCAACAGTTCCCGACGAGTCCTGTCCAGTGTACTCGTAACCTAACGAGCACCCGCATACTATCCCAAGTACGACGTACTAACGGCTGTGGGACAGACCGTCTCCCACACTGGGATGAGAAGCGCATACGCTAGTCTACTCCGGAGTATCGATGCCCTGTCTCGATAGTCCAACGACCAGGGACCTGTATAAGGATGTGCTTATAGATTACCCAGCTCCCACGAGTGCGAGCGCCATCACAACGCTGGTAATCAAGCAAAGATCCTAAGGGCTCTACTAATATGTATACCAGCAATATGCTAAAAGAAACACATGCACATATTAAAGCAGAGACAAACCAAGTAGCATACTACCATTTCGAGCAAGATTGTATATACAACTGTGAATATCCCAAGCTTCCATTAAGTAATATACAAACTAGTATGATACAGTAATGGCCTATAGGGCATATACACTAACAATCTCCCACTTGCACTAAGGCCATGTACTGGCGTATCGAAGACCTATCATCTCGATCAGCCGCTCGAACTGAGTCTGGGGTAGGGCCTTTGTGAGTGGATCTGCAGTGTTATCCTCTGATGCAACTCTCCGGACCTCGATCTCCTGGCGATCCACGATCTCCCTGATCAGGTGATACCGCCTTAAGATGTGTCTGGATTTCTGATGGGACCTGGGTTCCTTCGCTAAAGCTATAGCCCCGTTGTTGTCGCAATACAGAGGTATTGGGTCAACAATGGACGGAACCACCTGAAGTTCTTTCAAGAACTTCCTCATCCAGACAGCTTCTTTTGCGGCATCAGATGCAGCGATGTATTCCGCTTCCATAGTCGAGTCAGCAACGGTTTCCTGTTTGGAGCTCTTCCAACACACCGCCCCTCCATTGAGGGTAAAGACAAAACCCGACATGGACTTGGAATCATCCTTGTCACTCTGGAAGCTGGAGTCAGCAAAGGCCTCAACCTGCAGGTCTTTTCCGCCATACACCAAGAACATCTCCTTAGTCCTTCTCAGGTACTTGAGAATGTTCTTTACTGCTATCCAATGTTTCTCCCCAGGGTTTGACTGATACCTGCTTACCACACTCAGTGCATAAGCCACATCCGGTCTGGTACACAACATCGCATACATTATAGAGCCTACCGCAGAAGCGTAGGGTATAATAGACATGCGATCCCTCTCCAAATCAGTCTTGGGAGACATCTCTTTGGAGAGGGTGATCCCGTGACAAGCCGGTAGATTACCGCGCTTGGAATCTTCCATACTGAATCTCTTCAGTATGGTGTCGATGTACCTGGACTGCGAGAGTCCTAATATCCTCTTGAATCTGTCACGGTAGATCCGGATACCCAGAATGTAGGAGGCATCACCCAGGTCTTTCATGGAGAACCTGTGTGACAAGAACCCCTTGACAGATTGTAGCATAGGAATGTCATTTCCTATTAAGAGAATGTCATCCACGTATAAAACGAGGAATACTACAGTTCTCGCTACAAATCTACAATAGATGCATGGTTCATCTGGATTTTTGATAAAGCCAAATTCTTTGACCGTCTCATCAAAACAGATGTTCCAACTCCGCGATGCCTGCTTGAGTCCATAAATGGACTTGAGCAACTTGCACACCTTTCCGCTGCTCCCACCCTGAATGAAACCCTCTGGCTGGTCCATATAGACACACTCCTCTAAATGACCATTTAGAAAAGCTGTCTTTACGTCCATCTGCCAAATCTCATAATCGTGGAAAGCAGCGATGGCAAGAAGGATCCGAATGGATTTCAGCATAGCTACTGGAGAAAAGGTTTCGTCATAGTCCAAACCAGGTCGCTGACGAAAACCCTTTGCTACCAGTCTAGCTTTATAGGTCTCAACCTGTCCATCTACACCAATCTTCCTTTTGAAGATCCACTTGCATCCTACGGGTTTTACCCCGTCTGGAGCAATGTCCAACGTCCATACTTTGTTGGTGTACATGGACTCCATCTCGGTCCGCATTGCATCCAGCCATTTTACCGAGTCGACGCTCTGAATGGCTTGCTGGAAGCTAGTAGGCTCATCACAATCTAGGATGCAGTCTTCTCTATCCCCGTCAATGAGAAAACCGTAGTATCTCTCGGGCGGATGAGACTGCCTACTACTCCTGCGGAGTGGCATAGGAATGTCCTGTTCTTTTGAACCTTCTGGTTCCACTAAACTTTCAGTAATAGTTTGTGGTTCTGGAATTTCTTCCAGTTCTATTGCGCTCCCACTTATTTCTTTTTCTATGAACTGATGTTCTAGAAAGTGGGCATGGCGAGAAACAAGGACTTTTTGTTCCTCTTCGTAATAGAAGTAATATCCCTTGGAGTTCTTTGGATATCCCACAAACTTGCACTGTACTGAGCGTGCCTCGAGCTTGTCCGTATGCTGCTTTTTTACAAAAGCTGGACATCCCCATGTCTTAATGTGATTAAGATAGGGTTTCTTCCCACTCCATAACTCATATGGTGTGGTAGGCACAGTCTTAGTGGGAACACGGTTCAAAAGATATGCAGCTGTTTCTAGCGCATACCCCCAGAACGATCGCGGTAACTCAGCGTTACTCATCATGGACCGTACCATATCCAATAGGGTTCGGTTCCGTCTCTCCGATACACCGTTATGTTGCGGAGTGTATGGAGGAGTAAGCTGAGAGAGAATTCCATTCTCTTTTAAATAGTTCAGGAATTCGGCACTTAAGTATTCTCCTCCTCGATCCGATCTTAGGATCTTGATACTTTTGCCTGTTTGTTTTTCTACTTCATTCTTATATTCCTGGAATTTTTCAAAAGCCTCGGATTTATGTTTCATTAAGAAGACATAACCGTACCTTGAAAAATCATCCGTAAAGGTAATGAAGTAAGAATAACCGCTTCGCGCATGTGTAGACATTGGACCGCACACGTCGCTGTGTACGAGTCCCAAGAGCTCGCTCGCTCTTTCTCCGTGTCCAGAAAACGGAGCCTTTGTCATCTTTCCTTTGAGACAGGATTGACAAGTTGCATACGATTGATATTCGAACGAATCTAAGTATCCTTCAGTATGTAACTTAGTCAATCTTCTCTCATTGATGTGACCCAGTCTACAATGCCATAAGAAAGTTTTATTAATTTCTGGAGACTTTCTTTTGTGTGTATTCTGGATATTGAAAACCTGTGGTTGGTTTAAAACGTATATACCGTTGTTCAATGTACCTGACCCAATCAACACTTGATTAAGGTGAATGTTCACTACATTACTTACAAATGCAAATTCATAACCTTCTTTAGATAATAAAGATACAGAAATGATATTACAGGTTGCATTTGGTACATAATAACAACTACGCAAAACCAAAAAGTGTCCATCTGATAATCCCAGGTGATAGTCCCCCACGGCCTCAGCATCCATGCTAGCACCGTTCGCAACTCTGAGGGTCATGTCACCTGCCTTCAAAACTCTACGCTTTCTCAACGCCTGCAAAGAATTACAGATATGAGATCCTGATCCGGTATCCAATACCCAGGAATTAGAGTTTATTGATAGACAATTTTCAATAACATACACACCTGAAGCTGAAGCTGCAACTCGCTTCAAATCCTGTGTTCTGGCTTTCCAAGCCTTGCAATCTTGTTTCCAGTGACCACTTTTGTGACAATAGAAGCATTCTTCCTTCCCCACCAGCTTCCCCGCTACCTTTGTTGCTTTACCCTTTCCCTTTGTATCCATTTTACCGACACCGCCTCTTGGTTTGGCGGGGGCTTTCTTCTTCTTGCCCTTGGCTTTCGCCCTGGACCTAGAAGAGGAAGATCCTCCTACAAACAAAGTGGATGTCTCCCTACCCTTCTGTAGGGTGCCTTCAGCAGTCCTCAACATGTTCAGAAGTTCGGCAAGTTCAACCTCCTTTCCTTGCATGTTGAAGTTAAGAATGAACTGGGCGTAAGTGGAAGGAAGGGACTGGAGAATCAAATCGGTATAAAGTTCATTCTCCAACGTGGTCCCAAGGTCCGCGAGCTCCTCTATGTAGCCGATCATCTTAAGCACGTGGTCCGCTATCGATGATCCGACGGCCAACCTTGCCGAAAAGAGCTTCTTCGACACTTCGTATCTTGCGATACGAGACTGCTCTCCATACAGTTCTTTTGTATGGAGAAATATGGACTCTAGGTCCATATTCTCGTGCCTCCTCTGATGGTCGTTGTCCATCGAGGCTAGTACGAGGCATCTGGCCCTCGCGCAATCTATCTCCCATGTCTTACGGATTTCAACATCCGCGACGCTGGAGGTGGGACCTGGGACAGGGGGAGCTTTGGTGGTAAGTATATACCCCAGCTTGTCATAAGTGATAGCCATCTTGACATTCCTGAGCCAATCTTTGTAGTTTGGCCCTGTCAATATGTTTTTATCTAATAGTAACTTAAGTCCGGTCATCTTGAATGGTCGCTGCAATTAGGAGAGAGAAAAGAAACACTTTAGCATGATGCTCTTGCAAGTTTAGAGTGGTTTTTAGTTTGTCTAAACTGGATGGCTCCCACTGTCTCTCGAATCCCTTCTCAAACCGTAAAGAAAAGGATTAGCCGGGATCATTCTCACCGTACAATACTTGCTTAACCGTTCAGCCAGGCCAGTGTCGGTACTTCGAGGGAGGTTTTCCAACGCTTTCGCGAAGTTCCTTAATTAAGTAACCTCTTTTCCCTGTGGGCGTAGCCCCGCTAACACCTTTCTAGGCACCTACTAGGTTTATAGCATTGATCGTTAAGTGAGAGTTTTCCCGAGGAGTAGCATATACTCACAGTAGGATCGGGATCCAAATATCATCGCGTGATAAAACCGAAGGAATCCTACCAGAATCATCACACTCCAAATGGTATGCAAATCTAGCAAGTTTCAGTACTTATGAAACTCCCGATGTGGATTTTTGCCCCATGCTCTTATGACCTTGACTTTGGCCAAAATATCATAAGTCACATGTCAAGTTCTACCCGTCATTCTCCTGGTTAATTTGGACCCACCCGTACCTACCCTTGACTTTGGCCAAAATGGCAGCACGACTGTCCCAAATCAACGCATCTATCTATGCTGCACATGAATACCCAAACGCTACCAATCACTATGCCTTGACTTTGGCCAAAATACATAGCTTGAATACTTTTGACCATTCATGTGGAATGACGGAGGGCTACGAATGGTTTTGGCGAAACCGTGAACGTAGTGAACTTGATATAATCGATGGAACGAGATAGCTTTTAAAAGGAGTGGTTCAAGCTCCGCGTTTAAAAGTTTAGTTTTGAAAAGAACCGAGTGGTTTTCAAAGTGTTCCAATCGACTTTACTTGGTTTATTTCTTGCATTAGTTTTTTTAATGCGTCCCATCATTTAATCCTACCATTGCAGAAAACAACCAAAATATGACGTACGCTTATGCCATTCGCATTCGCCACGGGGCCCCGTCATCACCCGTTAGGTTACTTAACTAACGACAGAGCGGGGGCTGGGCTAGCGCGGCTGTAAAACATAAGCAACGCCTAAATAGTTATTATATATAAATATATAGCAATGATAGACATTACAGATCACAGATGAATACATTGGATATACTAGGAATCCGCAATGCGTTCGAGCCTGCAACTCAAAGCGGATTACACGGTCGCGGTGAATAGCCAAAACCCCACCCAAGACCCCTACGGGTGCGGCAAACTACCCGCCAAGCACCCGAAGCAAAGCAACCTTCCTCACCACCGTGAGTAGGCCACTCGGCGCTTCGAGATACCCGGTAGTTTGTGCACCCCCTCCATGGGTCTATCCTAGGAGCAAAAACAGTAAAAAGAATTATACAATGACGGCTACAACCCCGACCCGGTTGTGCGGCCATACAAAGAATATTATTACATCAATTTACATGTTACAAATGAATGAAAGAAAAACAACGCTCATCTCACATCCACCCCGGCCATTCACCCGCGACAATCCAATCCATTCATATCCACAAACCAATAACAATCACAGATCATGTATAACCCCGACTAATCGTCTTATAGCGATTAGCCGACGTTCAATACATGCAAGCATTACAGATATAACCGATGTAG
The DNA here is from genome assembly GCA_030015575.1 of Agapanthus africanus. Taxonomy (NCBI): domain Eukaryota; kingdom Viridiplantae; phylum Streptophyta; class Magnoliopsida; order Asparagales; family Amaryllidaceae; genus Agapanthus; species Agapanthus africanus. Next base: position 407,396,054 of record CM057337.1, read on the forward strand.
TTAAAGTGTACTGAAGTTCCGAAAAATACGGATTTATAGGCCCCCAAAAGTAAATTTTAGTTCTGGAAAATCTGGGCACAAATAATATATCCTAAAAATCCTAAAACCAACCCAGAAACATACTGCACCAAAAACGATACAGAGAGGGGACAAGATGGCCGCGCTTCTGCGGCAAGAGCTTCCTTATGCCGCGGAAGCGCGGTCCTCTAGACTCCTCTCTGGTTCGTCTTTGGTGGTGTTTCACACAAAACCCTGAGATAATTTTTGAAGTATAACGTTTTTCATTTTGACCAGAAAAAAAAATAACAGAAACTAGGGTTTTTCGAGTTTGGTTTTTCGATTTTCCGGTTTCGAAACTTCGTTACACTTAACTACTTAGCTAGTTTAGGTTTAGTTAGGCTCTGATACCACTGTAAGTCCGTGTTGCCCATCCCGGTGCTTACGGGAGGCGGAAAACATAATAAAAAACGGATTTTTAATGACTTAGGCAACATGGACTTTGCTTGTGAGGATCTTTGCTAAACGAAAACTAGCTAAAGTAAACTAACAACTAACTAAGTTGTAGAAAGGTTATACCTTTGGTCTTTAGTCCTTCTCTCCTTGCTCGTCGGAATGGTAGAAAGGCCTCACCTTGCTTGTCTTCTTCCGTCAAAGAAAGATCCACTTGAAAGCCACCACCTTTAGCTTCAACTCCAAGCTAGGAGTAACTAGAGTGCAAGAAATGCTAAGACTAGAACCCTAGAAGAGAGTAGAGAGGATCAAGTGAAGGTTTTTCTCAAGCTTTTTGTTTCTCAACACATGAGAGGGAGAGAGCTTGAGGGAGAGGATGAACAAGAGAGAGAAATGATATGAGAGAATGAATTATTTGTGAGCCTTTCTCACTAATATGTGTGTATAATTTTTAATTGAATAATTAGCTAGATAATTATCATGGTAAATCATGACATGACCATTATCATTTCAAATTGCAAAGATCAAAAAGCATCTTCCAAAAGAAATTATGATGGTCAAAGTGTCAACCTTGGTCAACAAGTCAAAGAAGTCAAAAGGTCAACAACCACAGCCATGGATAATTATTAAACTAATTACTAATTAACAATAACACACACATAAATATTAGGGTTAATAAAATGACAACAACCATTAACCCTAATCAAGGTCCTCTCCCTCAATCTCAAGCAACTGTGCATACGCACCCGCATTCGTGATCCGAGGAACACGAACACAATGAGAAAAACCAATCTCTAATCATATACTAGGATCCGGCTTAAACCAAAGCCCGCTAGTATAAACTGTCCGGACAGCAAACGTGCACAAGTGCGCGGATGCGAACGAACCCTGTCGCAAAACCATGCGACCTCTACTCATTTTGCCTAAAGGCGAATAGCTCTCTGTGTGGGACTCTAAAGACTCGACACTACGCTGGCAGTGGGTTTAACCACAGACCGCAAGCGGCACTAGCTGTACGTAACGGTCCCCAGGTAGATGTCGATAAGAAGACTGACGAGGTGAACCCCATCTGCACTCCTACTGAGCCTGTATGTGACAGTCTCCGTACAGTCCGGTCTGTTCGTCTGATACATCGCATGGCGGGCCTAGGGGGGCGGTGAACGTCAGTCCCCTAATAGCGGTACAAGTCGTGTCGGAGTGTAGCCCAGAACACCCTGAGATAACATTGGAAACCTACCAGTATATCTCGCTTGCCCTGGCCAGGGACTACTCGTGTAATGGCTCTCCTGGACACAGCGCGATGTCAACCCCCAATACCGGGAGAGACGAATCCTGTCTAACCGTCACTGCCTCCAAGTGCTTCGGGACTGCACCCAAAAACTACCTGTTTGCACAGCTCCTTTGAGCCGTGGTAGGGTAGTAATCAAAGTGCAGTGGGAACACACTCGAGGCGAAGTGACAGTGTCAAGTCAGCGGACTAAGCTGTACTCATGTCACCTGGGAACTGATAACTGACGATAGGTATATTACCAACCAACAGTTCCCGACGAGTCCTGTCCAGTGTACTCGTAACCTAACGAGCACCCGCATACTATCCCAAGTACGACGTACTAACGGCTGTGGGATAGACCGTCTCCCACACTGGGATGAGAAGCGCATACGCTAGTCTACTCCGGAGTATCGATGCCCTGTCTCGATAGTCCAACGACCAGGGACCTGTATAAGGATGTGCTTATAGATTACCCAGCTCCCATGAGTGCGAGCGCCATCACAACGCTGGTAATCAAGCAAAGATCCTAAGGGCTCTACTAATATGTATACCAGCAATATGCTAAAAGAAACACATGCACATATTAAAGCAGAGACAAACCAAGTAGCATACTACCATTTCGAGCAAGATTGTATATACAACTGTGAATATCCCAAGCTTCCATTAAGTAATATACAAACTAGTATGATACAGTAATGGCCTCTAGGGCATATACACTAACAGGCACGCCGTACTGCCCCAAACCCGAAGGTTCAAAGGGCAGTTCAAGACGGTCACATAATCGAGTTAAGGTTTGTTGTCTTCTAGAGGGACCATCGCGTTACTTGCACTACTTAGAACGTCTTTAAACCACGGAAAAATCCAACACTTGGAAATTTTCCGGCAGGGGAAAGATTGGGTATTTATATCCGGTCGAACTTTTTAACATATTCTAAAATATCTGGAAAGCCACATAGACAAAATCTGATAATCCGATCGAACAATCGAATCCCCAAAACAACCCCAGAAAATTCAACTCTTGAATAAATATTAAAAATACCCATAAAACTCAGCACTGTTAAATAGGAGTTACTGTGCAAAAATGGTTGACTGAAGAGACAAAATGAGCGCGGAACCGCCGCAATAGGCGGCTAATGCCGCGGATCCTCCGCTCTTTAGACAGATCATTAGGTAATTTTTGCACCGTAATTCTTAGAATTACCTGCTGAATTTTTTAAGCATTTTTAATTTGGAAAAAACCACTTTTTCAGAAAAAGTCCAGAGAGGGTTAAAAGTTAGGGTTTCGGGGTTCGATCGGGTTTCTAACATCGTCTACGCATCGCCTAAGGCTCTAGCTAGGCTCTGATACCACTATAGGGTTCCTAGGCACTCTCAAGAGGTCTCACAAGGCATCAACCATGCCAATTTCAAATTTTAGGGGTGCCGAGAAACCCTAGACTACGGATCGTTGGCTAGATATATAGGCGAAAACTAGAACTAGTAAACTACTTTACTAAGTGTAAACGGAAATACAACCTTTGTAGATCCGGTTCTCTACCTCCATGGCTCCGCGATGATGTCTCCTCGCTGTATAAATCGGATCTTGGGCTCTAGCGTCGGCTTCATCGGAGAAAAAGCGGGCTAGGTCATCGACGACGATGCCGAAGATGATCTACGTCGAGGCATCACAAGATCAAGCTCCACCTTCACCAAGCCATGAAAACTTATGAAGGAAACACCCTATACTACTTGGCAAGAGGTAGAGGATGAAGAAATAGGAAGTGGGTAGACTTTAGAATTGGATTTCTCACTCATTTCATCAATCCACCATTGATGAAGTCAAGCTTCTTCATGTAAAGAAGAAGAAGAGGAAGATGAATATGTTATGATAAGTTATTTACAAAATAGAAAATAAATGAATACTTATCATAATCCAACCATGGTCAAGTGTAGAGAATGAACTAGGGTTTAGTGGAATGGTTAGGGTTAAGCATGAAACAAATATGGTCACTTAGTTGAAGCTTCATGAAGCTTCAACTAGCATCCAAAGAAAGCCACCATTCATTTATTTTGCAAAATAAATAAACAAAATAAATAAATGATAAAGAAAAAGAAAACCCTAACCATTACACAACCATGGTTTAAACTTTACACAAACTCAAGTTAGCTTGTATCATCAAACAAGATACAAACTTGTGTACAAAAGTATATCACATATACAATGTGCACAATCCAAGTGAGAAAATCCATTTAAAGTGAACCAATACTAGTTAATGCAAAGTAATATATCAAATATATAATTATGCATTAAATCATTAAATCAACACTTGATTTAACGATCCGGTCATATCGCATATAACCGACCAGTATTCAATGTATCGTTTTATCGAATCAATCCTTGATTCGATAACTAGGTTATATCGCATATAACCATTCGACACATTCATCGCGAGAATAGAATACGGTATCACATACACGCATTATTCTCGGTCCCGCACATATCTCATATGCGCTCCTATTTCGTTTCGCTTGAGCCAGGAAACCTCTGTGTAGGACTCTCAAGACTCGTCAATACGCCGGCAGCAGGTGATGATCATATCAAACACCCACAAGCCGCAAGCGGTCTGCTAAACGTAACGGCCACCCGGGTATTGAGCGATCAGAAGATCGACGAGCAAGCCCGCTCACACTCCTGTGAATCCAACTAGTAACATTTACCGTACAGTCCGGTCTGATCGTCTGATATGTCGCATATCTCGCCTAGGGGTGGTAAACGTCAGACCCCAATAGCTCGATAAGTCGTGTCGATATGAAGTCTATAACAGTTCGAGAAACTACTGGTTACACTTACCAGTAAATCTCAGCAACCCTGGCCAGGGATTTCCGGTTATAGCCAATCGAACACAGCGCAACATCAACTCCCAATACCGGGAGAGACGAATCCCCTCCTATCGCTCATTGCCTCCATGTGATTCGGGACTGTACCCAAAAGCCACCGTTTTGCATGCCCTCTTGGACGTGGTAAGGTAGAAATCAAAGCACAGTGGGAACCACACAAGACTCTATGACGATCTCGGGTCAACTGACTACTCTGCATCAGTGTCACCAGAGAACTGCCATCTGACGTAAGGTATAATACCATCTGGGAGTTCTCGGCGAGTCCGTCCAGTGTACCCAGTCTCCACTGAGCACCCGTATATCATCTCTGATGTCAGACACCAATGGATATGGGATCATCCATCGCCCATCTGTATGGGTCGAGAAGGTATACGCTAGTCTACTCTGGTATATCGATGCCCCGTCTCGATACACCCACGACTAGGGACTTTGAAGGATGTGTTAGTTATATGTATGCCCTAGAGGCCATTACTGTACATTGGATGTATATTGTAGTGGATGCTGGGACATATATAGGGAGGACTTTCTTGCTCGACATGATAGTATGCTATCTGGTTGCTCTTTACCTTAACGTGTACACTGATTGTCTCTCTGTTACATGTTGGTAAAGCCCTTAGGATGTGTGCTTGACTACCTGGACTATGATGCGGATCATACTAGTGGGGACATGGTAGTCCATAAGTACATCCTTCACAGTCCCTAGTCGTGGGTATATCGAGACAGGGCATCGATATACCAGAGTAGACTAGCGTATACCTTCTCGACCTATACAGATGGGCGATGGATGATCCCATATCCATCGGTGTTTGACATCAGAGATGATATACGGGTGCTCAGTAGAGACTGGGTACACTGGACGGACTCGCCGAGAACTCCCAGATGGTAATATACCTCACGTCAGATGGCAGTTCTCTGGTGACACTGGTACAGAGTAGTCTGTTGACCCGAGATCGTCATAGAGTCTTGTGTGGTTCCCACTGTGCTTTGATTTCCATCTTACCACGTCCAAGAGGGCGTGCAAAACGGTGGTTTTTGGGTACAGTCCCGAGTCACATGGAGGCAATGAGCGATAGGAGGGGATCCGTCTCTCCCGGTATAGGGGGTTGATGTTGCGCTGTGTTCGATTGGCTATAACAGGAAATCCCTGGCCAGGGTTGCTGAGATTTGCTGGTAAGTGTTACCAGTAGTTTCTCGAACAGTTATAGACCTCATATCGACACGACTTATCGAGCTATTGGGGTCTGACGTTTACCACCCCTAGGCAAGATATGCGACATATCAGACGATCAGACCGGACAGTACGGTAGTGTTACTGGTTGGATTCACTGGAGTGTGAGCGGGCTTGCTCGTCGATCTTCAGATCGCTCAATACCCGGGTGGCCGTTACGTTTAGCAGACCGCTTGCGGCTTGTGGGTGTTTGATATGATCATCATCTGCTGCCGGCGTATTGACGAGTCTTTAGAGTCCTACACAGAGGTTTCCTGGCTCAAGCGAAACGAAATAGGAGCGCATATGAGATATGTGCGGGACCGAGAATAATGAGTGTATGTGATACCGTATTTCATTCTCGCGATCAATGTGTCGGATGGTTGTATGCAATATAACCTAGTTATCGATTCAAGCGTTGAATCGATAAGCCGATACATTGAATACTAGTCAGTTGTGTGCGACATGACCGGATCATTGAATCAAGTTTTGATTTAATGATTTAATGCATAATTATATATTTGATATATTACTTTGCATTAACTAGTATTGGTTCACTTTAAATGGATTTTCTCACTTGGATTGTGCACATTGTATATGTGATATACATTTGTACATTTGATTGTATCATGTTTGATGATACATGATAGTTTGGTGTATGGATTAAACCATGGTTGGTCAATGGTTAGGGTTTCTTTTGCTTCATTTTTTCATTTATTTATCCATTTTGTTTATTTTAGCAAAAGAAAATAATGAAGAGATAATGGTGGCTTTCTTTGTTTGTTTATGAACCTTCATGAAGGTTTGACCTAAGTAACCATTTTGTCTTCATGTCTTAACCCAACCATTCACTAACCCTTGTTAATTCTCTACACCTAACTATGGTTTGATTATGATAAGGATGATTATTCTTTTCTATTCTTTAATTTTTATCATAACAATTAGCTTCTTCTTCTTCATCTTCTTCAAAGAAGAAAAGCTTTCTTCATCAATGGTGATTGATGAAAACAAGTGAGAAATCCAATTCTAAAGTCTACCCACTTCCTATTTCTTCATCCTCTACCTCTTGCCAAGTAGTAGAGTGTGTTTTCTTCACAAGTTTCTTGACTTGGTGAAGTCGGAGCTTGATTTAGCGATGCCTCGACGTAGATCATCTTCGGCATGGACATCGATGACCTAGCCCGTCCATTCTCCGATGAAGCCGACACTAGAGCCCGGGACTTGTTATGGACAACGAGGAGACTTCATTGCGGAGCTATGGAGTTGGAGAACCGGATCTACAAAGGTTGTATTTCCGTATCTCTTAGTTAAGTGTTAACTAGTTTACTTTTTCGCCTAGAATTCTAGCCAACGATCCGTACACTTGGGTTTCTCGGCACCTAGATTTTTGAAATTGGCATGGTTGATGCCTTGTGGGACCTCACTAGGGTGCCTAGGAACCCTACAGTGGTATCAGAGCCTAGCTAGAGCCTTAGGTTAAGTCTAGACGCAATTTGAAGTCCGATCGAACCAAAACCGGAACTCGAAACATGCTCTCTGTCCTTTTTCAAAAACAGAGATTTTTCCAGATTAAAAATTGCCAAAAAATTCAGCAGGGAAATCTATGAATTACGGCGCAAAAATTATTTGATGAACAGTGAACACTGCGGCGGAACCGCGGCAGAAGCCTTGCTTCTGCGGCGGTTCTGCGGCCACTTTATTGAATTATCATATAATATTTGCACAGTAATTTAGTTCTTCAGGTTTTGGATTTTCTGGAAATTTTTAAAATTTATTCAAGAGTTGAATTTTCTGGGGTTGTTTTGGGGATTCGGTGTTTCGATCGGGGTATCAGATTTTGTCTATGTGGCTTTCCGGATAAATTTTAGAATATGTTAAAAAGTTTGACCGGATATAAATACCCAATTTTTCCCCTGTTGGGAAATTTCCAAGTGTTGGATTTTTCCATAGTTTAACGACGTTCTAAGTAGTGCGAGTAACGCGATGGTCCCTCTAGAAGACAACAAACCTTAACTCGATTATGTGACCGTCTTGAACTGCCCTTTGAACCTTAGGGTTTGGGGCAGTACGGCGTGCCACATGTGAGGCGTTGGCTTGACCCTTCTACGGCTGGACCGTTGGTACTGAGGCACGAACTGAATGTTGTTAGACTTATTTCATGTGTTGAGCTGTATCGGGAAAACTTGGGTGTTTGACTGTTCGATCGAAAAGTTTAACATTTTCTGTTTATCTGGAATGGGATACAATAATTGGAATTCACAAAAGTTATGTGATAACTGAATGAATGTTATAAACATAGCACTTTAGTCTCACTTGATCGGTTGCCACGGAATTTTGATGTGATCAAAAGTCCGTCGCAATCACGTAGCGTACGCGGATACTCGCCGGGTAAACTTAATAGACAGCCTCACCCCATAGCCCCGACCAAGTGACTGTAGGAGAACCCCGTCGCCGAAAGCATCCGTTCGGGTGCTCGCGGTAGCGATGTTCCGCCTTGGTGCACTTCGTCGACGGTATCGGGGGTGCAGCCGCCTACTAAAGTTTGCGACGAGCATTCGATCAGGATGTCGGGAATCTTGTTGAATTGCCCGACTTGATATTGAAAAGAGTTTTCGATTTTGAGACTAAAATGCGGGGTTTATAATTGTTAGGCATGCGATGTCTAAGTAATTCATTTGGTCAGGCATGCGATGTCTGAGGTGGTTGCGGATTCCAACTGTTGTAGTTTTACACTTTCTTTTCTGTGACCGTAAGTGTAATATGTGATATCGCCGGTTTCGTTGCTATATGTCAACGACAATTGGGATGGACATATTTACTTACGTTGATGACATGTGATGTTATGTGTTGCTGGATATGTTATATTGGATCGTCGTGTTTGAATAGCCGGGGGTTTTTATGTGAGATGAGTGTTTTTCATTTTCATTCATGTAAAAACTTGTATGTAATATTCTTTTATTGGGGCACTTCCAGGTTGCGGAAGATGTCACCTTTTGTATATTATTTACTTTTCCGCACTAGGATAGACCCAAGGAGGGGAGCACAAGTAACCGGGTTCTGGAGTCCAGTGGGAGACCAACTCGAGGAGTCGAGTCCGGGTCTCCTAACTCTAGAATTGGTAGGGTTGCTTGCCGCTCTCGTAGGGGTCTAGGGGTGTGGGATTGGCTATTCATCACGACCGTGGAATCCGTGTTTTATACTGGCTCGTATTGAAAACACGGACGTCCTAGTATATCCAATATTTCATATGATTCTTCTGCTGCGATATCTGTGATGTGATCATGTGATGTTCTGTGATAGATACAGTATATAGTATATATGATATATTATATAGACGTTACTTATGTTTAACACTCGCGCTAGCCCTGCCCCGCTCTGCCGTTAGTTACCTAACCTAACGGTGCACGAGGGGACATCGAGACGAATGCGGATGGCATAAGTGTACGTCGTATTTATCTGTGATGTTTAGGTACTTAAATGATGGGACTTCATTAATGTGATTAATGAAATAAAAGAAACCTAAGATGTTGTAGAATCGAATTTCAAAATAAGACAGGTAGCTACAGTTCTTGCTTTGCATAGCGCTATATGTGATATATCCTGCACCTTATTCGATGAGGAAAGGACCGAGATCCCTTCACCGGGAGTGACTCCTTTAGCAATAACTGGCAGATGCTACACACTCGGTTTGTCTTTTGATTGCTTTTAAGTGTTTTTGCTTTGCACAGTGATATATATGATATATCCCGCACCTCATTCGACGAGGAAAGGACCGACGATCCCTTCACCGGGAGTGACTCCTTTAACAAAACTAGAAAAGCCTCAAAAACACTCCATTTCAAAATTCATTCGATCCTACAACGATATCAAGTTCATTACGCAATAGGTTTTCAGAAAAACCTGTCGTAGCCCTCCGTCATTTCAGATATGTACTAGTTAGTATTCGTGCTGCGGTAGTTTGGCATTCGTCAAGGCGTAGTGTACGGTAGCTAACTAGTATTTATCTGCTTGTGCATATGATGCGATTGGATTAGGGTATTCGTACGGCGTTGTTTGGCATTCGTCAAGGGTCGTGCGGAAGGGTTTAATTCGATCAAGAAATGTACGGGTTGAACTTGACTAGTGGACTATGGGTTGTTTGGCATTCGTCAAGGTCATAGAACACTAGGGGCAAAAATATTATCGGGAATTTCAAGTGTTGAAATTTGCAATGAGATTGCATACCTTCTATGAGATAGTTGGATCCCGATACCCGCTGCGAGTAAGAGTTACTCCTGGGAGAGTTTTACATATTACAATTAGCCGATCAAGTAGGTGTCTAGAAAGGTGTTAACGAGGTTACGCCTCTGGGAAAACGAGGTTTACATTAATTAGGTTCGTGCGAAAGCACGGGGGACCTCCCTCAAAGTACCGACACTGGCCTGGCTGAAAGATTGGCGAACTTGTAGTGTGTAATTAATCCCGGCTAGTCTTTCCTTTTAGGGTTTGAAGAAAGATTTGATAAAAAGCAGTGGGAGCCATCCTGATTAGATAAAATAATAACCAATCTATTCTTGCAAGAGCGCACGCTGAGTGTTTTCAACTCTCTCTCCAGGTAGCGACCATATCACGCCTTAATCAAGATAATAATACGGATTTTTGACCGAACCCGCTTGTTATACTGAGCTGGGGAACGTTGGTCCTGCTCCAACTTATAATTGTTATATGACAGAGCAGGAAATTGGGGATTACCAGAATTCCCGTGCCGTCCAAACGAAGAGAGTGCATGCTGATGCATCATCTTCGGGTGTGTTCATTACAAAGAACTGTTTCTTTGTATCCTCTACGTCCTGGGTATGAGATACCAGATCAGGATCCCAGATATGTAATCTGTTACATAGGGCTACAGATAGGTAGAGAACTGAGAACGGGTGATAAGTTTCATGAGACAGAAAACGGGGCAAGTGTTGCAGCCAAGTCTGTTGGTCACTGTCACCCTGTATTCCAAATACATTAATTCTGAACGAATGTTATTAGATACCGAACCTGATATACAAAATCATATCAGTCTCTTTATTAGAAAAGAAATGATAAAATTTTGTATTGTTGGATAATGTTTTGAACATTTCCTATATCAAAAGTTGATCGGATCAGGCACGTTATCTAAAAGCATTGATGTTCTAAATCAAACTACAGTTCTTAGTATATAGAACACACACAAGGGAAAGAGTTCAGAAATGAACGAATCCTTCTTGAGGCATTGTAGACTAGGTCATATCAATGTGACCCGACTAGCTGAAGTTACATTTAGATGCATATTTAAATCAGTTTGAATTTACATCTTGTGAAACTCGCCAGTCATGTCACAAAGATAAGATGACCATAGCTCCGTTTATTGGAAACAGAGAAAGAGTTAGTGAACTCTTAGGATGATACATGTTGATGTATGTAGATCCCCAGTCTACATATGCCAAGACCGGTTCTTTGTACTTCATTACATTCTCTGATAATCTCTCGAGATTCAGACATATGTTCCTGTTGAAACACAAGTCCGAACCTTTTGAGATATTCACAGAATATAAGTTAGAAGTAGAGAACCAATACGGGTATAAGTATTATGTCCTTTGATGTGATCAAGGAGGAGAATACTTGAGCACGGAAATACTGGACTATTCTAAAGGAGAATGAGATTCTCTCTCAGCATTACTCCTCTGTATACACCATAGCACGATGGTATATCGGGGCGGAGCAATCACACCCTATATGATATGGTGTGCTCTATGATGAGTATTACTGAGTGACCTATTTCCTTTTGGGAGTTATGCACTTATGAAGTTGCATACCTATTGAATAGGGTTTCAGTCAAATCAGTTGCCTACCATTTCATATTTGATATGATAAGGGAAGGGCCCATATCTTAAGTTAGTTAAGATTTGGGGTTGTCCGGCCTATGTCTAAAAGCAAAATCCGGACAAGCTCGAGGCAAGATCTGTTATGTAGAACTGGAAAGGTTCCAGCTATACAAACTACAGCAGATGATTTGGTAAAACCAAATGATTCAATAGTTACCAACGAACCTCAGCCTCTCCGCCGATCTAGTAGGGTTCCTCACCCACCTGAGAGATACTTCGGTTTCTCTATGACAGTGGGAGCGAGGAATGCATCATGAGATGATGACCCAACTAGTTTCGAGCTGGCCATCAGGAGTAAGACTCTGTAAGAATGGGTGGATGCTTAGTGATCTGAGATGGAATCCATGTACACCAACAAAGTATGGACTTTGGTTGCTATATCTGAAGGGTTAAATCCCCATCAGGAGCAAGTATATCTTGAGAAGATTACTTGGTGTACTTGGAAAAGTTGAGACTTTCAAAGCTAGACTAGTTAAAGGTTTTCATCATCGACCAGGCGTGGATAATGATGAAACCTTTTTCCAGTATCTAAGCTTAAGTCCATCCAGATCCTACTTGCCACGGCTTCATACCATGACTACGATATCTGTTGGTTGGGTGTCATGACAGCTTTTCTAAATGATGTTTAGAAGAGAGTGTCTATAAGTACACAGCCAGAGGGCTTCGTAGACAGTGGGAGCACCGGAAACGTGTGCAAGATGCTTTATAGGATAAAGCAGGCATCGCGGAGTTGGAACATCTGTTTTGATGGATTAGTCAAAGAGTTTGATATCATCAAAATGGTAGATGAACCTTGTATAAACAAAAAGGTAGTAGGGAGTATGGTGATGATCCTCGTAGAGTACGTGGATGACATACTTTTGATAGGGAAGGAGTTTCCTATGCTACGCTCGATCAATCTCCGCTTATCACAATGATTCTCCATATAGGATCAAAGTGATACCTCCTAAATCCTGGGTTTTTGGATCTATGAGATAGATCTAATTGGATGTTAGGACTCTCACTAGTTGTAGTGAGACGGTATCAACCGATCCTGGGGAGAATCACTGGAAGGGTTCCAGGGTGATAAGACGACTGAATGTCAGTCACAGGCATTGTCTTTACCCTTAGTGGAGGGACGGTATGTTGGAAGAGTTCCAAGCTAGATACCGTGGCATATTAGAAGATAAAGGCAGGATACATCGCTACTTAAGATACTACCAAGGAGGATGTTTAGGTGTATACTGGTTCATAAGATGACCTTTGTTCCTACCATTGTGAGACAATGGAGTTGTGGCTTATGCCAAGGAACGCCCGTCCCATCAGAGACCCAGACATATTCTAAGGCAGTGTCACCTGATCATGGAGATGGTTGATCTCCAGGGTGATCGAGGTTAGGAGAGTAGACTCAGAGGACAACACAGCGGATCCACTCACAAAGGCCTGTTCCCAGAGAGAGACTTTTATGGGATGGTTGAGTATGAGATACTGCAACCACTGCTATCAGATGGCCCTAGTGCAAGTGGGAGATTGTTAGTTATATGTATGCCCTAGAGGCCATTACTGTACATTGGATGTATATTGTAGTGGATGCTGGGACATATATAGGGAGGACTTTCTTGCTCGACATGATAGTATGCTATCTGGTTGCTCTTTACCTTAATGTGTACACTGATTGTCTCTCTGTTACATGTTGGTAAAGCCCTTAGGATGTGTGCTTGACTACCTGGACTATGATGCGGATCATACTAGTGGGGACATGGTAGTCCATAAGTACATCCTTCACAGTCCCAAGACATGGGTATATCGAGACGGGGCATGATATACCAGAGTAGACTAGCGTATACCTTCTCGACCCATACAGATGGGCGATGGATGATCCCATATCCATCGGTGTTTGACATCAGAGATGATATACGGGTGCTCAGTAGAGACTGGGTACACTGGACGGACTCGCCGAGAACTCCCAGATGGTAATATACCTCACGTCAGATGGCAGTTCTCTGGTGACACTGGTACAGAGTAGTCTGTTGACCCGAGATCGTCATAGAGTCTTGTGTGGTTCCCACTGTGCTTTGATTTCCATCTTACCACGTCCAAGAGGGCATGCAAAACGGTGGTTTTTGGGTACAGTCCCGAGTCACATGGAGGCAATGAGCGATAGGAGGGGATCCGTCTCTCCCGGTATAGGGGGTTGATGTTGTGTTGTGTTCGATTGGCTATAACAGGAAATCCCTGGCCAGGGTTGCTAAGATTTACTGGTAAGTGTTACCAGTAGTTTCTCGAACAGTTATAGACCTCATATCGACACGACTTATCGAGCTATTGGGGTCTGACGTTTACCACCCCTAGGCAAGATATGCGACATATCAGACGATCAGACCGGACAGTACGGTAGTGTTACTGGTTGGATTCACTGGAGTGTGAGCGGGCTTGCTCGTCGATCTTCAGATCGCTCAATACCCGGGTGGCCGTTACGTTTAGCAGACCGCTTGCGGCTTGTGGGTGTTTGATATGATCATCATCTGCTGCCGGCGTATTGACGAGTCTTTAGAGTCCTACACAGAGGTTTCCTGGCTCAAGCGAAACGAAATAGGAGCGCATATGAGATATGTGCGGGACCGAGAATAATGAGTGTATGTGATACCGTATTTCATTCTCGCGATCAATGTGTCGGATGGTTGTATGCAATATAACCTAGTTATCGATTCAAGCGTTGAATCGATAAGCCGATACATTGAATACTAGTCGGTTGTGTGCGACATGACCGGATCATTGAATCAAGTGTTGATTTAATGATTTAATGCATAATTATATATTTGATATATTACTTTGCATTAACTAGTATTGGTTCACTTTAAATGGATTTTCTCACTTGGATTTTGCACATTGTATATGTGATATACATTTGTACATTTGATTGTATCATGTTTGATGATACATGATAGTTTGGTGTATGGATTAAACCATGGTTGGTCAATGGTTAGGGTTTCTTTTGCTTCATTTATTCATTTATTTATCCATTTTGTTTATTTTAGCAAAAGAAAATAATGAAGAGATAATGGTGGCTTTCTTTGTTTGTTTATGAACCTTCATGAAGGTTTGACCTAAGTAACCATTTTGTCTTCATGTCTTAACCCAACCATTCACTAACCCTTATTAATTCTCTACACCTAACTATGGGTTGATTATGATAAGGATGATTATTCTTTTCTATTCTTTAATTTTTATCATAACAATTAGCTTCTTCTTCTTCATCTTCTTCAAAGAAGAAAAGCTTTCTTCATCAATGGTGATTGATGAAAACAAGTGAGAAATCCAATTCTAAAGTCTACCCACTTCCTATTTCTTCATCCTCTACCTCTTTCCAAGTAGTAGACTGTGTTTTCTTCACAAGTTTCTTGACTTGGTGAAGTCGGAGCTTGATTTAGCGATGCCTCGACGTAGATCATCTTCGGCATGGACATGATGACCTAGCCTGTCCATTCTCCGATGAAGCCGACACTAGAGCCCGGGACTTGTTATGGACAGCGAGGAGACTTCATTGCGGAGCTATGGAGGTGGAGAACCGGATCTACAAAGGTTGTATTTCCGTATCTCTTAGTTAAGTGTTAACTAGTTTGCTTTTTCGCCTAGAATTCTAGCCAACGATCCGTACACTAGGGTTTCTCGGCATCTAGATTTTTGAAATTGGCATGGTTGATGCCTTGTGGGACCTCACTAGGGTGCCTAAGAACCCTACAGGATGTACTTATGGACAACCATGTCCCCACTAGTATGATCCGCATCGTAGTCCAGGTAGTCAAGTATACATCCTAAGGGCTTTACCAACATGTAACAGAGAGACAATCAGTGTACACGTTAAGGTAAAGATCAACCAGATAGCATACTATCATGTCGAGCAAGAAAGTCCTCCCTATATATGTCCCAGCATCCACTACAATATACATCCAATGTACAGTAATGGCCTCTAGGGCATACATATAACTAACAAAACTCTTAGATGTTAAAGTGTTTAACATGCTTTGTTTCGCCTAATCTCTAGTTTAAAGATCTTGGTTAGGGTTGTTCGGCACATCTAAATTTTAAATCGGGTATGGTTGATATCTTATAGACCCTTGTGAGAGTGCCTAGTAACCCTACAGTGGTATCAGAGCCAAGCTATAGCTTTAGGCGAAGTATAGACGAAGTTTAAAGTCCGATCGAATTCCTAATACCCGTAAAACCCTAGTTTCTGGAAATTTTTTCAAAAGTTGACATTTTTCATATTAAAAATGCTCAGAAAATTCAGCAGGTGATTTGATGGAATACTGTGAAAAAAGTGCCCAAAACACCTTTATTGCGCCGCGGAACCGCGGCAATACCCTTGCTTGCGCGGCGGTTCCGCGGCCAAATAGTAACTTTTGGGTTTGGTTTTCACACAGTAAAATCCGTGCAGATCTCCTGATTATTCTGGGAATTTTTATTCTACTCAAGTGTTGAGTTTTCTGGGTTGTATTGGGAGCTCGTTGATTCGATCGGAAAGTATAACTTCGTTTAGTTTGTCCGGGTAATTTTTAGAACGTGTTAAAAAGTTCGAACAGATATCAATAACTCACTTTTTCTCCTGCCGGAAAATTTCCAAGTGTTGGATTTTTCCGTAGTTTAAGAACATTCTAAGTCGTGCAAGTAACGCGGTGGACCCTCTAGAAGAACACAAATCTTAACTCGATTATATGACCGTCTGAACCGTCTCTGAACCTTAGGGTTTGGGGCAGTACGGTGTTGCTACATGTGAGGCATTGGCTTGACCCTTCTACGGCTGGACCATTGGTACTGTGGCATGTGATGGATGTTTTAAAACTAATTTCAAGTGTTGAGAACTTTTTGGGAAATCTTGGGTGTTTGTTTATTCGATCGGAAAGTTTAACATTATCTGTTTATCTGGAATGTGATACAATATTTGGAATCCACATGATACAATATTTGGAATCCACATATAGTTATGAGATAACTAATTTGAATGTTATAAATCTAGCAGTTTAGTCTCAGATGATCGGTTGCTACGGGATTTTGATGCGATCAAAAGTCCGTCGCAATCACGTAGCGTACGCGGATACTCGCCGGGTAAACATAATAGACAGCCATGCCCTATAGCCCTGACCAAGTGATTGTAGGAGAACCCCGTTGCCAAAAGCATCCGTTCGGGTGCTCGCGGCAGCGGTGTTCCGCCTTAGTACACTTCGTCAACGACATCCGAGGGTGCGGCCGTCTACTAAAGTTTGCGACGAGCATTCGATCAGGATATCGGGAATCTTGTTGAATTGCCCGACAAGATATTGAAAAGTGTTTTCGATAATGAGACCAAAATGCGGGGTTTATAATTGTTAGGCATGCGATATCTAAGGAATTCATTTGGTTAGGCATGCGATGTCTAAGGAGGTTGCGGATTCCAACTGTTGTAGTTCTACACTTTCTTTTCTGCGACTGTAAGTGTAATATGTGGTGTATCGCCGGTTTCTTTGCTATACATCAATGACAATTGGGATACGCATATTTACTTACGTTGATGATATGTGATATTATGTGTTGCTGTGATATGTTATATTAGATCGTCGTGTTTTGAATAGCCGGGGGTTTTATGTGAGATGAGAGTTTTTTCTTTTTCATTCATGTAAAATTCATTTGTATGTAATATTCTTTTATTGGGGCACTTCCGGGATGAGGATGATGTCACCATTGTATATTATTTACTTTTCCGCATTAGGATAGACCTAAGGCGGGGAGCACAAGTAACCGGGTTCTGGGGTCCAGTGGGAGGCCATCTCGAGGAGTCGAGACCGGGTCTCTTAACCCTAGAATTGGTAGTGTTTCTTGCCGCTCTTATAGGGGTCTAGGGATGAGGGTTTGGCTATTCATCGCGACCGTGGAATCCGCGTTTTATACAGGCTCGCATAAAACACGGAAATCCTAGTATATCCAATATTTCATAAGTTATCTTCTGCTGCAATGTTCTGTGATGAGATCATATTACTGCCTGAGACGAATGTTTATATTATATATATGAGATATATGTTATATTGCAGATTTCGTTTCAAATGTGATGCTTGTGAAGCATAATAAAATGGGACTCCATTAATGAGATTAATGAAACTAAAAGAAACCTAAAGATGTTGTAGAAAGTTGTCTCAAAAACAGGTAGCTCTAGTTCTTGTTTTGCATAGCGGTGTTCCTTGTAGAACATCTAGCACCTTATTCGATAAGGAAAGAGACGATATCCCTTCACCGGGAGTGACCTTTTTAGCGAAACTAGTAAATGCTACAAACTCGGTTTGTCTTTTGATTGTTTTTATAGCTATTGCTTTGCATAGTGGTATTTGTGAAATATCCTGCACCTTATTCGATAAGGAAAGAGCCGACGATCCCTTCACCGGGAGTGACCTCTTTAGCAAAACTAGAAAAGGCCTAAAAAACATTCCTTTTAAATCACTCGATTCTACAACGATATCAATTTCATTACGCAAAAGGTTTTCTTAAAAACCTGTCGTAGCCCTCCGTCATTTCAGATAAGTACTATTTAGTATTCGTGCTGCGTTTGTTGACCTTGTCAAGGCGTAGTGAGCGGTAGCTATTTATGCTTATCTGCAAAAGCATATGATGTGATTGAGTTAGGGTAGTCGTGTGGCTTTGATGACCTTGTCAAGGGTCATGCGGGTGGGTTTAATTCAATCGGGAAATGACGGGTTGAACTTGACTTGCGGTCTATGGTTTGTTGACCTTGTCAAGGTCAAAGATCGCTCGGGGTAAAATATTATTGGGAATTTCAAGTGTTGAAATTTGCAATGAGATTGCATACCTTCTATGAGATAGTTGGATCCCGGTACCCACTACGAGTAAGAGTTACTCCTGGGAGAGTTTTACACATTACAATTAGCCGATCAAGTAGGTGTCTAGAAAGGTGTCAACGGGGTTACACCCCTGGGAAAACGAGGTTTACTTTAATTAGGTCCGTGCGAAAGCACGGGGAACCTCCCTCAATGTACCGGCACTGGCCTGGCTGGAAGATTGGCGAACTTGTAGAGTGTAATTAATCCCGGCTAGTATTTCCTTTTAGGGTTTGAAGGAAGATTTGACTAAAACAGTGGGAGCCATCCTGATTAGATAAATTGATAACCAATCTAATCTTGTAAAAAGCGCACGCTGAGTGTTTTCTTCTCTCTCTCTCATGGTTGCGACTATGTCACGCCTTAATCAAGATAATAGTACGGATGTATTGACCGAACCCTCTTGTTATACTGCGCTAAGGAACGTTGGTCCCGCTCCAACTTATAATTGTTATAAGACAGAGCAGGAAATAGGGGATTACCAGAATTCCCGTGCCACCCAAACGAAGAAAGTGCATGCCGATGCATCATCTTTGGGTGTGTTCATTACACAGAACTGTTTCTCAATATCCTTTACGTCCTGGGTATTTGATACCGGATCAGGATCCCACATATGTAATTTGTTACATGGGCTACAGATAGGTAGAGAACTGAGAACGGGTGACAAATTTCATGAGATAGAAATGGTGCAAGTGTTGCAGCCAAGTCTGTTGGTGTTGGGGTAAAAATTTACACCCCGGTTGACCAAGTCAAAATCCAAGTCAACCCCAAGCCAAGTGGGCCCAAGCCCAGACCCAGTGGGCCCATGCCCAGGTTGAGCCCGAACATGAAGCGGCCGGCATCCCCCCATGCCAAGATAAAAATTTTGTAATAAATAATTTTGTTGCATTTTCTTTTATTTTATTTTATGGATAAATGTAAGAAAATGGGCATAAAGCCAAATTTTTGTAAAGCCCATGGCTTATGTACAAAAAAGAAATGGCACACGAGCCATGGGATAGGCAAAATGCCATTTTGTGAAGCCCAAGGGGCTATGTGTAAAATGTATGGCCTATAAAGGCAAGGATAATGAAATATCCAAAAAAAAAATTTCTCTCTCCAAACAAAAAAAAGTCTCAGAGCTGAGCTCTTTCTTCCATCTTCAAGGTTCCAAAACCTTCTTCTTTCTCTTGAATTAAATCAAGAGTTTTACTCTTCCTTTTTCAAAACAAATTAGTTTTTCACCACAAAACCCACAAAGGGAAACTTGGATCTATCATTAGATCTGAAAAAGAAGAGATTTTGAGATTTCACATCTCTTGATCTTCAAGATCCAGCAAGCAACAGGAGGAAGAAGAACATCGTTCACTAAACCCAAAAAAAAAAACACACTCAGGAGTCCAACTCCTCTCTGATTTCTCTTCTGAGAAATATGTTTTAGCAGCGCGCAGCGCAAGTGCGCAAAGAGCCCGCGTGCCGACACGTGGCGGGCACGCGCGCTTGCGCACCTGCGCGCTTGCGCAAGTGCGCAAAGCGCCCGCGTGCCGACACTGTTAGTTATATGTATGCCCTAGAGGCCATTACTATACATAGGATGTATATTGTAGTGGATGCTGGGACATATATAGGGAGGACTTTCTTGCTCGACATGATAGTATGCTATCTGGTTACACTTTACCTTAACGTGTATGCTGATTGTCTCTCTGTTACATGTTGGTAAAGCCCTTAGGATCTGTACTTGACTACCTGGACTATGATGCGGATCATACTAGTGGGGACATGGTAGTCCATAAGTACATCCTTCAAAGTCCCTAGTCGTGGGTGTATCGAGACGGGGCATCGATATACCAGAGTAGACTAGCGTGTACCTTCTCGACCCATGTAGATGGGCGATGGATGATCCCATATCCATCGGTGTTTGACATCAGAGATGATATACGGGTGCTCAGTAGAGACTGGGTACACTGGACGGACTCGCCGAGAACTCCCAGATGGTATTATACCTCACGTCAGATGGCAGTTCTCTGGTGACACTGGTACAGAGTAGTCTGTTGACCCGAGATCGTCATAGAGTCTTGTGTGGTTCCCACTGTGCTTTGATTTCCATCTTACCACGTCCAAGAGGGCGTGCAAAACGGTGGTTTTTGGGTACAGTCCCGAGTCACATGGAGGCAATGAGCGATAGGAGGGGATTCGTCTCTCCCGGTATATGGGGGTTGATGTTGCGCTGTGTTCGATTGGCTATAACAGGAAATCCCTGGCCAGGGTTGCAGAGATTTACTGGTAAGTGTTACCAGTAGTTTCTCGAACAGTTATAGACCTCATATCGACACGACTTATTGAGCTATTGGGGTCTGACGTTTACCACCCCTAGGCGAGATATGCGACATATCAGACGATCAGACCGGACTGTACGGTAGTGTTACTGGTCGGATTCACTGGAGTGTGAGCGGGCTTGCTCGTCGATCTTCAGATCGCTCAATACCCGGGTGGCCGTTACGTTTAGCAGACCGCTTGCGGCTTGTGGATGTTTGATATGATCATCATCCGCTGCCGGCGTATTGACGAGTCTTTAGAGTCCTACACAGAGGTTTCCTGGCTCAAGCGAAACGAAATAGGAGTGCATATGAGATATGTGCGGGACCGAGAATAATGCGTGTATGTGATACCGTATTCTATTCTCGCGATAAATATATCGAATGGTTGTATGCGATATAACCTAGTTATCGATTCAAGCGTTGATTCGATAAGCCGATATATTTGATACCAGTCGGTTATGTGCGCATGACCGGATCATTGAATCAAGTGTTGATTTAATGATTTAATGTATAATTATATATTTGATATATTACTTTGCATTAACTAGTATCGGGTCACTTTAAGATGGATTTTCTCACTCTTTTGTGCGCATTACATATGCGATATGATTTTGTGCACTTCCATGTGTCATGTTTGATGATGCATGCCCTTTTTTGGTTAAGTGTAAAGAATGAACCATGGTTGTGAATGGTTAGGGTTTTGTATTAATCATTCATTTATTTATATATATTTGTTTTGAATTTAAATTGTGAGAAGAAAACAAAATGGTTGCATTTTTCTTCATGAAGTTTCTAAGTGCTTCATGCACTTTGACCATTTTGTCTTCTTCTCCTTTACCTAACCATTCACTAACTATGATTCACTCTCTACACCTAACTATGATTAAGTCATGATAAGTATTCTTTTTATTGATAATTTAAACAATTCTTATCATAACTTTTTCATGAGCTTCTTCTTCTTCTTCATAAAACACATGAAGAAAAAGCTTGTAGTCATCAATGGTAGATTGATGATATGAGTGAGAAATCCAATTCTAAAGTCTACCCACTTCCTATTTCTTCATCCTCTACCTCTTGCCAAGTAGTAGAGTGTGTTTCCTTCACAACTTTTTACGGTTTGGTGAAGGTGGAGCTTGATTCATCGATGCCTCGACGTAGATCATCTTCGGCATGGACATCGACGACCTAGCTTGCCCATTCTCCGACGAAGTCGACTCTAGAGCCCGGATTTGATTTGGACAGCGGAGATGACCTCGTTGCGGAGCCGTGGAGGTGGATATCCGGATCTACAAAGGTTGTAATTTCCGTATCTCTTTAGTTAACTGTTAACTAGTTCTTGTTCGCCTAGATATCTAGCAAACGATCCATACTTTAGGGTTTGTAGGCACCGTATTTTTTGAAATTGCCATGGTTGATGGCTTGGGAGACCTCACTAGAGTGCCTAGGAACCCTGCAGTGGTATCAGAGCCTAGCTAGAGCCTTAGGCGAAGTCCAGACGGAAATTGAAGTCCGATCGAACCGAAACCATACCCGGAAAATTGCTCTCTGTCCAATTTTTAAAATCTGGTCTTTTTCAACATTAAAAATGTTCAGAAAAATCAGCAGGTGAATATAAGATATACTGTGAAATTCGTGCAACTAATTCATTATTATTGCCGCGCTTCCGCGGCACGAGCTAGCCTCGTGCGGCGGTTGCGCGGCAGTACGGCCGATTTATTAAATGTTTTTTACACAGTATCTCATTATTATTAGTGCTGGTATTCCTGGGTATTTTAATATATTTTCCAGAGTTGAATTTTTCTGAGTTGATTTGGGGATTCGGAATTTCGATCGGGATATCAAATTTTGTCTGTGTGGCTTTCCGGATAAATTTTAGAATATGTTAAAAAGTTCGACCGGATATAAATACCCGATTTTTCCCCTGTCGGGAAATTTCCAAGTGTTGGATTTTTCCGTAGTTTAACGACGTTCTAAGTAGTGCAAGTAACGCGATGGACCCTCTAGAAGACAACAAACCTTAACTCGATTATGTGACCGTCTTGAACTGCCCTTTGAACCTTCGGGTTTGGGGCAGTACGGCGTGCCACATGTGAGGCGTTGGCTTGACCCTTGTACGGCTGGACCGTTGGTACTGAGGCACGAACGGAATATTGTTAGACTTGTTTCATGTGTTGATCTGTATCGGGAAAACTTGGGTGTTCGATTGTTCGATCGGAAAGTTTAACATTTTCTGTTTATCTGGAATGGGATACAATAATTGGAATTCACAATAGTTATGTGATAACTGAATGAATGTTATAAACGTAGCAATTTAGTCTCACTTGATCGGTTGCCACGGAATTTTGATGTGATCAAAAGTCCGTTGCAATCACGTAGCGTACGCGGATACTCGCCGGGTAAACTTAATAGACAGCTTCACTCCATAGCCCCGACCAAGTGACTGTAGGAGAACCCCGTCGCCGAAAGCATCCCTCCGGGTGCTCGCGGTAGCGGTGTTCCGCCTTGGTGCACTTCGTCGACGGCGTGAGGGGTGCGGCCGTCTACTGAAGTTTGCGACGAGCATTCGATCAGGATGTCGGGAATCTTGTTGAATTAACCGACTTAATATTGAAAAGTGTTTTCGATTTTGAGACTAAAATGCGGGGTTTATAATTATTAGGCATGCGATGTCTAAGTAATTCATTTGGTCAGGCATGCGATGTCTGAGGTGGTTGCGGATTCCAACTGTTGTAGTTTTACACTTTCTTTTCTGTGACCGTAAGTGTAAAATGTGATATCGCCGGTTTCGTTGCTATATGTCAACGACAATTGGGATGGACATATTTACTTACGTTGATGACATGTGATGTTATGTGTTGCTGGATATGTTATATTGGATCGTCGTGTTTGAATAGCCGGGGGTTTTTATGTGAGATGAGTGTTTTTCATTTTCATTCATGTAAAAACTTGTATGTAATATTCTTTTATTGGGGCGCTTCCTGGTTGCGGAAGTTGTCACCGTTTGTATATTATTTACTTTTCCGCACTAGGATAGACCCAAGGAGGAGGGCACAAGTAACCGGGTTCTGGAGTCCAGTGGGAGACCAACTCGAGGAGTCGAGTCCGGGTCTCCTAACTCTAGAATTGGTAGGGTTGCTTGCCGCTCTCGTAGGGGTCTAGGGGTGTGGGTTTGGCTATTCATCACGACCGTGGAATCCGTGTTTTATACTGGCTCGTATTGAAAACACGGACGTCCTAGTATATCCAATATTTCATATGATTCTTCTGCTGCGATATCTGTGATGAGATCATGTGATGTTTCTGTGATGGATATAGTATATAGTATATATATGATATATTATATAGACGTTACTTATGTTTTACACCCGCGCTAGCCCTGCCCTGCTCTGCCGTTAGTTACCTAACCTAACGGTGCACGAGGGGACATCGAGGCGAATGCGGATGGCATAAGTGTACGTCATATCTATCTGTGATGTTTAGGTACATAATTGATGGGACTTCATTAATGTGATTAATGAAATAAAAGAAACCTAAGATGTTGTAGAATCGAATTTCAAAATAAAACAGGTAGCTACAGTTCTTGCTTTGCACAGAGGTATATGTGATATATCCTGCACCTCATCCGACGAGGAAAGGACCGAGATCCCTTCACCGGGAGTGACTCCTTTAGCAATGACTGGCAGATGCTACACACTCGGTTTGTCTTTTGATTGCTTTTAAGTGTTTTTGCTTTGCACAGTGATATATATGATATATCCCGCACCTCATTCGACGAGGAAAGGACCGACGATCCCTTCACCGGGAGTGACTCCTTTAGCAAAACTAGAAAAGCCTCAAAAACACTCCATTTCAAAATTCATTCGATCCTACAACGATATAAAGTTCATTACGCAAAAGGTTTTCTTAAAAACCTGTCGTAGCCCTCCGTCATTTCAGAAAGGTAATAGTTAGTATTCGTGCTGCGTTTGTTGACTCAGTCAAGGCGTAGTGTGCGGTAGCTGATTATTGTTTATCTGCAAAGCATATGATGCGATTGGATTAGGGTAGTCGTGCGGCCTTGTTGACTCAGTCAAGGGTCGTGCGGGTGGGTTTAATTCAATCGAGAAATGACGGGTTGAACTTTACTTGTGGTCTATGATTTGTTGACTTAGTCAAGGTCATAGGTCGCTTGGGGCAAAATAATATCGGGAATTTCAAGTGTTGAAATTTGCAATGAGATTGCATACCTTCTATGAGATAGTTGGATCCCGATACCCGCTGCGAGTAAGTGTTACTCCTGGGAGAGTTTTATACATTACAATTAGCCGATCAAGTAGGTGTCTAGAAAGGTGTCAACGGGGTTAACCCTCTGGGAAAACGAGGTTTACAGTAATTAGGTTCGTGCGAAAGCACGGGGGACCTCCCTCAAAGTACCGACACTGGCCTGGCTGAAAGATTGGCGAACTTGTAGTGTGTAATTAATCCCGGCTAGTCTTTCCTTTTAGGGTTTGAAGGAAGATTTGATAAAAAGCAGTGGGAGCCATCCTGATTAGATAAAATAATAACCAATCTATTCTTGCAAGAGCGCACGCTGAGTGTTTTCTTCTCTCTCTCTCCTGGTAGCGACCATATCACGCCTTAATCAAGATAATAATACGGATTATTGACCGAACCCGCTTGTTATACTGAGCTGGGGAACGTTGGTCCCCCTCCAACTTATAATTGTTATAAGACAGAGCAGGAAATTGGGGATTACCAGAATTCCCGTGCCGCCCAAACGAAGAGAGTGCATGCTGATGCATCATCTTCGGGTGTGTTCATTACAAAGAACTGTTTCTCTGTATCCTTTACGTCCTGGGTATGTGATACCAGATCAGGATCCCAGATATGTAATCTGTTACATAGGGCTATGGAAAGGTAGAGAACTGAGAACGGGTGATAAGTTTCATGAGGCAGAAAACGGGGCAAGTGTTGCAGCCAAGTCTGTCGGTCACTGTCACCCTGTATTACCAATACATTGATTCTGAACGAATGTTATTAGATACCGAACCTGATATACAAAATCATATCAGTCTCTTTATTAGTAAAGAAAGGATATAATTTTGTATTGTTGGATAATGTTTTGAACATTTCCTATATCAAAAGTTGATCGGTTCAGGCACGTTATCTAAAAGTATTAATGTTCTAAATCAAACTACAGTTCTTAGTATATGGAACACACACAAGAGGAAGAGTTCAGAAATGAACGGATTCTTCTTGAGGTATTGTAGACTAGGTCAGATCAATGTGACCCGACTAGCTAGAGTTACAGAAAGATGCATATTTAAATCAGTTTGAATTTACATCTTCTGAAACTCGCCAGTCATGTCACAAAGATAAGATGACCATAGCTCCGTTTACTGGAAACAGAGAAAGAGTTAGTAAACTCTTGGGATGATACATGTTGATGTATGTAGGTCCTCTGTCTACACATACCAAGACCGGTTCTTTATACTTCATTATATTCTCTGATAATCTCTCAAGATTCAGTCATATGTTCTTGTTGAAACATGAGTCCGAACCTTTTGAGATATTCACAGAATATAAGTTAGAAGTAGAGAACCAGAATAAGGGTATAAGTATTATGTCCTATGATGAAATCAAGGAGGAGAATACTTGAGCACGGAATTCCTGGATTATTCTAAAGGAGAATGAGATTCTCTCTCAGCATTACTCCTCCGTATACACCATAGTACGATGGTATATCGGGGAGGAGCAGATACACCCTATATGATAAGGTGTGCTCTATGATGAGTAATACTGAGTTACCTGTTTCCTTTTTGGGAGTTATGCACTTGAGAAGCTGCATACCTATTGAATAGGGTTCGAATCAAATCAGTTGCCTACCACTTCATATATGATATGGAAAGGGAAGAGCCCATATCTTAAGTTGGTTAAGATTTGGGGTTGTCCAGCCTATGTCTGAAAAGCAAAATCTGGACAAGTTCGAGGCAAGGTCTGTAATGTAGAACTGGAAATGTTCCAGCTATACGAACTACAGCAGATGATTTGATAGAACCAAAGGATTCAGTAGATACCAACGAACCTCAGCCTCTCCGCCGATCTAGTAGGGTTCCTCACCCACCTGAGAGATACTTCGGTTTCTCTATGACAGTGGGAGCGAGGAATGCATCATGAGATGATGACCCAATTAGTTTCGAGCTGGCCATCGAGAGTAAGACTCTGTAAGAATGGCTGGATGTTTAGTGATCTGAGATGGAATCCTTATACACCAACAAAGTATGGACTTTGGTTGCAATATCTGAAGGGTTAAATCCCCATCAGGAGAAAGTATATCTTGAGAAGATTACTTGGTGTACATGGAAGAGTTGAGACTTTCAAAGCTAGACTTGTTAAAAGTTTGCATCATTTACCAGGCGTGGATCATGATGAAACCTTTTCAAGTAGCTATGCTTAAGTCCATCCAGATCCTACTTGCCACGGCTACATACCATGACTGCGATATCTGGATGGGTGTCTTGACTGCTTTTCTAAATGATGATTTAGAAGAGAGCGTCTATAAGTACACAGCCAGAGGGCTTCGTAGACAGTGGGAGCAGCGGAAACGTGTGCAAGATGCTTTATAAGATAAAGCAGGCATCGCGGAGTTGGAACGTCTGTTTTGATGAAGTAGTCAAAGAGTTTGACATCATCAAAATGGTAGATGAACCTTGTACAAACAAAAAGGTAGTAGGGAGTATGGTGACGATCCTCGTAGAGTACGTGGATGACATACTCTTGATAGGGAAGGAGTTTCCTATGCTACGCTCGATCAATCTCCGCTTATCACAATGATTCTCCATATAGGATTAAAGTGATACATACTAAATCCTGGATTTTGGATCTATAAGATAGATTTAATTGGATGTTAGGATTCTCACTAGTTGTAGTGAGACGGTATCAACCGATCCTGGGGAGAATCGCTGGAAGGGTTCCAGTGTGATAAAGACGACTGAATGTCAGTCGCAGGCATTGCCTTTACCCTCAGTAAAGGGACGGTATGTTGGAAGAGTTCCAAGCTATATACCGTGGCATACTAGACGATAAAGGCAGGATACATCGCTACTTAAGATGCTACCAAAGAGGCTGTTTGGGTGTATATAGGTTCATGAGATGAACTATGTTCCTCCCATTGTGTGACAATGGAGTTGTGGCTTATGCCAAGGAACGCCGGTCCCATCAGTGATCCAGACTTATTCTAAGGCAGCATCGCCTGATCATGGAGATGGTTGATCTCCAGGGTGATCGAGGTTGGGAGAGTAGACTCAGAGGACAACACAGCGGATCCACTCACAAAGGCCTGTTCCCAGAGAAAGACTTTTATGGGATGGTTGAGTATGAGATACTTCAAACCACTGCTACAGATGGCCCTAGTGCAAGTGGGAGATTGTTAGTTATATGTATGCCCTAGAGGCCATTACTATACATAGGATGTATATTGTAGTGGATGCTGGGACATATATAGGGAGGACTTTCTTGCTCGACATGATAGTATGCTATCTGGTTACACTTTACCTTAACGTGTATGCTGATTGTCTCTCTGTTACATGTTGGTAAAGCCCTTAGGATCTGTACTTGACTACCTGGACTATGATGCGGATCATACTAGTGGGGACATGGTAGTCCATAAGTACATCCTTCAAAGTCCCTAGTCGTGGGTGTATCGAGACGGGGCATCGATATACCAGAGTAGACTAGCGTGTACCTTCTCGACCCATGTAGATGGGCGATGGATGATCCCATATCCATCGGTGTTTGACATCAGAGATGATATACGGGTGCTCAGTAGAGACTGGGTACACTGGACGGACTCGCCGAGAACTCCCAGATGGTATTATACCTCACGTCAGATGGCAGTTCTCTGGTGACACTGGTACAGAGTAGTCTGTTGACCCGAGATCGTCATAGAGTCTTGTGTGGTTCCCACTGTGCTTTGATTTCCATCTTACCACGTCCAAGAGGGCGTGCAAAACGGTGGTTTTTGGGTACAGTCCCGAGTCACATGGAGGCAATGAGCGATAGGAGGGGATTCGTCTCTCCCGGTATATGGGGGTTGATGTTGCGCTGTGTTCGATTGGCTATAACAGGAAATCCCTGGCCAGGGTTGCAGAGATTTACTGGTAAGTGTTACCAGTAGTTTCTCGAACAGTTATAGACCTCATATCGACACGACTTATTGAGCTATTGGGGTCTGACGTTTACCACCCCTAGGCGAGATATGCGACATATCAGACGATCAGACCGGACTGTACGGTAGTGTTACTGGTCGGATTCACTGGAGTGTGAGCGGGCTTGCTCGTCGATCTTCAGATCGCTCAATACCCGGGTGGCCGTTACGTTTAGCAGACCGCTTGCGGCTTGTGGATGTTTGATATGATCATCATCCGCTGCCGGCGTATTGACGAGTCTTTAGAGTCCTACACAGAGGTTTCCTGGCTCAAGCGAAACGAAATAGGAGTGCATATGAGATATGTGCGGGACCGAGAATAATGCGTGTATGTGATACCGTATTCTATTCTCGCGATAAATATATCGAATGGTTGTATGCGATATAACCTAGTTATCGATTCAAGCGTTGATTCGATAAGCCGATATATTTGATACCAGTCGGTTATGTGCGCATGACCGGATCATTGAATCAAGTGTTGATTTAATGATTTAATGTATAATTATATATTTGATATATTACTTTGCATTAACTAGTATCGGGTCACTTTAAGATGGATTTTCTCACTCTTTTGTGCGCATTACATATGCGATATGATTTTGTGCACTTCCATGTGTCATGTTTGATGATGCATGCCCTTTTTTGGTTAAGTGTAAAGAATGAACCATGGTTGTGAATGGTTAGGGTTTTGTATTAATCATTCATTTATTTATATATATTTGTTTTGAATTTAAATTGTGAGAAGAAAACAAAATGGTTGCATTTTTCTTCATGAAGTTTCTAAGTGCTTCATGCACTTTGACCATTTTGTCTTCTTCTCCTTTACCTAACCATTCACTAACTATGATTCACTCTCTACACCTAACTATGATTAAGTCATGATAAGTATTCTTTTTATTGATAATTTAAACAATTCTTATCATAACTTTTTCATGAGCTTCTTCTTCTTCTTCATAAAACACATGAAGAAAAAGCTTGTAGTCATCAATGGTAGATTGATGATATGAGTGAGAAATCCAATTCTAAAGTCTACCCACTTCCTATTTCTTCATCCTCTACCTCTTGCCAAGTAGTAGAGTGTGTTTCCTTCACAACTTTTTACGGTTTGGTGAAGGTGGAGCTTGATTCATCGATGCCTCGACGTAGATCATCTTCGGCATGGACATCGACGACCTAGCTTGCCCATTCTCCGACGAAGTCGACTCTAGAGCCCGGATTTGATTTGGACAGCGGAGATGACCTCGTTGCGGAGCCGTGGAGGTGGATATCCGGATCTACAAAGGTTGTAATTTCCGTATCTCTTTAGTTAACTGTTAACTAGTTCTTGTTCGCCTAGATATCTAGCAAACGATCCATACTTTAGGATTTGTAGGCACCGTATTTTTTGAAATTGCCATGGTTGATGGCTTGGGAGACCTCACTAGAGTGCCTAGGAACCCTGCAGACACGTGGCGCGCGTGCTTGCGCACCTGCGCGCTTGCGCAAGCGCGCAAAGCGCCCGCGTGCCGACACGTGGCGCGCTTGCTTGCGCACCTGCGCGCTTGCGCAAGCGCGCAAAGCGCCCGCGTGCCGACACGTGGCGCGCGCGCGCTTGCGCACCTGCGCGCTTGCGCAAGTGCGCAAAGCGCCCGCGTGCCGACACGTGGCGAGCTTGCGCACCTGCGCGCAGCGCTCATGCACAAAGCGCCCACGAGCCGACACGTGGCGCGCTTGCGCCTGAGCGCACAGCACCTAAGCGCACAGCGTCCAAGGTGCTGCCCCACGCATCCTTTGGATGCCCTTTTCCCCTTTATTTATATATACATGTATATATATACATATGTATACAAATGTACACATACACATACTCCGCCACACTCTCCCCCTCAAAAAAATTTTCGGGCCGGGGCGCTGCCCCGAACCCCGCAAGGGGGCTGCTAGCCCCCTTGACCCCCAGCCCGCT
This sequence comes from Agapanthus africanus, assembly GCA_030015575.1. Taxonomy (NCBI): domain Eukaryota; kingdom Viridiplantae; phylum Streptophyta; class Magnoliopsida; order Asparagales; family Amaryllidaceae; genus Agapanthus; species Agapanthus africanus. The sequence goes on from CM057337.1 coordinate 407,427,015, forward strand.
ATCCGGGTAGCGGGACCCCCGTAAAAACTCTGCGTGGCTCCCGATATATCCAAAACCCCCCTTTCAGAACAGAACACACGCACACCGCACATTGGGTTCGCATGACCAGTTTAACCCCTTAATCGGAGGTTCCCTCGCCCCAAAGGCGAGGGGTAATTAACGGCAGCTTAGTCCGCGGCTGCCGGAGATTCGGATCCCCACAATCATTAAACCCCGGCCAACCCTAGGCAGGGGGAATCTGTAGTACGCCTGACAAGCGTGCGCGTATTCCCATCTCAATGGGGTGACGAAAAACACCCTACAGATTCTGGCACGCCCGGTGGGACCAATTTCTCCTCCCATATTTCGGGTTAAACGTTCATGCGAACTCAATCCATATACATATCGATTGCTTATACTGAAATGATGTTTTTTTTTCGTGCAGCAATCAACCTTCGACGACAATGTCTCCCCAGACGAATTCAGCTTCCAACGTGACCCCGATTCCGTACGTGGTCAAGATCAACGCTCGGGTGGTTCTCCCCGCAAGCCTCAGTCGACAATGGGAGGAACCGCCCCGCCAGTTTGGCTCTGTCATCATCTACCCTGCCGGAAGCGCTCATCTGGCAGAGATCCCGGCGGAACAGGTGGCCAAGCCGGTCTCAAGGGGTAAGAGGCCGAATGTCGTGATCGCCAAGGCACCACAACCGAAACTTAAGATGGTGTCTGAACGAGTCCATGGCTCTCTAGCTGGGGGCAAGACTTCCGATGCGAAGGGCAACATTAAATGTTGCGTACGAGCTCAGGTGATGACTCCAACAAATGCACAATTAGGCGTATTTCCAAGGCCCTCCATCAACCGGTCTGCGGCTTCTTCCCAAAGAGCCGAAGTCCGCCAGGCGCTTAGAACAGAAAAGTTAAGACAGAAGCGGCTCAGGTATCGAGCCAACAAAGGGGCCAAGACCTCGGCCAAATGGAATCGTGTGAAGTTCCAAGAGCAGGGTTGCCCCGCGACGACGGCTGAGTCAAACGTAAGAATCAGCAATTCCTTCGAGCCTCTGAAGTGGGTTCAGAAAAACGCCATGACCGCCAGAATCAAGAAGACAGCGGTACGAACAGTGCCACAAAGAGACGTGTCCCGGCCCCAACAGAAAAAGTATGACACTGTCTCTTCAAGAGTCTATCAAGCACTCTGTGCCGCACGAAAGCAGCGGGGAAAACCTAGAAAAGAAGCGCCAGCACCATTCAAGAACCTGGTTAGGTCAGCCGCCTTCAATCGACTACCAGCTACCGAAACAAGGGGATCAAGACAGCGATCCATGAAATCAGCTGCCAATGATAGAAAGACGTCCGGATATACCATCCATACGGTCTATATGGCGGGCGGGCGCCCCAACGACAACCTTCGCAGCAAAAGCAAGGACGGGGCCACCACATCCCAAGCCCAATCTAACCTGAATGTGGTTGCCGCCGCCCAAGAGCAGCCGCCACCGCTGGATGAAGAAAACCCTCTCGATGAGGATGATAGGCAGAAAGACCCCTCGGTCCATGCAGAGTCAAGCTCGGACAGCGAGGAAGAGCCTACTTTCCGCCCCAGGACTGCGGAGCAAGAGCTGCTTCAAGAGCTTCGAAAACAGCTCAGGAGCAAAGATAAAGAGATGGCCAAGCTCTATTCGAAGATTGACGACTTAACGAATGTGGTGATGCAGCTTATGTTGGAGATAGTGCCCTCATAGTCAATTATTGGATCGCAGGTACGTGATTGCAATGATTGCGGAGGACCTATCCCGGTAGGACAGTCTTACTCGAGATGATAGTATACTATCTGGTTTGCCTTTATCAGTCGTGTACATGTTCAGGTGACTGATTGCATGTTACACTTTGATAGAGCCCTTAGGATCTTGCTTTACTACCAACAGTATGATGGCGATCATATACGTGAGAGTTGGGTAGTTTATATGCATATCCTTAATTGTGGTCCCTAGTCGTGGGAGTTTCGAGACAGGGCATCGATACTCCGGAGTAGACTAGTGTATACAGTCGAGACCCCGACGAGGGGCGGTGGCCGGTCTCACAAGCCACTGGTGTCAGTTGGATCACCTAAGATGTATACAGGTGCTCATTGGGTTATGAGTACACCGGACATGACTCGCCGGGAATCTGCTAGTTAGTACTATACCTATCGTCAGATAGCAGTTCCCAGGTGACACGTGTACAGGTTAGTTCATCGACCTGAGGTCGTCATTTGTCTCGTGTGAGTTCCCACTGTGCTTTGATTTCTACCCTACCACGGCTCAAAGGAGTCGTGCAAACAGGTAGCTTTTGGGTACAGTCCCGAGCCATATGGAGGCACGTGAGCGGATCGGCAGGGGATTCGTCTCTCCCGGTATTGGGGGCGAGATCGTGCTGTGTCTAGGAGAGCCATTACACATAGCCCACGACCGTGGCAGGAGATTTACTAGTAGGTACTCCAGTAGTATCTCAGGGTGTTATTGGGCTTCACTCCGACACGACTTATACTGCTTCTGGGGGTCTGACGTTACTAGCCCCCTAGGCGGATATGCGATACTCATTGACGAACGGACCGGACTGTATATACATTGTCACTGTTAGGCTCAGTAGGGTTTTCTGGATGAGTTCATTCATCGGCCACCCTTGAGTTTGCTCATCAGTCTCCCTTGAGGTCAGTCCGTGGGCAGCCGTTACGCATAGCTAGTGCAGCTGACGGTTTGTGGTTAAACCCACTGCCAGGGTACTGACGAGTCATTAGAGTCCCCCACAGACAGTTTCCCAAGTTCGGGCGAAACGTTGTAGAGGCCGTATGGTTTTATGGCAGGGTTCGGAAAATGCACGTGCGTTTACGCACGTGTCAGTTTTCGGGCAGATGATACTGGTCGGCTTTGGTTTAAGCCGGATCCGAGTATTATATTAAGTAGGTATAATATCTTTGTCTCAGTTGCATTTGTATTCGGTCGTAATACAAATGCGGGTATTTTTATACAGATACGGGGTTATCCTGAAAGTCGTTTTCAGGATCACTTTTGGAAGTTGCCAGTTTCCAGTTTTCTATCAGCCGTCTTTTAACATTCGGTTAAAGACGGATTTATCTTTTCTTCAGATAAGAGTGAGTCATCATTCTAGAAGGTTCTAGAAGTGATGATGTGGCTAATGAGTCATCTTGACATTAATGGTTACATTAATGACTTGATGAGGTGTGATTATGACTCATGCTTTGAAATTTATACATTCTTGTTTTGGTTAAGATATTTCTTCATGATAAGCTTCATCATATGGTCACCCCCCCTCTCCTACGGTCACCTCCCTCTTCTATAAGAATGGCCGGCCCTCTCTCTCCTCCACACTCTCTCACTTGATAGTTTTTCATGGTTGTAAAAAGATATGATAGTATTTGGGGTGCATGGAATTTTACAGTTCATTTCATTCCATCACCCAATTCCCACGGCAACTTCATTAACCGATCGTCCACGGATTTGGACGAAGTGAGACAAAGTCATCTACTCATTCTCTACATCAATCTTGGTCGTCTCTTTTAGCAAACTTGACGATCGAGTTGCCTCAAGTCAGAGGCGGGAGCCCGTTTAAAGAATCGGTGATGTGGTGTCACCTCGACGAGATCGGAGCAGCCGCAACGGAGCGTGGGATGATGGTTGAAGAACGAAGGACTCGGATCGTTCGGTATAACCTTTCTACACTCTTTACAGTTTGTTAGTTTAGCAATAATGGCAGATCCGGGTTAAAGTATACGATAGCGCCAGTTTAAAAGTTTTTATTCCGCATTTGGCGTATGTTGACGGCCGGGGCGCTAACGTAGACTTACAGTGGTATCAGAGCCTAACCATTTTGCTATACTAACTTGTGCTAACGCGTTCAAAATATCGATCGAACCGAAAATCAAAAACGGCAAAATCCTTGCTTGACAGTTTCTGTTGATTTTAAATGGTCTCAAAATTTATTTCTGGATGTCTTAAAAATCTGTGCAGGCGTTTTTAAGAGACACGACAAAATTTGGGGTCGTGATTCCTCCAAGCTGCCGCGGAAACGCGGCCAAACCCATGGTTTGGCCGCGCATCCGCGGCCATGTGGGGAGCACGTGCTCCCAAATTTTGTCAGTGGGTTCTGTGTTGTATTTTGGGGTTTTTGGTAAATATCGTTTTGGCCCAGGTTTTGTTACTGTTCACCAGTAAGTCGTGGGGCCCACTTTTTGATATTTTGTTGATCGTAGTTTAAACATGTTAGTTTACAGTGCTTACATTATATCTCCGACCGGGAATGTCATTTGATCGGTAAACTGCGTCTGATTGCTATAGTTCTTTTAGACGGGTTTGCGAACGTAACATTCGCGTTGATATTCTGTTTTGTGCTGTGTTATTGCGGATTTGTCGTGGTGGATAGCAATGTGCAATGGTAGTACAGTTTGAGTTTATTTGTACATTTGATATTGCGGGGCGAGCGTCCAACTTGTGGACTGCCGTCACTGCCTGTTGTATAATATTCTTTTGGGGCACGACCAGGTTGCGGTCGATGTACCTGTTGTACTATTTTTCATTACTGTACTAGGTTTTACCCCGCGACGGAGTGCACGGATAGCCGGGTTCTGGAGGGCAACGGGTCCGCATCTTATGGCTTTGAGAGGCAGAGGGTCCCCACTCTAAAATTGGCAGACTATTCGCCGCACTCGTAGGGGGTACAGGTTCACCCAAGGAGGGGTGCTCAATTTACCGGATTCCGTGAAGTGCCGGGTATTCCATTCACTATGCTGTGAGGACTGCCTCGCTTCAGGTTTTGGCGGGTAACTTGCCGCACCCGTAGGGGTCTAGGTTTCATTGCACAGGCTATCCACACGACAGGGGAACGTCGGGTTTCAGCAGCGGCTCTGTGAAACCCGGGGATCCCAGATTATCTGTATTATTCTGTGATGCTTATTACTTTTCTGTAATGTTGCATATTATCACGCCTGGAGCGATTATGTATATTGGTTTATATACTATTAGATGTTGTATATGTTTTACACCCGCGCTAGTCCAGTCCCCGCTCTGTCGTTAGTTAAGTAACCTAACGGGTGATGACGGGACCCAGTGACGAATGCGGATGGCATATACGTACATTTTATTTTTCGTTCTTTTCTGGTGTGATTGATTGATGGGACTGCATTGATTCTGATCAATGCAAAGTAAAAACAAACCTGTTTTAGTTGTTGGAACAAATTTAAAAAGTGTTATTGCAAAGACGTTTCCTTTTGTTTTGCATAGCGGTATTCAGTGGAATATCCTGCACCTCATTCGACGGGGCAAGGGCCGATATCCCTTCACCGGGACTGACCCCTTGGGCAGAAGTTTGCGTCAGGGTAATAACTTCACTATAGTCGATTACATGTTGCTTTGCATAGAGGTATTCAGTGGAATATCCTGCACCTCATTCCACGAGGAAAGAGCCGAGATCCCTTCACCGGGAGTGACCTCTTTAGCAAAAGGTTTTCGCCACTATATTTTAAAAAGCTATCAGGTTCCTTCAGCAATATCAAGTTCACTACGCTAAAGGTTTTTCGCCAAAAACCAGCCGTAGCCCTCCGTCACTTCTTTTGGGTATTCAGTAGTATTCAAGCTATGTATTTTAGCCAAAGTTAAGGTATAGTGTTTGGTAGCTGCTGGGTATTCAATTGTTGCATAGATAGATGAGTTAGTTTGGGACAGTCGTTCTGCCGATTGGCCAAAGTCAGGGGCATGTGCGGGTGGGTTCAAATTGACAAGATAGTAATGGGTAGAACTTGGCATGTGACTTATGACATTTTGACCAAAGCCAAGGTTATAAGAGCATGGGGCAAAAATCAGATCGGGAGTTTCTAAAGAAACTGAAACTTGCCAAGTATGCGCATACCTTCTGGAGTATGAGTAACGTGGATGCATTCCATCACGTTATCATGCGATGAGAGTTGGATCCCGATTCCCACTGATGAGTTGGTTTACTCTTCGGGTGATCCCGATTGATTCTTCTTTTAGGTTTGGAGGAGAATTTGACAGGACAGTGGGAGGTTTCTGGATTAGATAAAGTTATGACCATTCTGATCTAGGTTAGAGTACACGCAGAGTGTTTCTTTTCTCTCTCTCTCTTTGGCAGCGACCTTTGACCGACCCTAGACTATGACTCAGTGACTAGGTTGACCGAACCTTCTTAAAATACTGGCTTTTGGATTGTCTATGTTGCATAAGTCATTGCCACTCCTTCTTTTACCCTTTGCATTTCTCAGAACACCCGTTTTACTACGGATATCCACTTCCATTGGATAGATCCATCGTATGGTTATATACGAACTCGAAGGGACTTCTTCGAGGATGGATCCAGGTTCAGGAGAAATAGAATTGGTTTATTCAGTTGTCTTTTATTATCACCTTCTCTCAGGTTGCGAGAGCTCCTTGGCTTAGGAGAGTACACCTATTACGCTTATTGGATAGTCTTATTCCAAACCATAGGCAGGTGCCGAAAGGTAGGGAATGAAGAAAACCAATTAGCCTAAGTAGGGTGTGCAGAAGGTAATATCAAAAGACAAAATAAAGGGATTAGAAAGAGGGCAAAGTAAATTGCGACTGTAATCATTCACGACCAAAACCGCGTACTTAATCGCCACTCCTATTTCACCTTTAAAAGAATAAGGTATTATTCAGTTGTCTTTTATCATCACCTTCTCTCGAGATGCGAGTACTTCTTGGTTTAGGAGGGTACACCTATTATGCTTACTGGATAGTCTTCTTCCAAACCATAGGCTGGTGCCGAACGGTAGGGAAGGAAGAAAACCATTTAGCCTAACGATGGTGTACAGAAGGTAACGACTAAAGACAAATAAAGGGATTTGGAGAGATGGCAATAAAATATACGGTTGAAGTCATGAGTTGGATTATGGAAGAGGCATTACTATGAATACCAGGATACCCCTACGAAACATTTTCATGTTTCAGTGCATTGTTAAAGAAAAACTGTTTTCCCGATTAGACACTTACTCCAAGGGTATGTATTTACCAGGTTTCATTCTCATATCTGTATGGTTTTACAGATGATGAGTGGGAGTAAGATATTGGGAAATAGGTGATCATCCTCGTTATATCGGAATTCGTTGTAATTGGTGACATTTGAGGAAATCTCCAGGGTACAGTTTTCAACCTACGACGCACAGGTTTTGAGTTGTTCAACTCAGCGGACTTATACAGAGTATTGTATGTTGTCCAAGTGTCCATCAGGACAAAGGGGTAGGTCCTCGTACTATGTTCTGTTTACTTATAACTTCTCTAGTATTTAAACAAGTGTTTCGTAGAAATACAATGTCTAAGTTTTGAGAAGTTGTGGGTATAAGAATAAAGTAGAGAACCAGGTGTCACAAGTATCGGGATTCTTCAAAGAGATCGAAGATGTAGATTCTTGTGATTGGTATTCAGATGATAGTGATGGTTTTGAGAAACGTGTTTCTCTTTCAGGTTACTCATAATTGGATGGATTCCTAAGTTGAGTAATGCTGATTAGCCTCTTTCCATTAAGTTGATATGCACTGGAGACAGCTGCATGATTTGAATATAGTTCCAATTAAATAAGTGCCAAAGTTTCTGTATTGGATATAGAATGGATCGTACCTTAAAAGAAATTAAGGTACGGGGAGTTGTCCAGCTTATGCTTAAAACCAGACACTGGATAACTCAGGGCACGTTTCTGTAATGGCTGTTTGTGGGTTGACCCTGGCTATGACGAGGGTTGATATTCTACCATTTGGAAGATCAATAGTGATATTGTTCTTGACTCGCCACAGTTTTAGTAAAATGGAATTTTTTTTCAGAAAACAGTAGTGGGAGTATGGTAGAACTGGAAGTGATTCCAGAACCGCGAACGATTACAGAAAATTTAATAGGACCTATATAATCAATCAGATTTGACACTCCAATAGCCACTCCGCAGATTTGGTGGGTAACCTCAGACACCCGAGAGGTACTTCGGTAGCCTCAAGGACGGTGACAGGGAGGTTCTTATCTACCCAGACTTGACACTACTGTTGTTCCAGACTATGAGACCAGGCAGGAGGATAGGTATAGCGTCGTTCTAAACTAGCTTTAGAAGTGTACGTGTATATTATTCTGCCAGAGGGTTGTCGTATTCAGTGGGAGCAGCGGAAGCATAGTGGGCAAGTAGCTTATGTCTATTTATAGACTAGAGCAGTTATAGCGGAGATAGATCATCTAATTTTGATGTGAAAGTCATAAGTTTGACTTCATCAGAATAGGGGATGGATCTGTTAAGAAGGTAGTAGGGTGTGATGTCATGGTATTTGAATGACATACACAGAGTAGGAAGTAAAATTCCTATACTACGATCGGTTGTACTGTTGTCGTCACACAGTTGTTTCTCCAGACAGAACATGGATATAATATTAGACATTCTGGTTTCTGGATCTATGGTTTTAGATCTAGATTTGGGTGGTTTCCCAATGTGGGTACTTTGACAGATATTCTAATGGTTTTTAGAATAGTTGACTCCTAGCATGGTAGTGTACCTGCAGGTGATGGAGTCACCCTCTCTAAAGGTGTCGTATAGACTAAAGGGGAGAGGGATGTGCATGATTGGCAGATCACTTGCTTAGGCAATTGAGTCAATCATGAGATGTCAAGTACCGCACCAAATGTTGTTTTTGCACTAGATGCAATAAGTTTGTATTAATCCAATCCTGGAGAAACATAAGGAAGCAGTTTTAGAACATTAGTACATGTTCTACGGATTTGATAACGGCAGCCTCTTTCGGGAGACGGTTATCATTCCAGGCTTCAAAGGTGACATGGATGACAGAGTGATTGTCAGAGTTTTAGTTTTCCCTCTGACGAGGGACAGTATTATGGACAGGTGATCCAAGAAAATACTGTGGGAGGCATGGTGCCGGATACTGATTAGGTTCAGTGATCCATACAGTCTAAGAAGTTTGGATATGGAGTTCATTTATGAACTAAGGTCCCATCAGATATCCAGATATATTCTAAGACAGGTACTACTCAATTCGGGAGATGGCTTTCTCTGCGAACTTAAGATTAAGAGAGATAAAGAAAGATACTTCTAGGCGGATCCACTCACTGAGGCTATTTCTCGAACACAATAGTTTTACAAACGGGCTTTGTGAAACAGATTAGTAGAGGAGTTGGATGTTCGGTTTCACACGGGCTGTGAGTAGTCGACATCGCAATAATTAGCCTTGAGTGCAAGTGGGAGATTGTTGGAGATAGTGCCCTCATAGTCAATTATTGGATCGCAGGTACGTGATTGCAATGATTGCGGAGGACCTATCCCGGTAGGACAGTCTTACTCGAGATGATAGTATACTATCTGGTTTGCCTTTATCAGTCGTGTACATGTTCAGGTGACTGATTGCATGTTACACTTTGATAGAGCCCTTAGGATCTTGCTTTACTACCAACAGTATGATGGCGATCATATACGTGAGAGTTGGGTAGTTTATATGCATATCCTTAATTGTGGTCCCTAGTCGTGGGAGTTTCGAGACAGGGCATCGATACTCCGGAGTAGACTAGTGTATACAGTCGAGACCCCGACGAGGGACGGTGGCCGGTGTCACAAGCCACTGGTGTCAGTTGGATCACCTAAGATGTATACAGGTGCTCATTGGGTTATGAGTACACCGGACAGGACTCGCCGGGAATCTGCTAGTTAGTACTATACCTATCGTCAGATAGCAGTTCCCAGGTGACATGTGTACAGGTTAGTTCATCGACCTGAGGTCGTCATTTGTCTCGTGTGAGTTCCCACTGTGCTTTGATTTCTACCCTACCACGGCTCAAAGGAGTCGTGCAAACAGGTAGCTTTTGGGTACAGTCCCGAGCCATATGGAGGCACGTGAGCGGATCGGCAGGGGATTCGTCTCTCCCGGTATTGGGGGCGAGATCGTGCTGTGTCTAGGAGAGCCATTACACATAGCCCACGGCCGTGGCAGGAGATTTACTGGTAGGTACTCCAGTAGTATCTCAGGGTGTTATTGGGCTTCACTCCGACACGACTTATACTGCTTCTGGGGGTCTGACGTTACTAGCCCCCTAGGCGGATATGCGATACTCATTGACGAACGGACCGGACTGTATATACATTGTCACTGTTAGGCTCAGTAGGGTTTTCTGGATGAGTTCATTCATCGGCCACCCTTGAGTTTGCTCATCAGTCTCCCTTGAGGTCAGTCCGTGGGCAGCCGTTACGCATAGCTATTGCAGCTGACGGTTTGTGGTTAAACCCACTGCCAGGGTACTGACGAGTCATTAGAGTCCCCCACAGACAGTTTCTCAAGTTCGGGCGAAACGTTGTAGAGGCCGTATGGTTTTATGGCAGGGTTCGGAAAATGCACGTGCGTTTACGCACGTGTCAGTTTTCGGGCAGATGATACTGGTCGGCTTTGGTTTAAGCCGGATCCGAGTATTATATTAAGTAGGTATAATATCTTTGTCTCAGTTGCATTTGTATTCGGTCGTAATACAAATGCGGGTATTTTTATACAGATACGGTGTTATCCTGAAAGTCGTTTTCAGGATCACTTTTGGAAGTTGCCAGTTTCCAGTTTTCTATCAGCCGTCTTTTAACATTCGGTTAAAGACGGATTTATCTTTTCTTCAGATAAGAGTGAGTCATCATTCTAGAAGGTTCTAGAAGTGATGATGTGGCTAATGAGTCATCTTGACATTAATGGTTACATTAATGACTTGATGAGGTGTGATTATGACTCATGCTTTGAAATTTATACATTCTTGTTTTGGTTAAGATATTTCTTCATGATAAGCTTCATCATATGGTCACCCCCCCTCTCCTACGGTCACCTCCCTCTTCTATAAGAATGGTCGGCCCTCTCTCTCCTCCACACTCTCTCACTTGATAGTTTTTCATGGTTGTAAAAAGATATGATAGTATTTGGGGTGCATGGAATTTTACAGTTCATTTCATTCCATCACCCAATTCCCACGGCAACTTCATTAACCGATCGTCCACGGATTTGGACGAAGTGAGACAAAGTCATCTACTCATTCTCTACATCAATCTTGGTCGTCTCTTTTAGCAAACTTGACGATCGAGTTGCCTCAAGTCAGAGGCGGGAGCCTGTTTAAAGAATCGGTGATGTGGTGTCACCTCGACGAGATCGGAGCAGCCGCAACGGAGCGTGGGATGATGGTTGAAGAATGAAGGACTCGGATCGTTCGGTATAACCTTTCTACACTCTTTACAGTTTGTTAGTTTAGCAATAATGGCAGATCCGGGTTAAAGTATACGATAGCGCCAGTTTAAAAGTTTTTATTCCGCATTTGGTGTCTGTTGACGGCCGGGGCGCTAACGTAGACTTACAGCTTACGGCTCAAATTGCTCGAGCGCCTCCTAATCAAGCACAAGCCGCTACTAATCAGCCGGGTGATGACAACCCGAGGCAGCCAATGCCTGTTCCTTCGGGTCCAAGACTGGTCGAGCCACACGAAAGCCGGCCACACTCCGCTTCTGGGGATGCCTTGGCCCCAGATAGCACTATCCTGCTAACACAGGATCGGATAATGGATTTGGTCACCAGCAAGGTTAAAACATTGGTGGCCGGAGCTGAAGCTCAGAAAGAAATCGGCAGTAGTGGGCGGCCATATCCCGCGCAGTACGATCTGATTGAGTTCCCAAGCGGCTACGTCATTCCTAAGTTCGGAAGATTTGATGGAACGGGGAATGCAAATCAGCACGTTGCCCACTTCAAAGCATCGTGCGGAAATACAGGGGGCAATGACGCGCTCCTTCTTCGTCAATTTGTCAACAGCCTGACCGGTGTCGCTTTCGACTGGTACGCGAGCATACCAGACGGGTCCGTCATTACCTTTGCCCAAATGGAGTCTCTGTTCCGGCAAAGATTCATGAGCGTCAGTGATAAAATCTCCATTGCCGACCTTGTGAGGACCAAGCCGGGGAAGAATGAAAGCAACACTGACTTTATCGCCCGATGGCGTAATCTCACGGTCAAGTGCGAACCGCCGCTGGAGCAGGACCAGTCCGTCAGCCTTCTTATTGGGAACCTCAGCAATTGGATGGTCCCATTCTTGTGTACAGCGGGCCTCAAGACATTTCAGGAGCTAACCAAGAAAGTCCAGATGCTGGAACGCTCGAAGTAAGAGTCCCCGCCGGACTCTCAGAGAGACAAAACCTGGAAAAGCAAGCGGGACGACAACCGTAGAAGCGGGAGTTCCAGCAGTACCAATGTCTTCAATGCGTCCGACAATGAATAAAAGTGAAGGGCGGGCGAATCCAAAACCAACCGGTCTCGAAAGCCATTGCTGGGAGGAGATGGGCCTTCCCTAGAGGAGAAAAAGAACAAGATTTACTCTTTCAGAAGGGACAAGGTCCGTAAGATATTTAAAGATGCCTTGAACAATGACCTACAATTGCCGGAGTCGAAAAGACCCCAAGAAGCAAAAATGACCGACAATCCTCTGTATTGCCCGTACCACCGAGTAGTGAGCCATGCGATTGAGGATTGCTATATCTTTAAGGACTGGGTCGAGAAGCAGTACAAGGCTGGAGAGATCGAGCTGTCTAAAAGCGTGTTGGTGAACAGTCAAGTTGCAACCGCCAACTTTATACAGACGGAAACTGAAGCCTTCTGGGAGCAGACAGCCGAACCCGCTGCCCTGAGAAATGAAACGGACTCATCACAGCCTCCGTGGAGTACGTACATATCTAATAAGACGAAGAAGATGATAAAACTACTTCGGAAGGAACCCAGGATGGAATGGGAAGTGTAACGTTTTGAAAATCGTTTCGGTGAAATTTCGGAAAATCGGTAAAATGAGGGGGTTTTCTGTAAAAAAAAGTCAAAATACAAATATCTTATTATAAAAATTAAATATACATATTCTAGCTATGTAATTGCTATTATTTGGTGTTTATTGAGCCGCTGGTGAAATTTCAAATTTTCTGAAAAAAATATTATTTTATTATTATTTTAAGCCGTCACTAATACATTTAATTAGGGAAAATTATAAATTGGAATGAGTTGAAACAAATTTTGTGCATCATAAAACATTAAATAAAAATTTATCATGTGGTTTTTGGAACGAAATCATTTGCCAAAACGGTTTAGAAATTATTGAAGAAAAAAAGGCTTTTTTTAGCGTAAATGGATGTTTGGGGTATTGTATTTATCATTTTTCATCACCCCACACCCGTACCCACACCCACACACACCCATTTCCTCTACCCCTTTGCTGAATTCAGCAGCCCCCCCACTCATCTCCCCACTTAAAAGTCAAAACAAACAAAGAAAAGAAAAGGAAAAATAAAGGAAAAGATGTTAAGTGTTGACTTGAAGTATGGCTTTCTTTGACCCTTTCATTCAACACCTCTCTCTCTCTCCTCATCCCCCCCCCATTTTGGCCGAAACTTGCTTCTTCCCACTGCAGTAGCTTTCCCCCCTCTTCTCCCTCTCATTTCATCACAAAAAAATCCACAAAATGCTTCAAAATTAACACAAAATCAAAGCTAAATTCAAATCCAACACTTACCCATTATTCTTTAGCCCATCTAGCATGGATTTTGGGGCATAGAAGCTAATTTGGGAGGCTATGATGCATGTAAATCTACAAGTCTTGGAGGTATAATCTTATCTAATGTTTAATTTGTTGGTATTGTTTTCATAAGCTAAGTAGTTAAATGTTAACTTGGGTTCTAATTTCAAGTGGAAATTATTAAGTGAGGGTTTGGAAAATTCTAGATTAGGGTTGTGAATTTAAGTTGGGGTTCTTGTAATTGATCATGGGATAATTGTGTAGTTTAACATGTTGTTGTTATGCCAAAACTAATCTAGTTGGTAGTTTATATTTTTGTTAAATTCAAATTTGTATTAATTATGTAATTTGCAAACTAGGTTTTAGTGAAATACATATAAAATTGAGATTTAAAATGTAATTAAGGTTTTAAGGAATTTATTAGCATTTTAATTTGTTGTTTAGCGACTTTGATCGTGCAAAACCATGCTTAATTGATAAATTGTGAATTTTACCTTGAAAAGTGTTAAAATCGATATTTGTTGCAAACTTGAAATTTGAGTTAATGCTAATTCGTGAGATTAAAAATATGGAGGTGATTTGTATGACCTAATTATGATATTAAGTGAGCACTTTGGTCATTAGAACCGTCAAAATATTTAGTTTGGGTAAAACATCAAGTTTTGAACCGAAATGGGAATTTATGCTAACTAGGTTTTTGGAAAATAAAACGAATTGTTTAATTTTATGGTTTTGATGAACTAAACCCTATTTCTTATATAATTAGTGAGTTTTGAAATCACGATTGGTGTGTTTGGATTTTTCTCGATGGTTCGACGTTCGTACATCGACATCGAGGGTTGGTCTGACTATTCTTGCATGCGTAGGCGATAGGTTTGGACCTATGCGTGATACGCGTGCCGATTTGATTTTCGTATGCCGTTTCGATTTCGAATTTAGTTTTAATGCGATATGGTGCGTTATGATATGTAGGTACCCCCATGTCGACTTCGAGACAACAAGCAAGCACGTGGCGACGTCGGCACCGGCTAGCGAGGACCAGGTGAGTAGATTTATATCTACGGGGAGAAGTCGGGTGGATGGAGTATAGCACCCCCGCAGTCTGTGGTGGTGTATACGGATGCGTATACACACCAACAATTATTATATGTTATTTGGGATTATTAACGATACTTAGGATGGATATTGGTGTGTTAGATTATTTTAGCGTTGCGAACCCTAGGGTAGTGTTGTATTACACATACACACATACATACTTGCATACATTCCTATTGATATGTGCTCATGGGATTCTTTATAGTTATGTGTTCACATGGGTATGGGACTATGTGTTCACATACGGATTGAGGATGATACTTAGGATTGAGCTGAGTCGATGAGATTTGATTTGAGGCCGTGAGATCGGTGATATAGCAGGGTTCGTATCTTAGATACGACATGACGTTGTAGCGGGTCCTTGACGTAGTGTTTCACACACGTCCATGCATGCGTAGGCGGCATCAGTAGGGTACTAGACGTAGATCAGTACCCCGATCATGATAATTGATAAAGAGGATACCAGGTGAATAGTATGATGAATGTGATATTGACCCGTACCCAGATTTGGGATGCCGTACGACGGATTTACGTACGAGCTATATTGATGATTGATCCGCACTCTTGACTTGGGATGCCTGATTATAGATATGGTATCGGCTATGATATTATTGAGGTGGGATCACCGACTATACATATACAGATAGGTATATGTATCGACTCAGATGATAGGCGGTTTCCTTACCTGTAGTTCAGCTTGTTAGTTCAGCCGTATAGTTTAGTGTAGTTGTTAGATTAGATTAGACTCCTACCTATTTCAAAACTAACGAATCGTGGGTATTTTAAAAGACAGCCCAAGGGATCTTACGGATATTTCAAAAGACGTATCTTTTCATAAAAACACCGTAGCCCCTATTTTCAAAACCCCATGATTTGTGTTATTTCAAAAGGCACCAATTTGTAGGACTTATATTAGATTAATGCAGATTAGTTATCGTTGTGTCTAGTTTTCAGCTCCCGCATATTATTGCTGTTCGCTCTGCCTCGCATACTTATTTTGCTGCATATTCCATTATTGATATCATGCTGTTAGGACACCAGCACCATTACCGATGATGCGTATGTACCACGTACACCTACTTGCCGGCTCACACACATCTTCATTGGTAATTGCCATGTCACGTACACTTTAGAGAATATAATTGCTTAACTTAGATTGTTAGCTAGTAGTTTTGACATGATATTAGTGTACTTCCCTTATATGCCATATTAGACATTGTAGTTATTACCTACCACTTCATGCATACTGTTATTCAGTTGTTCATGCCTAGTTCATTAATCATACATTGCAACTTGGTTATTGATACCATATGCGTTCATTATCATTGACATATACACTTGTGATGATTTCTTGAGATTTATGATATTTCTGGATTTCGGGGAAAGCCGCAAAATTTACAACTTATGATCTTTTAAAATATAAAATGTTGCGGTTTTCTAATGATGTAAAGTGTCGTCCACCATGAGTTTTCTGTGGTTTTGGAGATCCGTGTCGAGGAGTGGAGGAACCGTCACGGGTACATGGTGGGCCCGGTATGGTACCCCGGGGCAAGAGGAATGTGGTGTTGACGTTGAGCCTGGCTGGGGAGCACTACCTACCGGTGATATTACCCGACGCGTCGGATATCCGGAGGATACCGTCGTGGTCTTGAGATGGATGGTAGGGGCCGGTCTGGACTGACGGCGCCCTAGATATTGAGATTGAGACATTGATATTTCGAGACAGTGAGATTTATGTTTTGTGTCGATGCTAGACACTGTTGATACTGATTTTAATTATGATACCTCAGTTTAAAATATGAAGGAAATCTCACTAATTTATGAAAACAGTTTCTTCATTTACATGTATTCTGTTTTCATGCATTCATACCTCATTCATATGATATATTGCTACCTGAGGCACTGACACGGGCACATGAGTTTACACTCGGGTTAGATATTTACCCTAGCCATTGTTATAGGCCGCATGTTATATATATTTGAGGATATATTATGATCATTGACCTAGGATTGCGTTATTTATGCGATTTCTATGCGTAGATGTTTTTCTATTCACGAGTTGGCAACTCACCCCCGTTGTGCCCCAGTTTCTTGCAGGTTGCCGTACAGGTTCATTACGGCTTTGCGGGCATAGTTTCATTCGGGTGATTTGCTAGTAGGTGGGTTTACTTGTATCATACCCCCATTATTTATCTTGTATATCATTATTCTGTTGTATCTAGAATTCCATCAACCAAACATGTATTTTTTTGAGATAGAGACCAGTGTTGTTTTTTCTTTCGACCTTAGAGTCGCTCGTTATGTTTCTGGTGGTTTTTGAGTTTCCTTTTGAGTTTTGATCCTCGCCGTTGGCGTTGTATATTATATAGTTTGTGTGGTTGTGACCGTCGATTGACGAAGAGCTAGCTCCCGCTTGGGGATGCCTTTTTATTGATTTCGTATACTATTCATGTTGTATCCCGTTTGGGAGCCAGTATTTTCAAAGGAGACTCTGCCGAAATTTTCAGTAAATTTTGATGTTCTTAAAAACCGCATAATTCGGCTTATGCTATTAAAACTACTTGTTTTAAATTGGTTTTCCTTCACTCTACTTCTTTTCTTGGTTTGGATTTCTGGGTTTCCGGTTTACTTAGATTACGTACGCCTCGAGACGGTTCATAGTTTAAGTGCTGGTCATGTTCCGTACTTTCGGGACGTGACAATGTTGGTATCAGAGCGTTAGGTTTTAACCTTCGGAGCGTAGGATGACCCTTGGTTGATGGAATAGGTGACTAAAGTAGAGTGACGTACCGTTGGTATGTTCCGCGGCATATTTACGACACGCCACTCCACTTATGAAGCCTTAGGATGTACATTTCCTTGTTCAGTATTATATTCCTTCCTGATCTAGCCTCATCGGTACCAGTTTGGTTTTGCTGCTACGGTTACAGGCAGAGAGAGCTACGGCTAGAGTTGCGGTCAGCACAAGCTCGTCACGAACGAGGACTGACCCGGGCGAAATCCCGGCGACACACGATTGTAGAGGTGTGTTTTTTTTATTGTGATTTCGCGCCCCGAGCGTTGGATGGATCACTGTATGAGATTACTTGGACATGCCGATCAGCACTAGAGGATTGAGCCAATGATAGAGGCCAGCCAGATTTTGATGACCGTTGGTGTGTTGCTTACTCCTGATGATTGAGGCACCGTTCAGCGTGCAAACGAGCGAGCCAGTTATTGCTGCTAACGACGAGAGATTGCCCCAGATGCTGGCGTTAGTGCAGAACGAGTTGTACTAAGAGATGATAGAAGGTCACTAGTCATCGAGGATGAATGACTAGGACATGTGAATCGTTCGCCTACCCCGATGCGAAGTCATCAGATAGATTGATTCTAGCTAGAGACGACTTCACGCGGAGACGTTGGGAGTCGAAAGAGACGATCGAATGTCAGAAACCTATTATTCCAAGTTTAAAGTAGTCGGAAAGGCATGCAGGCAATTCTATGGTCCCTCTAGAAGAATGAAACCCTAACTCGACTTAATGACCGTGTGAAAGTCTTTGAACCTTCGGGTTTGCGGCAGTTCTACGGCGCCATTAGTGAGGCTTGGGTTTGCCCTTCTACGGCTGGACCACCGATGCTGTGGTATGTACTCGATACTATTAAACTGTGCCCAAGATGTTGAGCTCTTGGGGGATTATGAGGTTTTGACGACTCGATCGGATGGCTCGACTTAATTCGGATGCTAGGTGGTGAGATGCATTTCTTGGGAGACTCCAGATACGAGGATAGTCGTTGGAGCCCAGTCCATGCGGCTGCGACGAGACGAGTCCAAAGCAGACGACATTAGAGGAAAGTGAAGTAAGAGGTTCGTACCAGATCTAGATGAGATGACGTTCCACACCGCCGACATCAGAGATGCGATGCGCATGCCGAGGCATGGTACTTGGACTTACCTTCCAGAAGGAGTCGCGATGGGTATGCGGCCGTTCCAGAGCAAGATGCAGATATAGGAAAGGACGATGACTTCCGGACAGTTGGCAGAGACGAGACATGGAAGAGACCGTGAGCAGGATTCCTTCCAGGACACTGCTGCAATGATACTTGCACCCAGGGTCAGATGTGTCACGTACATTCAGAGAGCCAGAGGCCGACGCCAGTGATATGCTGTCTTACGAGTGGTCGCGATGATTGACCAAGAGATGACCAGAGAAGTGCCAGAACGAAATCGTCCCCGTTAGCACACCTGACAGGGCCGATGAGCCGATGGACCGAAAGATTGGTAATTCACAATGAAGACCTTGACACAGGAGTGGTCATGGTTACGCACACCAGCAGGGCAGAGTTCAGGATCATCGACGAGACGTCCCATTAGTGACCGCGACAGTTGGCCCGAGATTCTTAGAGGATGCACTTGAGCGATACTATTCCGCCATTATTGATTTCGATGTTTTGGGTGATTTATTCGCATGATTTGATTTTGATGATTGAGGATTTACGATCTTTGCACAGTGTTGCACTTGATATCGTTTTCGTGCTTGGGTTTCACATGTTTGTGATTTTACGGTTTTAGACATTTGAGTTCATTTTGTGCGTATGCACGCACACGAATTGGTTCCTGCACTCTGTATAGTTATTATATGTTTGCAGTGTGCACTGGACTTCGATTTCGATTGTGATACTCGATATTTGTTTTGAGCACCTTGTGCACCTGATTGATTTTGCGCACGTTCGGCGCTTGATATTGGATTTCATGATTTCGTGCACGATGGATGCACCTGATTTAGATTTTCGTGCATGTTGGGCACATGTTATGAGGTACAATTTTGGTGCACACCAGATGCACTAAATTGAGATTCTTCGTGTGTGTCAGACGCACCTGTCCTTGCTGTCAGGCACACGTTGCCTATGACAGATGTTGTGTGCACAACCGATGCACTTAGATGTTGTTTCTGTGCGCTTGTATGGCACGTATATGGATTTTGATTTCCGTGCGCACCAGACGCACGTAGTATTCATACGCGTATTTTGGGATTGATTTTTTTCTTATAGAGCAGTACGTTTTTATGATATTGCTATGTGTTTTCGTACTGAGCAGGACTAGTCAGAGGACAGTACCTGAATATATTTTGCATGCATTGATAGTTATTGAAGGGATTTCCAAAAAGCGAGCTACAGCCTCAGTATTTACCTACGTGTCTGATATGACACGAAATGTTTAAAACAAGGAGACCCTTCTGAATTGTTTCCAAAACAGCGGAACGTACATTTCAAACAAAGGTATATATGTATATAGTTATTTTCTTATGATAGACGTCCGCCACTGTGCAGTGTTATACGCATTGCACAGTGACTTAAGGAGATTTGGCATGCATTTCCTTCGGATACTTACAGATATAGATTCGATAATTACATGTATAGTTTCGAGTTATATCATATTGGTTTTGATTTGGATTTGGCATTGATGTCTTCTCCTTGACTCCGATCATTGCGGGATGCTTGAAGGAGTTTTGATTTGAGTTATATACTCATTTTTTCAAGCGCATGCGCTGCACTACGATTTGTTTTATGTATTTACAATTTCGGAGCCCCGACGACTTGATGGTTTTTCTTAGATGTTTTAGTATTTGGGGGAGTTTGAATTTAAATTCGGGGACCGAATTTCTTTATGGGGGGAAGATTGTAACGTTTTGAAAATCGTTTCGGTGAAATTTCGGAAAATCGGTAAAATGAGGGGGTTTTCTGTAAAAAAAAGTCAAAATACAAATATCTTATTATAAAAATTAAATATACATATTCTAGCTATGTAATTGCTATTATTTGGTGTTTATTGAGCCGCTGGTGAAATTTCAAATTTTCTGAAAAAAATATTATTTTATTATTATTTTAAGCCGTCACTAATACATTTAATTAGGGAAAATTACAAATTGGAATGAGTTGAAACAAATTTTGTGCATCATAAAACATTAAATAAAAATTTATCATGTGGTTTTTGGAACGAAATCATTTGCCAAAACGGTTTAGAAATTATTGAAGAAAAAAAGGCTTTTTTTAGCGTAAATGGATGTTTGGGGTATTGTATTTATCATTTTTCATCACCCCACACCCGTACCCACACCCACCCACACCCATTTCCTCTACCCCTTTGCTGAATTCAGCAGCCCCCCCACTCATCTCCCCACTTAAAAGTCAAAACAAACAAAGAAAAGAAAAGGAAAAATAAAGGAAAAGATGTTAAGTGTTGACTTGAAGTATGGCTTTCTTTGACCCTTTCATTCAACACCTCTCTCTCTCTCCTCATCCCCCCCCCCATTTTGGCCGAAACTTGCTTCTTCCCACTGCAGTAGCTTTCCCCCCTCTTCTCCCTCTCATTTCATCACAAAAAAATCCACAAAATGCTTCAAAATTAACACAAAATCAAAGCTAAATTCAAATCCAACACTTACCCATTATTCTTTAGCCCATCTAGCATGGATTTTGGGGCATAGAAGCTAATTTGGGAGGCTATGATGCATGTAAATCTACAAGTCTTGGAGGTATAATCTTATCTAATGGTTAATTTGTTGGTATTGTTTTCATAAGCTAAGTAGTTAAATGTTAACTTGGGTTCTAATTTCAAGTGGAAATTATTAAGTGGGGGTTTGGAAAATTCTAGATTAGGGTTGTGAATTTAAGTTGGGGTTCTTGTAATTGATCATGGGATAATTGTGTAGTTTAACATGTTGTTGTTATGCCAAAACTAATCTAGTTGGTAGTTTATATTTTTGTTAAATTCAAATTTGTATTAATTATGTAATTTGCAAACTAGGTTTTAGTGAAATACATATAAAATTGAGATTTAAAATGTAATTAAGGTTTTGATGACTTTATTAGCATTTTAATTTGTTGTTTAGCGACTTTGATCGTGCAAAACCATGCTTAATTGATAAATTGTGAATTTTACCTTGAAAAGTGTTAAAATCGATATTTGTTGCAAACTTGAAATTTGAGTTAATGCTAATTCGTGAGATTAAAAATATGGAGGTGATTTGTATGACCTAATTATGATATTAAGTGACCATTTTGGTCATTAGAACCGTCAAAATATTTAGTTTGGGTAAAACATCAAGTTTTGAACCGAAATGGGAATTTATGCTAACTAGGTTTTTGGAAAATAAAACGAATTGTTTAATTTTATGGTTTTGATGAACTAAACCCTATTTCTTATATAATTAGTGAGTTTTGAAATCACGATTGGTGTGTTTGGATTTTTCTCGATGGTTCGACGTTCGTACATCGACATCGAGGGTTGGTCTGACTATTCTTGCATGCGTAGGCGATAGGTTTGGACCTATGCGTGATACGCGTGCCGATTTGATTTTCGTATGCCGTTTCGATTTCGAATTTAGTTTTAATGCGATATGGTGCGTTATGATATGTAGGTACCCCCATGTCGACTTCGAGACAACAAGCAAGCACGTGGCGACGTCGGCACCGGCTAGCGAGGACCAGGTGAGTAGATTTATATCTACGGGGAGAAGTCGGGTGGATGGCGTATAGCACCCCCGCAGTCCATGGTGGTGTATACGGATGCGTATACACACCAACAATTATTATATGTTATTTGGGATTATTAACGATACTTAGGATGGATATTGGTGTGTTAGATTATTTTAGCGTTGCGAACCCTAGGGTAGTGTTGTACTACACATACACACATACATACTTGCATACATTCCTATTGATATGTGCTCATGGGATTCTTTATAGTTATGTGTTCACATGGGTATGGGACTATGTGTTCACATACGGATTGAGGATGATACTTAGGATTGAGCTGAGTCGATGAGATTTGATTTGAGGCCGTGAGATCGGTGATATAGCAGGGTTCGTATCTTAGATACGACATGACGTTGTAGCGGGTCCTTGACGTAGTGTTTCACACACGTCCATGCATGCGTAGGCGGTATCAGTAGGGTACTAGACGTAGATCAGTACCCCGATCATGATAATTGATAAAGAGGATACCAGGTGAATAGTATGATGAATGTGATATTGACCCGTACCCAGATTTGGGATGCCGTACGACGGATTTACGTACGAGCTATATTGATGATTGATCCGCACTCTTAACTTGGGATGCCTGATTATAGATATGGTATCGGCTATGATATTATTGAGGCGGGATCACCGACTATACATATACAGATAGGTATACGTATCGACTCAGATGATAGGCGGTTTCCTTACCTGTAGTTCAGCTTGTTAGTTCAGCCGTATAGTTTAGTGTAGTTGTTAGATTAGATTAGACTCCTACCTATTTCAAAACTAACGAATCGTGGGTATTTTAAAAGACAGCCCAAGGGATCTTACGGATATTTCAAAAGACGTATCTTTTCATAAAAACACCGTAGCCCCTATTTTCAAAACCCCATGATTTGTGTTATTTCAAAAGGCACCAATTTGTAGGACTTATATTAGATTAATGCAGATTAGTTATCGTTGTGTCTAGTTTTCAGCTCCCGCATATTATTGCTGTTCGCTCTGCCTCGCATACTTATTTTGCTGCATATTCCATTATTGATATCATGCTGTTAGGACACCAGCACCATTACCGATGATGCGTATGTACCACGTACACCTACTTGCCGGCTCACACACATATTCATTGGTAATTGCCATGTCACGTACACTTTAGAGAATATAATTGCTTGACTTAGATTGTTTGCTAGTAGTTTTGACATGATATTAGTGTACTTCCCTTATATGCCATATTAGACATTGTAGTTATTACCTACCACTTCATGCATACTGTTATTCAGTTGTTCATGCCTAGTTCATTAATCATACATTGCAACTTGGTTATTGATACCATATGCGTTCATTATCATTGACATATACACTTGTGATGATTTCTTGAGATTTATGATATTTCTGGATTTCGGGGAAAGCCGCAAAATTTACAACTTATGATCTTTTAAAATATAAAATGTTGCGGTTTTCTAATGATGTAAAGTGTCGTCCACCATGAGTTTGCTGTGGTTTTGGAGATCCGTGTCGAGGAGTGGAGGAACCGTCACGGGTACATGGTGGGCCCGGTATGGTACCCCGGGGCAAGAAGAATGTGGTGTTGACGTTGAGCCTGGCTGGGGAGCACTACCTACCGGTGATATTACCCGACGCGTCGGATATCCGGAGGATACCGTCGTGGTCTTGAGATGGATGGTAGGGGCCGGTCTGGACTGACGGCGCCCTAGATATTGAGATTGAGACATTGATATTTCGAGACAGTGAGATTTATGTTTTGTGTCGATGCTAGACACTGTTGATACTGATTTTAATTATGATACCTCAGTTTAAAATATGAAGGAAATCTCACTAATTTATGAAAACAGTTTCTTCATTTACATGTATTCTGTTTTCATGCATTCATACCTCATTCATATGATATATTGCTACCTGAGGCACTGACACGGGCACATGAGTTTACACTCGGGTTAGATATTTACCCTAGCCATTGTTATAGGCTGCATGTTATATATATTTGAGGATATTTTATGATCATTGACCTAGGATTGCGTTATTTATGCGATTTCTATGCGTAGATGTTTTTCTATTCACGAGTTGGCAACTCACCCCCGTTGTGCCCCAGTTTCTTGCAGGTTGCCGTACAGGTTCATTACGGCTTTGCGGGCATAGTTTCATTCGGGTGATTTGCTAGTAGGTGGGTTTACTTGTATCATACCCCCATTATTTATCTTGTATATCATTATTCTGTTGTATCTAGAATTCCATCAACCAAACATGTATTTTTTTGAGATAGAGACCAGTGTTGTTTTTTCTTTCGACCTTAGAGTCGCTCGTTATGTTTCTGGTGGTTTTTGAGTTTCCTTTTGAGTCTTGATCCTCGCCGTTGGCGTTGTATATTATATAGTTTGTGTGGTTGTGACCGTCGATTGACGAAGAGCTAGCTCCCGCTTGGGGATGCCCTTTTATTGATTTCGTATACTATTCATGTTGTATCCCGTTTGGGAGCCAGTATTTTCAACGGAGACTCTGCCGAAATTTTCAGTAAATTTTGATGTTCTTAAAAACCGCATAATTCGGCTTATGCTATTAAAACTACTTGTTTTAAATTGGTTTTCCTTCACTCTACTTCTTTTATTGGTTTGGATTTCTGGGTTTCCGGTTTACTTAGATTACGTACGCCTCAAGACGGTTCGTAGTTTAAGTGCCGGTCATGTTCCGTACTTTCGGGACGTGACAGGAAGGGCAGAAGAAGCCTACCAGTCCAGCTGCCAATGCGGCTCCATCAGGCTCAAAATCCAAGAAGCTCAAGAAGAAGAAAAATGCAGCTCGACGCGAAAAAGAGTCTGCAGAGAGATCGACCATTCAAAAATATATCGATTCCCTCGAAGAATATGAACAAAAGGAAAGAACATTGATTCAATTGAATGAGTTCTTCCCTGTACAAGCGGCTGAAATTCTGGAGGAGTTAGAAGAAGACTCCAATGAAGAGATCCCAGTAGTGACCTGCTACGCCATCCATCTTGGAAGCGACTCGGAAGAGGAGCTTTGTTTTCCCGAAGAGGATGAGGAGCTCGCCACAAAAGCCAATAAAATCCGGCTCAGAAGCGGCAGGGCTCTACCGCCAAATCAGGGCAACGCCCCAAAAGGGAAGGAAAAACAAGACGCCAATGAAGAAGAGGGCAGAGAACCGGCTGATGAAAACATAAGTCCTTCCTCGGTGGACTATAATGTCTTGGCACATCTCCGGAAGCTTCCGTCTCTCCTGAGCATCTACGACGCCTTGGTCCTATCTAAAGAGCTTAGAGATGTTCTCATCCACGCTCTACAAAACCCCGAGCGGTATCAGGCCCACTTTGCGGAAATTAATATGAAAGAAGCCCAGCACGCTTTGCATGCCGCCGCAGTCACATTTAAGGATGAAGACTTGCTACTGGGAACGGCTGAGCATAATCGGCCGCTTTACGTGACCGGGTACAGCGACGGAGATCGAATTAATCGCATATTGATTGATCCGGGGTCCTCAGTGAACATCATGAACTTGCGAACTCTGAAGAGTTTATCAATGGACGTCCGACACCTGTCAAGGGAAAGGATTGTCATTCAAGGGTTCAACCAAAATTGTCAGCAAGCTCTGGGGTCTATAGCTTTGCCAATCAAATTCGGGGATCTGCAAACTGAAGCTAAGATATACGTGATCGACGCCGACACGTCTTATAAGATTCTCTTGGGGCGGCCGTGGCTCCACGATTACGGCATCATTCCGTCAACTCTCCATCAATGCATGAAGTATACTAAAAATGGCGAAGAAAGACGCATTGACGGAGACATCCAGCCGTTCGGTGTGCATGAAGTCCGCTATGAAGATTCTCGGTACTTTATGAACCACCAAAATGCTAAGCCACAACTGACTGAGGATAGACCGGCCCCAAGACTCAAAAGTAAATCTGCACCGGCTGTCACTTTCAAGAGCAAAAACACCCAAGTGCGCCCGCATTTAGGTAGCGACACTGACGAGTCCGACGCTGGAAGCCCGTCCTCCCGTAAAACTCGTCCTCGTTTCGGCAGCGATACAGACGAATCTGTTACTGAAGGCCCATCTAGCAGCAAAGTCCGCCCTCATCTTGGCAGCGACACTGAAGAGTCGGAGGAAGAGGACCTGCCGTGCAACAGCGATGCAGATTGGACCCCTATGCAACAAGAGAAACTACGAGAGACCTTCGAAGTTGCAGAAGGGTCCCTAGCCGTGACAAGGGTACCAGAGCAGATGTACAAAGAGCTCGATGCGTTATCAGTCTCCACCGTGGACCAGCTGAAGACTTTCTACGTTCCCGGGAGGAATAGTGGAAAGAAGGGCATCCTGTTTTATGGGTCAAACCCCGTTGCGCACCCGGACGATTTGTCTGTTGCGTGCCTTCCATATGAGAGAGGCATAAGAGCCGTCCTCAATCCCAGATACTATGCGCCCGAGATGCGGGAATACTTTAAGAAGTGCGGATGCCGGTTATATCAAACGGAGTCCGAAGCAAAGTTTTACGAAGGCCTATGGCATCCGCCCCAGGTCCGAGCACTCATCGATGGACGAATTCCAGATAGACGGGGCATAGGCTACATTCAACCTGATTCCAAAGCGTGCTACATGATCCATGTTGGTGAGGCCAGCGAAAGATCAAATGATGACGACGAGATAGCCGAGCCAGAAGAAGCTCCTCAAGAGCTCGAAGATGGCGGACAAGCAACCTTTGACGAGCTAACCGAGATCGACTTAGGAACGCCCGATAATCCAAGGCCGACCTATATTAGCTCGCTCTTGTCAGAGGAAATGAAAGCGCAGATAATTGCCCTGCTGCATGAGTTCGTCGACTGCTTCGCGTGGACATACAAAGAAATGCCTGGCCTTTCCCTTGAGGTAGCCGTGCATAAGCTGGCTATATCTCCTGATGCTAAGCCAGTCAAACAAGCTCCTCGAAGAATGAGAAGGGAGTTGGAAGGAAAGGTCGTCGAGGAAACCAAGAAGCTCATCGATGCCGGCTTCATCAGGGAAGAGAAATATGCAGACTGGATCGCATGCATAGTCCCAGTGAAGAAGAAAAATGGGCAGATCCGAGTTTGTGTCGATTTCAGGGACCTCAACAAAGCATGTCCTAAAGACGACTTCCCGCTACCGGTCATGGAAATGATGGTCGATGACACCTCAAATTACGAGCTGTTCACCATTATGGATGGCTCGTCTGGATATAATCAGATCAAGATGTCGCCTGAGGATGAGAAATACACAGCATTTCGAATCCCGATCGGGATATATTGCTACAAGGTGATGCCGTTCAGACTGAAGAACGCAGGTGCTACATATCAAAGGGCAATGACTAATATCTTTGATGACCTAATCCATAAAGTCGTCGAATGTTACGTTGATGACTTGGTCGTCAAAACTAAGGCCAAGACCGACCACATCCAAGATCTTAGGACCGTTCTCACAAGACTGAGGGAATACGATCTGAAGATGAATCCTCTGAAGTGCGCTTTCGGCGTGTCATCGGGAAAATTCCTGGGCTTCATAGTCCGACATCGAGGGATCGAAGTTGACCCATCAAAGATAAAGGCCATCATGAAGATGCCCCCTCCGAAGAGTCTGACGCAGCTGAGATCTTTTCAAGGCAAGCTTGCTTATATACGGAGGTTTATCTCAAATTTATCAGGGAGATGCAGGCCCCTCTCAAAGCTCATGAAGAAAGGAGCTCCTTTTATCTGGGATGCCGAATGTCAAGCAGCTTTCGAAAGCATCAAACAGTACTTGTTGCACCCTCCAGTGCTGGCCGCTCCCATTCCAAATAAACCGCTGATTCTCTACACTGCCGCGCTGGACGAGTCACTCGGTGCGCTCCTTGCCCAGAATAATGAGGAGGGAAAAGAAAATGCCCTCTACTACCTCAGTCGAACTCTAGTCGGGGCGGAACACAACTACTCCCCAATCGAAAAGCAATGCCTGGCTCTGATATTTGCTGTGAAGAAGCTGAGGCACTATTTTCTCGCTCATCGGGTTATGCTGATCTCCAAGGTCGACCCGCTCAAACACTTGATGACCAAAGCAAGCCTAGCCGGCAGAATGGCAAGATGGGCTGTCATGCTACTTGAGTTTGACATAGTTTATACCCCTCAGAAAGCAGTAAAAGGGCAAGCTCTTGCAGACTTTCTCGCTGCTCATCCCATACCAGAAGGGTCGCCGCTAAATTGTGAGTTACCCGATGAACAAGTGCTGCACCTCGAGGAAGATGAGCCATGTTGGGAGCTCTACTTCGATGGAGCCTCGTCAATAAGGACCTCCAGTAAATCAAGCGTCCCGGAGATAAAAGCAGGGATAGGATTGGTGTTCATCACACCATCAATGGGAACCCTACGGCGTTCTTTTGCTCTCACCGAGCCTCGGACAAAAAATGAAGCTGAGTATGAAGCTCTGATAGCTGGTTTGGAGCTTGCCATAGAAATGGAAATCCTTCGGCTACGGGTTTACGGTGACTCCCAGCTTGTCGTCAACCAAGTAAGCGGCGACTATAAGATATACAAACCCGAGTTAGCTCGGTACAGAGGTCGAGTGGTGGAACTCATGAAACGGTTTACTCATATTGAACTAACGAGAGTCCCTAGAGCGTTGAACGGAAAGGCTGATGTACTCGCTCGCTTGGCCAAGGAGCTGGCTGATCCTGACATGGACGAAATTCTGATCACAGTCAGGAGCCGGCAAATTCTACCCCCAGTCTCTCTACGAGAAGAAGAAAGCGCGGAACAGAAGAGCAGTCCTGCGGAAGAAGCTTCGATCATCCAAGACGAGCCTGATTGGAGAGAACCCTTTATAGAGTACCTCCGATACGACAAGCTGCCCGAAGAAAAATCTGCGCGGATTCAGCTGAAGAAAAGAGCTCTCCGATACGTGTTTGTAAATGACACGTTATACCGCAGGTCATATGACCAACTCTGGCTCAGGTGCCTGTCATCGGCCGAAGCCCAAAAAGTCATGAAAGAAGTTCACTCAGGCGTTTGCGGTGCTCACCAATCTGGCCCCAAGATGCGACTGCAAATTAAACGGCTTGGGTATTACTGGCCCACCATGATACGGGATTGCGGAGAGCATGCAAAGAAATGTTATATCTGCCAAATTCACGGTGATTTTATTCACAAGCATCCCAATCCATTGCATCCTACAGTGGCGTCGTGGCCCTTCGAAGTCTGGGGCACCGACATTGTTGGTCCAATTGATCCTCCGTCATCCAAAGGCCACCGGTTCATACTGGCTGCGACAGACTACTTCTCCAGATGGGCTGAAGCTGTCCCGCTAAAAGAAGTCAAGACAAAAGATATTCTGACATTCTTCCAGCATAATATTCTATACCGCTTCGGTACACCAAGAAGAATCATTTCTGACAACGGGCCTTCTTTCAAGAGCTTCAATGTCTCAAGGTTCGCTACCCAGCACAAGATAGACTGGAGATATTCCTCCATCTATAATCCAAGAGCCAATGGGCTAGCCGAAGCCTTCAATAAGACCTTATGCAAGCTCCTGAGGAAAAATGCTTCAGCCAACAAGAGAGACTGGAATCTCAAACTTCATGAGCCGCTGTGGGCATATCGTATCACTCACCGTACTCCAACACAGTCCACTCCATACTCATTGCTTTTCGGAGTGGAGGCGGTCCTCCCCCTCGAAGTAGAAGTTCCGAGCTTAAGAATGGCCGTTCAAAATGAGTTGACGGAAGAGGAAAACGTGCTCCTTCGACTTGAAGAGCTTGATTCCCTCGAAGAAAAAAGGCTCGCGGTGCAGCAAAGTCTGGAGTTATACCGAGCCCAAATGTCACGGGCCTATGACAAGATAACTCGTCTCCGCGCTTTCAAGAAAGGTGAATTAGTGTTGGTCCTCAAAAGACCGATCATCTTCAATCGACATGCCAAGGGAAAATTCGAGCCAAACTGGGAAAGACCATACGTCATCGAGAAAGTGTTCGACGGAGGATCCTACCAACTAATAAGTGCCGAGGGAGAAAGGCCCATGCCACCCATCAATGGCCGATACCTCAAGAAATACTACACGTGAATGCTCCAAGTCGCAGGCGAACTGAGCACATCAGCCCTACGGTCTGGATCAGACATCCTGCAAAACCGTATACAATCCACGGGCGTAAATGACCCCTATCTCTCCCAAATCCTTCCGGTATGACTCCTTTTAAAGTCCCACCAGCACAAAAAAAAAAAAAGGTGGTATGTCCACAAGCAAAACGGGCACGGATGAAAACCCGAAAGGGCTCCGTGAGTAAAAACAGCAGGACTACCAGCGGGTCTGTGAAAATCCGAAAGGGCGCAAACTCGTGAAAAGAGATGAAATACACTCGCAAAGTCCCCTCGACCTTGTGAGGAGAAAACCCTGCGTGAGATCCTTACGACTCACAAAGGAGCAAAACACTTAGGAATCCTCACGATTCTTAAGGAGAAAATACACCTGCGGGATCCTTACGACTCGTAGGGAGAAAATGCTTTTATGGGACCCTCACGGCCCATAAAATTGAAAAGCCTTAGGTGGTAGGGACCCAAACCTACCTCCTAAGCCATCGTTCCCCAACGGGTAACGGCAAATGATGAGTCGCTCCTGGCATTCCGCTTCAGTGTTAGCGGTGCTGATGCCGACCAAAAACCCAAATCCCAAGTCCTCCCAAGGCAAATGATGAGTTGCTCCTGGCATTATTCCAGTGCAGCAATGCTGATGCCAAACAAGATCCAAATTCCAAATCCCATACCCCAACGGCGAATGATGAGTCGCTCCTGGTACCACATTCCAGTGCAGCGATGCAGACGCCAACAAAGCCCTGAAATTTTTTCGGCCCTACGGTCTGGATCATACATCCTGCAAAACCGTATACAATCCACGGGCGTAAAACAATCCCGATCTCTCCAAAAAAAAATAAATAAATAAAAATAGAAAAAGAAAGAAAAAATAAAAGGAAAAAAAAATAATATAAACGGTATGTCCACAAGCAAAACGGGCACGGATGAAAACCCGAAAGGGCTCCGTGAGTAAAAACAGCAGGACTACCGGCGAGTCTTTGAAAACCCGAAAGGGCGCAAACTCGTAAAAAAGGAAAGGAGATGAAATGCACTCTCAAAGTCCTCTCGACTTTGAGAGGAGAAAATTCCCGCGTGAGATCCTTACGACTCACAAAGGAGCAACACCCTTAGGAGTCCCCACGACTCCTATGGAGAAAATACACCTACGAGATCCTTTCGACTCGTAGGGAGAAAATGCTTTTATGGGACCCTCACGGCCCATAAAATTGAAAAGTCTTAGGTGATAGGGATCTAAACCTGCCTCCTAAGCCATCAATTCTCAAATTCTCCCGGGGCAAATGATGAGTTGCTCCTGGCATTATTCCAGTGCAGCAATGCAGATGCCAAACAAAAACCAAAATCCCAAAATCCTCTCAATGACAGATGATGATTCGCTCTTGGTACCATATTCCAGTATAGCGATGCTGATGTCAACCCAAATCAAAATCAACAAGTCAACTTCTACTCCGACACCGCAGAAAGCGAGACGAGTCAGAATCCAATCTCGACACCGCAAGAAGCGGAGCAAGTCAAGTCTACCCCTGACACTGCAAGAAGCAGAGCAAGTCAAATCAAGCACCGACCGTCCAAGTCGCTAAAAGGGCAGCACCGACCGTCCACGTCGCTAAAAGGGCAGCACCGACCGTCCAAGTCGCTAAAAGGGCAGCATCGACCGTCCATGTCGCTAAAAGGGCAGCACCGACCGTCCAAGTCGCAAAAATGGCAGCACTGACCGTCCAAGTCGCAAAAAAGGCAGAACCGACCGTCCAAGTCGCTAAAAGGGCAGCATCGACCGTCCAAGTCGCAAAAAGGGCATCACCGACCGTCCAAGTCGCTAAAAGGGCATCACCGACTATCCACGTCGCTAAAAGGGGCAGCATCGACCGTCCAAGTCGCAAAAAGGGCAGCACCGACCGTCCAAGTCGCAAAAAGGGCAGCACCGACCGTCCAAGTCGCAAAAAGGGCAGCACCGACCGTCCAAGTCGCTAAAAGGGCAGCATCGACCGTCCAAGTCGCAAAAAGGGCATCACCGACCGTCCAAGTCGCTAAAAGGGCAGCATCGACCGTCCAAGTCGCAAAAAGGGCATCATCGACCGTCCACGTCGCTAAAAAGGGCAGCAGCGACCGTCCAAGTCGCAAAAAGGGCAGCACCGACCGTCCAAGTCGCAAAAAGGGCAGCACCGACCGTCCATGTCGCAAAAAGGGCAGAACCGACCGTCCAAGTCGCTAAAAGGGCAGAACCGACCGTCCACGTCGCTAAAAGGGCAGCACCGACCGTCCACGTCACTAAAAGGGCAGAACCGACCGTCCACGTCGCTAAAAGAGCAGCACCGACCGTCCAAGTCGCAAAAAGGGCAGCGCAGGATTCCTACAAAGCGGGAACCAGATAACTCCGGGCCAGGGAAAACGTCTATCACGGACACTCCGTCTCGGAGACATGTCAAGCAACGACCGTCCATGTCGTAAAAAGGGCAGTGCCAGCTTCCCAAAAAGCGGGAACCAAATCAAGTCGCCTCCACGTGAAAGAAGATCCATCAATTTCATGCACACGACCCACATATGTGGTGTGCATTTATTGATGGGGGGCAATTTGTTGGGGTAAAAATTTACACCCCGGTTGACCAAGTCAAAATCCAAGTCAACCCCAAGCCAAGTGGGCCCAAGCCCAGACCCAGTGGGCCCATGCCCGGGTCGAGCCCGAACATGAAGCGGCCGGCCTCCCCCCATGCCAAGATAAAAATTTTGTAATAAATAATTTTGTTGCATTTTCTTTTATTTTATTTTATGGATAAATGTAAGAAAATGGGCATAAAGCCAAATTTTTGTAAAGCCCATGGCTTATGTGCAAAAAAGAAATGGCACACGAGCCATGGGATAGGCAAAATGCCATTTTGTGAAGCCCAAGGGGCTATGTGTAAAATGTATGGCCTATAAAGGCAAGGATAATGAAATATCCAAAAAAAAACAATCTCTCTCCAAACAAAAAAAAAGTCTCAGAGCTGAGCTCTTTCTTCCATCTTCAAGGTTCCAAAACCTTCTTCTTTCTCTTGAATTAAATCAAGAGTTTTACTCTTCCTTTTTCAAAACAAATTAGTTTTTCACCACAAAACCCACAAAGGAAAACTTGGATCTATCATTAGATCTGAAAAAGAAGAGATTTTGAGATTTCACATCTCTTGATCTTCAAGATCCAGCAAGCAACAGGAGGAAGAAGAACATCGTTCACTAAACCCAAAAAAAAAACACACACTCAGGAGTCCAACTCCTCTCTGATTTCTCTTCTGAGAAATTTGTTTTAGCAGCGCGCAGCGCAAGTGCGCAAAGCGCCCGCGTGCCGACACGTGGCGCGCGCGCGCTTGCGCACCTGCGCGCTTGCGCACGTGCGCAAAGCGCCCGCGTGCCGACACGTGGCGCGCGCGCTTGCGCAAGTGCACAAAGCGCCCGCGTGCCGACACGTGGCGCGCGCGCTTGCGCACCTGCGCGCATGCGCATGTGCGCAAAGCGCCCGCGTGCCGACACGTGGCGAGCTTGCGCACCTGCGCGCAGCGCTCATGCGCAAAGCGCCCACGCGCCGACACGTGGCGCGCTTGCGCCTGAGCGCACAACACCTAAGCGCACAGCGCCCAAGGTGCTGCCCACGCATCCTTTGGATGCCCTTTTCCCCTTTATTTATATATACATGTATATATATACATATGTATACAAATGTACACATACACATACTCCGCCACACTCTCCCCCTCAAAAAAATTTTCGGGCCGGGGCGCTGCCCCGAACCCCGCAAGGGGGCTGCTAGCCCCCTTGACCCCCAGCCCGCTATCCGGGTAGCGGGACCCCCGTAAAAACTCTGCGTGGCTCCCGATATATCCAAAACCCCCCTTTCAGAACAGAACACACGCACACCGCACATTGGGTTCGCATGACCAGTTTAACCCCTTAATCGGAGGTTCCCTCGCCCCAAAGGCGAGGGGTAATTAACGGCAGCTTAGTCCGCGGCTGCCGGAGATTCGGATCCCCACAATCATTAAACCCCGGCCTACCCTAGGCAGGGGGAATCTGTAGTACGCCTGACAAGCGTGCGCGTATTCCCATCTCAATGGGGTGACGAAAAACACCCTACAGTTGGTAGTTATCATCCTGTATTAACAAATACATTGATTCTGAACGAATGTTATTAGATACTGAATCTGATATACAACATCATATCAGTCTCTTTATTAGTAAAGAAGGATATAATTTTGTATTGTTGGATAATGTTTTGAACATTTCCTATATCAAGAGTTGATCGGTTCAGGCACGTTCTCTAAAAGTATTGACGTTCTAATTCAAACCACAGTTCTTAACGTACAAAACACACACAAGAGGAAGAGTTCAGAAATGAACGAATCCTACTTGAGGCATTGTAGACTTGGTCATATCAATGCGACCAGACTAGCTGAAGTTACATAAAGATGCATATTTAAATTAGTTTGAATTTACATCTTGTGAAACTTGCCGGTCATGTCACAATGATAAGATGACCATAGCTCTGTTTATTGGAAACAGAGAAAGAGTTAGTGAACTCTTGGGATTGATACATGCTGATGTATGAAGGTCCCCTGTCTACACATGCCAAGACCGGTTCTTTGTACTTCATCACATTCACTGGTTATCTCTCAAGATCCGGACATATGTTCCCGTTGAAACACAAGTCTGAAACTTTTGAGAAATTCAATGAATATAAGTTAGAAGTAGAGAACCAAAAACGGGTAAAAGTATTATGTCCTTTGATGAGATCAAGGAGGAGAATACTTGAGCACATAATTCCTGGACTATTCTAAAGGAGAATGAGATTCTCTCTCAGCATTACTCCTCCGTATACACCACAGCACGTCGATGTATCGGGGCAGAGCAATGACACCCTATGTGATATGGTGTGCTCTATGATAAGTACTACTGAGTTGCTTATTTTCTTTTGGGAATTATGCACTTGAGAAGCTGCATACCTATTGAATAGGGTTCCAATCAAATCAGTTGCTTACCACTTCATATGTGATATGGTATGGGAAGAGCCCATCTCTTAATGATGTTAAGATTTGGGGTTGTCCGCCCTATGTCAAAAGCAAAATCCGGACAAGCTCGAGGCAAAGTCAGTTCTGTAGAAGTTTGTTGGATATCCCAAGCATTCGCAAGGGAATATCTTCTACCTAACCGAGGAACAAAAGATGTTTTGTTTCTCAACATGCCACCTTTGTGAAAGGGAATTTCTTGTAAAGAAATTAGTGGTCATGAGGTAGAACTGGAAAGAGTTCCAGCTATACAAACTGCAGCTGATAATTTGGTAGAACCAAAGGATTCAATAGTTTCCAACGAACCTCAGCCTCTCCACCGATCTAGCAGGGTTCCTCATCCACCTGAGAGATACTTCGGTTTCTCTATGACAGTGGGAGCAAGGATTGCATCATGAGATGATGACCCAACTAGTTTCGAGCAGGCTATCAGGAGTGGGACTCTGTAAGAATGGCTGGATGCTTAGCGATCTGAGATGGAATCCTTATACACCAACAAAGTATGGACTTTGGTTGCTTTATCTGAAGGGTTAAATCCCCATCAGGAGCAAGTATATCTTGAGAAGATTGCTTGGTGTACATGGAAAAGTTGAGACTTTCAAAGCTATGCTTAAAGTCCATCCAGATCCTACTTGCCACGGCTACATACCATGACTACGATATCTGGCGGTTGGGTGTCATGACTGCTTTTCTAAATGATGATTTGGAAGAGAGCGTATATAAGTACACAGCCAGAGGACTTCATAGACAGTGGGAGCAGCGGAAAAGTGAGCAAGATGTTTTATGTGATAAATCACGCATCGCAGAGTTGGAACGTCTGTTTTGCTGTAGTAGTCAAAGAGTTTGACTTCATCAAAATGGTAGAGGTTTATAATATTTAAATCAGTTATCTCATAACTACTTGTGGATTCCAAATATTGTATCACATTCCAGATAAAATAGAAAATGTTAAACTTTCTGATCGAACAATCAAACACCCAAGTTTTCCCGAAATAGCTCAACACTTGAAATAAGTTTAAAAACATCCACTTCATGCCACAGTAGCAACGGTCCAGCCGTAGAAGGGTCAAGACAACGCCTCACATGTCGCACGCCGTACTACCCCAAACCCTAAGGTTCAAAGGGCAGTTCAAGACGGTCACATAATCGAGTTAAGGTTTGTTGTCTTCTAGAGGGTCCATCGCATTACTTGCACTACATAAAACATTCTTAAACTACGGAAAGATCCAATACTTGGAAATTTCCCGGCAAGGGAAAAAATGGGTATTTATATCCGGTCGAACTTTTAAACATGTTCTAAAATTATCCGGAAAGACACATAGACAAAATTAGACAATCCGATCGAATCTATGAATTCCCAATACAACCCAGAAAACTCAACTCTTGAGTGAATATTAAAAATTCCCAAAAAACATAGGAATAATATTAAGACATTAGTGTGCAAACAGTGAACAAAGAGGCCACTTTATGGCCACGGAACCGCCGCGTGACCTAGGGTAAGGCCGCAGTTCCGCGGCACCTTTATTGAATTGGGGTCACGTGCTTCACTGTAATGCTTAGAAATCCCTTCTTATTTTTCGGCGTATTTTTAATTCACCAAAAACCACAATTTCAGAAAATTTAAAGAGAGGGGTCAAGTTTTAGGGTTTCGGGGTTCGATCGGGTTTCTAACTTCGTCTACACTTCACCTAAGGCTCTAGCTAGGCTCTGATACCACTGTAGGGTTCCTAGGCACACCCATGAGGTTCTACAACTGATCAACCATGCCAAAATCAAAAATTTATGTGCCAAGAAACCCTAATACAAGATCGTTAACTAGAGGATAGGAGAAACAAGAAGCTAGCAAATAACTTTACTAATAAGTGAAAGGGATTACAACCTTTGTAGATCCGGTCCTCCACTTCTTTAGCTCCGTGATGATGTCCCTCCGCTGCGATCATCGGGATCCCGGACTCTAGCGATGGTTTCGTCGGAGAAATGAGTGGGCTAGGTCGTTGACTTCGGTGCCGAAGATGATCTACGTCGAGCCGACTCAAACTCAAGCTCCATCTTCACTAGGTCATGAAACTTGTGAAGATAACACCCTATACAACATGGCAAGTGGTAGAGGATGAAGAAATAGGAAGTGGGTTCACTTTGGATTTGTATTTCTCACTTGGATTCATCACTTGGAATTTTTCTAGCAAGGTTTTCTTCTCTTCATGAAGAAGAAGAAGAAGAAAGAAAAGAATGAATAATCCTCAAAATAGAAAATCAAGGGATGCTTATCATTTAGCAACCATGGGTGAGGTAACTAATGTAGAGAATAAACTAAGGTTTAGGTAAAATGGTTAGGTTAAGGAATAAAAACAAAATGGTTACTTTTTCAAAGATGCATGAAGCATCATGAAGCTTCTAGCAAATGAACAAAAGCAACCATTTAGTTTTTTAACCAAAATAAATAAAGTAAATGAAACCCTAACCATTAACCTAAACATGGTTTAAAGTATACACACACCCAAGTTTGCATGTATCATCAAACATGATACAAACTAGTGCACAAAAATATATCACATATACAACTTGTGCAAATCAAGTGAGAAAATCCATCATAAGTGAACAATACTAGTCAATGTAAAGTAATATATCTAATATATAATTATACATTAAATCATTAAATCAACACTTGATTTAATGATCCGGTCATATTGCATATAACCGACTAATATCAAGTGTATCAATATATCGAATCAACATTTGATTCGGTAACCCGGCTATATCTTATATAACCGCCCGATGATACAAATCGCGAGAATAGAATTCAGTATCACATACTGGTATTATTCTCGGTCCCGCACATATCTCATATGCGCTCCTATTTCGTTTCGCTTGAGCCAGGAAATCTTTGTGTAGGACTCTAAAGACTTGTCAATACGCCGGCAGTAGGTGATGATCATATCAAACACCCACAAGCCGCAAGCGGTCTGCTAAACGTAACGGCCACCCGGGTATTGAGCGATCAGAAGATCAACGAGCAAGCCCTCTCACACTCCTGTGAATCCAACCAGTAACACTTACCGTACAGTCCGCTCTGTTCGTCTGATATGTCGCATATCTCGCCTAGGAGTGGTAAACGTCAGACCGCAGTAGCTTGTAAGTCTTGTCGATGTAAGGTCCATAACAAGCGTGAAACTACTGATAACTCTTACCAGTATATCACTGCAACCCTGGCCAGGGATTTCCAGTTATGGCCAGTCGAGCATAGCGCAACATCAACCCCCAATACCGGAAGAGACGAATCCCCTCCTATCGCTCATTGCCTCCATGTGAATCGGGACTGTACCCAAAAACCACTTGTTTGCACGACTCAGTTGAGCCGTGGTAGGGTGGAAATCAAAGAACAGCGGGAGACACACAAGACTCTATGACGATCTCGGGTCAACAGACTAAGCTGTACCAGTGTCACCAGAGAACTGCCATCTGACGTGAGGTATAATACCATCTGGGAGTTCTCGGCGAGTCCGTTCAGTGTACCAGTCTCCACTGAGCACCCGCATACCATCTCTGATGTCAAACACCAATGGAAATGGGATCATCCATCGCCCATCACATGGGTCGAGAAGATATACGCTAGTCTACTCTGGAATATCGATGCCCCGTCTTGATATTCCCACGACTAGGAACATTGAAGGATGTACTCATGGACTACCCAAGCCCCACTAGTATGATCTACATCATAGTCCTGGAAGTCGAGCACACATCCTAAGGGCTTTATCAACATGTAATAGAGAGACAACAAGTATACATTTTAAGATAAAGAGCAACCAGATAGCATACTATCATGTCGAGCAAGAAAGTCCTACCTATATATGTCCCAACATCCACTACAATATACATCCAATGTACAGCAATGGCCTCTAGGGCATACATA
Source organism: Agapanthus africanus (assembly GCA_030015575.1). Taxonomy (NCBI): domain Eukaryota; kingdom Viridiplantae; phylum Streptophyta; class Magnoliopsida; order Asparagales; family Amaryllidaceae; genus Agapanthus; species Agapanthus africanus. Next base: position 407,466,191 of record CM057337.1, read on the forward strand.
TAACTAACAATCTCCCACTTGCACTAGGGCCATCTGTAGCAGTGGTTGTAGTATCTAATACTCAACCATCCCATATAAGTCTCTCTCTGGGAAAAAGCCTTTGTGAGTGGATCCGCCGTGTTGTCCTCTGAGTCTACTCTCTTAACCTCGATCACCCTGGAGATCAACTATCTCCATAATCAGGTGATGCTGCCTCAGAATATGTCTGGGTCACTGATGGGACCAGGTTTCCTGGGCCAAAGCCACACTTCCATTGTCATACAATGGTAGGAACCTAGTTCATCTCATGAACCAATATACACCCAAACTGCCTCTTTGGTAGTATCTTTAATAGCGATGTTACCAACCTTTATCGTCTAGTTTGCCACGGTATCTAGCTTGGAACTCTTCCAACATACCGTCCCTCTACTGAGGGTAAAGACAATGCCTGCTACTGACATTCAGTCGTCCTTATCACCCTGGAACCTTTCCAGTGATTCTCCCCAGGATCGATTGATGCCATCTCACTAAACCTAGTGAGAATCCTAACATCCATTTAGATCTATCTCATAGATCAAAATCCCAGGATTTAGGAGGTATCACCTTTATTCTATTTGGAGAATCCTTGTGATAAGAGGAGATCGACCGTGCATAGTATAGGAAACTCTTTTCCTATCAAGAGTATGTTGTCCACGTACAATACGAGGATGACCACCTTACTCTCTACTAACTTTTTGTATATACAAGGTTCATCTACCATTTTGATGAAGTCAAACTCTTTGACTACGACATCAAAACAGATGTTCCAACTCCGCGATACCTGCTTTATTCTGTAAAGCAACTTGCACATGTTTCCGCTGCTCTCACTGTTTACGAAGCCCTCTGGCTGTGTTCTTATAGACGTTCTCTTCTAAATCATTATTTAGAAAAGTAGTGATGGCACCCAACCACCAGATATCGTAGTCATGGTATGTAGCAATGGCAAGTAGAATCCGGATGGACTTAAGCATAGCTACTGGAAAAGGTTTTTTCATTATCCATGCCTGGTCGATGACGAAAACCTTTAACACGTCTAGCTTTGAAAGTCTCAACTTTTCCATCTACACCAAGTAATCTTCTCAAGATATACTTGCTCCTGATGAGGATTTAACCCTTCAGATATAGCAACCAAAGTCCATACTTTGTTGGTGTACATGGATTACATCTCAGATAGCTAAGCATCCAGCCATTCTTACAGAGTCCCTACTCTCGATGGCCTGCTCGAAACTAGTTGGGTCATCATCTTATGATGTATTCCTCGCTCCCACTGTCATCGAGAAACCGAAGTATCTCTCAGGTGGATGAGGAACCCTACCAGATCGGCGGAGAGGATGTGGTTCGTCGGGGACTATTGAACCTTTGGTTCTACCAAATCATCAGCTGCAGTTTGTATAGCTGGAACCATTCCAGTTCTACATAACAGACCTTGCCTCGAGCTTGTCTAGATTTTGCTTTTAGACATAGGTCGGACAATCCCAAATCTTAACTTACTTAAGAGATAGGCTCTTCTCATACCATATCTTATATGGAGTGGTAGGCACTGATTTGATTCGAACCCTAATTCAATAGGTATGCAGCTTCTCAAGTGCACAACCCCCTAAAAGAAACAGGTAACTCAGTAATACTCATCATAGAGCACACCATATCTCATAGGGTGCTATTGCTCTGCCCCGATATACCGTTGTGCTATGGTGTATATGGAGGAGTAATGCTGAGAGAGAATCTCATTCTCCTTTAGAATAGTCCAGGAATTCTATGCACAAGTATTCTCCTCCCTGATCTTATCATAGGACATAATACTTATACCCGGTTTTTGGTTCTCTACTTCTAACTTATATTCTGTGAATATCTCAAAAGCTTCGGACTTATGTTTCAACAGGAACATATGGCTGAATCTTGAGAGATCATCAGAGAATGTAATGAAGTACTAAGAGCCGGTCCTGGCATGTGTAGACAGGGGACCTTACATACATCATCATGTATCAGTCCCAAGAGTTCACTAACTCTTTCTCTGTTTCCATTAAACAGAGCTATGGTCGTCTTATCTTTGTGACATGATTGGCAAGTTTCATAAGATGTAAATTCAAACTAATTCAAATATGCATCTAAATGTAACTTCAGCCAGTCGGGTCGCATTGATATGACCTAGTCTACAATGCCTCAAGAAGGAATCGTTCATTTCTGAACTCTTCTTCTTGTGTGTGTTCTGTATACTAGGAACTGTAGTTTGATTTAGAACGCCAATACTTTTAGATAACGTGCCTGAACCGATCAACTTTTGAAATAGGAAATGTTCAAAACATTATCCAACAATACAAGATTATATCCTTCTTTGATAAATAAAGAGATTGATATGATTTTGTATATCAGGTCCGGTATCCAATAGCATTTGTTCAGAATCAATGTATTTGGAAATACAGGGTGACAGTGACCAACAGACTTGGCTGCAACACTTGCACCGTTTTCTGTCTCATGAAACTTATCACCCGTTCTCAGTTCTCTACCTTTCTGTAGCCCATGTAACGGATTACATTTGCGGGATCCTGATCCGGTATCTAATACCTAGGACGTAGAGGACACTGAGAAACAGTTCTTTATAATGAACACACCCGAAGGAGATGCATCATATGCGCTTTCTTCGTTTGGGCTGCATAGGAATTATGGTATTCCCTTATTTCCTGCTCGGTCTTATAACAATTATAAGTTGGAGCGGGACCAACGTTCCCCAGCTCAGTATAACAAGTGGGTTTCGGTCAATACATCCATATTATTATCTTGATTAAGGCGTGATATGGTCGCTACCTGGAGAGAGAGAAGAAAACACTCTGCGTGCGCTTTGTCAAGATTAGATTGGTTATATATTTTATCTAATCAGGATGGCTCCCACTGTTTTTATCAAATCTTCCTTCAAACCTTAAAAGGAAAGACTAGCCGGGATTAATTACACTCTACAAGTTCGCCAATCTTTCAGCCAGGCCAGTGTCGGTACTTTGAGGGAGGTTCCCCGTGCTTTCGCACGGACCTAATTAAAGTAAACCTCGTTTTCCCAAGGGCGTAACCCCGTTGACAACTTTTAGACACCTACTTGATCGGCTAATTGCAAAGTGTAAAACTCTCCCAGGAGTAACAATTACTCGCAGTGGGTATCGGGATCCAACTATCATATAGAAGGTATGCAATTTCATTGCAAATTTCAACACTTGAAACTCCCGATAATGGTTTTTACCCCTAGCACTTATGACCTTGGCTAAGGTCAACAAATCATAAGCACTAGTCAAGTTCTACCCGTTATTTCGTGATTAATTAGACCCACCCACATGACCCTTGGCCGAGGTCAACAAAGCCACATGATTGTCCTAACTAATCGCATCATAACTAATCGCATCATATGTTGTGTAGGAAGACATCACTTAGCTACCGTACACTACGCCTCGGCTATGGTCGACAAACGAAGCACGAATACTAAGTACTCTACTTCCTAAAATGACGGAGGATTGCGGATGGTTTTTAAGAAAACCTTTAACTCTTTGAACTTGATCTCGTTGCGGAATCAAATGGTTTTTAAATGGAGTGTTTTTTGAGGCTTTTCTAGTTTTGCTAAAGGGGTCACTCCCGGTGAAGGGATCGTCGGCCCTTTCCTCATCAAATAAGGTGCAGGATATATCATATATACCGCTGTGCAAAGCAGAAACTATAGAAGCAATCAAAAGACAAACCGAGGGTTGTAGCATCTGCCAGTTATTGCTAAAGGGGTCACTCCCGGTGAAGGGATCGTCGGCCCTTTCCTCATCGAATAAGGTGCAGGATGCTCTACAAGGAACACCGCGATGCAAAGCAAGAACTGTAGCTACCTGTTTTATTTTTGAAATTCGATTCCACAACATCTTTTAGGTTTATTTTCTTTCATTAATCACATTAATGAAGTCCTATCATTCAAGTCCACCTAAACATCACAGATAAATACAACATACGCTTATGTCATCCGCATTCGCCTCGATGTCCCGTCTGCACCGTTAGGTTAGGTAACAAACGCCAGAGCGAGGCAGGGCTAGCGCGGGTGTAAAACATAAGCGACGTCTATATAATATATCATATATACTATATACAATATCTATCTGTACAAATCACATGATCACATCACAGATAATGCAGCAGAAAATATCATATGAAATATTGGATATTCTAGGACGTCCGTGTTTTATTTTGAGCCTTAATAAAACACGGATTCCACGGTCGTGATGAATAGCCAATCCCACACCCCTAGACCCCTACGAGAGCGACAAGCAACCCTACCAATTCTAGGGTTAGGAGACCCGGACTCGACTCCTCGAGATGGTCTCCCACTGGACCCTAGAACCCGGTTACTTGTGCTCCCCTCCTTGGGTCTATCCTAATGCGGAAAAGTAAATAATATACATCAACGGTGACATCTTCCGCAACCTGGAAGTGCCCCAATAAAAGAATATTACATACAAGTTTTTACATGAATGAAAATGGAAAAACACTCATCTCACATAAAAACCCCCGGCTATTCAAACACGACGATCCAATATAACATATCCAGCAACACATAACAACACATGTCATCAACGTAAGTAAATATGCCCATCCCAATTGTCGTTGACATATAGCAACGAAACTGGCGATATCACATATTACACTTACGGTCACAGAAAAGAAAGTGTAAAACTACAACAGTTGGAATCCGCAACCTCTTTAGACATCGCATGCCTAATCAAATGAATTTGTTAGACACTGCATGCCTAACAATTATAAACCCCGCATTTTAGTCTCATTATCGAAAACTCTTTTCAATATCAAGTTGGGCAATTCAACAAGATTCCCGACATCCAGAACGAATGCTCGTCGCAAACTTTAGTAGACGGCCGCACCCCCGATACCGTCGACGAAGTGCACTTAGGCGGAACATCGCTGCCGCGAGCACCCGAACGGATGCTTTCGGCGACGGGGTTCTCCTACAGTCACTTGGTCGGGGCTATGGGGTGTAGCTGTCTATTAAGTTTACCCGGCGAGTATCCGCGTACGCAACATGATTGCGACGGACTTTTGATCACATCAAAATTCCGTGGCAACCGATCAAGTGAGACTAAAGTGCTTGATTTATAATATTCAAATCAGTTATCTCATAACTACTTGTGGATTTCAAATATTGTATCACATTCCAGATAAAATAGAAAATGTTAAACTTTCCGATCGAAAAATCAAACACCCAAGTTTTCCCGAAATAGCTCAACACTTGAAATAAGTTTAAAAACATCCACTTCATGCCACAGTAGCAACGGTCCAGCCGTAGAAGGGTCAAGCCAATGCCTCACATGTGGCACACCGTGCTGCCCTAAACCCTAAGGTTCAAAGGGCAGTTCAAGACGGTCACATAATCGAGTTAAGGTTTGTTGTCTTCTAGAGGGTCCATCGCATTACTTGCACTACTTAGAACATTCTTAAACTACGGAAAGATCCAATACTTGGAAATTTCCTGGCAGGGGAAAAAATGGGTATTTATATCCGGTCGAACTTTTTAACATGTTCTAAAATTATCCGGAAAGACACATAGACAAAATTAGACAATCCGATCGAATCTACGAATTCCCAATACAACCCAGAAAACTCAACTCTTGAGTGCATATTAAAAATTCCCAGAAAACACAGGATTAATATTAAGACATTACTGTGCAAACAGTGAACAAAGAGGCCACTTTATGGCCGCGGAATCGCCGCGTGACCTAGGGTAAGGCCGCGGTTCCGTGGCGCCTTTATTGAATTGGGGTCACGTGCTTCACTGTAATGCTTAGAAATCCCTGCTTATTTTTCTGCATGTTTTTAATTCACAAAAAACCACAATTTCAGAAAATTTACAGAGAGGGGTCAAGTTTTAGGGTTTCGGGGTTTGATCGGGTTTCTAACTTCGTCTACACTTCGCCTAAGGCTCTAGCTAGGCTTTGATACCACTGTAGGGTTCCTAGGCACACCCATGAGGTTCTACAACTGATCAACCATGCCAAAATCAAAAATTTATGTGCCGAGAAACCCTAATGGAAGATCGTTAACTAGAGGATAGGCGAAACTAGAAGCTAGCAAACAACTTTACTAATAAGTGAAAGGGATTACAACCTTTGTAGATCCGGTCCTCCACTTCTTTAGCTCTGTGATGATGTCCCTCCGCTGCGATCATCGGGATCCCGGACTCTAGCGATGGTTTCGTCGGAGAAATGAGCGGGCTAGGTTGTTGACTTCGGTGCCGAAGATGATCTACGTCGAGGCGACTCAAACTCAAGCTCTATCTTCACTAGGTCATGAAACTTGTGAAGATAACACCCTATACAACATGGCAAGTGGTAGAGGATGAAGAAATAGGAAGTGGGTTTACTTTGGATTTGGATTTCTCACTTGGATTCATCACTTGGAATTTTTCTGGCAAGGTTTTCTTCTCTTCATGAAAAAGAAGAAGAAGAAAGAAAAGAATGAATAATCCTCAAAATAGAAAATCAAGTGATGCCTATCATTTAGCAACCATGGGTGAGGTAACTAATGTAGAGAATAAACTAAGGTTTAGGTGAAATGGTTAGGTTAAGGAATAAAAACAAAATTGTTACTTTTTCAAAGATGCATGAAGCATCATGAAGCTTCTAGCAAATGAACAAAAGCAACCATTTAGTTTTTTAACCAAAATAAATAAAGTAAATGAAACCCTAACCATTAACCTAAATATGGTTTAAAGCATACACACATCCAAGTTTGCATGTATCATCAAACATGATACAAACTAGTGCACAAAAATATATCACATATACAACTTGTGCAAATCAAGTGAGAAAATCCATCTTAAGTGAACAATACTAGTCAATGTAAAGTAATATATCTAATATATAATTATACATTAAATCATTAAATCAACACTTGATTTAATGATCCGGTCATATTGCATATAACCGATTAATATCAAGTGTATCAATATATCGAATCAACATTTGATTCGGTAACCCGGCTATATCTTATATAACCGCCCGATGATACAAATTGCGAGAATAGAATTCAGTATCACATACTGGTATTATTCTCGGTCCCGCACATATCTCATATGCGCTCCTATTTCGTTTCGCTTGAGCCAGGAAACCTCTGTGTAGGACTCTAAAGACTCGTCAATACGCCGGCAGTAGGTGATGATCATATCAAACACCCACAAGCTGCAAGCGGTCTGCTAAACGTAACGGCCACCCGGGTATTGAGCGATCAAAAGATCAACGAGCAAGCCCGCTCACACTCCTGTGAATCCAACCAGTAACACTTACCGTACAGTCCGGTCTGTTCGTCTGATATGTCGCATATCTCGCCTAAGGGTGGTAAACGTCAAACCCCAGTAGCTTGGTAAGTCATGCCGATGTAAGGTCCATAACAAGCGTGAAACTACTGATAACTCTTACCAGTATATCACTGCAACCCTGGCCAGGGATTTCCAGTTATGGCCAGTTGAGCATAGCGCAAAATCAACCCCTAATACCGGGAGAGACGAATCCCCTCCTATCGCTCATTGCCTCCATGTGAATCGGGACTGTACTCAAAAACCACCTGTTTGCACGACTCAGTAGTGCCGTGGTAGGGTGGAAATCAAAGCACAGTGGGAGACACACAAGACTCTATTACGATCTCGGGTCAACAGACTAAGCTGTACCAGTGTCACCAGTGAACTGCCATCTGACGTGAGGTATAATACCATCTGGGAGTTTTCGGCGAGTCCGTTAAGTGTACCCAGTCTCCACTGAGCACCCGCATACCATCTCTGATGTCAAACACCAATGGATATGGGATCATTCATCACCCATCACATAGGTCGAGAAGATATACGCTAGTCTACTCTGGAATATCGATGCCCCGTCTCGATATTCCCACGACTAGGAACATTGAAGGATGTACTCATGGACTACCCAGGCCCCACTAGTATGATTTACATCATAGTCCTGGAAGTCGAGCACACATCCTAAGGGCTTTATCAACATGTAATAAAGAGACAGCAAGTATACATGTTAAGATAAAGAGCAACCAGATAGCATACTATCATGTCGAGCAAGAAAGTCCTACCTATATATGTCCCAGCATCCACTAAAATATACATCCAATATACAATAATGGCCTCTAGGGCATACATATAACTAACAGAGAGAAGGTGATGATAAAAGACAACTGAATAATACCTTATTCTATTTCTCCCGAACTGGGGAAAAAACAAAGATGAAATAGGAGTGACGATGAAGTACGTGGTTTGGTCGTGAATGATAGCAGTCGCAATTTATTTTGCCCTCTTTCTAATCCCTTTATTTTGTCTTTAGTTATTACCTTCTGTACACCCTACTCAGGCTAATTGGTTTTCTTCATTCCCTACCGTTCGGCACCAGCCTGTGGTTTGGAAGAAGACTATCCAGTAAGAATAACAGGTGTACCCTCCTAAACCAAGGAGTACTCGCAACCTGAGAGAAGGTGATAATAAAAGTCAACTGAATAAACCAATTCTATTTCTCCTGAACCTGGATCCATCGTCGAAGAAGTCCCTCCGAGTTCGTATATAACCATACGATGGATCTATCCAAAGGAAGTGGATGCCCGTAGTAATACGGGGTGTTCTGAGAAATTCAAAGGGTAAAAGAAGGAGTTGCAATGACTTATGCAACTTTAGACAATCCAAAAGCCAGTATTTTAAGAAGGTTCGGTCAACTTAGTCACTGAGTCATAGTCTAGGGTCGGTCAAAGGTCGCTGCCAAAGAGAGAGAGAGAGAAAAGAAACACTCTGCGTGCACTCTAACTTAGATCAGAATGGTTATCACTTTATATAATTAGGAAACCTCCCACTGTAATCTCAAATTCTCCTCCAAACCTGAAAGAAGAATTAGTCGGGATCACCCGAAGAGTAAACCAGCTCATCAGTGAGAATCGGGATCCAACTATCATCGCATGATAACTTGATGGAAGCCACTCAAGTTATCACACTCCAGAAGGTATGCGCATGCCTAGCAAATTTCAGTTTCCTTAGAAACTCCCGATATGATTTTTGCCCCATGCTCTTATGACCTTGACGAAAGCCAACAAATCATAAGTCACATGTCAAGTTCTACCCGTTATTATCCAGGTTAATTTGAACCCACCCGTACATACCCTTGACGAAAGCCAACAAGGTAATACGACTGTCCCAAACCAACACATCTATCTATGCTACAAATGAATACCCCAGCAGCTACCAAACACTATGCCTTGACGAAAGCCAACAAACATAGCTTGAATACTACTGACCATCCATAAGATACGACGGAGGGCTACGACTTGTTTTTGGCAAAAAACCTTTAACGTAATGAACTTTATATCGTTGAAGGAACTGGATAGCTTTTTATAAAAATATAGTGACGAAAAGCTTTGCTAAAGAGGTTTCTTCAGGTGAAGGGATCTCGGCTCTTTCCTCGTGGAATGAGGTGCAGGATATTCTAACTGAATACCGCAATGCAAAGCAACTTGTAATCGACTATAGTGAAGTTATTACCCTGACGCAAACTTCTGCCCAAGGGGTCACTCCCGGTGAAGGGATATTGGCCCTTGCCTCGTCGAATGAGGTGCAGGATATTCCAACCGAATATCACTATGCAAAACAAAAGGAAACGTCTTTGTAATAACACTTTTTAAAATTGTTCCAACAACATCAAATATAGGTTTGTTTTATCCTTGTATTGATAAGAATCAATGCAGTCCCATCAATTAAACACACCAGAAAAGAACGAAAATATAATGTACGTATATACCATCCGCATTCGCCACTGTGTCCCGTCATCACCCGTTAGGTTACTTAACTAACGACAGAGCGGGGACTGGACTAGCGCGGGTGTAAAACATATACAACATCTAATAGTATATATACCAATGTACAGTAATCACTCCAGGCGTGATAATATGCAACATCACAGTAAAGTAATAAGCATCACAGAACAATACAGATAATCTGGGATCCCCGGGTTTCACAGAGCCGCAACTGAAAACCGACGTTCCCCTGGTCGTGTGGATAGCCTGTGCAATGAAACCTAGACCCCTACGGGTGCGGCAAGTTACCCGCCAAAACCTGAAGTGAGGCAGCCCCCTACAGCATAGTGAATGGACCACCCGGCACTTCACGGAATCCGGTAACTTGAGCACCCCTCCTTGGGTCAACCTGTACCCCCTACGAGTGCGGCGAATAGTCTGCCAATTCTAGAGTGAGGTCCCTCTGCCTCTCAAAGCCATGAGATACGGACCCGTTGCCCTCTGGAACCCGACTATCCGTGCACCCCACCGCGGGGTAATCCTAGTACAGAAAAGAAAATATATACAATGGGTACATCGACCTCAGCCCGGTCGTGCCCCAAAAGAATATTATGCAAACAGGCAGTGACGGCAGTCCACATGTTGGACGCTCGCCCCGCAATATCAAATGTACAAATATATCCAAACAGCACTACCATTGCACACTGCTATCCACCACGACATATCCGCAACATTACAGCACAACACAGAACATCAACACGAATGTCACGTTCGCAAATCCGTCTAAAAGGACTATAGCAATTAGACGCAATTTACCACTCGAATGACATTCACGATCGGAGATATAATGTAAATACTTCATACTAACAAGTTTAAAATTTCAATCGACAAAGCTTCCCGAAGTGGGCCCCACGTACATCTGCTGTACAGTAACAAAAAATGGGCCCAAAAGAAATATTCCAGAAACTACAATTCACTGTGTAGAACATACTGTAGAAATTTAGAGCATTGATCCCACAATCTCGCGGCGGATCCACGGCCAAACCCTGGTTTGGGCCGCGGATCCACGGTGCAACAGTAAGATCACGTGACCAAATTTCACCAGTGTTCTACTAAAAGCCTGCACGAATTTATGTGATGCTCAAAATAATTTTTAGACCAGATTTAAAATCGACAGAAACTTTGTACAGAAAAATTGTAGTTTTCGAAAATCCGTTCGATCGATATTTTAAACGTGTTAGCACAAGTTAGTAAAGCTTAATGGCAAGGCTCTGATACCACTGTAAGTCCACGGTAGCGCCCCGGCAGTCTAACAGACGCCAAATACGGAACAAAAACTTTTACAACTGGCGCTATTATGTACTATAACCCGGATCTGCCATTATTGCTAAACTAACAAACTACAAAGTGGGTAGAAATGTTATACCGAACGATCCGAGTCCTTCGGTCTTCAACCATCATCCCACGCTTTGTTGCGGTTGCTCCGATCTCCTCGATCTCCAGTCTTCTCATCCAGGTGGCACCACGTCAACGGATCTTTAAACGGGCTCCCGGCTCTGAACCGAGGCAACTCGATCATCAAGTTTGCCAAAAGAGATGACCAAGATTGATGTAGAGAATGAGTAGAACACTTTGTCTCGCTTCGTCCAAAACTATGGACGAACGGTTAATGAAGTTGCCATTTGAATCGGGTAAATGAGAAATGAGCAATTCTAATTTTCATGAACCAAAGTCCTTAATCTTTTTTTCAAATGAATTCAATCTCTCTCTCTCACAAGAAGGGCCGGCCACTTTAGAGGAAAGGGGGTGAGTGTAGGAGGAGAAAATGGTGACCATAAAGATATGATACTTATCATAACACATAATGAAAACAATGACTCACTTAAACAATAAATGCAAACCAATGATTCATAAACCTAGTCACCTTAACACATCATCTCTCATTTAATGCTAACTATGAATCATCAAACCTAGTCACCACATCTAGAACCTTCTAGAACCATGACTCACCCAAGAAAAGATAAATCCGTCTTTAACCGAATGTTTAAGACGGGTGATAAAAAAACTGAAAACTGGCAACTTCCAAAAGCGATCCCGAAACGAATTTCGGGATAATCCCGTAACAGTATAAACATACCCGCATTTATATTACGACCGAATACAAATGCAACTGAGACAAAGATATTATATCTACACAGTATAATACTCGAATCCGGCTTAAACCAAAGCCTACCAGTATTATCTGCCCGAAATATGACACGTGCGAAAATGCACGTGCATTTTCCAAACCCTGCCATAAAATTATACGGCTTCTACAACGTTTCGTCCGAACTTGGGAAACTGTCTGTGGGGGACTCTAATGACTCATCAACACACTGGCACTGGGTATAACCACTAGCACGTCAGAGGTACTAGCTGTACATAACGGTTGCCTATGTATTGATTGGAAGGGAAGCTGACGAGCGAACTCATCCAGAAACCCTACTGAGCCTAACAGTGACAATATACATACAGTCCGGTCCGTTCATCTATGAGTATCGCATATCGGCCTAGGGGGCTGGTAACGTCAGACCTCCAATAGCGGTATAAGTCGTGTCAAAGAGTAGCCCAGAACACCCTGAGATACTACTGGAGTACCTACCAGTAAATCTCCTGCCTCGGCCGAGGGCTTTGTATAATGGCTCTCCTAGACACAACGCGATCTCACCCCCAATACCGGGAGAGATGAATCCCCTGCCGATCCGCTCACTTGCCTCCATGTGGCTCGGGACTGTACCCAAAAAAGACATGTCTACACGACTCCTTTGAGCCGTGGTAGGGTAGAAATCAAAGCACAGTGCGAACTAACACGAGACAAATGACGACCTCAGGTCGATGAACTAACCTGTATACATGTCACCAGGGAACTGCTATCTGACGCTAGATATAATACCAACTAGCAAGTTCCCCGGCGAGTCCTGTCCGGTGTACTCATAACCCAATGAGCACCTGTATACATCTTAGGTGAACGAACTAACACCAATGGCTTGTGAGACCGGCCACCGCCCCTCGTCGGGGTCTCGACTGTATACACTAGTCTACTCTGGAGTATCGATACCCTGTCTCGAAACTCCTACGACTAGGGACACTTTAAGGATGTGCTTATAGACCCCAGCTCCTACGTATATGATCGCCATCATACTGCTGGCAGTCAAGCAAGAATCCTATGGGCTCTATCAACATGCAATAGTGAACTAAAGCATGTATACGATGATAAAGACAAACCAGATAGCATACTATCATCTCGATCAAGACTATCATATCGGTATAGGTCCTGCCTCAATCATTGCAATCACGTACCTGCGATACATTAATTGACTTTGAGGGCACTATATCCAACAGGGACTATGATGAGATCATAGTAGTGGGGCCACGGTAGTCGACGAGTACATGCTATAACTGTTCCTAGTCGAGGGTGTATCGAGACAGGGCATCGATACGCCAGAGCAGACTAGCGTATACGCATCTTGACCCATATGATGGGCGATGGATGATCCCATATCCATCGGTGTTTGACATCAAGGATGGTGTACGGGTGCTCAGTAGAGACTGGGTATACTGGACGGACTCGCCGAGAACTCCCAGATGGTATTATACCTCACGTCAGATGGCAGTTCTCTGGTGACACCGGTACAGGTTAGTCTGTAGACCCGAGATCTTCATAGAGTCTTGTGTGATTCCCACTGTGCTTTGATTTCCATCATACTACGTCCAAGAGGGCGTGCAAAAAGGTGGCTTTTGGGTACAGTCCCGAATCACATGGAGGCAATGAGCGATAGGAGGGGTTTTGTCTCTCCCGGTATAGGGAGTTGATGTTGCGCTGTGTTCGATTGGCTATAACTGGAAATCCCTGGCCAGGGTTGCTGAGATTTACTGGTAAGTGTTATCAGTAGTTTCTCGAACTATTATGGACCTCATATCGACACGACTTATCAAGCTGCTGGGGTCTGATGTTTACCACCCCTAGGAGAGATATGCGACATATCAGACGAAGAGACCGGACTGTACGGGAGTGTTACTGGTTGGATTCACGGGGGAAAGTACAGGCTTGCTTGTTGATCTTCTGATCTCTCAATACCTGGGTGGCTGTTACGTTTAGCTGACCGCTTGCAGCTTCTGGGTGTTTGATATGATCATCACCTACTGCCGGCGTATTGATGATTCTTAAGAGTCCTACACAGAGGTTTCTTGACTCAGGCAAAACTTAGTAGGAGCACATATATGATATGTGCGGGACCGAGAACAATACGTGTATGTGATACCGTATTAGATTCTCGCGATATGAGATATCGGCCCGGTATATATGATATAGCCGGGTCATCGGATCAAGTGTTGATTCGATGAACTGATACAGATTATATTAGTCAGTTATTTGTGAAATAGCCGGATTATCGGATCAAGTGTTGATTCGATAATTTATTGTATAATTATATATTTGATATATTAAATTACATTAACTAATATAAGTTCACTAAAAGATTCTTTTTCTCACTCGGGTAATACATTGATATATATGCGATATATGTTAAATGTATTATTTTATTTTGTTACAATAAATATTGTATATGTGATATATAATATTGTAACATGTTAGGGTTATTAATGCAACATGTTTAGTGGAGATTAAACATGGTTAGGGTTTGATTTGGGTTAATCTTTTCTAGAACCTTCTAGAAGGTTCTGTTTTGTTTTGTGCAAAGATATTTGTGTTGATATTTTGCATAGATATTTGTTTAACCCAACCAAACCTTTTAACCATGGTTCAATCTCTACAAGCGTTAGTTCTTCTAACTTATACCATGGTTGCATTTCTAAGCACACACTTGAGTTATTCATTATTCATCACAAAAGAGTTAGCTTCTTCTTTCTTCTTCCTTCTTGCTTGAAAAGCTTTCTAGCTTTTTGAGAGGTGATAAAAATGAGTGAGATTAAGAAAACAAATGAGAGCTAAATTCCTACTTCATCATACTAATCTATTCTTGCCAATTAGATTAGGGTGTTCACTTTATTTAGTGAGTGAGAGCTTGTGTTATAGAAACTTCAAGGTAGATCATCTTTGTTATCGTAGATCGGAAGCAAGCTTGCATCTTTCTCTTCGTGGAGCCTCTCTAGAGTCCGGGTACTCGATGATCGCAGCAAAGGGACCTCAACACGGAGCTTTAGAAGTGAAGGACCGGACTACAAAGGTTGTAATCCCAAACTCTTAGATGTTAAAGTGTTTAACATGCTTTGTTTCGCCTAATCTCTAGTTTAAAGATCTTGGTTAGGGTTGTTCGGCACGTTTAAATTTTAAATCGGACATGCTTGATGCTTTATAGACCCTTACGAGAGTGCCTAGTAACCTTACACGGGGGAAGTAGGGTAGATGGCGTATAGCACCCCCGCAGTTCGTAGTATAGTTATGATATATATATATATATATGTTTATATATGTGATTCATGATACTTGGATGTTTATCAGGAGATGATTATTGTGTTCATGGTTTAGTTTAGGGTAATTAGAAGTAAACTAGCATAGTTTCTTAGTCGCGAACCCTAGAATAGGTTCACACCCACACGCACACACGCATTTGCATACATCTATTTACATGTGCGTATATGGGGATATGTATACACACACACACACACAGGTATGGGACTATATATATATACACGTATACATATACACGGATTATGAGGATAGTACTTGGGATTGGAGATGAGTCAATGAGATTGGACTTGAGGCCGTGAGATCGGTGATGTGACAGGGTTCGTATTTGAGTTACGACGTGATATATTTAGCGGGTCCTTTAGGCGTGGTGTTTTCATACAAACGCATGCATACATAAATGGTATCAGTATTGTACTATACGTAGATTAGTATCCCGGATCTTGATTTTGATAAAGAGGATACCGGATGAATAATGAGATAAATGTGATATTTGACCCGTACCCAGATTTGGGAGCCGTACGATGGATTTACCGTACGAGCTATTTATTGATGATAGATCCGCACTCTTGACTCGAGAATGTCATATTATATAGGGTATCGTATGGGATACTATTTATGCGGGATCACCGACTATTATACACACACACACACACACACACACATATCGACTCAGATTTAGGTAGTTTCCATACCCCTTCCGATTGGTTGTTAGTTAGACCCGTCGTTACCTAGTAGATGTTAGACTGGACCCGAGTCATACCTATTTCCAAAACTAACGAAAAATAAGGATTTTAAAGACATGTCAAGGGATACTATGGATATTTCAAAAGGCGTACCTTTTCTTAAAAACACCGTAGCCCTTATTTTCAAAACACCACGATTCGTACTATTTCAAACGACAAAACAGTATAACACAGGTGTAGCGATGTAGATTCCTTATTGTTACGTTATCATTCATGTTCCGCATATTATTGTTGTAATTACTATTCATTGCCATTTATCATGTTGTTATCGTCTCAGTGCATGTTTATTGTGTACTTAGTGATTATGAACCATGCTGTCAGGACACCAGCACCATTACCGATGATGCGTACGTTCCACATACACTTACTTGCCGGCTCACACACATCATCATCGGTAATTGCCATGTCACGTACACTTTAGAAAATATTATTTCATTGACATAGCTTGCTAACTGATAGTTGTTACATGTTATAGCTTTCATATGCTAGTTTAATTATTGTATGATATCGGATGCATCCATATATTCATTGGTTATGCGGTATTATGGAGATTTATGCCGATTTTCATTGTTATTGACATGGTGACTTGATGATTTCAGATTCTTCTTGATATTTTATGGTTTTGGAAACCGCATGTGAAAGTTTTGTAAACCGATGAACCATTTTAAAGAAAAAAAATGTGGTTTTCCTTGATATGTTGAGTCTCGTCCACCATGATGTTTTCTCGATTCTGAGATATTTTCGAGACCCGATTCTAGGAGTTGGATGAACCGTCTCGGGTACATGGTGGACCCGGTATGGTACCCTGGGGAAAGAAGCTCGAGTAGTAGACGATGAGCCCGGTAGGGGAAGACTGCCTACCGGTGATTTTACCTGGCGCAGCGGATATCCAGAGGATACCGTTCGTGGTCGTGTGATTGATGATATGGGCCAATCCGGATTGACGGAGCCCGAAGTATTGAGATATTGAGATTTGAGACACTGAGATATATAGATTTGATGATACAGGCCAGTCCGGATAGCCGGAGCCTGAGATATTGAGACATTGAGGTTTATGTTTTGTGTCGATACTTGACACGGATTTGATGTTGATTTCATTGATGATATCTCGATTTATATACATACAGAAATCTCATTAATTAAAGAAAAACAGTTCTTTGATTCATGATGTACTCTATTCTCATTATATTCATTGCACATCATTTTAGTGACATATTGTTACCTGACATTTGTACATCATATTCGTGGCATGTTGTTACCTGAGGCACTG
Source organism: Agapanthus africanus (assembly GCA_030015575.1). Classification (NCBI taxonomy): domain Eukaryota; kingdom Viridiplantae; phylum Streptophyta; class Magnoliopsida; order Asparagales; family Amaryllidaceae; genus Agapanthus; species Agapanthus africanus. The sequence continues at coordinate 407,483,487 of CM057337.1, forward strand.
ACACGAGTACTTGGTATTACACTTAGGGATAGATGTTTACCCTTACCATTATATTATGCTTCAGGCCATATTGTTATTTTGAGGATATTACTGATCGTATGACCTAGGATAGCGTCATGCATGCGATTTCTACTCATTGATGTTTTCTACTCACGAGTTGGCAACTCACCCCCGTTGTGCCACTGTTCCTTGCATGTTTTGCCGTACAGGTTTCGTTGCGGCTTTGCTGGCACACTGTTCCTTCCGGGTGATTGCTTTGGTCGGTGGGTTCTTTGCATCAGGACCACCATTATTTATTTATTATTTCAGTTGTATCTAAAAACTCCATCAACCAGATTGTATATTTGATAGAGATAGAAGACCCGACTTGTTATTATTTGGACCTTAGAGTTGCGCATTGTATTATTATGGTTTTCATGCTGATTTTTGGTTTTCTTTTGAGTTTTGATCCTCGCCCTTCGGCGTTGTATATTATATTGCTTGCGTGGTTGTGACCGTCGATTGACGAAGAGTTAGCTCCCGCTTGGGGATGCCTTTTTATTTATTTCGTATACTATTCATGTTGTATCCCATTTGGGGCTAGTATTTACAAAGGAGACTCTGCCGAAATTTTCAGAAAATACTTGAGATTTTAAAAATACATACTTCGGCCTTTGTTGTTAAAACTACTTGCTTTAAATTTGTTTTTCCTTCAATCTACTACTTCTTTGGTTTTGATTTCTTGGTTTTGGCTTACTAAGATTACGTACGCCTCGAGACGTTTCGTAATTTAAGTGCCGGTCATGTTCCGTACTTTTCCGGTCATGACAAAACTAAATGTCGTACTCGGACACTGTCATTCCTGGAGTCTTGCACAAAGGCTCGAAACTACAAGCTCGGCATCTCGAACGCTCTCCGGAAGGAAACGAGCATGAAATACAGCTGTGAACTCATCCCAAGTTATAGGAAGTAGATCTGCATCTCGGCTTCTCTCAATTGACTTGCACCACGTCTGAGCCAGACCTTCTAAATGAAAACTCGAAAGCTCAACCCATATCTCGTCAGAATATCTTTGTGAATGACAAATCTAGCCATCCTGTCAAGGATTGTCTACGGATCTTTCATTGCATCTGTGCCTGTAAAAACTAGAGTCTTCATCCTCAAAAACTCCTACAAGGATACGGAAATATTCTTGGTAACCACAGAAACATCTGCCTGTGCAATAGGTACAATCACAGTCCCTACAGTAGGAGGGACATCATCGACTCTCGGAGCTCGGCTAACTTCAACTAACAATCCAACCATCTGTCACAAATCCTGAATACTCGACTCCAGCCTAGCTATCTGTCCTGGAAAAGGCGGACCAATCTGTCCCTGAGGGGTAGGCATACCGCCTTGATCGGTCCTCGTCTCAGATGAGCCTGCTCTAATCTCATCCTTGGCGGCAACGCTCTGACCTTCGATATCTTCGGCGGCATAGTGGCTGGAATAAGATACAGGACTGATAGGAACATTGCGATCAAACGAAAGGATTTTTGGAATCAAGGAAGGAAATACAAGAAAATATATTCTAAGGTCACATAGGCGGAGTACCGTATCGTAAGTATGCCGCGGAACACACACATGCTACGCCACTCTGCTTAAGTCACCTACTCCATCTACCAAGGGTCATTCTTCACTCAGAAAGGTAAAACTTATCGCTCTGATACCAACTTTTTCACGACCCGAAGGTACGGAACGTGACTGGCACTCAAATTACGAAACGTCTAAAGTCGTAACATAATCTAAGTAAGCCAAAGCACATAAAACTAAACCGTTTAACAATTAGAGTGAAGGAAATATTTTTTTAAAGCAAGGTTTTAACAAAAATAAGTGGCATTAAATATTTAAAAGCAACATCGTATTTTCCCGAAAATTTCGGCAGAGTCTCCTTTGTAAATACTGGCCCCCAAACGGGTACAACACATGAAAATACATATAAATAATGAATAATGGCATCCCCAAGCGGGAGCTTTCTCTTCGCCAAAGGCGGAATCACAACCACATGCAAAATGTATAACAAAAGTGCGAAATAAGTATCTGAAAGCAAGAAATGAGAAATACCGCGTCGGCTCAAGTGAGCATCGACACCAAACCACAAATACATGTCTCACGAGACTCACTGTCTAGTTCAATATACGAGGGTAGATGGAGTATACTAGATACAAAATAATATACATGATGGAATAAAATATCCTCGCAACCCACCTACGAGCAATGCCGCAAGTCCAAGTAAAAGGAACGAAATGAGGAAGTGCGTCCGCCGCTACTGTGCTGATGGGTCGGACCTGCAAGATACTGTGGCACAATGGGGGTGAGTTTCCAACTCGTGAGTAGTAAGTAATATCTCATAAAGCTGTCATAACCATGCACGCAAAAGCGTCACAGCCTACATATTTCAAAATGATACAACGTACTAGCATGAATGCAACATGAATGCATAATTAAACCCGAAACCTGAACCTGTCTGGTATAAGAAAACCTTTATCCTTATCTTAGAAAAGCATCTGTGCAATAAACTGAAGCATCATCAATGAAATCAACGGAAAATCTGTGTCCAGCATCGACACAATATATATATATATATATATATATATATATCCCAATATCTCAATGTCTCAATATCCCAATGTCTCAATATCTCGATATCTCAATATCTCGGGCTCCGTCAGTCCGGATCGGCCCATATCATCAAATTTCAGGACTACGTCGGTATCCTCCGGATATCCACCGTGTCAGACATCACCGGTAGGTAGTCCACCCCTGCCAGGCTCATCGTCATCCCCACAAAAACACTCTCGCCTTGGGGTACCATACTGGGTCCACCATGTACCCGAGTTCATCCTCCTCCTCGAATCGGGTCTCAAAAATCAACAGAAATCAGGAAAACTCATGGTGGACGACACATATATCATACCATGAGAAAACCGCAACTTGCATTTCTAAAAATGATAATAGGTTTATTAAATTCTTGCGGGTTTCCCCAAAATCCATAAATCTCATAAACACGGAAATCTCCAAGAAAAATCGCAATATGTGAACATGTCAGTGATGATGAATACCTATGGTATCAATAATATGAAATACTGTGTGTGATAAGAAAACTATGCATGAACGATGGTGCAATGAAGTATATACATATCACTAGCAATCCAACGTATCCAATCCTGATGAGATGAATATACAACTACAAGTCTACATATCATATATGATGCAAATGCACGGGTATCGATTCTAAACAAGTTCTATAGTGTTCGTGACATAGCAATTACCAATGGCGTGTGTGTTCGCATGAATAGTGCACGTGAGGCATGAACCAATGGCAATGGTGTAAGTGTCCTATGAGATGATATCACACATATATATAGAAGATGATGCGATGCAATGAGATGAATAACTAGGAAACTATGCATATAAATGCAAGTACTACTAGTAATCCTAACTATCGGGCGTCTTGCGCCATCGAGACGATTTCCCCGTAGATGTGTACATCTACTCACCGGGACGCCTCGGCTAATCTGATCCGATCTCAGCTGTAATATTTCAGAAATATAAAATATTATTTTTAGAATTTAATATTAAAATAATATATTTCGCGAAAACTATTCGATTTGCGAATTTGGGGTTTTCGTAAAATGGTATAAATATATACCAATATTTGTTAAATAATTGGAGATGAAAACGATTTATTCATTTAAAAATATATTTATCAGATTTGGGCATTTTTATAATTAATATATGCAAGTTTAAATTAAACTTGATTAGTGCACTACTAATCACGATTATGCCAAATCCGTATTTTTAATTAGTCATGGCTAGTGCACCATGACATGTCGCATTTTGGTTGCATGTTGTTCATTGTATTTGTGACTTGTGATTTATTTGGGAAAAGAGAGAAAGAAAAGAAAAGAGAGAATAATTTAAGAGAGAGGGGGGCCCATGATGAGGCATGGCATGCCATGTGAGGGTATGTGAGAGAGAGAGAGAGAGGCTCCTACCTTTGACCTTTTCTCCCTCATTCATTTTCCTTCATCCATTATTTTCCTTCATCACCTCATCTCCTTCATCTTCATCAAAAGCTCATGCCACTTTCATTAAAAATGATCCCCACCTCATCCTACACCTTATGGACCTTTCAAGTTTGGATTTCGAAGACTTTGAGCAACTCAAGAATTTTCTTGAGTTGCCAAATGAGGTAAAACCCAAATCTTTTAGTTAAGTTATTTTGTTTATTATATCCTAGTTTAGTTTATAGTTTGTATTAGTTGGTTTAGTGATGTTTGGAAATTCCAAGAGGGGGTTTAGGTGATTTTGTGGGCTTGTGATATGTAGTGACTGTTTACAAGACCTTAGTGTTGATTTTTATGACCTGGACCAGAGAATTAAACCCGATACATGAATTCAGAAATTGTCCCGTGTCGGTTTTGTGACATTTTGTTGGCCTACAAGGAATCTGGTGCTATCTGGGATGTTTCTGAGATAAACAAACAAGTCTATTAATCTAAATAAACCACCAGAAACCCACCACCAAAGTACGAGCCCCTTTTCCCCTAGTATGACCGGCGTCGCCGGAATTGGAAGACATCTCGCTGGACCAATTGTGTGGGTTGGTGTGGTGGTTTTGCCAGTATCTCACACTCCATCCCCTGTACTTGCTTTTTTTGTCCCAATTAACCTGAGCTAAAATCTGGGAGCATATTGGGTTGGTTTTGGTTAAGTTTTCCCGATATTTGAATTCTTAGTTTTGGTATTTGGATTTGAGTTGGTCGTTAGACGTTTGTACGTCAACGACGAGGGTTGTTTGGTTGTTCTTGCATGTATAAGCTATAGGTTCTAACCTATGAGCCCTTCGTGTGCCGTATCGACTTTCGGACTTGGTTTTCATAACGTTGGGATATGTGTTGATTTGTAGGTACCCTGCGTAGACTTCCGAGACAACGAAGCACATCGACTTCGGCTTAGCAAGGAGTATTGCAGGTGAGTAGATTTATATCTACGGGGGAAGTCGGGTGGATGGCGTATAGCACCCCCGCAATTATAAAATGGAAACCAATATATATAGAATATAGTCGGAGAAACCTATACTAGGAAACTATGGATATGATCAAAACGTTAGTTGGAGATGATATGAATGATTTAATACATATACCAAGATATGACATAAGATCGATGAATATGATAACATTGAGATAGATGTGTTGTGAGATCAGTCAAACAAGATAAATATATATAAGATCACTTAATATGAGATATTGATGTGATGAAAAGAGAATGTGATGAAATAAATGACTTGGCTTATTATGTCAATATACGGATGCGAGGTGATATGAGATTGATACGGATATGACATGAGAGATATCTGTATATATATATATATATATATATATATTTATGAGAATAATGAGTGAGATACCGTACGAGACGTTAGATCCGTACACTCATTGTTGTATAGGTTGATAGAATCCCTATTTGTTTAATGCGACTGTGCGATAGATTATCGCACGCGATGAGTTCTACCTGATGATTGATCCATACCCTTGACTCGAGAGTGCCGTACGACGGGTTTTACCGTACGTGATGCTGTGAGGCTGGATTGCCTATTGATAGTTTCATCGACTCGGATATGTTATAGATATTGTAATCCCTGTCTAACCTGCTTAGTTTAGCCTTTATGTAGATGTTAGATTAGGTACATAACATTGCGTTCACGATTTACCTTCTGCTACATTTATGATATTCTCATTTCATTACATATACCTGTGCTAGTACACTTGCACAATTATCGATGATGCGTATGTTACACCTACACAGATTTGCCGGCTCACACACTTTCATCATCGATAATTGCTATGTCACTTACACGGTAAAGTTCTATATCATTCTATTACTCTTAATTGTCTAGTACTGTCACATGACTTGTTGGCGTGATATATTTGCTATGCTCGCATCACTATACTATGTTGCATGATATACTTGCTATGCTCACATTTCTGTTCTATGTTTGCATACATCATGCTTTACGATTATACGCATTGAGATGCTGTTTTCATGAGATTCTGGATTTGCGAACCGTGGTTATATTTCAAAAGAAAGTATGCATTGTTTTAAAAACCCGCTTTCTCTTGATATGATATTTAGATGCGTCCACCATGAGTTTTCTCGGTTCTGAGATTGGTTTTAGAAACCCGATTCGAAGAGATGGATGATCCGTTTGCGGGTATATGGTGGACCCAGTATGGTACCCCAGGGAAAGAAAGGTATATTGTGCAGTAGATGATGATCCTGGCAGAGACTACTACCTACCGGTGATAGCTTGGACCCGGCGGTTATCCGGTGGATACCGATCGGAGTCATGAGATGGATATGGGCTAATCTGGACTGACGCAGCCCATGGGCCGATCTGGACTGATGGAGCCCGAGATATGAGGATTTACGTGTCGATGATGGACACGGGTTTCATGATGTTTCGAGTGTCGGTGTTAGGCACTCAGGTTCCATGATTTTGATGTGTCGTTGATGCACACATGTTGGTTGTTATCCTTATATATACATGCTTATGCTTTTATGATGTTTCGAGTGTCGATATTGGACACTCAGGTTCCATGATGTTGATTGTGTCATTGATGGACACGTGGATGATATCCACATGCATACAGGCATATTATTCAGGTGTTTATTGTATATGTCATTGGCGTTGATTATATTGTTGACATATATGTAGGCATGGTCACCTTAGATATTATAGTATTACCTTCATGATATAGTATGACCTAGGAATCGTTGTTTTATTTGATTTCTACCTGCTGATGTTTTCTACTCACGAGTTGGCAACTCACCCCCATTGTGCCACAGTTCTTGCAGGTTTGTCCGCTTGGATCAGTAGCGGTATCGTTGGCACACAGCTTGCATTTGGGTGTTTTGCTATGTTACGTGGGACATATTGGATCATGCCCACTCTTGTATTTAGTATTCCTATTGTATCTAGATAAACTCCATCAATCAGAAACTAGTATTTGTATATTTAGTAAGACTTAGAAAGACTTGTGGTTGCGAGACTTAGAGCAATGGGGTATATGTTCGCTGTTGGTGGATTTGATGTCTTGCTTTATTCATATTATTCCTTCTGGATTGATCTTCGCTGTTGGGCGTTGTATACATTGCTTGAGTGGTTGTTATTCCGCCTTTTGGTGAAGAGCTAGCTCCCGCTTGGAGATGCCTTTTTTATTGTTATGTATATATGGGTTTCGGTTCAAAATATACAAGGGACGTGCTGCCTAATTTTTATAAAAAGACGAAAAATGTTCTCAACTTTAATACGTTCTACTTGCATTTTTCTTATATCATTAGTTATGCATTTATAGATAAACTTTATTTCATTATACCCTTATTTCAAAACTGCACCCCCACTATTTTCCGTAAAAGGTTTAGATTTTCTGGGCTTTGGCTTACTTGAATTACGTTACGCCTTTGGACGTTGCATGATTTAAGTGCCGGTCACGTGCTAAATTTTGGGTCGTGACATCAGCCCTGCCTTTCCACGCCACATCCGACGCCTCTGCGCCCGATCCTAGAAACGCACACAAGTCAATACGAGAATAGATATATAAATAGTCGCGGACACAAACGATACAAATCAACTACGCGCACTAACTAGACGTGCACGCACTTGGTGCATAAAACGCGCTCGCGACAACGCCACAAACCACAACTAGGGTCGCTAAACGTGACAACCACCAAGTCTAAAACCCAATCGTGCATTCATAACACATTAAATATTTTAGAGAATAGGTTATAGATCATTCCAACCTCAAACTTACTTAAAATCGATTTAATCCAAAAACCTAGTAAGCATCACTTAACCATTTTAGTGCAAAACTATATGTTTTAGCAAAACTAGTGGCCATAAATATTCATTTAAAATCTTTCTTAGGCTTCACAAATATTAACTAGATTTTAATCTCACCCACTTAGATTAAACATGAAATTAGTTTACTAGATTATTCCATTTAGATAATTTAAATGTAACAATTAGAAAATTAACATCTAGTTTGGATTTTGTATGTCTTAAGATGTTAAAATACACATTGCAACCATATTCAAATGATAAAAACCCTAACTTGATCCCAAAACCTTCCTTTCAAATTTCAACTTGCAATTTAGAACCATATAAATACCCAATAAGTTAGATTAAAGCAATCTACCAACAAATTTACCATAGGGTTAGGATTTATTCCTCACAATTTTGTAGATCTAATTTGCAAACTTGCCTCTAAAAAAGGCTTCCTTTCTCCTAGATCCATACTAGTTTGGCCAAGGAATAATGGGTAAAGGATTAATTAGGAATTAGTGAGGTTTTATATTGATTTTTGATGGAAAAATGAACAATTTTTTTGAAGAGAAATGAGGTGGGGAAAATAGGGAAGGGGCGGCTCATGGTTTCGTCCAGAAAAAAGGGAGGGGAGAGAGAGAGAGTACTGTGAGTGTGTGAGTCTAGAAACATCCCCCAAACTCAAGTCAACACCCATACTTCTTCTTTTTTTTCATTATCTAAATTATTCTATCCTAGAATTGACTAGAACCATAGAGGCAAAATAAGAAAAAGAGAACATGTAACAATCTAGGTTCTAGGTTGTCATGGTTCACATTTGTGTAATTAACCCATTCTCATTTTTAATTAGCACTAATTATATGTTTAAGTGAAAGCTTAAAATATTATTTAAAATAATTTATTAAGAAAAATATTTAATTAAACTAGTAATTTATAAGTGACCAATTAAATACCAATTACTAGCAATTACATAGCTAAAATAGGTATAATTAAGTCTATGTTGATAAATAATTATATCTTGGTTTTTACGGAAAAACATGTATTATCACAAATTAATACATAATTAACCTAATCGAATTTTCAGAACGTTACACCAGCAGGGGAGATGGTCTGTCCCACAGCCATTAGTATGTCATATTGGAGATAGTATGTAGGTGCTCATTAGGTTATGAGTACACTGGACAGGACTCGTCGGGAACTGTTGGTGGGTATTAAACCTATCGTCTGGTAGCATTTCCCAGGTGACATGAGTACAGCTTAGTCCATCGACTTGACACTGCTACTTCGCCTTGAGTGTGTTCCCACTGTACTTTGATTACTACCCTACCACGGCTCAAAATAGTCGTGCAAACAGGTAGTAGTTGAGTGCAGTCCCGAAACACTTGGAGGCAGTGGCGGTAAGATAAGATTCGCCTCTCCCGGTATTGGGGGTTGATATCGTGTTGTGTTCGGAAGGCCATTACACAAAGTCCTTGGTCAAGGCAAGCGGGATTTACTGGTAGTTACTCTAGTAGTTTCTCAGGGTGTTTTGGGCTGCTCTCTAACATGACTTATTGCGCTATTAGGGGTATGACGGTTACCACCCCCTAGGCCCGATATGCAATACTCTTAGACAAACAGACCGGACTGTACGGAGATTGTCAGATTCAGGCTCAGTAGGAGTTCGAATGGGTTTGCTCATCGGCCTGCTTATCGACAGATACCTGGGTAGCCGTTATGTGCAGCTAGTACCGCTTGTGGCATGTGGTTAAAGCCACTGCCAGCATACTGTCGAGTTTTTAGAGTCCCACATAAAGAGTTTCCCTGCACCGGGCAAAAGGTGTAGAGGCCGTATGGTTTTACGGCAGAGCTTCGATCACGTACGTGCACTTGTGTGCGTATGATAATCGGGCAGATAATAGTAGTGGGCTTTGGTTCAAGTCGGATCCTAGTATTTTATTGATGGATTATTTTCGTCTCTTTATATTCGTATTCTTCGGAATGCGGATGCGGGTATGTATATACGGATGAGGGGCATTCTCGTAATTTACTCGAGAAAGTTTCTAGATGATTACCTAATTAGGGTTTAATCTTTTTGATTAAAGATTATGAGGTGGATGAATGAGGTGGAGGTTTACATTTATTGAGACATGGCCACTTGGTGAGTCATGGCATGACTCACCAAGTGACTCACATTGAGATATTTGTGTTCATACTAGATATTTTGTGTGAGCATTATTCATCACAAATGGTCACAAGGCAGCCAAGCCTTTACTAAATGTTTTTCTTCACTCTCACTTCCTCAAGCTCACATCTTCTACTTCTAACCCTAATCCTCTCATGTGTTGAGAATCCTATGGTTCTAAGAGACAAAGTAATTCATCTTCTCACTCTACACCCTCTAGGACTTCTAGTTTGGAGAACTAGAAGCCGTATTTATCTCAGATTCGAGGTAGGAGCTCAGACTATAGACTCTCGGGTGGATCGTCTTTGACTCAAGGAGGCCGTCAAGGTTGCCCGATCCGTTTCGATTCTTGGAGCTGACGACGAATAGAGGACAGCGATGAAGACCCGAAGGACTTGTATCGTGAGGTATAACTTCGTATCATAGTAGTTAACCTCATAGCATGTTAGCTAGTTAGGGTTTAGTATCGATCCTGGAGTTCAAGTCGGTGTTGCGAGCTTTGAAAAATCTTTTTTTTGCATATTCCGCCTCCCCACGAACACGCGGGGTGCGTGACATCGACTTACTGTAAGTCTACGGTAGCGCCTCGGCCGTGAATCCGAGGCCAAATGTTGAACAAAAACTTTTATAAACTGGCGGTAACGCAATCTTTCAACCGGATCGTTCCATTAACCCTATACTAGCAACTACAAAGAAGTTAGAATGGCTATACCGATCGATCCGTGTCCTTCGGTCTTTATCCACCATCCTTAGCTCCTCGCGGCATCTCCGATCAAGCTCGATCTCCGGTCTCCTTGTCGAAGTGGTACCACGACAAGGATTCTTTTGACGGGCTCCCGCTTCAGACCGAAGCAACTCGGATATGAAGTTTGCTAGCCGACATGTCCAAGGTGATGTAGAGAATGTGTGTGATCACTTTGTCTCAAGACACCCATGGATTCTCAACTCATGAGAGGGATGGGTGGAGGTTGAAGAAGAAGCCATTGGAGGAAATTGTGAGCTCAAGAGAAGAAGAAGTGAAATGGCTTATGTTGTGTGTGATATTTTGAGAGAGAAAGATATATATATCAATAATCAAACCCCAAGCCTTTACTTGGCTGCCCCTCTCTCTCCAAAATAACCCCACTCATCATAATCGCCACTAGAAATCAATCCATGTCATAATAAATAGTCACATGAACCAAGACCATGAGTCACTATATGCATGAGACATGAAAAGATGCATATGGACAAAACTTGCACTCACATTTTCCTCCACTAAAGATTTAAACTAAATGTTTAATCCAACAAAAAGATATGGCATCAACTAAAGTAAACTCATGACGGATCACAAGAATACCCCTCATCTGTATATACATACCTGCATCCGCATTCCGAATGAATACGAATGCAATGAGACTAAAGCAATCCAACAAATCTAATACTAGGATCCGGCTTAAACCAAAGCCCACTAGTATGATCCGTCCGATCATGATCCTTGCACAAGTGCACGTACATGATCGAACACTGCCATAAAACCATACGGCCTCTACAACGTTTCGCCCGAACTTGGGAAACTTTCTGTGGGGACTCTAAAGACTCGTCAATACGCCGGCAGTGAGTTTAACCACAAGCACGTCAGTGGCACTAGCTGTACGTAACGGCTGCCCATGTATTGAGCAAAAGGGAAGACGACGAGCGAACTCATCCTGAAACCCTACCAAGCCTATCTGTGACAATCTCCGTACAGTCCGGTATGTTCGTCTATAAGTATCGCATATCGGGCCTTGGGGGTTGGTAAACGTCAGACCCCCAATAGCGGTATAAGTCGTGTCAGAGTGTAGCCCAGAACACCTTGAGAAACTACTGGAATACCTACCAGTTAATCTGACTTGCCTTGGCCATGGACTTTATGTAATGGCTCTCCAGACACAGCGCGATATCAACCCCCAATACTGAGAGACACGAATCCTGTCTAACCGCCACTGCCTCCAAGTGCTTCGGGACTGCACCCAACTACTACCTGTTTGCACGACTCCTTTAAGCCGTGGTAGGGTAGCAATCAAAGACTGTGGGAACACACTTGAGGCAATGTAGCAGTGTCAAGTCAACGGACTAAGCTGTACTCATGTCACCCGGGAATTGCTCATGACGATAGATATAGTACCAATCAGCGGTGCCTTTGAGAGTCTGTCCGGTGTACTTATAACCTAATGAGCACCTGTATACATCTTAGGTGAACCAAGTGACACCAATGGCTTGTGAGACCGGCCACCGCCCCTCGTCGGGGTCTCGATCTGAATAAACTAGTCTACTCCGGAGTATCGATGCCCGGTCTCGAAACACCCTCGACTAGGGACCATTTAAGGATGTGCTTATAGACTACCCAACTCTCACGTATATGATCGCCATTATACTGCTGGTAGTCAAGCATGAATCCTATGGGCTCTATCAACATGTAATAGTCATCTGCAATATCACCTGAAGCTTGTACACGATGATAAAGACAAACCATATAGCATACTATCATCTCGAGTAAGACTGTTCTACCGGTATAGGTCCTCCCTCAATCATTACAATCACGCGCCTGCGATCCAATAATTGACTTTGAGGGCACTATATCCAACAATCTCCCACTTGCACTGAAGGCTAATTATTGCAATGTCGCATAATCATAGCCCGTGTGATACCGAACACCCAACTTCTCTACTAATTAGTTTCACAAATCTCGTTTGCAATACTATTGCGTTCGAGAAATAACCTCAGTGAGTGGATCCGCCCTGATGTTTTTTTCTATGTCTCTTTTTATCTCAAGTTCGCGGAGAAAGCCATCTCCCGAAATGAGCAATACCTGTCTTAGAATATGTCTGGATATCTGATCGGACGCAGTTCACAAATGAACACCAAATCCAGTAAATTTCTTAGACTGTATCGTCAACTGAATTTAATCAGTATCCTACGCCATGCCTCCCTCGGTATCCGCTTGGACCACCTGTCCAAAATACTGCCCCTCGTCAGAGGGAAAACTATAACTCTGACAGTCACTCTGTCATCTAGGTCACCTTGGAAGCCTAGAATGATAACCGTCTCCTGAAGGAGGCTGCCGTTATCAAATCCTAGAACATCCATCCGAACGTTTCTCCCGGATTGGATCAATATCATCAACTTATTGCAGCTAGTGCAAAAACAACATCTGGTGTGGTACTTGACATCCCATGATTAGCTCAATTGCCTAAGCAAGTGATATGACAATCTTGCACATCCCTCTCCTCTTTAGTCTGTTAGACACCTTTAGAGAGGGCGACTCCATCACCTGCAGGTACACCACCATGCCAGGAGTCGTCCATTCTAAAACACCTTTAGAATACTATCTAAGTACCTAGATTGGGACACTTCCCAAATCTAGATCTAAAACCGTAGATCTAGTGACCAGAATGCCTAATATTATATCCATATCCTATGTGGAGAAACCACCGTGTGACAACCACAATATAACCAATCGTAGTATAGGAATTTCACTTCCTACTATGTGTATGTCATCCAAATACGAAGACATCACACCCTACTACCTTCTTAATATATCCATCCCTTATTCTGATGAAGTCATAACCTATGACTGTCACATTAAAAATAGACGATCTATCTTCGCTATATCTGCTTTAGTCTATAAATAGACATAAACTACTTGTCCATTATGCTTCCACAGCTCAAACTGACTACGACAACCCTCTGGCAGAGTCATATACACATGCACTTCTAAAGCTAGTTTAGAAGGACGCTATACTCATCCTCCTGCCAGGTCTCATAGTCTGGAACAACAGGAGTGTCAAGTTTGGGTAAACAAGAACCTCCCTGTCCCCGTCTTTGAGAATACTGAAGTACCTCTTGGGCGCCTGAGGTTATCCATCATATTTGCAGAGTGGCTAATGGAATGTCAAACCTGATTGAATCTTTAGGTTCTTATTAAATTTTCAGTAATCGTTTGTAGTTCTGGAATCAATTCCAGTTCTACCATACTCCCACTGCTGTTTTCTGAAAAAGTCCATTTTACTAAAACTGTGGAGAGTCAAGAACAATATCACTATTGATCTTCCAGATGGTAGAAAGTTAACCCTCGTCAAAAGCCGGGTTAACCCACAAACTGCCATTACGGAAACGTGCCTTGAGTTATCCACAGTCTGGTTTTAAGAATAAGCCGGATAACTCCATATACCTTAACATCGTTGTCCTAATAGACACTGGACAAATTTTGAGAAATTTGAACCTTGTATTTCTACGAAACACACGTCTAATTAGAGGCACTGATTTAATTAGAACCAGATTCAAATCATGCAGCTGTTTCCAGTGCATGTCAACTAAATGGAGAGAGGCCGATCAGCATTACTCAACTTAGGAGTGCATCCAAACATAAGTAACGTGAAAGAGAAACAAGTTTCTCAAAAACCATTACTATCAACTGAATATCAAACACAAGTATCTACATCTTCGATCACCTTGAAGAATCCTGATACTTGCAAAACCTGGTTCTCTACATTATTCTTGCACCTATAACTTCTCAAAATTTGAACCTTGTATTTCTACGAAACACACGTCTAAAACTCGAGAAGTCATAAGTAAAAAGAATATAGTACGAGGACCTACCCCTTTGTCCTAATAGACACTGGACAACATACAATACTTTGTATAAGTCCCCTGAGTTTAATAATTCAAACCCTGTGCGTCGTAGGTTGAAAACTGTACTATGGTTATGAAGAATTACACCGCTGTTGAATGCTCCATACTTAACCATCAACTGATATAGGTAAATGTCATGAACATAACTTCAAAAAATTTATATCTCACTTTATAAAATAAACGTACTGATATATCGGTTTGAAATTGGTGCATAACAACGGATATTCAAAACCAAATATTTGCCGTCCGGCAAAATCCCAGGCGATTTCCTCAAATATCACCAATTGCAACGAATTCCGATATAATGAGGATGATTACCTAATTCCCAATAACTTACTCCCACTTATCATCTGTAAAACTATACAGATGTGAGAATCAAACCTGGTAAATACATACCCTGGAGCAAGGACCTAATTAGGAATTAACAATGCATAGTGAAACTGAAACATTAAAATGTTTCGAAGGGGTATTCGGGTATTCCTAGTAATGCCTCTTCCATTATCCAGATTCATGAATATAACCATATATTTCTTTGCCATCTCTCCAAATCCCTTGATTTGTCTATACTCATTACCTTCTGTACACCCCCTTAGGCTAAATGGTTTTCTTTCTTCCCTACCGTTCGGTACCAGCCTATGGTTTGGAAGAAGACCATCCAATAAGCATAATTGGTGTACTCTCCTAATCCTAAGAGTACTCGCAATATGAGAGAAGGTAAAGATAAAAGACAACTGAATAAACCTTATTCTTATTTCTCCTGAACCAGAATCCATCCTCGAACTGGAACAAGTTCCTTCAAGTTCGTATATAATCATACGATGGATTTATCCAATGGAATTGGATGTTCGTAGTGATACGGGGAGTTCTGGAGAAATACAAAGGTGAAATAGGAGTGGCGATGAAATACTTGGTTTGGTCATGAATGATAGCAGTTGCAATTTACTTTGCCCTATTTCTAATCCCTTTATTTGTCTTTGCTCATTACCTTCTTGTTAGTTATATATATGCCCTAGAGGCCATTGTTGTACATATGATGTATATTATAATGGATGCTTGGACATATATAGAGAGGACTTTCTTGCTCGTCATGATAGTATGCTATTTGGTTTCACTTTGTCTTAACATGTTGACTTGTATTAGTTTACTGTCTTGCTCTCACATGTTGATAAAGCCCTTAGGATATGTACTCGACTACTGAGACTGTGATGAGATCACACTAGTGGGGCCTGGGTAGTCAAAGAGTACATCCTATAACTGTTCCTAGTCGAGGGTGTGTCGAGACAGGGCATCGATACACCAGAGTAGACTAGCGTATATGCATCTTGACCCATATGATGGGTGATGCATGATCCCATATCCATTGGTGTTTGACATCAAAGATGGTGTACGGGTGCTCAGTGGAGACTGGGTACACTGAACGGACTCCCCGAGAACTCCTAGATGGTATTATACCTATCGTCAGATAGCAGTTCTCCGGTGACACTGGTACAGGGTAGTCTGTAGACCTGAGATCGTCACAGAGTCTTGTGTGATTCCCACCGTGCTTTGATTTCCACCTTACCTCGTCCAAGAGGGTGTGCAAAACGGTGGCTTTTGGTTACATTCCCGAATCACATGGAGGCAATGAGTGATAGGAGGGGTTTCGTCTCTCCCGGTACAGGGAGTTGATGTTGTGCTGTGTTCGATTGGCTATAACTGGAAGTCCCTGGCCAGGGCTGATATGGAGGGCTGCTGGTAAGAGTTATCAGTAGTTTCTCGACCCGTTATGAGCCTTATATCGACACGACTTATCGGTTACTGGGGTCTAACGTATACCACTCCTAGACTAGATATGCAACATATCAGACGAAAAGACCGGACTGTATGGGAGTGTTACTGATTGGATTCACCGGAGAATGTATAGGCTAGCTTGTTGATCTTCTGATCGATCAATACCTGGGTGGCTATTACGTTTAGCCGACCGCTTGCAGCTTGTGGGTATTTGATATGATCATCACCTACTGCCGGCGTATTGACGATTCTTTAGAGTCCTACACAGAGGTTTCCTGGCTCAGGCAAAAAGGAGTAGGAGCACATATGTGATATGTGAGGGACCGAGAATCATACGATATGTGATACCGTATTATATTCTCACGATATGAGATATCGGCCGGGTATATGTGATATAACCGGATCATCAGATCAAGTGTTGATTCGATGAAAAAGTACATGTTATATTAGTCGGTTATATGTAATATAGCCGGGTTATCGGATCAAGTGTTGATTCGATAATTTAATGTATAATTATATATGTGATATATTAAGTTACGTTAACTAATATAAGCTCGCTTTATTGATTCATTTTCTCACGGGATAATACATTGATATATATGCGATATATGTTAATTGTATTATTTTCTTTTGTTACAAAATATATTGTATATGTGATATATAATATTGTAACATGTTAGGGTTACAAATTTAACAATGGTTTAGGGTTTAAACTTGGTTAGGGTTTGGATTAGGGTTAGCTTTTGCATGAAGCTTCCATGAAGCTTCATGAAGCTTTGACTTTATCCTTAAGCTTGATATTTTGTGAAGATATTATTTAATCCAATCCAAACCTCAACCTCTAGTTAATTCTCTACATGAGTTAACTCTATCATGCTTAACTCATGGTTAGATTTGTAACCACTACAATAATTCATTGTTCATCACAAAAGGAATTATCCATTCATTCTTCTTCTTCTTCAACCTTAAGCTTTGAGAAAGCTTTCTAGTTTTTCATTTTGTGGTGAATAAAAGTGAGAATTTGAAAACAAAAGAGAGAAATATTCCTACTCCATCATCCTCATCTAATCTAGCCAATTAGATTAGGGTGTTCACCTCTTTAGAGAGAGAGAGCTTGAGTTATAGAAACTTCAAGGTAGATCATCGGAGAAAAGGAAGACTACAAGGTAGCATGGATTGTTCGAGTTGTGGAGCCTCTCTTGAGTCCGGGAGATCATGGATCGCGGCGAAGGGACTTCTACTCGGAGCTTATGAAGAGAAGGAGCGGACTACAAAGGTTGTAATCCCTCACTTTTAGTAGTAAAGACGTTTACTTGCATGTGAAACCCTAATTATCTAGCAAAGATCCCGGCCTTGGGTTGTTCGGTACGTCTAAAATTTTATTCGGGCATGTTTGATGCCTTCTTGACCCTTATCTGTCAGTGCATATTTATTGGTATTTTTAATCTAACTCAAGTGTTGAGTGTTCTGGGGATTATTTTGAATTCGTTGATTTGATCGGAAAATTTAATTTCGTTCTTTTTTCGGATAATTTAGAAACTGTTAAAATGTTCAAACGGATATCATTAACTCATTTTTTCCCGGCACGGAAAACTCTCAAGTGTTGAATTTTTCTTAGGTTTAAATCTTTCAGAAAAATGTGCAAGTAACGTGGTGGACCCTCTAGAAGAACACAAAGCTTAACTCGATTATGTGACCGTCTGAACCGCCTCTAAATCTTAGGGTTTGGGGCAGTACGGCGTGCCACATGTGAGGCGTTGGCTTGACCCTTCTACGGCTGGACCATTGCTACTGTGACATATTCTGGGATTATTTGAACTCCGCTCAAGTGTTGAGCTATTTAGGAAATCTTGGGTATTTGATTATTCGATCGGAAAGTTTAATACCGTCTATTTATCTGGAATGTGATATAATATGCGGAATTCATATAGTTAGGCATGAAATGCGAAGTATGCGATATTTCGGATTTACGATGTCTAAAGTGATTGTGGATTCCAAATATTGTAGTTTTACACTTTCTTTTCTGTGACCGTAAGCGTAGTATGTGGGGTATCGCCGGTTTCGTTGCTATACATCAACGACAATCGGGATACGCATACTTTCTTATGTTGATGATATGAGATATTATGTGTTGCTGTGATATGTTATATTGGATCTTCGTGTTCTGAATAGCCGGGGGTTTTATGTGAGATGAGGGTTTTTATTTTCATTCATGTAAAATTCATTTGTATGTAATATTCTTTTATTGGGGCACTTCCGGGATGAGGTTGATGTCACCATTGTATATTATTTACTTTTCCGCATTAGGTAGACTCAAGGAGGGGAGCACAAGTAACCGGGTTCTAGGGTCCAGTGGGAGGCCATCTCGAGGAGTCGAGACCGGGTCTCCTAACCCTAGAATTGGCAGTGTTACTTGCCGCTCTCGTAGGGGTCTAGGGATGTGGGTTTGGCTATTCATCGCGGCTATGGAATCCGTGTTTTATACCGGCTCGTATTAAAAACACGGACATCCTAGTATATCCAATATTTCATATATGTTCTTCTGCTGCAATGTTCTGTGATGAGATCATATTACTGCCTGAGACGAATGCTTATACTATATATATATGTTGATATATAAATATTACTGCTTTCGTTTCTTCTGTGATGCTTAGGAAGCATAAGCTGATGGGATTTATTAATGAGATTAATAAAAAGAAAACAAACCTAAAAGATGTTGTAGAATCAAAACTTTATAAAAAGGGTAGCTACAGTTTTGCTTTGCACAGCGGTATATGCGATATATCCTGCACCTTATTCGATGAGGAAAGAGCCGAGATCTCTTCACCGGGAGTGACCTCTTTAGCGAAACTGGCAGATGCTATAAACTCGCATTTTAGTTTTTGACAGCTTATATAGTTCTTGCTTTGCACAGTGGTATATATGATATACCCTGCACCTTATTCGATGAGGAAAGAGCCGAGATCCCTTCACCGGGAGTGACCTCTTTAGCAAAACTTGAAAAGCCTAAAAAACACTCCTTTTCAAAATCACTTGTTTCTACAACGATATCAAGTTCATTACACTCATGGTTTTCTGAAAAACCTGCATAGCCCTCCGTCATTTCGGATAAATCCTACCTAGTATTCGTGCTGCGTTTGTTGACCTTGTCAAGACACAGTGTACGGTAGCTAATTAGTGTTTATCTGCTAAAACATGAGATGTGATTGGATTAGGGTATTCGTACGGCCTTGTTGATCTTGTCAAGGGTCATGCGGGTGGGTTTAATTCAATCGGGAAATGACGGGTTGAACTTGACTTGCGATTTACGGTTTGTTGACCTTGTCAAGGTCATAGATCGCTAAGGGCAAAATATTATCGGGAATTTGAAGTGTTGAAATTTGCAATGAGATTGCATACCTCCTATGAGATAGTTGGATCCCGATACCCACTGCGAGTAAGAGTTACTCCTGGGAGAGCTTTACACAGGACAATTAGCCGATCATGTAGGTGTCTAGAAAGGTGTTAACGGGGTTATGCCTCTGGGAAAACGAGATTTACTTTAATTAGGTCCGTGCGAAAGCACGGGGAACCTCCCTCAAGTACCGACACTGGCCTGGCTGAAAGATTGGCGAACTTGTAAAGTGTAATTAATCCCGGCTAATATTACCTTTTAGGGCTTGAAGGAAGATTTAATAAAAATAATGGGAGATATCCTGATTAGATAAGATAATAACCAATCTAATCTTGCAAGAGCATACGCTAAAGTATTTTCTTCTCTCTCTCCAGGTAGCGACCCTGTCAGGCCTTAATCAAGATAATAATATGGATGTATTGACTGAACCCGCTTATTATACTGAGCAGGGGAACGTTGGTCCCGTTCTTTCTTATAAGAGTTATAAGACTGAACAGGGAATAGCAGAATATCTAGATTCTCACGCCGCCCAATCGAGGAATAAGCATGTTGATGCATCTTCTTCAGGTGTGTTAGTTATCGAGAACTGTTTCTCAGTTCACTCTATGTCCTAGGTATTAGCCGGATCGGGATCCCATATATGTAATATGTTACATGGGCTACGTAAAGGTAGGGAACTGGGAGAGGGTGATCATTCCGTAAGAGTAGGGAATGGTGCAAATGTTGCAGCCAAAGCAGTTGGCGAATATCACCTTGTGTTACCAAATGGTAATACATTGATTCTGAATGAATGCTATTACATTCCGACCCTGATATGCAATCTTATATCAACTTCTTTATTGAGCAAAGAAGGATATAATTTTGTAGTACAGGATAATGTTATGAACATATTCCTGAATCAAAAGTTGATTGGATCTGGTTCGTTATTTAATGGCATATACGTTCTTAATCAAACTACAGTGCTTAATGTACAAAACACACACAAGAGGAAGAGTTCAGAAATGAACGAATCCTTCTTGTGGCATTGTAGACTTGGTCATATCAATGCGACACGGCTAGCTAAGTTACATAAGGATGGATATTTGAATTCGTTCGAATTATCATCTTATGATACTTGCCATTCATGTCTCAAAGGAAAAATGACCAAGACTCCGTTTAGTCGACACGGAGAAAGAGTTACAGAACTCTTAGGACTGGTACACAGTAATGTATGCGGTCCCATGTCTACACACGCCAGGAACGGTTCTTCCTACTTCATTACATTCACTGACGATCTCTCTAGATACGGACATGTATTCCTGATGAAACACAAGTCTGAAGCTTTTGAGAAATTCAGAGAATATAAGCACGAAGTAGAGAACCAAACGGGCAAAAGTATTAAGATCCTTCGATCTGATCAAGGAGGAGTGTCACGTCCCGCAATTACGGATTATGACCGGCACTTAAACTACGAACGTCTCGATGCGTACGTAATGTAAGTAAGCCGAAAACCCAGAAATCCAAACCAAGAAAAGTAGTAGAGTGAAGGAAAACCAATTTAAATCAAGTAGTTTTAATAGCATAAGCCGAATTATGCCTTTTTAAAAACAATAAATATTTCCTGAAAATTTCGGCAGAGTCTCTTTTGTAAATACTGGCTCCCAAACGGGATACAACATGAATAGTATACGAAATCAATAAAAAGGCTTCCCCAAGCGGGAGCTAGCTCTTCGTCAATCGACGGTCACAACCACACAAACAATATAATATACAACGCCAAGGGCGAGGATCAAAACTCAAAAGAAAACTCAAAACCACCAGAAATCCATAGAAATATAACGCGCGACTCTAAGGTCGAAAGAATAAACATTACTGGTCTCTATCTCTGAAATAAATACATGTTTGGTTGATGGAACTTCTAGATACAACAGAATAATGATATACAAGATATATAATGGGGGTATGATACAAGTAAACCCACCTACTAGCAAGTCACCCGGAAATGGGAAGCAGTGCCAGCAAAGCCGTAATGAAACCTGTACGGAAAAACCTGCAAGAAACTGGGGCACAACGGGGGTGAGTTGCCAACTTGTGAATAGAAAAACATCTACGGAAAGAAATCGCATAAATAACGCAACCTAGGTCAATGATCATAATATATCCTCAATTATATATATAACATGCAGCCTATAACAAAGGCTAGGGTAAATATCTAACCCGAGTGTAATCTCATGTGCCCGTGTCAGTGCCTCAGGTAGCAATATATCATATGAATGAGGTATGAATGCATGAAAACAGAATACATGTAAATGAAGAAACTGTTTTCATAATTTAATGAGATTTCCTTTGTATTTTTAAAATGAGGTATCATAATGAAATCAGCATAAAACAGTGCCTAGCATCGGCACAAAACGTAATCCCAATATCTTGATATCTCTGTATCACAGTCTCTGTACCTCAATATCTCGAAATCTCAATGTCTCAATCACAATATCTAGGACGCCGTCAGTCCAGACCGGCCCCTACATTCCATCTCAAGACCACGACGGTATCCTCCGGATATCCGACGCGTCGGGTAATATCACCGGTCGGTAGTGCTCCCCTGCCAGGCTCAACGTCAATAACACGATCCTCTTGCCCTGGGGTACCGCACCGGGCCCACCATGTACCCGAAACGGTTCCTCCACTCCTCGAATCGGGTCTCGAAATCCATCAGCAAACTCATGGTGGACGACTCATACATCATGGGAAAACCGCATTTTTATTTAAAAAGAGAGAAAGCGGTTTATATATGTTTTGCGGTTTTCCTCCAAATCCATAAAATATCATGGAAATCCGAATCATCAATAGCATGTAAAACCATGAATATAAGCGTGAGAATCCATGAATACGGCATAACAATGAATAACAGTATGCATGAAGTGACAAGTAATAACTACAATATCTAAGCTGGCATATAAGGTATGTACACTAATATTATGTCAAACTACTAGCTATCAATCTAAGTTAAGCAATAATATTTTCTAAGGTGTACGTGACATGGAAATTACCGATGAAGATGTGTGTGAGCCGGCAAATAAGTGTATGTGGTACATACGCATCATCGGTAATGGTGCTGGTGTCCTAACAGCATAATGTCAACAATGCAATATGAAATAACAATGTAAGTATGCGATGCGGAGCGAGCAACCAAAATGAGCGGAAGCTAAATATTAAACAATGGTGCCATTTGAAATAACACGAATCGCGGGGTTTTGAAAATAGGGGCTACGGTGGTTTTTAAGAAAGGATATGTTTTTGAAATATCCGTAGATCCCTTGACCTAACTTTTAAAATACCCACGATCCGCTAGTTTTGAAATAGGTAGGAGTCTAATCTAATCTAACAAATACACTAACTGTACGGTTGAACTAAAAAGCTAAACTACAGGTAAGGAAACCGCCTATCATCTGAGTCGATACATATACATACCTGTATATGTATAGTCGGTGATCCCGACTCAATAATATCATATCCGATACCATATCTATAATCAGGCATCCCAAGTCAAGAGTGCGGATCAATCATCAATATAGCTCGTTCGTAAATCCGTCGTACGGCATCCCAAATCTGGGTACGGGTCAATATCACATTCATCATACTATTCACCTGGTATCCTCTTTATCAAAAATCATGATCGGGGTACTGATCTACGTCTAGTTCAATACTAATATACTCAATATAGTCATGATCTGCCTACTGATCGACAGTCTCGTACAAACTGATACCATCAGCACAAATCATCATCAAGGGGTATACATCGCCCAATACGGCCTAGGATCAATATCCTAGCATACCATATCACATATCACGATCACATGTCGACTGTTTAATTAATAACACTATTCACCCGTATTGTCGTCCCAAGATCCGCTATAACACCAGGACGTAGCTCAATTACGAATCCTGCCATATCACCGAAATCACAATCTCAACACAAAACTCATCGACTCATCTCAAATCCGTATGTGAACACATAGTCCCATACCCATGTGAACACATAACAATATATTCCCGTAAGCACAAATGAAAGAAGAAAGTATGCAAGTATGGGTGGTTGTGTGCAAGTGTGGTGCGACCGCTACTCTAGGGTTTCGCGACACTATAACATCCAAGAACACCAAATATCCATACTTATCATCAATAACTCAACAAAATAAACAATATATATATGTGTGTATACGTATTCGTATACATCACCACGAACTGCGGGGGTGCTATACGCCATCCATCCGACTTCTCCCCGTAGATATAAATCTACTTACCTGGTCCTCGCTCGCCGGTGTCGACGTCGCCACGCGCTTTCTTGTCGTCTCGAAGTCCACATGGGTACCTACATATCATAACGCATCGTATCGCATTAAAATCCGACTCATGATCAAAACGACACATGAATCCCACATAGGTCAATACCTATGGTTTCTTTCACAAATCAACTCAAAAACCCTCGACGTCGGCATACAAACGCCAAACCATCGAGAAAAAGCCCAAACACACTTATTTACACATTCACAAACACTAATTATAATATGAAATAGGTTGCAATTCACAAAAACCTCAAACTCACTTGAAAAGCTATTTTTCCGAAAATCTAGCAAGCATAATTAACCGTTTTAGTACAAAACTCGATGTTTAAATAAATCTAGTGGCCATAATACTTATTAAACATCTTAATTAAATCATCTAAACCATTTCTATAATTTATTCCCAATAAATTTCATTAACCCCAAAATTCTAGTTTACAATATACCTAAATTTTAACAATTTATAGCAAAAATGCACAAACAACAATTTAGCTTGGATTTTCATGAACTAAAAGCATTAAACCACTCAATATAATATTTATAATGACATGAACCGTTAATTTGAATTTTATCTCACAAGAATATAATTATTTTAAAAACCTAGTTTACAATTTATATAATTATCACAATTTAAATCAACAAATATGCAAACTAGCAACTTAAATTGGATTTAGCATAACCTAATATGTCAAATACATCACACAACCCTAAACTCACAACACAAAACCCCAATTTGAATTCAAATCCAACTCTTGAATTTCAAATCATGCACTTAGAACTAAAATAAAAACCTATTTAAACATATAATTAAGCTAACCTAAAGCAATTAACAACAATTTAAGAAAAAGGTTAGAATTATACCTCATGATCAAGAGATCAATTATGGAAATCAAAGCCTCTAAAATGCCAACTTGTTCCCTAGATCCATGCAAGTTTGGCTAATGAGAAATGGGTAGGAGTTGGATTTGGATTTTGGGATTTATTTGATGGATTTTGAGGCAATTTTTGAAGCAAAAGAGATGGAAAATGGGGGAAAAAGAGGGGGCTGTTGTAGCAGAAATTTCGGCCAGTAGAGGGGCTGGAATGAGGTGAGGAAATTGGGGTGGAAATTCTAAGGTCAAAGCCCCTCCCAATTACCATAATACCCCCACCTACTTTACTATATATAAAAACCTTATTTTAACCCATTTCTCACATGATTTAAGGTCAAAAAGAGGGAAATAAAATTCTTAGGCTGCTACAATAGTGTGGGGCCGGCCAAGGGGAGTGAGGGTTGTTGGAGATAGTGCCCTCAGAGTCAATTATTAGGTCACAGATACGTGATTGCAATGATTGATGGAGGACATATCCCGGTAGGACAGTCTTACTCGAGATGATAGTATGCTATCTGGTTTACCTTTATCATCGTGTACTGTTTTAGGTGACCTGACACGTCGCTATTACACGTTGATAGAGCCCCTAGGATTCTTGCTTGACCACCAGCAGTATGAGGGCGATCATATAAGTGGGAGCTGGGGGTCTATAAGCTTATCCTTAAAAGGTCCCTAGTCGTGGGAGTTTCGAGACTGGGCATCGATACTCCATTAGTAGACTAGTGTATACAGTCGAGACCCCGACGAGGGGCGGTGGCCGGTCTCACAAGCCACTGGTGTCAGTTGGATCACCTAAGATGTATACAGGTGCTCATTGGGTTATGAGTACACCGGACAGGACTCGCCGGGAACATGCTAGTTGGTCATATACCAGACGTCAGATGGCAGTTCCCTGGTGACATGTGTGCAGGTTAGTTCATCGACCTGGGGATCGTCATTTGTCTCGTGTGAGTTCCCTCTGTACTTTGATTACTACCCTACCACGGCTCAATGGAGTCGTGCAAACAGGTTTTAGTTGGGTACAGTCCCGAGCCACATGGAGGCAGTGAGCGTATCTTCAGGGGTTCGTCTCTCCCGGTATTGGGGGTGAGGTCGTGCTGTGTCTAGGAGAGCCATTACACAAAGTCCTTGGCCAAGGCAAGGAGATTTACTGGTAGGTATTCCAGTAGTATCTCAGGGTGTTCTGGGCTACACTCCGACACGACTTGTACCGCTTTTGGGGGTCTGACTTTTACCAACCCCCTAGGCCCGCCATGCGATACTCATAGACGAACGGACCGGACTGCACGGATATTGTCACTGACAGGCTCAGTAGGGTGTCAGGATGAGTTCGCTCATCGACGTCCTTTTTAGTCAATACCTGGTAGCCCGTTACGTATTGGCTTATACCTCTGACGTGCTAGTGGTTAAATCCACAACCAAGGTGTTGACGAGTCTTTAGAGTCCCCCACATTCAGTTACTCAGCTTTCGGGCGAAAGGTTGTAGAGGCCGTATGGAGATATGGCAAGGTCCGATCAGATACGTGCGGTATTGCATGGATCAGGATCGGACAGTTTGTACTATAGGCCGTATGGTTATATGGCAGGGTTCGATCAGATACGTGCGGTATTGCACGGATCAGGATCGAACAGATATTACTAGCCGGTTTTGGTATAAGCCGGATCCTAGTATAGTACAGTGTAGACTTTGTCTCATTGCATTTGTATTTCGGTCGAAATACAGATGCGGGTGTGTATGCACAGTATCGGGGTTTTCCTGTAATTTATTACGGGACCAATTTTCTGGAGTTGCCAGTTTGCTTTTCGTTTCGGCCGATTTCCTTTGTATCGTTCATTGGCCGAAGTTTGGTGGAGGAGGGCTTATTTGCATAGTTGCAAATAAGTGTTTGTGGAGGGGGTCTTTGCATATTGTTTTATCATGACATCTTTTCATTGACCTTGACTTCTTCTTGTCATGATGGCATGACTTTTGGCTCATCATGGTTGTTGATGATGAGGTTGGTGGTTGGTGGTGGAGTATGGGTTTTGTTTTGGTATCATTGTTTTTCATGATAACCATTCCTCTCTCTCTCTCTTGCATGATTCATATGGTTACCTCCCCCTTGACTTTTCCCTCTCTCCTTTTTCCTATAAGGGCCGGCCATTCTTTAAGGTGGTGGGTGATTGATTTTGGTGTGGCAATTTTTTTGGTTCTCTTCATGCTCCAAAAATCACACAAGAAGACTCTCCAAAATTCCTAGCTCCTCTCCAAAAGCTTGTATCTTTTCCTCCACCATATGGCAACTCCTTCAACCCCAATAGAGACAATAGCTCACTACACATTCTACAGCAAATCTTGGGCACGTCGAGTAGCCGGCTTCGTGCCCGAGTTGCCTCGGCATTGAGGTGGGAGCCCGTAAACAAAGTAGGCGATGTGGTGCACTTCCGGCGACGAGGAGGAGACGGGGCTTTTCCGCAGGAGATCGGGACCATGACGAGAAGACCGGAGGACTTGGATCGTCGGTATATCTCTATTCCCTTTCTTGTAGATAGCTAGGACTAGTTAATGGTTCGATCCGGGTGTTTAGTGCGCGGTGGTGCCGGTTTGCTAAGTCCGCAAAAATTTAAGTTTACCACCGTTTCCGCGTTTGGCCGTCGGATTGACGGCCGGGGCGCCGCCGTGCACTTACAGTGGTATCAGAGCCTCGCCATTAACATAGTCTAGCTTGGTGTAATGTGTTTTTCTGTTTCGATCGATCGAATGTTCCAAAACTGCATTTTAGTTCGCATCAGTTTCTGTTGAAAATTTTTGGTCTCGAAAAATTTTTCAGGTTGTAAAATATTGATGTACTAGAAAATCTAAGAACTCTGTAAAATTTCGATGAAGTGATTCCACAGTCAGAGCGCGGAAGCGCCGCACAAACCACCATTTCGCCGCCCTTCCGCCGCGCACTGTAGACATCACTGCACCATTTTTTTTCAGAGGCTTTCTGGGATTAAAATATGGGTTTTGGAATATTAAAATTGGGCCCAGGTTTACTGTGAGTGCTACAGTTTTCATTGGGGGCCCACTTGTTAATTTTTGGTCAATCGGAAAATTTTAAACACATTTTTCACAGTATTTACATTATATCTGCGACCGTGAATGTCACTCGATCGGTAAATCCTGTCTAACTGCTATAGCCCGGTTAGACGGATTTGCGAACGTGACTTTCACGTTGATGTTCTATGTATTTGCTGTGTTGTTGCGGATCGGTCGTAGGGATAGCCTGGATGCAATGCTAGTACAGTTGTGGTGGTATTATGTACATTTGATTTTGCGGGGCGAGCGTCCGACATGTGGACTGCCGTCACTGCCTGTTTGTATTATTATTTTGGGGCACGACCTGGTTGCGGTCGATGTACCCGTTGTATGTATATTTTACTTTCTGTACTAGGATTGCCCCGCGGAGGGGTGCACGGATAGCCGGGTTCTGGAGGGCAACAAGCCCGCATCTCATGGCATTGAGACGGAGGGGGCTTCACTCTAGGATTGGCGGGCTATTCGCCGCACTCGTAGGGGGTACAGGTTGACCCAGGAGGGGTGCCCAAGTTACCGGATTCCGTGAAGTGCTGGGTGGTCCATTCACGGCGCTGAAGGGGGCTGCCTCGCTTCAGGTTTTGGCGGGTGACTTGCCGCGCCCGTAGGGGTCTAGGATTACATTGCACAGGCTATCCACACGACCAGGGGAACGTCGGGTTTCAGCAGTGGCTCTGTGAAACCCGGGGATCCCAGATATCTGTATTGTTTCTGTGATGCTGTACATTTCTGTGATGTTGCATTTTATTCACGCCTTGAGCGAATATAATATATTGGTATATATATTAGTAGATGTTGTATATGTTTTGCATCCGCGCTAGTCCAGTCCCCGCTCTGTCGTTAGTTAGCTAACCTAACGGGTAATGACGGGACCCAGTGGCGAATGCGGATGGCATATACGTACATCAGTATATTTTCGTTCTTTTTGGTGTGATCAATTGATAGGACTGCGTTGATTCGGATCAATGCAAGTTAAAAACAAACCTAATCTGATGTTGTTGGAACATTTTTCAAAAAGCTGTTATTGCAAGGACGTTCACTTTTGTTTTGCATCATGGTATTCAGTTGGAATATCCTGCTCCTCAGTCGACGAGGCAAGGGCCGAGATCCCTTCACCGGGAGTGACCCCTTGGACAAAAGGTTTGCGTCAGGGCATTAACTTCACTATAGCCGATTACTTTTGCTTTGCACCGTGGTATTCAGTTGGAATATCCTGCACCCCATTCTACGGGGAAAGAGCCGAGATCCCTTCACCGGGAGTGACCTCTTTAGCAACGGTTTTCGTCACTATATTTTTAAAAAGCTATCAGTTCCTTCAACGATATCAAGTTCTTTACGTTAAAGGTTTTCGCCAGAAACCATTCGTAGCCCTCCGTCATTTCAGTTAAATATTCGGTAGTATTCAAGCTATGTATTTTGACCTCACGCCAAGGCATAGTGATTGGTAGCTGCCGGGTATTTATCTGTTGCATAGATAGATGCGTTGGTTTGGGACAGTCGTACTACTATTTTGGCCTACGTCAAGGGTATGTACGGGTGGGTTCAAATTAACCTGGATAATGACGGGCAGAACTTGACATGTGACTTATGATATTTTGACCTCACGCCAAGGTCATAAGAGCATGGGGCAGAAATCACATCGGGAGTTTCAAAAGAACTGAAACTTGCCAGGTATGCGCATACCTTCTGGAGTGTGACACCGTGAGCGGATTCCGTCACGTTATCATGCGATGATAGTTGGATCCCGATTCCCACTGATGAGTTAGTTTACTCCTAGGGTGACCCCGACTAATTCTTCTTTCAGGTTTGGAGGAGAATTTGAGGTACAGTGGGAGGATTCCAGATTAGATAAATTGGTAACCATTCTGATCTAGGTTAGAGTGCACGCTGAGTGTTTCTTTTCTCTCTCTCTTTGGCAGCGACCATTGACCCGACCCTAAGACTATAACTCAGTGACCAAGTTGACCGAACCTTCTTAAACACCGGCTTTTGGATTGTCAGAGTTGCAAACCTCATTGCCACTCCTACTTTTACCCTTTTCTCCAGGACACCCCGTTTTACTACGAACGTCCACTTCCATTGGACAAAACCATCGTATGGTTAGATACGAACTCGAAAGAATTTATTCGAGGATGGTTTCCGGTTCTGGAGAAAACGGATAGGATTATTCAGTTGTCTTTTCCTTTTACCCTCTCTCAGGTTACGAGTACTCCTTGGTTTAGGGGTAGTACACCTATTACGCAAATTGTATTGTCTTCTTCCAAACCTTAGGCTGGTGCCGACCGGTGGGGAATGAAGAAAACCAATTAGCATAACGATGGTGTGCAGAAGGTATTAAGTTAAGACAAAGCAAGGGATTAGTAAGAGGGCAAAGTAAATTGCAACAGATATTCACGACCAAACCAGGTATTTCGTTACCACTCCCACATCACCTTTGTATTTCTCCAGGACACTCCGTATCACTACGAAGATCCACAGTTTATTTGGATACTCCATCGTATGGTTATATACGAACTCGAAAGGAACTTGTTCCAGTTCGGGGATGGATTCTGGTTCAGGAGAAATAGGAATAAGATTTATTCAGGTGTCTTTTATCTTCACCTTCTCTCGCATTGCGAGTGTTCCTAGGATTGGGACATTACACCCATTATGCTTATTGGATAGTCTTCTTCCAAACCATAGGCTGGTGCCGAACGGTAGGGAATGAAGAAAACCATTTGGCCTAAAGGGGTGTACAGAAGGTAAAGACTAAAGACATATGAAGGGATTTGGAGAGGTGGCAAAGAATTATACGGTTACAATCGTGAATCTGGAAGAGGCATTACTAGGAAAACCAGGATACCCCATCGAAACATTTCAATGTTTCATTTTCACTGTGTACTGTTAATAGAAAACTGATTTCCCGATTAGATACTTACTCCAGGGTATGTATTTACCAGATACGATTCTCACATCTGTATGGTTTTACAGATGATGAGTGGGAGTAAGTTATTGGGAATTGGGTGATTATCCTCATTATATCGGGATTCGTTGTAATCGGTGATATTTGAGGAAATCACCTGGGCTGTTTGCCGGTCAGCAAATATTTGGTTTTGAATATCCGCTGTTATGCACCAATTTCAAATTGATATATCTGTACGTCTATTTTCATAGAGTGAGATATACCTTTCTGAAATTATGTCTACGACATTTACCTATATCAGTGGATGGTTAGGTAAGGAGCATTAAACAGCGGTGTAATTCTTCTTAACCATAAGTACAGTTTTCAACCTACGACACACAGTGAATGAGTTATCAGACTCAAGGGACTTATACAAAGGATTGTATGTTGTCCAGGGTCCATCAGGACAGAGGGCTTGGTCCTCGTACTATATTCGGTTTACTTATGACTTCTCTAGTTTTTAGACAGGTGTTTCGCGGAAACACAGGGTCCAAATTTTGAGAAGTTATAGGTATTTGAATAGAGTAGAGAACCAGGTATAGCAAGTATCGGGATTCTTCAAAAAGATCGAAGATGTAGATACTTGTCAATGATATTCAGTTGCTAGTAATGACTAAGAGAACTTGCTTCTCTTTCAGGTTACTCATAATTGGAAGCATTCCTAAGTTGAGTAACGCTGATCGGCCTCCTTCCATTTAGTTGACATGCACTGGAGACAGTTGCATGATTTGAATCTGGTTCAATTAAATCAGTGCCTCTGTTTCTATATTGGATATAGAACAGTTCATCTCTTAACGATGTTAAGGTACGGGGAGTTGCCCAGTTTATGATTAAAACCAGACACTGGACAACTCAAGGCACGTTTCTGTAATGGCTGTTTGTGGGTTGACCCAGGCTATGACGAGGGTTGACTTTCTACCATCTGGATGAACAATAGCGATATTGTTCTAGACTCGCCACAGTTTTATTAAAGATGGATTTTTTCAGAAAACAGTAGTGGGATTATGGTAGAACTGGAAGTGATTCCAGAACCACAAACGATTACTGAAGATTTGATAAGGAACCTATAGATTCAATCTGGATTGACATTCCATTGGCCACTCCGCAGATAAGGTGGGTAACTTCAGGCACCCGAGAGGCACTACGGTAGCCTCAAGGACGGTGACAGGGAAGTCTTGTTTACCCACAATTGCCATTGCTGTTGTTCCAGGTTACGAGACCCGGCGGGAGGATGAGTATAGCGTCGTTCTAAACCAGTTTTAGAAGTGTACGTCTATATGACTCTGCCAGAGGGTTGTCGTAGTCAGTGGGAGCAGCGGAAGCATTGGTGGACAGGTAGCTTATGTCTATTTATAGACTAAAGCAGATGTAGCGGAGATAGATCATCTATTTCTGACGTGACAGTCATGGGTTTGACTTCATCAGAATAGGGGATGGATCTGTTGAGAAGGTAGTAGGGTGTGATATCCTGGTATTTGGATGATATACACAGAGTAGGAAAGGAAACTCCTACACTACGATCGGTTATACTTTGGTTGTCACACAGTGGTTTCTCCACAAAGGAAATGGATTTTGTATCAGACATACTGGTTACTAGATCTATGGTTTTAGATCTAGATTTGGGTGGTTTCCCAATCAGGGTACTTGACAGCATTCTAAGAGTATTTAGGATGGACGACTCCTGGCACGGTAGTATACCTGCAGGTAATGGAGTCACCCTCTCCAAAGGTGTCTTACAGACTAAAGGGGAGAGGGACGGGCATGATTGGCAGATCACTTGCTCAGGCAATTGAGTCAATCGTGAGATGTCAAGTACCACACCAGATGTTGTTCTTGCACTAGATACAATAAGTTGACATTAATCCAATCCTGGAGAAACAGTCGGAAGCAGTTTTAGAACATAAGTGGATGTTCTAGGGAGATGATAATGACAGCCTCATTCAGGAGACAGTTATCATTCCAGGCTTCCAAGGTGACATGGACGACAAGGAGGTTGTCAGAGTTATAGTTTTCCTTCTGATGAGGGCCAGTATTTTGGACAGGTGGTCCAAGGCAATACTGAGGGAGGCATGGCGTGCAGGATACTGATTAAGTTCAGTTGACGATACAGTCTAAGAAGTTTGGATTTGGAGTTCATTTATGAGCTAGGTCCCATCAGACATCCAGACATATTCTGAGACAGGTATTGCTCTTTTCGGGAGATGGCTTTCTCCGCGAACTTGAGATATAGAGAGACATAGAAAGAAACAACAAAGCGGATCCACTCATTAAGGCTATTCCTCGAACCCAATAGTTTCGCAAACGAGCTTTGTGAGACTGACTAGTAGAGGAGTTAGGTGTTCGGTATCACACGGGCTGTGAGTATGCGACATCGCAATAATTAGCCTTGAGTGCAAGTGGGAGATTGTTGGAGATAGTGCCCTCAGAGTCAATTATTAGGTCACAGATACGTGATTGCAATGATTGATGGAGGACATATCCCGGTAAGACAGTCTTACTCGAGATGATAGTACGCTATCTGGTTTACCTTTATCATCGTGTACTGTTTTAGGTGACCTGACACGTCGCTATTACACGTTGATAGAGCCCCTAGGATTCTTGCTTGACCACCAGCAGTATGAGGGCGATCATATAAGTGGGAGCTGGGGGTCTATAAGCTTATCCTTAAAAGGTCCCTAGTCGTGGGAGTTTCGAGACTGGGCATCGATACTCCATTAGTAGACTAGTGTATACAGTCGAGACCCCGACGAGGGGCGGTGGCCGGTCTCACAAGCCACTGGTGTCAGTTGGATCACCTAAGATGTATACAGGTGCTCATTGGGTTATGAGTACACCGGACAGGACTCGCCAGGAACATGCTAGTTGGTCATATACCAGACGTCAGATGGCAGTTCCCTGGTGACATGTGTGCAGGTTAGTTCATCGACCTGGGGATCGTCATTTGTCTCGTGTGAGTTCCCACTGTACTTTGATTACTACCCTACCACGGCTCAAAGGAGTCGTGCAAACAGGTTTTAGTTGGGTACAGTCCCGAGCCACATGGAGGCAGTGAGCGTATCTTCAGGGGTTCGTCTCTCCCGGTATTGGGGGTGAGGTCGTGCTGTGTCTAGGAGAGCCATTACACAAAGTCCTTGGCCAAGGCAAGGAGATTTACTGGTAGGTATTCCAGTAGTATCTCAGGGTGTTCTGGGCTACACTCCGACACGACTTGTACCGCTTTTGGGGGTCTGACTTTTACCAACCCCCTAGGCCCGCCATGCGATACTCATAGACGAACGGACCGGACTGCACGGATATTGTCACTGACAGGCTCAGTAGGGTGTCAGGATGAGTTCGCTCATCGACGTCCTTTTTAGTCAATACCTGGTAGCCCGTTACGTATTGGCTTATACCTCTGACGTGCTAGTGGTTAAATCCACAACCAAGGTGTTGACGAGTCTTTAGAGTCCCCCACATTCAGTTACTCAGCTTTCGGGCGAAAGGTTGTAGAGGCCGTATGGAGATATGGCAAGGTCCGATCAGATACGTGCGGTATTGCACGGATCAGGATCGGACAGTTTGTACTATAGGCCGTATGGTTATATGGCAGGGTTCGATCAGATACGTGCGGTATTGCACGGATCAGGATCGAACAGATATTACTAGCCGGTTTTGGTATAAGCCGGATCCTAGTATAGTACAGTGTAGACTTTGTCTCATTGCATTTGTATTTCGGTCGAAATACAGATGCGGGTGTGTATGCACAGTATCGGGGTTTTCCTGTAATTTATTACGGGACCAGTTTTCTGGAGTTGCCAGTTTGCTTTTCGTTTCGGCCGATTTCCTTTGTATCGTTCATTGGCCGAAGTTTGGTGGAGGAGGGCTTATTTGCATAGTTGCAAATAAGTGTTTGTGGAGGGGGTCTTTGCATATTGTTTTATCATGACATCTTTTCATTGACCTTGACTTCTTCTTGTCATGATGGCATGACTTTTGGCTCATCATGGTTGTTGATGATGAGGTTGGTGGTTGGTGGTGGAGTATGGGTTTTGTTTTGGTATCATTGTTTTTCATGATAACCATTCCTCTCTCTCTCTCATGCATGATTCATATGGTTACCTCCCCCTTGACTTTTCCCTCTCTCCTTTTTCCTACAAGGGCCGGCCATTCTTTAAGGTGGTGGGTGATTGATTTTGGTGTGGCAATTTTTTTGGTTCTCTTCATGCTCCAAAAATCACACAAGAAGACTCTCCAAAATTCCTAGCTCCTCTCCAAAAGCTTGTATCTTTTCCTCCACCATATGGCAACTCCTTCAACCCCAATAGAGACAATAGCTCACTACACATTCTACAGCAAATCTTGGGCACGTCGAGTAGCCGGCTTCGTGCCCGAGTTGCCTCGGCATTGAGGTGGGAGCCCGTAAACAAAGTAGGCGATGTGGTGCACTTCCGGCGACGAGGAGGAGACGGGGCTTTTCCGCAGGAGATCGGGACCATGACGAGAAGACCGGAGGACTTGGATCGTCGGTATATTTCTAATCCTTCTTCTAGTTAGCTTAGACTTGTTAATGGTTACGATCCGGGTGTTTAGTGCGAGGTGGTGCCGGTTTGCTAAGTCCGCAAAATTTAAGTTTATCACCGCTTCCGCTTTTGGCCGTCGGATTGACGGCCGGGGCGCCGCCGTGCACTTACAAGGGTGAGTGTGAGAGACTTTACAAAAAAAATTCTATGCAAAAAGACCCCCCACAATACCATATTTGCAAGTTTTAGTTCAAAATAACTATATTTTTGTTTTCCATAAAATAAATCAATTAAAACTTGAAATAAAATACTAAAAAATATTATATTACAACTAGATTTTAATTAACATGATTTTAAAGATTAAAATTAGCCCATTTAAATTTGTATTTATTGCTAATTTAATGTATTTTCTTACCGGCTTAAAATAATATTAAAATAATTAATTTCGGAAAAATTTTCAGAAAATTTGAAATTTCAGCAGTGGCTCAATAAACACAAAATACTAGCAATTACATATCTAGAATATGTATATTTAATTTTATAATAAAAATATTTGCATTTTGACTTTTTACAGAAAACCCCCTTATTTTACCGTTTTTTCAAAATTTCACCGAAACGATTTTCAAAACGTTACAATCTTCCCCCCTTAAAGAAATTCGGTCCCCGAATTTAAATTAAAACTCTCCCCAAATACTAAAACATCTAAGCAAAACCATCAAGTCGTCGGGGCTCCGAAATCGTAAATACATAAAACGAATCGTAGCGCAGCGCATGCGCATGAAAAATGAGCATATAACTCAAATCAAAACTCCGTCAAGCATCCCGCAATCATCGGAGTCATGGGGAAGACATCAATGCCAAATCCAAAGCAAAACCAATATGATATAACTCGAAACTATACATGTAAATATCGAATCTATATATGTAAGTATCTGAAGGAAATGCATGCCAAATCTCTTTAAGGCGCTGTGCAACGCGTATAACACTGCACAGTGGCGGACGTCTATCATAAGAAAATAACTATATACATATATACCTTTGTTTGATATGTACGTTCCACCGTTTTGGAAACAATTTAGAAGGGTCTCCTTGTTTTAAACATTTCGTGTCATATCAGACACGTAGGTAAATACTGAGGCTATAGCTCGCTTTTTGGAAATCCCTTCAATAACTATCAATGCATGAAAAATATATTCAGGTACTGTCCTCTGCCTAGTCCTGCTTAGTACGAAAATACATCGCAATTATCATAAAAAAAACGTACTGCTCTATAAGAAATCAATCCCAAAATACGCGTATGAATACTACGTGCGTCTGGTGCGCACGACAATCAAAATCCATATACATGCCATATAAGTGCACAGAAACAAGATCTAAGTGCATTGGGTGTGCACAAAGCATGTGTCGTAGGCAACGTGTGTATCTGACAGCAAAATCAGGTGCATCTGACATGCACGAAAAAATCTCGATTTAGTGCATCTGGTGTGCACCAAAATCGCATTTCAAGACATGCGCTCAACATGCGCGAAAACTCAAAACCAGGGGCATCCATCATGCACGAAATCATGAAATTCAATATCAAGCGCCGAACATGCGAAAAATCAAATCAGGTGCACAAGGTGCACAAAACAAATATCGAGCATCACAATCGAAATCGAAGTCCAGTGCATCTAAATGCACAAAAGGCGTATTACTGCACTGCAAGCATATATAAACTATACAGAGTGCAGGAACCAAATCGTGTGCGTGCATACGCACAAAATCAACTCAAATGTATAAAACCGTAAAATCACAAACATGTGAAACCAAAGCACGAAAACGATATCAAGTGCAACACTGTGCAAAGATCGTAAATCCTCAATCATCAAAATCAATCATGCGAATAGATCGTCCAAAATACCGAAATCAAATATGGCGGAATAGTCCCGCTCAAGCACATCCTCCAAGAATCTCTGGCCAACTGTCGTGGTCACTCATAGCATGTCTCGCCGACGATCCTGAACTCTGGCCTGCCAGTGTGCATAACATGACCACTCCTGGGTCCAAGTCTTCTCGTAATTTATTCCAGAAAGGTCCTGTCGAAATCTCCCCCAAATCTCGTCTCTGCCGAACTGTCCGGAAGTCATCGTCCCTTACTCTGATCTGTTCTCGTTCCGGAACGGCTGCATACTCATTACGACTCTTTCTGGAAGGTATATCCAAGTACAATGCCTTGGCATGCGTATCGCATCTCTGATGGCGAAGTGGAATGCCGTCTCATCAAGATCTCGTACGAACCTCTTACTCCACTTTTCTCTAACGTCGACTACTTCGGACTCGTCTCGTCGTGGCTGCATGGACTGAGCTCCAACGGCTATCCTCGTATCTGGAGTCTCCCAAGAATGCATCTCACCACCTAGCATCCGATTGAAGTCGAACCATCCGATTGATTTGTCAGAACCTCATAATCCCCCAAAAGCTCAACATCTTGGGTACAGTTTAACAGTATCGAGTACGTACCACAACATCGATGGTCCAGCCGTAGAAGGGCAAACCCAAGCCTCACTAATGGCGCCGCAGAACTGCCGCAAACCCGAAGGTTCAAAGGCTTTCACAAGGTCATTAAGTCGAGTTAGGATTTCATTCTTCTAGAGGGACCATAGAATTGCCTGCATGACTTTCCGACTACTTTAAACTTGGAATAATTGGTTTCTAACATTCGATCGTCTCTGTCGACTATCAACGTCTCCACGTGAAGTCGTCTTTAGCTGGAATCAATCTGTCTGATGACCTCGCATCGGGGTAGGCGAACGAACCACCTGTCCTAGTCATTCATCATCGGGTGACTAGCGACCTTCTATCATCTATTAGTACAACTCGTCCCGCAATAGCTCCAACATATAGGGCGATATCTCGTCGCTCGCAGCAACAACTGGCTCACTCGTCTGCACGCTGAACAGTGCCTCAATCATCATGAGTAAGCAATATACCAACGGTCATCAAAATCTGGCTGGCCTATGTCAGTGGCTCAATCCTCTAGTGTCGATCAGCACATCCGAGTAACCTCATAAAGGCGATCCGCTAAACGCTCGTAGCGCGGAAACACAGTAAAAAGACACATCCCCGCAATCGTGTGTCGCCGGAATTTCGCCCTGGTCAGTCCTCGTTCGTGACGAGCTCGTGCTGACCGCAACTCTAGCTGTAGCACTCTCTGCCCGTAATCGTGGCAGCAAACCGCAACTGGTACCGATGAGGCTAGATCAGGAATGAATATGAAACTGAGCAAAGAAATGTATATCCTAAGGCTCCTTAAGTGGAGTAGCGTATCGTAAGTATGCCGCGGAACATACCTACGGTACATCACTCTACTTTAGTCACCTATTCCATCAACCAAGGGCCATCCTATGCTCCGAAGATAAAACCTAACGCTTTGATACCAACTTTGTCACGTCCCGCAATTACGAATATGACCGGCACTTAAACTACGAACGTCTCGAGGCGTACGTAATCTAAGTAAGCCGAAAACCCAGAAATCCAAACCAAGAAAAGTAGTAGAGTGAAGGAAAACCAATTTAAATCAAGTAGTTTTAATAGCATAAGCCGAATTATGCCTTTTTAAAAACATTAAATATTTCCTGAAAATTTCGGCAGAGTCTCCCTTGTGAATACTGGCTCCCAAACGGGATACAACATGAATAGTATACGAAATCAATAAAAAGGCTTCCCCAAGCGGGAGCTAGCTCTTCGTCAATCGACGGTCACAACCACACAAACAATATAATATACAATGCCAAGGGCGAGGATCAAAACTCTAAAGTAAACTCAAAACCACCAGAAATCCACAGAAATATAACGCGCGACTCTAAGGTCGAAAGAATAAACATCACTGGTCTCTATCTCTGAAATAAATACATGTTTGGTTGATGGAACTTCTAGATACAACAGAATAATGATATACAAGATATATAATGGGGGTACGATACAAGTAAACCCACCTACTAGCAAGTCACCCGGAAATGGGAAGCAGTGCCAGCAAAGCCGAAATGAAACCTGTACGGCAAAACCTGCAAGAAACTGGGGCACAACGGGGGTGAGTTGCCAACTCGTGAATAGAAAAACATCTACGGAAAGAAATCGCATAAATAACGCAACCTAGGTCAATGATCATAATATATCCTCAATTATATATATAACATGCAGCCTATAAAAAAGGCTAGGGTAAATATCTAACCTGAATGTAATCTCATGTGCCCGTGTCAGTGCCTCAGGTAGCAATATATCATATGAATGAGGTATGAATGCATGAAAACAGAATACATGTAAATGAAGAAACTGTTTTCCTAATTTAATGAGATTTCCTTTGTATTTTTAAAATGAGGTATCATAATGAAATCAGCATAAAACAGTGTCTAGCATCGGCACAAAACGTAATCCCAATATCTCGATATCTCTGTATCACAGTCTCTGTACCTCAATATCTCGAACTCTCAATGTCTCAATCACAATATCTAGGGCGCCGTCAGTCCAGACCGGCCCCTACCATCCATCTCAAGGCCACGACGGTATCCTCCGGATATCCGACGCGTCGGGTAATATCACCGGTCGGTAGTGCTCCCCTGCCAGGCTCAACGTCAACAACACGATCCTCTTGCCCCGGGGTACCGCATCGGGCCCACCATGTACCCGAAACGGTTCCTCCACTCCTCGAATTGGGTCTCGAAATCCATCAGCAAACTCATGGTGGACGACTCATACATCATGGGAAAACCGCATTTTTATTTAAAAAGAGAGAAAGCAGTTTATATATGTTTTGCGGTTTTCCTCCAAATCCAGAAAATATCATGGAAATCCGAATCATCAATAGCATGTAAAACCATGAATATAAGCGTGAGAATCCATGAATACGGCATAACAATGAATAACAGTATGCATGAAGCGACAAGTAATAACTACAATATCTTAGCTGGCTTATAAGGTATGTACACTAATATTATGTCAAACTACTAGCTATCAATCTAAGTTAAGCAATAATATTTTCTAAGGTGTACGTGACATGGCAATTACTGATGAAGATGTGTGTGAGCCGGCAAGTAAGTGTATGTGGTACATACGCATCATCGGTAATGGTGTTGGTGTTCTAACAGCATAATGTCAACAATGCAATATGAAATAACAATGTAAGTATGCGATGCGGAGCGAGCAACCAAAATGAGCGGAAGCTAAATATTAAACAATGGTGCCATTGGAAATAACACGAATCGCGGGGTTTTGAAAATAGGGGCTACGATGGTTTTTAAGAAAGGATACGTTTTTGAAATATCCGTAGATCCCTTGACCTGTCTTTTAAAATACCCACGATCCGCTAGTTTTGAAATAGGTAGGAGTCTAATCTAATCTAACAACTACACTAAACTATACGGCTGAACTAACAAGCTAAACTACAGGTAAGGAAACCACCTATCATCTGAGTCGATACATATACATACCTGTATATGTATAGTCGGTGATCCCGCCTCAATAATATCATATCCGATACCATATCTATAATCAGGCATCCCAAGTCAAGAGTGCGGATCAATCATCAATATAGCTCGTACGTAAATCCGTCGTACGGCATCCCAAATCTGGGTACGGGTCAATATCACATTCATCATACTATTCACCTGGTATCCTCTTTATCAAAAATCATGATCGGGGTACTGATCTACGTCTAGTACAATACTAATATCCTCAATATAGTCATGATCTGCCTACTGATCGACAGTCTCGTACAAACTGATACCATCAGCACAAATCATCATCAAGGGGTATACATCGCCCAATACGGCCTAGGATCAATATCCTAGCATACCATATCACATATCACGATCACATGTCGACCGTTTAATTAATAACACTATTCACCCGTATTGTCGTCCCAAGATCCGCTATAACACCAGGACGTACCTCAAGTACGAATCCTGCCATATCACCGAAATCACAATCTCAACACAAAACTCATCGACTCATTTCAAATCCGTATGTGAACACATAGTCCCATACCCATGTGAACACATAACAATATATTCCCGTAAGCACAAATGAAAGAAGAAAGTATGCAAGTATGGGTGGGTGTGTGCAAGTGTGGAGCGACCGCTACTCTAGGGTTTCGCGACACTATAACATCCAAGAACACCAAATATTTATACTTATCATCAATAACTCAACAAAATAAACAATATATATATGTGTGTATACGTATTCGTATACATCACCACGAACTGCGGGGGTGCTATACGCCATCCACCTGACTTCTCCCCGTAGATATAAATCTACTCACCTGGTCCTCGCTCGCCGGTGACGACATCGCCACGCGCTTGCTTGTCGTCTCGAAGTCCACATGGGTACCTACATATCATAACGCACCGTATCGCATTAAAATCCGACTCATGATCAAAACGACACACGAATCCCATATAGGTCAATACCTATGGTTTCTTTCACAAATCAACTCAAAAACCCTCGACGTCGGCGTACAAATGCCAAACCATCGAGAAAAAAGCCCAAACACACTCATTTACACATTCACAAACACTAATTATAATATGAAATAGGTTGCAATTCACAAAAACCTCAAACTCACTTTAAAAGCTATTTTTCCGAAAATCTAGCAAGCATAATTAACCGTTTTAGTACAAAACTCAATGTTTAAATAAATCTAGCGGCCATAATACTTATTAAACATCTTAATTAAATCATCTAAACCATTTCTATAATTTATTCCCAATAAATTTCATTAACCCCAAAATTCTAGTTTACAATATACCTAAATTTTAACAATTTATAGCAAAAATGCACAAACAACAATTTAGCTTGGATTTTCATGAACTAAAAGCATTAAATCACTCAATATAATATTTATAATAACATGAACCCTTAATTTGAATTTTATCTCACAAGAATATAATTGTTTTAAAAACCTAATTTACAATTTATATAATTATCACAATTTAAATCAACAAATATGCAAACTAGCAACTTAAATTGGATTTAGCATAACATAATATGTCAAATACATCACACAATCCTAAACTCACAACACAAAACCCCAATTTGAATTCAAATCCCACTCTTGAATTTCAAATCATGCACTTAGAACTAAAATAAAAACCTATTTAAACATATAATTAAGCTAACCTAAAGCAATTAACAACAATTTAAGAAAAAGGTTAGAATTATACCTCATGATCAAGAGATCAATTATGGAAATCAAAGCCTCTAAAATGCCAACTTGTTCCCTAGATCCATGCAAGTTTGGCTAATGAGAAATGGGTAGGAGTTGGATTTGAATTTTGGGATTTATTTGATGGATTTTGAGGCAATTTTTGAAGCAAAAGAGATGGAAAATGGGGGAAAAAGAGGGGGCTGTTGTAGCAGAAATTTCGGCCAGTAGAGGGGCTGGAATGAGGTGAGGAAATTGGGGTGGAAATTCTAAGGTCAAAGCCCCTCCTAATTACCATAATACCCCCACCTACTTTACTATATATAAAAACCTTATTTTAACCCATTTCTCACATGATTTAAGGTCAAAAAGAGGGAAATAAAATTCTTGGGCTGCTACAATAGTGTGGGGCAGGCCAAGGGGTGTGAGGGTGAGTTTGAGAGACTTTACAAAAAAAATTCTATGCAAAAAGACCCCCCACAATACCATATTTGCAAGTTTTAGTTCAAAATAACTATATTTTTGTTTTCCATAAAATAAATCAATTAAAACATGAAATAAAATACTAAAAAATATTATATTACAACTAGATTTTAATTAACATGATTTTAAAGATTAAAATTATCCCATTTAAATTTGTATTTATCGCTAATTTAATGTATTTTCTTACTGGCTTAAAATAATATTAAAATAATTAATTTCGGAAAAATTTTCAGAAAATTTGAAATTTCAGCTGTGGCTCAATAAACACCAAATACTAGCAATTACATATCTAGAATATGTATATTTAATTTTATAATAAAGATATTTGTATTTTGACTTTTTACAGAAAACCCCCTTATTTTACCGTTTTTTCGAAATTTCACCGAAACGATTTTCAAAACGTTACAAGGAGAATACTTGAGCAATGAGTTCCTAGATTATCTAAAAGAGAATAGGATTCTCTCTCAGCTTACTCCTCCTTATACACCACAACACAACGGTGTATAGGAGCGGAGGAATCGCACCCTATTAGATATGGTGCGCTCTATGATGAGTGATGTTGAGTTACCTATTTCCTTCTGGGGTTATGCGCATGAGACAGCAACATACCTATTGAATCGAGTTTCGTCTAAATCAGTACTTACCACACCATATGAGATATGGAGTGGGAAGAGACCGTATCTTAAACGAGTTAAGATATGGGGTTGTCCGGCCTATGTCAAAAGGCAAAATCCGGACAAACTTGAAGCACGATCAGTTCTTTGCAAGTTTGTAGGATATTCGAAGAATTCTTATGGATATTTTTTCTACCACAGTGAGGAGCAAAAAGTGTTTGTTGCTCAACATGCCACCTTTTTGGAAAAGGAATTTCTTGCAAAAGAAATTAGTGGCAAAGAGGTAGAGCTGGAAG
Source organism: Agapanthus africanus (assembly GCA_030015575.1). NCBI lineage: Eukaryota > Viridiplantae > Streptophyta > Magnoliopsida > Asparagales > Amaryllidaceae > Agapanthus > Agapanthus africanus. Next base: position 407,527,579 of record CM057337.1, read on the forward strand.
AGGTTCCAGCACCGCAAACTACAACTGATGATTTATTGGAACCAGAGGATTCAGTAGTACCCGACGAACCCCAGCCTCTCCGCCGATCTAGTAGGGTTTCTCGTCCACCTGAGAGATACTACGGTTTTCTCATTGATGGTGGAAGCGAGGATTGCATCATGGAAGATGATGACCCAACTAGTTTCGAGCAGGCCATCACGAGTGGTGACTCTGTGAAATGGCTGGATGCAATGCGATCTGAGATGGAATCCATGTATACCAACAAAGTATGGACTTTGGAAGTTGCTCCTGAAGGGGTAAAACCCATTGGGAGTAAGTGGATCTTCAAGAAGAAACTTGGTGTAGATGGAAAAGTTGAGACTTTCAAAGCTAGACTTGTTGCAAAGGGTTTTCGTCAACGATCAAGTGTGGATTATGACGAAACCTTTTCTCCAATGGCTAAGCTTAAGTCCATCCAGATCTTACTTGCCGTTGCTGCATACCATGACTACGAAATCTGGCAAATGGATGTTAAGACCGCCTTTCTAAATGGTGATTTAGAAGAGTGCGTGTACATGACTCAGCCAGAGGACTTCATAGATAGTGGGAGCAGCGGAAAGGTGTGTAAGCTGCTTAAATCCATCTACGGGTTAAAGCAGGCATCGCGGAGTTGGAACATCTATTTTGATGTGGTAGTCAAAGAGTTTGACTTCATCAAAAACGTAGATGAACCTTGTATTTACAAGAAGGTTGCAGAGAGTAAGGTTGTCTTCCTCCTATTGTACGTGGATGACATACTCTTGATAGGAAATGATGTTCCTATGCTGCACTCAGTCAAGCTCTTCTTATCACATAGATTCTCAATGAAAGATCTAGGTGATGCCTCCTGCATTTTGGGGATTAGGATTTATAGAGATAGATCTAAAAGGATATTGGGATTGTCCCAATCCAGGCACATTGACACCATACTAAAGAGGTTTAGTATGGAAGAATCCAAGCGTGGGAACTAACCCACGATCTCTGGACTCACTCTCTCCAAAGAGATGTCTCCTAAGACTGATTTGGAGAGAGCTCGCATGCAAGGGATACCCTATGCTTCAGCAGTAGGCTCTATCATGTACGCGATGTTATGTACCAGACCCGATGTAGCATACTCACTAAGTGTAGTGAGTAGGTATCAAGCAGATCCAGGAGAGAATCACTGGACAGTTGTGAAGAACATTCTCAAGTACTTGAGAAGAACGAAGGAGATGTTCTTGGTATATGGTAACGGAGAACTCCAGGTGGAGTCCTTTACCAATTTAAGCTTCCAAAGTGATAAGGACGACTCTAAGTCGCATTCGGGATTTGTCTTTACCCTAAATGGAGGGGCGGTTTGTTGGAAGAGTTCCAAGCAAGAAACCGTGGCAGACTCAACGATGGAGGCTGAATACATCAATGCCAATGATGCTGCTAAAGAGGCTGTCTGGATGAAGAAGTTCATCACTGAACTTGGAGTGGTTCCTTCCATTGAGAATCCAATACCTTTGTATTGTGATAACAATGGAGCTGTGGCTTTGGCCAAAGAACCCAGGTCCCATCAGAAATCCAGACATATTCTGAGGCGGTATCACCTGATCCGGGAGATAGTTGATCACCGCGAGATCGAGGTCAGGAGAGTTGACACGAAGGACAATACTGTGGATCCAATCACGAAGGCCATTTCCCAGATACAGTTTGAGAGATTATTCGGGATGTTGGGTATGAGATACTACAACACCTGGCCCTAGTGCTAGTGGGAGATTGTTAGTTATATATATGCCCTAGAGGCCATTGTTGTACATATGATGTATATTATAATGGATGCTTGGATATATATAGAGAGGACTTTCTTGCTCATCATGATAGTATGCTATTTGGTTTCACTTTGTCTTAACGTGTTGACTTGTATTAGTTTACTGTCTTGCTCTCACATGTTGATAAAGCCCTTAAGATATGTACTCGACTACTGGGACTGTGATGAGATCACACTAGTGGGGCCTGGGTAGTCAAAGAGTACATCCTATAACTGTTCCTAGTCGAGGGTGTGTCGAGACAGGGCATCGATACACCAGAGTAGACTAGCGTATACGCATCTTGACCCATATGATGGGCGATGGATGATCCCATATCCATTGGTCTTTGACATCAAAGATGGTGTATGGGTGCTCAGTGGAGACTGGGTACACTGAACGGACTCGCCGAGAACATCTAGATGGTATTATACCTATCGTCAGATAGCAGTTCTCCGGTGACACTGGTACAGAGTAGTCTGTAGACCCGAGATCGTCATAGAGTCTTGTGTGATTCCCACTGTGCTTTGATTTCCACCTTACCACGTCCAAGAGGGCGTGCAAAACGGTAGCTTTTGGGTACAGTCCTGAATCACATGGAGGCAATGAGCGATAGGAGGGGTTTCGTCTCTCCCGGTATAGGGAGTTGATGTTGTGCTGTGTTCGATTGGCTATAACTGGAAGTCCCTGGTCAGGCCTGATATGGAGTGCTGCTGGTAAGAGTTATCAGTAGTTTCTCGACCCGTTATGAGCCTTATATCGACACGACTTATTGGTTACTTGGGTCTGACGTATACCACCCCTAGACTAGATATACAACATATCAGACGAAGAGACCGGACTGTATGGGAGTGTTACTGATTGGATTCACAGGAGAATGTACAGGCTTGCCTGTTGATCTTCTGATCGCTCAATACCTCGGTGGCTGTTATGTTTAGCTGACTACTTGCACCTTATGGGTGTTTGATATGATCATCACCTACTGCCGGCGTATTGACGATTCTTTAGAGTCCTACACTGAGGTTTCCTGGCTCAGGCAAAAAGGAGTAGGAGCACATATGTGATATGTGCGGGACCGAGAATAATAAGATATGTGATACCGTATTCTATTCTCGCGATATGAGATATCGGCCGAGTATATGTGATATAACCGGGTCATCGGATCAAGTGTTGATTCGATGAAAAGGTACATGTTATATTAGTCGGTTATATGTAATATAGCCGGGTTATCGGATCAAGTGTTGATTCGATAATTTAATGTATAATTATATATGTGATATATTAAATTATGTTAACTAATATAAGGTCGCTTTATTGATTCATTTTCTCACGGGATAATACATTGATATATATGCGATATATGTTAATTGTATTATTTTCTTTTGTTACAAAATATATTGTATATGTGATATATAATATTGTAACATGTTAGGGTTACAAATTTAACAATGGTTTAGGGTTTAAACTTGGTTAGGGTTTGGATTAGGGTTAGCTTTTGCATGAAGCTTCCATGAAGCTTCATGAAGGTTTGACTTTATCCTTAAGCTTGATATTTTGTGAAGATATTATTTAACCCAATCCAAACCTCAACCTCTATTTAATTCTCTACATGAGTTAACTCTATCATGCTTAACTCATGGTTAGATTTGTAACCACTACAATAATTCATTGTTCATCACAAAAGGAATTATCCATTCATTCTTCTTCTTCTTCAACCTTAAGTTTTGAGAAAGCTTTCTAGTTTTTCATTTTGTGGTGAATAAAAGTGAGAATTTGAAAACAAAAGAGAGCAATATTCCTACTCCATCATCCTCATCTAATCTAGCCAATTAGATTAGGGTGTTCACCTCTTTAGAGAGAGAGAGAGCTTGAGTTATAGAAACTTCAAGGTAGATCATCGGAGAAAAGGAAGATACAAGCTAGCATGGATCGTTCGAGTTGTGGAGCCTCTCTTGAGTCCGGGAGATCATGGATCGCGGCGAAGGGACTTCTACTCGGTGCTTATGAAGAGAAGGAGCGGACTACAAAGGTTGTAATCCCTCACATTTAGTGGTAAAGATGTTTACTTGCATGTGAAACCCTAATTATCTAGCAAAGATCGCGGCCTTGGGTTGTTCGGTACATCTAAAATTTTATTCGGGCATGTTTGATGCCTTCTTGACCCTTGTAAGCGTGCCTAGGAACCCTACACTTTTGTACACCACACTTAGGCTAATTGGTTTTCCTCATTCCCTACCTTTCGGCACCTGCCTATGGTTTGGAAGAAGACTATCCAATAAGCATAATAGTGGTACTGTTTCCTATTCCTAGGAGTACTCACAACCTGAGAGAAGGTAAAGAGAAAAGACAACCGAATAATCCTATTCAATCTCTCAAGAACCAGAATCCATCCTCGAATCTGGAACAAGTTCCTTTGAGTTCGTATGTAACTATACGATGGATTTATCCAATAGGAGTGGATGTTCGTAGTGATATGGAGTGTTCCGGAGAAAATCAAAGGGTAAAAGAACGAGTGGCAATGTTGTATGCAACTTAGACAATCCAAAGGCCAGTGTTTTAAGAAAGTTCGGTTAACTTGGTCACTAAGTCATAGTCTAGGGATGGGCCATGGTCGCTGCCAAAGAGAGAGAGAGAGAAAAGAAACACTCTGCGTACACTCTAACCTAAATCAGAATGGTTATCAATTTATCTAATCTGGAAGTCTCCCACTGTATCCTCAAATTCTCCTCCAAACCTGAAAGAAGAATTAGTCGGGATCATTTAAAATCACTCGAGGAGTAAACCAACTCATCAGTGGGTATCGGGATCCAACTATCATCGCATGATAACCTGATGGAATCCACTCTCGTTATCACACTCCAGAAGGTATGCGCATGCCTGGCAAGTTTTAGTTTCTTTAGAAACTCCCGATGTGATTTTTACCCCATGCTCTTATGACCTTGACGAAGGCCAACATATCATAAGTCACATGTCAAGTTCTACCCGTCATTATCCAGGTTAATTTGAACCCACCCGTACATACTCTTGACAAAGGACAAAATAATAGTACGACTGTCCAAAACCAATGCATCTATCTATACAACAGAAAAGTAACAAATAGCTACCATACACTATGCCTTGACGAAAGCCAACATACATAGCCTGAATAATAAGTGCTACCTGTCTGAAATGAAGGAGGGCTACGAATGGTTTTTTGCGAAAAACCTTTAACGTAATGAACTTGATATCGTTGAAGGAACCGGATAGCTTTTTACAAATATATAGTGGCGAAAACCTTTGCTAAAGAGGTCACTCCCGGTGAAGGGATCTCAGCTCTTTCCTCGTGGAATGAGGTGCAGGATATTCTAAACTGAATACCGCGATGCAAAGCAAAAAGTAATCGACTATAGTGAAGTTATTACCCTGACGCAAAACTCTGCCCAAGGGGTTACTCCCGATGAAGGGATCTCGGACTTTGCCTCGTCGAATGAGGTGCTGGATATTCCAAACTGAATACCTCTGTGCAAAACAAAAGAAAACGTCCTTGTAATAACAGCTTTTTGAAAAATGTTCCAATAATATCGAATAGGTTTGTTTTCTTTGCATTAATCAGAATCAATGCAGTCCCATCAATTAATCACACCAGAAAAGAACGAAAATATGATGTACGTATATGCCATCCGCATTCGCCACTAGGTCCCGTCATCACCCGTTAGGTTACTTAGCTAACGACAGAGCAGGGACTGGACTAGCGTGGGTGTAAAACTTATACAACATCTACTAGTATATATATCAATATATAATAATCGCTCCAGGCGTGATAAATGCAATATCACAGAAAAGTAATAAGTATCACAGAACAATACAGATAATCTGGGAGCCCCGGGTTTCCTTTGAGCCGCACCTGAAACCCGACGTTCCTCTGGTCGTGTGGATAGCCTGTGCAATGAAAACCTACACCCCAACGAGTGCGGCAAGTTACCCACCAAAACCAGAAGCGAGGCAGCCCCCTTCAGCAAGGTGAATGGACCACCCAGCACTTCACGGAATCCGGTAACTTGAGCACCCCTCCTTGGGTCAACCTGTACCCCCTACGAGTGCGGGGAATAGCCCGCCAATTCTAGAGTGAGGCCCCCTCCTTCTCAAAGCCATGAGATGCGGGCCCGTTTCCCTCCAGAACCCGGCTATCCGTGCACTCCACCGCTGGGTAATCCTAGTATAGAAAAGAAAATATGTACAACGGTGATATCGACCTCAGCCTGGTCGTGCCCCAAAAGAATAATATACAAACAGGCAGTGGCGGCAGTCTACATGTCGGACGCTCGCCCCGCGATATCAAATGTACAAATAAAACTAAACTGTATTAACATTTCATCCAAGCTATCCACCACGACAAATCCGCAACTTCACAGCAACACACAGAACATCAACTTGAATGTCACGTTCGCAAACCCTTCTAAAAGAACATATAGCAAATAGACGAGTTGTACCGCTCTAATGACATTCACGGTCACAGATATTAATGTAAGTACTGTGAACTAACGTATTTAAAATTTCGATCGACAAAACTTCCCAAAATGGCCCCAAGTGCAAAACCCAGCACTAAAACAAATCTGGGCCTATTATTTCAGAAACAATAATTCCAGATGAAAGACCCAAGAAGAAAAATGGTGCACTGTTGCCACCATACCGCCACGCAACCGTGGCAAACATGCTAGTTTCGCCGCTGTTCCACGGTTCGATGGTGATAACTTGCTCTCAGATTTCTTCGAGGGTCTTAAAAAAGCCTGCACGATTTTCTGACATACAGAAAATAATTTTTCGACCACATTTAAATTTCGACAGAAACTTTGATAATGGAATTGTGGTTTTAGAAATTTCGTTCGATCGATATTTTAATCATGTTAGAACAAGCGATTAAAGGGTTAATGGCGTGGCTCTGATACCATGTAAGTCTACGGTAGCACCCCGGCCGTCAATCCGAGGCCAAACGCGGAACAAAAACTTTTATAAACCGGCGCTAACGCAGTCTTTCACTCGGATCGTTCCATTAACCCTATACTAGCTGTAGGGTTAGCTTAGCACCTTATCAAGGTTTAGGCAAGCATCAATCATGCTACTTTAAAATTTTTGGGGTGCTAAACAAACCCTAACCAAGATCTTAACTAGAGAATTAGGGTTAACTTGCATGTAAACAATTTTACATCTAAGAGAGAGGGATTACAACCTTTGTAGTCCGTTCTTTCGCTTCATAAGCTCTGAGTAGTAGTCCCTTCGCCGTGATCCATTAACATTTGGACTCTAGAGAGGCTCCACGAGTCGAATGATCCATGCTTGCTTGAATTCTTCCTTTTCGAAGATGATCTACCTTGAAGAATCTCAAACTCAAGCTCTCACTTCTCTAATCAAGTATTAGTGAAGTGAGCACCCTAATCTAAGTGGCTAGAATAGATGAGGATGATGAAGTAGAAATTTTGCACTCTTTTGTTTTCAGTTTCTCACTTTAAATCATTACTTCACAAAAAGCTAGAAAGCTTTTTTAAGGAGGAAGAAGAAGAAGAAAGCTTTTGTGATGAATAATCAATTATTGTTATGGTTACAAATGACAACCATGAATTAATAAATGAAGGCATTAACTCAAGTAGAGAATAAACTAGAGTTAAGGGTTTGGGTTGGGTTCACAAAATATCTTCACAAAATATCAAGCTAGAAAACAAAAAGAAAAGCTTCATGAAGCTTCATGAAAAAGCTAACCCAAATCCAAAACCTAACATTATTTAAACTTAACAACCATATTGCATTTGTAACCCTAACTTGTTACAATATTATATATCACATATACAATATATTATGTAACAAAAGAAAATACTAAAATTAACATATATCGCATATACATCAATGTATTATCCAGTGAGAAAATGAATCAATAAAGCGAGCTTATATTAGTTAACGTAATGTAATATATCACATATATAATTATACATTAAATTAACGAATCAACTCTTGATCCGACAATCCGGCTATATTCCATATAACCGACTAATATAACATGTACCAATTCATCGAATCAACACTTGATCCGATGACCCGGCCATATCAAATATACCCGGCCGATATCTTATATCGCGAGAATAGAATACAGAATCTCATACCGTATTATTCTCGGTCCCGCACATATCACATATGTACTCCTACTCCGTTTTGCCTGAGCCAGGAAATCTCTGTGTAGGACTCTAAAGAATCGTCAATACGCCGGCAGCAGGTGATGATCATATCAAACACCCATAAGCTGCAAGCAGTCAGCTAAACGTAACAGCCACCCGTGTATTGAGCAATCAGAAGATCAACAAACAAGCCTATACATTCTCCTGCAAATCCAATCAGTAACACTCCCGTACAGTCCGATCTCTTCGTCTGATATGTTGCATATCTAGTCTAGGGGTGGTAAACGTCAGACCCCAATAACCGATAAGTCGTGTCGATGTAAGGCTCATTACGGGTCGAGAAACTACTAATAACTCTTACCAGTAAATCTCCATATCAGCCCTGGCCAGGGACTTCCAGTTATAGTCAATCGAACACAGCACAACATCAACTCCCTATACAAGGAGAGACGAAACCCCACCTATTGCTCATTGCCTCCATGTGATTCGGGACTGTACCCAAAGCCACCGTTTTGCACGCCCTCTTGGACGTGGTAATATGGAAATCAAAGCACAGTGGGAATCACACAAGACTCTATGACGATTTTGGGTCTACAGACTAACCTGTACCAGTGTCACCGGAGAACTGCTATCTGACGATAGGTATAATACCATCCAGGAGTTCTTGGCGAGTCCGTTCAGTGTACCCCGTCTCCACTGAGCACCCGTACACCATCTTTGATGTCCAACACCAATGGATATGGGATCATCCATCGCCTATCATATAGGTCATGATGCGTATACGCTAGCCTACTCTGGAGTATCGATGCCCTGTCTCGATACACCCTCGACTAGGAACAGTTATAGGATGTACTCGTAGACTACCCTGGCCCCACTAGTATGATCTGTATCATAGTCCTAGTAGTCGAGTTCATATTCTAAGGTCTTTATCAACACGTGATCATAAAACAGTATTTGTTAACATGTTAAGATAAAGTGAAACCAGATAGCATACTATCATATCGAGCAAGAAAGTCCTCTCTATATATAACCAAGCATCCATTATAATATACATCACATGTACAACAATGGCCTCTAGGGCATATACATAACTAACAATCTCCCACTTGCACTAAGGACAGCTTTTGTAGTATCTCATACCCAACATCCTGAAGAGTCTCTCAAATTGTATCTGAGGAATGGCCTTTGTGAGTGGATCCGCAGTGTTGTCCTTCGTATCAACTCTCCTGACCTCGATCTCCCGGCGATCAACTATCTCCCGGATCAGGTGATACCGCCTCAGAATATGTCTGGACTTCTGATGGGACCTGGGTTCCTTGGCCAAAGCCACAGCTCCATTGTTATCACAATACAGAGCTATTGGATACTCAATGGACGGAACCACACCAAGTTCAGTGATGAACTTGTTTATCCAGACAGCCTCTTTAGCAGCATCGTTGGCAGCGATGTATTCAGCCTCCATCCTCGAGTCTGCCACGGTTTCCTGTTTGGAACTCTTGCAACAAACCGTCCCTCCATTAAGGGTAAAGACAAATCCCGAGTGCGACTTTGAGTCGTCCTTATCACTTTGGAAGCTCGAATAGGTAAAGGACTCCACCTGGAGTTCTCTGTTACCATACACCAAGAACATCTCTTTAGTCCTTCTCAAGTACTTGAGAATGTTCTTCACAGGTGTCTAGTGATTCTCTCCAGGATCTGCTTGATACCTACTTACTACACTTAGTGAGTATGTTACATCGGGTCTGGTACATAGCATCGCGTACATGATAGAGCCTACTGCCGAAGCATAGGGTATCCCTTGCATGCGAGCTCTTTCCAAATCAGTCTTGGGAGACATCTCTTTGGAGAGAGTGAGTCCAAAGATCGTGGGTAAATTCCCACGCTTGGATTCTTCCATACTAAACCTCTTTAGTATGGTGTCAATGTACCTGGATTGGGACAATCCCAGTATTCGTCTAGATCTATCTCTATAGATCTTAATTCCTAAAATGCAGGAGGCATCACCTAGATCTTTCATTGAGAATCTATGTGATAAGAAGATCTTAACCGAGTGCAGCATAGGAATGTCATTTTCTATCAAGAGTATGTCATCCACGTACAATACGAGGAAGACAACCTTACACTCTGCCACCTTCTTGTATATACAAGGTTCATCTATGTTTTTGATGAAGTCAAACTCTTTGACTACAACATCAAAACAGATGTTCCAACTCCGCGATGCCTGCTTTAACCCGTAGATGGATTTAAGCAGCTTCCACACCTTTTTGTTGCTCCCACTGTCTATGAAGCCCTCAAGCTGAGTCATGTACACGCACTCTTCCAAATCACCATTTAGAAATGCAGTCTTAACATCCATTTGCCAGATTTCGTAGTCATGGTATGCAGCAATGGCAAGTAAGATCCGGTTGGACTTAAGCATAGACACTGGAGAAAAGGTTTCGTCATAATCCACACCTGGTCGTTGACGAAAACCCTTTGCAACAAGTCTAGCTTTGAAAGTCTCAACTTTTCCATCTACACTAAGTTTCTTCTTAAAGATCCATTTTCTCCCAATGGGTTTTACCCCTTCAAGAGCAATTTCCAAAGTCCATACTTTGTTGGTGTACATGGATTCCATCTCAGATCGCATTGCATCCAGCCATTTCACAGAGTCACCACTCGTGATGGCCTGCTCGAAACTAGTCGGGTCATCATCTTCCATGATGCAATCCTCGCTCCCACCACCGATGAGAAAACCATAGTATCTCTCAGGTGGATGAGGAACCCGACTATATCGCAGGAGAGGCGGGGGTTTGTCGGGAACTACTGAATCCTCTGGTTCCACCAAATCTTTAGTTGTAGTTTGTGTAGCTGGAACTTCTTCCAGTTCTACCTTCTTGCCACTAATTTCTTTGCAAGAAATTCCTTTTCTAAAAAGGTGGCATGTCGAGAAACAAAGACCTTTTGTTCCTCGGAGCGGTAGAAGATATACCCTCGCAAATGCTTGGGATATCCAATAAACTTGCACAGAACAGACCTTGCCTCGAGCTTGTCCGGATTTTGTGTTTTCACATAGGCCGGACAACCCCATATCTGAATAAAATAAAGACATGGCCTCTTCCCATTCCATATCTCATATGGAGTGGTAGGCACTGATTTGGTTGGAACTCTATTCAATAGGTATGCAGCTGTCTCCAGCGCATCGCCCTAAAAGGAAATATGCAACTCAACATTGCTCATCATAGAGCGCACCATATCTAATAGGGTGCGGTTCCTACGCTCCGATACACCGTTGTGCTGTGGTGTATAAGGAGGAGTAAGCTGAGAGAGAATCCCATTCTCTTTTAGATAATCTAGGAACTCATTGCTCAAGTATTCTCCTCCTCAATCAGATCGAAAGATCTTAATACTTTTACCCGTTTGGTTCTCTACTTCGTTCTTATATTCTCTGAATTTCTCAAAAGCTTCAGACTTGTGTTTCAACAGGAACACATGTCCGTATCTTGAGAGATCGTCAGTGAATGTAATGAAGTACGAAGAACCATTCCTGGCACATACATCACTATGTATTAGTCCCAAGAGTTTCGTAACTCTTTCTCCGTGTCCACTAAACGGAGTTTTGGTCATTTTGCCTTTGAGACATGAATGGCAAGTTTTATAAGATGATAATTCGAACGCATTTAAATAACCATCTTTATGTAACTTAGCTAGTCGTATCGCATTGATATGACCAAGTCTACAATGCCATAAGAAGGATTCGTTCATTTATGAACTTTTCCTCTTGTGTGTGTTCTGTATATTAAGAACCGTGTTTTGATTTAGAACGTATATGCCATTATTTAACGAGCCTGATCCAATCAACTTTTGATTTAGAAAGATGTTCATAACATTATCCTGTATTACAAAATTATATCCTTCTTTACTTAATAAAGAAACTGATATAATGTTGCATATCATGTTCGGTATATAATAGCATTCATTCAGAATCAATGTATTACCACTTGGTAATACAAGGTGATATTCGCCAACTGCTTTGGCTGCAACATTTGCACCATTCCCTACTCTTACGGAATGATCACCCATTCCCAGTTCTCTACCTTTCTTTAGCCCGTGCAATATATTGCATATGTGGGATCCTGATCCGGTATCTAATGCCCAGGACGTAGAGTGAACTGAGAAACAGTTCTCGGAAACTAACACATCCGAAGAAGATACATCAACTTGTTTATTCTTCGTTTGGGTGGCGTGTGAATTCAGGTATTCCCCTATTTCCTGTTCAGTCTTATAACAATTATAAGAAAGAACGGAACCAACGTTCCCCTGGTCATTATTAAAAGCGGGTTCGGTCAATACATCCATATTATTATCTTGATTAAGGCCTGACATGGTCACTACCTGGAGAGAGAGAGAAGAAAACACTTTAGCGTGCGCTCTTGCAAGATTAGATTGGTTATTATCTTATCTAATCAGGATGGCTCCCACTGTTTTAATCTGTCACGACCCGAAAGTACGGAACGTGACCGGCACTTAGATTACGAAGCGTCTAGAGGCGCCACGTAACCTAAGTAAGCCGAAGCCCAGAAATCTAAACCATAAAATAAGAAGAAGAAGAAAAAAGAAAACAAGTTTAAAAGCATCAGCAAATTTTCTCAAAAATTTCGACAGAGTCTCCTCTGTAAAAACTGGCCCCCAAACGGGTACAACAAGTATAGTATAAATAAACAATAAAAAGCATCCCCAAACGGGTGCTAGCTCAACGCCAACAGGCGGAAACAACCACAACAACCACAATAATATACAACGCCAAAGGGCGAGGCTCAAAACTCAAAAGAAAACAAAACCACCAGATCAGAATAATACATGCGCGACTCTAAGGTCGAAATAAAAGACTGGTCCAATAAACTTATCAAGTAATACAAGTATGGTTGATGGAGCTTACTAGATACAAATGAATGAATAAAAGTACAATGGTGGTTCGGATACAAGTGAACCAACCTACTGTGCAAATCACCATGAAGAAAAGATGTGCCAACAGGCTACCACGGAAACCTGTACATCGAATCTAAAATAAAATTTGGCACAACGGGGGTGAGTTGCCAACTCGTGAGTAGAAGACATCTACGAAAAGAAATCGAATGCACGACGCTATCCTAGGTCATAATAATACACTATAATATCCCAATCATCTAGTAATAGCAGGGTAAAACTACGTGTAAGTGCAGATACTCCGTGCTTGTGTCAGTGCCTCATATAATACTATGTCATATGAAATGAAATGCATGCACCATGAATGTAAAGTAACAAATCCTGAAATCCAGATATATATGTATAAGAAATCTTTAGCTGTTATCATAGTAAAATGTGTATAAGAATCTGAAATCTCAACAATGAAATCCATGGAAATCCATGTCAAGCGTCGACACAACACATGTAATCTCAAGTCTCAATATCTCGGGCTCCGTCAGTCCGGATCGGCCCATATCATCAAATCTCACGACAACGGTCGGTATCCTCCGGATATCCGCCGCGCCAGACATCACCGGTAGGTAGCCTTCCCCTGCCAGGCTCATCGTCAACAACTCGATCTTCTTGCCCCGGGGTACCATACCGGGCCCACCATGTACCCGAGACGGTTCATCCACTCCTCGAATCGGGTCTCGAAATCCAACAGAAAACATGAAATCTCATGGTGGACGATACATACATCACGAGAAAACCGCGTCTTATGTTTTTAAAAAGAGAGGAGGAGGAGAGAGAGAAGTTTTTTACATATTCTTGTGGTTTTCCCCAAAATCCAGAAATCTCATAGAAATCCAAATCTCAAAATCATGAGTAACTATATGATAAGTGTCGGCATATGCCCATAATACTGCATGATAACATGAAAATATGAATGCATGAATGTCTAAGTAATAAATATCATGTCTATACTAACATCAGAGAATAATCACAATATTATATCTGTCTAGTTGTTAACTGATTCTATCCATAAAAGACAATATGATCTAAAGTGTACGTGACATAGCAATTACCGATGATGATGTGTGTGAGCCGGCAAATAAGTGTGCGTGGAATATGCGCATCATCGGTAATGGTGCTGGTGTCCTAATAGGTAAAGTTTATACTGATTATAGCAACATATGTAAGAACATGCAACATTATGATTACAATGTGAAAGTAAAGACGGATGTGTGTTATCCACTCATTTGATATACAATTACCACTACCACTATACGACTCGAACCTAACGTAGTGTCCATCTAACCCCCCCTAAGGAAAACTAAACCTAAGAACTGGTCGATAGAAGTATACCTAAAGCCTGAGTCCATATCTCTAATAGTCGGCGATCCTGCCTCAATAGTGTCACGTACATAGTATGACTTCCTCAAATCAAGAGTGCGGATCAATCATCACATATATGTCTCGTACGGTAAAATCCATCGTACGGCATCCTAATATCGGGGTACGGGTCAAATATCACCTACGTGTCTCATTATTCGTATAATATCATCATCAACACATGTCATGATCGAGGTGCTATGCTGTAATCGCATACATCAATTATATAACATTGCCATCATAAATATACCTCATTAATTTATCCTCAGAAATAGCATGTCATATGTATCATGTTGTGATCGAGTCATACTGATATCATATCGTCATCAAGTCACACCTATATGATATCGACATCAGGTCACACCTATATGATGTCGTAATCAAGTCATACATATATCATATCGTGATCAGTCACAAGTTACAGTTCGGGTTCTATTTTAGAGTCCCATGTACCTCAATATCATCACTACCCATTATAATTTAGGTATACCTGTTCATTATCTCATTCTCTAATGATCCGCTAACACTTTAATACGACTGTATAGTCAAGAATCACGGCATCAAGCCCAGTTATCCTGTTTCATTCCCGTGTATCAATGTATCCCACATACGTGTTGTATATATCTATATATATACCTATACCTAGTCCTATATATATATACACATACCCGTATACACCATGTCGAGTTTCAGTGTGTGCGTGTGTGTGTTTCTACCTGAAACCTACGAACCTCTTCCAGGGTATTCATCCTCTGGTATGGTCTTCCTAAATCAGTCTGGTCCAGCCTAGGGTCATTACTAGGGTCCTACTCATTAAGAATCTAGGGTCACATCTGGTTTTCTAATGTTAATAAGTACTATTCCTATTCTACGTTGCGGGGGTGCTAAACGCCATCCACCCGACTTCCCCCCGTAGATATGCATCTACTCACCTGGTCCATGTCTGCCGAAGACGGTGTCGCCATCATCCTCTTCATCGCCCGCAGTCCACGTGAGGGGTACCTTCAAAATATGAAACCCAAACATGAAAATGAGCCTCCAAAATGCATGCTTTCCATCTCCAAAATCCATGCTAAATAGGTCAAAGGAAAATGGTAGAGGTTGAATGTTGATTTTTGAGATTTATTTTTGGAATTTTTGATGAATTTTGATGATTTTTATTGCAAAAATGATGGGGGGAAAATTTGGGGGCTACCCATGGAGGGGAGGCCGGCCATGGAGAGGGAGGAGGGTGGAGAGAGAGAAAAAATGTGTGGTATTGTGTAGAAAGTTCATAAATAATGCATTTTTTTCACTTAAACCCTTTATTATCTAACTTTTTCAATTTAACCCTTTTTCCTAGAAATTTCTAGAACCATGGAGAGATTTTGGAAAAGATTTTGCATATTACACACTTGATTCTAATATACCATGGCTCATTTTTACAAATTAAAACCATTCAAATTTGTAATTTACACTAATTTAGTTTAAAAAATAAAGCTTATGTTAATATTTAAAATAATTAATTTAGGAAAAATATTTAATTAAAATAAAAATTTATAAGTGGCTAAATAAACACCATTTACTAGTAATTACATAATTAAAATATGCATTTTTGAAATTATAATGAAAAACAATTACGGTTTAATTTTACGAAAAATACATTTTACTTTACCGAAATTCATAAAATTCACTTAAACAATTTTATTCATTTAATTATTTATTTAATTATTTTTAAAACGTTACAATCTTCCCCCCTTTAAGAAATTTGGTCCCCGAATTTAAATTAAAACTCCCCCTCCAAATACTAAAACATTTAGCAAAACACTCAAATCGTCGGGGCTCCGAAATCATCAATACATAACAAAAATCAACTCCGTCAAGCATAACGCAATCATCGGAGTTATGACGAGAATAAAATATCAAAACCCAATATGAAAACCAACATAATATACATCAATCTACAACTTATATATAGTGTGCATCATAGTGAAATCACCTAAATATCATAATAAAGAAGCATACGAAAACCCCTCTTGAAAATCGCCGTGCAATGCACGTGTCACGGCATAAGTAGCGGACGTTTATTTAAAAAAAAAATAACTATATATATATATATATCTTTTATTTAACATACACGTCCCGCCTGGTTACTAAATCAAATAATAATGATTATGAAACATACTGCTCAAACTGAAATCAATCCCTATCACATCAATAAAATATCATGTGCGTCCGGTGCGCACTGAAATCGAAACCAAATACAGATACCATGAATACACACAAAAACAAAATAAGTGCAACAGGTGTGCACCAAAACATCTGTCAAGTGCAACGGGCGTGCACGACTCACTATCAGGTGCATCTAATCTGCACAAAACCCCGATTTAGTGCATCTGGTGTGCACAAAATCGCATCAAGTGCGCCAAGTATGCGCAAGAATCCTAATCAGGTGCACATGGTGCACGAAAACATACATCGAATATCAGAATCGAAATCACAATACGAAAATGGATAAAAACTAGGTCGAATCATATATCAAAATCATGTGTAACCCATATGCACGAAATCAAAAAATAAAAAAAATCTCAAAGTATATAAAACCAAATCAAGTGTACCGGGTGTATACTAAGCAACAACAATACAGCTGATATGTGAAACACGGATAGAATGCAATGAAGGTACACATAAGAAATACCAATCGTAGAACAAAATCCTCAAAATACCAAAATCCAATAACAGAAATATGAAATTCAAATCACCAAGTCACATCGTAATCACTATCGTCAATGTGCGCCTCTTTCCTCTGATGTCGATTGCTTCAAACTTATCTCTTCATAAGTGTGCTGACTGCGCTACCGACGACAATACTCATATCTAGAGTCTCCCACGTAGTCGATCCCTTCACTTGATATCCGGACTATATTAAACCTTTCGATCGATCCATCAAATCCCATAATTCCCCGAGAGCTCAACACTCAAGTACAGTTTAAAATATCTGGTACATACCCCAGCATCGATGATCCAGCCGTAGAAGGGAAAACCCAAGCCTCACTAATGGCACCGCGGAACTGCCGTAAACCCTAAGGTTCAAGGGCGTTCTCGTGGTCATTATGTCGAGTTAGGGTTTCATTCTTCTAGAGGGTCCATCGAAATACCTGCATGTTCTTCCGAATATCTTAAACTTGGGAAAATGGTTTTCTGATAATTGTTCGAACCCTTTAACTCCATCCGGACGGCATGTGAATACCCTTTATCCGCACGCTAAGCAATGCTTCAATCCTCAAGAATAACCAATACTCTAATGGTTATCGCATTCGAGCCGCAACACTTTCTGCCAGTGTGCCCGTGGTTAACAGAAACCACCCTCCAACATTGACGAAGATAGATCAAAAGAACGAATGGAATACGGTGCAAACAATTGTACATCCAAAGGCTCCTTAAGCAGAGTAGCGTATCGTAAGTATGCCGCGGACCATACCCACGGTACGTTACTCTACCTAAATCGCCTACTCCATCAACCAAGGGTCACCTAGACTTATACAAGGTTAAACCTAGCGCTCTGATACCAACTTTGTCACGACCCGAAAGTACGGAACGTGACCGGCACTTAGATTACGAAGCGTCTAGAGGCGCCACGTAACATAAGTAAGCCGAAGCCCAGAAATCTAAACCATAAAATAAGAAGAAGAAGAAAAAAGAAAACAAGTTTAAAAGCATCAGCAAATTTTCTCAAAAATTTCGACAGAGTCTCCTCTGTAAAAACTGGCCCCCAAACGGGTACAACAAGTATAGTATAAATAAACAATAAAAAGCATCCCCAAACGGGTGCTAGCTCAACGCCAACAGGCGGAAACAACCACAACAACCACAATAATATACAATGCCAAAGGGCGAGGCTCAAAACTCAAAAGAAAACAAAACCACCAGATCAGAATAATACATGCGCGACTCTAAGGTCCAAATAAAAGACTGGTCCAATAAACTTATCAAGTAATACAAGTATGGTTGATGGAGCTTACTAGATACAAATGAATGAATAAAAGTACAATGGTGGTTCGGATACAAGTGAACCAACCTACCATGCAAATCACCGTGAAGAAAAGATGTGCCAACAGGCTGCCATGGAAACTTGTATATCGAACCTGAAATAAAATTTGGCACAACGGGGGTGAGTTGCCAACTCGTGAGTAGAAGACATCTACGAAAAGAAATCGAATGCACGACGCTATCCTAGGTCATAATAATACACTATAATATCTCAATCATCTAGTAATAGCAGGGTAAAACTACGTGTAAGTGCATATACTCCGTGCTTGTGTCAGTGCCTCATATAATACTATGTCATATGAAATGAAATGCATGCACCATGAATGTAAAGTAACAAATCCTGAAATCCAGATATATATGTATAAGAAATCTTTAGCTGTTATCATAGTAAAATGTGTATAAGAATCTGAAATCTCAACAATGAAATCCATGGAAATCCGTGTCAAGCGTCGACACAACACATGTAATCTCAAGTCTCAATATCTCGGGCTCCGTCAGTCCGGATCGGCCCATATCATCAAATCTCACGACAACGGTCGGTATCCTCCGGATATCCGCCGCGCCAGACATCACCGGTAGGTAGCCTTCCCCTGGCAGGCTCATCGTCTACAACTCGATCTTCTTGCCCCGGGGTACCATACCGGGCCCACCATGTACCCGAGACGGTTCATCCACTCCTCGAATCGGGTCTCGAAATCCAACAGAAAACATGAAATCTCATGGTGGACGACACATACATCACGAGAAAACCGCGTCTTATGTTTTTAAAAAGAGAGGAGGAGGAGAGACAGAAGTTTTTTACATATTCTTGTGGTTTTCTCCAAAATCCAGAAATCTCATAGAAATCCAAATCTCAAAATCATGAGTAACTATATGATAAGTGTCGGCATATGCCCATAATACTGCATGATAACATGAAAATATGAATGCATGAATGTCTAAGTAATAAATATCATGTCTATACTAACATCAGAGAATAATCACAATATTATATCGGTCTAGTTGTTAACTGATTTTATCCATAAAAGATAATATGATCTAAAGTGTACGTGACATAGCAATTACCGATGATGATGTGTGTGAGCCGGCAAATAAGTGTGCGTGGAATATGCGCATCATCGGTAATGGTGCTGGTGTCCTAATAGGTAAAGTTTATACTGATTATAGCAACATATGTAAGAACATGCAACATTATGATTACAATGTGAAAGTAAAGACGGATGTGTGTTATCCACTCATTTGATATACAATTACAACTACCACTATACGACTCGAACCTAACGTAGTGTCCATCTAACCCCCCCTAAGGAAAACTAAACCTAAGAACTGGTCGATAGAAGTATAGCTAAAGCCTGAGTCCATATCTCTAATAGTCGGCGATCCTGCCTCAATAGCGTCACGTACATAGTACGACTTCCTCAAATGAAGAGTGCGGATCAATCATCACATATATGTCTCGTACGGTAAAATCCATCGTACGGCATCCTAATATCGGGGTACGGGTTAAATATCACCTACGTGTGTAGCGTCTTGAAAAGTCGTTTTGGTGTTTTCCTGAAATTCGGTGAAAATTCGGTATTTTTCCGAAAACCGTCTTTCTCGATATTTTGCAGTTTAGGGCTAATTATACTTAAAGTGGATAGGTAATTACTTGTTTTTAGTAGCTAATGAGTTTAATATGAAATTTTGGTCATTTAAAAAATTTTCCCTATTTTTTCAATTTTTTTAATATTATTTAAGCCGGTAAGAAAATACATTAAATAAGCGGTAAATACAAATTTTTCCGGGCTAATTTTAATCTCTAAAATTATGATAATTATAATCTAGTGATAACATGAATTTTTAGTAATTTATTTTGATTTTTTAACCAATTTTTATGAATTGAAACGAATTTATTGAATTTTGGGCTAAAACTTGCAATTTTTGAGTTGTAGGGGGCCTTTTTGCATAAAATTTCTTTTGTAAAATCCCTCTCTCTTTTTCCTCAGCCCTAGGACAGCCCCACCTTGTGTGAGACCAGAAATTTCTGGCCTCATTTTCTTTGGTTGCTTTCTTGAGTTGTTTTGATGGTTTATGGTTTTATTTTAATTAAAATGGATAAAGTATGATACTTTGACTTTGTGGACTTGACCCATGACCTTCCCCACTTGACCACACCCTCCCCCATCCCTCTTCTGGTCGAAAATTCCAGCAGCCCTCCCCCTTCACCTTCCTCTTTTCATTTCCTCCAAAATTTCATCAAAATTGCTACAAAAATCCATATAAATCCACAAATCCTTCTCTTTTTCAACACAAAATCCTTGTGCTACCTCTTCTCAAGCCTAATATGGTTGAAATCATGTGGAAAGGAGGCATTTTTGGAGCAAACTTTCTTGCTTGATCCATTGATCAAGAGGTATAATTCCTATCTTGTTAAATCCTTTGTTTAAGTGCTTATATTATATGGTTTAGTGATAATTTAGTGTAGTTAATCTAGATTTCTTAGATTTTGTTTGAAAATTGAAACTAGGGTTTGAAAGCCATAATAGTTAATTAAGTTATTTTATAGTTAATCTAGTTGTTAATGACTAATCTATATGGTTACCTTGTTGATATAGTTTTCAATTATGCTAATTTGATTAAATTTAGAAGTGTGAAATTTGCTTTTTAGGATTTTCAAGAAAAGGTTTTTGTATGGAAATGGTATTTGAAACATGATTAGTGAGTTGATTAAACCTAATTTGTGTTGATTAAACCTAATTTGCTATCTAGTGTTTTGCTAACCTTAATCTAAGTGGTTAATTTGCTTATTAGGCTAAAATATAGTGTTAAATTAAGGTTTTCATATATAGTTTGATTTATGGTTGCTAAGTACAAGAATCAAGAAAGGGTTTTGTTATGTAAATTAGGTTTATAAGCTTAGTTAATGGTTTAGAATTTGTGTATTGGCTAACTTTTTGGTTAGTTTGGAATGTTGGTGTTGGGTGGTGTTGACTTTATCGCTATATTGTCGATGTTTGCATCAAATTGCAATTTCTGCTTACTAGATGTTTATAAAAGTTATGTGATGAATTAATTGTGGCATCTTGATGATTTTGTTGGCTTGTCCTACGACTTTTAGGATGCGTGAGTGCGGTTTTTGGGTAGTCGGGTTTTAGTTTTGCCGGGTGACCCAAATCGGCGTTTTTGGCAGTTTTTGCGATTTTCGCGTGTGTCCGCGCACTTTGTGCACGTTGTACCTAGCTAGCGAACTTTAGTAGTTTCGTTGGGGTTTTGCGTCGTTCTTGATACGTAACCTTATGTTTGGTATTGATGTAAATTCCAGGTTCGGTCGCGGAGACGTCAGACGCGGCGCGAAAGGGAAAGGCGGTGATTGGACACAGCTAGCCAGGGATCCCGGTGAGTAGATTTAACATCTACGGGGGACGATCGTCTGGATGGCGCAAGTCGCCCGATAGATTTAGTAAACTGGAAAATAGTAAATTGGATAATCACTTGTGACATTAGAATAATAATACCGGCATGATAATTGCTGCAATTAGATCAATAGGTTATACCCATATATGCAAACTCAATTGTAGGACACATGCACCATTACCAGGTTTTATATGCAGCACGAGCACTATTCATGTTTACACACACACCCTGGTAATTGCCATGCCACCACACTAGATAACCTTTAATTTAAACCTTTTACTAATTGATACTTAAATTGTGCTATTTCCTTAAAATGAAACCGTAGGATTGCTATTCATGTGCATGTACTTCATCATATTCATTGTTCATGCTTAATACATTAATCACACATCGCAACTTGATTATTGATATCATACGCATTCATTAGCATTGATATATGCATTTATGAGGATTTCTTGAGATTTTATGATATTGCTGGATTTCGGGGGAAAGCCGCAAAATTTCCAAACTTATGATATTTTTAAAACATGTAAATTGCGGTTTTCTAGTGATGTAAGTGTCGTCCACCATGAGTTTGCTGTGGATTTGGAAATCCGTGTCGAGGAGTGGAGGAACCGGCACGGGTACATGGTGGGCCCGGTAAGGTACCCCGGGGCAAGAGGAATGTGGTGATGACGTTGAGCCTGGCAGGGGATGGATTACCTACCGGTGACTGTTTGGGACGGCGGATATCCAGAGGATACCGACCGTGGCCGCTAGATGATGAGATATTGATATTTGAGATGGGTCAGCCGGACGGCTGAGGCCTGAGATACATTTATGAGATTTGAGACAGCTTTTGGGTGTCGTTGCTGGACACCGATTTTCGTCGATTCATTGACATTATGCTGGCATTCTAAAAGAGTTTCAAAAACAAAAAGAGATAAAATATTTCTTATATATACCTATTGAGACCTCAGATTTTCATGTTGCATGCATATTAGTACACTGATGTTATATACACACCTGCTAGTGCATCCAGTCATACCTGTATTTTAGATGCTAGGATGCTTGTGTGCATGCATACGATAGCCTTTGTAGATGTTATTTATTACTCACGAGTTGGCAACTCACCCCCGTTGTGCCATAGTCTTTTGCAGGTCCGCTCCGTCAGTTCAGTAGCGGCGGGCGCACTTGTCTTTTGCCTCTTTTGCCTGAGCTCGAGTTTTGCTTATAGGTGGGTTATGTTATTTTTGTACCACCTTGTATATTCTTGTATATTCTTGTATCTAGTGTACTCCATCTACTGTTCTACCAGATTATTGTATATTGACCTAGAGATGAGACTGTGAGGTTTGTGGATTTTATACTGTATTTGGGGTCGAGCTCACTTGAGCCGACATGCTACTTTTTCATGCTTCCTTATGCTTTATTATGCTTGTTGTCATTTACATTGCGTGGGATTTGTGACCGCCGTATGGCGAAGAGCTAGCTCCCGCTTGGGGATGCCCTATTTTGTGGATTCATGTATATATTTTGTTGTACCCATTTTTGGGGGCCAGTATTTACAAAGGAGACTCTGCCGAAATTTTCGGAAAAAAATTAGTATTGTTTTTAAAAGGGGTTTTATATGACTTATTTGATAAGCTTGCTTTCAAATGTTTGGGTTTTCTTCACTCTTTTGCTTAATTGGTTTTGTTTTCTGGGCTTTGGCTTACTTATTTTACGGACGCCTTTAGACGTTTCGTAAACTTAAGTGCCAGTCACGTTCCGTACCCTGCGGGTCGTGACAAAGTTGGTATCAGAGCGATAGGTTTACCTTTGTGAGTGTAGGATGACCCTTGGTAGATGGAGTAAGTGACTTAAGCAGGGTAACGTAGCGTGCGTATGTCCGCGGCATACTTACGATACGGTACTCCGCCTAAGTGACTTTAGGATATACTTTCTTGGAAATTCCTTCTTCAATTCCGTGTATCCTATGATCCTATTGCACTGTTCTTACTATCCGTTTTCCTGTAACAGCCACTATGCCGCCGAAGGCTACGAGGGCACAGAGGGCTGCCGCCAGAGACGAGATTCGAGCTGGCTCGTCCGAGGCTAGGACTGAGCAGGGTGGTATGCCTACGCCGCAGGGACAGACCGATCCACCTTCCCCAGGCCGTATGGATAGGCTCGAGACGGGTATGGAGGAGTTGCGACAGATGATGGGAGGCATGCAGGAGCTGCGTCAGATGGTAGGATCCCTAGTTGCAGCCAGTCGTACACCGAGGCAGGATGACATACCTACTACATCACAGACGACCATGATACCTGCTCCTACTACTACCACCGTGGCCATTCCGGTTTCACTACAGGATTTCATGAGGCTGAGACCTCCAGTATTCACCGGCACCGAGGCAGCGGAGGACCCACAGACGTTCCTTGACAGTTTAGCCAGGATCTGCCGTTCGCTGAGATGTTCGGATGATCGATGGGTAGAGCTTGCGAGTTTCCGACTAGAGGGTCTCGCGCAGACATGGTGGGAGTCAGTCTTGAGAGGTCGAGCTGCAGGTCTACCGCCTATGACTTGGGCCGAGTTTACAGCGGTCTTTCTAGCCCGTTTCCTTCCAGAGAGCGTTCGTGACGCCAGAGCTCGCAGTTTCGAGGCCTTAGTCAAGACACCTGGGATGACGGTGTCTGAGTATGATATCCAGTTTACTCAGTTATCCCGATATGCTCAGTATTTGGTGGATACCGAGGAGAAGATGGTGAAGAGGTTCATACAGGGACTTGATGCCCAGCTATATCTTGCCATTGGCGCCCAGCACTACGACACTTATTCAGCTGCTATGGATACGGCATTGCGGATGGAGGCACGCATATCACGGACTTCGGCCGTTTCTGGGCCGAAGAGGATGCGCACCGATGTACCGCCTCAGAGGCAGCGCGCCAGATTCTTTCCGAGAGATAGGCCTGGCAGAGGATTTGGGCGGGGACAGTTATATGGTTCTTATCCCCAGGGGCAGCAGCCGTCACCAGGATGTTTTGGGTGCGGGAGTCTGCATCATCTTGTCAGAGACTGTCCGGTGAGACGACAGGGAGCAGCGACAGTTCCGCACGTGACACTACCACCATCACCACCCCCTCCTCAGAGAGCCCTACTTCCTACCCCAGGCGATGCTCCACGCCAGTTAGGTGCACCGAGAGGCCGTGGACGCGGCGGTCCTGTTCAAAGAGGACGAGGAGGCAGAGGCCGAGGTCGAGGTCAGCCCTCTATCGGTGGAGGACAGGCCCGAGTTTTTGCTTTGACACCGCAGGATGCGCAGGCATCCAATGCCGTCGTGACAGGTACTTTGCCAGTTTGTTCTTTCGACGCACGGGTATTATTCGACCCAGGTTCCACACATTCGTACGTCTCTACACACTTTGCACCGATGTTGGGCCGTGAGTCGTCGTCGTTAGACCAGCCGCTTGTTGTTGTTACTCCGGTAGGCGAGTCGTTTGTCGCTCGGTTTGTATTTCGTTTGTGTTCCGTTCGTATCGGGGAGAGGGATTCATCAGTTGATTTGATACTCCTCGATATGTTGGACTTTGATATGCTTCTGGGCATGGATTGGCTAGCCACTTGTTATGCTTCGGTGGACTGCCGTGAGAAGGCAGTCAGATTTAGCTTTCCGGGAGAGCCAGTCCTTGTTATTCAGGGAGACCGCAGTGTCGCCCTTCCCAGTTTAATTTCTTCTCTTCGCGCTGGTCAGCTCTTGCGGAAGGGATGTCAGGGATTCTTAGCGTTTGTTTGTGATTCTCGAGCTGCAGAGGTTCCGTTGGACCGGGTCCCGGTAGTTTGTGAGTTCCCTGATGTTTTCCCTGATGAGCTACCTGGGCTACCGCCTGAGCGCGATGTTGAGTTCTGCATTGATTTGATTCCCGGTTCGGGGCCTATTTCTATACCGCCTTATCGGATGGCCCCGGCAGAGCTTCGAGAGCTGAAGGATCAGTTGCGGGATTTATTGGATAAGGGGCTTATTCGACCGAGTGTTTCTCCGTGGGGTGCTCCGGTCCTGTTTGTCAAGAAGAAGGATGGAAGTTTGCGCTTATGTATCGACTACCGCCAGCTGAACAAAGTTACCGTTCGGAACAGATATCCGTTGCCGCGCATTGATGATTTGTTCGACCAGCTTCAGGGTGCGGGGTATTTTTCGAGGATCGACTTGCGATCAGGATACCATCAGCTGCGAGTTCGACAGGAGGATATACCGAGGACAGCTTTCCGTACACGCTATGGCCACTACGAGTTTTTGGTGATGTCGTTCGGACTCACCAACGCCCCAGCAGCATTTATGGATTTGATGAACCGTACATTCAGGCCGTATCTTGACTTGTTCATCATCGTGTTTATCGACGATATCTTGGTGTACTCCCGGAGCAGAGAGGAGCACGAGCAGCACTTGCGGATTACGTTATAGACTCTGAGGGAGCACCAGCTGTTCGCGAAGTTCTCCAAGTGTGCATTCTGGCTGGACAGCGTCGGATTCTTGGGTCACGTGGTTACGAGAGACGGCATTTGTGTGGACCCGAAGAAGATTGAGGCTGTTCAGCAGTGGCCCCGACCTACATCGGTTACTGAGATCCGTAGTTTTCTAGGCTTGGCGGGCTACTACAGGCGTTTTGTTCAGGACTTCTCCCGTATAGCTGCACCGTTGACCAGTTTGACCCGGAAGGGAGTTCCTTTCGTTTGGACAGAGGAGTGCGAGCGCAGTTTTCAGCAGCTGCGGACATGTTTGACTACGGCGCCGGTATTATCTTTACCTTCGGGATCAGGCGGATTTGTTGTCTACTGTGATGCTTCGCGAGTGGGATTAGGATGCGTTTTGATGCAGCATGGCCGGGTGATCGCTTATGCTTCTCGGCAGTTGAAGAAGCATGAACAGAACTACCCCACTCATGATTTGGAGATAGCTGCAGTGGTCTTTGCACTGAAGATTTGGCGACATTACCTTTACGGCGAGTCGTGTCAGATATTCACCGATCACAAGAGCTTAAAGTACATATTTCAGCAGCGAGACCTGAACCTCAGACAGCGTCGTTGGATGGAGTTGGTGAAAGACTACGACTGCGAGATCTTATATCACCCCGGCAAGGCGAATGTGGTGGCAGATGCGTTGAGTAGGAGGCCCGGGGGTAGTTTATCCTTTTTGCGCGTAGTGCAGAGGCAGTCGTCAGCAGATTGGCAGACGTTATGCGACAGCCGAGTTGAGTTCGAGTTCACTCAGACAGGGGGACAGCTCGCGCATGTTCGTGCACGCCCACAGTTGCTTGACCGTATATATGAGGCACAGCGCAGTGACGACCGTTGCTCAGAGATCATGGCACACATGGGACAGGGCAGATTTTCCGAGTTCGTGGTTGATGATCAGGGGATTTTACGATATGGATCTAGACTGTGCGTACCAGATGCTGATGGATTGCGGCGCGACATTCTTGAGGAGGCACACCGATCAGTGTATAGTGTCCACCCCGGTTCCACCAAGATGTACCATGATATGAGAGAGACCTACTGGTGGGACGGGATGAAGAGGGACATTGCGGAGTTCGTTTCGAGATGCCTGACTTGTCAGCAAGTCAAGGCCGAGCACCAGAGGCCCGCAGGAGAGCTACAGCCGTTACCCATTCCAGAGTGGAAATGGGAGCAGATTTCGATGGATTTCGTTGTGGGTCTACCCAGGACCAGTCGAGGGTACGACTCCATCTGGGTGATCGTGGATAGATTGACGAAAGCAGCTCACTTCCTTCCAGTGAAGACGACTTTCAGCTTCGCTCAGTATGCTCAGCTCTATATTGACGAGATCGTGCGACTACATGGCGTACCGACTTGTATCGTGTCAGATCGAGGCACTCAGTTCACCAGCCGACTTTGGCAGAGACTTCAGGAGGCTTTGGGCACTCGTTTGAGCTTCAGCACAGCGTTTCATCCGCAGACAGACGGACAGTCAGAGCGGACCATTCAGACTCTCGAGGACATGCTCAGAGCGTGCGTTTTAGACTTTGGTGGTAGCTGGGATCGTCATTTACCTCTAGTGGAGTTCTCCTACAACAACA
This sequence comes from Agapanthus africanus, assembly GCA_030015575.1. Taxonomy (NCBI): domain Eukaryota; kingdom Viridiplantae; phylum Streptophyta; class Magnoliopsida; order Asparagales; family Amaryllidaceae; genus Agapanthus; species Agapanthus africanus. The sequence continues at coordinate 407,555,309 of CM057337.1, forward strand.
GCTTCCAGGATACTATTCAGATGGCACCTTTCGGGGCATTGTATGGGAGGAGATGCAGATCGCCCGTTTGTTGGACAGAGCTCAGCGAGAGCAGTATTTTGGGGCCGCAGCTTGTTGAGAAGACGACAGCGAAGATACAGTTGATCCGAGACCGGATGAGAGCGGCTCAGAGCAGGCAGAAATCGTATGCAGACAGGCGCCGTCGCAGATTAGAGTTCGCAGTTGGCGACCATGTTTTTCTGAAGGTCTCACCGATGAAGGGCGTGATGCGTTTTGGGCGAAAGGGAAAGCTTAGCCCTAGATTCGTAGGTCCCTTTGAGATTCTCGAGCGGGTTGGCGCTGTTGCATATCGTTTGGCTCTTCCACCCAGCTTTCCCGATGTTCACCCCGTCTTCCATGTTTCGATGCTCCGCAAGTACCTTCACGACCCTTCGCATGCGATTCAGCACCCGACAGTCCAGCTTGAGCGCGACCTTTCTTTTGCAGAGCAGCCGGTGGCCATCCTGGATCGGCAGGTGAAGAAGTTGAGGTCGAAGATTATACCAACCGTCAAGGTCCTTTGGCGTAGCCCGAGCAGCGAGGAGGTTACCTGGGAGACCGAGGGCGAGATGAGGAAGAAATATCCCCATCTCTTTGAAGGTACGCGTAGCTATATTCTTAAATTCGGGGACCGAATTTCTTTAAGGGGGGAAGATTGTAGCGTCTTGAAAAGTCGTTTTGGTGTTTTCCTGAAATTCGGTGAAAATTCGGTATTTTTCCGAAAACCGTCTTTCTCGATATTTTGCAGTTTAGGGCTAATTATACTTAAAGTGGATAGGTAATTACTTGTTTTTAGTAGCTAATGAGTTTAATATGAAATTTTGGTCATTTAAAAAATTTTCCCTATTTTTTCAATTTTTTTAATATTATTTAAGCCGGTAAGAAAATACATTAAATAAGCGGTAAATACAAATTTTTCCGGGCTAATTTTAATCTCTAAAATTATGATAATTATAATCTAGTGATAACATGAATTTTTAGTAATTTATTTTGATTTTTTAACCAATTTTTATGAATTGAAACGAATTTATTGAATTTTGGGCTAAAACTTGCAATTTTTGAGTTGTAGGGGGCCTTTTTGCATAAAATTTCTTTTGTAAAATCCCTCTCTCTTTTTCCTCAGCCCTAGGACAGCCCCACCTTGTGTGAGACCAGAAATTTCTGGCCTCATTTTCTTTGGTTGCTTTCTTGAGTTGTTTTGATGGTTTATGGTTTTATTTTAATTAAAATGGATAAAGTATGATACTTTGACTTTGTGGACTTGACCCATGACCTTCCCCACTTGACCACACCCTCCCCCATCCCTCTTCTGGTCGAAAATTCCAGCAGCCCTCCCCCTTCACCTTCCTCTTTTCATTTCCTCCAAAATTTCATCAAAATTGCTACAAAAATCCATATAAATCCACAAATCCTTCTCTTTTTCAACACAAAATCCTTGTGCTACCTCTTCTCAAGCCTAATATGGTTGAAATCATGTGGAAAGGAGGCATTTTTGGAGCAAACTTTCTTGCTTGATCCATTGATCAAGAGGTATAATTCCTATCTTGTTAAATCCTTTGTTTAAGTGCTTATATTATATGGTTTAGTGATAATTTAGTGTAGTTAATCTAGATTTCTTAGATTTTGTTTGAAAATTGAAACTAGGGTTTGAAAGCCATAATAGTTAATTAAGTTATTTTATAGTTAATCTAGTTGTTAATGACTAATCTATATGGTTACCTTGTTGATATAGTTTTCAATTATGCTAATTTGATTAAATTTAGAAGTGTGAAATTTGCTTTTTAGGATTTTCAAGAAAAGGTTTTTGTATGGAAATGGTATTTGAAACATGATTAGTGAGTTGATTAAACCTAATTTGTGTTGATTAAACCTAATTTGCTATCTAGTGTTTTGCTAACCTTAATCTAAGTGGTTAATTTGCTTATTAGGCTAAAATATAGTGTTAAATTAAGGTTTTCATATATAGTTTGATTTATGGTTGCTAAGTACAAGAATCAAGAAAGGGTTTTGTTATGTAAATTAGGTTTATAAGCTTAGTTAATGGTTTAGAATTTGTGTATTGGCTAACTTTTTGGTTAGTTTGGAATGTTGGTGTTGGGTGGTGTTGACTTTATCGCTATATTGTCGATGTTTGCATCAAATTGCAATTTCTGCTTACTAGATGTTTATAAAAGTTATGTGATGAATTAATTGTGGCATCTTGATGATTTTGTTGGCTTGTCCTACGACTTTTAGGATGCGTGAGTGCGGTTTTTGGGTAGTCGGGTTTTAGTTTTGCCGGGTGACCCAAATCGGCGTTTTTGGCAGTTTTTGCGATTTTCGCGTGTGTCCGCGCACTTTGTGCACGTTGTACCTAGCTAGCGAACTTTAGTAGTTTCGTTGGGGTTTTGCGTCGTTCTTGATACGTAACCTTATGTTTGGTATTGATGTAAATTCCAGGTTCGGTCGCGGAGACGTCAGACGCGGCGCGAAAGGGAAAGGCGGTGATTGGACACAGCTAGCCAGGGATCCCGGTGAGTAGATTTAACATCTACGGGGGACGATCGTCTGGATGGCGCAAGTCGCCCGATAGATTTAGTAAACTGGAAAATAGTAAATTGGATAATCACTTGTGACATTAGAATAATAATACCGGCATGATAATTGCTGCAATTAGATCAATAGGTTATACCCATATATGCAAACTCAATTGTAGGACACATGCACCATTACCAGGTTTTATATGCAGCACGAGCACTATTCATGTTTACACACACACCCTGGTAATTGCCATGCCACCACACTAGATAACCTTTAATTTAAACCTTTTACTAATTGATACTTAAATTGTGCTATTTCCTTAAAATGAAACCGTAGGATTGCTATTCATGTGCATGTACTTCATCATATTCATTGTTCATGCTTAATACATTAATCACACATCGCAACTTGATTATTGATATCATACGCATTCATTAGCATTGATATATGCATTTATGAGGATTTCTTGAGATTTTATGATATTGCTGGATTTCGGGGGAAAGCCGCAAAATTTCCAAACTTATGATATTTTTAAAACATGTAAATTGCGGTTTTCTAGTGATGTAAGTGTCGTCCACCATGAGTTTGCTGTGGATTTGGAAATCCGTGTCGAGGAGTGGAGGAACCGGCACGGGTACATGGTGGGCCCGGTAAGGTACCCCGGGGCAAGAGGAATGTGGTGATGACGTTGAGCCTGGCAGGGGATGGATTACCTACCGGTGACTGTTTGGGACGGCGGATATCCAGAGGATACCGACCGTGGCCGCTAGATGATGAGATATTGATATTTGAGATGGGTCAGCCGGACGGCTGAGGCCTGAGATACATTTATGAGATTTGAGACAGCTTTTGGGTGTCGTTGCTGGACACCGATTTTCGTCGATTCATTGACATTATGCTGGCATTCTAAAAGAGTTTCAAAAACAAAAAGAGATAAAATATTTCTTATATATACCTATTGAGACCTCAGATTTTCATGTTGCATGCATATTAGTACACTGATGTTATATACACACCTGCTAGTGCATCCAGTCATACCTGTATTTTAGATGCTAGGATGCTTGTGTGCATGCATACGATAGCCTTTGTAGATGTTATTTATTACTCACGAGTTGGCAACTCACCCCCGTTGTGCCATAGTCTTTTGCAGGTCCGCTCCGTCAGTTCAGTAGCGGCGGGCGCACTTGTCTTTTGCCTCTTTTGCCTGAGCTCGAGTTTTGCTTATAGGTGGGTTATGTTATTTTTGTACCACCTTGTATATTCTTGTATATTCTTGTATCTAGTGTACTCCATCTACTGTTCTACCAGATTATTGTATATTGACCTAGAGATGAGACTGTGAGGTTTGTGGATTTTATACTGTATTTGGGGTCGAGCTCACTTGAGCCGACATGCTACTTTTTCATGCTTCCTTATGCTTTATTATGCTTGTTGTCATTTACATTGCGTGGGATTTGTGACCGCCGTATGGCGAAGAGCTAGCTCCCGCTTGGGGATGCCCTATTTTGTGGATTCATGTATATATTTTGTTGTACCCATTTTTGGGGGCCAGTATTTACAAAGGAGACTCTGCCGAAATTTTCGGAAAAAATTAGTATTGTTTTTAAAAGGGGTTTTATATGACTTATTTGATAAGCTTGCTTTCAAATGTTTGGGTTTTCTTCACTCTTTTGCTTAATTGGTTTTGTTTTCTGGGCTTTGGCTTACTTATTTTACGGACGCCTTTAGACGTTTCGTAAACTTAAGTGCCAGTCACGTTCCGTACCCTGCGGGTCGTGACAACGTGTCTCATTATTCGTATAATATCATCATCAACACATGTCATGATCGAGGTGCTATGCTGTAATCGCATACATCAATTATATAACATTGCCATCATAAATATACCTCATTAATTTATCCTCAGAAATAGCATGTCATATGTATCATGTTGTGATCGAGTCATACTGATATCATATCGTCATCAAGTCACACCTATATGATATCGACATCAGGTCACACCTATATGATGTCGTAATCAAGTCATACATATATCATATCGTGATCAGTCACAAGTTACAGTTCGGGTTCTATTTTAGAGTCCCATGTACCTCAATATCATCACTACCCATTATAATTTAGGTATACCTGTTCATTATCTCATTCTCTAATGATCCGCTAACACTTTAATACGACTGTATAGTCAAGAATCACGGCATCAAGCCCAGTTATCCTGTTTCATTCCCGTGTATCAATGTATCCCACATACGTGTTGTATATATCTATATATATACCTATACCTAGTCCTATATATATATACACATACCCGTATACACCATGTCGAGTTTCAGTGTGTGCGTGTGTGTGTTTCTACCTGAAACCTACGAACCTCTTCCAGGGTATTCATCCTCTGGTATGGTCTTCCTAAATCAGTCTGGTCCAGCCTAGGGTCATTACTAGGGTCCTACTCATTAAGAATCTAGGGTCACATCTGGTTTCCTAATGTTAATAAGTACTATTCCTATTCTACATTGCGGGGGTGCTAAACGCCATCCACCCGACTTCCCCCCGTAGATATGCATCTACTCACCTGGTCCATGTCTGCCGAAGACGGTGTCGCCATCATCCTCTTCATCGCCCGCAGTCCACGTGAGGGGTACCTTCAAAATATGAAACCCAAACATGAAAATGAGCCTCCAAAATGCATGCTTTCCATCTCCAAAATCCATGCTAAATAGGTCAAAGGAAAATGGTAGAGGTTGAATGTTGATTTTTGAGATTTATTTTTGGAATTTTTGATGAATTTTGATGATTTTTATTGCAAAAATGATGGGGGAAAATTTTGGGGCTACCCATGGAGGGGAGGCCGGCCATGGAGAGGGAGGAGGGTGGAGAGAGAGAAAAAATGTGTGGTATTGTGTAGAAAGTTCATAAATAATGCATTTTTTTCACTTAAACCCTTTATTATCTAACTTTTTCAATTTAACCCTTTTTCCTAGAAATTTCTAGAACCATGGAGAGATTTTGGAAAAGATTTTGCATATTACACACTTGATTCTAATATACCATGGCTCATTTTTACAAATTAAAACCATTCAAATTTGTAATTTACACTAATTTAGTTTAAAAAATAAAGCTTATGTTAATATTTAAAATAATTAATTTAGGAAAAATATTTAATTAAAATAAAAATTTATAAGTGGCTAAATAAACACCATTTACTAGTAATTACATAATTAAAATATGTATTTTTGAAATTATAATGAAAAACAATTACGGTTTAATTTTACGAAAAATACATTTTACTTTACCGAAATTCATAAAATTCACTTAAACAATTTTATTCATTTAATTATTTTTAAAACGTTACATAATCAAATCTTCCTTTAATCCCTGAAAGGTAAGATTAGCCGGGATTAATTACACCCTACAAGTTCACCAATTTTTCAGCCAGATCAGTGTTGGTACTTTGATGGAGGTTTACCGTGCTTTCGCACGGACCTAATTAAAATAAAGCTCATTTTCCCAGAGGCATAACCCCATTAACACCTTTCTAGACACCTACTTGATTGGCTAATTATCATGTGTAAAACTCTCTCAGGAGTAACTCTTACTCGCAGTGGGTATCGGGATCCAACTATCACATAGAAGGTATGCAATCTCATTGCAAATTTCAACACTTGAAATTCCCGATAATATCTTTTACCCCTAGCGTCTTATGACCTTGACGGAGGTCAAACTACCCATAAGGCGCTAGTCAAGTTCAACCCATTATTTCCTGATTGAATTAGACCCACCTGCACGACCCTTGACGGAGGCCAAACAACGCCGTACGAATACCCTAATCAAATTGCATATCATGCTTCAGGTAAGTACTAAATCAGCTACCGTACACCACGCCTTGACGGAGGCCAAACTATCGCAGCACGAATACTAAAATAGCGCCTATCTGAAATAACGGAGGGCTGCGCAGGTTTTTCTGAAAACCATGAGCGTAATGAACTTGATATCGTTGTAGAAACAAGTGATTTTGAAAAGGAATGTTTTTGAGGCTTTTCTAGTTTCGCTAAAGAGGTCACTCCCGGTGAAGGGATCTCGGCTCTTTCCTCATCGAATAAGGTGCAGGATATTTCATAAATACCGTTGTGCAAAGCAAGAACTATAGAAGCAATCAAAAACTAAATCGTGAGTTTGTAGCATCTGCCAGTTTTGCTAAAGAGGTCACTCCCGGTGAAGGGATCTCTGCTCTTTCCTTATCGAATAAGGTGCTGGATATTCTTCAAGGAATACCGCTATGCAAAGCAAAAACTGTAGCTACCCTTTTTGAAAATTTTGATTCTACAACATCTTCTAGGTTTCTTTTCTTTTATTAATCTCATTAATAAAACCCATCATTTAAGCTTCCTAAGCATCACAGAAGAAACGAAAGTAGCAATATTTATATATCAACATATAGTATAAGCATTCGTCTCGGGCAGTAATATGATCTCATCATAGAACATTGCAGCAGAAGTCAACATATGAAATATTGGATATACTAGGACATCCGTGTTTTATTTTGAGCCTATATAAAACACGGATTCCACAGTCGCGATGAATAGCCAAACCCACATCCCTAGACCCCTACGAGAGCGGCAACTAACCCTGCAAATTCTAGGGTTAGGAGACCCGGTCTCGACTCCTCGAGATGGCCTCCCACTGGACCCTAGAACCCGGTTACTTGTGCTCTCCGTCTTGGGTCTATCCTAATGCGGAAAAGTAAATAATATACAATGGTGACATCATCCTCAACCCGGAAGTGCCCCAATAAAAGAATATTACATACAAATGAATTTTACATGAATGAAAAAGAAAACTCTCATCTCACATAAAACCCCCGGCTAGTCAATACACAACGATCCAATATAACATATTACAGCAACACATAAACATCACAGATAACTAGGCGAAGTTAGATAATTCGACAGACACAACGAATTCCCAAAATACCCCAGTGAGCACAACACTTGAGCAGAAAATAAAAATTCCCAGTAGCATGCCCCAGCACCTATGGACCGTCGCTGAAGTGCCCGTCCCAAGCCTCCACAGTGGTGCCGCAGAACCGCCGCCAAAACCAGGTTTAGGCCGCGGTTACGCGGTCACTGTAGCGAGTTAGGGACTCTTTCTTCCGGTAGGCCGCCAAAACCAGATTTTGGCCGCGGTTACGCGGTCACTGTAGCGAGTTAGGGACTCTTTCTTCAGGTGGGTCAATAAAATTCCCTGCATGATTTTTTGAGTATTTTTAATATGAAAAGTTTCAACTTTTGAAAAAATTTCCAGCAAGGAGTTAATTCTCGGTGTTCCGGGGTTCGATCGGACTTCTAACTTCGTCTACACAACGCCTAATGCTCTAGCTTGGCTCTGATACCACTGTAGGGTTAGCTTAGCACCTTAGAAAGGTTTTGGCAAGCATCAATCATTCTAATTCAAAATTTTTGGGGTGCTAAACAAACCTTAACCAAGATCTTAATTAGAGAATTAGGGTTAACTTGCATGTAAACAACTTTACATCTAAGAGAGAGGGATTACAACGTTTGTAGTCCGTTCCTTCGCTTCATAAGCTCCGAGTAGTAGTCCTTTCGCCACGATCCAAGAACTTCCGGACTCTAGAGAGGCACCACAAGTCGAATGATCCATGCTTGCTTGAAGTCTTCCTTTTCAAAGATGATCTATCTTGAAGAATCTCAAACTCAAGCTCTCACTTCTCTAATCAAGTATTAGTGAAGTGAACACCCTAATCTAAGTGGCCAGAATAGCTGAGGATGATGAAGTAGGAATTTTGCACTCTTTTGTTTTCAATTTCTCACTTTAAATCATTACTTCACAAAAAGCTAGGAAGCTTTTTCAAGGAGGAGGAAGTAGAAGAAAGCTTTAGTGATGAATAATCAATTATCGTTACGGTTACAAATGACAACCATGAGTTAATAAATGAAGGCATTAACTCATGTAAAGAATAAACTAGAGTTAAGGGTTTGGGTTGGGTTAACAAAATATCTTCACAAAATATCAAGCTAGAAAACAAAAAGGAAAGCTTCATGAAGCTTCATGAAAAAGCTAACCCAAATCCAAAACCTAACTTTGTTTAAACTTAACAACCATGTTCCATTTGTAACCCTAACTTGTTACAATATTATAAATCACATATACAATATATTTTGTAACAAAAGAAAATAATACAATTAACATATATCGCATATACATCAATGTATTATCCAGTGAGAAAATGAATCAATAAAGCGAGCTTATATTATTTAACGTAATGAAATATATCACATATATAATTATACATTAAATTAACGAATCAACTCTTGATCCGACAATCCGGCTATATTCCATATAACCGACTAATATAACATATACCAATTCATCGAATCAACACTTGATCCGATGACCCGGCCATATCAAATAAACCCGGCCGATATCTCAAATCGCGAGAATAGAATACGGTATCTCATATCGTATTATTCTCGGTCCCACACATATCACATATATGCTCCTAATCCGTTTTTCCTGAGCCAGGAAACCTCTGTGTAGGACTCTAAAGAATCGTTAATACGCCAGCAGCAGGTGATGATCATATCAAACACCCACAAGCTGCAAGCAGTCAGCTAAACGTAACAGCCACCCGTGTATTGAGCAATCAGAAGATCAACAAGCAAGCATGTAAATTCTCCTGCAAATCCAATCAGTAACACTCTCGTACAGTCCGATCTCTTTGTCTGATATGTTGCATATCTAGTCTAGGGGTGGTAAACGTCAGACCCCAGTAACCGATAAGTCGTGTCGATGTAAGGCTCATAACGGGTCAAGAAACTACTGATAACTCTTACCAGTAAATCTCCATATCAGCCCTGACCAGGGACTTCCAGTTATAGCCAATCGAACACAGCACAACATCAACTCCCTATACCGGGAGAGACGAAACCCCTCCTATCGCTTATTGCCTCCATGTGATTCGGGACTGTACCGAAAAGCCACCGTTTTGCACGGCCTCTTGGACGTGGTAAGGTGGAAATCAAAGCACAGTGGGAATCACAAAAGACTCAATGACGATCTTGGTGTTAGTGTATATGCCCTAGAGGCCATTACTGTATCATACTAGTTTGTATATTACTAGATGGAAGCTTGGGATATTCACCGTTGTATATACAATCTTGCTCGAAATGGTAGTATGCTACTTGGTTTGTCTCTGATTTAATATGTGCATGTGTTTCTTTTAGCATATCGCTGATATATATATTAGTAGAGCCCTTAGGATCTTTGCTTGATCACCAGCGTTGTGATGGCGCTCATACTCGTGGGAGCTGGGTGATCTATAAGCACATCCTTATACAGGTCCCTAGTCGTTGGACTATCGAGACAGGGCATCGATACTCCGGAGTAGACTAGCGTATGCGCTTCTCATCCCAGTATGGGAGACGGTCTGTCCCACAGCCGTCAGTACGTCGTACTTGAGATAGTATGCTGGTGCTCGTTAGGTTACGAGTACACTGGACAGGACTCGTCGTGAACTGTTGGTTGGTATTATACCTATCGTCAGTTATCAGTTCCCAGGTGACATGAGTACAGCTTAGTCCGTTGACTTGACACTGTCATTTCGCCTCAAGTGTGTTCCCACTGCACTTTGATTACTACCCTACCACGGCTCAAAAGAGTCGTGCAAACAGGTAGTTTTTGGGTGCAGTCCCGAAGCACTTGGAGGCAGTGACGGTTAGACAGGATTCGTCTCTCCCGGTATTGGGGGTTGACATCGCGCTGTGTCCAGGAGAGCCATTACACGAGTAGTCCCTGGCCAGGGCAAGCGAGATAAACTGGTAGGTTTCCAGAGTTATCTCAGGGTGTTCTGGGCTAAACTCCGACACGACTTGTACCGCTATTAGGGGACTGACGTTCACCTCCCCCTAGGCCCGCCATGCGATGTATCTGACGAACAGACCGGACTGTACGGAGATAGTCACATACAGGCTCAGTAGGAGTTCAGATGGGGTTCACCTCGTCAGTCTTCTTATCGACATTTACCTGGGGACCGTTACGTACAGCTAGTGCCGCTTGCGGTCTGTGGTTAAACGCACTGCCAGCGTAGTGTCGAGTTTTTAGAGTCCCACACAGAGAGCTATTCGCCTTTAGGCAAAATGAGTAGAGGTTGCATGGTTTTGCGACAGGGTTCGTTCACATCCGCGCACTTGTGCACGTTTGCTGTCCGGACAGCTTATACTAGCGGGCTTTGGTTTAAGCCGGATCCTAGTATATGATTTGGGATTGGTTTTTCTCATTGTATTCGTATTCCTCGGATCACGAATACGGGTGCGTATGCACAGTTGCTTGAGACAGAGGGAGAGGACCTTGATTAGGGTTAATGACTATTGTCATTTTATTAACCCTAATGCTTATGTGTGTATTATGGTTAATTGATATTAGTTTAATAATTGTGCATGGTTATGGTTGTTGACCATTTGACCTTCTTGACTTATTGACCTTGGTTGACACTTTGACCATCATCATTTCATTTGGAAGATGCTTTTTGATCCTTGCAATTTGCATTAAAAATGAAATGATAATGGTCATGTCTTGATTAAGCCATGACAATTATCTTACTAATTATCTAATTAAAATAATACACACATATATGTGAGAATGGTTCATTTTATTCTCATTCTATCATTCATTTTCTCTCTCTTGTTCTTCCTCTCCCTCAAGCTCTCCCCTCTCATGTGTTGAGAAACACTTGAGCTTGAGAAAAACCTCTTCTTGATAATCTCTACTGTCATCTTGGGTTTAAGGATTAGCACTTCTTACACCCTAGTTACTTCTAGCTTGGAGTTGAAGCCAAAAGTTGAGGCTTTCGGGTGGATCTTTCTTCGACGTGAGAAGACGACAAATGTGACCTCTTTCCACTACTCCAAGGAGCAAGGAGAGAAGGACATAAAGCCCAAGGTATAACCTTTATAGCACTTAGCTAGTTTCTAGTTAGCTTTAGCTTGTTTTTGTTTAGCAAAGATCCTTCTTTGTCTAGTCCATGTTGCCTAAGTTGATAAAAATTTGATTTTTATTCCGTTTTCCGCCTCCCCGTAAGTACCGGGGTGGGCAACGTGGACTTACAGTGGTATCAGAGCCTAACTAAACATAAACTAGCTAGGTAGTAGAGTGTATCGAAGTTCGAATCGGAAAAATCGAAAAACCGAGTTTTGAAAACCCTTAGTTTCTGTTAAAATTTTTTCTGTTCAAAACAAAATAAATCGTACTCCAAAAATCATCTCAGGGTTTTGTGAAGAAAGCCACCAAAAACGATCCAGTGATTCGACCAAAGAGCCGCGGTTCCGCGGCAATAGCAAGCTATTGCCGCGCAACCGCGGCCGTCTTGGCTCTTCACTGGGTCGAGTTTGGTGCAGTGTATTTCTGGCTTGGTTTTGGGATTTTTAAGATAGTTTATATGTGCCCAGGTTTTCCAGAATAGAAATTTGTTTTTGGGGGCCTATAAATCCGTATTTTTTATCGAACTTCAATACACTTTGACTAAAAGGTTATATCTATGATGTTTATATGTAATGAACGTCGGCTAATCGCTATATGTCGATTAGTCGGGGTTATACATATCTGTGATCTGTGATTGATGATGGTATGTGTATATGAATGGGTTGGATTGTTGCGGATGAATAGCCGGGGTGGATGTGACATGAGTGTTGCTTTTTCTTTCATTCATTGTAATATATAAATTGATGTAATAATATTATTTGTATGACCGCGCAACCGGGTCGGGGTTGTAGCCGTCATTGTATAATTCTTTTTACTGTTTTTGCTCCTAGGATAGACCCATGGAAGGGGTGCACAAACTACCGGGTATCTCGAAGTGCCGAGTGGCCTACTCACGGTGTTGAGGGAGGTTGCTTCGTTTCGGGTACTTGGCGGGTAGTTTGCCGCACCCATAGGGGTCTTGGGTGGGGTATTAGCTATTCACCGCGACCGTGTAATCCGCTTTTCGTTGCAGGCTCGAACGGATTGCGGATTCCTAGTATATCCAATGTATTCATCTGTGATCTGTAATGTCTATCATTGCTATATATTTATATATGATAACGATTTAGGCGTTGCTTATGTTTTACAGCCGCACTAGCCCAGCCCCCGCTCTGTCGTTAGTTAAGTAACCTAACGGGTGATGACGGGGCCCCGTGGCGAATGCGAATGGCATAAGCGTACGTCATATTTTGGTTGTTTTCTGCAATGGTAGGATTAAATGATGGGACGCATTAAAAACTAATGCAAGAAAATAAACCAAGTAAAAGTCGATTGGAACACTTTGAAAACCACTCGGTTCTTTTCAAAACTAAACTTTTAAACGCGGAGCATGAACCACTCCTTTTAAAAGCTATCTCGTTCCATCGATTATATCAAGTTCACTACGTTCACGGTTTCGCCAAAACCATTCGTAGCCCTCTGTCATTCCACATGAATGGTCAAAAAGTATTCAAGCTATGTATTTTGGCCAAAGTCAAGGCATAGTGATTGGTAGCTATTGGGTATTCATGTGCAGCATAGATAGATGCGTTGGTTTGGGACAGTCGTGCTGCCATTTTGGCCAAAGTCAAGGGTAGGTACGGGTGGGTCCAAATTAACCAGGAGAATGACGGGTAGAACTTGACATGTGACTTATGATATTTTGGCCAAAGTCAAGGTCATAAGAGCATGGGGAAAAAATCCACATCGGGAGTTTCATAAGTACTGAAACTTGCTAGCGCTGCATACCATTTGGAGTGTGATAATTCTGGTAGGATTCCTTCGGTTTTATCACGCGATGATATTTGGATCCCGATCCTACTGTGAGTATATGCTACTCCTCGGGAAAACTCTCACTTAACGATCAATGCTATAAACTTAGTAGGTGTCTAGAAAGGTGTTAGCGGGGCTACGCCCACAGGGAAAAGAGGTTACTTAATTAAGGAACTTCGCGAAAGCGTTGGAAAACCTCCCTCGAAGTACCGATACTGGCCTGGCTGAACGGTTAAGCAAGTATTGTACGGTGAGATTGATCCTGACTAATCCTTTCTTTACGGTTTGAGAAGCGATTCGAGAGACAGTGGGAGCCATCCAGTTTAGACAAACTAAAAACCACTCTAAACTTGCAAGAGCATCATACTAAAGTGTTTCTTTTCTCTCTCCTAATTGCAGCGACCATTCAACATGACCGGACTTAAGTTATTACTAGATAAAAACATATTGACAGGGCCAAACTACAAAGATTGGCTCAGGAATGTCAAGATGGCAATCACTTACGACAAGCTGGGGTATCTCCTTACCACCAAAGCTCCCCCGGTCCCAGGTCCCAAAACCAGTGTCGTAGATAGGGAAATCTATAAGACCTGGGAAATAGATTGCTCGAAGGCCAAATGCCTCATACTTGCCTCGATGGACAACGAACATCAGAGGAGGCACGAGAATATGGACCTAGAGTCCATATTTCTTCATACAAAAGAACTGTATGGAGAGCAGTCTCGTATCGCAAGATACGAAGTGTCGAAGAAGTTGTTTTCGGCAAGGTTGGCCGTCGGATCATCGGTAGCGGAACACGTGCTTAAGATGATTGGCTACATAGAGGAGCTCGTGGACCTTGGGACCACGTTGGAGAATGAACTCTATACTGATTTGATTCTCCAGTCCCTTCCTTCCACTTACGCCCAGTTTATCCTTAACTTCAACATGCAAGGAAAGGAGGTTGAACTTTCCGAACTTCTGAACATGTTGAGGAGTGCTGAGGGCACCCTACAGAAAAGTAGGGAGACATCCACTTTGTTTGTAGGAGGATCTTCCTCTTCTAGATCCAGGGTGAAAGCCAAGGGTAAGAAGAAGAAAGCCCCCGCCAAACCAAGAGGCGGTGTCGGTAAAGTGGATCCGAAGGGAAAAGGAAAAGCAACAAAGATAGCGGGAAAGCTGGTGGGGAAGGAAGAATGCTTCTATTGTCATAAAAGTGGTCACTGGAAACAAGATTGCAAGGCTTGGAAGGCCAGAACACAGGATTTGAAGCGAGTTGCAGCTTCAGCTTCAGGTGTGTATGTTATTGAAAACTGTCTGTCAATAAACTCTACTTCCTGGGTATTGGATACCGGATCAGGATCTCATATCTGTAATTCTTTGCAGGCGTTGAGAAAGCGTAGAGTTTTGAAGGCAGGTTACATGACCCTCAGAGTTGCAAACGGTGCTAGCATGGATGCTGAGGCCGTGGGGGACTATCACCTGGGATTGTCGGATGGACACTTTTTGGTTTTGCGTAGTTGTTATTATGTACCAAATGCAACCTGTAATATCATTTCTGTATCTTTATTATCTAAAGAAGGTTATGAATTTGCATTTGTAAGTAATGTAGTGAACATTCACCTTAATCAAGTTTTGATTGGGTCAGGTACATTGAACAATGGTATATACGTATTAAACCAACCACAGATTTTCAATGTCCAGAATACACACAAAAGAAAGTCTCCAGAAATCAATAAAATTTTCTTATGGCATTGTAGACTGGGTCACATCAATGAGAGAAGGTTGACTAAGTTACATGCAGAAGGATATTTGGATCCATTCGAATATCAATCGTATGCAACTTGTCAATCCTGTCTCAAAGGAAAGATGACAAAGACTCCGTTCACTGGACACGGAGTAAGAGCGAGCGAGCTCTTGGGACTCGTACACAGCGACGTGTGCGGTCCAATGTCTACACATGCACGAAGCGGTTATTCTTACTTCATTACTTTTACGGATGACTTTTCAAGGTACGGTTATGTCTTCTTAATGAAACATAAATCCGAGGCTTTTGAAAAATTCCAGGAATATAAGAATGAAGTAGAAAAACAAACAGGCAAAAATATCAAGGCACTGAGATCTGATCGAGGTGGTGAATACTTGAGTGCCGAGTTCCTGGGTTACTTAAAAGAGAATGGAATTCTCTCTCAGCTTACTCCTCCATACACTCCGCAACATAACGGTGTATCGGAGAGACAGAACCGAACCCTATTGGATATGGTACGGTCCATGATGAGTAACGCTGAGATGCCGCGATCGTTTTGGGGATATGCGCTAGAATCAGCTGTGAGCTTGATTTAGCGATGCCTCGACGTAGATCATCTTCGGCATGGACATCGACGACCTAGCTTGCCCATTCTCCGACGAAGCCGACGCTAGAGCCCGGATTTGATTTGGACAGCGGAAAGGACCTCATCTCGGAGCCGTGGAGGTGGAGGACCGGATCTACAAAGGTTGTATTTCCGTATCTCTTAGTTAATTGTTAACTAGTTAGCTTTTTCGCCTAGATTTCTAGCAAACGATCCGTAGTCGGGTTTCTCGGCACCGTTAAAATTTTAATTTGGCATGATCGATGCCTTGTGATACCTCACTAGGGTGCCCAGGAACCCTACAGTGGTATCAGAGCCTAGCTAGAGCCTTAGGCGAAGTCTAGACGGATTTTGAAGTCCGAACGACCCAAAACCGAAACCCAAAATATGCTCTCTGTCCAATTTTCAAAAACAGGGATTTTTCAGTATTAAAAATATGCAGAAAGATAAGCAGGAAATTCTAAGGTATACTGTGAAATTCGTGAACCTAAGTCCACTAAGAAGGCGCGGATCCGCGGCATGAGCATGGATCATGCGGCGGATCCGCGGCCGTACGACTTAATTGTTTAAATATTTTTACACAGTAATCCTTAGTTTTATGTGCTGGTTTTCCTGGGTATTTTTGATATTTTTTCAAGAGTTGGATTTCTGCAGTTGTTTTGGGGATTCGGTGTTTCGATCGGGGTATCAAATTTTGTCTGTGTGGCTTTCCGGATAAATTTTAGAATATGTTAAAAAGTTCGACCGGATATAAATACCCAATTTTTCCCCTGTCGGGAAATTTCCAAGTGTTGGATTTTTCCGTAGTTTAACGACGTTCTAAGTAGTGCAAGTAACTCGATGGACCCTCTAGAAGACAAAAAACCTTAACTCGATTATGTGACCGTCTTGAACTGCCTTTTGAACCTTCGGGTTTGGGGCAGTACGGCGTGCCACATGTGAGGCGTTGGCTTGACCCTTCTACGGCTGGACCGTTGGTACTGAGGCACGAACGGAATGTTGTTATACTTGTTTCATGTGTTGATCTGTATCGGGAAAACTTGGGTGTTCGAATGTTCAATCGGAAAGTTTAATATTTTCTAATTATCTGGAATGGGATACAATAATTGGAATTCACAAGAAGTTATGAGATCACTGAATGAATGTTATAAACATAGCAATTTAGTCTCACTTGATCGGTTGCCACGGAATTTTGATGTGATCAAAAGTCCGTCGCAATCACGTAGCGTACGCGGATACTCGCCGGGTAAACTTAATAGACAGCCTCACTCCATAGCCCTGACCAAGTGACTGTAGGAGAACCCCGTCGCCGAAAGCATCCGTTTGGGTGCTCGCGGTAGCGGTGTTCCGCCTTGGTGCACTTCGTCGACGGTATTGGGGGTGCGGCCGCCTACTAAAGTTTGCGACGAGTATTCGATCAGGATGTCGGGAATCTTGTTGAATTACCCGACTTGATATTGAAAAGTGTTTTCGATTTTGAGACTAAAATGCGGGGTTTATAATTGTTAGGCATGTGATGTCTAAGTAATTCATTTGGTCAGGCATGCGATGTCTGAGGTGGTTGCGGATTCCAACTGTTGTAGTTTTACACTTTCTTTTCTGTGACCGTAAGTGTAATATGTGATATCGCCGGTTTCGTTGCTATATGTCAACGACAATTGGGATGGACATATTTACTTACGTTGATGACATGTGATGTTATGTGTTGCTGGATATGTTATATTGGATCATCGTGTTTGAATAGCCGGGGGTTTTTATGTGAGATGAGTGTTTTTCATTTTCATTCATGTAAAAACTTGTATGTAATATTCTTTTATTGGGGCGCTTCCAGGTTGCGGAAGTTGTCACCGTTTGTATATTATTTACTTTTCCGCACTAGGATAGACCCAAGGAGGAGGGCACAAGTAACCGGGTTCTGGAGTCCAGTGGGAGACCAACTCGAGGAGTCGAGTCCGGGTCTCCTAACTCTAGAATTGGTAGGGTTGCTTGCCGCTCTCGTAGGGGTCTAGGGGTGTGGGTTTGGCTATTCATCACGACCGTGGAATCCGTGTTTTATACTGGCTCGTATTGAAAACACGGACGTCCTAGTATATCCAATATTTCATATGTTTCTTCTGCTGTGCTTTATCTGTGATGAGATCATGCGATGTTCTGTGGCAGATATTATATATAGTATATATGATATATTATATAGACGTTACTTATGTTTTACACCCGCGCTAGCCCTGCCCTGCTCTGCCGTTAGTTACCTAACCTAACGGTGCACGAGGGGACATCGAGGCGAATGCGGATGGCATAAGTGTACGTCGTATTTATCTGTGATGTTTAGGTAATTAAATGATGGGACTTCATTAATGTGATTAATGAAATAAAAGAAACCTAAGATGTTGTAGAATCGAATTTCAAAATAAAACAGGTAGTTACAGTTCTTGCTTTGCACAGCGGTATATATGATATATCCTGCACCTTATTCGATAAGGAAAGGACCGAGATCCCTTCACCGGGAGTGACTCCTTTATCAATAACTGGCAGATGCTACACACTCGGTTTGTCTTTTGATTTCTTTTAAGAGTTTTTGCTTTGCACAGTGATATATATGATATATCCCGCACCTCATTCGACGAGGAAAGGACCGACGATCCCTTCACCGGGAGTGACTCCTTTAGCAAAACTAGAAAAGCCTCAAAAGCACTCCATTTTAAAATCATTTGATTCTACAGCGATATCAAGTTCATTACGCAATAGGTTTTCAGAAAAACCTGTCGTAGCCCTCCGTCATTTCAGATAAGTACTAGTTAGTATTCGTGCTACGTTTGTTGACCTCTGTCAAGGCGTAGTGTGCGGTAGCTGATTAGTGCTTATCTGCATAAGCATATGATGTGATTGATTTAGGGTAGTCGTGCGACCTTGTTGACCTCTGTCAAGGGTCGTGCGGGTGGGTTTACTTCAATCAGGAAATGACGGGTTGAACTTGACTAGCAGCCTATGGTTTGTTGACCTCTGTCAAGGTCATAGGACGCTAGGGGCAAAATATTATCGGGAATTTCAAGTGTTGAAATTTGCAATGAGATTGCATACCTTCTATGAGATAGTTGGATCCCGATACCCGCTGCGAGTAAGTGTTACTCCTGGGAGAGTTTTATACATTACAATTAGCCGATCAAGTAGGTGTCTAGAAAGGTGTTAACGAGGTTACGCCTCTGGGAAAACGAGGTTTACATTAATTAGGTTCGTGCGAAAGCGCGGGGGACCTCCCTCAAAGTACCGACACTGGCCTGGCTGAAAGATTGGCGAACTTGTAGTGTGTAATTAATCCCGGCTAGTCTTTCCTTTTATGGTTTGAAGGAAGATTTGATAAAAAGCAGTGGGAGCCATCCTGATTAGATAAAATAATAACCAATCTATTCTTGAAAGAGCGCACGCTGAGTGTTTTCTTCTCTCTCTCTCCAGGTAGCGACCATATCACGCCTTAATCAAGATAATAATACGGAATATTGACCGAACCCGCTTGTTATACTGAGCTGGGGAACGTTGGTCCCGCTCCAACTTATAATTGTTATAAGACAAAGCACGGAAATACTGGACTATTCTAAAGGAGAATGAGATTCTCTCTCAGCATTACTCCTCTGTATACACCATAGCACGATGGTATATCGGGGCGGAGCAATCACACCTTATATGATAAGGTGTGCTCTATGATGAGTACTACTGAGTTACCTATTTCCTTTTGGGAGTTATGCACTTGAGAAGCTGCATACCTATTGAATAGGGTTCAAATCAAATCAGATGCCTACCACTTCATATGTGATATGGAAAGGGAAGAGCCCATATCTTAAGTTAGTTAAGATTTGGGGTTGTCCGGCCTATGTCTAAAAGCAAAATCCGGACAAACTCGAGGCAAGGTTAGTTATGTAGAACTGGAAAGGTTCCAGCTATGCAAACTACAGAAGATGATTTGACAGAACCAAAGGATTCAGTAGATACCAACGAACCTCAGCCTCTCCGCCGATCTAGTAGGGTTCCTCACCTACCTGAGAGATACTTCGGTTTCTCTATGACAGTGGGGGCAAGGATTGCATCATGAGATGATGACCCAACTAGTTTCGAGCTGGCCATCAGGAGTAGGACTCTGTAAGAATGGCTGGATGTTTATCGATCTGAGATGGAATCCTTATACACCAACAAAGTATGGACTTTGGTTGCAATATCTGAAGGGTTAAATCCCCATCAGGAGCAAGTATATCTTGAGAAGATTACTTGGTGTAGATGGAAAAGTTGAGACTTTCAAAGCTAGAGTTGTTAAAGCTTTTCATCATCGACCAGGCTTGGATGATGATGAAACCTTTTCTAAGTAGCTATGCTTAAGTCCATCCAGATCCTACTTGTCACGGCTATATACCATGACTACGAAATCTGGTGGTTGGGTGTCATGACTGCTTTTCTAAATGATGTTTTAGAAGAGTGCGTCTATAAGTACACAGCCAGAGGGCCTCGTAGACAGTGGGAGCAGCGGAAACGTGTGCAAGATGCTTTATAGGATAAAGCAGGCATCACGGAGTTGGAACATCTGTTTTGATGAAAAGGTCAAAGAAGTTGACATCATCGAAATGGTAGATGAACCTTGTATATACAAAAAGGTAGTAGGGAGTATGGTGATGATCCTCGTAGAGTACGTGGATGACATACTCTTGATAGGGAAAGAGTTTCCTATGCTACGCTCGGTCAATCTCCGCTTATCACTAGGATTCTCCATATAGGATCAAAGTGATACCTACTAAATCCTGGATTTTGGATCTATGAGATAGATCTAAATGGATATTAGGACACTCACTAGTTATAGTGAGATGGTATCAGTTGATCCTGGGGAAAATCACTGGAAGTGTTCCAGGGAGATAAAGACGACTGAATGTCAGTCGCAGGCATTGTCTTTACCCTCAGTAAAGGGACGGTATGTTGGAAGAGTTCCAAGCTAGATACCGTGGCATACTAGACGATAAAGGCTGGATACATCGCTACTTAACATGCTACCAAAGTGGCTGTCTGGGTGTATATTGGTTCATGAGATGAACTTAGTTCCTCCCATTGTGTGACAATGGGGTTGTGGCTTATGCCAAGGAACGTCCGTCCCATCAGTGATCCAGACATATTCTAAGGCAGCATCGCCTGATCATGGAGATAGTTGATTTCCAGGGTGATCGAGGTTAGGAGAGAAGACTCAGAGGACAACACAGCGGATCCACTCACAAAGGCCTGTTCCCAAAGAGAGATTTTATTTATGGGATGGTTGAGTATGAGATACTGCAACCACTGCTACAGATGGCCCTAGTGCAAGTGGGAGATTGTTAGTTATATGTATGCCCTAGAGGCCATTACTATACATAGGATGTATATTGTAGTGGATGCTGGGACATATATAGGGAGGACTTTCTTGCTCGACATGATAGTATGCTATCTGGTTGACCTTTACCTTAACGTGTATACTGATTGTCTCTCTGTTATATGTTGGTAAAGCCCTTAGGATGTGTACTTGACTACCTGGACTATGATGCGGATCATACTAGTGGGGACATGGTAGTCCATAAGTACATCCTTCAAAGTCCCTAGTCGTGGGTATATCGAGACGGGGCATCGATATACCAGAGTAGACTAGCGTGTACCTTCTCGACCCATACAGATGGGCGATGGATGATCCCATATCCATTGGTGTTTGACATCAGAGGAGATATACCGGTGCTCAGTAGAGACTGGGTACACTGGACGGACTCGCCGAGAACTCCCAGATGGTATTATACCTCACGTCAGATGGCAGTTCTCTGGTGACACTGGTACAGAGTAGTCTGTTGACCCGAGATCGTCATAGAGTCTCGTGTGGTTCCCACTGTGCTTTGATTTCCATCTTACCACGTCCAAGAGGGCGTGCAAAACGGTGGTTTTTGGGTACAGTCCCGAGTCACATGGAGGCAATGAGCGATAGGAGGGGATTCGTCTCTCCCGGTATAGGGGGTTGATGTTGTGCTGTGTTCGATTGGCTATAACAGGAAATCCCTGGCCAGGGTTGCTGAGATTTACTGGTAAGTGTTACCAGTGGTTTCTCGAACAGTTATA
This sequence comes from Agapanthus africanus, assembly GCA_030015575.1. NCBI lineage: Eukaryota > Viridiplantae > Streptophyta > Magnoliopsida > Asparagales > Amaryllidaceae > Agapanthus > Agapanthus africanus. The sequence goes on from CM057337.1 coordinate 407,577,085, forward strand.
GACCTCATATCGACACGACTTATCGAGCTATTGGGGTCTGACGTTTACCACCCCTAGGCGAGATATGCGACATATCAGACGATCAGACCGGACTGTACGGTAGTGTTACTGGTCGGATTCACTGGAGTGTGAGCGGGCTTGCTCGTCGATCTTCAGATCGCTCAATACCCGGGTGGCCGTTACGTTTAGCAGACCGCTTGCGGCTTGTGGATGTTTGATTTGATCATCATCCGCTGCCGGCGTATTGACGAGTCTTTAGAGTCCTACACAGTGGTTTCCTGGCTCAAGCGAAACGAAATAGGAGCGCATATGAGATATGTGCGGGACCGAGAATAATGCGTGTATGTGATACCGTATTCCATTCTCGCGATGAATGTGTCGAATGGTTGTATGTGATATAACCTAGTTATCGAATCAAGGATTGATTCGATAAGCCGATACATTGAATACTAGTCGGTTGTGTGCGACATGACCGGATCATTGAATCAAGTGTTGATTTAATGATTTAATGCATAATTATATATTTGATATATTACTTTGCACTAACTAGTATTGGTTCACTTTAAACGGATTTTCTCACTTGGTTTGTGCACATTGTATATGTGATATACTTTTGTACACTTGATTGTATCATGTTTGATGATACATGTTTAACTATAGTTAAGTGTAATGAATTAAGCCATGGTTAAACTAATGATTAGGGTTTTCTTTTTATTACTTATTTATTTATTTATTTATTTTGAATAGATAAGAAAAGAATGGTTGCTAATTTTGGAGCTTAGTTGAAGCATCATGAAGCTTTGACTTTGTAACCATTCTTGTCTTCATCTTAAACCCTAACCATTAATCTAACCTTGGTTAATTCTCTACACTTGACCATGGTTCTAATATGATAAGTATTCATTTTCTTTTCCAAATATAATTAACTTATCATATTTCTTTCTTCTTCTTCTTCATCTTCTTCACATGAAGAAAGTTCACTTCATCAATGGTGATTGATGAAAACAAGTGAGAAATCCAATTCTAAAGTCTACCCACTTCCTATTTCTTCATCCTCTACCTCTTGCCAAGTAGTAGAGTGTGTTTACTTCACAAGTTTCATGACTTGGTGAAGTTGTGAGCTTGATTTAGCGATGCCTCGACGTAGATCATCTTCGGCATGGACATCGACGACCTAGCTTGCCCATTCTCTGACGAAGCCGACGCTAGAGCCCGGATTTGATTTGGACAGCGGAAAGGACCTCATCTCGGAGCCGTGGAGGTGGAGGACCGGATCTACAAAGGTTGTATTTCCGTATCTCTTAGTTAATTGTTAACTAGTTAGCTTTTTCGCCTAGATTTCTAGCAAACGATCCGTAGTCGGGTTTCTCGGCACCGTTAAATTTTTAATTTGGCATGATCGATGCCTTGTGAGACCTCACTAGGGTGCCCAGGAACCCTACATCAGCTGCATACTTTTTGAACCGAGTTCCAACTAAGACTGTGCCTACTACACCATATCAGATGTGGTGTGGGAAGAGACCCTATCTTAATCACATTAAGACATGGGGATGTCCAGCTTTTGTAAAAAAGCAGCATGCGGACAAGCTCGAGGCACGCTCAGTACAGTGCAAGTTTGTGGGATATCCAAAGAACTCCAAGGGATATTTCTTCTATTGCGAAGAGGAACAAAAGGTGTTTGTTTCTCGCCATGCCCACTTTCTAGAACACCAGTTCATAGAAAAAGAATTAAGTGGGAGCGCAATAGAACTGGAAGAAATTCCAGAACCACGAGCTATTACTGAAAGCTTAGTAGAACCAGAGGGTTCGAAAGATCAGGTCATTCCCACGCCACTCCGCAGGAGTAGTAGGCAGTCTCATCCGCCCGAGAGATACTATGGTTTTCTCATTGACGGGGATAGAGAAGATTGCATCATAGATTTTGATGAGCCTACTAGCTTCCAGCAAGCCATTCAGAGCGTCGACTCAGTAAAATGGCTGGATGCAATGCGGATCGAAATGGAGTCCATGTACACCAACAAAGTATGGACGTTGGACATTGCTCCAGATGGGGTAAAACCCGTAGGATGCAAGTGGATCTTCAAAAGGAAGATTGGTGTAGATGGACAGGTTGAGACCTATAAAGCTAGACTGGTAGCAAAGGGTTTTCGTCAGTGACCTGGTTTGGACTATGACGAAACCTTTTCTCCAGTAGCTATGCTGAAATCCATTCGGATCCTTCTTGCCATTGCTTCCTTCCACGATTATGAGATTTGGCAAATGGACGTAAAGACAGCTTTTCTAAATGGACATTTAGAGGAGTGTGTCTATATGGATCAGCCAGAGGGTTTCATTCAGAGTGGGAGGAGCGGAAAGGTGTGCAAGTTGCTTAAGTCCATTTATGGACTAAAGTAGGCATCGCGGAGTTGGAACATCTGTTTTGATGAGACGGTCAAGGAATTTGGCTTTATCAAAAATCCAGATGAACCATGCATCTATTGTAGATTTGTAGTGAGAACTGTAGTATTCCCGTTTTATACGTGGATGACATTCTCTTAATAGGAAATGACATTCCTATGCTACAATCTGTCAAGGGGTTCTTGTCACACAGGTTCTCCATGAAAGACCTGGGTGATGCCTCATACATTCTGGGTATCCGGATCTACTGTGACAGATCCAAGAGGATATTAGGACTTTCGCAGTCTAGGTACATCGACACCATATTGAAGAGATTCAGTATGGAAGATTCCAAGCGCGGTAATCTACCGGCTTGTCACGGGATCACCCTCTCCAAAGAGATGTCTCCCAAGACTGATTTGGAGAAGGATCGCATGTCTATTATACCCTACGCTTCTGCGGTAGGCTCTATAATGTATGCGATGTTGTGTACCAGACCGGATGTGGCTTATGCACTGAGTGTGGTAAGCAGGTATCAGTCAAACCCTGGGGAGAAACATTGGATAGCAGTAAAGAACATTCTCAAGTACCTGAGAAGGACTAAGGAGATGTTCTTGGTGTATGGCGGAAAAGACCTCCAGATTGAGGCCTTTGCTGACTCCAGCTTCCAGAGTGACAAGGATGATTCCAAGTCCATGTCGGGTTTTGTCTTTACCCTCAATGGAGGGGCGGTGTGTTGGAAGAGCTCCAAACAGGAAACCGTTGCTGACTCGACTATGGAAGCGGAATACATCGCTGCATCTGATGCCGCAAAAGAAGCTGTCTGGATGAGGAAGTTCTTGAGAGAACTTCAGGTGGTTCCGTCCATTGTTGACCCAATACCTCTGTATTGCGACAACAATGGGGCTATAGCTTTAGCGAAGGAACCCAGGTCCCATCAGAAATCCAGACACATCTTGAGGCGGTATCACCTGATCAGGGAGATCGTGGATCGCCAGGAGATCGAGGTTCGGAGGGTTGCTTCAGAAGATAACACAGCAGATCCATTCACCAAGGCCTTGCCCCAGACTCAGTTCGAGCGGCTGATCGAGATGATAGGTCTTCGATACGCCAGTACATGGCCTTAGTGCAAGTGGGAGATTGTTAGTGTATATGCCCTAGAGGCCATTACTGTATCATACTAGTTTGTATATTACTTGATGGAGGCTTGGGATATTCACAGTTGTATATACAATCTTGCTCGAAATGGTAGTATGCTACTTGGTTTGTCTCTGCTTTAATATGTGCATGTGTTTCTTTTAGCATATCGCTGATATACATATTAGTAGAGCCCTTAGGATCTTTGCTTGATCACCAGCGTTGTGATGGCGCTCACACTCGTGGGAGCTGGGTGATCTATAAGCACATCCTTATACCGGTCCCTAGTCGTTGGACTATCGAGACAGGGCATCGATACTCCGGAGTAGACTAGCGTATGCGCTTCTCATCCCAGTATGGGAGACGGTCTGTCCAACAGCCGTCAGTACGTCGTACTTGAGATAGTATGCGGGTGCTCGTTAGGTTATGAGTACACTGGACAGGACTCATCGGGAACTGTTGGTTGGTATTATACCTATCGTCAGTTATCAGTTCCAAGGTGACATGAGTACAGCTTAGTCCGTTGACTTGACACTGTCACTTCGCCTCAAGTGTGTTCCCACTGCACTTTGATTACTACCCTACCACGGCTCAAAGGAGTCGTGCAAACAGGTAGTTTTTGGGTGCAGTCCCGAAGCACTTAGAGGCAGTGACGGTTAGACAGGATTCGTCTCTCCCGGTATTGGGGGTTGACATCGCGCTGTGTCCAGGAGAGCCATTACACGAGTAGTCCCTGGCCAGGGAAAGCGAGATATACTGGTAGGTTTCCAGTGTTATCTCAGGGTGTTCTAGGCTACTCTCCGACACGACTTGTACCGCTATTAGGGGACTGACGTTCACCGCCCCCCTAGGCCCGCCATGCGATGTATCAGACGAACAGACCGGACTGTACGGAGATTGTCACATACAGGCTCAGTAGGAGTTCAGATGGGGTTCCCTTCGTCAGTCGTCTTATCGACATCTACCTGGGGACCGTTACGTACAGCTAGTGCCGCTTGCGGTCTGTGGTTAAACCCACTGCCAGCATAGTGTCGAGTCTTTAGAGTCCCACACAGAGAGCTATTCGCCTTTAGGCAAAATGAGTAGAGGTCGCATGGTTTTACGACAGGGTTCGTTCACATCCGCGCACTTATGCACGTTTGCTGTCCGGACAGCTTATACTAGCGGGCTTTGGTTTAAGCCGGATCCTACTATATGATTTGGGATTGGTTTTTCTCATTGTATTCGTATTCCTCGGATCACGAATACGGGTGCGTATGCACAGTTGCTTGAGACAGAGGGAGAGGACCTTGATTAGGGTTAATGACTATTGTCATTTTATTAACCCTAATGCTTATGTGTGTATTATGGTTAATTGATATTAGTTTAATAATTGTGCATGGTTATGATTGTTGACCATTTGACCTTCTTGACTTATTGACCTTGGTTGACACTTTGACCATCATCATTTCATTTGGAAGATGCTTTTTGATCCTTGCAATTTGCATTAAAAATGAAATGATAATGGTCATGTCTTGATTAAGCCATGACAATTATCTTACTAATTATCTAATTAAAATAATACACACATATATGTGAGAATGGTTCATTTTATTCTCATTCTATCATTCATTTTCTCTCTCTTGCTCTTCCTCTCCCTCAAGCTCTCCCCTGTCATGTGTTGAGAAACATTTGAGCTTGAGAAAAAAACCTCTTCTTGATAATCTCTACTCTCATCTAGGGTTTAAGGATTAGCACTTCTTACACCCTAGTTACTTCTAGCTTGGAGTTGAAGCCAAAGGTTGAGGCTTTCGGGTGGATCTTTCTTCGACGTGAGAAGACGACAAAGGTGACCTCTTTCCACTACTCCAAGGAGCAAGGAGAGAAGGACATAAAGCCCAAGGTATAACCTTTTTAGCACTTAGCTAGTTTCTAGTTAGTTTTAGCTTGTCTTTGTTTAGCAAAGATCCTTCTTTGTCTAGTCCATGTTGCCTAAGTTGATAAAAATTTGATTTTTATTCCGTTTTCCGCCTCCCCGTAAGTACCGGGGTGGGCAACGTGGACTTACACTTGGGTCTTCAGACTAACTTGTACCAGTGTCACCTGAGAAATGCTATCTGACGATAGGTATAATACCATCCAGGAGTTCTCGGCGAGTCCGTGCACTGTACCCAGTCTCCACTGAGCACCCGTAGACCATCTTTGATGTCCAACACCAATGGATATGTGATCATCCATCGCCCATCATATGGGTCAAGATGGGTATACGCTAGCCTACTCTGGAGTATCGATTCCCTGTCTCGATACACCCTCGACTAGGAATAGTTATAGGATGTACTCGTAGACTATCCTGGCCCCACTAGTATGATCTGTATCATAGTCTTAGTAGTCGAGTACATATCCTAAAGGCTTTATCAACACGTGATCACAAAACATTATTTGTTAACATGTTAAGATAAAGTGAAACCAGATAGCATACTATCATATCGAGCAAGAAAGTCCTCTTTATATATATTCAAGCATCCATTATAATATACATCACATGTACAACAATGGCCTCTAGGGCATATACATAACTAACACTAGCAACTACAAAGAAGTTAGAATAGCTATACCGATCGATCAGTGTCCTTCGGTCTTTAGCCACCATCCTTAGCTCTTCACGGCATCTCCGATCAAGCTCGATCTTCGGTCTCCTCGTCGAAGTGGCACCACATCAAGGAATCTTTTGACGGGATCCCGTTTCAAACCGAAGCAACTCGGACATGATGTTTGCTAGCCGACATGTCCAAGGTGAAGTAGAGAATGTGTCACGTCCCGAAATTGGCACGTGACGGCCCTAATACTACGCAACGCCTAAAGACGTAACGCAGTAATAGGAAGCCAAAACACAGAAATCTAAACCATGAAAATACGGAAAAGATAATAAAAGTTTTAGAAATATTTGAAATCACAATCCAAATTCTTTAAAAGTCCAACTTTTCTTTCTTTAAAATTTTGGCAGCACCCCCTTTGTAAAAACTAACCCCAAAATGGGTACAACAGATAAAGATAAATAAAGCATCCCCAAACGGGAGCAATACACGCCCAAAAGCGGAAAACAATCACCACCACAAATATATGACGCCGTAACGAAGAAATAAAAGACAATAGAAAGGAAAATGTATAAAAGACAACAAATCCACAAATACTATACAATATCATCCTCAACAAGTCTTTAAGTCAACAACATAATAGTAGATGGAGAGTACAAGATACAACGAATGTACAATACAAAATACAGATAACCACCAAAACCCACCTAAGAAAAATAGCACACTGTGAGCCGATGCGGTATCTGTAGCAAAAGATGATAGATGAATAGCCTGCCTCGACTACTCTGGGGAAACACCCTGCAATACAACTATGGCACAACGGGGGTGAGTTGCCAACTCATGAATAGTAGATAACATATGCAGGTAATCGCTGGTATGTACGTACATTATGAATCTAAGATATGCGATTTGCAGTAATAACAGGTCATATGAATGCAGAATAATGGGAAGTATACTAGCAGGTACAACAAATATATGAAACGGTAATGATATGACAATAGTATGCAATAATCATGCGATAGGGATATGAGAATGTAGATATGCAGCAATCATGAAGGGTACACTAATAGGTACTACTAATACATGAACAGTGCATAAATAAATAGGTATGAGGTATGGAGTGAAATATGTCATTTCCACGGAATCCTGACATCGTAGTAGGATCACAATCCATCAAGACACTCAAATTCACAATTCCTCAAATCAGCCCCCAAGTTGGGCTCTCATATCATATAAGTCTCACATCTCCCCAATGTACAATATCGAGTAATCTCCTATATCCCGAATGTACAAATCAGTAATCTCATATGTATCCGGTATCCAATCTCAATGAATCACCTAATATCCCAAATTAAGCTCAAGTAAAATTCTAACATCCTAAATATATATATATATATATTTGCAGAAATAAATATGATGGGGTCAATACACATATATTAGCGTCCCACTCCTCTAATATTGGTGTAAGGCTATATATAACAACGGCTAAATCCCCTATTATATATACAAAGTAATTAGAAATATCATGAAAACCAATGTGCCAAGCATCAACACAGAAATACTGATCTATCAGATGTCGTCTCCAAGACTAGCATCCTGATAGGTACGTATCATACGCTATACCGAAAGCACGAGTTCCTAGCTCTGACCCTCGCCTTTCGACGTATCCAAACGTACATGACTCCTAACGGTATCCCCATGATCCCCGCCGAGTCATTGGTACTGTCACCGGTAGGTACTCGCCCACCTCCAGGCTCAATCGGCACAGTCCATCGATCATCTTGCCGAGGGGAACCATACCGGGCCCCACCATGTACCCTCATACGGCACCCACTCCTCGTATGGAGTATTTAATCAGAACCGATAAATCTCATGGTGGATGCGCAAATATCATATTAAGGAAACCGGGTTTTTCAAATGATGCATAATTTCATGAACTCCCGCGGTTCCCAAATCCAGAAAACATCATGTAAAATCCAAATAACAATGCGCAAATCGAGGAATAAATATGTGCGATATATCTGAAATGCGAGCATATAAAGGAAAATATGTAGCTGAAACCAGATGTATGCGAAATAAATAAGGTACAGCTAAGTATAGGTGTCTACTTATAAGTAAATGATGTAGTATACCCCCTGGGTATAAGTAAAATATGAGCAAGGTATACCTGTAGCTGTATCGTAAAGGGTATATGTACCTATCACTAATGGTACGATACTCTATAGGTATACAGGTATGGTAAATGTCATATGTGATAAGCAGTACGAATCAATGTCACAAGGTCTCTAACTAAGCAATATATTATCTATAAGTGGTTTGTGTGTGACATTGCAATTATTGACGGTGTGTGTAGCATATAATCAGTGCTCGTGCAACATGATTCGTCAATAATTTATGCAGTGTCCTACGGCTACTAGTCCAAATACAACATCTAAGTAATGGGGTAAAGACACAATTCTAACAATAACGTAGAATATGCGACAAGTATTAGAATCCTAGCCCATACGCATAATGCCATGCGGGCGATTCCCCTGTAGATGTTAAATCTACTCACCAGCGCTCCACGCTAGGTGAATCCTACCACCTGTTTCCTCCCTGTAGCAGTGTCCGTAGTCCCCGCCTGCGAACCTACAACATTAAAACAATAAAGCAACTATATATTAATAATAGCTATAAAACACGAACAAACTGTATTGGACCGACGTAATAACACAAATCCTATGCTCAAGTGTTCGTATTATGGCTAACGTGCGTAGCGACACGACGAAAATGACTTAAGAGCAAAACCACGCCAACAGCACGATCCGTGACGTATAACGTATCGCGCGGACACAAAACACAAGAAACTGCCTAAGTGATCCCAGATTTTGCATACCGTGAAAACTAAACAAACAAACAAGACCAACAGAACCCAAACCACTGCAGACACCAACCCAGGAAAAACCAAACCCTAACTCCTAACCCTAGCCGGCGTCGCCGGACCTCCCCTTTGCCGTCGCCGGCCCTGGCCGGTGGCCTGGGTGTCGTGCCTCTGGTGGTGCCCCAGTATCCCTAGTACATCACTATAATTTTGCTTAATTTTTCAGTAAACTTCCCGGATCACAGCAGGTTCCAGATGTCGCAAATCGACACCAAAATACGATATTTTGCACAAAATGTAAACCCTATGGTATTTTAGTGAAATATGGGTTAAACTCAGTTAAAGTGACCCTAACAACACTTAAATAGGTAGGGTTTACCAATACAATCACATCCTAACCAAAATTCCACCCAATTCACCATATTTAGCACAAAACTAACTAATAAACACAAACTGAAGCTAATAAACACATAAGCTAAGCAAAAAGGGAAATGAGTTCAGAAAATATACCCTAAAGGGTCCTAGGAAGCAGGAGAAGAAATGTATGGAGGAGAAGAGCTGCTGCAAGTTGCTGGGGCCTCTGCTACTGCTGTTGCAGAAGCTGCTGCTGATGCTGTTGCTGCTACTGCTGCTTGCTGCTGATGCTATTGCTGTTGCTGTCTGCTGCTGATGTTGTTTCTGCTGGGGCTGCTGCTGAAGTCTTGTATGTGTGTGTGAGTGTTTATGAGAGTGAGAGAACAAAAGAAATGAGAGTGAGGGTGAGAATGAGAGAAAGGAAAACAACCCTCCCCTTCTCACTCTCTCTCTCCTCAATTAATGAAGCATGGCACAAGCCATGTAGCACCATGCTCTCTCTTTCTCAAGGTCAATACTTCAACCCATTTAAAAAACCTTTTAAATTCATTTTTTTCATTTTATTTTTTAAAACAACCATATAAGGTTAAAACCCAAAACACTTAATATAATTATTAAAAACTAGATGACGGAAATGATTAGCTCACCATGTTGCTAATCATAGTTAAACCCCAAATTAACACCCTAGTTAACATGCACAAGTGTGTGCAAGCCTAGGAAAAATCTAATAAAATATTCATTCATTAGGATAAAATAATTGGAAATCAATTTGGTAAACTTTTTATTAAAAACCATATATTAAAATATAATTAGCCACAAAACACATTCTAAGGTGTTACAGAATGTGTGTGATCATTTTGTCTCAAGACACCCATGGATTGTCAACTCGTGAGAGGGTTGGGTGGAGGTTGAAGAAGAAGCCATTGGAGGAAATTGTGAGCTCAAGAGAAGAAGAAGTGAAATGGCTTACGTTGTGTGTGATATTTTGAGATATATATATATATATATATATATATATATATATATATCAATAATCATACCCCAAGCCTCTACTTAGCTGCCCCTCTCTCTCCAAAATATCCCCACTCATCATAATGGCTACTAGAAATCAATCCATGTCACAATAAATGGTCACATGAACCAAGACTATGAGTCACCATGTGCATGTGACATGAAAAGATGCATATGGACAAAACTTGCACTCACATTTTCATCCACTAAACATTTAAACTAAATGTTTAATCCAATAAAAAGATATGGCATCAACTAAAGTAAACTCGTTACGGATCATAAGAATACCCCTCATCTGTATATACATACCTGCATCCGCATTCCGACTGAATACGAATGCAATGAGACGAAAGCAATCCAACAAATCTATTACTAGGATCTGACTTAAACCAAAGCCCACTAGTATGATCCGTCCGATCATGATACGTGCACATGTGCTCGTATATGATCGAACACTGCCATAAAACCATACAGCCTCTACAACGTTTCGCCCGAACTTGGAAAACTTTCTGTGGGGGACTCGAAAGACTCGTCAATTCGCTGGCAGTGGTTTTAATCACAAGCACGTCAGTGGCACTAGTTTTACGTATCGGCTGCCCATGTATTGAGCGAAAGGGAAGCTGACGAGCGAACTCATCCTGAAACCCTACTGAGCCTATCTGTGACAATCTCCGTATAGTCCGGTCTGTTAGTCTATGAGTATCGCATATCGGGCCTAGGGGATGGTAAACGTCAGTCCCCCAATAGCGGTATAAGTCGTGTCGGAGTGTAACCCAGAACACCTTGAGAAACTACTGGAATACCTACCAGTAAATCTCACTTGCCTTAGCCAAGGACTTTTTGTAATGACTCTCCAGACACAGCGGGATATCAACCCTCAATACCGGGAGACACAAATCCTGTCTAACCGCCACTGCCTCCAAGTGCTTCGGGACTGCACCCAACTACTACCTGTTTGCACGACTCCTTTGAGCCGTGGTAGGGTAGCAATCAAAGAACAGTGGGAACACACTTGAGGCAATTGTTCATATCAGATTTTTGCATTTTCATACCGCCTAATTTTTATCACATTGCATATCGGTAGATACTCTTGAGCCTTGTTTGCTAGTCAATTGCAGGATACAGGTTCTCGGTTCTAAAACGGTGAAATCCATGGAAAACACGACAAAATCCGGGTTCCTGCCAACCACAGATAAAACACGGATCTCCGCTCTTTATCCGTCTGTTGCCACACACCAGTTTAAGAGACAAAATGTCAAATCAATATCGTTTTCATGCACAAGGCTCAATGGCAGCATAAGATCCAAGAAATCTACGCGGAGCTCGAGGAAATCATGACAAAAAAGTCCACATCAAATCACCTTTCTCTCAACAGAAATTCTGGAAAAATCGTGAAGACAAATTGAGAAAATACATATACCAGAATTAAGTACAATGAAGACCAGGGAAGCACAAAAAAACAGAGCCTCCAACTCATCTATATGGCCGCGGAACCGCGGCCAATAGGGGGTCTAGGCCGCGGTTCCGCGGCCGTTCTGGCGCCAAAGATGATGATTTTTTAGGGGTATTTTGGTCTTTGTATGTACATGCAGAATTTTGCCCTAGATTTCCATTTCCCTGCCTATAAATAGCCCAGAACTTTATGAAGGAAAGAGTGCATAATCTTGTATTTTATTTTCTAGGTTTAGTTGTGTTTCTTCTTCCTCTTCTCATCTCTTCTCCATTAAAACTTGTAGTGAGCTTTGTGAGTGAAGAATGATGAATAAAGAAGACTCTTTTGCTATTATATCTTGTCTTGTTCTTTTATAATTGCTTGTAATTTTAATTTGTTAACTTAGTTGTTGTTATTTCTTGTTCTTTCTTTCTCTTCTCTTTTCCTTTATCATTAAAACAACCATGATGCTTATGCTTGATCCTTGCCAAGGTGAGGTCGCAAATAGCTAGTTGTTATCTTCTAATCTCCTTCTTTCTATCTTCCTCTTTTGTTTTGTTTTCTTTTCATTATGATGTGTGAGTAGTTTCATACTTGTTAGGGTAGGATAAGGGAAGTTTGAGAGAAGGAAATCTCTCTCACTCTTTCCTTGCCCAACAACTTAATTCAACTCCCGTTAATTGAACCACAATCCGCTCCTTACGGCACCCTATCCTAGATGATAGCGGTGATTCCGTAGTGAGACCGGTTGTGGTTGAATTAACCGGAGTGTAGGGTTCCTAGGCACGCTAATGAGGTCTCACAAGGCATCGACCATGCCAATTTCAAAATTTACGGGTGCCGAGAAACCCTAATACGGATCGTTAACTAGATGTCTAGGCGAACAATGCAACTAGTTAACAATTTAACTTAAAGAACGGAAATACAACCTTTGTAGATCCGGTTCTCCACCTCCATAGCTCCATGATGAAGTCCCTCCGCTGTCCAAATCGGATCCCGGACTGTAGCGTCGGCTTCATCGGAGAAAAGGGTGGGCTAGGTCATCGATGTCGATGCCGAAGATGATCTACGTCGAGGCATCACTAGATCAAGCTCCCACTTCACCAAGTCATAAAACTTGTGAAGAAAACACCCTATACTACTTGGCAAGAGATAGAGGATGAAGAAATAGGAAGTGGGTTCACTTTAGAATTGGATTTCTCACTTGTTTTCTCAAGTTGCCATTGTAGTAGCAAGCTTTCTTCATGTGATGAAGAAGAAGAAGAAGAAAGAATGAATATGATAAGTTAATTTAAATTGAAAAGAAAAATGAATACTTATCATAATCAAACCATGGTCAAGTGTAGAGAATAAATCATGGTTAAGTGGAATGGTTAGGGTTAAGCATGAGACAAAATGGTCACTTGGTCAAAGTCTTCATGAAGCTTCAAGAAAGAAATAAAGAAGAAACCATTTTGTTCATTATCCTTTCATTTCCCAAAAGAATAAATGAATAAGAAATCAAAACCCTAACCATTCATAAAACCATGGTTTATTCTTTACACAAGCTCAAGTAAACATGTATCATCAAACATGATACATCCAAGTGCACAAACGTATATCACATATACAATGTGCACATCCAAGTGAGAAATTCATTTAAAGTGAACCGATACTAGTTAATGCAAAGTAATATATCAAATATATAATTATACATTAAATCATTAAATCAACACTTGATTTAATGATCCGGTCATATCGCATATAACCGACTAGTATCAACAGTAACAACTTATCGAATCAACACTTGATCCGATAACCCGGCTATATCGCATATAACCGATCAATGTCACAAATCGCGAGAATCGAATACAGTATCACATACTGGTATCATTCTCGGTCCCTCACATATCTCATATGCGCTCCTATTTCGTTTCGCTTGAGCCAGGAAACCTCTGTGTAGGACTCTAAAGACTCGTCAATACGCCGGCAGCGGATGATGATCATATCAAACATCCACAAGCCGCAAGCGGTCTGCTAAACGTAACGGCCACCCGGGTATTGAGCGATCAGAAGATCGACGAGCAAGCCCGCTCACACTCCTATGAATCCAACCAGTAACACTTACCGTACAGTCCGGTCTCGTCGTCTGATATGTCGCATATCTCGCCTAGGGGTGGTAAACGTCAGACCCTATTAGCTCGATAAGTCGTGTCGATATGAGGTCTATAACAATTCGAGAAACTGCTGGTAACACTTACCAGTAAATCTCAGCAACCCTGGCCAGGGATTTCCGGTTATAGCCAATCGAACACAGCGCAACATCAACCCCCTATACCGGGAGAGACGAATCCCCTCCCATCGCTCATTGCCTCCATGTGACTCGGGAATGTACCCAAAAACCACCGTTTTGCACGCCCTCTTGGACGTGGTAAGGTGGAAATCAAAGCACAGTGGGAACCACACAAGACTCTATGACGATCTCGGGTCAACAGACTACTCTGTACCAGTGTCACCATAGAACTGCCATCTGACGTAAGGTATAATACCATCTGGGAGTTCTCGGCGAGTCCGTCCAGTGTACCCAGTCTCCACTGAGCACCCGTATATCCTCTCTGATGTCAAACACCAATGGATATGGGATCTTCCATCGCCCATCTGTATGGGTCGAGAAGGTATACGCTAGTCTACTCTGGTATATCGATGCCCCGTCTCGATATACCCATGACTAGGGACCTTGAAGGATGTACTTATGGACTACCATGTCCCCACTAGTATGATCCGCATCATAGTCCAGGTAGTCAAGTACACATCCTGAGGGCTTTACCAACATGTAACAGAGAGACAATCGGTGTACACGTTAAGGTAAAGAGCAACCAGATAGCATACTATCATGTCGAGCAAGAAAGTCCTCCCTATATATGTCCAAGCATCCACTACAATATACATCCTATGTATAGTAATGGCCTCTAGGGCATACATATAACTAACAATCTCCCACTTACACTAGGGCCATCTGATAGCAGTGGTTGTAGTATCTCATACTCAACCATCCCATAAAAGTCTCTCTCTGGGAAAAGGCCTTTGTGAGTGGATCCGCCGTGTTGTCCTCTGAGTCTACTCTCCTAACCTTGCTCACCCTGGAGATCAACCATCTCCATGATCAGGTGATACTGCCTTAGAATATGTCTGGATCACTGATGGGACCGGCGTTCCTTGGCATAAGCCACAACTCCATTGTCTCACAATGGTAGGAACTATGTTCATCTCATGAACAAATATACATCCAGACTGCCTCTTTGGTAGCATCTTAAGTAGCGATGTATCGAGCCTTTATCGTCTAGTATGCCACGGTATCTGGCTTGGAACTCTTCCAACATACCGTCCCTTTACTGAGGGTAAAGACAATGCCTGTGACTGACTTTCAGTCGTCCTTATCACCCTGGAACCCTTCCAGTGATTCTCCTCGGGATCGGTTGATACCATCTCACTACAACTAGTAAGAATCCTAACATCCAATTAGATCTATCTCATAGATCCAAAATCCAGGATTTATAAGGTATCACTTTGATCCTATATGGAGAATCATTGTGATAAGTGGAGATTGACCGAGCGTAGCATAGGAAACTCCTTCCCCATCAAGAGCATGCATCCACGTACTCTACGAGGATCGTCACTATACTCCCTACTACCTTTTTGTTTATACAAGGTTCATCTACCATTTTGATGATGTCAAACTCTTTGACTAAGACATCAAAACAGATGTTCCAACTCCGCGATACCCGCTTTATCCTATAAAGCATCTTGTACACGTTTCCGCTGCTCCCACTGTTTACGAAGCCCTCTGGCTGTGTACTTATAGACGCTCTTTTCTAAAACATCATTTAGAAAAGTTGTCATGACACCCAACCACCAGATATCGTAGTCATGGTATGTAGCCGTGGCAAGTAGGATCTGGATAGACTTAAGCATAGGCCCCTGGAAAAGGTTTCATCATTATCCACGCCTGGTCGATGACGAAAACCTTTAACAAGTCTAGCTTTGAAAGTCTCAACTTTTCCATCTACACCAAGTAATCTTCTCAAGATATACTTGCTCCTGATGGGGATTTAACCCTTCAGATATAGCAACCGAAGTCCATACTTTGTTGGTGTACATGGATTCCATCTCAGATCTCTAAGCATCCAGCCATTCTTACAGAGTCCTACTCCTGATGGCCAGCTCGAAACTAGTTGGGTCATCATCTCATGATGCAATCCTCGCTCCCACTGTCATAAAGAAACCAAAGTATCTCCCAGGTGGGTGAGGAACCCTACTAGATCGGCGGAGAGGCTGAGGTTCGTTGGAATCTACTGAATCCTTTGGTTCTATCAAATTATCTGCTGTAGTTTGTATAGTTGGAACCTTTCCAGTTCTACATTACAGACCTTGCCTCGAGCTTGTCCGGATTTTGCTTTTAGACATAGGCCGGACAACCCCAAATCTTAACTAACTTAAGATATGGGCTCTTCCCTTTCCATATCACATATGAAGTGGTAGGTAACTGATTTGATTTGAACCCTATTCAATAGGTATGCATCTTCTCAAGTGCATAACTCCCAAAAGGAAATAGGTAACTCAGTAGTACTTATCATAGAGCACACCTTATCATATAAGGTGTGATTGCTCCGCCCTGATATACCATCGTGCTATGGTGTATGTGGAGGAGTAATGCTAAGAGAGAATCTCATTCTCCTTTAGAATAGTCCAGGAATTCCGTGCTCAAGTATTCTTCTCCTTGATCACATCAAAGGATATAATACTTTTACCCGTATTGGTTTTCTACTTCTAACTTATATTCTGTGAATATCTCAAAAGGTTCTGACTTGTGTTTCAACAGGAACATAGGTCTGAATCTCGAAAGATCATCAGAGAATGTAATGAAGTAAAAAGAACGGGTCTTGGTATGTGCAGACATGGGGCCTTTATACATCAACATGTATCATCCCAAGAGTTCAATTAACTCTTTCTCTGTTTCCAATAAACGGAGCTATGGTCATCTTATCTCTGTGACATGACTGGCAAGTTTCACAAGATGTAAATTCAAACTGATTTAAATATGCATCTTTATGTAACTTAAGCTAGTCGGATCGCATTGATATGACCTAGTCTACAATACCTCAAGAAGGATTTGTTCATTTCTGAACTCTTCCTCTTATGTGTGTTCCATATACTAAGAACTGTAGTTTGATTTAGAACATCAATGCCTTTAGATAACGTGCCTGAACCGATCAACTTTTGATATAGGAAATGTTCAAAACATTATCCTGTTGGATATATGTATGCCCTAGAGGCCATTATGTGATAGTGGATGTATCTATACATGTATATATATTCAGTTTGCATTCTTGCTCGACATGATAGTATGCTATCCGGTTCTTCTTTATCTGACATGTTGATTTGATCATGCTTTTATTCATTCATACATGCTGATAAAGCCCTGAGGATATCGGCTTGACTACTCTGATTATGATGGAGATCATACTAGTGGGACATCTGTAGTCTATAAGCATATCCTGGAACATCCCTAGTCGTAGGTATATCGAGACGGGGCATTGATATACCAGAGTAGACTAGCGTATATGATACTAGACCCATACGATGGGCGATGGATGTTCCCACATTCATCGATGTTTGACATCAAGATCACATACGGGTGCTCAGTGGTGACTGAGTACACTGGACGGACTCACCGAGAACTCCTATATGGAACTATATCTATCGTCGGATAGCAGTTCTCAGGTGACACTGGTACAGGTTAGTCTGTAGACCCGAGATCGTCATGGAGTCTTGTGTGTTCTCCCACTGTACTTTGATTGCCACCCTACCACGGCTCTACTGAGTCGTGCAAACAGGTGGCCGTTGGGTACAGTCCCGAGACACACGAAAACGATGAGCGATAGGAGGGGTTTCGTCTCTCCCGGTATTGGGAGTTGATGCTGTGCTGTGCCCGACTGGTTATAACAGCAAGTCCCTGGCCAGGGCTGCTGAGATTTGCTGATAAGTGTTATCAGTAGTTTCTCGATCTGTTATAGACCATTCACCGGCATGACTTATTGAGTTATTGGGGTCGACGTGACCATCCCTAGGCTCGATATGCAGCATATCTGACGAAGAGACCGGACTGTATGGTAGTGTTGCAGGATGGCTCGACGGGAGTTGTAGCAGGTTCGCTTGTTGTCTTCTGATCGCTCAATACCCGGGTGGCCGTTACGTTTAGCTGACCGCTTGCGGCTTGAGGGTACTTGATATGATCATCACCCTCTGCCGGCGTATTGACGAGTCTTAGAGTCTCACAAAGGAGTTACCCAGTCCAGGCGAAACGTTGTGGTGCGCGTATGCGATATGCGCATGCACCCGATTGAAATGTGCGTATATGATACCGAACATTGATCGGGTGAACTGCTTTTGGTGGGGTCATATGAGATATGACCGGATTGATAAATCAAGTGTTGATTTATCATTTAACCATTAGTTTTCTCACTTAAAACCTTTTCTTGGATGATGGATGTGTGCATGCATGTGTGCTTTTCTTTCTTTCTTTCATGCTAGTTTCATGCACATGTGGATGTGCATACATGCACACATACATACACTCATCCATCATGGTTGTTAGCATATGGAAATGGTGGCAATATAAGACTCACACCATGGATTATATAATGGATTATTATTTGATTTTGGATTTAAAAGAAAATGAAAAGGAAAGGATAATCATTCTTACTTCTACATTCTTCCTTTGACCTAACCATGCTCAACTACCACTAACCTAGGGTTATCCTTCTCTTTATCATTTAAAACTCAAGTTAAATAATGTCTCCATCACTTGTAACATTTAGGAAAAGTTAGAAATAAACAAAATTAATTAAATTAAGAATAAGCTGATAAATCATAAAATGGTTAAAATCAAATATGTCAATCTTCATAAGTTATATGTAATACAAATTAAATTAGAATTTTTGAATGTAAAATAAATAAGTTATAAGGGTTATAAAGATAAATTTAGCTTCATTTTGATAAAATGTATGTTTTATAATAATTTAAGTTGTGAGGGGATAAATTGTAAAGTTTAGGTTTTATGCAAATACAAGATTGTTGAGGGTATAAGTGAATTAAATGAAGTCATTTCAGTTCTGAAATGAAATTCAAATTAAAACAAAAGAAAATAGAGGATAATGCAAAACCACCTCATGCTTACAAGCAATCCCTTCTTTCCACCTCCTCCTTGCATGAAACATGCACACCTTAGCTTAAGACACCTCCACCTTCCCTTATCTCTTCATTCATTCACTTAAATAGTTCATTTTCAGTTAAACTCAGAATCAAAACTGAAAAGAAAATCAAAAGGAAAGGAAAAATAAAAGAGAAAAGAAAACAAGAGAAAGAAGAGGAAGAAGAAGGAGCTTGTTCTTGAGTTTGGATCATCATCAAGCTAGGAGGAGCTTGTAAATCTTTGGGGGGTTATTCCTACAGCAAATTAAGAGGGTAAACTTCTTAAACACAGTAGAGATTAAGTTAAGTAGTTTAGTTAATTATAGTTTAGATAAGTCACATAATATCGTATTCTAGGTAAAATTAGTGTCTGTTAGAATCTGCTTTAATCTGGAACATAATTAAATAAATTAAACAGAGCTAAAAAGATGTAGGAATCAATTAGAACACACCACAAGAGAACGGCACCAGGGGGCCGGTTTTGGGCCGGCGACAACAAGGAATTGGCCGGCGTCGCCGGCCATGTTGGAAGCTTTGTGGGTTTGGGTTTTTGGGTAGTCTACAGTATGCAATTTAGGATGTTTTGGTACTGTTTATTTAACTTAGTTTTGCTGGAGTTAAAATCTGGGATGATATATCGGAAAGGGTATCGTAAAACACTAAATACGACACGACTAAATCGCATCGCGGTTTCAAATTCTGCAACAGTACAGATTGAAGTTGAAATCCAGCAAGATTAGGTGTTTAATAACTTGATATAATCAAATAGTAGATAACTAGTAAGTAGGATAACGTGTTTCTATTTCCGTTATATCGGAATAGCCGTTTTGCTTATATAAGTTATTTTGCATGATTAGACTCTAATACGAGAAGTACGGAAACCGCGAGGAAAGGGAAAGGGTTAGCGATTCCGGAGTAGATCCGACTTTTCCGGTGAGTAGACTAAACATCTACCGGGGAATTTTGTAAAGATGGCGTGTTTCGCCCGTGGTTTTACTAGACTTGATGTTTATATCGTTATGCTTAAATGTTAAATTGCATTCACTACAAATAACTATAAATTGCTTAGTTGTTAGAACACTTCACAATTATCGACGAGTCATGCCACGTGCACATCTTATATGCTACACACACCTCGTCGATATTGCCATGTCACATACACTTAAATATCATACTTGTTAAAATAGATGATATCGTATTTCACATATCTAATGTAGTGGTAGATTGCATCATTGACATCCTGTTACCTTATGCGTATTTTGGTGTTATATATGAAGTAAATGTAGAATTGAGGATTTATGGTTTTGAGTTTTTACTATTACATAAATCCAGTATTTTCATGATTGATGTGTCATGTCCACCATGAGCTGAATTCTGTTTTGGTTTTATTCCGGACCGAGTGGGGGAGATATACGGTCGCGGATTTACGTTATCCATACTGAGTGGGGGAGATATACAGTTGGATACATGGTGGACCCGGTCGAGACCGAGGGGCAGGATAGCCGTATTGAGACGGGGGAGCCTAGCGAGGTTACTCGATACCGGAGTTGGTAATAAAAATACGGCGTGTATCTAGAGGATAACGACCGATATTATGGGTATAGGATCATTCGGGGAATGGTGCCTATAAGAAATGAAAGTTTTGTGTCATTGATAGACACCGAGAAATGAATTTACTTGAGTTGTGATTTTCAAAGTATAATGAGATTTATTGTTGAATTTCACATATATACCATATTGATTCATATTCAGTAGCATGATTGTCATATTTACTTTATTCGCCGTTATATGTTAGTCGAATTCACTGAGTTGGCAACTCATCCCCGTTGTGCCACAGTTCCTTGCAGGGATAGAGTGGACGGGTAGCTGTGAGGCAGGACCACTTTTGCAGTTGTATTCCATCTTTTGATCGGTAGGTTACATGTGTAGTAACCTTCCTTTTGGGTTATGTATTTTGTATCTAGAAGTCTCCATCAAACCTGTATTTTGACTTAGAAATGAGAGATGGGATATATATATATGTACAGTTGAGATCTGTTGATCAGTATTATAGTTCTTTCTTTATGAGATTCAGTGATGTTCATTATGTTATATTCATGTTTATTGTTAATATTGTTGATTCCAACTAGGAATGCAACTAAACTTAACCGTCATTCTTTGTTTAATAAATTAACTTCATAAATTGAGATTTTTACTTAAAAACTAATTTTCATAAATAATTCCGAAATAAGGTATTTGATCTTGGTTTTCGGCTTACTTGGACTTGTGCATGTCTTTAGATGTGATACAATCTAAGTGCCGGTCACATCCAAACTTGGGTCGTGACAAAGTTGGTATCAGAGCCTAGGAGTAACCTTACGGAATTCAGTAAGGGATTTCAATAGGTTGAGGTAAGTCTGAGAGTTAGGATGACATTGGGTTTGATGGAGTAGGTGAATTAGGACGAATGCAGTGCCGTACGTATGTTCCGCGGCATATTTACGTTATCGTATTCAGCCTAACTAACCTTAGGATGTTTTATCTTGAGTTATTCTTCCATTGATTCTCCGTTATTGATTTCTTCTGTTCCCACACCTTATCAACTCTCGTTTCTTGTTCCAGTTGCTATGGCTACGCGGGCTAGGCGAGCCGCAGCCAGAGATGCAGCTAGGGCGAGTCCGCCTGTGATGACGACTGGTACACCGGACGTTCCGGCGGTGCATGAGCATGTTGATCCTCCTCCTCCAGATCGCATGACTAGGATTGAGGAGGGTATGTTGGGATTACAGCGAGTGGTAGGACAGTTAGCTGAGACCACTCGAGCATTGAGATCAGATCCAGCACCGACCGTAGCAGAGTCCGAGGTACAGCCTACACAGACGGTAGCGCCAGAAGATACGAGAGTGATGGAGGTATCACTTGCAGAGTTTATGAGATTGAGACCCCCGGTATTTACAGGGACAGATGTGGCGGAAGATCCTCAGTCTTTTCTTGATAGGATGGCGAGGATTGGCAGATCATTGCGATGTTCTGATGCGAGGTCAGTTGAGCTGACTAGCTTTCGTTTGGAGGGACTTGCACAGGAGTGGTGTGAATCGATGGAAAGAGGGCGAGCTACGAATCTCCCTCCGATGACGTGGACCGAGTTTTCTACAGTCTTTCTTGCCAGATTTCTTCCCCAGAGTGTGAGGGATGCTAGAGCTAGCAGTTTTGAAGCGTTGAGGAAATCAGCAAGTATGTCAGTAGCAGATTATGATTTACGATTCACCCAGCTATCGCGATATGCCCCATACTTAGTACCTACAGAGGAACTTCGGGTGAAAAGGTTCCTAAGGAGTTTGGACACACAGTTGTATCTGGCGATAGGCTCCCAGCATTTTGATACATATGCACAGGCCATGGATGCGGCGATACGAGTAGAGGAGCGTTTGAGCGGGTCAGGAGTTGTTCCAGAGCCAAAGAGGAGTAGACCGGTCGTGCCGACAAATAGACAGTTTGGCAGAGGTAGAGGGTCATATCCAGGCAGATATACTCCAGGCCGCAGTGTCGTACGAGGTTGGACACAGGGCCAGATGTTCAGTTCTTATCCTGATGATCAGAGATCACCATCTACCTGTTATAGTTGTGGACTTCCCGAACACTTTGCGTGAGATTGTAGATCTCAGGGCGGGACCGTTACTCCACAGGCTGCTTTACCCCTTCCACCTCCTACACCGATGGCTTTACTTCCTCCCCCAGTTGGCGCTACACGCCAGGCAGTTGCACCACGAGGTCGAGGCTATGCAGGACGTGCTCAGAGAGGTAGAGGAGATCGAGGTAGAGGACGACAGGATGCGGGCAGGGGCCAGGCACGGGTTTTTGCGCTGACTCCACAGGATGCCCAGGCATCAAATGCAGTCGTGACAGGTACTCTTACAGTATGCTCATTAGAGGCACATGTTTTATTTGATCCCGGTTCTACACATTCTTATGTATCTTCACGATTCGCTCTTTTGTTGGGAAAGGAGTCGTCATTATTAGAGTTACCCTTGGTAGTGATTACTCCAGTTGGAGATTCCTTTATAGCTCGGCACGTATTCAGATCGTGTTCGGTGCGTATTGGTAATAGAGATTCGCTTGTTGATCTGATTCTCCTAGATATGTTGGATTTTGACATACTTCTTGGGATGGACTGGTTAGCCGCTTGTCATGCTTATGTAGATTGCAGAGGAAAAGCGGTTAGGTTTTGTTTTCCTGGTGAACCGGTGTTTGTTGTGCAGGGGGATTGCAAGTTAACCCCTGTCAACATGATTTCTTCTTTTGGAGCGAGGCGGCTCTTGAAGAAGGGTTGTCATGGGTTCTTGGCTTTTATTCAGGACATAGGGGTCGCTGAAGTTCCATTGGACCAAATCCCGATCATACGAGAATTTCCTGAGGTATTCCCAGCTGAGTTACCAGGATTGCCACCTGATCGAGATATTGAATTTTGCATTGACTTGATTCTGGGTGCAGGGCCTATTTCTATACCACCCTATCGAATGGCACCGACGGAATTGAAAGAACTCAAGAGTCAGTTGCAAGAATTGTTAGATAGAGGACTGGTTCGTCCCAGTGTTTCACCGTGGGGAGCTCCTGTCTTATTTGTAAAGAAGAAGGACGGTAGTATGAGAATGTGTATCGACTACCGACAGCTGAATCGCGTCACTGTGCGAAACAGGTATCCATTACCATGAATAGATGACTTGTTCGATCAGTTGCAAGGAGCCGGATTCTTCTCAAAGATTGACTTGAGGTCAGGATATCATCAGTTGAGGGTTCGGAAGGACGATATTCCGAAGACGGCGTTTCGTACGAGATATGGGCATTATGAATTTCTGGTGATGTCGTTCGGACTCACCAATGCTCCAGCAGCTTTTATGGATATGATGAACCGTATCTTTAGACCATTTATCGATCGGTTTATTATAGTATTCATAGATGATATTCTTGTATATTCTCGGAGTCAGACGGAGCACGAGCAGCATTTACGTATCACATTGCAGACCTTAAAGGAGCATCAGCTGTATGCAAAATTTTCTAAATGTGCTTTTTGGCTCGATAGTGTGGAGTTCTTGGGTCACATAGTTACGAGAGAAGGTATATGCGTAGACCCAAAGAAGATTGAAGCGGTACAACACTGGCCCAGGCCTATGTCAGTTACGGAGGTTCGGAGTTTCTTAGGTCTGGCAGGTTATTACAGACGCTTCGTACAGGATTTCTCACGGATAGCGGCACCTTTGACAGGATTGACTAGGAAGGAAGTTCCATTTCAGTGGACAGATGCGTGTGAGCAGAGTTTCCAACAGTTGAAGACGCGTTTGACGACTGCACCTGTATTATCCTTACCTTCCGGGTCAGGGGGTTTCGTCGTGTATTGCGATGCTTCTAGAGTGGGCTTAGGCTGTGTGTTGATGCAACACGGCAAGGTTATAGCATATGCTTCTCGACAGTTAAAGAGGCATGAACAAAATTATCCCACTCATGATCTAGAGATGGCTGCTGTAGTATTCGCATTAAAGATTTGGAGACATTACTTGTATGGAGAAACGTGTCAAATCTTCACAGATCATAAAAGTTTAAAGTATATTTTTCAGCAAAAAGATCTAAACCTCAGGCAACGTAGATGGATGGAGTTGGTGAAAGATTACGACTGTGAGATTTTGTACCATCCAGGCAAAGCAAATGTGGTAGCAGACGCCTTGAGTCGGAGGCCTGGAGGTAATTTATCTCATTTGAGCATTTTCCAGAGACAGTGTTCTACAGACTGGCAGCTCTTATGTGATAGTCGTATACAGTTTGAGTTTACGTCGGCAGGAGGTCAGTTAGCATATGTTCGCACCAGACCTCAGCTATTGGATCGTATTCGAGATGCGCAGCCTACAGATACTCGCATGATGGAGATTATGGATCATGTTAGGCAGGGCAAGGAGACGGAGTTCGTGATTGATGATCATGGAGTGTTACGTTTTAGGACTCGTCTCTGTGTGCCAGATTCTGACGGATTGAGGCGTGAGATTTTGGAGGATGCCCACAGATCAGTATACAGTATTCATCCTGGTTCCACCAAAATGTATCGTGATTTGAAGGATAATTATTGGTGGGAAGTAATGAAGAAAGATGTTACGGATTTTGTTTCTCGATGCTTGACTTGTCAGCAAGTTAAAGCAGAACACCAGAGGCCAGCCGGGGAGCTGCAACCCTTACCCATTCCAGAGTGGAAATGGGAACAGATTTCCATGGATTTTGTGGTGGGTCTACCCAGGACTAGCAGAGGGTATGATTCCATTTGGGTGATTGTTGATAGATTGACAAAAGCCGCTCATTTTCTTCCAGTAAAGACGACATATGGATTTGCTCAGTATGCACAGGTTTATATCGACGAGATTGTACGTCTACATGGAGTGCCGACATGCATAGTATCAGATCGAGGTACCCAGTTCACGAGCAGGCTATGGCAGAAACTTCAGGATGCTCTTGGTACACGACTGAGTTTTAGTACAGCTTTCCACCCACAGACAGACGGTCAGTCGGAGCGGACCATTCAGATACTAGAGGATATGCTTCGGGCTTGTAGCCTAGATTTCGGTGGTAGTTGGGATCGTCACCTACCTTTGGTAGAATTCTCGTATAACAACAGTTTTCAAGAGACGATCCAGATGGCACCCTTTGAAGCCTTGTATGGAAGGAAATGTAGATCACCCGTTTGCTGGACGGAACTTAGTGAGAATGGTATATTGGGACCGCAGATAGTACAGGAAACTACAGAGAAGATTCACTTGATACGAGATAGAATGAAAGCGGCTCAATGCAGACAGAAGTCATATGCAGATCGAAGACGACGCAAACTCGAGTTTAATGTGGGAGATCATGTGTTCCTTCGTGTATCTCCAATGAAAGGTGTGATGCGTTTCGGGAAGAAAGGGAAGCTCAGCCCCAGATACATTGGACCATACGAGATTTTAGAGAGAGTGGGCGCTGTGGCTTATCGGTTAGCACTTCCACCTAACTTTCCCGACGTGCATCCGGTGTTCCACGTTTCGATGCTTCGCAGATATCTTCACGATCCATCTCATGCGATCCATCATCAGACTCTACAGCTTGAGCCAGATCTATCCTACATAGTGCAGCCAGTCGCTATTCTGGACAGGCAGACAAAGCAACTACGATCGAGGACACTGCCATCTGTAAAGGTTCTCTGGCAAGGAAAGGATCGCGAGGAGATTACTTGGGAGACGGAGGACGCAATGCGAAAGAAATTTCCACATCTTTTCATAGGTATGTCTAGTAATTATTTTAAATTCGGGGACCGAATTTTCTTAAGGGGGGAATATTGTAACATTTAGGAAAAGTTAGAAATAAACAAAATTAATTAAATTAAGAATAAGCTGATAAATCATAAAATGGTTAAAATCAAATATGTCAATCTTCATAAGTTATATGTAATACAAATTAAATTAGAATTTTTGAATGTAAAATAAATAAGTTATAAGGGTTATAAAGATAAATTTAGCTTCATTTTGATAAAATGTATGTTTTATAATAAGTTAAGTTGTGAGAGGATAAATTGTAAAGTTTAGGTTTTATGCAAATACAAGATTGTTGAGGGTATAAGTGAATTAAATGAAGTCATTTCCGTTCTGAAATGAAATTCAAATTAAAACAAAAGAAAATAGAGGATAATGCAAAACCACCTCATGCTTACAAGCAAC
Organism: Agapanthus africanus; assembly: GCA_030015575.1. Classification (NCBI taxonomy): domain Eukaryota; kingdom Viridiplantae; phylum Streptophyta; class Magnoliopsida; order Asparagales; family Amaryllidaceae; genus Agapanthus; species Agapanthus africanus. The sequence goes on from CM057337.1 coordinate 407,603,764, forward strand.
TCCTTCTTTCCACCTCCTCCTTGCATGAAACATGCACACCTTAGCTTAAGACACCTCCACCTTCCCTTATCTCTTCATTCATTCACTTAAATAGTTCATTTTCAGTTAAACTCAGAATCAAAACTGAAAAGAAAATCAAAAGGAAAGGAAAAATAAAAGAGAAAAGAAAACAAGAGAAAGAAGAGGAAGAAGAAGGAGCTTGTTCTTGAGTTTGGATCATCATCAAGCTAGGAGGAGCTTGTAAATCTTTGGGGGGTTATTCCTACAGCAAATTAAGAGGGTAAACTTCTTAAACACAGTAGAGATTAAGTTAAGTAGTTTAGTTAATTATAGTTTAGATAAGTCACATAATATCGTATTCTAGGTAAAATTAGTGTCTGTTAGAATCTGCTTTAATCTGGAACATAATTAAATAAATTAAACAGAGCTAAAAAGATGTAGGAATCAATTAGAACACACCACAAGAGAACGGCACCAGGGGGCCGGTTTTGGGCCGGCGACAACAAGGAATTGGTCGGTGTCGCCGGCCATGTTGGAAGCTTTGTGGGTTTGGGTTTTTGGGTAGTCTACAGTATGCAATTTAGGATGTTTTGGTACTGTTTATTTAACTTAGTTTTGCTGGAGTTAAAATCTGGGATGATATATCGGAAAGGGTATCGTAAAACACTAAATACGACACGACTAAATCGCATCGCGGTTTCAAATTCTGCAACAGTACAGATTGAAGTTGAAATCCAGCAAGATTAGGTGTTTAATAACTTGATATAATCAAATAGTAGATAACTAGTAAGTAGGATAACGTGTTTCTATTTCCGTTATATCGGAATAGCCGTTTTGCTTATATAAGTTATTTTGCATGATTAGACTCTAATACGAGAAGTACGGAAACCGCGAGGAAAGGGAAAGGGTTAGCGATTCCGGAGTAGATCCGACTTTTCCGGTGAGTAGACTAAACATCTACCGGGGAATTTTGTAAAGATGGCGTGTTTCGCCCGTGGTTTTACTAGACTTGATGTTTATATCGTTATGCTTAAATGTTAAATTGCATTCACTACAAATAACTATAAATTGCTTAGTTGTTAGAACACTTCACAATTATCGACGAGTCATGCCACGTGCACATCTTATATGCTACACACACCTCGTCGATATTGCCATGTCACATACACTTAAATATCATACTTGTTAAAATAGATGATATCGTATTTCACATATCTAATGTAGTGGTAGATTGCATCATTGACATCCTGTTACCTTATGCGTATTTTGGTGTTATATATGAAGTAAATGTAGAATTGAGGATTTATGGTTTTGAGTTTTTACTATTACATAAATCCAGTATTTTCATGATTGATGTGTCATGTCCACCATGAGCTGAATTCTGTTTTGGTTTTATTCCGGACCGAGTGGGGGAGATATACGGTCGCGGATTTACGTTATCCATACTGAGTGGGGGAGATATACAGTTGGATACATGGTGGACCCGGTCGAGACCGAGGGGCAGGATAGCCGTATTGAGACGGGGGAGCCTAGCGAGGTTACTCGATACCGGAGTTGGTAATAAAAATACGGCGTGTATCTAGAGGATAACGACCGATATTATGGGTATAGGATCATTCGGGGAATGGTGCCTATAAGAAATGAAAGTTTTGTGTCATTGATAGACACCGAGAAATGAATTTACTTGAGTTGTGATTTTCAAAGTATAATGAGATTTATTGTTGAATTTCACATATATACCATATTGATTCATATTCAGTAGCATGATTGTCATATTTACTTTATTCGCCGTTATATGTTAGTCGTATTCACTGAGTTGGCAACTCATCCCCGTTGTGCCACAGTTCCTTGCAGGGATAGAGTGGACGGGTAGCTGTGAGGCAGGACCACTTTTGCAGTTGTATTCCATCTTTTGATCGGTAGGTTACATGTGTAGTAACCTTCCTTTTGGGTTATGTATTTTGTATCTAGAAGTCTCCATCAAACCTGTATTTTGACTTAGAAATGAGAGATGGGATATATATATATATGTACAGTTGAGATCTGTTGATCAGTATTATAGTTCTTTCTTTATGAGATTCAGTGATGTTCATTATGTTATATTCATGTTTATTGTTAATATTGTTGATTCCAACTAGGAATGCAACTAAACTTAACCGTCATTCTTTGTTTAATAAATTAACTTCATAAATTGAGATTTTTACTTAAAAACTAATTTTCATAAATAATTCCGAAATAAGGTATTTGATCTTGGTTTTCGGCTTACTTGGACTTGTGCATGTCTTTAGATGTGATACAATCTAAGTGCCGGTCACATCCAAACTTGGGTCGTGACATCACTTTAACCATGGTTCATAGTGAGAAGAAATAAAATATATATAGATATATTTCTTTTTCTTCTCATGAGTTATCTTTTTACCTCTTGTTAAAAATTGCCACCATCTTCTTCCTCTTTCTCTTTTGCTCTCTAGTTTTTTTCTAGTGAGTAAATACCACTTAAAGATAGGTTTTTGAAGTGAGAAACTTAACCACAACTTCATTCTACACAAGCTTAGCCGTTTTGTTTAGAGTGCTCTCTTCGGTTTCACGAAGTTGCGAGCTTGGACGGAGATCTCCGTGGTGGACCGTCGTGGACACAAGAGGACTTCAAGAGGACCTCCGTTCAACACCCTAGAGACCAAGGAGTCCAGCGAAAGGGAGCTACAAAGGTTGTAGTCTCGAAACCCTAGATTAGTTCGCTTTATATTTCGAAACCCTAATTTTCTAGGATCGATTCCTTTGCATGTTCGTTTAGCACCATAAAAATTTAAACTTTGGGCCATGTGATGCTTCAAAACTCTTCATAGGGTGCTATACAAACCTTTCATTGGTATCAGAGCCGACCTAGAACATTAGGCGACCTTTTTACGAAGTTAAAACTCCGATCGAACCGAAATACGACTTTTGAGGGTGCTCTCTGGAAATTTTCTAAAAATTGACTTTTTTCAGAATTAAAAATATGTAAAAAATACAGCAGGAAAAAATAAGGGTTACGGTACAAAAATTATTCCATGAACAGTGATTCTCGCCGCGGAAACGCGGCCTAAGCTTGCTTAGACCGCGGTTCCGCGGCCGTATATATGAATTGATGAATACTTTTTGTACAGTAATTCATGAATCTTCTTGTATAATTTTTTGGATATTTTTAATCTGTATTTGGTTTTGAAAAATTCTGGAGATGGTTTTGGACTCGTCATTTCGATCGGGATTTTTATTTCGTAGCTTTTCCGGGTAAATTAGAAAGTATTGAAGTGTTTGAACGAGTATCATTTATTCACTATTCACGGGGTTTAAATATTTTGGAGATACGTGCAAGTCTTTTTACGGTGGTCCCTCTAGAAGACAACAAACCTTAACTCGATTATGTGACCGTCTCGAACTGCCCTTTGAACCCTAGGGTTTGGGGCAGTACGGCGTGCCACATGTGAGGCGTTGGCTTGACCCTTCTACAGCTGGACCGCCATTACTGTGTCACACTCCGGATTTTTTGAACCCTGCTCAAGTGTTGAGCTTTAGTGAATCTTGGGTGCTTGATCGTTCGTTCGAAAACTTTAATACTGTCTGTTTGTCTGGAATGTGATACAATATGTGGAATTCATATAGTTTAGGCATGAAATACGAAATATGTGATATTTCGCATTTATGATGTCTAAAGAGAATCTGGATTCCAAATATTGTAGTTTTACACTTTCTTTTCTGTGACCGTAAGTGTAGTATGTACGATATCGCCGGTTTCGTTGCTATACATCAACGACAATCGGGGTACGCATACTTACTTACGTTGATGATATGTGATATTATGTCTTGCTGAGATATGATGTGCAGGATTGTCGCGATCGAATAGCCGGGGGGTTTTTGTGAGATGAGAGTTTTATATTTTCATTCATGTAAATTCAAATGTAATGTAATATTCTTTTATTTGGGGCACTTCCAGGTTGAGGTTGTGTCACCAGTGTTGTATATTATTTACTTTTCCGCATTAGGATGGACCCAAGGAGGGGAGCACAGGTGACCGGGTTCTGGGGTTTCAGTGGGAGGCCATCTCGAGGAGTCGAGACCGGGTCTCCTAAACTCCAGGATTGGTAGGGTCACTTGCCGCTCTCGTAGGGGTCCAGGGTGTGGGCTTGGCTATTCATCGCGACTGTGGAATCCTTATTTTCTATTCTGGCTAAATACTAAATACGGACGTCCTAGGATATCCCACGTTATATCTATGTTTCTGCTGCCTGTGTTCTGTGATAGCTGAGACGAATGACATATTATATATATGATATATAGTAGACGTTGCTTATGTTTTACACCCGCGCTAGTCCCGTCCCGGTATGCCGTTAGTTAAGTAACCTAACGGTGCATAACGGAACATTGCGGCGAATGCGGATGGCATAAGCGTACGTGTTATTTTCGTTTCTTTTCTGTGATTGGCTTAAGGACTTAAATGATGGGATTACATTAATGTGATTAATGTAAAGAAAATAAACCTAAAAAGATGTTGTAGAATCGGATTTAAAAACTACTCGGCTATTTATGAAAAAGCTACATTTCAAAACTGCGGAGCTTAAGCCACTCCTTTTGAAAACTGTTTGATTCTACAACGATATCAAGTTCAAAGCATTAAATATTTTCTCAAAAATCATTCGCAACCCTCCGTCATTTTAGGAAGTAGAGTACTTAGTATTCGTGCTATGTTTGTTGACTTTAGTTAAGGCGTAGTGTACGGTAGCTAAGTGATGTCTTCCTACACTGCATATGATGCAGATTAATTAGGACATTCATGCGACTTTGTTGACCATAGTTAAGGGTCATATGGGTGGGTCTAATTGATCAAGAAATGACGGGTAGAACTTGACTGGTACTTATGATTTGTTGACTATAGTTAAGGTCATAAGTACTAGGGGTAAAAATTACATCGGGAATTTCAAGTGTTGAAATTTGCAATGAGATTGCATACCTTCCATGTGATGGTTGGATCCCGATCCCACTGTGGGCAATAGTTGCTCCTAGGAGAGTTTTACAGTTTACAATTAGCTAACTCATTAGGTGTCTAGAAAGGTGTTAACGGGGCTCCGCCTATGGGAAAACGAGGTTTACTCTAATTAGGTCCGTGCGAAAGCACGGGGAACCTCCCTCAAAGTACCGACACTGGCCTGGCTGAACGGTTAGCGAAGTTGTAGACTGTAATTAATCCTGGCTAGTTTATCTTTTTAAGGTTTGAAAGAAAAACTTGATAAAAAGCAGTGGGAAACATCGATTAGACAAGATAATAAACCAATCTAATCTGTGCAAGAGCTTTCGCTGAGTGTATTCTTTTCTCTCTCTTAATGGCAGATACCAATGACTGGACTTAAGCTTCTACTAGATAAAAACAAACTGAATGGGACCAACTATAAAGACTGGCTAAGGAATCTGAAGATCGCCTTGACTTATGATAAAGTATCATATGTCCTCACGGCTTCAGCCCCGCCCGTCCCAGGTCCAAAATCCTCAGTTGCGGACATTGAAGTCCGCAAGACATGGGACGCTGACTGTGCCACGGCCACATGCCTCGCGCTTGCATCGATGGATAACACACATCAAAAGCAGCACGAGGACATGGACATTCACGGTATATTGCTCCATACAAAGGAGTTGTATGGAGAGCAATCCCGCGTATTACAATACGAAGCATCAAAGAAATTGTTTCAGATGCGAATGGCCCATGGCACACCAGTAGGAGACTATGTTCTGAAGATGATAGCTCTTATAGAAGAGCTTGAGGACCTTGGATGGACGATGGACAATGAACAATATATAGATATTATTCTGCAGTCCTTCCCCTCCACCTTTGCTCAGTTCATAGTGAACTTCAACATGCATGGCATGGAGAAGGACCTCCCTGAACTCCTTAATATGTTAAGGAGTGCAGAGAGCACTATGAAGTTAGCAAAAACTCCCGTTATGACTATTGGACAATCTTCTTCTTCTCGCCCGAAAGCTAAGGCCAAGGGAAAGAAAAAGAAGAAACCCACTAATCCTAAGGGCGGAGTTAAAAAGGTGAAGGGAAAGGGAAAGTCCAAGGCTGGAGACTCAGGGAAGGGCGAATGTTTTCATTGCCACAAGACAGGACATTGGAAGCGCAATTGCACGGAGTACTTAAGTCTCAAGAAGAAGCATGGTGATGCTTCTGCTTCAGGTGCGTTTGTGACTGAAAACTGTTTTTCTATAAACTCTGCTTCCTGGGTATTGGATACCGGTTCAGGTTCTCACATTTGTAATTCTATGCAGGGGCTGAGAAATAGCAAGGTTTTGAAGACAGGTGACCATACTCTCCGCGTTGGAAATGGTTCCAATGTACATACAGTCGCAGTGGGAGAGTATCACTTGGGGTTGCCGTCTGGATGTATTTTGATTTTGAATCCATGTTATTTTGTACCAAGTATGCTATGTAATATAATATCCGTTTCTTTGTTGGACAATGAAGGATATAATTTTGTGTTGCAGAACAATGTTATGAACATTCACCTGAATCAAATGTTGGTTGGGTATGGTACGCTTAATAACGGAATATATGTCCTAAATCAACACACAGTTTTCAGTATACAACACACTAATAAAAGAAAACTTTCAGAATTAAATGAAGCTTTTCTTTGGCATTGTAGACTTGGTCATATTAACGAAACAAGACTAAACAGGTTACACAAAGATGGATATTTAAACTCTTTTGAATATAAATCTTATGCGACTTGCCAGTCTTGTATCAAGGGTAAAATGACCAAAACTCCATTTACCGGACACGGAGAAAGAGCTACTCAGCTCCTTGGCCTCATACATAGTGATGTATGTGGGCCAATGTCTACACAGGCTAGAGGCGGTTTTTCATACTTCATTACATTCACCGACGATTTCTCAAGGTTCGGTCATGTATTTTTATTAAAGCACAAGTCCGACGCTTTCGAGAAATTCGTTGAATATAAACAAGAAGTAGAAAAACAAACCGGCTTGAGTATTAAGATGCTTCGATCAGATCGAGGTGGAGAGTATCTCAGTACAGAATTTGCAAACTTCCTAAAAGAGAATGGGATTCTCTCTCAGCTCACTCCTCCTTGCACACCACAGCACAACGGTGTGTCAGAACGACGGAATAGGACCCTATTAGATATGGTCCGGTCCATGATGAGTGACGCTGAGTTACCAGTCTCGTTTTGGGGGCATGCATTGGAGACTGCAGCGTTTCTGCTAAACAGGGTTCCAACCAAAGCCGTGTCTACCACGCCATATGAGATATGGAATGGGAAGAGACCATCTCTTAAGAGAATTAAGATTTGGGGTAGCCCGGCCTATGTTAAAAAGCAGAATCCGGACAAACTCGAGACACGGTCAGTCATGCGTAACTTTGTGGGATATCCAAAGAATTCTTATGGATATCTGTTCTACCACAAAGAGGAACAAAAAGTGTTTGTTTCTCAGTATGCCACATTCTTGGAAAAAGAGTTTTTCACAGATAAAGATGATGGCAAGGTGGTAGATCTAGAAGAGGTTCTGGAGACACAAACTACAAATGACGATTTGGTTGAACCGGCTGTTGCAACAGAAACTGAAGAACCTCGGCCACTCCGTTGGTCTGGTAGGACTTCTCGCACACCGGAGAGGTACTACGGTTTCCTCATTGATGGTAACGGAGAAGATTGCATCATGGATGATGATGATCCTACCAGTTTTCAGCAAGCTATCACGAGTGGTGACTCTGTGAAGTGGCTGGATGCCATGAGATCCGAAATGGAGTTTATGTACACCAACAAAGTATGGACTTTGGACGTTGTACCCCCTGGGGTAAAACCTGTAGGGTGCAAATGGATCTTTAAAAGAAAGATTGGTGTGGATGGGCAGGTAGAGACCTATAAGGCAAGACTTGTGGCGAAAGGTTTTCGTCAAAGACCAGGTTTGGACTATGACGAAACTTTTTCGCCCGTAGCCATGCTTAAATCCATTCGGATCCTACTTGCTATTGCTGCTCACTACGACTATGAAATCTGGCATATGGACGTTAAAACAGCATTTCTAAATGGAGATTTAGAAGAATGCGTTTATATGGATCAGCCAGAGGGCTTCATTGACAGTGGGAGCAGCGAGAAAGCATGTAGATTGCTTAAATCCATATATGGGTTAAAGCAGGCATCTCGGAGTTGGAACATCTGTTTCGATGATGTTATCAAAGAGTTTGATTTCATCAAAAATCCAGATGAACCTTGTGTTTATAAGAAGGCTGTAGGAAGAGCTGTCACATTCATCGTATTGTACGTGGATGGCATTCTTCTGATAGGAAATGATATTCCTATGCTACAGTCGGTCAAATCATTCTTATCACTAAGGTTCTCCATGAAGGACCTGGGTGATGCCACATACATCCTGGGCATAAGGATCTATAGGGATAGATCCAAAAAGTTATTGGGATTGTCCCAAACCAGGTACATCAACACCATCCTAAAGAGGTTTAGTATGGAAGACTCCAAGCGGGGTGCCTTACCCGCTTGCCATGGAGTCACTCTCTCCAAGGATTCTTATCCAAAGACCGATGAAGAGAGAGCTCGTATGAGCATTATACCTTATGCTTCGGCAGTAGGGTCTATAATGTATGCGATGTTATGTACACGCCCAGATGTAGCTTATGCACTTAGTGTTGTAAGCAGGTATCAATCCAACCCAGGGGAGAACCACTGGACAGCTGTGAAGAACATTCTTAAGTACTTACGAAGGACTAAAGAATTGTTCTTGGTGTATGGTAATACAGATCTCCAAATGGAGGCCTTTACCGATTCGAGCTTCCAGAGTGATAAGGATGACAGCAAATCTATCTCAGGGTTTGTATTTACCCTCCATGGAGGGGCGGTAAGTTGGAAGAGTTCCAAACAAGATACCGTTGCAGACTCTACGATGGAAGCTGAGTACATTGCTGCAAATGATGCCGCCAAGGAAGCCGTCTGGATGAAGAAGTTCGTCTCGGAGCTAGGAGTAGTTCCAACCATTATTGATCCAATACCTTTGTATTGTGACAATAATGGGGCGATGGCGTTAGCCAAGGAGCCCAGATCCCATCAGCGGTCCAGACATATCCTGAGGCGCTTTCATTTGATCCGGGAGATTGTAGATCGCCGCGAGATCGAGATTAAGAGAGTAGATACAAAGAACAACGCCGCGGATCCACTCACCAAGGCCCTCCCTCAGCCACAACATGAGCGACTTTTTGAGATGTTGGGTATGAGATACGCCAATAACTGGCCTTAGTGCAAGTGGGAGATTGTTGGATATATGTATGCCCTAGAGGCCATTATGTGATAGTGGACGTATCTATACATGTATATATATTCAGTTTGCATTCTTGCTCGACATGATAGTATGCTATCCGGTTCTTCTTTATCTGACATGTTGATTTGATCATGCTTTTATTCATTCATACATGCTGATAAAGCCCTGAGGATATCGGCTTGACTACTCTGATTATGATGGAGATCATACTAGTGGGACATCTGTAGTCTATAAGCATATCCTGGAACGTCCCTAGTCGTAGGTATATCGAGACGGGGCATTGATATACCAGAGTAGACTAGCGTATATGATACTAGACCCATACGATGGGCGATGGATGTTCCCACATTCATCGATGTTTGACATCAAGATCACATACGGGTGCTCAGTGGTGACTGAGTACACTGGACGTACTCACCGAGAACTCCTATATGGAATTATATCTATCGTCGGATAGCAGTTCTCAGGTGACACTGGTACAGGTTAGTCTGTAGACCCGAGATCGTCATGGAGTCTTGTGTGTTCTCCCACTGTACTTTGATTGCCACCCTACCACGGCTCTACTGAGTCGTGCAAACAGGTGGCCGTTGGGTACAGTCCCAAGACACATGAAGACGATGAGTGATAGGAGGGGTTTCGTCTCTCCCGGTATTGGGAGTTGATGCTGTGCTGTGCCCGACTGGTTATAACAGCAAGTCCCTGGCCAGGGCTGCTGAGATTTGCTGATAAGTGTTATCAGTAGTTTCTCGATCTGTTATAGACCATTCACCGGCATGACTTATTGAGTTATTGGGGTCGACGTGACCATCCCTAGGCTCGATATGCAGCATATCTGACGAAGAGACCGGACTGTACGGTAGTGTTGCCGGATGGCTCGACGGGAGTTGTAGCAGGTTCGCTTGTTGTCTTATGATCGCTCAATACCCGGGTGGCCGTTACGTTTAGCTGACCGCTTGCGGCTTGAGGGTACTTGATATGATCATCACCCTCTGCCGGCGTATTGACGAGTCTTAGAGTCCCACAAAGGAGTTACCCAGTCCAGGCGAAACGTTGTGGTGCGCGTATGCGATATGCGCATGCACCCGATTGAAATGTGCGTATATGATACCGAACATTGATCGGGTGAACTGCTTTTGGTGGGGTCATATGAGATATGACCGGATTGATAAATCAAGTGTTGATTTATCATTTAACCATTAGTTTTCTCACTTAAAACCTTTTCTTGGATGATGGATGTGTGCATGCATGTGTGCTTTTCTTTCTTTCTTTCATGCTAGTTTCATGCACATGTGGATGTGCATACATGCACACATACATACACTCATCCATCATGGTTGTTAGCATATGGAAATGGTGGCAATATAAGACTCACACCATGGATTATATAATGGATTATTATTTGATTTTGGATTTAAAAGAAAATGAAAAGGAAAGGATAATCATTCTTGCTTCTACATTCTTCCTTTGACCTAACCATGCTCAACTACCACTAACCTAGGGTTATCCTTCTCTTTATCATTTAAAACTCAAGTTAAATAATGTCTCCATCACTTTAACCATGGTTCATAGTGAGAAGAAATAAAATATATATAGATATATTTCTTTTTCTTCTCATGAGTTATCTTTTTACCTCTTGTTAAAAATTGCCACCATCTTCTTCCTCTTTCTCTTTTGCTCTCTAGTTTTTTTCTAGTGAGTAAATACCACTTAAAGATAGGTTTTTGAAGTGAGAAACTTAACCACAACTTCATTCTACACAAGCTTAGCCGTTTTGTTTAGAGTGTTCTCTTCGGTTTCACGAAGTTGCGAGCTTGGACGGAGATCTCCGTGGTGGATCGTCGTGGACACAAGAGGACATCAAGAGGACCTCCGTTCAACACCCTAGAGACCAAGGAGTCCAGCGAAAGGGAGCTACAAAGGTTGTAGTCTCGAAACCCTAGATTAGTTCGCTTTATATTTCGAAACCCTAATTTTCTAGGATCGATTCCTTTGCATGTTCGTTTAGCACCATAAAAATTTAAACTTTGGGTCATGTGATGCTTCAAAACTCTTCATAGGGTGATACACAAACCTTTCATATCCAACTATACAAAATTTTATCATTTCTTTACTAATAAAGAGATAGATATGATTTTGTATATCAGGTTCGGTATCTAATAACATTCGTTCAGAATCAATGTATTTTGGGATACAGGGTGACAGTGACCAACAGACTTGGCTGCAACACTTGCCCCGTTTTCTGTCTCATGAAACTTATCACCCGTTCTCAGTTCTCTACCTATCTTTAGTCCTATGTAACAGATTACATATCTGGGATCCTGATCCGGTATCAAATACCCAGGACGTAGAGGACATATGAGAAACAGTATTTGTAATGAACACACCCGAAGGAGATGCATCATATGCACTTTCTTCGTTTGGGCGGCACGGGAAATCTGGTATTCCTCAATTTCCTGCTCTGTCTTATAACAATTATAAGTTGGAGCGGGACCAACGTTCCCCAGCTAAGTATAACAAGCGGGTTCGGTCAATAATCCGTATTATTATCTTGATTAAGGCGTGATATGGTCGCTACCTGGAGAGAGAGAGAAGAAAACACTCAGCGTGCGCTCTTTCAAGAATAGATTGGTTATTATTTTATCTAATCAGGATGGCTCCCACTGTTTTTATCAAATCTTCCTTCAAACCCTAAAAGGAAAGACTAGCCGGGATTAATTACACACTACAAGTTCGCCAATCTTTCAGCCAGGCCAGTGTCGGTACTTTGAGGGAGGTCCCTCGTGCTTTCGCACGAACCTAATTAATGTAAACCTCATTTTCCCAGAGGCGTAACCTCGTTGACACCTTTCTAGACACCTACTTGATCGGCTAATTGTAATGTGTAAAACTCTCCCAGGAGTAACTCTTACTCGCAGCGGGTATCGGGATCCAACTATCGCATAGAAGGTATGCAATCTCATTGCAAATTTCAACACATGAAATTCCCGATAATATTTTGCCCCTAGTGTTCTATGACCTTGACGAATGCCAAACAACCCATAGTCCACTAGTCAAGTTCAACCCGTATATTTCTTGATTGAATTAAACCCACCCGCACGACCCTTGACGAATGCCAAACAACGCCGTACGAATACCCTAATCCAATCGCATCATATGCTCAAGCAGATAAATACTAGTTAGCTACCGTACACTACGCCTTGACGAATGCCAAACTACCGCAGCACGAATACTAACTAGTACATATCTGAAATGACGGAAGGCTACGACAGGTTTTTCTGAAAACCTATTGCGTAATGAACTTGATATCGTTGTAGAATCAAATGATTTTAAAATGGAGTGCTTTTGAGGCTTTTCTAGTTTTGCTAAAGGAGTCACTCCCGGTGAAGGGATCGTCGGTCCTTTCCTCTTCGAATGAGGTGCGGGATATATCATATATATCACTGTGCAAAGAAGAACTCTTAAAAGCTATCAAAAGACAAACCGAGTGTGTAGCATCTGCCAGTTATTGCTAAAGGAGTCACTCCCGGTGAAGGGATCTCGGTCCTTTCCTCATCGAATAAGGTGCAGGATATATCATATATATCGCTGTGCAAAGCAAGAACTGTAGCTACCCTTTTTATTTTGAAATTCGATTCTACAACATCTTAGGTTTCTTTTATTTCATTAATCACATTAATGAAGTCCGATCATTTAAGTACCTAAACATCACAGATAAATACGACGTACACTTATGCCATCCGCATTCGCCTCGATGTCCCCTCGTGCACCGTTAGGTTAGGTAACTAACGGCAGAGCGGGGCTGGGCTAGCGCGGGTGTAAAACATAAGTAACGTCTATATAATATATCATATATACTATATATATTGTATCTATCACAGAACATATCACATGATCACATCACAGATATCGCAGCAGAAGAATCATATGAAATATTGGATATACTAGGACGTCCGTGTTTTCAATACGAGCCAGTATAAAACACGGATTCCACGGTCGCGATGAATAGCCAAACCCACACCCCTAGACCCCTACGAGAGCGGCAAGCAACCCTACCAATTCTGGAGTTAGGAGACCCGGACTCGACTCCTCGAGTTGGTCTCCTACAGGACTCCAGAACCCGGTTACTTGTGCTCCCCTCCTTGGGTCTAACCTAGTGCGGAAAAGTAAATAATATACAAAAGGTGACATCTTCCGCAATCTGGAAGTGCCCCAATAAAAGAATATTACATACAAGTTCTTACATGAATGAAAATGAAAAACACTCATCTCACATAAAAACCCCCGGCTATTCGAACACGACGATCCAATATAACATATCCAGCAACACATAACATCACATGTCATCAACGTAAGTAAATATGCGCATCCTAATTGTCGTTGACATATAGCAACGAAACCGGCGATATCACATATTACACTTACGGTCACAGAAAAGAAAGTGTAAAACTACAACAGTTGGAATCCGCAACCTGCATAGACATCGCATGCCTAATCAAATGAATTCCTTAGACATCGTATGTCTAACAATTATAAACCCCGCATTTTAGTCTCATTATCGAAAACACTTTTCAATATCAAGTCGGGTAATTCAACAAGATTCCCTACATCCTGATCGAATACTCGTCGCAAACTTTAGTAGACGGCCGCACTCCCGATACCGTCGATGAAGTGCACCAAGGCGGAACACCGCTGCCGCGAGCACCCGAACGGATGCTTTCGGCGACGGGGTTCTCCTACAGTCACTTGGTCGGGGCTATGGAGTGAGGCTGTCTATTAAGTTTACCCGGCGAGTATCCGCGTACGCTACGTGATTGCGACGGACTTTTGATCGCATCAAAATTCCGTGGCAACCGATCAAGTGAGATTAAACTGCTATGTTTATAACATTCATTCAGTTATCTCATAACTACTTGTGAATTCCAATTATTGTATCACATTCCAGATAAATAGAAAATGTTAAACTTTCCGATCGAACATTCAAACACCCAAGTTTTCCCGATACAGATCAACTCATGAAATAAGTTCAAAGACATTCACTTCATACCTCAGTACCAACGGTCCAGCCGTAGAAGGGTCAAGCCAACGCCTCATATGTGGCACGCCGTACTGCCCCAAACCCGAGGGTTCAAAGGGCAGTTCAAGACGGTCACATAATCGAGTTAAGATTTGTTGTCTTCTAGAGGGACCATCGCGTTACTTGCACTACTTAGAACGTCTTTGAACCACGGAAAAATCCAACACTTGGAAATTTTCCGACAGGGAAAAAATTGGGTATTTATATCCGGTCGAACTTTTTAACATATTCAAAAATTATCCGGAAAAACATAAACGAAGTTAAATTATCCGATCAAATTAACGAATCCCCAATAAAACCCTAGAAAACTCAACACTTGAGTGGAATTAAAAAATTCACATAAAAAATTGCCAAGAAAGGACCTAAGAATAAATATATGAAATTTGAGGGACTAAGTCCAAATTTGGGCCACGGAAGCGCCGCCAAACCCCTGGTTTGGCCGCGGTTCCGCTGTCGAATTATGGAATTAGGAGCCCAAACTTCACAGTAATTCTTAGTTTTTCCTGCTTATTTTTCTGCATATTTTTAATTCACAAAATTCAACAGTTTTGAAAAATGTACAGAGAGCGATTTTGCAATGGGGTTTCGGTTCGATCGGATTTCTAACTCCGTCTACGCATCGCCTAAGGCTCTAGCTAGGCTCTGATACCACTGTAGGGTTCCTAGGCATGCTAATGAGGTCTCACAAGGCATCGACCATGCCAATTTCAAAATTTACGGGTGCCAAGAAACCCGAATACGGATCGTTAACTAGATGTCTAGGCGAACAATGCAACTAGTTAACAATTTAACTTAAAGAACGGAAATACAACCTTTGTAGATCCGGTTCTCCACCTCCATAGCTCCATGATGAAGTCCCTCTGCTGTACAAATAGGATCCCGGACTCTAGCGTCGGCTTCGTCGGAGAAAAGGGCGGGCTAGGTCGTCGATGTCGATGCCGAAGATGATCTACATCGAGGCATCACTAGATCAAGCTCCCACTTCACCAAGTCATAAAACTTGTGAAGAAAACACCCTATACTACTTGGCAAGAGGTAGAGGATGAAGAAATAGGAAGTGGGTTCACTTTAGAATTGGATTTCTCACTTGTTTTCTCAAGTTGCCATTGTAGTAGCAAGCTTTCTTCATGTGATGAAGAAGAAGAAGAAGAAAGAATGAATATGATAAGTTAATTTAAATTGAAAAGAAAAATGAATACTTATCATAATCAAACCATGGTCAAGTGTAGAGAATGAATCATGGTTAAGTGGAATGGTTAGGGTTAAGCATGAGACAAAATGGTCACTTGGTCAAAGTCTTCATGAAGCTTCAAGAAAGAAATAAAGAAGAAACCATTTTGTTCATTATCCTTTCATTTCCCAAAAGAATAAATGAATAAGAAATCAAAACCCTAACCATTCATAAAACCATGGTTTATTCTTTACACAAGCTCAAGTAAACATGTATCATCAAACATGATACATCCAAGTGCACAAACGTATATCACATATACAATGTGCACATCCAAGTGAGAAATTCATTTAAAGTGAACCGATACTAGTTAATGCAAAGTAATATATCAAATATATAATTATACATTAAATCATTAAATCAACACTTGATTTAATGATCCGGTCATATCGCATATAACCGACTAGTATCAACAGTAACAACTTATCGAATCAACACTTGATCCGATAACCCGGCTATATCGCATATAACCGATCAATGTCACAAATCGCGAGAATCGAATACAGTATCACACACTGGTATCATTCTCGGTCCCGCACATATCTCATATGCACTCCTATTTCGTTTCGCTTGAGCCAGGAAACCTCTGTGTAGGACTCTAAAGACTCGTCAATACGCCGGCAGCGGATGATGATCATATCAAACATCCACAAGCCGCAAGCGGTCTGCTAAACGTAACGGCCACCCGGGTATTGAGCGATCAGAAGATCGACGAGCAAGCCCGCTCACACTCCTATGAATCCAACCAGTAACACTTACCGTACAGTCCGGTCTCGTCGTCTGATATGTCGCATATCTCTCCTAGGGGTGGTAAACGTCAGACCCCATTAGCTCGATAAGTCGTGTCGATATGAGGTCTATAACAATTCGAGAAACTGCTGGTAACACTTACCAGTAAATCTCAGCAACCCTGGCCAGGGATTTCCGGTTATAGCCAATCGAACACAGCGCAACATCAACCCCCTATACCGGGAGAGACGAATCCCCTCCTATCGCTCATTGCCTCCATGTGACTCGGGACTGTACCAAAAAACCACCGTTTTGCACGCCCTCTTGGACATGGTAAGGTGGAAATCAAAGCACAGTGGGAACCACACAAGACTCTATGACGATCTTGGGTCAACAGACTACTCTGTACCAGTGTCACCATAGAACTGCCATCTGACGTAAGGTATAATACCATCTGGGAGTTCTCGGCGAGTCCGTCCAGTGTACCCAGTCTCCACTGAGCACCCGTATATCCTATCTGATGTCAAACACCAATGGATATGGGATCATCCATCGCCCATCTATATGGGTCGAGAAGGTATACGCTAGTCTACTCTGGTATATCGATGCCCCGTCTCGATATACCCATGACTAGGGACCTTGAAGGATGTACTTATGGACTACCATGTCCCCACTAGTATGATCCACATCATAGTCCAGGTAGTCAAGTACACATCATAAGGTCTTTATCAACATGTAACAGAGAGACAATCGGTGTACACGTTAAGGTAAAGAGCAACCAGATAGCATACTATCATGTCGAGCAAGAAAGTCCTCCCTATATATGTCCAAGCATCCACTACAATATACATCCTATGTATAGTAATGGCCTCTAGGGCATACATATAACTAACACGGAGGTTATGGCTAAGAGCCAAGAACGGACGGACAAGCACCAAAAGGAAGAACTTATGCGTTGGAAAGCCTAGCTTATACTCGCAAGTTCCTTCCTAGTCGTGCTAATCCCCGTTGTTGCTGATTACCGTAACACCGATATTAAGAGGGGCAACGAAAGATGTGGGAGACTCCTAACTCAAACTAACATAATCCTAACCCTAACAAGCTCTCTTTACATATCATTTTACCACTTAGATAATCACAAACAAAATCTGGACCTTCGGACTTAACTCGTTAAAACACATAGAAAAAGATTCTTATCTCCCTGCGGACGACCCGTACTCAACCGGCTAGCTACAAGCGAAACCGTCTTGATTGCGGTAATTAACTAAAACTTGAACACGCAGAATCTCTAACAATTAAATGGCGCCGTTGCCGGGGAGACGGTAGTTTATTTCTTTGTGTAATTTCGGGTTAACTTGTGAATATAAATCTAACCGAAAAACAAAAAAAAAAATATACGTTGTAAAAAAATCATCTTGTTATTTTTGATTAGTTTTTGTGCAAGTGTGCAGGAAAATACGAAGTTCGAGTTCAGTGGCCAAGACGAAGAATATACGAAGTTCAAGTTCAGTGCCAAAGACGTGGGAAGATAGACCCACATTTCGCGGCTACACCGCGGCGGATCAACACAAAGCAAAAGGTCTACTGTAAGATTCTGGAGCAGTTACATTGAGCAAATCCAGATTCAGGGTCTTAAAAACATCAGAGGACACCCAAAACAGCCCACAGCAGAAACCTGGAGCCCCAAGTCCACAACTTAGCCGCGGAACCGCGGCATTAGGGCCTTATTGCCACGGAACCGCGGCCATTTGGTGCCTTAGGGCTGCCAAAAATTTTGGTGAGTCCTTCTCCTCTCTCCTACTCCTCTGGACTCCAATAAACTGTGTTTTCTGCAGCTTTCTTTGCGCAAACTCTTCTCCCCCTTCCAATAAACTGTTCTTGTGCAGGATTCTTTGCGCCGCGCTAAAAATAAAAATTGTTTGCAGTTGATTTGTTACCGCTTTGCATTCTTTAATACGGACTTAAGGGGCTTGAAACCAATTCAGATTGGGTGGGGATTTCATCACCCTTCCCAGAACCCCAGAAATCACAAAAGCATATGCATTGTCCATTGTAATTAAAAAATACTAGACAGCAGCCCTAAGGACTTCGCGCTCATTAGGAGAAGTTAAACCGTGTTTAGAACCTCGCTTAACGGTATATTGTTTACGGGGTGTCTAGGAAGGTGTTAACGGCGCAACCGCCAAAAGAGAAATGGTTATTTAATTAAGGAACTTCGCGAAAGCGTTGGAAAACCTCCCCTTATCTCTGCACTTACCTGGCCTCGTGATCAGTGTATCTTGAGCCCGTTTCTCGACACTGTTTTACTTCGACAATCAAGTTCTGGAGCAGGTCTAGCAGACCTAGGTGACCCTAGATGTAGGTGTGATTGTGCATATCTTGTTTGTGATTACTTAAGCCGTAAATCCGTACATATTTCTGTAAAGCTCTTTCTAAAAAAAAAAAAGAAAAAAATCAAAAACTTTTATAAAAACTTGCCCTTTGTCGCCAAAATCCATTTTTCACCCACCACCCATCGCCTTTCTCCATTGACGTTTTCTTACCCTCACCTTCTCCGCTTTGACTATACTAAACTCGTTTAGTGTATGTCCGCTTGGACTCGGGACACTAGCGCCCGCCTAGTCCGCGTTACGTTAGTCGCTACCGACTACGCGATCGACTCAGACATCGAAACTCCGTCCACTCCTCTTTCACCCCTTCTTTTGCCGGCCAACTCCGACGTTGACCGGAATTCTGTTCATACATCTTCACCTTCACCATCACCAACCTCTTCTTCCGCGATGTCAGGATCTAATCCGAACATCTCTTTGACTACCCCTGGATTGGCTCCACCTCCTACGGAGACCAATAACCCACCACCACCGCCTTTTGTAGCGCCGCAGCGAATCGCGCTCCAGGATCGTTTCTATCCCACCCGTTCTGCACTTCCCACCTGCCTTTCTCTTCCACCGGCCAATGGGGATAATTTTGAAATTAAGCCCCACTTCATCAACATGCTTCCACGATTTCATGGGCTTGAATCTGAAGATGCCTATATCTTCATCAACAAATTTCAAAACGTCTGTGCCATGATGAAAACTACCCAACTGTCGGACGATGCTATACGTCTACGGGTCATTCCGTTCACTTTATGCGATCTTGCTGAAAAATGGCTGTATAGCACCGCTTCCCATTCCATAACCAGTTGGGACGAGTTTGTAAAAGCGTTTCTCAAAAAGTTCTATCCGAATCATAAAACCGCAAGGATTCGCAATGAAATCAACCAATTCTCTCAGCTTCCTTCTGAACCCTTCTGGAAGTGCTTTGACCGGTACAAAGACCTTCTTGTTCAGTTTCCTCACCACGGTATAGAGAAATGGCAACTTTGCCAAACCTTATACGAGGGCCTGAACCCAGCAACGAAGCAGTTGTTGGAAACCATCTGTCAGGGCCACATCCTATCGAAATCGGACGAGGAAGCGTGGCAGTTCTTTGACGACCTTGCGGAGCAAACGCTACAATGGGAGAGCACCAGACCGACTTCTTCTTCTACCTCCATTTCTACCGGTCAGTCTAGGGTAGGAATTCACCAACTTGATGTCTCTATTGCGATGAAAGCTGAAATGGCTGCAATAACGAGAAAGCCTGAAGCAATAGAGAGCAAATTCTCTTCTCCTGCTCCTACCCCTGTTCTTCCCCTTCGTACCATCTGCGCTTGTTGTTCCGATCCTTCTCACTTGACCGAAGAGTGTCCTTACAATCCACCATCGCAAGGACAGGATCAGGTTAATGCTGCATTTCAGCAAAGACCGAGGAATGATCCATACTCTTCCACCTACAATCCCGGTTAGAGGAACCACCCCAATTTCGTCTGGAATCAGAATCAGAATCAATTCCAAGGCAACAATTTCCAAAGGGCCCCTCCGCCGCAACAACAAGCGCAACAACAAACTCAACAGCAGTTTCAGCAACCCTTCCAACCCCAACCTTTCCAAAATCAGACGAACAACTTTGCACCAAACAATTCTTTTCCACCAAACAACTTTGTTCCGTCAAACAACGATAAGGTTTCCTCGCTCGAACGAAGTCTGGAGGCGTTCGTCAAACAATCGACACAATCCACTGCCAACATCCAGTCTTCCATTCAATCCTTAGTGCAACACACTGCCGCACATGGGCAAAGCATCAAAACCATCAAGGCCCAGATTGCACAGCTGAATGCGGCCTTAAGCGAGCGAGAGAAGGGGAAGCTCCCGTCCCAACCACTCCCAAATCCCGGTCACCCACAGAATGTACATGTTGCTCTTGAACAACAGAATCATAATGTGAGTGCCGTGACCACATTGAGATCGGGAAGGATGCTGCAAAACAACATCGGCACACGGATCAATGATGACACCCCGGCCGCTTCTTCTTCTACTTCTTCTTCTTCGTCTCCTGCTTCTTCGTCTTCTGAGCCTATTCTCCGTTCTTCACAAGGCTCTCCTTCCTCTTCTTCTGCTTTGAATGGACCCACTTCTCACTCCACGAAAACACGTGTTCTGGGATCCGTTCCTACTCCACAATCTCCTCCACAAGCATTAGACTCAACCAATTTTAAAAACGTCCCATTTCCAAACCGGTTGAGGTCTAATAAACAAAATCCTCAAATGGAGAAGATTCTGGAGTTATTTAAGCAGGTTAACATTAACATTCCTCTTTTAGATGCTGTCCAACAAGTCCCGTCCTACGCGAAAATCTTAAAGGACTTGTGCACGAAAAAGAGGAAGTCTCAGGTACCCAAGAAAGTTTTCTTGGCTAGTGCTGTGAGTGATGCCCTTACCCAATCTTTACCACAAAAACGGAAGGACCCTGGCTGTCCTACGATTTCTATTACTATTGGGGATAAGAACATCAACCGCGCACTATTAGATCTTGGTGCCAGTGTTAACCTGCTTCCGTATTCAGTATACGAGCAATTAGGCGTCGGAGAGCTGAAACCCACGCACTGCACTCTCCAAATGGCCGACCGATCGATCACCCATCCTAGGGGTGAGCTAGAGGATGTGTTAATAAGAGTCGGGGACTTCATATTCCCCGTTGACTTCATTGTATTAGACACACAGCCTGTAGCTAACCCCCGGAATCAAATTCCGGTGATACTCGGTCGCCCATTCCTTGCAACCTCAAATGCTGTGATCAATTGTCGCAATGGTTCGATGAACCTCTCTTTTGGAAACATGACGATTGAACTCAACATTTTTAGGTTGGGGAATCAGCCCGCCGAACCTAATGCTCATATATTGGACGTCTGCTCGATCCAGGAGATCACCCCAGAAGAGTGTGAATTCGAGGAGTTTCTGTTTGATCACGATAATCTTGACGCCACTAGTGCGTTTCTCTTCGAACCTGCTGCTGTTTCTGCGCCCGACAACGACTACGAGTGTTTCACGTTCTTGAACGACCTTAGCCGCGCACAACCCGAGTTTGAATCTTTCGAATTTCCGGATGAGTTACCTGAACCATCCGACTCTGTCGCCTACACTCGTTTCGAACCTTTGCTGGAGTCCTTTGAGTTCGAGACCTCTGCACCAATCTTGCCTTCCATCGTTTCACCTCCAACGCTCGAACTCAAGCCTTTGCCTTCTCACCTTAAGTACGCTTACTTAGGTGAGAACGAGACCCTCCCTGTCATCATTTCGGCTTCTCTAGCTCCAGAGCAAGAGAAAGCCCTTCTCGCGGTCTTGCACAGCAACAGGCAAGCTTTTGGCTGGTCCATGGCGGACATCAAGGGGATTAGTCCCCTGATCGTTGAGCATCACATTCATCTGATGGATGATGCCAAACCAGCCCGGGATCCACAAAGACGTCTCAATCCAGTCATGAAAGAGGCTGTGAAGAAGGAGATCGTAAAATGTCTAGATAGTGGTATCATTTACCCTATCTCTGATAGCCAGTGGGTTAGCCCCATTCATGTTGTCCCCAAGAAGTCGGGCATCACGGTCATCACTAACGAGGCGAACGAGTTAATCCCTACTCGCACCCAAACTGGGTGGCGAGTGTGCATTGATTACAGAAAACTCAACGCCGCAATGCGGAAGGACCACTTTCCGCTACCTTTCATTGACCAGATGCTTGAACGATTGGCCGGACACGAGTACTACTGCTTTCTTGATGGCTACTCTGGCTATAATCAAATTCCCATCGCCGAAAAAGACCAGGACAAGACCACTTTCACTTGTCCTTTAGGCACGTTTGCATATCGTCACATGCCCTTTGGGTTATGCAATGCGCCTGCTACCTTCCAGCGGTGTATGATGGGAATCTTCTCAGACATGGTGGAAAAATTTCTGGAGATTTTCATGGATGATTTCTCCATCTTCGGCGATTCCTTCAACGAGTGTTTGCTACATCTTGACGCTGTCCTTACCCGATGTAAGGACAAGAATCTCACTTTGAACTGGGAGAAATGCCACTTCATGGTGCGCGAAGGTATTTTCTTAGGACATATCATCTCGCAAAATGGCATAGAGGTTGACAAGGCAAAGATTGAGGTCATTTCCAATCTACCTCCTCCCCGATGCGTCAGAGATATCCGAGCCTTCCTTGGCCATGCCGGTTTCTATAGACGGTTCATCAAGGACTTTAGCAAGATTGCTAGGCCCTTGACTCTTTTGCTGGCCAAGGATACGCCATTCGACTTCAACTCGAGCTGTGTGACTGCATTCGAGTCATTGAAAAGCTCACTCACTTCTGCTCCCGTTCTTTCTTCACCTCACTGGACGCACCCATTCGAGATTATGTGCGATGCATCCGACTTTGCTATTGGTGCTGTCCTTGGACAACACATCAACAAGATGCCGCACGTAATCTATTATGCGAGCCGAACCCTGAACGACGCCCAACTCAATTATACAACAACTGAGAAGGAATTCTTAGCTGTTGTATTTGCTTTAGAAAAGTTCAGGCCCTACCTCATCGGCTCTCCAGTCATTGTCTACACCGACCATTCTACTCTGCGCCATCTTTTTGCGAAGAAAGATGCAAAATCTCGGTTAATCCGTTGGATCCTCTTGCTTCAAGAGTTTGACCTTGTCATTAAGGACAAACGAGGATGTGAAAACGTGGTTGCCGACCATCTCTCACGACTTCCTTCTTCGCCTTCGCTTCCAATTCCGATCAACGACGTTTTCCCGGATGAACAGCTCTTGACAGTATCTTGCGAACCCTGGTTCGCAGATATTGTGAACTATTTGGCCACAGGATTACTACCAACTGAATGGTCATGTCAGGACAGACTTCGCTTCTTATCCCAAGTAAAAAATTTTTACTGGGACGAACCCTATTTGTTCAAGTACTGTCCCGACCAGATTATTCGTCGGTGTGTCCCTGACGAGGAATTCAAGAGTGTGCTGTCATTTTGCCACGATCAAGCGTGTGGCGGGCATTTTGGGCCCAGAAAGACAGCCGAGAAGATCTTGCAATGTGGTTTCTACTGGCCACAACTCTTCAAAGACGCTCACGACTATTGCAAGACTTGCTCCCGGTACCAACACATGGGCCGGATATCCCGGAGGAACGAGATGCCGCTCCAACCGATCTTGGTTGTGGAGATTTTCGATGTTTGGGGGATAGATTTCATGGGGCCGTTTCCCAGCTCTTTTGGGAACTTATACATTCTTCTCGCTGTTGATTACGTCTCTAAATGGGTCGAGGCTGTGCCCAGCCGGACTAACGACAACAAGGTTGTCGTTAGGTTTCTTAAAGAAAACATCTTCTCCCGGTTTGGGCACCCCCGAGCGATCATTAGCGACAATGGAAGTCATTTCTGCAACAAAACTTTCGAGGCCTTGATGAGGAAATACTCCATTAATCATAAGCTATCCACGCCCTACCATCCCCAAACCTGCGGGCAGGCCGAAGTTTCAAATCGGCAAATCAAGCAGATACTGGAGAAGACGGTTTCCAAGAACCGTAAGGATTGGTCGCTGAAACTCACTGATGCCCTTTGGGCATTTCGAACCGCTTATAAGACCGACCTTGGCATGTCTCCCTATCGGCTTGTGTACGGAAAAGCCTGCCACCTACCTGTCGAAATAGAGCATCGCGCATTTTGGGCGATAAAGGAGCTGAATCTGTCTCTCGAAAATGCGAGCAGCCATCGGAAGCTGCAGTTGAACGAATTGAGCGAGCTTAGGGATGAGGCTTACGATAACGCGGTTGTCGTTAAGAACCGAACGAAAGTGTTTCACGATAAACACCTTTTGCGCAAAAATTTCGTACCTGGTGAGCAGGTACTGCTTTACGACACCCGACTTCACTTCCATCCAGGAAAGCTCAGATCCCGCTGGAAAGGGCCGTATTTTGTGCGGAATGTGTATCCGCATGGCGCTGTGGATTTGGAAAATCCAAAGGACGGTTCATTTTTCAAAGTGAACGGACACCGACTTAAACCGTACCTTAGCGCCGAACCAACAGAGGAGCTCCTGTTCTTACAGGAGCCGGTTTACCCTGCATAATCTTCCTCTGCCTACCTCCAAACTTCGGTTATCCAGCCAAGAACAAGTGGACACTGTTCCAAATAAGTTTGGGGGTATGTACAAACCATTTTGTATATATTTGTGTATATTCTTTTTCTTTTCTTCAAAAACAAAAAATAAATAAATAAATAAAAATTGTGTATCGCTAACCGACAATTTTGACCCTTCAAATGATCTCTTCATGCAATGACAGTGAGGACACTGTCCAGTTTAAGTTTGGGGGTACGCTCGGTACGCATTTCTTACCTTCGCATTCATATGTATATTCTGCATCTGCATATTAAAATCCATAAAATCCATAAAAATCTGAAAATTTTCTAAAAACATAAAAACTTTTCTGTCAAGTTAGCTAGTGGGAGGACTCTGATTCAACATTTCGACGGTTTTGTTTGATAAAATAAGAATAACTAAATCTTATGTTTAGATTTTGAAAACCTGAAAGATAACCCTCCTTTAAAGTTAACTATAGCTGATATACGTCTTTACATCACACTACACGTGTCGTGAGTTTTTGGAAATTAGATGACAAGTCTTTTTATGTCTAAAAACTTTTAAATGGATAAATGATTTTCTGAGGATCAAATAGGTTTGTTCGGAAATAAGTAATATCAAGAATAGTTTATGAAGTGAGTGAATATGAAGGAATGTTATTGATGCCTTAATTGGAATTAAGTCTGAAAAATAACCCATCTGGAACTTGATTGGAATGATTACACACCAAAACCCACTAAACACGTCTTTTATCCAAAAAAATAACTGAACTGCCGGTTATATCTCCGTTCGTATTAAATCATCTGATTTTCACGCCAAACTGTCTTTTGTTTTTGGACCTAGGTAACTTGAGTAATTAAGTCCGCTGGGGTGTTTCTACACCTAATGCCCTAAAACCAACTGGTTTGGGTGCATTGGCCCAAAGCTCGCTAAGAAGCCTAGAAAGTCCAGATTAAAACAAAGTCAAGCAAGTGTTCTCTCCGAGTTAAAATTCCTAACGGTTCTTTGTGTGAGAATAATCTTGATAAAAGACAGGCTTTTATAAAAAAATTTAACGGAGATATGAAGGTTTTATTCTATGATAAAGACTATTGCACGTTCACAGAGGTGTGTATGAAATGAAAACAAGAAAAAGGTGGAGTGAAAAATACGACTTAGTTTCCTGTTAAGGAAGATAGAAATTCTGAAGTTGAAACCTTACTGGAAAACGAAACTTGAAAAATGCTTAACTCTTTATAAAACTTATGTGATCCTTTTAAAATTGTTATCTGAGCTTTATTGTGCGACATGATAACTTTAATCGATCCTTCTAGAACATAACGACACTATTTGCACTGCACGTAAAGACATATAAAATATGTAGTTAAATAAGAAGCGACGTGTGAAAAATAAAGGTTCGATAGTCTAGACTTAGGATTATAGAATTGTTATTTTCTGAAACAAAACTTTAGGGTTTGAATCTTAGTTATTTTACAAAACCAACTTGACCGGATTTTGTGGGTAGTATCCGCTGAAAACCCTCAGGAGACAACACTCCTCCTACTAGGGACACCTAGAGGTTTAACGGCTTGTTGCACATGCTCAGTACAATCGCGTTCCCTGCGAAAGTGAGGTTAGGAATTTTTTTGTGAATAAATTGGCTTTGCTCGGGACGAGCAAATGATAAGTTTGGGGGTATTTGTTCATATCAGATTTTTGCATTTTCATACCGCCCAATTTTTATCACATTGCATATCGGTAGATACTCTTAAGCCGTGTTTGCTAGTCAATTGCAGGATACAGGTTCTCGGTTCTAAAACGGTGAAATCCATGGAAAACACGACAAAATCCGGGTTCCTGCCAACAACAGATAAAACACGGATCTCCGCTCTTTATCCGTCTGTTGCCACACACCAGTTTAAGAGACAAAATGTCAAATCAATATCGTTTTCATGCACAAGGCTCAATGGCAGCACAAGATCCAAGAAATCTACGCGGAGCTCGAGGAAATCATGACAAAAATTCCACAACAAATCACCTTTCCCTCAACAGAAATTCTGGAAAAATCGTGAAGACAAATTGAGAAAATACATATACCAGAATTAAGTACAATGAAGACCAGGGAAGCACAAAAAAACAGAGCCTCCAACTCATCTATATGGACGCGGAACCGCGGCCAATAGGGGGTCTAGGCCGCGGTTCCGCGGCCGTTCTGGCGCCAAAGATGATGATTTTTTAGGGGTATTTTGGTCTTTGTATGTACATGCAGAATTTTGCCCTAGATTTCCATTTCCCTGCCTATAAATAGCCCAGAACATTGTGAAGGAAAGAGTGCATAATCTTGTATTTTATTTTCTAGGTTTAGTTGTGTTTCTTCTTCCTCTTCTCATCTCTTCTCCATTAAAACTTGTAGTGAGCTTTGTGAGTGAAGAATGATGAATAAAGAAGACTCTTTTGCTATTATATCTTGTCTTGTTCTTTTATAATTGCTTGTAATTTTAATTTGTTAACTTAGTTGTTGTTATTTCTTGTTCTTTCTTTCTCTTCTCTTTTCCTTTATCATTAAAACAACCATGATGCTTACGCTTGATCCTTGCCAAGGTGAGGTCGCAAATAGCTAGTTGTTATCTTCTAATCTCCTTCTTTCTATCTTCCTCTTTTGTTTTGTTTTCTTTTCATTATGATGTGTGAGTAGTTTCATACTTGTTAGGGTAGGATAAGGGAAGTTTGAGAGAAGGAAATCTCTCTCACTCTTTCCTTGCCCAACAACTTAATTCAACTCCCGTTAATTGAACCACAATCCGCTCCTTACGACACCCTATCCTACATGATAGCGGTGATTCCGTAGTGAGACCGGTTGTGGTTGAATTAACCGGAGGTTATGGCTAAGAGCCAAGAACGGACGGACAAGCACCAAAAGGAAGAACTTATGCGTTGGAAAGCCTAGCTTATACTCGCAAGTTCCTTCCTAGTCGTGCTAATCCCCGTTGTTGCCGATTACCGTAACACCGATATTAAGAGGGGCAACGAAAGATGTGGGAGACTCCTAACTCAAACTAACCTAATCCTAACCCTAACAAGCTCTCTTTACATATCATTTTACCACTTAGATAATCACAAACAAAATCTGGACCTTCGGACTTAACTCGTTAAAACACATAGAAAAAGATTCCTATATCCCTGCGGACGACCCGTACTCAACCGGCTAGCTACAAACGAAACCGTCTTGATTGCGGTAATTAACTAAAACTTGAACACGCAGAATCTCTAACAATCAGCAATGTAGCAGTGTCAAGTCAACGGACTAAGCCGTACTCATGTCACTGGGAACTGCTCCTGACAATAGGTATAGTACCAATCAGCAGTGCCCCTGTGAGTCCGTCTGGTGTACTCATAACCCAATGAGCACCTGTATACATTTTAGGTGAACTAACTGACACCAATAGCTTGTGAGATCGGCCACCGCCTCTCGTCGGGGTCTCGATCTATATACATCGGTCTACTCTGGAGTATTGATGCCCGGTCTCGAAACTCCCTCGACTAGGGACCATTTAAGGATGTGCTTATAGACTACCCAACTCTCACGTATATGATCCCCATCATACTGCTGGTAGTCAAGCATGAATCCTATGGGCTCTATCAACATGTAATAGTGATCTGCAATATCACCTGAAGCATGTACACGATGATAAAGACAAACCAGATAGCATACTATCATCTCAAGTAAGACTGTTCTACCGGAATAGGTCCTCCCTCAATCATTGCAATCACGTGCCTGCGATCCAATAATTGACTTTGAGGGCACTATATCCAACACTTACAAAAGCTCCATCAACCAGACCTTGTATATTTGTAAGACAACGGTAGCGCCCCGGCTGTCTTTCCGAGGCCAAAATGCGGAAACGAAATTTTTTCTAAACATGAAAACCGGCGCTATCGTATGCTTAAAACCCGGATCGAACCATTAACCTACTACTAGCAAACAAGAGAAAGGATAGAAAGCTATACCGATCGATCCGTGTCCTTCGGTCTTCGGCCACCATCCCAAGCTCCTCGAGGCATCTCCGGTCTCGATCTCCTCGTCGGAAAGGGCACCACATCATCGATTCTTTTTACGGGCTCCCGCTTCATCCGAAGCAACTCGGGCACGAAGTGTGCTAGCTGACGTGTCCAAGGTGTTGTAGAGAATGTTTGTGATCACTTTGTCTCTTGCATCCATTGCTTGGATGGAGGTTGAAGATGTTGCCATTAATGGAAGCTATAAGCTAGAGGAAGAAGAAGAAGAAGGAGCTATCTTTTTCCTTTTGTGATGCTATCTTCAAAATGAGAGTGGGAGTGAGAAGAATAATATGAGAGCTCACCCTTGGCTGCCCCTCTCTCTCCTCTCATCAAATCAACTCACTAATCAATCACATAATGTGATATTTGCACAAGAAATGATACCATGACTCACCCATGAAGTACATGTATCATTTAATGCACAAAATGATGGTTTCTAGCTCATAATTTCCATTGACAAACATTAATCCAAATGTTTGCAACAATAAAAAGATACATCAACATCTAAAGTAAACTCGTGACGGATCACAAGGATACCCCTCACCTGTATATACATACCTGCATCCGAATTCCAACTCAATGCGAATGCGATGAGACTAAAGTAATCCAACAAATCTAATACAAGGATCTGACTTAAACCAAAGCCCACTAGTATGATCCGTCAGATCATGATCAGTTCAATACCGCACGTATAAGATCAAACCCTGCCATATATCATATGGCCTCTACAGCGTTTCGCCCGAAACTTGAGAAACTATCTGTGGGGGACTCTAAAGACTCGTCAATACCTTGGCTGTGGATTTAACCACTTGCACGTCAGAGGTATTAGCCGTACGTAACGGGCTACCAGGTATTGACAAAAAGGGAGGTCGTTGAGCGAACTCATCCTGACACCCTACTGAGCCTGTAAGTGACAATATCCGTACAGTCCGGTCCGTTCGTCTATGAGTATCGCATGTCGGGTCTACGGGGTTGGTAAAAGTCAGACCCATAAAAGCGGTACAAGTCGTGTCGAAGTGTAGCCCAGAATACCCTGAGATACTACTGGAATACCTACCAGTAAATCTCCTGGCTCGGATGAGGGCTTTGTGTAATGGCTCTCCTAGACACAGCGCGACCTCACCCCCAATACCAGGAGAGACGAAACCCTGCCGATCCGCTCACTGCCTCTATGTGGCTCGGGACTGTACCCAACTAAAACCTGTTTGCACGACTCCTTTGAGCCGTGGTAGGGTAGTAATCAAAGCACGGTGGGAACTCACACGAGACAAATGACGATCTCAGGTCTATGAACTAACCTGTACACATGTCACCAGGGAACTGCTATCTGACGTCAGGTATAATACCAACTAGCATGTTCCTGGCGAGTCCTGTCCGGTGTACTCATAACCCAATGAGCACCTGTATACATCTTAGGTGAACCAACTGACACCAATGGCTTGTGAGACCGGCCACCGCCCCTCATCGGGGTCTCGACTGTATACACTAGTCTACTAATGAAGTATCGATGCCCAGTCTCGAAACCCCCACGACTAGGGACCTTTTAAGGATGTGCTTATAGACCCCAGCTCCCACGTATATTATCGCCATCATACTGCTGGTCGTCAAGCAAGAATCTAAAGGCTCTATCAGCATGCAATAGCGACCTGTAAGGTCATCTAAAGCAGTACACGATGATAAAGACAAATCATGGTAGCATACTATTCTCCATCAATGTGTAATAGTGAACCACAATGTTACCTAAAGAATGTACACGATGATGAAGACAAACCAAATAGTATACAAACCTCTCGAGTAAGACTGTCCTACCGGTATAGGTCCTCCCTCAATCATTGCAATCACGTGCCTGTGATCCAATAATCGACTCTGAGGGCAATATATCCAACAATCTCCCACTTGCACTCAAGGCTAATTATTGCGATGTCGCATACTCACAGCCCGTGTGATACCGAACACCCAACTCCTCTACTAATCAGTCTCACAAAGCTCGTTTGCGAAACTATTGCGTTCGAGAAATAGCCTTAGCTAGTGGATTCTCCCTGATGTTTCTTTATATATCTCTCTTTATCTTAAGTTCGCGGAGAAAGCCATCTCCCGAAATGAGCAATACTTGTCTTAGAATATGTCTGGATATCTGATGTGACTTAGTTCATAAATGAACTCCAAATCCAAACTTCTTAGACTGTATCGTCAGCTGAAACCAATCAGTATCCTGCGCCATGCCTCCCTCAGTATCCGCTTGGACCACCTGTCCTAAATACTGCCCCTTGTCAGAGGGAAACTATAACTCTGACAGCCACTCTGTCATCCAGGTCACCTTGGAAGCCTGGAATGATAACTGTCTCCCGAAGGAGGATGCCGTTATCATATCCCTAGAACATCCACTTATGTTCTAAAACTGCTTCCAAATGTTTCTCCAGGATAGGATTAATATCAACTTATTGCAGCTCGTGCAAAAACAACATCTGGTGTGGTATTTGACATCTCATGATCAACTCAATTGCCTACGCAAGTGATCTGCCAATCATGCATATCCCTCTCCCCTTTAGTCTGTAAGACACCTTTAGAGAGGGTGACTCTATCACCTGCAGGTACACCACCGTGCCAGGAGTCGTCCATTCTAAAACACCTGTAGAATGCTGTCTAAGTACCCTGATTAGGAAACTACCCAAATCTAGATCTAAAACCATAAATCTAGTAACCAGAATATCTGATATAATATCCATATCCTATGTGGAGAAACCACTGTGTGACAACCAAAGTATAACCGATCGTAGTATAGGAATTTCACTTCCTACTTTGTGTATGTCATCCAAATACCCGGACATCACACCCTACTACCTTCTTAACAGATCCATCCCCTATTCTGATGAAGTCAAACCTATGACTGTCACATCAGAAATAGATGATCTATCTCCGCTATATCTACTTTAGTCCATAAATAGACATAAGCTACTTGTCCACCAATGCTTCCGCTGCTCCCACCGACTACGACAACCCTCTGGCAGAATCGTATACACGTACACTTCTAAAGCTAGTTCAGAATGACGCTATACTTATCCTCCTGCCGGGTCTCACAGTCTGGAACAACAACAATGGCAAGTCTGGGTAAACATGAACCTCCCTGCCACCGTCCTTGAGGCTACCGGAGTACCTCTCGGATGCCTGAGGTTACCCACCATATCTGCGGAGTGGCCAATGGAATCTCAAACCAGATTAAATCTTTAGGTTCTTATCAAATTTTCAGTAATCGTTTGCGGTTCTGGAATCACTTCCAGTTCTACCATACTCCTACTACTGTTTTCTGAAAAAAATCCATTTTACTAAAACTTTGGCGAGTCAAGAACAATATCACTATTGATCTTCCAGATGGTAGAAAATCAACCGTCGTCATAGCCCGGGTCAACCCACAAACAGCCATTACAGAAACGTGCCTTGAGTTATCCAGAGTCTGGTTTTAAGCATAAGCCGGACAACTCCCCGTACCTTAACAACGTTAAGATATGAACTATTCTATATCCAATATAGAAACAGAGGCACTGATTTAATTGAAACCAGATTCAAATCATGCAGCTGTCTCTAGTGCGTGTCAACTAAATGGAAAAAGGTCGATCAGCGTTACTCAACTTAGGAGTACTTCCAATTATGAGTAAACTGAAAGAGAACCAAGTTCTCTTAATCATTACTATTAACTGAATACCATACACAAGTATCTACATCTTCGATCACCTTGAAGAATCCCGATACTTGCAACACCTGGTTCTCTACTTTATTCTTATACCTATAACTTCTCAAAACTTAGACTTTGCATTTCTACGAAACACATGTCTAAGAACCAAAGAAGTCATAAGTAAACAGAATATAGTACGAGTACCAACCCCTCTGTCCTCATGGACACTGGACAACATACAATACTCTGTATAAGTCCCTGAGTCTAATAACTCATCCCTGTGTGTCGTTGGTTGAAAACTATACTTATGGTTAAGAAGAATTACACCGCTGTTTAATGCTCCTTACCTAACCATCCACTGATATAGGTAAATGTCATAGACATAATTTCAAAAAGTTATATCTCACTTTATAAAAATAAACGTACAGATATATCAATTTGAAACTGGTGCATAACGACGGATATTCAAAACCAAATATTTGCCGTCCGGCAAACAACCCAGGTGATTTCCTCAAATATCACCAATTACAACGAATTCCGTTATAATGAGGATGATCACCTAATTCCCAATAACTTACTCCCACTCATCATCTGTAAAACTATACAGATGTGAGAATCATACCATCCTGGAGCAAGTGTCTAATTGGGAAATCAGTTTTCTATTAACAGTACACAGTGAAACTGAAAGATGAAAATGTTTTGGAGGGGTATCCGGGTATTCCTAGTAATGCCTCTTCCATTATCAGATTCACAACTGTAACCGTATATTTCTTTGCCATCTCTCCAAATCCCTTTATATGTCTTTAGTCATTACCTTCTGTACACCCCCTTAGGCTAAATGGTTTTCTTCCTTCCCTACCGTTCGGCACCAGCCTATGGTTTGGAAGAAAACTATCCAATAAGCGTATTAGGTGTACTGTCCTAATCCTAGGAGCACTCGCAACCCGAGAGAAGGTAAAGATAAAATACAACTGAATAAAACCTTATTCCTATTTCTCTTGAATCAGAATCCATCCCCGAACTGGAACAAGTTCCTTCGAGTTCGTATATAACCATACGATGGAGTATCCAATAAACTGTGGATCTTCATAGTGATACGGAGTGTTCTGGAGAAATACGAAGGTGATGTAGGATAGGCGAAGAAATATTTAGTTTGGTCGTGAATAGCAGTCGCGGTTTACTTTGCCCTCTTACTAATCCCTTTATTTGTCTTTACCTAATATCTTCTGTACACCGTTTAGGCTAAATGGTTTTCTTCATTCCCTACCGTTCGGCACCAGCCTATGGTTTGGATGAAGACTATCCAATTAGCGTAACATGTGTACCGTCCTAATCCAAGGAGCACTCGCAACCTGAGAGAAGGTAAAAGGAAAAGACAACTGAATAGTCCTATTTGTTTTCTCCAGAACCGGAAACCATCCTCGAATCTGGAACAAGTTCCTTCGAGTTCGTATATAACCATATGATGGTTTTATCCAATAGAAGTGGATGTTCGTAGTAATACGAGGTATTCTGGAGAAAAGGGTAAAAGAAGGAGTGGCAATGAGGTATGCAACTCTGACAATCCAAAAGCCAGTGTTTTAAGAAGGTTCGGTTAAAATGGTCACTGAGTCATAATCAAGGGTCGGGTCATGGTCGCTGCCAAAGAGAGAGAGAAAATAAACACTCAGCGTGCACTCTAACCTAGATTAGAATGGTTATCAATTTATCTAATCAGGAAACCTCCCACTGTAAACTCAAATTCTCCTCTAAACCTGAAAGAAGAATTAGTCGGGATCACCCGAGGAGTAAGCCAACTCATCAGTGGGAATCGGGATCCAACTATCATCGCATGATAACGTAACGGAATCGACTCACGTTATCACACTCCAGAAGGTATGCGCATATCTGGCAAGTTTCAGTTTCTTTAGAAACTTCTGATGTATGTTTTTACCCCTAGGACCTAAGTGACCTTGACTGAGCCAACATATCAAAGGATCCTAGCCAAGTTCAACCCATCATTATCTTGATTGCATTAGACCCACCCGCACGAGTCCTTGACTAAGCCAAAATGACCGCATGACTGTCCTAACCAATCACATATCCATAAGGAAGATAAGCATTACAGAGCTACCGCACACTACGCCTCGGCTGAGCATGACATACGTAGCACGAATACTAAGCAATACTAATCTGAAATGACGGAGGGCTACGGTTGGTTTTTGGCGAAAAACCTTTAACGTAATGAACTTGATATCGTTGAAGGAACCGGATAGCTTTTTATAAAGTTATAGTGGCGAAAACCTTTGCTAAAGAGGTCACTCCCGGTGAAGGGATTTCGGCTCTTTCCCCGAAGAATGAGGTGCAGGATATTCCAACTGAATACCACGATGCAAAGCAAAAAGTAATCGGCTATAGTGAAGTTATTACCCTGACGCAAACTTCTGTCCAAGGGGTCACTCCCGGTGAAGGGATCTCGGCCCTTGCCTCGTCGACTGAGGTGCTGGATATTCATAACCGAATACCACTATGCAAAACAAAAGAGAACGTCCTTGCAATAACAGCTTTTTTTTGAAAAATGTTCCAACAACATCAGAATAGGTTTGTTTAGCTTGCATCGATCCGAATCAGCGTAGTCCCATCAATTAATCACACCACAAAAGAACGAAAATACGATGTATGTATATGCCATCCGCATTCGCCACTGGGTCCCGTCATCACCCGTTAGGTTAATTAACTAACGATAGAGCGGGGACTGGACTAGCGCGGATGCAAAACATATACAACATCTACTAGTATATATATCAATACATAATATTCGCTCAAGGCGTGATAAAATACAACATCACAGAAATGTAATAAGCATCACAGAACAATACAGATAATCTGGGACCCCCGGGTTTCTTAGAGCCGCTACTGAAACCCGACGTTTCCCTGGTCGTGTGGATAGCCTGTGCAATGAGATCCCAGACCCCTACAGGCGCGGCAAGTTACCCGCCAAAACCTGAAGTGAGGCAGCCCCCTTCAACAACGTGAATGGACCACCCAGCACTTTACGGAATCCGGTAACTTGAGCACCCCTCCTTAGGTCAACCTGTACTCCCTACGAGTGCGACGAATAGCCCGTAAATTCTAGAGTAAAGCCCCCTCCGTCTCAAAGCCATGAGATGCGGGCTCGTTGCCCTCTAGAACCCGGCTATCCGTGCACCCCATCGCGGGGTAATCCTAGTACAGAAAGTAAAATATACAATGGGTACATCGACCTCAGCCCGGTCGTGCCCCAAAAGAATAATATATAAACAGGTAGTGACGGCAGTCCACATGTCGGACGCTCGCCTCGCAATATCAAATGTACAAATACAACCAAACTGTACTAGCATTGCATCCAGGCTATCCACCACGACAAATCCGCAACATCACAACACAACACAGAACATCAACGTGAATGTCACGTTCGCAAATCCATCTAAAAGGGCTATAGCAATTAGACTGGATTTACCGATCAAATGACATTCACGGTCGCAGATATAATGTAAATACTGTGAACTAACATGTTTAAAATTTTCGATCGATAAAAATTCCCAAAGTGGGCCCTAAGCACAATACCCAGTACTCAAATAAATCTGGGCCCAAAATAAAAATACCAGAAACCCCTTTTCCAAGTCAGAGACCACTGCATGAAAAATGGCGCCCTAAGTCTACAGTAGTGCGGCGGAACCGCGGCCGGAACAAGGTTAGTGCCGCGGTTCCGCGGCGAAATGATGAGATCAAGGCACCAAATTTCAACAGTGTTCATTAAAAACCCTGCCTGATTTTCTGCAACACAGCAAATAATTTTTTGACGACAGAAAAATTTCGACAGAAACTGATGACTTGGAAATGCAGTTTTTGAAAATTTCGTCCGATCGAAGTTCTAAACACGCTAGAGAAAGCTAGTAAAGGTTAATGGCGTGGTTCTGATACCATGTAAGACTACGGTAGCGCCCCGGCCGTCTTTCCGAGGCCAAAATGCGGAAACGAAAATTTTTCTAAACTTGAAAACCGGCGCTATCGTATGCTTAAAACCCGGATCGAACCATTAACCTACTACTAGCAAACAAGAGAAGGGATAGAAGGCTATACCGATCGATCTGTGTCCTTCGGTCTTCGGCCACCATCCCAAGCTCCTCACGGCATCTCCGGTCTCGATCTCCTCGTCGGAAAGGGCACCACATCATTGATTCTTTTTACGGGCTCCCGCTTCATCTGAAGCAACTCGGGCACGAAGTATGCTAGCCGACGTGTCCAAGATGTTGTAGAGAATGTTTGTGATCACTTTGTCTCTTGCATCCATTGCTTGGATGGAGGTTGAAGGTGTTGCCATTAATGGAAGCTATGAGCTAGAGGAAGAAGAAGAAGGAGCTATCTTTTTACTTTTGTGATGCTATCTTCAAAATGAGAGTGGGAGTGAGAAGAATAATATGAGAGCTCACCCTTGGCTGCCCCTCTCTCTTCTCTCATCAAATCAACTCACTAATCAATCACATAATGTGATATTTGCACAAGAAATGATACCATGACTCACCCATGAAGTACATGTATCATTTAATGCACAAAATGATGGTTTCTAGCTCATAATTTCCATTGACAAACATTAATCCAAATGTTTGCAACAATAAAAAGATACGGCAACATCTAAAGTAAACTCGTGACAGATCACAAGGATACCCCTCACCTGTATACACATACCTGCATCCGCATTCCGACTGAACGCGAATGCGATGAGACTAAAGTAATCCAACAAATCTAATACTAGCATCCGGCTTAAACCAAAGTCCACTAGTATGATCCGTCCGATCATGATCCGTTCAATACCGCACGTATAAGATCGAACCCTGCCATATATCATACGACCTCTACAGCGTTTTGCCCGAAACTTGAGAAACTATCTGTGGGAGACTCTAAACACTCGTCAATACCTTGGCTGTGGATTTAACCACTAGCACGTCAGAGGTATTGTTAGTGTTTATGCCCTAGAAGGCCATTACTGTATCATACTAGTTTGTATATTACTTAATGGAAGCTTGGGATATTCACATGTGTATAACAGTCTTGCTAAACATGGTAGTATGCTACTTGGTTTTTCTATCTTAATATGTGAGTGTACGTATTGATAGAGCTCTTAGGATCTTGCTTGTCTACCAGCGTTGTGATGGCAGTCACACTAGTGGGGGCTGGGTAGTCTACAAGCACATCCTTATTCAGGTCCCTGGTCGTTGGATTATCGAGACAGAGCATCGATACTCCGGAGTAGACTAGTTTGTACGCTTCTCATCCCAGTTGGGGAGATGGTCTGTCCCACAGCCGTCAGTACGTCGTACTGGAGATAGTATGCAGGTGCTCGTTAGGTTACGGGTACACCGGACAGGACTCACAGGGAACTGTTGGTTGGTTTTATACCAGTCGTCAGTGAACAGTTCCCAGGTGACATGAGTACAGCATAGTCCGCAGACTTGACACTGCTACTTCGCTTCGAGTGTGTCCCACTGTTCTTAGATTGCTACCCTACCACGACTCAAAGGAGTCGTGCAAACAGGTAGCAGTTGGGTGCAGTCCCGAGCAGTTGGAGGCAGTGGCGGTTAGACAGGATTCGTCTCTCCCGGTATTGGGAGTTGATATCGCGCTTTGTCAGAGAGCCATTACGCAAAGTCCCTGGCCAGGGCAAGCGAGATTTGCTGGTAGGTTCCAGTAGTTTCTCAGGGTGTAATGGGCTTCGCTCCGACACGACTTATACCGTTATTAGGGGACTGACGCTTGCCGCCCCCTAGGACCGATATGCGATAGTCTAAGACGAACGGACAGGACTGTATGGAGATTGTCACAGCAGGCTCAGTAGGAGTTCGGATGGGTTTTTCTCATCGGCCTTCTTATCGACAACTACCTGGGGACCGTTACGTACAGCTAGTGCCGCTTGCGGTCTGTAGTTAAACCCACTGCCAGCGTAGTAGTCGAGTCTCTAGAGTCCCACACAGAGAGTTTCCTACTCCAGGAAAAACGATATAGAGGTCGTATGGTTTTACGACAAAGGGTTCGGACGCATACGTGTGTTTACGCACGTACGACTTTCGGACAGTTTTTACCAGTCGGCTTTGGTTTAAGCCAGTTACTGGTATCCGGTTATTGGATTTATACAGTCTAAAGTTTTTCCGTATTTTTGCGGAAAGGAGGGGCGTTCTCGTAATTGTGCGAGAAGCTTCTAGAAGATGGTGACTAAGGAGGTTTAGGTGTCATATGCATTGAATGAGTTTAGTGAGTCATGAGAGTGATTCATCCATATCATTAATGCACAATAAATGATTAATGAGTCATGGTTATGAATCACCATTAGATATTTATGAAACTTGATTATTCATCATTTGTTTTTCTTTTATTGATGAATTTTAAAGTTTCATATATATTATGATAACTTAATATTCTCACTTCATAATATCATTCACATTCTCTCCCCTCAAGCTCACTCTCTTCAAACCCTAATCCTCACCTCTCATGTGTTGAGAACAAGGATTAGTTAGACTAAACAATCCATAACCCTCACTCTATCTCATCTATCTTCTTTGATTAGCAATCCAAGAAGGTTAGTTGCCTCAAGTTTAGAGGCTAAGCTTGGAGTTTTGCTCTCGGGTGGATCATCTACTACATCGAGAAGGCCGAGGAGGACGAGGAGATCGTAAAGCCGAAGGACTTGGTTCGATAGGTATAATCCCTAAGCATAGTAGTTTAGAACAACTATGTGTTTGGTTAGTTATCGTTTAGCTTCGATTCAAGCGGTTAGTCGATGTTTGTTCACTAAACAAGTTCATTTTTGAAAATTCCGCCTCCCCACAAGTATTGGGGTGTTGTACATCGACTTACAGTGGTATCAGAGCCTCGCTAAACAATAAATAACCTTTTTGCAAATTTGTATGAATTTCGAACGGAAAAAACGAAACCGGAAAACCCTAAAATATCATGTTTCTGTCGATTTATAAATGAAGTCCAAAAATTTTTCAGGGATGTTCAGAAAGCTTAAAATGATAGTAGTAGAACACAAAAAATTTGGTGCCCTGAATCGCCTACGGCGCCGCGGATCCGCGGCGGATAGCACTGATCCCGCCGCGCTTCCGCCGCCGATTTGACGATTCAGGGACCCATTTTTCTTGTGGTGGTTCTCTGTGATATTTGGGATTTTCTGGAATATTTAATTTTTGCTTAGGTTTCAGATTTGCAGAGCAGTATTGGAGCAAAATTAAAAGTGTTTAATCGATCGAAATTATACACTATTTGCTTGTTGGATTATATCTGTGTTTGTATAATGTGTTCGTAAACCTCCCCTAACTGCTAGTATGTCGGTTGGCAGGGGGTTGCACATTTCTGTAATGGTTTTTACTGTTTGTGGATATGAACTGTGTTGGACTGTTGTGATGTATAGCCGGGGTTATATGATGGGTTATTATTTAATTCATTTGATGTAAATGTAATTTGTTGTAATATTATTTTGCGGGGCACATCCAGGTTGCGGTTGTAGCCACCGTTGTATTATTTCATTTTACTGTTTTTGCTCCTAGGACAGACCCAAGGTGGGGTGCACAAACTGCCGGGCGGGTAGTTTGCCGTACCCGTTGGGGTCTTAGGTGGGGTAATGGCTATTCATCACAACTGTGTAATCCGTCTTTTGTTGCAGGCTCGAAACAAACACGGATTACTTGCAAATCCAATAAAGTTCATCTGTGATCTGGAATGCCTATTATTGCGTCTGACGAATGTACAATATCTATATATGATAGCTATTTAGACGTCACTTATGTTTTACACCCGCGCTAGCCCAGCCCCCGCTCTGTCGTTAGTTAAGTAACCTAACGGGTGATGACGGGACCCCGTGGCGAATGCGGATGGCATAAGAGGACGTTGTATTTTTGTTGTTTTCTGCAATGATAGGTTAATGATGGGACGCATTATCTATAATGCAAAGAAAAACAAACCAAAGTTTAAATCGTTGGAACAATTTAAAAGAAACCACTGGGTTAATTTTAAAAACAGATATTTTTAAATGCGGAGCTTTAACCACTCCTTTTAAAAGCTATCAGGTTCCTTCGGTTATATCAAGTTCACTGCGTTCACGGTTTCGCCAAAACCAGTCGTAGCCCTCCGTCATTTCTTATGGATGGTCAGTAGTATTCAAGCTATGCTTGTTGGCTTTCGTCAAGGCATAGTGTTTGGTAGCTGCTGGGGTATTCATTTGTTGCATAAATAGATGAGTTGGTTTGGGACAGTCGTATAACCTTGTTGGCTTTCGTCAAGGGTATATACGGGTGGGTTCAAATTAACAGGATAATGATGGGCAGAACTTGACATGTCTTTTATGATTTGTTGGCTTTCGTCAAGGTCATAAGAACATGGGGCAAAAATTTATATCGGGAATTTCTAAAGAAACTGAAATTTGCAAAGAGATGCATACCATTTGGAGTTTGATGAATGTTGGTAGGATTCCTTCAACATTATCATACGATGATATTTGGATCCCGATCCTACTGTGAGTATATGCTACTTATCAGGATATTCGTCACTTAACGATCAATGCTATAAACCAAGTAGGTGTCCAGAAAAGTGTCAGCGGGGTTACGCCCCCAGAGAAAAGAGGTTATTTAATTAAGGAACTTCGCGAAAGCGTTGGAAAACCTCCCTCGAAGTATCGACACTGGCCTGGCTGAACGGTTAAGCAAGTATTGTACGGTGAGAATAGTCCTGGCTAATTCTTCTTTTATGGTTTGAGGAAGGATTCGGGAAATAGTGGGAGCCATCCAGTTTAGATAAATTAAAAACCAATCTAAACTTGCAAAAGCATCATGCTAAAGTGTTTTCTTCTCTCTCTCTCATTGCAGCGACCTTGTGACCATGACTAGGTTACATCTAGATAACAAATTGACTGAATCTAACTTATTTGACTGGCAAAAGTCTGTCCAGATGACCATTGCCTATGACAAGCTGGACCACCCTATTACTACTCAAGATCCCATCGTCGCAGGTCCAGTTTCCACCGTCACGGATATGGATATCCGTCAGACAAAGGAAAAGAATAAAGCGAAAGCCAAGTGCCTCGTGTTGGCTTCAGTTGATGGTATATACCAGAAGCAGCACGAGAAGATGGACTCTGTTTCCATCTTTTTCCATAACAAAGATTTATATGGAGAGCAATCTCATATCGCAAGATATGAGGCCTCGAACGAATTGATTCAAGCGAGGTCGGCTGACGGGTCATATGTAAGGGACGACGTCCTTACGATGACTAGCTATATTGATGAGCTCAAGGACCTGGAGACCACGTTGGGAAACAGGTCATATACTGACTTATTTCCACAGTCCCTACCCTCTACTTACACCCTGAAAGAAACCAGGGAGACACAAGCTCTGCTTAATAGGGGACCTTCTTCTTCTTCATCCAAGGCGAAAGCAAAGGGTGAAAAGAAGAAGACCTCTACAAAGCCGATATACGGTGTCAGCAAAGTAGGAGGAAAGGGAAGAGAAAAATTTTTGGGACTTGGTATAGGTAAGGAGGGACATTCCTATTGTTGTGGGAATGGACATTGGCAGAAGGATTGCAGGGCTTTGGAAGCCAGTAGCTAGGATACGAAGCATGTTGTGGCTTCAGCCTCAAATGTGTTTGTAATTGAGAACTGTTTGCCAATTAACTCTACTTCCTGGGTACTAGATACCGGAGCAGGATCTCATATCTGTAATTCGT
Organism: Agapanthus africanus; assembly: GCA_030015575.1. NCBI lineage: Eukaryota > Viridiplantae > Streptophyta > Magnoliopsida > Asparagales > Amaryllidaceae > Agapanthus > Agapanthus africanus. Next base: position 407,646,049 of record CM057337.1, read on the forward strand.
TACATGCTTTGAGAAACCGTAAAGTTATAAGGATAGGTGATTTGTCTCTCAGAGTTGCAAACGGAATGAGCGTGGACGCTGAATCCGTGGGAGAATATCGCCTAGGTTTGACAAGTGGGCAGATATTGATTCTACGTAACTGTCTGTATGTACCTAGTTTGACTTGTAATATCATATCAGTATCCTCACTTTCAAGAGAGGGATATGACTTTACATTCGTAAGCGATGTAGTTCACATCCACCTAAATCAAGTTCTGATTGGGTCCGGTACATTAGATGACGGTATATACGTATTAAATCAAGCTCAGGTTTTCAATGTCCAGAACACACTTAAAAGAAAGTCTCCAGAAGTGAATCAGGCTTTCTTATGGCATTGTAGACTAGTTCACATCAATGAAACACGGTTAACGAAGTTACATAGAGAAGGATATTTGAATCCGTTCGAATATCAATCTTATGCCACTTGTGAATCTTGTCTCATGGGAAAGATGACAAAGACTCCGTTTTCTGGACACGGAGTAAGAGCGAGCGAGCTCTTAGGACTCGTACAAAGTGACGTATGCGGTCCGATGTCTACACATGCGCGAGGTGGTTATTCCTACTTCATTACTTTTACGGATGATTTCTCTAGGTATGGACATATCTTCTTGATGAAGCATAAATCCGAGGCCTTTGAGAAATTCCAAGAATACAAGAATGAAGTGGAAAACCAAACAGGCAAAAGTATTAAGACACTGAGATCTGATCGAGGTGGTGAATACTTAAGTGCCGAGTTCCTGGGTTACTTAAAAGAGAAAGGAATTCTCTCTCAGCTTACTCCTCCATACACACCACAACACAACGGTGTATCGGAAAGGAGGAATCGAACCCTATTAGATATGGTTCGTTCCATGATGAGTAAGGATGAGTTACCGCGATCATTCTGGGGTTATGCGCTAGAATCAGCAGCATATCTTTTGAACAAGGTTCCAACCAAGACTGTGCCTACCACGCCATATCAGATGTGGAGTGGGAAGAAACCCTACCTTCAGTACCTGAAGACATGGGGATGTCCAGCTTTTGTAAAAAAGCAGCATCCGGACAAGCTCGAGGCACGCTCAGTAGAGTGTAAGTTTGTGGGATATCCAAAGAATTCAATGGGATATTGCTTCTACTACGCAGAGGAACAAAAGGTTTTTGTTTCTCGTCATGCCCGCTTCTTAGAAACTGAATTTTTAGAAAATCAGAAGAGTGGGAGCGCAGTAGAACTGGAAGAAATTCCAGAACCACAAGCTGTTACTGAAAGATTGGTGGAACATGAAGTTTCAGAAGAAAGGGACATACCAGCGCCTATCTGCAGAAGTAGTAGGCAGTCTCATCCGCCCGAGAGATACTACGGTTTTCTCATAGACGGGGATAGAGAAGATTGCGTCATTGATAATGACGACCCTACTAGCTTCCAGCAGGCCATCCAGAGCGGCGACTCGGTACGATGGCTAGATGCAATGCGGACCGAAATAGAGTCCATGTACACTAACAAAGTATGGACTTTGGACACTGCTCCAGATGGGGTGAAACCCGTAGGATGCAAGTGGATCTTCAGAAAGAAGATTGGTGTAGATGGACAGGTTGAAACCTATAAGGCTAGACTTGTTGCAAAGGGTTTCCGTCAAAGACCTGGTTTGGACTATGACGAAACCTTTTCTCCAGTGGCTATGCTGAAATCCATTCGGGTCCTTCTTGCTATTGCTGCCTTCCACGATTATGAAATCTGGCAGATGGACGTAAAGACGGCCTTTCTAAATGGAAATTTAGAAGAGAGCGTCTATATGGATCAGCCAGAGGGATTCATTCAGAGTGGGAGCAGCGGTAAAGTATGCAAGCTGCTTAAGTCCATTTATGGACTAAAGCAGGCATCGCGGAGTTGGAACATCTATTTTGATGATACTGTCAAAGAATTCGACTTTATCAAAAATCCAGATGAACCATGCATATACAGTAAGATTGTAGGGAGAGTTGTTGTATTCCTCGTCTTGTACGTGGATGACATTCTCCTAATAGGAAATGATATTCCTATGCTACAGTCAGTCAAAAGATTCTTGTCACAGAAATTCTCCATAAAGGACCTGGGTGATGCCACCTACATTCTGGGGATCCAGATCTATCATGATAGATCAAAGAGGATGTTGGGACTTTCACAGTCCAGGTACATAGACACCATATTGAAGAGATTCAGTATGGAAGATTCAAAGCGCGGTAACCTACTGGCTTGTCACGGAATCACCCTCTCCAAAGAGATGTCTCCCAAGACTGATTTGGAAAGGGAACGCATGTCGATTATACCCTACGCTTCTGCGGTAGGCTCTATAATGTATGCGATGTTATGTACCAGACCAGATGTAGCATACGCATTGAGCGTTGTAAGCCGGTATCAGGCAAACCCAGGGGAGAATCACTGGATAGCAGTAAAGAACATTCTCAAGTACCTGAGAAGAACTAAGGAGATGTTCTTGGTTTACGGCGGAAAGGACCTCAAGATGGAGGCCTATGCTGATTCCGGCTTCCAGAGTGACAAGGATGACTCCAAGTCCATGTCGGGTTATGTCTTTACCCTCAATGGAGGGGCGGTCTGTTGGAAGAGTTCCAAGCAGGACACCGTTGCTGACTCAACGATGGAAGCGGAGTACATAGCTGCTTGCGATGCCGCAAAAGAAGCTGTCTGGATGAAGAAGTTCCTCACAGAACTTCAGGTGGTTCCTACCAGTGTTGGTCCAATACCTCTGTATTGCGACAACAACGGCGCTATAGCTTTAGAGAAGGAACCCAGGTTCCATCAGAAGTCCAGACACATCTTTAGACGGTATCACCTGATCAGGGAGATCGTAGATCGCCGGGAGATCGAGGTAAAGAGAGTAAATACAGAGGATAACATTGCTGATCCATTCACAAAGGCCCTACCTCAGATTCAGTTCGAGAGGCTACTCGAGATCATCGGTCTACGATACGCCAGTACATAGCCCTAGTGCAAGTGGGAGATTGTTAGTGTTTATGCCCTAGAAGGCCATTACTGTATCATACTAGTTTGTATATTACTTAATGGAAGCTTGGGATATTCACATGTGTATAACAGTCTTGCTAAACATGGTAGTATGCTACTTGGTTTTTCTATCTTAATATGTGAGTGTACGTATTGATAGAGCTCTTAGGATCTTGCTTGTCTACCAGCGTTGTGATGGCAGTCACACTAGTGGGGGCTGGGTAGTCTACAAGCACATCCTTATTCAGGTCCCTGGTCGTTGGATTATCGAGACAGAGCATCGATACTCCGGAGTAGACTAGTGTGTACGCTTCTCATCCCAGTTGGGGAGATGGTCTGTCCCACAGCCGTCAGTACGTCGTACTGGAGATAGTATGTAGGTGCTCGTTAGGTTACGGGTACACCGGACAGGACTCACAGGGAACTGTTGGTTGGTTTTATACCAGTCGTCAGTGAACAGTTCCCAGGTGACATGAGTACAGCATAGTCCGCAGACTTGACACTGCTACTTCGCCTCGAGTGTGTCCCACTGTTCTTAGATTGCTACCCTACCATGGCTCAAAGGAGTCGTGCAAACAGGTAGCAGTTGGGTGCAGTCCCGAGCACTTGGAGGCAGTGGCGGTTAGACAGGATTCATCTCTCCCGGTATTGGGAGTTGATATCGCGCTGTGTCAGAGAGCCATTACGCAAAGTCCCTGGCCAGGGCAAGCGAGATTTGCTGGTAGGTTCCAGTAGTTTCTCAGGGTGTAATGGGCTTCGCTCCGACACGACTTATACCGCTATTAGGGGACTGACGCTTGCCGCCCCCCTAGGCCCGATATGCGATAGTCTAAGACGAACGGACCGGACTGTATGGAGATTGTCACAGCAGGCTCAGTAGGAGTTCGGATGGGTTTTTCTCATCGGCCTTCTTATCGACAACTACCTGGGGACCGTTACGTACAGCTAGTGCCGCTTGCGGTCTGTGGTTAAACCCACTGCCAGCGTAGTAGTCGAGTCTCTAGAGTCCCACACAGAGAGTTTCCTACTCCAGGCGAAACGATATAGAGGTCGTATGGTTTTACGACAAAGGGTTCGGACGCATACGTGTGTTTACGCACGTACGACTTTCGGACAGTTTTTACCAGTCGGCTTTGGTTTAAGCCAGTTACTGGTATCCGGTTATTGGATTTATACAGTCTAAAGTTTTTCCGTATTTTTGCGGAAAGGAGGGGCGTTCTCGTAATTGTGCGAGAAGCTTCTAGAAGATGGTGACTAAGGAGGTTTTGGTGTCATATGCATTGAATGAGTTTAGTGAGTCATGAGAGTGATTCATCCATATCATTAATGCACAATAAATGATTAATGAGTCATGGTTATGAATCACCATTAGATATTTATGAAACTTGATTATTCATCATTTGTTTTTCTTTTATTGATGAATTTTAAAGTTTCATATATATTATGATAACTTACTATTCTCACTTCATAATATCATTCACATTCTCTCCCCTCAAGCTCACTCTCTTCAAACCCTAATCCTCACCTCTCAAGTGTTGAGAACAAGGATTAGTTAGACTAAACAATCCATAACCCTCACTCTATCTCATCTATCTTCTTTGATTAGCAATCCAAGAAGGTTAGTTGCCTCAAGTTTAGAGGCTAAGCTTGGAGTTTTGCTCTCGGGTGGATCATCTACTACATCGAGAAGGCCGAGGAGGACGAGGAGATCGTAAAGCCGAAGGACTTGGTTCGATAGGTATAATCCCTAAGCATAGTAGTTTAGAACAACTATGTGTTTGGTTAGTTATCGTTTAGCTTCGATTCAAGCGGTTAGTCGATGTTTGTTCACTAAACAAGTTCGTTTTTGAAAATTCCGCCTCCCCACAAGTATTGGGGTGTTGTACATCGACTTGCAGGTATTAGCCATACGTAACGGGTTACCAGGTATTGACCAAAAGGGAGGTCGATGAGCGAACTCATCCTGACACCTTACTGAGCCTGTCAGTGACAATATCCGTACAGTCCGGTCCGTTCGTCTATGAGTATCGCATGTCGGGCCTAGGGGTTGGTAAAATTCAGACCCCCAAAAGCGGTACAAGTCATGTCGGAGTGTAGCCCAGAACACCCTGAGATACTACTGGAATACCTACCAGTAAATCTCCTGCCTCGGCCGAGGGCTTTGTGTAATGGCTCTCCTAGACACAGCGCGACCTCACCCCCAATACCGGGAGAGACGAACCGCTGCGGATCCGCTCACTGCCTCCATATGGCTCGGGACTGTACCCAACTAAAACCTGTTTGTACGACTCCTTTGAGCCGTGGTAGGGTAGTAATCAAAGCACAGTGGGAACTCACACGAGAAAGATGACGTCTCAGGTTGATGAACTAACCTGTACACATGTCACCAGGGAACTGCTATCTGGCGTCAGTTATAATACCAACTAGCATGTTCCCGTCGAGTCCTGTCCGGTGTACTCATAACCCAATGAGCACCTGTATACATCTTAGATGAACCAACTGACACCAATGGCTTGTGAGACCGGCCACCGCCCCTCGTCGGGGTCTCGACTATATACACTAGTCTACTAATGGAGTATCGATGCCCAGTCTTGAAACTCCCACGACTAGGGACCTTTTAAGGATGTACTTATAGACCCCAGCTCCCACGTATATGATCGCCATCATACTGCTGGTCGTTAAGCAAGAATCCTAAGGGCTCTATCGGCATGTAATAGCGACCTGTAAGGTCACCTAAAGCAGTACATGATAATAAAGACAAACCATGGTAGCATACTATTCTCAATCAACGTGTAATAGTGAACCACAATGCCACCTAAAGCATGTACACGATGATGAAGACAAACCAAATAGTATACAAATCTCTCGAGTAAGACTGTCCTACCGGTATAGGTCATCCCTCAATCATTGCAATCACATGCCTGTGATCCAATAATCGACTCTGAGGGCACTATATCCAACAATATTTTGTAGACTTAGAAAACATTGTTGTATATTCTTTCGGACTTAGAATCACGCTCATGTATTTATTCTTATTCTAGTTTCTTGATGAGGCTTAGTTTCTTTATTTTCTTTCTGGTTTTTGATCTTTGCCTCAAGGCATCGTATATTTATAACTCTGCATTATTGTTTCCGCCAATTGGCGAAGAGCTAGCTCTCGCTTGGGGATGCCTATTGTTATTATTTCTTGTATTGTTTTCCGGTTAAAATATACAAAGGATGTGTTGCCCAAATTTCAAACGACGAAGCATGTTTTCAAGATAGTTACAAAACATTGTTTTTCATATGATATTACTTATGTTTTAAAGAAATAACCAAATTTCATTAAGCCTTTATTTCAAAACTTCACCTCCACTATTTTCCTTTAAAAGGTTTAGATTTCTAGGCTTTTGGCTTACTTGAATTAGGTGGGGTCCTATTGACTTCACATGATTCAAGTGCCAGTCATGTGACTTTTCCGGGTCATGATAAAGTTGGTATCAGAGCGTTAGGTTTAACCTTGGTTCGAGTCTAGGTTTGACTATGCGGAGTCTAGGGCATATATATATTTCGGAATCTAGGCTTGACCTTACGGAACATAGACTTGGCCGAGGGGGTATTAGACCCGAACTTTCATCGCGTAGGTTAACCTTGGTTGATGGAGTAGGTGACTTAAGTAGAGTGATGTACCGTGCGTATGTTCCGCGGCATACTTACGATACACTACTTCGCTTAAGTAGCCTTAAGATGTACATTTCTTATGCACTGTATTTCCATTCGTTCCTATGATCTATCCTCATCGATATTGTTAGTTATAAGTATGCCCTAGATGCTATTATTGTACATATGATGTATATTATAGTGGATGCTTGGACATATATAGAGAGGACTTTCTTGCTCGACATGATAGTATGCTATCTGGTTGCTCTTTATCTTAACATTTAGACTTGTATTGTGATACTGTCTTGCTCTCACATGTTGATAAATCCCCTAGGATGTGTACTTGACTACTAGGACTATGATGGAGATCATGCTAGTGGAGCCAGGGTAGTCCATAAGTTCATCCTTTAATTGTTCCTAGTCGAGGGTGTATCGAGACAGGGCATCGATATTCCAGTGTAGACTAGCATATACGCTTCTTGACCCATTTGATGGGCGATGGATGATCCCACATCCATAGGTGTTTGACATCAAAGATGGTATACGGGTGCTCAGTGGAGACTGGGTACACTCAACAGGACTCGCCGGGAACTCCTAGTTGGTATTATAACTCGTCAGATAGCAGTTCTCTGATGTCACTGGTACATGTTAGTCTGTAGAACCGAGATCGTCATAGAGACTTGTGTGATTCCCACTGTGCTTTGATTTCCACTTTACCACGTTCAAGAGAACGTGCAAAATGGTGGTTTTTGGGTACATTCCCGAGTCACATGGAGGCAATGAGCGATAGGAGACGATTCGTCTCTCCCGGTATTGGGCATTGATGTTGTGCTGTGCTCGATTGGCCATAACAGGAAGTCCATGGCCAGGGCTGATACGGAAATTTACTGGTATGTGTTATCAGTAGTTTCTCTACCCGTTATGAGCCTCACATCGTATAACATTTTAAAAATAATTTAAAAAAAATTAGATAAATAACACCCTTTAAGTGAATTTTCTGATTTTCGGTAAAATAAAACGTATTTTTCGTAATATTTAACCATAATTAATTTTCATTATAAATTTAAAAAGGCCTATTTTAATCATGTAATTACTAGCAAACGGTGTTTATTTAGTCACTTATAAATTTTTAGTTTAATGAAATATTTTTCCTAAATTAATTATTTTAAATATTAACATAAGCTTTTAAATATACATTAAATTAGTGTAAATTACAATTTGCAATTGGTTTATTTTTCAAAAGTGAACCATGACATATTAGAATTAGGTTTTTATCATGCTAATCTCTTCTTGAATTTTCTTTAAAATTCTAGAGTTTTCTATGATGAATTGAATTAAGAAAATTAATAAAAATAAAGAAATTATGAAAAGACATAAAAGGTTTATTTCTTTGGAGAATGTTCTACACTATTCTTCTTTCCTTATTCCTCTCTTTTCCTCACCTCATGGCCGGCCTCACCTCCATGGGCAGCCCCAAAAATTTTCCCCCATCATTTTTGCATTAAAAATCATCAAAATTCATCAAAAATTCCAAAAATAAACCTCAAAAAATCAACATTCAACCTCTACCATTTTCCTTTGACCTATTTAGCATGGAATTTGGAGTTGGAAACCATTATTTTGGAAGCATATTTTCATGTTTGGATCTCATGCATTGAAGGTATAATTTTTATTCTTATGATTAATTGTTGTTAAATGATTTTATTTAGCTTATTTAGATTTTCTTAATTAATTCTATTTGCAAGTTTAAAATTCAAGATAGGGTTTCGAAAATCAAGTTAGGCTTTTTATTAATTAAGTGGGGTTATAATAAGTAGCTTAACATTTTTAGAAGGGAAAAATCTAGCATGGTTGATATATTATAATTTGTGCATTCAAAATTGTTTAAATTAAGCAATTTTGCTAATTAGATTTTTATAAATTATATATATTGGTGTGTTAAAATTCTAATTAAGTTTTTATCATTATATTGTGGTTTTAATGAGAATATTAACATGTTAAATGAATGAAAGACCAAATCTAATTATTAGTTTCAAATTGTTAGTTAATAGAATGTGATAAATATGCTATTTCGGTAAACTAGGTTTTAGAAATTAATTTAAAATGTAGTATTAAAAATTTAATTAGGGCTTTAGCTCATTCTTAAGGTTTCATGGAGTGGTTTAACACTTTAATATATGCAAAAATCAAGTTTAGTAGTGGAATTGTGAATTTTTGCGTAACAAGTGTTAATTTTGGCTAATTTGCAAACTAGAAATTGTAAATTAAGACAAAATGGTGTGTGAAAAATATGGTAATGGTTTCTATAATCTAGTTATGTTATTTAATGAATATTATGACCATTAGTTTCTTTTAAACATCAAGTTTTGAAGTAAAAAACGGTAAATTGACATTTTCAAGGTTTTGCGGAATTGGACGATTTGATCGATTTTAGGGTTTCGATAAATTAAATCGTGTTTTATATTATAAGTAATGAGTTTTAAAACTACAAGTTGTTTGTTGGTGTTTTATCTCGATCAATCGGCGTTTGTACGCCGATATCGAGCGATAATTGGTTCTTTTGCATGAGCGGGTCATACGTTTTAACCTATGCGCGTGTCGTGCGTCGTTTTGGTTTTGTCCGTGATTCGGTTTACGATATTATATATGTTTTCGTATTGGTACCCCTCGCTTGGACTTCGGATGAGGAAGAAGAGGCGGGCGACATCATCTTCGGCAAACAAGGACCAGGTGAGTAGATGTATATCTACGGGGGAAGTCGGGTGGATGGCGTTTAGCACCCCCGCAAACGTAGAATAGGGATATTGCTTATTGTCATTAGGAAGTCGTACGTGACCTTAGATTCTTGGCGAGTAGGACCCTACTAAAGACCTTAGCTTGGACTAGACTGATTTAGATAGACTTTACTAGAGGAGGAATGTCTTGGAGGAAATTCGTAGGTTTCAGGTAGACACACACACGCACACACAGAAACTTGGCTTGGTGTATATGTGTATGTGTATATATAAGTAGGAATGTGTGTAGGTGTATATATACACAACATGTATATGTTATATAAAGATGTTATATGATACATGGGGATGAGACGATATAACTAGGCTTGATGCCGTGATCTCTTGGCTATACAGTCATATTATGATCTTAGCGGATCGTTTGGAAATGAGAGAATGGATATGCATACATAAACGATAATAGGTGATGATGACATTGAGATATACGAGACTCTAGAATAGAACCCGGACCGTAACCTGTGACTTGATTACGATATGACATATGTGTGACCTGATTACGATATGATATATGTGTGACCTGATTACGATATGATATATATGACATGATATTTCTGAGGAACAATTAACGACGTATATGTTCGCAGACAATGATATATGATTGATGATATTGGGATGTATGCGATTACAGTATAGTACCTTTGATCATGACATTATTTAATGATGATATTATACGAATGATGATGTACGTAGGTGATACTTGACCCGTACCCTGATATTGGGATGCCGTATGATGGATCTTACCGTACGAGGCATAGATGTGTTGATTGATCCGCGCTCTTGATTCGAGGAAGCCGTACTACGTATGTGACGCTATTGAGGCTGGATCGCCGACTATTACAGATATGGACTCAGACCTTAGGTGGATTCTTATTTCCTATCGAGTAGTTCCTTTAGTTTAGTTCCTTAGGGGGTTAGATATATACTAGTTGAGGCTCGAATCATATAGTTGTAGTTAGATATGTATATTCCAAATGAGTGTTTAGTACACATTTTACCTTTACATTCAGATTGAAATCATCAAGTTGCATGTTCATACATATGTTTCTTTAGTCAGTATGAAACTCTGCCTGTTAGGACACCAGCACCATTATCGATGATGCGCATGTCCCACGTACACTTATTTGCCGGCTCACACACACATCATCGGTAATTTCCATGTCACGTACACTTTATAACATATTATCTTTTATGATAGAATCAGGTAAAGGCTAGATCAATATAGTATTGTGATTACTCCCAGGTGTTAGTCTAGACATTGCATGTATTATTTAGACATTTCATGCATTCACATTTTCATGTTATCATGCAGTATTATGGGGCTTATGCCAACACTTACCATTTACTTACTCATGATTTTGGGATTTTGGATTTCTATGAGATTTCTGGATTTTGGGGAAAACCACAAGAATATATACAAAAACTTCTCTCTCTTTCTCCCTCTCTTTTTAAAATATAAGTTGCGGTTTTCTCGTGATGTATGTGTTGTCCACCATGAGATTTCATGTTTTCTGTTGGATTTCGAGACCCGATTCGAGGAGTGGATGAACCGTCTTGGGTACATGGTGTGCCCGGTATAGTACCCCGGGGCAAGAAGATCGAGATGTAGACGATGAGCCTGGCAGGGGAAGACTACCTACTGGTGATGTCAGGCGCGGCGGATATTCGAAGGATACCGACCGTTGTCGTGAGATTTGATGATATAGGCCGATCCGGACTGACGGAGCCCGAGATATTGAGACTATGAGGTATTGAGACTTGAGATTTATATGTTTTGTGTCGATACTTGACACGGATTTCCATGGATTTCATCAATGATGTTTCAGACTTCTATACAAATTTTACTATGGTGAAAGTTAAAGACTTTTTATACAGATATATCCAGATTTCAGGGTTGATTGTTTTACATTCATGGTGCATGCATTCTCATTCACACGACATATTACTATTTGAGGCACAGAGACGAGCACGGAGCATTTGCACTTACGCGTAGTTTATTACCCTGCACTACTAGATGACTAGTGATATATTAGTATATTATTATGACCTAGGACAGTGTCGTGCATTCGATTTCTTTTCGCAGATGTCTTCTACTCATGGCAACTCACCCCCGTTGTGCCAAATTTTATTACAGGTTCGATGTACAGGTTTCCTTGGCAGCTTGCTGGCACATCTTTTCATTCAGGGTGATTTGCACGGTAGGTTGGTTCATTTGTATCAGAACTGCCGTTGTACTTTATTTATTTCATTGGTATCTAGTAAGCTCCATCAACCAATCTTGTATTACTTTATAAGTTTAAAGGACCAGTTATTTATTTCGACCTTAGAGTCACGCTTGTATTATTATGGTATCTGGTGGATTTGCTTTCTTTTGAGTTTTGAGCCTCGCCCTTTGGCGTTGTATATTATTGTGCTTGGTGTGGTTGTTTCTGCCTGTTGGCGTGGAGCTAGCTCCCGCTTAGGGATGCCTTTTTATTGCTGTATATATATTATTCTTGTTTGTACCCGTTTGGGGCCAATTTTTACAAAGGAGACTCTTCCGAAATTTTTGAGAAAATTGGATGTTGCGTTTAAACTTGTTTTTCTACATGTTTTCCTTTACTTCTTCTTTTATATGGTTTAGATTTCTGGGCTTCGGCTTACTTAGATTACGTTGCGCCTCTAGACGCTTCGTAATTTAAGTGCCGGTCACGTTCCGTACCTTCGGGTCGTGACACATCGGCATAAATTATCGGTTACCGGGGTCTGACATTTACAACCCGTAAACTAGATATGCGACATATCAGACGAAGAGACCGGACTGTGCGGTAATGTTACTGACAGGCTTTACGGGAGTTTAGACAAGCTTTCTTGTTGATCTTCAGATCGCTAAATACCCGGGTGTAAGTCTACGGTAGCGCCTCGGCCGTCGATCCGAGGCCAAATGCGGAAACATAAACTTTTTAGGAAACCTGCGCTATCGTAGTCTTTCACCCGGATCGAACCATTAACTCTAAACTAGCTAACTACAAGAAGTGAGAGTGGCTATACCGATCGATCCATGTCCTTCGATCTTTCGCCACCATCCCAAGCTCCTCGCGGCATCTCCGATCTCCGGTCACCTCGTCGGAAAGGGCACCACATCAATGAGTCTTTATACGGGCTCCCGCTTCATCCAAAGCAACTCAGACAGGAAGTTTGCTAGCCGACGTGTCCAAGGTGATGTAGAGAATGTGTGTGATAACTTTGTCTCAAGCATCCATTGATTCTCAACACATGAGAGTGTATGGATGGAGGTTGAAGATGATGCCATTAGTGGAAATGGTGAGCCAGAGGAAGAAGAAGAAGAAGAGGCTTTCTTTTGTTGTGTGTTGTAAAATGAGAGTGAGATCAAATGATACAAGAGCTAACCACCATCATATGGCTTCCCTTCCTCTCTCCTTTTATCATTTCAACACTTAAATCAATCAATAATGTGACATTTGCACAAAGAAGGAGATCATGAGTCATCACTTGTGCATGTGTCACAATTAATGCTCCTAATCATGACTTTGAGCTCATTATTTCTATTTATAAACATTAATCCAAATGTTTACAACAATAAAAAAAGATATGGTAACATCTAAAGTAAACTCGTGAAGGATCATAAGGATACCCCTCACCTGTATATACATAACTGCATCCGCATTCCGACTGAATGCGAATACGATGAGACTAAAATAATCCAACAAATCTAATACTAGGATCCGGCTTAAACCAAAACCTACTAGTATGATTCGTCCAATCATGATCCGTGCATTACTGCACGTATATGATCGAACCCTGCCATAATACCATACGGCCTCTACAACGTTTCGCCCGAAACTTGAGAAACTGTCTGTGGGGGACTCTAAAGAATCGTCAATTCTTGGGCTGTGGATTTAACCACTAGCACGTCAGTGGTACTAGCCGTACATAACGGGCTACCAGGTATTGGCCAAAAGGGAGGTCGATGAGCGGACTCATCCTGACACTCTACTGAGCTTGTCAGTGACAATATCCGTACAGTCCGGTCCGTTCGTCTATGAGTATCGCATGTCAGGCCTAAGGAGTTGGTAAAAGTCAGACCCCCAAAAGCGGTACAAGTCATGTCGGAGTGTAGCCCAGAATACCCTGAGATACTACTGGAATACCTACCAGTAAATCTCCTGCCTTGGCCAAGGACTTCGTGTAATGGCTTTCCTACACACAGCCCGATCTCACCCCCAATACTGGGAGAGACGAAACCCCTGCAAATCCGCTCACTCCCTCCATATGGCTCGGGACTGTACCCAACTAAAACCTGTTTGCACGACTCCTTTGAGCCGTGGTAGGGTAGTAATCAAAGCACAGTGGGAACTCACACGAGACAAATGACGATCTCAGGTCGATGAACTAACCTGTACACATGTCACCAGGGAACTGCTATCTGACGTCAGGTATAATACTAACTAGCATGTTCCCGGCGAGTCCTGTCCGGTGTACTCATAACCCAATGAGCACCTGTATACATCTTAGGCGATCCAACTGACACCAATGGTTTGTGAGACCGGCCACCGCCCCTCGTCGGGGTCTCGACTGTATACACTAGTCTACTCTGGAGTATCGATGCCCTGTCTCGAAACTCCAACGACTAGGGACCACTTTAAGGATGTGCTTATAGACTCCAGCTCCCACATATATGATCGCCATCATACTGCTGGCCGTCAAGCAAGAATCCTATGGGCTCTATCAACGTGCAATAGTGACCTGTAATGTCACCAAAAGCATGTACACGATGATAAAGATAAACCAGATAGCATACTATCATCTTGAGTAAGACCGTCCTACCGGTATAGGTCCTCCCTCAATCATTGCAATCACGTGCCTGCGATCCAATAATTGACTTTGAGGGCACTATATCCAACAATCTCCCTCTTGCATTCAAGGCTAATTATTGCGATGTCGCATACTCACAGCCTGTGTGATACCGAACACCCAACTCCTCTACGAATCAGTCTCACAAAGCCCGGTTGTGAAACTACTGCGTTCGAGGAATAGCCTCAGTGAGTGGATCCGCCCTGATGTTTCTTTCTATGTCTCTCTTTATCTCATGTTCGTGGAGAAAGCCATCTCCCGAAATGAGCAATACCTGTCTTAGAATATTTCTGGATATCTGATGGGACCTAGCTCATAAATGAACTCCAAATCCAAAATTCTTAGACTGTATCGTCAACTGAACTTAATCAGTATCCTGCATCATGCCTCCCTCAGTGTCCGCTTGGATCACCTGTCCAAACTACTGCCCCTCGTCAGAGGGAAAACTATAACTCTGACAGTCACTCTGTCATCCAGGTCATCTTGGAAGCGTGAAATGATAACTGTCTCCCAATGGAGGTTGTCGTTATCATATCCCTAGAACATCTACTTATGTTATAAACTGCTTCCAAATGATTCTCCAGAATTGGATTAATATCTGAACTTATTGCAGCTAGTGCAAAAACAACATCTGGTGTGGTACTTGACATCTCATGATTGACTCAATTGCCTAAGCGAGTTATGTGTCAATCATGCACATCCCTCTCCTTTTTAGTCTGTAAGACACCTTTAGAGAGGATGACTCCATCACCTACAGGTATGCTACCATGCCAGGAGTCGTCCATTCTAAAAACTTTTAGAATACTGTCTAAGTACCCAGATTGGGAAACTATATTTAGATCTAAAACCATAGATCTAGTAAACAGAATGTCTGATATAATATCCAAGTCCTTTGTGGAAAAACCACTGTGTGACAACCAAAGTATAACCGATCGTAGTATAAGAATTTCATTTCCTACTCTGTGTATGTCATCTAAATACCAGGACATCACACCCTACTATCTTCTGTAGGGTTCCTAGGCACCCTAATGAGGTCTCAGAAGGCATCAACCATGCTAATTTAAAATTTTACGGTGCCGAGAAACCCTAAACTACGGATCGTTAGCTAGATGTCTAGGTGAAAAAGTGAGCTAGTTAACAATTTAACTATAAGGAAACAGAAATACAACCTTTGTAGATCCGGTGCTCCACCTCCATAGCTCCGCAACGAAGTCCCTTCGCTGTTCAAGTGAACTCCCGGGCTCTAGCGTCGGCTTCGTCGAAGAATAAGCGAGCTAGGTCGTCGATGTCCATGACGAAGATGATCTACGTCGAAGCATCGCAAGATCAAGCTCTCACTTCACCAAGTCATGAAACTTGTGAAGAAAACACACTCTACTACTTGGCAAGAGGTAGAGGATGAAGAAATAGGAAGTGGATAGACTTTAGATTTGGATTTCTCACTCTTTTTCATCACTTGCCATTGATGGAGGCAAGCTTTCTTCACTTGAAGAAATGAAGAAGAAGAAGGAAATTGTTATGATAAGTTATTTTAAAATCAAAAGTAAATCAATACTTATCATAATCATAACCATGGTCAAGTGTAGAGAGTTAATCATGGTTGAATGGAATGGTTAGGGTTAAGCATGAGACAAAATGGTCACTTGGTCAAAGTCTTCATGAAGCTTCAACAAGCTTCCAAAGAAAGCCACCATTTTGCATTATGCTTATCATTTTCCAATATGAATAAACAAATAAATAGATATGAAAATGAAAACCCTAACCATTACATAACCATGGTTTAAACTTTACACAAAACACAAGTTAGCATGCATCATCAAACATGATACATACAAGTGCACAAAAATATATCACATATACAATGTGCACAAACCAAGTGAGAAAATCCGTTTAAAGTGAACCAATACTAGTTAGTGCAAAGTAATATATCAAATATATAATTATGCATTAAATCATTAAATCAACACTTGATTCAATGATCCGGTCATGTCGCACACAACCGACTAGTATTCAATGTATCGGCTTATCGAATCAATACTTGATTCGATAACTAGGTTATATCGCATACAACCAATCGATACATTTATCGTGAGAATGGAATGCGGTATCACATACACGTATTATTCTCGGTCCCGCACATATCTCATATGCGCTCCTATTTCGTTTCGCTTGAGCCAGGAAACCTCTGTGTAGGACTCTAAAGACTCGTCAATACGCCTGCAGCAGGTGATGATCATATCAAGCACCCACAAGCCGCAAGCGGTCTGCTAAACGTAACGGCCACCCGGGTATTGAGCGATCTGAAGATCGACGAGCAAGCCCGCTCACACTCCAGTGAATCCAACCAGTAACACTACCGTACAGTCTGGTCTGATCGTCTGATATGTCGCATATCTCGCCTAGGGGTGGTAAACGTCAGACCCCAATAGCTCGATAAGTCGTGTCGATATGAGGTCTATAACTGTTCGAGAAACTACTGGTAACACTTACCAGTAAATCTCAGCAACCCTGGCCAGGGATTTCCTGTTATAGCCAATCGAACACAGCGCAACATCAACCCCCTATACCGGGAGAGACGAATCCCCTCCTATCGCTCATTGCCTCCATGTGACTCGGGACTGTACCCAAAAACCACCGTTTTGCACGCCCTCTTGGACGTGGTAAGATGGAAATCAAAGCACAGTGGGAACCACACAAGACTCTATGACGATCTCGGGTCAACAGACTACTCTGTACCAGTGTCACCAGAGAACTGCCATCTGACGTGAGGTATAATACCATCTGGGAGTTCTCGGCGAGTCCGTCCAGTGTACCCAGTCTCTACTGAGCACCCGTATATCATCTCTGATGTCAAACACCAATGGATATGGGATCATCCATCGCCCATCTGTATGGGTCGAGAAGGTATACGCTAGTCTACTCTGGTATATCGATGCCCCGTCTCGATACACCCTCGACTAGGGACTTTGAAGGATGTACTTATGGACTACCATGTCCCCACTAGTATGATCCGCATCATAGTCCAGGTAGTCAAGCACACATCCTAAGGGCTTTACCAACATGTAACAGAGAGACAATCAGTATACACGTTAAGGTAAAGAGCAGCCAGATAGCATACTATCATGTCGAGCAAGAAAGTCCTCCCTATATATGTCCCAGCATCCACTACAATATACATCCTATGTACAGTAATGGCCTCTAGGGCATACATATAACTAACGATCTCCCACTTGCACTAGGGCCATCTGTAGCAGTGGTTGCAGTATCTCATACTCAACCATCCCATAAAAGTCTCTCTCTGGGAATAGGCCTTTCGTGAGTGGATCCACTGTGTTTGTCCTCTGAGTCTACTCTCCTAACCTCGATCTTCCTGGAGATCAACCATCTCCATGATCAAGTGATACTGCCTTAGAATATGTCTGGATCACTGATGGGACATGCGTTCCTTGGCATAAGCCACAACTCCATTGTCACATAATGGGAGGAACAAAGTTCATCTTATGAACTAATATACACCCAGACTGCCTCTTTGGTAGCATCTTAAGTAGCGATGTATCCAGCCTTTATCGTCTAGTATGTCACGGTATTTAGCTTGGAACTCTTCCAACATACCGTCCCTTTACTGAGGGTAAAGACAATGCCTGCGACTGACATTCAGTCGTCTTTATCACCCTGGAACACTTCCAGTGATTTTCTTTAGGATCAACTGATACCATCTCACTGCAACTAGTGAGAATCCTAACATCCATTTAGATCTATCTCATAGATCCAAAACCTAGGATTTAGTAGGTATCACTTTGATCCTATATGGAGAATCATTGTGATAAGTGGAGATTGATCGAGCGTAGCATAAGAAACTCCTTTCTTATCAAGAGTATGTCATCCACGTACTCTACGAGGATCACCACCATACTCCCTACTACCTTTTTGTTTATACAAGGTTCATCTACCATTTTGATGATGTCAAACTCTTTGACTACTTCATCAAAACAGATGTTCCAACTCCGCGATGCCTGCTTTATCCTATAAAACATCTTGCACACGTTTCCGCTGCTCCCACTGTCTACGAGGCCCTCTGGCTGTGTACTTATAGACACACTCTTCCAAATCATCATTTAGAAAAGCAGTCAAGACACCCAACCACCAGAGATCGTAGTCATGGTATGCAGCCGTGGTAAGTAGGATCTGGATGGACTTAAGCATAGCTCCTTAGAAAAAGGTTTCCTCATGATCCATACCTGGTCGATGACGAAAAGCTTTAACAAGTCTAGCTTTGAAAGTCTCAACTTTTCCATCTACACCAAGTAATCTTCTCAAGATATACTTGCTCCTGATGGGGATTTAACCCTTCAGATATAGCAACCAAAGTCCATACTTTGTTGGTGTATAAGGATTCCATCTCAGATCGATAAACATCCAGCCATTCTTACAGAGTCACACTCCTGATGGCCAGCTCGAAACTAGTTAGGTCATCATCTCATGATGCAATCCTCGCTCCCACTGTCATAGAGAAAACGAAGTATCTCTCAGGTGGGTGAGGAACCCTACTAGATCGGCGGAGAGGCTGAGGTTCGTTGGTAACTATTGAATCCTTTGGTTCGGCCAAATCATCTGCTGTTGTTTGTATAGCTGGAACATTTCCAGTTCTACATAACAGACCTTGCCTTGAGCTTGTCCGGATTATACTTTTCAGACATAGGCTGGACAACCCCAAATCTTAACTAGCTTAAGACATGGGCTCTTCCCTTATTATATCAAATATGAAGTGGTAGGCATTGATTTGATTCGAACCCTATTCAATAGGTATGCAGCTTCTCAAGCGCATAACTCCCAAAAGGAAAAAAGTGACTCAGTATTACTCATCATAGAGCACACCTTATCACATAGGGTGTAATTGCTCCACCCCGATATACCATCGTGCTATGGTGTATTCGAAGGAGTAATGCTGAGAGAGAATCTCATTCTCCTTTAGAATAGTCCAGGAATTCCGTGCTCAAGTATTCTCCTCCCTGATCACATCAAAGGACATAATACTTGTACCCTTATTGGTTCTCTACTTCTATCTTATATTCTGTGAATATCTCAAAAGGTTCAGACTTGTGTTTCAACAGGAACATAGGTCTGAATCTCGAAAGATCATCAGAGAATGTAATGAAGTACAAAGAACCGGTCTTGGCATGTGTAGACTGGGGACCTATATACATCAACATGTATCATCCCAAAAGTTCACTAACTCTTTCTCTGTTTTCAATAAACAGGGCTATGGTCATCTTATCTCTGTGACATGACTGGCAAGTTTCATAAGATGTAAATTCAAACTGATTTAAATATGCATCTAAATGTAACTTCAGCTAGTCGGGTCGCATTGATATGACCTAGTCTACAATGCCTCAAGAAGAATTCGTTCATTTTTGAACTCTTCCTCTTGTGTGTGATCCGTATACTAAGAACTGTAGTTTGATTTAGAACATAAACACTTTTAGATAACGTGCCTGAACCGATCAACTTTTGATATAGGAAATGTTCAAAATATTATCCAACAATACAAAATTTTATCATTTCTTTACTAATAAAGAGACTGATATGATTTTGTATATCAGGTTCGGTATCTAATAACATTCGTTCAGAATCAATGTATTGGTAATACAGGGTGACAGTGACCAACAGACTTGGCTGCAACACTTGCCCCGTTTTCTCCCTCATGAAACTTATCACCCGTTCTCAGTTCTCTACCTTTCTGTAGCCCTATGTAATAGATTACATATCCGGGATCCTGATCCGGTATCACATACCCAGGACGTAAAGAATAGAGAAACAGTTCTGTATAAAGAACACACCCGAAGATGATGCATCAGCATGCACTCTCTTCGTTTGGGCAGCACGGGAAATCTGGTATTCCCCAATTTCCTGCTCTGTCTTATAACAATTATAAGTTGGAGCGGGACCAACGTTCCCCAGCTCAGTATAATAAGCGGGTTCGGTCAATTATCCGTATTATTATCTTGATTAAGGCGTGATATGGTCGCTACCTGTAGAGAGAGAGAAGAAAACACTCAGCGTGCGCTCTGTCAAGAATAGATTGGTTATTATTTTATCTAATCAGGATGGCTCCCACTGCTTTTTATCAAATCTTCCTTCAAACCCTAAAAGGAAAGACTAGCCTGGATTAATTAAACACTACAAGTTCGCCAATCTTTCAGCCAGGCCAGTGTCGGTACTTTGAGGGAGGTCCCCCGTGCTTTCGCACGAACCTAATTAATGTAAACCTCGTTTTCCCAGAGGCGTAACCCCGTTGACACCTTTCTAGACACCTACTTGATCGGCTAATTGTAATGTATAAAACTCTCCCAGGAGTAACACTTACTCGCAGCGGGTATCGGGATCCAACTATCTCATAGAAGGTATGCAATCTCATTGCAAATTTCAACACTTGAAATTCCCGATAATATTTTGCCCCTAACCTCCTATGACCTTGACAAAGGCCAACAAACCATAGGATGCTAGTCAAGTTCAACCCGTCATTTCCTGATTGAATTAAACCCATCCGCACGGCCCTTGACAAAGGCCAACAAGGTCGCACGACTACCCTAACTCAATCTGCATCATATGCATAAGCAGATAAGCACCAGTTAGCTACCGCACACTGCGCCTTGACAAAGGCCAACAAACGCAGCACGAATACTAACTACTACTTATCTGAAATGACGGAGGGCTACGACAGGTTTTTCTGAAAACCTATTGCGTAATGAACTTGATATCGTTGTAGAATCAAATGGTTTTAAAATGGAGTGCTTTTGAGGCTTTTCTAGTTTTGCTAAAGGAGTCACTCCCGGTGAAGGGATCGTCGGTCCTTTCCTCGTCGAATGAGGTGTGGGATATATCATATATATCACTGTGCAAAGCAAAAACACTTAAAAGCAATCAAAAGACAAGAACGACTTCTTCCGATGATCTAAGCCGAGTGTGTAGCATCTGCCAGTTATTGCTAAAGGAGTCACTCCCGGTGAAGGGATCTCGGTCCTTTCCTCATCGAATAAGGTGCAGGATATATCACATATACCGCTGTGCAAAGCAAGAACTGTAGCTACCTGTTTTATTTTTGAAATTCGATTCTACAACATCTTAGGTTTCTTTTACTTTCATTAATCATATTAATGAAGTCCCATCATTTAAGTACCTAAACATCACAGATAAATACGACGTACACTTATGCCATCCGCATTCGCCTCGATGTCCCCTCGTGCACCGTTAGGTTAGGTAACTAACGGCAGAGCGGGGCAGGGCTAGCATGGGTGTAAAACATAAGTAACGTCTATATAATATATCATATATACTATATACTGTATCTATCACAGAACATCACAAGATCACATCACAGATATCGCAGCAGAAGAATCATATGAAATATTGGATATACTAGGACGTCCGTGTTTTCAATACGAGCCAGTATAAAACACGGATTCTACGGTCGTGATGAATAGCCAAACCCACACCCCTAGACCCCTACGAGAGCGGCAAGTAACCCTACCAATTCTAGAGTTAGGAGACCCGGACTCGACTCCTCGAGTTGGTCTCCCACTGGACTCCAGAACCCGGTTACTTGTGCTCCCCTCCTTGGGTCTATCCTAGTGCGGAAAAGTAAATAATATACAAAGGGTGACAACTTCCGCAACTTGGAAGTGCCCCAATAAAAGAATATTACATACAAGTTTTTACATGAATGAAAATGAAAAACACTCATCTCACATAAAAACCCCCGGCTATTCAAACACGACGATCCAATATAACATATCCAGCAACACATAACATCACATATCATCAACGTAAGTAAATATGTCCATCCCAATTGTCGTTGGCATATAGCAACGAAACCGGCGATATCACATATTACACTTACGGTCACAGAAAAGAAAGTGTAAAACTACAACAGTTGGAATCCGCAACCACCTCAGACATCACATGCCTGACCGAATCAATTCCTTAGACATCGCATGCCTAACAATTATAAACCTCGCATTTTAGTCTCAAAATCGAAAACACTTTTCAATATAAAGTCGGGTAATTCAACAAGATTCCCGACATCCTGATCGAATGCTCGTCGCAAACTTCAGTAGACGGCTGCACCCCTGATACTGTCGACGAAGTGCACTAAGGCGGAACACCGCTACCGCGAGCACCCGAACGGATGCTTTCGGCGACGGGGTTCTCCTACAGTCACTTGGTCGGGGCTATGGAGTGAGGCTGTCTATTAAGTTTACCCGGCGAGTATCCGCGTACGCTACATGACTGCGACGGACTTTTGATCACATCAAAATTCCGTGGCAACCGATCAAGTGAGACTAAACTGCTATGTTTATAACATTCATTCAGTTATCACATAACTTTTGTGAATTCCAATTATTGTATCCCATTCCAGATAAACAGAAAATGTTAAACTTTTCGATCGAACAATCTAACACCCAAGTTTTCCCGATACAGCTCAACACATGAAATAAGTCTATAAACATTCCGTTCGTGCCTCAGTACCAACGGTCCAGCCGTAGAAGGGTCAAGCCAACGCCTCACATGTGGCACGCCGTACTGCCCCAAACCCGAAGGTTCAAAGGGCAGTTCAAGACGGTCACATAATCGAGTTAAGGTTTGTTGTCTTCTAGAGGGTCCATTGCGTTACTTGCACTACTTAGAACGTCGTTAAACTACGAAAAAATCCAACACTTGGAAATTTCCCGACAGGGGAAAAATTGGGTATTTATATCCGGTCGAACTTTTTAACATATTCTAAAATTTATCCGGAAAGCCACACAGACAAAATTTGATACTCCGATTGAAACACCGAATCCCCAAAACAACTCCAGAAAATTCAACTCTTGAATAAAAATTAAAAATTCCTAGAAAATCCAGCATTATCAATTAGGAGTTACTGTGTAAAAGATATTAAATAAGGTGTCCGTACGGCCGCGGAACCGCCGCACGAGCCATGCTCGTGCCGCGGATCCGCGGCAGTTCAATGGAATTAGGAAGTCGAATTTCACAGGAACTCTTAAAATCACCTGCTGAATTTTCTGCATATTTTTAATGTTGAAAAATCCACTGTTTTCAAAAAAGGACAGAGAGCAAGTTTGGTTTGGGGTTTCGGGTTCGTTCGGACTTCAAATTCCGTCTAGACTTCGCCTAAGGCTCTAGCTATGCTCTGATACCACTATAGGGTTCCTAGGCACCCTAATGAGGTCTCACAAGGCATCAACCATGCCAATTTAAAATTTTACGGTGCCGAGAAA
Source organism: Agapanthus africanus (assembly GCA_030015575.1). NCBI lineage: Eukaryota > Viridiplantae > Streptophyta > Magnoliopsida > Asparagales > Amaryllidaceae > Agapanthus > Agapanthus africanus. The sequence continues at coordinate 407,669,625 of CM057337.1, forward strand.
CCCTAAACTACGGATCGTTAGCTAGATGTCTAGGTGAAAAAGTGAGCTAGTTAACAATTTAACTATAAGGAAACGGAAATACAACCTTTGTAGATCCGGTGCTCCACCTCCATAGCTCCGCAACGAAGTCCCTTCGCTGTTCAAGTGAACTCCCGGGCTCTAGCGTCGGCTTCGTCGAAGAATAAGCGAGCTAGGTCGTCGATGTCCATGCCGAAGATGATCTACGTCGAAGCATCGCAAGATCAAGCTCTCACTTCACCAAGTCATGAAACTTGTGAAGAAAACACACTCTACTACTTGGCAAGAGGTAGAGGATGAAGAAATAGGAAGTGGGTAGATTTTAGATTTGGATTTCTCACTCTTTTTCATCACTTGCCATTGATGGAGGCAAGCTTTCTTCACTTGAAGAAATGAAGAAGAAGAAGGAAATTGTTATGATAAGTTATTTTAAAATCAAAAGTAAATCAATACTTATCATAATCATAACCATGGTCAAGTGTAGAGAGTTAATCATGGTTGAATGGAATGGTTAGGGTTAAGCATGAGACAAAATGGTCACTTGGTCAAAGTCTTCATGAAGCTTCAACAAGCTTCCAAAGAAAGCCACCATTTTGCATTATGCTTATCATTTTCCAATATGAATAAACAAATAAATAGATATGAAAATGAAAACCCTAACCATTACATAACCATGGTTTAAACTTTACACAAAACACAAGTTAGCATGCATCATCAAACATGATACATACAAGTACACAAAAATATATCACATATACAATGTGCACAAACCAAGTGAGAAAATCCGTTTAAAGTGAACCAATACTAGTTAGTGCAAAGTAATATATCAAATATATAATTATGCATTAAATCATTAAATCAACACTTGATTCAATGATCCGGTCATGTCGCACACAACCGACTAGTATTCAATGTATCGGCTTATCGAATCAATACTTGATTCGATAACTAGGTTATATCGCATACAACCAATCGATACATTTATCGCGAGAATGGAATGCGGTATCACATACACGTATTATTCTCGGTTCCGCACATATCTCATATGCGCTCCTATTTCGTTTCGCTTGAGCCAGGAAACCTCTGTGTAGGACTCTAAAGACTCGTCAATACGCCGGCAGCAGGTGATGATCATATCAAGCACCCACAAGCCGCAAGCGGTCTGCTAAACGTAACGGCCACCCGGGTATTGAGCGATCTGAAGATCGATGAGCAAGCCCGCTCACACTCCAGTGAATCCAACCAGTAACACTACCGTACAGTCCGGTCTGATCGTCTGATATGTCGCATATCTCGCCTAGGGGTGGTAAACGTCAGACCCCAATAGCTCGATAAGTCGTGTCGATATGAGGTCTATAACTGTTCGAGAAACTACTGGTAACACTTACCAGTAAATCTCAGCAACCCTGGCCAGGGATTTCCTGTTATAGCCAATCGAACACAGCGCAACATCAACCCCTATACCGGGAGAGACGAATCCCCTCCTATCGCTTATTGCCTCCATGTGACTCGGGACTGTACCCAAAAACCACCGTTTTGCACGCCCTCTTGGACGTGGTAAGATGGAAATCAAAGCACAGTGGGAACCACACAAGACTCTATGACGATCTCGGGTCAACAGACTACTCTGTACCAGTGTCACCAGAGAACTGCCATCTGACGTGAGGTATAATACCATCTGGGAGTTCTCGGCGAGTCCGTCCAGTGTACCCAGTCTCTACTGAGCACCCGTATATCATCTCTGATGTCAAACACCAATGGATATGGGATCATCCATCGCCCATCTGTATGGGTCGAGAAGGTATACGCTAGTCTACTCTGGTATATCGATGCCCCGTCTCGATACACCCTCGACTAGGGACTTTGAAGGATGTACTTATGGACTACCATGTCCCCACTAGTATGATCCGCATCATAGTCCAGGTAGTCAAGCACACATCCTAAGGGCTTTACCAACATGTAACAGAGAGACAATCAGTATACACGTTAAGGTAAAGAGCAGCCAGATAGCATACTATCATGTCGAGCAAGAAAGTCCTCCCTATATATGTCCCAGCATCCACTACAATATACATCCTATGTACAGTAATGGCCTCTAGGGCATACATATAACTAACACCTTCTTAACAGATCCATTCCCTATTTTGATGAAGTCAAAACCTATAATTGTCACATCAAAAATAGATGATCTATTTCCGCTATATTTGCTTTAGTCTATAAATAGACATAAGCTATTTGTCCCCTATGCTTCTGCTGCTCCCACTGACTACGACAACTCTCTGGCAGAGTCATATACACGTGCACTTCTAAAGCTAGTTTAGAACGACGCTATACTCATCCTCCTACCGGGTCTCATAGTCTGGAACAGCAGCAATGGCAAGTTTGGGTAAACAAGAACCTCCCTGTCACCGTCATTGAGCATACAGAAGTACCTCTCGAGTGCCTGAGGTTACCCACCATATCTGCGGAGTGGCCAATGGAATGCCAAACCTGATTGAATCTTTAAGTCCTATTAAATTTTCAGTAATTGTTTGCGGTTCTGGAATCACTTCCAGTTCTACCATACTCACACTACTGTTTTCTGGAAAAAATCATTTTTATTAAAAACTGTGGCGAGTTAAGAACAATATCACTATTGATCTTCCAGATGGTAGAAAGTCAACCCTTGTCATAGCCCGGGCTATCCCACAAACAGCCATTACAGAAATGCACTTTGAATTATCCAGAGTTTGGTTTTAAGCATAAGCCGGACAACTCCCCGTACCTTAACATTGTTAAGATATGAACTATTCTATATCCAATATAGAAACAGAGGCACTAATTTAATTGGAACCAGATTCAAATCATGCAGCTGTCTCTAGTGCATGTCAACTAAATGGAGAGAGGTCGATCAGCATTACTCAACTTAGGAATACATCCAGATATGAGTAACCTGAAAAAGAAGCAAGTTCTCATAATCATTACTATCAACTGAATACCATACACAAGTATCTACATCTTCGATCACGTTGAAGAATCCTGATACTTGCAATACCTGGTTCTCTACTTTATTCATATACTTATAACTTCTCAAAACTTGGATCTTGTATTTCTATGAAACACATGTCTAAGAACTAGAGAAGTCATAAGTAAACAGAATATAGTACGAGTACCAACCCCTCTGTCCTAATGGACACTGGACTACATACAATACTTTGTATAAGCCCGCTGAGTTGAATAACTCAAACCCTGTGCGTCGTAGGTTGAAAACTGTACTTATGGTTAAGAAGAATTACACGGCTGTTTAATGCTCCTTACCTAACCATCCACTGATATAGGTAAATGTCATGGACATAATTTCAAAATGTTATATCTCACTTTATAAAAATAAACGTACAGATATATCAATTTGAAATTGGTGCATAACAACGGATATTCAAAACCAAATATTTGTCGTCCGACAAACAACCCAGGCGATTTCCTCAAATATCACCAATTACAACGAATCCCGATATAATGAGGATGATCACCCAATTCCCAATAAGTTACTCCCACTCATCATCTGTAAAACCATACAGATGTGAGAATCATACCTGGTAAATACATACCCTGGAGTAAGGGCTTATAGGGAAATCCGTTTTCTTTTAATAATACACAGTGAGACCGAAACATGTAAATGTTTCGAAGTGGTATCCGGGTATTCTTAGTAATGCCTCTTCCGTTATCAGATTCTTAACTGTAACCGTATATTTCTTTGCCATGTCTCCAAATCCCTTTATATGTCTTTAGTCATTACCTTCTGCACACCCCTTTAGGCTAAATGGTTTTCTTCCTTCCCTACCGTTCGGCACCAGCCTATGGTTTGGAAGAAGACTATCCAATAAGCATAATGGGTGTACTCTCCTAATCCTAGGAGTACTCGTAACCTGAGAGAAGGTGAAGATAAAAGATAACTGAATAAAACCTTATTCCTATTTCTCCTGAACCAGAATCCATCCCCGAACTGGAACAAGTTCCTTCGAGTTCGTATATAACCATACGATGGAGTATCTAATAAACTGTGGATCTTCGTAGTGATACGGGGTGTTACGGAGAAATACAAAGGTGAAGTAGGAGTGGCGATGAAATACTTGGTTTGGTCGTGAATAGCAGTCGCAATTTACTTTGCTCTCTTACTAATCCCTTTTATTTGTCTTTACTTAATACCTTCTTTACACCTTTTAGGCTAAATGGTTTTCCTCATGCCCTACCATTCGGCACCTGCCTATGGTTTGGATGAAAACTATCCAATTAGCATAATAGGTGTACCATCCTAATCCAAGGAGCACTCGCAAGGTGAGAGAAGGTATAAGGAAAAGACAACTGAATAGTCCTATTCATTTTCTCCAGAACCGGAAACCATCCTCGAATCTGGAACAAGTTCCTTCGAGTTCGTATATAACCATACGATGGTTTTATCCAATGGAAGTGGATGTTCGTAGTAATACAGGATGTTCCGGAGAAAAAGGGTAAAAGTAGGAGTGGCAATGAGGTATGCAACTCAGACAATCCAAAAGCCAGTGTTTTAAGAAGGTTCGGTTAACTTGGTCACTGAGTCATAGTCTAAGGTCGGGCCATGGTCGCTGCCATAAGAGAGAGAAAAGAAACACTCTGCGTGCACTCTAACTTAGATCAGAATGGTTACCAATTTATCTAATCAGGAAACCTCCCACTGTAACCACAAATTCTCCTCTAAACCTGAAAGAAGAATTAGTCGGGATCACCCGAGGAGTAAACCAACTCATCAGTAGGAATCGGGATCCAACTATCATCGCATGATAATGTGATGGAATCCACTCACATTATCACACTCCAGAAGGTATGCGCATGCCTGGCAAGTTTCAGTTTCTTTAGAAACTCCCGATGTGATTTTTACCCTATGCTCTTATGACCATGACGAAGGCCAACATATCATAAGTCACTTGTCAAGTTCTACCCGTCATTATCCAGGTTAATTTGAACCCACCCGTACATACCCTTGACGAAGGCCAAAATAGTAGTACGACTGTCCCAAACTAACGCATCTATCTATGCAACAGAAAAGTAACAAATATCTACCATACACTATGCCTTGACGAAGGACAACATACATAGCATGAATACTAAGTGCTACCTGTCTGAAATGACGGAGCGCTACGAATGGTTTTTGGCGAAAAACCTTTAACGTAATGAACCGGATATCGTTGAACGAACCGGATAGCTATTTATAAAAATATAGTGGCGAAAACCTTTGCTAAAGAGGTCACTCCCGGTGAAGGGATCTTGGCTCTTTCCCCGTAGAATGAGGTGCAGGATATTCCAATTGATTACCACGATGCAAAGCAAAAAGGCAATCGGCTATAGTGAAGTTATTACCCTGACGCAAACTTCTGTCCAAGGGGTCACTCCCGGTGAAGGGATCACGGCCTTTGCCTCGTCGACTGAGGTGCTGGATATTCATAACCGAATACCACTATCCAAAACAAAAAAGAACGTCCTTGCAATAACAGCTTTTTGAAAAATGTTCCAATAACATCAAACAGGTTTGTTTAGCTTGCATTGATATGAATCAATGCAGTCCCATCAATTAATCACACCACAAAAGAACGAAAATATGATGTACGTATATGCCATCCGCATTCGCCACTAGATCCCGTCATCACCCGTTAGGTTACTTAACTAACGACAGAGCGGGGACTGGACTAGCGCGGGTGTAAAACATATACAACATCTACTAGTATATATATCAATATATAATAATCGCTCAAGGCGTGATAAATGCAACATCACAGAAATGTAATAAGCATCACAGAACAATACAGATAATCTGGGATCCCCGGGTTTCATAGAGCCGCTAGTGAAACTTGACATTCTCCTTGTTGTGTGGATAGCATGTGCAATGAAATCCTAGACCCCTACGGGCGCGGCAAGTTACCCGCCAAAATCTGAAGTGAAGTAGCCCCCTTCAACATAGTGAATGGACCACCCAGCACTTCACGGAATCCGGTAACTTGAGCGCCCCTCCTTGGGTCAACCTGTACCCCCTACGAGTGCGGCGAATAGCCCGCCAATTCTAGAGTGAAGCCCCCTCCGTCTCAAAGCCATGAGATGCGGGCCCGTTGCCCTTTAGAACCCGGCTATCCGTGCACCCCACCGCGGGGTAATCTGAGTACAAAAAGTAAAATATATACAATGGGTACATCGACCTCAGCTCGGTTGTGCTCCAAAAGAATAATATACAAACATGCAGTGATGGCAGTCCACATGTCGGACGCTCACACCGCAATATCAAATGTACAAATAATACCAAACTGCACTAACATTGCACCAAGCTATCCACCACGACAAATCCACAACATCACAGCACAATACAGAACATCAACGTGAATGTCACGTTCGCAAATCCGTCTAAAAGAGCTATAGCAATTAGACAAGATTTACAGATCAAATGACATTTACGGTCACAGATATAAAGTAAGCACTGTTAACTAACATATTTAAAATTTTCGATCGACAAAATTTCCCGAAGTGGGCCCTAAGCACAACTGCTGCACTCAAAAAAATCTGGGCTAAAAACAAAAATTCCAGAAACCACAATTCCAAGAGAAAGACCACCTGAAGAAAAATGGTGCAGTGAATCCCCAGAACGGCGGCGGAACCGCGGCCAAAACGTGGGTACGGCCGCGGTTCCGCGGTGCTCCTGTGAGATCACTCTACCAAATTTCTACAGTGATCTTAAGAAAGCCTACCTGATTTTCTGAAACACTCAAAATAATTTTTCGACCACAAAAAAAATTCGACAGAAACTTCATGAAATGGAATCGCGGTTTTGGAAATTTCGTTCGATCGACGTTTTAAACACGTTAGAGCAAGCTAGTAAAGGTTAATGGCGTGGCTCTGATACCATGTAAGTCTACGGTAGCGCTCCGGCCGTTGATCCGAGGCAAATGCGGAAACATAAACTTTTTAGGAAACCGGCGCTATTGTAGCCTTTCACCCGGATCGAACCATTAACTCTAAACTAGCTAACTACAAGAAGTGAGAGTGGCTATACCGATCGATCCATGTCCTTCGGTCTTTGGCCACCATCCCAAGCTCCTCACGGCATATCCGATCTTCGGTCTCCTCGTCGGAAAGGGCACCTCAACAATGAACCTTTTTACGGGCTCCCACATCATCCGAAGCAACTCGGACATGAAGTTTGTTAGCCGACGTGTCCAAGGTGATGTAGAGAATGTGTGTGATAACTTTGTCTCAAGCATCCATTGATTCTCAACAGATGAGAGTGTATGGATGGAGGTTGAAGATGATGCCATTAGTGGAAATGGTGAGCTAGAGGAAGAAGAAGAAGAAGAGGCTTTCTTTTGTTGTGTGTTGAAAAATGAGAGTGAGATCAAATGATACAAGAGCTAACCACCATCATATGGCTGCCCTTCCTCTCTCCTCTTATCATTTCAACACTTAAATCAATCAATAATATGACATATGCACAAAGAAAGAGACCATGAGTCATCACTTGTGCATGTGTCACAATTAATACTCCTAATCATGACTTTGAGCTCATTATTTCCATTTGTAAACATTAATCCAAATGTTTACAACAATAAAAAAAGATATGGAAACGTCTAAAGTAAACTCGTGATTTATCACAAGGATACCCCTCACCTGTATATACATACCTGCATCCGCATTCCGACTGAATGCGAATACGATGAGACTAAAATAACCCAACAAATCTAATACTAGGATCCGGCTTAAACCAAAGCTCACTAGTATGATCCGTCCGATCATGATCCGTGCACTACTGCACGTATATGATCGAACCCTGCCATAATACCATACGGCTTCTACAACGTTTCGCCCGAATCTTGAGAAACTGTCTGTGGGGGACTCTAAAGACTCGTCAATATTTTGGCTGTGGATTTAACCACTAGCACGTCAGTGGTACTAGCCGTACGTAACAGGCTACCAGGTATTGACCAAAAGGGAGGTCGAAGAGCGGACTCATCCTGACACCCTACTGAGCCTGTCAGTGACAATATCCGTACAGTCCGGTCCTGTAACATTTCAAAAAAATAAAATATTATTTTTGGGAATTTTCATAATTTTATATTAATTTTTAATGAATATTTTATTAGTCGGTATAATTAAATACCGATAAATGGTGAAAATTCCGGAGAAAATTTTGGAAATTCTAAAATAGGTTATTTTGTGGAAATATGCCATTTTACAGTTTTTATGATGAATTATATGCGACTTTAGTGTTGATCGCGATTAAAAATCGCTAATTGGATTTTTGGCTTTTGTGCAAAATTGTACACATAACATTTTCCACACTTGTCACACTTGTTTCATGTTTTGGATTCATGGTAATCTTGGGTTGCCATGTTGGTTGGGCATGTGGGTTAGCCAAGTTTAGGCAACCATGATAGTTTGAACCATTTAGTTAAATTAAGTGGGTGAATTAAGGGTTTAGCTTGTTTAGGGATTGGATTAAGTGGGGGTTGACTTGTGTAGAGAGAGATTGAGCCATGATGGCTTGTGAAAGCTAGCATGTTTTAGTAAGAGAGAGGGAGGTGGCTCCTAGGTAATGTCACAATCACCATTCACTTCAAAACTTTTGCCTCTCACATCTCTCCCTCTCACTCACTCACACTCACATCTCTCACAACTCATCATATACCACCACATCAACTTCAGCCCAACACAACACCCCAACATCATAAACCAGCAGCAGCAGCTGCTCAAACAATGCTTCAGCCAACACCCTTCAACAACCACATGACATCAGCACACACACCAGCCCCTAACACCTTAGCCCAATACCTACACACTCACATCAGCAGCTACAGCAGCCCCCAATATCAACACTTCAGCCCCAATTGCATCAACAACAGCTCCATAACCTCACACTCCACCATGAACAACATCCAAAACAGCTCAGCAGTAGCAGCTGCAGCAACATCAGCCCAAACCTCTGCTGCAACAGCAGCAAGAACAGCCTCTACACTATCAAAACTCCAACTTCATCAAACACACCAACATCAGCCCTCAACACCAAAGCAACCAAAGAAACCAAATTTCAAGCAGCAGCCTGATGCAGCAACAACAACAGCCACCAAAACTGCTGCAACAGCAACACCAGATGCAGTCCAGCGACAGCACAACCCTTCCTCCTTCCTTCATCCTCCCTTCTCCTACATCCTAGGACCCCCTTGAGGTATAATCTAGCAACCCAACTCCTATCTTGCAAGTTATGGGTAGTAGGCTGAAATTTAGTGTTATATTTGTGATCTAGTGCTAGTTTTAGTGATTTTGAGTGAGATGTGGCCATGTGATGGTTTTGATCGTTCGGGTAACCTTATTAGGTGTATTTGAGACCAATTTAACCAAGATTACCCCAGATTCCGAGTTAGTTACCTGAATGTTTCGACTTGGCGTATTTTACCGATTTTGTCGATCTTTCTGGAATCTGCTACAACCCGAGATACCCTAAAATAAAATTGACTTGGCAGTGAGATATGCAGGCAGATAGGAACCATCACCCAAAACGCTAGCCCCAACCACCTTACTCCGGCCGCAGATTTAATCCCTCTGGCCGCAATTTGCGGTCAGAGCAGGAGGGAACTGCCTCGTTTTGCGTGCACGGCTCTTTTACCTGTAAACTTGACCCTGGGTATGTCTAGTTTTGTCTGGTTCCAACCAGGGAAGAATCTAGGTTTATTTTCTTGAGTTGGCGCATGATTTACGGCTTGTTCTCGTGTGGATTTTGGTATTCGATGATTCGTTTCCGTCGGGGCGTTTGAACGCCAACGGCAGAGGGATAATGGCTGCGTTTGCACATGAGGCCACAGGTTTTTACCTATGGGCGTAGCGTGCACCATTTTGGTTTCAGACATGGTTTTCATGTGTTTTAGCGTGTGATATCCTTGTAGGTACCCTACGTGGCGTCGAGGCGTTGGAGATGCAAATGGCGACATCGGCACCGGCACACATAAGCAAGGTGAGTAGATTTATATCTACGGGGAGAAGTCGGGTGGATGGCGTATAGCACCCCCGCAGTCCATGGTGATGTATACGGATGCGTATACACACCTACAATTATTATATATTGTTTGGGAAATTATTGATGTTTAGGATGGATAATTGGTGGGCTTGGATGATTTAGTATCGCGAAAACCTAGGGTAGTGGGTGCACCACACATACATATACACACATACATACTTGCATACATCCTTATTTCATATGTGGTTATGGGATTCTATATTGTTATGTGTTCACGTGGGTATGGGACTATGTGTTCACATATGGATTTGAGGATGATACATGGGATGGAGATGAGTCGATGAGTTTGATCCGAGATTATGATATCGGTGATATGGTAAAATTCGTATTTGAGATACGACTTGATGCTTTAGCGGATTGGGATGATGATGCCATATGAATAGTGACATATATAAAATGATCGACATGTGATTATGATATGAGATAGGATATGATATGATATGATATGACAAGATATTTATGATAGGCAGCCTTGGATGTTGTTTACTCCTTGAGATGATATGTGCTGATGATATCGATTCATACGAGACTGTCGATCAGTAGTCAAATCGTAATTATAGTGATGATATTAGCTTTGTACTAGACGTAGGTCAGTACCCGGATTATGATACTTGATTAAAGAGAAGACCAGATGAAAGATATGACGAATGTGATATTGACCCGTATCCAGATTTGGGGATGCCGTACGACGGATTTACGTATGAGCTATGTTTTGATATTTGATCCGCACTCTTGATTTGGGAATAACTGATTATAGAGATATGGTATCGGATGTGATATTATCGAGGCGGGATCACCGACTATATATGTATATATATATATGTATCGACTCAGAGGTTAGACGGTTTCCCTTACCTACTGTTAGCTTTAGCTCAGCCTTATAGTGGTGTAGCTATGACTCTTATGACATTAGATGCAGTTCAGCTATCATTGTGTTTAGTGTTCAGCTCCCGCACTTTATTATTGTTGCTCTGCACCGCATACTGTTGTGATTCATATTCCATTATTGATATCCTGCTGTTAGGACACCAGCACCATTACCGATGATGCGTATGTACCACGTACACTTATTCGCCGGCTCACACACATCTTCATCGGTAATTGCCATGTCACGAACACTTAGAAAATATTATTGCTTGATTTAGCTTGTTATCTAGTAGTGACGTGATATTAGTATGCTTGCCTTATATGCCAGCTTGATATTGTAGTTATTACTTGTCACTTCCTGCATACTGTTATTCATTATATGCTGCATTCATGGATTCTCATGCTTATATTCATGATTTCACATGCTATTGATGATTTGGATTTGGGTTTCCATGAGATTTTCTGGATTTGGAGGAAAACCGCAAAACATATTTATAAACTGCTTTCTCTTTTTAATAAAAATGCGGTTTTCCCATGATGTATGAGTCGTCCACCATGAGTTTTGCTGATGGATTTCGAGACCCGATTCGAGGAGGCGGATGAACCGTTTCGGGTACATGGTGGGCCCGGTGCGGTACCTCGGGGCAAGAAGATCACAGGAGATGGCGTTGAGCCTGGCAGGGGAGCACGACCGACCGGTGATTTTACCCGACACGTCGGATATCCGGAGGATACCGTCGTGGTCATGAGATGGATGGTAGGGGCCGGTCTGGACTGACGGCGCCCTAGTATTATGATTGAGACATTGAGATTCTGAGATATCGAGGTATAGAGATTGTGATACAGAGACATCGAGATATTGAGATTTATGTTTTGTGCCGATGCTAGGCACTGTTTTATGCTGATTTCATTATGATACCTCATTTTTAAAATACAGAAATCTCACTAATTTATGAAAGCAGTTTTCTTCAGTACATGCAATCTGTTTCATGCATTCATACATCATCCATATGATACATTGCCACCGGATGCACTGACACGGGGACATGGGATTACATTTGGGTTAGATAGTTACCCTAACCATTGTTATAGGCTGCTGGTTATATATTTGAGGATTATATTATTATCGTATGACCTAGGATTGCGTCATAAATGCGATTTTTGTTCGTAGATCTTTTTCTACTCACGAGTTGGCAACTCACCCCCGTTGTGCCCCAGTTTCTTGCAGGTGTTGCCGTACGGGTTTCATTACGGCTTTGCGGGCACAGCTTCTTTCAGGTGACTTGCTAGTAGGTGGGTTATTTGTATCATACCCATCATTATACATTGTATATTATATTTCAGTTGTATCTAGAAGTTCCATCAACCAAACATGTATTTATTTGAGATAGAAACCAGTGATGTTTATTCTTTCGACCTTAGAGTCGCGCATTATATTTCTATGGATTACATGCTGTTTGAGTTTCCTTTTCTGTTGTGATCCTCGCCTTTAGGCATTGTATATTATGTTGTAAACTGGTTGATTTAAAATGGTTTTCCTACACTCTACTATTTTTCTTGGTTTGGATTTCTGGGTTTTCGGCTTACTTAGATTACGTACGCCTTGAGACGTTTCGTAGTCTAAGTGCCGGTCATGTTCCGTACTTTCGGGACGTGACAAAGTTGGTATCAAAGCGTTAGGTTTTACCTTCGGAGCATAGGATGACCCTTGGTTGATGGAATAGGTGACTAAAGTAGAGTGACGTACCGTGGGTATGTTCCGCGGCATATTTACGACACGCCACTCCACTTAAGAAGCCTTAGGATGTACATTTCTTGTTCAGTATTATATCCCTTCCTGATCTAGCCTCATCAGTACCAGTTATGGTTTTGCTGCCACGATTACGGGCAGGGAGAGCTACGGCTAGAGTTGCGGTCAGCATGAGCTCGTCACGAACGAGGACTGACCAGGGCGTAATTCCGGCGACACACGATTGCAGAGATGTGTCTTCTGATTATGTTTTGGCGCCACGAGCGTTGGATGGATTGCTGTATGAGATTACTCGGACGTACAGCTTAGCACCAGAGGATTGAGCCACTGACAAAGGCCAGCCAGAATTTGATGACCGTTGAAGTATTACTTATTCATGATGATTGAGGCACAGTTCAGTGTGCAGATGAGTGAGCTAGTTATTGTTGCGAACGACGAGATATCGCTCCAGATGTTTGAGCTATTATGGTACGAGTGTACTAAGAGATGATGGAAGGTCGCTAGTCACCGAGGATGAATGACTAGGACGTGTGGTTTGTTCGCTACCCCGATGCGAGGTCATCAGATAGATTGATTCCAGCTGTGACGGCTCCACACGGAGACGTTGAGAGTCGACAGAGACGATCGAATGTCAGTAACCTATTATTCTAAGTTTAAAGTATTCGGAAAGATATGCAGGCAATTCTACGGTCCCTCTAGAAGAATGAAACCCTAACTCGACTTAATGACCGTGTAAAAGCCTTTGAACCTTAGGGTTGCGGCAGTTCCACGGCGCCATTAGTGAGGCTTGGGTTTGCCCTTCTACGGCTGGACATATGGTATGTACTCGATACTATTAAACTGTACCCAAGATGTTGAGCTCTTGGGGGATTACGAGGTTTTGACGACCGATCGGATGATTCGACATCATTCGGATATCATGTGATGGGACACACTGCTTGGGAGACTCCAGATACGAGTATAGCCATTGGAGCTCAGTCCATGCAGCCACGATGAGATGAGTCCGAAGCAGTCGACATTAGAGAAAAGTGGAGTAAGAGTTTCGTACAAGATCTGGATAAGATGACGTTCCACTCCGCCGACATCAGAGATGCGATGCGCATGCCGAGGCATAGTACTGGATATATCTTCCAGAAGGAGTCGCGATGAGTATGCAGCCGTTCCAGAGCAAGAAACAGATATAGTAAAGGACGATGACTCCCGAACAGTTGGCAGAGATGAGACTTGGAAGAGACCTTGAGCAGGATTCCTTCCAGGACACTGCTGCAATGATATTTGCACCCAGGATCAGATGTGTCCCGTGCATTCAGAGTGCCAGAGGCCGACGCCAGTAACATGCGGCTTTACGGGTGGTCGCGATGATTGACCAAGAGATGACCAGAGAAGTGCCAGAACGGAATCGTCCCCGTTAGCACACCTGACAGGGCCGATGAGCCGATGGATCGTGAGATTGGTAATCCACAGAGAAGACTTGGACCCAGGGATGGCCATATTACGCACACCAGTAGGCCAGAGTTCAGGATCGTCGACGAGACATGTTATGAGTAACCACAACAGTTGCCAGAGATTCTTAGAGGATGCACTTGAGCGGGACTATTCCGCCATACTTGTTTTCAGTGTTGTTGGGCGATTTATTCGCATGATTTGATTTTGATGATTGAGTATTTACGATTTTTGCACCGTTGTTGCACTTGATATCGTTTTCGTTTCACATGTTTATGATTTTATGGGGTTTAGACATTTGAGTTGATTTTGTGCGTATGCACGCAAACGATTTGGTTTTTGCACTCTGTATAGTCTACATATGCTTACAGTGCAGTGACATGCATTTTGTGCACTTGGATGCACCGGACTTCGGTTTCGATGGTGATGCCCGATATTTGTTTTGTGCATTTTATGCACCTGATTGGATTTTGCGCATGTTCGGCGCTTGATGTTGGATTTCATGATTTCGTGCATGATGGATGCAACGGGTTTGGATTTTTAGAGCATGTTGGGCGCAGGTTATGAGATGCGATTTGGTGCACACCAGATGCACTAAATCAGGATTTTTTTCGTGCATGTCAGATGCACCAGATTTTGCTGCCAAGCACGCACGTTGCCTATAACCGATGTTGTGTGCACACCCGTTGCACCTTGATGTCGTTTTGTGCACCTTCTTGGCACATGTATGGATTTTGATTTCCGTTCGCACTGGACGCACAGGGTATTCATATGCATGTTTTGAGACTGATTTCTTATGGAGCAGTACATTTTTATGATATTTCGATTTGTTTTCGTACTGAGCAGGACTGGTCAGAGGACAGTGCCTGGATATATTTTGCATGCATTGATAGATTTCAAAGGGATTTCCAAAAGCGAGCTATAGTCTCATTATTTACATACGTGTCCGATATGACACGAATCGTTTAAAATAGGGAACCCTTCTAAATTGTTTTTAAAAAACGGCGGATCATGCATATTAAACAAAAGATATATACGTATATGGCTATTTTCTTATAGAGGCGTCCGCCACTGTGCAGTGTTATGCGCATTGCACATCGACTTTAAAGAATTTTGGTATGCATTTCCTTCATATATTTACATGTATAGTTCCGATTTCTAGCATATCGGTTTTGCCTTGGATTTGACATTCGTGTTTTCACCTTGACTCCAATGATTGCGGGATACTTGACGGAGTTTTGATTACGAGTTATCTACTCGTTACTCATGCGCATGTATTGCGCTACGGTGTGTTTTATGTATTGATGATTTCGGAGCCCCGTTGACTTGGACATTTTATTGAAATGTTTTAGAATTTGGGGGTTTAAATTTAAATTCAGGGACCGAATTTCTTTATTGGGGGAAGACTGTAACATTTCAAAAAAAATAAAATATTATTTTTAGGAATTTTCATAATTTAATATTAATTTTTAATGAATATTTTATTAGTCGGTATAATTAAATACCGATAAATGGTGAAAATTCCGGAGTAAATTTTGAAAATTCTAAAATAGGTTATTTTGTGGAAATATGCCATTTTACAGTTTTTATGATGAATTATATGCGACTTTAGTGTTAATCGCGATTAAAAATCGCTAATTGGATTTTTGGCTTTTGTGCAAAATTGTGCACATAACATTTTCCACACTTGTCACACTTGTTTCATGTTTTGGATTCATGGTAATCTAGGGTTGCCATATTGGTTGGGCATGTAGGTTAGCCAAGTTTAGGCAACCATGATAATTTGAACCATTTGGTTAAATTAAGTTGGTGAATTAAGGGTTTAACTTGTTTAGGGATTGGATTAAGTGGGGGTTGACTTGTGTAGAGAGAGAGTGAGCCATGATGGCTTGTGCAAGCTAGCATGTTTTAGTAAGAGAGAGAGGGAGGTGGCTCCTAGGTAATGTCACAATCACCATTCACTTCAAAACTTTTGCGTCTCACATCTCTCCCTCTCACTCACTCACACTCACATCTCTCACAACTCATCATATACCACCATATCAACCCCCAACACAGCAACTTCAGCCCAACACAACACCCCAACATCATAAACCAGCAGCAGCAGCTGCTCAAACAATGCTTCAGCCAACACCCTTCAACAACCATATGACATCAGCACACACACCAGCCCCTAATACCTTAGCCCAATACCTACACACTCACATCAGCAGCTACAGCAGCCCCCAATATCAACACTTCAGTCCCAATTGCATCAACAACAGCTCCATAACCTCACACTCCACCATAAACAACATCCAAAACAGCTCAGCAGTAGCAGCTGCAGCAACATCAGCCCAAACCTCTGCTGCAACAGCAACAAGAACAGCCTCTACACTATCAAAACTCGAACTTCATCAAACACACCAACATCAGCCCTCAACACCAAAGCAACCAAAGAAACCAAATTTCAAGCAGCAGCCTGATGCAGCAACAACAACAGCCACCAAAACTGCTGCAACAGCAACACCAGATGCAGTCCAGCGACAGCACAACCCTTCCTCCTTTCTTCATCCTCTCTTCTCCTACATCCTAGGACCCCCTTAAGGTATAATCTTGCAACCTAACTCCTATCTTGCAAGTTATGGGTAGTAGGTTGAAATTTAGTGTTATATTTGTGATCTAGTGCTAGTTTTAGTGATTTTGAGTGAGATGTGGCCAAGTGATGGTTTTGATCGTTAGGGTAACCTTATTAGGTGTATTTGAGACCAGTTTAACCAAGATTACCCCAGATTCCTAGTTAGTTACCTGAATGTTTCGACTTGGCGTATTTTACCGATTTTTTCGACCTTTCTGGATTCTGCTACAACCCGAGATACCCTAAAATAAAATTGACTTGGCAGTGAGATATGCAGGCAGATAGGAACCATCACCCAAAACCCTAGCCCCAACCACCTTACTCCGGCCGCAGATTTAATCCCTCTGGCCGCAATTTGCGGCCAGAGAAGGAGGGAACTGCCTCGTTTTGCGTGCACGGCTCTTTTACCTGTAAACTTGACCTTGGGTATGTCTAGTTTTGTCTGGTTCCAACCAGGGCAGAATCTGGGTTGATTTTCTTGAGTTGGCGCATGATTTACGACTTGTTCTCGTGTGGATTTTGGTATTCGATGATTCGTTTCTGTCGGGTGGCGTTTGAACGCCAACGGCAGAGGGATAATGGCTGCGTTTGCACAGGAGGCTACAGGTTTTTACCTATGGGCGTAGCGCGCACCATTTTGGTTTCCGACATGGTTTTCATGTGTTTTAGCGTGTGATATCCTTGTAGGTTCCCCACGTGGCGTCGAGGCATTGGAGATGCAAATGGCGACATCGGCACCTGCACACATATGCAAAGTGAGTAGATTTATATCTACGGGGAGAAGTCGGGTGGATGGCGTATAGCACCCCCGCAGTCCGTGGTGATGTATACGGATTCGTATACACACCTACAATTATTATATGTTGTTTGGGAAATTATTGATGTTTAGGATGGATAATTGGTGGGCTTGGATGATTTAGTATCGCGAAAATCTAGGGTAGTGGGTGCACCACACATACATATACACACATACATACTTGCATACATCCTTATTTCATATGTGGTTATGGGATTCTATATTGTTATGTGTTCATGTGGGTATGGGACTATGTGTTCACATATGGATTTGAGGATGATACATGGGATGGAAATGAGTCGATGAGTTTGATCCGAGATTATGATATCGGTGATATGGTAAAATTCATATTTGAGATACGTCTTGATGCTTTAGCGGATTGGGATGATGATGCCATATGAATAGTGATATATATAAAATGATCGACATGTGATTATGATACGAGATAGAATATGATATGACAAGATATTTATGATAGGCCGCCTTGGGCATTGTTTACTCCTTGAGATGATATGTGTTGATGATATCGATTCATACGAGACTGTCGATCAGTAGTCAAATCATAATTATAGTGATGATATTAGCTTTGTACTAGACGTAGGCCAGTACCCGGATTATGATATTTGATTAAAGAGAATACCAGATGAATGATATGACGAATGTGATATTGACCCGTACCCAGATTTGGGGATGCCGTACGACGGATTTACGTACGAGCTATGTTTTGATGTTTGATCCACACTCTTGATTTGGGAATAACTGATTATAGAGATATGGTATCGGATGTGATATTATCGAGGCTGGATCACCGACTATATATGTATATATATATGTATCGACTCAGAGGTTAGGCGGTTTCCCTTACCTACTGTTAGCTTTAGCTCAGCCTTATAGTGGTGTAGCTATGACTCTTATGACATTAGATGCAGTTCAGCTATCATTGTGTTTAGTGTTCAGCTCCCGCACTTTATTATTGTTGCTTTGCACCGCATACTGTTGTGATTCATATTCCATTATTGATATCCTGCTGTTAGGACACCAGTACCATTACCGATGATGCGTATGTACCATGTATACTTATTTGCCGGCTCACACACATCTTCATCGGTAATTGCCATGTCACGAACACTTAGAAAATATTATTGCTTGATTTAGCTTGTTAGCTAGTAGTAACATGATATTAGTATGCTTGCCTTATATGCCAGCTTGACATTGTAGTTATTACTTGGCACTTCCTGCATACTGTTATTCATTATATGCTGCATTCATGGATTCTCATGCTTATATTCATGATTTCACATGCTATTGATGATTTGGATTCGGGTTTCCATGAGATTTTCTGGATTTGGAGGAAAACCGCAATATATATATATAAACTGCTTTCTCTTTTTAATAAAAATGCGGTTTTCCTATGATGTATGAGTCGTCCACCATGAGTTTTGCTGATGGATTTCGAGACCCGATTCGAGGAGGCGGATGAACCGTTTCGGGTACATGGTGGGCCCGGTGCGGTACCCCGGGGCAAGAAGATCGCAGGAGATGGCGTTGAGCCTGGCAGGGGAGCACGATCGACCGGTGATTTTACCCGACGCGTCAGATATCCGGAGGATACCGTCGTGGTCATGAGATGGATGGTAGGGGCCGGTCTGGACTGACGACACCCTAGATATTGTGATTGAGACATTATGATTCTGAGATATCGAGGTACAGAGATTGTGATACAGAGGTATCGAGATATTGAGATTTATGTTTTGTGCCGATGTTAGGAACTGTTTTATGCTGATTTCATTATGATACCTCATTTTTAAAATACAGAAATCTCACTAATTTATGAAAGCTGTTTTCTTCAGTACATGTATTCTGTTTCATGCATTCATACATCATCCATATGATACATTGCCACCTGATGCACTGTCACGGGCACATGGGATTACATTTGGGTTAGATAGTTACCCTAGCCATTGTTATAGGCTGCTGGTTATATATTTGAGGATTATATTATTAACGTATGACCTAGGATTGCGTCATAAATGCGATTTTCTGTTCGTAGATCTTTTTCTACTCACGAGTTGGCAACTCACCCCCGTTGTGCCCCAGTTTCTTGCAGGTGTTGCCGTACGGGTTTCATTACGGCTTTGCGGGCACAGCTTCTTTCAGGTGACTTGCTAGTAGGTGGGTTATTTGTATCATACCCATCATTATACATTGTATATTATATTTCAGTTGTATCTAGAAGTTCCATCAACCAAACATGATTTATTTGAGATAGAGACCAGTGATGTTTATTCTTTCGACCTTAGAGTCGCGCATTATATTTCTATGGATTACATGCTGTTTGAGTTTCCTTTTCTGTTGTGATCCTCACCTTTAGGCGTTGTATATTATGTTGTAAACTGGTTGATTTAAAATGGTTTTCCTACACTCTACTATTTTTCTTGGTTTGGATTTCTGGGTTTTCGGCTTACTTAGATTACGTACGCCTCGAGACATTTCGTAGTCTAAGTGTCGGTCATGTTCCGTACTTTCGGGATGTGACAGGTCCGTTCGTCTATAAGTATCGCATGTCGAGCCTAGGGCGTTGGTAAAAGTCAGACCCCCAAAAGCGGTACAAGTCGTGTCGGAGTGTCGCCCAGAACACCCTGAGATACTACTGGAATACCTACCAGTAAATCTCCTGCCTTGGCCAAGGATATCGTGTAATAGCTCTCCTAGACACAGCGCGATCTCACCCCCAATACCGGGAGAGACGAAACCCCTGCCGATCCGCTCACTGCCTCCATGTGGCTCGGGACTGTACCCAACTAACACCTGTTTGCACGACTCCTTTGAGCCGTGGTAGGGTAGTAATCAAAGCACAGTGGGAACTCACACGAGACAAATGACGATCTCAGGTCGATGAACTAACCTGTACACATGTCACCAGGGAACTGCTATCTGACGTCAGGTATAATACCAACTAGCATGTTCCCGGCGAGTCCTGTCCGGTGTACTCATAACCTAATGAGCACCTGTATACATCTTAGGTGATCCAACTGACACCAATGGCTTGTGAGACCGGCCGCCACCCCTTGTCGGGGTCTCAGCTGTATACACTAGTCTACTCTGGAGTATCAATGCCCTGTCTCGAAACTCCCACGACTGGGGACCACTTTAAGGATGTGCTTATAGACTCCAGCTCCCACGTATATGATCGCCATCATACTGCTGGCCGTCAAGTAAGAATCCTATGGGCTCTATCAACGTGCAATAATGATCTGTAATGTCACCTAAAGCATGTACACGATGATAAAGATAAACCAGATAGCATACTATCATATTGAGTAAGACTGTCCTACCGGTATAGGTCATCCCTCAATCATTGCAATCACGTGCCTGCGATCCAATAATTGACTTTGAGGGCACTATATCCAACACCAGATAGCCGTTACATCCAGCTAGTACCATTGATGGCTTATGGGTGCCTGATATGATTGTAGGGTTCCTAGGCATCCTAATGAAGTCTCACAAGGCATCAACCATGCCAATTTCAAAAATTATGGAAGCCGAGAAACCATAACACGGATCGTTTACTAGATGTTTAGGCGAAAAAGTAAACTAGTTAACTACTTAACTAGAAGTGAGAAGCTACAACCTTTGTAGATCCGGATTTCCTCTTCCTTAGCTCCTCGTGGGTGTCCTCTCGCTGTCCATCACGAACCCTAGACTCATTCGTCGGCTCCATCGGAAAAACGGGCGAGCAAGGTCATCGGCTTCGTGTCAAAGACGATCTACGTCGAGGTTGCACAAGTTCAAGCTCCGACTCCACTAAGTAGGGAACTTGTGAAGAAAACACCCAAAACCACTTGGCAAGAGGTATAGGATGAAGAAATAGGAGGTGGGTTCACTTTAGATTTGGATTTCTCACTCTAGAACACAAGTTGCCATTAATGGCATCAAGGTTTCTCACTTTAAGAAGAAGAAGAAGATGATAGAATTCTTATCACAAGTTAAGTTTAAAATGAATAATAAAATGAATTCTTATCATCTTCTAACCATGGTCAAGTGTAGAGAATTGACCATGGTTAGTGGGAGTGGTTAGGTTTAAGCAAGGAGACAAAATGGCATCATTACTAAAAACTTCATGAAGCTTCACCACACTTCATGATAAAATGAAACCCTTTTGTTTCCATAAATCCATTTAATAAATAATAAATGGATTTAATAATAATAAGAGAATAAATCTTAAACCCTAACCACTCTCATAACCATGGTTGCATTCTTTACACAAAGCCAAAACTACATGCATCATCAAACATGATACATATATGTGCACAAAAGTATATCACATATACAATGTGTAAATCAAGTGAGAAAAATCCATTTAAAGTGAACCAATACTAGTTAATGCAAAGTAATATATCAAATATATAATTATACATTAAATCATTAAATCAACACTTGATTCAATGATCCGGTCATGTCGCACATAACCGACTAGTATTCAATGTATCGACTTATCGAATCGATCTTCGATTCGATAACTAGGTTATATCATATACAACCATTCGAAACATTAATCGCGAGAATCAAATACGGTATCACATACACGCATTATTCTCGGTCCCGCACATATCTCATATGCACTCCTATTTCGTTTCGGTTGAACCAGGAAACCTCTGTATAGGACTCTAAAGACTCGTCAATACGCCGGTAGCACATGATGATCATATCATGCACCCACAAGCCGTAAGCGGTCTGCTAAACGTAACGGCCACCCGGGTATTGAGCGATCAAAAGATCAACGAGCTAGCCCGCTCACACTCCTGCGAATCCGACCAGTAACACTTACCGTACAGTCCGGTCTCTTCGTCTGATATGTCGCATATCAAGTCTAGGGGTGGTAAACGTCAGACCCCAATAACCCGATAAGTCGTGCCGATGTGAGGCTCGTAACGGGTCGAGAAACTACTGGTAACACTTACCAACAAATCTCTGATCAGCCCTGGCCAGGGACTTCCCTGTTACGGCCAATCGAGCACTGCGCAACATCAACCCCCAATACCGGGAGAGACGAAACCCCTCCTATCGCTCATTGCCTCCATGTGACTCGGGACTGTACCCAAAGACCACCGTTTTGCACGCCCTCATGGACGTGGTAAGGTGGAGATCAAAGCACAGTGGGAATCACACAAGACTCTATGACGATCTCGGGTCTACAGACTAACCTGTACAAGTGTCACCTGAGAACTGCCATCTGACGTGAGGTATAATACCATCTGGGAGTTCTCGGCGAGTCCGTCCAGTATACCCAGTCTCCACTGAGCACCCGTATACCATCTCTGATGTCAAACACCAATGGATATGGGATCATCCATCGCCCATCACATGGGTCGAGAAGCGTATACGCTAGTCTACTCTTGTATATCGATGCCCCATCTCGATACACCCACGACTAGGGACCTTGAAGGATGTACTTATGGACTACCATGTCCCCACTAGTATGATCTGCATCATAGTCCAGGTAGTCAAGTACAAATCCTAAGGGCTTTACCAACATGTAACTATAAGACAGTATAAAGAGACTAGTGTACATGTTAAGATAAAGAGTAACCAGATAGCATACTATCATATCGAGCAAGAAAGTCATCTCTATATATGTCCAAGCATCCAATATAATATACATCATCTGTACAATACTGGCCTCTAGGGCATACATACAGCTAACAATCTCCCACTTGCACTAAGGCCAGCTGCTGTCGTATCTCATTCCGAGCATCCCGAAGAGTCTCTTAAACTGTATCTGGGGAATGGCCTTCGTGAATGGATCCGCCGTGTTGTTCTTCGTGTCAACCCTCCTGAACTCGATCTCCCGGCGATCAACTATCTCCCGGATCAGGTGATACCGCCTCAGAATATGCCTGGATCGCTGATGGGACCTGGGTTCCTTGGCCAAAGCCACCGCTCCATTGTTATCGCAATACAAAGGTATTGGATGCTCAATGGATGGAACCACTCCAAGTTCAGTAATGAACTTCTTGACCCAGACAGCCTCTTTGGCAGCATCGTTGGCAGCGATGTATTCAGCCTCCATCGTCGAGTCTGCCACGGTTTCCTGCTTGGAACTCTTCCAGCTAACCGCCCCTCCGTAAAGGGTAAAGACAAAGCCCGACTGCGACTTAGAGTCGTCCTTATCACTCTGGAAGCTCGAATCGGTAAAGGACTCCACTTGGAGTTCCCCGTTACCATACACCAAGAACATATCTCTAGTCCTTCGTAAGTACTTGAGAATGCTCTTCACAGCTGTCCAGTGACTCTCTCCAGGATCAGCTTGATACCTGCTCACTACACTTAGTGAGTATGCTACATCGGGTCTGGTACATAGCATCGCATACATGATAGAGCCTACTGCCGAAGCATAGGGTATCCCTTGCATGCGAGCTCTCTCCAAATCAGTCTTGGGAGACATCTCTTTGGAGAGAGTGACTCTAGAGATCGTGGGTAAGTTCCCACGCTTGGACTCTTCCATACTAAACCTCTTTAGTATGGTGTCAATGTACCTGGATTGGGACAATCCCAAAATCCGTTTGGATCTATCTCTATAGATCCTGATTCCCAATATGCAGGAGGCATCACCAAGATCTTTCATTGAGAATCTTTGTGATAAGAAGAGCTTGACCGCTTGCAGCATAGGAATATCATTTCCTATCAAGAGTATGTCGTCCACGTACAATACGAGGAAGACAACCTTACTCTCTGCCACCTTCTTGTAGATACAAGGTTCATCTGGATTTTTGACGAAATCAAACTCTTTGATAACGACATCAAAGCAGATGTTCCAACTCCGCGATGCTTGCTTTAATCCATAAATAGATTTAAGCAGCTTGCACACCTTCCCGCTGCTCCCACTGTCTACGAAGCCCTCTGGCTGAGTCATGTACACGCACTCTTCTAAATCATCATTTAGAAAGGCGGTCTTAACATCCATTTGCCAGATTTCGTAGTCATGAGAGGCAGCAATGGCAAGCATGATCCGGATGGATTTAAGCATAGCTACTGGAGAAAAGGTTTCGTCATAGTCCACACCTGGTCTTTGACGAAAACCCTTTGCTACAAGTCTAGCTTTGAAAGTCTCCACTTTCCCATCTACACCAAGTTTCTTCTTGAAGATCCACTTGCTCCCAATGGGTTTTACCCCTTCAGGAGCAACGTCCAAAGTCCATACTTTGTTGGTGTACATGGATTCCATCTCGGACCGCATAGCATCCAGCCATTTCACTGAGTCCCTACTCGTGATGGCCTGCTCGAAGCTAGTTGGGTCATCATCCTCCATGATGCAATCCTCGCTCCCACCATCCATGAGAAAACCGTAGTATCTCTCAGGTTGGCGAGGAACCCTACTAGATCGGCGGAGTGGCTGGGGTTCATCGGGAACTACGGAATCCTCTAGTTCCACTAAATCTTCTGTTGTGTTTTGTTTAGCTGGAACCACTTCCAGTTCTACCTCAGAGCCACTAATCTCTTTTGCAAGAAATTCCTTTTCTAAAAAGGTGGCATGTTGAGCAACAAATACTCTTTGTTCCTCACTGTGGTAGAAGATATACCCTCGCGAATGCTTGGGATATCCAACAAATTTACACAAAACAGACCTTGCCTCGAGTTTGTCCGGTTTTTATCTTTTGACATAAGCCGGGCAACCCCATATCTTTATAAAATTTAGATATGGTCTCTTCCCCTCCCATATCTCATATGGGGTGGTAGGCACTGATTTGGTAGGAACCCTGTTCAGTAGGTATGCTGCTGTTTCCAGTGCATATCCCCAGAAGGAAATAGGTAACTCAGCTACACTCATCATAGAGCGCACCATATCTAATAGGGTGCGGTTTCTCCGCTCCGATACACCGTTGTGCTGTGGTGTATATAGAGGAGTTAGCTGAGAGAGAATCCCATTCTCTTTTAGGAAGTCCAGGAATTCAATGCTCAAGTATTCTCCTCCTCGATCAGATCGTAGGATTTTAATACTTTTTCCGGTTTGGTTCTCAACTTCTTGTTTATATTCCCTAAATTTCTCAAAAGCTTCTGATTTGTGTTTCATCAGGAACACATATCCGAATCTAGAGAGATCGTCAGTGAATGTAATGAAGTACGAAGAACCATCCCTGGCATGTGTAGACATGGGACCGCATACATCACTATGTATAAGTCCCAAGAGTTCGGTAACTCTTTCTCCGTGTCCCGTAAACGGAGTTTTGGTCATCTTGCCTTTGAGACATGACTGGCAAGTGTCATAAGATGAAAATTCAAACGGATTTAAATATCCATCTTTATGCAACTTAGATAGCCGTGTCGCATTGATGTGACCCAATCTACAATGCCACAAGAATGATTCGTTCAGTTCTGAACTCTTCCTCTTGTGTGTGTTTGTTATGCTTAGAACTGTTGATTGATTTAGAACATAAATGCCATTGCATAGCGTGCCTGATCC
Source organism: Agapanthus africanus (assembly GCA_030015575.1). NCBI lineage: Eukaryota > Viridiplantae > Streptophyta > Magnoliopsida > Asparagales > Amaryllidaceae > Agapanthus > Agapanthus africanus. The sequence goes on from CM057337.1 coordinate 407,695,640, forward strand.
AACCAACTTTTGGTTACGGAAAATGTTCATAACATTATCCTGTAATACAAAATTATATCCCTCTTTACTCAATAAAGAAACAGATATAATGTTGCATATCAGGTTCGGCATGTAATAGCATTCGTTCAGAACCAATGTATTACCAGTTGGTAATGTAAGGTGATATTCCCCGACAGTCTTAGCTGCAACAATTGCACCATTTCCAACTCTAATGTCTTTATCACCTTCTCCAAGTTCTCTACCTTTCCTAAGCCCATGTAACTGATTACATATATGGGATCCTGACCCGGTATCCAATACCCAGGACGTAGAGCAAATGGAGAAACAGTTCTCTGTAACGAACACACCCGAAGAAAATGCATCAACATGTACTTCCTTCATTCGGGTGGCATGGGAATCCTGGTATTCCCCTATATCCTGTTCAATCCTATAACTCTTATAGGAAAGAAAGGAACCAACGTTCCCCAGCACAGTATAACATGCGGGTTCGGTCAATACATCCATATTATTATCTTTATTAAGGCATGAAATGGTCGCTACCTGGAGAGAGAGAAGAAAACACTTTAGCGTAAGCTCGTGCAAGATCAGATTGGTTATTATCTTATCTAATCAGGATGGCTCCTACTGGTTTTTATCAAATCTTCCTTCAAACCCTAAAAGGAAAGACTAGCCGGGATTAATTACACACTACAAGTTCGCCAATCTTTCAGCCAGGCCAGTGTCGGTACTTTGAGGGAGGTCCCCCGTGCTTTCGCACGAACCTAATTACTGTAAACCTCATTTTCCCAGAGGCGTAACCTCGTTAACACCTTTCTAGACACCTACTTGATCGGCTAATTGTAATGTGTAAAACTCTCCCAGGAGTAACTCTTACTCGCAGTGGGTATCGGGATCCAACTATCTCATAGAAGGTATGCAATCTCATTGCAAATTTCAACACTTGAAATTCCCGATAAAATTTTTGCCCCAAGCATCCTATGACCTTGACGGAGGTCAACAAACCACAGGGTGCAAGTCAAGTTCAGCCCGTCATTTCTTGATTGAATCAAACCCACCCGCACGACCCTTGACGGAGGTCAACAAGGTCGTACGACTACCCTAATCCAATCTGCATCATAAGCATAAGCAAACAAATACTAGTTAGCTACCGCACACTACGCCTTGACGGAGGTCAACAAACGTAGCACGAATACTAAGTAGGATCTATCTGAAATGACGGAGGGCTACGCCAGGTTTTTCTGAAAACCATGAGCGTAATGAACTTGATATCGTTGTAGAATCAAATGAAGTTTTAAAATGGAGTGATTTTGAGGCTTTTCTAGTTTTGCTAAAGGGGTCACTCCCGGTGAAGGGATCGTCGGCCCTTTTCTCGTCGAATGAGGTGCGGGATATATCATATATATCACTGTGCAAAGCAAAAACTCAAAAGAAGTCAAAAGCAAACCGAGTGTGTAGCATCTTCCAGTTATTGCTAAAGGAGTCACTCCCGGTGAAGGGATCTCGGTCCTTTCCTCATCGAATAAGGTGCAGGGTATATCATATATACCGCTGTGCAAAGCAAGAACTGTAGCTACCTGTTTTATTTTAAAATTCGATTCCACAACATCTTAGGTTTCTTATCTTTCATTAATCACATTAATGAAGTCCCATCATTTAAATACCTAAACATCACAAATAGATATGACGTACACTTATGCCATCCGCATTCGCCTCGATGTCCCCTCGTGCACCGTTAGGTTAGGTAACTAACGAGAGAGCAGGGCAGGGCTAGCGCGGGTGTAAAACATAAGTAACGTTTATATAATATATCATATATACTATATACTATATCCATCACAGAATCACAACACAGATATCGCAGCAGAATCAACATATGAAATATTGGATATACTAGGACGTCCGTGTTTTCAATACGAGCCAGTACAAAACACGGATTCCACGGTCGTGATGAATAGCCAATCCCACACCCCTAGACCCCTACGTGAGCGGCAAGCAACCCTGCCAATTCTAGGGTTAGGAGACCCGGACTCGACTCCTCGAGTTGGTCTCCCACTGGACCCCAGAACCCGGTTACTTGTGCTCCCCTCCTTGGGTCTATCCTAATGCGGAAAAGTAAATAATATACAAAGGGTGACAACTTCCGCTACCTGGAAGTGCCCCAAATAAAAGAATATTACATACAAGTTTTTACATGAATGAAAATGAAAAACACTCATCTCACATAAAAAAAACCCCGGCTATTCGAATACGACGATCCAATATAACATATCCAGCAACACATAACATCACATGTCATCAACGTAAGTAAATATGCGCATCCCAATTGTCGTTGACATATAGCAACGAAACCGGCGATTCACATATTACACATACGGTCACAGAAAAGAAAGTGTAAAACTGCAACAGTTGGAATCCGCAACCTCTTTAGACATCACATGCCTAACAGTTACAAACCCCGTATTTTAGTCTCATTATCGAAAACTCTTTTCAATATCGTATGGGACTACACTGCTAGATTTATAACATTCATCCAGTTATCTCATAACTGTTTGTGAATTCCAATTATTGTATCCAATTCCGGATAAATAGACTATATCAAACTTTCCGATCGAACATTCGAACACCCAAGTTTTCCCGACACCGATCAACACATGAAATAGGTTCAAAGACATTCACTTCATACCTCAGTACCAACGGTCCAGCCGTAGAAGGGTCAAGCCAACGCCTCACATGTGGCACGCCGTACTGCCCCAAACCCGAAGGTTCAAAGGGCAGTTCAAGACGGTCACATAATCGAGTTAAGGTTTGTTGTCTTCTAGAGGGACCATCGCGTTACTTGCACTACTCAGAACGTCTTTTAACCACAGAAAAATCCAACACTTGGAATTATTCCGGCAGGGGAAAACTTGGGTATGTATATCCGGTCGAACTCTTTAACATATTCTACAGTTATCTGGAAAAACACTTAGACAAAGTTTGATATTCCGATCGAATCGTCGATTCCCAATTTAACCCCAGAGCACTCAATCTTAGAGTCAATTTAAAAATACCCAGAAAACTCATTAGAATTTATTAGGAATTACTGTGCAATTAAGTATGGCTGACGTCACCTTTTGAGCGCGGAACAGCGGCAGAAGGCATGCTTCTGCCGCGGTTCCGCGGCTTAAGGAACTGTTCATGTGAAATATTTTGCATCGTAATTCTTATAATTCTTTACTGATTTTTTTAGACATTTTTAATATTAAAAAATCCCAGATTTTAGAAAATTTCCAGAGAGCTCATGGGTATATGGGTTTCGGGTTCGTCCGGACTTCAAACTCCGTCTAGACTTCGCCTAAGGCTCTAGCTAGGCTCTGATACCACTGTAGGGTTCCTAGGCATCCTAATGAAGTCTCACAAGGCATCAACCATGCCAATTTCAAAAATTATGGAAGCCGAGAAACCCTAACACGGATCGTTTACTAGATGTTTAGGCGAAAAAGTAAACTAGTTAACTACTTAACTAGAAGTGAGAAGCTACAACCTTTGTAGATCCGGATTTACTCTTCCTTAGCTCCTCGTGGGTGTCCTCTCGCTGTCCATCACGAACCCTAGACTCATTCGTCGGCTCCATCGGAAAAACGGGCGAGCAAGGTCGTCGGCTTCGTGTCAAAGACGATCTACGTCGAGGTTGCACAAGTTCAAGCTCCGACTCCACTAAGTAGGGAAACTTGTGAAGAAAACACCCAAAACCACTTGGCAAGAGGTAGAGGATGAAGAAATAGGAGGTGGGTTCACTTTAGATTTGGATTTCTCACTCTAGAACACAAGTTGCCATTAATGGCATCAAGGTTTCTCACTTTAAGAAGAAGAAGAAGATGATAGAATTCTTATCACAAGTTAAGTTTAAAATGAATAATAAAATGAATTCTTATCATCTTCTAACCATGGTCAAGTGTAGAGAATTGACCATGGTTAGTGGGAGTGGTTAGGTTTAAGCAAGGAGACAAAATGGCATCATTACTAAAAGCTTCATGAAGCTTCACCACACTTCATGATAAAATGAAACCCTTTTGTTTCCATAAATCCATTTAATAAATAATAAATGGATTTAATAATAATAAGAGAATAAATCTTAAACCCTAACCACTCTCATAACCATGGTTGCATTCTTTACACAAAGCCAAAACTACATGCATCATCAAACAAGATACATATATGTGCACAAAAGTATATCACATATACAATGTGTAAATCAAGTGAGAAAAATCCGTTTAAAGTGAACCAATACTAGTTAATGCAAAGTAATATATCAAATATATAATTATACATTAAATCATTAAATTAACACTTGATTCAATGATCCGGTCATGTCGCACATAACCGACTAGTATTCAATGTATCGACTTATCGAATCGATCTTCGATTCGATAACTAGGTTATATCATATACAACCATTCGAAACATTAATCGCGAGAATCAAATACGGTATCACATACACGCATTATTCTCGGTCCCGCACATATCTCATATGCACTCCTATTTCGTTTCGCTTGAACCAGGAAACCTCTGTGTAGGACTCTAAAGACTCGTCAATACGCCGGTAGCAGATGATGATCATATCATGCAGCCACAAGCCGCAAGCGGTCTGCTAAACGTAACGGCCACCCAGGTATTGAGCGATCAGAAGATCGACGAGCTAGCCCGCTCACACTCCTGCGAATCCGACCAGTAACACTTACCGTACAGTCCGGTCTCTTCGTCTTATATGTCGCATATCAAGTCTAGGGGTGGTAAACGTCAGACCCCAATAACCCGATAAGTCGTGCCGATGTGAGGCTCGTAACGGGTCGAGAAACTACTGGTAACACTTACCAGCAAATCTTTGATCAGCCCTGGCCAGGGACTTCCCTGTTACGGCCAATCGAGCACTGTGCAACATCAACCCCCAATACCGGGAGAGACGAAACCCCTTCTATCGCTCATTGCCTCCATGTGACTCGGGACTGTACCCAAAGACCACCGTTTTGCACGCCCTCATGGACGTGGTAAGGTGGAGATCAAAGCACAGTGGGAATCACACAAGACTCTATGACGATCTCGGGTCTACAGACTAACCTGTACAAGTGTCACCTGAGAACTGCCATCTGACGTGAGGTATAATACCATCCGGGAGTTCTCGGCGAGTCCGTCCAGTATACCCAGTCTCCACTGAGCACCCGTATACCATCTCTGATGTCAAACACCAATGGATATGGGATCATCCATCGCCCATCACTTGGGTCGAGAAGCGTATACGCTAGTCTACTCTGGTATATCGATGCCCCATCTCGATACACCCACGACTAGGGACCTTGAAGGATGTACTTATGGACTACCATGTCCCCACTAGTATGATCTGCATCATAGTCCAGGTAGTCAAGTACAAATCCTAAGGGCTTTACCAACATGTAACTATAAGACAGTATAAAGAGACTAGTGTACATGTTAAGATAAAGAGTAACCAGATAGCATACTATCATATCGAGCAAGAAAGTCATCTCTATATATGTCCAAGCATCCAATATAATATACATCATCTGTACAATACTGGCCTCTAGGGCATACATACAACTAACAATGATCATCACTTATTGTCGGCGTATTGACAAGTCTTTAGAGTCCTACACAGAGGTTTCCTGGTTTAGGCAAAACGAAATAGGAGCACATATGTGATATGTGCGGGACCGAGATTAATACGTGTATGTGATACCGTTTTCTATTCTCGCGATATGTGTTATCGGTCGGTTATATATGATATAGCCGGGTTATCGAATCAAGTGTTCACTCGATATGATGATACAAATAATATTAGTCGGTTGTATGTGATATAGCCGGATTATTAAATCAAGTGTTGATTTAATAGTTTAATGTATAATTATATATGTGATATATTAATTTACAATAACTAATATTAGCTCACTTAAGAATTTCTTTATCTCACTCATGCATTTAATATATACGTGATATATATTAATTGTGTTTCTTTTTGTGTCATGCTTGATGATATATGCTACATAGATGTATGGGACTCACACCATGCTTATGATAATGAGGGGTTTATTTATTTAAAGTAAATCAAATATTTGTTGGAAATTAGTCACTTGGTTTAAGCTTAGTGGAAGCTTGTAGAACCATTGACTTAGTCCACTAATTTTTTCTTATCTTAGATATTTATTAACCTAACCATTACCTTAAGCCATGGTTAAATCTCTACATGAGTTATATGAGATATTTCTCACCTGTGCTTGCTATAACATCATCTTCGTCATCTTCTTCTTCATCAAGAGTGAGCTCTCTAGGTTTTGGAGAGGTGAAGAAAATTAGTGAGAAAATTAATTCTAAAGTGAGCAAAAATCATACTTCATCATCCTCTACTACACTAGCCATTTAGTTTAGGGTGTTAGATTCACTAATTCCAAATTAGTGAAGAGGTAGCTTGAGTTGGTGTCTCCTCGATGTAGAACATCTTCGGCCTCGAAGACTTCTAGCAAGCTTATTCCTTTCATCTTGTGGAGCCATTCTAGAGTCCGAAAGATCACTACTTGAAGCAAATGGACTACTACACGGAGCTTTTGAAGTGAAGGACCAGTTTATAAAGGTTGTATTCCTTGTTCACTTAGATGTAAAGTTGTTTACATGCATGTATTGTCTAATTCTCTAGTTAAGATTCTAGGGTTAGGGTTGTTTAGCATGGCAAATTTTTTAAAACGGCATGGATGGTGCCTCCCGAAACCTTGCTGTCATGCTAGGTAACCCAACAGTGGTATCAGAGCCAGGCTAGAGAATTAGGCGATATTTGTAGTATTACGAAACCGAAATAACTCCGAAACATCAAAACACAAAACCTAGTTTCTGTCTTTTTTTAAAGTCCTCGAATTTTTTTTAAGCAATTGCAGAATGTTACATGGGATGTAATATGAAAAACAGACGAATACAAACCCTATCCGCCGGATTTGACCCGGTGAGATACCCTAAAAATCCGGCATGGCCGGACCATTGAAGTCATCTCGGGTTCGTTTTGGTTTGGTGTTCTGGTATCTGGGTTTTGGTGTTTCAGGTGTTACTTGTTTAAGATTGCATGTGATGTTATCTTTCTATAAACGCAATTCGGAGTGTTTCGTAGTCGTAATACTAACATAGTTTCGGGTAATTTAGACGGCGTTAAAAAGTTCGAACGAATATCAATAACCCATTTCTCCCTCGCTGGAAATTTTCCAAAAGTTGGATTTTTTCCAAGTTAAAATTATTCAAAAATCATGCAAGTGATTTTATGGACCCTCTAGAAGAATGATACCCAAACTTGTCTTTTTAGACGCGGAACCACGGTCATACCCTAGGGTTTGCGTCGGTTCCATGGCGCTATGAGTGAGGCATGGGTCAGCCCTTCTACGGTTGGTTCATAGGTACTGTGGCATATTCTGAATATTTTTTAACTATGCTCAAGTGTTGAGCTCTTTGGGAAATTTTTGGTGTTTGTTGATTCAATAGGAATGTTTAATATCGTATAGCTATCTAAGGAATGTGATAAAATATTTAGAATCTATACTAATTAGTTTTGTGAAAATTGATTAGTTGCTTGTAAATTTAACATTTCAGTCTCGGTAGGAATCGGGAAAAGGTGTTTTCATAGAATAACCCAAATGTAAGATTTACAATGTTTGGCATGAAATCCGAAGTATGTGATATTCCGGGTTTATGATGTCTAAAGGCTGTGTCGATTCCAAATGTTGTAGTTTGACATTTTCTTTTCTGCGACCGTAAGTGTAAAATGTGGTGTATCGCCGTTTTCGTTGCAATATGTCAATGAAAATTAGGATACGCATATTTACTTACGTTGATGATATGCGTGTTATGTGTTGCCGGGATATGTTATATTGGATCGTCGTGTTATGAATAGCCGGGGGTTTTTGCGTGAGATGAGAGTTTTTTCATTTTCATTCATGTAAAAACTTTTATGTAATATTCTTTTATTGTGGCGTTTCCGGGTTGAGGATGAAGTCACCATTGTTGTATATTATTTACTTTTCTGCATTAGAATAGACCCAAGGTGGGGAGCACATGAAACTGGTTTCTAAAGTCCAGTGGGAGACCATCTCGAGATGTCGAGTCCGGGTCTCCTAAGTCTAGAATTTGTAGGGTTGCTTGCCACTCTTGTAGGGGTCTAGGGATTTGGGTTTGTGTCATGACCCGAAATTTAGTTCGTGACCGGCCCTTAAATCACGCAACGTCTAAAAGCGTAACGTAATTCAAGTAAGCTGAAACCCAGAAAACCTAAACCTTTTTACGGAAAATATTGGTGGTGCAGTTTTGAAATAAATATATAATGAAATAAAGTTTATTTATAAATGCCTAACTAATGATATAAGAAAATGCAAATAGAATGTACTAAAATTGAGAAGATTTTTTCGTCTTTTAAAATTTTGGGCAGCACCTCCCTTGTATATTTTGAACCGAAACCACATATACATAAAAATATGAAAGGCATCCCCAAGAGGGAGCTAGCTCTGCGCCGAATGGCAGAATTACAACCACGAAAGTGAGCAATATATATATATATACACACACACACACGACATCCAATGGTGAAGATCAACACAGAAAAGATGATAAATAAAGCTAGACATCAAACCACCAAAACTGAACATATACCCCATCGTTCTAAGTCTCGCAAATATAAGTCCGTCTAAGTCCACTAAATAGACAAAGTCTAGTTTCCAATTGATGGAGTATTTCTAGATACAAAAGAATGTAGAAGTACGAGAGTGGGAATGAATCCAATATGTGTCCTACCTACCAAAGCAAAACACCCTGGATGAAGCTGTGTGCCAGCGATACTGCAACTGATCCTAAACGGTCAAACCTGCAAGAACTGTGGCACAAAAGGGGTGAGTTGTCAACTCGTGAGTAGAAAACATCAGCAGATAGAAATCGAATAAAACAACGATTTCCTAGGTTATACTATATCATGAAAGTAATACTATGTTATTTAGGGTGACCAAGTATGCATATATGTCAACAACCGAGTCAATGCGAATGACATATATATAAATAACATCTGTAACATATTCCTGCATAAATGTGGATATCATCCACGTGTCCATCAACGACGCATCAAAATCATGGAACATGAGTGTCCAACACCGACACTCGAAATATCATGAAAACCCGTGTCCAGCATCGACACATAAATACTTATATCTCAGGCGTCGCATACTCAGATCGGCCATTATATCTATCTCATCTCAGGCACCGCATACTCTGATCGGCCCTCACATCAATCTCACGACTTCGGTCGGTATCCTCCGGATAACCACCGGGTCCAACCAATCACCGGTAGCTAGTACTCCCTCCGTCGGGCTCACCGCCTAACAATACGAGCTTATTGCCCTGGGGTACCTCACCGGGTCAACCATATACCCGCAGACGGTGCCTACCGCTCCTCGAATCGGGTATACTCATAGCTCAGAACCGATAAAACTTATGGTGGACAATAAATATCATATCAAGGGAAAACCGCGTTTTTAAAACAATTCACAATTTCCTTTGAAATATAACCACAGTTCCCAAATCCAGAGATCCCATGAAAACATCATCTCAATGCATGTAACCATAAAGTACGATGAATACAACATAGAATAGTAATATAAGCATGTCAAGTATATTATTCAAGCATATCCTATGATAGTGTTGAGCAATGAATGTACATTTATGGTTACGATTAATATCATGGTACAATAGTTCTACTGTGCAAGTGTCATGGCAATTACTGATGATGAATATGTGTGAGCCGGCAAATCTGTGTAAGTGTAACATACGCATCATCGATAATTGTCCAGGTGTACTAGCAGACGATATCATAACAAATAATAGAAGCACAGGTATATACAATGCAATGAGAATATCGTAAATGTAGAAGAAAAGTAAACCTTAAGCGCCGCATTATAAAATATATGTATCTAATCTAACATCTACCTAAGGGATTCAAATATCTATAACATATCCGAGTCGATGAATCGGCAATCCAGCCTCATTGCATTACGTACGGTATAATCCATCGTACGGCATCCTCGAGTCAAGGGTATGGATCAATCATTAGGTAAAACTCATCGCGTACGGTAATCCATCGTATGGCGGCATTAATCAAATAGGGATTCTATCGACCTATACAACAATGGGGGTACGGATCTAATGTCTCGTACGGCATATCACTCATTAAAATATATATACATATCTCTCAAGTCGCATCCGTATAGATCTCATATCATGTCTTGGCAACCATATCTATATTCTCATATCACCTTGCATCCATATATTGACATAACAAGCCAAGTCATCTTATTTCATCACATTCTCTTTTCGTCACATCAATATCTCACATCAAGTGATCTTATATATAATTATCTTATTTTACCGATCCCATAACACATCTATCTCAACCTTATCATATTCATCGATCTCATGTCATATCCTTATAGATCTCGTCTCATATCTTGATATATGTATTCAATCATTCATATCATCTCCAACTAACTTTTTGATCATATCCGTAGTTTTCTAGTATAGGTTTCTCCGACTATGTTCTATATATCGGTTTCCATTTTATAATTGCGGGGGTACTATACGCCATCCACCCGACTTCCCCTGTAGATATAAATCTACTCACCTGCTAAACTCCTTGTTTAGTCGAAGTCGATGTGCTTCGTCGTCTCGGATGTCCACGCGAGGGTACCTACAAATCAACACATATCGCAACGTTATGAAAACCAAGTCCAAAAACCGATACGGCACATGAATTTCTTATAGGTTAGAACCAATAGCTTACGAATGCCAAAGCAACCAAATAACCCACGTCGTTGACGTATAAAAGTCCGACGACCAAATCAAATCCAAATACCAAAACCACGAATTTAAATATCGGGAAAACATAGCTAAAGCACTCACAAATAGCTCCCAGATTTTATCTCAGGTTAATTGGGACCAAACAAGCAAGTACAGGGGATATGTTATAAATTAAGTGAGCTACAGGCAAAACCCAAACACCATATCAATAAGGAAATCCGGCGAGATTGCTTAAGAATCCGGCATCGCCGGCCGTACTAGGGACAAAGGGGCTCGTACTTTGGTGGTGGGTTTTTAGGGGTTTATCTAGGTTAATGATATTGCTTGTTTTCCTCAAAAACATCTCAGGTTGCTCCAAATTCCCTGTAGTCAAACAATACTTCACAAAACCGACACGGGAAAAATCCTATGTTCGTGTATCGGGTTTTAATCTCTGTTTTGGTCCAGAAAAATCAACACTAAGGTCTTGTAAACAGTCACTACATTTCACAAGACCTAAACCCCCTCAAGGAATTTCCAAACATTACTAACCCAACTAATATAAACTCTAAACTAAACTAGGATATACTAAACATAATGACTTAACTAAAAGATATGGGTTTTACCTCATTTGGAAACTCAAGAATTTTCTTGAGTTACTCAAAGTCTTCAAAATCCAAGCTTAAAAGGTCCATAAGGTGTAGGATGAGGTGGGGATCATTTTTAATGAATGGAGTATAGGGTTTTGGTGAAGGATTGAAGATGCTTTCATGGGGTAGAGGAGGTGGAGGAAGTGAAGAAGAAGATGAAGAAGAGAAGTGAAGAAAGAAGGTAAATGAAATGAAGGATTGGTCAAGGGGCTCCCTCTGACTTTCTCACTCTCACTCTCTCTCTCATGGCATGCTATCTCCGAGTTTGGGATTACAACCTTTGTAGTTAGGCATGCGATGTCTAAAGAATTCATTTGGTTAGGCATGAGATGTCTAAGGAGGTTGCGGATTCCAACTGTTGTAGTTTTATGCTTTCTTTTCTGTGACCGTAAGCGTAGTATGTGGTGTATCGCCGGCTTCGTTGCTATACATCAACGACAATCGGGATACGCATACTTGCTTACGTTGATGATATGAGATATTATGTGTTGCTGTGATATGTTATATTGGATCATCGTGTTCTGAATAGCCGGTGGTTTTATGTGAGATGAGGGTTTTTATTTTCAGTCATGTAAAATTCATTTGTATGTAATATTCTTTTATTGGGGCACTTCCGGGCTGAGGATGATGTCACCATTGTATATTATTTACTTTTCCGCATTAGGTAGACCCAAGGCGGGGAGCACAAGTAACCGGGTTCTAGGGTCCAGTGGGAGACCATCTCGAGGAGTCGAGACCGGGTCTCCTAACCCTAGAATTGGCTGTGTTGCTTGCCGCTCTCGTAGGGGTCTAGGGATGTGGGTTTGGCTATTCATCGCGACCGTGGAATCCGTGTTTTATACAGGCTCGTATTAAAACACGGACATCCTAGTATATCCAATATTTCATATATGTTTCTTCTGCTGCAGTGTTCTATGGTGAGATCATATTACTGCCTGAGACGAATGTTTATATTATATATATGAGATATATGTTATATTGTAGATTTCGTTTCAAATGTGATGCTTGTGAAGCATAATAAAATGGGACTTCATTAATGAGATTAATGAAACTAAAAGAAACCTAAAGATGTTGTAGAAACTTGTCTTAAAAACAGGTAGCTCTAGTTCTTGCTTTGCATAGCGGTGTTCCTTGTAGAACATCCAACATCTTATTCGATAAGGAATGAGTCGAGATCCCTTCACTGGGAGTGACCTCTTTAGTAAAACTAGAAAAGGCCTCAAAAACATTCCATTTAAAATCACTCGATTCTATAACGGTATCAAGTTCATTACGCAAAGGGTTTTCTTAAAAACCTATCATAGCCCTCCGTCATTTTAGATAAGTGATAGTTAGTATTCGTGCTGCGTTTGTTGGCCTTTGTCAAGGCATAGTGTACGGTAGCTGATTACTACTTATCTGTATAAGCATATGATGCGATTGAGTTAGGGTAGTCGTGCGACCTTGTTGGCCTTGTCAATGGTCGTGTGGGTGGGTTTAATTCAATCAGGAAATAACGGGTTGAACTTGACTAGCATCCTATGGTTTGTTGGCGTTTGTCAAGGTCATAGGAGGTTAGGGGTAAAATATTATTGGGAATTTCAAGTGTTGAAATTTGCAATGAGATTGCATACCTTCTATGAGATAGTTGGATCCCGATACCCGCTGCGAGTAAGAGTTACTCCTGGGAGAGTTTTACACATTACAATTAGTCGATCGAGTAGGTGTCTAGAAAGGTGTTAACGGGGTTACGCCCCTGGGAAAACAAGGTTTATTTTAATTAGGTCCATGTGAAAGCACGGGGAACCTCCCTCAAAGTACCGGCACTGGCCTGGCTGAAAGAGTGGCGAACTTGTAGCGTGTAATTAATCCCGGCTAGTCTTCCTTTAAGGGTTTGAAGGAAGATTTGACTAAAACAGTGGGAGACATCCTGATTAGATAAATTGATAACCAATCTAATCTTGTAAAAGCGCACGCTGAGTGTTTTCTTCTCTCTCTCTCTCCTGGTTGCGACTATGTCACGCCTTAATCAAGATAATAATACGGATGTATTGACCGAACCTGCTTGTTATACTGCGCTAAGGAACGTTGGTTCCGCTCCAACTTATAATTGTTATAAGACAGAGCAGGAAATAGGGGATTACCAGAATTCCCGTGCCTCCCAAACGAAGAAAGTACATGTTGATGCATCTTCTTCGGGTGTGTTCATTACACAGAACTGTTTCTCAATATCCTTTACGTCCTGGGTATTTGAAACCAGATCAGGATCCCACATATGTAATTTGTTACATGGGCTACAGATAGGTAGAGAACCGAGAACGGGTGAAAAGTTTCATGAGATAGAAGCGGTGCAAGTGTTGCAGCCAAGTCTGTTGGTAGTTATCACCCTGTATTACCAGAATACATTGATTCGGAACAAATATTATTAGATACCGAACCTGATATACAACATCATATCAGTCTCTTTATTAGTAAAGAAGGATATAATTTTTTATTGTTGGATAATGTTTTGAACATTTCTTATATCAAGAGTTGATCGGTTCAGGCACGTTATCTAAAAGCATAGACGTTCTAAATCAAACCACATTTCTTAACGTACAGAACACACACAAGGAAGAGTTCAGAAATGAACGAATCCTTCTTGAGTTATTGTAGACTAGGTCATATCAATGCGGCCCGACTAGCTGAAGTTACATAAAGATGCATATTTAAATTAGTTTGGATTTACATCTTGTAAAAACTTGCCAGTCATGTCACAAAGATAAGATGACCACGGCTCTGTTTATTGGAAACAGAGAAAGAGTTAGTGAACTCTTGGGATTGATACATGTTGATGTATGAAAGTCCCCTGTCTACACATGCCAAGATCGGTTCTTTGTACTTCATTACATTCGCTGATTATCTCTCAAGATTCGGACATATGTTCCTGTTGAAACACAAGTCTGGAACTTTTGAGAAATTCAATGAACATAAGTTAGAAGTAGAGAACCAAAAATGGGTATAAGTATTATGTCCTATGATGAGATCAAGAAGGAGAATACTTGAGCACGGAATTCCTGGACTATTCAAAAGGAGAATGAGATTCTCTCTCAGCATTACTCCTCCGTATACACCACAGCACGTCAGTGTATCGGGGTGAAGCAATCACACCCTATTAGATATGGTGCGCTCTATGATGAGTACTACTGAGTTTCCTATTTCCTTTTGGGAGTTATGCACTTGAGAAGATGCATACCTATTGAATAGGGTTCCAATCAAATCAGTTGCCTACCACTTCATATGTGATATGGAATGGGAAGAGCCCATATCTTAAGTAAGTTAAGATTTGGGGTTGTCCGGCCTATGTCTAAAAGCAAAATCCAGGCAAGCTCAAGGCAAAGTCAGTTCTGTGGAAATTTGTTGGATATCCCAAGCATTCGCAAGGGAATATCTTCTGCCAAACCGAGGAACAAAAGATGTTTTGTTTCTCAGCATGCCGCCTTTGTGAAAGGGAATTTCTTGTGAAGAAATTATTGGTCATGAGGTAGAACTGGAAAGAGTTCCAGCTATACAAACTGCAGCTGATGATTTGGTAGAACTAAAGGATTCAATAGTTTCCAATGAACCTCAGCCACTCCGCCGATCTAGTAGGGTTCCTCACCCACCTGAGAGATACTTCGGTTTTCTCTATGACAGTGGGAGAGAGAATTGCATCATGTGATGATGACCCAACTAGTTTCGAGCTGGCCATTAGGAGTGGGACTCTGTAAGAATGGCTGGATGCTTAGCGATCTGAGATGGAATCCTTATACACCAACAAAGTATGGACTTTGGTTGCTTTATCTGAAGGGTTAAATACCCATCAGGAGCAAGTATATCTTGAGAAGATTACTTGGTGTACATGGAAAAGTTGAGACTTTCAAAGCTATGCTTAAGTCCATCCAGATCCTACTTGCCACGGCTACATACCATGACTACGATATCTGGCGGTTGGGTGTCATGACTGCTTCTCTAAATGATGATTTGGAAGAGGGCGTCTATAAGTACACAGCCAGAGGGCTTCGTAGACAGTGGGAGCAGCGGAAATGTGAGCAAGATGTTTTATGTGATAAATCAGGCATCGCGGTGTTGGAACGTCTGTTTTGATGTGGTAGTCAAAGAGTTTGACTTCATCAAAATGGTCGATGAACCTTGTATATACAAAAATGTAGTAGAGAGTATGGTGGTGATCCTCGTAGAGTACGTGGATGACATACTCTTGATAGGGATGGAGTTTCTTATACTACGCTCGGTCAATCTCCTTTTATCACAATTACTCTCCATATAGGATCAAGGTGATACCTCCTAAATCCTGAGTTATGGATCAATGGGATAGATCTAATTGGATGTTAGGAATCTCACTAGTTGTAGTGAGATGGTAACAATCGATCCTGGGGAGAATCACTGGAATGGTTCCACGGTGATAAGGACGACTGAATGTCAGTCGCAGGCATTGTCTTTACCCTCAGTGGAGGGACGGTATGTGATTGATATAATTTTAGTTAACCGCAATCAAGACGGTGTCGCTTTGCAGCTAGCCGGTTGAGCACGGGTCGTCCGCAGGGAGACGCAGCGTTTTACGTTCTTGTCGTAACGAGTTAATGCGCATGGGCGGAATTGTTCATATCTACCCTATGTGTTTAATGCATAAGTAAAGTTGTTAGGAAATGACACAAAAGTGTAAGCTAAGGAAATCCGTATTCAAAACCTTTGAGCCGAACTTAACGATTGAAGCTAGAGCAATCGGCAACAACGTGGATTAGGGTACTTAAGCACGGTATTCGTGAAATCCGGCTTATTGACCGTTGTCCGTCCATTCTTGTATCTTGCTTTCGCCTCCGGCCAAACCGAAAGCAACCGGTCGCGGTTAGGAATCACCGTTACATTGGTAGGGTAGGGTGCCTAACGGAGCGCTTGCGTAACGTTTAGACGGAGTTCAATGGAAAATACGGGAAAAAGGAATGGGCGAAGAAACCTTAACTTACAATATCGTATTTATTCCTAACAACACATAATTACAACCATTCAAAAAACAAACCAAAAAGAGCAAAAGAAAAGAGAAAAGAGAAGAAAGGAAAAAGCATTACAAGTAAGTAAGTGCATGGAATTAAAGTTGCATGAAAGTAAAGTAAGTATTAAAGTGTAAGAAAGTAAATGAGCAAGAAATGAAACTAGGAACCATAGAACCCAAAACAAGACATGGGTTCAATAACCAAATCTTAAACTTGCAAGCTCAATTAAGAGGTTGCAAGATCAAGAAAAGGCAAAGAACTCATGGAGAATGAAGCACATAAGAGAGAACATTATTGATTCCAAAATGATACAACCCCTTGAGATCAATGACCAAAGCTTAAACTTGCAAGCTCACTTAAGAGATTACAAGATCAAGTTAACGTAGAGAGCTCAAGGGGGAAGCTAAGTAAAAGAATGAAACAAAATAACCCTTATCTTCATTTCATCATCCACTCAAAAAGCTCTCACTACAATTTTCATGGAGGAAGGAATGAAGAAGAAGAATAAGAATAAGAAGCTAAACTAAATCCTAACAAAAAGTGGGCATAACAATTGATCCCTTACAGTGGCTCAGAACCGGCGTATTTATAGGAGGATAGTTGAAACCCTAGGGCAATATTCTGCCCCCAAATGAAATGACAAAGCTACCCCCAATGTTTGGTCAGATGATGACACAAAACCGCGGCGGATCCGCCGCGGAAACCCACATTAGGCGCCGCCGCGCTTTTGTGGAATTGTGGTCTCGAATTTTCTGGGTTTCCTTGTGTTGCCATCTTATGTTGTTCTACATGTACCAAATTGCAAATTTCTTCCACAATTGTTTCAGATCTGCAACGGTCCAAAATGGCATCAAAAATAATACTTTTGACATTTTCTCCCTCGAGCTCCGCGCACCCATTGATTCTTGTGCTGCCCCCCTCGTGCTCTGTGCTTGTCCGAGACACGAATGACCACTGTCATATGTTTTGTCTCTGGAACCAGTACGCGGCACTGGACGGATACAGATGATCGGAACCCGGCTTTTATCTGCTGTCAACAGATGTTTTGTATTTTGGCGTAACAGTGGAGATTTTGTATCAATTGCGTCATTTTGGACTAGGAACCTGTAGCCTGTAAATATGTAGCAAACACGGATTAAAAGCACCTACCTATAAACAAACGAGCGTAAGAATGGGCGATATTAAATGCAATATTCTGGTATGAACAAATACCCCCAAACTTAACTTTTGTTCGTCCCGAGAAAAACCAATTATTCACAAAAAATCCCTAACAGCACTTTCGCAGGGAACGCGATTGCACTGAGCACGTGCAACAAGCCGTTAAACCTCTAGGTGTCCCTAGTAGGAGGAGTGTTGTCTCCTAAGGGTTTTCAGCGGATTACACCCACAAAATCCCGTCAAGCTAGTGTCATAAGTTAATATCGATTCCATTCCTACAGTTTAGTATTTACGTTAGAAACTCTATCATCCTAAGTTAGAAATATCCAACCCTTATTTTTCACACCTCCTATCTATTTAACCTTGGTTCCTATACGTTCCAAAAAAGTTTAGAAAGATGTTGGTTCTCCTGAGTTTTCCTTCTAACAGTGTGGTCTTAAATCAGGGATTTTTATCAACTTTACAGAAAACATAAGTCTTATTCTTTATTTCTATCTCTTATCCAAACATCGATTGTATACCCCTACGTGTGTGCATATTTGCACCCCTACACTCAAGAATTCAATTCAAGCTATAATACCCTTGCCCTAATACCTAATACTACTTCTTTTCATTAAGGATGGACGGATTTGCTCACACACCTTTCATGCGACTATTAATGCTTCTTGAGGCACTAACAGCCGATTACTGAATGTGTGAACTTAAAGCGTAAATAGTAGTTTCCAGGTCTTGACTTTATTCTATTTTTCTTTTTCTTTTTTTCTTTTTCTTTTTCAAGACCGGATATATTTTCCAATAATGCTCTTTTGGTGTTTAGCTTTAAATACCGTTTTTTCTTTCATACTAGGTTTTCAGGCAAGAGTATTTCTAGGTATCCTCTACTATCCCAAGTTTTAAGGTGCGTGTAAGTGCAGTTTGTAGGGTATATACTTTCTAAATTTGAACTCAAGAAAAGAAACTATTTTTCAGACTTATCCTTCAGTAAAGCATCAATACTTTCCCTTCATCTTGACTTAACTCAAGAACTGAACTCAAGATTACCTATTTCTCAAAAAAAACTGTAAGGACGTATAATCACCAAGTTTAAACAGAATGAGGGTTATTTTTAGGATTTTCAATTCCTAAGCCTAGAATTTAGTTATTTTTAACATATCAACTAAACTTTCAGAATAAAAATCTAAATTACCCTATTAGCTAACTTGACGACAAAGTTTTTATATTTTTTTGGAAATTTTTTCGATTTTTATGGGTTTTTAATAAGGTATGCAAATGCAAAATATACAAATGAATGCAAAGGAAGAAAGCTTACCGAGCACACCCCCAAACTTAAACTTGACAGTGCTCTCACTGTCAGGCTACACCAAGAGGGTCAAAATTGTCGGCGCTCCCTAAAACAAATTATATACAAAACAGAAAGGAAAACAAAAAATATATACAAAAAAGGTCCCCCCAAACTTAAGTAAAACAGTGTTTCCACTGTTAAGCATTGAAGTTCAGGATCGGGGGGAAAGAGAATAGTATCAATCTATACAAGGCCTTACACAGACCAAAAGTTAACAACAACCAATCAAAGATTTTATCGTTATAAAGCGACGGTTGGTGAAAGAATGGAGTGTAGAGAAAAGAAATAAGAAGCACGCGAGACCGTGTGGGGATAGAAGTGGCGTCTGGTCTCGGTGGAAGAGAAGAATGGAGGATGGGAGAAAGAAGTGGAATACGAACTTGAGGGTGGAAATGGAGCGAATAAATTAGCACAATTTGTGATGACCGATGTGTAAAAATCGATTGTGCTAATCTATCAACCCGTCGAGAAATGGGGTCAAATCCCTCAAGATTCGTGAGAAGCCATGGGTACGCCGAACTTGGTAAACCAGACATAAGAAATGAAAATGATACGGTTTCTTGCAAGGTCGGAACGATGGAAAGGATGGAGGTAGGTGATTGAGGAAGGTTATTGGTTAAAGGTTCAGGAGGGTGTACACAGTCAATGAAAGGAATAGGATGAATTGGAAAATCCGACTCATCAATTAAAACTGGTTCATTCTAAGTACTATCCTCAATAGTCTCCTCAAAATTCAGCTTATCCATGCAAATTTCATCAAAATCAAGACGCATATGGAGTTCGGGAAAAACAGTTAATGACTCGGGATGATGAATTGGGGAGAGAAACTCAGCCAGATCTATGGGTTCATCATCCAAAATATTCCCGGCATCAATATCCTCAATCAAGTGAAAATCAATATTCTCAGACACCTCATCAAGAGCATGGATTTCAATCAATTTAGGTTCCAAGATGGAGGTGTAGTGGTCAAAAGGTTTAGGATTGGTTTCACTTGGAAGGGACCGTTCACAATCAGGTAAATCAAACACTACAAAGTCGCACAACTCATTAATCATTCTATCTTCAATCGGTGAATCGTTGGGAACACTAGATAGACATTCAAAACCGGAGTTGTGGGATTGAAATTGAAACGGGTAGGTCTGATTTGGAAGGGTGTACAGCTCACTCTCTCCGCTCAAATTCTCAACCTGTCCTACCGCCTCTTCATACATTGGAAAATTTGGAGCTAGTTGGAAACTAGCTACCGGGTCACTAGGTTGTATAAGGGCGGCCATGGACACATTCAAATCCATCATCTGTTTGTACGACGCTACCTTAAAGTCTTCCAATGACTGTTCCAGACTAGACATGGGTTGTGAAGGGGTTTCAGTAAAATATTCAAAGTTGTTTGGATACTGAAAATTCCCAAATGGCAGTTCAGAAGCAATGTCTAGGGAAGGTGCAAAAGTCGGGTAGGACTGGTAGGAATTGAATGGCTGGACAGGAGCAGGATCAACATTTGGAGATGAAGGTGAATGGAATTGTTGATCCCAAGAATTTGTAGTGGTGAAAAGAGTGAAAGATCGGCTATGAGATTGTTCAATATGTTCAGCGATGGACAAAGGACGACTTGCAAAAGGGGTATCAACATAAGCGGATGCGGGAGGTTGAAAAGGTTGATACAAAGTGGAATGCGGAGTGCAAGTGTTTGTCCTAGACGCTTCTATGCGACCTTTCAGTGAAATTTTGGGCATGGAGGGGTCGTTCGAAATTCGACCAAAGCAAGAACCGTAGGAAGTTATGTCTGGTTGTGGGTACCAAAGTTCGGCAAGAGTTTGCGAGCTGGGGTACCCATGATATGAAGAGAGAAAGAAAGAAAGGCAGAGAAAAGGAGGGGAAAAAAGAATGTGAATTTTTTTTTAAAATTTTTTAGTTAGCTATTAACAAAAGATTGAAATATACACACAAAAAGAATCTGGACAAAAAAAAAACAATCACGACACAAAAATACCACACACCTAATCGGTTTAGGGTTCACCTAGGTCAACTAGACCTGTTCCAGAACTTGATTGTCGAAGTAAAACTGTGTCGAGAAACGGGCTCAAGATACACTAATCACGAGGCCAGGTAAGTGCAGAGATAAGGGGAGGTTTTCCGACGCTTTCGCGAAGGTCCTTAATTAAATAACCCTTTCCCTTTTGGCGGTTTTGCCATTTAACACTTTCCTAGACACCCCGTAAACAATGTACCGTGAAGCGGTGTTCTAAACACAGTTAACTTCTCCTAGTGAGCGTGAAGTCCTTAAGGCTTAAAATCTAGTTTCTTTTAAAATTTGTGCGGGTAAACGTTATGCTCAAGTTCGTGATTTGTGGGCCACGGAAAAGGTGATGAAATCCTTTACGTATGTTGTGGGGTTCGCTTGCCCTTAAGTCCGTATTAACGTATGCAATGCGCAATTCAATAAAAATTCTATAAAGAATCAAACAATCATTTTTTTTAGTTTAAGCATGGCACAACAACAAATACGGGTTAGTCAATTTTTAGCATTTGCTAGCGAACTAGCAAGAAATCCTGCAAAGAATTGTATATTGGATGCATCGGATTTGAGAAGAAGGTGTTTAAGAAATACGTACCGTTAAGTTTTCGGGTTTAGAAAACCCCCGTTGAATCAAATCTGGTAAGCTTGAAAAGTTCGCTTGCGCGGGTCAAACTACCTGGATTTTTCGCACTGTATTTTGCAATCATCTTAGCCTTGAACGTACACTTTGCTCCCCACAATCGCAGTTCGCAAATCCGCAAAAATCTGCAGAAAATACAGTATGGTGGAATTCACAGAGAAGATAAAAGAAAATAAAAAGGGGTGGAGAAAAAATTGGGCATAGAGGCCTCAATGGGACCGCGGAACCGCCGCTCAAGGCACCTTTTGACCGCGGTTCCGCGGTCAAAAATGTTGACTTGGGGATTTGTCTTTGGTCAGCGAACTCCACTTCTTCTCTTCTCCAAAATAAAAACCTCTGTTTTCTTTTTGGATTACTGTACTTGCTCCAGATTAGCCTGCACACTTGCACACAAAAATTATAAAAAATAACAAAAAGATTTTATTTTTTATTATTTATAAATATATACAAAAAGAATATTAACCCGAATAACAAGAAAGAAAATACGCTACCGTCTCCCCGGCAACGGCGCCATTTGATTGATATAATTTGAGTTAACCGCAATTAAGACTGTGTCGCTTTGCAGCTAGCCGGTTGAGCACGGGTCGTCCGCAAGAAGACGCAGCGTTTTACGTTCTTGTCGTAACGAGTTAATGCGCATGGGCGGAATTGTTCATATCTACCCTATGTGTTTTATGCACAAGTAAAGTTGTTAGGAAATGACACAAAAGTGTAAGCTAAGGAAATCCGTATTCAAAACCTTTGAGCCGAACTTAATGATTGAAGCTAGAGCAATCGGCAACAACGTGGATTAGGGTACTTAAGTACGGTATTCATGAAATCCGGCTTATTGACCCTTGTCCGTCCGTTCTTGTCTCTTGCTTTCGCCTCCGGCCAAACCGAACGCAACCGGTCGCGGTTAGGAATCACCGTTACCTTGGTAGGGTAGGGTGCCTAACAGAGCGCTTGCGTAATATTTGGACAGAGTTCAATGGAAAATACGGGAAAAGGGAATGGGCAAAGAAACCTTAACTTACAATATCGTATTTATTCCTAACAACACATAATTACAACCATTCACAAAACAAACCAAAAAGAGCAAAAGAAAAGAGAAAAAAGAAGAAAGGAAAAAGCATTACAAGTAAGTAAGTGCATGGAATTAAAGTTGCATGAAAGTAAAGCAAGTATTAAAGTGCAAGAAAGTAAATGAGCAAGAAATGAAACTAGGAACCATAGAACCCAAAACATGACATGGGTTCAATAACCGAATCTTAAACTTGCAAGCTCAATTAAGAGGTTGCAAGAACAAGAAAAGGAAAAGAACTCATAGAGAATGAAGCACAAAAGAGAGAACATTATTGATTCCAAAATGATACAACCCGTTGAGATCAATGACCAAACCTTAAACTTGCAAGCTCACTTAAGAGATTGCAAGATCAAGTTAAGGTAGAGCGCTCAAGGGGGAAGCTAAGCAAAAGAATGATACAAAATAACCCTCATCTTCATTTCATCATCCACTCAAAAAGCTCTCACTACAATTTTCATGGAGGAAGGAATGAAGAAGAAGAAGAAGCTAAACTAAATCCTAACAAAAAGTGGACATCAGAATTGATCCCTTACAGTGGCTCAGAACCGGCGTATTTATTGGAGGATAGTTAAAACCCTAGGGCAATATTCTGGCCCCAAATGAAATGACAAAGCTACCCCCAAAATTTGGTCAGATGATGACACAAAACCGCGGCAGATCCTCCGCGGAAATCCACATTTGGCGGCGGTTCCACCGCGCTTTTGTGGAATTGTGGTCTCGAATTTTCTGGGTTTCCTTGTGTTGCCATCTTATGTTGTTCTACATGTACCAAATTGCAAATTTCTTCCACAATTGTTTCAGATCGGCAACGGTCCAAAATGGCATCAAAAGTAATACTTTTGACATTTTCTCCCTCGAGCTCTGCGCACCCATTGATTCTTGTGCTGCCCCCCCTCGTGCTCTGTGCTTGTCCGAGACACGAATGACCACTGTCATATGTTTTGTCACTGGAACCGGTACGCGGCACTGGATGGATACGGATGACCGGAACCCGGCTTTTATCTGCTGTCAACAGATGTTTTGTATTTTGGCATAACAGTGGAGATTTTGTATCAATTACGTTATTTTGGACTAGGAACCTGTAGCCTGTAAATATGTAGCAAACACGGATTAAAAGCACCTACCTATAAACAAACTAGCGTAAGAATGGGCGATATTAAATGCAATATTCTGGTATGAACAGTATGTTGGAAGAGTTCCAAGCTAGATACCGTGACTTACTAGACGATTAAAGGCAAGATACATCGTTACCAAAGATGCTACCAAAGAGGCAGTCTAGATATATATATGAGTTCATAAGATGAACTTCGTTCCTACCATTGTGTGACAATGGAGTTGTGGCTTATGCCAAAGAACCCCCGTCCCATCAGAAATCCAGATATAATTCTTAGGCAGTATCACCTGATCATGGAGATGGTTGATCTCCAGGGAGATCGAGGTTAGGAGAGTAGACACGCAGGACAACAGCGCGGATCCACTCACAAAGGCCTTTTTCCCAGTAGAGACTTTTATGGGATGGTTGAGTATGAGATACTTCAACCACAGCTGATTGTTGGGTATGCGATACCACAACAGATGGCCCTAGTGCAAGTGGGAGATTGTTAGTTATATGTATGCCCTAAAGGCCATTACTGTACATACGATGTATATTGTAGTGGATGCTTGGACATATATAGGGAGGACTTTCTTGCTCGACATGATAGTATGCTATCTGGTTGCTCTTTATCTTAACATGTACTCTGATTATCTCTATGTTACATGTTGATAAAGCCCTTAGGATATGTACTCGACTACTGGGACTATGATGAGATCATACTAGTAGGGCTACGGTAGTCGACGAGTACATCCTATAACTGTTCCTAGTCGTGGGAGTACCGAGATAGGGCATCGATACTCCAGAGTAGACTAGCGTATGCGCTTCTTGACCCATATGATGGGCGATGGATGATCTCATATCCATTGGTGTTTGACATCAGAGAAGGTATACAGGTGCTCAGTGGAGACTGGGTACACTGGACGAACTCACCGAGAACTCCCAGATGGTATTATACCTCACGTCAGATGGCAGTTCTCTGGTGACACTGGTACAGGTTAGTCTGTAGACCCGAGTTCGTCATAGAGTCTTGTGTGATTCCAACTGTGCTTTGATTTCTATCATACCACATCCAAGAGGGCGTGCAAAAAGGTGGCTTTTGGGTACAGTCCTGAATCACATGAAGGCAATGAGCGATAGGAGGGGATTCGTCTCTCCCGGTATAGGGAGTTGATGTTGCGCTGTGTTCGATTGGCTATAACTGGAAATCCCTGGCCAGGGTTGCTGAGATTTACTGGTAAGTGTTATCAGTAGTTTCTTAAACTGTTATGGACCTCATATCGACACGACTTATCAAGCTACTGGGGTCTGACGTTTACCACCCTTAGGCGAGATATGCGACATATCAGACGAAGAGACCGGACTGTACGGGAGTGTTACTGACTGGATTCACAGGAGAAAGTACAGGCTTGCTTTTTGATCTTCTGATCGCTCAATACCTGTTTGGCTGTTACGTTTAGCTGACCGCTTGCAGTTTGTGGGTGTTTGATATGATCATCACCTACTGTCGGCGTATTGACGATTCTTTAGAGTCCTACACAGAGGTTTCTTGGCTCAGGAAAAATGGAGTAGGAACACATATGTGATATGTGTGGGACCGAGAACAATACATGTATGTGATACCGTATTGATTCTCGCGATATGAGATATCGGCCGGGTATATGTGATATAGCCGGGTCATCGGATCAAGTGTTGATTTGATGAACTGATATAGATAATATTAGTCGGTTATTTGTGAAATAGCCGCATTATCGGATCAAGTGTTGATTCGATAATTTAATGTATAATTATATATTTTATATATTAAATTACATTAACTAATATAAGCTCACTAAAAGATTCTTTTTCTCACTCGGGTAATACATTGATATATATGCGATATATGTTAATTGTATTATTTTATTTTGTTACAATAAATATTGTATATGTGATATATAATATTATAACATGTTAGGGTTATTAATGCAACGTGATTAGTAGAGATTAAACATGATTAAGGTTTGATTTGGGTTTATATTTTCTCGAAGCTTCTAGAAGATTTTTCTTTTGTTTCTTGCTAAAGATATTTGTAAAAATATTTGTTTTGATATTTATTAACCCAACCCAACCCATGACCATGGTTAAGTCTCTACATGGGTTAAGTTATCATATTTAATCCATGATTGCAATTCTAACCTCACCATAATTCATTATTCATCACAAAGTAAATTGATTCTTCTTCTTCTTCCTTGAAAGCTTTCTAGCTTTTTGCTTAGTGATGATTTTGAGTGAGTTAAAGAAAACAAATGAGAGCTAAAATCCTACTTCATCATCCTAATCTATCCTAGCCATTTAGATCAGGGTGTTCACTTCATTTCGTGAGTGAGAGCTTGTGTTAAAGAAACTTCAAGGTAGATCATCTTAGTTATCGAAGATCGGAAGCAAGCTTGCATCTTTCTCTTCGTGGAGCTTTTCGAGAGTCCGGATACTCGATGATCGCAGCGAAGGGAGCTCAACACGGAGCTTTAGAAGTGAAGGACCGGACTACAAAGGTTGTAATCCCAAACTCTTAGTGTTTAAGTGTTTAACATG
The DNA here is from genome assembly GCA_030015575.1 of Agapanthus africanus. Lineage (NCBI taxonomy): Eukaryota > Viridiplantae > Streptophyta > Magnoliopsida > Asparagales > Amaryllidaceae > Agapanthus > Agapanthus africanus. Next base: position 407,722,025 of record CM057337.1, read on the forward strand.
CTTTGTTTCGCCTAATCTCTAGTTTAAAGATCTGGTTAGGGCTGTTCCACATGTATAAATTTTAAATCGGGCATGGTTGATGCCTTATAGACCCTTGTGAGAGTGCCTAGTAACCTTGCACAAAGCGGGAACCAAATCGCTCCGGATCAGTGCGTCGACCGTCCATGTCGCAAAAAGGGCAGTGCAGGCTTCCTACAAAGTAGGAACCAGGTCACTCCGGGCCAGGGAAACGTCTACCACGGACACTCCGTCTCGGAAACGCATCAAGTGTCGACCGTCCATGTCGCAAAAAGGGCAGTGCAGGCTTCCCACAAATCGGGAACCAAATCGCTCCGGATCAAGCGTCGACCTTCCATGTCGCAAAAAGGGCAGTGCAGGCTTCTCACAAATCGGGAACCAAATCGCTCCGGATCAGAGCGTCGACCGTCCATGTCGCAAAACGGGCAGTGCAGGCTTCCCATAAATCGGGAACAAAATCGCTCCGAATCAGAGCGTCGACCGTCCATGTCGAAAAAAGGGCAGTGCAGGCTTCCCACAAATCGGGAACCAAATCGCTCCGGATCAGAGCGTCGACAGTCCATGTCGCAAAAAGGGCAGTGTAGGCTTCGCACAAATCGGGAACCAAATCGCTCCGGATCAGAGCGTCGACCGTCCATGTCGCAAAAAGGGCAGTGCATGCTTCCTACAAAGCAGGAACCAGATCACTCCGGGCCAGAAAAAAGTCTACCACGGACACTCCGTCTCGGAGACGCGTCAAGCGTCGACCGTCCATGTCGCAAAAAGGGCAGTGCAGGATTCCTACAAAGAAGGAACCACATCACTCCGGGCCAGGGAAAAGTCTACCACCGACACTCCTTCTCGGAGACGCGTCAAGCGTCGACCGTCCATGTCGCAAAAAGGGCAGTGCAGGCTTCCCACAAATCGTGAACCAAATCACTCCGGATCAGAGCGTCAACCGTCCATATCGCAAAAAGGGCAGTGCAGGCTTCCCACAAATCGGAAACCAAATCGCTCCGGATCAGAGCGTTGACCGTCCATGTCGAAAAAGGGCAGTGCAGGCTTCCTACAAAGCATGAACCAAAACGCTCGGGGCCAGGGAAACGTCTATGATGGACACTCTGCCTTGAAGACGCAAACGTCGACCGTCCAAGTCGTAAAAAGAGCAGTGCATCCCAAAAAGTGGGAACCAAGGCAAGCCGCCTCCACGTGAAAGAAGATCCATCAATTTCGTGCACACAACTCATGCATGCGGTGTGCATTCATTGATGGGGGGCACTTTGTTGGGGTCAAAATTTGCACCCCTAATTGACCAAGTCAAAGTCAAGGTCAACCCCAAGCCAGGTGGGCCCAAGCCCAGATCAAGTGGGCTCATGCCCAAGTCGAACCCGAACATGAAGCGGCCGGCCCTCTCCATGCCAAAATAAAAAATCATGTAACAAATAATTTTCATGTACTTTTTTATGCACGAATGTATGCAAAATGGGCATAAAGCCAATATTTTGTAAGCCCATGGCTTATGTGCAAAAAAGAAATGGCACATGAGCTATGGGATGGGCAAAATGCCATTTTGTAAAGCCCAAGGGGCTATATGTAAATATGTAAGCCTATATAAGGTAACATGATGAAAATATCTAATAGACTTTTTCATTCCCAAAAAAAACTAGGGTTCTTTATGCCTCCTGCTCCTTCATCAAGGTTCTAAACCTTCTTCCCCTTTTTCAATTAAATCAAGAGTTTTACTCTTCCTTTTCCAAAACTAAATTGCTTTTTACCACAAAACCCACAAAGGGGAACTTAAATCTTTCATCAGATCTTAAAAATAAGAGATTTTTAAAATCTCATACATCTTGATCTTCAAGACCCAGCTAACACAGGAGGAAGGAGGAGACCCATCTCCAAAAATCCCATCTTGAGAAGATCCAGAGCCAAAAGGAGAAACAAAGCAACTCCCTCTGATCATTTCTAAACTTTTTTAGGAGTTTAACTCCATAAATCGGGAGCACAGCTCCCAATGCAGGAACCAAAGTCCCCTTTCTGTTTGACGCTCGGCGTCCAGCACCCAGAGTGGTAGCGCCCATGTGGTGCGCCCAGCGCCCAGAGCGCTAGCGCCCACATGCCGAGCACGTGGTGCGCCCAGCGTCCAGAGCGCTCGTGCCCACGTGCCGAGCACGTGGTACGCCCAGCGCCCCGTGCGCTCGCGCCCACGTGCCGAGCACGTGGTGCGCCCAGCGCCCAGAGCGCTTGCGCCCACGTGCCGAGCACGTGGTGCGCCCAGCGCCCCGTGCGCTAGCGTCCACGTGTCGAGCACGTGGTTCGCCCAGTGCCCAGAGCGCTAGCGCCCAGCGCCTGCGTACCATGCACGTGAGGCGCTGGTCCCCACACATCCTTTGGATGCCCTTCCCTTTATATATATATTTATATATATACATATACACTCTGTTAGTGTTTATGCCCTAGAAGGCCATTACTGTATCATACTAGTTTGTATATTACTTAATGGAAGCTTGGGATATTCACATGTATATAACAGTCTTGCTAAACATGGTAGTATGCTACTTGGTTTTTCTATCTTAATATGTGAGTGTACGTATTGATAGAGCTCTTAGGATCTTGCTTGTCTACCAGCGTTGTGATGGCAGTCACACTAGTGGGGGCTGGGTAGTCTACAAGCACATCCTTATTCAGGTCCCTGATCATTGGATTATCGAGACAGAGCATCGATATCCGGAGTAGACTAGTGTGTACGTTTCTCATCCCAGTTGGGGAGATGGTCTGTCCCACAGCCGTCAGTACGTCGTACTGGAGATAGTATGCAGGTGCTCGTTAGGTTACGGGTACACCGGACAGGACTCACAGGGAACTGTTGGTTGGTTTGATACCAGTCGTCAGTAAGCAGTTCCCAGGTGACATGAGTACAGCGTAGTCCGCAGACTTGACACTGCCACTTCGCCTCGAGTGTGTCCCACTGTTCTTAGATTGCTACCCTACCACGGCTCAAAGGAGTCGTGCAAACAGGTAGCAGTTGGGTGCAGTCCCGAGCACTTGGAGGCAGTGGCGGTTAGAAAGGATTCGTCCCTCCCGGTATTGGGAGTAGATATCGTGCTGTGTCAGAGAGCCATTACGCAAAGTCCCTGGCCAGGGCAAGCGAGATTTACTGGTAGGTTCCAGTAGTTTCTCAGGGTGTAATGGGCTTCACTCCGACACGACTTATACCGCTATTAGGGGACTGACGCTTGCCGCCCCCCTAGGCCCGATATGCGATAGTCTTGGACGAACGGACCGGACTGTATGGAGATTGTCACATCAGACTCAGTAGGAGTTCAGATGGGTTTCCTCATCGGCCTTCTTATCGACAACTACCTGGGGACCGTTACGTACAGCTAGTGCCGCTTGTGGTCTGTGGTTAAACCCACTGCCAGCGTAGTAGTCGAGTCTCTAGAGTCCCACACAGAGAGTTTCCTACTCCAGGCGAAACGATATAGAGGTCGCATGGTTTTGCGACAAAGGGTTCGGACGCATACGTGCGTTTACGCACGTACGACTTTCGGACAGTTTTTACCAGTCGGCTTTGGTTTAAGCCAGTTACTGGTATCCGGTTATTGGATTTTTTACAGTCTAAAGTTTTTCCGTATTTTTGCGGATAGGAGGGGCGTTCTCGTAATTGTACGAGAAGCTTCTAGAAGATGTGACTAAGGAGGTTAAGGTGACATAAGCTTTGGATAAGATTAGTGATGTCATGAGGGTGATTCATCATGATCATTAATGCACCATAAATGCTTAATGACTCATGTTAATGAATCACCTCTTTTCATTTATGAAGCATGCTTATTCATTTCTTTTATTCATTATTCTAAAATAAGAATGCTTCATAATATATTATGATACACTCTCTCTCATCTCATTATCTCATCTCACATTCTCTCTCCTCAAGCTCTCATCTTCAAGAGACTAATCCTTAATCCTCATGTGTTGAGATCAAAGGTTTAGTTAGACTTAAACATCCATTACCTTCACTCTATATCATCCTTTCTTCTTTGATTAGCAATCAAAGTAGATTAGTTGCCTCAAGTTAGAGGTGTAGCTTGGAGTTTTGCTCTCGGGTGGATCGTCTACTACCTAGAGAAGGCCGAGGAGAACAAGGAGATCGTAAAGACGAAGGACTAGTTTCATTTGGTATAATCCCTAAACACAATAGTTAAGAAACACTTTGTGTACGGTTATTTATAGTTTAGCTTCGATTCAAGCGGTTAGTCGATGTTCTTTCTTTAAACTTGATCGTTTTTGAAAATTCCGCCTCCCCACAAGTACTGGGGTGTACTACATCGACTTACAGTGGTATCAGAGCCTCGCTAAACACTAAATAACTTGATTGCAAATTTGTACGAATTTCGAACGGAAAAACGAAGCCGGAAAACCCTAAATCTGTTCAGTTTCTGTCGAACTTAAAATGATGTCCAAAAATTTTTCAGGTAAGTTCAGAGAGCTTGAAAAGACACCAGAAGAACACCCAAGAAAAACAGTCACCTGAATCGCCTAACTCGCCGCGGAACCGCGGCCTCAGCCTACTGAGTCGCCGCGCTTCCGCCGCCGAGTTGGCGAGTCAGGAGCCGATTTTTCTTCTGTTGCTTCTGTGTATTATTTGGGGTTTTCTGGAATATTTAATATTTGCTCAGGTTACTGTTTAACAGAGCAGATTTTGGAGCAATATTGATGTTGTTTAATCGATCGAAATTGTACAGTATTTGCATGTTGGATTATATCTGTGATTGTTTAATGTGTTCGTAAACCTCCCCTAACTGCTAGTATGTCGGTTGGCAGGGGGTTGCATATTTCTGTAATGGTTATATCTGTTTGTGCATATAAACTGTATTGGACTGTTGTGGTGTATAGCCGGGGTTTAGCAATGGGTTATTGTTTAATTCATTTGTTGTAAATGTAATTTGTTGTAATATTATTTTGCGGGGCACATCCAGGTTGCGGTTGTAGCCACCGTTGTATTATTTCATTTTACTGTTTTTGCTCCTAGGACTGACCCAAGGTGGGGTACACAAACTGCCGGGCGGGTAGTTTGCCGTACCCATAGGGGTCGAGGGTGGGGTATCGGCTATTCATCACAACTGTGTAATCTGTCTTTTCTTGCAGGCTCAAAAGAAATACAGATTGCTTGCAAATCCAATATTGTTTATCTGTGTTCTGGAATGAATATCATTGCGTCAGACGAATGTAAAATATCTATATTTATGATAGCTATTTAGACGTCATTTATGTTTTACACCCGCGCTAGCCCAGCCCCCGCTCTGTCGTTAGTTAAGTAACCTAACGGGTGATGACGGGACCCAGTGGCGAATGCGGATGGCATAAGAGGACGTTGTATTTTCGTTGTTTTCTGCAATGATAGGTTAATGATGGGACGCATTATCTGTAATGCAAAGAAAATAAACCAAGTTTAAATCGTTGGAATAATTTAAAAGAAACCACTCGGTTATTTTTAAAACAGATATTTTTAAATGCGGAGATTTAACCACTCCTTTTAAAAGCTATCAGGTTCCTTCGGTTATATCAAGTTCACTACGTTCACGGTTTCGCCAAAACCAGTCGTAGCCCTCCGCCATTTCTTATGAATGGTCAGTAGTATTCAAGCTATGTTTGTTTGGCCCTTAGTCAAGACATAGTGATTGGTAGCTGCTGGGGTATTCATTTGTTACATAGATAGATGAGTTGGTTTGGGACAGTCGTATTGCTTTGTTGGCCCTTAGCCAAGAGTATATACGGATGGGTTCAAATCAACAGGATAATGATGGGCAGAACTTGACATGTGACTTATGATTTGTTGGCCCTTAGTCAAGATCATAAGAACATGGGGCAAAAACATATATCGGGAATTTCTAAAGAAACTGAAATTTGCAAAGAGATGCATACCATTTGGAGTTTGATGAATGTTGGTAGGATTCCTTCAACATTATCATACGATGATATTTGGATCCCGATCCTACTGTGAGTATATGCTACTTATCAGGATATTCGTCACTTAACGATCAATGCTATAAACCTAGTAGGTGTCCAGAAAGGTGTCAGCGGGGTTACGCCCCCAGAGAAAAGAGGTTATTTAATTAAGGAACTTCACGAAAGCGTTGGAAAACCTCCCTCGAAGTATCGACACTGGCCTGGCTGAACGGTTAAGCAAGTATTGTACGGTGAGAATAGTCCTGGCTAATTCTTCTTTTATGGTTTGAGGAAGGATTCGAGAAACAGTGGGAGCCATCCAGTTTAGATAAACTAAAAACCACTCTAAACTTGCAAGAGCATCATGCTAATGAGTTTTCTTCTCTCTCTCCCCTAATTGCAGCGACCCTGAAAATGACTGGACTTAAGTTACTTTTAGAAAAAAATATACTGACGGGGCCAAACTATAAAGATTGGCTGCGGAATGTCAAAATGGCTTTGACCTATGACAAACTGGGGTACGTCCTCACCGCTACGGCACCTGCTGTCCCTGATCCCAAATCCAGCAATGCGGATAAGGAAATCCGCAAAACCTGGGATTTAGATTGCGCGAGAGCCAAGTGCGTCGTGCTTGCCTCTATGGACAATGAACATCAGAGGAGGCACGAGGATATGTCCCTGGATGGCATATTTCTCCATACAAAGGAACTTTATGGAGAGCAATCTCGTATAGCAAGATACGAGACCTTTAAGAACTTGTTTCGTGCGAGGTTGGCTGTCGGGTCATCGGTAGGTGAACATGTCCTACAGATGATCGGCTATATTGAAGAGCTCGCAGACCTTGGGACGACTTTGGATAATGAGCTGTATACAGACCTTATTCTCCAGTCCCTTCCTCCCACCTACGCCCAGTTTATCCTCAACTTCAATCTTCAAGGAAAAGAAGTTGAACTTGCGGAACTCATGAACATGTTAAGGAGTGCAGAGGGCACCTTGCAGAAGGCAAGGGAAACACCCGCTATGTTTGTTGGCGGTGCATCTTCTTCCGGGTCCAAGGCTAGGGCCAAAGGAAGGAAGAAGAAGGCCGCACCCAAACCTAGAGGAGGTGTTAGTAAGGTGGGAAAGAAGGGAAAGAAAAAGATAGCAGCACCGGTAGTTGTCCAGGATGAGTGCTTCCATTGTTACAGGAAAGGGCACTGGAAGAAGGATTGCAAGGCATGGAACGCCAAGAACCAGGAACCGAAGCAAGCTGTGGCTTCGACTTCAGGTGTGTTTGTAATTGAGAATTGTCTGTCGATCAACTCTACTTCCTGGGTATTGGATACCGGATCAGGATCTCATATTTGCAATTCATTGCAGGCACTGAGAAACCGTAGAGTGCTGAAGAAAGGTGATATGATCCTCAGGGTTGCTAACGGAGCTAGCGTGGGAGCTGCGTCCGTCGGGGATTATCACCTAGGATTGACGAGTGGACATATTTTTGTTTTACATAACTGTTATTTTGTACCAAGTTTAACGTGTAATATCATATCGGTTTCCTTGTTATCAAATAAAGGTTATGATTTCACGTTTGTAAGAGATGTTGTTAACATCCACCTTAATCATGGTTTGATTGGGTCCGGTACTCTAAATAACGGCATATATGTGTTAAACCAACTCCAAATTTTCAATGTCCAGAACACACTAAAAAGAAAGTCTCCAGATTTAAATAAAGCTTTCTTATGGCATTGTAGACTGGGTCACATCAATGAGAGAAGGTTGACTAAGTTGCATAGAGAAGGATATTTGGACACGTTCGAATATCAATCTTATGACACTTGTCAATCTTGTCTCAAAGGAAAGATGACAAAGACTCCATTTACTGGACAAGGAGTAAGAGCGAGCGAGCTCTTAGGACTCATACACAGCGATGTATGCGGTCCAATGTCTACACATGCAAGAGGTGGTTTTTCCTACTTCATTACTTTTACAGATGATTTCTCTAGGTATGGACATGTTTTCTTAATGAAACATAAATCCGAGGCCTTTGAGAAATTCAAGGAATATAAGAGTGAAGCGGAAAACCAAACAGGCAAAAGTATTAATACACTAAGATCTGATCGAGGTGGAGAATACTTAAGTGCCGAGTTCCTAGGTTACCTAAAAGAGAAAGGAATTCTCTCTCAGCTTACTCCTCCATACACTCCACAGCATAACGGTGTCTCGGAGAGACGGAATCGAACCCTATTGGATATGGTACGATCCATGATGAGTAATACTGAGTTACCGCGATCTTTCTGGGGTTATGCGCTAGAATCAGCGGCATATCTTTTGAACCAGGTTCCAACCAAGACTGTACCTACCACACCATATCAGATGTGGAGTGGGAAGAAACCCTGTCTAAAACATTTTAGGACATGGGGGTGTCCAGCTTTTGTAAAAAAGCAGCATGTGGACAAGCTCGAGGCACGCTCAGTACTGTGTAAGCTTGTGGGATATCCAAAGAACTCCAAGGGATATTATTTCTATTACGCAGAGGAACAAAAGGTTTTTGTTTCTCGACATGCCCACTTCTTAGAAACTGAATTTTTAGAAAATCAGAAGAGTGGGAGCGAAGTAGAACTGGAAGAAATTCCAGAACCACAAGCTGTTACTGAAAGTTTGGTAGAACCAGAGGTTCAAGAAGAACAGAATATTCCCGCACCCCTCCGCAGGAGTAGTAGGCCGTCTCATCCGCCTGAGAGATACTACGGTTTTCTCATAGATGGGGATAGAGAGGATTGCATAATAGATGATGATGAACCTACTGACTTCCGGCAGGCCATCCAGAGCGGCGACTCGGTACGATGGCTAGATGCAATGCGGACCGAAATGGAGTCCATGTACACCAACAAAGTATGGACTTTGGACTTTGCTCCAGATGGGGTAAAACCCATAGGATGCAAATGGATCTTCAAGAAAAAGATTGGTGTAGATGGACAGGTGGAAACCTATAAGGCTAGACTTGTTGCAAAGGGTTTTCGTCAAAGACCTGGTTTGGACTATGACGAAACTTTTTCTCCAGTGGCTATGCTCAAATCCATTCGGGTCCTTCTTGCTATTGCTGCCTTCCATGATTATGAAATCTGGCAGATGGACGTAAAGACGGCTTTTCTGAATGGAAATTTAGAAGAGAGCGTCTATATGGATCAGCCAGAGGGTTTCAATCAGAGTGGGAGCAGCGGGAAAGTATGCAAGCTGCTTAAGTCTATTTATGGACTAAAGCAGGCATCGCGGAGTTGGAACATCTGTTTTGATGAAACAGTCAAAGAGTATGACTTTATCAAAAATCCAGATGAACCCTGCATATATAGTAAAGTTGTGGCCAGAAGTGTCGTATTCCTCGTCTTGTACGTGGATGACATTCTATTGATAGGAAATGACGTTCCTATGCTACAATCTGTCAAAGGATTCTTGTCACACAGGTTCTCCATGAAAGACCTGGGTGATGCCTCGTACATTCTGGGGATCCGGATCTATCGTGATAGATCCAAGAGGATGTTGGGACTTTCGCAGTCCAGGTATATCGACACTGTACTGAAAAGATTCAGTATGGAAGATTCTAAGCGCGGTAATCTACCGGCTTGTCACGGAATCACCCTCTCCAAAGAGATGTCTCCCAAGACTGATTTGGAAAGGGAACGCATGTCTATTATACCCTACGCTTCTGCGGTAGGCTCTATAATGTATGCGATGTTGTGTACCAGACCAGATGTTGCTTACGCACTGAGCGTGGTAAGCCGGTATCAGTCAGACCCAGGGGAGAAACACTGGATAGCAGTAAAGAACATTCTCAAGTACCTGAGGAGGACTAAGGAGATGTTCTTGGTTTACGGCGGAAAAGACCTCAGGTTGGAGGCCTTTGCTGATTCCGGCTTCCAGAGTGATAAGGACGATTCCAAGTCCATGTCGGGTTATGTCTTTACCCTCAATGGAGGGGCGGTGTGCTGGAAGAGCTCCAAGCAGGACACCGTTGCTGACTCGACGATGGAAGCGGAGTATATAGCTGCTTGCGATGCCGCAAAAGAAGCAGTCTGGATGAAGAAGTTCCTAACAGAACTTCAGGTTGTTCCTACCATAGTTGATCCAATACCTCTGTATTGCGACAACAACGGAGCTATAGCTTTAGCGAAGGAACCAAGGTCCCATCAGAAGTCCAGACACATCTTGAGGCGGTATCACCTGATCAGGGAGATCATTGATCGTCAGGAGATCGAGGTTCGGAGAGTTGCTTCTGAAGAGAACATTGCTGATCCATTCACGAAGGCCCTTCCTCAGATTCAGTTCGAGAGGCTACTCGAGATCATTGGTCTACGATATGCCAGTACATGGCCCTAGTGCAAGTGGGAGATTGTTAGTGTTTATGCCCTAGAAGGCCATTACTGTATCATACTAGTTTGTATATTACTTAATGGAAGCTTGGGATATTCACATGTATATAACAGTCTTGCTAAACATGGTAGTATGCTACTTGGTTTTTCTATCTTAATATGTGAGTGTACGTATTGATAGAGCTCTTAGGATCTTGCTTGTCTACCAGCGTTGTGATGGCAGTCACACTAGTGGGGGCTGGGTAGTCTACAAGCACATCCTTATTCAGGTCCCTGATCGTTGGATTATCGAGACAGAGCATCGATATCCGGAGTAGACTAGTGTGTACGTTTCTCATCCCAGTTGGGGAGATGGTCTGTCCCACAGCCATCAGTACGTCGTACTGGAGATAGTATGCAGGTGCTCGTTAGGTTACGGGTACACCGGACAGGACTCACAGGGAACTGTTGGTTGGTTTGATACCAGTCGTCAGTAAGCAGTTCCCAGGTGACATGAGTACAGCGTAGTCCGCAGACTTGACACTGCCACTTCGCCTCGAGTGTGTCCCACTGTTCTTAGATTGCTACCCTACCACGGCTCAAAGGAGTCGTGCAAACAGGTAGCAGTTGGGTGCAGTCCCGAGCACTTGGAGGCAGTGGCGGTTAGAAACGATTCGTCCCTCCCGGTATTGGGAGTAGATATCGTGCTGTGTCAGAGAGCCATTACGCAAAGTCCCTGGCCAGGGCAAGCGAGATTTACTGGTAGGTTCCAGTAGTTTCTCAGGGTGTAATGGGCTTCACTCCGACACGACTTATACCGCTATTAGGGGACTGACGCTTGCCGCCCCCCTAGGCCCGATATGCGATAGTCTTGGACGAACGGACCGGACTGTATGGAGATTGTCACATCAGACTCAGTAGGAGTTCGGATGGGTTTCCTCATCGGCCTTCTTATCGACAACTACCTGGGGACCGTTACGTACAGCTAGTGCCGCTTGTGGTCTGTGGTTAAACCCACTGCCAGCGTAGTAGTCGAGTCTCTAGAGTCCCACACAGAGAGTTTCCTATTCCAGGCGAAACGATATAGAGGTCGCATGGTTTTGCGACAAACGGTTCGGACGCATACGTGCGTTTACGCACGTACGACTTTCGGACAGTTTTTACCAGTCGGCTTTGGTTTAAGCCAGTTACTGGTATCCGGTTATTGGATTTTTTACAGTCTAAAGTTTTTCCGTATTTTTGCGGATAGGAGGGGCGTTCTCGTAATTGTACGAGAAGCTTCTAGAAGATGTGACTAAGGAGGTTAAGGTGACATAAGCTTTGGATAAGATTAGTGATGTCATGAGGGTGATTCATCATGATCATTAATGCACCATAAATGCTTAATGACTCATGTTAATGAATCACCTCTTTTCATTTATGAAGCATGCTTATTCATTTCTTTTATTCATTATTCTAAAATAAGAATGCTTCATAATATATTATGATAGACTCTCTCTCATCTCATTATCTCATCTCACATTCTCTCTCCTCAAGCTCTCATCTTCAAGAGACTAATCCTTAATCCTCATGTGTTGAGATCAAAGGTTTAGTTAGACTTAAACATCCATTACCTTCACTCTATATCATCCTTTCTTCTTTGATTAGCAATCAAAGTAGATTAGTTGCATCAAGTTAGAGGTGTAGCTTGGAGTTTTGCTCTCGGGTGGATCGTCTACTACCTAGAGAAGGCCGAGGAGAACAAGGAGATCGTAAAGACGAAGGACTAGTTTCATTTGGTATAATCCCTAAACACAATAGTTAAGAAACACTTTGTGTACGGTTATTTATAGTTTAGCTTCGATTCAAGCGGTTAGTCGATGTTCGTTCTTTAAACTTGATCGTTTTTGAAAATTCCGCCTCCCCACAAGTACTGGGGTGTACTACATCGACTTACACACTCACATACACATACTCTTCAACACCGTCCCTCTTTAAAAAATTTGGGCCGGGGCGCTGCCCCGCACCCCACAAGGGGGCTGTAGCCCCATTGACCCCCAGCCCACTATCCAGATAGCGAGACCCCCGTAAAAACTCTGCGGGTCCCCCGATATATCCAAAAACCCTCCAAAACACGACACTGCACATAGAGTTCGCATGAACAGTTTAACCCGTTAATCGGAGGTTCCCTCGCCCCAAAGGAGAGGGGTAATTAACGGCATCTTAGTCCGCGGCTGCCGGAGATTCGGATCCCCACAATCAATAAACCCCGGCCTACCCTTGGCAGGGGGAATCTGTAGTATGCCTGACAAGCGCGCGCGTATTCCCATCTCAATGGGGTGACGAAAAACACCCTACAATGTCGGCGCGCCTAAACTGGCAGAGCAAGATCATCTACTTGCCTCCTGCTCAAGGTCTGTCGTCTTCGGTCTCTAGGTCCTCGTTTACTCTCTGAATTACCAATCTCGCAATCTTTCGGCTCATCGGCCCGGTCATGTGTACTAGCGGAAACGATTCCGCCCTGGCACTGCTCTGGTCATCTCTTGGTCAATCAACATGACCACTCTCAACGGAACAATACTGACGGCGGCATCTGGCCCTCTGAATATGCGCAATGTAACTGATCTTGGGTGTAAATCTCTATCGCTGCAGTGCCCTGGAAAGTACCTACTCCGGGTCTCTCCCGATCTCACTTATGTAGGGCTCCTAGGCACTCTCAAGAGGTCGCACAAGGCATCAACCATGCCAATTTCAAATTTTATGGGTGCCGAGAAACCCTAATACGGATCGTCGACTAGAAATTTAGGCGAAACAGTAAACTAGTTAACATCTTAACTAAAGGAGAAAGGCTACAACCTTTGTAGATCCGGTTCTCCACTTCCTTAGCTCCACGTAGGCGTCCTCTCGCTGTCCATCTCGAATCCCGAACTCAAACGTCGGCTTCATCGGAGAATTGGGCGGACTAAGTCGTCGGCTTCGTGCCGAAGATGATCTACGTCGAGGCATCACAAGTTCAAGCTCCGAGTTCACTAAGTTGTGAAACTTGTGAAGAAAACACCCAAAACAACTTGGCAAGAGGTAGAGGGTGAAGAAATAGGAGGTGGGTTCACATTAGAATTGGATTTCTCTCATTTTAGCTCAAGTTGCCATTGATGGACCTTAAGCTTTTCTTGAAGAAGAAGATGATCAAGAAGAAAAAGAATATGATAAGTCTTATTTTAAAAATGAAACTAATATGAATACTTATCATATCTTGACCATGGTCAAGTGTAGAGATCAAACTAAGGTTAGTTGGAATGGTTAGGGTTAAGGATGAGATAAGGATGGTGGACTTTGTCAAAGCTTCAAGAAGCTTCAACAAAGAAACAAAATAAGCCACCATACTTAATAATATCCAGAATGAATAAATAAATAAATAATTAAGTAAATAATCAAAACCCTAACCATTCATATAACCATGGTTCAATCTTTACACAAACCTAAGTGAGCAAGTATCATCAAACATGATACAAACAAGTGCACAAAAATATATCACATATACAATGTGCATCAAGTGAGAAAATCCTTTTAAAACGAACCAATACTAGTTAATGCAAAGTAATATATCAAATATATAATTATACATTAAATCATTAAATCAACACTTGATTTAACGATCCGGTCATATCGCATATAACCGACTAGTATCCTATGTATCGGCTTATCGAATCAATCCTTGATTCGATATCTAGGTTATATCGCATATAACCAATCGATACATTCACCGCGAGAATGAAATACGGTATCACATACACACTTTATTCTCGCTCCTGCACATATCTCATATGCGCTCCTATTTCGTTTCGCTTGAGCCAGGAAACCTCTGTGTAGGACTCTAAAGACTCGTCAATACGCCGGTAGCAGATGATGATCATATCAAGCACCCACAAGCCGCAAGCGGTCTGCTAAACGTAACGGCCACCCGGGTATTGAGCGATCATAAGATCGACGAGCTAGCCCGCTCACACTCCTGTGAATCCAACCAGTAACACTTACCGTACAGTCCGGTCTGTTCGTCTGATATGTCGCATATCAAGTCTAGGGGTGGTAAACGTCAGACCCCAATAACCGATAAGTCGTGCCGATGTGAGGCTCATAACGGGTCGAGAAACTACTGGTAACACTTACCAGCAAATCTCTGATCAGCCCTGGCCAGGGACTTCCCTGTTACGGCCAATCGAGCATAGCGCAACATTAACCCCCAATACCGGGAGAGACGAAACTCCTCCTATCGCTCATTGCCTCCATGTGACTCGGGACTGTACCCAAAGACCACCGTTTTGCACGCCCTCATGGACGTGGTAAGGTGGAGATCAAAGCACAGTGGGAATCACACAAGACTCTATGACGATCTCGGGTCTACAGACTAACCTGTACAAGTGTCACCTGAGAACTGCCATCTGACGTGAGGTATAATACCATCTTGGAGTTCTCGGCGAGTCCGTCCAGTGTACTCAGTCTCCACTGAGCACCCGTATACCATCTCTGATGTCAAACATCAATGGATATGTGATCATCCATCGCCCATCTCATGGGTCGAGAAGTGTATACGCTAGTCTACACTGGTATATCGATGCCCTGTCTCGATACACCCACGACTAGGGACCTTGAAGGATGTACTTATCGACTACCATGTCCCCACTAGTATGATCTGCATCATAGTCCAGGTAGTCAAGTACACATCCTAAGGGCTTTATCAACATGTAACTATAAGACAGTTTAAAGAGACAAGTGTACATGTTAAGATAAAGAGCAACCAGATAGCATACTATCATATCGAGCAAGAAAGTCATCTCTATATATGTTCAAGCATCCAATATAATATACATCATCTGTACAATACTGGCCTCTAGGGCATGTAAGTCCACGTTGCGACCCCCGGTTCTTACGGGGAGGCGGAAACGGTATAAAATCAAAATTTTATCGCAAGAGGCAACATGGACTAAGCTAGGTCGGGATCTTTACCTAAACTAAAACTAGCATACTAAGCTAAAGATATTTAGCTACTCGGATGAAGATGGTTATACCTAAACTTGAACTCCTTCTCTTCGAGCTCCGGTGGTGGTCCGATGGCTCCTTCTCGTCGTCTCCGTACGCCGAAGATAGATCCACTTGAAAGCTCCAACCTTTAGCTCCTTCTTCGGTCTTTGAAGAAACTAGTTCACTTGGTTTGCTAAACCTAGTGAACTAGAATGAGTAGAGATGATTTAGAATGGGATTTTATCTATGGTTCTTGATTCTCAACTCATGAGACAAGAGAACCATAGATCAAGAGAGGGAGCAAGAGGTTGAGGGTGAGAGCAAGAGGAGAGCTCAAGAACAAGAGAGAGAATGAGCAAGAAAGAATGAGCAAGTATTTTGTCTCTCACCCTCTCATAATCCAAAGTGATCATAACTCATCATATCAAAAAAGTCTTATGTGATGGTTAGAAGCAACCATAACCTTATCATGTCATGCACTCATTTTACTCAAATGAGCAAGCAAGAAAAAGTCTTTGGCATGAAATGATAACCATGGTTATCATGATGGTCAACTAGTCAAGCCTAGTCAACCGGTCAACAAGTCAACAAAGTCAACAAGTCAACAAAAGTCAACAAGTCAACAACCATATCACCATAATACTTAATTAATATAATAGTTAATCACATATCATATTCTCATTAGGGTTGAGCATAAAGTCAAAAAGTCAACGGTCAACTGTCAACAACCCTAATGAGAATCCGCTGCCTCTGCCTCCCTGTCAACTGTGCATACACACCCGCATCCGCGTTCCGAGGAACACGAATGCAAACTGGATAAATCCAATCCCATAAGGTACACTAGGATCTGGCTTAAACCAAAGCCCGCTAGTGTAAACTGTCCGGACACTGTACGTGCACAAGTGCACGGATGTGACCGAACCCTGTCGCAAAACCATGCGACCTGTCGCAATACCATGCGACCTCTACTCTTTTTCCTAAAGGCGAAAAGCTTTCTGTGTGGGACTCTAAAGACTCGACACTACGCTGGCAGTGGGTTTAACCACAGACCGCAAGCGGCACTAGCTGTGCGTAACGGTCCCCAGGTAATGCCGACAAGAAGACGGACGAGGCGAAACCCATCTGAACTCCTACTGAGCCTGAGTGTGACATTCTCCGTACAGTCCGGTCTGTTCGTCTGATACATCGCATGGCGGGCCTAGGGGGCGGTAAACGTCAGTCCCCCAATAGCGGTACAAGTCGTGCCGGAGTGAAGCCCAATACACCCTGAGATAACACTGGAAACCTACCAGTATATCTCGTTTGCCCTGGCCAGGGACTACTCGTGTAATGGCTCTCCTAGACACAGCGCGATGTCAACCCCCAATACCGGGAGAGACGAATCCTGTCTAACCGTCACTGCCTCCAAGTGCTTCGGGACTGCACCCAACCACCACCTGTTTGCACGACTCCTTTGAGCCGTGGTAGGGTAGTGATCAAAGTACAGTGGGAACACACCCGAGGCGAAGTGACAGTGTCAAGTCAGCGGACTAAGCTGTACTCATGTCACCTGGGAACTGATAACTGACGATAGGTATAATACCAACTAGTCAGTTCCCGACGAGTCCTGTCCAGTGTACCCGTAACCTAACGAGCACCCGCATACTATCTCAAGTACGACGTACTGACGGCTGTGGGACAGACCGTCTCCCACACTGGGATGAGAAGCGCATGCGCTGGTCTACTCCGGAGTATCGATGCCCTGTCTCGATAGTCCTGCGACCAGGGACCTGCATAAGGATGTGCTTATAGATTACCCAGCCCCACTAGTGTGACGGCCATCACAATGCTGGTAATCAAGCAAAGATCCTAAGGGCTCCACTAATGCGTATAAGTGATATACTGAAATAAACACAAGTACACATTGAAGTAGAAACAAACCAAGTAGCATACTACTATTTTGAGCAAGATTGTATATACAAGGTGAATATCCCAAGCATCCATTAAGTAATATACAAACTAGTATGATACAGTAATGGCCTCTAGGGCATATACACTAACAGGGCATACATACAACTAACAATCTCCCACTTGCACTAGGGCCAGCTGCTGTAGTATCGCATACCGAGCATCCCGAAGAGTCTCTCAAACTGTATCTGGGGAATGGCCTTCGTGAGTGGATCCGCCGTGTTGTTCTTCGTGTCAACCCTCCTGACCTCGATCTCCCGGCGATCAACTATCTCCCGGATCAGGTGATACCGCCTCAGAATATGCCTGGATCGCTGATGGGACCTGGGTTCCTTGGCCAAAGCCACCGCTCCATTGTTATCGCAATACAAAGGTATTGGATGCTCAATGGATGGAACCACTCCAAGTTCAGTAATGAACTTCTTGATCCAGACAGCCTCTTTGGCAGCATCGTTGGCAGCGATGTATTCAGCCTCCTTCGTCGAGTCTGCCACGGTTTCCTGCTTGGAACTCTTCCAGCTAACCGCCCCTCCGTAAAGGGTAAAGACAAAGCCCGACTGCGACTTAGAGTCGTCCTTATCACTCTGGAAGCTCGAATCGGTAAAGGACTCCACTTGGAGTTCTCCGTTACCATACACCAAGAGCATCTCTTTAGTCCTTCGCAAGTACTTGAGAATGCTCTTCACAGCTGTCCAGTGACTCTCTCCAGGATCAGCTTGATACCTGCTCACTACACTTAGTGAGTATGCTACATCGGGTCTGGTACATAGCATCGCATACATGATAGAGCCTACTGCCGAAGCATAGGGTATCCCTTGCATGCGAGCTCTCTCCAAATCAGTCTTGGGAGACATCTCTTTGGAGAGAGTGACTCCAGAGATCGTGGGCAAGTTCCCACGCTTGGATTCTTCCATACTAAACCTCTTTAGTATGGTGTCAATGTACCTGGATTGGGACAATCCCAGTATCCGTTTGGATCTATCTCTATAGATCCTGATCCCCAATATGCAGGAGGCATCACCAAGATCTTTCATTGAGAATCTTTGTGATTAGAAGAGCTTGACCGATTGCAGTATAGGAATATCATTTTCTATCAAGAGTATGTCGTCCACATACAATACGAGGAAGACAACCTTACTCTCTGCCACCTTCTTGTAAATACAAGGTTCATCTGGGTTTTTGACGAAATCAAACTCTTTGATAACGACGTCAAAGCAGATGTTCCAACTCCGCGATGCTTGCTTTAATCCATAAATGGATTTAAGCAGCTTGCACACCTTACCGCTGCTCCCACTGTCTACGAAGCCCTCTGGCTGAGTCATGTACACGCACTCTTCTAAATCACCATTTAGAAAGGCGGTCTTAACATCCATTTTCCAAATTTCGTAGTCATGATATGCAGCGATGGCAAGCATGATTCGGATGGATTTAAGCATAGCCACTGGAGAAAAGGTTTCGTCATAGTCCACACCTGGTCTTTGACGAAAACCTTTTGCAACAAGTCTAGCTTTGAAAGTCTCCACTTTCCCATCTACACCAAGTTTCTTCTTAAAGATCCACTTGCTCCCGATGGGTTTTACCCCTTCAGGAGCAACATCCAAAGTCCATACTTTGTTGGTGTACATGGATTCCATCTCGGACCGCATAGCATCCAGCCATTTCACTGAGTCCCTACTCGTGATGGCCTGCTCGAAGCTAGTTGGGTCATCATCCTCCAAGATGCAATCCTCGCTTCCACCGCCAATGAGAAAACCGTAGTATCTCTCAGGTGGACGAGAAACCCTGCTAGATCGGCGGAGAGGCTGGGGTTCGTCGGGTACTACTGAATCCTCTGGTTCTACTAAATCTTCAGTAATAGTTTGTGTTGCTGGAACCTCTTCCAGTTCTACCTCAATGCCACTAATCTGTTTCATAAGAAAACCTTTTTCTAAGAAAGTGGCATGTCGAGAAACAAACACCTTTTGTTCCTCGGGGTGGTAGAAGATATACCCTTATGAATTCTTGGGATATCCTACAAACTTACATAAGACTGATCTTGCCTCGAGTTTGTCCGGATTTTGTCTTTTGACATAGGCTGGACAACCCCATATCTTAACATACTTAAGAGATGGTCTCTTCCCATTCCATATCTCATATGGAGTGGTAGGCACTGATTTGGTAGGAACCATATTCAATAGGTGTATGGCTGTCTCAAGCGCATACCCCCAGAAGGAAATAGGTAACTCAGCTGTACTCATCATTGAACGCACAATATCTAATAGGGTGTGATTCCTTCGTTCCGATACACCGTTGTGCTGTGGTGTATAAGGTGGAGTAAGCTGAGAGAGAATCCCATTCTCTTTTAGATAATCTTGGAACTCATTGCTCAAGTATTCTCCTCCTCGATCAGATCGAAGGATCTTAATACTTTTGCCCGTTTGGTTCTCTACTTCTTGCTTATATTCTCTGAATTTCTCAAAAGCTTCAGACTTGTGTTTCAAAAGGAACACATGCCCGTATCTAGAGAGATCGTCAGTGAATGTAATGAAGTAGGAAGAACCGTTCCTGGCATGGGTAGACATGGGACCGCATACATCACTATGTACTAGTCCAAAGAGTTCAGTAACTCTTTCTCCGTGTCCACTAAACGGAGCTTTAGTCATCTTGCCTTTGAGACATAACTGGCAAGTGTCATAGGATGAAAATTCAAACGGATTCAAATATCCATCCTTATGCAACTTAGCCAGTCGTGTCGCATTGATGTGACCCAGTCTACAATGCCACAAGAAGGATTCGTTCATTTCAGAACTCTTTCTCTTGTGTGTGTTAGTTATGCTCAGAACAGTTGATTGATTTAGAACATAAATGCCATTGCACAACGTGCCTGATCCAACCAACTTTTGGTTACGGAAAATGTTCATAACATTGTCCTGTAATACAAAATTATATCCCTCTTTACTCAATAAAGAAACCGATATAATGTTGCATATCAGGTTCGGCATGTAATAGCATTCGTTCAGAACCAATGTACTACCAGTTGGTAATACAAGGTGATATTCCCCGATAGTCTTAGCTGCAACAATTGCACCATTTCCAACTCTAATGTCTTTATCACCTTCTCCAAGTTCTCTACCTTTCCTAAGCCCATGTAACTGATTACATATATGGGATCCTGATCCGGTATCTAATACCCAGGACGTAGGGCAAATGGAGAAACAGTTCTCTGTAACGAACACACCCGAAGAAAATGCATCAACATGTACTTTCTTCATTCGGGTGGCATGGGAATCCTGGTATTCCCCTATATCCTGTTCAGTCCTATAACTCTTATAGGAAAGAACGGAACCAACGTTCCCCAGCACAGTATAACATGCGGGTTCGGTCAATACATCCATATTATTATCTTTATTAGGGCATGAAATGGTCGCTACCTGGAGAGAGAGAGAAGAAAACACTTTAGCGTAAGCTCGTGCAAGATCAGATTGGTTATTATCTTATCTAATCAGGATGGCTCCCACTGTTTTTATCAAATCTTCCTTCAAACCCTAAAAGGAAAGACTAGCCGGGATTAATTACACACTACAAGTTCGCCAATCTTTCAGCCAGGCCAGTGTCGGTACTTTGAGGGAGGTCCCCCGTGCTTTCGCACGAACCTAATTAATGTAAACCTCGTTTTCCCAGAGGCGTAACCTCGTTAACACCTTTCTTGACACCTACTTGATCGGCTAATTGTAATGTGTAAAACTCTCCCAGGAGTAACTCTTACTCGCAGTGGGTATCGGGATCCAACTATCTCATAGAAGGTATGCAATCTCATTGCAAATTTCAACACTTGGAATTCCCGATAATATTTTGCCCCTAGCGTCCTATGACCTTGACGCAGGCCAACAAATCACAGCGCGCTAGTCAAGTTCAACCCGTCATTTCCTGATTGAATTAAACCCACCCGCACGACCCTTGACGCAGGCCAACAAAGTCGTACGACTACCCTAATCCAATCTGCATCATATGCATAAACAGATAAATACTAGTTAGCTACCGCACACTACGCCTTGATGCAGGCCAACAAACGTAGCACGAATACTAACTACTACTTATCTGAAATGACGGAGGGCTACGACAGGTTTTTCTGAAAACCTATTGCGTAATGAACTTGATATCGTTGTAGAATCAAATGAAGTTTTGAAATGGAGTGATTTTGAGGCTTTTCTAGTTTTGCTAAAGGGGTCACTCCCGGTGAAGGGATCGTCGGCCCTTTCCTCGTCGAATAAGGTGCAGGGTATATCATATATACCGCTATGCAAAGCAAGAACTGTAGCTACCTGTTTTGTTTAAAATTTGATTCTACAACATCTTAGGTTTCTTTTCTTTCATTAATCACATTAATGAAGTCCCATCATTTAAATACCTAAACATCACAGATAAATACGACGGACACTTATGCCATCCGCATTCGCCTCGATGTCCCCTCATGCACCGTTAGGTTAGGTAACTAACGACAGAGCAGGGCAGGGCTAGTGCGGGTGCAAAACATAAGTAACGTCTATATAATATATCATATATACTATATACTGTATCTATCACAGAACATCACATGATCACATCACAGATATCGCAGCAGAAAAAAAAACATATGAAATATTAGATATACTAGGACGTCTGTGTTTTCAATATGAGCCAGTATAAAACACGGATTCCACGGTCGTGATGAATAGCCAATCCCACACCCATAGACCCCTACGAGAGCGGCAAGCAACCCTGCCAATTCTAGGGTTAGGAGACCCGGACTCGACTCCTCGAGTTGGTCTCCCACTGGACCCCAGAACCCGGTTACTTGTGCTCCCCTCCTTGGGTCTATCCTAATGCGGAAAAGTAAATAATATACAAAAGGTGACAACTTCCGCTACCTGGAAGTGTCCCAAATAAAAGAATATTACATACAAGTTTTTACATGAATGAAAATGAAAAACACTCATCTCACATAAAAAACCCCGGCTATTCAAACACGACGATCCAATATAACATATCCAGCAACACATAACATCACATGTCATCAACGTAAGTAAGTATGCATACCCCAATTGTCGTTGACGTATAGCAACGAAACCGGCGATATGAACATACTACACTTACGGTCACAGAAAAGAAAGTGTAAAACTACAACAGTTGGAATCCGCAACCTCTTTAGACATCACATGCCTAATCAAATGAAATACTTAGACATCACATGCCTAACAGTTATAAACCCCGCATTTTAGTCTCATTATCGAAAACTCTTTTCAATATCAAGTGAAACTAAACCGCTAGATTTATAACATTCATTCAGTTATCTCATAACTGTTTGTGAATTCCAATTACTGTATCACATTCCAGATAAACAGAAAATGTTAAACTTTCCGATCGAACAGTCGAATACCCAAGTTTTCCCGATACAGCTTAACACATGAAATAAGTCTAACAACATTCAGTTCGTGCCTCAGTACCAATGGTCCAGCCGTAGAAGGGTCAAGCCAACGCCTCACATGTGGCACGCCGTACTGCCCCAAACCCGAAGGTTCAAAGGGCAGTTCAAGACGGTCACATAATCGAGTTAAGGTTTGTTGTCTTCTAGAGGGTCCATCGCGTTACTTGCACTGCTTAGAACGTCGTTAAACTACGGAAAAATCCAACACTTGGAAATTTCCCGACAGGGGAAAAGTTGGGTATTTATATCCGGTCGAACTTTTTAACATATTCTAAAAATTATCCGGAAAGCCACAAAGACAAAATCTGATACTCCGATCGAAACACCGAATCCTTAAAACAACCCCAGAAAATTCAACTCTTGAATAAAATTTAAAAATACCCAGAGAACTCTGCACTGTTAAATAGGAATTACTGTGCAACTTGGTAGGGCTGACGTCATACTTTAGCCGCGGAACCGCCGCGCATGTGAAGGATCATGAAATAAATTTTGCGCCGTAATTCTTAGAATTCCCTGCTGAGTTTTCTGCATATTTTTAATTTGGAAAAAACCCAGTTTTTAAAAAATGTACAGAGAGCCGTTTTCGGGTTAGGGTTTTGGTTCGATCGGACTTCAAACGTCGTCTAGACTTCGCCTAAGGCTCTATCTAGGCTCTAATACCACTGTAGGGTTCCTAGGCACTCTCAAGAGGTCTCACAAGGCATCAACCATGCCAATTTCAAATTTTATGGGTGCCGAGAAACCCTAATACGGATCGTCAACTAGAAATTTAGGCGAAATAGTAAACTAGTTAACTTCTTAACTAAAGGAGAAAGGCTACAACCTTTGTAGATCCGGTTCTCCACTTCCTTAGCTCCACGTAGGCGTCCTCTCGCTGTCCATCTCGAATCCCGAACTCAAACGTCGGCTTCATCGGAGAATTGGGCGGACTAAGTCGTCGGCTTCGTGCTGAAGATGATCTACGTCGAGGCATCACAAGTTCAAGCTCCGACTTCACCAAGTTGTGAAACTTGTGAAGAAAACACCCAAAACAACTTGGCAAGAGGTAGAGGGTGAAGAAATAGGAGGTGGGTTCACTTTAGAATTGGATTTCTCTCATTTTAGCTCAAGTTGCCATTGATGGACCTTAAGCTTTTCTTGAAGAAGAAGATGATCAAGAAGAAAAAGAATATGATAAGTCTTATTTTAAAAATGAAACTAATATGAATACTTATCATATCTTGATCATGGTCAAGTGTAGAGATCAAACTAAGGTTAGTTGGAATGGTTAGGGTTAAGGATGAGATAAGGATGGTGGACTTTGTCAAAGCTTCAAGAAGCTTCAACAAAGAAACAAAATAAGACACCATACTTAATAATATCCAAAATGAATAAATAAATAAATAATTAAGTAAATAATCAAAACCCTAACCATTCATATAACCATGGTTTAATCTTTACACAAACCCAAGTGAGCAAGTATCATCAAACATGATACAAACAAGTGCACAAAAATATATCACATATACAATGTGCATCAAGTGAGAAAATCCTTTTAAAACGAACCAATACTAGTTAATGCAAAGTAATATATCAAATATATAATTATACATTAAATCATTAAATCAACACTTGATTTAACGATCCGGTCATATCGCATATAACCGACTAGTATCCTATGTATCGGCTTATCGAATCAATCCTTGATTCGATATCTAGGTTATATCGCATATAACCAATCGATACATTCACCGCGAGAATGAAATACGGTATCACATACACACATTATTCTCGCTCCTGCACATATCTCATATGCGCTCCTATTTCGTCTCGCTTGAGCCAGGAAACCTCTGTGTAGGACTCTAAAGACTCGTCAATACGCCGGTAGCAGATGATGATCATATCAAGCACCCACAAGCCGCAAGCGGTCTGCTAAACGTAACGGCCACCCGGGTATTAAGCGATCAGAAGATCGACGAGCTAGCCCGCTCACACTCCTGTGAATCCAACCAGTAACACTTACCGTACAGTCCGGTCTGTTCGTCTGATATGTCGCATATCAAGTCTAGGGGTGGTAAACGTCAGACCCCAATTACCGATAAGTCGTGCCGATGTGAGGCTCATAACGGGTCGAGAAACTACTGGTAACACTTACCAGCAAATCTCTGATCAGCCCTGGCCAGGGACTTCCCTGTTACGGCCAATCGAGCACAGCGCAACATCAACCCCCAATACCGGGAGAGACGAAACTCCTCCTATCGCTCATTGCCTCCATGTGACTCCGAACTGTACCCAAAGACCACCGTTTTGCATGCCCTCATAGACGTGGTAAGGTGGAGATCAAAGCACAGTGGGAATCACACAAGACTCTATGACGATCTCGGGTCTACAGACTAACCTGTACAAGTGTCACCTGAGAACTGCCATCTGACGTGAGGTATAATACCATCTGGGAGTTCTCGGCGAGTCCGTCCAGTGTACCCAGTCTCCACTGAGCACCCGTATACCATCTCTGATGTCAAACATCAATGGATATGGGATCATCCATCGCCCATCTCATGGGTCGAGAAGTGTATACGCTAGTCTACAATGGTATATCGATGCCCTGTCTCGATACACCCATGACTAGGGACCTTGAAGGATGTACTTATCGACTACCATGTTCCCACTAGTATGATCTGCATCATAGTCCAAGTAGTCAAGTACACATCCTAAGGGCTTTATCAACATGTAACTATAAGACAGTTTAAAGAGACAAGTGTACATGTTAAGATAAAGAGCAACCAGATAGCATACTATCATATCGAGCAAGAAAGTCATCTCTATATATGTCCAAGCATCCAATATAATATACATCATCTGTACAATACTGGCCTCTCGGGCATACATACAACTAAGAACTTATGCCAAACTATACGAAGGATGGCACTCTTGCTTAACTCCTTTCTCATAACCTGACAGCTGTGTCCTCAGCACGGCTTCCATCTGGAAATTTTTGCTGCATCTAACGCCTCTGCACATATATCAATCCTCTGGCATCAACGGAGCATAACAACCGCTCGATAACATCTCGCCCGAAGCTCTTGTTCCGCTCGTCATTATTATCGTCCAATTTGACGTCATATCTTGCAGTCTGCATATCGCAATACGTTCTCGGCTACGGTAAATCCGGAGTCTCTCACACGGACTCGAAATTATGAACTCGGTTTCTTCATCACGCTTTAGAAGATATCTAGTCGAACACATCCTCGGGAACTCATCCACATCATCGGAGGAATACACTTTATTCGTCCGTTCTCGATCGACTCACAGCGCATCTGGTTGAGTTCATTCTATCTGAAACTGGTCAACTTACCGATCTCACATCAGGGCATCCGACAAAGAACATCCTCTCTTGATCGATCTACTCTAGATCTGAGTAAGATCCTTCAATTAGAATTCATCAACTCAACGGAGCCTACGTCGGCATATCTAATCAGACGAATCATCTTCGTCTCTCTATTCAAGATGGACTACCGGTCCTCTATCAAATCTCTGTCTGAAAGCTCCAGTGGTCTCAACTCTAACACTCTGGAGGTTACATCCCATCAATCTCAGCAAGAGCTGGATCATCCGTCTGCACGGTAGACAACATCACGATCTCTGAGGTAGGCTGTACATCGACAGTCCTCTCAATCTGGCAGCCTCTATCAATGGGCCGATCATCCGGTGCAAAACCGAACACCCGCCTCAAACGAGAGTGTTGGATTTCCTTAGCACCTAATCTAGGGTTTGGAAGTATTACACATGCCACAATTAAATTTTTGAGGTGCTAAGTAAACTAAACTAGGATCTTAACTAGAATTTTTATGGTAACAATGAATGAGTATCACATACAAATAAGAATTTATCACTAAGTGAAGAGATTACAACCTTTGTAGATCTCCCTTGGTGACTCCTTGGACCTTTGAGAGTTTGGAACGGATTGCTAGAAGTCTTCCTTGTCCACGATGATCCACCCGATGTCCCTTTGCATAAAGCTCCTTGCTTCACTTGATCTTTGAAAAGAAATGGAGCAAACACCCTACACAAATGAGCTAGAGAAGTGTAGAATGGTGATGTAGTTTGTATTCTCTATTCAAAACCCTTTCTCTTTATCAACCTCACCCGCTAGAAATTTCAAGAGAGCTTGGAGGAAGAAGAAGATGATGGCAAAAGCTTTTCTCAGAGATAATGATCATAGAAAATAAAAATAACAAAGATATATCCCTTATGCCAAACCATGGTTAACTAATATCTGGATATTTTAGTGTTGAGCCAAAAGACGAATGGGATTTAAACCATGGTTTGAATTAGGTCAAAGTATAGTCAAGTGTAGATAATAATCAACCATGATTTAATCTCATTTCTATTTCTTTTTATCAAAACTAATATATATCTATATATAAATGAACCATGTGACTCTTGCATTGCCACCACTTGTGTATCATCAACCATGATACAATGTGTGCATGTATGCGTGCATGCACATCATCATGTGCATCAACATAAACATATGCATAAATGCATGCATACAAATAGAAAATGGTTTGATAAAGAATTAAGCTAAAAGCTCTGTTAAAATCAACACTTGATTTAACAAACCGGTCATATCACATACGAACCGACCAATAGAAAAACGCCCGATTAATATACGGTATCACATACACTCATTTAATCGGGTCCCCGCGCATATCTCATATGCACATCACATCGTTTCGCTTGAGCTAGGAAACTTCTTTGTGGGACTCTAAGACTCGTCAATACGCCGGCAGTAGGAGATGATCATATCAAACACCCACAAGCCGCAAGCGGTCAGCTAAACGTAACGGCCGCCCAGGTATTGAGCGATCAGAAGAAAACCAGCGAAGCTGTTAAAACTCCCGTCGAGCCAACTGGCAACACTTACCGTACAGTCCGGTCTCTTCGTCAGATATGTGGCATATCGAGTCTAGGGATGGAAACGACGACCCCAATAACTTAATAAATCATGTCGATGTATGTCTCATAATAGATCGAGAAACTACTGATAACACTTATCAGTAAATTTCAGCAGCCCTGGCCAGAGACTTCCTGTTATAGCCAATCGAGCATAGCACAACATCAACCCCCAATACCGGGAGAGGCAAAACCCCTCCTATCGCTCATTGCCTCCATGTGCCTCGGGACTGTGCCCAAAATCCACCTGTTTGTATGACTCAGTAGAGCCATGGTAGGGTGGAGATCAAAGTACAGTGGGAGGACACACAAGACTCTATGACGATCTCGGATCTATAGACTAACCTATACCAGTGTCACCTGAGAACTGCTATCCGACGATAGATATAATACCACATAGGAGTTCTCGGCGAGTCCGTTCAGTGTACCCAGTCTCCACTGAGCACCCGCATACAATCTTTTGTGTCACCACACCAGATGGATATGGGATCATCCATCGCCCATCATATGGGACAAGAATGGTATACGCTAGTCTACTATGGAATATCGATGCCCCGTCTCGATACACCCACGTCTAGGAACAGTTAAAGGATATGCTTATAAATTATAGGTGTTCTACTAGTTTGATCTGCATCATAGTTGCAGTAGTCAAGCAAATATCCTATGGGCTTTATCAACATGTACTAAAGGAGTAAGATGCATGATCAAATGAACATGTCAAGATAAAGTAAACCAGATAGTGTACTATCATGTCGAGCAAGAAAGTCATATATATACATATATATATGTCCAAGCATCCACTATACATATAATGGCCTATAGGGCATATATATATCCAACAATCCCCCACTTGCACTAAGGCCAGTTATTAGCGTATCTCATACCCAACATCTCAAAAAGTCGCTCATGCTGCGGCTGTGGAAGGGCCTTGGTGAGTGGATCCGCGGTGTTATTCTTTGTATCTACTCTCCGAATCTCGATCTCATGGTGATCTACTATCTCCCGGATCAAATGATATCGCCTCAGGATGTGTCTGGACTTCTGATGGGACCTTGTTTCTTTGGCTAACGCCATAGCCCCATTATTATCATAATACAATGGTATTGGATCAACAATGAGTGGAACTACTCCTAGTTCCGCGATGAACTTCTTCATCCAGACGGCTTCCTTGGCAGCATCATTTGCAGCAATATACTCAGCTTCCATCGTGGACTCTATAACGGTATCCTGTTTGGAACTTTTCCAACTTACCGCCCCTCCATTGAGGGTAAATACTGTAAGTCTATGTCATGCACCCCACATGTCTACGGGGAGGCGGAATTAGCAAAAAATAATTTTTACGAGCTTCGCAACATCGACTCAAACCAAGGATCGAACACAAACCGTAGCTAGAAAACAACTTGAGGTTTAACTACTCGGATTCGAAGTTATACCTCACGTTACAAGTCCTTCGGGTCTTCATCACTGTCCTCCACACCTCGTAGGCTCTATGGAACATGGGCACCTCAACGGCCTCCTCGAGTCAAAGACGATCCACCTGAGAGTTTATAGTCCGAGTTCCTATCTCAAATCTGAGATAACTACGGCTTCTAATTTGCTAATCTAGAAGTCCTAGAGGGGGTAGAGTATTTAGATGGATTACTTAGTCATTTTAAACCCTAGGATTCTCAACACATGAGAGCTTTAGGGTTTGAGGAAGAAGATAAAGACTTGAGGAGAGAGAAGTGTTTTGTGATGAATGAAATGATCTATTCTCATTTGTGAATATCATGAAGCATAATAATATCATCAAAATAAATATCTAGCTAATATTCATCATGCTTCATTTAATTCACTAGATGAATCATCTAATGAGTCGTCTAATGAGTCCTGGATCATTTAATGAAACTTACACCTCATCCTCCACCTCATTTAGTTTAAATCACATAAGAATAAACACAAATGAGTCATCTCCTTCTAAAAACTTCCCGACAAATTACGAGACTACCCCTCCCATCTGTATTTCCGAAAAACATGAATAATCTTTGACTGAATAAATCCATCTGTATAATAGTAGAATCTGGCTTAAAACAAAGACCGCTAGTATTATCTGCCCGATTATAGTATGTGCACAAGTGTACGTAAGTGATCGCGGCCCTGCCGTAAAACCATACGGCCTCTACAACTTTTGCCCGGTGCAGGGAAACTCTCTGTGTGGGACTCTAAAGACTCAACACTACGCTGGCAGTGGGTTTAACCACAGGCCGCAAGCGGTACAAGCTGTACGTAACGGTCCCCAGGTAGGTGTCGATAAGAAGGTCGATGAGGAAACCCATCTGAACTCCTACTGAGCCTGATGTGACAATCTCCGTACAGTCCAGTTTGTTCGTCTAGGACTATCGCATATCGGGCCTTGGGGGCAGTAAACGTCAGACCCCTAATAACGGTATAAGTCGTGTTGGAGTGTAGCCCATTACACCCTGAGAAACTACCGGAACCTACCAGTAAATCTCGCTTGCCCTGGCTAGGGACTTTACGTAATGGCTCTCCATACACAGCGCGATATCAACCCCCAATACTGGGAGAGACGAATCCTGTCTAACCGCCACTACCTCCAAGTGTTTCGGGACTACACCCAACTACTACCTGTTTGCACAACTCCTTTGAGCCGTGGTAGGGTAGTAATCTAACTACAGTGGGAACACACCCGAGACGAAGTAGCAGTGTCAAGTCGACGGACTAAGCTGTACTCATGTCACCTGGGAACTGCTATCTGACGATGGGTATAATACCAACCTGCAGTTCCCGGCGAGTCCTGTCCGGTGTACCCGTAACCTAACGAGCACCTGCATAATATCTCTAGTACAACGTACTGATGGCCGTGGGACAGACCATCTCCCCATGCTGGGATGAGAAGCGTCTACACCAGTCTAATCAGGAGTATCGATGCCCCGTCTCGATAATCCTACGACCAGGGACCTGTATATGATATGCTTATAGACTACCCAGCCCTCACTAGTGTGACTGCCATCACAACGCTGGTAATCAAGCAAAGATCCTAAGGGCTCTACTAATATGTATAAGCGATATGTTAAAAGAAACACATGCACATATTAAAGTAGAAACAAACCAAGTAGCATACTACTATTTTTAGCAAGACTGTTAATACAACTGTGAATATCCCAAGCTTCCATTAAGTAATATACAAACTAGTATGATACAGTAATGGCCTCTAGGGCATAAAAACTAACAATCTCCCACTTGCACTAGGGCTATGTACTGGCATATCGCAGACCTATCATCTCGAATAGCCTCTCAAATTGCGTCTGAGGAATGGCCTTAGTGAATGGATCAGCAGTGTTATTCTCCATATCTACTCTCTTCACCTCGATCACCCGGCGATCTACGATCTTCCTGATCAGGTGTTACCGCCTTAAGATGTGTCTGGACTTCTGATGGGACCTGGGTTCCTTCACTAAAGCTATAGCACTGTTGTTGTCACAATACAGAGGTATTGGATCAACACTGGTAGGAACCACCTGAAGTTCTGTGAGGAACTTCTTCATCCAGGCAGTTTCTTTTGCGGCATCGCAAGCAGCTATGTACTCCTCTTCCATCGTTGAGTCAGCAACGGTGTCCTGCTTGGAACTCTTCCAACAGACCGCCCCTCCATTGAGGGTAAAGACATAACCCGATATGGACTTGGAGTCATCCTTGTCACTCTGGAAGTTGGAGTCAGCAAAGGCCTCGATCTGGAGGTCCTTCCCTCCATACACCAAGAACATCTCCTTAGTCCTTCTCAGGTACTTGAGAATGTTCTTTACTACTATTCAGTGCTTCTTCCCTGGGTTTGCCTGATACCGGCTTAGAACGCTCAATGCGTATGCTACATCTAGTCTGGTGCATAACATCGCATACATTATAGAGCCTACCGCATTAGCGTAGGGTATAATTGACATGCGAGCCCTTTCCAAATCAGTCTTTGGAGACATTTCTTTGGAGAGGGTGATTCCCTGAAAAGCCGGTAGGTCACCGCGCTTAGAATCTTCCATACCGAATCTTTTCAATATGGTGTCTATGTACCTGGACTTCGAAACTCCCAACATCCTCTTTGATCTATCACGATAGATCTGGATCCCCAGAATGTAGGTGGCATCACCCAGGTCCTTCATGGAGAACTTCTGTGACAAGAATCCGTTGATTGACTGTAGCATAGGAATATCATTTCCTATTAGGAGAATGTCATCCACGTACAAGACGAGGAATACTACAGCTCTCCCTACAATCTTACTGTATATGCATGGTTCATCTGGATTCTTGATAAAGTTGAATTCTTTAACAGTATCATCAAAACAGATGTTCCAACTCCGCGATGCCTGCTTTAGTCCATAAATGGACTTAAGCAACTTGCACACTTTACCGCTGCTCCCACTCTGAATGAATCCCTCTGGCTGATCCATATAGACGCACTCTTCTAAATTACCATTTAGAAAAGCCGTCTTTACGTCCACTGCCAGATCTCATAATCATGGAAGGCAGCAATGGCAAGAAGAACCCAAATGGATTTGAGCATAGCCACTGGAGAAAAGATTTCGTCATAGTCCAAACCAGGTCTTTGACGAAAGCTCTTTGCAACAAGTCTATCCTTATAGGTTTCAGCCTGTCCATCTACACGAATCTTCTTTCTGAAGATCCATTTTCATCCTACGGGTTTTACCCCATTTGGAGCAATGTCCAAAGTCCATATTTTGTTAGTGTACATGGACTCCATTTCGGTCCGCATTACATCCAGCCATTTTACTGAGTCGCCGCTCTGAATGGCTTACTGGAAGCTAGTATGGTCATCATTGTCAATGATGCAATCTTCTCTATCCCCATCTATGAGAAAACCGTAGTATCTCTCGGGCGGACGAGACTGCCTACTACTTCTGCGGATAGACGCCGGGATGTCCCTTTCTTCTGAAACTTCTGGTTCTACCATACTTTCAGTAACAGCTTGTGGTTCTGGAATTTCTTCCAGTTCTATTGCGCTCCCACTGTTCTGATTTTCTAAAAATTCAGCTTCCAAGAAGTGGGCATGACGAGAAACAAAAACCTTTTGTTCCTCTGCGTAATAGAAACAATACCCCTTGGAGTTCTTTAGATATCCCACAAACTCACACTGTACTGAGCGTGCCTCGAGCTTGTCTGCATGCTGCTTTTTAATAAAAGCTGGATATCCCCATGTCTTCAGGTACTGAAGATTGGGTTTCTTCCCACTCCACATCTGATATGGTATGGCAGGCACAGTTTTGGTTGGAACCTTTGTTCAAAAGATATGCAGCTGATTCTAGTGCATAACCCCAGAAAGATCGCGGTAACTCAGCCTTACTCATCATAGAATGAACCATATCCAATACGGTTTGATTCCGCCTTTCCGATACACCGTTGTGTTGTGGTGTGAATGGAGGAGTAAGCTGAGAGAGAATTCCATTCGCTTTTAAGAAACCCAGGAACTCGGCACTTAAGTATTCACCACCACGATCAGATCTCAGTGTCTTGATACTTTTGCCTGTTTGGTTTTCCACTTCATGCTTGTATTCCCGGATTCTCGAAGGCCTCGGATTTATGCTTCATCAAGAAGATATGTCCATACTTAGAGAAATCATCCGTAAAAGTAATGAAGTAAGAATAACCACCTCGCGCGCGCATGTGTAGACATTGGACCACACATATCGCTGTGTATGAGTCCTAAGAGCTCGCTCGCTCTTACTCCGTGTCCAATAAACGGAGTCTTTGTAATCTTTCCCATGAGACAAGATTCACAAGTAGCATAAGATTGATATTCGAACGGATTCAAATATCCTTCTCAATGTAACTTAGTCAATCGTGTTTCATTGATGTGACCTAGTCTACAATGCCATAAGAAAGCCTGATTTATTTCCGGAGACTTTCTTTTAAGTGTGTTCTGGACGTTGAAAACCTGAGCTTGATTCAATACGTATATACCGTCATCTAATGTACCGGACCCAATCAGAACTTGATTTAGGTGGATGTGAAGCACATTGCTTACGAATGTAAAATCATATCCCTCTCTCGAAAGTGATGAAGGGTTACTAGGCACTGTTACAAGGGTCTACAAGGCATCAACTATGCCGAATTTAGAATTTTCAAGTGCCGAACAACCTAAAGCGAGGATCTTTGCTAGATAATTAGGGTTAACAAAGCATGTAAACATCTTTACATCTAAGAGAAAGGGATTAAAACCTTTGTAGTCCGTTCCTTCGCTTCATAAGCTCCGAGTAGTAGTCCCTTCGACGCGATCCATGAACTTCCGGACTCTAGAGAGGCTCCACAAGCCGAATGATCCATGCTTGCTTGAAGTCTTTGTTTTTGAAGATAATCTACCTTGAAGAATCTTTAACTCAAGCTCTCACTTCTTTAATTAAGTATTAATGAAGTGAACACCCTAATCTAAGTGGCTAGAATAGATGAGGATGATGAAGTAGGAATTTAGCTCTCTTTTGTTTTCATTTTCTCACTTTAATTCATCACTTTTCAAAAATCTAGCAAGCTTTCCAAGGAGGAAGAAGAAGAAGAAGTCTTTTGTGATGAAAAATGAAATATAGCTATCATGGTTACAAATCCAACCTTGGGTCAAGTATAAAGGCTTAACCCTTGTAGAGACTTAACTAGGATAAAGGGTTTGGGTTGGGTTAAGAAATATCTTTACAAAATATCTAAGCTTAAAACAAAAATAAAGCTTCTAGAAGCTTCATGAAAAAGCTAACCCAAATCAAACCCTAACCATGTTTAATCTCCACAAATCATGTTGCATTTGTAATCATAACTTTTTACAATATTATATATCACATATATAATATATTTTTGTAACAAAAGAAAATAATACAATAAACATATATCACATATATATCAATGTATTATCTGGTGAGAAAATGAATCAATAAAGCGGGCTTATATTAGCTAATGTAATGTAATATATCACATATATAATTTTACATTAAATTATCGAATCGACACTTGATTCGACAATCGAGCTATATCGCATATAACGTACTAATATAACATGTACCGATTCATCGAATCAACACTTGATCCGATGACCCGGCTATATCACATATATCAGGGCGATATCATATATCGCGAGAATAGAATAGGGTATCTCATATCATATTATCCTCGGTCCCGCACATATCACATATGTGCTCCTACTCCGTTTTTCCTGAGTCAGGAAACCTCTGTGTAGGACTCTAAAGAATCATCAATATGCCGGCAGTAGGTGATGATCATATCAAACAGCTACAAGCTGCAAGCGGTCAGCTAAACGTAACAGCCACCCAGGTATTGAGTGATCAGAAGATCAACAAGCAAGCCTGTACATTCTCCTGTGAATCCAATCAGTAACACTACCGTACAGTCCGGTCTCTTCGTCTGATATGTTGCATATCTAGTCTAGAGGTGGTATACGTCAGACCCCAGTAACCAATAAGTCATGTCGATGTGAGGCTCATAACAGGTCGAGAACCTACTGATAACACTTATCAATGGCACTCTATATTAGCCCTGGCCAGGGACTTCCAGTTATAGCCAATCGAACACAGCACAACATCAGCTCACTATACCGGGAGAGACGAAACCCCTCCTATCGCTCATTGCCTCCATGTGATTCGGCACTGTACCCAAAAGCCACCATTTTGCATGCCCTCTTCGACGTGGTATGATGGAAATCAAAGCACAGTAGGAATCACACAAGACTCTATGACGATCTTGGGTCTACAGACTAACCTGTACTAGTGTCACCAGAGAACTGCCATCTAACGTGAGGTATAATACTATCTGGGAGTTCTCGGCGAGTCCATCAGTGTACCCAGTCTCCACTGAGCACCCGTACACCATCTTTGATGTCAAACACCAATGGATATGGGATCATCCATCGCCCATCATATGGGTCAAGATGCATATACGCTAGTCTACTCTGGTGTATCGATGCCCTGTCTCGATACACCTTCGACTAGGAACAATTATAGGATGTACTCATTGACTACCCTGGCCCCACTAGTATGATCTCATCATAGTCCCAGTAGTCGAGTACATATCCTAAGGGATTTATAAACATGTGAAAGCAAGACAGTAAACTAATACGAGTCAATATGTTGAGACAAAGTGAAACCAAATAGCATACTATCATGTCAAGCAAGAAAGTCCTCTCTATATATATCCAAGCATCCACTATAATATACATCATATGTACAACAATGGCCTCTAGGGCCTATATATAACTAACAATCTCCCACTTGCACTTGGGCCAGCTGTTGTAGTATCTCATACCCAACATCCCGAAGAGTCTCTCAAACCGTGTCTGGGGAATGGCCTTCGTGAGTTGATTCACAGTGTTGTCCTTCGTATCAACTCTCCTGATCTCGATCTCCCAGCGATCAACTATCTCCTGGATCAGGTGATACCGCCTCAGAATATGTCTGGACTTCTGATGGGACCTGGGTTCCTTGGCCAAAGCCACAGCTCCATTGTTATCACAATACAAAGGTATTGGATGCTCAATGGACGGAACCACACCAAGTTCAGTGATGAACTTCTTTATCCAGACAGCCTCTTTGGCAGCATCGTTGGCAGCGATGTATTCAGCCTTCATCGTCGAGTCAGTAACGGTTTCCTGTTTGGAACTCTTCCAACGCACCGCCGCTCCATTGAGGGTAAAGACAAATCCCGAGTGCGGCTTAGATTCGTCCTTATCACTTTGGAAGCTCGAATCGGTAAAGGATTCCACCTGGAGTTCTCCGTTACCATACACCAAGAA
Source organism: Agapanthus africanus (assembly GCA_030015575.1). Lineage (NCBI taxonomy): Eukaryota > Viridiplantae > Streptophyta > Magnoliopsida > Asparagales > Amaryllidaceae > Agapanthus > Agapanthus africanus. The sequence goes on from CM057337.1 coordinate 407,758,413, forward strand.
CATCTTCTTAGTTCTTCTCAAGTACTTGAGAATGTTCTTCAAAGCTATTCAGTGACTCTCTCCAGGATCTACTTGATACCGACTCACTACACTTAGTGAGTATGCTACATCGGGTCTGGTACATAGCATCACATATATGATAGAGCCTACTGCTGAAGTATAGGGTATCCCTTGCATGTGACCTCTCTCCAAATCAGTCTTGGGAGACATCTCTTTGGAGAGAGTGAGTCCAGAGATCGCGGGTTGGTTCCCACGCTTGGATTCTTCCATACTAAACCTCTTTAGTATGGTGTCAATGTACCTGGATTGGGACAATCCCAGTATCCGTTTAGATCTATCTCTATAGATTATAATTCACAAAATGCAGACCAAGATCTTTCATTGAGAATCTTTGTGATAAGAAAAGATTGACCGAGTGCAGCATAGGAACATCATTTCTTATCAAGAGTATGTCAACGACGTACAATACGAGGAAGACGACCTTGATCTCTGCAACCTTCTTGTAAATACAAGGTCCATCTACGTTTTTGATGAAGTCAAACTCTTTGACTACATCATCAAAGCAGATGTTCCAACTCCGCGATGCTTACTTTAACCCATAAATGGATTTAAGCAGCTTGCATACCTTTCCGCTGCTCCCACTATCTATGAAGCCCTATGGCTGAGTCATGTACACGCACTCTTCTAAATCACCATTTAGAAAGGCGGTCTTAACAGCCATCTGCCAGATTTCGTAGTCATGGTATGCAGAAATGGAAAGTAGGATCCGGATGGACTTAAGCATAGCCACTGGAGAAAAGGTTTCATCATAATCCACATCTGGTCGTTGACGAAAACCCTTTGCAAAAAGTCTAGCTTTGAAAGTCTCCACTTTTCAATCTACACCAAGTTTCTTCTTAAAGATCCATTTGCTCCCAATGGGTTTTACCCCTCTAGGAGCAACTTCCAAAGTCCATACTTTGTTGGTATACATGGATTCCATCTCAGACCGCATTGCATCCAGCCACTTCACAGAGTCTCCACTCGTGATAGCCTGCTCAAAGCTAGTCAGGTCATCATCTTCTATGATGCAATCCTTGCTCCCACCATCAACGAGAAAACCGTAGTATCTCTCAGGTGGATGAGATACCCTACTTGATCGGCGGAGCGGCTGAGGTTCGTCGGGTACTACTGAATCCTATGGTTCCAATAAATCATCAGTTGTAGTTTGTGGTGCTGGAACTTCTTCCAGCTCTACCTCTTTGCCACTAATTTCTTTTGCAAGAAATTCCTTTTCTAAAAAGGTGGCATGTTGAGCAACAAACACCTTTTGTTGTTCACCGTGGTAGAATAGATATCCGTATGAATTGCTTGGATATCCTACAAACTTGCAAAGAACTGATCGTGCCTCGAGCTTGTCCGGATTTGCATTTTAACATAGGCCGGACAACCCCATATCTTAACTCTTTTAAGAGATGGTCTCTTCCCATTTCATATCTCATATGGTGTGGTAGGTACAGATTTGGTTGGAACTCTATTCAATAGGTATATGGCTGTCTCAAGCGCATACCCCCAGAAGGAAATAGGCAACTCAGCAGTGCTCATCATAGAGCGCACCATATCTAATAGGGTGCGATTCCTCCGCTCCGATACACCGTTGTGCTGTGGTGTATAAGGAAGAGTAAACTGAGAGAGAATCCCATTCTCTTTTAGATAGTCCCGGAACTCATTGCTCAAGTATTCTCCTCCTCGATCAGATCGAAGGATTTTAATACTTTTACCCGTTTGGTTCTCTACTTCGTTCTTATATTCTCTGAATTTCTCAAAAGTTTCAGACTTGTGTTTCATCAGGAACACATGTCCGTATCCTGAGAGATCGTCAGTGAATGTAATGAAGTATGAGGAACCGTTCCTGGCATGTGTAGACATGAGACCACATACATCACTATGTATCAGTCCCAAGAGTTCTGTAACTCTTTCTCCGTGTCCACTAAACGGAGTTTTGGTCATCTTGCCTTTGAGACATGACTGGCAAGTGTCATAAGATGAAAATTCGAACGGATTCAAATATCCATCCTTATACAATTTGGCCAGTCGTGTCGCATTGATGTGACCAAGTCTACAATGCCACAAGAAGGATTCGTTCATTTCTAAACTCTTCCTTTTGTGTGTTTTGTACATTAAGTACTGTAGTTTGGTTGAGAACGTACATGCCATTATATAACGATCCTGATCCTATCAACTTTTGATTCAGGAATATGTTCATAACATTATCTTGTACTACAAAATTATATCCTTCTTTATTCAATAAAGAAACTGATATAATATTGCATATCAGGGTCGGAATGTAATAGCACTCATTCAGAACCAATGTATTACCATTTGGTAACACAAGGTGATATTCGCCAACTGCTTTGGCTGCAAGATCTGCACCATTCCCTACTCTTACGGAATGATCACCCATTTCCAGTTCTCTACCTTTACATAGCCCACGTAACAAATTACATATGTGGGATCCCGATCCGGTATCTAATTCCCAGGACGTAGAGTGAACTGAGAAACAGTTCTTTCTTCGTTTGGGCGGTGTGAGAATCCAGATATTCTCCTATTTTCTGCTCAGTCTTATAACACTTATAAGAAAGAACGGGACCAACGTTCCCCTGCTCAGTATAATAAGCGGGTTCAGTCAATACATCCATATTATTATCTTGATTAAGGCCTGACATGGTCGCTACCTGGAGAGAGAGAGAAGAAAACACTTTAGCGTGCGCTCTTGCAAGATTATATTGGTTATTATCTTATCTAATTAGGATGGTTCCCACTGTTTTAATCAAATCTTTCTTTTAACCCTAAAAGGTAAGATTAGCCGGGATTAATTACACCCTACAATTTCGTCAATCTTTCAGCCAGATCAGTGTTGGTACTTCGAGGGAGGTTCCCCGTGCTTTCACACGGACCTAATTAAAATAAACCTCGTTTTCCCAGAGGCATAACCCCGTTAACACCTTTCTAGACACCTACTTGATCGGCTAATTATCCTGTGTAAAATTCTTCCAGGAGTAACTCTTACTCGCAGTGGGTATCGGGATCCATCTATCTCATAGAAGGTATGCAATCTCATTGCAAATTTCAACATTTGAAATTCCCGATAATACTTTTACCCCTAGTGACTTATTACCTTAACTATGGTCAACAAATCATAAGCACTAGTCAAGTTCTACCCGTCATTTCTTGATTAATTTAGACCCACCCACATGACCCTTAACTATGGTCAACAAAGTCATATGACTGTTCTAATTAATCACATCATATGTTATATAGGAAAACATCACTCAGCTACCGTACACTGTGCCTTAACTATGGTCAATAAACGCAGCATGAATACTAAGTAATCTATTTCCTAAAAATGACGGAGGGTTACACAGGTTTTTCAGAAAATCATGAGCGTAATGAACTTGATATCGTTGTTGAAACAAGTGATTTTGAAAAGGAGTGTTTTTGAGCCTTTTCTAGTTTCGCTAAAGAGGTCACTCCCGGTGAAGGGATTTCGGCTCTTTCCTCATCGAATAAGGTGTAGGATATTTCATAAATACCGCTGTGCAAAGCAAGAACTATAGAAGCAATCAAAAACTAAACCGTGAGCTTGTAGCATCTGCCAGTTTTGCTAAAGAGGTCACTCCCGGTGAAGGGATCTCGGCTCTTTCCTCATCGAATAAGGTGCAGGGTATATCATATATACCGCTGTGCAAAGTAAAAAACTGTAGCTACCCTTTTTGAAAATTTGATTCTACAACATCTTTTAGGTTTCTTTCTTTTATTAATCTCATTAATAAATTCCATCAGTTAATGCTTCCTAAGCATCACAGAAGAAACGAAACTAGTAATATTTATATATCATCATATATATTGTATAAGCATTCGTCTCAGGCAATAATATGATCTTATCACAGAACATTGCAGCAGAAGATAACATATGAAATATTGGATATACTTGGACGTCCGTGTTTTATATCGAGCCTGTATAAAACACGGATTCCATGGTCGCGATGAATATCCAAACCCACATCCCTAGATTCCTGCGAGAGCGGCAAGCAACACTGCCAATTCTAGGGTTAAGAGACCCGGTCTCGACTCCTCGAGATGTCCTCCCACTGGACCCTAGAACCCGGTTACTTGTGCTCCCCTCCTTGGGTCTATCCTAATGCGGAAAAGAATATAATATACAATGGTGATATCAACCTCAACCCGGAAGTGCCCTAATAAAAGAATATTACATACATATGAATTTTACATGAATGAAAATAAAAACCCTCATCTCAATTAAAACCCCCGGCTATTCAGAACACGACGATCCAATATAACATATGACAACAACACATAATATCTCATATCATCAACGTAAGCAAGTATGCGTATCCCGATTGTCGTTGATGTATAGCAACGAAGCTGGCGATACACCACATACTACGCTTACGGTCATAAAAAAGAAAGTGTAAAACTACAACATTTGGAATCCACAATCACTTTAGACATCTTAAATCCGAAATATCACATACTTCGCATTTCATGCCTAACTATATGATTTCCACATATTGTATCACATTCCAGATAAATAGACAAAGTTAAACTTTTCGATCGAATAATCAAACACCCAAAATTTCCCAAATAGCTCAACACTTGAGTGGAGTTCAAAAATCCCAGAACATGTCACAGCCCCAATGAACCAGCCGTAGAAGGGTCAAACCAACGCCTCACATGTGGCAACGCTAAACTACCACAAACTCTAGTGTTCAGTGGCAGTTCTGACGGTCACATAATCGAGTTAAGGTTACGTTCTTCTAGAGGGTCCACAGATATGGTTGCATGTTTTTCCGAAAGTTTCAAACTCGAGAAAAATTTAACACTTGAAAGTTTTCTGTTATGGGAAAAATGAGTTATTGATATCCGTTCGAACCTTTTAACACGTTCTAAATTACCCGGAAAACTAAACGATGTTAAACTTCCAATCGAATCAATGAATTTTATAGATATCCAGAAAACTCAACACTTGAGTAATATTAAAAATTCCCAGCAGCATGTAGTAATACCTACAGATGTTACCTAGAAGTATCTGTCCCTAATACCCAAGTACGGCTGCAGAACCGCCGCGCAAAGCATGGTATTGCCGCGGTTCAGCGACGACTTAAGAGAATTAGGAGCTCGTATTTCACAGTTATCCATAGAATCACCTGCTTAATTTTCGGAGTATTTTTAATACGGAAAAAACCAACTTTTTAGAAAATTTCCAGAGAGGGGTAAAAATCGATGTTCGGGGTTCGATCGGACTTTTAACTTCATCTACACGTCGCCTAATACTCTAGCTAGGCTCTGATATCACTGAAGGGTTACTTGGAACTGTTACAAGGGTCTACGAGGCATCAACCATGCCGAATTTAGAATTTTCAAGTGCCGAACAACCTAAAGCGAGGATCTTTGCTAGATAATTAGGGTTAACAAAGCATGTAAACATCTTTACATCTAAGAGAAAGGGATTACAACCTTTGTAGTCCGTTCCTTCGCTTCATAAGCTCCGAGTAGTAGTCCCTTCGACGCGATCCATGAACTTCCGGACTCTAGAGAGGCTCCACAAGCCGAATGATCCATACTTGCTTGAAGTCTTCCTTTTCGAAGATGATCTACCTTGAAGAATCTTTAACTCAAGCTCTCACTTCTTTAATCAAGTATTAATGAAGTGAACACCCTAATCTAAATGGCTAGAACAGATGAGGATGATGAAGTAGGAATTTAGCTCTCTTTTGTTTTCATTTTCTCAATTTAATTCATTACTTTTCAAAAAGCTAGCAAGCTTTTCAAGAAGGAAGAAGAAGTAGAAGTCTTTTGTGATGAATAATGAAATATAGCTATCATGGTTACAAATCCAACCTTGGGTCAAGTATAAATTCTTAACCCTTGTAGAGACTTAACTAGGGTAAAGGGTTTGGGTTGGGCTAAGAAATATCTTCACAAAATATCTAAGCTTAAAACAAAAATAATGTTTCTAGAAGCTTCATGAAAAAACCAACCCAAATCAAACCCGAACCATGATTAATCTCCACAAATCATGTTGCATTTGTAATCATAACTTGTTACAATATTATATATCACATATATAATATATTTTTGTAACAAAAGAAAATAATACAATTAACATATATCATATATATATCAATGTATTATCCGGTGAGAAAATGAATCAATAAAGTGAGCTTATATTAGTTAATATAATGTAATATATCACATATATAATTTTACATTAAATTATCGAATGAACACTTGATTCGACAATCCGGCTATATCGCATATAACCGACTAACATAACATGTACCGATTCATCGAATCAACACTTGATCCAATGACCCGTCTATATCACATATACCCGGTTGATATCATATATCGCGAGAATAGAATACGGTATCTCATATTGTATTATCCTCGGTCCCGCACATATCACATATGTGCTCCTACTCCGTTTTGCCTGAGTCAGGAAACCTCTGTGTAGGATTCTAAAGAATCGTCAATACGCCGGCAGTAGGTGATGATCATAACAAACACCCACAAGCTTGAAGCGGTCAGCTAAATGTAACAACCACCCAGGTATTGAGCGATCAGAAGATCAACAAGCAAGCCTGTACATTCTCCTGTGAATCCAATTAGTAACACTACCGTACAGTCCGGTCTCTTCGTCTGTTATGTTGCATATCTAGTCTAGGGGTAGTATACATCAGACCCCAATAACCGATAAGTCGTGTCGATGTGAGGCTCATAACAGGTCGAGAACCTACTGATAACACTTATCAGTGGCACTCTATATCAGCCCTGGCCAGAGACTTCCAGTTATAGCCAATCGAACAAAGCACAATATCAACTCCCTATACCGGGAGAGACGAAACCCCTCCTATCGCTCATTGCCTCCATGTGATTCGGGACTGTACCCAAAAGCCACCGTTTTGCACGCCCTCTTAGACGTGGTATGATGGAAATCAAAGCACAGTAGGAATCACACAAGACTCTATGACGATCTTGGGTCTACAGACTAACCTGTACCAGTGTCACCAGAGAACTGCCATCTGACGTGAGGTATAATACCATCAGAGAGTTCTCGGCGAGTCCGTTCAGTGTACCCAGTCTCCACTGAGCACCCGTACACCATCTTTGATGTCAAACACCGATGGATATGGGATCATCCATCGCCCATCATTTGCGTCAAGATGCGTATACGCTAGTTTACTCTGGTGTATCGATGCCCTGTCTCGATACACCCTCAACTAGGAACAATTATAGGATGTACTCATTGACTACCCTAGCCTCATTAGTATGATCTCATCATAGTCCCAGTAGTCGAGTACATATCCTAAGGGCTTTATCAACATGTGAGAGCAAGACAGTAAACTAATACGAGTCAACATGTTAAGACAAAGTGAAACCAAATAGCTTACAATCATGTCGAGCAAGAAAAACCTCTCTATATATATCCAAGCATCCACTATAATATACATCATATGTACAACAATGGCCTCTAGGGCATATATATAACTAACAAGTGAGGACACTGATATGATATTACAAGTCAAACTAGGTACATACAAACAGTTATGTAGAATCAATATCTACCCACTTGTCAAACCTAGGCGATATTCTCCCACGGATTCAGCATCCATGCTCATTCCGTTCGCAACTCTGAAAGACAAATTGCCTACCCTAATAACTCTACGGTTTCTCAAAGCATGTAATGAATTACAGATATGAGATCCTGCTCCGGTATCTAGTACCCAGGAAGTATAGTTAATTGACAAACCGTTCTTAATTACAAACACACTCGAGGCCGAAGCCACAACAAGCTTCGAATCCTGCCTACTGGCTTCCAAAGCCCTGCAATCCTTCTTCCAATGCCTGTTCCCATAACAATAGGAACATCCCTCCTTACCTACACCAAGTCCCAAAGCTTTTGCTCCTCCCTTTTCTTCTACTTCATTGACATCGTATATCGGCTTTGTGGAGGTTTTCCTCTTTTCACCCTTTGCTTTCGCCCTGGATGCAGAAGAAGAAGGTCCTCCATTAAGCAGAGTGGGTGTCTCCCTGGTTTCTTTCAGGGTGTAAGTAGAGGGTAGGGACTATGGAAATAAGTCAGCATATGACCTGTTTCCCAACGTGGTCTCCAGGTCCGTGAGCTCATCAATATAGCTAGTCATCGTAAGGACATCGTCCCTTACAGATGACCTAACAACCAACCTCGCTTGAAGCATTTCGTTCGAGATCTCATATCTTGTGATACGAGATTGCTCTCTATATAAATCTTTGTTATGGAGGAAGATGGAAACCGAGTCCATCTTATCGTGCTGCTTCTGGTATACACCATCTACTGAAGCCAACACGAGGCACTTGGTATTCACACTGTCCTTTTCCCTTGTCTGACGGATATCCATATCCGCGACGGTGGAAACTGGACCTGGGATGGCGGGGGCTTGAGTAGTAATAGGATGGTCCAGCTTGTCATAGGCAATGGATATCTGGACAGACCTATGCCAGTCATAAAAGTCAGATTCAGTGAACTTGTTATCTAGATGTAACCTAGTCATGGTCACATGGTCGCTGCAGTTGAGAGAGAGAAGAAAACACTTTACCATGATGCTCTTGCAAGTTTAGATTGGTTTTTAGTTTATCTAAACTGGATGGCTCCCACCGTTTTTCGAATCCTTCCTCAAACCATAAAAGAAGAATTAGTCAGGACTGATCTCACCATACAATACTTGCTTAACCGTTCAGCCAGGCTAGTGTCGGTACTTCGAAGGAGGTTTTACGATGCTTTCATGAAGTTCCTTAATTAAATAACCTCTTTTCTCTGGAGGTGTAGCCCCGCTAACACCTTTCTCGACACCTACTTGGTTTATAGCATTGATCGTTAAGTGATGAATCTCCTGATGAGTAGCATATACTCACAGTAGGATCGGGATCCAAATATCATCGTGTGATAATGCTGAAGGAATCCTACCAACATTATCAAACTCCAAATGGTATGCAACACTAGCAAGTTTCAGCTTCTTTAGAAACTCCCGATGTAGATTTTTGCCCCATGCTCTTATGACCTTGACGAAGGCCAACAAATCATAAGTCACATGTCAAGTTCTACCCATCATTATCTTATTAATTTGAACCCACCCGTACATACCCTTGACGTTGGCCAAATGGCAGTACGACTGTCCCAAACCAACTCATCTATCTATGTAACATATGAATACCCCAGCTGCTACCAAACACTATGCCTTGACGAAGGCCTACAAACATAGCTTGAATAGTACTAACCATCCATATGAAATGATGGAGGGCTATGATTGGTTTTGGCGAAACTGTGAACGTAGCGAACTTGATATTATCGAAGGAACCTGATAGCCCTTTTAAAAGGAGCGGTTAAAGCTCCGCAATTAAAAATTCTGCTCTTTTAAAATAACCGAGTAGTTTCTTTTAAATTTGTTCCAACGATTCAACTTTGGTTTATTTTCTTTGCATTAATATAATGCGTCCTATCATTGCAGAAAACAACGAAAATACAACGTCCGCTTATGCCATCCGCATTTGCCACTGGGTTCCTCCATTCACCCATTTGGTTACTTAACTAACGACAGAGCGGGGGCTGGGCTAGCGCGGATGCAAAACATAAGCAACGCCTACTAGATATCATATATAGATATTGTACATTCGTCAGACGCAATAATAGGCATTCCAGATCATAGATGAACATATTGGATATACTAGGAATCCACATTTCGTTTGAGCCTGCAACAAAAGACGGATTACACGGTCGTGATGATAGCCAAACCCTATCTTAGACACCTACGGGTGCAGCAAACTACCCGCCTAGTACTAGAAGTGAAACAGCCTCCCTCAACGACGTGAGTAGGCCATTAAACACTACAAAGTACCCGGTAGTTAGTACACCCCATCTTGGGTCTATCCTAGGAGCAAAAAACAGTAAATGAAATAATACAACGGTGGCTATAATCTCAACCCGGATGTGCCCCGCAAAAGAATATTAAAACATATTACAATTAACATTTGAATGAAAGAATGAAAAACCTTCACCTCACATCCCCGGCTATTCATCCACGATAATCCAACAAGTTCATATACACAAACGAACATGTTCCATTACAGAAATGTGCAACCCCCAACTAACCGACATACTAGAAATTAGCAGAGGTTTATGAACACATATAAACATCACCAAGCTTGTAAGTAACAACGACATTAGAATCCCGCACGCAATTAGCAAACACATCCAATTTTCTAAAACCCGAAAATCCAGTGAGCTAAATTTGAAAAGCTGAAAGTTTTGAGCCAATCCGGGAGTCGAAACGAACTCGAAACCTGCCCGAATCTTCGCGGAGGCAAAGATACATGATAATACGTCGAGTGGGGAGGCCTTAGGGGGGTGCCCTATAGGGTTCCTAGGCACACTAATGAGGTCTTACAAGGCATCAACCATGCCAATTTCAAAAATTTCCGGTGCCGAGAAACCCTAATGCGATCGTTAACTAGAGAATAGGCGAAACATGCAAGTAGTAAACAACATTACTGTAAAGTGAAAGAGAGTACAACCTTTGTAGATCCGGTCCTCCACTTCCTTAGCTCCGTGATGATGTCCCTCCGCTGCGATCATCGGACCCCAAACTCTAGCGATGGTTTCGTCGAAGAAATGATCGGGCTGGGTCGTCGACTTCGATGCCGAAGATGATCTACGTCGAGGCAACTCAAGATCAAGCTCCAACTTCACCAAGTCATGAAACTTGTGAAGAAAACACCCTATACTACTTGGCAAGTGGTAGAGGATGAAGATATAGGAAGTGGGTTCACTTTAGAATTGGATTTCTCACTCTTTTTCTCATTTCACCATTGAAGCTAGCAAGCTTTTTCTTCTTGAAAAAGAAGAGGAAGAAGAAAAATAATATGATAAGAATAATTGGAAACTAGAAAATAAGTGATTCTTATCATAATGCAACCTTGGGTTAGATGTAGAGAATAAACCAAGGTTAGGTGAATGGTTAGGTTAGGCAAAAGAAACAAAAATGGTTGAACTTTTTCAAAGCTTCATGAAGCTTCTAAGTAAATCCAAAAAAGCAACCATTTCTTTTCTTGCCTTAAAAAGAATAAACAAAATAAATAGTTAAGAGAAGATAATAAAACCCTAACCATTCACTTAAACATGGTTTAAAGTAAACCTACACCCAAACTTGCATGTATCATCAAACATGATACAAACTAGTGCACAAGACAATATCATATATACAATGTGCACATCAAGTGAGAAAATCCATCTTAAGTGAACCAATACTAGTTTATGCAAAGTAATATATCAAATATATAATTATACATTAAATCATTAAATCAACACTTGATTTAACGATCCGGTCATATCGCATATGACCGACTAATATCCGATGTATCGACTTATCGAATCAGTCCTCGATTCGATAACTAGGTTATATCGCATACAACCAATCGATACATTCATCGCGAGAATAGAATACGGTATCACATACACGCATTATTCTCGGTCCCGCACATATCTCATATGCGCTCCTATTTCGTTTCGCTTGAGCCAGGAAACCTCTGTGTAGGACTCTAAAGACTCGTCAATACGCCGGCAGCAGGTGATGATCATATCAAACACCCACAAGCCGTAAGCGGTCTGCTAAACGTAACGGCCACCTGGGTATTGAGTGATCAGAAGATCGACGAGCAAGCCCGCTCACACTCCTGTGAATCCAACCATTAACACTTACCCTACAGTCCGGTCTGTTCGTCTGATAGGTCGCATATCTCTCCTAGGGGTGGTAAACGTCAAACCCTAATAGCTCGATAAGTCGTGTCGACGTGAGGTCTATAACAGTTCGAGAAACTACTGGTAACACTTACCAGTAAATCTCAGCAACCCTGGCCAAGGATTTCCGGTTATAGCCAATCGAACACAGCGCAACATCAACTCCCTATACCGGGAGAGACGAATCCCCTCCTATCGCTTATTGCCTCCATGTGATTCGGGACTGTAACCAAAAACCACCGTTTTGCACGCCCTCTTGGTCGTGGTAAGGTGGAAATCAAAGCACAATGGGAATCACACAAGACTCTATGACGATCTCGGGTCAACAGACTACTCTGTACCCGTGTCACCAGAGAACTGCCATCTGACGTAAGGTATAATACCATCTGGGAGTTCTCGGCGAGTCCGTCCAGTGTACCCAGTCTCCACTGAGCACCCGTATATCATCTCTGTTGTCAAACACCAATGGATATGGGATCATCCATCGCCCATCTGTATGGGTCGAGAAGGTATATGCTAGTCTACACTGGTATATCGATGCCCCGTCTCGATACACCCATGACTAGGGACTTTGAAGGATGTACTTATGGACTACCATGTCCCCACTAGTATGATCCGCATCATAGTCCAGGTAGTCAAGTACACATCCTAAGGGCTTTACCAACATGTAACAGAGAGACAGTCAGTAAACACGTTAAGGTAAAGATCAACCAGATAGCATACTATCATGTCGAGCAAGAAAGTCCTCCCTATATATGTCCAAGCATCCACTACAATATACATCCTATGTATAATAATGGCCTCTAGGGCATAAATATAACTAAAAATCTCCCACTTGCACTAGGGCCATCTGATAGCAGTGGTTGTAGTATCTCATTCTCAACCATCCCATAAAAGTCTCTCTCTGGGAAAAGGCCTTCGTGAGTGGATCCGCCGTGTTGTCCTCTGAGTCTGTTCTATTAGCCTCGATCACCCTGGAGATCAACTATCTCCATGATCAGGTGACACTGCCTTAGAATATGTCTGGATCACTGATGGGACGGGCGTTCCTAGGCATAAGCCACAACTCCATTGTCACACAATGGGAGGAACTAAGTTCATCTCATGAACTAATATACACCCAGACTTCCTCTTTGGTAGCATCTTTGGTAACGATGTATCTTGCCATTAATCGTCTAGTATGCCACGGTATCTAGCTTGGAACTCTTCCAACATACCGTCCTTTTACTAAGGGTAAAGGCAATGCCTGTGACTTACATTCAGTCGTCCTTATCACCCTGGAACACTTCCAGTGATTCTTTCCAGGATCGATTGATACCATCTAACTACAACTAGTGAGTATCCTAACATCCAATTAGATCTATCTCATAGATCCAAAACCCTGGATTTAGGAGGTATCACTTTGATCCTATACTGAGAATCCTTGTGATAAGCGGAGATTGACCGAGCGTAGCATAGGAAACTCCTTTCTTATCAATAGTATGTCATCCACGTACTCTACGAGGATCACCACCATACTCCTTACTACCTTTTTGTATATACAAGGTTCATCTACCATTTTGATGCAGTCAATCTTTTTGACAACTACATCTAAACAGACGTTCCAATTCCGCGATGTCTGCTTTATCCTATAAAGCAACTTGCACACGTTTCCGCTGCTCCCACTGTCTACGAAGCCCTCTGGCTGTGTACTTACAGACGTTCTCTTCTAAAGCATCATTTAGAAAAGCAGACAAAACACCCAACCACCAGATATCGTAGTCATGGTATGTAGCCGTGGCAAGTAAGATCTGGATGGACTTAAGCATAGATCCTTAGAAAAGGTTTCAACATAATCCATACCTGGTCAATGATGCAAACCTTTTAACAAGTCTAGCTTTGAAAGTCTCAACTTTTCCATGTACACCACGTAATCTTCTCAAGATATACTTGCTCCTGATGGGGATTTAACCCTTCAGATATAGCAACCAAAGTCCATACTTTGTTGGTGTACATGGATTCCATCTCAGATCACTAAGCACCCAGCCATTCTTACAGAGTCTCACTCCTGATGGCCAGCTCAAAACTAGTTGGGTTATCATCTCATGATTCAATCCTCGCTCCCACTGTCATAGAGAAACCGAAGTAACTCTCAGGTGGGTGAGAAACCCTACTAGATCGACGGAGAGGCTGAGGTTCGTTGGTAACTATTGAATCCTTTGGTTCTTTCAAATCATCAGCTGCAGTTTGTATAGCTGGAACATTTCCAGTTCTACATAACAGACCTTGCCTCGAGCTTGTCCGGATTTTGTTTTTAGACATAGGCTGGACAACCCCAAATCTTAACTAACTTAAGAGATAGGCTCTTCCCTTATCATATCAAATATGAAGTGGTAGGCAACTGATTTGATTTGAACCCTATTCAATAGGTATGCAGCTTCTCAAGTGCATAACTCCTAAAAAGGAAATAGGTAACTCAGTAGTACTCATCATAGAGCACACCTTATCATATAGGGTGTGATTGCTCCGCCCCGATATACCATCGTGCTATGGTGTATACGGAGGAGTAATGCTGAGAGAGAATCTCATTCTCCTTTAGAAAAGTCCAAGAATTCCGTGCTCAAGTATTCTCCTCCTTGATCTCAACAAAGGACATAATACTTATACCCGTATTGGTTCTCTACTTCTAACTTATATTCTGTGAATACCTTAAAAGGTTCTGACTTGTGTTTCAACAGGAACATATGTCTGAATATTTAGAGATCATCAGAGAATGTAATGAAGTACAAAGAACTGGTCTTTGCATGTGTAGACAGGGGACCTTTATACATCAACATGTATCATCCCAAGAGTTCACTAACTCTTTCTCTGTTTCCAATAAACAGAGCCGGTGTCATTATATCTTTGTGACATGACTGGCAAGTTTCACAAGATGTAAATTCAAACTGATTTAAATATGCATCTACATGTAACTTCAGCTAGTCAGGTCGCATTGATATGGCCTAGTCTACAAAGCCTCAAGAAGGATTCGTTCATTTCTGAACTCTTCCACTTGTGTGTGTTCTGTATACTAAAAACTGTAGTTTAATTTAGAACATCAATGCTTTTAGATAACGTGCCTGAACCGATCAACTTTTGATATAGGAAATTTTCAAAACATTATCCAACAATACAAAATTTTATCATTTCTTTATTAATAAAGAGAGTGATATGATTTTGTATATCAGGTTCGGTATCTAATAACATTAGTTCAGAATCAATGTATTGGTAGTACATGGTGACAGTGACCAACAGACTTGGCTGCAACACTTGCCCCGTTTTCTGTCTCATGAAACTTATCACCCATTCTCAGTTCTTTACCTATCTGTAGCCCATGTAACAAATTACATATGCGGGATCCTGATCCGGTATCTCATATCCAAGACGTAAAGAATACTGAGAAACAGTTCTGTATAATGAACACACTCGAAGATGATGCATCAGTATGCACTTTCTTCGTTTGGGCGGCACGGGAATTCTGGTAATCCCCAATTTCCTGCTCTGTATTATAACAATTATAAGTTGGAGCGGACCAACGTTCCCCAGCTCAGTATAACAAGCGGGTTCGGTCAATATCCGTATTATTATCTTGATTATGGCGTGACATGGTCGCTACCTGGAGAGAGAGAGAAGAAAACACTCAGCGTGCGCTCTTACAAGAATAGATTGGTTATTATTTTATCTAATCAGGATGGCTCCCACTGTTTTAATCAAATCTTCCTTCAAACCCTAAAAGGAAAGACTAGCCGGGATTAATTACACACTACAAGTTCGCCAATCTTTCAGCCAGGCCAGTGTCGGTACTTTGAGGGAGGTCCCCCGTGCTTTCGCACGAACCTAATTAATATAAAGCTCGTTTTCCCAGAGGCGTAACCTCGTTAACACCTTTCTAGACACCAACTTGATCGGCTAATTGTAATGTGTAAAACTCTCCCAGGAGTAACTCTTACTCGCAGCGGGTATCGGGATCCAACTATCTCATAGAAGGTATGCAATCTCATTGCAAATTTCAACACTTGAAATTCCCGATAATTTTGCCCCTAATGTGCTATGACCTTGACGAAAGCCAACAAACCATAGCCCGCTAGTCAAGTTCAACCCGTACATTTCTTGATTGAATTAAACCCACCCGCACGACCCTTGACGAAAGCCAACAAAGCCGCACGACTACCCTAATCCAATCGCATCGTATGCAACAGATAAGCAGCATATAGCTACCGCACACTACACCTTGACGAAAGCCAACAAATGTAGCACGAATACTATATACAACTTATCTGAAATGACGGAGGGCTACGTCAGGTTTTTCTGAAAACCTATTGCGTAATGAACTTGATATCGTTGTAGGATCGAATGAATTTTGAAACGGAGTGTTTTTGAGGCTTTTCTAGTTTTGCTAAAGGGGTCACTCCCGGTGAAGGGATCGTCGGCCCTTTCCTCGTCGAATGAGGTGCGGGATATATCATATATATCACCGTGCAAAGCAGAAACTATAGAAGCTATCAAAAGACAAACCGAGTGTGTAGCATCTGCCAGTTATTGCTAAAGGGGTCACTCCCGGTGAAGGGATCGTCGGCCCTTTCCTCATCGAATAAGGTGCAGAATATATCATATATACCGCTGTGCAAAGCAAGAACTGTAGCTACCTGTTTTATTTTTGAAATTCGATTCTACAACATCTTTAGGTTTCTTTTACTTCATTAATCTCATTAATGAAGTCCCATCATTTAAGTACCTAAACATCACAGATAAATACGACGTACACGTATGCCATCCGCATTCGCCTCGATGTCCCCTCGTTCACCGTTAGGTTAGGTAACTAACGGCAGTTCAGGACAGGGCTAGCGCGGGTGTAAAACATAAGTAACATCTATATAATATATCATATATACTATATACAGTATTTATCACAGAACATGTCAAATGATCACATCACAGATATCGCAGCAGAAGAAACATATGAAACATTGGATATACTAGGACGTCCGTGTTTTCAATACGAGTCAGTATAAAACACGGATTCCACGATCGCGATGAATAGCAAAACCCACACCCCTAGACCCCTACGAGAGCGGCAGGCAACCCTAACAATTCTAGAGTTAGGAGACCCGGACTCGACTCCTCGAGTTGGTCTCTCACTGGACTCCAGAACCCGGTTACTTGTGCCCTCCTCCTTGGGTCTATCCTAATGCGGAAAAGTAAATAATATACAAAAGGTGACATCTTCCGCAACCTGGAAGTGCCCCAATAAAAGAATATTACATACAAGTTTTTACATGAATAAAAAAAAGAAAAAAAACACTCATCTCACATAAAAAACCCTGGCTATTCAAACACGACGATCCAATATAACATATCCAGCAACACATAACATCACATGTCATCAACGTAAGTAAATATGCCCATCCCAATTGTCGTTGACATATAGCAACGAAACCGGCGATATCACATATTACACTTACGGTCACATAAAAGAAAGTGTAAAACTACAACAGTTGGAATCCGCAAACTCTTTAGACATCGCATGCCTAAACCAATGAATTCCTTAGACATCGCATGGCTAACAATTATAAACCCCGCATTTTAGTCTCATTATCGAAAACTCTTTTCAATATCAAGTCGGGCAATTCAACAAGATTCCCGACATCCTGATCGAATGCTCGTCGCAAACTTTAGTAGGCGGCCGCACCCCCGACGCCGTTGACGAAGTGCACCAAGGCGGAACACCGCTGCCGCGAGCACCCTAACGGATGCTTTCGGCGACGGGGTTCTCCTACAGTCACTTGGTCGGGGCTCTGGGGTGTAGCTGTCTATTAAGTTTACCCGGCGAGTATCCGCGTACGCTACGTGATTGCGACGGACTTTTGATCGCATCAAAATTCCGTGGCAACCGATCAAGTGAGACTAAAGGGCTTTGTTTATAACATTCATATCAGTTATCTCATAACTACTTGGGAATTCCAATTATTGTATCACATTCCAGATGAATAGAAAATGTTAAACTTTCCGATCGAACAATCAAACACCCAAGTTTTCCCGAAACAGATCAACACATGAAACAAGTTTAAAAACATCCAGTTCATGCCTCAGTACCAACGGTCCAGCCGTAGAAGAGTCAAGCCAACGCCTCACATGTGGCACGCCGTACTGCCCCAAAACCCGAAGGTTCAAAGGGCATTTCAAGACGGTCACATAATCGAGTTAAGGTTTGTTGTCTTCTAGAGGGTCCATCGCGTTACTTGCACTACTTAGTGTTAGTTGTATGTATGCCCTAGAGGCCAGTATTTTACAGATGATGTATATTTTATTGGATGCTTGGACATATATAGAGATGACTTTCTTGCTCGATATGATAGTATGCTATCTGGTTACTCTTTATCTTAACATGTATACTAGTCTCTTTAAACTGTCTTGTAGTTATATGTTGGTAAAGCCCTTAGGATGTGTACTTGACTACCTGGACTATGATGCGGATCATACTAGTGGGGACATGGTAGTCTATAGGTACATCCTTCAAGGTCCCTAGTCATGGGTGTATCGAGACGGGGCATCGATATACCAGTGTAGACTAGCGTATACGCTTCTCGACCCATGAGATGGGCGATGGATGATCCCATATCCATTGGTGTTTGACATCAGAGATGGTATACGGGTGCTCAGTGGAGACTGGGTACACTGGACGGACTCGCCGAGAACTCCCAGATGGTATTATACCTCACGTCAGATGGCAGTTCTCAGGTGACACTTGTACAGGTTAGTGTGTAGACCCGAGATCGTCATAGAGTCTTGTGTGATTCCCACTGTGCTTTGATCTCCACCTTACCACGTCCATGAGGGCGTGCAAAACGGTGGTCTTTGGGTACAGTGCCGAGTCACATGGAGGCAATGAGCGATAGGAGGGGTTTCGTCTCTCCCGGTATTGGGGGTTGATGTTGCGCTGTGCTCGATTGGCCGTAACAGGGAAGTCCCTGGCCAGGGCTGATCAGAGATTTGCTGGTAAGTGTTACCAGTAGTTTCTCGACCCGTTATGAGCCTCACATCGGCACGACTTATCGGTTTTTGGGGTCTGACGTTTACCACCCCTAGACTTGATATGCGACATATCAGACGAACAGACCGGACTGTACGGTAAGTGTTACTGGTTGGATTCACAGGAGTGTGAGCGGGCTAGCTCGTCGATCTTCTGATCGCTCAATACCCGGATGGCCGTTACGTTTAGCAGACCGCTTGCGGCTTGTGGGTGCTTGATATGATCATCATCTGCTACCGGCGTATTGACGAGTCTTTAGAGTCCTACACAGAGGTTTCCTGGCTCAAGCGAAACGAAATAGGGGCGCATATGAGATATGTGCGGGACCGAGAATGATGCGTGTATTTGATACCGCATTTCATTCTCGCGATGAATGTTTCGATTGGTTATATGTGATATAACCTAGTTATCGAATCAAAGATTGATTCGATAAGTCGATACATTGGATACTAGTCGGTTATGTGCGACATGACCGGATCATTGAACCAAGTGTTGATTTAATGATTTAATGTATAATTATATATTTGATATATTACTTTGCATTAACTGGTATTGGTTCACTTTAAAGGGATTTTCTCACTTGAAAAGCACATTGTATATGTGATATATTTTGTGTGCACTAGATTGTATCATGTTTGATGTTGCATGCTAACTTGTGTTTTGTGTAAAGATTAAACCATGGTTGTGTAATGGTTAGGGTTTCCTTTTTATTACTCATTTATTTAATTATTGATTTTGGAAAGGATTATGAAGAAAAATGGTGGCTTTCTTTGTTTTTAGTTGAAGCTTCATGAAGGTTTGACTTTGTTACCATTTTGTCTTCATCCTTAACCCTAACCATTCTAACTAACCATGATCTATTCTCTACACTTTACCATGGTTAGCATATGATAAGTTTTGATTTTATTTTCATTTTAAAAGCAACACTTATCATATTCTTTCTTCTTCTTCATCATCTTCATCAAGAAAGAAAGCTTGATTCCATCAATGGCATCTTGAGCAAAAGTGTGAGAAATCCAATTCTAAAGTGAACCCACCTCCTATTTCTTCACCCTCTACCTCTTGCCAAGTAGTATAGCGTGTTTTCTTCACAAGTTTCACAACTTGGTGAAGTCGGAGCTTGATCTTGTGAAGCTTCGACGTAGATCATCTTCGGCATCGTAGCCGACGACTATTCCGCTCATTTCTCCGATGAAGCCGATGCTAGGGTCCGAGATCCGACTTGGACAGCGGGAGGAAGTCTACGTGGAGCTAAGGAAGTAGAGAACCGGATCTACAAAGGTTGTAGCTTCTCACTTTTAGTTAAGTCGTTAACTAGTTTAATGTTTCGCCTAAAATTCTAGTCGACGATCCGTATTAGGGTTTCTCGGCACTCATAAAATTTGAAATTGGCATGGTTGATGCCTTGTGAGACCTCTATAGTGTGCCTAGGAACCCTACAGTGGTATCAGAGCCTAGCTAGAGCCTTAGGCGAAGAGTAGACGACGTTTGAAACCCGATCGAACCGAAACCCTAAAAACCTTATTGCTCTCTGGACTTTTTTCAAAAACTGTGTTTTTTCGATATTAAAAATGCTTAAAAAATTCAGCAGGGAAATCTAAGAATTACGGTGCAAAATTTTCCAAACGAAAAGTCTAAAGTGCGGCGGAACCACGGCAGAAGCCTAGCTTCTGCGGTGGTTCCGCGGCCATCTTCTGACGTCAGGCTTCCAAATTTGCACAGTAATTCCTATTTTATTATGCTGAGTTTTCTGGGAATTTTTAATTTGACTCAAGAGTTGAGTGTTCTGGGGTTGCATTGAAAATCATCGTTTCGATCGGATTATCAAGTTTTGTCTATGTGGTTTTTCCGGATAATTTTCGAATATGTTAAAAAGTTCGACCGGATATAAATACCCAACTTTTCCCCTGCCGAAAATTTCCAAGTGTTGGATTTTTCTGTGGTTTAAAGACGTTCTGAGTAGTGCAAGTAACGCGATGGTCCCTCTAGAAGAAAACAAACCTTAACTCGATTATGTGACCGTTTTGAACTGCCCTTTGAACCTTTGGGTTTGGGGCAGTACGGCATGCCACATGTGAGGCGTTGGCTTGACCCTTCTACGGCTGGACCGTTGGTACTGAGGCATGAAGTGAATGTCTTTGAACCTAATTCATGTGTTGAACGGTTTCGGGAAAACTTGGGTGTTCGAATGTTCGATCGGAAAGTTTAATATTTTCTATTTATCCGAAATGGGATACAATAATTGGAATTCACAAACAGTTATGAGATAACTAAATGAATGTTATAAATCTAGCGGTTTAGTCTCATTTGATATTGAAAAGAGTTATCGATAATGGGACTAAAATGCGGGGTTTATAATTGTTAGGCATGTGATGTCTAAGTATTTCATTTGATTAGGCATGCGATGTCTAAAGAGGTTGCGAATTCCAACTGTTGTAGTTTTATACTTTCTTTTCTGTGACCGTAAGTGTAATATGTGATATCGCCGGTTTCGTTGCTATATGTCAACGACAATTGGGATGCGCATATTTACTTACGTTGATGACATGTGATGTTATGTGTTGCTGGATATGTTATATTGGATTGTCGTGTTTGAATAGCCGGGGGTTTTTATGTGAGATGATTGTTTTTCATTTTCATTCATGTAAAAACTTGTATGTAATATTCTTTTATTGGGGCACTTCCAGGTTGCGGAAGATGTCACCCTTTGTATATTATTTACTTTTCCGCATTAGGATAGACCCAAGGAGGGGAGCACAAGTAACCGGGTTCTAGGGTCCAGTGGGAGACCATCTCGAGGAGTCGAGTCCGGGTCTCCTAACCCTAGAATTGGTAGGGTTGCTTGCCGCTCTCGTAGGGGTCTAGGGGTGTGGGATTGGCTATTCATCACGACCGTGGAATCCGTGTTTTATACTGGCTCGTATTGAAAACACGGACGTCCTAGTATATCCAATGTTTCATATGTTTCTTCTGCTGCGATATCTGTGATGTGATCATGTGATGCTCTCTGATAGATACAGTATATAGTATATATGATATATTATATAGACGTTACTTATGTTTTGCACCCGCAATAGCCCTGCCCTGCTCTGTCGTTAGTTACCTAACCTAACGGTGCACGAGGGGACATCCAGGCGAATGCGGATGGCATAAGTGTACGTCGTATTTATCTGTGATGTTTACGTGACTTAAATGATGGGACTTCATTAATGTGATTAATGAAAGAAAAGAAACCTAAGATGTTGTAGAATAAAATTTTAAACAAAACAGGTAGCTACAGTTCTTGCTTTGCATAGCGGTATATATGATATACCCTGCACCTTATTCGATGAGGAAAGGACCGAGATCCCTTCACCGGGAGTGACTCCTTTAGCAATAACTGGCAGATGCTACACACTCGGTTTGACTTTTGATTGCTTCTATAGTTTATGCTTTGCACAGCGATATATATGATATATCCCGCACCTCATTCGACGAGGAAAGGGCCGACGATCCCTTCACCTGGAATGACCCCTTTAGCAAAACAAGAAAAGCCTCAAAATCACTCCATTTCAAAACTTCATTCGATTCTACAACGATATCAAGTTCATTACGCAATAGGTTTTCAGAAAAACCTGTCGTAGCCCTCCGTCATTTCAGATAAGAACTGTTTAGTATTCGTGCTGCGTTTGTTGGCCTTTGTCAAGGCGTAGTGTGCGGTAGCTGAATAGTGCTTATCTTATTGTGCATGTGATGCAGATTGTTTCAGGGTAGTCGTACGACCTTGTTGGCCTTTGTCAAGGGTCGTGCGGGTGGGTTTGATTCAATCAAGAAATGACGGGTTGAACTTGACTAGCATCCCATGATTTGTTGGCCTTTGTCAAGGTCATAGGACGCTAGGGGAAAAATATTATCGGGAATTTCAAGTGTTGAAATTTGCAATGAGATTGCATACCTTCTATGAGATAGTTGGATCCCGATACCCACTGTGAGTAAGAGTTACTCCTGGGAGAGTTTTACACATTGCAATTAGCTGATCAAGTAGGTGTCTAGAAAGGTGTCAACGGGGTTATGCCTCTGGGAAAACGAGGTTTACATTAATTAGGTTCGTGCGAGAGCACGGGGGACCTCCCTCAAAGTACCGACACTGGCCTGCGTGAAAGATTGGCGAACTTGTAGTGTGTAATTAATCCCGGCTAGTCATTCCTTTTAGGGTTTGAAGGAAGATTTGATAAAAACCAGTGGGAGCCATCCTGATTAGATAAGATAATAACCAATCTGATCTTGCACGGGCATACGCTAAAGTGTTTTCTTCTCTCTCTCTCCAGGTAGCGACCATTTCATACCCTAATAAAGATAATAATATGGATGTATTGACCGAACCCGCATGTTATACTGTGCTGGGGAACGTTGGTTCCGTTCTTTCCTATAAGAGTTATAGGACTGAGCAGGATATAGGGGAATACCAGGATTCCCATGCCACCCGAATGAAGAAAGTACATGATGATGCATTTTCTTCGGGTGTGTCGTTACAGAGAACTGTTTCTCCATTTGCTCTACGTCCTGGGTATTAGATACCGGGTCAGGATCCCATATATGTAATCAGTTACATGGGCTTAGGAAAGGTAGAGAACTTGAAGAAGGTGATAAAGACATTAGAGTTGGAAATGGTGCAATTGTTGCAGCTAAGACTGTCGGGGAATATCACCTTGTATTACCAACTGGTAAAACGTTGGTTCTGAACGAATGCTATTACATGCCGAACCTGATATGCAATATTATATCAGTTTCTTTATTGAGTAAAGAGGGATATAATTTTGTATTACAGGAAAATGTTATGAAAATTTTTCGTAACCAAAAGTTGGTTGGATCAGGCACGTTGTGCAATGGCATTTATGTTCTAAATCAATCCACTGTTCTAAGTATAACAAACACACACAAGAGGAAGAGTTCTGAACTGAACGAATCCTTCTTGTGGCATTGTAGACTGGGTCACATCAATGCGACACGACTGGCTAAGTTATGTAGGGTTCCTAGGCACACTAGTGAGGTCTCATAAGGCATCGAACATGCCAAATT
Organism: Agapanthus africanus; assembly: GCA_030015575.1. Taxonomy (NCBI): domain Eukaryota; kingdom Viridiplantae; phylum Streptophyta; class Magnoliopsida; order Asparagales; family Amaryllidaceae; genus Agapanthus; species Agapanthus africanus. The sequence continues at coordinate 407,782,352 of CM057337.1, forward strand.
CAAAAAATCTAGGTGCCGAGAGACCCGACTACGGATCGTTTGCTAGAACACTAGGCGAAAAAGCTAACTAGTTAACACTTAACTATGAGAATCGGAAATACAACCTTTGTAGATCCGGTGCTCCACCTCCATAGCTCCGCAACGAAGTCCTCTCCGCTGTCCAAAAAGAACCCGGGCTCTAGCGTCGACTTCATCGGAGAATAAGCGAGTTAGGTCGTCGATGTCCATGCCGAAGATGATCTACGTCGAAGCATCGCAAGATCAAGCTCTCACTTCACCAAGTCAAGAAACTTGTGAAGGAAACACACTCTACTACTTGGCAAGAGGTAGAGGATGAAGAAATAGGAAGTGGGTAGACTTTAGAATTGGATTTCTCACTCAAATCATCAATCCACCATTGATGACCTCAAGCTTCTTCAATGAAGAAGAAGATGAAGAAGATGAATATTGTTATGATAAGAATAATATAAAATAGAAAATAAAATCCATTCTTATCATAATATTAACCTTAGTTTAGTGTAGAGAATGGACCATGGTTAGATATGATGGTTAGGGTTAAGGAAGAGATAAGAATGGTTGACTTGATCAAAGTTTCAAGAAACTTCAACATAAAACAAAATAAGCCACAATCCTTAAATAATTTCCAAAATGAATATATAAATAAATGAATAAGATAATCAAAACCCTAATCATTAAGTAAACCATGGTTTAATCTTTACACTTAACCAAGTTAATATGCATCATCAAACATGATACAAACATGTGCATAAAAGTATATCACATATACAACTTGCACAATCCAAGTGAGAAAATCCATTTAAAGTGAACCATTACTAGTTAATGCAAAGTAATATATCAAATATATAATTATACATTAAATCATTAAATCAACACTTGATTCAATGATCCGGTCATGTCACACACAACCGACTAGTATACAATGTATCGGCTTATCGAATCAACGCTTGAATCGATAACTAGGTTATATCGCATACAACCATTCGATACATTCATCGCGAGAATGGAATACGGTATCACATACACGCATTATTCTCGGTCCCGCACATATCTCATATGCGCTCCTATTTCGTTTCGCTTGAGCCAGGAAACCTCTGTGTAGGACTCTAAAGACTCGTCAATACGCCGGCAGCAGGCGATGATCATATCAAACACCCACAAGCCGCAAGCGGTCTGCTAAACGTAATGGCCACCCGGGTATTGAGCGATCAGAAGATCGACGAGCAAGCCCGCTCACACTCCTGCGAATCCGACCAGTAACACTACCGTACAGTCCGGTCTGATCGTCTGATATGTCGCATATCTCGCCTAGGGGTGGTAAACGTCAGACCCCAATAGCTCGATAGGTCGTGTCGATATGAGGTCTATAACTGTTCGAGAAACTACTGGTAACACTTACCAGTAAATCTCAGCAACCCTGGCCAGGGATTTCCTGTTATAGCCAATCGAACACAGCGCAACATCAACCCCCTATACCGGGAGAGACGAATCCCCTCCTATCGCTCATTGCCTCCATGTGACTCGGGACTGTACCCAAAAACCACCGTTTTGCACGCCCTCTTGGACGTGGTAAGATGGAAATCAAAGCACAGTGGGAACCACACAAGACTCTATGACGATCTCGGGTCAACAGACTACTCTGTACCAGTGTCACCAGAGAACTGCCATCTGACGTGAGGTATAATACCATCTGGGAGTTCTCGGCGAGTCCGTCAAGTGTACCCAGTCTCTACTGAGCACCCGTATATCATCTCTGATGTCAAACACCAATGGATATGGGATCATCCATCGCCTATCTGTATGGGTCGAGAAGGTATACGCTAGTCTACTCTGGTATATCGATGCCCCGTCTCGATACACCCACGACTAGGGACTTTGAAGGATGTACTTATGGACTACCATGTCCCCACTAGTATGATCCGCATCATAGTCCAGGTAGTCAAGTACAGATCCTAAGGGCTTTACCAACATGTAACAGGGAGACAATCAGTGTACACGTTAAGGTAAAGATCAACCAGATAGCGTACTATCATGTCGAGCAAGAAAGTCCTCCCTATATATGTCCCAGCATCCACTACAATATACATCCTATGTATAGTAATGGCCTCTAGGGCATACATATAACTAACAATCTCCCACTTGCACTAGGGCCATCTGATAGCAGTGGTTGTAGTATCTCATACTCAACCATCCCATAAAAGTCTCTCTCTGGGAACAGGCCTTTGTGAGTGGATCCGCTGTGTTGTCCTCTGAGTCTACTCTCCAAACCTCGATCACCCTGGAGATCAATCATCTCCATGATCAAGTGATACTGCCTTAGAATATGTCTGGATCACTGATGGGACGGGCGTTCCTTGGCATAAGCCACAACTCTATTGTCACACAATGGTAGGAACGTAGTTCATCTTATGAACCAATATACACCCAAACAGCCTCTTTGGTAGCATCTTAAGTAGCGATGTATCGTGCCTTTATCGTCTAGTATGTCACGGTATCTAGCTTGGAACTCTTCCAACATACCGTCCCTTTACTGAGGGTAAAGACAATGCCTGCGACTGACACTCAGTCGTCATTATCACCCTGGAACCCTTCCAGTGATTCTCCCCAGGATCGGTTGATACCGTCTCACTACAACTAGTGAGAGTCCTAACATCCAATTAGATCTATCTCATAGATCCAAAAACCCAGGATTTATGAGGTATCACTTTGATCCTATATGGAGAATCATTGTGATATGCGGAGATTGATCGAGCGTAGCATAGGAAACTCCTTCCCTATCAGGAGTATGTCATCCACGTACTCTACGAGGATCACCACCATACTCCCTACTACCTTTTTGTTTATACAAGGTTCATCTACCATTTTGATGATGTCAAACTCTTTGACTACTTCATCAAAACAGATGTTCCAACTCCGCGATGCCTGCTTTATCCTATAAAACATCTTGCACACGTTTCCGCTGCTCCCACTGTCTACGAGGCCCTCTGGCTGTGTACTTTTAGACACACTCTTCCAAATCATCATTTAGAAAAGCAGTCAAGAAACCCAACCACCAGAGATCGTAGTCATGGTATGTAGCCGTGGCAAGTAGGATCTGGATGGACTTAAGCATAGTCACTTGAAAAGGTTTCATCATGATCCACACCTGGTCAATGATGCAAACCCTTAACAAGTCTAGCTTTGAAAGTCTCTACTTTTCCATGTACACCAAGTAATCTTCTCAAGATATACTTGCTCCTGATGGGGATTTAACCCTTCAGATATAGCAACCAAAGTCCATACTTTGTTGGTGTATAAGGATTCCATCTCAGATCACTAAGCATCCAGCCATTCTTACAGAGTCTTACCCCTGATGGCCAGCTCGAAGCTAGTTGGGTCATCATCTCATGATGCAATCCTCGCTCCCACTGTCGTAGAGAAACCTATGTATCTCTCAGGTGGGTGAGAAAACCCTACTAGATCGGCGGAGAGGCTGAGGTTCGTTGGTCTCTACTGAATCCTTTGGTTTTATCAAATCATCTGCTGCAGTTTGTATAGCTGGAACCTTTCCAGTCTACATTACAGACCTTGCCTCGAGCTTGTCCGAATTTTGTTTTTAGACATAGGCCGGACAACTCTAAATCTTAACTAGCTTAAGACATGGGCTCTTCCCTTTCCATATCACATATGAAGCGGTAGGCAACTGATTTGATTGGAACCCTATTCAATAGGTATGCAGCTTCTCAAGTGCATAACTCCCAAAAGGAAAAAGGTAACTCAGCAGTACTCATCATAGAGCACACCATATCAAATAGGGTGTATCTGCTCCGCCCCGATATACCATCGTGCTATGGTGTATACGGAGGAGTAATGCTGAGAGAGAATCTCATTCTCCTTTAGAATGATCTAGGATTTTCGTGCTCAAGTATTCTCCTCCTTGATCTCATCATAGGACATAATACTTATACCCGTATTGGTTCTCTACTTCTAACTTATATTCTGTGAACATCTCAAAAGGTTCGGACTTGTGTTTCAACAGGAACATAGGTCTGAAACTCGAAAGATCATCAGAGAACGTAATGAAGTATAAAGAACCATTCCTGGCATGTGTAGACAGGAGACCTTACATACATCATCATGTATCAGTCCCAAGAGTTTACTAACTCTTTCTCTGTTTCCAATAAGCAGAGCTGTGGTCATTATATCTTTGTGACATGACTCGCAAGTTTCATAAGATGTAAATTCAAACTGATTTAAATATGCATCTACATGTAACTTCAGCTAGTCGGGTCACATTGATATGACCTAGTCTACAATGCCTCAAGAAGGATTCGTTCATTTCTGAACTCTTCCTCTTGTGTGTGTTCCGTATACTAAAGAACTGTAGTTTGATTTAGAACATCAATTCTTTTAGATAACGTGCCTGAACCGATCAACTTTTGATATAGGAAATGTTCAAAACATTATCCAACAATACAAAATTTTATCATTTCTTTACTAATAAAGAGACTGATATGATTTTGTATATCAGGTTCGGTATCTAATAACCTTCGTTCAGAATCAATGTATTGGTAATACAGGGTGACAGTGACCAACAGACTTGGCTGCAACATTTGCCCCGTTTTATAACTCATGAAACTTATCACCCGTTCTCAGTTCTCTACCTATCTGTATCCCTATGTAACAGATTACATATCTGGGATCCTGATCTGGTATCACATACCCAGGACGTAAAGGATACTGAGAAACAGTTCTTTGTAACGAACACACCCGAAGATGATGCATCATATGCACTCTCTTCGTTTCGGCGGCACGGGAATTCTGGTAATCCCCTATTTCCTGCTCTGTCTTATAACAATTATAAGTTGGAGCGGGACCAACGTTCCCCAGCTCAGTATAACAAGCGGGTTCGGTCAATATTCCATATTATTATCTTGATTAAGGCGTGATATGGTCGCTACCTGGAGAGAGAGAGAAGAAAACACTCAGCGTGCGCTCTGTCAAGAATAGATTGGTTATTATTTTATCTAATCAGGATGGCTCCCACTGCTTTTTATCAAATCTTCCTTCAAACCCTAAAAGGAAAGACTAGCCGGGATTAATTACACACTACAAGTTCGCCAAACTTTCAGCCAGGCCAGTGTCGGTACTTTGAGGGAGGTCCCCCGTACTTTCGCACGAACCTAATTAATGTAAACCTCGTTTTCCCAGAGGCGTAACCTCGTTGACACCTTTCTAGACACCTACTTGATCGGCTAATTGTAATGTATAAAACTCTCCCAGGAGTAACTCTTACTCGCAGCGGGTATCGGGATCCAACTATCTCATAGAAGGTATGCAATCTCATTGCAAATTTCAACACTTGAAATTCCCGATAATATTTTGCCCCTAACCTCCTATGACCTTGACAAAGGCCAACAAACCATAGGATGCTAGTCAAGTTCAACCCGTCATTTCCTGATTGAATTAAACCCACCCGCACGGCCCTTGACAAAGGCCAACAAGGTCGCACGACTACCCTAACTCAATCTGCATCATATGCATAAGCAGATAAGCACCAGTTAGCTACCGCACACTGCGCCTTGACAAAGGCCAACAAACGCAGCACGAATACTAACTACTACTTATCTGAAATGACGGAGGGCTACGACAGGTTTTTCTGAAAACCTATTGCGTAATGAACTTGATATCGTTGTAGGATCGAATGAATTTTGAAATGGAGTGTTTTTGAGGCTTTTCTAGTTTTGCTAAAGGAGTCACTCCCGGTGAAGGGATCGTCGGTCCTTTCCTCGTCGAATGAGGTGCGGGATATATCATATATATCACTGTGCAAAGCAAAAACAGTTAAAAGCAATCAAAAGTCAAACCGAGTGTGTAGCATCGGCCAGTTATTGCTAAAGGAGTCACTCCCGGTGAAGGGATCTCGGTCCTTTCCTTATCGAATAAGGTGCAGGATATATCATATATACCTCTGTGCTAAGCAAGAACTGTAGCTACCTGTTTTATTTTGAAATTCGATTCTACAACATCTTAGGTTTCTTTTATTTCATTAATCACATTAATGAAGTCCCATCATTTAAGTACCTAAACATCACAGATAAATACGACGTACACTTATGCCATCCGCATTCGCCTCAATGTCCCCTCGTGCACCGTTAGGTTAGGTAACTAACGGCAGAGTAGGGCAGGGCTAGCGCGGGTGTAAAACATAAGTAACGTCTATATAATATATCATATATACTATATACTGTATCTATCAAAGAACATCACATGATCACATCACAGATATCGCAGCAGAAGAATCATATGAAATATTGGATATACTAGGACGTCCGTGTTTTCAATACGAGCCAGTATAAAACACGGATTCCACGGTCGCGATGAATAGCCAAACCCACACCCCTAGACCCCTACGAGAGCGGCAAGCAACCCTACCAATTCTAGAGTTAGGAGACCCGGACTCGACTCCTCGAGTTGGTCTCCCACTGGACTCCAGAACCCGGTTACTTGTGCTCCCCTCCTTGGGTCTATCCTAGTGCGGAAAAGTAAATAATATACAAAGGGTGACAACTTCCGCAACCTGGAAGCGCCCCAATAAAAGAATATTACATACAAGTTTTTACATGAATGAAAATGAAAAACACTCATCTCACATAAAAACCCCCGGCTATTCAAACATGACGATCCAATATAACATATCCAGCAACACATAACATCACATGTCATCAACGTATGTAAATATGCACATCCCAATTGTCGTTGACATATAGCAACGAAACCGGCGATATCACATATTACACTTACGGTCACAGAAAAGAAAGTGTAAAACTACAACAGTTGGAATCCGCAACCACCTCAGACATCGCATGCCTGACCAAATGAATTACTTAGACATCGCATGCCTAACAATTATAAACCCCGCATTTTAGTCTCATTATCGAAAACATTTTTCAATATCGAGTCGGGCAATTCAACAGGATTCCCGACATCCTGATCGAATGCTCGTCGCAAACTTCAGTAGACGGCTGCACCCCCGATACCGTCGACGAAGTGCACCAAGGAGGAACAGCGCTACCGCGAGCACCCGGAGGGATGCTTTCGACGACGGGGTTCTCCTACAGTCACTTAGTCGGGGCTATGGAGTGAGGCTGTCTATTAAGTTTACCCGGCGAGTATCCGCGTACGCTACGTGATTGCGACGGACTTTTGATCACATCAAAATTCCGTGGCAACCGATCAAGTGAGACTAAACTGCTATGTTTATAATATTCATTCAGTTATCTCATAACTATTTGTGAATTCCAATTATTGTATCACATTCCAGATAAACAGAAAATGTTAAACTTTTCGATCTAACAGTCAAACACCCAAGTTTTCCCGATACAGCTCAACACATGAAATAAGTCTAACAACATTCCGTTCGTGCCTCAGTTCCAACGGTCCAGCCGTAGAAGGGTCAAGCCAACGCCTCACATGTAGCACGCCGTACTGCCCCAAACCCGAAGGTTCAAAGGGCAGTTCAAGACGGTCACATAATCGAGTTAAGGTTTGTTGTCTTCTAGAGGGACCATCGCGTTACTTGCACTACTTAGAACGTCGTTAAACTACGGAAAAATCCAACACTTGGAAATTTCCCGACAGGGGAAAAATTGGGTATTTATATCCGGTCGAACTTTTTAACATATTCTAAAAATTTATCCGGAAAGCCAAATAGACAAAATTTGATACCCCGATCGAAACACCGAATCCCCAAAACAACTGCAGAAAATTCAACTCTTGAATAATTTTTAAAAATACCCAGAGAACTCAGCACAGCAAACTAATAATTACTGTGCAGATTTTGGTCAACGATGCAACAGTGTTGCCGCGGAACCGCCGTTCCACGTGGGCTAAGGCCGCGGTTCCGCGGCTGTTTGATTGAATTACAACCAAAAATTTTCACCGTAATTCTTAGAAAACCCTGCTTATTTTTCTGCATATTTTTAATTTGGAAAAATCCCAATTTTTGGAAAAAGGACAGAGAGCATTTTGGGTTTGGGTTTTCGGGTTCGTTCGGGTTTCAAAATCCGTCTAGACTTCGCCTAAGGCTCTAGCTAGGCTCTGATACCACTGTAGGGTTCCTAGGCACACTAGTGAGGTCTCACAAGGCATCGAACATGCCAAATTCAAAAAATCTAGGTGCCGAGAGACCCGACTACGGATCGTTTGCTAGAAAACTAGGCGAAAAAGCTAACTAGTTAACACTTAACTATGAGAATCGGAAATACAACCTTTGTAGATCCGGTGCTCCACCTCCATAGCTCCGCAACGAAGTCCTCTCCGCTGTCCAAAAAGAATCCGGGCTCTAGCGTCGACTTCATCGGAGAATAAGCGAGCTAGGTCGTCGATGTCCATGCCGAAGATGATCTACGTCGAAGCATCGCAAGATCAAGCTCTCACTTCACCAAGTCAAGAAACTTGTGAAGGAAGCACACTCTACTACTTGGCAAGAGGTAGAGGATGAAGAAATAGGAAGTGGGTATACTTTAGAATTGGATTTCTCACTCAAATCATCAATCCACCATTGATGACCTCAAGCTTCTTCAATGAAGAAGAAGATGAAGAAGATGAATATTGTTATGATAAGAATAATATAAAATAGAAAATAAAATCCATTCTTATCATAATATTAACCTTAGTTTAGTGTAGAGAATGGACCATGGTTAGATATGATGGTTAGGGTTAAGGAAGAGATAAGAATGGTTGACTTGATCAAAGTTTCAAGAAACTTCAACATAAAACAAAATAAGCCACCATCCTTAAATAATTTCCAAAATGAATATATAAATAAATGAATAAGATAATCAAAACCCTAATCATTAAGTAAACCATGGTTTAATCTTTACACTTAACCAAGTTAATATGTATCATCAAACATGATACAAACATGTGCATAAAAGTATATCACATATACAACTTGCACAATCCAAGTGAGAAAATCCATTTAAAGTGAACCATTACAAGTTAATGCAAAGTAATATATCAAATATATAATTATACATTAAATCATTAAATCAACACTTGATTCAATGATCCGGTCATGTCGCACACAACCGACTAGTATACAATGTATCGGCTTATCGAATCAACGCTTGAATCGATAACTAGGTTATATCGCATACAACCATTCGATACATTCATCGCGAGAATGGAATACGGTATCACATACACGCATTATTCTCGGTCCCGCACATATCTCATATGCGCTCCTATTTCGTTTCGCTTGAGCCAGGAAACCTCTGTGTAGGACTCTAAAGACTCGTCAATACGCCGGCAGCAGGCGATGATCATATCAAACATCCACAAGCCGCAAGCGGTCTGCTAAACGTAACGGCCACCCGGGTATTGAGCGATCAGAAGATCGACGAGCAAGCCCGCTCACACTCCTGCGAATCCGACCGGTAACACTACCGTACAGTCCGGTCTGATCGTCTGATATGTCGCATATCTCGCCTTGGGGTGGTAAACGTCAGACCCCAATAGCTCGATAAGTCGTGTCGATATGAGGTCTATAACTGTTCGAGAAACTACTGGTAACACTTACCAGTAAATCTCAGCAACCCTGGCCAGGGATTTCCTGTTATAGCCAATCGAACACAGCGCAACATCAACCCCCTATACCGGGAGAGACGAATCCCCTCCTATCGCTCATTGCCTCCATGTGACTCGGGACTGTACCCAAAAACCACCGTTTTGCACGCCCTCTTGGACGTGGTAAGATGGAAATCAAAGCACAGTGGGAACCACACAAGACTCTATGACGATCTCGGGTCAACAGACTACTCTGTACCAGTGTCACCAGAGAACTGCCATCTGACGTGAGGTATAATACCATCTGGGAGTTCTCGGCGAGTCCGTCCAGTGTACCCAGTCTCTACTGAGCACCTGTATATCATCTCTGATGTCAAACACCAATGGATATGGGATCATCCATCGCCCATCTGTATGGGTCGAGAAGGTATACGCTAGTCTACTCTGGTATATCGATGCCCCGTCTCGATACACCCACGACTAGGGACTTTGAAGGATGTACTTATGGACTACCATGTCCCCACTAGTATGATCCGCATCATAGTCCAGGTAGTCAAGTACAGATCCTAAGGGCTTTACCAACATGTAACAGGGAGACAATCAGTGTACACGTTAAGGTAAAGATCAACCAGATAGCGTACTATCATGTCGAGCAAGAAAGTCCTCCCTATATATGTCCCAGCATCCACTACAATATACATCCTATGTATAGTAATGGCCTCTAGGGAATACATATAACTAACAAGTTACATAAGGATGGATATTTAAATCCGTTCGAATTTTCATCTTATGACACTTGCTAGTCATGTCTCAAAGGCAAGATGACCAAAACTCCGTTTACGGTACACGGAGAAAGAGTTACCGAACTCTTGGGACTAATACATAGTGATGTATGCGGTCCCATGTCTACACATGCCAGGGATGGTTCTTCATACTTCATTACATTCACTGACGATCTCTCTAGATTCGGATATGTGTTCCTGATGAAACACAAATCAGAAGCCTTTGAGAAATTTAGAGAATATAAACAAGAAGTTGAAAACCAAACTGGAAAAAGTATTAAAATCCTTCGATCTGATCGAGGAGGTGAATACTTGACCAATGAATTCCTGGACTTCCTAAAAGAGAATGGGATTCTCTCTCAGCTGACACCTCAATATACACCACAGCACAACGGTGTATCAGAACGGAGGAATCGCACCATATTAGATATGGTGCGCTCTATGATGGGCACAGCTGAGTTACCTATTTCCTTCTGGGGATATGCGCTGGAAACAGCAGCATACCTATTGAATCAAGTTCCAACTAAATCTGTACCTACCACACCATATGAGATATGGAGTGGGAAGAGACCATGTCTTAAACAAGTTAAGATATGGGATTGCCCGGCCTATGTCAAAAGGCAAAATCCAGACAAACTCGAGGCACGGTCGGTTCTATGCAAGTTTGTGGGATATCCCAAACATTCACATGGATATCTTTTCTACCATACAGAGGAACAAAAAGTGTTTGTTTCTCGACATGCCACCTTTTTGGAAAAGGAATTTCTTGCAAAAGAAATTAGTGGGGATAAGGTAGAACTGGAAGAAATTCCGGCTACACAAACTCAAACTGAAGATTTAGTGGAACCAGAGGATTCAGTAGTACCCGACGAACCCCAGCCTCTCCGCCGATGTAGTAGGGTTCCTCGCCAACCTGAGAGATACTACGGTTTTCTCATGGATGGTGGGAGCGAGGATTGCATCATGGAGGATGAGGACCCAACTAGCTTCGAACAGGCCATCACGAGTAGGGACTCAGTGAAATGGCTGGATGCAATACGGTCAGAGATGGAATCCATGTACACCAACAAAGTATGGACTTTGGATGTTGCTCCTAAAGGGGTAATACCCATTGGGAGCAAGTGGATCTTCAAGAAGAAACTTGGTGTAGATGGGAAAGTGGAGACTTTCAAAGCTAGACTTGTTGCAAAGGGTTTTCGTCAAAGACCAGGTGTGGACTATGACGAAACCATTTCTCCAGTGGCTATGCTTAAATCCATCCGGATCATGCTTGCCATCGCTGCATATCATGATTACGAAATCTGGCAAATGGATGTTAAGACCGCCTATCTAAATGGTGATTTAGAAGAGAGCGTGTACATGACTCAGCCAGAGGGCTTCGTAGACAGTGGGTGCAGCGGGAAGGTGTGCAAGCTGCTTAAATCCATTTATGGATTAAAGCAAGCATCGCGGAGTTGGAACATCTGCTTTGACGTCGTTATCGAAGAGTTTGATTTCGTCAATAACCCAGATGAATCTTGTATTTACAAGAAGGTGGCAGAGAGTAAGGTTGTCTTCCTCGTATTGTACGTGGACGACATACTCTTGATAGTAAATGATATTCCTATGCTGCAATCGGTCAAGCTCTTCTTATCACAAAGATTCTCAATGAAAGATCTTGGTGATGCCTCCTGCATATTGGGAATTAGGATCTATAGAGATAGATCCAAACGGATATTAGGATTATCCCAATCCAGGTACATTGACACCATACTAAAGAGGTTTAGTATGGAAGAATCCAAGCGTGGGAACTTGCCCACGATCTCTGGAGTCACTCTCTCCAAAGAGATGTCTCCCAAGACTGATTTGGAGAGAGCTCGCATGCAAGGGATACCCTATGCTTCGGCTGTAGGCTCTATCATGTACGCGATGCTATGTACCAGACCCGATGTTGCATACTTACTAAGTGTAGTGAGCAGGTATCAAGCTGATCCTGGAGAGAGTCACTGGACAGCTGTGAAGAGCATTCTCAAGTACTTACGAAGGACTAAAGAGATGCTCTTGGTGTATGGTAACGGAGAACTCCAAGTGGAGTCCTTTACCGATTCGAGCTTCCAGAGTGATAAGGACGACTCTAAGTCGCAGTCGGGATTTGTCTTTACCCTTTACGGAGGGGCGGTTAGCTGGAAGAGTTCCAAGCAGGAAACCGTGGCAGACTCGACGATGGAGGCTGAATACATCGCTGCCAACGATGCTGCCAAAGAAGCTGTCTGGATCAAGAAGTTCATTACTGAACTTGGTGTGGTTCCATCCATTGAGCATCCAATACCTTTGTATTGCGATAACAATGGAGCAGTGGCTTTGGCCAAGGAACCTAGGTCCCATCAGCGATCCAGGCATATTCTGAGGCGGTATCACCTGATCCGGGAGATGGTTGATCGCCGGGAGATCGAGGTCGGGAGGGTTGACACGAAGAACAACACGGCGGATCCACTCACGAAGGCCATTCCCCAGATACAGTTTGAGAGACTCTTCGGGATGCTCGGTATGCGATACTACAGCAGCTGGCCCTAGTGCAAGTGGGAGATTGTTAGTTGTATGTATGCCCTAGAGGCCAGTACTGTACAGATGATGTATATTATATTGGATGCTTGGACATATATAGAGATGACTTTCTTGCTCGATATGATAGTATGCTATCTGGTTACTCTTTATCTTAACATGTATACTAGTCTCTTTAAACTGTCTTGTAGTTACATGTTGGTAAAGCCCTTAGGATGTGTACTTGACTACCTGGACTATGATGCGGATCATACTAGTTGGGACATGGTAGTCTATAGGTACATCCTTCAAGGTCCCTAGTCGTGGGTGTATCAAGACGGGGCATCGATATACCAGTGTAGACTAGCGTATACGCTTCTCGACCCATGAGATGGGCGATGGATGATCCCATATCCATTGGTGTTTGACATCAGAGATGGTATACGGGTGCTCAGTGGAGACTGGGTACACTGGACGGACTCGCCGAGAACTCCCAGATGGTATTATACCTCACGTCAGATGGCAGTTCTCAGGTGACACTTGTACAGGTTAGTGTGTAGACCCGAGATCGTCATAGAGACTTGTGTGATTCCCACTGTGCTTTGATCTCCACCTTACCACGTCCATGAGGGCGTTCAAAACGGTGGTCTTTGGGTACAGTGCCGAGTCACATGGAGGCAATGAGCGATAGGAGGGGTTTCGTCTCTCCCGGTATTGGGGGTTGATGTTGCGCTGTGATCGATTGGTCGTAACAGGGAAGTCCCTGGCCAGGGCTGATCAGAGATTTGCTGCTAAGTGTTACCAGTAGTTTCTCGACCCGTTATGAGCCTCACATCGGCACGACTTATCGGTTTTTAGGGTCTGACGTTTACCACCCCTAGACTTGATATGCGACATATCATACGAACAGACCGGACTGTACGGTAAGTGTTACTGGTTGGATTCACAGGAGTGTGAGCGGGCTAGCTCATCGATCTTCTGATTGCTCAATACCCGGATGGCCGTTACGTTTAGCAGACCGCTTGCGGCTTGTGGGTGCTTGATATGATCATCATCTGCTACCGGCGTATTGACGAGTCGTTAGAGTCCTACACAGAGGTTTCCTGGCTCAAGCAAAACGAAATAGGGGCGCATATGAGATATGTGCGGGACCGAGAATGATGCGTGTATTTGATACCGTATTTCATTCTCGCGATGAATGTTTCGATTGGTTGTATGTGATATAACCTAGTTGTCGAATCAAAGATTGATTCGATAAGTCGATACATTGGATACTGGTCGGTTATGTGCGACATGACCGGATCATTGAACCAAGTGTTGATTTAATGATTTAATGTATAATTATATATTTGATATATTACTTTGCATTAACTAGTATTGGTTCACTTTAAAGGGATTTTCTCACTTGAAAAGCACATTGTATATGTGATATATTTTGTGTGCACTAGATAGTATCATGTTTGATGTTGCATGCTAACTTGTGTTTTGTGTAAAGATTAAACCATGGTTGTGTAATGGTTAGGGTTTCCTTTTTATTACTCATTTATTTAATTATTGATTTTGGAAAGGATTATGAAGAAAAATGGTGGCTTTCTTTGTTTTTAGTTGAAGCTTCATGAAGGTTTGACTTTGTTACCATTTTGTCTTCATCCTTAACCCTAACCATTCTAACTAACCATGATCTACTCTCTACACTTTACCATGGTTAGCATATGATAAGTATTGATTTTATTTTCATTTTAAAAGCAACACTTATCATATTCTTTCTTCTTCTTCATCATCTTCATCAAGAAAGAAAGCTTGATTCCATCAATGGCATCTTGAGCAAAAGTGTGAGAAATCCAATTCTAAAGTGAACCCACCTCCTATTTCTTCACCCTCTACCTCTTGCCAAGTAGTATAGGGTGTTTTCTTCACAAGTTTCACAACTTGGTGAAGTCGGAGCTTGATCTTGTGAAGCCTCGACGTAGATCATCTTCGGCATCGTAGCCGACGACTATTCCGCTCATTTCTCCGATGAAGCCGCTGCTAGGGTCCGAGATCCGACTTGGACAGCGGGAGGAAGTCTACGTGGAGCTAAGGAAGTGGAGAACCGGATCTTCAAAGGTTGTAGCTTCTCACTTTTAGTTAAGTCGTTAACTAGTTTAATGTTTCGCCTGAAATTCTAGTCGACGATCTGTATTAGGGTTTCTCGGCACTCATAAAATTTGAAATTGGCATGGTTGATGCCTTGTGAGACCTCTATAGTGTTCTTAGGAACCCTACACTTAGAACGTTATTAAACCACGGAAAGATCCAACACTTGGAAATTTCCCGACAGGGGAAAAAGTGGGCATTTATATCCGGTCGAACTTTTTAACATGTTCTTTAATACCCGGAAAACCATAAACGAGGTTAAAAATATCCGATCGAATCAATGAGTCCCCAATTCACCCCAGAAAACTCAACTGTTGAGTATAATTAAAAGTGCCCAGAAACTTCAGGAATCACATACGGGGGAAACTGTATAAAATTGAAACCCTAACTCATCAATTTTGCCGCGGAACAGCCGCTAATGGCATGTCATTACCGCGGTTCCGCGGCCGTTTAAGTGAGTTACAGTCTCGTTTTTTACAGTTAGTCTTATATTTCCCTGCAATATTTTCTGAGCATTTTTAATTGGTAAAAATCCAAAGTTTTGAAAATTGTACAGAGAGGGGGTAAACTTGGACGTATCGGGTTCGATCGGGTTTCTAACATCGTCTACACATCGCCTAAGGCTCTAGCTAGGCTCTGATACCACTGTAGGGTTCCTAGGCACACTAATGAGGTCTCACAAGGCATCAACCATGCCAATTTCAAAAATTTCCGGTGCCGAGAAACCCTAATGTGATCGTTAACTAGAGAATAGGCGAAACATGCAAGTAGTAAACAACATTACTGCAAAGTGAAAGAGACTACAACCTTTGTAGATCCGGTCCTCCACTTCCTTAGCTCCGTGATGATGTCCCTCCGCTGCGATCATCGGACCCCGGACTCTAGCGATGGTTTCGTCGAAGAAATGATCGGGCTGGGTCGTCGACTTCGATGCCGAAGATGATCTACGTCGAGGCAACTCAAGATCAAGCTCCAACTTCACCAAGTCATGAAACTTGTGAAGAAAACACCCTATACTACTTGGCAAGTGGTAGAGGATGAAGAAATAGGAAGCGGGTTCACTTTAGAATTGGATTTCTCACTCTTTTTCTCATTTCACCATTGAAGCTAGCAAGCTTTTTCTTCTTGAAGAAGAAGAGGAAGAAGAAAAAGAATATGATAAGAATAATTGGAAAATAGAAAATAAGTGATTCTTATCATAATGAAACCTTGGGTTAGATGTAGAGAATAAACCAAGGTTAGGTGAATGGTTAGGTTAGGCAAAAGAAACAAAAATGGTTGAACTTTTTCAAAGCTTCATGAAGCTTCTAAGTAAATCCAAAAAAGCAACCATTTCTTTTCTTGCCTTAAAAAGAATAAACAAAATAAATAGTTAAGAGAAGGTAATAAAACCCTAACCATTCACTTAAACATGGTTTAAAGTAAACCTACACCCAAACTTGCATGTATCATCAAACATGATACAAACTAGTGCACAAAACTATATCATATATACAATGTGCACATCAAGTGAGAAAATCCATCTTAAGTGAACCAATACTAGTTAATGCAAAGTAATATATCAAATATATAATTATACATTAAATCATTAAATCAACACTTGATTTAACGATCCGGTCATATCGCATATGACCGACTAATATCCGATGTATCGACTTATCGAATCAGTCCTCGATTCGATAAATAGGTTATATCGCATACAACCAATCGATACATTCATCGCGAGAATAGAATACGGTATCACATACACGCATTATTCTCGGTCCCGCACATATCTCATATGCGCTCCTATTTCGTTTCGCTTGAGCCAGGAAACCTCTGTGTAGGACTCTAAAGACTCGTCAATACGCCGGCAGCAGGTGGTGATCATATCAAACACCCACAAGCCGCAAGCGGTCTGCTAAATGTAACGGCCACCCGGGTATTGAGCGATCAGAAGATCGACGAGCAAGCCCGCTCACACTCCTGTGAATCTAACCAGTAACACTTACCGTACAGTCCGGTCTGTTCGTCTGATATGTCGCATATCTCGCCTAGGGGTGGTAAACGTCAGACCCCAATAGCTCGATAAGTCATGTCGATGTGAGGTCTATAACAGTTCGAGAAACTACTGGTAACACTTACCAGTAAATCTCAGCAACCCTGGCCAGGGATTTTCGGTTATAGCCAATCGAACACAGCGCAACATCAACTCCTTATACCGGGAGAGACGAATCCCCCTCCTATCGCTCATTGCCTCCATGTGATTCGGGACAGTACCCAAAAACCACCGTTTTGCACGCCCTCTTGGACGTGGTAAGGAGGAAATCAAGGCACAGTGGGAATCACACAAGACTCTATGACGATCTCGGGTCAACAGACAACTCTGTACCAGTGTCACCAGAGAACTGCCATCTGACGTAAGGTATAATACCATCTGGGAGTTCTCGGGGAGTCCGTCCAGTGTACCCAGTCTCCACTGAGCACCCATATATCATCTCTGTTGTCAAACACCAATGGATATGGGAACATCCATCGCCCATCTGTATGGGTCGAGAAGGTATACGCTAGTCTACACTGGTATATCGATGCCCCGTCTCGATACACCCACGACTAGGGACTTTGAAGGATGTACTTATGGACTACCATGTCCCCACTAGTATGATTCGCATCATAGTCCTGGTAGTCAAGTACACATCCTAAGGGCTTTACCAACATGTAACAGAGAGACAGTCAGTGTACATGTTAAGGTAAAGATCAACCAGATAGCATACTATCATGTCGAGCAAGAAAGTCCTCCCTATATATGTCCAAGCATCCACTACAATATACATCCTATGTATAGTAATGGCCTCTAGGGCATACATATAACTAACAATCTCCCACTTGCACTAGGGCCATCTGATAGCAGTGGTTGTAGTATCTCATACTCAACCATCCCATAAAAGTCTCTCTCTGGGAAAAAGCCTTCGTGAGTGGATCCGCCGTGTTGTCCTCTGAGTCTGTTCTACTAGCCTCGATCATCCTGGAGATCAACTATCTCCATGATCAGGTGACACTGCCTTAGAATATGTCTAGATCACTGATGGGACGGGCGTTCCTAGGCATAAGCCACAACTCCATTGTCACACAATGGGAGGAACTAAGTTCATCTCATGAACTAATATACAACCAGACTTCCTCTTTGGTAGCATCTTTGGTAACGATGTATCTTGCCTTTAATCGTCTAGTATGCCACGGTATCTAGCTTGGAACTCTTCCAACATACCGTCCCTTTACTAAAGGTAAAGGCAATGCCTGTGACTTACATTCAGTCGTCCTTATCACCCAGGAACACTTCCAGTGATTCTCCCCAGGATCGATTGATACCATCTCACTACAACTAGTGAGTATCCTAACATCCAATTAGATCTATCTCATAGATCCAAAACCCAGGATTTAGGAGGTATCACTTTGAACCTATACGGAGAATCCTTGTGATAAGCGGAGATTGACCGAGCGTAGCATAGGAAACTCCTTTCTTATCAAGAGTATGTCATCCACGTACTCTACGAGGATCACCACCATACTCCTTACTACCTTTTTGTATATACAAGGTTCATCTACCATTTTGATGAAGTCAATCTTTTTGACAACTACATCAAAACAGACGTTCCAATTCCGCGATGTCTGCTTTATCCTATAAAGCAACTTGCACACGTTTCCGCTACTCCCACTGTCTACGAAGCCCTCTGGCTGTGTACTTACAGACGTTCTCTTCTAAAGCATCATTTAGAAAAGCAGTCAAGACACCCAACCACCAGATATCGTAGTCATGGTATGTAGCTGTGGCAAGTAAGATCTGGATGGACTTATGCATAGATTCTTAGAAAAGGTTTCAACATAATCCATACCTGGTCAATGATGCAAACCTTTTAACAAGTCTAGCTTTGAAAGTCTCAACTTTTCCATGTACACCAAGTAATCTTCTCAAGATATACTTGCTCCTGATGGGTATTTAACCCTTCAGATATAGCAACAAAAGTCCATACTTTGTTGGTGTACATGGATTCCATCTCAGATCACTAAGCACCCAGCCATTCTTACAGAGTCTCACTCCTGATGGCCAGATCGAAACTAGTTGGGTTATCATCTCATGATTCAATCCTCGCTCCCACTGTCATAGAGAAACCGAAGTAACTCTCAGGTGGGTGAGAAACCCTACTAGATCGACGGAGAGGCTGAGGTTCGTTGGTAACTATTGAATCCTTTGGTTCTTTCAAATCATCAGCTGCAGTTTGTATAGCTGGAACATTTCCAGTTCTACATAACAGACCTTGCCTCGAGCTTGTCCGGATTTTGTTTTTTGACATAGGCCGGACAACCCCAAATCTTAACCAACTTAAGAGATGGGCTCTTCCGTTATCATATCAAATATGAAGTGGTAGGAAACTGATTTGATTTGAACCCTATTCAATAGGTATGCAGCTTCTCAAGTGCATAACTCCCAAAAAGGAAATAAGTAACTCAGTAGTACTCATCATAGAGCACACCTTATCATATAGGGTGTGATTGCACCGCCCCGATATACCATCGTGCTATGGTGTATACGGAGGAGTAATGCTGAGAGAGAATCTCATTCCCTTTTAGAAAAGTCCAAGAATTCCGTGCTCAAGTATTCTCCTCCTTGATCTCATTAAAGGACATAATACTTATACCCGTATTGGTTCTCTACTTCTAACTTATATTCTGTGAATACCTCAAAAGGTTCTGACTTGTGTTTCAACAGGAACATATGTCTGAATCTTGAGAGATCATCAGAGAATGTAATGAAGTACACAGAACTGGTCTTGGCATGTGTAGACAGGGGACCTTTATAGATCAACATGTATCATCCCAAGAGTTCACTAACTCTTTCTCTATTTCCAATAAACAGAGCTGGTGTCATTATATCTTTGTGACATGACTGGCAAGTTTCACAAGATGTAAATTCAAACTGATTTAAATATGCATCTACATGTAACTTCAGCTAGTCAGGTCGCATTGATATGACCTAGTCTACAAAGCCTCAAGAAGGATTCGTTCATTTCTGAACTCTTCCACTTGTGTGTGTTCTGTTTACTAAAAACTGTAGTTTGATTTAGAACATCAATGCTTTTAGATAACGTGCCTAAACCGATCAACTTTTGATATAGGAAATGTTCAAAACATTATCCAACAATACAAAATTTTATCATTTCTTTACTAATAAAGAGAGTGATATGATTTTGTATATCAGGTTCGGTATCTAATAACATTCGTTCAGAATCAATGTATTGGTAATACAGGGTGACAGTGACCAACAGACTTGGCTGCAACACTTGCCCCGTTTTCTGTCTCATGAACTTATCACCCGTTCTCAGTTCTTTACCTATCTATAGCCCATGTAACAAATTACATATGCGGGATCCTGATCCGATATCTCATATCCAGGACGTATAGAATACTGAGAAACAGTTCTGTATAATGAACACACCCGAAGATGATGCATCGGTATGCACTTTCTTCGTTTGGGCGGCACGGGAATTCTGGTAATCCCCAATTTCCTGCTCTGTCTTATAACAATTATAAGTTGGAGCGGGACCAACGTTCCCCAGCTCAGTATAACAAGCGGGTTCAGTCAATATCTGTATTATTATCTTGATTAAGGCGTGACATGGTTGCTACCTGGAGAGAGAGAGAAGAAAACACTCAGCGTGCGCTCTTGCAAGAATAGATTGATTATTATTTTATCTAATTAGGATGGCTCCCACTGTTTTAATCAAATCTTCCTTCAAACCCTAAAAGGAAAGACTAGCCGGGATTAATTACATACTACAAGTTCGCGAATCTTTCAGCCAGGCCAGTGTCGGTACTTTAAGGGAGGTCCCCCGTGCTTTCGCACGAACCTAATTAATGTAAACCTCGTTTTCCCAGAGGCGTAACCTCGTTAACACCTTTCTAGACACCTACTTGATCGGCTAATTGTAATGTGTAAAACTCTCCCAGGAGTAACTCTTACTCACAGCGGGTATCGGGATCCAACTATCTCATAGAAGGTATGCAATCTCATTGCAAATTTCAACACTTGAAATTCCCGATAATTTTGCCCCTAACGTGCTATGACCTTGACGAAAGCCAACACACCATAGCCCGCTAGTCAAGTTCAACCCGTACATTTCTTGATTGAATTAAACCCACCCGCACGACCCTTGACGAAATCCATCAAAGCCGCACGACTACCCTAATCCAATCGCATCGTATGCAACAGATAAGCAGCATATAGCTACCGCACACTACACCTTGACGAAAGCCAACAAATGTAGCACGAATACTATATACAACTTATCTGAAATGACGGAGGGCTACGTCAGGTTTTTCTGAAAACCTATTGCGTAATGAACTTGATATCGTTGTAGGATCGAATGAATTTTGAAATGGAGTGTTTTTTAGGCTTTTCTAGTTTTGCTAAAGGGGTCACTCCCGGTGAAGGGATCGTCGGCCCTTTCCTCGTCGAATGAGGTGCGGGATATATCATATATATCACCGTGCAAAGAAGAAACTATAGAAGCTATCAAAAGACAAACCGAGTGTGTAGCATCTGCCAGTTATTGCTAAAGGGGTCACTCCCGGTGAAGGGATCGTCGGCCCTTTCCTCATCGAATAAGGTGCAAGATATATCATATATACCGCTGTGCAAAGCAAGAACTGTAGCTACCTGTTTTATTTTTGAAATTCGATTCTACAACATCTTTAGGTTTCTTTTACTTCATTAATCTCATTAATGAAGTCCCATCATTTAAGTACCTAAACATCACAGATAAATACGACGTACACTTATGCCATCCGCATTCGCCTCGATGTCCCCTCGTGCACCGTTAGGTTAGGTAACTAACGGCAGATCAGGGCAGGGCTAGCGCGGGTGTAAAACATAAGTAACATCTATATAATATATCATATATACTATATACAGTATTTATCACAGAACATGTCAAATGATCACATCATAGATATCGCAGCAGAAGAAACATATGAAACATTTGATATACTAGGACATCCGTGTTTTCAATACGAGCCAGTATAAAACACGGATTCCACGGTCGCGATGAATAGCTAAACCCACACCCCTAGACCCCTACGAGAGCGGTAAGCAACCCTACCAATTCTAGAGTTAGGAGACCCGGACTGGACTCCTCGAGTTGGTCTCCCACTGGACTCCAGAACCCGGTTACTTGTGCCCTCCTCCTTGGGTCTATCCTAATGCGGAAAAGTAAATAATATACAAAAGGTGACATCTTCCGCAACCTGGAAGTGCCCCAATAAAAGAATATTACATACAAGTTTTTACATGAATAATAAAAAGAAAAAAAAACACTCATCTCATATAAAAAACCCCGGCTATTCAAACACGACGATCCAATATAACATATCCAGCAACACATAACATCACATGTCATCAACGTAAGTAAATATGCCCATCCCAATTGTTGTTGACATATAGCAACGAAACCGGCGATATCATATATTACACTTACGGTCATAAAAAAGAAAGTGTAAAACTACAACAGTTGGAATCCGCAAACTCTTTAGACATCGCATGCCTAAACCAATGAATTCCTTAGACATCGCATGCCTAACAATTATAAACCCCGCATTTTAGTCTCATTATCGAAAACTCTTTTCAATATCAAGTCGGGCAATTGAACAAGATTCCCGACATCCTGATCGAATGCTCGTCGCAAACTTTAGTAGGCGGCCGCACCCCCGACGCCGTCGACGAAGTGCACCAAGGCGGAACACCGCTGCCGCGAGCACCCGAACGGATGCTTTCGGCGACGGGGTTCTCCTACAGTCACTTGGTCGGGGCTCTGGGGTGTGGCTGTCTATTAAGTTTACCCGACGAGTATCCGCGTACGCTATGTGATTGCGACGGACTTTTGATCGCATCAAAATTCCGTGGCAACTGATCAAGTGAGACTAAAGTGCTATGTTTATAACATTCATATCAGTTATCTCATAACTACTTGTGAATTCCAATTATTGTATCACATTCCAGATGAATAGAAAATGTTAAACTTTCCGATCGAACAATCAAACACCCAAGTTTTCCCGAAACAAATCAACAGATGAAACATGTTTAAAAACATCCAGTTCATGCCTCAGTACCAACGGTCCAGCCGCAGAAGGGTCAAGCCAATGCCTCACATGTGGCACGCCGTACTGCCCCAAACCCGAAGGTTCAAAAGGCAGTTCGAGACGGTCACATAATAGAGTTAAGGTTTGTTGTCTTCTAGAGGGCCCATCGCATTACTTGCACTACTTAGAACGTTATTAAACCACGGAAAGATCCAACACTTGGAAATTTCCCGACAGGGGAAAAAGTGGGTATTTATATTCTGTCGAACTTTTTAACATGTTCTTTAATACCCGGAAAGCCATAAACGAGGTTAAAAATATCCGATCGAATCAATGAGTCCCTAATTCACCCCAGAAAACTCAACTGTTGAGTATAATTAAAAGTGCCCAGAAACTTCAAGAATCACATACGGGGGAAACTGTATAAAATTGAAACCCTAACTCATCAATTTCGCCGCGGAACCGCCGCTAATGGCCTGTCATTGCCGCGGTTCCGCGGCCGTTTAAGTGAGTTACAGTCTCGTTTCTTACAATTAGTCTTATATTTCCCTGCAATATTTTCTGAGCATTTTTAATTGGTAAAAATCCACAGTTTTGAAAATTGTACAGAGAGGGGGTAAACTTGGACGTATCGGGTTCGATCGGGTTTCTAACATCGTCTACACACCGCCTAAGGCTCTAGCTAGGCTCTGATACCACTTTAGGGTTCCTAGGAACACTAATGAGGTCTCACAAGGCATCAACCATGCCAATTTCAAAAATTTCCGATGCCGAGAAACCCTAATGCGATCGTTAACTACAGAATAGGCGAAACTTGCAAGTAGTAAACAACATTACTGCAAAGTGAAAGAGACTACAACCTTTGTAGTTCCGGTCCTCCACTTCCTTAGCTCCGTGATGATGTCCCTCCGCTGCGATCAACGGACCCCAGACTCTAGCGATGGTTTCGTCGAAGAAATGATCGGGCTGGGTCGTCGACTTCGATGCCGAAGATGATCTACGTTGAGGCAACTCAATATCAAGCTCCAACTTCACCAAGTCATGAAACTTGTGAAGGAAATACCCTATACTACTTGGCAAGTGGTAGAGGATGAAGAAATAGGAAGTGGGTTCACTTTAGAATTGGATTTCTCACTCTTTTTCTCATTTCACCATTGAAGCTAGCAAGCTTTTTCTTCTTGAAGAAGAAGAGGAAGAAGAAAAAGAATATGATAAGAATAATTGGAAAATAGAAAATAAGTGATTCTTATCATAATGCAACCTTGGGTTAGATGTAGAGAATAAACCAAGGTTAGGTGAATGGTTAGGTTAGGCAAAAGAAACAAAAATGGTTGAACTTTTTCAAAGCTTCATGAAGCTTCTAAGTAAATCCAAAAAAGCAACCATTTCTTTTCTTGCCTTAAAAAGAATAAACAAAATAAATAGTTAAGAGAAGATAATAAAACCCTAACCATTCACTTAAACATGGTTTAAAGTAAACCTACACCCAAACTTGCATGTATCATCAAACATGATACAAACTAGTGCACAAAACTATATCATATATACAATGTGCACATCAAGTGAGAAAATCCATCTTAAGTGAACCAATACTAGTTAATGCAAAGTAATTATCAAATATATAATTATACATTAAATCATTAAATCAACACTTGATTTAACGATCCGGTCATATCGCAAATGACCGACTAATATCCGATATATCGACTTATCGAATCAGTCCTCGATTCGATAACTAGGTTATATCGCATACAACCAATCGATACATTCATCGCGAGAATAGAATACGGCACTGTCACACAGTGAGAACCCCCCATAGGTCGACAACCAATGCCTAGTAGTGGCCTCTAGGGCATACATATAACTAACATGCCCACCCCGGGGGGCCATCATGAGATAGGCCCCAAAGGAAGACAGACCTGAGAGACCAGTTTATGGTCTCTCAGGTCAGCAGCCCCCAAGGCCACCAATTGGTGGTCTTGGGGGATGTTCCCGGCCATTGGTCCCACCCGGGGTGTCCCCAGGGTACGCACTCTTCACCCCACGGCTTCTTGGTTCAAACCGTGAGCCCGCGGGGTGTGCAAACAACTCAAAACCTCACTTTTCAAAACTATTTTTGTCGACAGTTTTCCGATGACAAAAACGGCGGAATTCTAACATCGCTACAAGCTATCTAAGCTTTGTGAATGGCTCTGATACCACTTTAAGTCTATGTCACGCACCCCACGTGTCCGCGGGGAGGCAGAATTAGCAAAAAATGATTTTTACGAGTTTCGCAACATCGACTCAATCCAAGGATCGAACACAAACCGTAGCTAGCAAATAACTTGAGGTTTAACTACTCGGATTCGAAGTTATACCTCACGTTACAAGTCCTTCGTGTATTCATCGCCGTCCTCCACACCTTGTAGGTTCTATGGAACATGGGCACCTCAACGGCCTCCTCGAGTCAAAGACGATCCACCCGAGAGTCTATAGTCCGAGCTCTTATCTCGAATCTGAGATAACTACGGTTTCTAGTTTTCTAATCTAGAAGTCCTAGAGGGTGTAGAGTATTTAGATGGATTACTTAGTTATTTTAAACCCTAGGATTCTTAACACATAAGAGCTTTTAGGGTTTGAGGAAGAAGATGAAGACTTGAGGAGAGAGAAGTGTTTTGTGATGAATGAAATGATCTATTCTCATTTGTGAATATCATGAAGCATAATAATATCATCAAAATAAATATCTAGCTAATATTCATTCTGCTTCATTTAATTCACTAGATGAATTATCTAATTAGTCATCTAACGAATCAGGGATCATTTAATAAAACTTACACCTCATCCTCCACCTCATTTAGTTTAAATCACATAAGAAATAAACACAAATGAGTCACCTCCTTCTAGAAGCTTCCGGACAAATTACGAGACAGCCCCTCCCATCCGTATTTCCGAAAAACACAGATAATCTTTGAATGAATAAATCCATCTGTATAATACTATAATCTGGGTTAAACCAAAGCCAGCTAGTATTATCTGCCCGATCATAATACGTGCACAAGTGTACGTAAGTGATCGCGACCCTGCCGTAAAACCATACGGCCTCTACACCTTTTGCCTGGTGCAGGGAAACTCTCTGTGTGGGACTCTAAAGACTCTGTTAGTTATATGTATGCCCTAGAGTCCATTACTGTACATGTGATGTGTATTGTAGTGGATGCTGGGACATATATAGGTAGGACTTTCTTGCTCGACATGATAGTATGCTATCTGGTTGCTCTTTATCTCAACATGTACATTTATTGTCTCTCTGTTACATGTTGATAAAGCCCTTAGGATGTGTACTCGACTTGCAGGACTATGATGCAGATCATATTAGTAGGGCCTGGGTAGTCCATGAGTACATCCTTCAATGTTCCTAGTCGTGGGAATATCGAGACGGGGCATCGATTTCCAGAGTAGACTAGCGTATATCTTCTCGACCCATGTGATGGGTGATGGATGATCCCATATCCATTGGTGTTTGACATCAGATATGGTATGCGGGTGCTCAGTAGAGACTGGGTACACTGAACGGACTCGCCGAGAACTCCCAGAAGGTATTATACCGCACGTCAGATGGCAGTTCTCTGGTGACACTGGTACAGCTTAGTCTGTTGACCCGAGATCATCATAGAGACTTGTGTGTCTCCCACTGTGCTTTGATTTCCACCCTACCACGGCTCTATTGAGTCGTGCAAACAGGTGGTTTTTATGTACAGTCCCGATTCACATGGAGGCAATGAGCGATAGGAGGGGATTCGTCTCTCCCGGTATTGGGGGTTGATGTTGCGCTATGCTCGACTGGCCATAACTGGAAATCCCTGGCCAGGGTTGCAGTGATTTACTGGTAAGTGTTATCAGTAGTTTCACGCTTGTTGTGGACCTTATATCGGCATGACTTATCAAGCTACTGGGGTCTGACGTTTACCACCCTTAGGCGAGATATGCGACATATCAGACGAACAGACCGGACTGTACGGCAAGTGTTACTGATTGGATTCGCAGGAGTGTGAGCAGGATTTCTTGTTGATCTTCTGATCGCTCAATTCCCGGGTGGCCGTTACGTTTGGCAGAACGCTTGCGGCTTGTAGGTGTTTGATATGATCATTACCTACTGCCAGTGTATTGACGAGTCTTTAGAGTACTACACAGGGGTTTCCTGGCTCAAGCGAAACGGAGTAGGAGCACATATGTGATATGTGCGGGACCGAGATTGATACGATATGAGATACCGTATTCTATTCTCGCGATTTCTAACATTGATCGGTTGTATGCGTTATAGCCGGGTTATCGGATCAAGTGTTGATTCGATAAGTTGTTACACATGATATTAGTCGGTTATAGCCGGATTATTAAATCAAGAGTTGATTAAATAATTTAATGTATGATTATATATATTTGATATATTACATTACATTAACTAGTATTAGCTCACTTAAGATTTATTTTCTCACTTGATTGTGCATAAGTGTATATGTGATATATATTTGTGTACATATGATTGTGTCATGCTTGATGATACATCAAAGATGGGTGTATGAGACTTATACTAAGATTAGGGTAAAGATTAGGGTTTTGTTTATATCTTAAGAATAACAAAAGAGAAAGACTTTGTCAAAGTTCTCAAGCTTTCATGAAGCTTGTGGAAACATTGACAAAGTCAACTCTTTTGTCATTCTTTAGGATATTTAGTTAACCCAGCCCTTAACCTCATACTTTGGTTAATTCTCTACATGAGTTAAGCATGATAGCTTAACTCACCCATGGTTACATTATTGAAAAGAATAATAATTCATATGATGATATTATTCTTTCTTCTTCATCTTCATCAAGCTCCTTGAAAAAGCTTTCAAGCTCTAATGGTGCTATGAGAAAAAATGTGAGAAAATCAATTCTAAAGTGAGCCCAACTCCTACTTCTTCATCCTATACCACTTGCCATGTAGTAGAGTGTTCTCTTCATAATGTTCTTGACTTAGTG
Organism: Agapanthus africanus; assembly: GCA_030015575.1. Taxonomy (NCBI): domain Eukaryota; kingdom Viridiplantae; phylum Streptophyta; class Magnoliopsida; order Asparagales; family Amaryllidaceae; genus Agapanthus; species Agapanthus africanus. The sequence continues at coordinate 407,810,473 of CM057337.1, forward strand.
AAGATGGAGCTTGAGTTTGAGTCTCTTCGACGTAGATCATCTTCGGCCTCGAAGTCAACGACCTAGCCCGCTCATTTCTCCGAGGAAACCATCGCTAGAGTCCGGGATCACGATGATCGCAGCGAACGGGACATCTACATGGAGCTAATGAAGTGGAGGACCGGATCTACCAAGTTTGTAATCCTTTTCACTTAGTGTTAAGTTGTTCACTTGCTTATAGTTTTCGCATAATCTCTAGTATACGATCTTGGTTAGGGTTGTTCGGCACGTCTATTTTTTTGAATCGGGCATGGTTGATGCCTTGTAGAACCTTGTGACAGTGCCTAGGAACCCTACAGTAGTATCAGAGCCAAGCTAGAGCATTAGGCGAAGTGTCGACGAAGTTAGAAGTCCGATCGAACCTCGAAACCCTAATTTAAACCCTTCTTTGGACATTTTTTGAAATTGTGATATTTTTTGAATTAAAAATGCTTGAAAAATTCAGCAGGCAATTATATGGAAAACTGTGCAAAACGACAAAGTTTGGCGCCCAAAGCGCCGCGGAACCGCGGCACGAGCAAGGCTCACGCGGCGGTTCCGCGGCCATAAGATGACGTCATTCTTTCATTTTTGCACAATAATGTCCCTATTATATTTTCTGTTGTTTCTGGGTATTTTTAATTTATACTCTAGAGTTGAGTTTTCTGGGTTGTATTGAGGACTCGTTGATTCGATCGGAACGTTTAACTTCGTCTATGTGTGTTTCCGGGTAATTTTAGAACGTGTTAAAAAGTTCGACCGGATATCAATAACTCACTTTTTCCCCTGCCGGAAAATTTCCAAGTGTTGGATTTTTCCGTAGTTTAAGAACGTTCTAAGTCGTGCAAGTAACGCAATGGACCCTCTAGAAGACAACAAACCTTAACTCGATTATGTGACCGTCTTGAACTGCCTTTTTGTCACGACCCAAAAGTACGGAACATGACCGGCACTTAAACTACGAACGTCTCGAGGCGTACGTAATCTAAGTAAACCGAAAACCCAGAAATCCAAACCAAGAAAATAGTAGAGTGCAGGAAAAACAACTTAAAGCAAGTAATTTCAATAGCATAAGCCGAATTATGCGGTTTTTAAAACATCAAAAATTTACTGAAAATTTCGGCAGAGTCTTCTTTGTAAATACTGGCCCCCAAACGGGATACAACATGAATAGTATACGAAATCAAGAAAAGGGCATCCCCAAGCGGGAGCTAGCTCTTCGTCAATCGACGGTCACAACCACACAAACAATATAATATACAACGCCAACGGCGAGGATCAAAACTCAAAAGGAAACTCAAAACCACCAGAAAAATAACGAGCGACTCTAAGGTCGAAAGAATAACCAACACTGGTCTCTATCTCAAAAAAATACATGTTTGGTTGATGGAATTCTAGATACAACAGAATAATAATATACAAGATAAATAATGGGGGTATGATACAAGTAAACCCACCTACTAGCAAATCACCCGAATGAAACTATGCCCGCAAAGCCGTAATGAACCTGTACGGCAACCTGCATGAAACTGGGGCACAACGGGGGTGAGTTGCCAACTCGTGAATAGAAAAACATCTACGCACAGAAATCGCATAAATAACGCAATCCTAGGTCAATGATCATAATATATCCTCAAATATATATACCATGCAGCCTAAAACAATGGCTAGGGTAAATATCTAACCCGAGTGTAAACTCATGTGCCCGTGTCAGTGCCTCAGGTAGCAATATCATATGAATGAGGTATGAATGCATGAAAACAGAATACATGTAAATGAAGAAACTGTTTTCATAAATTAGTGAGATTTCCTTCATATTTTAAACTGAGGTATCATAATTAAAATCAGTATCAACAGTGTCTAGCATCGACACAAAACATAAATCTCACTGTCTCGAAATATCAATGTCTCAATCTCAATATCTAGGGCGCCGTCAGTCCAGACCGGCCCCTACCATCCATCTCAAGACCACGACGGTATCCTCCGGATATCCGACGCGTCGGGTAATATCACCGGTAGGTAGTGCTCCCCAGCCAGGCTCAACGTCAACACCACATTCCTCTTGCCCCGGGGTACCATACCGGGCCCACCATGTACCCGTGACGGTTCCTCCACTCCTCGACACGGATCTCCAAAACCACAGCAAACTCATGGTGGACGACACTTTACATCACTAGAAAACCGCAACATTTTATATTTTAAAAGATCATAAGTTGTAAATTTTGCGGCTTTCCCCGAAATCCAGAAATATCATAAATCTCAAGAAATCATCACAAGTGCATATGTCAATGATAATGAACTAGGCATGAACAACTGAATAACAGTATGCATGAAGTGGTAGGTAATAACTACAATGTCTAATATGGCATATAAGGGAAGTACACTAATATCATGTCAACACTACTAGCTAACAATCTAAGTCAAGCAATTATATTCTCTAAAGTGTACGTGACATGGCAATTACCGATGAAGATGTGTGTGAGCCGGCAAGTAGGTGTACGTGGTACATACGCATCATCGGTAATGGTGCTGGTGTCCTAACAGCATGATATCAATAATGGAATATGCAGCAAAATAAATATGCGAGGCAGAGCGAACAGCAATAATGTGCGGGAGCTGAATACTAGACACAACGATAACTAATCTGCAATAATCTAATATAAGTCCTACAAATGGTGCCTTTTGAAATAACACGAATCATGGGGTTTTGAAAATAGGGGCTACGGTATTTTTTTTTTTATATGAAAAGATACGTCGTTTTTGAAATATCCGTAGATTACCTTGAGCTGTCTTTAAAAATGCCCACGATTCGTTAGTTTTTGAAATAGGTAAGAAGTCTAATCTAATCTAACAACTATACTAAACTATACGGCTGAACTACAAGCTGAACTACAGGTAAGGAAACCGCCTATCATCTGAGTCGATACATATACATACCTGTATATGTATAGTCGGTGATCTCGCCTCAATAATATCATATCCGATACCATATCTATAATCTGTCATCCCAAGTCAAGAGTGCGGATCAATCATCAATATAGCTCGTACGTAAATCCGTCGTACGGCATCCCAATCTGGGTACGGGTCAATATCACATTCATCATACTATTCACCTGGTATCCTCTTTATCAAATATCATGATCGGGGTACTGATCTACGTCTAGCACCATACTGATACCGCCTACGTAAGCATGGACGTGTGTGAAACACTACGTCAAGGACCCCCTACAACGTCATGTCGTATCTAAGATACGAACCCTGCTATATCACCGATCTCACGGCCTCAAATCAAATCTCATCGACTCATCATAAATCCCAAGTACTATCATCCTCAATCCGTATGTGAACACATAGTCCCATACCCATGTGAACACATAACTATATAATCCCGTATAAGCGCAAATGAAAGAAGAAAGTATGCAAGTATGGGTGTGTGTGCGCATGTGTGGTGCGACCACTACTCTAGGGTTTCGCGACACTAAATCATCCAAGAACACCAAATATCTATATCATTGATAATATCAAACAAATTATAGTCAAAATATATATATATGTGTGTATACGTATTCGTATACATCACCACGAACTGCGGGGGTGCTATACGCCATCCACCCGACTTCTCCCCGTAGATATAAATCTACTCACCTGGTCCTCGCTCGCCGGTGCCGACGTCGCCACGCGCTTGCTTGTCGTCTCGAAGTACATGCGGGGGTACCTACATATCATAACGCACCATATCGCATTAAAACCAAATTCGAGATCGAAACGGCATACGAAAATCAAATCGGCACGCGTATCACGCATAGGTCCAAACCTATCGCCTACGCATGCAAGAATAGTAAAACCAACCCTCGATGTCGATGTACAAACGTCAAACCATCGAGAAAAATCCAATCACACTCATTTGCACATTCACGAACACTAATTTTAATATAAACTAGGTTAAAACTCACAAAAACCCCATTTTCACTTAAAAAGTCATTTTTCCGAAAATCTAGCAAGCACAATTCGCCGTTTTGTACAAAACATGATGTTTAAATGAAAGTAGCGGCCAATATACTTATTAAATATCTTAAATAAGTCGTATAAACAATTTCCGGAATTTAATCTCATTAAATTCCAAAAATCCTAATATTCTAGTTTACAAAAATACCCTTTTTTAACAATTTCAAAGCAAAAATGCACAAACTACAATCTAGCTTAGATTTGCATGATCCAAAGCATTAAACCACACTTAATAAAGTTAATGAAGCCAAGAAAACCCTAATCACATTTTTAATCCCAAGAATTTAACAAATTTCAAAAACCTAGTAAGCAATTAGCAAATTAACACAATTTTTCAAGTAACAACTTGTAATTAACAACTAGATTAGTTTTCTACAAAACTAATTATGTTAAACCACTTCACTAAACCATGCACAATCAAACACAACTCATTTCCACAACAAACCCTAACTTGAAATCCAAAACTTGCAATTAAACTCACATATCCAAGTTAACACTTAATTTAAATTAGCTTTAAGAAACAAGTAACAATTTAAGCAAAAAGTTTTAGAATTATACCCAAAAATATATGAAGGTCCACAAGCATCCATGGCCTCCCAAAATGCTCTCTTTTCACAAGGATCCATGCTAAACGGGCTAAGCTAAAATGGGTAGGAGTCGGATTTGGGTTTAGATTTGAATTTGCATGGATTTTGAAGTGATTTGTGGATTTTTTTGATGAAGAAAAGAGTGGGATTTGGGGGGGGGGGGCTGCTGCTGTTGGGAGCATAGTCACAAATTCGTCATTCGGGAATAATTCGGCGAGGTAGAAAATTCGGATTCGGAGAATTATTCGGAAAAAATCGGCAGGTATTCGGGAAAGATTCGGTAAGTGTTCGGAAAATGTTCGGGAAGGATTTCGAGCAATAAATTAATATATGAGACGCTAGGTTTTGATTTTGTGAATTATTTGCTGTTTTTTAAATTATTCGGTGTTTTATCACATAATTCGGGAATAATTCGCGAATTATTCGCGAATAATTCGCGAATAATTCGGCCAGTTCGGCAATCACGAATAATTCGGAGATTAATTCGTTTAATCAAGAATTCGCGAATTATTCGCGAATTCGGCGAATAATTCGCAAATTATGTGACTATGGTTGGGAGGGGGAGAATTTCGGCCAGAAATGGGAGTGAGGAGAGAGAGGGAGGTAGAGAAAATACAATGGAGGAAAGTCCAAGTCAACATAAAGTCAAAAGTCCACCTAATTCATCCATTTTCTTTTCTTTTCTATCATTTCTTTTCCTTCGAAATTCAAGTGGGGAAAAAATGGGGGCTGCTGAATTTGGCTAAGGGGAGGAGAGAATGGGGGTGTGTGGGTGTGGGTACGGGTGTGGGGTGATGAAAAATGATAAATACAATACCCCAAACATTCATTTACGCTAAAAAAAGCCTTTTTTCTTCAATAATTTCTAAACCGTTTTGGCAAATGTTTTCATTCCAAAAACCATATGATAAAATTTTATTTAATGTTTTATGATGCACAAAATTTGTTTCAACTCGTTCCAATTTGTAATTTTCCCTAATTAAATGTATTAGTGACGGCTTAAAATAATAATAAAATAATATTTTTTCAGAAAATTTGAAATTTCACCAGCGGCTCAATAAACACCAAATAATAGCAATTACATAGCTAGAATATGTATATTTAATTTTTATAATAAGATATTTGCATTTTGACTTTTTTTACAGAAAACCCCCTTATTTTACCGATTTTTCGAAATTTCACCGAAACGATTTTCAAAGCGTTACAATCTTCCCCCCTTAAAGAAATTCGGTCTCCGAATTTAAATTCAAACTCCCCCAAATACTAAAACATCTAAGAAAACCCATCAAGTCGTCGGGGCTCCGAAATGGTAAATACATAAAACAAATCGTAGCGCAGCGCATGCGCTTGAAAAATGAGCATATAACTCAAATCAAAACTCCGTCAAGCATCCCGCAATCATCGGAATCATGGAGAAGACATCAATGCCAAATCCAAATCAAAACCAATATGACATAACTCGAAACTATACATGTAAATATCGAATCTATATATGTAAGTATCTGAAGGAAATGCATGCCAAATCTCTTTATGTCGCTGTGCACGCGTATAACACTGCACAGTGGCGGACGTCTAACATAAGGAAATAACTATATACATATATACCTTTATTTGAAATGTACGTTCCGCCGTTTTGGAAACAATTTAGAAGGGTCTCCTTGTTTTAAACATTTCGTGTCATATCAGACACGTAGGTAAATACTGAGGCTATAGCTCGCTTTTTTTTTTGGAAATCCCTTCAATAACTATCAATGCATGCAAAATATATTCAGGTACTGTCCTCTGACTAGTCCTTCTCAGTACGAAAACACATAGCAATATCATAAAAACGTACTGCTCTATACGAAATCAATCCCCAAAATATGCACATGAATGCTACGTGCGTCGGGTGCGCACGGAAATCAAAATCCATGAATGTGCCATACATGCGCACAGAAACAACATCTAAGTGCATCGGGTGTGCACGAAACATCTGTCGTAGGCAACATGTGTGCCTGACAGCAAAATTAGGTGCATCTGACATGCACGAAAAATCTCAATTTAGTGCATCTGGTGTGCACCAAAATCGCATCTCAAGACATGCGCTCAACATGCGCGAAAATCCAAATCAGGTGCATCCATCGCGCACGAAATCATGAAATCCAATATCAAGCGCCGAACGTGCGCAAATTCAATCAGGTGCACAAGGTGCACAAAACAAATATCGAGTATCATAATTGAAATCGAAGTCCAGTGCATCTAAGTGCACATAAGGCGTATCACTGCACTGCAAGCATATATAAACTATACCGAGTGCAGGAACGAAATCGTGTGCATGCATACGTACAAAACCAACTCAACTGTTTAAAACCGTAATATCACAAACATGTGAAACTAAAGCACGAAAACGATATCAAGTGCAACACTGTGCAAAGGTCGTATATCCTCAATCATCAAAATCAAATCATACGAATAAATCACCCAAAACATCGTAATCAATAATGGCGGAATAGTACCGCTCAAGTGCATCCTCTAAGAATCTCGGCCAACTGTCGTGGTCACTAGTGGGACGTCTCGTCGATGATCATGAACTCTGTCCTGCTGGCGTGCGTAACCATGACCACTCCTGGGTCAAGGTCTTCACTGTGAATTACCAATCTTTCGGTCTATCGGCTCATCGGCCCTGTCAGGTGTGCTAACGGGGACGATTCCGTTCTGGCACTTCTCTGGTCATCTCTTGGTCAATCATCGCGACCACTCGTAAGACAGCATATCACTGGCGTCGGCCTCTGGCTCTCTGAATGTACGTGACACATCTGATCCTGGGTGCAAGTATCATTGCAGCAGTGTCCTGGAAGGAATCCTTCTCACGGTCTCTTCCATGTCTCGTCTCTGCCAACTGTCCGGAAGTCGTTGTCCTTTCCTATATCTGCATCTTGCTCTGGAACGACTGCATACTCATCGCGACTCCTTCTGGAAGGTAAGTCCAAGTACCATGCCTCGGCATGCGCATCGCCTCTCTGATGTCGGCGGAGTGGAACATCATCTCATCTAGATCTGGTGCGAACCTCTTACTCCACTTTTCTCTAATGTCGTCTTCTTTGGACTCGTCTCGTCGCGGCTGCATGGACTGAGCTCCAACGGCTATCCTCGTATCTGGAGTCTCCCAAGAATGCATCTTACCACCTAGCATCCGATTGAAGTCGAACCATTCGATCGATTCGTCAAAACCTCATAATCCCCCAAGAGCTCAACATCTTGGTACAGTTTAATAGTATCGAATATATATACCACAGCATTGGTGGTCCAGCCGTAGAAGGGCAAACCCAAGCCTCACTAATGGCGCCGTGGAACTGCCGCAAACCCGAAGGTTCAAAGGCTTTCACACGGTCATTAAGTCGAGTTAGGGTTTCATTCTTCTAGAGGGACCATAGAATTGCCTGCATGTCTTTCCGACTACTTTAAACTTGGAATAATAGGTTTCTGACATTCGATCGTCTCTGTCGACTCCCAACGTCTCCGCGTGAAGTCGTCTCTAGCTGGAATCAATCTATCTGATGACCTCGCATCGGGGTAAGCGAACGAACCACATGTCCTAGTCATTCATCCTCGGGTGACTAGCGACCTTCTATCATCTATTCGTACAACTCGCCCCGCAATAGCTCCAACATATGGGACGATATCTCGTCGCTCGCAGCAGCAACTGGCTCGATCGTCTGCACGTTGAATAGTGCCTCAATCATCAGGAGTAAGCAACACACCAACGGTCATCAAAATCTGGCTGGCCTCTATCATTGGCTCAATTCTCTAGTGTCGATCAGCACCTCCGAGTAACCTCATAAAGGCGATCCGCCAAGCGCTCGTGGCGCGAAAACACCGTAAAAAGACACATCTCCGCAATCGTGTGTCGCCGGAATTTCGCCCTGGTCAGTCCTCGTTCGTGACGAGCTTGTGCTGACCGCAACTCTAGCCGTAGCTCTCCCTGCCGTAACCATAGCAGCAAAACCAAACTGGTACCGATGAGGCTAGATCGGAAAGAACATAATACTGAACAAAGAAATGTACATCCTAAGGCTTCTTAAGTGGAGTAGCGTATCGTAAATATGCCGCGGAACATACCCACGGTACGTCACTCTACTTTAGTCACCTATTCCATCAACCAAGGGTCATCCTACGCTCCGAAGGTTAAAACCTAACGCTCTGATACCAACATTGTCACGACCCGAAAGTACGGAACATGACCGGCACTTAAACTACGAACGTCTCGAGGCGTACGTAATCTAAGTAAACCGAAAACCCAGAAATCCAAACCAAGAAAATAGTAGAGTGCAGGAAAAACAACTTAAAGCAAGTAATTTCAATAGCATAAGCCGAATTATGCGGTTTTTAAAACATCAAAAATTTACTGAAAATTTCGGCAGAGTCTCCTTTGAAAATACTGGCCCCCAAACGGGATACAACATGAATAGTATACGAAATCAAGAAAAGGGCATCCCCAAGCGGGAGCTAGCTCTTCGTCAATCGACGGTCACAACCACACAAACAATATAATATACAACGCCAACGGCGAGGATCAAAACTCAAAAGGAAACTCAAAACCACCAGAAAAATAACGAGCGACTCTAAGGTCGAAAGAATAACCAACACTGGTCTCTATCTCAAAAAAATACATGTTTGGTTGATGGAATTCTAGATACAACAGAATAATAATATACAAGATAAATAATGGGGGTATGATACAAGTAAACCCACCTACTAGCAAATCACCCGAATGAAACTATGCCCGCAAAGCCGTAATGAACCTGTACGGCAACCTGCAAGAAACTGGGGCACAACGGGGGTGAGTTGCCAACTCGTGAATAGAAAAACATCTACGCACAGAAATCACATAAATAACGCAATCCTAGGTCAATGATCATAATATATCCTCAAATATATATACCATGCAGCCTAAAACGATGGCTAGGGTAAATATCTAACCCGAGTGTAAACTCATGTGCCCGTGTCAGTGCCTCAGGTAGCAATATCATATGAATGAGGTATGAATGCATGAAAACAGAATACATGTAAATGAAGAAACTGTTTTCATAAATTAGTGAGATTTCCTTCATATTTTAAACTGAGGTATCATAATTAAAATCAGTATCAACAGTGTCTAGCATCGACACAAAACATAAATCTCACTGTCTCGAAATATCAATGTCTCAATCTTAATATCTAGGGCGCCGTCAGTCCAGACCGGCCCCTACCATCCATCTCAAGACCACGACGGTATCCTCCGGATATCCGACGCGTCGGGTAATATCACCGGTAGGTAGTGCTCCCCAGCCAGGCTCAACGTCAACACCACATTCCTCTTGCCCCGGGGTACCATACCGGGCCCACCATGTACCCGTGACGGTTCCTCCACTCCTCGACACGGATCTCCAAAACCACAGCAAACTCATGGTGGACGACACTTTACATCACTAGAAAACCGCAACATTTTATATTTTAAAAGATCATAAGTTGAAAATTTTGCGGCTTTCCCCGAAATCCAGAAATATCATAAATCTCAAGAAATCATCACAAGTGCATATGTCAATGATAATGAACTAGGCATGAACAACTGAATAACAGTATGCATGAAGTGGTAGGTAATAACTACAATGTCTAATATGGCATATAAGGGAAGTACACTAATATCATGTCAACACTACTAGCTAACAATCTAAGTCAAGCAATTATATTCTCTAAAGTGTACGTGACATGGCAATTACCGATGAAGATGTGTGTGAGCCGGCAAGTAGGTGTACGTGGTACATACGCATCATCGGTAATGGTGCTGGTATCCTAACAGCATGATATCAATAATGGAATATGCAGCAAAACAAATATGCGAGGCAGAGCGAACAGCAATAATGTGCGGGAGCTGAATACTAGACACAACGATAACTAATCTGCAATAATCTAATATAAGTCCTACAAATGGTGCCTTTTGAAATAACACGAATCATGGGGTTTTGAAAATAGGGGCTACGGTGTTTTTTTTTTATGAAAAGATACGTAGTTTTTGAAATATCCGTAGATTCCCTTGAGCTGTCTTTAAAAATGCCCACGATTCGTTAGTTTTTGAAATAGGTAAGAAGTCTAATCTAATCTAACAACTACACTAAACTATACGGCTGAACTACAAGCTGAACTACAGGTAAGGAAACCGCCTATCATCTGAGTCGATACATATACATACCTGTATATGTATAGTCGGTGATCTCGCCTCAATAATATCATATCCGATACCATATCTATAATCTGGCATACCAAGTCAAGAGTGCGGATCAATCATCAATATAGCTCGTACGTAAATCCGTCGTACGGCATCCCAATCTGGGTACGGGTCAATATCACATTCATCATACTATTCACCTGGTATCCTCTTTATCAAATATCATGATCGGGGTACTGATCTACGTCTAGTACCATACTGATACCGCCTACGTAAGCATGGACGTGTGTGAAACACTACGTCAAGGACCCGCTACAACGTCATGTCGTCTCTAAGATACGAACCCTGCTATATCACCGATCTCACGGCCTCAAATCAAATCTCATCGACTCATCATAAATCCCAAGTACTATCATCCTCAATCCGTATATGAACACATAGTCCCATACCCATGTGAACACATAACTATATAATCCCGTATAAGCGTGAATGAAAGAAGAAAGTATGCAAGTATGGATGTGTGTGTGCATGTGTGGTGCGACCACTACTCTAGGGTTTCGCGACACTAAATCATCCAAGAACACCAAATATCTATATCATCGATAATATCAAACAAATTATAGTCAAAATATATATATATGTGTCTATACGTATTCGTATACATCACCACGAACTGCGGGGGTGCTATACGCCATCCACCCGACTTCTCCCCGTAGATATAAATCTACTCACCTGGTCCTCGCTCGCCGGTGCCGACGTCGCCACGCGCTTGCTTGTCGTCTCGAAGTCCACGTGGGGGTACCTACATATCATAACGCACCATATCGCATTAAAACCAAATTCGAGATCGAAACGGCATACGAAAATCAAATCGGCACGCGTATCACGCATAGGTCCAAACCTATCGCCTACGCATGCAAGAATAGTAAAACCAACCCTCGATGTCGATGTACAAACATCAAACCATCGAGAAAAATCCAATCACACTCATTTGCACATTCACGAACACTAATTTTAATATAAACTAGGTTAAAACTCACAAAAACCCCATTTTCACTTAAAAAGTCATTTTTCCGAAAATCTAGCAAGCACAATTCGCCGTTTTGTACAAAACATGATGTTTAAATGAAAGTAGCGGCCAATATACTTATTAAATATCTTAAATAAGTCGTATAAACAATTTCCGGAATTTAATCTCATTAAATTCCAAAAATCCTAATATTCTAGTTTACAAAAATACCCTTTTTTAACAATTTCAAAGCAAAAATGCACAAACTACAATCTAGCTTAGATTTGCATGATCCAAAGCATTAAACCACACTTAATAAAGTTAATGAAGCCAAGAAAACCCTAATCACATTTTTAATCCCAAGAATTTAACAAATTTCAAAAACCTAGTAAGCAATTAGCAAATTAACACAATTTTTCAAGTAACAACTTGTAATTAACAACTAGATTAGTTTTCTACAAAACTAATTATGTTAAACCACTTCACTAAACCATGCACAATCAAACACAACTCATTTCCACAACAAACCCTAACTTGAAATCCAAAACTTGCAATTAAACTCACATATCCAAGTTAACACTTAATTTAAATTAGCTTTAAGAAACAAGTAATAATTTAAGCAAAAAGTTTTAGAATTATACCCAAAAATATATGAAGGTCCACAAGCATCCATGGCCTCCCAAAATGCTCTCTTTTCACAAGGATCCATGCTAAACGGGCTAAGCTAAAATGGGTAGGAGTCGGATTTGGGTTTAGATTTGAATTTGCATGGATTTTGAAATGATTTGTGGATTTTTTTGATGAAGAAAAGAGTGGGATTTTGGGGGGGGGGGGCTGCTGCTGTTGGGAGGGGGAGAATTTCGGCCAGAAATGGGAGTGAGGAGAGAGAGGGAGGTAGAGAAAATACAAGGGAGGAAAGTCCAAGTTAACATAAAGTCAAAAGTCCACCTAATTCATCCATTTTCTTTTCTTTTCTATCATTTCTTTTCCTTCGAAATTCAAGTGGGGAAAAAATGGGGGCTGCTGAATTTGGCTAAGGGGAGGAGTGAATGGGGGTGTGTGGGTGTGGGTACGGGTGTGGGGTGATGAAAAATGATAAATACAATACCCCAAACATCCATTTACGCTAAAAAAAAGCCTTTTTTCTTCAATAATTTCTAAACCGTTTTGGCAAATGTTTTCATTCCAAAAACCACATGATAAAATTTTATTTAATGTTTTATGATGCACAAAATTTGTTTCAACTCGTTCCAATTTGTAATTTTCCCTAATTAAATGTATTAGTGACGGCTTAAAATAATAATAAAATAATATTTTTTCAGAAAATTTGAAATTTCACCAGCGGCTCAATAAACACCAAATAATAGCAATTACATAGCTAGAATATGTATATTTAATTTTTATAATAAGATATTTGCATTTTGACTTTTTTACAGAAAACCCCCTTATTTTACCGATTTTTCGAAATTTCACCGAAACGATTTTCAAAGCGTTACAGTTTTGAACCTTAGGGTTTGGGGCAGTACGGCGTTGCCATATGTGAGGCATTGGCTTGACCCTTCTACGGCTGGACCGTTGGTACTGTGGCATGAAATGGATGTTTTTAAACTTATTTCAAGTGTTGAGCTATTTGGGAAAACTTGGGTGTTTGATTATTCGATCGGAAAGTTTAACATTGTCTATTTATCTGGAATATGATACAATAATTGGAATCAACAACATTTGAATTTTATAAATCTAGCACTTTAGTCTTATTTGATCGGTTGCCACGGAAATTTTGATGTGATCAAAAGTCCGTCGCAATCACGTAGCATACGCGGATACTCGCCGGGTAAACTTAATAGACAGCCACGCCCCATAGCCCCGACCAAGTGACTATAGGAGAATCCCGTCGCCAAAAGCATCCGTTCGGGTGCTCGCGGCAGCGGTGTTCCGCCTTAGTGCACTTCATCGACGGCATCCGGGGGTGCGGCCGTCTACTAAAGTTTGCGACGAGCATTCGATCAGGATGTCGGGAATCTTGTTGAATTGCCCGACTTGATATTGAAAAGAGTTTTCGATAATGAGACTAAAATGCGGGGTTTATAATTGTTAGACATGTGATGTCTAAGGAATTCATATGGTTAGGCATGTGATGTCTAAGGAGGTTGCGGATTCCAACTGTTATAGTTTTACACTTTCTTTTCTACGACCGTAAGTGTAATATGTGATATCGCCGGTTTCGTTGCTATATGTCAATGACAATTGGGATGGGCATATTTACTTACGTTGATGACATGTGATATTATGTGTTGCTGGATATGTTATATTGGATCGTTGTGTTTGAATAGCCGGGTTTTTTTTATGTGAGATGAGTGTTTTTCATTTTCATTCATGTAAAAACTTGTATGTAATATTCTTTTATTGGGGCACTTCCGGGCTGAGGATGATGTCACCATTGTATATTATTTACTTTTCCGCATTAGGATAGACCCAAGGAGGGGAGCACAAGTAACCGGGTTCTAGGGTCCAGTGGGAGAGCATCTCGAGGAGTCGAGTCCGGGTCTCCCAACTCTAGAATTGGTAGGGTTGCTTGCCGCTCTCGTAGGGGTCTACGGGTGTGGGATTGGCTATTCATCACGACCGTGGAATCTGTGTTTTATATAGGATCAAAATAAAACACGGACGTCCTAATATATCCAATATTTCATATGATATTTTCTGCTGCGTTATCTGTGATGTGATCATGTGATATGTTCAGATAGATACTGTATATAGTATATATGATATATTATATAGACGTTGCTTATGTTTTACACCCGCGCTAGCCCTGCCCCGCTCTGCCGTTAGTTACCTAACCTAACGGTGCAGACGGGACATCGAGGCGAATGCGGATGGCATAAGCATACGTTGTATTTATCTGTGATGTTTAGGTGGACTTAAATGATGGAACATTCATTAATGAGATTAATGAAAGAAAATAAACCTAAAAGATGTTGTGGGATCGAATTTCAAAAATTAGGTAGCTCTAGTTGTTGCTTTGCATAGCGGTGTTCCTTGTAGAATATCCAGCACCTTATTCGATAAGGAAAGAGCCGAGATCCCTTCACCGGGAGTGACCTCTTTAGTAATGACTAGCAGATTCTACAACCTTCGGTTTGTCTTTTGATTGCTTTTCTAGTTCTTGCTTTGCATAGTGGTATTGTGAATATCCTGCACCTCATTCGACGAGGAAAGAGCCGAGATCCCTTCACCGGGAGTGACCTCTTTAGCGAAACTAGCAAAAGCCTCAAGAACACTCCATTTAAAAACCATTTGATTCCGCAACGAGATCAAGGTCAAAGCGTTAAAGGTTTTCTTAAAAACCATCCGCAACCCTCCGTCATTTTAGGAAGTAGAGTACTTAGTATTCGTGCCGTGTTTGTTGACCATAGTCAAGGCACAGTGTACGGTAGCTTAGTGATGTCTTCCTACACAGCATATGATGCGATTAGTTAGGACAGTCATGTGACTTTGTTGACCTTAGTTAAAGGTCATGTGGGTGGGTCTAATTAATCACGAAATGACGGGTAGAGCTTGACTAGTGCTTATGATTTGTTGACCATAGTTAAGGTCATAAGTGCTAGGGGTAAAAACCATTATCGGGAGTTTCAAGTGTTGAAATTTGCAATGAGATTGCATACCTTCTATGAGATAGTTGGATCTTGATACCCGCTGCGAGTAAGAGTTACTCCTGGGAGAGTTTTACACTTTACAATTAGCCGATCAAGTAGGTGTCTAGAAAGGTGTCAATGGGGTTACGCCCCTGGGAAAACGAGGTTTCTTTTAATTAGGTCCGTGCGAAAGAACGGGGAACCTCCCTCAAAGTACCGGCACTGCCCTGGCTGAAAGATTGGCGAACTTGTAGAGTGTAATTAATTCCGGCTAGTCTTTCCTTTTAAGGTTTGAAGGAAGATTTGATAAAAACAGTGCGAGCCATCCTGATTAGATAAATATATAACCAATCTAATCTTGCAAGAGCGCACGCAGAGTGTTTTCTTCTCTCTCTCTCTCCAGGTAACGACCATGTCACGCCTTAATCAAGATAATAATATGGATGTATTGACCAAACCCGCTTGTTATACTGAGCTGGGGAACGTTGGTCCCGCTCCAACTTATAATTGTTATAAGACCGAGCAGGAAGTAGGGGAATGCCAGGATTCCCATGCCGCCCAAACGAAGAAAGTGCATGCTGATGCATCTTCTTCGGGTGTGTTCATTACATGGAACTGTTTCTCAGTATCCTCTACGTCCTGGGGTATAAGATACCGGATCAGGATCCCGCATATGTAATCTGTTACATGGGCTACAGATAGGTAGAGAACTGAGAACGGGTGATAAGTTTCATGAGATAAAAACGGTGCAAGAGTTGCAGCCAAGTCTGTTGGTAGTTATCACCCAGTATTACTAGAATACATTTATTCTGAACGAATGTTATTAGATACCGAACCTGATATACAAAATCATATCAGTCTCTTTATTTATTAAAGAAGGATATAATTTTGTATTGTTGGATAATGTTTTGAACATTTCCCATATCAAGAGTTGATCGGTTCAGACACGTTATCTAAAAGCATTGACGTTCTAAATCAAACTACAGTTCTTAGTATACAGAACACACACAAGAGGAAGAATTCAGAAATGAATGAATCTTTCTTAAGGCATTGTAGACTAGGTCATATCAATGCTACCCGACTAGCTAAGTTACATTTCGATGCATATTTAAATCAGTTTAAATTTACATCTTGTGAAACTTGCCAATCATGTCACAAAGATAAGATGACCATAGCTCCGTTTACTGGAAACAGAGAAAGAGTTAGAAAACTCTTGGGACTGATACATAGTGATATATGAAGGTCCCTTGTCTGCAGATGCCAGGACTGGTTCTTTATACTTCCTTACATTCAATGAGAGTCTCCCAAGATTCGGACACATGTTCCTGTTGAAACACATGTCTGAAACTTTTGAGAAATTCAAAGAATGTAAGATAGAAGTAGAGAACCAAAACCGGGTAGAAGTATTATGTCCTATGATGAGATCAAGGAGGAGAATACTTGTGCATGGAATTCCTGGACTATTCCAAACGAGAATGATATTCTCTCTAAGCATTACTCCTCCGTATACACCACAGCACGTAGGTGTATCAGGGCGGAGCAATCGCACCATATTGGATATGGTTTACTCTATGATGAGTATTACTGAGTTACCTGTTTCCTTTTGGGGGTTATGCACTTGAGAAGTTGCATACCTATTGAATTGGGTTCGAATCAAATCAGTGCCTACCACTCCATATGAGATATGGTATGGGAAGAGCCCATCTCTTAAGTAAGTTAAGATTTGGGATTGTCCGACCTATGTCAAAAGCAAAATCCGGACAAGATCGAGGCAAGGTCAGTTCTGTAGAACTGGAAGGAGTTCCAGCTATACAAACTACAGCTGATGATTTGGTAGAACCAAAGGGTTCAATAGTCCCCGACGAACCTCAGCCTCTTAGCCGATCTAGCAGGGTTCCTCATCCGCCTGAGAGATACTTCGGTTTCTCGATGACAGTGGGAGCGAGGATTGCATCATGAGATGATGACCCAACTAAATTTTGAGCAGGCCATCAAGAGTGGGGACTATGTAAGAATAGCTGGATGCTTAGCGATCTGAGTTAGAATCCATGTACACCAACAAAGTATGGACTTTGGTTGCTATATCTGAAGGGTTAAATTCCCATCAGGAGCAAGTATATCTTGAGAAGATTACTTGGTGTAGATGGAAAAGTTGAGACTTTCAAAGCTAGACTTGTTAAAGGTTTTCGTCATCAACCTGGCGTGGATAATGATGTAACCTTTTCCAGTGGCTATGCTTAAGTCCATCCGAATCCTACTTGCCATTGCTGCATACCATGACCGCGATATCTGGTGGTTGGGTGTCATGACTGCTTTTCTAAATATTGATTTAGAAGAGAATGTCTATAAGAACACAGCCAGAGGGCTTCGTAAAAAGTGGGAGCAACGGAAACGTGTGCAAGATGCTTTGTGTGATAAAGCAGGCATCGCGGAGTTGGAACATCGATTTTGATGTGGTAGTCAAAGAGTTTGACTTCATCAAAGTGGTAGATGAACCTTGTATATACAAAAAGGTAGTAGAGTGTAAGGTGAACATCCTCGTATTGTACGTTGACGATACACTCTTGATAGGAAAAGAGTTTCCTCTACTACGCACGGTCAATTTCCTCTTATCACAAGGATTCTCCAAATAGGATCAAAGTGATACCTCCTAAATCCTAGGTTTTATATCTATGAGATAGATCTAAATGGATGTTAGGATTCTCACTAGTTGTAGTGAGTTGGTATCAATCGATCCTGGGGAGAATCACTGGATAGCTTCCAAGGATGATAAGCATGACTGAATGTCTGTCCCAGGCATTGTCTTTACCCTCAGTAGAGGGACGGTATGTTGGAAGAGTTCCAAGCTAGATATCGTGGCAAACTAGACGATTAAGGCTGGTGACATCGCTATCAACGATACTACCAAAGAGGCAGTTTGGGTGTATATTAGTTCATGAGATGAACTAGGTTCCTACCATTGTATGATAATGGTGCTGAGGCTTTGGCTTAAGAACCCCGGCCCTATCAGTGACCCAGACATATTCCAAGGCAGTATCACCTGATTATAAAGATAGTTGATCTCTAGGGTGATCGAGGTTACGAGAGTAGACTCAGAGGACAACACGGCGGATCCACTCACAAAGGCCTTTTCCTAGAGAGAGACTTTTATGGGATGGTTGAGTATGAGATACTGCAACCACTGCTACAGATGGCCCTAGTGCAAGTGGGAGATTGTTAGTTATATGTATGCCCTAGAGACCATTACTGTACATGAGATGTGTATTGGAGTGGATGCTGGGACATATATAGGTAGGACTTTCTTGCTCGACATGATAGTACGCTATGTGGTTGCTCTTTATCTTAACATGTACATTTATTGTCTCTCTGTTACATGTTGATAAAGCCCTTAGGATGTGTACTCGACTTGCAGGACTATGATGCAGATCATACTAGTGCGGCCTGGGTAGTCCATGAGTACATCCATCAATG
This sequence comes from Agapanthus africanus, assembly GCA_030015575.1. NCBI lineage: Eukaryota > Viridiplantae > Streptophyta > Magnoliopsida > Asparagales > Amaryllidaceae > Agapanthus > Agapanthus africanus. Next base: position 407,829,379 of record CM057337.1, read on the forward strand.
TTCCTAGTCGTGGGAATATCGAGACGGGGCATCGATATTCCAGCATAGACTAGCGTATATCTTCTCGACCCATGTGATGGGCGATGGATGATCCCATATCCATTGGTGTTTGACATCAGAGATGGTATGTGGGTGCTCAGTGGAGACTGGGTACACTGAACGGACTCGCCGAGAACTCCCAGATGGTATTATACCTCATGTCAAATGGCAGTTCTCTGGTGACACTGGTACAACTTAGTCTGTTGACCCGAGATCATCATAGAGTCTTGTGTGTCTCCCACTATGCTTTGATTTCCATCCTACCACAGCTCTATTGAGTCGTGCAAACAGGTGGTTTTTGGGTACAGTCCCGATTCACATGGAGGCAATAAGCGATAGGAGGGGATTCGTCTCTCCCGGTATTGGGGGTTGATGTTGCGCTATGCTCGACTGGCCATAACTGAAAATCCATGGACAGGGTTGCAGTGATTTACTGGTAAGTGTTATCAGTAGTTTCATGCTTGTTGTGGACCTTACATCGGCATGACTTATCAAGCTACTGGGGTCTGACGTTTACCACCCCTGGACGAGATATGCGACATATCAGACGAACAGACCGGACTGTGCGGTAAGTGTAACTGATTGGATTCGTAGGAGTGTGAGCAGGCTTGCTTGTTGATCTTCTGATCGCTCAATACCCGGGTGGCCGTTACGTTTGGCAGACCGCTTGCGGCTTGTGGGTGTTTGATATGATCATCACCTACTGCCAGCGTATTGACGAGTCTTTAGAGTACTACACAGGGGTTTCCTGGCTCAAGCGAAACGGAGTAGGAGCACATATATGATATGTGCGGGACCGAGATTGATACGATATGAGATACCGTATTCTATTTTCGCGATTTCTAACATTGATCGGTTGTATGCGTTATAGCCGGGTTAACGGATCAAGTGTTGATTCGATAAGTTGTTACACATGATATTAGTCGGTTATAGCCAGATTATTAAATCAAGAGTTGATTAAATAATTTAATGTATGATTATATATATTTGATATATTACATTACATTAACTAGTATTAGCTCACTTAAGATTTATTTTCTCACTTGATTGTGCATAAGTGTATGTGTGATATATATTTGTGTACATATGATTGTGTCATACTTGATGATACATCAAAGATGGGTGTATGAGACTTATACCAAGATTAGCGTAAAGATTAGGGTTTTGTTTATATCTTAAGAATAACAAAAGAGAAAGACTTTGTCAAAGTTCTCAAGCTTTCATGAAGCTTGTGGAAACATTGACAAAGTCAACTCTTTTGTCATTCTTTAGGATATTTAGTTAACCCAGCCCATAACCTCATACTTTGGTTAATTCTCTACATGAGTTAAGCATGATAGCTTAACTCACCCATGGTTAAATTATTGAAAAGAATAATAATTCATATGATGATATTATTCTTTCTTCTTCATCTTCATCAAGCTCCTTGAAAAAGCTTTCAAGCTCTAATGGTGCTATGAGAAAAAATGTGAGAAAATCAATTCTAAAGTGAGCCCATCTTCTACTTCTTCATCCTATACCACTTGCCATGTAGTAGAGTGTGTTCTCTTCACAATATTCTTGACCTAGTGAAGATGGAGCTTGAGTTTGAGTCTCCTCGACGTAGATCATCTTCGGCCTCGAAGTCAACGACCTAGCCCGCTCATTTCTCCGAGGAAACCATCGCTAGAGTCCGGGATCACGATGATCGCAGCGAACGGGACATCTACACGGAGCTAATGAAGTGGAGGACTGGATCTACAAAGTTTGTAATCCCTTTCATTTAGTGTTAAGTTGTTCACTTGCTTATAGTTTTCGCATAATCTCTAGTATACGATCTTGGTTAGGGTTGTTCGGCACGTCTATTTTTTTGAATCGGGCATGGTTGATGCCTTGTAGAACCTTGTGATAGTGCCTAGGAACCCTACAGACTCGACTGTATGCTGGCAGTGGGTTTAACCATAGGCCGCAAGCGGTACTAGCTGTACGTAACGGTCCCCAGGTAGGTGTCGTTAAGAAGGTCGATGAGGAAACCAATCCGAACTCCTACTGAGCCTGATGTGACAATCTCCGTACTGTCCGGTCTGTTCGTCTAGGACTATCGCATATCGGGCCTAGGAGGCGTTAAACGTCAGACCCCTAATAGCGGTATAAGTCGTGTCGGAGTGTAGCCCATTACACCTTGAGAAACTACTGGAACCTACCAGTAAATCTCGCTTGCCCTGGCCAGGGACTTTGCGTAATAGCTCTTCATACACAGCGCGGTATCAAACCCCAATACCGGGAGAGACGAATCCTATCTAACCGCCACTGCCTCCAAGTGCTTTGGGACTGCACCCAACTACTACCTGTTTGCACGACTCCTTTGAGCCATGGTAGGGTAGTAATCTAAGTACAGTGGGAACACACCCGAGGCGAAGTAGTAGTATCAAGTCGACGGACTAAGCTGTACTCATGTCACCTGGGAACTGTTATCTGACGATGGGTATAATACTAATCTGCAGTTCCTGGTGAGTCCTGTCCGGTGTACCCGTAACCTAGCCGGCACCTGCATACTATTTCCAGTACGACGTACTGATGGCTGTGGGACAGACCATCTCCCCATGCTGGGATGAGAAGCGTATACACCAGTCTACTCCGGAGTATCGATGCCCCGTCTCGATAATCCTACGACCAGGGACCTATATAGGATGTGCTTATATAATACCCAGCCTCCACTAGTGTGACTGCCATCACAATGCTGGTAATCAAGCAAAGATCCTAAGGGCTCTACTAATATGTATAAGCGATATGTTAAAAGAAACACATGCACATATTAAAGTAGAAACAAACCAAGTAGCATACTACCATTTTTAGCAAGACTGTTAATACAACTGTGAGTATCCCTAGCTTCCATTAAGTAATATAAACTAGTATGGTACAGTAATGGCCTATTGGGCATAAACACTAACAAATACAAACCTTGAGATAGATTTGATGTCATCCTTATCACTTTGGAAGCTGGAATCGGTAAAGGCCTCCATTTGGAGATCCCTGTTACCATACACAAAGAACAATTCTTTAGTCTTTCTCAAGTACTTAAGAATGTTCTTCACTGCTATCCAATGTTTCTCCCCTGGGTTGGATTGATACCTGCTTACTATAGCTAGTGCATAAGCTACATCAAAGCGAGTACATAACATCGCATACATTATATATCCTACGGCTGAAACGTTGGGTATAATGCTCATGCGAGCTCTCTCTTCATCAGTTTTCGGACAGAAGTCTTTGGAGAGAGTGATTCCAAGACAAGCGGGCACAGCACCACGCTTAGAATCTTCCATACTAAACCTTTTTAGGATGGTGTCAATGTACTTTGATTGGGAAAATCCCAATAACCTCTTGGATCTATCTCTATAGATCCTTATGCCCAAAATCCATAAGGCATCACCCAGGTCCTTCATGGAGAACCTTTGTGATAAGAATAATTTGACCCATTATAGCATAGAAATGTCATTTCCTATCAAGAGAATGTCATCCACGTATAATACGAGGAATGTGATAGTGCTCCCAACAATCTTCTTATAAATGCATAGTTCATCTATATTTTTGATAAAATCAAACTTTTTGAATGTATCATCAAAGCAGATGTTCCAGCTTCGTGAGGCCTGCTTTAATCCATAAATGGATTTAAGCAACCTACATTCCTTCCGACTGCTCCTACTGTCAATGAAGCCCTCTGGCTGATCCATATAAACGTATTCTTCTAAATCACCATTTAGAAATGCAGTTTTAACGTCCATCTGCCAGATTTTATAGTCGTAGTGAGCAGCAATAGCAAGTAGGATACGAATGGATTTAAGCATTTCTACTGGAGAGAAAGTTTCATCATAGTCCAATCCTGGTCTTTGACGAAAACCTTTCGCTACAAGCCTTGCTTTCTAGGTCACCACTGTCCATCTACACCAATCTTTCTCTTAAAGATCCATTTGCACCCTACGGGTTTTATCCCTGGAGGTGCAACGTAAAAAGTCCATACTTTATTGGTGTACATGGACTCCATTTCGGATCTCATAGCATCCAGTCACTTCACTGAGTAACCACTCGTGATAGCTTGCTGAACACTAGTAAGGTCATCATCATCCGTGATGCAATCTTCTTTATCACCATCAATGGGAAACCCATAGTATCTCTCCGGTGGGCTAGAAGTTCTACTAGATCTCCGGAGCGGCTGAGGTTCTTGAAGTTCTACTGCAACATCAGTTTCAACCAATTCGTCCTGAGTAATTTGTATCTCTAGAACCTCTTCTAGTTCTACCGCATTGCCATCATTACTATTTGTAAAACCTTCATTTTCTAAAAATATGGCATGCTGAGAAACAAACACCTTTTGTTCCTCCTTATGGTAGAATAGATATCCATATGAATGTTTTGGATATCCCACAAATTTACACATGACCGATCGTGTCTCGAGTTTGTCTGGATTCTGCTTTTTGACAAAAGCCGGACAACCCCATATCCTAACTCTTTTAAGAGATGGTCACTTTCCATACCATATCTCATATGAAGTGGTAGACACGGTCTTGGTTGGAACCCTGTTTAACAGATACATTGCTGTCTCAAATGCATGTCCCCAAAAGGAAAGCGGTAACTCAGTATCATACATCATGTATCATACCATATCTAATAGGGTACGATTCCTCTTTTCTGACACACTGTTGTGCTGTGGTGTGTAAGGGGGAGTGAGCTGAGAGAGAATCCCATTCTCTTTTAAGAAGTCTGAAAATTCTGTAGTCAAATACTCTCCACCTCGATCTGATCGAAGTTTCTTGATACTCAAGTCTGTTTGTTTTTCTACTTCAAGTTTGTACTTCTTGAATTTCTTAAAAGCTTCGGATTTATGCTTTAACAAAAACACGTGTCCGAATCTTAAGAAATCATCAGAAAGTAATGAAGTTTGAAAAACCTCCTCTAGCATGTGTAGACATTGGTCCGCATACATCACTATGTATGAGGCTTAAGAGTTCTACAGCTCTTTCTCCGTGTTCTGTAAACGGAGTTTTGGTCATTTTACCTTTGAAACAGGACTGACAAGTCGCATAAAATTTATATTCAAAAGGATTCAAATATCCATCTTTATGTAGCTTGTTAGTCTTGTTTCATTAATATAACAAAGTCTACAATGCCAAAGAAAAGCTTCATTTATATCTGAAAACTTTCTTTTATTAGTATGTTGTATATTGAAAACTGTGTGTTGGTTCAGGACGTAAAAGCCGTTATTTAGTGTACCATACCTAATCAACTGTTGATTCAAGTTAATGTTCATAACATTATTCTGCAATACAAAATGATATCCTTCATTGTCCAACAAAGAAACAGATATTATATTACATAGCATACTTGGTACATAATAACAAGGGTTCAAAACCAACATACAACCCGAAGGCAACCCCAGATGATACTCTTCTACGGATACAGCATGTACATTGGAACCATTTCCAACCCACAGAGTATGGTCACCAGTCTTCAAAACTCTACTGTTTCTCAATCCCTGCATACAATTGCATATGTGAGAACCAAAACTGGTATCTAATACCCAAGATGCAGAGTTTATAGAAAAACAGTTTTCAATTATAAACACACTTGAAGCGGAAGCATCAGCATGCTTCTTCTTCTTGAGATCAGCAAGATACAGAGCACAGTTGCGTTTCTAATGTCCCGACTTGTGGCATAAAAAAATTCGCCTTTTCCACTTCCCGCGGCCCCGGATTTGACTTTACCCTTCGCCTTTTGAACTCCACCTCTCGGTTTGGTTGGTTTCTTCTTCTTCTTCCCTTGGCCTTAGCTTTTGGGATGGAAGAGGAAGATGACTCATATAACAGAGCGGGAGTTTTCGCTGTCGTAAGCGTGCTCTCTGTACTTCTCAACATATTGAGAAGTTCAGTCAATGATTTCTCCAATTCGTTCTAATTGAAATTCACAATGAACGGAGCAAAGGCAGGGGGAGAGACTGTAGAACAATATCTGTATATTGCTCGTTATCCATGGTCCATCCCAGGTCCTTGAGTTCTTCTATAAGACCAATCATCTTCAAGACATGTTCTCTTACTGATGTGCCAGGGGCCATCCACATCTGAAACAGCTTTCGAGATGCCTTATATCGTAAAGTCAGAGATTGCTCTCCATACAACTCTTTTGTATGAAGAAATATGGATTGTACATCAAAATTCTCATGCTACTTCTGATGTATACTGTCCATAGAAGCAAGCGCAAGGCACTTGGCCGTGTCACAGTCAATATCCCATGTTTCTCGGATCTCCTTATCCGAAACAAATGATTCAGGTCCTGGGACGGGTGGGGCTTTGGCAGTGAGGACATATGATACTTTATCAAATGTGAGTGCAATGTTCAAGTTCCTCAACCATTTTTTATAATTCGGTCCTGTCAGTTTGTTTTTCTCTAAAAGAAGCTTAAGTTCCGTCATAGGTATCTGCCATTAGGAGAGAGAAAAGAAAACACTCAGTGAAATGCTCTTGCAAAGATTTAGATTGGTTATTATCTTATCTAATCGATATCTCCCACTGCTTTTATCAAATTTTCTATCAAAATCTGAAAAGAAAACTAGCCAGGATTAACTGCATTCTACAGTTTCGCTAACCAGTCAGCCAGGCTAGTGTCGGTATTTTGAGGGAGGTTCCCCGTGCTTTCGCACGGACCTAATTAAAATAAATCTCATTTTCGCAGAGGTCAAACCCCGTTGACACCTTTCTAGACACCTACTGGGTTAGCTAATTGTAAAGTGCAAAACTTTCCTAGGAGTAACTCTTACTCACAGTGGGATCGGGATGCAACTATCATATAAGTGGTATGCAATCTCATTGCAAATTTCAACTCTTGAAACTCCCGATATGGTTTTTACCCGTAGCTGCTTATGAACTTGGCTATGGTCTGTAAGTCTACGGTAGCGCCCCGGCCGTCTGTCCGAGGCCAAAATGCAGAAACGAAAACTTTTTCTAAACTTGAAACCGGCGCTATCGTATACTTTAAAACCGGATCGAACCATTAACCTATAACTAGCAACTAGAGAAAGGGTTGGAAAAGCTATACCGATCGATCCGTGCCCTTCGGTCTTTGGCCACCATCCCAAGCTCCTCGCGGCATCTCCGATCTCGATCTCCTCGTCGGAAAGGGCACCACATCTTCGAGTCTTTTTACGGGCTCCCGCTTCATCCGAAGCAACTCGGGCATGAAGTTCGCTAGCCGACGTGTCCAAGGTGAAGTAGAGAATGTGTGTCATCACTTTGTCTCTTGAGGATTTAGTGGATGCCATTAGTGAGGAGATAATGAGCTCAAGAAAGAGAAGGAAGAAGAAGAAGCTTTCCACTCTTTTCTTTTATGTTGAGATCAAAATGAGAGTGAGAGTTAGAATAGAAAATACAAGAGCTAACCACACAATACATGGCTGCCCTTTCTCTCTCCCTCTCTCTCATTTCACCTCACAAATCAATCACTAAACATGACATGGTTCAAAGAATAAGACCATGAGTCACCACCCTTATCCATGTCATAATTAATGCACCTAATCATGGTTTTGAGCTCATTATTTCCATATGCAAACATTAATCCAATTGTTTGCAACAATAAAAAGAGAATGGCATCTACTAAAGTAAACTCATGACGGATCACAAGAGTACCTCTCACCTTTATATACGTACCTGCATCCGCATTCTGACTGAATGCGGATGCGATGAGACTAAAGTAATCCAACAAATCTAATACTAGGATCCGGCTTAAACCAAAGCCCACTAGTATCATCCGTCCGATCATGATCCGTGTACTACTGCACGAATATGATCGAACCCTGCCATATATCATACTGCCTCTACAACGTTTCGCCCGAAACTTGAGAAACTGTTTGTGGAGGACTCTAAAGACTCGTCAATACTTTAGCTGTGGATTTAACCACTAGCACGTCAGAGGTACTAGCCGTACGTAACGGGCTACCAGGTATTAAACAAAAGGGAGGTCGATGAGCGAACTCATCCTGACACCCTACTGAGCCTGTCAGTGACAATATCCGTACAGTCCGGTCCGTTCATCTATGAGCATCGCATGGCGGGCCTAGGGGATGGTAAAAGTCAGACCCCCAAAAGCGGTACAAGTCGTGTCGGAGTGTAGCCCAGAACACCCTGAGATACTACTGGAATACCTACCAGTAAATCTCCTGCCTTAGCCAAGGACTTCGTGTAATGGCTCTCCTAGACACAGCGCTATCTCACCCCCAATACTGGGAGAGACGAAACCCCTGCCGAGCTGCTCACTGCCTCCATTTGGCTCGGGACTGTACCCAACTAAAACCTGTTTGCACGACTCCTTTGAGCCGTGGTAGGGTAGTAATCAAAGCACAGTGGGAACTCACACGAGACAAATGACGATCTCAGGTTGATGACCTAACCTGTACACATGTCACCAGGGAACTGCTATCTGACGTCAGGTATAATACCAACTAGCATGTTCCCGGCGAGTCATGTCCGGTGTACTCATAACCCAATAAGCACCTGTATACATCTTAGGTGATCCAACTGACACCAATGGCTTGTGAGACCGGCCACCGCCCCTCGTCGGGGTCTCGACTGTATACACTAGTCTACAATGGAGTATCGATGCCCAGTCTCGAAACTCCCATGATTAGGGACCTTTTAAGGATGTGCTTATAGACCCTAGCTCCCACATATATGATCGCCATCATACTGCTGGTAGTCAAGCAAGAATACTAAGGGCTCTATCAATGTGTAATAGTGACCTGTAAGGTCACCTAAAGCTGTACATGATGATAAAGATAAACCAGATAGCATACTATTATCTCGAGTTACACTGTCCTACCGGCATAGGAACTCCCTCAATCATTGCAATCACGTGCCTGTGATCGAATAATTGACTCTTAGGGCACTATATCCAACAATCTCCCACTTGCACTCAAGGCTAATTATTGCGATGTCGCATACTCACAGCCCGTGTGATACCGAACCCAACTCCTCTACTAATCAGTCTCACAAAGCCCGTTTGTGAAACTATTGCATTCGAGGAATAGCCTCAGTGAGTGGATCCGCTCTGATGTTTCTTTCTATGTCTCTCTTTATCTCAAGTTCCTGGAGAAAGCCATCTCCTGAAATGAGCAATAGCTGTCTTAGAATATGTCTGGATATCTGATGGCACCTAGTTCATAAATGAACTCCAAATCCAAACTTCTTAGACTGTATCGTCAACTGAACTTAATCAGTATCCTGCGTCATGTCTCCCTCAGTGTCCGCTTGGACCACCTGTCCAAAATACTACCCCTCGTCAGATGGAAAACTATAACTCTGACAGTCACTCTGTCATCCAGGTCACCTTGGAAGCCTGGAATGATAACTGTCTCCCGAAGGAGGCTGCCGTTATCATTTCCCTAGAACATCCACTTATGTTCTAAAACTGCTTCCGAACATTTCTCCAGGATAGGATTAATATCAACTTAGTGCATCTCGTGCAAAAACAATATCTGGTGTGGTACTTGACATCTCATGATTGACTCAATTGCTTAAGCAAGTGATCTGCCAATCATGCACATCCCTCTCCCCTTTAGTCTGTAAGACACCTTTAGAGAGGGTGACTCCATCACCTGCAGATACACTACCGTGCCAGGAGTCGTCCATTTTAAAGCACCTGTAGAATGCTGTCTAAGTACCCAGATTGGGAAACTACCCAAATCTAGATCTAAAACCATAGATCTAGTAACCACGATGTCTGATATTATATCTATATCCTATGTGGAGAAACCACTATGTGACAACCAACGCATAACCGATCATAGTATAGGATTTTCACTTCCTACTCTGTGTATGTCATCCAAATACCAGGACATTACACCCTACTACCTTCTTAACAGATCCATCCCCTATTCTGATGAAGTCAAACCTATGACTGTCACATCAGAAATAGATGATCTATCTCTGCTATATCTGCTTTAGTCCATAAATAGACATAAGCTACTTGTCCATTATGCTTCCGCTGCTCCCACTGACTACGACAACCTTCTGGCAGAGTCATATACACGTGCACTTCTAAAGCTAGTTTAGAACGGCGCTATACTCATCCTCCTGCCGGGTCTCACAGTCTGGAACAACAACAATGGCAAGTCTGGGTAGACAAGAACCTCCCTGTCACCGTCCTTGAGCATACCGAAGTACCTGAGGTTACCCACTATATCTGCGGAGTGGCCAATGGAATGTCAAACCAGATTGAATCTTTAGGTTCTTATCAAATTTTCAGTAATCGTTTGCGGTTCTGGAATCACTTCCAGTTCTACCATACTCCCACTACTGTTTTCTGAAAAAAATCTATTTTACTAAAACTGTGGCGAGTCAAGAACAATATCACTATTGATCTTCCAGATGGTAGAAAGTCAACCCTTGTCATAGCCCGGGTCAACCCACAAACAACCATTACAGAAACGTGCCTTGAGTTATCCAGAGTCTGGTTTTTTGCATAAGCCGGACAACTCCCCGTACCTTAACATTGTTAAGATATGAACTATTCTATATCCAATATAGAAACAGAGGCACTGATTTAATTGGAACCAGATTCAAATCATGCAGCTGTCTCCAGTGTATGTCAACTAAATGGAGAAAGGCCGATTAGCATTACTCAACTTAAGAGTGCTTCCAATTATGAGTAACCTGAAAGAGAATCAAGTTCTCATAATCATTACTATCAACTGAATACTATACACAAGTATCTATATCTTCGATCACCTTGAAGAATCCTGGTACTTGCAACGCCTGGTTCTCTACTTTATTCTTATACGTATAACTTCTCAAAACTTAGACTTTGCATTTCTAAGAAACACATGTCTAAGAACTAGAGAAGTCACAAGTAAACAGAATATAGTACGAGTACCAACTCCTCTGTCCTAATAGACACTGGACAATATACAATACTGTGTATAAGTCCCCTGAGTCTAATAACTCATTCCCCGTGTGTCGTAGGTTGAAAACTGTACTTATGGTTAAGAAGAATTACACCGCTGTTTAATGCTCCTTACCTAACTATCCACTGATATAGGTAAATGTCATAGACATAATTTCAAAAAGTTATATCTCACTTTATAAAAATAAACGTACAGATATATCAATTTGAAATTGGGGCATTATAACGGATATTCAAAACCAAATATTTGTCGTCCGGCAAACAAACCAGGTGATTTGCTTAAATATCACCAATTAAAACGAATCCCGATATAATGAGGATGATCACCTAATTCCTAATAACTTTCTCCCACTCATCATCTGTAAAACCATACAGATGTGAGAATCGAACCTGGTAAATGCATACCCTGGAGCAAGGGCTAATTGGGAAATCAGTTTTCTTTTAATAATACACAGTGAAACTGAAACATATAAATGTTTCGAAGGGGTATCCGGGGATTCCTAGTAATGCCTCTTTCATTTTCAGATTCACAACTATAACCGTATATTTCTTTGCCATCTCTCCAAATCCCTTTATATGTCTTTAGTCATTACCTTCTGTACACCCCTTTAGGCTAAATGGTTTTCTTCCTTCCCTACCGTTCGGCACCAGCCTATGGTTTGGAAGAAGACTATCTAATAAGCTTAATAGGTGTACTGTCCTAATCTTAGGAGCACTCGCAACCCGAGAGAAGGTAAAGATAAAAGACAACTAAATAAAACCTTATTCCTATTTCTCCTGAACCAGAATCCATCCCCGAAATAGAACAAGTTCCTTCGAGTTCGTATATAACCATACGATGGAGTATCCAAATAACTGTGGATCTTCGTAGTGATACGGAGTGTCCTGGAGAAATACAAAGGTGAAGTAGGAGTGGCGATGAAATACTTGGTTTGCTCGTGAATATTAGTCGCAGTTTACTTTGCCCTCTTTCTAGTCCCTTTATTTGTCTTAACTTATTACCTTCTGTACACCATCGTTAGGCTAATTGGTTTTCTTCATTCCTTACCGTTCGGGACTTGCCTATGGTTTGGAAGAAGACTATCCAATTAGCGTAATAGGTGTACCGTCCTAATCCAAGGAGCACTCGCAACCTGAGAGAAGGTAAAAGGACAAGACAATTGAATAGTCCTATTCGTTTTCTCCAGAACCGGAAACCATCCTCGAATCTGGAACAAGTTCCTTCGAGTTCGTATATAACCATACAATTGTTTTATCCAATATAAGTGGATGTTCGTAGTAATACGGGGTGTTCTGGAGAAAAGGGTAAAAGAAAGAGTGGCTATGAGGTATGCAACTCAGACAATCCAAAAGCCAATGTTTTAAGAAGGTTCGGTTAACTTGGTCACTGAGTCATAGTCAAGGGTCGGGTCATGGTCGCTGCCAAAGAGAGAGAGAAAAGAAACACTCAGCGTGCACTCTAACCTAGATCAGAGTGGTTATCACTTTATCTAATCAGGAAACCTTCCACTGTATCGTCAAATTCTCCTCCAAACCTGAAAGAAGAATTAGTCGGGATCACCCGAGGAGTAAACCAACTCATCAGTAGGAATCGGGATCCAACTATCATCGCATGATAACGTGATGGAATCCACTCACATTATCACACTCCAGAAGGTATGCACATATCTGGCAAGTTTCAGTTTCTTTAGGAACTCCCGATGTGATTTTTACCCCATGCTCTTATGACCTTGACGAAGACCAACAAATCATAAGTCAGATGTCAAGTTCTACCCGTCATTGTCCAGGTTAATTTGAACCTACCCGTATAAGCCCTTGACGAAGGCCAACAAGGCTATACGACTGTCCCAAACCAACGCATCTATCTATGCAGCAGAAAGGTAACAAGCAGCTACCATTCACTATGCCTTGACGAAGGCCAACAAATATAGCATGAATACTAAGTGCTACCCATCTGAAATGACGGAGGGCTACGAATGGTTTTTGGCGAAAAACCTTTAATGTAATGAACTTGATATCGTTGAAGGAACAAGATAGCTTTTAATAAAAATATAGTGGCGAAAACCTTTGCTAAAGAGGTCACTCCCGGTGAAGGGATCTCGGCTCTTTCCCCGTAGAATGAGGTGCAGGATATTCCAACTGAATACCATGATGCAAAGCGAAAAGTAATCGGCTATAGTGAAGTTATTACCCTGACACACACTTCTGTTCAAGTGGTCACTCCCGGTGAAGGGATCTCGGCCCTTGCCTCGTCGAATGAGGTGCTGGATATTCATAACCGAATACCTCTGTGCAAAACAAAAGAGAACGTCCTTGCAATAACAACCCTTTTTTTTTGAAAAATGTTCCAACAACATCATAATAGGTTTGTTTAGCTTGCATTGATCCGAATCAATGCAGTCCCATCAATTAATCACACCACAAAAGAACGAAAATACGATGTACGTATATGCCATCCGCATTCGCCACTGGGACCCGTCATCACCCATTAGGTTACTTAACTAACGACAGAGCGGGGACTGGACTAGCGTGGGTGTAAAACATATACAACATCTACTAGTATATATATCAATATATAATAATCGTTCCAGGCGTGATAAATGCAACATCACAGAAATGTAATAAGCATCACAGAACAATACAGATATTCTAGGATCCCCGGGTTTCATAGAGCCGCTACTGAAACCCGATGTTCCCCTGGTCGTGTGGATAGCCTGTGCAATGAAATCCTAGACCCCTCCGGGCGCGGCAAGTTACCCGCTAAAACCTGAAGCGAGGCAGCCTCCTTCAACAACGTCAATGGACCACCCAGCACTTCACGGAATCCGGTAACTTGAGCACCCCTCCTTGAGTCAACCTGTACCCCTTACGAGTGCGGCGAATAGCCCGCCAATTCAAGAGTGAAGCCCCCTCCGTCTCAAAGCCATGAGATGCGGGCTCGTTGCCCTCTATAACCCAGCTACCCGTGCACCCTCCGCGGGGTAATCCTAGTACAGAAAGTAAAATATATGCAACGGGTACATCGACCTCAGTCCGGTCGTGCCCCAAAAGAATAATATACAAACAGGCAGTGACGGCAGTCCACATGTCGGACGCTCGCCCCGCAATATCAAATGTACAAATACAACCAAACTGTACTACCATTGCATCCAGGCTATCCACCACGACAATCAGCAACATCACAGCACAACACAGAATATCAACGTGAATGTCATGTTCGCAAATCCGTCTAAAAGAGCTATAACAATTAGACAAGATTTACCGATCAAATGACATTCACGGTCGCAGATATAATGTAAATACTGTGAACTAAGATGTTTAAAATTTTTGATCGAAAAAATTCCCCGAAGTGGGCCCCAAGTATAATTCCCAGTACTCAAACAAATCTGGGCCCAAACAAAAAATACCAGAAACCCTATTTCCAAGTCAGAGACCACCTGAAGAAAGTTGGTGCGATGAAGCCCCAGAACGGCGGCTGAACCGCGGCCAAAACGAGGGTAAGGCCGCGGTTCTGCGGCATTCCTGTGGGATCGTCCAACCAAATTTCTCCAGTGCTCTTAAAAAACCCAGCCTGATTTTCTGAAATACCCAAAAAAATTTTAGACGACAAAAAAAATTCGACAGAAACTGCAGAATTGGAAATGCGGTTTTTGAAAATTTCGTTCAATCGAAGTTCTAAATACGTTAGAGCCAGCTAGTAAAGGTTAATGGCGTGGCTCTGATACCATGTAAGTCTACGGTAGCGCCCCGGCCATCTGTCCGAGGCCAAAATGCGGAAACGAAAACTTTTTCAAAACTTGAAACCGGCGCTATCGTATACTTTAAATCCGGATCGAACCATTAACCTATTACTAGCAACTAGAGAAAGGGTTGGAAAAGCTATACCGATCGATCCGTGTCCTTCGGTCTTTGGCCACCATCCCAAGCTCCTCGCGGCATCTCCGATCTCGATCTCCTCGTCGGAAAAGGCACCACATCTTCGAGTCTTTTTACGGGCTCCCGCTTCATCCGAAGCAACTCGGGCACGAAGTTCACTAGCCGACGTGTCCAAGGTGAAGTAGAGAATGTGTGTCATCACTTTGTCTCTTAAGGATTTAGTGGATGCCATTAGTGAGGAGATAATGAGCTCAAGAAAGAGGAGGAAGAAGAAGAAGCTTTCCTCTCTTTTTCTTTTGTGTTGAGATCAAAATGAGAGTGAGAGTTAGAATAGAAAATACAAGAGCTAACCTCACTATACATGGCTGCCCTTTCTCTCTCTCTCTCTCTCATTTCACCTCACAAATCAATCACTAAACATGACATGGTTCAAAGAATAAGACCATGAGTCGCCACCCTTCTCCATGTCATAATTTATGCACCTAATCACGGTTTTGAGCTCATTATTTCCATATGCAAACATTAATCCAAATGTTTGCAACAATAAAAAGAGAATGGTATCTACTAAAGTAAACTCGTGACGGATCACAAGAGTACCCCTCACCTGTATATACATACCTGCATCCGCATTCCGACTGAATGCGAGTGCGATGAGACTAAAGTAATCCAACAAATCTAATACTAGGATCCGGCTTAAACCAAAGCCTACTATTATGATCCGTCCGATCATGATCCGTGCACTACTGCACGGATATGATCAAACCCGGCCATGTATCATACGGCCTCTACAACGTTTCGCCCGAAACTTGAGAAACTGACTGTGGGGGACTCTAAAGACTCGTCAATACTTTGGCTGTGGATTTAACAACTAGCACGTCAGAGGTACTAGCCGTACGTAACGGGCTACCGAGTATTGACCAAAAGGGAGGTCGATGAGCGAACTCATCCTAACACCCTACTGAGACTGTCAGTGACAATATCCATACAGTCCGGTCCGTTCGTCTATGAGCATCGCATGGCGGGCCTAAAGGGTTGGTAAAAGTCAGACCCCCAAAAGCGGTACAAGTCGTGTCGGAGTGTAGCCCAGAACACCCTGAGATACTACTGGAATACCTACCAGTAAATCTCCTGCCTTGGCCAAGGACTTCGTGTAATGGCTCTCCTAGACACAGCGCGATCTCACCCCCAATACCGTAAGAGACGAAACCCCTGCCGATCCACTCATTGCCTCCATGTGGCTCGGGACTGTACCTAACTAAAACCTGTTTGCACGAATCCTTTGAGCCGTGGTAGGGTAGTAATCAAAGCACAGTGGGAACTCATGATTGGTAGAGATTGTGCGTGTTCAAGTTTTAGTTAATTACCGCGATCAAGACGGTTTCTCTTGTAGCTAGCCGGTTGAGTACGGGTCGTCCGCAGGGAGATGGGAATCTTTTTCTATGTGTTTTAACGAGTTAAGTCCGAAGGTCTAGATTTTGTTTGTGATTATCTAAGTGGTAAAATGATATGTAAAGAGAGCTTTTTAGGGTTAGGATTAGGTTAGTTTGAGTTAGGAGTCTCCCACATCTTTCATTGCCCTTCTTAATATCGGTGTTACGGTAATCGGTAACAACGAGGATTAGCACGACTAGGAAGGAACTTGCGAGTATAAGCTAGGCTTTCCAATGCATAAGTTCTTCCTTTTGGTGCTTGTCCGTCCGTTCTTGGCTCTTAGCCATAACCTCCGGTTAATTCAACCACAACCGGTCTCACTACGGAATCACCGCTATCATGTAGGATAGGGTGCCGTAAGGAGCGGATTGTGGTTCAATTAACGGGACTCGAATTAAGTTGTTGGGCAAGGAAAGAGTGAGAGAGATTTCCTTCTTTCAAACTTCCCTTATCCTACCCTAACAAGTATGAAACTACTCACACATCATAATGAAAAGAAAACAAAACAAAAGAGGAAGATAGAAAGAAAGAGATTAGAAGATAACAACTAGCTATTTGCGACCTCACCTTGGCAAGGATCAAGCGTAAGCATCATGGTTGTTTTAAGGATAAAGAAAAAGAGAGAAGAAAGAAACAACAAGAAATAACAACAACTAAGTTAACAAATGAAAATTACAACAATTAACAAGAGAACAGGACAAGCATAAAAATAAAACGAACTTCTTCATTCACCATTCTTCACTCAAAAGCTCACTACAAGTTTTAATGGAGAAGAGATGAGAGGAGGAAGAAGAATAACAACTAAATCCTAAAAAAAAAAAATACAAGATTATAGACACTCCCTTCACAAATTTCTGGGCTATTTATAGGCAGGGAAAATGAGATCTAGGGCAACAATCAGAACAAATGTGAAAATACCAATCTACCCCTGAAGTTTGACCTTCTACGGCGCCAGTACGGCCGCGGAACCGCGGCCTAGACCCCCCTTTTGCCGCGGTTCCGCGGCGGTATGGAAGAGTTGGGCCTTCATTTTTCCAGTGCTTCCCTGGTTCTGTGTGTCCTTTATTCTGGTATATATTTTTTCTCATATTTTCTTCACGATTTTTTCAGAATTTCTGTTGAGGGAAAGGTGATTTGATGTGGACTTTCTGTCAAGATTTCCTCGAGCTCCGCGTAGATTTCTTGGATCTTGTGCTGCCATTGAGCCTTGTGCATGAAAACGACATTGATTTGACATTTTGTCTCTTAAACTGGTGTGTGGCAACAGACGGATAAAGAGCGGAGATCCGTGTTTTATCTGTGGTTGGCAGGAACCCGGATTTTGTCGTGTTTTCCATGAATTTCACCGTTTTAGAACCGAGAACCTGTATCCTGCAATTGACTAGCAAATACGGCTCAAGAGTATCTACCGATATGCAATGTGATAAAAATTGGGCGGTATGAAAATGCAAAAATCTAATATGAACAAATACCCCCAAACTTATCATTTGCTCGTCCCGAGCAAAGCCAATTTATTCACAAAAAATTTCCTAACCTCACTTTCGCAGGGAACGCGATTGCACTGAGCATGTGCAACAAGCCGTTAAACCTCTAGGTGTCCCTAGTAGGAGGAGTGTTGTCTCCTGAGGGTTTTCAGCGGATACTACCCACAAAATCCAGTCAAGTTGGTTTTGTAAAATAACTAAGATTCAAACCCTAAAGTTTTGTTTCAGAAAATAACAATTCTATAATCCTAAGTCTAGACTATCGAACCTTTATTTTTCACACCTCGCTTCTTATTTAACTACAGATTTTATATGTCTTTACGTGCAGTGCAAATAGTGTCGTTAAGTTCCAGAAGGATCGATTAAAGTCATCATGTCACACAATAAAGCCCAGATAACAATTTTAAAAGGATCACATAAGTTTTATAAAGAGTTAAGCATTTTTCAAGTTTCGTTTTCCAGTAAGGTTTCAACTTCAGAATTTCTATCTTCCTTAACAGGAAACTAAGTCGTATTTTTTACTCCACCTTTTTCTTGTTTTCATTTCATACACACCTCTGTGAACGTGCAATAGTCTTTATCATAGAATAAAACCTTCATATCTCCGTTAAATTTTTTTATAAAAGCCTGTCTTTTATCAAGATTATTCTCACACAAAGAACCGTCAGGAATTTTAACTCGGAGAGAACACTTGCTTGACTTTGTTTTAATCTGGACTTTCTAGGCTTCTTAGCGAGCTTTGGGCCAATGCACCCAAACCAGTTGGCTTTAGGGCATTAGGTGTAGAAACACCCCAGCGGACTTAATTACTCAAGTTACCTAGGTCCACAAACAAAAGACAGTTTGGCGTGAAAATCAGATGATTTAATACGAACGGAGATATAACCGGCAGTTCAGTTATTTTTATTTTTTTTGGATAAAAGACGTGTTTAGTGGGTTTGGTGTGTAATCATTCCAATCAAGTTCCAGATGGGTTATTTTTCAGACTTAGTTCCAATTACGGCATCAATAACATTCCTTCATATTCGCTTTACTTCATAAACTATTCTTGACATTACTTATTTCAGAACAAACCTATTTGATCCTCATAAAATCATTTATCTGTTAAAAGTTTTTAAACATAAAAGACTTGTCATCTAATTTCCAAAAACTCACGACACGTGTAGTGTGATGTAAAGACGTATATCATCTATAGTTAACTTCAAAGGAGAGTTATTTTTCAGGTTTTCAAAATCTAAACATAAGATTTAGCTATTCTTATTTTATCAAACAAAACCGTCGAAATGTTGAATCAGAGTTCTTCCACAAGCTAACTTAACAGAAAAGTTTTTATATTTTTAGAAAATTTTCAGATTTTTATGGATTTTATGGATTTTATTATGCAGATGCAAAATATACATATGAATGCGAAGGTAAGAAATGCGTACCGAGCGTACCCCCAAACTTAAACTGGACAGTGTCCTCACTGTCATTGCATGAAGAGATCATTTGAAGGGTCAAAATTGTCGGTTAGCGATACACAAATTTTTATTTGTTTTTGTTTTTAAAGAAAAGAAAAAGAATATACACAAATATATACAAAATGGTTTGTACATACCCCCAAACTTATTTGGAACAGTGTCCACTGTTCTTGGCTGGATAACCGAAGTTTGGTGGTAGGCAGAGAAAGATCATGCAGGGTAAACTGGCTCCTGTAAGAATAGGAGCTCCTCTGTTGGTTCGGCGCTAAGGTACGGTTTTAGTCGGTGTCCGTTCACTTTGAAAAATGAACCGTCCTTTGGATTTTCAAAATCCACAGCGCCCTGCGGATATACATTCCGCACAAAATACGGCCCTTTCCAGCGAGATCTGAGCTTTCCTGGATGGAAGTGAAGTCGGGTGTCGTAAAGCAGTACCTGCTGACCAGGTACGAAGGTTTTGCGCAAAAGGTGTTTATCGTGAAACACCATCGTTCGGTTCTTAACGACAACCGCGTTATCGTAAGCCTCATCCCTAAGCTCGCTCAGTTCGTTCAGTTGCAGCTTCCGATGGCTGCCCGCATCTTCGAGAGACAGATTCAGCTCCTTTATCGCCCAAAATGCGCGATGCTCTAATTCGACAGGTAGGTGGCAGGCTTTTCCGTACACAAGCCGATAGGGAGACATGCCAAGGTCGGTCTTATAAGCGGTTCGAAATGCCCAAAGGGTATCAGTGAGTTTCAGCGACCAATCCTTACGGTTCTTGGAAACCGTCTTCTCCAGTATCTGCTTGATTTGCCGATTTGAAACTTCGGCCTGACCGCAGGTTTGGGGGTGGTAGGGCGTGGATAGCTTATGATTAATGGAGTATTTCCGCATCAAGGCCTCGAAAGTCTTGTTGCAGAAATGACTTCCATTGTCGCTAATGATCGCTCGGGGGTGCCCAAAACGGGAGAAAATGTTTTCTTTAAGAAACCCAACGACAACCTTGTTGTCGTTAGTCCGGCTGGGCACAGCCTCGACCCATTTAGAGACGTAATCAACACCGAGAAGGATGTACAAGTTCCCAAAAGAGCTGGGAAACGGCCCCATGAAATCTATCCCCCAAACATCGAAAATCTCCACAACCAAGATCGGTTGGAGCGGCATCTCGTTCCTCCGGGATATCCAGCCCATGTGTTGGCACCGGGAGCAAGTCTTGCAATAGTCGTGAGCGTCTTTGAAGAGTTGTGGCCAGTAGAAACCACATTGCAAGATCTTCTCGGCTGTCTTTCTGGGCCCAAAATGCCCGCCACACGCTTGATCGTGGCAAAATGACAGCACACTCTTGAATTCCTCGTCAGGGACACACCGACGAATAATCTGGTCGGGACAATACTTGAACAAATAGGGTTCGTCCCAGTAAAAGTGTTTTACTTGGGATAAGAAGCGAAGTCTGTCCTGACTTGACCATTCAGTTGGTAGTAACCCTGTGGCCAAATAGTTTACAATATCTGCGAACCAGGGTTCGCAAGATACTGTCAAGAGCTGTTCATCCGGGAAAACGTCGTTGATCGGAATTGGAAGCGAAGGCGAAGAAGGAAGTCGTGAGAGATGGTCGGCAACTACGTTTTCACATCCTCGTTTGTCCTTAATGACAAGGTCAAACTCTTGAAGCAAGAGGATCCAACGTATTAACCGAGATTTTGCATCTTTCTTCGCAAAAAGATGGCGCAGAGCAGAATGGTCTGTGTAGACAATGACTGGAGAGCCGATGAGGTAGGGCCTGAACTTTTCTAAAGCAAATACAACAGCCAAGAATTCCTTCTCAGTTGTTGTATAATTGAGTTGGGCGTCGTTCAGGGTTCGGCTGGCGTAATAGATTACGTGCGGCATCTTGTTGATGTGTTGTCCAAGGACAGCACCGATGGCAAAGTCGGATGCATCGCACATAATCTCGAATGGGTGCGTCCAGTCAGGAGAAGAGAGAACGGGAGCAGAAGTGAGTGAGCGTTTTAATGATTCGAAAGCAGTCACACAGCTCGAGTTGAAGTCGAATGGCGTGTCCTTGGCCAGCAAAAGAGTCAAGGGACTAGCAATCTTGCTAAAGTCCTTGATGAACCGTCTATAGAAACCGGCATGGCCAAGGAAGGCTCGGATATCTCAGACGCATCGAGGAGGAGGTAGATTGGAAATGACCTCAATCTTTGCTTTGTCAACCTCTATGCCATTTTGCGAGATGATATGTCCTAAGACAATACCTTCGCGCACCATGAAGTGGCATTTCTCCCAATTCAAAGTGAGGTTCTTGTCCTTACATCGGGTAAGGACAGCGTCGAGATGCAGCAGACACTCGTCAAAGGAATCGCCGAAGATGGAGAAGTCATCCATGAAAATCTCCAGAAATTTTTCCACCATGTCTGAGAAAATTCCCATCATACACCGCTGGAAGGTAGCGGGCGCATTGCATAACCCAAAGGGCATGCGACGATATGCTAACGTGCCGAAAGGACAAGTGAAAGTGGTCTTGTCCTGGTCTTTTTCGGCGATGGGAATTTGATTATAGCCGGAGTAACCATCATGAAAGCAGTAGTACTCGTGTCCGGCCAATCGTTCAAGCATCTGGTCAATGAAAGGTAGCGGAAAGTGGTCTTTCCGCGTTGCGGCGTTGAGTTTTCTGTAATCGATGCATACTCGCCACCCAGTTTGGGTGCGAGTAGGGATTAACTCGTTCGCCTCGTTGGTTATGACCGTGATGCCCGACTTCTTGGGGACAACGTGGATGGGGCTAACCCACTGGCTATCAGAGATAGGGTAAACGATACCACTATCTAGACATTTTACGATCTCCATCTTCACAGCCTCTTTCATGACTGGATTGAGACGTCTTTGTGGATCCCGGGCTGGTTTGGTATCATCCATCAGATGAATGTGATGCTCAACGATCAGGGGACTAATCCCCTTGATGTCCGCCATGGACCAGCCAAAAGCTTGCCTGTTGCTGTGCAAGACTGCGAGAAGGGCTTTCTCTTGCTCTGGAGCTAGAGAAGCCGAGATGATGACAGGAAGAGTCTCGTTCTCACCTAAGTAAGCATACTTAAGGTGAGACGACAAAGGCTTGAGTACGAGCGTTGGAGGTGAAATGATGGAAGGCAAGATTGGTGAAACGGTCTCGAACTCAAAAGATTCCAGCAAAGGTTCGAAACGAGTGTAAGCGACCGAGTCGGATGGTTCAGGTAACTCATCCGGAAATTCGAAGGATTCAAACTCAGGTTGCGAGCGGCTAAGATCATTCAAGAACGTGAAACACTCGTAGTCGTTGTCGGGCGCAGAAACAGCAGCAGGTTCGAGGAGGAACGCATTAGTGGCGTCAAGATTATCGTGATCAAACAGAAACTCCTCGAATTCACATTCTTCTGGGGTGATCTCCTGGATCAAGCAGACGTCCAGTATATGAGCATTAGGTTCGGCGGGCTGATTCCCCAACCTAAAAATGTTGAGTTCAATCGTCATGTTTCCAAAAAAGAGGTTCATCGAACCATTGCGACAATTGATCACAGCATTTGAGGTTGCAAGGAATGGGCGACCGAGTATCACCGGAATTTGATTCCGGGGGTTAGCTACAGGCTGTGTGTCTAATACAATGAAGTCAACGGGGAATATGAAGTCCACGACTTTGATTAACACATCCTCTAACTCACCCCTAGGAAGGGTGATCGATCGGTCGGCCATTTGGAGAGTGCAGTGCGTGGGTTTCAGCTCTCCGACGCCTAATTGCTCGTATACTGAGTACGGAAGCAGGTTAACACTGGCACCTAGATCTAATAGTGCGCGGTTGATGTTCTTATCCCCAATGGTAATAGAAATCGTAGGACAGCCAGGGTCCTTCCGTTTTTGTGGTAAAGATTGGGTAAGGGCATCACTCACAGCACTAGCCAAGAAAACTTTCTTGGGTACCTGAGACTTTCTCTTTTTCGTGCACAAGTCCTTTAAGATTTTCGCGTAGGACGGGACTTGTTGGACAGCATCTAAAAGAGGAATGTTAATGTTAACCTGTTTAAATAACTCCAGAATCTTCTCCATTTGAGAATTTTGTTTATTAGACCTCAACCGGTTTGGAAATGGGACACCAATTGCTCGTATACTGAGTACGGAAGCAGGTTAACACTGGCACCAAGATCTAATAGTGCGCGGTTGATGTTCTTATCCCCAATGGTAATAGAAATCGTAGGACAGCCAGGGTCCTTCCGTTTTTGTGGTAAAGATTGGGTAAGGGCATCACTCACAGCACTAGCCAAGAAAACTTTCTTGGGTACCTGAGACTTTCTCTTTTTCGTGCACAAGTCCTTTAAGATTTTCGCGTAGGACGGGACTTGTTGGACAGCATCTAAAAGAGGAATGTTAATGTTAACCTGTTTAAATAACTCCAGAATCTTCTCCATTTGAGAATTTTGTTTATTAGACCTCAACCGGTTTGGAAATGGGACGTTTTTAAAATTGGTTGAGTCTAATCCTTATGGAGGAGATTGTGGAGTAGGAACGGATCCCAGAATAGGTGTTTTCGTGGAGTGAGAAGTGGGTCCATTCAAAGCAGAAGAAGAGGAAGGAGAGCCTTGTGAAGAATAGAGAATAGGCTCAGAAGACGAAGAAGCAGGAGACGAAGAAGAAGAAGTAGAAGAAGAAGCGGCCGGGGTGTCATCATTGATCCGTGTGCCGATGTTGTTTTGCAGCATCCTTCCCGATCTCAATGTGGTCACGGCACTCACATTATGATTCTGTTGTTCAAGACCAACATGTACATTCTGTGGGTGACCGGGATTTGGGAGTGGCTGGGACGGGAGCTTCCCCTTCTCTCGCTCGCTTAAGGCCGCATTCAGCTGTGCAATTTGGGCCTCGATGGTTTTGATGCTTTGCCCGTGTGCGGCAGTGTGTTGCACTAAGGACTGAATGGAAGACTGGATGTTGGCAGTGGATTGAGTCGATTGTTTAACGAACGCCTCCAGACTTCGTTCGAGCGAGGAAACCTTATCGTTGTTTGACGGAACAAAGTTGTTTGGTGGAAAAGAATTGTTGGGTGCAAAGTTGTTCGTCTGATTTTGGAAAGGTTGGGGTTGGAAGGGTTGCTGAAACTGCTGTTGAGTTTGTTGTTGCGCTTGTTGTTGCGGCGGAGGGGCCCTTTGGAAATTGTTGCCTTGGAATTGATTCTGATTCTGATTCCAGGCTAAATTGGGGTGGTTCCTCCAACCGGGATTGTAGGTGGAAGAGTATGGATCATTCCTCGGTCTTTGCTGGAATGCAGCATTAACCTGATCCTGTCCTTGCGATGGTGGATTGTAAGGACACTCTTCGGTTAAGTGAGAAGGATCGGAACAACAAGCGCAGATGGTACGAAGGGGAAGAACAGGGGTAGGAGCAGGAGAAGAGAATTTGCTCTCTATCGCTTCAAGTTTTCTCGTTATTGCGGCCATTTCAGCTTTCATCGCAATAGAGACGTCAAGTTGGTGAATTCCTACCCTAGACTGACCGGTAGAAGTGGAGGTAGAAGAAGATGAAGTCGGTCTGGTGCTCTCCCATTGTAGCGTTTGTTCCGCAAGGTCGTCAAAGAACTGCCACGCTTCCTCGTCAGATTTCGATAGGAAGTGGCCCTGACAGATGGTTTCCAACAACTGCTTCGTTGCTGGTTCTGGCCCTCGTATAAGGTTTGGCAAAGTTGCCATTTCTCTATACCGTGGTGAGGACACTGAACAAGAAGGTCTTTGTACCGGTCAAAGCACTTCCAGAAGGGTTCAGAAGGAAGCTGAGAGAATTGGTTGATTTCATTTCGAATCCTTGCGGTTTTATGATTCGGATAAAATTTCTTTAGAAACGCTTTAACAAACTCGTCCCAGCTGGTGATTGAGTGGGAAGCGGTGCTATACAGCCATTTTTCAGCAAGATCGCATAAAGTGAACGGAATGACCTGTAGACGTATAGCATCGTCCGACAGCTGGGTGGTTTTCATCATGGCACAAACGTTTTGAAATTTGTTGATGAAGATATAGGCATCTTCAGATTCAAGCCCATGAAATCGTGGAAGCATGTTGATGAAGTGGGGCTTAATTTCAAAATTATCCCCATTGGCCAGCGGAAGAGAAAGGCAGGTGGGAAGTGCAGAACGGGTGGGATAGAAACGATCCTGGAGCGCGATTCGCTGCGGCGCTACAACAGGCGGTGGTGGTGGGTTATTGGTCTCCGTAGGAGGTGGAGCCAATCCAGGGGTAGTCAAAGAAATGTTCGGATTAAATCCTGACATCGCGGAAGAAGAGGTTGGTGAAGATGAAGGTGAAGATGTATGAACAGAATTCCGGTCAACGTCGGAGTTGGCCGGCAAAGGAAGGGGTGAAAGAGGAGTGGACGGAGTTTCGACGTCTGAGTCGATCGCGTAGTCGGTAGCGACTAACGTAACGCGGACTAGACGGGCGCTAGTGTCCCGAGTCCAAGCGGACATACACAAAACGAGTTTAGTATAGTCAAAGCGGAGAAGGTGAGGGTAAGAAAACATCAATGGAGAAAGGCGATGGGTGGTGGGTGAAAAAATGGATTTTGGCAACAAAGGGCAAGTTTTTATAAAGTTTTAGATATTTTTTAATTTTTTTTTTAGAAAGAGCTTTACAGAAATATGTACGGACTTACGGCTTTAAGCAACCACAAACAAGATATGCACAATCACACCTAGATCTAGGGTCACCTAGGTCTGCTAGACCTGCTCCAGAACTTGATTGTCGAAGTAAAACTGTGTCGAGAATCGGGCTTAAGATACACTGATCACGAGGCCAGGTAAGTGCAGAGATAAGGGGAGGTTTTCCAACGCTTTCGCGAAGTTCCTTAATTAAGTAACCCTTTCTCTTTTGGCGGTTGCGCCGTTAACACTTTCCTAGACACCCCGTAAACAATATACCGTTAAGCGAGGTTCTAAACACGGTTTAACTTCTCTTAATGAGCGCGAGGTCCTTAGGGCTGCAGTCTAGTATTTTTTAATTACAATGGACAATGCATATGCTTTTGTGATTTCTGGGGTCCTGGGAAGGGTGATGAAATCCCCACCCAATCTGAATTGGTTTCAAGCCCCTTAAGTCCGTATTAAAGAATGCAAAGCGGTAACAAATCAACTGCAAACAATTTTTATTTTTAGCGCGGCGCAAAGAATCCTGCACAAGAACAGTTTATTGGAAGGGGGAAGAGAGTTTGCGCAAAGAATGCTGCAGAAAACACAGTTTATTGGAGTCCAGAGGAGTGGGGAGAAGAAGAAAGACTTACCCAGAAATTTTGGCAGCCTGAGGCCACCAAGTGGCCGTGGATCCGCGGCAATAGGGCTCTAATGCCGCGGTTCCGCGGCTATGTTAAGGAATTGGGGCTCCAGTTTTCTGGTGTGGGCTGCTTTTGGTGTCCTCTGCTGTTGTTAAGACCCTGAATCTGGATTTTCTCACTGTAACTGCTCCAGAATCTTACAGTAGACCGTTTGCTTCGTTTTGATCCGTCGCGGTGTAGCCGCGAAATGTGGGTCTATCTTCCTACGTCTTTGGCACTGAACTTGAATTTCGAATATCCCACGTCTTTGGCGCTGAACTTGAACTTCGTATTTTCCTGCACACTTGCACAAAAGCTAATCAAAAATAACAAGATGATTTTTTTACAACGTATATTTTTTTGTTTTGTTTTTCGGTTATATTTATATTCACAAGTTAACCCGAAATTACACAAAGAAATAAACTACCGTCTCCCCGGCAACGGCGCCATTTGATTGGTATAGATTGTGCGTGTTCAAGTTTTAGTTAATTACCGCAATCAAGACGGTTTCGCTTGTAGCTAGCCGGTTAAGTACGGGTCGTCCGCAGGGAGATGGGAATCTTTTTCTATGTGTTTTAACGAGTTAAGTCCGAAGGTCCAGATTTTGTTTGTGATTATCTAAGTGGTAAAATGATATGTAAAGAGAGCTTGTTAGGGTTAGGATTAGGTTAGTTTGAGTTAGGAGTCTCCCACATCTTTCATTGCCCTTCTTAATATCGGTGTTACAGTAATCGGCAACAACGGGGATTAGCACGACTAGGAAGGAACTTGCGCGTATAAGCTAGGCTTTCCAACGCATAAGTTCTTCCTTTTGGTGCTTGTCCGTCCGTTCTTGGCTCTTAGCCATAACCTCCGGTTAATTCAACCACAACCGGTCTCACTACGGAATCACCACTATCATGTAGGATAGGGTGCCGTAAGGAGCGGATTGTGGTTCAATTAACGGGACTCGAATTAAGTTGTTGGGCAAGGAAAGAGTGAAAGAGATTTCCTTCTCTCAAACTTTCCTTATCCTACCCTAACAAGTATGAAACTACTCACACATCATAATGAAAAGAAAACAAAACAAAAGAGGAAGATAGAAAGAAAGAGATTAGAAGATAACAACTAGCTATTTGCGACCTCACCTTGGCAAGGATCAAGCGTAAGCATCATGGTTGTTTTAAGGATAAAGAAAAAGAGAGAAGAAAGAAACAACAAGAAATAACAACAACTAAGTTAACAAATGAAAATTACAACAATTAACAAGAGAACAAGACAAGCATAATAATAAAACGAACTTCTTCATTCACCATTCTTCACTCAAAAGCTCACTACAAGTTTTAATGGAGAAGAGATGAGAGGAGGAAGAAAAATAACAAGTAAATCCTAAAAAAAATAAATACAAGATTATGGACACTCCCTTCACAAAGTTCTGGGCTATTCATAGGCAGGGAAAATGAGATCTAGGGCAACAATCAGAACAAATGTGAAAATACCAATCTACCCCTGAAGTTTGACCTTCTACGGTGCCAGTACGGCCGCGGAACCGCGGCCTAGACCCCCCTTTTGCCGCGGTTCCGCGGCGGTATGGAAGAGTTGGGCCTTCATTTTTCCTGTGCTTCCCTGGTTCTGTGTGTCCTTTATTCTGGTATATATATTTTCTCATATTTTCTTCACGATTTTTCCAGAATTTCTGTTGAGGGAAAGGTGATTTGATGTGGACTTTTTGTCATGATTTCCTCGAGCTCCGCGTAGATTTCTTGGATCTTGTGCTGCCATTGAGCCTTGTGCATGAAAACGACATTGATTTGACATTTCGTCTCTTAAACTGGTGTGTGGCAACAGACGGATAAAGAGCGGAGATCCGTGTTTTATCTGTGGTTGGCAGGAACCCGGATTTTGTCGTGTTTTCCATGAATTTCACCGTTTTAGAACCGAGAACCTGTATCCTGCAATTGACTAGCAAACACGGCTCAAGAGTATCTACCGATATGCAATGTGATAAAAATTGGGCGGTATGAAAATGCAAAAATCTGATATGAATAACTCACACGAGACAAATGACGATCTCAGGTCGATGAACTAATTTGTACACATGTCACCAAGGAACTGCTATCTGACGTCAGGTATAATACTAACTAGCATGTTCCCGGCGAGTCCTGTCCGGTGTACTCATAACCCAATGAGCACCTGTATACATCTTAGGTGATCTAACTGACACCAATGGCTTGTGAGCCGGCCACCGCCCCTCGTCGGGGTCTCGACTGTATACACTAGTCTACTAATGGAGTATCGATGCCCAGTCTCGAAACTCCCACGACTAGGGACCTTTTAAGGATGTGCTTATAGACCCCCAGTTCCCACGTATATGATCGCCATCATACTGCTGGTAGTCAAGCAAGAATCCTAAGGGCTCTATCAATGTGTAATAGTGACCTGTAAGGTCACCAAAGCTGTACATGATGATAAAGATAAACCAGATAGCATACTATCAACTCGAGTAAGACTGTCCTACCGGCATAGGTCCTCCCTCAATCATTGCAATCACGTGCCTGTGATCCAATAATTGACTTTGAGGGCACTATATCCAACATGGTCAACATATCATAAGCACTAGTCAAGTTCTACCCGTCATTTCGTGATTAACTATACCCATCCATATGACCCTTGACTATGATCAACATAATCACATGAATGTCCTAACTTATCGCATCATATGCTTTGTAGGAAGACATCACTTATCTACCGTACACTACGCCTTAACTATGATCAACATACGTAGCACGAATACTAAGTACTCGGCCTCCTAAAATGATAGAGGGTTGCATATGGTTTTTATGAAAATCTTTAACGCTTTGAACTTTATCTCGTTGTCGAATCAAAATAGTTTAGAAAAGGGCTTAAGCTCCGCATCTTTTGAAACTTGCATTTTTCATAAATTGGCCGAGGGTGTTTAAAATCTGATTCTACAACATCTTTAGGTTTTTTTTTCTTTACATTAATCTTATTAATGTAGTCTCATCATTTAAGTTCCTAAGTCATCACAGAAAAGAAACGAAAATAGAACGTACACTTATGCCATCCGCATTCGCCACAGTGTCCCATTATGCACCGTTAGGTTACTTAACTAACGGCATAGCGTGGCGGGACAAGCGCGGGTGTAAATCATAAACAGCGTTTATTATATATCATATATATAATAAGAATCCATTCGTCTCAGATATTAAGTAATCACATCACAGAATATCAACAACAGAAGCACATATGAAAATAAAAGGATATCTTGGATGTCCATATTTTGTATTCAGCGAACAATAGAAAATACGGATTCCACAGTCGCGATGAATAGCCAAGCCTACACCCCTAGACCCCTATGAGAGAGGCAAGTGACCCTACCAATTCTAGAGTTTAGGAGACCCGGTCTCGACTCCTTGAGATGGCCTCCCACTGAACCCTAGAACCCGGTCACTTGTGCTCCCCACCTTGGGTCTATCCTAATGCGGAAAAGTGAGTAATATAAAATGATGGAGACATCATACTCAATCCAAAGGTGCCCCAAATAAAAGAATATTACATACATTTGATTTTTACATGAATGAAAATAAAGACTCTCATCTCACATAAAACCCCCGGCTATTCAATCACGATAATCCTGTACATCATATCTCAGCAACACATAATATCTTATATCATCAACGTAAGCAAGTATGCATACCCCGATTGTCATTGATGTATAGCAAAGAAATTGGCGATACAACACATACTACACTTATGGTCACAGAAAAGAAATTGAAAAACTACAACAATTGGAATCGTGACCGCCCTTAGACAACACAAACCCGTGATATCACATATCAATGATTTCATGCCCAACAATCTAAAGCTCGCATTTAGGTCTCACCCATGAAAACACCTTTTCAAATTAAGTCAGATAATTCAACAAGATTTCTGATTAAACCCGAGACCGAAATGTTAGATTTACACGCAATAAATAAATTTGTAGATTCCAATTATTGTATCACATTCTCAAATACTAGGCGCAGTTAAAACATTTGATCGAAATATCAATCACCCAAAGAATTCTCAGAAAGACCAACACTTAAAAAGTATTAAAATACACCAGAGACGGCTATTAGCACATACGGGCCAGCACAAGAAGGCACAGTCTACGCCTCACCAGCGGCGCCGCGGAACCGCCGCAAAAAAGCCTTTTGGCTGCGGTTCCGTGGTCGTTAGGTCGAGTTAGGGCTTCGTTCTTCCTGTGGGCCCATACAATACACTACAAGATTTTCTAAGTATTTTTAATGTGAAAAAATCCAACTTTTTGAAAAATTTCCAGTGAGAAATTTTCGGGATACATGTTTCGTTCGTTCGAGATTTATAATGTCGTCTAGGTTACTCTAAAGCTCTAGCTTGGCTCTGATACCACTGTTGGGTTTCCTTAGCACCTAATCTAGGGTTTGGAAGTATTACACATGCTACAATTAAAAATTTTAGGTGCTAAGTAAACTAAACTAGGATCTTAACTAGAATTATTAGGGTAACAATAAATGAGTATCACATACAAATAAGAATCTGTCACTAAGTGAAGAGATTACAACGTTTGTAGGCCTCCTTTAGTGACTCCTTGGACCTTTGAGAGTTTGGAACGGATCGCTAGAGGTCTTCCTCGTCCACGATGATCCACCCGAAGTCCCTTTGCACAAAGCTCCTTGCTTCACTTGATCTTTGAAAAGAAGTGGAGCAAACACCCTACGGAAATGGGCTAGAGAAGCGTAGAATGGTGATGTGGTTTGTATTCTCTATTCAAAACCCTTTCTTTTTATCAACCTCACTCACTAGAAATTTTAAGATAGCTTGGAGGAAGAAGAAGATGATGGCAAAAGATTTTCTCAAAGATAATAATCATAGAAAATAAAAATAACAAAGATATATCCTTCATGCCAAACCATGGTTAACTAATATCCAGATATTTTTGTGTTGAGTGAAAAGACAAATGAGATTTAAACCATTGTTTGAATTGGGTCAAAGTATAGTCAACTGTGGATAATAATCAACCATGATTTAATCTCATTTCTATTCCTTTTTCTCAAAACTAATATATATCTATATATAAATGAACCATGTGAGTCTTGCATTGCCACCACTTGTGTATCATCAACCATGATACAATGTGTGCATGTATGTGTGCATGCACATCATCATGTGCATCAACATAAACATATGCATACATACAAATAGAAAAAGGTTTAATGAAGAATTAAGCTAAAGGTCTATGTTAAAATCAACACTTGATTTAACAAACTGGTCATATCACATATGACCGACCCATAGAAAAACGCCCGATTAATATACGGTATCACATACACGCATTTAATCAGGTCCCCGTGCATATCTCATTTGCACACCACATCGTTTCGCCAGAGCTAGGAAACTTCTTTATGGGACTCTAAGACTCATCAATACGCCGGCAGTAGGAGATGATCATATCAAACACCCACAAGCCGCAAGCTGTCAGCTAAACGTAACGGCCACCCGGGTATTGAGTGATGAGAAGAAAACCAGCGAAGCTGTCAAAACTCCCGTGGAGCCAACTGGCAACACTTACCGTACAGTCCGATCTCTTAGTCAGATATGTTGCATATCGAGTCTAGGGATGGAATCGTCCACCCCAATAACTCAATAAGTCATGCTGGTGTATGGCTCATCACAGATTGAGAAACTACTCATAACACTTATCAGTAAATCTCAGCAGCCCTGGCCAGGGACTTCCTATTATAGCCAATCGAGCATAGCACAACATCAACCACCAATACCGGGAGAGACGAAACCCCTCCTATCGCTCATCGCCTCCATGTGCCTCGGGACTGCACCCAAAATCCACCTGTTTGCACGACTCAGTAGAGCCGTGGTAGGGTGGAGATCAAAGTACAATGGGAGGACACACAAGACTCTATGACAATCTCGGGTCTACAGACTAACATGTACCAGTGTCACCTGAGAACTGCTATCTGACGATCGATATAATACCACATAGGATTTCTCGGCGAGTCCGTTCAGTGTACCTGTTCATACCAGAATATTGCTTTTACTACCGTCCATTCTTACGCTCGTTTGTTTATAGGTAGGTGCTTTAAATCTGTATTTGCTACATATTTACAACCTACAGGTTCCTAGTCCAAAATAATGCAATTGATATAAAATCTCCACTGTTACGCCAAAATACGGAACATCTATTGTCAACAGATAAAAGCCGGGTTCCGGCCATCCGTATCCGTCCAGTGTCGCGTACCAGTTCCAGAGACACGACAAATGACAGTGGTCATTCGTGTCTTGGACAAGCACAAAGCATGAGAGGGGCAGCACAAAGCACGAGGGAGGCAGCACAAGAATCAATGGGTGCGCGGAGCTTGAGGGAGAAAGGTCAAATCAATCAAAAGTGAAGCTATATTTGGACTGTGCAGATCTGAAGAAATTGTGAAGGTATTTTGCAATTTGGGACATGTAGAACGTCATAAGATAGCAACACAAGGAAACCCAGAAAATCCGAGATCCCAACTATACAAAACCGCGGCGGAACCGCCGCCAAATGTGGGTTTGCGCGACGGATCCGCCGCGGTTTAGTGATATCATCTGACCAAATTTTGGGGGTAGTTTTGTCATTTCATTTGGGGCCAGAATGTTGCCCTAGGGTTTCAGCACGCAGCCTATAAATACCCCGGTTTTGTGCCAAGCCAAGGGTCTTCTTCATAACCACTTTTCCATCTCTTTTAGTGTAGTTTAGTTTAACTTCTTCTTCTTCTTCATTCTTTCCTCCATGAAAATTGTAGTGAGAGCTTTTTGAGTGGATGATGAAATGAAGATGAGGGTTATTTTGTATCATTCTTTTGCTTAGCTTCCCCTTGAGATGCTTGCTTTCTCTTGATTTTTCAACCTCTTCATTGAGCTTGAAGGTTTAAGGGTTGGTATTTAATCTCAAGGGTTGTATCATTTTGGAAAGAATAAAGTCTCTTTTGTGCTTCATTTTGCCTTGGGTTTTTAGCTCTCTCTTGATCTTGCAACCTCTTAATTGAGCTTGCAAGTTTAAGTTTGGGTTATTAAACCCATGGTGTGTAACTTGTTCCATGGTTCCTAGATCTCTTTCTTAGTATTTTCTTTC
The DNA here is from genome assembly GCA_030015575.1 of Agapanthus africanus. Classification (NCBI taxonomy): domain Eukaryota; kingdom Viridiplantae; phylum Streptophyta; class Magnoliopsida; order Asparagales; family Amaryllidaceae; genus Agapanthus; species Agapanthus africanus. The sequence goes on from CM057337.1 coordinate 407,863,035, forward strand.
TTGCACTTTTCTTTCTTGCTCTTTTACATTCATGCAATTTATTTCCTGGCTTTACTTTCTTGCACTTTAAATTCCATGCACTCACTTACCTGTAATCTTTTCTTTTCTTTGTTCTTTTGTTCTCTCTTTTTGGTTTGTTTTGTGAATGGTTGTTAATATGTTGTTGTTAAGAATAAATACGATATTGTAAGTTAATGTTTCTTTTCTCATTTCCTTTTCCCGTTATTTTCCTTTGAACTCTGCCCAAACGTTACGCAAGCGCTCCGTTAGGCACCCTACCCTACCAAGGTAACGGTGATTCCTAACCGCGACCGGTTGCGTTCGGTTTGGCTGGAGGCAAAAGCAAGAGACAATAACGGAAGGACAAGGGTCAATATGCCGGATTCCACGAATACCATGCTTAAATCCCCTAATCCACGTTGTTGCCGATTGCTCTAGCTTCAGTTGGTCAAGACTCGGCTCAAAGGTTTTGAGTGCGGATTTCTTTAGCTTACACTTTCGTGTCTTTTTCTTAACAACTTTATACTTGCATATAAACACATAGGTTAGATTTGAACAAACATATACAAATTCTTATTGACTCATCTAAAACTCAAACGGACATACAACCATCTCCCTGCAGATCGACCCGTGCTCAACCGGCTAGCTGCATAGCGACACCGTCCTGATCGCGGTTATAAATTTAGAACTTTGAACTCCGACACGCCAAAAGCGTGCGATCAAATGGCGCAGTTGCCGGGGAGACGGTACCGTATTTTCTTTCTTGTTAATTCGGGTTAATATTCTTTTTGTATATATATATAAAATAAAATCTTTTTGTGATGTTTGATAATTTTTGTGTGCAAGTGTGCAGGCTAATCTGGAGCAAGTACAGTAATCTAATCAAGAAAAAGAGGTTTTTTTTAGGGTGTACAGAGAAGGGCACGTATATTGACCAAGGTTCAAGCCCCAACTCATCAATTTGACCGCGGAACTGCGGTCAAAGTGTGGCTTACACGGCGGTTCCGCGGTCATTTTGAGGCTTCTGAGCCCCCTAATTTTTTCTGCTCTTTCTCTTTCCTCTAGTTCCCTCTCTGAATTCCACTATACTGTATTTTCTGCAGGTATCTTTGCACGGAATTGCTCCGCCGCAAAATAAATTTTTGTTGTTTTAGATTTTGTTTGTTTACCGCTTTGCATATATTAATACGGACATTAAGGGGTTATAACACCAATTCAGATTGGGTGGGGATTTCATCACCCTTCCTAAGACCCCACAAATCACTAATTGCATACGCATTACCTTGAGCTAATAAAAAATACTAGACTCAGCCCTAAGGACGTCGCGCTCAATAGGACAGAGGACTAGTTGTAGGCATCGGCCGTTTATCCTAACCTGACTTTGCGGTGTCTAGGCAAGTGTGTCTAAGGCAAGTGGTTACTTAATTAGGACCACTACTATCGTAGTGGGGAGCCTCCCACTTACCTGGTACTTACCTGGCCGCAATTGGCGGTGAAGAGGCGGTTTGAGATCCTATTTCTAGCCCTTTGGAACAGTTAGGAGCTGTCTAGCTGACCTAGGTGACCCTAGCTCTAGGTGTGTTTGTGCATATTGTGATTGTGATTGTGCTTGTAAATTTTGGTCCCATAATTCCGTATTCTTTAAAACAAATAATTTTCAAAACTCCAAAAATAAACATTTTTTAATAAAAAAATAATCCACATTCTTTTTCCCTTCCTTTCCTTCTTCTTCTCTTCATATCATGGGTACTCTACCTAGAAAAACTCTGGCCGAACTTTGGTACCCACAACCAAACATAACTTCCTACGGTTCTTGCTTTGGTCGAATTTCGAACGACCCCTCCATGCCCAAAATTTCATTACAAGATCACATAGACGCGTCTAGGACAAACACTTGCCCTCCGCATTCCACTTTGTATCAACCTTTTCAACCTCTCCCACCCTCTTATGTTGATACCCCTTTTGCAAGTCGTCCTTTGTCCATCGCTGAACATATTGAACAATCCCGTAGCCGATCTTTCACTCCTTTCACCACTACAGATTCTTGGGATCAACAATTCCATTTACCTTCGTATCCAAATGTTGGTCCTACCCCTGTCCAGCCATTCAATTCGTACCAGTCCTACCCGACTTTTACACAACCTTTAGACATTGCTTCTGAACCGCCATTTAGGTGTTTTCAGTATCCAAATAACTTTGAATCTTTTATTGAAACCCCTTCACAACCCATGTCTAGTCTGGAACAGTCATTGGAAGACTTTAGGGTAGCGTTGTACCAACAGATGATGGATTTGAATGCGTCCATGGCCGCCCTCATACAACCTAGTGACCCGGTAGCTAGTTTTCAACTAGCTCCAAATTTTCCAATGTATAAAGAGGCGGTGGGACATGTTGAGAATTTAAGTAGAAAGAGTGAGATATACACCCTTCCAAATCAAACCTACCCATTGCAAATTGAAACCCACAACTCCGATTTTGAATGTCTATCTGGTGATCCAAATGATTTATTGATTAAAGAAAGAACAGATAATGAGTTGTGTGACTTTGTAGTGTTTGATTTGCCTGATTGTGAAGGGTCCCTTTTGAGTGAAACCACACCCAATCCTTTTAACCTCTACACCTCCATCTTAGAACCAGAATCGATTGAAATCCATGCTTTTGATGAGGTGTCTGAGAATATTGATTTTCACTCGATTGAGGATATTGACGCTGGGAATATTTCGGATGATGAACCCATAGATTTGGTTGAGTTTCTCTCTTCAATTCATCATCCTGAGTCATTAAATGTTTTTTCCGAACCCTATATGCGTCTGGATTTTGAGGATAAATGCATGGATATGCTTAACTTTGAGGAGAGTTTTGAGGATATTTTTTAGGATGAAACAGTTCTTGTTGATGAGTCGGATTTTCCAATTCATCCTATCCCTTTCAATGACTGTGTACACCCTCATGAACCTTTAACAAATAACCTTCCTCAATCACCTACCTCCATCCTTTCCATCGTTCCGACCTGGCAAGACACCGTATCATTTTCACTTCCTGTGTCTGGTTTACCAAGTTCGGCTTACCCATAGTTTCTTACGAATCTTGAGGGATTTGACCCAATTTCTTGCCATATTGATAGATTAGTACAATCCATCTTTTCACATCGATCATTATAGATTGTACTAATTTATTCATTCCATTTCCACCCTCAAGTTCATATTCTACTTCTTTCTCCCTTCCGCCATTCTTCTTCTCATATACCGAGACCGTATCCCGCGTCTATCTCCATACGGTCTCACGTATTCTCTATTTCTTACCTCTCCGCATTCTTTCACCAGCCACTGCTTTATCATGATAAGATCTTTGAATAGTTGGTGCTCACTTTTGGCCTTTGTAAGGCCTTGTATAGCTTGATACTGTTCTTTCCCCCCAGATCCTGAACTTCAACGCTTAACAGTGGAAACACTGCTTTACTTAAGTTTGGTGGGGGGAACCTTTTTGTATATATTATTTTTGTTTTCCTTTTTTGTTTTGTATATAAGTTGTTTTTAGGAAGCGCCGACAATTTGACCCTCTTGGTGTAGCCTGACAGTGAGGGCACTGTCAAGTTTAAGTTTGGGGGTGTGCTCGGTAAGCTTTCTTCCTTCGCATTCATTTGTATATTCTGCATTTGCATACCTTATTAAAAATCCACAAAAATCGAAAATTTTTCCAAAAATATAAAAACTTTGTCGTCAAGTTAGCTAATAGGGTAACTTAGATTTTTTCCGAGAGTTTAGTTGATACGTTAGAAATAACTAAATCTTAGGCTTAGGAATTGAAAACCCTAAAAATAACCGTCATTCTGTTTAACTTTGGTAAGTATACGTCCTTACAGTTTTTTTGAGAAATAGGTAATCGTGAGTTCGGTTCTTTAGTTAAGTCAAGATGAGGGAAAAGTATTGAAGCTTTGCTGAAGGATAAGTCTGAAAAATAGTTTCTTTTCTTAAGTTCAAATTTAGAAAGTATATACCCTATAACTGCACTTACACGCACCTTGAAACTTGGGATAGTAGAGAATACCTAGAAATACTCTTGTCTGAAAACCTAGTATGAAAGAAAAAACGGTATTTAAAGCTAAACACCAAAAAAGAGCAATATTGAAAAATATATCCGGTCTAGAAAAAAGAAAAAGAAAAAAAAATAAATAAATAAAGTCAAGACCTGGAAACTGCTATTTACGCTTTAAGCTCACACATTCAGTAATCGTCTGTTAGTGCCTCAAGAAGCATTAATAGTCGCATGAAAGGTGTGTGAGCAAATACGTCCATCCTTAATGAAAAGAAGTAGTATTAGGTGTTAAGGCAAGGGTATTATAGCTTGAATTGAATTCTTGAGTGTAGGGGTGCAAATATACACACACGCAGGGGTATACAATCGATGTTTGGATAAAAAATAGAAATAAAAGATAAGACTTATGTTTTCTGTAAAGTTGATAAAAATCCCTGGTTTAAGACCACACTGTTAGAAGGAAAACTCAGGAGAACCAACATCTTTCTAAACTTTTTTGGAACGTATAGGATCTAAGGTTAAATAGATAGAAGCTGTGAAACATAAGGGTTGAATATTTCTAACTTAGGATAATAGAGTTTCTAACGTAGATACTAAACTGTAGGAGTAGAATCGATGTTAACTTATGATACTAGCTTGACGGGATTTTGTGGGTGTAATCCGCTGAAAACCCTTAGGAGACAACACTCCTCCTACTAGGGACACCTAGAGGTTTAACGGTTTGTTGCACTAGCTCAGTGCAATCGCGTTCCCTATGAAAGTGCGGTTATGACTTTTTTGTGAATAATTGGTTTTGCTCGGGACGAGCAAAAGTTAAGTTTGGGGGTATTTGTTCATACCAGAATATTGCTTTTACTACCGCCCATTCTTACGCTCGTTTGTTTATAGGTAGGTGCTTTTAATCTATGTATGCTACATATTTACAGCCTACAGGTTCCTAGTCCAAAATAACGCAATTGATACAAAATCTTCCCTGTTACGCCAAAATACAGAACATCTATTGTCAACAGATAAAGGCCGGGTTCCGGTCATCCGTATCCGTCCAGTGCCACGTACCAGTTCCAGAGACAAAACAAATGACAGTGGTCATTCGTGTCTCGGACAAGCACAAAGCACGAAAGGGGCAGCACAAAGCACGAGGGAGGCAGCACAAGAAACAATGGGTGCGCGGAGCTCGAGGGAGAAAGGTCAAATCAATCAAAAGTGAAGCTATGTTTGGACTGTGCAGATCTGAAGAAATTGTGAAGGCATTTTGCAATTTTGGACATGTAGAACGTCATAAGATAGCAACACAAGGAAACCCAGAAAATCCGAGATCCGAACTCCACAAAACCGAGGCGGAACCGCCGCCAAATGTGGGTTTGCGCGGCGGATCCGTCGCGGTTTAGTGACATCATCTGACCAAATTTTGGGGGTAGTTTTGTCATTTCATTTGGGGCCAGAATGTTGCCCTAGGGTTTCAGCACGCAGCCTATAAATACCCCGGTTTTTTGCCAAGCCAAGGGTCTTCTTCATATCCTCTTTTCCATCTCATTTAGTGTAGTTTAGTTTAACTTCTTCTTCTTCTTCATTCTTTCCTCCATGAAAATTATAGTGAGAGCTTTTTGAATGGATGATGAAATGAAGATGAGGGTTATTTTGTATCATTCTCTTGCTTAGCTTCCCCTTGAGATCCTTGCTTTCTCTTGATCTTTCAACCTCTTCATTGAGCTTGAAGGTTTAAGGGTTGGTATTTGATCTCAAGGGTTGTATCATTTTGGAAAGAATAAAGTCTCTTTTGTGCTTCATTTTGCCTTCGGTTTTTTAGCTCTCTCTTGATCTTGCAACCTCTTAATTGAGCTTGCATGTTTAAGTTTGGGTTATTAAACCCATGGTGTGTAACTTGTTCCATGGTTCCTAGATCTCTTTCTTAGTATTTTCTTTCTTGCACTTTTCTTTCTTGCTCTTTTACATTCATGCAATTTATTTCCTTGCTTTACTTTCTTGCACTTTAAATTCCATGCACTTACTTACCTGTAATCTTTTTCTATTCTTTGTTCTTTTGTTCTCTCTTTTTGGTTTGTTTTGTGAATGGTTGTTAATATGTTGTTGTTAAGAATAAATACGATATTGTAAGTTAATGTTTCTTTGCTCATTTCTTTTTCCCATTATTTTCCTTTGAACTCCGCCCAAACGTTACGCAAGCGCTCCGTTAGGCATCCTACCCTACCAAGGCAACGGTGATTCCTAACCGCGACCGGTTGTGTTTGCTTTGGCCGGAGGCAAAAGCAAGAGACAAGAACGGAAGGACAAGGGTCAATAAGCCAGATTCCACGAATACCATGCTTAAATCCCCTAATCCACGTTGTTGCCGATTGCTCTAGCTTCAATTGGTCAAGACTCGGCTCAAAGGTTTTGAGTGCGGATTTCTTTAGCTTACACTTTCGTGTCTTTTTCATAACAACTTTATACTTGCATATAAACACATAGGTTAGATTTGAACAAACATATACAAATTCTTTATTGACTCGTCTAAAACTCGAACGGACATACAACCATCTCCCTGCGGATCGACCCATGCTCAACCGGCTAGCTGCAAAGCGACACCGTCCTGATCACGGTTATAACTTTAGAACTTTGAACTCCGACACGCCAAAAGCGTGCGATCAGTACCCAGTCTCCAATGAGCACCCGTATACAATCTTTGGTGTCACCACACCAGATGGATATGGAATCATCCATCGCCCATCAAATGAGACAAGAATGGTATACGCTAGTCTACTCTGGAATATCGATGCCCTGTCTCGACACACCCAAGACTAGGAACAGTTAAAGGATATGCTTATAAACTACAGGTGTCCCAATAGTATGATCTGTTAGTTATATGTATGCCCTAGAGGCCATTACTATACATAGGATGTATATTGTAGTGGATGCTGGACATATATAGGGAGGACTTTCTTGCTCGACATGATAGTATGCTATCTGGTTGCACTTTACCTTAACGTGTATACTCATTGTCTCTCTGTTACATGTTGGTAAAGCCCTTAGGATGTGTACTTGACTACCTGGACTATGATGCAGATCATACTAGTGGGGACAGATAGTCTATAAGTACATCCTTCAAAGTCCCTAGTGGTGGGTGTATCGAGACGGGGCATCGATATACCAGAGTAGACTAGCGTATACCTTCTCGACCCATACAGATGGGCGATGGATGATCCTATATCCATTGGTGTTTGACATCAGAGATCATATACAGGTGCTCAGTGGAGACTGGGTACACTGGACGGACTCGCCGAGAACTCCCAGATGGTATTATACCTTACGTCAGATGGCAGTTCTCTGGTGGCACTGGTACAGAGTAGTCTGTTGACCCGAGATCGTCATAGAGTCTTGTGTGGTTCCCACTGTGCTTTGATTTCCATCTTACCATGTCCAAGAGGGAGTGCAAAATGGTGGTTTTTGGGTACAGTCCCGAATCATATGGAGGCAATGAGCGATAGGAGGGGATTCGTCTCTCCCGGTATAGGGAGTTGATGTTGCGCTGTGTTCGATTGGCTATAACAGGAAATCCCTGGCCAGGGTTGCTGAGATTTACTGGTAAGTGTTACCAGTAGTTTCTCGAATTGTTATAGACCTCATATCGACACGACTTATCGAGCTATTGGGGTCTGACGTTTACCACCCCTAGGCAAGATATGCGACATATCAGACGATCAGACCGGACTGTACGGTAGTGTTACTGGTTGGATTCACTGGAGTGTGAACGGGCTTGCTCGTCGATCTTCTGATCGCTCAATACCCGGGTGGCCCTTACGTTTAGCAGACCGCTTGCGGCTTGTGGGTGTTTGATATGATCATCACCTGCTGCCGGCGTATTGACGAGTCTTTAGAGTCCTACACAGAGGTTTCCTGGCTCAAGCGAAACGAAATAGGAGCGCATATGAGATATGTGCGGGACCGAGAATAATGCGTGTATGTGTTACCGTATTCCATTCTCGCGATGAATGTATCGAATGGTTATATGCGATATAACCTAGTTATCGAATCGAGGGTTGATTCGATAAGCCGATACATTGGATACTAGTCGGTTATATGCGATATGACCGGATCGTTAAATCAAGTGTTGATTTAATGATTTAATGCATAATTATATATTTGATATATTACTTTGCATTAACTAGTATCGGTTCACTTTTAAATGGATTTTCTCACTTGTTTGTGCACATTGTATATATGATATATTTTTTGTGCACAAGATTGTATCATGTTTGATGATACATGCTAGTTTGGGTTTGTGTAAAGAATTAAACCATGGTTACTTAAGTGGTTAGGGTTTCATTTCCTTTTCTCATTTATTTATCAATTTATTCTTTTTGGAAAAATATTTAGCATAATGCAAAATGGTGGCTTTCTTTGGATGCATGTTGAAGCTTCATGAAGCTTTGACCAAGTGACCATTTTGTCTTCATGCTTAACCCTAACCATTCCCACTAACCATGATTTATTCTCTACACATTACCATGGTTAATATTATGATAAGAATTGATTTTTCTATTCTATTCTAATAACTTATCATAATAATCATCTTCTTCTTCTTCTTCACTTGAAGAAGAAACCTTCCTCCATCAATGGCAACTCTTGAAAATGAGTGAGAAATCCAATTCTAAAGTGAACCCACTTCCTATTTCTTCATCCTCTACCTCTTGCCAAGTAGTATAGGGTGTTTTCTTCACAAGTTTCTTGACTTGGTGAAGTTGGAGCTTGATCTAGTGTTGCCTCGACGTAGATCATCTTCGGCATCGAAGCCGACGACCTAGCCCGCCCATTTCTCCGATGAAGCCGACGCTAGAGCCCGGGATTGGATTTGGACAGCAAGGGGACTTCATCATGGAGCTATGGAGGTGGAGAACCGGATCTACAAAGGTTGTATTTCCGTTCTTCTAGTTAAGTTGTTAACTAGTTTCATTGTTTCGCCTAAAATTCTAGCCAACGATCCGTAGTCTAGGGTTTCTCGGCACCGTAATTTTTGAAATTGGCATGGTTGATGCCTTGTGAGACCTCATTTGCGTGCCTAGGAACCCTACAGTGGTATCAGAGCCTAGCTAGAGCCTTAGGCGATGCGTAGACGGAGTTAGAAGTCCGATTAAACCGAAACCCTAACACAAATTTGCTCTCTGGACTTTTTCCAAAAATTATGTTTTTTCCAGATTAAAAATATGCAGAAAATTCAGCAGGAAATTCTAAGAATTACGGTGCAAAAATTACCTAATGATCTGTCTAAAGTGCGGTGGAACCGCGGCATTAGCGTGCTAATGCGGCGGTTCTGCGGCCATTTTGTCTCTTCTCCCATTGAATTTTGCACAGTAATTCCTATTTTGCAGTGCTGGTTTTCCTGGGATATTTTTTTTTCTGAACTCAAGAGTTGAGTTTTTTGGGTTGTATTGGGGACTCGGTGTTTCGATCGGATTGTCTAATTTTGTCTATGTGGCTTTCCGGATATTTTAGAATATGTTAAAAAGTTCGACCGGATATAAATACCCACCGTTTCCCCTGTCGGGAAATTTCCAAGTGTTGGATCTTTCCGTAGTTTAATGACGTTCTAAGTAGTGCAAGTAATACGATGGTCCCTCTAGAAGACAACAAACCTTAACTCGATTATGTGACCGTCTTGAACTGCCCTTTGAACCTTCGGGTTTGGGGCAGTACGGCTTGCCACATGTGAGGCGTTGGCTTGACCCTTCTACGGCTGGACCGTTGGTACTGAGGCATGAAGTGAATGTTTTTAAACTTATTTCATGTGTTGATCTGTATCGGGAAAACTTGGGTGTTTGGATGTTCGATCGGAAAGATTAACATTTTCTATTTATCTGGAATGGGATACAATAATTGGAATTCACAATAAGTTATGAGATAACTGAATGAATGTTATAAACATAGAAGTTTAGTCTCACTTGATCGGTTGCCACAGAATTTTGATGTGATCAAAAGTCCGTCGCAATCACGTAGCGTACGCGGATACTCGCCGAGTAAACTTAATAGACAGCCTCGCCCTATAGCCCCGACCAAGTGACTAAAGGAGAACCCCGTCGCCGAAAGCATCCGTTCGGGTGCTCGCGGCAGCGGTGTTCCGCCTTGGTGCACTTCGTCGACGGCGTCGGGGGTGCGGCCGCCTACTAAAGTTTGCGACGAGCATTCGATCAGTATGTCGGGAATCTTGTTGAATTGCCCGACTTGATATTGAAAAGAGTTTTCGATAATGAGACTAAAATGCGGGGTCTATAATTGTTAGGCATGCGATGTCTAAGTATTTCATTTGATTAGGCATGCGATGTCCAAAGAGGTTGCGGATTCCAATTGTTGTAGTTTTACACTTTCTTTTCTGTGACCGTAAGTGTAATATGTGATATCGCCGGTTTCGTTGCTATATGTCAACGACAATTGGGATGCACGTATTTACTTACGTTGATGACATGTGATGTTATGTGTTGCTGGATATGTTATATTGGATCGTCGTGTTTGAATAGCCGGGGGTTTCTATGTGAGATGAGTGTTTTTCATTTTCATTCATGTAAAAACTTGTATGTAATATTCTTTTATTGGGGCACTTCCAGGTTGCGGAAGATGTCACCCTTTGTATATTATTTACTTTTCCGCACTAGGATAGACCCATGGAGGGGAGCACAAGTAACCGGATTCTGGAGTCCAGTGGGAGACCAACTCGAGGAGTCGAGTCCGGGTCTCCTAACTCCAAAATTGGTAGGGTTGCTTGCCGCTCTCGTAGGGGTCTAGGGGTGTGGGTTTGGCTATTCATCACGACCGTGGAATCCATGTTTTATACTGGCTCGTATTGAAAACACGGACGTCCTAGTATATCCAATATTTCATATGATTCTTCTGCTGCGATATCTGTGATGTGATCATGTGATATGTTCTGTGATGGATACAGTATATAGTATATATGATATATTATATAGACGTTACTTATGTTTTACACCCGCGCTAGCCCTGCCCCGCTCTGCCGTTAGTTACCTAACCTAACGGTGCACGAGGGGACATCGAGACGGATGCGGATGGCATAAGTGTACGTCGTATTTATCTGTGCTGTTTAGGTAACTTAAATGATGGGACTTCATTAATATGATTAACGAAATAAAAGAAACCTAAGATGTTGTAGAATCGAATTTCAAAAATAAAACAGGTAGCTACAGTTCTTGCTTTGCACAGTGGTATATGTGATATATCCTGCACCTTATTTGATGAGGAAAGGACCGAGATCCCTTCACCGGGAGTGACTCCTTTAGCAATAACTGGCAGATGCTACACACTCGGTTTGTCTTTTGATTGCTTTTAAGAGTTTTTGCTTTGCACAGTGATATATATGATATATCCCGCACCTCATGCGACGAGGAAAGGACTGACGATCCCTTCACCGGGAGTGACTCCTTTAGCAAAACTAGAAAAGCCTCAAAAGCACTCCATTTTCAAAATCATTCGATCCTACAACGATATCAAGTTCATTACGCAATAGGTTTTCAGAAAAAACCTGTCGTAGCCCTCCGTCATTTCAGATAAGTAGTAGTTAGTATTCGTGCTACGTTTGTTGGCCTGCGTCAAGGCGTAGTGTGCGGTAGCTAACTGGTATTTATCTGCTTATGCATATGATGCAGATTGGATTAGGGTAGTCGTGCGACTTTGTTGGCCTGCGTCAAGGGTCGTGCGGGTGGGTTTAATTCAATCAGGAAATGACAGGTTGAACTTGACTAGCGGACTATGGTTTGTTGGCCTGCGTCAAGGTCATAGGACGCTAGGGGCAAAATATTATCGGGAATTTCAAGTGTTGAAATTTGCAATGAGATTGCATACCTTCTATGAGATAGTTGGATCCCGATACCCACTGCGATTAATTGTTACTCCTGGGAGAGTTTTACACATTGCAACTAGCCGATCAAGTAGGTGTCTAGATGTAAGTCCACGTTGCGACCCCCGGTTCTTACGGGGAGGCGGAAACGGTATAAAAAACAAATTTTTAGCGCATGGGGCAACATGGACTAACAAAGTCGGGATCTTTTTCTAAACTAGAACTAGCAAACTTGCTAAAGAGAGTTAGCTACTCGGAAAGATGGTTATACCTAAACTTGAACTCCTTCTTCTTCAAACTTTGTAGAGGTTGATGGTTCTCTTCTCGTCGCCTTCTTCCGTCGAAGATGGATCCACCTGAGGGTTCAACCTTCGGGCTCTTTCTCGAACATTGAGTGAACTAGAATCTCCGGCTTGCTAAACCCTTGATCCTAGAGTGAGTAGAGAGTGTCTAGGGGTTGTTTCTTTTTTAAGGTGAGGGATTCTCAACACATGAGAAGGAATCACCTTGAGCTTGAGGAAGAAGAAGATGAAATGAGGAGAGAGAATGATTATGATAGAATGAGCTCTTTTCTTTTGCAACCATAACAAAAAGAAAAGGAATTATCTAATTAATAATAATAATTGAAATGAGAATAGTTGATGGTTGTTTTGGAATGACCACTATCATACTTTCAATAAATGAGTGTAAGCAAGAATCAAGGAGAATCCTTACAAAGCATGATGGTGGTCAACATTCAACCATGGTCAACAAGTCAACCATGGTCAACAAAATCAACCATAACAATATTTCATTTAATTACTATTATTAATTGATATTTCATAAATCTATTAGGGTTTGGAAAATGACGACTGTCAACTGTGCATACGCACCCCTTCCGAAACCCTAATGAAATACCTCATCCTCCGCCTCAAGCAACTGTGCATACACACCTGCATTCTCGTTCCGAGGAACAAGAATACCGAGATATAAAAGCAACCCCAAAACATATACCAGTATCCGGCTCAAACCAGAGCCAGCTGGCAATATCCGTCCGGACTCCAAACGTGCACAAGTGCGCGGATGAGAACGAACCCTGTCGCAAAACCATGCGACCTCTACTCTGTTTTGCCCAGAGGAGAATACCCTCTGTGTGGGACTCTAAAGACTCGACACTACGCTGGCAGTAGGTTTAACCACAGACCGCAAGCGGCACTAGCTGTGCGTAACGGTCCCCAGGTAGATGCCGACAAGAAGGCTGACGAGGTGAACCCCATCTGAACTCCTACTGAGTCTGAATGTGACATTCACCGTACAGTCCGGTCTGTTCGTCTGATACATCGCATGTCGGGCCTAGGGGGCGGTAAAACGTCAGTCCCCCAATAGCGGTACAAGTCGTGTCGGAGTGAAGCCCAAAACACCCTGAGATAACACTGGAAGCCTACCAGTATATCTCGCTTGCCCTGGCCAGGGACTACTCGTGTAATGGCTCTCCTAGACACAGCGCGATGTCAACCCCCAATACCGAGAGAGACGAATCATGTCTAACCGTCACTGCCTCCAAGTGCTTCGGGACTGCACCCAACCATTACCTGTTTGCACGACTCCTTTGAGCCGTGGTAGGGTAGTGATCAAAGTGCAGTGGGAACACACTCGTGGCGAAGTGCCAGTGTCAAGTCAACGGACTAAGCTGTACTCATGTCACCTGGGAACTGATAACTGACGATAGGTATAATACAACCTGTCAGTTCCCGACGAGTCCTGTCCAGTGTACTCGTAACCTAACGAGCACCCGTATACTATCTCTAGTACGACGTACTGATGGCTGTGGGACAGACCATCTCCCACACTGGGATGAGAAGCGCATACGCTAGTCTACTCCGGAATATCGATGCCCTGTCTCGATAGTCCTGCGACTAGGGACCTGTATAAGGATGTGCTTACAGATTACCCAGCCCCCACTAGTGTGACTGCCATCACAACGCTGGTAATCAAGCAAAGATCCTAAGGGCTCCACTAATGCGTATAGGTGATATCGCAAAATAAACACATGTACACATTGAAGTAGAAACAAACCAAGTAGCATACTACTATATTGAGCAAGATTGTTTATACAAGGTGAATATCCCAAGCCTCCATTAAGTAATATACAAACTAGTATGATACAGTAATGGCCTCTTGGGCATATACACTAACAATCTCCCACTTGCACTAAGGCCATGTACTGGCGTATCGAAGACCTATCATCTCGATCAGCCGCTCGAACTGAGTCTGGGGTAGGGCCTTGGTGAATGGATCTGCAGTGTTTTCTTCTGAAGCAACCCTCCGAACCACGATCTCCTTGCGATCCACGATCTCCCTGATCAGGTGATACCGCCTCAAGATGTGCCTGGATCTCTGATGGGACCTGGGTTCCTTCGCTAAAGCTATAGCCCCGTTGTTGTCGCAATACAGAGGTATTGGGTCAACAATGGACGGAACCACCTGAAGTTCTTTCAAGAACTTCCTCATCCAGACAGCTTCTTTTGCGGCATCAGATGCAGCGATGTATTCCGCTTCCATAGTCGAGTCTGCAACGGTTTCCTGTTTGGAACTCTTCCAACACACCGCCCCTCCATTGAGGGTAATGACAAAACCCGACATGGACTTGGAATCATCCTTGTCACTCTGGAAGCTGGAGTCAGCAAAGGCCTCGATCTGGAGGTCTTTTCCGCCATACACCAAGAACATCTCCTTAGTCCTTCTCAGGTACTTGAGAATGTTCTTTACTGCTATCCAGTGTTTCTCCCCAGGGTTTGACTGATACCGGCTTACTACACTCAGTGCATAAGCTACATCCGGTCTGGTACACAACATCGCATACATTATAGAGCCTACCGCAGAAGCGTAGGGTATGATAGACATGCGATCCCTCTCCAAATCAGTCTTGGGAGACATCTCTTTAGAGAGGGTGATCCCGTGACAAGCCGGTAGGTTACCGCGCTTGGAATCTTACATACTGAATCTTTTCAGTACGGTGTCGATGTACCTGGACTGTGAAAGTCCTAATATCCTCTTGGATCTATCACGATGGATCCGGATCCCCAGGATGTATGAGGCATCACCCAGGTCTTTCATGGAGAACCTGTGTGACAAGAAACCCTTGACAGATTGTAGCATAGGAATGTCATTTCCTATTAAGAGAATGTCATCCACGTATAAAACAAGGAATACTACAGTTCTCGCTACAAATCTACTATAGATGCATGGTTCATCTGGATTTTTGATAAAGTCAAATTCCTTGACCGTCTCATAAAAACAGATGTTCCAACTCCGCGATGCCTGCTTTAGTCCATAGATGGACTTAAGCAACTTGCACACCTTTCCGCTGCTCCCACTCTGAATGAAACCCTCTGGCTGATCCATATAGACACACTCCTCTAAATTTCCATTTAGAAAAGAGGTTTTTACGTCCATCCGCCAAATCTCATAATCGTGGAAGGCAGCAATGGCAAGAAGGATCCGAATGGATTTCAGCATAGCCACTGGAGAAAAGGTTTCGTCATAGTCCAAGCCAGGTCTTTGACGGAAACCCTTTGCTACAAGTCTAGCTTTATAGGTCTCAACCTGTCCATCTACACCAATCTTCCTTTTGAAGATCCACTTGCATCCTACGGGTTTTACCCCGTCTGGAGCAATGTCCAATGTCCATACTTTGTTGGTGTACATGGACTCCATTTCGGTCCGCATTGCATCCAGCCATTTTACCGAGTCAACGCTCTGAACGGCCTGCTGGAAGCTAGTAGGCTCATCATAATCTATGATGCAATCCTCTCTATCCCCGTCTATGAGAAAACCGTAGTATCTCTCGGGCGGATGAGACTGCCTACTACTCCTGCGGAGCGGCGTAGGAATGTCCTGTTCTTTTGAACCCTCTGGTTCCACTAAGCTTTCAGTAATAGTCTGAGGTTCTGGAATTTCATCCAGTTCTACCGCGCTCCCACTTATCTGATTTTCCAAAAACTCAGTTTCCAAGAAGTGGGCATGACGAGAAACAAGGACTTTTTGCTCCTCTGCGTAATAGAATAGATACCCCTTGGAGTTCTTTGGGTATCCCACAAACTTGCACTGTACTGAGCATGCCTCGAGCTTGTCCGCATGCTGCTTTTTTACAAAAGCCGGACATCCCCATGTCTTAAAGGATTTAAGACAGGGTTTCTTCCCACTCCACATCTGATATGGTGTGGTAGGCACAGTCTTAGTAGGAACTTGGTTCAAGAGATGTGCAGCTGTTTCTAGTGCATATCCCCAGAAAGATCGCGGTAACTCAGCCTTACTCATCATGGAACGAACCATATCCAATAGGGTTCGATTCCTCCTTTCCGATACACCGTTATGTTGCGGAGTGTATGGAGGAGTACGCTGAGAGAGAATTCCATTCTCTTTTAAATAGTTCAGGAACTCGGCACTTAAGTATTCACCACCTCGATCCGATCTTAGAATCTTAATACTTTTGCCTGTTTGTTTTTCAACTTCATTCTTGTAATCCTGAAATTTCTCAAAGGCCTCGGATTTGTGCTTCATTAAGAAGACATGTCCATACCTAGAGAAATCGTCTGTGAAAGTAATGAAGTATGAATAACCGCTTCGCGCATGTGTAGACATTGGACCACACACGTCACTGTGTATGAGTCCCAAGAGCTCGCTCGCTCTTTCTCCGTGTCCAGTGAACGGAGTCTTTGTCATCTTTCCCATGAGACAAGATTCACAAGTGGCATAAGACTGATACTCGAACGGATCCAAGTATCCTTCTTTATGTAACTTAGTCAACCGTGTCTCATTGATGTGACCCTGTCTACAATGCCATAAGAAAGCCTGATTGATATCTGGAGACTTTCTTTTGTGTGTATTCTGGACATTGAAAATCTGTGGTTGGTTTAATACGTATATACCATTGCTCAATGTACCTGACCCAATCAGAACTTGATTAAGGTGAATGTTTACAACATTACTTACAAACGCAAATTCATAACCTTCTTTAGAAACCAAAGATACAGAAATGATATTACAAGTTGCGTTGGGTACAAAAAAGCAATTACGCAAAACCAAAACATGCCCATCTGACATTCCTAGGTGATAGTCCCCCACGGCTTTAGCATCCATGCTAGCTCCGTTCGCAACTCTGAGGGTTATGTCACCTTCCTTCAAAAACCTACGGTTTCTCAACGCCTGCAAAGAATTACAGATATGAGATCCTGATCCGGTATCCAATACCCAGGAAGTAGAGTTTATAGAAAGACAGTTTTCAATAACATACACACCTGAAGCTGAAGCCGCAACCTGCTTCAGTTCCTGTGTCCTGGCCTTCCAAGCCCTGCAATCTTTCTTCCAGTGTCCACTCTTATGACAATAGAAGCATTCTTCCTTTCCAACAAGCTTCCCCGCAATCTTTGTTGCCTTTTCCTTTCCCTTCGTACCTACTTTACTAACACCGCCTCTTGGTTTGGCGGGGGATTTCTTCCTCTTTCCCTTGGCTTTCGCCTTGGACCTAGGGGAAGAAGATCCTCCTACAAACAAAGCGGGTGTTTCCCTACCCTTCTGTAGGGTGCCCTCTGCGCTCCTCAGCAGGTTGAGGAGTTCTGAAAGTTCAACTTCCTTTTCATGTAAGTTGAAGTTCAGTATAAACTGGGCGTAAGTGGATGGAAGGGACTGGAGAATTAAATCCGTATAGAGTTCACTGTCCAACGTGGTCCCAAGTTCTGCGAGCTCCTTAGTGTAGCCAATCATCTTAAGCACGTGGTCCGCTACCGATGATCCGACGGCCAACTTTGTCGAAAATAACTTCTTCGACACTTCGTATCTTGCGATACGAGACTGCTCTCCATACAGTTCTTTTGTATGGAGAAATATGGACTCAAGGTCCATATTCTCATGCCTCCTCTGATGTTCGTTGTCCATAGAGGCAAGCACGAGGCACCTGGCCTTCGCGCAATCAATCTCCCAAGTCTTACGGATTTCCTTATCCGCGACGCTGGAGGTGGGACCTGGGACGGGGGGAGCTTTGGTGGTAAGAAGATACCCCAGCTTGTCGTAAGCGATTGCCAATTTGACATTCCTGAGCCAATCTTTGTAGTTTGGCCCTGTCAGTATGTTTTTATCTAGAAGTAACTTAAGTCCAGTCATTTCGAATTTGGTCGCTGCAGGGGGGAGAGAAGAAATACTTTAGCACGATGCTCTTGCAAGTTTAGAATGGTTTTTAATTTGTCTAAACAGGATGGCTCCCACTGTCTCTCGAATCCCTCCTCAAACCACAAAGGAAGAATTAGCCGGGATTAATCCCACCGCACAATACTTGCTTAACCGTTCAGCCAGGCTAGTGTCAGTACTTCGAGGGAGGTTTTTCAACGCTTTCGCGAAGTTCCTTAATTTAAGAACCTCTTTTCCCTGGGGGCGTAGCCCCGCTAACACCTTTCTAGGCACCTACTAGGTTTATAGCATTGATCGTTTAGTGAGAAATTTCCCGAGGAGTAGCATATACTCACAGTAGGATCGGGATCCAAATATCATCGCGTGACGAAACTGAAGGAATCCTACCAGAATCATCACACTCCAAATGGTATGCAAATCTAGCAAGTTTCAGTACTTATGAAACTCCCGATGTGGATTTTTGCCCCATACTCTTATGACCTTGACTAAGGCCAACAAATCATAAGTCACATGTCAAGTTCTTCCCGTCGTTATCCAGGTTAATTTGAACCCACCCGTATATACCCTTGACTATGGCCAACAAGGCAATACTACTGTCCCAAACCAACGCATTCTATCTATGCAACATATGAATACCTACCAGCTACCAAACACTGTACCTTGACTAAGGCCAACAAACACAGCTTGAATACTGTTAAATATTCATATGAAACGACGGAGGGCTACGGATGGTTTTGGCGAAACCGTGAACGTAGTGAACTTGATATAATCGATGGAACGAAATAGCTTTTAGAAGGAGTGGCTCAAGCTCCGCATTTAAAAGTTATTTTTGAAAAGAACCGAGTGGTTTTTTCGAAAGTGTTCCAACGACTTTAACTTGGTTTATTATCTTGCATTAGTTCTTTTAATGCGTCCCATCATTTAATCCTACCATTGCAGAAAACAACCAAAATATGACGTACGCTTATGCCATTCGCATTCGCCACGGGGTCCCGTCATCACTCGTTAGGTTACTTAACTAACGACAGAGCGGGGGCTGGGCTAGCGCGGCTGTAAAACATAAGCAACGCCTAAATATAAAGCAATGATAGGCATTACAGATCACAGATGAATACATTGGATGTACTAGGAATCCGCAATCCGTTCGAGCCTGCAACGTAAAGCGGATTACACGGTCGCGGTGAATAGCCAAAACCCCACCCAAGACCCCTACGGGTGCGGCAAACTACCCGCCAAGTACCCGGTAGTTTGTGCACCCCTCCATGGGTCTATCCTAGGAGCAAAAACAGTAAAAAGAATTATACAATGACGGCTACAACCTCGACCCGGTTGTGCGGCCAAACAAATAATATTATTACATCAATTTACATTTACAAATGAATGAAAGAAAAACAAAAGCTCATCTCACATCCACCCCGGCTATTCACCCGCGACAGTCCAACACATTCATATACACATTCCAATATCAAACACAGATCACAGAGATGTATAACCCCGACTAATCGACTTATAGCGATTAGCCGACGTTTAATACATGCAAACATCACAGATATAACAATCATAGTCAAAATGCAGTGAAATTCGGAAAAAATACGGAATTATAGGACCCCAAAAGTAAATTTCTGCTCTGGAAAATCTGGGCACATATAACATATTTTAAAAATCCCAAAACCAACACAGGGACACACTGCACGAAACCCGATCACCAGAAGACACTAAACGGCGGCGGATCCGCGGCTCGAAGAATAGGTGAGGCCGCGGATCCGCGGCGGTTTGAACGAATTAGGGGATCTTTTTTCTTGGGTGTTTACACAAAACCCTGAGCCGAATTTAGGTGTATAACAAATCTTGTTTTGACCAGAAAAAAATTTAACTGAAACTAGGGTTTTGTAAAAGTTTGGTTTTTGGATTTTTCCGGTTCCGAACTTCGTTACACTTCACTACCAAGCTAGTTTAAGTTTAGTTAGGCTCTGATACCACTGTAAGTCCACGTTGCGACCCCCGGTTCTTACGGGGAGGCGGAAACGGTATAAAAAACAAATTTTTAGCGCATGGGGCAACATGGACTAACAAAGTCGGGATCTTTTCCTAAACTAGAACTAGCAAACTTGCTAAAGAGAGTTAGCTACTCGGAAAGATGGTTATACCTAAACTTGAACTCCTTCTTCTTCAAACTTTGTAGAGGTTGATGGTTCTCTTCTCGTCGCCTTCTTCCGTCGAAGATGGATCCACCTGAGGGTTCAACCTTCGGGCTCTTTCTCGAACTTTGAGTGAACTAGAATCTCCGGCTTGCTAAACCCTTGATCCTAGAGTGAGTAGAGAGTGTCTAGGGGTTGTTTCTTTTTCAAGGTGAGGGATTCTCAACACATGAGAAGGAATCACCTTGAGCTTGAGGAAGAAGAAGATGAAATGAGGAGAGAGAATGATTATGATAGAATGAGCTCTTTTCTTTTGCAACCATAACAAAAAGAAAAGGAATTATCTAATTAATAATAATAATTGAAATGAGAATAGTTGATGGTTGTTTTGGAATGACCACTATCATACTTTCAATAAATGAGTGTAAGCAAGAATCAAGGAGAATCCTTACAAAGCATGATGGTGGTCAACATTCAACCATGGTCAACAAGTCAACCATGGTCAACAAGTCAACAAAATCAACCATAACAATATTTCATTTAATTACTATTATTAATTGATATTTCATAAATCTATTAGGGTTTGGAAAATGACGACTGTCAACTGTGCATACGCACCCATTCCGAAACCCTAATGAAATACCTCATCCTCCGCCTCAAGCAACTGTGCATACACACCTGCATTCTCGTTCCGAGGAACAAGAATACCGAGATATAAAAGCAACCCCAAAACATATACCAGTATCCGGCTCAAACCAGAGCCAGCTGGCAATATCCGTCCGGACTCTAAACGTGCACAAGTGCGCGGATGAGAACGAACCCTGTCGCAAAACCATGCGACCTCTACTCTGTTTTGCCCAGAGGCGAATACCCTCTGTGTGGGACTCTAAAGACTCGACACTACGCTGGCAGTGGGTTTAACCACAGACCGCAAGCGGCACTAGCTGTGCGTAACGGTCCCCAGGTAGATGCCGACAAGAAGGCTGACGAGGTGAACCCCATCTGAACTCCTACTGAGTCTGAATGTGACATTCTCCGTACAGTCCGGTCTGTTCGTCTGATACATCGCATGTCGGGCCTAGGGGGAGGTAAAACGTCAGTCCCCCAATAGCGGTACAAGTCGTGTCGGAGTGAAGCCCAAAACACCCTGAGATAACACTGGAAGCCTACCAGTATATCTCGCTTGCCCTGGCCAGGGACTACTCGTGTAATGGCTCTCCTAGACACAGCGCGATGTCAACCCCCAATACCGAGAGAGACGAATCCTGTCTAACCGTCACTGCCTCCAAGTGCTTCGGGACTGCACCCAACCATTACCTGTTTGCACGACTCCTTTGAGCCGTGGTAGGGTAGTGATCAAAGTGCAGTGGGAACACACTCGTGGCGAAGTGCCAGTGTCAAGTCAACGGACTAAGCTGTACTCATGTCACCTGGGAACTGATAACCGACGATAGGTATAATACAACCTGTCAGTTCCCGACGAGTCCTGTCCAGTGTACTCGTAACCTAACGAGCACCCGTATACTATCTCTAGTACGACGTACTGATGGCTGTGGGACAGACCATCTCCCACACTGGGATGAGAAGCGCATACGCTAGTCTACTCCGGAGTATCGATGCCCTGTCTCGATAGTCCTGCGACTAGGGACCTGTATAAGGATGTGCTTACAGATTACCCAGCCCCCACTAGTGTGACTGCCATCACAACGCTGGTAATCAAGCAAAGATCCTAAGGGCTCCACTAATGCGTATAGGTGATATCGCAAAATAAACACATGTACACATTGAAGTAGAAACAAACCAAGTAGCATACTACTATATTGAGCAAGATTGTTTATACAAGGTGAATATCCCAAGCCTCCATTAAGTAATATACAAACTAGTATGATACAGTAATGGCCTCTAGGGCATATACACTAACACTAGAAAGGTGTCAACGAGGTTTCGCCTCTGGGAAAAACGAGGTTTACATTAATTAGGTTCGTGCGAAAGCACGGGGGACCTCCCTCAAAGTACCGACACTGGCCTGGCTGAAAGATTGGCGAACTTGTAGTGTGTAATTAATCCCGGCTTGTCTTTCCTTTTAGGGTTTGGAGGAAGATTTGACAAAAAGCAGTGGGAGCCATCCTGATTAGATAAAATAATAACCAATCTATTCTTGAAAGAGCGCACGCTGAGTGTTTTCTTCTCTCTCTCTCCAGGTAGCGACCATATCACGCCTTAATCAAGATAATAATACGGATTATTGACCGAACCCGCTTGTTATACTAAGCTGGGGAACGTTGGTCCCGCTCCAACTTATAATTGTTATAAGACAGAGCAGGAAATTAGGGATTACCAGAATTCCCATGCCGCCCAAACGAAGGGAGTGCATGCTGATGCATCATCTTCGGGTGTGTTCATTATACAGAACTTTTTCTCAGTATCCTCTACGTCCTGGGTATGTGATACCAGATCAGGATCCCAGATATGTAATCTGTTACATAGGGCTACAGAAAGGTAGAGAACTGAGAACGGGTGATAAGTTTCATAAGGCAGAAAACGGGGCAAGTGTTGCAGCCAAGTCTGTTGGTCACTATCACCCTGTATTACCAATACATTGATTCTGAACGAATGTTATTAGATACCGAACCTGATATACAAAATCATATCTCTCTCTTTATTAGTAAAGAAAGGATATAATTTTGTATTGTTGGATAATGTTTTGAACATTTCCTATATCAAAAGTTGATCGGTTCAGGCACGTTATCTAAAAGCATTATTGTTCTAAATCAAACTACAGTTCTTTAGTATACGGAACACACACAAGAGGAAGAGTTCAGAAATGAACGAATCCTTCTTGAGGCATTGTAGACTAGGTCATATCAATGCGACCCGACTAGCTGAAGTTACATGAAGATGCATATTTAAATCAGTTTGAATCTACATCTTGTGAAACTTGCCAGTCATGTCACAAAGATATAATGACACCAGCTCTGTTTATTGGAAACAGAGAAAGAGTTAGTAAACTCTTGGGATGATACATGTTGATGTATGTAGGTCCCCTGTCTACACATGCCAAGACCGGTTCTTTATACTTCGTTGCATTCTCTGATAATCTCTCAAGATTCAGTCATATGTTCCTGTTGAAACACAAGTCCGAACCTTTTGAGATATTCACGGAATATAAGTTAGAAGTAGAGAACCAAATTGAGGGTATAAGTATTATGTCCTTTGATGAGATCAAGGAGGAGAATACTTGAGCACGGAAATCCTGGATTATTCTAAAAGAAAATGAGATTCTCTCTCAGCATTACTCCTCCATATACACCATAGCACGATGGTACATCGGGGCGGAGCAATAGCACCCTATGTGATAAGGTGTGCTATAGGATGAGTACTACTGAGTTTCCTATTTCCTTTTGGGAGTAATGCGCTTGAGAAGCTGCATACCTATTGAATAGGGTTCCAATCAAATCAGTTGCCTACCGCTTCATATGTGATATGGAAAGGGAAGAGCCCATATCTTAAGTTGGTTAAGATTTGGGGTTGTCCGACCTATGTCTAAAAGCATAATCCGGACAAGCTCGAGGCAAGATCTGTTATCTAGAACTGGAAATGTTCCAGCTATACAAAACTGCAGCTGATGATTCGACAGAACCAAAGGATTCAATAGTTACCAACGAACCTCAGCCTCTCCGCCGATCTAGTAGGGTTCCTTACCCGCCTGAGAGATATTTCGGTAACTCTTTGACAGTGGGAGCGAGGATTGCATCATAAGATGATGACCCAACTAGTTTCGAGCTGGCCATCTGGAGTGAGACTCTGTAAGAATGGCTGGATGCTTAGCGATCTGAGATGGAATCCATGTACACCAACAAAGTATGGACTTTGGTTGCTATATCTGAAGGGTTAAATCCCCATCAGGAGCAAGTATATCTTGAGAAGATTACTTGGTGTAGATGGAAAAGTTGAGACTTTCAAAGCTAGACTTGTTAAAGCTTTTCGTCATTGACCAGGCGTGGATAATGATGAAAACTTTTTCTAGTATCTATGCTTAAGTCCATCCAGATTCTACTTGCCATGGCTACATACCATGACTACGATATCTGGTGGTTGGGTATCATGACAGCTTTTCTAAATGATGTTTTAGAAGAGGGAGTCTATAAGTACACAGCCAGAGGGCCTCGTAGACAGTGGGAGCAGCGGAAACGTGTGCAAGATGTTTTATAGGATAAAACAGATATCGCGGAGTTGGAACATCTGTTTTGATGTGTTAGTCAAACAGTTTGACATCATCAAAATGGTAGATGAACCTTGTATATACAAAAAGGTAGTAGGGAGTATGGTGATGATCCTCGTAGAGTACGTGGATGACATACTCTTGATAAGGAAGGAGTTTCCTATACTACGCACGGTCAGTCTCCGCTTATCACAATGATTCTCCATAAAGGATCATAATGATACCTCCTAAATCCTGGGTTTTGGATCTATGAGATAGATCTAATTGGATGTTAGGATTCTCACTAGTTGTAGTGAGATGGTATCAACCGATCCTGGGGAGAATCACTAGAAGGGTTCCAGGGTGATAATTACGACTGAATGTCAGTTGCAGGCATTGTCTTTACCCTCAGTACAGGGACGGTATGTTGGAAGAGTTCCAAGCTAAATACCGTGGCAAACTAGACGATAAAGGCAGGATACATCGCTACTCAAGATGCTACCAAAGATGCTGTTTGGGTGTATAGTGGTTCATGAGATGAACTAGGTTCCAACCATTGTGAGACAATGGAGTTGTGGCTTATGCCAAGGAACGCCGGTCCCATCAGTGATCCAGACATATTCTAAGGCAGTATCACCTGATCATGGAGATGGTTGATCTCCAAGGATATCGAGGTTAGGAGAGTAGACTCAGAGGACAACACAGCGGATCCACTCACAAAGGCCTGTTCCCAGAGAGAGATTTTTATGGGATGGTTGAGTATGAGATACTACAACCACTGCTATCAGATGGCCCTAGTGCAAGTGGGAGATTGTTAGTTATATGTATGCCCTAGAGGCCATTACTATACATAGGATGTATATTGTAGTGGATGCTGGACATATATAGGGAGGACTTTCTTGCTCGACATGATAGTATGCTATCTGGTTGCACTTTACCTTAACGTGTATACTCATTGTCTCTCTGTTACATGTTGGTAAAGCCCTTAGGATGTGTACTTGACTACCTGGACTATGATGCAGATCATACTAGTGGGGACAGATAGTCTATAAGTACATCCTTCAAAGTCCCTAGTGGTGGGTGTATCGAGACGGGGCATCGATATACCAGAGTAGACTAGCGTATACCTTCTCGACCCATACAGATGGGCGATGGATGATCCCATATCCATTGGTGTTTGACATCAGAGATCATATACGGGTGCTCAGTGGAGACTGGGTACACTGGACGTGTTAGTGTATATGCCCTAGAGGCCATTACTGTATCATACTAGTTTGTATATTACTTAATGGATGCTTGGGATATTCACCTTGTATATACAATCTTGCTCAAAATAGTAGTATGCTACTTGGTTTGTTTCTACTTCAATGTGTACTTGTGTTTATTTCAGTATATCACTTATACGCATTAGTGGAGCCCTTAGGATCTTTGCTTGATTACCAGCGTTGTGATGGCAGTCACACTAGTGGGGGCTGGGTAATCTATAAGCACATCCTTATACAGGTCCCTAGTCGCAGGACTATCGAGACAGGGCATCGATACTCCAGAGTAGACTAGCGTATGCGCTTCTCATCCCAGTGTGGGAGATGGTCTGTCCCACAGCCATCAGTACGTCGTACTGGAGATAGTATACGGGTGCTCGTTGGGTTACGAGTACACTGGACAGGACTCGTCGGGAACTGACAGGTTGGTATTATACCTATCGTCAGTTATCAGTTCCCAGGTGACATGAGTACAGCTTAGTCCGCTGACTTGACACTGGCACTTCGCCTCAAGTGTGTTCCCACTGCACTTTGATCACTACCCTACCACGGCTCAAAGGAGTCGTGCAAACGGGTGGTGGTTGGGTGCAGTCCCGAAGCACTTGGAGGCAGTGACGGTTAGACAGGATTCGTCTCTCCCGGTATTGGGGGTTGACATCGCGCTGTGTCTAGGAGAGCCATAACACGAGTAGTCCCTGGCCAGGGCAAACGAGATATACTGGTAGGTTTCCAGTGTTATCTCAGGGTGTTTTGGGCTTCGCTCCGGCACGACTTGTACCGCTATTGGGGGACTGACGATTACCACCCCCTAGGCCCGCCATGCGATGTATCAGACGAACAGACCGGACTGTACGGAGACTGTCACATTCAGACTCAGTAGGAGTTCAGATGGGGTTTCACCTCGTCAGCCTTCTTGTCGACATCTACCTGGGGACCGTTATGCACAGCTAGTGCCGCTTGCGGTCTGTGGTTAAACCCACTGCCAGCGTAGTGTCGAGTCTTTAGAGTCCCACACAGAGGGTATTCGCCTCTGGGCAAAACAGAGTAGAGGTCGCATGGTTTTGCGACAGGGTTCGTTCTCATCCGCGCACTTGTGCACGTTTGGAGTCCGGACGGATTATACTGGCAGGCTCTGGTTTGAGCCAGATACTAGTATATATATTTGGGGTTGCTTTTATATCTTGGTATTCTTGTTCCTCGGAACGAGAATGCAGGTGTGTATGCACAGTTGCTTGAGGCGGAGGATGAGGTATTTCATTAGGGTTTCGGAACGGGTGCGTATGCACAGTTGACAGTTATCTTTTTCCAAACCCTAATGGATTTATGGATTATCTATTTATAATAGTAATTAAATGAGAATTTTGTTATGGTTGATATTGTTGACTTGTTGACCATGGTTGACTTGTTGACCATGGTTGAAAGTTGACCACCATCATGCTTCAAAAGTCTTCCTTGATTTATGCTTACATTTTTAAATGAAGCATGGTTGTGGTCATTCCAAATTGCCATCAACTATTCTCATTTTCAATTATTATTATTAGATAATTCTTTTCTTTTGCATTATGGTTGCAAGAAAGAAAAAATATAGCTCATTCTATCATTCTCATTCTCTCTCCTCTCTTCATCTTCTTCTTCCTCTAGCAAAGAGAAACCTTCTCATGAGTTGAGAATCCTTCTCTTTAAAAAGAAAAGCAAACCCTAGTCACTCTCTACTCACTCTAGGATCAAAGGATTAGCAAGCCGGAGATTCTAGTTCACTCCAAGTCCGAGAAAGAGCCCAAGGTCGAACCCTCGAGGTGGATCCATCTTCGACGGAAGAAGGCGACAAAAGAGAACCATCAACCTCTACAAGATTTCAAGAAGAAGGAGTTCAAGTTTAGGTATAACCATCTTCCATAGTAGCTAACTCCTTTTAGCGTATTTGCTAGTTTAGTTTAGACACGATCCCGACCTTGTTTAGTCCATGTTGCCTCTTGCGATAAAAATTTGTTTTTTATACCGTTTCCGCCTCCCCGTAAGAACCGGGGGTCGCAATATGGACTTACAGTGGTATCAGAGCCTAATTAAACTTAAACTAGCTTGGTAGTGAAGTGTAACGAAGTTCGGAACCGAAAAATCGCAAAACCGGAAAACTAAAAACCTGAGTTTCTGTTGATTTTTTTTTTTGGCTCAAAATGAAAAACTTTATACTTGTAAAATCGTCTCAGGGTTTTCTAAGAACACACAAGAAAAACGATATCATGTTTCCTCCAAACCGCCGCGCTTCCGCGGCCTCACCTACTCATCTGGCCGCGGAACCGCCGCAAGTTGGTGTCATCTTTGCATCGTTTTTCGTGCAGTGTTCTTATGTGTTGGTTTTGGGATTTTTAAGATATATTATATGCACCCAGATTTTCCAGAACTGAAATTCACTTTTGGGGTCCTATAATTCCGTATTTTTTTTCCGAACTTCACTGCACTTTGGCTATGTTGGTTATATCTGTGATGTTTGCATGTATTGAACGTCGGCTAATCGCTATAAGACGATTAGTCGGGGTTATACATGATCTGTAATGTGCTGGAATGTGTATATAAATATGTTGGATTGTCGCGGGTGAATAGCCGGGGGTTGTGAGACGAGAGTTTTCTTTTCTTGCAATTCATTGTAAATGTAAATTGATGTAATTATATTATTTGTTTGGCCGCACAACCGGGTCGGGGTTGTAGCCGTCATTGTATAATTCTTTTTACTGTTTTTGCTCCTAGGATAGACCCATGGAGGGGTGCACAAACTACCGAGGACTTGGAGGGTAGTTTGCCGCACCCGTAGGGGTCTTGGGTGGGGTATTTGCTATTCACCGCGACCGTGTTATCTGTTTTTGTTACAGGCTCGTACAAATTACAGATTGCTAGTATATCCAATGTATTTATCTGTGATCTGAAATGTCTATCATTGCTTTCTATTTAGGCGTTGCTTATGTTTTACAGACGCGCTAGCCCAGCCCCCGCTCTGTCGTTAGTTAAGTAACCTAACGGGTAATGACGGGGCCCCGTGGCGAATGCGAATGGCATAAGCGTACGTCATATTTTGGTTGTTTTCTGCAATGGTAGGATTAAATGATGGGACGCATTAAAAGTACTAATGCAAGAATATCACGCATTAAAAGAACTAATGCAAGATAATAAACCAAGTTTAAGTCGATGGAACACTTTCGAAAAACCACTCGGTTCTTTTCAAAACTAACTTTTAAATGCGGAGCTTGAGCCACTCCTTCTAAAAGCTATCTCGTTCCATCGATTATATCAAGTTCACTACGTTCACGGTTTCGCCAAAACCATCCGTAGCCCTCCGTCGTTTCATATGAATATTCAACAGTATTCAAGCTGTGTTTGTTGGCCTTAGTCAAGGCACAGTGATTGGTAGCTGGTGGGTATTCATATGTTGCATAGATAGAATGCGTTGGTTTGGGACAGTCGTATTGCCTTGTTGGCCATAGTCAAGGGTATATACGGGTGGGTTCAAATTAACCTGGATAACGACGGGAAGAACTTGACATGTGACTTATGATTTGTTGGCCTTAGTCAAGGTCATAAGAGCATGGGGCAAAAATCCACATCGGGAGTTTCATAAGTACTGAAACTTGCTAGATTTGCATACCATTTGGAGTGTGATGATTATGGTAGGATTCCTTCATTTTCGTCACACAATGATATTTGGATCCCGATCCTACTGTGAGTATATGCTACTCCTCGGGAAATTTCTCACTTAACGATCAATGCTATAAACCTAGTAGGTGCCTAGAAAGGTGTTAGCGGGGTTACGCCCCCAGGGAAAAGAGGTTCTTTAATTAAGGAACTTCGCGAAAGCGTTGGAAAACCTCCCTCGAAGTACCGACACTGGCCTGGCTGAACGGTTAAGCAAGTATTGTACGGTGGGATTGATCCTGACTAATTCTTCCTTTATGGTTTGAGGAGGGATTCGAGAAACAGTGGGAGCCATCCTGTTTAGACAAACTAAAAACCACTCTAAACTTGCAAGAGCATCATGCTGAGTGTTTCTTCTTCTCTCTCCTAATTGCAGCGACCAATCAACATGACTGGACTTAAGTTACTCCTAGATAAAAACAAACTGACAGGGCCAAACTACAAAGATTGGCTCAGGAATGTCAAGATAGCAATCACTTATGACAAGCTGGGGTATCTTCTTACCACCAAAGCTCCCCCTGTCCCTGGTCCAACTTCCAGCGTCGCGGATAAGGAAATCCGCAAGACTTGGGAGATTGATAGCGCGAAGGCCAAGTGCCTCCTGCTTGCCTCGATGGACAACGAACATCAGAGGAGGCATGAGAATATGGACATGGAGTCCATATTTCTCCATACAAAAGAACTGTATGGAGAGCAATCACGTATCGCAAGATACGAAGCGTCGAAAAAGTTGTTTTCGACAAAGATGGCCGTCGGATCATCAGTAGCCGAGCACGTGCTAAAGATGATCGACTACATTGAGGAGCTCGCTGACCTAGGGATCACATTGGAGAGTGAGCTATATACGGATATAGTTCTCCAGTCCCTTCCTTCCACTTACGCCCAGTTTATACTGAACTTCAACCTACAAGAAAAAGAGGTTGAACTATCAGAGCTCCTCAACATGCTGAGGAGCGCAGAGGGCACCCTACAGAAAAGTAGGGATACATCCACTTTGTTTGTAGGAGGATCATCTTCTTCTAGGTCCAAGGCGAAAGCCAAGGGAAAGAAGAAGAAGGCCCCCGCCAAACCAAGGGGCGGTGTTAGTAAAGTGGATACGAAGGGAAAAGGTAAAGCAACAAAGATAGCGGGGAAGCTTGTGGATAAGGAAGAATGCTTCTTTTGTCATAAGAAAGGACACTGGAAGAATGATTGCAGGGCCTGGAAGGCCAGAACACAGGAATTGAAGCAGGTTGCAGCTTCAGCTTCAGGTGTGTATGTTATTGAAAACTGTCTTTCAATAAACTCTACTTCCTGGGTATTGGATACCGGATCAGGATCTCATATCTGTAATTCTTTGCAGGCGTTGAGAAACCGTAGGGATTTGAAGGCAGGTGACATGACCCTCAGAGTTGCGAACGGAGCTAGCATGGATGCTAAAGCCGTGGGGGACTATCACCTGGGAATGTCAGATGGACATGTTTTGGTTTTGCGTAATTGCTTTTTTGTACCCAACGCAACTTGTAATATCATTTCTGTATCTTTAGTTTCTAAAGAAGGTTATGAATTTGCGTTTGTAAGTAATGTTGTAAACATTCACCTTAATCAAGTTCTGATTGGGTCAGGTACACTGAGCAATGGTATATACGTATTGAACCAACCACAAATTTTCAATGTCCAGAATACACACAAAAGAAAGTCTCCAGATATCAATCGGGCTTTCTTATGGCATTGTAGACTGGGTCACATCAATGAGACACGGTTGACTAAGTTACATAAAGAAGGATACTTGGATCCGTTCGAGTATCAGTCTTATGCCACTTGTGAATCTTGTCTCATGGGAAAGATGACAAAGACTCCGTTCACTGGACACGGAGAAAGAGCGAGCGAGCTCTTGGGACTCATACACAGTGACGTGTGTGGTCCAATGTCTACACATGCACGAAGCGGTTATTCATACTTCATTACTTTCACAGACGATTTCTCTAGGTATGGACATGTCTTCTTAATGAAGCACAAATCCGAGGCTTTTGAGAAATTTCGGGATTACAAGAATGAAGTTGAAAAACAAACAGGCAAAAGTATCAAGATCCTAAGATCGGATCGAGGTGGTGAATACTTGAGTGCCGAGTTCCTGGACTATTTAAAAGAGAATGGAATTCTCTCTTAGCGTACTCCTCCATACACTCCGCAACATAACGGTGTATCGGAAAGGAGGAATCGAACCCTATTGGATATGGTTCGTTCCATGATGAGTAAGGCTGAGTTACCGTGATCTTTCTGGGGATATGCACTAGAAACAGCTGCACATCTCTTGAACCAAGTTCCTACTAAGACTGTGCCTACCACACCATATCAGATGTGGAGTGGGAAGAAACCCTGTCTTAAAGCCTTTAAGACATGGGGATGTCCGGCTTTTGTAAAAAAGCAGCATGCGGACAAGCTCGAGGCACGCTCAGTACAGTGCAAGTTTGTGGGATACCCAAAGAACTCCAAGGGGTATCTATTCTATTACGCAGAGGAGCAAAAAGTCCTTGTTTCTCGTCATGCCCACTTCTTGGAAACTGAGTTTTTGGAAAATCAGATAAGTGGGAGCGCAGTAGAACTGGATGAAATTCCAGAACCTCAGACTATTACTGAAAGCTTAGTGGAACCAGAGGGTTCAAATGAACAGGACATTCCTACGCCGCTCCGCAGGAGTAGTAGGCAGTCTCATCCGCCCGAGAGATACTGCGGTTTTCTCATAGACGGGGATAGAGAGGATTGCATCATAGATTATGATGAGCCTACTAGCTTCCAGCAGGCCGTTCAGAGCGTTGACTCAGTCAAATGGCTGGATACAATGCGGACCGAAATGGAGTCCATGTACACCAACAAGGTATGGACGTTGGACATTGCTCCAGACGGGGTAAAACCCGTAGGATGCAAGTGGATCTTCAAAAGGAAGATTGGTGTAGATGGACAGGTTGAGACCTATAAAGCTAGGCTGGTAGCAAAAGGTTTTCGTCAAAGACCTGGCTTGGACTACGACGAAACCTTTTCTCCAGTAGCCATGCTGAAATCCATTCGGATCCTTCTTGCCATTGCTGCCTTCCACGATTATGAGATCTGGCAAATGGACGTAAAGACAGCTTTTCTAAATGGAAATTTAGAGGAGTGTGTCTATATGGACCAGCCAGAGGGTTTCATTCAGAGTGGGAGCAGCGGAAAGGTGTGCAAGTTGCTTAAGTCCATCTATGGACTAAAGCAGGCATCGCGGAGTTGGAACATCTGTTTTGATGAGACAGTCAAAGAATTTGGCTTTATCAAAAATCCAGATGAACCATGCATCTATGGTAGATTTGTAGCGAGAACTGTAGTATTCCTCGTTTTATACGTGGATGACATTCTCTTGATAGGAAATGACATTCCTATGCTACAATCTGTCAAGGGGTTCTTGTCACAAAGGTTCTCCATGAAAGACCTGGGTGATGCCTCATACATCCTGGGGATCCGGATCCATCGTGATAGATCCAAGAGGATATTGGGACTTTCTCAGTCCAGGTACATCGACACCATAGTGAAAAGATTCAGTATGGAAGATTCCAAGCGCGGTAACCTACCGGCTTGTCACGGGATCACCCTCTCTAAAGAGATGTCTCCCAAGACTGATTTGGAGAGGGATCGCATGTCTATTATACCCTACGCTTCTGCGGTAGGCTCTATAATGTATGCGATGTTGTGTACCAGACCGGATGTAGCTTATGCACTGAGTGTGGTAAGCCGGTATCAGTCTAACCCTGGGGAGAAACACTGGATAGCAGTAAAGAACATTCTCAAGTACCTGAGGAGGACTAAGGAGATGTTCTTGGTGTATGGCGGAAAAGACCTCCAGATCGAGGCCTTTGCTGACTCCAGCTTCCAGAGTGACAAGGATGATTCCAAGTCCATGTCGGGTTTTGTCTTCACCCTCAATGGAGGGGCGGTGTGTTGGAAGAGTTCCAAACAGGAAACCGTTGCAGACTCGACGATGGAAGCGGAATACATCGCTGCATCTGATGCCGCAAAAGAAGCTGTCTGGATGAGGAAGTTCTTGAAAGAACTTCAGGTGGTTCCGTCCATTGTTGACCCAATACCTCTGTATTGCGACAACAACGGGGCTATAGCTTTAGCGAAGGAACCCAGGTCCCATCAGAGATCCAGGCACATCTTGAGGCGGTATCACCTGATCAGGGAGATCGTGGATCGCAAGGAGATCGAGGTTCGGAGGGTTGCTTCAGAAGAGAACACTGCAGATCCATTCACCAAGGCCTTGCCCCAGACTCAGTTCGAGCGGCTGATCGAGATGATAGGTCTTCGATACGCCAGTACATGGCCTTAGTGCAAGTGGGAGATTGTTAGTGTATATGCCCTAGAGGCCATTACTGTATCATACTAGTTTGTATATTACTTAATGGATGCTTGGGATATTCACCTTGTATATACAATCTTGCTCAAAATAGTAGTATGCTACTTGGTTTGTTTCTATTTCAATGTGTACTTGTGTTTATTTCAGTATATCACTTATACGCATTAGTGGAGCCCTTAGGATCTTTGCTTGATTACCAGCGTTGTGATGGCAGTCACACTAGTGGGGGCTGGGTAATCTATAAGCACATCCTTATACAGGTCCCTAGTCGCAGGACTATCGAGACAGGGCATCGATACTCCAGAGTAGACTAGCGTATGCGCTTCTCATCCCAGTGTGGGAGATGGTCTGTCCCACAGCCATCAGTACGTCGTACTGGAGATAGTATACGGGTGCTCGTTGGGTTACGAGTACACTGGACAGGACTCGTCGGGAACTGACAGGTTGGTATTATACCTATCGTCAGTTATCAGTTCCCAGGTGACATGAGTACAGCTTAGTCCGCTGACTTGACACTGGCACTTCGCCTCAAGTGTGTTCCCACTGCACTTTGATCACTACCCTACCACGGCTCAAAGGAGTCGTGCAAACGGGTGGTGGTTGGGTGCAGTCCCGAAGCACTTGGAGGCAGTGACGGTTAGACAGGATTCGTCTCTCCCGGTATTGGGGGTTGACATCGCGCTGTGTCTAGGAGAGCCATTACACGAGTAGTCCCTGGCCAGGGCAAACGAGATATACTGGTAGGTTTCCAGTGTTATCTCAGGGTGTTTTGGGCTTCGCTCCGGCACGACTTGTACCGCTATTGGGGGACTGACGATTACCACCCCCTAGGCCCGCCATGCGATGTATCAGACGAACAGACCGGACTGTACGGAGACTGTCACATTCAGACTCAGTAGGAGTTCAGATGGGGTTTCACCTCGTCAGCCTTCTTGTCGACATCTACCTGGGGACCGTTATGCACAGCTAGTGCCGCTTGCGGTCTGTGGTTAAACCCACTGCCAGCGTAGTGTCGAGTCTTTAGAGTCCCACACAGAGGGTATTCGCCTCTGGGCAAAACAGAGTAGAGGTCGCATGGTTTTGCGACAGGGTTCGTTCTCATCCGCGCACTTGTGCACGTTTGGAGTCCGGACGGATTATACTGGCAGGCTCTGGTTTGAGCCAGATACTAGTATATATATTTGGGGTTGCTTTTATATCTTGGTATTCTTGTTCCTCGGAACGAGAATGCAGGTGTGTATGCACAGTTGCTTGAGGCGGAGGATGAGGTATTTCATTAGGGTTTCGGAACGGGTGCGTATGCACAG
The DNA here is from genome assembly GCA_030015575.1 of Agapanthus africanus. NCBI lineage: Eukaryota > Viridiplantae > Streptophyta > Magnoliopsida > Asparagales > Amaryllidaceae > Agapanthus > Agapanthus africanus. Next base: position 407,898,036 of record CM057337.1, read on the forward strand.
TTGACAGTTATCTTTTTCCAAACCCTAATGGATTTATGGATTATCTATTTATAATAGTAATTAAATGAGAATTTTGTTATGGTTGATATTGTTGACTTGTTGACCATGGTTGACTTGTTGACCATGGTTGAAAGTTGACCACCATCATGCTTCAAAAGTCTTCCTTGATTTATGCTTACATTTTTAAATGAAGCATGGTTGTGGTCATTCCAAATTGCCATCAACTATTCTCATTTTCAATTATTATTATTAGATAATTCTTTTCTTTTGCATTATGGTTGCAAGAAAGAAAAAATATAGCTCATTCTATCATTCTCATTCTCTCTCCTCTCTTCATCTTCTTCTTCCTCTAGCAAAGAGAAACCTTCTCATGAGTTGAGAATCCTTCTCTTTAAAAAGAAAAGCAAACCCTAGTCACTCTCTACTCACTCTAGGATCAAAGGATTAGCAAGCCGGAGATTCTAGTTCACTCCAAGTCCGAGAAAGAGCCCAAGGTCGAACCCTCGAGGTGGATCCATCTTCGACGGAAGAAGGCGACAAAAGAGAACCATCAACCTCTACAAGATTTCAAGAAGAAGGAGTTCAAGTTTAGGTATAACCATCTTCCATAGTAGCTAACTCCTTTTAGCGTATTTGCTAGTTTAGTTTAGACACGATCCCGACCTTGTTTAGTCCATGTTGCCTCTTGCGATAAAAATTTGTTTTTTATACCGTTTCCGCCTCCCCGTAAGAACCGGGGGTCGCAATATGGACTTACAGGACGGACTCGCCGAGAACTCCCAGATGGTATTATACCTTACGTCAGATGGCAGTTCTCTGGTGGCACTGGTACAGAGTAGTCTGTTGACCCGAGATCGTCATAGAGTCTTGTGTGGTTCCTACTGTGCTTTGATTTCCATCTTACCACGTCCAAGAGGGCATGCAAAATGGTGGTTTTTGGGTACAGTCCCGAATCACATGGAGGCAATGAGCGATAAGAGGGGATTCGTCTCTCCCGGTATAGGGAGTTGATGTTGCGCTGTGTTCGATTGGCTATAACAGGAAATCCCTAGCCAGGGTTGCTGAGATTTACTGGTAAGTGTTACCAGTAGTTTCTCGAATTGTTATAGACCTCATATCGACACGACTTATCGAGCTATTGGGGTCTGACGTTTACCACCCCTAGGCAAGATATGCGACATATCAGACGATCAGACCGGACTGTACGGTAGTGTTACTGGTTGGATTCACTGGAGTGTGAGCGGGCTTGCTCGTCGATCTTCTGATCGCTCAATACCCGGGTGGCCGTTATGTTTAGCAGACCGCTTGCGGCTTGTGGGTGTTCGATCTGATCATCACCTGCTGCCGGCGTATTGACGAGTCTTTAGAGTCCTACACAGAGGTTTCCTGGCTCAAGCGAAACGAAATAGGAGCGCATATGAGATATGTGCGGGACCGAGAATAATGCGTGTATGTGTTACCGTATTCCATTCTCGCGATGAATGTATCGAATGGTTATATGCGATATAACCTAGTTATCGAATCGAGGATTGATTCGATAAGCCGATACATTGGATACTAGTCGGTTATATGCGATATGACCGGATCGTTAAATCAAGTGTTGATTTAATGATTTAATGCATAATTATATATTTGATATATTACTTTGCATTAACTAGTATCGGTTCACTTTTAAATGGATTTTCTCACTTGTTTGTGCACATTGTATATATGATATATTTTTTGTGCACAAGATTGTATCATGTTTGATGATACATGCTAGTTTGGGTTTGTGTAAAGAATTAAACCATGGTTACTTAAGTGGTTAGGGTTTCATTTCCTTTTCTCATTTATTTATCTATTTATTCTTTTTGGAAAAATATTTAGCAAAATGCAAAATGGTGGCTTTCTTTCGATGCATGTTGAAGCTTTGACCAAGTGACCATTTTGTCTCCATGCTTAACCCTAACCATTCCCACTAACCATGATTTATTCTCTACACATTACCATGGTTAATATTATGATAAGAATTGATTTTTCTATTCTATTCTAATAACTTATCATAATAATCATCTTCTTCTTCTTCTTCACTTGAAGAAGAAACCTTCCTCCATCAATGGCAACTCTTGAAAATGAGTGAGAAATCCAATTCTAAAGTGAACCCACTTCCTATTTCTTCATCCTCTACCTCTTGCCAAGTAGTATAGGGTGTTTTCTTCACAAGTTTCTTGACTTGGTGAAGTTGAAGCTTGATCTAGTGTTGCCTCGACGTAGATCATCTTCGGCATCGAAGCCGACGACCTAGCCCGCCCATTTCTCCGATGAAGCCGACGCTAGAGCCCGGGATTGGATTTGGACAGCAAGGGGACTTCATCATGGAGCTATGGAGGTGAAGAACCGGATCTACAAAGGTTGTATTTCCGTTCTTCTAGTTAAGTTGTTAACTAGTTTCATTGTTTCGCCTAAAATTCTAGCCAACGATCCGTAGTCTAGGGTTTCTCGACACCGTAATTTTTGAAATTGGCATGGTTGATGCCTTGTGAGACCTCATTTGCGTGCCTAGGAACCCTACATGATCTGCATCATAGTCGCAGTAGTCAAGCAAATATTCTATGGGCTTTATCAACAAGTACTAAATGAGTAAGATGCATGTTCAAATGAACATGTCAAGATAAAGTAAACCAGATAGCATACTATCATGTCGAGCAAGAAAGTCATCTATATAGATATATACATGTCGAAGCATCTGTTAGTGTATTTACCCTAGGGGCCATTATTGTATCATACTAGTTTGTATATTACTTAAAGGAAGCTTAGGATATTCACAGTTATATAACAGTCTTGCTAAACATGGTAGTATGCTACTTGGTTTTATCTATCTTAATATGTGAGTATACGTATTGATAGAGCTCTTAGGATCTTGCTTGACTACCAGCGTTGTGATGGCAGTCACACTAGTGGAGGCTGGGTAGTCTACAAGCACATCCTTTTCCTGGTCCCTAGTCGTAGGATTATCGAGACAGGGCATCGATACTCCAGAGTAGACTAGTGTGTACGCTTCTCATCCCAGTTGGGGAGATGGTCTGTCCCACAGCCATCAGCACGTCGTACTGGAGATAGTATACAGGTGCTCGTTAGGTTACGGGTAAACCGGACAGGACTCGTAGGGAACTGTTGGTTGGTATTATACCCGTCGTCAGTTAACAGTTCCCAGGTGACATGAGTACAGCATAGTCCGCAGACTTGACACTACTACTTCGCCTCGAGTGTGTCCCACTGTTCTTAGATTGCTACCCTACCACGGCTCAAAGGAGTCATGCAAACAGGTAGCAGTTGGGTGCAGTCTCGAGCACTTGGAGGCAGTGGCGGTTAGACAAGATTCGTCTCTCCCGGTATTGAGAGTTGATATCACGCTGTGTCAGAGAGCCATTACGCAAAGTCCCTGGCCAGGACAAGCGAGATTTACTGGTAGGTTCCAGCAGTTTCTCAAGGTGTAATGGGCTTCACTCCGACACGACTTATACCGCGATTAGGGGACTGACGCTTGCCGCCCCCCCTAGGCCCGATATGGGATAGTCTTAGAAGAACAGACCGGACTGTAGGGAGATTGTCACATCAGGCTCAGTAGGAGTTCGGATGGGTTTCCTCATCGGCCTTCTTATCTACATCTACCTGGGGACCGTTACGTACAGCTAGTGCCGCTTGCGGTCTGTGGTTAAACCCACTGCCAGTGTAGTAGTCGAGTCTTTAGAGTCCCACACAGAGAGATCCCTGCTCCAGGCGAAACGATATAGAAGTCGCATGGTTTTATGACAATGGTTCGGACGCATACGTGTGTTTACGCACGTACGACATTCGGACAGATTTTACTAGCCGGCTTTGGTTTAAGCCAGATTCTATTATCGGGTTATTTGATTTATACAGTCTAAAGTTTTTCCGTGTTTTCACGGATAGGTGGGGCGTTCTCGTAATTTCACGAGAAGCTTCTAGAAGGATGGTGACTTGGGGGTTTAGGTGGCATTTGCATTTATTGTTTTAATGACTCATTTGTGTGATTCATCCATGGAGTTAATGCTTCATTAATTGATCTAATAACTCATGAGATGAATCACTCATTTGAATAAATGAAGCATGGTTGTTAAATCATTTAATTTATTTATTTGATAAAAGATAATGCTTCATATATATTCAAATGGGTTCATTATTTCTTCTCATTCTCATGCTCACCTTCTCCCTCCTCAAGCTCTCTCTCTTCAAACCCTAATCCTCCCCTCTCATGTGTTGAGATCAAGGATTAGATAGACTAATTAATCCATAATCTCACTCTATATCACCTAGGTACCTTTGATTAGCAACTAAAGAAACCTAGTTACCTCAAGATTAGAGGTGAAGCTTGGAATAGAAGCTCTCGGGTGGATCGTCTATTACATAGAAGAGGCCGAGGAGGAAGAGGATAACGAAAAGAAGAAGGACTAGGTTCACTAGGTATAATCTCTTTTCATAGTTGTTAAGAACTCCTATGTATTTGTTAGTTATAGTTTAGCAAAGATTCTTCTGTTAGTCGATGTTAACTCAAAGAACAAGATTGTTTTTCATATTTCCGCCTCCCCGCAACTCGTGGGGTATTGTACATCGACTTACAGTGGTATCAGAGCCAGGTTAAACAATAATTAACTCATTAGCAAAGTCGTAAGAATTTCGAACGCAAAACGAACCGGAAAAAACTTCAAAATCACTAAGTTTCTGTCGATTTTAAAACAGTCCCTAAAATTTTTTCAGGGACTTCTAAAAATACAAACAGGGAAATGCAAGAACTCTGAAAAAAATTGGGTGCATGAATCAGCCAAACCGCCGCGGAACCGCGGCCGATCCCACCGATCCGCCGTGGATCCGTGGCCGAGTTGAAGCCAATTCACCCCAAATTTTCCCAGAACTCTTCTGTGATGTTTTTCGTCTTTTCTGGAATGTTTATTTTCTGCTCAAGTCTCAGGTGCACAGAGAAGTTTTGGAGTAGAATCTGATGTGTTTGCTCGATCGAAATTATATGATGTTTGGCTAATAAGATTATATCTGTGATTGTATAATGTGATCATAAACCTCCCCTAACTGCTAGTATGTCGGTTGGCACGGGGTTGCACATTTCTGTGATGATTTTAACTGTTTGTGGTTGTGAACTGTATTGGATTGTTATGATGATTAGCCGGGGTTTGAGATGGGTTGTTATATTCATTCATTCGATGTAATTGTAATATGTTGTAATATTATTTTGCGGGGCACATCCAGGTTGCGGTTGTAGCCACCGTTGTATTATTTCATTTTACTGTTTTTGCTCCTAGGTTAGACCCAAGGTGGGGTGCACAAACTACCGGATACTTTGAAGTGTTTAGTGGCCTACTCACGTTGTTGAGGGAGACCGCTTCACTTCGGGTACTTGGCGGGTAGTTTGCCGTACCCGTAGGGGTCTAGGGTAGGGTAATGGCTATTCATCACAACTGCGTAATCCGTCTTTCGTTGCAGGCTCAAAAGAAACGCGGATTGCTTGCATATCCAATAATGTTCATCTGTGATCTGGAATGTCTATTATTGCGTCTGACGAATGTACAATATCTATATATGATAGCTATTTAGACGTCACTTATGTTTTACACCCGCTCTAGCCCAGCCCCCGCTCTGTCGTTAGTTAAGTAACCTAACGGGTGATGACGGGACCCAGTGGCGAATGCGGATGGCATAAGAGGACGTTGTATTTTCGTTGTTTTCTGCAATGATAGGTTAATGATGGGACGCATTATTATTAATGCAAAGAAAATAAACCAAAGTTGAATCGTTGGAACAGTTTAAAAGAAACCACTCAGTTATTTTTAAAACAGAAGATATTTTTAATTGCGGAGCTTTAACCACTCCTTTTTAAAGCTATCAGGTTCCTTCAGTCATATCAAGTTCACTACGTTCACGGTTTCGCCAAAACCATTCATAGCCCTCCGTCATTTCATTTAGGTATTCAGTAGTATTCAAGCTATGTATTTTGACCAACGCCAATGCATAGTGTTTGGTAGCTGCGGGTATTCATTTATTGCATAGATAGATGAGTTAGTTTAGGACAGCCGTATTATCATTTTGGCCAACGTCAAGGATATGTACGGATGGGTTCAAATTAACAAGATAATGATGGGTAGAACTTGACATGTGACTTATGACATTTTGACCAACGCCAAGGTCATAAGAGCATGGGACAAAAATTTATATCGGGAATTTCTAAAGAAACTGAAATTTGCAAAGAGATGCATACCATTTGGAGTTTGATGAATGTTGGTAGGATTCCTTCAACATTATCATACGATGATATTTGGATCCTGATCCTACTGTGAGTATATGCTACTCATCAGGAGATTCGTCACTTAACGATCAATGCTATAAACCAAGTAGGTGCCGAGAAAGGTGTCAGCGGGGCTACGCCCCCAGAGAAAAAAGGTTATTTAATTAAGAAACTTCGCGAAAGCGTTGGAAAACCTCCCTCGAAGTATCAACACTGGCCTGGCTGAACGGTTAAGCAAGTATTGTACGGTAAGAATAGTCCTGGCTAGTTCTTCCTTTTTGGTTTGAGGAGGGATTCGAGAAACAGTGGGATCCATCCAGTTTAGATAAACTAAAAACCACTCTAAACTTGCAAGAGCATCATGCTAAAGTGTTCTCTCTCTCTCTCTCCTAATTGCATCGACCCTGAAAATGACTGGACTTAAGTTACTATTAGAAAAAAAAATATACTGACAGGGCCAAACTATAAAGATTGGCTGCGGAATGTCAAAATGGCTTTGACTTATGACAAATTAGGGCATGTCCTTACCACTAAGGCACCTGCTGTCCTTGGTCCTAAATCCAGTCTTGCGGATAAGGAAATCCATAAAACTAGGGAATTAGATTGTGCGAAGGCCAAGTGCATCGTGCTTGCCTCGATAAATAATGAACATCAGAGGAGGCACGAGGATATGGATCTTGAATCCATATTTCTCCATACAAAAGATCTGTATGGGGAGCAATCTCGTATAGCAAGATACGAAACCTTGAAGAACCTGTTTCAGGAGAGGTTGGCCGTCAGATCGTCTGTAGGAGAACATGTCCTAAACATGATTGGCTATATAGAAGAGCTCGCAGACCTGGGGATGACTTTGGAGAACGAGCTCTATACAGACTTGATTCTCTAGTCCCTTACTTCCACCTACGCCCAGTTTATTCTGAATTTCAACATTCAAAGAAAAGAAGTTGAACTTCCAGAACTCCTTAACATGTTGAGGAGTGCAGAGGGCATCTTGCAGAAGGAAAGGGAAACACCCGCTATGTTTGTTAGCGGAGCTTCTTCTTCCAGGTCTAAGGCTAGGGCCAAAGGACAGAAGAAGAAGGCCACCACCAAACCTGGAGGAGGTGTTAGTAAGGTGGGAGCGAAGGGAAAGAAAAAGATTGCAGTGCCAGTAGTGGCCAAGGATGAGTGCTTCCATTGTCATAGGAAAGAGCACTGGAAGAAAGATTGCAAGGCGTGGAACGCCAAGAACCAGGAACCGAAGCAGGCTGTGGCTTCGACTTCAGGTGTGTTTGTAATTGAGAATTGTTTGTCAATCAACTCTACTTCCTGGGTATTGGATACCGGATCAGGATCTCATATATGCAATTCATTGCAGGCACTGAGAAGCCGTAGAGTGCTGAAGGATTGTGATATGACTCTAAAGGTTGCAAACGGAGCTAGCGTGGGAGCTGTGTCCGTAGGGGATTATCACCTGGGATTGATAAATGGACACATTTTAGTTTTACATAACTGTTTTTGTGTACCTAGCTTAACGTGTAATATCATATCAGTTTCCTTGTCATCAAATAAAGGTTATGATTTCACGTTTGTAAGTGATGTTGTTAACATCCACCTTAATCATAGTTTGATTGGGTCCGGTACACTGGATAACGGTATATATGTCTTAAACCAACTCCAGATTTTCAATGTCCAGAACACACTAAAATGAAAGTCTCCAGATTTAAATAAGGCTTTCTTATGGCATTGTAGACTAGGTCACATCAATGAGATAAGGTTAACTAAGTTACATAGAGAAGGATATTTGGACTCGTTCGAATATCAAACTTATGTCACTTGTCAATCATGTCTCAAAGGAAACATAACAAAGACTCCATTCACAGGACATGGAGTAAGAGCGAGCGAGCTCTCAGGACTCATACACAGCGATGTATGTGGTCCAATATCTACACATGCAAGAGGTGGTTTTTCCTATTTCATTACTTTTACGGATGATTACTCAAGGTACGGATTCATTTATCTGATGAAACATAAATCCGAGGCTTTTGTGAAATTCCAAGAGTATAAGAATGAAGTAGAAAACCAAACCGGCAAAAGTATCAAGACACTGAGATCTGATCGAGGTGGTGAATACTTAAGTGCCGAGTTCCTAGGTTACCTAAAAGAGAAAGGAATTCTCTCTCAGCTTACTCCTCCATACGCTCCACAGCATAACGGTGTATCAGAGAGACGGAATCGAACCCTATTGGATATGGTACGTTCCATGATGAGTAATGCTGAGTTACCGCGATCTTTTTGGGGTTATGCGCTAGAATCAGCGGCATATCTTTTGAACATGGTTCGTACCAAGACTGTGCCTACCACGCCATATCAGATGTGGAGTGGGAAGAAACCCTATCTTCAGTATCTGAGGATATGGGGATGTCCAGCTTTTATTAAAAAGCAGCATGTGGACAAGCTCGAGGCACGATCAGTACAGTGTAAGTTTGTGGGGTATCTAAAGAACTCCAAGGGGTATCTATTCTATTACGCAGAGGAACAAAAGGTTTTTTGTTTCTCGTAATGCCCATTTTCTAGAATATCAGTTTTTAGAAAAGGAAATAAGTGGGAGCGAAATAGAACTGGAAGAAATTCCAGAACTACAAACTACTACTGAAAGTTTGGTAGAACCAGTAGTTCAAGAAGAATAGGACATTCCCGCACCCCTCCGTAGGAGTAGTAGGCCGTCTCATCCGCCTGAGAGATACTACGGTTTTCTCATAGATGAGGATAGAAAGGATTGCATCATTGATGATGATGAACCTACTAGCTTCCAGCAGGACATCCAGAGCGGCGACTCGGTACTATGGCTAGATGCAATGCGGACCGAAATGGAGTCCATGTACACCAACAATGTATGGACTTTGGACTTTGCTCCAGATGGGGTAAAACCCATAGGATGCAAATGGATCTTCAAGAAAAATATTGGTGTAGATAGACAGGTGGAAACCTATAAGGCTAGACTTGTTGCAAAGGGTTTTCGTCAAAGACCTGGTTTGGACTATGTTGAAACTTTTTCCCCAGTGGCTATGCTCAAATCCATTCGGGTCCTTCTTGCTATTGCTGCCTTCCATGATTATGAAATCTGGTAGATGGACGTAAAGACGGCTTTTCTGAATGGTAATTTAGAAGAGTGCGTCTATATGGATCAGCCATAAGGTTTCAGTCAGAGTGGGAGCAGCGGGAAAGTGTGCAAGTTGCTTAAGTCCATTTATGGACTAAAGCAAGCATCGCGGAGTTGGAATCTGTTTTGATGAAACAGTCAAAGAATATGACTTTATCAAAAATCCAGATGAACCATGTATATATAGTAAAGTTGTAGAACGAAGTGTCGTGTTCCTCGTCTTGTACGTAGATGACATTTTATTGATAGGAAATGAAATTCCTATGCTACAATCTGTCAAGGGATTCTTGTCACACAGGTTCTCCATGAAAGACCTGGGTGATGCCTCTTGCATTCTGGGGATCCGGATCTATCGTGAAAGATCCAAGAGGATGGTTGGACTTTCGCAGTCCAGGTATATCAATACTATACTGAAAAGATTCAGTATGGAAGATTCTAAGCGCGGTAATCTACCGGCTTGTCACGGAATCACCCTATCCAAAAAGATGTCTCCCAAGACTGATTTGGAAAGGGATTGCATGTCTATTATACCCTACGCTTCTGCGGTAGGCTCTATAATGTATGTGATATTGTGCACCATACCAGATGTATCTTACGCACTCAGCGTGGTAAGCCGGTATCAGTCAGACCCAGGGGAGAATCACTGGATAGCAGTAAAGAACATTCTCATGTACCTGAGAAGGACTAAAGAGATGTTATTGGTTTACGGCGGAAAAGACCTCAAGATCGAGGCCTTTGCTGATTCCGGCTTCCAGAGTGATAAGGACGATTCCAAGTCCATGTCTGGTTATGTCTTTACCCTCAATGGAGGGGCGGTGTGCTGGAAGAGTTCCAAGCAGGACACCGTTGCTGACTCAACGATGGAAGCGGAGTATATTGCTGCTTGCGATGCCGCAAAAGAAGTGGCCTGGATGAAGAAGTTCCTAACAGAACTTCAGGTGGTTCCTGCCATAGTTGACCCAATACCTCTGTATTGCGACAACAACGGAGCTATAGCTTTAGCGAAGGAACCAAGGTCCCATCAGAAGTCCAGACATATCTTAAGGCGGTATCACCTGATCAGGGAGATCATAGATCGCCGGGAGATCGAGGTCCGGAGAGTTTCTACTGAAGAGAACATTGCTGATCCATTCACAAAGGCCCTACCTCAGATTCAGTTCGAGAGGTTACTTAAGATCATCGGTCTTCGATATGCCAGTACATGGCCCTAGTGCAAGTGGGAGATTGTTAGTGTATATGCCCTAGGTGCCATTATTGTATCATACTAGTTTGTATATTACTTAATGGAAGCTTGGATATTCACAGTTATATAACAGTCTTGCTAAACATGGTAGTATGCTACTTGGTTTTATCTATCTTAATATGTGAGTATACGTATTGATAGAGCTCTTAGGATCTTGCTTGACTACCAGCGTTGTGATGGCAGTCACACTAGTGGGGGCTAGGTAGTCTACAAGCACATCCTTTTCTAGGTCCCTAGTCGTAGGATTATCGAGATAGGGCATCGATACTCCGGAGTAGACTAGTGTGTACGCTTCTCATCCCGGTAGGGGAGGTGGTCCCACAGCCATCAGCACGTCGTACTGGAGATAGTATACAGGTGCTCGTTAGGTTACGGGTACATCGAACATGACTCGCAGGGAACTGTTGGTTGGTAATATAACCGTCGTCAGTTAACAGTTCCCAGGTGACATGAGTACAGCATAGTCCGCAGACTTGACACTACTACTTCGCCTCGAGTGTGTCCCACTGTTCTTAGATTTCTACCCTACCACGGCTCAAAGGAGTAGTGCAAACAGGTAGCAGTTGGGTGCAGTCCCGAGCACTTGGAGGCAGTGGCGGTTAGACAGGATTCGTCTCTCCCGGTATTGGGAGTTGATATCGCCCTGTGTCAGAGTGCCATTACGCAAAGTCCCTGGCCTGGGCAAGCGAGATTTACTGGTAGGTTCTAGTAGTTTCTCAAGGTGTAATGTGCTTCACTCCGACATAACTTATACCGCTATTAGGGGACTGACGCTTGCTGCCCCCTAGGCCCGATATGCGATAGTCTTAGACGAACAGACCAGACTGTACGGAGATTGTCACATCAGGCTCAGTAGGAGTTCGGATGGGTTTCCTCATCGATCTTCTTATTGTCATCTACTTGGGGACCGTTACGTACAGCTAGTGCCGCTTGCGGTCTGTGGTTATACCCACTGCCAGCTTAGTAGTCGAGTCTTTAGAGTCCCACACAGAGAGTTTCCCTGCTCCAGGCGAAACGATATAGAGGTTGTATGGTTTTACGACAAGGGTTCGGACGCATACGTGTTTTTACGCACGTACGACATTCGGACAGTTTTTACTAGCCGGCTTTGGTTTAAGCCAGATTCTAGTATCGGGTTATTAGATTTATACAATCAAAAGTTTTTCCGTGTTTTCATGGATAGGAGGGGCGTTCTCGTAATTTTGCGAGAAGCTTCTAGACGGATGGTGACTTGGGGGTTTAGGTGGCATTTGCATTTATTGTTTTAATGACTCATTTGTGTGATTCATCCATGGAGTTAATGCTTCATTAATTGATCTAATGACTCATGAGATGAATCACTCATATGAATAAATGAAGCATGGTTGTTAAATCATTTAATTTATTTATTTGATAAAAGATAATGCTTCATATATATTCAAATGAGTTCATTATTTCTTCTCATTCTCATGCTCACCTTCTCTCTCCTCAAGCTCTCTCTCTTCAAACCCTAATCCTCCCCTCTCATGTGTGTAGATCAAGGATTAGATAGACTAATTAATCCATAACCTCACTCTATATCACCTAGGTACCTTTGATTAGCAACTAAAGAAACCTAGTTACCTCAAAATTAGAGGTGAAGCTTGGAATAGAAGCTCTCGGGTGGATCGTCTATTACATAGAGGAGGCCGAGGAGGAAGGGGATAACGAAAATAAGAAGGACTAGGTTCACTAGGTATAATCTCTTTTCATAGTAGTTAAGAACTCCTATGTATTTGTTAGTTATAGTTTAGCAAAGATTCTTCGGTTAGTCGATGTTAACTCAAAGAACAAGATTGTTTTTCATATTTCCGCCTATCGGCAACTCGTGGGGTGTTGTACATCGACTTACAGCATCCACTATACATATAATGGCTTATAGGGCATACATATATCCAACAGAGAGGTCACGATAAAAACACTATACCTACACGTTCCTATGTCACCAGAAAACATCATGGTCAGCCTTCGTCCGTGATGAGCTCGCTCTGATCGCAACACTAGTAGCAGCTCAATCTACGCTCAAACCATGGTGACAGGAACCTCAAGCAGGTATCGATGAAGATAGATCAGAAGAGCGAAAGAAATCAACAAATCCAAAATGGATACATGATCATAAGGAGGACCGGAATTAATGAGAGTATGATCATTGGAACGAATAGAAGCACGGATCTCAAGAATATACATCCTGAGGTCACTTAAGAGGAGTATCGTATCGTAAATATGCTGCGGAACATACGCACGTTACGTTACTCTACTTGAGTTACCTACTCCATCAATCAGGGTCAACCTAAGTAATGAATGTTCGGGTCTAATACCCCACGTCATGTCTAAGTTCCATAAGGTCAAGTCTAGGTTCCGAAATACATATACGCCCTAGACTCCGCACGGTCAAACCCAGACTCAATCCAAGATTAAACCTAACGCTCTGATACCAAATTTGTCATGACCCAAAATTTAGTTCGTGACCGGCCCTTAAATCACGCAACGTCTAAAGGCGTAACGTAATTCAAGTAAGCTGAAGCCTAGAAAATCTAAACCTTTTTACGGAAAATAGTGGGGGTGCAGTTTTGAAATAAAGATACAATGAAATAAACTTTATCTATAAATGCATAACTAATGATATAAGAAAATGCAACTAGAATGTACTAAAATTGAGAAGATTTTTTCTTCTTTTAAAATTTTGGGCAGCACCTCCCTTGTATATTTTGAACCGAAACCACATATACATAATAATATGAAAGGTATCCCCAAGCGGGAGCTAGCACTTCGCCAAATGGCGGAATCACAACCACGCAAGTGAGCAATACACACACACACACACACACACACACACACAGACTCACACACACACACGACACCCAACGGTGAAGATCAACACATGAAGGATGATAAATAAAGCGAGACATCAAACCACCAAAAGTGAACTTATACCCCATCGCTCTAAGTCTCGCAAACATAAGTTCGTCTAAGTCCACTAAATATACAAAGTCTAGTTTCCGATCGATGGAGTTTATCTAGATACAAAAGAATGTAGAAGTACGAGAGTGGGAACGAATCCAATATGTGTCCCACCTACCAAAGCAAAACACTCTGTATGAAGCTGTGTGCCAGCGATACCGCAACTGATCCCAAGCGGTCAAACCTGCAAGAACTGTGGCACAACGGGGGTGAGTTGCCAACTTATGAGTAGAAAACATTAGCAGGTAGAAATCGAATAAAATAACGATTTCCTAGGTCATACTGTAACATTTCAGAAAAATAAAATATTATTTTTGGAAATTTGTATAATTAAATAATAAATATTATGAATATCTTAAGGATTCGGTATAATTAAATACCGATAATTTAGGAAATATTGGAAACCTCATTTGAATATTGATTTTGAAAGGATATCATATGATTTAGGCAAATTATAAATTTTTATAATTAATTAAATACAAGTTTATATCTAAACATGATTAGTGTTCACTAATCACACATTGATTGTGTTTTGTGCATATGACATGCACCATATCATATTTGCTATCATTTGTTACATTCATTTTTACCATGTCTTCTTTTTATTTGTAACATGGTTAGGTTTTAATTGAGAGAGAAAGAAAAGAAAAAGGAAATTAGAAAAGAAAAGAAACGGGAAAAGAATAGATTAAGGAGGTATGGGCAAGAGAGAGAAGAGAGAGAGAGGTGAGGGGTTCTTTGACCCTTGGCTCATATTCCCTTCCCTTCATTTTTCTTCATCCCACTCCTCTTTCTTCTACCATGGCTGCCTTCCATTCTCCACCTCCTTTAGCCCCTCATATCCACCCCAAAAATGCATTAAAACCTTGCACCCTCTTCACAAAAAATGTGCACAAGCTCACCACAAGTATTATGGATCAAGAAAGTTGGGATTTTGAGCTCTAGGGGATTCATGGGTGACAAATGAGGTATAATTCAAGACTTCTATCTAAGTTTCTAGTATTTCTTATTTTATAGTATGGTTTGGAGTTAAGATATGGTGGTTTAGTGAGGTTTAAGAATTCCAAGTTGAGGTTAGGGTTGGATTTGAGTTGAGATGGTGTAATTGAACTTTAGTGGTGACCCTAAATCCCCCCCTCTTAGTGTCTAAAACCCACATCATACCTGAACTGAACCCTAAATCTTGAAATTGAAACTTTCCGTATCGGTTTTGTGAAAATGTGAGGCCTACAGGGAATCTGGAGTGATTCGAGGCCATTACTGGAAAAAATAGCAACCCCACTAACCTAGATGGACCACTAGGAGGCCACCATGGAAGTACGAGCCCAAACAGAGGCATCCAAACCGAGCTGGCCTGAATTTTGGCACATGTGGCCGGCCAAAGTTTATGGGATGTTGCTAGGTTTTAGTCTGTAGCTCATATACCTCCTATAAAAGAACCCAGTATTATTTGTTTAACTAATTTTTACCTGAAACAAAATCTGGAGAAAGATTACTGAGTTGCTGTTTTGTGTTTCATGGTTTTCATGACTTTGTTTTAGGAATTTGAATGTGGATTTTGTCGTGGGACGTTTGTACATCGACGACGAGGGTTATTTGGCTATTTTTTCTTGCGTAGGCTATAGGTTCTAACCTATAGGCACCGTACGTGTTGTTTTGGATTTGGATCGGATTTTAATGCGATACAATGTGTTATGATATGTAGGTACCCTCACGTGGGCTTCGGGCGATGAAGTAGAGGATTGCGACATCGATTTCGGAAAGCAAGGATCAAGGTGAGTAGATATATATCTACGGGGGAAGTCGGGTGGATGGCGTAGAGCACCCCCGCAATTACGTAGTCTAAAATACGAATATATTATATTATATATATAAAGGTATGCATTGTGATACTATGATTATCATGATAGGTTTATGTATTCATGGGTTATTTAGTGTAAGTAGAAGTAACTTAGTTTAGCTTCTTAGTCGCGAAACCCTAGAGTAAAGATTACACCCCCACACACGCATGCATTTTATTACTTGTCCGTATATGGGGATATATATACATATATATATATACATATATATATATACATATATGTATGTGAGTATGTATATATATATATATATATGTATACATATTGTCACGACCCAAAGTTCGGCCCATGACCAGCACTTAACCACGTAACGTCTACAGGCGTAACGCGACTATGTAAGCCGAAAACCCAGAAATTAAACCAGTAAAAGTGTAGAGTGTTTTAAGAATTTAATAGAACCATTCACTAAAAAGTTAAGAAACCTTAAGTAGACAATCACTAAGATAACAATATACGACGCCGTAGCGAAGAAAAGGGCAATAAGGGGAAAACAAATAGCATGAAAGATAGAGCTGCATAAATAAAGTCGGTTCACAACGAGCTCGACACCAGAGTACAAAATAATATACATCGTCCTCACAACTGGTCTCTAAGTCAATACATAAGTGGTAGATGGAGAGTACTAGATACAATAATGTACATAACTGAAAGATAAACAGATACTACATAAAACCCACCTATCAGCAAAAGAGCTTGTACGCCAACTGTAGGGGTATCCGTGTCAAAAGATGCAAGAAAGCAGTCTGCCGCGACTACTCCGAAGGGCAACCTGCAAACACTGTGGCACAACGGGGGTGAGTTGCCAACTCGTGAATAGTAGATAACATATAAAGGTAATCGCGAGTATGCACGTGCTGCGATACTCTAACCTATGCCAATAGATAACATCTATATGATGAACTGGATGCTCAAAATCATGCAACAAGTGCGGTCTAATAACCTCCCTATATGATGAGCAAGATATGTGATAATCAGGTATGGCAATGCAATCTAACAACCCTATAAAGAATGAGTAGGGTATGCACTAATCGTGCAAGCATGTGTACTATATCAGGTACAGTAGATACAGGAAGAGATATCAAATACTAAATACTGAGCATGGGAAATATAACATCTACACGGAATGTCATCGTGGAAAATATAATCGGTACCCATCAATGCACCTAAATCCCAATACTACTCAGGCGGCGTCATCCACTTCAGTACTCAAATCCTGTAAATCTCATAAAATCGTGAGTGCCCAACATCGGCACTCAAAATATCAAGAAATACTCGTGTCTAGCATCGACACGCAAATCCTCATATATCGGGCATCCGTCAGTCCGGGTCAGCCCATGGGCTCCGTCTGCGGTATCGACCCTCGGCCCTGGCAGTACGGGTCATCCCGCATCCACTTATCGACTCTGGTAAGTATCCTCCGGATAATTGCCAGGTCCAACCAATCACCGGTAGTTAGTGGTCCCACTGCCAGGCTCATCGTTTACTGCACGACAGATCCGTTCTCGCCCCGGGGTACCATACCGGGTCCACCATGTACCCGTAATCGGCCTCGTCCGCTCTTCGAATCGGGTTTCATATGTCACTCCAGCATCGAGAAAACACATGGTGGACGCACTGAAATATCATATCAAGGGAAACCGGGATTTTAAATAATTACCTATTCTCTTTTGAAATATCCACGGTTCCCAAATCCAGAAATAACATGGAAACAACATATCTCAATGCGTAAATCTATGCAAGTATGAAAATATCAATATATGTGTACACTGGTATGAGTATATAGTGTGCATGTGCGCAGGTATGAAGATATAAGTATATGTGTACACTGGTATGAGTAAATAGTGTGCATGTGCGCAGGTATAAAGATATCAGTATATGTGTGCACTGGTATGAGTAAATAGTGTGCATGTGCGCAGGTATGAAGATATCAGTATATGTGTGCACTGGTATGAGTAAATAGTGTGCATGTGCGCAGGTATGAAGATATCAGTATATGTGTGCACTGGTATGAGTAAATAGTGTGCATGTGCGCAGGTATGAAGATATCAGTATATGTGTGCACTGGTATGAGTAAATAGTGTGCATATGCGACAAGTCATGACGATCATTAATAATGCGACAATCAAACGATATGTATAATGCGTAGCAGTCCTATAGTGCAAGTGTCATGGCAATCACTAACGGTGTAGGTGTAACATACAAATAGTGCTCGTGCAGCTTGAACCGTTAGTGACAGTGCAGTGTTCTATGCTATCATTTCTATATGCAACAATAAGGTAAGCTACTATAGTCCATATGAACCTCTACAACTAAATATCCTAACACGCCCTGACGCTTAACGCCATACGGGCGATTTCCCCATAGATGTTAAATCTAATCACCTGGTCGTGCGCTACTCGTAGCCGACCACCCGTTTCCCTTTCTTAGCTTCGTCCGACGTACCCGCCTGCGAACATGGAATTTACACAAGAATCCATATATAAGCAACCACCTCGCAAGACGCGATATCTAAGCCAAACGATACGCTCGCGTCGCGAACTAAACGTGCGGGTGTACGATACGTTAAAACGTGTGTACGCGTCTAAAACTCATCCCGACACGCCGCGATACGCTGAATCACAGAACCCACTCGCGTATCGCGCTTATCGTGCCAACTAAAAATTCCTGAAATACGATATATCGTCCCAGATTCTACCCAGGTTAACAACTTACAAAATTATACATACCACTGGCCCTAAAAATGTAGCAGACTCCTACCCAAGCAAACTACACCCAGAAACTCTCTCATCTGGCCGCAAATTGCGGCCAGAAAGATTAAACCGACGGCCTGGGTAGGGGGTTAGGGGTTCGTGCTCTGGTGGTGTGGTCAGGGTCTATCTAGTGTGCTCCAGTTTCCTCAATTTTAACCTGAAGTGCTCGGGCCTATAGCAGATCACAGAGAGCCAGAATTTCACCTTAAAACGCCAAATTCTGCACAATTTGAAACCCTATGGTATTTTGGTGTAATCTGGGGTTTAAAAAGTTTAAGTGGTCCTAACAACGCCTAATTAGGCTAGGTTAACCAACACTAACAGCACTTAACCAAAAGTCTACACAAATCACCATATTTAGCACAAAAACTCACTTTTAACACTAATCGAAACTAAACTACACATACGTTTAGCAAACACGAAGTTGGGCTCAGACCTTATACCTTACAAGACCTTACGAAGCAGGAAGAGGGAGGAGGAGAGGATCTGGAGTTGCTGTGGCTGCTGGAGCTGCTACTGCTGCTGCTGCTCCATGCTGCTGCTGCTGCTTGCTGCTGTGGCTGCTGATGATGCTGCTGTTGCTGCTGCTAATTGCTGCTGCTGGATCTTCTTCTGCTGCTGCTGAGTGCTGCTGCTGCTAGGGGTGTGTGTGTGTGTGTTGAGAGTGAGAGAAGTGAGAAGTGACAGTGAGAGATGAGAGTTAGGTTGGTCAAACACCCCCCCTCTCTCCCTCTTTCTTCATTTAATGAGCATGGCTCATGCCATGTTGCCCATACTCCCTCTCTCTCACCAAGTCAACAGAGAAAATCATTTCCATAAAAAAAAGAAAACAACAACCATAATTAAAACCCTAACCACTTAATACAAATTTTAAAATGGCTTAAGGAAATGGTTAGTCCACCATGGTTGTTAATCATGGTTTAACCCCATCTCTTAACCCCAGTTTACATGCACAAGTGTGTGTATACCTAGAAAAATTCTAATAAAATATTCATTAAATAGGATAAAATATTTGGAACTCAATTTGGTAAACTTTTTATTAAAACTATATATTAAAATATAATTAACCCCTAAACACAACCTAAGGTGTTACAATCTTTCCCCCTTAAAGAAATTCGTCCCTGAATTTAAAAAAACAAAGCTACGCATACTTTCAGAGAGATGAGGGAACTTCTTCTGCATCTCGCCCTCGGCCTCCCAAGTGATCTCTTCACCATTTGGGTTGCGCCAAAACACCTTTACTGATGGCAAGACCTTCGATCGAAGTTTTTTCACCTACCGGTACAACATTACGACTGGCTGCTTGGTGAACGAAAGATCACGCTCGAACTAAATGGTCTGGTGCTGAATCAAGTGAGAAAGGTCATGAAGGTAATTGCAAAGTATCGACATGAAAATACGGGGTGAATACTCAATAATCAGGGTGAAAGTGTCGAATTAAAGGCAACGAAACTAACTCGCCTTAAAGGTCCTAAAAAGACTTACTACCTTGGAATAAGCTTCCCAAAACTCAACATGTCATTTATCGAAAAATTCCGTAGGAATACATGATCTGCCATTTCGAACTCGAATCTGCAACCATCTTGGTCAGCATATGACCTCTGTCCGAAATGGACAATTCTCATCCTGACTTAAAACAACTGGATCATCTCCGAAGTCTCTAGACTAGCTAAGATCCAAAAATCCTACAACACGGAGTTAGAAAAACTGACTGGTGATCGACACGACCTAACCCTTAAATCTAAAGGTTGCCAATTGGAGTGACTCCTGATAACTGCTATCGAAGGAGAACCCTAACGATGGCGAGTGACGATCCCCAACAGCCGACAACAATTAATACATACGCACAACTTAACAAAGAACAACTGAGCAAACTGAGTATCAACGGATGACAAGCATCCGAATGGAGTCACATCCTGACTAAACCTGGGTAGACACCATAACGAAATTCGGGGAGACCTGCTCTCGTTCCCTCTTCGGAACGGTTAAAGGTTGCAACTCTCCCGCCGGTCTCAGTTGCTCATCCCAAGCACACAACAAGACAGACACCTTGAAACGAATCCTGAGACTTCTCTTTCCGTTCCTGTCCACCCGTAACTATCTCACAGTCACGTTGAAAGTTGGTGGGGCTTGAAGGAGTACAGAGAGTTGACCGATGTGCCTGCCCTTGGATTCCACGTCTCTATCCTATAATATCAGGTACACAAGCGTGTCCCTAAACTTAGCACACCCTTGTCGCAAATCAAGGATTCCAAATCATTACCCAGCCGAATAGGCTCAAGTATCTCTGACGAACGAGCGTCGGCGGGCAGTGTCTCGCGAAACCGATTAAAGAAGAGTGGTCGGGCGCGGACATGAGCAAGCTGTCTCCTCTGTAGAGACGAACTTAAGCAGTACTCCACGATTGCACAAGAAATGTAAATCTGTGAAGGACTATCACAACAATCAAAATCCGCTGCAGGAAGATGTAGATTAAGCTCTGGTGGTCCGTGAAAAATCTGACACGACCCGCGAACAAGTAGTGTCTCCAATCCACAACGCAAAACCACCACGGCCATCTCCAGATCATGAGTGGGATATCCTTCTCGTACTTCCTCCAAATGTAGGGAAGCAAAAGCGATAACTCCATTGTGTCACCTCAGTACACATTCGAGCCCTACTCACGAAACATCACAGTTAAACCACAAAGTCGCCCGAACCAAAAAGCAAAGAAGGAACTGATGCAGTTGTTAACCGAATCTTCAACTGCCAAATCTCCACACACCAGCCTCAGTCCTAAGAAAAGAAACCTCCATTCCAGTCAATTTAGTCAACGATGTAGCACTACACTAGCAGTCCTGCATGAAACGGTGGTAAAAACCCGCTAAGCCCACAAATCTGCGGACCTCCATCCTGCTCACAAGTCTGGGCCTAAGCTGTACGGCCATGACCTTCCTCGGAACCATACAAAATCGTCTCCGTAACTACAAGACCTAGGAGTCAACACAAACAAGCCTGAAGGAACACTCAGAGAATCTAGCAAACCGCTGGGGCTCTCCCAGTATCTGTAAAATAGATCCTCAAGTGCTACCCTATCCCTCAAGACACCTTAACTAGACCAGGATGTCGTAAATAACGCAACAATAACTGGTCGAGGAACGGCCCGAAGAAATCCGGTTCATCACACCTACGAATGCTGCTAGAGCATTGGTGAGTCTAGTGACACACCCAAAACACACAAAGCCCGTAGCACACACAAGGCAGTCTTCGGAATGTCATCACTCCGAAGCCGCAACAATAATGACATGATCCCAAACAAACTTAGACAAAGTCTCGCACTCTGATGCTGATCGAAGAAATCGTCAATGCGAGGTACAGGATACCTATCTGCACCGTAAGCCGGTTCAATTGACGATCCATCAATACACAACCTCAATCTGTCGCCCTTCTCCTTGACGAACGAAAATGGGAGCTTCCTAATGCGAAACACTCAGACGCACAAAACTCTCCCAACAACAACTCTGCAGCAGATCCTTAAGCTCCTTAGGCTTCGCCGGCTCGTCTGGAACAACGTCGGAAAACTCTCTCACGAAAGAAAACCGGCCCAACAAACCAACTGTGGCTATGGTATCACAAATGAACGCCAAGAATCCACGACATCTCCTCAAAAGCCGACTAGCGAAAAGGCTGAATTCAAGCTGGGAGAGGCGGCACAACTATCCACCTGCACAACAAGAACTGACTCGCCGGGGAAAACAAAACCTAACTGTTTCCTCACGGTAGTCCACAACGCCTAGCATGTAGCTAACCAGTCCGTGCCCAGGAGAACGCCAAATCCAACATCTCTAGAAGGGTGCAAACAACAGATGAATCTCTATCTCCTATTCGATTGGCACATAACCGAATTACCTGTCACACCACAAAAGAATCGCTGACAGAAGTTAACACAACAAACGGCTGATCTACCTAGCACGACACTCGTCCTAACTCGGCACGATGTGTGGAAACATACGAGTGCGTGGATCCGGATCAAACAATACGTGTGCAACAAAAGGACATACTGAAAGAGTACCTGAAACCACAGCATTGGATGCCTGAGCATCCTGATGAGTCGAAGCAAAAACTTGGGCCTGCCCTTCATCTGCGACTGACTGAACTCCTCCTCTACTAGCCTGACCCTTCTGCGCGAACCTTCCGCGTCCACGACGTCTCAGAATACGACCCTGACGTGGTGTTAAGGAACACCGCCTGATGAAATGTTGATGGCTTCCGCATCGTAAACATCTACGTGCTGACTGCTGTCCTTCCTGGGTATGAGAACCAGAAGACTGTCCTCGTCCAAAGCCTCTGCTCTGGGCTGGTACACCAGTATGATTCCTCAACTGTTTTGGAACTCTCACGATCTCTGGAAGACGTGTCTCGTAAACTGGGGCTGCCTCTACCGGTGCTATGTAGGTGACGGAATACTGCATGATGATCGCAAGGAACAACTGGGTAACAGGGGTGACAACCACCTGTCGCTGCGCTCGAACGGCCTCCACCAATGAGCTCATCATCTGGCGCAAGCCCTGTATCTCTGCCACTAGTCTAGCGATCTGGTCTGTCGTAGGAGGAACAATCTGCTCTGGTACAACAGGTGTACTACCCGGTTCAGTCCTCGTCTCCGACGAATCAACTCGAATCTCGACTCCCGCGGCCTCTCTCTGCGCCCTCGTAGTCCTTGGCGGCATAATGGCTGAAAGAAATTAAGATTTGATGAGGATACGAAAATCAAATCATAAGAATGTATACAATCATGAAGGAATTTCAATCAATAAGTCCTAAGGTTGCTTAGGCGGAGTACCGTGTCGTGAGTATGCCGCGGAACATACGCACGCTATGCCACTCTGTCGCAGCTACCTACTCCATCATACCAGGGTCATCCTACACTCCGTAGGTAAAATCTACGCTCTGATACCAACTTTGTCACAACCCAAAGTTTAGCCCGTGACCGGCACTTATCCACATAACGTCTACAGGCGTAACGCGACTAAGTAAGCCGAAAACCCAGAAATCAAACCAGTAAAAGTATAGAGTGTTTTAAGCATTTAATAGAACCATTCACTAAAAAGTTAAGAAATCTTAAGTAGACAATCACTAAGATAACAATATATGACGCCGTAGCGAAGAAAAGGGCAATAAGAGGAAAACAAATAGCATGAAAGATAGAGCTGCATAAATAAAGTCGGCTGACAACGAGCTCGACACCAGAGTACAAAATAATATACATCGTCCTCACAACTGGTCTCTAAGTCAATACATAAGTGGTAGATGGAGAGTACTAGATACAATAATGTACATAACTGAAAGATAAACAGATACTGCACAAAACCCATCTATCAGCAAAAGAGCTAGTACGCCAACTGTAGGGGTATCCGTATCAAAAGATGCAAGAAAGCAGTCTGCCGCGACTACTCCGAAGGGCAACCTGCAAACACTGTGGCACAACGGGGGTGAGTTGCCAACTAGTGAATAGTAGATAACATATAAAGGTAATCGCGAGTATGCACGTGCTGCGATACTCTAACCTATGCCAACAGATAACATCTATATGATGAACTGGATGCTCAAAATCATGCAATAAGTGTGGTCTAATAACCACTCCATATGATGAGCAAGATATGTGATAATCAGGTATGGCAATGCAATCTAACAACCCTTTAAAGAATGAGCAGGGTATGCAATGATCGTGCAAGCATGTGTACTATATCAGGTACAATATATTCAGGAAGAGATATCAAAACTAAATACTGAGCATGGGAAATATAACATCTACACGGAATGTCATCGTGGAAAATATAATCGGTACCCATCAATGCACCCAAATCCCAATACTACTCAGGCGGCGTCATCCTCTTCAGTCCTCAAATCCTGTAAATCTCATAAAATTGTTAGTGCCCAACATCGGCACTCAAAATATCAAGAAATACTCGTGTCTAGCATCGACATGCAAATCCTCATATATCGGGCATCCGGCAGTCCGGGTCAGCCCACGGGCTCCGTCTGCGGTATCGGCCCTCGGCCCCGGCAGTACGGGTCATCCCGCATCCATCTATCGACTCTGGTCAGTATCCTCCGGATAACCGCCAGGTCCAACCAATCACCGGTAGGTAGTGGTCCCACTGCCAGGCTCATCGTCTACTGCACGATAGATCCGTTCTCGCCCCGGGGTACCATACCGGGTCCACCATGTACCCGTAATCGGTCTCGTCCGCTCCTCGAATCGGGTTTCATATGTCACTTTAGCATCGAGAAAACACATGGTGGACACACTGAAATATCATATCAAGGGAAACCGGGTTTTAAATAATTACATATTCTTTTTTGAAATATCCACGGTTCCCAAATCCAGAAATAACATGGAAACAACATATCTCAATGCGCAAATCTATGCAAGTATGAAGATATCAATATATGTGTGCACTGGTATGAGTATATAGTGTGCATGTGCGCAGGTATGAAGATATCAGTATATGTGTGCACTGGTATGAGTAAATAGTGTGCATGTGCGCAGGTATGAAGATATCAGTATATGTGTCCACTGGTATGAGTAAATAGTGTGCATGTGCGTAGGTATGAAGATATCAGTATATGTGTGCATTGATATGAGTAAATTGTGTGCATGTGCGCAGGTATGAAGATATCAGTATATGTGTGCACTGGTATGAGTAAATAGTGTGCATATACGACAAGTCATGACGATCATTAGCGATGCGACAATCAAATGATATGTATAATGCGTAGCAGTCCTATAGTGCAAGTGTCATGGCAATCACTAACGGAGTGGGTGTAACATACAAATAGTGCTCGTGCAGCTTGAACCGTTAGTGACAGTGCAGTGTTCTATGCTATCATTTCTATATGCAACAATAAGGTAAGCTACTATAGTCCATATGAAGCTCTTCAACTAAATATCCTAACACTCCCTGACGCTTAACGCCATACGGGCGATTTCCCCGTTGATGTTAAATCTACTCACCTGGTCGTGCGCTACTCATAATCGACCACCCACTTCCCCTTCTTAGCTTCGTCTGACGTACCCGCCTGCGAACATGGAATTTACACAAGAATCCATATATAAGCAACCACCTCGCAAGACGTGATATCTAAGCCAAACGATACGCTCGCGTCGCGAACTAAACGCACGGTTGTACGATACGTTAAAACGTGTGTACGCGTCTAAAACTCATCCCGACACACCGCGATACAGTCACGACCCGAAAGAGCACGTGACTGGCCCTTGAATCCTATGAAGTCTATAGGACTCCATCTGATCCAAGTAAGCCAAAAGCCCATAAATCTAAAACCATTTAAGGAGTAAATAGGGAAAACTAGTTTTAAGAGGTAAAGAAAACATGTTTAAAAATCAAGTTTTTTTAAATAACTAAGCCGAATATGAATTTTTAAAATGTGTAATTTTTCCTGAAATTTTCGGTAGAGTTTCCTTTGTAAAAACTGGCCCCGAACGGGGTACAACAAGAATAATATATATGAACTGATAAAAGGAATCCCCAAGCGGGAGCTAGCTCTTCGTCAATCGACGGTCACAACCACGCAAGCAATAATAATATACAACGCCAAAGGGCGAGGATCAAAACCCAAAAAGAAACTCAAAACAGTCAGAAAACCGTAATACTACTAGCGCGACTCTAAGGTCGAAATAATTCAACACTGTTTTCTAAGTCTGAAACAATATACAAGTTTTGGTTGATGGAAATTCTAGATAGAATGAATAATACAGGAGAAATGGCGGATCTGATACAAAAGAACCCACCTATCCAAGCAAGTCACACAAGGAAGCAGTGTGCCAGAAATACCGCTATGGAATCTGTACGGCAAACCTGCAAGAACTGGGGCACAACGGGGGTGAGTTGCCAACTCGTGAATAGAAAATATCTACAAGCAGAAATCGAATGCATGACCCATCCTAGGTCAATACGATCAGATATAAATAAACCTCAATATGAATATATGTGAAGCATGCTAAACTGGCAATGTAATCTCTATATACATGAGTGTAGTGCCAAGTGCTCGTGCCAGTGCCTCAGGTAATAGCATATCATAAATATGAGGTATGATCAATGTAATCAATCTGCATGTACGTGGATCCTGTCCACTCGTCACCCAATGACAATAACCATCATGCATGTAAATATCATGAAGCATGTGCATGGAAATATGAGGATATAAATCATCTGTGTCCCTCGCGACACGTCAAAATCATGGAACCGGAGTGCCTAGCATCGACACTCGAAAACATCATGAAAACTGTGCCCAGCATCGGCACGTAAATCCTCATATATCGGGCTCCGTCAGTCCGGATCGGCCCACGGGCTCCGTCTGCGGTATCGGCCCTCGGCCCCGGCAGTACGCCCATATCCATCTATCGACTCTGGTCAGTATCCTCCGGATAACCGCCAGGTCCAACCAATCACCGATAGGTAGTGGTCCCTCCGCCGGGCTCACCGTCTACTGCACAGCGAAACCGTTCTCGCCCCGGGGTACCATACCGGGTCCACCATGTACCCGCAATCGGCCTCATCCGCCTCCTCGAATCGGGTTTCACATGTCGCTCTCAGTACCGAGAAAACACATGGTGGACGCACTGAAATATCATATCAAGGGTAACCGGGTTTTTAAAACAATTATATATTCTCTTTAAAACACCCACGGTTCCCAAAACCAGAAATATCATGGAAACAACATATCTCAATTCGTATAATCAGAAAGCATCATGTATGCGACATGTAAGAAAGGTAAGCATATCATACGTCATGCAACATGGAATAGTAATGTGCACATGTCGAGGGGAACCGCTCTTTTAAAACGAATCAGTTTGAAGAACATCTTGCGGTTCCCAAATCTCTAATCAAGTCTGAATCATCTATGTTTGTATACAGGTATAAGTGTACAATATACCATGCAAAGATCATATCATGAATGCAACAGTACTACAGTGTAGTGGCATGGAAATTATCGATGATGAAGTGTGTGAGCCGGCAAATAGTGTACGTGGAACATACGCATCATCGATAATGGTGCTGGTGTCCTAACAGCATGATGATAATATAGCGATAAACATATGCAAGCAATGCGAATAGCAGGAATATGCGGAATCGAATAATCAACGCAACAGTAGAGAACCTGCCCCAATAAATATATCATGCAACCTTGCCTTTTGAAATAAGACGAATCAGGGCATTTGGTAAAATAAGGGCTACGGTGTTTTAAGAAAAGATGCGCCTTTTTAAATATCCGTATAAAACTTTTTGCTTATCTTTAAAATATCCCCGACTCGTTAGTTTTGAAATAGGTATGACTCGGGTCTAGTCTAACGCCTACTATGCGAACTACGAACCCACAGTCAAGTCAAAAGAGAGGGGTATGGAAACCACCTAAATCTGAGTCGATATCATACTATATCATCACATGACAGGCATCACTACCATCATATCACATCTCCAATACGAACTCTGTCATGTCGCCAAATCTCACGGCCTCAATCGAATCTCATCAACTCATCTCAATCCTACGTATCATCCTCAAAACCCGTATATAAACACATAGTCCCATACCCATGTGTAGATATACACCACCATATGCGCACAGATATATCAAAGAATGTATGCAAGTATGCGTGTATGTGTGAGTGTGGGTGCGACCACTATTCTAGGGTTTCGCACTACTCAACCAATACATCCTTATCACCAATAATCCATTAGTACCATCAATAACCCTAAACAACACATAATAAATATATGTGTGTATACGTATTCGTATACATCACCACGGACTGCGGGGGTGCTATACGCCATCCACCCGACTTCTCCCCGTAGATATAATCTACTCACCTTGCTTCTCGTGTGCCAAAGCCGATGTTGCCATCTTCATCTCCTTTGCCTCAACATCACGCGGGGTACCTACAAGTATATCACAATGCTAAAGCACATGAAAATCACATCGGAAACCAAAACAGCACACGCTACTCGCATAGGTAAAAACCTATCGCTTCGCATGTAAACACGATCAACATCCACCTGTCGTTGACGTCCAAACGCCACCCGACAGGAACGAAACACCAAATACCAAAATCCATGCTAAAACAAGTCTCAAATCATCCACCAACATAGGAAAATCATCCCAGATTTCACCCTAGATGGAATCAGTCAAAACTAGACATACCCAGGGTCAAGAATAGAGGAAATGGGGGCATGCACGCAAAACGAGGCAGATCCACCCTGCTCTGGCCGCAATTTGTGGCCAGAAGGAATTAATTGGCGGCCTCAGTTTGGAGTTGGGGGCTAGGGTTTGGTGTGGTGGTTCTATAATGCCTGCACATCTCACTGCCAACTCAGTTTCATTTTTGGGGTCTCGGGGTGATAGCAGATTCCATAAAACACACCCAGATTTCCAGTTTTTCCGATATCGGTTCCGTAATTCCGTATTCTGGTTCTAGTTCCAGGTTTGGGTTCAAATTAGCATCACATAAGGGGTTCTAAGGTCACCACAATCCTCAATTTCATCTTGATTTCAGTTTTATCCTAAACCCTCACTTGAATTCTCTAAAATTCACAAAACGACACAATATCGATATGAAACTAGTATGGATGCAATAGAAATGAGATACTACTCTAATAGGTGCAGAAATTACCTCCTTTGGCAACTCGAGAAAATTCTTGAGTTGCACAAAGTCCTCCAAATCCAATCTTGCTAGGTTCAATGTGTAGCTAGTGAGCTTGGGAGTAAGTTTTGTGAAGTGGGAATGGGGTTTTGGGTTGGATTTCATTGTGGATCTAGGGTTTTATGAAGAGGGAGAGTGAGGGGGAGAGGGCAGCAGCAGCTCAATGGGAGAGGGGAGAGAAAATGAGAAGGGAAATGATGGGGGCATGGTTTAAAAGGTGAGGGTTGACTTGTTCTCTCTCTCTCTCATCATCACATACTTTTTCTTTCCCTTTTCTTTTCTTCTCACTCAAATAGTGAATCCAAATGAACCATGGCAACAAAAAATGTAACACAAGTGTAACAAGTGTAAAAATGATATGTGCACATTTTTGCACAAAAATGCTAAAAATCCAATTAGCGATTTTTAATCGCGATTAACACTAAATTAGCATATAACTAGTCTTAAAACTTTAAATTGGCATAATCCCTTAAAATACCCTATTTTAGAATTTTCCAAAATTTTCCAAAAATTTTCCCCATTTATTTGTATTTAATTATACCCGAATATTAAAATATTCATTAAAATAATATTAAATTATAAAAGTTCCCGAAAATAATATTTTATTATTTTGGAAATGTTACAATCTACCCCCCTTAAAGAAATTCGGTCCCCGAATTTAAATTTAAAACCCCCAAGTACTAGAACATTTCGATACAAATTCCAAGTCGTCGGGGCTCCGAAATCATCAATACATAAAACGTCACAGCGCAATACATGCGCAGAAGTAATGAGCAGATAACTTAAAAGCAACACTCCATCAAGCATCCCGCAATCATCGGAGTCATGGTAAAGACACAAATGTCAAATCCAATACAAAATCAATATGATATGGATCAGAACTATACATGTAGACATCCAATCTATACATGTAAATAGCTGATGCAAATGTATGCCAAATCTTTTTAAGTCGCTGTGCGATGCGTGTAACACTGCACAGTGGCGGACGTTTTTCACAAGAAAATAACTATATACTTATATATATATAAATCCTTTGTTTAATAGGTACGTTCCGCCGTTTTGAAAACAATTTAGAAGGGTTTCCTGTTTTTAAAACGTTCCGTGTCATATCGGACACGTAGGTATATACTGAGACTATAGCTCGCTTTTTGGAAATCCCTTCGATAGCTATCGATGCATGCAAAATATATCCAGGTACTGTCCTCTGACTAGTCCTGCTCGGTATGAAAACAAATATCCAATATCATAAAAATGTACTGCTCCAAAAGGAATAAATCTCAAAAATGCACATAACACCACCCTGTGCGTCTGGTGCGCACGGAAATCAAAATCCATATATGTGCTAAACAGGTGCACAAAACAACATCTAGGTGCAACGGGTGTGCACGAAGCATCTGTCATAGGCAACGTATGTGCCTGACAGCCAAAAATCCGGTGCATCCGACATGCACGAAGAAATCTCGATTTAGTGCATCGGGTGTGCACCAAAATCGTATCTCAAAACATGCGCCCAACATGCGCCAAAATCCAAATCGGTGCATCCCTCGTGCACGAATGAAAATCTAAACCCTGCGCACTCAACATACACGGAATCACGAAATCCAATAGCAACCGCCGAACATGCGTAAGTCAAACCAAAAGCACGGAGTGCAAGAATCAATCATCAGTTTCAGGGTCAAAATCGACGATATAATGCGGCTCAATCAAAATCAAGTGTACCGCAAAGGAAATCTCACAACCGGGTGCATCAGCGTGCATAAATCAAATCAAAACACTAAAAAGTGCATGAAACTATGCCGGAAGCGTAAATCAAATCACTGGCATAAAATAGGCATGAAATCGCAATCAACACCTCAAGAGTAATAACTATGTGCAAGGTATAAATACCCAGTAAGTGCAACCATGGTGCACAAATCAAATATCATGGAACTCAGTCATCAAGACGAAATCATGCGAATAAATCGCCCAAAATACCGAAATCCCAAGCAACGGATACGTGATAGTCAAATCACCAAAATCACAAATCATGAATACCGTCGTCGGTATATCCTTCTTCAGGGTCGAGAAGGTACCGGAACATCCGATGCTAGCGGCGCAAGATATCTACTTGCCTCTTGCTCGCGGCTGGCGTCCTCTGCCTCTGGTTCCTGATCTTTCCTGTAGATTACCAATCTCGCAATCCATCGGCTCATCGGCCCGGTCAGGTGTGCTGACAGGAACGATTCCGTTCTGGCACTTCTTTGGAAATCTCTCGGTCAATCCTCACGACTTCTCGTAAAGCAATATGTCACTGGCGTCGGCCTCCGGCCCTCTGAATGAACATCACGTATCTACTCCTGGTGCAAATCTTATAGCAGCAGTGTACTGGAAGGAATCCTACTCAAGGTCTCTTCTGATCTTGCCTAAGACAAACTGTAAGGAGGCTGGTACTCTGGCGTAATCTTTCCTCGCTTTCTGAACATCTGCACCCTTAGTACAACATCTCCTCGAAAGCTGGTCGCATCTCAATGCTTCTGTAATCATATCAGGCCTCTGGTCTCGACGGGAAGTAATGACAGCTCATCAGCGTCTCGCACGAACCTCTTGTCCCACTTGTCTGTATCATCGACCATTCGACGTCGCGCCTTTATCTGCGCACTGCAATGTCCTCGGCTACGGTCCATCCAAAGTCTCTAACACGGACTCGAAATCACGAACTCGGTATCTTCATCACTCAGTAGAAGATATCTAGCCGAACACGTCCCCAGCGTGCATATCGCATCTCTGATGTCAGCGGAGTGAAACGTCATCTCGTCGAAATCTCGTGCGAACTCTTTACTTCACTCTGCTACAAAATCGACTGATTCGGACTCATCTCATCGTGGCTACACAGACTGCGCTCCAACGGCTACGCTCGTATTTGGAGTCTCCCAAGCAGTGTCCCATCACATGATATCCGAATGATGTCGAATCGTCCGATCGGCTCGTCAGAACCTCATAATCCCCCAAGAGCTCAACATCTTGGGTACAGTTTAATAGTATCGAGTACATGCCACAGCGTCGGTGGTCCAGCCGTAGAAGGGCAAACCCAAGCCTCACTAATGGCGCCGAGGAACCGCCGCAAACCCTGAGGTTCAAAGGCTTTCACACGGTCATTAAGTCGAGTTAGGGTTTCATTCTTCTAGAGGGTCCATAGAATCACCTGCATGTCTTTCCGTATACTTTAAACTTGGAAAGTAGGCTCCTGACATTCGATCGTCTCAATCGACTCTCAACGAATCTGCGTGAAGTCGCCTCTAGCTGGAATCAATCTACCCGATGACCTCGCATCGGGGTAAGCAAACTAACCACATGTCCTAGTCATTCATCCTCGGTGACTAGCGACTCACCGTCATGAATAAGCGACATATCAACGGTCATCACATCCTGGCTGGCCTCTAACAGTAGCTCAATCCTCTGGCGCCGATCAGCACACCCGGGAAATCTCGCAACAGCGATCTGTCAAACGCTCATAGTGCGGAAACACAAAATACGAAGCCTCAATGCAACCGTATGCCTCGGGAATCACGCCCTGGTCAGTCCTCGTCCACGACGAGCTCATGCTGACAACTCGAGCCGTAGCTCACTCTACCCGTGCAATCGCGGCAGCAAAACCACAACGAGTATCGATGAAGATAGATCATAGGAAGGAATATAATACTGTGCAAGGAAATGTACATCCTAAGGTTTCTTAAGCGGAGTGGCGTGTCGTAAGTATGCCGCGGAACATACCAACGGTACGTCACTCTACTTTAGTCACCTATTCCATCAACCAAGGGTCATCCTACGCGAAGAAAGTTCGGGTCTAATACCCCCTCGACTAAGTCTAAGTTCCGTAAGGTCAAGCCTAAGTTCCGTATAAATATAAACGCCCTAGGCTCCACATAGTCAAACTTAGACTCGAACCAAGGTCAACCTAGCGCTCTGATACCAACTTTGTCATGACCCGAAAGAGCACGTGACTGGCCCTTGAATCCTATGAAGTCTATAGGACTCCATCTGATCCAAGTAAGCCAAAAGCCCAGAAATCTAAAACCATTTAAGGAGTAAATAGGGAAAACTAGTTTTAAGAGGTAAAGAAAACATTTTTAAAAATCAAGTTTTTTTAAATAACTAAGCCGAATATGAATTTTTAAAATGTGTAATTTTTCCTGAAATTTTCGGCAGAGTTTCCTTTGTAAAAACTGGCCCCGAACGGGGTACAACAAGAATAATATATATGAACTGATAAAAGGCATCCCCAAGCGGGAGCTAGCTCTTCGTCAATCGACGGTCACAACCACGCAAGCAATAATAATATACAACGCCAAAGGGCGAGGATCAAAACCCAAAAAGAAACTCAAAACAGCCAGAAAACCGTAATACTACTAGCGCGACTCTAAGGTCGAAATAATTCAACACTGTTTTCTAAGTCTGAAACAATATACAAGTTTTGGTTGATGGAAATTCTAGATACAATGAATAATACAGGAGCAATGGCGGATCTGATACAAAAGAACCCACCTATCCAAGCAAGTCACCCAAGGAAGCAGTGTGCCAGAAATGCCGCTATGGAATCTGTACGGCAAACCTGCAAGAACTGGGGCACAACGGAGATGAGTTGCCAACTCGTGAACAGAAAATATCTACAAGCAGAAATCGAATGCATGACCCATCCTAGGTCAATACGATCAGATATAAATAAACCTCAATATGAATATATGTGAAGCATGCTAAATTGGCAATGTAATCTCTATATACATGAGTGTAGTGCCAAGTGCTCGTGCCAGTGCCTCAGGTAATAGCATATCATAAATATGAGGTATGATCAATGTAATCAATCTGCATGTACGTGGATCCTGTCCACTCGTCACCCAATGACAATAACCATCATGCATGTAAATATCATGAAGCATGTGCATGGAAATATGAGGATATAAATCATCTGTGTCCCTCGCGACACGTCAAAATCATGGAACCGGAGTGCCTAGCATCGACACTCGAAAACATCATGAAAACTGTGCCCAGCATCGGCACGTAAATCCTCATATATCGGGCTCCGTCAGTCCGGATCGGCCCACGGGCTCCGTCTGCGGTATCGGCCCTCGGCCCCGGCAGTACGCCCATATCTATCTATCGACTCTGGTCAGTATCCTCCGGATAACCGCCAGGTCCAACCAATCACCGGTAGGTAGTGGTCCCTCCGCCGGGCTCACCGTCTACTGCACAGCGAAACCGTTCTCGCCCCGGGGTACCATACTGGGTCCACCATGTACCCGCAATCGGCCTCATCCGCCTCCTCGAATCAGGTTTCACATGTCGCTCTCAGTACCGAGAAAACACATGGTGGACGCACTGAAATATCATATCAAAGGTAACCGGGTTTTCAAAACAATTATATATTCTCTTTAAAACACCCACGGTTCCCAAAACCAGAAATATCATGGAAACAACATATCTCAATGCGTATAATCAGAAAGCATCATGTATGCGACATGTAAGAAAGGTAAGCATATCATACGTCATGCAACATGGAATAGTAATGTGCACATGTCGAGGGGAACCGCTCTTTTAAAACGAATCAGTTTGAAGAACATCTTGCGGTTCCCAAATCTCTAATCAAGTCTGAATCATCTATGTTTGTATACAGGTATAACTGTACAA
Organism: Agapanthus africanus; assembly: GCA_030015575.1. Lineage (NCBI taxonomy): Eukaryota > Viridiplantae > Streptophyta > Magnoliopsida > Asparagales > Amaryllidaceae > Agapanthus > Agapanthus africanus. The sequence continues at coordinate 407,932,664 of CM057337.1, forward strand.
TATACCATGCAAAGATCATATCATGAATGCAACAGTACTACAGTGTAGTGGCATGGCAATTATCGATGATGAAGTGTGTGAGCCGGCAAATAGTGTACGTGGAACATACGCATCATCGATAATGGTGCTGGTGTCCTAACAGCATGATGATAATATAGCGATAAACATATGCAAGCAATGCGAATGGCAGGAATATGCGGAATCGAATAATCAACGCAACAGTAGAGAACCTGCCCCAATAAATATATCATGCAACCTTGCCTTTTGAAATAAGACTAATCAGGGCATTTGGTAAAATAAGGGCTACGGTGTTTTAAGAAAAGATGCGCCTTTTTAAATATCCGTATAAACCTTTTTGCTTATCTTTAAAATATCCCCGATTCGTTAGTTTTGAAATAGGTATGACTCGGGTCTAGTCTAACGCCTACTATGCGAACTACGAAACCACAGTCAAGTCAAAAGAGAGGGGTATGGAAACCACCTAAATCTGAGTCGATATCATACTATATCATCACATGACAGGCATCACTACCATCATATCACATCTCCAATACGAACTCTGTCATGTCGCCAAATCTCACGGCCTCAATCGAATTTCATCGACTCATCTCAATCCTACGTATCATCCTCAAAACCCGTATATAAACACATAGTCCCATACCCATGTGTAGATATACACCACCATATGCGCACAGATATATCAAAGAATGTATGCAAGTATGCGTGTATGTGTGAGTGTGGGTGCGACCACTATTCTAGGGTTTCGCACTACTCAACCAATACATCCTTATCACCAATAATCCATTAGTACCATCAATAACCCTAAACAACACATAATAAATATATGTGTGTATACGTATTCGTATACATCACCACGGACTGTGGGGGTGCTATACGCCATCCACCCGACTTCTTCCCGTAGATATAATCTACTCACCTTGCTTATCGTGTGCCAAAGCCGATGTCGCCATCTTCATCTCCTTTGCCTCAACATCACGCGGGGTACCTACAAGTATATCACAATGCTAAAGCACATGAAAATCACATCGGAAACCAAAACAGCACACGCTACTCTCATAGGTAAAAACCTATCGCTTCGTATGTAAACACGATCAACATCCACCTGTCGTTGACGTCCAAACGCCACCCGACAGGAACGAAACACCAAATACCAAAATCCATGCTAAAACAAATCTCAAATCATGCACCAACATAGGAAAATCATCCCAGATTTCACCCTAGATGGAATCAGTCAAAACTAGACATACCCAGGGTCAAGAATAGAGGAAATGGGGGCATGCACGCAAAACGAGGCAGATCCACCCTGCTCTGGCCGCAATTTGCGGCACGCAAAACGAGACAGATCCACCCTGCTCTGGCCGCAATTTGCGGCCAGAAGGAATTAATTGGCGGCCTCAGTTTGGAGTTGGGGGCTAGGGTTTGGTGTGGTGGTTCTATAATGCCTGCACATCTCACTGCCAACTCAGTTTCATTTTTGGGGTCTCGGGGTGATAGCAGATTCCACAAAACACTCCCAGATTTCCAGTTTTTCCGATATCGGTTCCGTAATTCCGTATTCTTGTTCTAGTTCCAGGTTTGGGTTCAAATTAGCATCACATAAGGGGTTCTAAGGTCACCACAATCCTCAATTTCATCTTGATTTCAGTTTTACCCTAAACCCTCACTTGAATTCTCTAAAATCCACAAAACGACACAATATCGATATGAAACTAGTATGGATGCAATAGAAATGAGATACTACTCTAATAGGTGCAGAAATTACCTCCTTTGGCAACTCAAGAAAATTCTTGAGTTGCACAAAGTCCTCCAAATCCAATCTTGCTAGGTTCAATGTGTAGCTAGTGAGCTTGGGAGTAAGTTTTGTGAAGTGGGAATGGGGTTTTGGGTTGGATTTCATTGTGGATCTAGGGTTTTATGAAGAGGGAGAGTGAGGGGGAGAGGGCAGCAGCAGCTCAATGGGAGAGGGGAGAGAAAATGAGAAGGGAAATGATGGGGGCATGGTTTAAAAGGTGAGGGTTGACTTGTTCTCTCTCTCTCTCTCATCATCACATACTTTTTCTTTCCCTTTTCTTTTCTTCTCACTCAAATAGTGAATCCAAATGAACCATGGCAACAAAAAATGTAACACAAGTGTAACAAGTGTAAAAATGATATGTGCACATGTTTGCACAAAAATGCTAAAAATCCAATTAGCGATTTTTAATCGCGATTAACACTAAATTAGCATATAACTAGTCTTAAAACTTTAAATTGGCATAATCCCATAAAATACCCTATTTTAGAATTTTCCAAAATTTTCCAAAATTTTTCCCCATTTATTTGTATTTAATTATACCCGAATATTAAAATATTCATTAAAATAATATTAAATTATAAAAATTCCCGAAAATAATATTTTATTATTTTGGAAATGTTACAGATACGCTGAATCACAGAACCCACTCGCGTATCGCGGAAACTAAAAATTCCTGAAATACGATATATCGTCCTAGATTCTACCTAGGTTAACAACTTACAAAATTATACATACCACTGGCCCTAAAAATGTAGCAGACTCCTACCCATGCAAACTACACCCAGAAACTCCCTCATCTGGCCGCAAATTGCGGCCAGAAAGATTAAACCGGCGGCCTGGGTAGGGGGTTAGGGGTTCGTGCTCTGGTGGTGTGGTCAGGGTCTATCTAGTGTGCTCCAGTTTCCTCAATTTTAACCTGAAGTGCTCGGGCCTATAGCAGATCACAGAGAGCCAGAATTTCACCTTAAAATGCTAAATTCTGCACAATTTGAAACCCTATGGTATTTTGGTGTAATCCGGGGTTTAACTAGGTTTAAGTGTTCCTAACAACGCCTAATTAGGCTAGGTTAACCAACACTAACAGCACTTAACCAAAAGTCTACACAAATCACCATATTTAGCACAAAAACTCACTTTTAACACTAATCGAAACTAAACTACACATACGTTTAGCAAACACGAAGTTGGGCTCAGACCTTATACCTTACAAGACCCTACGAAGCAGGTAGAGGGAGGAGGAGAGGATCTGGAGTAGCTGTGGCTGCTACTGCTGCTGCTGCTCCATGCTGCTGCTGATGCTGCTGCTTGCTGCTGTGGCTGCTGATGCTGCTGCTGTTGCTGCTGCTAGTTGCTGCTGCTGGAGCTTCTTCTGCTACTGCTGAGTGCTGCTACTGCTAGGTGTGTGTGTGTGTGTGTTGAGAGTGAGAGAAGTGAGAAGTGAGAGTGAGAGATGAGAGTTAGGTTGGTCAAACACCCCCTTCTCTCCCTCTCTCTTCATTTAATGAGCATGGCTCATGCCATGTTGCCCATACTCCCTCTCTCTCACCAAGTCAACAAAGAAAATCATTTTCATAAAAAAAAGAAAACAACAACCATAATTAAAACCCAAACCACTTAATACAAATTTTAAAATGGCTTAAGGAAATGGTTAGTACACCATGGTTGTTAATCATGGTTTAACCCCATCTCTTAACCCTAGTTTATATGCACAAGTGTGTGTGTGCCTAGAAAAATTCTAATAAAATATTCATTAAATAGAATAAAATATTTGGAACTCAATTTGGTAAACTTTTTAATAAAACTATATATTAAAATATAATTAACCCCTAAACACAACCTAAGGTGTTACACATATACTTGGATATGAGGATAGTATGTGGTACTTAGAGATGAGTCGATGAGATTGGGCATGATGCCATGAGATCGGTGATGTGATTTGGTTCGTATTATGAGATACGGCATGATGTTATAGTGGGTCCTTAGGCGTTGTGTTTAAATACACACGCATATATATATATATATATATATATATATATATGTGTGTGTTTGTGTGTGTGTTGACGGTATCAGAATGTACTAGACTTTAGATCAGTACCCAAGTTCATGAAATGATGATAAGGATACCAGATAAATGATGAAATAAATGTGATATTTGACGCGTACCCAGATTTGGGATGCCGTACAATGGACTTACCGTACGTGATATGTTTATGATGATAGATCCGCACTCTTGACTCGATGATGTCATATTATATATTGTATCGTACGTGATACTATTGAGGCGGGATCACCAATTATTATTATTATTATTATATATATATATATATATATATATATATATATATATATATAGACTCAGACTTAGGTGGTTTTCCTTACCCTTTTCGACTAGTCTGTTAGTTTAGACCAGTAGTGTACTTAGTAGCTGTTAGACTGGGCTCGAGTTATACTTATTTCCAAAACTAATGAATCGTGAGTATTTTAATGATAGGCTAAGGGATACTACAGATATTTCAAAGGATGTACCTGTAGAGTTCCTAGGCACACTAATGAGGTCTCACAAGGCATCAACCATGCCAATTTCAAATTTTACAACTGCCGAGAAATCCTAATACGGATCGTTAACTAGATATTTAGGTGAAAAATGAAACTAGTTAACAACTTAACTAAGTGAACGGAAATACAACCTTTGTAGATCCGGTCCTCCACCTCTATAGCTCCATGATGAAGACTCTTTGCTGTCCAAATCGAATCCCGGGCTCCAGCGTCGGCTTCATCGGAGAAATGGGCGGGCTAGGTCGTCGATTTCGATGCCGAAGATGATCTACGTCGAGGCAACACTAGATCAATCTCCAACTTCACCAAGTCAAGAAACTTGTGAAGAAAACACCCTATACTACTTGGCAAGAAGTAGAGGATGTAGAAATAGTAAGTGGGTTCACTTTAGAATTGGATTTCTCACTCTTTTCATCAAATCACCATTGATGAAAGCTAGGTTTTCTACTTGAAGAAGAACAAGAAGAAGATGGAATATCTTATGATATGTATTTTCCAAAAAGAAAATAAATGAATACTTATCATAAACCAACCATGGTCAAGTGTAGATAATGAATCATGGTTAAGGGGAATGGTTAGGGTTAAGCATGAGACAAATATGGTGGACTTGTTCAAAGATTCATGAAGCTTCAATATACAAACAAAGAAAGCCACCATTTTCTCTTTATGCTTATTATTTTCCAAAAAGAATAAATAAATAAATAAATGAATAAGAAAATAAAACCCTAACCATTCATATAACCATGGTTTAATCTTTACACAAACCCAAGTTAGCATGCATCATTAAACATGATACAAACTTGTGCACAAAAATATATCACATATACAATGTGCACAAACAAGTGAGAAAAACCATTTAAAGTGAACCAATATTAGTTAATGCAAAGTAATATATCAAATATATAATTATACAATAAATCATTAAATCAACACTTGATTTAACGATCCGGTCATATCGCATATAACCGACTAATATCCAATGTATCGGCTTATCGAATCAATCCTTGATTCGATAACTAGGTTATATCGCATACAACCAATCGATACATTCATCGCGAGAATAGAATACGGTATCACATACACACATTATTCTCGGTCCCGCACATATCTCATATGCGCTCCTATTTCGTTTCGCTTGAGCCAGGAAACCTCTGTGTAGGACTCTAAAGACTCGTCAATACGCCGGCAGCAGGTGATGATCATATCAAACACCCACAAGCCGCAAGCGGTCTGCTAAACGTAACGGCCACCCGGGTATTGAGCGATCAGAAGATCGACGAGCAAGCCCGCTCATACTCTTATGAATCCAACCAGTAACACTTACCGTACAGTCCAGTCTCATCGTCTGATATGTCGCATATCTCGCCTAGGGGTGGTAAACGTCAGACCCCAACAGCTCGATAAGTCGTGTCGATATGAGGTCTATAACAGTTCGAGAAACTACTGGTAACACTTACCAGTAAATCTCAGCAACCCTGGCCAGGGATTTCCGGTTATAGCCAATCGAACACAGCGCAACATCAACCCCATATACCGGGAGAGACGAATCCCCTCCTATCGCTCATTGCCTCCATGTGACTCGGGACTGTACCCAAAAAACACCGTTTTGCACGCCCTCTTGGACGTGGTAAGGTGGAAATCAAAGCACAGTGGGAATCACACAAGACTCTATGACGATCTCGGGTCAACAGACTACTTTGTACCAGTGTCACTAGAGAACTGCCATCTGACGTAAGGTATAATACCATCTGGGAGTTCTCGGCGAGTCCGTCCAGTGTACCCAGTCTCCACTGAGCACCCGTATATCATCTCTGATGTCAAACACCAATGGTTATGGGATCATCCATCGCCCATCTGTATGGGTCGAGAAGGTATACGCTAGTCTACTCTGGTATATCGATGCCCTGTCTCGATACACCTACGACTAGGGACCTTGAAGGATGTACTTATGGACTACCATGTCCCCACTAGTATGATCCGCATCATAGTCCAGGTAGTCAAGTACACATCCTAAGGGCTTTACCAACATGTATCAGAGAGACAATCAATATACACGTTAAGGTAAAGATCAACCAGATAGCATACTATCATGTCGAGCAAGAAAGTCCTCCCTATATATGTCCAAGCATCCACTACAATATACATCCTATGTATAGTAATGGCCTCTAGGGCATACATATAACTAACAATCTCCCACTTGCACTAGGGCCATCTGATAGCAGTGGTTGTAGTATCTCATACTCAACCATCCCATAAAAGACTCTCTGGGAAAAGGCCTTTGTGAGTGGATCCGCCGTGTTGTCCTCTGAGTCTACTCTCCTAACCTCGATCTGCCTGGAGATCAACCATCTCCATGTGCAGGTGACACTGCCTTAGAATATGTCTGGATCACTGATGGGACCGGCGTTCCTTGGCATAAGCCACAACTCCATTGTCTCACAATGGTTGGAACGTAGTTCATCTCATGAACCAATATACACCCAAACATTCTCTTTGGTAGCATCTTGAGTAGCGATGTATCCTGCCTTTATCGTCTAGTTAGCCACGGTATCTAGCTTGGAACTCTTCCAACATACCGTCCCTTTACTGAGGGTAAAGACTATGCCTGTGACTGACTTTCAGTCGTTCTTATCACTCTGGAACCCTTCCAGTGATTCTCCCCAGGATCTATTGATACCATCTCACTACAACTAGTGAGAATCCTAACATCCATTTAGATGTATCTCATAGATCCAAAACCCAGGATTTAGGAGGTATCACTTTGATCCTATATGGAGAATCATTGTGATAAGCGGAGATTGACCGAGCGTAGCATAGGAAACTCCTTCCTTATCAAGAGCATGTCATCCACGTACTCTACGAGGATCGTCACTATACTCCCTACTACCTTTTTGTTTATACAAGGTTCATCTACCATTTTGATGATGTCAAACTCTTTGACTAACACATCAAAACAGATGTTCCAACTCCGCGATACCTGCTTTATCCTATAAAGCATCTTGTACACGTTTCCGCTGCTCCCACTGTCTACGAAGCCCTCTGGCTGTGTACTTATAGACGTTCTCTTCTAAAACATCATTTAGAAAAGCAGTCATGGCACCCAACCGCCAGATATCGTAGTCATGGTATGTAGCCGTGGCAAGTAGGATCTGGATGGACTTAAGCATAGCCACTTGAAAAGGTTTCATCATTATCCACGCCTGGTCGATGACGAAAAGCTTTAACAAGTCTAGTTTTGAAAGTCTCAACTTTTCCATCTACGCCAAGTAATCTTCTCAAGATATACTTGCTCCTGATGGGGATTTAACCCTTCAGATATAGCAACCAAAGTCCATACTTTGTTGGTGTACATGGATTCCATCTCAGATCGCTAAGCATCCAGCCATTCTTACAGAGTCCCACTCCTGATGGCCAGCTCGAAACTAGTTGGGTCATCATCTCATGATGCAATCCTCACTCCCACTGTCATAGAGAAACCGAAGTAACTCTCAGGTGGGTGAGGAACCCTACTAGATCGGCGGAGAGGCTGAGGTTCGTTGGTTTCTACTGAATCCTTTGGTTCTATCAAATCATCAGCTGCAGTTTGTATAGCTGGAACATTTCCAGTTCTTCATAACAGACTTTGCCTCGAGCTTGTCCGAATTTTGCTTTTAGACGTAGCCCGGACAACCCCAAATCTTAACTAGCTTAAGAGATGGGCTCTACCCTTTCCATATCACATATGAAGTGGTAGGCAACTGATTTGATTCGAACCCTATTCAATAGGTATGCAGCTTCTCAAGTGTATAACTCCCAAAAAGGAAATGGGTAACTCAGTAGTACTTATCATAGAGCACACCTTATCACATAGGGTGTTATTGCTCCGCCCCGATATACCATCGTGCTATGGTGTATAAGGAGGAGTAATGCTGAGAGAGAATCTCATTCTCCTTTAGAATAGTCCAAGAATTCCGTGCTCAAGTATTCTCCTCCTTGATCTCATCATAGGACATAATACTTATACCCGTATTTTGGTTCTCTACTTCTAACTTATATTCTGTGAATATCTCAAAAGGTTCTGACTTGTGTTTCAACAGGAACATATGTCTGAATCTTGAGAGATCATCAGAGAATGTAATGAAGTATAAAGAACTGGTCTTGGCATCTGTAGACAGGGGACCTTTATACATCAACATGTATCATCCCAAGAGTTCACTAACTCTTTCTCTGTTTCCAATAAACGGTGCTATGGTCATCTTATCTCTGTGACATGACTGGCAAGTTTCACAAGATGTAAATTCAAACTGATTTAAATATGCATCTAAAAATGTAACTTTAGCCAGTCGGATCGCATTGATATGACCTAGTCTACAATGCCTCAAGAAGGATTCGTTCATTTCTGAACTCTTCCTCTTGTGTGTGTTCCATATACTAAGAACTGTAGTTTGACTCAGAACATCAATGCTTTTAGATAACGTGCCTGAACCGATCAACTTTTGATATAGGAAATGTTCAAAACATAATCCAACAATACAAAATTTTATCATTTCTTTACTTATAAAGAGACTGATATGATTTTGTATATCAGGTTCGGTATCTAATAACATTCGTTCAGAATCAATGTATTTGGAATACAGGGTGACAGTGACCAACAGACTTGGCTGCAACACTTGCCCCGTTTTCTGCCTCATGAAACTTATCACCCGTTCTCAGTTCTCTACCTAGCTGTAGCCCTATGTAACAGATTACATATCTGGGATCCAGATCTGGTATCACATACCCAGGACGTAGAGGATACAGAGAAACAGTTCTGTGTAACGAACACACCCGAAGGAGATGCATCATATGCACTTTCTTCGTTTGGGCGGCACGGGAAATCTGGTATTCCCCAATTTCCTGCTCTGTCTTATAACAATTATAAGTTGGAGCGGGACCAACGTTTCCAAGCTCAGTATAACAAGCGGGTTCGGTCAAAACATCCGTATTATTATCTTGATTAAGGCGTGATATGGTCGCTACCTGGAGAGAGAGAGAGAAGAAAACACTCAGCGTGCGCTCTTGCAAGAATAGATTGGTTATTATTTTATCTAATCAGGATGGCTCCCACTGTTTTTATCAAATCTTCCTTCAAACCCTAAAAGGAAAGACTAGCCGGGATTAATTACACGCTACAAGTTCGCCAATCTTTCAGCCAGGCCAGTGTCGGTACTTTGAGGGAGGTCCCCCGTGCTTTCGCACGAACCTACTTAATGTAAACCTCGTTTTCCCAGAGGCGTAACCTCGTTGACACCTTTCTAGACATCTACTTGATCGGCTAATTGTAATGTGTAAAACTCTCCCAGGAGTAACTCTTACTCGCAGCGGGAATCGGGATCCAACTATCTCATAGAAGGTATGCAATCTCATTGCAAATTTCAACACTTGAAATTCCCGATAATATTTTGCCCCAAACGATCTATGACCTTGACATGGTCAACAAACCATAGACCGTAAGTCAAGTTCAACCCGTCATTTCTTGATTGAATCAAACCCACCCGCACGACCCTTGACAAGGTCAACAAGGTCGTACGACTACCCTAACCCAATCTGCATCATATGCATAAACAGATAAATACTGGTTAGCTACCGCACACTGCGCCTTGACAAGGTCAACAAACGCAGCACGAATACTAAACAGGACTTATCTGAAATGACGGAGGGCTACGACAGGTTTTTCTGAAAACCTATTGCGTAATGAACTTGATATCGTTGTAGAATCAAATGATTTTAAAATGGAGTGTTTTTGAGGCTTTGGTAGTTTTGCTAAAGGAGTCACTCCCGGTGAAGGGATCGTCGGTCCTTTCCTCGTCGAATGAGGTGCGGGATATATCATATATATCGCTGTGCAAAGCAGAAACTATAGAAGCTATCAAAAGACAAACCGAGTGTGTAGCATTTGCCAGTTATTGCTAAAGGAGTCACTCTCGGTGAAGGGATCTCGGTCCTTTCCTTATCGAATAAGGTGCAGGATATATCACATATACCGCTGTGCAAAGCAAGAACTGTAGCTACCTGTTTTAATTTTGAAATTCAATTCCACAACATCTTTAGGTTTCTTTTATTTCATTAATCTCATTAATGAAGTCCCATCATTTAAGTACCAAAACATCACAGATAAATACGACGTACACTTATGCCATCCGCATTCGCCTCGATGTCCCCTCATGCACCGTTAGGTTAGGTAACTAACGGCAGAGCGGGGCAGGGCTAGCGCGGGTGTAAAACATAAGTAACATCTATATAATATATCATATATACTATATACAGTATCCATCACAGAAAATCACATGATCACATCACAGATATCGCAGCAGAAGAATCATATGAAATATTGGATATGCTAGGACGTCCGTGTTTTCAATACGAGCCAGTATAAAACACGGATTCCACGGTCGTGATGAATAGCCAAACCCACAACCCTTGACCCCTACGAGAGCGGCAAGCAACCCTACCAATTTTGGAGTTAGGAGACCCGGACTCGACTCCTCGAGTTGGTCTCCCACTGGACTCCAGAACCCGGTTACTTGTGCTCCCCTCCTTGGGTCTATACTAGTGCGGAAAAGTAAATAATATACAAAGGGTGATATCTTTCGCAACCTGGAAGTGTCCCAATAAAAGAATATTACATACAAGTTTTTACATGAATGAAAATGAAAAACACTCATCTCATATAAAAACCCCCGGCTATTCAAACACGACGATCCAATATAACATATCCAGCAACACATAACATCACATGTCATCAACGTAAGTAAACATGCGTATCCCAATTGTCGTTGACATATAGCAACGAAACCGGGGATATCATATATTACACTTACGGTCACAGAAAAGAAAGTGTAAAACTACAACAGCTGGAATCCGCAATCTCCATAGACATCGCATGCCTAATCAAATGAATACCTTAGACATCACATGCCTAACAATTATAAACCCCGCATTTTAGTCTCAAAATCGAAAACACTTTTCAATATCAAGTCGGGCAATTCAACAGGATTCCCGACATTCTGATCAAATGCTCGTCGCAAACTTTAGTAGGCGGCCGCACCCCCGATACCGTCGACGAAGTGCACCAAGGCGGAACACCGCTGCCGCGAGCACCCGAACGGATGCTTTCGGCGACGGGGTTCTCCTACAGTCACTTGGTCGGGGCTATGGAGCGAGGCTATCTATTAAGTTTACCCGGCGAGTATCCGCATACGCTACGTGATTGCGACGGACTTTTGATCACATCAAAATTCCGTGGCAACCGATCAAGTGAGACTAAACTGCTATGTTTATAACATTCATTCAGTTATCTCATAACTTCTTATGAATTCCAATTATTGTATCGTATTCCAGATAAATAGAAAATGTTAAACTTTCCGATCGAACATTCAAACACCCAAGTTTTCCCGAAACAGCTCAACACATGAAACAAGTTTAAAACAACATCCAGTTCATGCCTCAGTACCAAAGGTCCAGCCGTAGAAGGGTCAAGCCAACGCCTCACATGTGGCACGCCGTACTGCCCCAAACCCGAAGGTTCAAAGAGCAGTTCAAGACGGTCACATAATCGAGTTAAGGTTTGTTGTCTTCTAGAGGGTTCATCGCGTTACTTGCACTACTTAGAACGTCTTTAAACCACGGAAAAATCCAACACTTGGAAATTTCCCGGCAGGGGAAAAATTGGGTATTTATATCCGGTCGAACTTTTTAACATTTTTCTAAAATTATCCGGAAAACACATAGAGAAAATTAGACAATCCGATCGAATAATCGAATCCCCAAAACATACCCAGAAAATTCAACTCTTGAATAAATATTAAAAATTCCCATAAAACTCAGCACTGTTAAATAGGAATTACTGTGCAAATGTAGAGGGGTGACGTCACCAAAGGGCCGCGAAACCGCAGCAGAAGCTAGGTTTCTGCCGCGGTTCCGCCGCATGTTAGAGGAATCTTTGGTCAAATTTTGCACCGTAATTCTTATATTTCCCTGCTGAATTTTTTAAGCATTTTTAATCTGGAAAAAACCCAGTTTTTGAAAAAAGTCCAGAGAGCGATATTTGGGTTAGGGTTTCGGTTCGATCGGACTTCTAACTCCGTCCACGCATCGCCTAAGGCTCTAGCTAGGCTCTGATACCACTGTAGGGTTCCTAGGCACACTAATGAGGTCTCACAAGGCATCAACCATGCCAATTTCAAATTTTACAAGTGCCGAGAAACCCTAATACGGATCGTTAACTAGATATTTAGGTGAAAAATGAAACTAGTTAACAACTTAACTAAGTGAACGGAAATACAACCTTTGTAGATCCGGTCCTCCACCTCCATAGCTCCATGATGAAGTCCCCCTGCTTTCCAAATCGAATCCCGGGCTCCAGCGTCGGCTTCATCGGAGAAATGGGCGGGCTAGGTCGTCGACTTCGATGCCGAAGATGATCTACGTCGAGGCAACACTAGATTAAGCTCCAACTTCACCAAGTCAAGAAACTTGTGAAGAAAACACCCTATACTACTTGGCAAGAAGTAGAGGATGTAGAAATAGTAAGTGGGTTCACTTTAGAATTGGATTTCTCACTCTTTTCATCAAATCACCATTGATGAAAGCTAGGTTTTCTTCTTGAAGAAGAACAAGAAGAAGATGGAATATCTTATGATATGTATTTTCCAAATAGAAAATAAATGAATACTTATCATAAACCAACCATGGTCAAGTGTAGATAATGAATCATGGTTAAGAGGAATGGTTAGGGTTAAGCATGAGACAAAAATGGTGGACTTGTTCAAAGCTTCATGAAGCTTCAATATACAAACAAAGAAAGCCACCATTTTCTCTTTATGCTTATTATTTTCCAAAAAGAATAAATAAATAAATAAATGAATAAGAAAATAAAACCCTAATCATTCATATAACCATGGTTTAATCTTTACACAAACCCAAGTTAGCATGCATAATTAAACATGATACAAACTTGTGCACAAAAATATATCACATATACAATGTGCACAAACAAGTGAGAAAAACCATTTAAAGTGAACCAATATTAGTAAATGCAAAGTAATATATCAAATATATAATTATACATTGAATCATTAAATCAACACTTGATTTAACGACCCGGTCATATTGCATATAACCGACTAATATCCAATATATCGGCTTATCGAATCAATCCTTGATTCGATAACTAGGTTATATCGCATACAACCAATCGATACATTCATCGCGAGAATAGAATACGGTATCACATACACACATTATTCTCGGTCCCGCACATATCTCATATGCGCTCCTATTTCGTTTCGCTTGAGCCAGGAAACCTCTGTGTAGGACTCTAAAGACTCGTCAATACGCCGGCAGCAGGTGATGATCATATCAAACACCCACAAGCCGCAAGCGGTCTGCTAAACATAACGGCCACCCGGGTATTGAGCGATCAGAAGATCGACGAGCAAGCCCGCTCATACTCCTGTGAATCCAACCAGTAACACTTACCGTACAGTCCAGTCTCGTCGTCTGATATGTCGCATATCTCGCCTAGGGGTGGTAAACGTCAGACCCCAACAGCTCGATAAGTCGTGTCGATATGAGGTCTATAACAGTTCGAGAAACTACTGGTAACACTTACCAGTAAATCTCAGCAACCCTGGCCAGGGATTTCCGGTTATAGCCAATCGAACACAGCGCAACATCAACCCCCTATACCGGGAGAGACGAATCCCCTCCTATCGCTCATTGCCTCCATGTGACTCGGGACTGTACCCAAAAACCACCGTTTTGCACGCCTTCTTGGACGTGGTAAGGTGGAAATCAAAGCACAGTGGGAATCACACAAGACTCTATGACGATCTCGGGTCAACAGACTACTCTTTACCAGTGTCACCAGAGAACTGCCATCTGACGTAAGGTATAATACCATCTGGGAGTTCTCGGCGAGTCCGTCCAGTGTACCCAGTCTCCACTGAGCACCCGTATATCATCTCTGATGTCAAACACCAATGGATATGGGATCATCCATCGCCCATCTGTATGGGTCGAGAAGGTACACGCTAGTCTACTCTGGTATATCGATGCCCCGTCTCGATACACCTACGACTAGGGACCTTGAAGGATGTACTTATAGACTACCATGTCCCCACTAGTATGATCCGCATCATAGTGCAGGTAGTCAAGTACACATCCTAAGGGCTTTACCAACATGTATGAGAGAGACAATCAATATACACGTTAAGGCAAAGATCAACCAGATAGCATACTATCATGTCGAGCAAGAAAGTCCTCCCTATATATGTCCAAGCATCTACTACAATATACATCCTATGTATAGTAATGGCCTCTAGGGCATACATATAACTAACAGTACCTTTTCTGCAAAACACCGTAGCCCTATTTTCTAAACACCAATGATTCGTGATATTTCAAATGCCAAAACAGTATGACTCTATTATATAAATGTATATTCTATGTTGCTGTGTTTACCATTCATTTTCCGCATATTCTTATTATTCGCATTGCATTGTATGCTTATTTGTGTTTTCGTAATTATTATGAAACCCATTCTGTCAGGACACCGGCACCATTACCGATAATGTGTATGCTCCACGTACACCTGCTTGCCGGCTCACACACATCATCATCGGTAATTGCCATGTCACGTACATATTAGAAAACACTATTCATTAGTATAAATTGTTAGCTGATAGTTTCGACTTGGTACTAGTGTGCTTGCTTTTATATAATAGTTTAGACATTGCATTTATTACTGTGATTTTCATGTATATTTATATATTCATTTGCCATGACATTATGGGTCAGTCTAGCTTGCCGGAGCCCAATATTATGGAATTCATTGTTTATTTACCTTTGAGATTGGGATTTTGGATTTCCATGAGATTTCTGGATTTTGAGAAACCGCAAGGATTTTATAAACTAATTATCATTTTAAAATGAAAGTTGCGGTTTTCTTATGATATTATTTGAGAGGAGTCCACCATGAGTTTTCTCAGCTCTTGAGCGATATGATACACCCGATTCGAGGAGGAGGAGGAACCGTTTGTGGGTGCATGGTGGACCCGGTGCGGTACCCAGGGGCAAGATGGTCGCAGATGATGGAGTTGAGCCTGGCAGGGGAGCACTACCGACCGGTGTTTGTACTGTGACTCGACGGATATCCGGAGGATACCGATCGGAGTATAGGCCAGTCCGGATAGCCGGAGCCCTAGATATTGATATTTGATGTTATGGGCCAGTCCGGATAGCCGGAGCCATAGATATTGAGATTCTAGGATACAGGCCAGTCCCGATTGCCGGAGCCTGAGATATTGAGATATTGAGATTTATATATATTTTGTGTCGATGCTAGACACTGATTCCCTGTTGATTTCATTGATGATACCTTGATTTATTTATACAGATATCTCACTGAGATAAGAAAACAGTTTTCTCATATAGATGTATTCTGTTTTCATGCATTCATACATCATATTTATGATATGTTGCTACCTGAGGCACTGACACGAGCACTTGGTATTACACTTACGTATACATGTTTACCCTTGCCATTTTATCATGCTTCAGGCCATATTATTTGAGCATATTACTGATCGTATGACCTAGGATTGAGTAATACATACGATTTTTGCTCTGTGATGTTTTCTACTCACGAGTTGGAAACTCACCCCCGTTGTGCCACAATTTCTTGCAGGTCTTGTCGTACAGGTTTCCTTGGCGGCTTTGCTGGCACACTGGTTCTTTTCGGGTGATTGCTTTGGTAGGTGGATTCACTCGCATCGTGACCACCATTGTACCTTTTATTATATTTCAGTTGTATCTAGTAAACTCCATCAACCAGAATTGTTTATTTTATAGACTTAGAAGACCTGTGTATATTATTTCGACCTTAGAGTCGCGCGTTGTATTATTATGGGTTTTCTTGATGATATTGAATTTCCTTTTGAGTTTTGATCCTCGCCCTTCGGCGTTGTACATTATATTGTTTCATGGTTGTGACCGCCAATTGGCGAAGAGCTAGCTCCCGTTTGGGGATGCTTTTATTCATATTATTCATGTTGTACCCTTTGGGGCCAGTATTTACAAAGAATACTCTGCCGAAATTTTCAGAAAGGACTTGAGATTTTAAAAATGCATACTTTGACTTATTTTGTTATTAAAACCACTTGTTTTAAAACTAGTTTTCTTCACTTCTTCCTTAAGATGGTTTAGATTTCTGGGATTTTTGGCTTACTTGAATTAGATGGGGTCCTATAGACTTCAAATGATTCAAGTGCCAGGCATGTGCCATTTCGGGTCGTGACACATACTATATCATGAAAGTAATACTATGATATCTAGGGTAACCAAGTATGCATATATGTCAACAACCGAGTCAATGCGAATGACATATATATAAATAACATCTGTAAAATATGCCTGCATGCATGTGGATATCATCCACGTGTCCATCAAAGACACATCAACATCATGGAACATGAGTGTCCAACACCGACACTCGAAACATCATGAAAACCCGTTTCCAGCATCGACACATAAATACTCATATCTCAGGTGCCGCATACTCAGATCGACCCTTAAATCTATCTCATCTCAGGCGCCGGATACTCTGATCAGCCCTCATATCCATCTCACGACTCCGGTCGGTATCCTCCGGATAACCGCCGGGTCCCACCAATCACCGGTAGGTAGTACTCCATTCGTCGGGCTCACAACCTAACAATACGAGTCTTCATGCCTCGGGGTACCTCACCAGGTCCACCATGTACCCGCAGACGGTGCCTACCGCTCCTCAAATCGGGTATACTCATAGCTCAGAACCGAGAAAACTCATGGTGGACAAGAAATATCATATCAAGGGAAAACCGCGTTTTCAAAACAATACACGATTTCCTTTGAAATATAACCACGGTTCCTAAATTCAGAGATCTCATGAAAACAACATCTCAATGCATGTAACCATAAAGTACGATGAATGCAACATAGAACAGTAATATAAGCATGTTAAGTATATTATGCAAGAATATCCTATGATAGTGCTGAGCATTGAATGCATATTTATGGTTAAGATTAATATCATGGTACAAAAATTCTATTGTGCAAGTGGCATGGAAATTACCGATGATGAATGTGTGTGAGCCGGCAAATCTGTGTAAGTGTAACATACACATCATCGATAATTGTGCAGGTGTACTAGCAGACGATATCATAACAAATAATGGAAGGACATGTATATACAATGCAATGAGAATATCATAAATGTAGCAGAAAAGTAAACCCTAAGCGCCACATTATAAAATATACGTATCTAATCTAACATTTACCTAAGGGATTAAAATATCTATAACATATCCGAGTCGATGAATCTATCAATCGGCAATCCAGCCTCATAGGATCACGTACGGTATAATCTATCGTACGACATCCTCGAGTCAAGGGTATGGATCAATCATAAGGTAAAACTCATCGCGTACGGTAATCCATCGTATGGCGGCATTAAACAAATAGGGATTCTATCGACCTATACAACAATGGGGGTACGGATCTAAAGTCTCGTACGGCATATCACTCATTATTCTCATAAATATATATATACACATATCTCTCATGTCACATCCGTATAGATCTCATATCGTGTCTTGGCAACAGTATCTATATTCTCATATCACCTCGCATCCGTATATCTAAATAAAAATCCAAGTCATCTTATTTCATCACATTCTCTTTTCATCACATCAATATCTCACATCAAGTTATCTTATATATATTTATCTTATTTTACTGATCTCATAACACATCTATCTCAACCTTATCATATTCTTCGATCTTATGTCATATCCTTATAGATCTCGTCTCATATCTTGGTATATGTATTCAATCATTCATATCATCTCGAACTAACTTTTTGATCATATCCGTAGTTTCCTAGTATAGGTTTCTCCGACTATATTCTATATATCTGTTTCCATTTTATAATTGCGGGGGTGCTATACGCCATCCCCCCGACTTACCCCTTAGATATAAATATACTCACCTGCTAAACTCCTTGCTTAGCCGAAGTTGATGTGCTTCGTTGTCTCGGAAGTCCACGTGAGGGTACCTAAAAATCAACACATATCGCAACGTTATGAAAACTAAGTCCGAAAACCGATACGGCACACGAATTTCTTATAGGTTAGAACCCATAGCTTACGAATGCAAAAACAACCAAATAACCCTCGTCGTTGACGTACAAACGTCCGACGACCAAATCAAATCCAAATACCAAAACCATGAATTCAAATATTGGGAAAACATAGCCAAAGCACTCACAAATAGCTCCCAGATTTTATCTCAGGTTAATTGGGACCAAACAAGAAAGTACAGGGGATAGGTTATAAAGTAAGCGAGCTATAGGCAAAACCCAAACACTATATCAATAAGGAAATCACCAGCCTTGCTAGGGACAAAGGGGCTCATACTTTGGTGGTGGGTTTCTAGGGGTTTATCTAGGTTAATGATATTGCTTGTTTTCCTCATAAACATCTCAGGTTGCTCCAGATTCCCTGTAGTCCAACAACACTTCACAAAACCGACACGGGACAAATCCTAAGTTTGTGTATCGGGTTTTAATATCTGATTTGGTCCAGAAAAATCAACAGTAAGGTCTTGTAAACAGTCACTACATATCACAAGTCCACACAATCACCTAAACCCCTTCTTGGAATTTTCAAACAACACTAACCCATCCAATACAAACTCCAAACTAAACTAGGATATACTAAACATAATAACTTAACTAAAAGATATGGGTTTTACCTCATTTGTAAACTCAAGAATTTTCTTGAATTGCTCAAAGTCTTTAAAATCAAAGTTTTAAAGGTCCATAAGGTGTAGGATGAGGTGGGGATCATTTTTAATGAAGGGGGTATAGGGTTTTGGTGAAGGATTGAAGATGCTTTCATGGCGTAAAGGAAGTGGAGGAAGTGAAGAAGAAGATGAACAAGAGAAGTGAAGAAAGAAGGAAAATGAAATGAAGAATTGGTCAAGGGGCTTCCTCTCTCTTTCTCACTCTCACTCTCTCTCATGGCATGCTCTCCTGCTATGCCACAAGTCATCAATGTGTCCCCCCCTCTCTCTCCTCAATCATGCCATCTCTTTTCTCTTTTTCCTTCTCATAAATAAAACCAAAAATCAACAGTGCAAATGAAGCCAACATGTAACAAAAATGTAACATGACATGATGTACTATCCGTGACAATGTAAAAATACGGATTTAGCCAAATCGTGATTAGTAGTGCACTAATCAAGTTAAATTTAAACTTGCATATAATTAATTATAAAAATGCCAAAATTCGATAAATATCATAATAATCAATTAACCATTTTAAATCTCTAATTATTTTCCAAATATTGGTATATACTTATACCATTTTACGAAAAACCCCTATTCGCAAATCGAATAGTTTCCGCAAAATATATTATTTTAATATTTAATTTCCAAAAATAGTATTTTATATTTTTGAAATGTTACAGTTTGGCTATTCATCGCGACCGTGGAATCCGTGTTTTTTACTGGCTTAATATAAAAGACGGAAATCCTAGTATATCCAATATTTCATATGTAGACTTCTGCTGCTGATATTCTGAGATGTGATCACTTTATATGCTTGAGACGAATGCTTTATTATTATATATATGATATATAATAAACGTTGCTTATGTTTTTCACCTGCGCTAGACCCTCTCTCCTATGCCGTTAGTTAAGTAACCTAACGGTGCATAACGGGATACAGTGGCGAATGCGGATAGCATGAGCGTACGTTGTATTTTCGTTTCATCTGTGATGCTTATGAAGCATAAATGATTTGACTTCATTAATGAGATTAATGAAAAAGAAAGAAACCTAAAAGATGTTGTAGAATCAAATTTTCAAAAAGGGTAGCTCAAGTTTTTGTTTTGCATAGCGGTATTCCTTGTAGAATATCCAGCACCTCATTCGATGAGGAAAGAGCCGAGATCTCTTCACCGGGAGTGACCTCTTTAGCGAAACTAGCAGATGCTACAACCCACTCTGTTTTGTTTTTTGATTGCTTTTTTTGTTCTTGCTTTGCATAGCGGTATTCCTTGTAGAATATCTAGCGCTTTATTCGATAATGAAAGAGCCGAGATCCCTTCACCGGGAGTGACCTCTTTAGCGAAACTAGAAAAATCCTCAAAAACACTCATTTTCAAAATCACTTATTTCAGCAACGATATCAAATTCATTACGCAAAAGGTTTTCCTAAAAACCTGTCGTAGCCCTCCGTCATTTCGGATAAGTACTATTTAGTATTCGTACTGCGTTTGTTGACCTCTGTCAAGGCGCAGTGTGCGGTAGCTGATTAGTGCTTATCTGCAAAGCATGTGATGCGATTGGATTATGGTAGTTGTACGACCTTATTGGCCTTTGTCAAGGGTCGTACGGGTGTGTTTAATTCAATCAGGAAATGACGGGTTGAGCTTGACTAGCATCCTATGGTTTGTTTGCCTTTGTCAAGGTCATAGGAGGTTAGGGACAAAAGTATTATCGGGAATTTCAAGTGTTGAAATTTGCAATGAGATTGCATACCTTCTATGAGATAGTTGGATCTCGATACCCACTGTGAGTAAGAGTTACTCTTGGGAAAGTTTTACACATCACAATTAGCCGATCAAGTATGTGACTAGAAAGGTGTTAACGGGGTTACGCCCCTGGGAAAACAAGGTTTATTTTAATTAGGTTCGTGCGATAGCACGGGGAACCTCCCTCAAAGTACCAACACTGGCCTGGACAGAAAGATTGGCGAACTTGTAGGGTGTAATTAATCCTGTCTCGTCTTAAATTTTAGGGTTTGAAGGAAGATTTGATAAAAAGAGTGGGAGCCATCCGGATTAGATAAGATAATAACCAATCTAATCTTGCAAGAGTATACGCTAAGTGTTTTCTTCTCTCTCTCTCTCCAGCTAGCGAGCCATAATCAAGATAATAATATGGATGTATTGACCAAACCTGCTTATTTAACTGAGCTGGGGAACGTTGGTTCTGCTCTACCTTATAATTTTTATATGTCTGAGCAGGAAATAGGGGAATATCCGGATTCCCATGCCACCCAAATAAAGAATAAGCATATTGATGCATCTTTTTCGAGTGTGTTAGTTACCGAGAACTGTTTCTCAGTACACTCTACGTCTTCGGTATTAGATACCGGATCAGGATCCCACATATGTAATATGTTACACGGGCTAAAGAAAGGTAGAAAATGTTAGTGTATATGCCCTAGAGGACATTATTGTATCATACTGGATTGTATATTACATAATGGAAGATTGGGATATTCACAGTAGTATTGACAGTCTTGCTCAAAATTGTAGTATGCTACTTGGTTTGTTTCTACGTCAATATGTGCATGTGTTTCTTTTAACATATCGCTTATACATATTAGTAGAGCCCTTAGAATCTTTGCTTGATTACCAGCATTGTGATGGCAGTCACACTAATGGGGGCTGGGTAATCTACAAGCACGTCCTTATACAGGTCCCTAGTCATAGGATTATCGAGACGGGGCATCGATACTCCGGAGTAGACTAGTGTATACGCGTATCATCCCAGCATGGGAGATGGTCTGTCCCACAGCCATTAGTATGTCGTACTGGAGATAGTATGCAGGTGCTCGTTAGGTTACGAGTACACCGGACAGGACTCGTTGGGAACTGCTGGTTGGTACTATACCTATCGTCAGGTAGCAGTTCCTAGGTGACATGCGTACATCTTAGTCCATTGACTTGACACTGCCACTTCGACTCGAGTGTATTCCTACTGCACTTTCATTACTACCCTACCATGCCTCTATTGAGTCGTGCAAACAGGTAGTAGTTGGGTACAGTGCCGAAGCACTTCGAGGCAGTGGCGGTTAGATAGAATTCGTCTCTCCCAGTATTCAGGGTTGATATCGCGCTGTGTTTGGTAAGCTATTACGCAAAGTCCCTGGCCAGGGCAAGCGAGATTTACTGGTTGGTACTCCAGTAGTTTCTCAGGGTGTAATGGGCTACACTCCGACATGACTTATACCGCTATTAGGGGTCTGACGTTTACCGCCCCTAGGCCCGATATGCGATACTCTTAGACGACCAGACCGGACTGTACGGAGATTGTCACATTCAGGCTCAATAGGTGTTCGGATGAGTTTCCTCATCGGCCTTCCTATCGACATCTACGCGCGGACCGTTACGTACAGCTAGTACCGCTTGTGACCTGTGGTTAAACCCACTGCCTGCATAGTGTCGAGTCTTTAGAGTCCCACACAGAGAGTTTCCCAGCTTTGGGCGAAACGAGTAGAGGTCGTATGGTTTTACGCCAGGGTTCGATCACATACATGTACTTGTGCGCGTATGGTATTCGAGCGGACAATACTAGTGGGCTTTTTTTTAAGCCGAATCCTAGTATTTGATTAATGGATTGGTTTCGTCTCATTGTATTCGTGTTTCTCGGAACACGGATGCGGGTATGTATATACGGATGAGAGGGGGTATGGTCAACCATTTGATTTGGCTTGACTTGTTGACTTTAGATATTTTGGTGAGATATTTTTGGCCTAGATATTTTCATGAGATATTTTCTTGCCAAGGCAAATGGTCATATATAAGCTAGCCATTACATTATTTTATGATGATTATCAAAAACACATTCTCTCTCCTAAGCTTGCTCTGTTCTTCTTCCTCTCTAACACTAGTGTTTCATGAGTTGAGAATCAAGGGTTTATTGAGATAAGCTACTTATAATCGCACTCTACTCAATCTAGGACACTTATTTTAGCACCCCAAGTGATCTAGTTGCCTCATCTTGGATGTTTAGCTCATGGTTGGAACTTTCGGGTGGATTTTCTTCGACTTCGAGAAGCCGATGAGGAGGCGTACCCAGCATCACTTCAAGGAGCTCATATCAAAGCGGAGAAGAAGGAGTTGTAGCTTGAGTTATAATCATCTTACCTAGTAGATACAACTCCTAGTTAGATTTTTAGTTAGGGTTTAGCAAAGATCCTCATGGATAGTCTATGTTACCTCATAAAAAAAATTTGATTTTTACCTATTCCGCCTCCCTGTTTTGCCGGGATGAGTAACATAGACTTACAGTGGTATCAGAGCCTAGATAAACCATAACTAACATGTTAGCAAAGTCTTTAGAACTTCGATCACGGAAAAATCCCGAAAACGCGATATTTTTGTATACTTTCTGTCGATTTTTATATTAGGTCTAAAAATATTTTCAGAGACCTAAAAATACATGCAGGATTTTTCTAGAACACTGAAGAAATTTGGGCGACTAACTCAGTCATACCACCGCGGATCCGCGGCCGAACCAACCGTTCCACCGCGGAGCCGCGGCCGAGTCGACTCCGTGTTGGTCCAAATTTTTTTCTGGTGGTCTCTGTTGTTATCTTGTGTTTTCTGGGATATTTTGTTTCTGCTCAGGAATTTTTGTGTACAGTGTTGTACTTGGAGTAGATTAAAATATGGTTATTGATCGAAATTCTATGAACTTTAGCTAATCAGATTATATCTGTGATGTGTTATATGTGTTGAACGTTTGCTAATCGCTATGCGTCGACTAGTGGGGGTTGCATATATCTGTGATTTGTTATATTGGTTTGTGTATATGAACTTGATGGATTGTCGTGGATGAATAGCCGGGGATGTGAGATAAGTGTTTATTATCTTTCATTTGATGTAAATTGTAAATTGATGATATATTATTTTATGGTCGCACATCCGGGTTGAGGTTGTAGCCACCATAGTATATTATTTCTTTTACTGTTTTTGCTTCTAGGATAGACCCAATGCGGGGTGTGTAGGGTTCCTAGGCACTCTAGTGAAGTCTCACAAGTGATCAAACATGCACAAATCAAATTTTACGGGTGCCTACAAACCCGACTACGGATCGTTTACTAGATATTTAGGCGAAACAAGCAAACTAGTTAACATTTTAACTAAGGGAACGGATATACAACCTTTGTAGATCCGGTCCACCATCTCCACGGCTCCGCAATGAAGTCCCCTTGCTGTCTAAATCATGTCTTGGGCTCTAGCGTCGGCATCATCGAAGAATGGGCGGGCTTGATCGTCGGTTCGATGCCGAAGATGATCTACGTCGAGGCATCGCTAGAACAAGCTCCAACTTCACCAAGTCGGAAAAACTTGTGAAGGAAACACCCTATACTACTTGGCAAGAGGTAGAGGATGAAGAAATAGGAAGTGGGTAAACTTTAGTTTTGGATTTCTCACTAGATTTCATGACTTGCCATTGGAGTAGCAAGCTTTCTTCATTTGTTGAAGAAGATGAAGAAAAAGAAGATGATATGATATGATAATTAAAATAGAAAAGAAAATATAATACTTATCATATCATTAACCTTGGTTAGGTGTAGAGAATTGACGAAGGTTAATTTGAAGAGTTAGGGTTAAGAAAGAAGACAAAATGGTTACTTAGTCAAAGTTTCAAGAAACTTCAACTACAAACAAAATAAGCCACAATTTCATTTTCTTTATCATTTTCTTTTTCCAAAATAAATAAATAAATAAATAAGAAAAAGAAAACCCTAATCTTAATCTTAACCATGGTCTTATTCTTTACACTAACCCTAGCTTGCATGTATCATCAAACATGATACAAACATGTGCACAAAATATATCACATATGCAATGTGCACAAACTAAGTGAGTAAATCCATTTAAAGTGAACCAATACTAGTTAATGCAAAGTAATATATCAAATATATAATTATACATTAAATCATTGAATCAACACTTGATTCAATGATCCGGTCATGTCGCATATAACCGGCTAGTATCCAATGTATCGGCTTATCGAATCAATCCTTGATTCTATAACTAGGTTATATCGCATATAACCAATCGATACATTCGTCGCGAGAATGAAATACGGTATCACATACACGAATTATTCTCGGTCCCGCACATATCTCATATGCGCTCCTATTTCGTTTCTCTTGAGCCAGGAAACCTCTGTGTAGGACTCTAAAGACTCGTCAATACGCCGGCAGCGGATGATGATCATATCAAACATCCACAAGCCGCAAGCGGTCTGCTAAACGTAACGGCCACCCGGGTATCGAGCGATCAGAAGATCGACGAGCAAGCCCGCTCACACTCCTGCGAATCCAACCAGTAACACTTACCGTACGGTCCGGTCTGTTCGTCTGATATGTCGCATATCTCGCCTAGGGGTGGTAAACGTCAGACCCCAATTGCTCGATAAGTCATGCCGACTTGAGTTCCATAACATTCGTGAAACTACTGATAACTCTTACCAGTATATCACTGCAACCCTGGCCAGGGATTTCCTGTTATGGCCAGTCGAGCATAGCACAACATCAACCCCCAATACCGGGAGAGACGAATCCCCTCCTATCGCTCATTGCCTCCATGTGAATCGGGACTGTACCCAAAAACCACCTGTTTGCACGACTCAGTAGAGCCGTGGTAGGGTGGAAATCAAAGCACAGTGGGAGACACACAAGACTCTATGACGATCTCGGGTCAACAGACTAACCTGTACCAGTGTCACCAGAGAACTGCCATCTGACGTGAGGTATAATACCATCTGGGAGTTCTCGGCGAGTCCGTCCAGTGTACCCAGTCTCTACTGAGCACCCGTATATCATCTCTGATGTCAAACACCAATGGATATAGGATCATCCATCGCCCATCGCATGGGTCGAGAAGATATGCGCTAGTCTACTCTGGAATATCGATGCCCCGTCTCGATATTCCCTCGACTAGGAACAATGAAGGATGTACTCATTGACTACCCAGGCCCCACTAGTATGATCTGCATCATAGTCCTGGAAGTCGAGTACACATCCTAAGGGCTTTATCAACATGTAATCAGAGAGACAGAAAGTATACATGTTAAGATAAAGAGCAACCAGATAGCGTACTATCATGTCGAGCAAGAAAGTCCTTCCTATATATGTCCCAGCATCCACTACAATATACATCCAATGTACAGTAATGGCCTCTAGGGCATACATATAACTAACAATCTCCCACTTGCACTAGGGCCATCTGTAGCAGTGGTTGCAGTATCACATACTCAACCATCCCCTAAAAGTCTCTCTTTGGGAAAAAGGCCTTCGTGAGTGGATCCGCCGTGTTCTCCTCTGAGTCTTCTCTCCTAACCTCGATCACCCTGGAGATCAACTATCTCCATGATCAGGTGATGCTGCCTCAGAATTTTTCTGGGTCACTGATGGGACCAGGGTTCCAGGGTTGAAGCCACGCTTCCATTGTCATACAATGGCAGGAACCTAGTTCATCTTATGAACCAATATACACCCAAACTTCCTCTTTGGTAGTATCTTTAATAGCGATGTTACCAGCCTTTATCGTCTATTTTGCCACGGTATCGAGCTTGGAACTCTTCCAACATACCGTCCCTTTACTGAGGGTAAAGACAGTGCCTGTGACTGACATTCAGTCATCTTTATCACCCTGGAACACTTCCAGTGATTCTCCCCAGGATCGATTGATACCATCTCACTATACCTAGTGAGAACCCTAATATCCCTTTAGATCTATCTCATAGGTCTAAATCTCAGGATTTGGGAAGTATCATCTTTATCCTATTTGGAGAATCCTTGTGATAATAGGAGATTGACCGATCGTAGTATAGGAAACTCTTTTCCTATCAAGAGTATGTTGTCTACGTACAATACGAAGATGACCACCTTACTCTCTACTACCCTTTTGTATATACAAGGTTCGTCTACAATTTTGATGAAGTCAAACACTTTGACTATCACATCAAAATAGACGTTCCAACTCCGCGATGCCTGCTTCATTATGTAAAGCAACTTGCACACGTTTCCGCTGCTCCCACTGTTTACGAAGACCTCTGGCTGTGTTCTTATAGACGTTCTCTTCTAAATCAGTATTTAGAAAAGCAGTCATGGCACCCAAACGCCAGATATCGTAGTCATGGTATGTAGCCGTGGTAAGTAGGATCTGGATGGACTTAAGCATAGTCCCTGGAAAAGGTTTCATCATTATCCGTGCCTGGTTGATGACGAAAACCTTTAACAAGTCTAGCTTTGAAAGTCTCAACTTGTCCATCTACACCAAGTAATCTTCTCAAGATATACTTGCTCCTGATGGGGATTTAACCCTTCAGATATCGCAACCAAAGTCCATACTTTGTTGGTGTATAAGGATTCCATCTCAGATCACTAAGCATCCAGCCATTCTTACAGAGTCCCTACTCTCGATGGCCTGCTCGAAACTGGTTGGGTCATCATCTCATGATGCAATCCTCACTCCCACTGTCATCGAGAAACCGAGGTATCTCTCAGGCGGATGAGGAACCCTACTAGATCGGCGGAGAGGCTGAGGTTCGTCGGAAACCATTGAATCCTTTGGTTCTACCAAATTATCTGCAGTTTTGTACAGCTGGAACCTTTCCAGTTCTACAGAACTGATCTTGCCTCGATCTTGTCCGGATTTTGCTTTTGACATAGGCCGGACAATCCCAAATCTTAACTTACTTAAGAGATAGGCTCTTCCCATACCATATCTCATATGGAGTGGTAGGCACTGATTTGATTCAAACTTAATTCAATAGGTATGCAGCTTCTCAAGTGCATAACCCTAAAAGGAAATAGGTAACTCAGTAATACTCATCATAGAGCACACCATATCTAATATTGTGGAATTGCTCCGCCCTGATACACCGTTGTGCTGTGGTGTATTCAGAGGAGTAACACTGAGAGAAAATCTCATTCTCCTTTAGAATGGTCCAGGAATGCCATGCACAAGTATTCTCCTCCCTGATCTCATCATAGGACATAATACTTATACCCGGTTATTGGTTCTCTACTTCTAACTTATATTCTGTGAATACCTCAAAAGGTTTGGACTTATGTTTCAACAGGAACATATGACTGAATCTTGAGAGATTATCAGAGAATATAATGAAGTATAAAGAACCAGTCCTGGCATGTGTAGACAGGAGACCTTACATACATCATCATGTATCAGTCCCAAGAGTTTACTAACTCTTTCTTTGTTTCCAGTAAACAGAGCTGGTGTCATTATATCTTTGTGACATGACTGGCAAGTTTCATAAGATGTAAATTCAAACTGATTTAAATATGCATCTAAATGTAACTTCAGCCAGTCGGGTCGCATTGATATGACATAGTCTACAATGCCTCAAGAAGAATTCGTTCATTTCTGAACTCTTCTTCTTGTGTGTGTTCAGTATACTAGGAACTGTAGTTTGATTTAGAACGTTAATGCTTTTAGATAACGTGCCTGAACCGATCAACTTTTGATATAGGAAATGTTCAAAACATTATCCAACTATACAAAATTTTATCATTTCTTTACTAATAAAGAGATTGATATGATTTTGTATATCAGGTTCGGTATCTAACAACATTCGTTCAGAATCAATGTATTGGTAATACAGGGTGACAGTGACCGACAGACTTGGCTGCAACACTTGCCCCGTTTTCTGCCTCATGAAACTTATCACCCGTTCTCAGTTTTTCTACCTTTTGTAGCCCTATGTAACCGATTACATGTCTGGGATCCTGATCTGGTATCACATACCCAGGACGTAAAGCATACTGAGAAACAGTTCTTTGTAATGAACACACCCGAAGATGATGCATCAGCATGCACTCTCTTCTTTTGGACGGCATAGGAATCTTGGTATTCCCTATTTCCTGCTCTGTCTTATAACAATTATAAGTTGGAGCGGGACCAACGTTCCCAGCTCAGTATAACAAGCGGGTTCGGTCAATACATCCATATTATTATCTTGATTAAGGCGTGATATGGTCGCTACCAGGAGAGAGAGAGAAGAAAACACTCTGCGTGCACTCTTACAAGATCAGATTGGTTATATATTTTATCTAATCAGGATGGCTCCCACTGTTTTTATCAAATCTTCCTTCAAACCCTAAAAGGAAAGACTAGCCGGGATTAATTACACTCTACAAGTTCGCCAATCTTTCAGCCAGGCCAGTGTCGGTACTTTGAGGGAGGTTCCCCGTGCTTTCGCACGGACCTAATTACTGTAAACCTCGTTTTCCCAGAGGCGTAACCCCGTTGACACCTTTCTAGACACCTACTTGATCGGCTAATTGCAAAGTGCAAAACTCTCCCAGGAGTAACAATTACTCGCAGTGGGTATCGGGATCCAACTATGATATAGAAGGTATGCAATCTCATTGCAAGTTTCAACACTTGAAACTCCCGATAATGGTTTTTACCCCTAGCACCTATGACCTTGGCTAAGGTCAACAAATCATAGGTACTAGTCAAGTTCTACCCGTCATTTCGTGATTAATTAGACCCACCCACATGACCCTTGGCTAAGGTCAACAAAGCCACATGACTGTCCTAACAAATCGCATCATATGCTGTGTAGGAAGACATCACTTAGCTACCGTACACTGTGCCTTGACTATGGTCAACAAACACAGCACGAATACAAAGTACTCTACTTCCTAAAATGACGGAGGGTTGCGGCTGGTTTTTGTGAAAACCTTTAACGCTTTGAACTTGATCTCGTTGTGGAATCAAATGGTTTTTAAATGGAATGTTTTTTTTGAGGCTTTTCTAGTTTTGCTAAAGGGGTCACTCCCGGTGAAGGGATCGTCGGCCCTTTCCTCGTCGAATGAGGTGCGGGATATATCATATATATCGCTGTGCAAAGCAGAAACTATAGAAGCGATCAAAATACAAACCGAGGGTTGTAGCATCTGCCAGTTATTGCTAAAGGAGTCACTCCGGGTGAAGGGATCTCGGTCCTTTCCTCATCGAATAAGGTGCAGGATGTTCTATAATGAACACCGCGATGCAAAGCAAGAACTGTAGCTACCTGTTTTTACTTTGAAATTCGATTCCACAACATCAATTAGGTTTATTTTCTTTCATTAATTTCATTAATGAATATCCCATCATTTAAGTCCACCTAACCATCACAGATAAATATAACGTACGCTTATGCCATCCGCATTCGCCTCGATGTCCCGTCTGCACCGTTAGGTTAGGTAACTAACGCCAGAGCGAGGCAGGGCTAGCGCGGGTGTAAAACATAAGCAACGTCTATATAATATATCATATATACAATATATAATATCTGTCACAGAACATCACATGATCACAGATAAAACACAGCAGAAGAAACATATGAAATATTGGATATACTAGGACGTCCGTGTTTTCAATACGAGCCAGTATAAAACACGGATTCCACGGTAGTGATGAATAGCCAAGCCCACACCCCTAGACCCCTACGAGAGCGGCAAGCAACCCTACCAATTCTAGGGTTAGGAGACCCGGACTCGACTCCTCGAGTTGGTCTCCCACTGGACCCCAGAACCCGGTTACTTGTGCTCCCCTCCTTGGGTCTATCCTAGTGCAGAAAAGTAAATAATATACATCAACGGTGACAACTTCCGCAACCTGGAAGCGCCCCAATAAAAGAATATTACATACAAGTTTTTACATGAATGAAAATAAAAAAACACTCATCTCACATAAAAACCCCCCGGCTATTCAAACACGACGATCCAATATAACATATCCAGCAACACATAACATCACATGTCATCAACGTAAGTAAATATGCGCATCCCAATTGTCGTTGACATATAGCAACGAAACCGGCGACATCACATATTACACTTACGGTCACAGAAAAGAAAGTGTAAAACTACAACAGTTGGAATCCGCAACCTCCTCAGACATCGCATGCCTGACCAAATGAATTACTTAGACATCGCATGCCTAACAATTATAAACCCCGCATTTTAGTCTCAAAATCGAAAACTCTTTTCAATATCAAGTCGGGTAATTCAACAGGATTCCCGACATTCTGATCGAATGCTCGTCGCAAACTTTAGTAGGCGGCCGCACCCCCGACGCCGACGACAAAGTGCACCAAGGCGGAACACCGCTGCCGCGAGCACCCGAACGGATGCTTTCGGCGACGGGGTTCTCCTACAGTCACTTGGTCGGGGCTATGGAGTGAGGCTGTCTATTAAGTTTACCCGGCGAGTATCCGCGTACGCTACGTGATTGCTACGGACTTTTGATCACATCAAAATTCCGTGGCAACCGATCAAGTGAGACTAAACTGCTACGTTTATAATATTCATTCCGTTATCTCATAACAATTTGTGAATTCCAATTATTGTATCACATTCCGGATAAATAGAAAATGCTAAACTTTTCGATCGAACAATCGAACACCCAAGTTTTCCCGATACAGCTCAACACATGAAATAAGTCTAACAACATTCAGTTCGTGCCTCAGTAGCAACGGTCCAGCCGTAGAAGGGTCAAGCCAACGCCTCACATGTGGCACGCCGTACTGCCCCAAACCCGAAGGTTCAAAGGGCAGTTCAAGACGGTCACATAATCGAGTTAAGGTTTGTTGTCTTCTAGAGGGTCCATCGCGTTACTTGCACTACTTAGAACGTCGTTAAACTTCGAAAAAGTCCAACAATTGGAAATTTCCCGGCAGGGGAAAAAGTGGGTATTTATATCCGGTCGAACTTTTTAACATATTCTAAAATTTATCCGGAAAGCCACATAGACAAAATTTGATAATCCGACCGAACATTCGAATCCCCAAAACAACTCAGAAAATAAAACTCTGGAAAAAAAATTATTAAAAATTCCCAGGAAAACCAGGACTGAAAATTAAGAATTTAGGTGCAAATTTCGAAGCACAACACGACAAAAGAGCGGCGGATCCGCCGCATGAGCCTACTGTAAGGCCGCGGATCCGCGCTCCATGTACGGAATAATGCGCTCGAATTTTGCAGTAAACCTTATTTTTTCCTGCTGATTTTTCTGAATATTTTTAATCTGGAAAAAATCACGATTTTGAAAATTGTCCAGAGAGCTATACTTGAGTTGGGTTTCGGGTTCGTTCGGGTTTCAAATTCCGTCTAGACTTCGCCTAAGGCTCTAGCTAGGCTCTGATACCACTGTAGGGTTCCTATCACTCTAGTGAAGTCTCACAAGTGATCAAACATGCACAAATCAAATTTTACGGGTGCCTACAAACCCGACTACGGATCGTTTACTAGATATTTAGGCAAAACAAGCAAACTAGTTAACATTTTAACTAAGGGAACGGATATACAACCTTTGTAGATCCGGTCCACCACCTCCACGGCTCCGCAATGAAGTCCCCTCGCTGTCCAAATCATGTCTTGGGCTCTAGCGTCGGCATCATCGAAGAATGGGCGGGCTTGATCGTCGGTTCGATGCCGAAGATGATCTACGTCGAGGCATCGCTAGAACAAGCTCCAACTTCACCAAGTCGGAAAAACTTGTGAAGGAAACACCCTATACTACTTGGCAAGAGGTAGAGGATGAAGAAATAGGAAGTGGGTAAACTTTAGTTTTGGATTTCTCACTAGATTTCATGACTTGCCATTGGAGTAGCAAGCTTTCTTCATTTGTTGAAGAAGATGAAGAAAAAGAAGATGATATGATATGATAATTAAAATAGAAAAGAAAATATAATACTTATCATATCATTAACCTTGGTTAGGTGTAGAGAATTGACTAAGGTTAATTTGAAGAGTTAGGGTTAAGAAAGAAGACAAAATGGTTACTTAGTCAAAGTTTCAAGAAACTTCAACTACAAACAAAATAAGCCACCATTTCATTTTCTTTATCATTTTCTTTTTCCAAAATAAATAAATAAATAAATAAGAAAAAGAAAACCCTAATCTTAATCTTAACCATGGTCTTATTCTTTACACTAACCCTAGCTTGCATGTATCATCAAACATGATACAGACATGTGCACAAAATATATCACATATGCAATGTGCACAAACTAAGTGAGTAAATCCATTTAAAGTGAACCAATACTAGTTAATGCAAAGTAATATATCAAATATATAATTATACATTAAATCATTGAATCAACACTTGATTCAATGATCCGGTCATGTCGCATATAACCGGCTAGTATCCAATGTATCGGCTTATCGAATCAATCCTTGATTCGATAACTAGGTTATATCGCATATAACCAATCGATACATTCGTCGCGAGAATGAAATACGGTATCACATACACGAATTATTCTCGGTCCCGCACATATCTCATATGCGCTCCTATTTCGTTTCGCTTGAGCCAGGAAACCTCTGTGTAGGACTCTAAAGACTCGTCAATACGCCGGCAGCGGATGATGATCATATCAAACATCCACAAGCCGCAAGCGGTCTGCTAAACGTAACGGCCACCCGGGTATTGAGCGATCAGAAGATCGACGAGCAAGCCCGCTCACACTCCTGCGAATCCAACCAGTAACACTTACCGTACGGTCCGGTCTGTTCGTCTGATATGTCGCATATCTCGCCTAGGGGTGGTAAACGTCAGACCCCAATAGCTCGATAAGTCATGCCGACTTGAGGTCCATAACATTCGTGAAACTACTGATAACTCTTACCAGTATATCACTACAACCCTGGCCAGGGATTTCCTG
The DNA here is from genome assembly GCA_030015575.1 of Agapanthus africanus. Classification (NCBI taxonomy): domain Eukaryota; kingdom Viridiplantae; phylum Streptophyta; class Magnoliopsida; order Asparagales; family Amaryllidaceae; genus Agapanthus; species Agapanthus africanus. The sequence goes on from CM057337.1 coordinate 407,966,587, forward strand.
TTATGGCCAGTCGAGCATAGCACAACATCAACCCCCAATACCGGGAGAGACGAATCCCCTCCTATCGCTCATTGCCTACATGTGAATCGGGACTGTACCCAAAAACCAACTGTTTGCACGACTCAGTAGAGCCGTGGTAGGGTGGAAATCAAAGCACAGTGGGAGACACACAAGACTCTATGACGATCTTGGGTCAACAGACTAACCTGTACCAGTGTCACCAGAGAACTGCCATCTGACGTGAGGTATAATACCATCTGGGAGTTCTCGGCGAGTCCGTCCAGTGTACCCAGTCTCTACTGAGCACCCGTATATCATCTCTGATGTCAAACACCAATGGATATGGGATCATCCATCGCCCATCGCATGGGTCGAGAAGATATGCGCTAGTCTACTCTGGAATATAGATGCCCCGTCTCGATATTCCCTCGACTAGGAACAATGAAGGATGTACTCATTGACTACCCAGGCCCCACTAGTATGATCTGCATCATAGTCCTGGAAGTCGAGTACACATCCTAAGAGCTTTATCAACATGTAATCAGAGAGACAGAAAGTATACATGTTAAGATAAAGAGCAACCAGATAGCGTACTATCATGTCGAGCAAGAAAGTCCTTCCTATATATGTCCCAGCATCCACTACAATATACATCCAAAATACAGTAATGGCCTCTAGGGCATACATATAACGAACAGGGTGCACAAACTACCGGTTACTTTGAAGTGCCGAGTGTCCTACTCACTTTGTTGAGGGAGGTTGCTTCACTTCGGGTATTTGGCGGGTACTTTGCCGCACCCGTAGGGGTCTAGGGTGGGGTTTGGCTATTCATCGCGACCGTGTAATCCGTCTTTCGTTGCAGGCTCAAACGAAACGCGGATTCCTAGTATATCCAATATGTTCATCTGTGATCTGGAATGCCTTTCATTGCGTCTGACGAATGTATATATCTATATATGATATCTAGTAGACGTTGCTTATGTTTTGCATCCACGCTAATCCAGCCCCCGCTCTGTCGTTAGTTAAGTAACCTAACGGGTGATGACGGGGCCCCGTGGCAAATGCTGATGGCATATGCGTACGCTATATTTTCGTTGTTTTCTGCAATGGTAGGATTAATTGATGGGACACATTATATTAATGCAAAGAAAACAAACCAAAGCTGAATCGTCGGAACAATTTCGAAACCACTCGGCTTTTCCAAAACAGCAAAACTTTTAAAATGCGGAGGTTAAACCACTCCTTTTAAAAGCTATCAGGTTCCTTCGATTATATCAAGTTCACTACGTTCACGGTTTTGCCAAAACCATTCATAACCCTCCAACATTTCATATGAATATTCAATAGTATTCAAGCTATGTTTGCTGACCTTCGTCAAGGCATAGTGATTGGTAGCTGCTGGGTGTTCATATGTAGCATAGATAGATGCGTTGGTTTGGGACAGTCGTATTACCTTGTTGACCTTCGTCAAGGGTATATACGGGTGGGTTCAAATTAACCTGGACAATGATGGGTAGAACATGACATGTGACTTAAGATTTGTTGACCTTCGTCAAGGTCATAAGAGCATGGGGCAAAAATCCACATCGGGAGTTTCTAAAGAAACTAAAACTTGCCAGTGTTGCATACCATTTGGTGTTTGATAATGTTGGTAGGATTTCTTCAGCATTATCACACAATGATATTTGGATCCTGTAAGGTTAGCTTAGCACCTTGTGAAGGTTCTGGCAAGTATCAAACATGCTCAATTGAAAATTTTGGGGTGCTAAACCAACCCGCCAAGAAATCGAACTAGAGAATTAGGGCTAAACATAATATGTAAACTCTTTACATCTAAGTGAACAAGGAGTACAACCTTTATAGACCGGTCCTTCACTTCAATAGCTCCGTGTAGTAGTCCCTTCACTGCGATCACGGACTTCCGGTCTTTCGAGAGGCTCCCATGAAGAAACGAACAAGCTTGCTTCGATGTCTTCGAGGCCGAAGATGATCTAGGTCGAGGAGACACTAGCTCATGCTATCTCTTCACTAATTGTGTAGATTAGTGAAGCAAACACCCTAAACTAAATGGCTAATAGTATAGGATGATGAAGTAGGAAGTGGGCTCACTTTAGATATATTTTTCTCACAAGTTTCCATCACTTTTGAAAAAGCTAGCAAGCTTTTCTCACTTGATGATGAAAAAGAAGATGAATGAACTCATGAGGTTAGAAATGCAACCATGGTTTGTATATGTCATCCACTAACAATTGTAGAGACTTAACCATAGCTATGAGTTAAGGGTTAGGTTAAAAAATATCTTAAGCTATGACAAAAGAGTGGACTTGGTCAATGTTTTCCACAAGCTTCTACAAGCTTCAACCATGACTCATTATCCAAACTTTTGAATTACTTAAAACAAATAAAACCCTAACTTAACCCTAGCATGGTGTGAGTCTTATACATACATGTTGCATGTGTAACCTAGCATGACACAACAATATATATCACATATATATTTTGTGCAAAAAGAAAACAATACATTTAACATATATCGCATATATATCAATGTATCATAAAGTGAGAAAATAAATCTTAAGTGAGCTAATATTAGATAATGTAATTTAATATATCAAATATATAATTATACATTAAACTATTAAATCAACTCTTGATTTAATAATCCGGCTATAGTACATATAACCGACTAATATCAAATCAATCAACTTATCGAATCAACACTTGGTCCGATAACCGGGCTATATCACATATACCCGACCGATATCATATATTGCGAGAATAGAATACGGTATCACATACTCGTATTAAATCTCGGTCCCACACATATCACATATGTGCTCCTACTCCGTTTCGCATGAACCAGGAAACCTCTGTGTAGGACTGTAAAGACTCGTCAATACGCCGGCAGTAGGTGATGATCATATCAAACACCCACAAGCCGCAAGCGGTCTGCTAAACGTAACGGCCACCCGGGTATTGAGCGATCAGAAGATCAACAAGCAAGTCTGCTCACACTCCTGCGAATCCAATCATAACACTACCGTACAGTCCGGTCTCTTCGTGTGATATGTCGAATATCAACAGCTTGGGAGTGGTATAACGTCAGACCCCAATAGCCTGATAAGTCATGCCGATAAAAGGTCCATAAAGGTTCGAGAAACTACTGGTAAAACTTACCAATAAATCTCAGCAACCTTAGCAAGGGATTTCCTGTTATGGTCAATTGAGCATAGCGTAACATCAACTCCCAATATCGGGAGAGACGAAACCCCTCCTATCGCTTATTGCCTCCATGTGACTCGGGACTTTACCCAAAAGCCACCATTTTGCACGAGCTCTTGACTATGGTTAGGTGGAAATCAAAGCACAAGGGGAATCACACAAGACTCTATGACGATCTCGGGTCTACAGACCAACCTGTACCAGTGTCACCAGAAAACTGCTATCCGATGATAGGTATAATACCATTTAGGAGTTCTCGGCGTGTCCGTCCAGTGTACCCAGTCTCCACTGAGCACCCGTATACCTTCTCTGATGTCAAAGACCAATGGATATGGGATCATCCATCGTCCATCATATGGGTCAAGAAGCGCATACGCTAGTCTACTCTGGAGTACCGATGCCCTATCTCGATACTCTAACGACTAGGAACATATGAAGGATGTACTTGTCGACTACTTTGTCCCCACTAGTATGATCTGCATCATAATCCTGGTAGTCAAGTAATCATCCTAAGGGCTTTATCAACATGCGATCACAAAACAGTATTTGTTTACATGTTAAGATAAAGTGCAACCAGATAGCATACTATCATGTCGGGCAAGAAAGTCCTTCCTATATATGTCCAAGCATCCACTACAATATACATCGCATGTACGGTAATGGCTTCTAGGGCATACATATAACTAACAGATCTCGATCCTACTGTGAGTATCCGCTACTCCTCGGGAGATTTTTTCTATCACGACCCAAAATATTAGCTCGCGACCAGCACTTAAATCACGCGACGTCTACAGGCGTAACGTAATTCAAGTAAGCTGAAACCCGGAAATCTAAACCTTTTTAAGAGATAAAGATATAATAAATCATGTTTTGTCCTTTAAAAAAATTTAGGCAGCACCTCCTTTGTAAAAACTAACCCCGAAAACGGGTACGACACAAAATATAAATAAAGCATCCCAAATGAGAGCAAATCACGGCCAACGGCGGAAACAACCTGTAACACCTTAGAAAGTGATTAGTGGCTAATTATACTTTAAAATGTGGTTTTAGTAAAAAGTTAACCAAAACGATTTTCAAATATTTTATCAAAATTTATGAATATTTTATTAGAATTTAATTAGGCTTGCACATACATGTGCTTGTAAACTAAGGTTAAGTTTAGGGTTAAACCATGTTTAGTAACCATGGTGGACTAACCCATATCATTAAGTTAATTTGAATTTCTTTAAGTGTATTAGTTTTTCTCTTTAAAAAAAAAAAAAGAAAATGAATTTTTTCTTTGTGGGTTTATTTGGAGAGAGAGAGAAAGAAGGCATGATGGCTTGAGCATGCTTGCATTTAATGAGGAGAGAGAGAGGGGGGTCTGACTCTCATACCTCTCATTTCTTTTCAAACACTCACACTCTCTTTCTCACATCCTTCTCCCTTTCACTCTCATACACACAACTAGAACACAGCAGCAGCAGCAGCAGCACACATTCTCTTCCCTCCTCTTTTTCTTCACCCCCTTCTTCCTGCATCCTAGGATCTAGTGGGGTATAATCTCTAAACTCAACTCCTTCTTGCTATGCTTATATGTTATTTATCTTCGGTTAGTGTTTAATATGAGTTTTAGCGCTAGTTTGTAGTTTAAGTGGGTTTTTGGCCAAGTTAGAGTTTGTGTGGCTTAATTAACTTAGGTAGGTGTTATTAGTGCTGTGTTAACCTAGTAGTATCACTAGATTTTGCTAAATCGCATTAAAGTCTAAAATTTGAACTTTTAAAATACGGTTTTGAAGAAAACTGTAGGATATTGGTGATCTTCTACAACTGTGATCTTTTTCTAGCTTAGCAAACACCTACAGTGTAGTGTGCAGGTTTTATAGAGTGTTGTGTTGGATTTCGAGCCCGTTCCCCTCCCTAAAATCCGGCGACCACCACCATGATTCCGGTGTCGTCGGCCTCCCTGTGCAGTTGGGTATTGGTGTTTTGGTGGGTGGTGTCTGTGGGTGTTTGTCTGGGTTTGGTATTATTTACTTTCTCTAATTGTTTGCAGGTAGAAATCTGGGAGAGTTTGGGTTAGTTTTAGTGTTTTATGGACTTTGACGATAAATTGATGGTTTAGTTGAAGAGTAGGGTAAATCAGGGTTTTTAGGGTTAGATTAGCTCTAATTTGTGCTGGTGGTATCACTTAAGTCAAGTAATTTCACCTAATATCACTTGTGCACCCTATTGTTGCAAGCTTAGTGTTTTAAAGCAGTTTTAATCTAAACTTTATGATACATAGAATCTGCTGTATTTAGGGTAGAAATTTGTGTAAGCAAACATATAGACTAGGATATGAATTGTGCTAGGATCATAGTGTAGAAACTTGGACCCCTTCCACCGGTTTTGGGCCGATACCATACCCCTAGCCGCCGGCCTAATTGCTTGGGAATTTGTTTGATTTTTGCAGGTAGTTGTCTGTAGGTATTGTGAGGGGTTTGGTCTTATTTGATTTTCTTGTTTCTGCTCCAGATTAAATCTGGGACCTGTTTACCTATTATTTGCATAGCAGGACTTGCGCGACACGTACGATACGAGTTGAGTTGGTTTGCTGTGTGTCACAGTGTGTCGCTGTGTGCCATAGCGTGTCGCGTTGTGTTTTGGCGTATGCACACACGTTACGTATACACACGCGTTTAGTTCGCGACGCGAGTTTCTCGTTTGGTTTTAATATCGCGTTTTTGCAGGATTTTAGCTTATGTGTATTCTTTGTGTAATTTCTAGGTTCGCAGGTGGGTACCTCGGACGCCGCAAAGAAGGGAAAACAAGTAGTCGGCTACACTTAGCGCGAGACCACGGTGAGTAGATTTAACATCTACGGGGAAATCGCCCGTATGGCGTTAAGCGTCAGGGTGTGATGGGATATTGTAGTCGCACATATATTTATATATATATATATATTGCTTGTGCACATGTAGTATTGTAGCGTACCCATTTTGTTGCATATAGACATAGTAGCTATGTAACACAGCACTGTTACTAACGGTTCAAGCTGCACGTGCACTATTTGTATGTTGCACTCACACCGTTAGTGATTGCCATAACACTCGCTCTATAGGGTTGCTACGAACCATACATTATTTTGATTACCGCATCATTGATGATTAGACATGTTTTTACCGCATATTGCGCACATACACATTGTATTTCCATATTGGTGCACACATACATTGATATATCTATACTTGCGTATATATCCACATGCACATCCATACCTACAAACATACATATTTCACATACATGGATGATAGTAGCTTGATTTCTAGAAAGTGGGGACCGCATAAGACATTTTCAAAACTGGATCCATTTAAAAGAGCGGTTTTCCCATTTTACTCTTAGTGGCATACGACACATTGCATGGATTTACGCATTGAGTTTTGGATTTATGTGATTTCTGTATTTAAGAACCGTGGTAGTATTTTAAGAAAATATGCACTGTTTTGAAAACCCGGTTTCTCTTGATATGATATTTTTGTGCGTCCGCCATGCGTTTTCTCGGTTCTGAGACGTGTGACATGTGAACCCGAATCGAGAAGCTTGATGAGGCCGATTGCGGGTACATGGTGGACCTGGTATGGTATCCCGGGGCGAGAACAGATCGCTGTGCAGTAGACGGTGAGCCTGGCAGAGGGACTACTACCTACCGGTGATTGGTTGGACTTGTCGGTTATCCGGAGGATACTGACCAGAGTCGAGAGATAGATACGGGACGACCTGTACTGCCGGAGCAGGGGGTCGATTCCGCAGATGGAGCCTGTAGGCCGATCCGGACAGACGGAGCCTGATAGATGAGGATTTGCGTGTCGCTGCTGGACACGAGTATTTCATGATGTTTTTGGGTGCCGATGTTAGGCACCCCGCTTCTATGAGATTCACAGGATCGAGGGCCGTATAGGGTGACGACGTCTGAGTTTTACTGGGATTTGGGTGTATTTGATGGACACCGGGTATTCTTCCACGTTGATATTCCATGTAGATGATATTTTATCCCATGCTCAGCATTCATTGTATTGCATCATATCCTGTAGTCGTAGTACCTGATAGAGTACTTTGGTATGATTATTGCATACCCTGCTCATCATATAGATGTTATTAGATTGCACTTGTTATGCATGATTATTGCGTACCCAGCTCATCATTTAGATGTTATCTGATTGCACATGTTAGAGTATCGTAGTACGTGCATACTCGCGATTACCTTTTTATGTTATCTACTATTCACGAGTTGGCAACTCACCCCCATTGTGCCATAGAGTTCGCAGGTTGCCCCTTGGAGTAGTTGCGGCAGGGCTACTTCTTTGTATCTTTTTGCTACGGATACCACTGCAGTTGGCGTGTGAGCCCTTTGCTTATAGGTGGGTTTTGCGGTATTCGTTTATTTTCCATTTGTACACACTATTGTATCTAGTACTCTCCATCTACTATTTCTTGTATTGACTTAGGGACTAGTTGTGAGGACTGTAAGTGCACGGCGGCGCCCCGGCCTCCATCCCGAGGCCAAATGCGGAAGCGATGGTAAACTTTAATTTTGCAAACTAGCAAACCGGCACCACCGCGCACTAAAACCCGGATCGGGCCATTAACTAGTCCTAGCTAACTACAAGATGGGGAATAGAGATATACCGACTGATCCGAGTCCTCCGGTCTTCTCGTCGTCGTCCCGATCTCCCGCGGAAACTCCGGTCGTCGCCTCCTTGCCGGAAGTGCACCACATCGCCTACATCTTTTACGGGCTCCCACCTCAATGCCGAGGCAACTCGGGCACGAAGCTGGCTAGTCGACGTGCCCAAGGTTTGCTGTAGAATGTGTAGTGCTCAAGTCTCATTTTGGGGTTGTAGGAATTGCCATTTTGGTGGAGGTATGAACTATCTTTTGGAGAGGAGCTAAAATGATTTTTGCCAAGCCAAATGAGTGTAAATTCCCACACCAAAAATTGGGACAGCCCAATAGAGGAAGTGGCCGGCCATGCCAATGGGAAAGGAGAGAATGAGAGTGAGTGAGGGAGGCTATCAATCAAAAGAATGAGAGTCTCTCATAATCCAAGAGAGAGAAAAAGCTATCATGCAAAGAAATGATCACTATGAAAGTCCAACACTCAAACAACAATCATCACACCCCTTCATCATAACCAACCATGATCATCAAGCATGATGACTTCAAAAAGGTCAAGCCATCATGAAAGAAGAAGTCAAAAGGTCAAGGGATGGTGCAACCATCATGATCCAACTAATATGCAAAAGACCCCCTTCCAAATTGCTTATTTGCACAAATGCAAATAAGCCCTCCTCCACCAATCTTCGGCCAATGAACGATACAAAGAAATATGGCCGAAACGGAAAGCAAACTGGCAACTCCAGAAAACTGGTCCCGTAATAAATTACAGGAAAACCGCACAACTGTGCATACACACCCGCATCTGTATTCCGACCGGAATACAAATGCAATGAGACAAAATCTACACTATACTATATTAGGATCCGGCTTAAACCAAAGCCGGCTAGTATAATCCGTCCGATCCTGATCCGTGCAATACCGCACGTATCTGATCGAACCCTGCCATATATCCATACGGCCTCTAGTACAAACTGTCCGACCTGATCCGTGCAATACCGCACGTATCTGATCGGACCTTGCCATATCTCCATACGGCCTCTACAGCTTTTCGCCCGAAAGCTTGAGTAACTGAATGTGGGGGACTCTAAAGACTCGTCAACACCTTGGTTGTGGATTTAACCACTAGCACGTCAGAGGTATAAGCCAATACGTAACGGGCTACCAGGTATTGACCAAAAGGGACGTCTGTGAGCGAACTCAGCCTGACACCCTACTGAGCCTGTCAGTGACAATATCCGTACAGTCCGGTCCGTTTGTCTATGAGCATCGCATGGCGGGCCTAGGGGGTTGGTAAAATTCAGACCCCCAAAAGCGGTACAAGTCGTGTCGGAGTGTAGCCCAGAACACCCTGAGATACTACTGGAAAACCTACCAGTAAATCTCCTGCCTTGGCCAAGGACTTCGTATAATGGCTCTCCTAGACACAGCGCGACCTCACCCCCAATACCGGGAGAGACGAACCCCTGAAGATCCGCTCACTGCCTCCATGTGGCTCGGGACTGTACCCAACTAAAACCTGTTTGCACGTCTCCTTTGAGCGTAGTAGGATAGTAATCAAAGTACAGTGGGAACTCACACGAGACAAATGACGATCCACAGGTCGATGAACTAACCTGTACACATGTCACCAGGGAACTGCCATCTGACGTCTGGTATAAGACCAACTAGCATGTTCCCGGCGAGTCCTGTCCGGTGTACTCATAACCCAATGAGCACCTATATACATCTTAGGTGAACCAACTGACACCAGTGGCTTGTGAGACCGGCCACCGTCCCTCGTCGGGGTCTCGACTGTATACACTAGTCTACTCTGGAGTATCGATGCCCTGTCTCGAAAATCCCACGGCTAGGGACCTTTTAAGGATGTGCTTATAGACCCCCAGCTCCCACTTATATGATCGCCCTCATACTGCTGGTGGTCAAGCAAGAATCCTAGGGGCTCTATCAACGTGTAATAGCGACCTGTCAGGTCACCTAAAGCAGTACACGATGATAAAGGTAAACCAGATAGCATACTATCATCTCGAGTAAGACAGTCCTACCGGGATAGGTCCTCCCTCAATCATTGCAATCACGTGCCTGTGATCCAATAATTGACTCTGAGGGCACTATCTCCAACAATCTCCCACTTGCACTCAAGGCTAATTATTGCGATGTCGCATACTCACAGCCCGTGTGATATCAAACACCCAACTCCTCTACTAGTCAGTCTCACAAAGCCTTCTTGGGAAACTATTGCGTTTGAGGAATAGCCTCAGTGAGTGGATCCGCCCTGATGTTTCTTTCTATGTCTCTCTTTATCTCAAGTTCGCGCAGAAAGCCATCTCCCGAAATGAGCAATACCTGTCTTAGAATATGTCTGGATGTTTGATGGGACCTAGCTCATAAATGAACTCCAAATCCAAACTTCTTAGACTGTATCGTCAACTGAACTTAATCAGTATCCTGCGCCATGCCTCCCTCAGTATTGCCTTGGACCACCTGTCCAAAATACTGCCCCTCGTCAGAAGGAAAATCTATAACTCTGACAACCTCCCTGTCGTCCAAGTCACCTTGGAAGCCTGGAATGATAACTGTCTCCCGAATGAGGCTGTCGTTATCATATCCCTAGAACATCCACTTATGTTCTAAAACTTCTTCCGACTGTTTCTCCCGGATTGGATCAATGTCAACTTATTGCATCTAGTGCAAGAACAACATCTGGTGTGGTACTTGACATCTTATGATTGACTCAATTGTCTGAGTAAGTGATCTGCCAATCATGCACATCCCTCTCCCCTTTAGTCTGTAAGACACCTTTAGAGAGGGTGACTCCATCACCTTCATGTACACTACCGTGCCAGGAGTCGTCCATTCTAAATACTCTTAGAATGCTGTCTAAGTACCCTTAATTGGGAAACCACCCAAATCTAGATCTAAAACCATAGATCTAGTAACCAGTATGTCTGATATAATGTCCAAGTCCCATGTGGAGAAACCACTGTGTGACGACCAAAGTATAACCGATCGTAGTATAGGAGTTTCCTTTCCTACTTTGTGTATGTCATCCAAATATCAGGACATTACACCCTACTACCTTCTCAACAGATCCATCCCCTATTTTGATGAAGTCAAACCTATGACTGTCACATCAGAAATAGATGATCTATCTCCGCTATATCCGCTTTAGTCTATAAATAGACATAAGCTACATGTCCACCAATGCTTTCGCTGCTCCCACTGACCACGACAACCCTCTGGCAGAGTCATATAGACGTGCGCTTCTAAAGCTAGTTTAGAACGACGCTATACTCATCCTCCTGCAGGGTCTCACAGTCTGGAACAACAGTAATGGCAAATCTGGGTAAACAAGAACCTCCCTGCCACCGTCCTTGAGCATACCGAAGTACCTCTCGGGTGCCTGAGGTTACCCACTTTATCTGCGGAGTGGCCAATGGAATGTCAAACCAGATTGAATCTTTAGGTTCCTATCAAAACTTCAGTAATCGTTTGCGGTTCTGGAATCACTTCCAGTTCTACCATACTCCCACTACTGTTTTCTGAAAAAATCCATTTTTATTAAAACTGTGGCGAGTTCAGAACAATATCACTATTGATCTTCCAGATGGTAGAAAGTCAACCCTCGTCATAGCCTGGGTCAACCCACAAACAGCGATTACAGAAACGTGCCTTGAGTTATCCAGAGTCTGGTTTTAAGCATAACCCGGACAACTCCCCGTACCTTAACAACGTTAAGATATGAACCGTTCTATATCCAATATAGAACCAGAGCCACTGATCTTAAATGAACCAGATTTAAATCATGCAGCTATCTCCAGTACATGTTGACTAAATGGAAGGAGGACGATCAGCGTTACTCAACTTAGGAATGCTTCCAATTATGAGTAACCTGAAAGAAAAGCAAGTTCTCTTAATCACTACTATCAACTGAATACCATTGACAAGTATCTACATCTTCGATCACTTTGAAGAATCCCGATACTTGCTACACCTGGTTCTCTACTCTATTCAAATACCTATAACTTCTCCAAATTCGGACCCTGTGTTTCCACGAAACACCTGTCTAAAAACTAGAGAAGTCATGAGTAAACCGAATATAGTACGAGGACCAACCCCTCTGTCCTGATGGACCCTGGACAACATACAATACTCTGTATAAGTCCCTTGAGTCTAATAACTCACTCCCTGTGTGTCGTAGGTTGAAATCTGTACTTATGGTTAAGAAGAATTACACCGCTGTTTAATGCTCCTTACCTAACCATCAACTGATATAGGTAAATGTCATAGACATAATTTCAAAAAGGTATATCTCACTCTATGAAAATAGACGTACAGATATATCAATTTGAAATTGGTGCACAACAGCGGATATTCAAAACCAAATATTTGCCGACCGGCAAACAGTCCAGGTGATTTCCTCAAATATCACCGATTACAACGAATCCCGATATAATGAGGATGATCACCCAATTCCCAATAACTTACTCCCACTCATCATCTGTAAAACCATACAGATGTGAGAATCGTACCTGGTAAATACATACCCTGGAGTAAGGACTAATTGGGAAATCAGTTTTCTTTTAACAGTACACAGTGGCACTGAAACATTGAAATGTTTCGATGGGGTATCCCGGTATTCCTAGTAATGCCTCTTCCAGATTCACGACTGCAACCGTATAATTCTTTGCCACCTCTCCAAATCCCTTTATATGTCTTTAGTCATTACTTTCTGCACACCCTTTAGGCCAAATGGTTTTCTTCCTTCCCTACCGTTTGGCACCAGCCTATGGTTTGGAAGAAGACTATCCAATAAGCATAATGGGTGTACTGTCCTAATCCTAGGAGCACTCGCAATGCGAGAGAAGGTGAAGACAAAAGATACCTGAATAAACCTTATTCCTATTTCTCCTGAACCAGAATCCATCCCCGAACTGGAACAAGTTCCTTTCGAGTTCGTATATAACCATACGATGGAGTATCCAATAAACTGTGGATCTTCGTAGTGATACGGAGTGTCCTGGAGAAATACAAAGGTGAAGTGGGAGTGGTAATGAAATACTTGGTTTGGTCGTGAATATCAGTCGCAATTTACTTTGCCCTCCTTCTAATCCCTTTCTTTGTCTTTACATAATACCTTCTGTACACCGTTTAAGCTAAATGGTTTTCCTCATTCCCTACCGTTCGGCACCAGCCTAAGGTTCGGAAGAAGACTATCCAATTTGCGTAATTGGTGTACTATCCCCTAATCTAAGGGGTACTCACAACCTGAGAGAAGGTAAAAGGAAAAGACAACTGAATAGTCCTATCCGTTTCCTCCAGAACCTGAAACCATCCTCGAATTCCTTCGAGTTCCTATATAACCATACGATGGTTTTGTCCAATGGAAATGGACGTTCGTAGTAATACCGGGTGTCCTGGAGAAATAGGTAAAAGTAGGAGTGGCAATAAGGTTCGCAACTCTGATAATCCAAAAGCCAGTGTTTAAGAAAGTTCGGTCAACTTGGTTACTGAGTCATAGTCTTAGGGTCGGGTCAATGGTCGCTGCCAAAGAGAGAGAGAAAAGAAACACTCAGCGTGCACTCTAACCTAGATCAGAATGGTTACCAATTTATCTAATCTGGAAACCTCCCACTGTACCGTCAAATTCTCCTCCAAACCTGAAAGAAGAATTAGTCGGGGTCACCCGAGGAGTAAACTAACTCATCAGTGGGAATCGGGATCCAACTATCATCGCATGATAACGTGACGGAATCCGCTCACGTCATCACACTCCAGAAGGTATGCGCATATCTGGCAAGTTTCAGTTCTTTTGAAACTCCCGATGTGATTTTTACCCCATGCTCTTATGACCTTGACTTTGGCCAACAAATCATAAGTCACGTGTCAAGTTCTACCCGTCATTCTTCAGGTTAATTTGAATCCACCCGTACCTACCCTTGACTTTGGCCAATAAGGCAGTACGACTGTTCCAAACCAACGCATCTATCTATGCTGCATATGAATAACCAACAGCTACCAAACACTGTGCCTTGACTTTGGCCAACAAACACAGCTTGAATACTATTGACTATCCATATGAAACGACGGAGGGCTATGAATGGTTTCTGGCGAAAACCTTTAACGTAATGAACTTGATATCGTTGAAGGAACGGATAGCTTTTAAAAATATAGTGACGAAAACCTTTGCTAAAGAGGTCACTCCTGGTGAAGGGATCTCGGCTCTTTCCCCGTAAAATGAGGTGCAGGATATTCCAACTGAATACCACGATGCAAAGCAAAAGTAATCGGCTATAGTGAAGTTAACGCCCTGACGCAAACTTCTGTCCAAGGGGTCACTCCCGGTGAAGGGATCTCGGCCCTTGCCTCGTCGACTGAGGAGCAGGATATTCCAACTGAATACCATGATGCAAAACAAAAGTGAACGTCCTTGCAATAACAGCTTTTTGAAAAAGTTCCAACAACATCAGATTAGGTTTGTTTTTAACTTGCATTGATCCGAATTAACGCAGTCCCATCAATTGATCACACCACAAAGAACGAAAATAATATGGCGTACGTATATGCCATCCGCATTCGCCACTGGGTCCCGTCATTACCCGTTAGGTTAGCTAACTAACGACAGAGCGGGGACTGGACTAGCACGGATGCAAAACATATACAACATCTACTAATATATATTCCAATATATTATATTTCGCTCAAAGCATGATAAAAATGCAACATCTCAGAAATGTACAGCATCACAGAAACAATACAGATATCTGGGATCCCCGGGTTTTACAGAGCCACTACTGAAACCCGACGTTCCCCTGGTCGTGTGGATAGCCTGTGCAATGAAATCCTAGACCCCTACGGGCGCGGCAAGTTACCCGCCAAAACCTGAAGCGAGGCAGCCCCCTTCAGCACCGTTAATGGACCACCCAGCACTTCACGGAATCCGGTAACTTGGGCACCCCTCCTGGGTCAACCTGTACCCCCTATGAGTGCAGCGAATAGCCCGCCAATCCTAGAGTGAAGCCCCCTCCGTCTCAATGCCATGAGATGCGGGCTTGTTGCCCTCTAGAACCCGGCTATCCGTGAACCCCTCCGCGGGGCAATCCTAGTACAGAAAGTAAAATATACATACAACGGGTACATCGACCGCAACCTGGTCGTGCCCCAAAATAATAATACAAACAGGCAGTGACGGCAGTCCACATGTCGGACGCTCGCCCCGCAATATCAAATGTACATAATACAACAAAAACTGTACTAGCATTGCATCCAGGCTATCCCCACGACCGATCCGCAACATCACAGCAAAATCACAAAACATCAACGTGAATGTCACGTTTGCAAATCCGTCTAACCGGGCTATAGCAGTTAGACAGGATTTACCGATCGAGTGACATTCATGGTCGCAGATATAATGTAAATACTGTGAAAAAATGTGTTTAAAATATCCAATCGATCAAAAGAATACCAAGTGGGCCCCCAAGCAATACTGTAGCACTCACAGAAATTCTGGGCCCAAATATAATATTCCAAAAACCCTAAAATCAACCCAGAGAGCAACTGCAGAAATTTGATGCAGTGATCTCAACATAGTGCGGCGGAACCGCGGCCCAAAGGGGTGTTTGGCCGCGGTCCCGCGCTCCCACTGTGGAGTCACTGTATCGAATTTCTACAGTGTTCTTAGAATTTCCAGTACATCACTTTTCTACAACGTGAAAAAATTTTCGAGCAAGAAAAAATTCAACAGAAAACTGATGTATGTGAAAACGCTGATTTTTGGAATTTTGGTCGATCGGAAATGTAAACACATTAAACAAAGCTAGACTATGTTAATGGCGAGGCTCTAATACCACTGTAAGTGCACGGCGGTGCCCCGGCCTCCATCCCGAGGCCAAATGCGGAAGCGATGGTAAACTTCAATTTTGCAAACTAGCAAACCGGCACCAACGCGCACTAAAACCCGGATCGGGCCATTAACTAGTCCTGGCTAACTACAAGATGGGGAATAGAGATATACCGACTGATCCGAGTCCTCCGGTCTTCTCGTCGTCGTCCCGATCTCCCGCGGAAACTCCGGTCGTCGCCTCCTTGCCGGAAGTGCACCACATCGCCTACATCTTTTACGGGCTCCCACCTCAATGCCGAGGCAACTCGGGCACGAAGCTGGCTAGTCAACGTGCTCAAGGTTTTCTGTAGAATGTGTAGTGCTCAAGTCTCATTTTGGGGTTGTAGGAATCGCCATTTTGGTGGAGGTATGAACTATCTTTTGGAGAGGAGCTAAAATGATTTTTGCCAAGCCAAATGAGTGTAAATTCCTACACCAAAAATTGGGAAAGCCCACTAGAGGAAGTGGCCGGCCATGCCAATGGGGAAGGAGAGAATGAGAGTGAGTGAGGGAGGCTATCAATCAAAAGAATGAGAGTCTCTCATAATCCAAGAGAGAGAAAAAGCTATCATGCAAAGAAATGATCACTATGAAAGTCCAACACTCAAACAACAATCATCACACCCCTTCATCATAACCAACCATGATCATCAAGCATGATGACTTCAAAAAGGTCAAGCCATCATGAAAGAAGAAGTCAAAAGGTCAAGGGATTGTGCAACCATCATGATCCAACTAATATGCAAAAGACCCCCTTCCAAATTGCTTATTTGCACAAATGCAAATAAGCCCTCCTCCACCAATCTTCGGCCAATGAACGATACAAAGAAATATGGCCGAAACGGAAAGAAAACTGGCAACTCCAGAAAACTGGTCCCGTAATAAATTACAGGAAAACCCCACAACTGTGCATACACACCCGCATCTGTATTCCGACCGGAATACAAATGCAATGAGACAAAATCTACACTGTACTATACTAGGATCCGGCTTAAACCAAAGCCGGCTAGTATAATCCGTCCGATCCTGATCCGTGCAATACCGCACGTATCTGATCGAACCCTGCCATATATCCATATGGCCTCTGGTACAAACTGTCCGATCCTGATCCGTGCAATACCGCACGTATCTGATCAGACCTTGCCATATCTCCATACGGCCTCTACAGCTTTTCGCCCGAAAGCTTGAGTAACTGAATGTGGGGGACTCTAAAGACTCGTCAACACCTTGGTTGTGGATTTAACCACTAGCACGTTAGAGGTATAAGCCAATACGTAACGGGCTACCAGGTATTGACCAAAAGGGACGTCTGTGAGCGAACTCAGCCTGACACCCTACTGAGCCTGTCAGTGACAATATCCGTACAGTCCGGTCCGTTCGTCTATAAGCATCGCATGGCGGGCCTAGGGTGTTGGTAAAAGTCAGACCCCCAAAAGCGGTACAAGTCGTGTCGAAGTGTAGCCCAGAACACCCTGAGATACTACTGGAATACCTACCAGTAAATCTCCTGCCTTGGCCAAGGACTTCGTACAATGGCTCTCCTAGACACAGCGCGACCTCACCCCCAATACCGGGAGAGACGAACCCCTGAAGATCCGCTCACTGCCTCCATGTGGCTCGGGACTGTACCCAACTAAAACCTGTTTGCACGTCTCCTTTGAGCGTGGTAGAGTAGTAATCAAAGTACAGTGGGAACTCACATGAGACAAATGACGATCCACAGGTCGATGAACTAACCTGTACACATGTCACCAGGGAACTGCCATCTGACGTCTGGTATAACACCAACTAGCATGTTCCCGGCGAGTCCTATCCGGTGTACTCATAACCCAATGAGCACCTGTATACATCTTAGGTGAACCAACTGACACCAGTGGCTTGTGAGACCGGCCACCGCCCCTCGTCGGGGTCTCGACTGTATACACTAGTCTACTCTGGAGTATCGATGCCCTATCTCGAAACTCCCACGGCTAGGGACCTTTTAAGGATGTGCTTATAGACCCCCAGCTCCCACTTATATGATCGTCCTCATACTGCTGGTGGTCAAGCAAGAATCCTAGGGGCTCTATCAACGTGTAATAGCGACCTTTCAGGTCACCTAAAGCAGTACACGATGATAAAGGTAAACCAGATAGCATACTATCATCTCGAGTAAGACTGTCCTACCGGGATTGGTTCTCCCTCAATCATTGCAATCACGTGTCTGTAATCCAATAATTGACTCTGAGGGCACTATCTCCAACAAGGACGATGTTGTATATTATTTTGTACTCTGGTGTCGAGCTCGTGTGAGCCGACTTTATTCATGCAGCTTTATCTTTTATGATGTTTTTCATTTATATTGCTCATTTCTTCGCTACGGCGTCGTATATTATTCTTGTGGTGATTGTTTCCGCCGTTGGGCGTGATTGCTCCCGTTTGGGGATGCTTTATTCTTATTGTATGTCATTTTACTTATATCATATCTTGTACCCGATTTCGAGGTTGGTTTTTACAAAAGAGGTGCTGCCGAAATTTTGAATAAAATAATTTAAACTTGAAAGATTTTTACTTGAGATTTCCAAATGTTTTAATAAATGTTTTCATCAAATGTTTTCAACGCTCACTACTTTTAATGGTTTTGATTTCTGGGTTTCGGCTTACTTAGTCGCGTTACGCCTGTAGACGTTACGTGGTTAAGTGCCGGTCATGGGCCGAACTTTGGGTCGTGACAATGTTGGTATCAGAGCGTAGGTTTTACCTTTCGTAGTGTAGATGTCCTTGGTATGATGGAGTAGGTAGCTGAAGCAGAGTGCCGTAGCGTGTGTATGTTCCATGGTATACTCACGATACGGTACTCCGCCTAAGTGACCTTAGGACTTATTGATTGAAATTCCTTCAAGATTATATGCATTCTTGTGATTCAATTTTCGTATCATTATCGAATCCTACTTTCCTTTCAGCCATTATGCCACCAAAGACTACGAAGGCGTAGAGAGCGACCGCGAGAGCTAGATTAGAGTTGACTCATCTGAGACGAGGACTGAACGGGGCAGTACACCCGTTGTACCAGAGCAGACTGTTCCTCCTTCGACAGACCAGATGCCATGCTAAGGGCCAGTATGCAGGAGATGCTCCGGATGATAGGGTCGTCAGTTGAGACACTTCGAGCGCAGCGACCAGAGGTAGTTCTATGCATTACGGGGACCGCGATGGTACCTATAGTTCAGGCAGTTGTTCCTGCAGCTATAGAGGTTATTACAGTATCGCTATCTGAATTTATGAGGCTGAAGCCTCCGGTCTTCACAGGCACCGACGCAGCCGAGGACCCACAGTCATTTATTGATAGGATAGCCCGGATATGTCGTTCACTCAGATGCTCAGATGCAAGATGGGTAGAGTTCGCGAGCTTTCGCCTGGAAGGTCTTGCGCAGAAGTGGTGTGAATCGGTAGAGAATGGCAGAGCAGCAGGTCTTCCTCCTATGACCTGGACTGAGTTCGTGACGGTGTTCCTTGCCCGCTTCCTTCCACATAGTGTCAGAGATTCTAGAGCACGCAGGTTCGAGTCTTTACGTCAGACTCCGGAGATGACAGCGGCAGAGTATGGCGTACTGTTCACCGAGCTATCTGTTTATGCCCCATATTTAGTGGCTACTGAGGAGATGCGAGTCAAGAGATTTGTTCGAGGCTTTCTTACCCCGTTGTTTCTTGCGATCAGCGCACAGCATTGCGAGACCTATGCAGCAGCTGTAGATGCAGCCTTATTAGTCGAGGAGCGCCTTGCTGAGACTTCGGTAGTTCCAGAGCCGAAGAGAGTTCGTACTGATACACCGGCATAGAGACGGCCATTTAGGCGCCGCGACAGACACCTTGCAGGTGGTAGAGACTTGGAGCGAAGCTGGTTGTTTAGCTCTTATCCCCAGGAGGGTCAGCCGGCAACATCTAGATGTTTCCGATGCGGGAGAACTTATCATCATGTTCGAGATTTCCCAGAGCCACGTGAGTGTGAGACAGCCGTACCACATGTCACATTTCCACCTTCTCCACTCCAAAGAGCGTTGCCTATTGTACCCACTGTTGCTCCACATCGAACTCATGCACAGAGAGGTCGTGGTCGCCGAGGGTTTGCTTATAGAGGATGAAGTGGCCGAGGCAGAGGACAGCCAGCTGCCAGCAAAGGACAGCCCGTTGCTAGTAGGGGGCCGCCAGTCGCAGGTAGAGGACAAGCACGAGTTTTTCCTTTGACGCATCAGGATGCGCAGGCGTCCAATGCAGTGGTCTCAGGTACCCTTTCAGTATGTTTTGTTGACGCACACGTATTGTTTGATCCAGGATCCACGCACTCGTACGTTTCCACACACTTCGTGCTGAGTTTGTGTAGAGAGTCTGGTTTGCTTGATCAGCCGCTTGCTGTGACCACTCCTGTGGGCGAGTCGTTTATTGCTAGACACGTGTTTCGATCGTGTGTTGTCCGTTTTGGCGAGAGAGAGTTGCCTGTCGACTTGATCCTTCTTGAGATGTTGGACTTCGACGTTCTTCTGGGCATGGATTGGTTAGCCACGTGCTATGCGTCTGTGGACTGCCGTGAGAAAACTGTCACGACCCGAAATAGCTTGTGACTGGCCTTTGAATCATATGAAGTCTATAGGATCTCATCTAATCCAAGTAAGCCAAAAGCCCAGAAATCTAAAACAATTTTAAATTATAAATGAAGGAAAAATAGTTTTAAGAAGTGGAGAAACATGTTTTAAAAATATGGTTTTTAAATAAGTAAGTCGAATATGCATTTGTAAAATCCTCAATGTCTTTTCTGAAAATTTCGGTAGAGTTTCCTTTGTAAATACTGGCCCCGAACGGGATACAACATTATAAAAGCATATATACAATGATAAAAGGCATCCCCAAGCGGGAGCTAGCTCTTCGTCAATCGACGGTCACAACCACGTAAGCAATATAATATACAACGCCAAGGGCGAGGATCAAAACTCAAAGGAAAACTCAAAAATCAGCTTGAAAACCATAATACTACAACGCGCGACTCTAAGGTCGAAATAATACACAACTGGTTTTCTAAGTCTGAAACAATATACAAGTTTGGTTGATGGAATCTCTAGATACAACTGAATAATACATATACAATGGTGGTTCTGATGCAAAAGAATCCACCTACCAAAGCAAATAGCCCAGAAAGGGAGCAGTGTGCCAGAAAAGCCGCAATGGAACCTGTACGGCAAAACCTGCAAGAACTGTGGAACAACGGGGGTGAGTTGCCAACTCGTGAATAGAAAACATCACAGAGAAGAAATCGTATGCATGATATAATCCTAGGTCAATACGATCAGTAATAATATATCCTCAATATGAATAATTCCGAAGCATGATAAGGTGGCTAGGGTAAACATCTATACATAAGTGTAGTAATATATCATAAATATGAGTTATGATCAATGTAATCAATGTCAAATATATCAGGAAGGCTATGAGTATGTGGATATCATCCAACTATGTGATCAATGTCAGTATGTATGTGGATCTCGTCCACGTGTCACCCAATGACAATAAGCATCATGCATATAAATATCATAAAGCATATGCATGGAAGTATGAGAATATAAATCAACATGTGTCCCTCGAGACATATCAAAATCATGGAACCTGAGTGCTAGCATCGACACTCGAAAACATCATGAAACCTGTGCCGAGCATCGGCACGTAAATCCTCATATATTGGGTTCCGTCAGTGCGGATCAGCCCATATCATCTCTCTACTATGGTCGGTATCCTCTGGATATCCGCCGAGCTCAAATACAATCACCGGTAGGTAGTAGTCCCTCTGCCAGGCTCACCGTCTGTATACACAGCATCCCTTTCTTGCCCCAGGGTACCATACCGGGTCCACCATGTATCCGCAATCGGCCTCATGCGCCTCCTCGAATCGGGTTTCACATGTCGCTCTCAGTACCGAGAAAACACATGGTGGACGCACTGAAATATCATATCAAGGGTAACCGGGTTTTTAAAACAATTACATACTCTCTTTTGAAATATCCACGGTTCCCAAATCCATAAATATCATGGAAACAACATATCTCAATGCGTATAATCAAAAGCATGATGTAAGCGACAAGTAAAAGAAATGTAAGCATATCAGTATATCATGCAATATGGAATAGTAATATGCACATATTGAGGGAAACCGCTCTTTTAAAATGAATCAGTTTTAAAGAGTATCTTGCGGTTCCCAAATCTCCAAATCCGCAAGAATCATCTATGTATGTGCGAATATGTATGTATGCACGTATGTGTAAGTCCGCGGCGGCGCCCCGGCCGTCGATCCGACGCCGGAAACGCGGAAACAAAAACTTTTGCAAACTAGCAAACCGGCACCACCGCGCACTTTTCACCCGGAT
This sequence comes from Agapanthus africanus, assembly GCA_030015575.1. Taxonomy (NCBI): domain Eukaryota; kingdom Viridiplantae; phylum Streptophyta; class Magnoliopsida; order Asparagales; family Amaryllidaceae; genus Agapanthus; species Agapanthus africanus. The sequence goes on from CM057337.1 coordinate 407,988,715, forward strand.
CGGGCCATTAACCTAGCAACTAGTAAACAAGAAAAGTGTAGAGAAGCTATACCAAGCGATCCGTGTCCTTCGGTCTTCGTCTCCACTCCGATCTCCCGCGGAATCTCCGTCCGTCACGTCCTCGTCGGAAAGGGCACCACGTAGCCGAATACTTTTACGAGCTCCCACCTCTTGACCGAGGCAACTCGGGCGCGAAGTTGGCTAGCCGACGCGTCCAAGATTTGCTGTAGACTAGAGTAGTAGGTTGTCTCTTTGGGGTATGTGAAGTTGCCATGGAAGGATGGAGGTAGGAATGAGGTTAAGGAAAAATGGTGCTTTCATTTTTCCCATACAAGAAAATGAGATGAAGCAAATTGCCACACAAGAAAAATGAACTTCTCTCTCTCTCCCCTCAAGCAATGGCCGGCCCCTCTCTTCTAGTGGGTGGGAAAGAAAAGCATGAATTCATAACAAAATGAGAAAGGAAAAAGATAATGCAAGAATAATGTCACACTCATCTCACAATTCAATCTTTTCATTTCCAATCTCAAAAAGGCAAAGGATGAGACCATAAAGGAATCTCATCATGAAAGAACACTCATGATGCCTCACATATGCATGAAAGCCCTCCACAAATAAGTTATTTGCAAATGTGCAAATAACCCCCTCCATCGAAAGTCCGGTCGGGAAGGAACAAAGGAAAACCGGTCGGAACGGAATGCAAACTGGCAAGTTCAGAAAACTGATCCTGTAATAAATTACAGGAAAACCCCACTACTGCAAATACATGCCCGCATTTGTATTCCCACTGAACACAAATGCAAATAGATAATATCTACACTATCTAATACTAGGATCCGGCTTAAGCCAAAGCCGGCTAGTAAAATCCGTCCGATTACGATCCGTGCAATACCGCACGTATCTGATCGAACCCTGCCATATCTCCATACGGCCTCTACAGCGTTTCGCCCGAAACCTGAATAACTGAGTGTGGTGGACTCTAAAGACTCGTCAATACTATGGCTGTGGATTTAACCACTAGCACGTCAGAGGTATCATCCATACGTGACGGGCCACCAGCTATTGACCAAAAGGGACGTCGATGAGCGAACTCATCCTGACACCCTACTGAGCCTGTCAGTGACAATATCCGTACAGTCCGGTCCGTTCGTCTATGAGTATCGCATGGCGGGCCTAGGGGGTTGGTAAAGTCAGACCCCCAAAAGCGGTACAAGTCGTGTCGAAGTGTAGCCCAGAACACCCTGAGATACTACTGGAATACCTACCAGCAAATCTCCTGCCTTGGCCAAGGTCTTTCCATGTTCTGGCTCTGCTAGACACAGCGCGACATCACCCCTAATACCGGGAGAGACGAACCCCTACAGATCCGCTCACTGCCCCCATGTGGCTCGGGACTGTACCCAACTAAAAGCTGTTTGCACGACTCCTTTGAGCCGTGGTAGGGTAGTAATCAAAGCACAGTGGGAACTCACACGAGAGAAATGACGATCTCAGGTCGATGAACTAACCTGTACACATGTCACCACGGAACTGCTATCTGACGTCTGGTATAATCCCAACTAGCAGGTTCCCGGCGAGTCCTGTCCGGTGTACTCATAACCCAATGAGCACCTGTATACATCTTAGGTGAACCAACTGACACCAGTGGCTTGTGAGACCGGCCACCGCCCCTCGTCGGGGTCTCGACTGTATTGTTAGTGTATATGCCCTAGAGGCCATTACTGTATCATACTAGTTTGTATATTACTTGATGGAAGCTTGGGATATTCACCTTGTATAAACAATCTTGCTCAATATAGTAGTATGCTACTTGGTTTGTTTCTACTTCAATGTGTACTTGTGTTTATTTCAGTATATCACTTATACGCATTAGTGGAGCCCTTAGGATCTTTGCTTGATTACCAGCGTTGTGATGGCAGTCACACTAGTGGGGGCTGGGTAATCTATAGGCACATCCTTATACAGGTCCCTAGTCGTAGGACTATCGAGACAGGGCATCGATACTCCGGAGTAGACTAGCGTATGCGCTTCTCATCCCAGTGTGGGAGATGGTCTGTCCCACAGCCATCAGTACGTCGTACTGGAGATAGTATACGGGTGCTCGTTGGGTTACGAGTACACTGGACAGGACTCGTCGGGAACTGAAAGATTGGTATTATACCTATCGTCAGTTATCAGTTCCCAGGTGACATGAGTACAGCTTAGTCCGCTGACTTGACACTGGCACTTCGCCTCGAGTGTGTTCCCACTGCACTTTGATCACTACCCTACCACGGCTCAAAGGAGTCGTGCAAACAGGTGATGGTTGGGTGCAGTCCCGAAGCACTTGGAGGCAGTGAAGGTTAGACAGGATTCGTCTCTCCCGGTATTGGGGGTTGACATCGCGCTGTGTCTAGGAGAGCCATTACACGAGTAGTCCCTGGCCAGGGCAAGCGAGATATACTGGTAGGTTCCAGTGTTATCTCAGGGTGTTTTGGGCTTCACTCTGACACGACTTGTACCGCTATTGGGGGACTGACGTTTTACCGCCCCCTAGGCCCGACATGCGATGTATCAGACGAACAGACCGGACTGTACGGAGAATGTCACATTCAGACTCAGTAGGAGTTCAGATGGGGTTTCACCTCGTCAGCCTTCTTGTCGGCATCTACCTGGGGACCGTTACGCACAGCTAGTGCCGCTTGCGGTCTGTGGTTAAACCCACTGCCAGCGTAGTGTCGAGTCTTTAGAGTCCCACACAGAGGGTATTCGCCTCTGGGCAAAACAGAGTAGAGGTCGCATGGTTTTGCGACAGGGTTCGTTCTCATCCGCGCACTTGTGCACGTTTGGAGTCCGGACGGTTTATACTGGCAGGCTCTGGTTTGAGCCAGATACTGGTATATGTTTTGGGGTTGCTTTTATCTCTCAGTATTCATGTTCCTCGGAACAAGAATGCAGGTGTGTATGCACAGTTTTTGAGGAGGAGGAAGATGACTTTCATTAGGGTTTCGGAACGGGTGCGTATGCACAGTTGACAGTCGTCTTTTTCCAAACCCTAATGGATTTGTATTATATCAATTAATAATATATAATAAAATGAAATTGTGTCATGGTTGGTTTTTGTTGACTTGTTGACCATGGTTGACTTGTTGACCATGGTTGAAGTTTTGACCATCATCATTACAAAAGAAAGATGCTCTTTGATTTTAGCAAATTCATTTAATGTTTGAAATGATAATGGTCATTCTAAAACTTTCCATCAACCTTTTCATTTTCATTATTATTATTGATAATTCTTTTTCTTTTGCATTATGGTTGCAAGAAAGAAAAAGGAGAGCTCATTCTATCATATTCATTCTCTCTCTTCACTTCATCTTCTTCTTCCTCTAGCTAAAGAGAAACCTTCTCATGTGTTGAGAATCCTTCTCTTTAAAAAGAAAAGCACCCCTTAGACACTCTCTACTCATTCTAGGTTCAAGGTTTAGCAAGCCGGAAACCCTAGTTCACTCAAAGCACGAGGAAGAGCCCAAAGGTTGAACTCTCGAGGTGGATCCATCTTCGACGGAAGAAGGCGACAAAAAGAGAACCATCAACCTCTATAAAGTTTGAAGAAGAAGGAGTTCAAGTTTAGGTATAACCATCTTCATCCGAGTAGCTAACTCTCTTTAGCTAAGTATGCTAGTTTTAGTTTAGTTAAAGATCCCGACTTTGCTTAGTCCATGTTGCCCCTTGCGCTAAAAATTTGATTTTTATACCGTTTCCGCCTCCCCGTAAGAACCGGGGGTCGCAACGTGGACTTACAGTGGTATCAGAGCCTAACTAAACTTAAACTAGCTTGGTAGTGAAGTGTAACGAAGTTCGGAACCGAAAAAAAATCACAAAACCGGAAAAACAAAACCCTAAGTTTCTGTTGAAATGTTTTCTGCTCTAAATGAAATTCTTTATACTTGTAAATTCGGCTCAGGGTTTTGTGTGAACACCCAAGAAAAACGATGCAGTAATTCGTTCAAACCGCCGCGCTTCCGCCGCACGAGGTAGGCATGTGCCGCGGAAGCGTCGCGGTTTGTCGTCTTCTGTGCATCGTTTTTCGTGCAGTGTGTGTCTGTGTTGGTTTTTGGATTTTTAAAATATATTATATGTGCCCAGATTTTCCAGAACTGAAATTCACTTTTGGGGTCCTATAATTCCGTATTTTTTCCGAACTTCACTGCACTTTGACTATGATGGTTGTATCTGTGATGCTTGCATGTATTGAACGTCGGCTAATCGCTATAAGACGATTAGTCGGGGTTATACATGATCTGTGTTTGATATTGGAATGTGTATATGAATGTATTGGACTGTCGCGGGTGAATAGCCGGGGTGGATGTGAGATGAGCTTTTGTTTTTCCTTTCATTCATTGTAAATGTAAATTGATGTAATTATATTATTTGTTTGGCCGCACAACCGGGTCGGGGTTGTAGCCGTCATTGTATAATTCTTTTTACTGTTTTTGCTCCTAGGATAGACCCATGGAGGGGGTGCACAAACTGCCGAGTACTTGGCGGGTAGTTTGCCGCACCCGTAGGGGTCTTGGGTGGGGTATTTGGCTATTCACCGCGACCGTGTAATCCGCTTTTCGTTGCAGGCTCGAAAGGATTGCGGATTGCTAGTATATCCAATGTATTCATCTGTGATCTATAATGTCTATCATTGCTTTCTATTTAGGCGTTGCTTATGTTTTACAGCCGCGCTAGCCCAGCCCCCGCTCTGTCGTTAGTTAAGTAACCTAACGAGTGATGACGGGACCCCGTGGCGAATGCGAATGGCATAAGCGTACGTCATATTTTGGTTGTTTTCTGCAATGGTAGGAATTAAATGATGGGACGCATTAAAAGAACTAATGCAAGAATATCACGCATTAAAAGAACTAATGCAAGATAATAAACCAAGTTAAAATCGTTGGAACACTTTCGAAAAACCACTCGGTTCTTTTCAAAACTAACTTTTAAACGCGGAGATTGAGCCACTCCTTCTAAAAGCTATCTCGTTCCATCGATCATATCAAGTTCACTACGTTCACGGTTTTACCAAAACCATTCGTAGCCCTCCGTCGTTTCACATGAATAGTCAATAGTATTCAAGCTGTGTTTGTTGGCCAAAGTCAAGGCATAGTGATTGGTAGCTATTGGGTATTCATGTGCAGCATAGATAGATGCGTTGGTTTGGAACAGTCGTACTGCCTTGTTGGCCAAAGTCAAGGGTAGGTACGGGTGGATTCAAATTAACCTGGAGAACGACGGGTAGAACTTGACATGTGACTTATGATTTGTTGGCCAAAGTCAAGGTCATAAGAGCATGGGGCAAAAATCCACATCGGGAGTTTCATAAGTACTGAAACTTGCTAGATTTGCATACCATTTGGAGTGTGGTGATTCTGGTAGCATTCCTTCAGTTTCGTCACGCGATGATATTTGGATCCCGATCCTACTGTGAGTATATGCTACTCCTCGGGAAATTTCTCACTAAACGATCAATGCTATAAACCTAGTAGGTGCCTAGAAAGGTGTTAGCGGGGCTACGCCCCCAGGGAAAAGAGGTTATTTAATTAAGGAACTTCGCGAAAGCGTTGGAAAACCTCCCTCGAAGTACCGACACTGGCCTGGCTGAACGGTTAAGCAAGTATTGTGCGGTGGGATTGATCCCGGCTAATTCTTCCTTTGTGGTTTGAGGAGGGATTCGAGAGACAGTGGGAGCCATCCTGTTTAGACAAATTAAAAACCATTCTAAACTTGCAAGAGCATCGTACTAAAGTGTTTGTTCTCTCCCCCCTGCAGCGACCAAATTCGAAATGACTGGACTTAAGTTACTTCTAGATAAAAACATATTGACAGGGCCAAACTACAAAGATTGGCTCAGGAATGTCAAATTGGCAATCTCTTACGACAAGCTGGGGTATCTTCTTACCACCAAAGCTCGCCCCGTCCCAGGTCCCACCTCCAGCGTCGCGGATAAGGAAATCCGTAAGACTTAGGAGATTGACAGCGCGAAGGCCAGATGCCTCGTACTTGCCTCGATGGACAACGACCATCAGAGGAGGCATGAGAATATGGACTTGGAATCCATATTTCTTCATACAAAAGAACTGTATGGAGAGCAGTCTCGTATCGCAAGATACGAAGTGTCGAAGAAGTTATTTTCGACAAAGTTGGCCGTCGGATCATCGGTAGCGGACCACGTGCTTAAGATGATTGGCTACACTGAGGAGCTCGCGGAACTTGGGACCACGTTGGACAGTGAACTCTATACGGATATAATTCTCCAGTCCTTTCCATCCACTTACGCCCAGTTCATACTGAACTTCAACTTGCAAGAAAAGGAAGTTGAACTTTCAGAACTCCTCAACCTGCTGAGGAGCGCAGAGGGCACCCTACAGAAGGGTAGGGAAACACCCGCTTTGTTTGTAGGAGGATCTTCTTCCTCTAGGTCCAAGGCGAAAGCCAAGGGAAAGAGGAAGAAAGCCCCCGCCAAACCAAGAGGCGGTGTTAGTAAAGTGGGTACGAAGGGAAAGGAAAAGGCAACAAAGATTGCGGGAAAGCTTGTTGGAAAGGAAGAGTGCTTCTATTGTCATAAGAGTGGGCACTGGAAGAAAGATTGCAGGGCTTGGAAAGCCAGGACACAGGAACTGAAGCAGGTTGCGGCTTCAGCTTCAGGTGTGTATGTTATTGAAAACTGTCTTTCTATAAACTCTACTTCCTGGGTATTGGATACCGGATCAGGATCTCATATCTGTAATTCTTTGCAGGCGTTGAGAAACCGTAGTGTTTTGAAGGCAGGTGACATGACCCTCAGAGTTGCAAACGGAGCTAGCATGGACGCTAAAGCCGTGGGGGACTATCACCTGGGAATGTCAGATGGGCATGTTTTGGTTTTGCGTAATTGCTTTTTTGTACCCAACGCAACTTGTAATATCATTTCTGTATCTTTGGTTTCTAAAGAAGGTTATGAATTTGCGTTTGTAAGTAATGTTGTAAACATTCACCTTAATCAAGTTATGATTGGGTCAGGTACACTGAGCAATGGTATATACGTATTGAACCAACCACAGATTTTCAATGTCCAGAATACACACAAAAGAAAGTCACCAGATATTAATCAGGCTTTCTTATGGCATTGTAGACTGGGTCACATTAATGAGACACGGTTGACTAAGTTACATAAAGAAGGATACTTGGATCCGTTCGAGTATCAGTCTTATGCCACTTGTGAATCTTGTCTCATGGGAAAGATGACAAAGACTCCGTTCACTGGACACGGAGAAAGAGCGAGCGAGCTCTTGGGACTCGTACACAGCGACGTGTGCGGTCCAATGTCTACACATGCGCGAAGCGGTTACTCTTACTTCATTACTTTTACGGATGATTTTTCAAGGTACGGTTATGTCTTCTTAATGAAACATAAGTCCGAGGCTTTTGAAAAGTTCCAGGAATATAAGAATGAAGTAGAGAAACAGACCGGCAAAAGTATCAAGATTCTAAGATCGGATCGAGGTGGAGAATACTTAAGTGCCGAGTTCCTAAATTACTTAAAAGAGAATGGGATTCTCTCTCAGCTTACTCCTCCATACACTCCGCAGCACAACGGTGTATCGGAGAGACGGAACCGAACCCTATTGGATATGGTACGGTCCATGATGAGTAACGCTGAGTTACCGCGATCATTCTGGGGGTATGCGCTAGAATCAGCTGCGTACCTTTTGAACCGAGTTCCTACTAAGACTGTGCCTACTACACCATATGAGATGTGGAGTGGGAAGAGACCCTATCTTAAGCACATTAAGACATGGGGATGTCCAGCTTTTGTTAAAAAGCAGCATGCGGACAAGCTCGAGGCACGCTCAGTACAGTGTAAGTTCGTGGGATATCCAAAGAACTCCAAGGGATATTTCTTCTACTGTGAAGAGGAACAAAAAGTTCTTGTTTCTCGTCATGCCTACTTCTTGGAAACTGAGTTTTTGGAAAACCAGATAAGTGGGAGCACAGTAGAACTGGAAGAAATTCCAGAACCACGAGCTATTACTGAAAGCATAGAGGAACCAGAGGGTTCAAAAGAACAGGACATTCCTACGCCGCTCCGCAGGAGTAGTAGGCAGTCTCATCCGCCCGAGAGATACTACGGTTTTCTCATAGACGGGGATCGAGAGGATTGCATCATAGATTATGATGAGCCTACTAGCTTCCAGCAGGCCGTTCAGAGCGTTGACTCGGTAAAATGGCTGGATGCAATGCGGACCGAAATGGAGTCCATGTACACCAACAAAGTATGGACGTTGGACATTGCTCCAGACGGGGTAAAACCCGTAGGATGCAAGTGGATCTTCAAAAGGAAGATTGGTGTAGATGGACATGTTGAGACCTATAAAGCTAGACTTGTAGCAAAGGGTTTCCGTCAAAGACCTGGCTTGGACTATGACGAAACCTTTTCTCCAGTGGCTATGCTGAAATCCATTCGGATCCTTCTTGCCATTGCTGCCTTCCACGATTATGAGATTTGGCAGATGGACGTAAAAACCGCTTTTCTAAATGGAAGTTTAGAGGAGTGTGTCTATATGGATCAGCCAGAGGGTTTCATTCAGAGTGGGAGCAGCGGAAAGGTGTGCAAGTTGCTTAAGTCCATCTATGGACTAAAGCAGGCATCGCGGAGTTGGAACATCTGTTTTGATGAGACGGTCAAGGAATTTGACTTTATCAAAAATCCAGATGAACCATGCATCTATAGTAGATTTGTAGCGAGAACTGTAGTATTCCTTGTTTTATACGTGGATGACATTCTCTTAATAGGAAATGACATTCCTATGCTACAATCTGTCAAGGGTTTCTTGTCACACAGGTTCTCCATGAAAGACCTGGGTGATGCCTCTTACATCCTGGGGATCCGGATCCATCGTGATAGATCCAAGAGGATATTAGGACTTTCACAGTCCAGGTACATCGACACCGTACTGAAAAGATTCAGTATGGAAGATTCCAAGCGCGGTAACCTACCGGCTTGTCACGGGATCACCCTCTCTAAAGAGATGTCTCCCAAGACTGATTTGGAGAGGGATCGCATGTCTATTATACCCTACGCTTCTGCGGTAGGCTCTATAATGTATGCGATGTTGTGTACCAGACCGGATGTAGCTTATGCACTGAGTGTAGTAAGCCGGTATCAGTCAAACCCTGGGGAGAAACATTGGATAGCAGTAAAGAACATTCTCAAGTACCTGAGAAGGACTAAGGAGATGTTCTTGGTGTATGGCGGAAAAGACCTCCAGATTGAGGCCTTTGCTGACTCCAGCTTCCAGAGTGACAAGGATGATTCCAAGTCCATGTCGGGTTTTGTCTTTACCCTCAATGGAGGGGCGGTGTGTTGGAAGAGTTCCAAACAGGAAACCGTTGCAGACTCGACTATGGAAGCGGAATACATCGCTGCATCTGATGCCGCAAAAGAAGCTGTCTGGATAAGGAAGTTCTTAAAAGAACTTCAGGTGGTTCCGTCCATTGTTGACCCAGTACCTCTGTATTGCGACAACAACGGGGCTATAGCTTTAGCAAAGGAACCCAGGTCCCATCAGAGATCCAGGCACATCTTGAGGCGGTATCACCTGATCAGGGAGATCGTGGATCGCAAGGAGATCGAGGTTCGGAGGGTTGCTTCAGAAGAGAACACTGCAGATCCATTCACCAAGGCCTTACCCCAGACTCAGTTCGAGCGGCTGATCGAGATGATAGGTCTTCGATACGCCAGTTCATGGCCTTAGTGCAAGTGGGAGATTGTTAGTGTATATGCCCTAGAGGCCATTACTGTATCATACTAGTTTGTATATTACTTGATGGAAGCTTGGGATATTCACCTTGTATAAACAATCTTGCTCAATATAGTAGTATGCTACTTGGTTTGTTTCTACTTCAATGTGTACTTGTGTTTATTTCAGTATATCACTTATACGCATTAGTGGAGCCCTTAGGATCTTTGCTTGATTACCAGCGTTGTGATGGCAGTCATACTAGTGGGGGCTGGGTAATCTATAGGCACATCCTTATACAGGTCCCTAGCCGTAGGACTATCGAGACAGGGCATCGATACTCCGGAGTAGACTAGCGTATGCGCTTCTCATCCCAGTGTGGGAGATGGTCTGTCCCACAGCCATCAGTACGTCGTACTGGAGATAGTATACGGGTGCTCGTTGGGTTACGAGTACACTGGACAGGACTCGTCGGGAACTGAAAGGTTGGTATTATACCTATCGTCAGTTATCAGTTCCCAGGTGACATGAGTACAGCTTAGTCCGCTGACTTGACACTGGCACTTCGCCTCGAGTGTGTTCCCACTGCACTTTTATCACTACCCTACCACGGCTCAAAGGAGTCGTGCAAACAGGTGATGGTTGGGTGCAGTCCCGAAGCACTTGGAGGCAGTGACGGTTAGACAGGATTCGTCTCTCCCGGTATTGGGGGTTGACATCGCGCTGTGTCTAGGAGAGCCATTACACGAGTAGTCCCTGGCCAGGGCAAGCGAGATATACTGGTAGGTTCCAGTGTTATCTCAGGGTGTTTTGGGCTTCACTCCGACACGACTTGTACCGCTATTGGGGGACTGACGTTTTACCGCCCCCTAGGCCCGACATGCGATGTATCAGACGAACAGACCGGACTGTACGGAGAATGTCACATTCAGACTCAGTAGGAGTTCAGATGGGGTTTCACCTCGTCAGCCTTCTTGTCGGCATCTACCTGGGGACCGTTACGCACAGCTAGTGCCGCTTGCGGTCTGTGGTTAAACCCACTGCCAGCGTAGTGTCGAGTCTTTAGAGTCCCACACAGAGGGTATTCGCCTCTGGGCAAAACAGAGTAGAGGTCGCATGGTTTTGCGACAGGGTTCGTTCTCATCCGCGCACTTGTGCACGTTTGGAGTCCGGACGGTTTATACTGGCAGGCTTTGGTTTGAGCCAGATACTGGTATATGTTTTGGGGTTGCTTTTATCTCTCAGTATCCATGTTCCTCGGAACAAGAATGCAGGTGTGTATGCACAGTTTTTGAGGAGGAGGAAGATGACTTTCATTAGGGTTTCGGAACGGGTGCGTATGCACAGTTGACAGTCGTCTTTTTCCAAACCCTAATGGATTTGTATTATATCAATTAATAATATATAATAAAATGAAATTGTGTCATGGTTGGTTTTTGTTGACTTGTTGACCATGGTTGACTTGTTGACCATGGTTGAAGTTTTGACCATCATCATTACAAAAGAAAGATGCTCTTTGATTCTAGCAAATTCATTTAATGTTTGAAATGATAATGGTCATTCTAAAACTTTCCATCAACCTTTTCATTTTCATTATTATTATTGATAATTCTTTTTCTTTTGCATTATGGTTGCAAGAAAGAAAAAGGAGAGCTCATTCTATCATATTCATTCTCTATCTTCACTTCATCTTCTTCTTCCTCTAGCTAAAGAGAAACCTTCTCATGTGTTGAGAATCCTTCTCTTTAAAAAGAAAAGCACCCCTTAGACACTCTCTACTCATTCTAGGTTCAAGGTTTAGCAAGCCGGAAACCCTAGTTCACTCAAAGCACGAGGAAGAGCCCAAAGGTTGAACTCTCGAGGTGGATCCATCTTCGACGGAAGAAGGCGACAAAAAGAGAACCATCAACCTTTACAAAGTTTGAAGAAGAAGGAGTTCAAGTTTAGGTATAACCATCTTCATCCGAGTAGCTAACTCTCTTTAGCTAAGTATGCTAGTTTTAGTTTAGTTAAAGATCCCGACTTTGCTTAGTCCATGTTGCCCCTTGCGCTAAAAATTTGATTTTTATACCGTTTCCGCCTCCCCGTAAGAACCGGGGGTCGCAACGTGGACTTACATGTATACACTTGTCTACTCTGGAGTATCGATGCCCTATCTCGAAACTCCCACGACTAGGGACCTTTTAAGGATTTGCTTATAGACCCCAGCTCCCACTTATATGATCGCCCTCATACTGCTGGAAGTCAAGCAAGAATCCTAGGGGCTCTACCAACGTGTAATAGCGACTCGTAAGGTCACATAAAGCAGTACACGATGATAAAGATAAACCAGATAGCATACTATCATCTCGAGTAAGATTGTCCTACTGGGATAGGTCCTCCCCTCAATCATTGCAATCACGTGCCAGTGATCCAATAATTGACTCTGAGGGCACTATCTCCAACAATCTCCCACTTGCACTCAAGGCTAATTATTGCGATGTCGCATACTCACAGCCCGTGTGATACCGAACACCCAACTCCTCTACTAATCAGTCTCACAAAGCCCGTTTGCGAAACTATTGCGTTCGAGGAATAGCCTCAGTGAGTGGATCCGCCCTGATGTTTCTTTCTATGTCTCTCTTTATCTCAAGTTCGCGCAGAAAGCCATCTCCCGAAATGAGCAATACCTGTCTTAGAATGTGTCTGGATGTCTGATGGGACCTAGCTCATAAGTGAACTCCAAATCCAAACTTCTTAGACTGTATCGTCAACTGAACTTAATGTAAGTGCACGGCGGCGCCCCTGCCGTCGATCCGACGGCCAAATGCGGAAGCGGTGATAAACTTTAATTTTGCGGACTTAGCAAACCGGCACCACCGCGCACTAAACACCCGGATCGAACCACTAACTAGTCCTAGCTAACTTGAAGATGGGTTAGAGATATACCGACGATCCAAGTCCTCCGGTCTTCTCGTCATGGTCCCGATCTCCTGCGGAAAGTCCTGTCTCCTCCTCGTCGCCGGAAGTGCACCACATCGCCTACTTTGTTTACGGGCTCCCACCTCAATGCCGAGGCAACTCGGGCACGAAGCCGGCTACTCGACGTGCCCAAGATCTACTGTAGAATGAGTGGTGTAGAGATCCATGTCTCATTTTGGGGTTAAGGAGATGCCATTTGGTGGAGGGATTGAACTTGGAGCTTTATGGATTGATCAAGTGGGATTTTTGCAACATGAAATGAGCCAAAACATCCCCACAAAAATTTGGAACAGCCCCTACAAACTTGGGCCGGCCATGAGAGGTGAGGGAGAGGAAAGAATGAGAGAGCCATCCATAATGGAGAGAGTGGGAAGGCTATATTGCAAAAGGAAAATCATGAAAAGAATATGGTCACAATCACACCCACTCTCAACTACTCACCAACAACCATGATAGAACCAAAACCAACACTCCAACAAGCTAATGATCACTTCCAAAAGTCATGCCATCATGAAGATAGAAGTCAAGGTCAAAAGAATGGTGCACCATCATGATATAAGGAAACATGCAAAGACCCCCTCCACAAATACTTATTTGCAACAATGCAAATAAGCCCTCCTCCACCAATCTTCGGCCAATGAACGGAACAAAGGAAATTGGCCGAAACGGAAAGCAAACTGGCAACTCCAGAAAACTGGTCCCGTAATAAATTACGGGAAAACCCCGATACTGTGCATACACACCCGCATCTGTATTTCGACCGAAATACAAATGCAATGAGACAAAATCTACACTGTACTATACTAGGATCCGGCTTAAACCAAAGTCGGCTAGTAATATCTGTTCGATCCTGATCCGTGCAATACCGCACGTATCTGATCGAACCCTGCCATATAACCATACGGCCTATAGTACAAACTGTCCGATCCTGATCCGTGCAATACCGCACGTATCTGATCGGACCTTGCCATATCTCCATACGGCCTCTACAACCTTTCGCCCGAAAGCTGAGTAACTGAATGTGGGGGACTCTAAAGACTCGTCAACACCTTGGTTGTGGATTTAACCACTAGCACGTCAGAGGTATAAGCCAATACGTAACGGGCTACCAGGTATTGACTAAAAGGGACGTCTGTGAGTGAACTCAGCCTGACAACCCTACTGAGCCTGTCAGTGACAATATCCGTGCAGTCCGGTCCGTTCGTCTATGAGTATCGCATGGCGGGCCTAGGGGGTTGGTAAAAGTCAGACCCCCAAAAGCGGTACAAGTCGTGTCGGAGTGTAGCCCAGAACACCCTGAGATACTACTGGAATACCTACCAGTAAATCTCCTTGCCTTGGCCAAGGACTTTGTGTAATGGCTCTCCTAGACACAGCACGACCTCACCCCCAATACCGGGAGAGACGAACCCCTGTAGATACGCTCACTGCCTCCATGTGGCTCGGGACTGTACCCAACTAAAACCTGTTTGCACGACTCCTTTGAGCCGTGGTAGGGTAGTAATCAAAGTACAGTGGGAACTCACACGAGACAAATGACGATCCCCAGGTCGATGAACTAACCTGCACACATGTCACCAGGGAACTGCCATCTGACGTCTGGTATATGACCAACTAGCATGTTCCCGGCGAGTCCTGTCCGGTGTACTCATAACCCAATGAGCACCTGTACACATCTTAGGTGATCCAACTGACACCAGTGGCTTGTGAGACCGGCCACCGCCCCTCGTCGGGGTCTCGACTGTATACACTAGTCTACTAATGGAGTATCGATGCCCAGTCTCGAAACTCCCACGACTAGGGACCTTTTAAGGATAAGCTTATAGACCCCCAGCTCCCACTTATATGATCGCCCTCATACTGCTGGTGGTCAAGAAAGAATCCTAGGGGCTCTATCAACGTGTAATAGTGACGTGTCAGGTCACCTAAAGCAGTACACGATGATAAAGGTAAACCAGATAGCATACTATCATCTCGAGTAAGACTGTCCTACCGGGATATGTCCTCCATCAATCATTGCAATCACGTACCTGTGACCTAATAATTGACTTTGAGGGCACTATCTCCAACAATCTCCCACTTGCACTCAAGGCTAATTATTGCGATGTCGCATACTCACAGCCCGTGTGATACCGAACACCCAACTCCTCTACTAGTCAGTCTCACAAAGCTCGTTTGCGAAACTATTGCGTTCGAGGAATAGCCTTAGTGAGTGGATCCGCTTTGTTGTTTCTTTCTATGTCTCTCTATATCTCAAGTTCGCGGAGAAAGCCATCTCCCGAAAAGAGCAATACCTGTCTCAGAATATGTCTGGATGTTTGATGGGACCTAGCTCATAAATGAACTCCAAATCCAAACTTCTTAGACTGTATTGACAACTGAACTTAATCAGTGTCCTGCGCGCCATGCCTCCCTCAGTATTGCTTTGGACCACCTGTCCAAAATACTGCCCCTCATCAGAAGGAAAACTATAACTCTGACAACCTCCTTGTCGTCCATGTCACCTTGGAAGCCTGGAATGATAACTGTCTCCTGAATGAGGCTGTCGTTATCATCTCCCTAGAACATCCACTTATGTTCTAAAACTGCTTCCGACTGTTTCTCCAGGATTGGATTAATGTCAACTTATTGCATCTAGTGCAAGAACAATGTCTGGTGTGGTACTTGACATCTCACGATTGACTCAATTGCCTGAGCAAGTGATCTGCCAATCATGCCCGTCCCTCTCCCCTTTAGTCTGTAAGACACCTTTGGAGAGGGTGACTCCATTGCCTGCAGGTACACTACCGTGCCAGGAGTCGTCCATCCTAAATACTCTTAGAATGCTGTCAAGTACCCTGATTGGGAAACCACCCAAATCTAGATCTAAAACCATAGATCCAGTAACCAGTATGTCTGATATAAAATCCATTTCCTTTGTGGAGAAACAACTGTGTGACGACCAAAGTATAACCGATCGTAGTGTAGGAGTTTCTTTTCCTATTCTGTGTATATCATCCAAATACCAGGATATCACACCCTACTACCTTCTCAACAGATCCATCCCCTATTCTGATGAAGTCAAACCCATGACTGTCACGTCAGAAATAGATGATCTATCTCCGCTACATCTGCTCTAGTCTATAAATAGACATAAGCAACCTGTCCACCAATGCTTCCGCTGCTCCCACTGACTACGACAACCCTCTGGCAGAGTCATATAGACGTACACTTCTAAAACTGGTTTAGAACGACGCTATACTCATCCTCCCGCCGGGTCTCGCACCCTGGAACAACAGCAATGGTAATTGTGGGTAAACAAGAACTTCCCTGTCACCGTCCTTGAGGCTACCGTAGTGCCTCTCGGGTGCCTGAAGTTACCCACCTTATCTGCGGAGTGGCCAATGGAATGTCAATCCAGATTGAATCTTTAGGTTCCTTATCAAATCTTCAGTAATCGTTTGTGGTTCTGGAATCACTTCCAGTTCTACCATACTCCCACTTCTGTTTTCTGAAAAAATCCATTTTTAATAAAACTTTGGCGAGTCTAGAACAATATTGCTATTGTTTATCCAGATGGTAGAAAATCAACCCGCGTCATAGCCTGGGTCAACCCACAAACAGCCATTACAGAAACGTGCCTTGAGTTATCCAGAGTCTGGTTTTAAGCATAATCCGGACAACTCCCCGTACCTTAACATCGTTAAGATATGAACTGTTCTATATCCAATATAGAAACAGAGGCACTGATTTAATTGAACCAGATTCAAATCATGCAGCTGTTCCCAGCGCATGTCAACTAAATGGAAGGAGGCCGATCAGCGTTACTCAACTTAGGAATGCTTCGAATTATGAGTAACCTGAAAGAGAAGCAAGTTCTCTTAGTCATTACTAGCAACTGAATATCATTGACAAGTATCTACATCTTCGATCTTTTGAAGAATCCCGATACTTGCTATACCTGGTTCTCTACTCTATTCAAATACCTATAACTTCTCCAAATTCGGACCCTGTGTTTCCACGAAACACTTGTCTAAAAACTAGAGAAGTCATAAGTAAACCGAATATAGTACGAGGACCAACCCCTCTGTCCTGATGGACCCTGGACAACATACAATCCTTTGTATAAGTCCCTTGAGTCTGATAACTCATTCACTGTGTGTCGTAGGTTGAAAACTGTACTTATGGTTAAGAAGAATTACACCGCTGTTTAATGCTCCTTACCTAACCATCCACTGATATAGGTAAATGTCGTAGACATAATTTCAGAAAGGTATATCTCACTCTATGAAAATAGACGTACAGATATATCAATTTGAAATTGGTGCATAACAGCGGATATTCAAAACCAAATATTTGCCGACCGGCAAACAGCCCAGGTGATTTCCTCAAATATCACCGATTACAACGAATCCTGATATAATGAGGATAATCACCCAATTCCCAATAACTTACTCCCACTCATCATCTGTAAAACCATACAGATGTGAGAATCGTACCTGGTAAATACATACCCTGGAGTAAGTATCTAATCGGGAAATCAGTTTTCCTTTAACATTACACAGTGAAACTGAAACATTGAAATGTTCCGATGGGGTATTCTGGTATTCCTAGTAATGCCTCTTCCAGATTCACGACTGTAACCGTATAATTCTTTGCCACCTCTCCAAATCCCTTCATATGTCTTTAGTCATTACCTTCTGCACACCCCTTTAGGCCAAATGGTTTTCTTCCTTCCCTACCGTTCGGCACCAGCCTATGGTTTGGAAGAAGACTATCCAATAAGCATAATGGGTGTACTGTCCCAATCCTAGGAACACTCGCAACACGAGAGAAGGTGAAGATAAAAGACACCCGAATGTACTTTATTCCTATTTCTCCTGAACCAGGATCCATCCCCGAACTGGAACAAGTTCCTTTCGAGTTCGTATATAACCATACGATGGAGTATCCAAATAAACTGTGGATCTTCGTAGTGATACGGAGTGTCCTGGAGAAATACAAAAGTGATGTGGGAGTGGTAACGAAATATATGGTTTGGTCATGAATATCTGTTGCAATTTACTTTGCCCTCTTACTAATCCCTTGCTTTGTCTGAACTTAATACCTTCTGCACACCATCGTTATGCTAATTGGTTTTCTTCATTCCCTACCGGTCGGCACCAGCCTAAGGTTTGGAAGAAGACAATCCAATTTGCGTAATAGGTGTACTACCCCTAAACCAAGGAGTACTCGTAACCTGAGAGAGGGTAAAAGGAAAAGACAACTGAATAATCTTATCCGTTTTCTCCAGAACCGGAAACCATCCTCGAATAAATTCTTTCGAGTTCGTATCTAACCATACGATGGTTTTGTCCAATGGAAGTGGACGTTCGTAGTAAAACGGGGTGTCCTGGAGAAAAGGGTAAAAGTAGGAGTGGCAATGAGGTTTGCAACTTTGACAATCCAAAAGCCGGTGTTTAAGAAGGTTCGGTCAACTTGGTCACTGAGTCAAAGTCTTAGGGTCGGGTCAATGGTCGCTGCCAAAGAGAGAGAGAAAAGAAAACACTCAGCGTGCACTCTAACCTAGATCAGAATGGTCACCAATTTATCTAATCTGGAAACCTCCCACTGTACCTCAAATTCTCCTCCAAACCTGAAAGAAGAATTAGTCGGGGTTACCCGAGGAGTAAACTAACTCATCAGTGGGAATCGGGATCCAACTATCATCGCATGATAACGTGACGGAATCCGCTCACGTCATCACACTCCAGAAGGTATGCGCATATCTGGCAAGTTTCAGTTCTTTTGAAACTCCCGATGTGATTTCTGCCCCATGCTCTTATGACCTTGGCGAAGGTCAACAAATCATAAGTCACATGTCAAGTTCTACCCGTCATTATCCAGGTTAATTTGAATCCACCCGTACAAGCCCTTGACGAAGGTCAACAAGGCTATACGACTGTCCCAAACCAACGCATCTATCTATGCAACAGAAAGGTAACAAGCAGCTACCATACACTATGCCTTGACGAAGGTCAACAAACATAGCATGAATACTACGTGCTACCCGTCTGAAACGACGGAGGGCTACGAATGGTTTCTGGCGAAAACCTTTAACGTAATGAACTTGATATCGTCGAAGGAACGGATAGCTTTTTAGAAATATAGTGACGACAACTTCCGCTAAAGAGGTTACTCCCGGTGAAGGGATCTCGGCTCTTTCCCCGTAGAATGGGGTGCAGGATATTCCAACTGAATACCACGGTGCAAAGCAAAAGCAATCGGCTATAGTGAAGTTAATGCCCTGACGCAAACTTTTGTCCAAGGGGTCACTCCCGGTGAAGGGATCTCGGCCCTTGCCTCGTCGACTGAGGAGCAGGATATTCCAATGAATACCACGATGCAAAACAAAAGTAAACGCCCTTGCAATAACAGCTTTTTGAAAAGTGTTCCAACAACATCAGATTAGGTTTGTTTTTAACTTGCATTGATCCGAATCAATGCAGTCCCATCAATTGATCACACCAAAAAGAACGAAAATATACTGATGTACGTATATGCCATCCGCATTCGCCACTGGGTCCCGTCATTACCCGTTAGGTTAGCTAACTAACGACAGAGCGGGGACTGGACTAGCGCGGATGCAAAGCATATACAACATCTACTAATATATATACCAATATATTATATTTCGCTCAAGGCGTGAATAAAATGCAACATCACAGATATGTACAGCATCACAGAAACAATACAGATATCTGGGATCCCCGGGTTTCACAGAGCCGCTGAAACCCGACGTTCCCCTGGTCGTGTGGATAGCCTGTGCAATGAAATCCTAGACCCCTACGGGCGCGGCAAGTTACCCGCCAAAACCTGAAGCGAGGCAGCCCCCTTCAGCAACGTGAATGGACCACCCAGCACTTCACGAAATCCGGTAACTTGGGCACCCCTCCTGGGTCAACCTGTACCCCCTACGAGTGCGGCGAATAGCCCGCCAATCCTAGAGTGAAGCCCCCTCCGTCTCAATGCCATGAGATGCGGGCTTGTTGCCCTCCAGAACCCGGCTATCCGTGCACCCCTCCGCAGGGCAATCCTAGTACAGAAAGTAAAATATACATACAACGGGTACATCGACCGCAACCAGGTCGTGCCCCAAAATAATAATACAAATAGGCAGTGACGGCAGTCCACATGTCGGACGCTCGCCCCGCAATATCAAATGTACATAATACAACAAAACTGTACTAGCATTGCATCCAGGCTATCCCCCACGACCGATCCGCAACATCACAGCAAAAACAAAACATCAACGTGAAAGTCACGTTCGCAAATCCGTCTAACCGGGCTATAGCAGTTAGACCGGATTTACCGATCAAGTGACATTCACGGTCGCAGATATAATGTAAATACTGTGAAAAATGTGTTTAAAATATCCGATCGATCAAAAATTAACAAGTGGGCCCCCAATCAAAACTGTAGCACTCACAGAAATCCTGGGCCCAATTTTAATATTCCAAAACCCATATTTTAAGCCCAGAAGGCCTCTGTAAAAATTTGGTGAAGTGATCTCCACAGTGTGCGGCGGAAGGGCGGCGGGAAGGGGGTTTTCGCGGCGGTTCCGCGCTCCCACTGTGGAGTTACTTCGTTGAATTTTTACAGATCTCTTAGATTTTCCAGTACATCAATATTTTACAACCTGAAAAAATTTTCGACACCAAAAATTTCCAACAGAAAACTGATGCTAACAAAAATGTAGTTTTGGAACATTCGATCGATCGAAACAGAAAAACACACTACACCAAGCTAGACTAAGTTAATGGCGAGGCTCTGATACCACTGTAAGTGCACGGCGGCGCCCCTGCCGTCGATCCGACGGCCAAATGCGGAAGCGGTGATAAACTTTAATTTTGCGGACTTAGCAAACCGGCACCACCGCGCACTAAACACCCGGATCGAACCACTAACTAGTCCTAGCTAACTTGAAGATGGGTTAGAGATATACCGACGATCCAAGTCCTCCGGTCTTCTCGTCATGGTCCCGATCTCCTGCGGAAAGTCCTGTCTCCTCCTCGTCGCCGGAAGTGCACCACATCGCCTACTTTGTTTACGGGCTCCCACCTCAATGCCGAGGCAACTCGGCCACGAAGCCGGCTACTCGACGTGCCCAAGATCTACTGTAGAATGAGTGGTGTAGAGATCCATGTCTCATTTTGGGGTTAAGGAGATGCCATTTGGTGGAGGGATTGAACTTGGAGCTTTATGGATTGATCAAGTGGGATTTTTGCAACATGAAATGAGCCAAAACATCCCCACAAAAATTTGGGACAGCCCCTACAAACTTGGGCCGGCCATGAGAGGTGAGGGAGAGGAAAGAATGAGAGAGCCATCCATAATGGAGAGAGTGGGAAGGCTATATTGCAAAAGGAAAATCATGAAAAGAATATGGTCACAATCACACCCACTCTCAACTACTCACCAACAACCATGATAGCACCAAAACCAACACTCCAACAAGCTAATGATCACTTCCAAAAGTCATGCCATCATGAAGATAGAAGTCAAGGTCAAAAGAATGGTGCACCATCATGATATAAGGAAACATGCAAAGACCCCCTCAACAAATACTTATTTGCAACAATGCAAATAAGCCCTCCTCCACCAATCTTCGGCCAATGAAC
Source organism: Agapanthus africanus (assembly GCA_030015575.1). Lineage (NCBI taxonomy): Eukaryota > Viridiplantae > Streptophyta > Magnoliopsida > Asparagales > Amaryllidaceae > Agapanthus > Agapanthus africanus. The sequence goes on from CM057337.1 coordinate 408,010,061, forward strand.
GGAACAAAGGAAATTGGCCGAAACGGAAAGCAAACTGGCAACTCCAGAAAACTGGTCCCGTAATAAATTACGGGAAAACCCCGATACTGTGCATACACACCCGCATCTGTATTTCGACCGAAATACAAATGCAATGAGACAAAATCTACACTGTACTATACTAGGATCCGGCTTAAACCAAAGTCGGCTAGTAATATCTGTTCGATCCTGATCCGTGCAATACCGCACGTATCTGATCGAACCCTGCCATATAACCATACGGCCTATAGTACAAACTGTCCGATCCTTATCCGTGCAATACCGCACGTATCTGATCGGACCTTGCCATATCTCCATACGGCCTCTACAACCTTTCGCCCGAAAGCTGAGTAACTGAATGTGGGGGACTCTAAAGACTCGTCAACACCTTGGTTGTGGATTTAACCACTAGCACGTCAGAGGTATAAGCCAATACGTAACGGGCTACCAGGTATTGACTAAAAGGGACGTCTGTGAGTGAACTCAGCCTGACAACCCTACTGAGCCTGTCAGTGACAATATCCGTGCAGTCCGGTCCGTTCGTCTATGAGTATCGCATGGCGGGCCTAGGGGGTTGGTAAAAGTCAGACCCCCAAAAGCGGTACAAGTCGTGTCGGAGTGTAGCCCAGAACACCCTGAGATACTACTGGAATACCTACCAGTAAATCTCCTTGCCTTGGCCAAGGACTTTGTGTAATGGCTCTCCTAGACACAGCACGACCTCACCCCCAATACCGGGAGAGACGAACCCCTGAAGATACGCTCACTGCCTCCATGTGGCTCGGGACTGTACCCAACTAAAACCTGTTTGCACGACTCCTTTGAGCCGTGGTAGGGTAGTAATCAAAGTACAGTGGGAACTCACACGAGACAAATGACGATCCCCAGGTCGATGAACTAACCTGCACACATGTCACCAGGGAACTGCCATCTGACGTCTGGTATATGACCAACTAGCATGTTCCCGGCGAGTCCTGTCCGGTGTACTCATAACCCAATGAGCACCTGTACACATCTTAGGTGATCCAACTGACACCAGTGGCTTGTGAGACCGGCCACCGCCCCTCGTCGGGGTCTCGACTGTATACACTAGTCTACTAATGGAGTATCGATGCCCAGTCTCGAAACTCCCACGACTAGGGACCTTTTAAGGATAAACTTATAGACCCCCAGCTCCCACTTATATGATCGCCCTCATACTGCTGGTGGTCAAGCAAGAATCCTAGGGGCTCTATCAACGTGTAATAGCGACGTGTCAGGTCACCTAAAGCAGTACACGATGATAAAGGTAAACCAGATAGCATACTATCATCTCGAGTAAGACTGTCCTACCGGGATATGTCCTCCATCAATCATTGCAATCACATACCTGTGACCTAATAATTGACTCTGAGGGCACTATCTCCAACACTTAATCAGTATTTTTCTCCATACCTTCCCTCAGTATCCACCTGGATCTCCTGTCCAAAATACTGCCCCTCGTCAGAGGGAAAACTATAACTCTGACAGCCACTCTGCCGTCCAGGTCACCTTAGAAGCCTGGAATGATAACTGTCTCCCGAAGGAGGCTGCCGTTATCATTTCCCTAGAACATCCACTTATGTTCTAAAACTGCTTCCGACTGTTTCTCCAGGATTGGATAAATATCAACTTATTGCACCTACTGGAAGAACAACATCTGGTGTGGTACTTGACATTTCATGATTGACTCAATTGCCTAAGCAAGTGATCTGTCAATCATGCACATCCCTCTCCCCTTTAGTCTGTAAGACACCTTTAGAGAGGGTGACTCCATTACCTGCAGGTACACCACCATGCTAGGAGTCGTCGATTCTAAATACTCATAGAATGCTGTCTAAGCACCCTGATTGGGAAACTACCCAAATCTAGATCTAAAACCATAGATCTAGTAACCAGAATGTCTGATATAATATCCAAGTCCTATGTGGAGAAACCACTGTGTGACGACCAAAGTATAACCGATTGTAGTATAGGAATATCACTTCCTACTCTGTGTATGTCATCAAATACCAGGACATCACACTCTACTACCTTCTTAACAGATCCATCCCTTATTCTGATGAAGTCAAACCTATGACTGTCACATCAGAAATAGATGAACTATCTCCACTATATCTGCTCCAGTCTATAAATAGACATAAGCCTGATGTCCACCAATGCTTCCGCTGCTCCCACTGACTACGACAACCCTCTGGCAGAGTCATATGCACGTATATTTCTAAAGCAAGCTTAGAACGACGCTATACTCATCCTCCTGCCGGGTCTCACAGTCTGGAACAACAGCAATGGCAAGTCTGGGTAAACAAGAACCTCCCTGCCACCGTCCTTGAGCATACCGAAGTACCTCTCGAGTGCCTGAGGATACCCACCATATCTGCGGAGTGGCCAATGGAATGTCAAACCAGATTGAATCTTTAGGTTCTTTATCAAATCTTCAGTAATCGTTTGCGGTTCTGGAATCACTTCCAGTTCTACCATATTCCCACTACTGTTTTCTGAAAAAATCCATTTTTATTAAAACTGTGGCGAGTCAAGAACAATATCACTATTGATCTTCCAGATGGTAGAAAGTCAACCCTCATCATAGCCCGGGTCAACCTACAAACAGCCATTACAGAAACGTGCCTTGAGTTATCCGGAGTCTGGTTTTAAGCATAAGTCGGACAACTCCCCGTATCTTAACAATGTCAAGATATGAACTGTTCTATATCCATTATAGAAACAGAGGCACTGATTTAATTGAACCAGATTCAAATCATGCAGCTGTCTCCAGTGCATGTCAACTAAATGGAAGGAGGCCGATCAGTGTTACTCAACTTAGGAATATTTCCAATTATGAGTAACCTGAAAGAGAAGCAAGTTCTCTTAACCATTACTATCAACGGAATACCATATACAAGTATCTACATCTTCGATTACTTTGAAGAATCCCGATACTTGCAATACCTGGTTCTCTACTCTATTCTTATACCTATAACTTCTCAAAACTTTGACCTTGTGTTTCTACGAAACACCTGTCTAAGAACTAAAGAAGTCATAAGTAAACAGAATATAGTACGAGGACCAACCCCTCTGTCCTAATGGACACTGGACAATATACAATACTCTGTATAAGTCCCTTGAGTCAAATGACTCATTCACTGTATGTCGTAGGTTGAAAACTGTACTTATGGTTAAGAAGAATTACACCGCTGTTCAATTCTCCTTACCTAACCATCCACTGATATAGGTAAATGTCATAGACATAATTTCAAAAAGGTATATCTCACTCTATAAAAATAGACGTACAGATATATCAATTTGAAATTGGTGCATAACAACGGATATTCAAAACCAAATATTTGCCGTCTGGCAAACAACCCAGGTGACTTCCTCAAATATCACCGATTACAACGAATCCCAATATAATGAGGATGATCACCCAATTCCCAATAACTTACTCCCAATCATCATCTGTAAAACCATACAGATGTGAGAATCCTACCTGGTAAATACATACCCTGGAGCAAGTGTCTAATCGGGAAATCAGTTTTCTTTTAACAGTACACAGTGAAACTGAAACATTGAAATGTTTCGATGGGGTATCCTGGTATTCTTAGTAATGCCTTCTTCAATTATCCAGATTCACAACTGTAACCGTATAATTCTTTGCCACCTCTCCAAATCCCTTTTAGTCTTTAGTCATTACCTTCTGAACACCCCTTTAGGCCAAATGGTTTTCTTCCTTCCCTACCGTTCGGCACCAGCCTATGGTTTGGAAGAAGACTATCCAATAAGCATAATGGGTGTACTGTCCTAATCCCAGGAGCACTCGCAATGCGAGAGAAGGTGAAGATAAAAGACAACCGAATGAACCTTATTCTTATTTCTCCTGAACTAGGATCCATCCCCGAACTGGAACAAGTTCCTTTCGTGTTCGTATATAACCACACGATGGATTATCCAATAAACTTGGGATCTTCGTAGTGATACGGAGTGTCCTGGAGAAATACAAAGGTGATTTAGGATTGGCGAAGAAATACTTGGTTTGGTCGTGAATAGCAGTCGCAATTTACTTTGCCCTCTTACTAATCCATTTCTTTGTCTTTACTTAATACCTTCTGTACACCGTTTAGGCTAATTGGTTTTCTTCATTCCCTACCGTTCGGCACCAGCCTAAGGTCTGGAAGAAGACTATCCAATTTGCGTAATAGGTGTGCTATCTCCTAAACCAAGGAGTACTCGCAACCTGAGAGAAGGCAAAAAGAAAAGACAACTGAATAGTCCTATTCGTTTTCTTCAGAACCGGAAACCATCCTCGAATTCTTTCGAGTTCGTATATAACCATACGATGGTTTTGTCCAATGGAAGTGGACGTTCGTAGTAATACGGGGTGTTCTGGAGAAAAGAGTAAAAGTAGGAGTGGCAATGAGGTCTACAACTCTGACAATCCAAAAGCCAGTCTTATAAGAAGGTTCGGTTAACTTGGTCACTGAGTCATAGTGTAGGGTCGGGTCAATGGTCGCTGCCAAAGAGAGAGAGAAAAGAAACACTCAGCATGCACTCTAACCTAGATCAGAATGGTTATCACTTTATCTAATCTGGAAACCTCCCACTGTAACGTCAAATTCTTCCCCAAACCTGAAAGAAGAATTAGCCGGGATCACCCGAGGAGTAAACCAACTCATCAGTGGGAATCGGGATCCAACTTTCATCGCATGATAACGTGACGGAATCCGCTCACGTTATCACACTCCAGAAGGTATGCGCATATCTGGCAAGTTTCAGTTCTTTTGAAACTCCCGATGTGGATTTTTGCCCCATGCTCTTATGACCTTGACGAAGGCCAACAAATCATAAGTCACATGTCAAGTTCTACCCGTCATTGTCCAGGTTAATTTGAACCCACCCGTACAAGCCCTTGACGAAGGCCAACAAGGCTATACGACTATCCCAAACCAACGCATCTATCTATGCAACAGAAAGGTAACAAGCAGCTACCATACACTATGCCTTGACGAAGGCCAACAAACATAGCATGAATACTACGTGCTACCCGTCTGAAACGACAGAGGGCTACGAATGGTTTCTGGCGAAAACCTTTAACGTAATGAACTTGATATCGTTGAAGGAACTGATAGCTTTTTAGAAAAATATAGTGACGAAAACCTTCGCTAAAGAGGTCACTCCCGGTGAAGGGATCTCGGCTCTTTCCCCGTAGAATGAGGTGCAGGATATTCCAACTTAATACCACGATGCAAAGCAAAAGTAATCGGCTATAGTGAAGTTATTGCCCTGACTCAAACTTCTGTCTAAGGGGTCACTCCCGGTGAAGGGATCTCGGCCCTTGTCTCGTCGACTGAGGAGCAGGATATTCCAACTGAATACCACTGTGCAAAACAAAAGAGAACGCCCTTGCAATAACAGCTTTTTGAAAAGTGTTCCAACAACATCAGAATAGGTTTGTTTGTCTTGCATTGATCCGAATCAACGCAGTCCCATCAATTGATCACACCACAAAGAAGGAAAATATACTGACGTACGTATATTCCATCCGCATTCGCCACTGGGTCCCGTCATCACCCGTTAGGTTAGCTAACTAACGACAGAGCGGGGACTGGACTAGCGCGGATGCAAAACATATACAACATCTACTAGTATATATATAATATATAATTTTCGCTCAAGTCGTGATAAAAATGCAACAGCACGGAAATGTACAGCATCACAAAACAATACAGATATCTGGGATCCCCGGGTTTCACAGAGCCGCTGAAACCCGACGTTCCCTTGGTCGTGTGGATAGCCTGTGCAATGAAAATCCTAGACCCCTACGGGCGCGGCAAGTCACCCGCCAAAACCTGAAGCGAGGCAGCCTCCTTCAGCAACGTGAATGGACCACCCAGCACTTCATGGAATCCGGTAACTTGGGCACCCCTCCTGGGTCAACCTGTACCCCCTACAAGTGCGGCGAATAGCCCGCCAATTCTAGAGTAAAGCCCCCTCCATCTCAATGCCATGAGATGCGGGCCCGTTGCCCTCTAGAATCCGGCTATCCGTGCACCCCTCCACGGGGCAATCCTAGTACAGAAAGTAAAATATACATAGAACGGGTACATCGACCGCAACCTGGTCGTGCCCCAAAAGAATAATACAAACAGGCAGTGACGGCAGTCCACATGTCGGACGCTCGCCCCGCAATATCAAATGTACATATAAAACAAAACTGTACTACCACTGCAACCGGGCTATCCCCCACGACCAATCCGCAACATCACAGCAAAATCACAGAACATCAACGTGAATGTCACGTTCGCAAATCCGTCTAACCGGGCTATAGCAGTTAGACAGGATTTACCGATCAAGTGAAATTCACGGTCGCAGATATAATGTAAATACTGTGAACTAGCATGTTTAAAATATCCGATCGAACAAATTTATCAAAGTGGGCCCCAAGCAGTACTGTAGCACTTACAGAAAATCTGGGCCCAAAAAGAATGTCCCAAAACCCCTATTTCCAACTCAGAAGCAATCTGCAAAATTTTGATCAAGTGATCAATCAAAAGCGCGGCGGAACAGCGGCCCAAGCATGGGTTTGGCCGCGGTTCCGCGGCGGTATGGAGAGATCGCGCGACCAAATTTTCACAGATTGCTTCTATATACATGTACAGTATTCTGAGACAACCTGAAAAATTTTTGGAGCTGAAAAAATTTCGACAGAAACTGAGCATGTGAAAATACGGTTTTTGGGATTTTTGTTCGATCGAGTTCTAAACATACTAGAGGAAGCTAGGCTAGGTTAATGGCATGGCTCTGATACCAATGTAAGTCCGCGGCGGCGCCCCGGCCGTCGATCCGACGCCGGAAACGCGGAAACAAAAACTTTTGCAAACTAGCAAACCGGCACCACCGCGCACTTTTCACCCGGATCGGGCCATTAACCTAGCAACTAGCAAACAAGAAAAGATTAGAGAAGCTATACCAAGCGATCCGTGTCCTTCGGTCTTCGTCTCCACTCCGATCTCCCGCGGAATCTCCGTCCGTCACGTCCTCGTCGGAAAGAGCACCACGTAGCCGAATACTTTTATGGGCTCCCACCTCTTGACCGAGGCAACTCGGGCGCGAAGTTGGCTAGCCGACGCGTCCAAGATTTGCTGTAGACTAGAGTAGTAGGTTGTCTCTTTGGGGTATGTGAAGTTGCCATGGAAGGATGGAGGTAGGAATGAGGTTAAGGAAAAATGGTGCTTTCATTTTTCCCTTACAAGAAAATGAGATGAAGCAAATTGCCACACATGAAAAATGAACTTCTCTCTCCCTCCCCTCAAGCAACGGCCGGCCCCTCTCCTCTAGTGGGTGGGAAAGAAAAGCATGAATTCATAACAAAATGAGAAAGGAAAAAGATAATGCAAGAATAATGTCACACTCATCTCACAATTCAATCTTTTCATTTCCAATCTCAAAAAGGCAAAGGATGAGACCATAAAGGAATCTCATCATGAAAGAACACTCATGATGCCTCACATATGCATGAAAGCCCTCCACAAATAAGTTATTTGCAAATGTGCAAATAACCCCCTCCATCGAAAGTCCGGTCGGGAAGGAACAAAGGAAAACCGGTCGGAACGGAATGCAAACTGGCAACTTCAGAAAACTGATCCTGTAATAAATTACAGGAAAACCCCACTACTGCAAATACATGCCCGCATTTGTATTCCCACTGAACACAAATGCAAATAGATAATATCTACACTATCAAATACTAGGATCCGGCTTAAGCCAAAGCCGGCTAGTAAAATCCGTCCGATTACGATCCGTGCAATACCGCACGTATCTGATCGAACCCTGCCATATCTCCATACGGCCTCTACAGCGTTTCGCCCGAAACCTGAGTAACTGAGTGTGTGTTAGTTGTATGTATGCCCTAGAGGCCAGTATTGTACAGATTATGTATATTATATTGGATGCTTGGACATATATAGAGATGACTTTCTTGCTCGATATGATAGTATGCTATCTGGTTACTCTTTATCTTAACATGTACACTAGTCTCTTTATACTGTCTTATAGTTACATGTTGGTAAAGCCCTTAGGATTTGTACTTGACTACCTAGACTATGATGCAGATCATACTAGTGGGGACATGGTAGTCCATAAGTACATCCTTCAAGGTCCCTAGTCGTGGGTGTATCGAGACGGGGCATCGATATACCAGAGTAGACTAGCGTATACGCTTCTCGACCCATGAGATGGGCGATGGATGATCCCATATCCATTGGTGTTTGACATCAGAGATGGTATACGGGTGCTCAGTGGAGACTGGGTACACTGGACGGACTCGCCGAGAACTCCCAGATGGTATTATACCTCACGTCAGATGGCAGTTCTCAGGTGACACTTGTACAGGTTAGTCTGTAGACCCGAGATCGTCATAGAGTCTTGTATGATTCCCACTGTGCTTTGATCTCCACCTTACCACGTCCATGAGGGCGTGCAAAACGGTGGTCTTTAGGTACAGTCCCGAGTCACATGGAAGCAATGAGCGATAGGAGGGGTTTCGTCTCTCCCGGTATTGGGGGTTGATGTTGCGCTGTGCTCGATTGGCCGTAACAGGGAAGTCCCTGGCCAGGGCTGATCAGAGATTTGATGGTAAGTGTTACCAGTAGTTTCTCGACCCGTTACGAGCCTCACATCAGCACGACTTATCGGGTTATTGGGGTCTGACGTATACCATCCCTAGACTTGATATGCGACATATCAGACGAAGAGACCGGACTGTATGGTAAGTGTTACTGGTCGGATTCGCAGGAGTGTGAGCAGGCTAGCTCGTCGATCTTCTGATCGCTCAATACCCGGGTGGCCGTTACGTTTAGCAGACCGCTTGCGGCTTGTGGGTGCTTGATATGATCATCATCTGCTACCGGCGTATTGACGAGTCTTTAGAGTCCTACACAGAGGTTTCCTGGCTCAAGCGAAACGAAATAGGAGCGCATATGAGATATGTGCAGGACCGAGAATAATACGTGTATGTGATAACGCATTTCATTCTCGCGATATATGTTTCGATTGGTTATATTTGATATGACCTAGTTATCGAATCATTGATTCGATAAATCGATACATTGGATTCTAGTCGGTTATGTACGACATGACCGGATCATTGAATCAAATGTTGATTTAATGATTTGATGCATAATTATATATTTGATATATTGCATTGCATTAACTAGTATTGGTTCACTTTAAACGGATTTTTCTCACTTGATGCACATTGTATATGTGATATACTTTTGTGCACATATTTGTATCATGTTTGATGATACATGATCTTGTTGTTAAGTATAAAGAATTAAACCATGGTTAAAAGTTGATTAGGGTTTTGCATTTTCATCTATTTATTTATTTATTTGTTTGAAAAGGATTATGATGAGAATGGTGGCTCTTTTTGTTTTAAGTTGAAGCTTCATGAAGCTTTGACTTTTGTAACCATCCTTATCTTCATGCTTAACCCTAACCCTCTCAAGTGACCATGGTTTATTCTCTACACTTAACCCTAGTTAAAGTTATGATAAGTATTTGATTTTCTATTTCTTTTTATCACAACTTATCATAACTATCTTCATCTTCTTCTTCTTCTTCAAGCTTGCTACATCAATGGCAACTTGAGATTTAGTGAGAGAAATCCAAATCTAAAGTGAACCCACCTCCTATTTCTTCATCCTCTACCTCTTGCCAAGTGGTTTTGGGTGTTTTCTTCACAAGTTTCACTACTTGGTGAAGTCGGAGCTTGAACTAGTGCAACCTCGACGTAGATCGTCTTTGACACGAAGCCGACGAACTATTCCGCTCACTTCTCCGATGAAGCCGTCGCGAGAGTCCGAGGTTCGTGATGGACAGCGAGGGGACGACCACATGGAGCTAAGCAAGTGGAAATCCGGATCTACAAAGGTTGTAGCATCTTAACTTTAGTTAAATTGTTAACTAGTTTCCTTTTTCGCCTAGACATCTAGTAAACGATCCGTGTTAGGGTTTCTCGGCTTCCATAATTTTTGAATTTGGCATGTTCGACACCTTGTGAGACTTCATTAGGATGCCTAGGAACCCTACAGTGGTATCAGAGCCTAGCTAGAGCCTTAGGCGAAGCGTAGACGGAATTTGAAGTCCGAACGACCCAAAACCGAAATCCAAAATATGCTCTCTGTACTTTTTTGAAAACAGTGGATTTTTCCAAATTAAAAATTGCTAAAAAATTCAGCAGAAAAAAATAAGAATTACGGTGCAAAAAGTTTCTGGTGAACAGTATTTTTCGCGGCGGATCAGCGGCATAAGCATGGCTTCTGCGGCTGATCAGCGGCCAATTGGTGACGTCAGCCCACTTTGTTTGCACAGTAACTCCTGATAAATTCTGCTGAGTTTTCTGGGAATTTTTAATATTGATTCAAGAGTTGACTTTTCTGCAATTGTTTTGGGGATTCGGTGTTTCGATCGGGGTATCAAATTTTGTCTATTTGGCTTTCCGGATAAATTTTAGAATATGTTAAAAAGTTCGACCGGATATAAATACCCAATTTTTCCCCTGTCGGGAAATTTCCAAGTGTTGGATTTTTCCGTAGTTTAACGACGTTCTAAGTAGTGCAAGTAACTCGATGGTCCCTCTAGAAGACAACAAACCTTAACTCGATTATGTGACCGTCTTGAACTGCCCTTTGAACCTTCGGGTTTGGGGCAGTACGGCGTGCCACATGTGAGGCGTTGGCTTGACCCTTCTACGGCTGGACCGTTGGTACTGAGGTACGAACTGAATGTTGTTAGACTTATTTCATGTGTTGATCTGTATTGGGAAAACTTGGGTGTTCGATTGTTCGATCGGAAAGTTTAACATTTTCTGTTTATCTGGAATGTGATACAATAATTGGAATTCACAAGTAGTTATGAGATAACTGAATGAATGTTATAAATCTAGCAATTTAGTCCCATATGATATTGAAAAGAGTTTTCGATAATGAGACTAAAATGCGGGATTTATATCTGATTAGGCATGTGATGTCTAAAGCAGTTGCGGATTCCAATTGTTGTAGTTTTACACTTTCTTTTCTGTGACCGTAAGTGTAGTATGTTCATATCGCCGGTTTCGTTGCTATACGTCAACGACAATTGGGGTATGCATACTTACTTACGTTGATGACATGTGATGTTATGTGTTGCTGGATATGTTATATTGGATCGTCGTGTTTGAATAGCCGGGGGTTTTTATGTGAGATGAGTGTTTTTCATTTTCATTCATGTATAAAAACTTGTATGTAATATTCTTTCATTTGGGGCGCTTCCAGGTAGCGGAAGTTGTCACCCTTTGTATATTATTTACTTTTCCGCATTAGGATAGACCCAAGGAGGGGAGCACAAGTAACCGGGTTCTGGGGTCCAGTGGGAGACCAACTCGAGGAGTCGAGTCCGGGTCTCCTAACCCTAGAATTGGCAGGGTTGCTTGCCGCTCTCATAGGGGTCTAGGGGTGTGGGATTGGCTATTCATCACGACAGTGGAATCCGTGTTTTATACTGGCTCGTATTGAAAACACGGACGTCCTAGTATATCCAATATTTCATATGTTTATTCTACTACGATATCTGTGTTGTGACTCTGTGATGGATATAGTATATAGTATATATGATATATTATATAGACGTTACTTATGTTTTACACCCGCGCTAGCCCTTCCCTGCTCTGTCGTTAGTTACCTAACCTAACGGTGCACGAGGGGACATCGAGGCGAATGCAGATGGCATAAGTGTACGTCATATCTATCTGTGATGTTTAGGTATTTAAATGATGGGACTTCATTAATGTGATTAATGAAAGATAAGAAACCTAAGATGTTGTAGAATCAGATTTTAAAACAAAAAAGGTAGCTACAGTTCTTGCTTTGCATAGCGGTATATATGATATACCCCGCACCTTATTCGATGAGGAAAGGACCGAGATCCCTTCACCGGGAGTGACTCCTTTAGCAATAACTGGCAGATGCTACACACTCGGTTTGCTTTTGACTGCTTTTGGGTTTTTTGCTTTGCACAGCGATATATATGATATATCCCGCACCTCATTCGACGAGGAAAGGACCGAGATCCCTTCGCCGGGAGTGACTCTTTTAGCAAAACTAGAAAAGCCTCAAAATCACTCCATTTCAAAACTTCATTTGATTCTACAACGATATCAAGTTCATTACGCTCATGGTTTTCAGAAAAACCTGGCGTAGCCCTCCGTCATTTCAGATGAGTAGTAGTTAGTATTCGTGCTACGTTTGTTGGCCTGCGTCAAGGCGTAGTGTGCGGTAGCTAACTAGTATTTATCTGCTTATGCATATGATGCAGATTGGATTAGGGTAGTCGTGCGACTTTGTTGGCCTGCGTCAAGGGTCGTACGGGTGGGTTTAATTCAATCAGGAAATGACGGGTTGAACTTGACTAGCGCACTATGGTTTGTTGGCCTGCGTCAAGGTCATAGCACGCTAGGGGCAAAAGCATTATCGGGAATTTCAAGTGTTGAAATTTGCAATGAGATTGCATACCTTCTATGAGATAGTTGGATCCCGATACCCACTGCGAGTAAGAGTTACTCCTGGGAGAGTTTTACACATTGCAATTAGCCGATCAAGTAGGTGTCTAGAAAGGTGTCAACGGGGTTAAGCCTCTGGGAAAACGAGGTTTACATTAATTAGGTTCGTGCGAAAGCACGGGGGACCTCCCTCAAAGTACCGACACTGGCCTGGCTGAAAGATTGGCGAACCTGTAGTGTGTAATTAATCCCGGCTAGTCTTTCCTTTTAGGGTTTGGAGGAAGATTTGATAAAAAGCAGTGGGAGCCATCCTGATTAGATAAGATAATAACCAATCTGATCTTGCACGAGCATACGCTAAAGTGTTTTCTTCTCTCTCTCTCCAGGTAGCGACCAGTTCATGCCTTAATCAAGATAATAATATGGATGTATTGACCGAACCCGCATGTTATACTGTGCTGGGGAACGTTGGTTCCGTTCATTCTTATAAGAGTTATAGGAATGAACAGGATATAGGGGAATACCAGGATTCCCATGCCACCCGAATAAAGAAAGTACATGTTGATGCATTTTCTTCGGGTGTGTTCGTTACTGAGAACTGTTTCTCTATTTGCTCTACGTCCTGGGTATTAGATACCGGGTCAGGATCCCATATATGTAATCAGTTACATGGGCTTAGAAAAGGTAGAGAACTTGGAGAAGGTGATAAAGACATAAGAGTTGGAAATGGTGCAATTGTTGCAGCTAAGACTGTCGGGGAATATCACCTAGTATTACCAACTGGTGATACATTGGTTCTGAACGAATGCTATTACATGCCGAACCTGATATGCAACATTATATCGGTTTCTTTACTGAGTAAAGAGGGATATAATTTTGTATTGCAGGACAATGTTATGAACATTTTCCGTGACCAAAAGTTGGTTGGATCAGGCACGTTATGCAATGGCATTTATGTTCTAAATCAATCAACAGTTCTGAGCATAACAAACACACACAAGAGGAAGAGTTCAGAACTGAACGAATCCTTCTTGTGGCATTGTAGACTGGGTCACATCAATGTGACACGACTAGCTAAGTTGCATAAAGATGGATATTTAAATCCGTTTGAATTTTCATCTTATGACACTTGCCAGTCATGTCTCAAAGGCAAGATGACCAAAACTCCGTTTACGGGACACGGAGAAAGAGTTACCGAACTCTTGGGACTGATACATAGTGATGTATGCGGTCCCATGTCTACACATGCCAGGGATGGTTCTTCATACTTCATTACATTCACTGACGATCTCTCTAGGTTCGGGTATGTGTTCCTGATGAAACACAAATCAGAAGCTTTTGAGAAATTTAGGGAATATAAGCAAGAAGTTGAGAACCAAACCGGAAAAAGTATTAAAATCCTTCGATCTGATCGAGGAGGAGAATACTTAAGCAATGAATTCCTGGACTTCCTAAAAGAGAATGGGATTCTCTCTCAGCTGACTCCTCCATATACACCACAGCACAACGGTGTATCAGAACGGAGGAACCACACCCTATTAGATATGGTGCGCTCTATGATGAGCACAGCTGAGTTACCTATTTCCTTCTGGGGATATGCACTGGAAACAGCTGCAGACCTATTGAATATGGTTCCCACCAAAACCGTGCCGACCACTCCATATGAGATATGGAAAGGAAAGAGACCATATCTTAATTATGTTAAGATATGGGGTTGTCCGGCCTATGTAAAAACGCAAAATCCGGACAAACTCGCGGCAAGGTCCATTATGTGTAAGTTTATTGGATATCCCAAACATTCGCGATGGTATATCTTCTACCACCCTGAGGAACAAAGAGTGTTTGTTTCTCGGCATGCCACCTTTTTAGAAAAGGAATTTCTTGAAAAAGAGATTAGTGGTCATGAGGTAGAACTGGAAGAGGTTCCAGCTGCACAAGCTACAACAGAAGATCTGGTGGAACCAGAGGATTCCATAGTTCCCGATGAACCCCAGCCACTCCGCCGATCTAGTAGGGTTTCTCGTCCACCTGAGAGATACTACGGTTTTCTCATTGACGGTGGAAGCGAGGATTGCATCATGGAGGATGATGACCCAACTAGCTTCGAGCAGGCCATCACGAGTAGGGACTCAGTGAAATGGCTGGATGCTATGCGGTCCGAGATGGAATCCATGTACACCAACAAAGTATGGACTTTGGAAGTTGCTCCTGAAGGGGTAAAACCCTTTGGGAGCAAGTGGATCTTCAAGAAGAAACTTGGTGTAGATGGGAAAGTGGAGACTTTCAAAGCTAGACTTGTAGCAAAGGGTTTTCGTCAAAGACCAGGTGTGGACTATGACGAAACCTTTTCTCCAGTGGCTATGCTTAAATCCATCCGGATCATGCTTGCCATTGCTGCCTTTCATGACTACGAAATCTGGCAAATGGATGTTAAGACCGCCTTTCTAAATGGTGATTTAGAAGAGTGCGTGTACATGACTCAGCCAGAGGGCTTCGTAGACAGTGGGAGCAGCGGGAAGGTGTGCAAGCTGCTTAAATCCATTTATGGATTAAAGCAAGCATCGCGGAGTTGGAACATCTGCTTTGATGTCGTTATCAAAGAGTTTGATTTCGTCAAAAATCCAGATGAACCTTGTATCTACAAGAAGGTGGCAGAGAGTAAGGTTGTCTTCCTCGTATTGTACGTGGACGACATACTCTTGATAGGAAATGATATTCCTATGCTGCAATCGGTCAAGCTCTTCTTATCACAAAGATTCTCAATGAAAGATCTTGGTGATGCCTCCTGCATATTGGGAATCAGGATCTATAGAGATAGATCCAAAAGGATATTAGGATTGTCCCAATCCAGGTACATTGACACCATACTAAAGAGGTTTAGTATGGAAGAGTCCAAGCATGGGAATTTGCCCACGATCTCTGGAGTCACTCTCTCCAAAGAGATGTCTCCTAAGACTGATTTGGAGAGAGCTCGCATGCAAGGGATACCCTATGCTTCGGCAGTAGGCTCTATCATGTATGCGATGCTATGTACCAGACCCGATGTAGCATACTCACTAAGTGTAGTGAGCAGGTATCAAGCTGATCCTGGAGAGAGTCACTGGACAGCTGTGAAGAGCATTCTCAAGTACTTGCGAAGGACTAGAGATATGTTCTTGGTGTATGGTAACGGAGAACTCCAAGTAGAGTCCTTTACCGATTCGAGCTTCCAGAGTGATAAGGACGACTCTAAGTCGCAGTCGGGCTTTGTCTTTACCCTTTACGGAGGGGCGGTTAGCTGGAAGAGTTCCAAGCAGGAAACCGTGGCAGACTCGACGATGGAGGCTGAATACATCGCTGCCAATGATGCTGCCAAAGAGGCTGTCTGGATCAAGAAGTTCATTACTGAACTTGGAGTGGTTCCATCCATTGAGCGTCCAATACCTTTGTATTGCGATAACAATGGAGCGGTGGCTTTGGCCAAGGAACCCAGGTCCCATCAGCGGTCCAGGCATATTCTGAGGCGGTATCACCTGATCCGGGAGATAGTTGATCGCCGGGAGATCGAGGTCAGGAGAGTTGACACGAAGAACAACACGGCAGATCCACTTACGAAGGCCATTCCCCAGATACAGTTTGAGAGACTCTTCGGGATGCTCGGTATGAGATACTACAGCAGCTGGCCCTAGTGCAAGTGAGAGATTGTTAGTTGTATGTATGCCCTAGAGGCCAGTATTGTACAGATTATGTATATTATATTGGATGCTTGGACATATATAGAGATGACTTTCTTGCTCGATATGATAGTATGCTATCTGGTTACTCTTTATCTTAACATGTACACTAGTCTCTTTATACTGTCTTATAGTTACATGTTGGTAAAGCCCTTAGGATTTGTACTTGACTACCTAGACTATGATGCAGATCATACTAGTGGGGACATGGTAGTCCATAAGTACATCCTTCAAGGTCCCTAGTCGTGGGTGTATCGAGACGGGGCATCGATATACCAGAGTAGACTAGCGTATACGCTTCTCGACCCATGAGATGGGCGATAGATGATCCCATATCCATTGGTGTTTGACATCAGAGATGGTATACGGGTGCTCAGTGGAGACTGGGTACACTGGACGGACTCACCGAGAACTCCCAGATGGTATTATACCTCACGTCAGATGGCAGTTCTCAGGTGACACTTGTACAGGTTAGTCTGTAGACCCGAGATCGTCATAGAGTCTTGTATAATTCCCACTGTGCTTTGATCTCCACCTTACCACGTCCATGAGGGCGTGCAAAACGGTGGTCTTTGGGTACAGTCCCGAGTCACATGGAGGCAATGAGCGATAGGAGGGGTTTCGTCTCTCCCGGTATTGGGGGTTGATGTTGCGCTGTGCTCGATTGGCCGTAACAGGGAAGTCCCTGGCCAGGGCTGATCAGAGATTTGCTGGTAAGTGTTACCAGTAGTTTCTCAACCCGTTACGAGCCTCACATCAGCACGACTTATCGGGTTATTGGGGTCTGACGTATACCACCCCTAGACTTGATATGCGACATATCAGACGAAGAGACCGGACTGTATGGTAAGTGTTACTGGTCGGATTCGCAGGAGTGTGAGCAGGCTAGCTCGTCGATCTTCTGATCGCTCAATACCCGGGTGGCCGTTACGTTTAGCAGACCGCTTGCGGCTTGTGGGTGCTTGATATGATCATCATCTGCTACCGGCGTATTGACGAGTCTTTAGAGTCCTACACAGAGGTTTCCTGGCTCAAGCGAAACGAAATAGGAGCGCATATGAGATATGTGCAGGACCGAGAATAATACGTGTATGTGATACCGCATTTCATTCTCGCGATATATGTTTCGATTGGTTATATTCGATATGACCTAGTTATCGAATCATTGATTCGATAAATCGATACATTGGATTCTAGTCGGTTATGTACGACATGACCGGATCATTGAATCAAATGTTGATTTAATGATTTGATGCATAATTATATATTTGATATATTGCATTGCATTAACTAGTATTGGTTCACTTTAAACGGATTTTTCTCACTTGATGCACATTGTATATGTGATATACTTTTGTGCACATATTTGTATCATGTTTGATGATACATGATCTTGTTGTTAAGTATAAAGAATTAAACCATGGTTAAAAGTTGATTAGGGTTTTGCATTTTCATCTATTTATTTATTTATTTGTTTGAAAAGGATTATAATGAGAATGGTGGCTCTTTTTATTTTAAGTTGAAGCTTCATGAAGCTTTGACTTTTGTAACCATCCTTATCTTCATGCTTAACCCTAACCCTCTCAAGTGACCATGGTTTATTCTCTACACTTAACCCTAGTTAAAGTTATGATAAGTATTTGATTTTCTATTTCTTTTTATCACAACTTATCATAACTATCTTCATCTTCTTCTTCTTCTTCAAGCTTGCTACATCAATGGCAACTTGAGATTTAGTGAGAGAAATCCAAATCTAAAGTGAACCCACCTCCTATTTCTTCATCCTCTACCTCTTGCCAAGTGGTTTTGGGTGTTTTCTTCACAAGTTTCACTACTTGGTGAAGTCGGAGCTTGAACTAGTGCAACCTCGACGTAGATCGTCTTTGACACGAAGCCGACGAACTATTCCGCTCACTTCTCCGATGAAGCCGTCGCGAGAGTCCGAGGTTCGTGATGGACAGCGAGGGGACGACCACATGGAGCTAAGCAAGTGGAAATCCGGATCTACAAAGGTTGTAGCATCTTAACTTTAGTTAAATTGTTAACTAGTTTCCTTTTTCGCCTAGACATCTAGTAAACGATCCGTGTTAGGGTTTCTCGGCTTCCATAATTTTTGAATTTGGCATGTTCGACGCCTTGTGAGACTTCATTAGGATGCCTAGGAACCCTACAGTGTGGTGGACTCTAAAGACTCGTCAATACTATGGCTGTGGATTTAACCACTAGCACGTCAGAGGTATCAGCCATACGTGACGGGCCACCAGCTATTGACCAAAAGGGACGTCGATGAGCGAACTCATCCTGACACCCTACTGAGCCTGTCAGTGACAATATCCGTACAGTCTGGTCCGTTCGTCTATGAGTGTCGCATGGCGGGCCTAGGGGGTTGGTAAAGTCACACCCCAAAAGCGGTACAAGTCATGTCGGAGTGTAGCCCAGAACACCCTGAGATACTACTGGAATACCTACCAGCAAATCTCCTGCCTTGGCCAAGGTCTTTCCATGTTCTGGCTCTCCTAGACACAGCGCGACCTCACCCCCAATACCGGGAGAGACGAACCCCTGCAGATCCCCTCACTGCCTCCATGTGGCTCGGGACTGTACCCAACTAAAACCTGTTTGCACGACACCTTTGAGCCGTGGTAGGGTAGTAATCAAAGCACAGTGGGAACTCACACGAGACAAATGACGATCTCAGGTCGATGAACTAACCTGTACACATGTCACCACGGAACTGCAATCTAACGTCTGGTATAATCCCAACTAGCATGTTCCCGGCGAGTCCTGTCCGGTGTACTCATAATCCAATGAGCACCTGTATACATCTTAGGTGAACCAACTGACACCAGTGGCTTGTGAGACCGGCCACCGCCCCTCGTCGGGGTCTCGACTGTATACACTAGTCTACTCTGGAGTATCGATGCCCTATCTCGAAACTCCCACGACTAGGGACCTTTTAAGGATTTGCTTATAGACCCCAGCTCCCACTTATATGATCGTCCTTATACTGCTGGAAGTCAAGCAAGAATCCTAGGGGCTCTATCAACGTGTAATAGCGACTCGTAAGGTCACCTAAAGCAGTACACGATGATAAAGATAAACCAGATAGCATACTATCATCTCGAGTAAGACTGTCCTACTGGGATAGGTCCTCCCCTCAATCATTGCAATCACGTGCCTGTGATCCAATAATTGACTCTGAGGGCACTATCTCCAACAGTATGGGTGTACGATAGGTATGTACACAAGTATGCCATGCAAGGGATCATATCCTGAATTCAACAGTACTATAGTGTAGTGACATGGCAATTATCGATGATGAAGTGTGTGAGACGGCAAGCAGGTGTACGTGAAACATATGCATCATCGATAATGGTGCTGGTGTCCTAACAGCATGGATTTGATACAACAATAAATATATTTAGCATGCAATGCGATGCAAACAGTAAAAATCTGCGGCAAATGAATAATAAACACAACAATGTAAAATCTACATCAATGTATTCTATGTCATACTGTTTTTGCCATTTGAAATAAGACGAATCGGGATTTTTAGGAAAATGAGGGCTACGGTGTTTTTAAGAAAAGATGCGTCTTTTGAAAATATCCGTAGAATCCCTTGCTTGTCTTTGAAATACTCCCGATTCGTTAGTTTTTGAAATAGGTATGATATCGGCCAAGCCTAACATCTACTAGCAAAACTACGACTCTAACTAACAAGTCAATCAGGAGGGGGTATGGAAACCACCTAAATTTGAGTCGATATATAAATATATATATAAGTATAATAGTTGGTGATCCCGCCTCAAAGGTACCATGAACGATACAATATCATATGACATTCTCGAGTCATGAGTGCGGATCTATCATCAATATAAATCTCGTATGGTAAATTATCATACGGCTTCCCAAAATCTGGGTAAGGGTCAATATCACATTCATCTCATCAATTATCTGGTATCCTTATCATCATATCTCATGATCTGGGGTACTGATCTAAGTCTAGTACAAATCGATACAATCTATATAAATATAAGTGCGTGTGTGAAACACACGTCAAAATGCCCGCTAAAATCTCAAGTCGTATCCCAAATACGAATCACATCACATCACCGATATCATGGCACTATGCCCAATCTCTGTAAGTGCACGGCAGCGCCGCGACCGTCTGAACGAGACCAAAATGCGGAAAACAAAACTTTTCTATAAACAAGAAACCGGCGCTACCGTGGACTGTTAACCCGGATCGGGCCATTAACCTAATGCTAGCTAACTAGAGAAAGGATAGAGAGCTATACCGAGCGATCCATGTCCTTCGGTCTTCGGCCTCCATCCCGATCTCCTTGCGGAATCTCCGGTCTTCATCTCCACGTCGGAAAGGGCACCACATCGCCGAGTCTTTTTACGGGCTCCCACCTCTAGACCGAGGCAACTCGGACACGAAGTTGGCAAGCCGATGTGTCCAAGATTGCTGTAGAATAGTGTAGAACACTATGTCTCATGGGGTTATAAGAAGTTGCCACTTGGAAGTGGAGAAGGAGATGCAACCTTTTTTGGATGAGCAAGGGGATTTTGTGCAAGCCAAAAAAGATCAAAATCCCACACCAAAAGAAATGGACAGCCCCCTTCCCCTTTTGTGTGGCCGGCCATGCTAGGAGAGTGAGAGAGGGAGAAAAGTCAAGGGGGAAGCAATAATGCAAGCAAGAGAAAAGGATGATGATGAGGAATAATCATCACCACAAAGTCTCACTCCAAAAACCATCACTCAAAGTAAACAATGATGAACATAAAGAAGTCAATGGAAGGTAGAACCATCATGAGAACCATCATGTGCCACAAAAGGTCTTCACCATTATTAATAGCACATTTGCAAATAACCCCCTCCCTCCAATTTTCAGCCAAGGAAAGAAACAAAGGAAAAATGGCCCAAACGGAATGCAAACTGGCAACTTCAAAAAACCGATCCCGTAATAAATTACAGGAAAACCCCGCGACTGTATATACATACCTGCATTTGTATTCCGACTGAATACAAATGCAATGAGACAAAATCTACACTGTACAATACTAGGATCCAGCTTAAACCAAAGCCCACTAGTATTATCCGTCCGATCATGATCCGTGCAATACCGCATGTATATGATCGAACCCTGCCATATATCCATACGGCCTTTACAGCGTTTCGCCCGAAACTTGAGAAACTGTCTGTGGGGGACTTTAAAGACTCATTAATATTTTGGCTGTGGATTTAACCACTAGCACGTCAGAGGTATTAGCCATACGTAACGGGCTACCAGGTATTGACCAAAAGGGACGTCGATGAGCGAACTCATCCTGACACCCTACTGAGCCTGTCAGTGAAAATATCCGTACAGTCCGGTTCATTCGTCTATGAGCATCGCATGGCGGGCCTAGGGGGTTGCTAAATGTCAGACCCCCAAAAGCAGTACAAGTTGTGTCGGAGTGTAGTCCAGAACACCCTGAGATACTGCTGGAATACCTACCAATAAATATCCTGCCTTGGCTAAGGACTTCGTGTAATGGCTCTCCTAGACACAGCGCGACCTTACCCCCAATACCGGGAGAGATGAACCCCTGTCGATCCGCTCACTGCCTCCATGTGGCTCGGGACTGTACCCAACTAAAACCTGTTTGCACGACTCCTTTGAGCCGTGGTAGGGTAGTAATCAAAGTACAGTGGGAACTCACACGAGACAAATGACGATCTCAGGTCGATGAACTAACCTGTACACATGTCACCAGGGAACTGCTATCAGACGTCTGGTATAATCCCAACTAACATGTTCCCGGCGAGTCATGTCCGGTGTACTCATAACTCAATGAGCACCTGTATACATCTTAGGTGATCCAACTGACACCAGTGGCTTGTGAGACCGGCCACCGCCCCTCGTCGGGGTCTCGACTGTATACACTAGTCTACTCTGGAGTATCGATGCCCAGTCTCGAAACTCCCATGACTAAGGACCACTTTAAGGATGTGCTTATAGACCCCAGCTCCCACGTTTATGATCGCCATCATACTGTTGGCCATCAAGCAAGAATCCTAAGGGCTCTATCAACGCGCAATCGTGACCTATAAGGTCACCTAAAGCAGTACGCGATGATAAAGATAAACCATGGTAGCATACTATTCTCTATCAACGTGTAATAGCAAACTACAATGTCACCTAAAACATGCACACGAAGATAAAGACAAACCATATAGTATACAAACCTCTCGAATAAGACTGTCCTACCGGTATAGGTCCTCCCTCAATCATTGCAATCACGTGCCTGTGATCCAATAATTGACTCTGGGGGCACTATATCCAACAATCTCCCACTTGCACTCAAGGCTAATTATTGCGATGTCGCATACTCACAGCCTGTGTGATACCGAACACCCAACTCCTCTACTAGTCAGTCTCACAAAGCTCGTTTGCAAAACTATTGAGTTCGAGAAATACCCTCAGCTAGTGGATCTTTTCTAATGTTTCTTTCTATGTCTCTCTTAATCTCAATTTCGCGGAGAATGCCATCTCCCGAAATGGGCAATACCTGTCTCAGAATATGTTTGGATGTCTGATGGGACCTAGTTCATAAGTGAACTCCAAATCCAAACCTCTTAGACTGTATTGTCAACTGGACTTA
The DNA here is from genome assembly GCA_030015575.1 of Agapanthus africanus. NCBI lineage: Eukaryota > Viridiplantae > Streptophyta > Magnoliopsida > Asparagales > Amaryllidaceae > Agapanthus > Agapanthus africanus. The sequence goes on from CM057337.1 coordinate 408,032,993, forward strand.
ATCAGTATCCTGCGCTATGCCTCCCTCAGTATCTGCTTGGATCACCTGTCCAAAACACTGCCCCTCGTCGGAGGGAAAACTATAACTCTGACAGTCACTCTGTCATCCAGGTCACCTTAGAAGCCTGGAATGATAACTGTCTCCCGAATGAGGCTGTCGTTATCATATCCCCAGAACATCCACTTATGTTCTTAAACTGCTTTCGATCGTTTCTCCAGGATTGGATCAATATCAACTTATTGCATCTACTGCAAAAACAACATCCGGTGTGGTACTTGACATCTCATGATTGACTCAATTGCCTAAGCAAATGATCTGCCAATCATGCACAATCCTCTCCCCTTTAGTCTGTAAGACACCTTTAGAGAGGGTGACTCCATCACCTGCAGGTACACTACCGTGCCAGAAGTCGTCTATTCTCAAACACCTTTAGAATGCTGTCTAAGTACCCAGATTGGGATACTACCCAAATCTAGATCTAAAACCATAGATCTAGTAACCAGAATGTCTGATATGAAATCCATGTCCTTTATGGAGAAACCACTGTGTGACAACCAAAGTATAACCGATCGTAGTATAGGAATTTCACTTCCTACTCTGTGTATGTCATCTAAATACCAGGACATCACACCCTACTACCTTCTTAACAGATCTATCCGTTATTCTGATGAAGTCAAATCTATGACTGTCACATCCGAAATAGATGATCTATCTCCGCTATATCCGCTTTAGTCTATAAATAGACATAAGCCACCTGTCTACCAGTGCTTCTGCTGCTCCCACTGACTACGACAACCCTCTGGCAGAATGATATACACATACACTTCTAAAGCTTGTTTAGAATGACGCTATACACATCTTTCTGCCGGGTCTCATAGCCTGGAACAACAGTAGTGTCTAGTCTGGGTAAACAAGAACCTTCCTGTCACCGTCCTTGAGGCTACCGGAGTACCTCTCGGGTGCCTGAGGTTACCCACCATATCTGCGGAGTGGTCAATGGAATATCAAACCAGATTGAATCTTTAGGTTCTTATCAAATTTTTGGTAATCGTTTGCAGTTCTGGAATCACTTCCAGTTCTACCATACTTCCACTACTGTTTTCTAAAAAAATCCATTTTTATTAAAACTGTGGAGAGTCTAGAACAATATCACTATTGATCTTCCAGATGGTAGAAAATCAACCCTCGTCATAGCCCGGGTCAACCCACAAACAGCCATTACAGAAACGTGCCTTGAGTTATCCAGAGTCTTGTTTTAAGCATAAGCCGGACAACTCCCCGTACCTTAACATCGTTAAGATATGAACCGTTCTATATCCAATATAGAAACAGAGGCACAGATTTAATTGGAACCAGATTCAAATCATGCAACTGTCTCCAGTGCATGTCAACTAAATGGAAAGAGGCCGATCAGCGTTACTCAACTTAGGAATGCGTCCAGATATGAGTAACCTGAAAAAGAAGCAAGTTCTCTTAAAACCATTACTATCAACTGAACACCATACACAAGTATCTACATCTTCGATCACCTTGAAGAATCCCGATACTTGCAACACCTGGTTCTCTACTTTATTCATATACCTATAACTTCTCAAAATTTGGACCTTGTGTTTCTACGAAATACTTGTCTAAGAATTAGAGAAGTCATAAGTAAACAGAATATAGTATGAGGACCAACCCCTCTGTCCTAATGGACACTGGACAACATAGAATACTCTGTATAAGTCCCCTGAGTCTAATAACTCAATCCCTGTGTGTCGTAGGTTGAAAACTGTACTTATGGTTAAGAAAAATTACACCGCTGTTTAAAGCTCCTTACCAAACCATCCACTGATATAGGTATATGTCATAGACATAATTTCAAAAAGTTATATCTCACTCTTTAAAGATAGACGTACAGATATGTCAATTTGAAATTGGTGAAAATCAACAGATATTCAAAACCAAATATTTGTCGTCCGGCAAACAACCCAGGTGATTTCCTCAAATATCACCAATTACAACGAATTCCGATATAATGAGGATGATCACCTAATTCTCAATAATTTACTCCCACTCATCATCTATAAAACCATACAGATGTGAGAATCATACCTGGTAAATACATACCCTGGAGCAAATGTCTAATTGGGAAATCAGTTTTCTATTAACAATGCACAGTGAAACTGAATCATATAAATTTTTCGAAGGGGTATCCGGGTATTCCTAGTAATGCATTTTCCATTATCCAGATTCATAACTATAACCGTATATTTCTTTGCCATCTCTCCAAATCCGCTCATATGTCTTTAGTCATTACCTTCTGTACACCCTCTTAGGCTAAATGGTTTTCTTCCTTCCCTACCGTTCGGCACCAGCCTATGGTTTGGAAGAAGACTATCCAATAACCATAATGGGTGTACTGTCCTAATCCTAGGAGCACTCGTAATGCGAGAGAAGGTAAAGATAAAAGACAACTGAATAAAACCTTATTCCTATTTCTCCTGAACCAGAATCCATCCCCGAACTGGAACAAGTTCCTTTCGAGTTCGTATATAACCATACGATGGAATATCCAATAAACTGTGGATCTTCGTAGTGATACGGAGTGTTCTGGAGAAATACAAAGGTGAGGTAGGAGTGGTAATTAAATACTTGGTTTGGTCGTGAATAGCAGTCGCAATTTACTTTGCCCCCCTTCTAATCCCTTTATTTGTCTTTACTTAATACTTTCTGTACACCATCGTTAGGCGACTTGGTTTTCTTCATTCCCTACCGGTCGGCACCTTCCTATGGTTTGGAAGAAGAATATCCAATTTGCGTAATAGGTGTACTTTCCTAATCCAAGGAACACTCGCAACCTGAGAGAAGGTAAGACGAAAAGACAACTGAATAGTCCTATTCGTTTTCTCCAAAACCAGAAACCATCCTCGAATAAATTCCTTCGAGTTCGTATATAACCATACGATGGTTTTATCCAATGGAAGTGGACATTCGTAGTAATACGGGGTGTCCTGGAGAAAAGGATAAAAGTAGGAGTGGCAATGAGGTTTGCAACTCTGACAATCCAAAAGCCAGTGTTTAAGAAGGTTCGGTCAATTTTGGTCACTGAGTCATAGTCAAGGGTCGGGTCATGGTCGCTGCCAAAGAGAGAGAGAAAAGAAACACTCAGCGTGCACTCTAACCTAGATCAGAATGGTTGTCGCTTTATCTAATCAGGAAACCTCCCACTGTAACCTCAAATTCTCCTCCAAACCTGAAAGAAGAATTAGTCGGGATCACCCGAGGAGTAAACCAACTCATCAGTGGGAATTGGGATCTAACTATCATCGCATGATAACATGATGGAATCCACTCACGTTATACCACTCCAAAAGGTATGCGCATATCGGGCAAGTTTCAAGTTCTTTAGAAACTCCCGATGTGATTTTTACCCCATGCTCTTATGACCTTGACGAAGGTCAACAAATCATAAGTCATATGTCAAGTTCTACCCGTCATTGTCCAGGTTAATTTGAACCCACTCGTACAAGCCCTTGATGAAGGTCAACAAGGCTATACGACTGTCCCAAACCAAGGCATCTATCTATGCAGCAGAAAGGTAACAAGCAGCTACCATTCACTATGCCTTGATGAAGGTCAACAAATATAGCATGAATACTACGTGCTACCCGTCTGAAATGACGGAGGGCTACGAATGGTTTTTGGTGAAAAACCTTTAACGTAATGAACTTGATATCGTTGAAGGAACTGGATAGCTTTTTATAAAAATATAATGACGAAAACCTTTGCTAAAGAGTTCACTCCCGGTGAAGGGATCTTTGCTCTTTCCCCGTAGAATGAAGTGCAGGATATTCCAACTGAATACCACGATGCAAAGCAAAAGTAATCGACTATAGTGAAGTTATTTCCCTGACGCAAACTTCTGTCCAAGGGGTCACTCCTGGTGAAGGGATCTCGGCCCTTGCCTCGTCGACTGAGGTGCTAGATATTCATAACCGAATACCACTGTGCAAAACAAAAGAGAATGTCCTTGCAATAGCAGCTTTTTGAAAAATGTTCCAACAACATCAGAATAGCTTTGTTTAGTTTGCATTGATCCGAATCAACGCAGTCCCATCAATTCATCACACCAATAAAGAACGAAAATAATGATGTACGTATATGCTATCCGCATTCGCTACTAGGTCCCGTCATCACCAGTTGGATTACTTAACTAACGACACAGCGGGGACTGGACTAGCACGGATGCAAAACATTTACAACATCTACTAGTATATATATCAATTTATATAATATTCGCTCAAGGCGTGATAAAATGCAACATCACAGAAATGTAATAAACATCACAGAACAATACAGATATCTGGGATCCTCGGCTTTCATAGCGCCGCTACTGAAACCCGACGTTCCCCTGGGCGTGTGGATAGCCTGCGCAATGAAATCCTAGGCCCCTATGGGTGCGGCAAGTTACCCGGCAAAACCTGAAGCGAGGTAGCCCCTTTCAGCAACGTGAATGGACCACCCAGCACTTGATTAAATGATTTAGCGTGCTTGCGCTTTCTAAAAGATAGATCAAAAATATTTGTAACCGCAATCAAGAACGGCGTCGCATGAAGCTAGCCGGTGAGTACGGGTCGGTCCACAAGGATGTTGTGAATTTCCGATTCGTTCTTACGAGTTAATTTCCGAAGGGTGTTCGGATTAATTATTAAATCTAAAAACCTAATTAACCTAGGGCAATTATCTAGATCTACTCTTGTTAGGGCTAGGTTTAGGGATGGTTTGGAAATGTAATTAAATCTCACCGCTTTCAATACCCGAATGAAGATCTATGAGGAGTTATGGTAATTATCAATAAAGTGGATTAGATCCGTTCGGGAAGGTGTTCCTTCCTCTAGGTTCTTGTCCTTCCTTTAGAGATCCTTACCCTAACCTCCATGGAAAACATCACACCCGGGCTTTTATACTACGGTATCACCGCTACCTCGAGGGATAGAGTGCCGTAGGGAGCAGTATGTGCATGTGTGCATGGAGTCCTATTGTAAATATTTGGTGGGTAAGAAAGGGATGAGAGATCTCATCTCTCAAAATCCTTCCCAAAAGCTAAACCCTAAACAAGTTCCTAGGGCATGAAATTAAATCTACCTAGGGCAAGGAATTTAAATCTACACTAAGACAAGAAATTAAATTACTTACAGATGCATCCCTCCAATCATCCATGCAGGGTTGTCAGATCTGAATTTCTGAATGGAGAAGAAACACCGATGCTCTCCAAAAGATTTCTAAATTTTATTCATTAAAGGGAGGCATGAAGTTTACAATGAATTAGAGTCCCTATTTATAGAAGATAGGAAACCCTAGGGTTACAATGACTTGCATGTTTACAATTACAAAAATAGCCCTAGGTCAACTAGTCAAAGCCGCAAATGAATTTTGATAAAATAAAATCTTCCTTTTGTCTTCTTAAAAAGGAAGTATTGGGCATTTCCTTTATGGGCTCTTCTGTCTTTGGGCTTCCTGGGCTACTTAATTCTTTAATTCTTTCTTTAAAATAGCTTCTGTTCTCTTTCAGATTTTCTAGTGAATAATTGTGGTGGACTTTTAACCGTGGCTTCGAAATCTTGGACCTTGCATTGCCTTGTACTTTGTTAATTTTATCTTTGATGTAGGCTTGATCAAGAGTCTTCTGTTTGTTTGTCAAAAGTCCCTTTTTGTATCATCTTTTGTCTTTTTCACTGTTTTCGCTCCAAGAACCTGTAACCTGTAATATGTAGCAGACATGCGTCAAAAGCACCCGTTTATTTATAAAATGAATAAGAATGGGGAATACAATAATGCAATATTCTAGTGTGAACAAATACCCCCAAACTTATCTTTTGCTCGTCCTCGAGCAAACTTATTTTTATTCACTAAAATCCTAACCACACTTTCGCAGGGAAACGCGATTGCACTGAGCACGTGCAACAAGCCGTTAAACCTCTAGGTGTCCCTAGTAGGAGGAGTGTTGTCTCCTGAGGGTTTTCAGTGGATTACACCCACAAAATCCTATCAACTCGGCCCATTGACTTTTGTTCTTCATTTAGGTTTTCTAATAAGGAATTCTATTATCTTTTACTTGTAAATTATCCACCCATATTCTTCACACTTCCTCATCATTTAACTTAAGATTATATATATCCTATAGACTTACTTAGCTTTCGGCATCTCTTAAGTTTTCCTTCTAAAGTTCCATCTCCACTTAGAAATTTCTATCAACTCTACTAAAGATACAAGTTCTATTCCTTATTCCTCTCTCTTATCTAAATTCCAATCACATACCCCCACGTGTGTGTAAATATCACCCATACACTTGGAAATTCAAATCAAGCGATCGTACTCTCGTCCATTGTCCAAAGCACTTATTAATTAGTGAATTTTTAAATGAAATTTGCTTACACATCTTTCATGCGACCGTTAATACTTCTTGAGGTACCAACAACCGATTACAAGATGCGTTAGCACTTTAAAGCGTATTTCCTAGTTTTGCAACACCCAAGGCTTTAGCAGTGACTCCCAAACCAGTTGGTCTAAGGCACTAGGTGATGAAGCACCCTCGCTAAATATTTTTCTATTTTTTTTACAGCCTTAAGTAATCACAAAAACCAGTGTCCATTTTTTTCCTTTATTCACTTTTTTTTTCCTTTTATTTTCTTCGTACCAAGGACTTTAGACAAGAGCATTTCAAGGTCTCTTCTACTATTCCAAGTTTCAAGGTTCGTGATTGTGCAAATTGTAGGGTATACGTTTTCAGAATCTAGATTTAAGCTAGGAACTATTTTTCAAACTTATACTCTAATAAAAGCATCAATACTCTTCCCTTGTTTTGACTTAGCCCAAGAAGTGAACCCAAAATTTGCCTATTTCTAAATAAACTACAAGGCATATACTCTCTACCATTAAACTTTAAGGAATGTTATCTTTAGGGTTTTTAATTTACTAAGTCTAAGATCTAGTTGTTCCTAGCCAGTTAACCTAATTGTCAAACTCAAGTCAATTAGCCAATATTGAATACAATAATTTTTATAATTTTTGAAATTTTGAAATTTTTATGGGTTTTCAAATAAATATGCAAATGCAAAAATATATACAAATGAATGCGAAGGAAGAAGACGTACTGAGCATACCCCCAAACTTGAACTTGACAGTGTCCTCACTGTCATGCTAAACCAAGAGGGTCAAAATACCGGCACTCCCCTGTTTATTTATTTATAATTTTTATATTTTTAATGTTTTGAAATTTTTTTTTTTTAATTTTTTATAGAAAAGAAAACAAAAAATATTTACATATATACAAAGATTCCCCCAAACTTAAGCTTGGCCTTGCACAAGCTAAAAGTTAGCACCAACCATTCAAAAATCTTATCGTGGAAATGGTAGAGTTGGTGCAAGAAAATGAGAAGCACGCGAGACCGTGTGGAAAGAAGAATGGTAGAATATGGTCTCGGTGGGGGAGAAGAATGGCGAAAAGAAGAAGGAAGTGGAGTACGATCTTGAAGATGTAAATCAAGCGAATAAATTAGCGCAATTTATGATGACTGATGTGTTAAAAGCGATTGCGCTAACCTATCAACTCTTCGTCAAATAGGGTCAAATCCCTCAAGATTCGCAAGAAAACATGGGCACGCCGAACTTGGTATAGGAAATGAAGGCGTAACGGTCATTTGTACGGTCAGGACAATAGGAGAGACGAAAGGGAGTGAATTAGGGATAGTATCTTTCTCGCCGTAGTAAACTGTTTCGAACTTGAAAGATTCCATTATTGGTTCGAAACTACTATAATCAACCGAGTCTGGTGGCTCATCTGAAAATGTAAAGGACTCAAACTCGGGCGGTGAGTCATCAACATCGTCCGAAAAAGTGAAACACTTGTAGGTGTTATCATCTGTGAGAATTGTGTCAGATTCAAAGGAAAAGGTTTCAAGCTCACAGTCTTCAAGCGGGGTCGGAACGATGGGAAGGAGAGAGGGTGATATAACAGTCAAAGGTTCAGGAGGATGAATTGGAAAATCAGACACATCAAACAAAAATGATTCAACCTCAATATTATCCTTAAGACTCTCCTCAATACTATCCTCAATATTCAACTCATCCATGCCATTATCATCAAAATCTAGACGCATATGAGATTTGGGAGAAACATTTAATAACTCAGGATGATGATTTGAACATAAAATCTCAATTAAATCGACAGGTTCATCATCCGAAATATTCCCGGCGTCAATATCCTCAATCAAGTGAAAATCAATTTCTTTAGACACCTCATCAAAAGCATGGATATCTATCGATTTAGGTTCTAGATGGGAGGTGTAAAGATCGAAAGGATTAGGTGCGGTTTCACTCGAAAGGGGTTCCTCACAATCTAGCAAATCAAACACTACAAAATCACACAACTCGTTTTTATTTTCAACAGGTGAATCATTTAGAACAATCGATGGAAAACCGGAGTTGTGGGCTTCAATTGGGTACGGGTAGGTTTGATTTGAAAATCCTCTCTCATTCTCATTCTGTCCAACCGCCTCCTTATACATTGAAAAATTTGGAGCTAGCGAGACACTAGCTACCGGTTCACTCGGTTGCATAAGGGCGGCTAAAGATGCTTCCACATTCCTAGTCATTTTATTCGTTGCTACAATGTACGCTTCCAACGAATCTTCCAAACTAGACTTAGGTGGTGAGGGGGTTTCAGTAAAAGATTCAAAATTGGTTGGATATGTGAAACTCCCTAATGGCTGTGTCGAAACAGTGTCTAGTGAAGGTGGGAAGGTCGGGTATGACTTATAGGAAGTGGGTGGTTGGGCAGGGGTAGGGTCAACATATGAATAAAAAGGTAAATAGTCGTGTTGATCCCTAGAACTAGACGAGTGGAGAGGGGTGAAAGATCGACTGCGAGATTGAGCAATATGCTCAGCAATGGACATCGGCCTAGGAGTGACAGAAGGACTTAACGAAGTGGTATCAACATATGTAGGTGGTAAAGGTTGACTCGGTTGACACAAGGTAGGTTGAAAAGTCAAACTATTTCTCCTAGACGCCTCTATTTGATCTTTCAACGAAATTTTTGGCAAGGAAGGATCGTTTTTAAATTGACCGAACAAATTAACATATGACGCAAAATTAGGTTCGGGATACCAAAGTTCGGTTAATGATTTTTTATGTGGAGTACCCATGTTAGAAGAAGAGGGAAAGAAAGAAGGTAGGTGGTGCAAGTGGGGTGCAAGGATTTCTTAGCGACAAAATTTTTGCAAGTTTTTATAAAAATTTTCCTTTTTTTTCTTTTTCTCTTTATTTGAGACTGTTTGCAGAAAAAAAAATATCGATAAAGGGCTTAAACACAAATGTAATCAACCAGAAATGCACAATCAGACCTAGATCTAGGGTCGTCTAGGTCTACTAGACAGCTCCTAACAAGGGCTAGAAATAGGACCTCAAACCGCCTCTTCACGGACAAGTACGGCCAGGTAAGTGGGAAGGAACCACCACTAGAGTGAGCCTAATTAATAACCACTAGCCTAGACACCGCAAAGTCGGTTAGGATAAACGGTCGATGCCTATACTAGTCCTTTTTCTAGTGAGCTCGAAGTCCTTAGGGCTGAGTCTAGTATTTTTTAATTAAAGATTGGTCAATGCAAATGCCTTATGTGATTTCTGGGGTCCTGGGAAGGGTGATGAAATCCCCACCCAATCTGAATTGGTCAAAAAGCCCCTTAAAGTCCAATTAAAGATATGCAAAACAGTAAATCACTTGCAATCAAATATTTTTATTTTATGCGCGGCGCAAAGAATCCTGCACAAGATTGTTATTTGAAAGGGAAAAGATTTTTGAGCGCAAAGAAATCCTGCAGGCAAATTTACAGAAGATATATCAAGATTTGCAGAGGAGGAGAGAGAGAAAACTCACAGAAATTTCCAGTGGCGGAGTATTTTATTTTTTATCGCGCTTCTGCACCTTTTGGTTTAGCCCTGATTCGACCAGACCGCGGCGGTTCCGCGGCCAAAAGAGGGCTGGCGCGGCGGTTCCGCCGCGCTTTGGTGTGATCGCCGCTTTTTTTTTTTTTTTTTTTTTGGGAACCAGATCACCACGGTTAACTTGTAGACTCGGTCCTCCAAATTTCTTCTGTTCTTCGGTTGTTGTGATCTTCTGTTGTTCCGATCTGTTTTTTCCTGTTTTGATCTCTGTAGATTTTCAGATCCGATTTTCGTATATCCTGCAAAATTCAAACAACAAAGTATCCCTTCCAAAAATAACAAATGATATATATTTTTATATTTTATGATTTTTTCAGATTTTTATGATTTTTTTAAATTTATGATTAACCCGAAATCGCGAAAAGAAAATTCTACGCCATCCCCGGCAACGGCGCCATTTGATTAAATGATTTAGCGTGCTTGCGCTTTCTAAAAGATAGATCAAAAATATTTGTAACCGCAATCAAGAACGGCGTTGCATGAAGCTAGCCGGTGAGTACGGGTCGGTCCACAAGGATGTTGTGAATTTCCGATTCGTTCTTACGAGTTAATTTCCGAAGGGTGTTCGGATTAATTATTAAATCTAAAAACCTAATTAACCTAGGGCAATTATCTAGATCTACTCTTGTTAGGGCTAGGTTTAGGGATGGTTTGGAAATGTAATTAAATCTCACCGCTTTCAATACCCGAATGAAGATCTATGAGGAGTTATGGTAATTATCAATAAAGTGGATTAGATCCGTTCGGGAAGGTGTTGCCTTCCTCTAGGTTCTTGTCCTTCCTTTAGAGATCCTTACTCTAACCTCCATGGAAAACATCACACCCGGGCCTTTATACTACGGTATCACCGCTACCTCGAGGGATAGAGTGCCGTAGGGAGCAGTATGTGCATGTGTGCATGGAGTCCTATTGTAAATATTTGGTGGGTAAGAAAGGGATGAGAGATCTCATCTCTCAAAATCCTTCCCAAAAGCTAAACCCTAAACAAGTTCCTAGGGCATGAAATTAAATCTACCTAGGGCAAGGAATTTAAATCTACACTAAGGAAAGAAATTAAATTACTTACAGATGCATCCCTCCAATCATCCATGCAGGGTTGTCAGATCTGAATTTCTGAATGGAGAAGAAACACCGATGCTCTCCAAAAGATTTCTAAATTTTATTCATTAAAGGGAGGCATGAAGTTTACAATGAATTAGAGTCCCTATTTATAGAAGATAGGAAACCCTAGGGTTACAATGACTTGCATGTTTACAATTACAAAAATAGCCCTAGGTCAACTAGTCAAAGCCGCAAATGAATTTTGATAAAATAAAATCTTCCTTTTGTCTTCTTAAAAAGGAAGTATTGGGCCTTTCCTTTATGGGCTCTTCTGTCTTTGGGCTTCCTGGGCTACTTAATTCTTTAATTCTTTCTTTAAAATAGCTTCTGTTCTCTTTCAGATTTTCCAGTGAATAATTGTGGTGGACTTTTAACCGTGGCTTCGAAATCTTGGACCTTGCATTGCCTTGTACTTTGTGAATTTTATCTTTGATGTAGGTTTGATCAAGAGTCTTCTGTTTGTTTGTCAAAAGTCCCTTTTTGTATCATCTTTTGTCTTTTTCACTGTTTTCGCTCCAAGAACCTGTAACCTGTAATATGTAGCAGACATGCGTCAAAAGCACCCGTTTATTTATAAAATGAATAAGAATGGGGAATATAATAATGCAATATTCTAGTGTGAACAGCACTCCACGGAATTCGGTAACTTGAGCACCCCAACTTGGGTCAACCTATACCCCCTACGAGTATGGCGAATAGCCCGCCAATTCTAGAGTGAAGTCCCTCCGTCTCAACGCCATGAGATGCGGGCCCGTTGCCCTCTAGAACCCAGCTACCCGTGCACCCCTCCGCGGGATAATCCTAGTACAGAAAGTAAAATATACAACGGGTACATCGACCTCAGCCCGGTCGTGCCCCAAAAGAATAATATACAAACAGGCAGTGGCGGCGGTCCACATGTCGGACGCTCGCCCGGCGGTATCAAATGTACATATACAACCAAACTGTACTAACATTGCATCCAGGCTATCCACCACGACAAATCCGCAACATCACAGCACAACATAGAATATCAACGTGAATGTCACGTTCGTAAATCCGTCTAAAAGGGCTATAGCAGTTAGACAGGATTTACCGATCAAATGACATTCACGGTCGCAGATATAATGTAAATACTGTGAACTAACATGTTTAAAATTTTCGATCGACTAAATTTCCCGAAGTGGGCCCCAAGCACAACTGTAGCACTCAAAAATAAACTGGGCCCAAACAGAATATACCAAAAACCCCAATTCCAAATTTAAAGAGCTCTGTAGAAAATTGGTATGGTGATTACACTTTACTGCGGCGGAACCGCGGCCAGAACAGGGGTTTGGCCGCTGTTCCGCGGCCTTGCTACAGTATCACAGTACCATTTTTTCACAGAATTCTTAAAAATCCCTGCATGTATTTCTGCAACACTCAAAAAAAAATTTCGAGCCCAAAAAAATTCGACAGAAACTGATGCAATTGGAAACGCGGTTTTGGAAAATTCGTCCGATCGAATTTCTAAACACGTTAGAGCAAGCTAAACTAGGTTAATGGCGTGGCTCTGATACCAATGTAAGTGCACGTCAGCGCCGCGGCCGTCTGAACGAGGCCAAAATGCGGAAAACAAAACTTTTCTATAAACTAGAAACCGGCGCTACCGCGGACTGTTAACCCAAATTGGGCCATTAACCTAATGCTAGCTAACTAGAGAAAGGATAGAGAGCTATACTGAGCGATCCGTGTGCTTCAGTTTTCGGCCTCCATCCCGATCTCCTTGCGGAATCTCCGGTCTTCATCTCCACGTCGGAAAGGGCACCACATCGCTAAGTCTTTTTACGGGCTCCCACCTCTAGACCGAGTCAACTCGGACACGAAGTTGGCAAGCCGACGTATCCAAGATTGCTTTAGAATAGTGTAGAACTCTATGTCTCATGGGGTTATAAGAAGTTGCCATTTGCAAGTGGAGAAGGAGATGCAACCTTTTTTGGATGAGCAAGGGGATTTTGTGCAAGCCAAAAGAGATCAAAATCCCACACCAAAAGAAATGGACAGCCCCCCTCCACTTTTGTGTGGCCGGCCATGCTAGGAGAGAGAGAGGGAGAAAAGCCAAGGGGGGAAGCAATAATGCAAGCAAGAGAAAAGGGTGATGATGAGGAATAATCATCACCACAAAGTCTCACTCCAAAAACCATCACTCAAAGTAAACAATGATGAACATAAAGAAGTCAATGGAAGCTAGATCCATCATGAGAACCATCATGTGCCACAAAAGGTCTTCACCATTATTAATAGCACATTTGCACATAACCCCCACCAACCAATTTTCAGCCAAGGAAAGAAACAAAGGAAAAATGGCCGAAACAGAATGCAAACTGGCAACTTCAAAAAACCGATCCCGTAATAAATTACAGGAAAACCCCGCGACTGTATATACATACCTGCATTTGTATTCCGACTGAAAACAAATGCAATGAGACAAAATCTACACTGTACAATACTAGGATCCGGCTTAAACCAAAGCCCACTAGTATTATCCGTCCGATCATGATCCGTGCAATACCGTACGTATATGATCGAACCCTGCCATATATCCATACGGCCTCTTCAGCGTTTCGCCCGAAACTTGAGAAACTGTCTGTGGGGGACTCTAAAGACTCGTCAATACTTTGGCTGTGGATTTAACCACTAGCACGTCAGAGCTATTAGCCATACGTAACGAGTTACCAGGTATTGACCAAAAGGGACGTCGATGAGCGAACTCATCCTGACACCCTACTGAGCCTGTCAGTGACAATATCCGTACAGTCCGGTTCATTCGTCTATGAGCATCGTATGGCGGTCCTGGGGGTTGGTAAAAGTCAGACCCCTAAAAGCGGTACAAGTCGTGTCGGAGTATAGTCACGAACACCCTAAGATACTGCTGGAATACCTACTAGTAAATCTCCTTCCTTGGCCAAGAACTTCGTGTAATGGCTCTCCTAGACACAACGCGACTTCACCCCTAATACCGGGAGAGACAAACCCCTGCCGATCCGCTCACTGCCTCCATGTGGCTTGGGACTGTAACCAACTAAAACTTATTTGCACGACTCCTTTGAGCCGTGGTAGGGTAGTAATCAAAGTACAGTGGGAACTCACACGAGACAAATGACGATCTCAGGTCAATGAACTAACCTGTACACATGTCACCAGGAAACTGCTATCTGACGTCTGGTATAATCCTAACTAGCATGTTCCCGGCGAGTCCTGTCCGGTGTACTCATAACCCAATGAGCACATGTATACATCTTAGGTGCTCCAACTGACACCAGTGGCTTGTGAGACAGGCCACCGCCGTTCGTCGGGGTTTCGACTGTATACACTAGTCTACTTTGGAGTATCGATGCCCTGTCTCGAAACTCCCATGACTAGGGACCACTTTAAGGATGTGCTTATAGACCCCAGCTCCCACGTATATGATCGCCATCATACTGCTGGCTGTCAAGCAAGAATCCTAAGGGCTCTATAAACGCGCAATAGTGACCTGTAAGGTCACCTAAAGTAGTACGCGATGATAAAGACAAACCATGGTAGCATACTATTCTCTATCAACGTGTAATAGCGAACTAAAATGTCACCTAAAACATGCACATGAAGATAAAGACAAACCATATAGTATACAAACCTCTCGAGTAAGACTGTCCTACCGGTATAGGTCCTCCCTCAATCATTGCAATCACGTGCCTGTAATCCAATTATTGACTCTGAGGGCACTATATCCAACAATCTCATCAACTCATCTCCGAATATCATCCACTATCCTCATCATCCAGGTATAGGTATAACAAGCAAGCATGTGTGGGTGTGTGGGTGTAAACCTATTCTAGGGTTCGCAACTAGGAAACTATACTAGTTTACTTCTAAACCCTAATCTATCCATAATACACCTAATCACATCTAGAATATCCAAAACACACTTAACGCTATCATACATATATATAGTATACTGTTGGATATAGTGCCCTCAGAGTCAATTATTGGATCACAGGCACGTGATTGCAATGATTGAGGGAGGACCTATGCCGGTAGGACAGTCTTACTCAAGATGATAGTATGCTATCTGGTTTATCTTTATCATCGTGTACTTCTTTAGGTGACCTTACGAGTCGCTATTACATGTTGATAGAGCCCCTAGGATTCTTGCTTGACTACCAGCAGTATGAGGGCGATCATATACGTAAGAGCTGGAGTCTATAAGCACATCCTTAAAAGGACCCTAGTCGTGGGAGTTTCGAGACAGGGCATCGATACTCCGGAGTAGACTAGTGTATACAGTCGAGACCCCGACAAGGGGCGGTGGCCGGTCTCACAAGCCACTGGTGTCAGTTGGTTCACCTAAGATGTATACAGGTGCTCATTTGGTTATGAGTACACCGGACAGGACTCGCCGGGAGCCTGCTAGTTGGTATTATACCTGACATCAGATAGCAGTTCCCAGGTGACATGTGTACAGGTTAGTTCATCGACCTGAGATCGTCATTTGTCTCGTGTTAGTTCCCACTGTGCTTTGAATACTACCCTACCACGGCTCAAAGGAGTCGTACAACAGGTTTTAGTTGGGTACAGTCCGAGCCACATGGAGGCAGTGAGCTGATCTGCAGGGGTTCGTCTCTCCCGGTATTGGGGGTGAGGTCGCGCTGTGTCTAGGAGAGCCAGTACATGAAAAGTCCTTGGCCAAGGCAGGAGATTTGCTGGTAGGTATTCCAGTAGTATCTCAGGGTGTTCTGGGCTACACTCCGACACGACTTGTACTGCTATTGGGGGTCTGACTTTTACCAACCTCCTAGGCCCGCCATGCGATGCTCATAGACGAACGGACCGGACTGTACGGATATTGTCACTGACAGGCTCAGTAGGGTGTCAGGATGAGTTCGTTCATCGATGTCCCTTTTGGTCAATAGCTGGTGGCCCGTTACGTATGGCTGATACCTCTGACGTGCTAGTGGTTAAATCCACAGCCATAGTATTGACGAGTCTTTAGAGTCCACCACACACAGTTACTCAAGTTTTGGGCGAAACGCTGTAGAGGCCATATGGAGATATGGCAGGGTTCGATCAGATACGTGCGGTATTGCACGAATCGTGACCGGACGGTTTTTACTAGCCGGCTTTGGTTTAAGCCGGATCCTAGTATTTGACAGTGTAGATTTTGTCTCTTTGCATTTGTGTTCAGTGGGAATACAAATGCGGGCATGTATATGCAGTAGCGGGGTTTTCCTGTAATTTATTACGGGATCAGTTTTCTGAAGATGCCAGTTTTCTTTCCGTTCCGGCCAGTTTTCCTTTGTTCCTTCACGGCCGAACTTTTGTGATGGAGGGGGTTATTTGCAAGTTTGCAAATAACTTATTATGGAGGGGTTTCCTGCATTTGTGGCATTATGAAAGGTTAAGCATCTTTGCTTTTTCATGATGGCTTGCTTTAATGAGATTAGAGTTGATTTGAATTGATTTGATCTTGTTATCATCACTTTGGGTTGTGGTCACCCTTCTTATTTTGTATTTTGATTCCCTCCACCATTCTTATGAGAGGCCTGCCACATCTTGGAGGGGGAGAGAGAGGGATTTTTCATTTTGGTGTTGGAAATTTATCATTCATCTCATTTCATTTTCTATGCTTGCTACAAAATCCCTAACCTATCTCAAAAGCTTATTCATTCCTCCATCATGGCAACTACACTATACCCCAAAGAGACATGGTTTCTACACTTGCCTACAGCAAATCTTGGACGCGTCGGCTAGCCAACTTCGCGCCCGAGTAGCCTCGGTCCAGAGGTGGGAGCCTGTAAACGAACCCGGCTACGTGGTGCCCTTTCCGACGAGGAGGTGACAGACGGAGATTCCGCGGGAGATCGGAGTGGAGACGAAGACCCAAGGACACGGATCGCTTGGTATACTTCTTCATCCATCTTTTAGTTTGCTAGTAGCTAGGTTAATGGCCCGATCCAGGTGAAAAGTGCGTGGTGGTGTCGGTTTGATAGTTTACAAAGTTTTTCGTTTCCGCATTCCGGCGTCGGATTGACGGCCGGGGCGCCGCCGTGCACTTACATATACTAAGTATCGAACTGCGGGGGTGCTATACCCCATCCACTCGACTTCCCCCATAGATATAATCTACTCACCTTTCTTGGTTGCCGATGTCGATGTCGCCACCATCTTCTTCATCGTCTCGAATCACCGTGGGGGTACCTACATGTCACACGTATCGCATCGCATTAAAACCAAATCGAAACCAAAACGACACACGAAAACCAAAACGATACGCTTAAAAGACTATTGGTTAGAACCTATGGTTAGCTCTCGCAAATCAACCCGATATCACTCGATATAGATGTACAAACATCAAGTGATAGAAGTAAAACACAAGTACCAAAACTTGAATTCAAAAACAACGGAAAACATATGGCAGCAACATTGAAAACATGCTCCAGATTTTGTCTCAGGTGAAACCAAGGTTCCAAAACAACACTAGGGTGATATATAGGGTACATATGACCTACTGAAGCAACCTGGACCCACCCCCTTACCAAGTCACCGAGACCTACCCCATTAATTCCGGCCAGGCCGGCCCTGGGTGCTCTACTGTGGTTCGTCTTGCTACAGGGGGTTCCTAGGGTCTCAAATTGGTCTCTGGACTTGTTTATTTTTCCAGTAAAAATCCCAATTCATTCTAGATTTCCCTGCACACTCTAAGTCGTCACAAACCGACATGGAAGTTCCGTAATTCCGTATTTTTGGGTTTCAGGTTATGTATATGTGTTTGGTCTGGGTTTAAAACATCATGGGGGGGTTTAAGGTCACTCAAAACACTCAAGTTCACCACACAAACTCAATTTAAACCCTAACCTTCTCTAGTAATGTCCAAAGTGCACTAAACCTTGCCAAAACGATTTTAAACTTGAAATGAGGCTTAAGCATAAGAAATACTACACCAATTGTGAAGGGATTACCTCAATAGACACTCATGAATCCTCCTACAGCACCAAAACACAAACTTTCTTGGTCCATAGGGTTGCTTGAGAGCTTGTGCGCATCTTTTGAGAAGAGGGTGTATGGTTTTTGTGAGTTTTTAGTGATGAAGTGGGGGTTTGAAGTGGAGAGGAAAGGGGTTGCTTCCATGGTGAGGAGAGGGGCTGAAATGATGAAGGGAAAATGAATAGGACACAAAGGCTAAGGTCAAGTTGACCCCTCACCCTCTCTCCTATCTTCTCTCTCTTGCCCGTCCCTCATTATTCTAATCCTTTTATTTTTCTTTTGTTTTCTTTTCTCCTCAATAGTAAACCCAAAAAAATAAATGAATAATGAAAAGAAAACCATGTAGGAAATGTCACACAAGAGTAAAAATGATATGGTTCACGTTTTGCACAAAACCCGCTTAAAACCCGATTAGCGATTTTAATCGCGATTAGCACTAAATTAGTGTCAAATTAATCGTAAAAACTTAAAATTTGCATAATTCACATAAAACACCCTCTTTCTAGTAATTTCTATAATTTTCCAAATTTTTCCCAATTTATCGGTATTTAATTATACCAAAATATTAAAATATTCATTTAAAATTAATATTAAATTATAAAAATTCCAATAAATAATATTTTATTTTTTTGAAATGTTACAATCTTCCCCCCTTAAAGAAATTCGATACCCGAATTTAAATTTAAACCCCCAAATTCTTAAAACATTTCAATAAAAAGTCCAAGTGGTCGGGGCTCCGAAGCCATCAATACATAAAACGCATCATAGCGCAATGCATGCGCATAAGTAATGAGCAGATAACTCAAAATCAAATCTCTGTCAAGCATCCCGCAGTCATCGGAGTATGGTAAAGACACAAAGGTCAAATCTCAAAACAAAACTAATATGATATAAATCAGAACTATACAGGTAGACCTAGAATCTATACATGTAAATATTTAAAAGAAATGCATGCTAAACCTTTTTAAATCGCTGTACGATGCACATATCACTGCACAGTGGCGGACATCTACTGTAAGAAAATAACCATATATGTATATATCTTTAGTTTAATATGTACGTTCCGTCGTTTTTGAAAACAATTTAGAAGGGTTTCCTTGTTTTAAACGCGTCGTGTCATATCAGACACGTTGGTAAATACTGAGACTATAGCTCGCTTTTTGGAAATCCATTCGCTAACTATCAATGCATGCAAAATGTATCCAGGTAATGTTCTCTGACTAGTCCTTCTCAGTACGAAAACCAATAGCAAATATCATAAAAACGTTCTGCTTCATCAGAAATAAATCCCAAAATGTATGTGAGAATACCCTATGCATCTGGTGCACACGGAAATCAAAATCCATATATGTGCACAGAAACAACATCTAGGTGCAACGGGTGTGCACGAAACATCTGCCAAGGGCAACGGGCGTGCCTGACAGCAATATCAGGTGCATCTGACATGCACGAAAAATCTCGATTTAGCGCATCTGGTGTGCACCAAAATCGTATCTTAAAACATGCGCTCAACACACGCGAAAATCCAATCAGGTGCATCCATCATGCACAAATAAAATCTAAATCATGTGCATTCAACATGCACGAAATCACGAAATCCAATATTAAGCGTCGAACATGCGCAAGGTCCAAATCAAATGCACGGAGTGCAAGGAATCAACATCAATATCAGAATCAAAATCCACGGTATGCAATACGGCTCAATCCAAATCAGGTATACTGCGGTGTATAAGCTCACAACCATGTGCATCAGCATGCACAAATCAAATCAAAACACTAAAAGTACATGAAAACTATGCTGGAAGCGTAAATCAAATCACCGGCGTAAAATAGGCATGAAATCACAATCAATACCTCAAGCGTAATAACTATGCGCAAAATATAAATACCCAGTAGGTGCAACCAGGGTGCATGAAAACAGAAATCATGGAACTCAGCCATCAAAACTAAATCATGCGAACAGATCTCCCAAAATACCGAAATCCAAGGTGACAGATACGTGATAATCGAATCACAAAATCACAAATCATAAATACCATCGTCGGTATATCCTCCTTCAAAGTCGAGAAGGTGTCGGTGCATCCAATGCTAGCAGCGCAAGATATCTACTTGCCTCTTGCTCACGTTCTGGCGTCCTCTGTCTCCGGGCCCTTATCTTCTCTGTGGATTAACAATCTCGCAATCCATCGGCTCATCGGCCCTGTCAGGTGTGCTAACGGGAACGATTTCGTCCTGGCACTTCTCTGGTCATCTCCGTCCTCAGCACAGGATTTCCTCGGAAACTGGTCGCATCCCAACGCCTCTGTAGACATATCCTACCTTTAACCTTAACGGGGAGTAACAACAGCTCGTCAGCATCTCGCACGAACCTCTTGTCCCGCTTGTCTATATCATCGTTTACTCCGACGTCACGTCTCTATCTGCGCACTGCAAATATTCTCAGCTATGGCCCATCCAAAGTCTCTCACATGGACTCGGTATCTTCATCACTCTGTAGAAGGTATCCAGCCGAACGCGTCCTGGGGAACTTGTCCCAACCTGCGGAGGTATACTCCATATTCTTCCATTCTTGATCAACTCACAACGCCTCTGCATGTGTATCACACCTCTGATGTCAGCGGAGTGGAACGTCATCTCATCGAAATCTCGTGCGAACTCTTTTCTTCACTTTTATCTGCTGTCGACTGCTTCGGACTCGTCTCTTCGTGGCTGCATGGACTGTGCTCCAACGGCTATACTCTTATCTGGAGTCTCCTAAAAAATGCATCCCACCACATGACATCCGAAAGATGTCGAACCTTTTGATCGATTCGTCAAAACCTCACAATCCCCCAAGAGCTCAACCTCTTGGGTACAACTTAATCGTTTCGAGTATATACAACAGCATCGGTGGACCAGCCGTAGAAGGGCAAACCCAAGCTCACTAATGGCGTCGCGGAACTGCCGCAAAACCTAAGGTTCAAAGGCTTTCACACGGTCATTATGTCGAGTTAGGATTTTATTCTTCTAAAGGGTCTATAGAATCGCTTGCATGTCTTTCCGAATACTTTAACCTTGGATAATGGGTTTCTGACATTCGATCGTCTCTATCGACTCTCAACGAATCTGCGTGATGTCGTCTCTGGCTGGAATCAATCTATCTGATGACCCCGCATCGGGGTAAGCGAACGAACCACATGTCCTAGTCGTTCCTCCTTGGGTGACCAGCGACTTTCCCTCATATCTCTAAGTATATACTCATGCTACAGTAGCTCCACCATCTGGGCAATATCTCGTCATTTACAGCAACAACTGGCTCATTCGTCTGTACGCTGAACAGCGCCTCAATCATCATGAATAAGCGATATATCAATGGTCATCACATCCTGGCTAGCCTCTAGCAGTAGCCTGATCCTCTGGTGCCGATCAGCACATCCGGGAAATCTCGTAAAAGCGATCTGTCAAATGCTCATGGCGCGAAAACGCAATAAAACGACGCCTTTATACGCGATCGTATGTCTCTGGAATCACGCCCTGGTCAGTCCTCGTCTATGACGAGCTCATGCTGACGCAACTCTAGTCGTAGCTCTCTCTGCCCGTGTAATCGTGGCAGCAAAATCATAACCAATATTGATGAGGATAGATCATAGGAATGAATATAATACTGTGCAAGAAAATGTACATCCTAAGGTTTCTTAAGCGGAGTAGCGTATCGTAAATATGCCGCGGAACATACGTACGGTACGTCACTCTACTCAAGCTACCTACTCCATCAACCAAGGGTCATCCTACGCGACGAAAGTTCGTGTATAATACCCCCTCGACTAAGTCTAAGTTCCGTAAGGTCAAGCCTAAGTTCCGTATATATATAACGCTCTAGGCTCTGCATAGTCAAACTTAGACTTCAGCCAAGGTTAACCTAGAGCTCTGATACCAACTTTGTCATGACCCGAAATAGCACGTGACTGGCCCTTGAATCATATGAAGTCTATAGGACCTCATCTAATCCAAGTAAGCCAAAAGACCAGAAATCTAAAACCATTTTAAATTATAAATGAAGGAAAAATAGTTTTAAGAAGTGGAGAAACATGTTTTAAAAATAAGGTTTTTAAATAAGTAAGCCGAATATGCATTTGTAAAATCCTCAATGTCTTTTCTGAAAATTTCGGCAGAGTTTCCTTTGTAAATTCTGGCCCCGAACGGGGTACAACATTATAAAAGCATATATACAATGATAAAAGGCATCCCCAAGCGGGAACTAGCTCTTCGTCAATCGACGGTCACAACCACGCAAGCAATATAATATACAACGCCAAGGGTGATGATCAAAACTCAATGGAAAACTCAAAAATCAGCTTGAAAACCATAATACTACAACGTGCGGCTCTAAGGTCGAAATAATACACAACTGGTTTTCTAAGTATGAAACAATATACAAGTTTGGTTGATGGAATCTTTAGATACAACTAAAAAATACATATACAATGGTGGTTCTGATGCAAAAGAATCCACCTACCAAAGCAAATCACCCAGAAAGGGAGCGGTGTGCCAGAAAAGCCACAATGGAACCTGTACGGCAAAACCTGCAAGAACTGTGGCACAACAGGGGTGAGTTGCCAACTCGTGAATAGAAAACATCGCAGAGAAGAAATCGTATGCATGACATAATCCTAGGTCAATACGATCAGTAATAATATATTCTCAATATGAATAAGTCAGAAGCATGATAAGGTGGCTAGGGTAAACATCTATACATAAGTGTAGTAATATATCATAAATATGAGGTATGATCAATGTAATCAATGTCAACTATATCAAGAAGGCTATGAGTATGTAGATATTATCCAACTATATGATCAATGTCTGTATGTATGTGGATCTTGTCCACGTGTCACCCAATGACAATAAGCATCATGCATGTAAATATCATAAAGCATATGCATGAAAGTATGAGAATATAAATTAACATGTGTCCCTCGAGACATATCAAAATCATGGCACCTGAGTGTCTAGCATTGACACTCGAAAACATCATGAAACCTGTGCCTAGCATCGGCACGTAAATCCTCATATATCGGGTTCCGTCGGTGCGGATCGGCCCATATCATCTCTCTACTACGGTCGGTATCCTCTGGATATCCGCCGAGCTCAAATACAATCACCGGTAGGTAGTAGTCCCTCTGCCGGGCTCACCGTCTGTATACACAGCATCCCTTTCTTGCCCCGGGGTACCATACCGGGTCCACCATGTACCCGCAATCGGCCTCATGCGCCTCCTCGAATCGGGTTTCACATGTCGCTCTCAGCACCGAGAAAACACATGGTGGACGCACTGAAATATCATATCAAGGGTAGCCGGAATTTTAAAACAATTACATACTCTCTTTTGAATTATCTACGGTCCCAAATGCAGAAATATCATGGAAATGATTGTTAGCGATTCTGCGTGTTCAAGTTTAGTTAATTACCGCAATCAAGACGGTTTCGCTTGTAGCTAGCCGGTTGAGTACGGGTCGTCCGCAGGGAGATGGGAATCTTTTTCTATGTGCTTTAACGGGTTAAGTCCAGTTTTTCAGATTTTGTTGTGATTAATTAAGTGGTAAAATGATATGTAAAGAGAGTTTGTTAGGGTTAGGATTAGGTTAGTTTGAGTTAGGAGTCTCCCACATCTTTCGTTGCCCCTCTTAATCTCGGTGTTACGGTAATCGGCAACAACGGGGATTAGCACGACTAGGAAGGAACTTGCGAGTATAAGCTAGGCTTTCCAACGCATAAGTTCTTCCTTTTGGTGCTTGTCCGTCCGTTCTTGGCTCTTAGCCATAATCTCCGGTTAATTCAACCACAACCGGTCTCACTACGGAATCACCGCTATCATGTAGGATAGGGTGCCGTAAGGAGCGGATTGTGGTTCAATTAATGGGAGTCGAATTAAGCTGTTGGGCAAGGAAAGAGTGAGAGAGATTTCCTTCTCTCAAACTTCCCTTATCCTACCCTAACAAGTATGAAACTACTCACACATCATGATACGAAAAAAAAATAAAACAAAACAAAAGAGGAGGATAGAAAGAAAGAGATTAGAAGATAACAACTAGCTATTTGCGACCTCACCTTGGCAAGGATCAAGCGTAAGCATCATGGTTGTTTTAAGGATAAAGAAAAAGAGGAAAGAAAGAAACAACAAGAAATAACAACAACTAAGTTAACAAATTAAAATTACAATAATTAACAAGAGAACAAGACAAGCATAATAATAAACGGTTCTTCTTTATTCATCATTCTTCACTCAAAAGCTCACTACAAGTTTTAATGGAGAAGAGATGAGAAGAGGAAGAAGAACATGTATTCTAAAACCTAGAGAAAAAATACAAGATTATGGACCCTTTCCTTCACAAGGTTCTGGGGTATTTATAGGCTGGAAAATGAAAACCTAGGGCAACATTCAGAACCAAAATGAAAAGACCAAAAAGCCCCTGAAAAATCTTCTGCTGACTAGTCTAAACGGCCGCGGAACCGCGGCCTAGACCCCCCTTTGGCCGCGGTTCCGCGGTTGAATGGAGGAGTTAGGCCTAGGGCTTTTTGGTGGTACCCTCGTTTGATGTACCCTTCAATCTGGTATATGTATTTTCTCAATTTGTCTTCACGATTTTTCCAGAATTTCTGTTGAGCCAAAGGTGTTTTGATGTGGATGTTTTTGTCATGATTTCCTCGAGCTCCGTGTAGATTTCTTGAATCTTGTGCTGCCATTGAGCCTTATGCATGAAAACGATATTGATTTGCCATTTTGTCTTCCTAAACTGGTATCTGGCAACATACGGATGAAGAGCGGAGACCGTGTTTTCTCAGTGGTTGGCAGGAACCCGGGTTTTGTCGTGTTTTTCCATGAATTCCATTGTTTAGAGCCGAGAACCTGTATCCTGCAATTTGACTAGCAAACACGGCTCAAGAGTACCTACCGATATGCAATGTGATAAAAATTGGGCGGTATAAAGATGCAAAAATCTGATATGAACAAATACCCCCAAACTTATCATTTGCTCGTCCCGAGCAAAGCCAATTTATTCACAAAAAAATTTCCTAACCTCACTTTCGCAGGGAACGCGATTGCACTGAGCATGTGCAACAAGCCATTAAACCTCTAGGTGTCCCTAGTAGGAGGAGTGTTGTCTCCTGAGGGTTTTCAGCGGATACTACCCACAAAATCCGGTCAAGTTGGTTTTGTAAAATAACTAAGATTCAAACCCTAAAGTTTTGTTTCAGAAAATAACAATTCTATAATCCTAAGTCTAGACCATCGAACCTTTATTTTTCACACCTCGCTTCTTATTTAACTACAGATTTTATATGTCTTTACGTGCAGTGCAAATAGTGTCGTTAAGTTCCAGAAGGATCGATTAAAGTCATCGTGTCGCACAAAAAAGCCCAGATAACAATTTTAAAAGGATCACATAAGTTTTATAAAGAGTTAAGCATTTTCAAGTTTCGTTTTCCAGTAAGGTTTCAACTTCAGAATTTCTATCTTCCTTAACAGGAAACTAAGTCGTATTTTTCACTCCACCTTTTTCTTGTTTTCATTTCATACACACCTCTGTGAACGTGCAATAGTCTTTATCATAGAATAAAACCTTCATATCTCCGTTAATTTTTTTTATAAAAGCCTGTCTTTTATCAAGATTATTCTCACACAAAGAACCGTTAGGAATTTTAACTCGGAGAGAACACTTGCTTGACTTTGTTTTAATCTGTACTTTCTAGGCTTCTTAGCGAGTTTTGGGCCAATGCACCCAAACCAGTTGATTTTAGGGCATTAGGTGTAGAAACACCCCAGCGGACTTAATTACTCAAGTTACCTAGGTCCAAAAACAAAAGACAGTTTGGCGTGAAAATCATATGATTTAATACGAACGGAGATATAACCGGCAGTTCAATTATTTTTTGGATAAAAGACGTGTTTAGTGGGTTTGGTGTGTAATCATTCCAATCAAGTTCCAGATGGGTTATTTTTCAGACTTAGTTCCAATTACGGCATCAATAACATTCCTTCATATTCGCTTTACTTCATAAACTATTCTTGACATTACTTATTTCAGAACAAACCTATTTGATCCTCATAAAATCATTTATCTGTTACAAGTTTTTAAACATAAAAGACTTGTCATCTAATTTCCAAAAACTCACGACACGTGTAGTGTGATGTAAAGACGTATATCAGCTATAGTTAACTTCAAAGGAGAGTTATTTTTCAGGTTTTCAAAATCTAAAAATAAGATTTAGTTATTCTTATTTTATCAAACAAAACCGTCGAATCGTTGAATCAGAGTTCTTCCACAAGCTAACTTGACAGAAAAGTTTTTATATTTTTAGAAAATTTTCAAATTTTTATGGATTTTATGGATTTTAATATGCAGATGCAGAATATACATGTGAATGCGAAGGTAAGAAATGCGTACCGAGCGTACCCCCAAACTTAAACTGGACAGTGTCCTCACTGTCATTGCATGAAGAGATCATTTGAAGGGTCAAAATTGTCGGTTAGTGATACACACAATTTTTTTTTGTTTTTGTTTTTAAAGAAAAGAAAAAGAAAAAGAATATACATAAATATATACAAAATGATTTATACATACCCCCAAACTTATTTGGAACAGTGTCCACTGTACTTGGCTGGATAACCGAAGTTTGGAGGTAGGCAGAGGAAGATCAGGCAGGGTAAACCGGCTCCTGTAAGAACAGGAGCTCCTCTGTTGGTTTGGCGCTAAGGTACGGTTTAAGTCGGTGTCCGTTCACTTTGAAAAATGAACCGTCCTTTGGATTTTCCAAATCCACAGCGCCCTGCGGATACACATTCCGCACAAAATACGGCCCTTTCCAGCGAGATCTGAGCTTTCCTGGATGGAAGTGAAGTCGGGTGTCGTAAAGCAGTACCTGTTGACCAGGTACGAAGGTTTTGCGCAAAAGGTGTTTATCGTGAAACACCTTCGTTCGGTTCTTAACGACAACCGCGTTATCGTAAGCCTCATCCCTAAGCTCGCTCAGTTCGTTCAACTGCAGCTTCCGATGGCTGCCCGCATCCTCGAGAGACAGATTCAGCTCCTTTATCGCCCAAAATGCGCGATGCTCTATTTCGACAGGTAGGTGGCAGGCTTTTCCGTACACAAGCCGATAGGGAGACATGCCAAGGTCGGTCTTATAAGCGGTTCGAAATGCCCAAAGGGCATCCGTGAGTTTCAGCGACCAATCCTTACGGTTCTTGGAAACCGTCTTCTCCAGTATCTGCTTGATTTGCCGATTTGAAACTTCGGCCTGCCCGCAGGTTTGGGGGTGGTAGGGCATGGATAGCTTATGATTAATAGAGTATTTCCGCATCAAGGCCTCGAAAGTCTTGTTGCAGAAATGACTTCCATTGTCACTAATGATCGCTCGGGGGTGCCCAAACCGGGAGAAAATGTTTTCTTTAAGGAACCTAACGACAACCTTGTTATCGTTAGTCCGGCTGGGCACAGCCTCGACCCATTTAGAGACGTAATCAACAGCGAGAAGGATGTACAAGTTCCCAAAAGAGCTGGGAAACGGCCCCATGAAATCTATCCCCCAAACATCGAAAATCTCCACAACCAAGATCGGTTGGAGCGGCATCTCGTTCCTCCGGGATATCCGGCCCATGTGTTGGCACCAGGAGCAAGTCTTGCAATAGTCATGAGCGTCTTTGAAGAGTTGTGGCCAGTAGAAACCACATTGAAAGATCTTCTCAGCTGTCTTTCTGGGGCCAAAATGCCCGCCACACGCTTGATCGTGGCAAAATGACAGCACACTCTTGAATTCCTCGTCAGGGACACACCGACGAATAATCTGGTCGGGAAAGTACTTGAACAGATAGGGTTCGTCCCAGTAAAAGTGTTTTACTTGGGATAAGAAGCGAAATCTGTCCTGACTTGACCATTCAGTCGGTAGTAATCCTGTGGCCAAATAGTTCACAATATCTGCGAACCAGGGTTCGCAAGATATTGTTAAGAGCTGTTCATCCGGGAAAACGTCGTTGATCGGAATTGGAAGCGAAGGCGAAGAAGGAAGTCGTGAGAGATGGTCGGCAACTACGTTTTCACATCCTCGTTTGTCCTTAGTGACAAGGTCAAACTCTTGAAGCAAGAGGATCCAACGTATTAGCCGAGATTTTGCATCTTTCTTCGCAAAAAGATGGCGCAGAGCAGAATGGTCTGTGTAGACAATGACTGGAGAGCCGATGAGGTAGGGCCTGAACTTTTCTAAAGCAAATACAACAGCTAAGAATTCCTTCTCAGTTGTTGTATAATTGAGTTGGGCGTCGTTCAGGGTTCGGCTCGCATAATAGATTACGTGCGGCATCTTGTTGATGTGTTGTCCAAGGACAGCACCAATGGCAAAGTCGGATGCATCGCACATAATCTCAAATGGGTGCGTCCAGTCAGGTGAAGAAAGAACTGGAGCAGAAGTGAGTGAGCTTTTCAATGACTCGAATGCAGTCACACAGCTCGAGTTGAAGTCGAATGGTGTATCGTTGGCCAGCAAAAGAGTCAAGGGCCTAGCAATCTTGCTAAAGTCCTTGATGAACCGTCTATAGAAACCGGCATGGCCAAGGAAGGCTCGGATATCTCTGACGCATTGGGGAGGAGGTAGATTGGAAATGACCTCAATCTTTGCTTTGTCAACCTCTATGCCATTTTGCGAGATGATATGTCCTAAGACAATACCTTCGCGCACCATGAAGTGGCATTTCTCCCAGTTCAAAATGAGATTCTTGTCCTTACATCGGGTAAGGACAGCGTCAAGATGCAGCAAACACTCGTTGAAGGAATCGCCGAAGATGGAGAAATCATCTATGAAAATCTCCAGAAAATTTTCCACCATGTCTGAGAAGATTCCCATCATACACCGCTGGAAGGTAGCGGGCGCGGCATGCGACGATATGCAAATGTGCCGAAAGGACAAGTGAAAGTGGTCTTGTCCTGGTCTTTTTCGGCGATGGGAATTTGATTATAGCCAGAGTAGCCATCAAGAAAGCAGTAGTACTCGTGTCCGGCCAATCGTTCAAGCATCTGGTCAATGAAAGGTAGCGGAAAGTGGTCCTTCCGCGTTGCGGCGTTGAGTTTTCTGTAATCAATGCACACTCGCCACCCAGTTTGGGTGCGAGTAGGGATTAACTCGTTCGCCTCGTTAGTGATGACCGTGATGCCCGACTTCTTGGGGCCAACATGAATGGGGCTAACCCACTGGCTATCAGAGATAGGGTAAATGATACCACTATCTAGACATTTTACGATCTCCTTCTTCACAGCCTCTTTCATGACTGGATTGAGACGTCTTTGTGGATCCCGGGCTGGTTTGGCATCATTCATCAGATGAATGTGATGCTCAACGATCAGGGGACTAATCCCCTTGATACCCGTAGGCGTATAGCGTCGTCCGACAGTTGGGTGGTTTTCATCATGGCACAAACGTTTTGAAATTTATTGATGAAGATATAGGCATCTTCAGATTCAAGCCCATGAAATCGTGGAAGCATGTTGATGAAGTGGGGCTTAATTTCAAAATTATCCCCATTGGCTGGTGGAAGAGAAAGGCAGGTGGGGAGTGCAGAACGGGTGGGATAGAAATGATCCTGGAGCGCGATTCGCTGCGGCGCTACAACAGGCGGTGGTAGTGGGTTATTGGTCTCCGTAGGAGGTGGAGCCAATCCAGGGGTAGTCAAAGAGATGTTCGGATTAAATCCTGACATCGCGAAAGAAGAGATTGGTGAAGGTGAAGGTGAAGATGTATGAACAGAATTCCGGTCAACGTCGGAGTTGGCCGGCAAAGGAAGGGGTGAAAGAGGAGTGGACGGAGTTTCGACGTCTGAGTTGATCGCGTAGTCGGTAGCGACTAACGTAACGCGGACTAGGCGGACGCTAGTGTCCCGAGTCCAAGCGGACATACACTAAACGAGTTTAGTATAGTCAAAGCGGAGAAGCTGAGGGTAAGAAAACGTCAATGGAGAAAGGCGATGGGTGGTGTGTGAAAAATGGATTTTGGCGACAAAGGGCAAGTTTTTATAAAAGTTTTTGATTTTTTCCTTTTTTTTTTTAGAAAGAGCTTTACAGAAATATGTACGGACTTACGGTTTTAAGCAATCACAAACAAGATATGCACAATCACACCTAGATCTAGGGTCACCTAGGTCTGCTAGACCTGCTCCAGAACTTGATTTTCGAAGTAAAACTGTGTGGAGAATCGGGCTTAAGATACACTGATCACGAGGCCAGGTAAGTGCAGAGATAAGGGGAGGTTTTCCAACGCTTTCGCGAAGTTCCTTAATTAAATAACCCTTTCTCTTTTGGCGGTTGCGCCGTTAACACTTTCCTAGACACCCCGTAAACAATATACCGTTAAGCGAGGTTCCAAACACGGTTTAACTTCTCCTAATGAGCGCGAAGTCCTTAGGGCTACAGTCTAGTATTTTTTAATTACAATGGACAATGCATGTGCTTTTGTGATTTCTGGGGTCCTGGGAAGGGTGATGAAATCCCCACCCAATCTGAATTGGTTTCAAGCCCCTTAAGTCCGTATTAAAGAATGCAAAGCGGTAACAAATCAATTGCAAACAATTTTTATTTTTAGCGCGGCGCAAAGAATCCTGTACAAGAACAATTTATTGGAAGGGGGAGAAGAGTTTGCGCAAAGAATGCTGCAGAAAACACAGTTCAGTGGAGTTCAGAGGAATGGGAGAGAGAAGAGAGAGTTACCCAGAAAAAATGGTACCCTGAAGCCACTAAATGGCCGCGGTTCCGCGGCCAAACATATGCTTAGGCCGCGGTTCCGCGGCAAGATGGTGATCTTAGGCCTTGAATTTTTGTGGAGGTGCTGGTCTCGGTCTCCTCTGGTTGTCTGGATGTCCTGAATCTTTATTTGCTCACTGTAACTGCTCCAGATTTTTCAGTAGACCGTTGGCTTCGTTTTGATCCGTCGCGATGTAGCCGCGAAATGTGGGTCTATCTTCCCACGTCTTTGGCAATGAACTTGAATTTTGGATTATCCCACTTCTTTTGCACTGAACTTTAACTTCGCATTATCCTGCACACTTGCACAAAAACTAATCAAGAATAACAAGATGATTTTTTTTATAACGTATAATTTATTTGTTTTGTTTTTCGGTTATATTTATATTCACAAGTTAACCCGAAATTACACAAAGAAATAAACTACCGTCTCCCCGGCAACGGCGCCATTTGATTGTTAGCGATTCTGCGTGTTCAAGTTTAGTTAATTACCGCAATCAAGACGGTTTCGCTTGTAGCTAGCCGGTTGAGTACGGGTCGTCCGCAGGGAGATGGGAATCTTTTTCTATGTGCTTTAACGAGTTAATTCCAGTTTTTCAGATTTTGTTGTGATTAATTAAGTGGTAAAATGATATGTAAAGAGAGCTTGTTAGGGTTAGGATTAGGTTGGTTTGAGTTAGGAGTCTCCCACATCTTTCGTTGCCCCTCTTAATCTCGGTGTCACGGTAATCGGCAACAACGGGGATTAGCACGACTAGGAAGGAACTTGCGAGTATAAGCTAGGCTTTCCAACGCATAAGTTCTTCCTTTTGGTGCTTGTCCGTCCGTTCTTGGCTCTTAGCCATAACCTCCGGTTAATTCAACCACAACCGGTTTCACTACGGAATCACCGCTATCATGTAGGATAGGGTGCCGTAAGGAGCGGATTGTGGTTCAATTAACGGGAGTCGAATTAAGCTGTTGGGCAAGGAAAGAGTGAGAGAGATTTCCTTCTCTCAAACTTCCCTTATCCTACCCTAACAAGTATGAAACTACTCACACATCATGATACGAAAAAAAAATAAAACAAAACAAAAGAGGAGGATAGAAAGAAAGAGATTAGAAGATAACAACTAGCTATTTGCGACCTCACCTTGGCAAGAATCAAGCGTAAGCATCATGGTTGTTTTAAGGATAAAGAAAAAGAGGAAAGAAAGAAACAACAAGAAATAACAACAACTAAGTTAACAAATTAAAATTACAATAATTAACAAGAGAACAAGACAAGCATAATAATAAACGGTTCTTCTTTATTCATCATTCTTCACTCAAAAGCTCACTACAAGTTTTAATGGAGAAGAGATGAGAAGAGGAAGAAGAACATGTATTCTAAAACCTAGAGAAAAAATACAAGATTATGGACCCTTTCCTTCACAAGGTTCTGGGGTATTTATAGGCTGGAAAATGAAAACCTAGGGCAACATTCAGAACCAAAATGAAAAGACCAAAAAGCCCCTGAAAAATCTTCTGCTGACGAGTCTAAACGGCCGCGGAACCGCGGCCTAGACCCCCCTTTGGCCGCGGTTCCGCGGTTGAATGGAGGAGTTAGGCCTAGGGCTTTTTGGTGGTACCCTCGTTTGATGTACCCTTCAATCTGGTATATGTATTTTCTCAATTTGTCTTCACGATTTTTCCAGAATTTCTGTTGAGCCAAAGGTGTTTTGATGTGGATGTTTTTGTCATGATTTCCTCGAGCTCCGTGTAGATTTCTTGGATCTTGTGCTGCCATTGAGCCTTGTGCATGAAAACGACATTGATTTGCCATTTTGTCTTCCTAAACTGGTATCTGGCAACATACGGATGAAGAGCGGAGACCGTGTTTTCTCAGTGGTTGGCAGTGTAAGGTTCCTAGGCACCCTAGTGAGGTCTCACAAGTCATCATCCATGATAATTTTTAAAAAATACGGTGCCGAGAAACCCTAGAACGGATCGTTAACTAGATATATAGGCGAAGAGAGTAAGTAAACGGAAATATAGCTAAAGGGAAGGGGCTACAACCTTTGTAGATCCGGTCCACCACTTCCTAAGCTCCGCGATGATCTCCCTCCGCTGTCCAAATAGAACCCTTGACTCTAGCATTGGCATCATCGAAGAATGGGCGGGCTTGATCGTCGGTTCGATGCCGAAGATGATCTACGTCGAAGCATCACAAGAACAAGCTCCAACTTCACCAAGCTTTGAAACTTATGAAGTAAACACCCTATACAACTTGGCAAGAGGTAGAGGATGAAGAAACATGAAGTGGGTAGACTTTAGAATTGGATTTCTCACTTGATTTCACTAGTTGCCATTGATGGTCACTAGCTTTCTTCATGGAAAAAATGAAGAAGAAGAAGAAGATATGATAAGTTGAATAATAATAAAGGAAATAAGAATTAAATCTTATCATACTTTTAACCTTAGTTAAGTGTAGAGAAAAGACCATGGTTAATGGAATGGTTAGGGTTAAGGATAAGAACAAAAACGGAGACTAAGTCAAAACTTCATGAATGTTCAACTAGGAAACAAATAATGCCACCATTTCATCATTTATCTTTTCCAAAATAAAAAGATAAATAAAGAAATAGATAAATAGGTAAAAGACTAAACAAAACCCTAATCATTAGTTTAAACCATGGTTTGATTCTTTACACTTAACCAAGTAAGCATGTATCATCAAACATGATACAAACATGTGCACAAAAGTATATCACATATACAACTTGCACAAATCAAGTGAGAAAATCCATTTAAAGTGAACCAATACTTGTTAACGCAAAGTAATATATCAAATATATATAATTATGCATTAAATCATTAATCAATACTTGATTCAATGATCCGGTCATATCGCATATAACCGGCTAGTATCCAATGTATCGGCTTATCGAATCAATCCTTGATTCGATAACTAGGTTATATCGCATATAACCAATCGATACATAGATCGCGAGAATGTAATACGGTATCGCATACTCGAATTATTATCGGTCCCGCACATATCTCATATGCGCTCCTATTTCGTTTCGCTTGAGCCAGGAAACCTCTGTGTAGGACTCTAAAGACTCGTCAATACGCCGGCAGCAGATGATGATCATATCAAGCATCCACAAGCCGCAAGCGGTCTGCTAAACGTAACGGCCATCCGGGTATTGAGCGATCAGAAGATCGACGAGCAAGCCCGCTCACACAACTGTGAATCCAACCAGTAACACTTACCGTACAGTCCGGTCTGTTCGTCGGATATGTCCCATATCTCGCCTAGGGGTGGTAAACGTCAGACCCCAATAGCTCGATAAGTCATGCCGACTTAAGGTCCATAACATTCGTGAAACTACTGATAACTCTTACCAGTATATCACTGCAACCCTGGCCAGGGATTTCCTGTTATGGCCAGTCGTGCATTGCGCAACATCAACCCCCAATACCGGGAGAGACGAATCCCCTCCTATCGCTCATTGCCTCCATGTGAATCGGGACTGTACCCAAAAACCACCTGTTTGCACGACTCGGTAGAGCCGTGGTAGGGTGGAAATGAAAGCACAGTGGGAGACACACAAGACTCTATGACGATCTCGGGTCAACAGACTAAGCTGTACCAGTGTCACCAGAGAACTGCCATCTGACGTGAGGTATAATACCATCTGGGAGTTCTCGGCGAGTCCGTTCAGTGTACCCAGTCTCTACTGAGCACCCGCATACCATCTCCGATGTCAAACACCAATGGATATGGGATCATTCATCGCCCATCGCATGGGTCGAGAAGATATACGCTAGTCTACTCTGGAATATCGATGCCCCGTCTCGATATTCCTTCGACTAGGAACATTTCAAGGATGTACTCATGGACTATCCAGGCCCCGCTAGTATGATCTGCATCATAGTCCTGGAAGTCGAGTACACATCCTAAGGGCTTTATCAACATGTAACAGAGAGACGAAAAGTATACACGTTAAGATAAAGAGCAACCAGATAGCGTACTATCATGTCGAGCAAGAAAGTCCTTCCTATATATGTCCCAGCATCCACTACAATATGCATCCAATGTACAGTAATGGCCTCTAGGGCATACATATAACTAACAATCTCCCACTTGCACTAGGGCCATCTGTAGCAGTGGTTGCAGTATCATATACTCAACCATCCCCTAAAAGTCTCTCTTTGGGAAAAAGGCCTTCGTGAGTGGATCCGCCGTGTTGTCCTCTGAGTCTACTCTCCTAACCTCGATCACCCCGGAGATCAACTATCTCCATGATCAGGTGATGCTTCCTCAGAATTTGTCTGGGTCACTGATGGGACCAGGGTTCCAGGGCCAAAGCCACACTTCCATTGTCATACAATGGCAGGAACCTAGTTCATCTTATGAACCAATATACACCCAAACTTCCTCTTTGGTAGTATCTTCAATAGCGATGTTACCAGCCTTTATCGTCTAGTTTGCCACGGTATCTAGCTTGGAACTCTTCCAACATACCGTCCCTTTACTGAGGGTAAAGACAGTGCCTGTGACTGACATTCAGTCATCTTTATCACCCTGGAACACTTCCAGTGATTCTCCCCAGGATCGATTGATACAATCTCACTATACCTAGTGAGAACCCTAATATCCCTTTAGATCTATCTCATAGGTCCAAATCTCAGGATTTAGGAGGTATCATCTTTATCCTATTTGGAGAATCCTTGTGATAATAGGAGATTGACCGATCGTAGTATAGGAAACTCTTTTCCTATCAAGAGTATGTTGTCTACGTACAATACGAAGATGACCACCTTACTCTCTACTACCCTTTTGTATATACAAGGTTCGTCTACCATTTTGATGAAGTCAAACACTTTGACTATCACATCAAAACAGACGTTCCAACTCCGCGATGCCTACTTCATTATGTAAAGCAACTTGCACACGTTTCCGCTGCTCCCACTGTTTTACGAAGACCTCTGGCTGTGTTCTTATAGACGTTCTCTTCTAAATCAGTATTTAAAAAAGCAGTCATGGCACCCAACCGCCAGATATCGTAGTCATGGTATGTAGCCGTGGTAAGTAGGATCTGGATAGACTTAAGCATAGCTACTGGAAAAATGTTTCATCATTATCCACGCCTGGTCGATGACGAAAACCTTTAACAAGTCTAGCTTTGAAAGTCTCAACTTTTCCATCTACACCAAGTAATCTTCTCAAGATATACTTGCTCCTGATGGGGATTTAACCCTTCAGATATAGCAACCAAAGTCCATACTTTGTTGGTGTATATGGATTCCATCTCAGACCGCTAAGCATCCAGCCATTCTTACAGAGTCCCTACTCTTGATGGCCTGCTCGAATCTAGTTGGGTCATCATCTCATGATGCAATCCTCGCTCCCACTGTCATCGAGAAACCGAGGTATCTCTCAGGCAGGCGAGGAACCATACCAGATCGGCGGAGAGGCTGAGGTTCGTCGGGGACTATAGAATCCTTTGGTTCTGTCAAATCTTCGGCTGTAGTTTCGTATAGCTGGAACCTTTCCAGTTCTACAGAACTGACCTTGCCTTGACAATCCCAAATCTTAACTTACTTAAGAGATGGGTTCTTCCCATACCATATCTCATATGGAGTGGTAGGCACTGATTTGATTCAAACCTAATTCAATAGGTATGCAACTTCTCAAGTGCATAACCCAAAAAGGAAACAGGTAACTCAGTAGTACTCATCATAGAGCACACCTTATCATATAGGGTGTGATTGCCCCGCCCCGATATACCATCGTGCTATGGTGTATACGGAGGAGTAATGCTGAGAGAGAATCTCATTCTCCTTTAGAATAGTCCAGGAATTCTATGCACAAGTATTCTCCTCCCTGATCTCATCATAGGACATAATACTTATACCCATATTTTGGTTCTCTACTTCTAACTTATATTCTGTGAATACCTCAAAAGGATCGGACTTATGTTTCAACAGGAACATATGACTGAATCTTGAGAGATTATCAGAGAATATAATGAAGTATAAAGAACCAGTCCTGGCATGTGTAGACAGGAGACCTTACATACATCATCATGTATCAGTCCCAAGAGTTTACCAACTCTTCCTCTGTTTCCAATAAACAGAGCTATGGTCATCTTATCTTTGTGACATGACTGGCAAGTTTCACAAGATGTAAATTCAAACTGATTTAAATATACATCTAAATGTAACTTCAGCCAGTCGGGTCGCATTGATATGACCTAGTCTACAATGCCTCAAGAAGGATTCGTTCATTTCTGAACTCTTCCTCTTGTGTGTGTTCTGTATACTAGGAACTGGAGTTTGATTTAGAACTTCAATGCTTTTAGATAACGTGCCTGAATCGATCAACTTTTGATATAGGAAATGTTCAAAACATTATCCATCAATACAAAATTATATCCTTTCTTTAGTAATAAATAGACTGATATGATTTTGTATATTAGGTTCGGTATCTAATAGCATTTGTTCAGAATTAATGTATTCGTAATACAGGGTAATAGTGACCAACAGACTTGGCTGCAACACTTGCCCCGTTTTCTGTCTCATGAAACTTATCACACGTTCCCAGTTTTTCTACCTTTTTGTAGCCCTATGTAACAGATTACATATTTGGGATCCTGATCCGGTATCATATACCCAGGATGCAGAGGATACTGAGAAACAGTTCTTTGTAATGAACACACCCGAAGGAGATGCATCATATGCACTTTCTTCGTTTGGGCGGCATAGGAATTCTGGTATTCCCCAATTTCCTGCTCTGTCTTATAACAATTATAAGTTGGAGCGGGACCAACGTTCCCCAGCTCAGTATAACAAGCGGGTTCGGTCAATACATCCATATTATTATCTTGATTAAGGCGTGATATGGTCGCTACCAGGAGAGAGAGAGAAGAAAACACTCAGCGTGTGCTCTTGCAAGATTAGATTGGTTATATATTTTATCTAATCAGGATGGCTCCCACTGTTTTTATCAAATCTTCCTTCAAACCCTAAAAGGAAAGACTAGCCGGGATTAATTACACTCTACAAGTTCGCCAATCTTTCAGCCAGGCCAGTGTCGGTACTTTGAGGGAGGTTCCCCGTGCTTTCGCACGGACCTAATTACAGTAAACCTCATTTTCCCAGAGGCGTAACCCCGTTGACACCTTTCTAGACACCTACTTGATCGGCTAATTGTAAAGTGCAAAACTCTCCCAGGAGTAACAATTACTCGCAGTGGGTATCGGGATCCAACTATCATATAGAAGGTATGCAATCTCATTGCAAATTTCAACACTTGAAACTCCCGATAAAGGTTTTTACCCCTAGCACCTATGACCTTAACTATGGTCAACAAATCATAAGTACTAGTCAAGTTCTACCCGTCATTTCGTGATTAATTAGACCCACCCACATGACCTTTAACTAAGGTCAACAAAGTCACGCGACTGTCCTAACTAATCGCATCATATGCGGTGTAGGAAGACATCACTTAGCTACCGTATACTGTGCCTTGACTATGGTCAACAAACACAGCACGAATACTAAGTACTCTACTTCCTAAAATGACGGAGGGTTGCGAATGGTTTTTGTGAAAACCTTTAACGCTTTGAACTTGATCTCGTTGCGGAATCAAATGGTTTTTAAATGGAATGTTTTTGAGGCTTTTCTAGTTTTGCTAAAGGGGTCACTCCCGGTGAAGGGATCGTCGGCCCTTTCCTCGTCGAATGAGGTGCGGGATATATCATATATATCACTGTGCAAAGCGGAAACTATAGAAGCGATCAAAGACAAACCGAGGGTTGTAGCATCTGCCAGTTATTGCTAAAGGAGTCACTCCCGGTGAAGGGATCTCGGTCCTTTCCTTATCGAATAAGGTGCAGGATGTTCTACAAGGAGCACCACGATGCAAAGCAAGAACTGTAGCTACCTGTTTTATTTTGAAATTCGATTCCACAACATCAATTAGGTTTATTTTCTTTCATTAATCTCATTAATGAATATCCCATCATTTAAGTCCACCTAACCATCACAGATAAATATAACGTACGCTTATGCCATCCGCATTCGCCTCGATGTCCCGTCTGCACCGTTAGGTTAGGTAACTAACGGCAGAGCGGGGCAGGGCTAGCGCGGGTGTAAAACATAAGCAACGTTTATATAATATATCATATATACTATATATAATATCTGTCACAGAACATCACATGATCACATCACAGATAAATTACAGCAGAAGAAACATATGAAATATTGGATATACTAGGACGTCCGTGTTTTCAATACGAGCCAGTATAAAACACGGATTCCACGGTCGTGATGAATAGCCAATCCCACACCCCTAGACCCCTACGAGAGCGGCAAGCAACCCTACCAATTCTAGGGTTAGGAGACCCGAACTCGACTCCTCGAGTTGGTCTCCCACTGGACCCCAGAACCCGGTTACTTGTGCTCCCCTCCTTGGGTCTATCCTAGTGCAGAAAAGTAAATAATATACAACAACGGTGACAACTTCCGCAACCTGGAAGTGCCCCAATCAAAGAATATTACATACAAGTTTTTACATGAATGAAAATGAAAAACACTCATCTCACATAAAAAAAACCCGGCTATTCAAACACGACGATCCAATATAACATATCCAGCAACACATAACATCACATGTCATCAACGTAAGTAAATATGCGCATCCCAATTGTCATTGACATATAGCAACGAAACCGGCGATATCACATATTACACTTACGGTCACAGAAAATAAAGTGTAAAACTACAACAGTTGGAATCCGCAACCTCCTCAGACATCGCATGCCTGACCAAATGAAATACTTAGACATCGCATGCCTAACAATTATAAACCCCGCATTTTAGTCTCATTATCGAAAACTCTTTTCAATATCAAGTCGGGCAATTCAACAGGATTCCCGACATTCTGATCGAATGCTCGTCGCAAACTTTAGTAGACGGCCGCACCCCCGAAACCGTCGACGAAGTGCACCAAGGCGGAACACCGCTACCGCGAGCACCCAAACGGATGCTTTCGGCGACGGGGTTCTCCTACAGTCACTTGGTCGGGGCTATGGAGTGAGGTTGTCTATTAAGTTTACCCGGCGAGTATCCGCGTACACTACGTGATTGCGACGGACTTTTGATCACATCAAAATTCCGTGGCAACCGATCAAGTGAGACTAAAGTGCTATGTTTATAACATTCATTCAGTTATCACATAACTTTTGTGAATTCCAATTGTTGTATCACATTCCGGATAAACAGAAAATGTTAAACTTTCCGATTGAACATTCGAACACCCAAGTTTTCCCGAAACAGCTCAACACATGAAATAAGTCTAACAACATTCAGTTCGTGCCTCAGTACCAACGGTCCAGCCGTAGAAGGGTCAAGCCAACGCCTCACATGTGGCACGCCGTACTGCCCCAAACCCGAAGGTTCAAAGGGCAGTTCAAGACGGTCACATAATCGAGTTAAGGTTTGTTGTCTTCTAGAGGGTCCATCGTGTTACTTGCACTACTTAGAACGTCGTTAAACTACGGAAAAATCCAACAATTGGAAATTTCCCGGCAGGGGAAAAAGTGGGTATTTATATTCGGTCGAACTTTTTAACATATTCTAAGATTATCTGGAAAAACACACAGACAGAATTAGACAATCCGATCGATATACCGAGTCCCCAATACGACTTATAAAATGCAACTCTGGAAAAAATTATTAAAATCCCCAGGAAAACCAGCACAGACAACTAAGAATTACTGTGCTAAATTGGATACACAAAACGACAAAATGGCCGCGGAACCGCCGCATGAGCACGCTCATGCCGCGGATCCGCGGCGCCTTTATGGAATCAGGACAACGAATTTTACATTAAGTCTTAGATCTTCCTGCTGATTTTTCTGAATATTTTTAATTCACAAAAATCCACATTTTACAGAAATGTCCAGAGAGCATGTTAAATATTGGGGTTTTGGGTCGATCGGACTTCTAATTCCGTCGGGATTTCGCCTAAGGCTCTAGCTAGGCTCTGATACCACTGTAAGGTTCCTAGGCACCCTAGTGAGGTCTCACAAGTCATCATCCATGATAATTTCTAAAAAATACGGTGCCGAGAAACCCTAGAACGGATCGTTAACTAGATATATAGGCGAAGAGAGTAAGTAAACGGAAATATAGCTAAAGGGAAGGGGCTACAACCTTTGTAGATCCGGTCCACCACTTCCTAAGCTCCGCGATGATCTCCCTCCGCTGTCCAAATAGAACCCTTGACTCTAGCATTGGCATCATCGAAGAATGGGCGGGCTTGATCGTCGGTTCGATGCCGAAGATGATCTACGTCGAAGCATCACAAGAACAATCTCCAACTTCACCAAGCTTTGAAACTTATGAAGTAAACACCCTATACAATTTGGCAAGACGTAGAGGATGAAGAAATAGGAAGTGGGTAGACTTTAGAATTGGATTTCTCTCTTGATTTCACTAGTTTCCATTGATGGTCACTAGCTTTCTTCATGGAAAAAATGAAGAAGAAGAAGAAGATATGATAAGTTGAATAATAATAAAGGAAATAAGAATTAAATCTTATCATACTTTTAACCTTAGTTAACTGTAGAGAAAAGACCATGGTTAATGGAATGGTTAGGGTTAAGGATAAGAACAAAAACGGAGACTAAGTCAAAACTTCATGAATGTTCAACTAGGAAACAAATAATGCCACCATTTCATCATTTATCTTTTCCAAAATAAAAATATAAATAAAGAAATAGATAAATAGGTAAAAGAATAAACAAAACCCTAATCATTAGTTTAAACCATGGTTTGATTCTTTACACTTAACCAAGTAAGCATGTATCATCAAACATGATACAAACATGTGCACAAAAGTATATCACATATACAACTTGCACAAATCAAGTGAGAAAATCCATTTAAAGTGAACCAATACTAGTTAACGCAAAGTAATATATCAAATATATATAATTATGCATTAAATCATTAAATCAATACTTGATTCAATGATCCGGTCATATCGCATATAACCGGCTAGTATCCAATGTATCGGCTTATCGAATCAATCCTTGATTCGATAACTAGGTTATATCGCATATAACCAATCGATACATAGATCGCGAGAATGTAATACGGTATCGCATACTCGAATTATTATCGGTCCCGCACATATCTCATATGCGCTCCTATTTCGTTTCGCTTGAGCCAGGAAACCTCTGTGTAGGACTCTAAAGACTTGTCAATACGCCGGCAGCAGATGATGATCATATCAAGCATCCACAAGCCGCAAGCGGTCTGCTAAACGTAACGGCCACCCGGGTATTGAGCGATCAGAAGATCGACGAGCAAGCCCGCTCACACAACTGTGAATCCAACCAGTAACACTTACCGTACAGTCCGGTCTGTTAGTCTGATATGTCGCATATCTCGCCTAGGGGTGGTAAACGTCAGACCCCAATAGCTCGATAAGTCATGCCGACTTGAGGTCCATAACATTCGTGAAACTACTGATAACTCTTACCAGTATATCACTGCAACCCTGGCCAGGGATTTCCTGTTATGGCCAGTCGTGCATTGCGCAACATCAACCCCCAATACCGGGAGAGACGAATCCCCTCCTATCGCTCATTGCCTCCATGTGAATCGGGACTGTACCCAAAAACCACCTGTTTGCACGACTCAGTAGAGCCGTGGTAGGGTGGAAATCAAAGCACAGTGGGAGACACACAAGACTCTATGACGATCTCGGGTCAACAGACTAAGCTGTACCAGTGTCACCAGAGAACTGCCATCTGACGTGAGGTATAATACATCTGGGAGTTCTCGGCGAGTCCGTTCAGTGTACCCAGTCTCTACTGAGCACCCGCATACCATCTCCGATGTCAAACACCAATGGATATGGGATCATCCATCGCCCATCGCATGGGTCGAGAAGATATACGCTAGTCTACTCTGGAATATCGATGCCCCGTCTCGATATTCCCTTGACTAGGAACATTTCAAGGATGTACTCATGGACTATCCAGGCCCCGTTAGTATGATCTGCATCATAGTCCTGGAAGTCGAGTACACATCCTAAGGGCTTTATCAACATGTAACAGAGAGACGAAAAGTATACACGTTAAGATAAAGAGCAACCAGATAGCGTACTATCATGTCGAGCAAGAAAGTCCTTCCTATATATGTCCCAGCATCCACTACAATATGCATCCAATGTACAGTAATGGCCTCTAGGGCATACATATAACTAACAGGCAGGAACCCGGGTTTTGTTGTGTTTTTCCATGAATTCCATTGTTTAGAGCCGAGAACCTGTATCCTGCAATTTGACTAGCAAACACGGCTCAAGAGTACCTACCGATATGCATTGTGATAAAAATTGGGCGGTATAAAGATGCAAAAATCTGATATGAACAAGAAACAACATATCTCAATGCGTATAATCAAAAGCATGATGTATGCGACATGTAAAAGAATTGTAAGCATATCAGTATATCATACAATATGGAATAGTAATATGCACATATTGAGGGAAACCGCTCTTTTAAAATGAATCAGTTTTAAAGAGTATCTTGCGGTTCCCAAATCTCCAAACCCAGCGAGAATCATCTATGTATGTGCGAATATGTATGTATGCACGTATGGGTGTACGATAGGTATGTACACAAGTATGCCATGCTAGGGATCATATCCTGAATGCAACAGTACTATAGTGTAGTGACATGGCAATTATCGATGATGAATTGTGTGAGCCGGCAAGCAGGTGTATGTGAAACATATGCATCATCGATAATGGTGCTGGTGTCCTAACAGCATGGATTTGATACAACAATAAACATATTTAGCATGCAATGCGATGCAAACAGTAAGAATCTGCGGCAAATGAATAATAAACACAACAGTGTAGAATCTACATCAATGTATCTATGTCGTACTGTTTTTGCCATTTGAAATAAGACGAATCGGGGTTTTTAGGAAAATGAGGGCTACGGTGTTTTTAAGAAAATACGCGTCTTTTGAAAATATCCGTAGAATCCCTTGCCTGTCTTTAAAATACTCCTGATTCATTAGTTTTTGAAATAGGTATGATATCGGCCTAGCCTAACATCTACTAGCAAAACTACAGCTCTAACCAACAAGTCAATCAGGAGGGGGTATGGAAACCACCTAAATTTGAGTTGATATATAAATATATATATAAGTATAATAGTCGGTTATCCCGCCTTAAAGGTACCGCGTACGATACAATATCATATGACATCCTCGAGTCATGAGTGCGGATCTATCATCAATATAAAGCTCGTACGGTAAATCATCATACGGCTTCCCAAAAGCTGGGTACCGGTCAATATCACATTCATCTCATCAATTATCTGGTATCCTTATCATCATATATCATAATCTGGGGTACTGATATAAGTCTAGTACAAATTGATACCATCTATATAAATATAAGTGCGTGTGTGAAACACACGTCAAAAGGCCCGCTAAAATCTCATGTCGTATCCCAAATACGAATCACATCATATCACCGATATCATGGCACTATGCCCAATCTCATCGACTCATCTCCAAATATCACCCACTATC
The DNA here is from genome assembly GCA_030015575.1 of Agapanthus africanus. Lineage (NCBI taxonomy): Eukaryota > Viridiplantae > Streptophyta > Magnoliopsida > Asparagales > Amaryllidaceae > Agapanthus > Agapanthus africanus. The sequence continues at coordinate 408,077,419 of CM057337.1, forward strand.
CTCATCATCCAGGTATAGGTATAACAAGCAAGCATGTGTGTGTGTGTGTGTGTGGGTGTAAATCTATTCTAGGGTTCGCAACTAGGAAACTATACTAGTTTACTTCTAAACCCTAATCTATCCATAATACACCTAATCACATCTAGAATATCCAAAACACACTTAACGCTATCATACATATATATATAGTATAGTAAGTATCGGACTGCGGGGATGCTATATGCCATCCACCCGACTTCCCCCGTAGATATAATCTACTCACCTTTCTTGCTTGCCGATGTCGATGTCGCCACCATCTTCTTCATCGTCTCGAATCACCGTGGGGGTACCTACATGTCACACATATCGCATCGCATTAAAACCAAATCGAAACCAAAAAGTCTCACGAAAACCAAAACGATACGCTTAAAAGCCTATAGGTTAGAACCTATGGTTAGCTCTCGCAAATCAACCCGATATCACTCGATATAGACGTACAAACATCAAGTGATCGAAGTAAAACACAAATACCAAAACTTGAATTCAAAAACAACGGAAAAAATATGGCAGCAACATTGAAAACATGCTCCAGATTTTGTCTCAGGTGAAACCAAGGTTCCAAAACAACACTAGGGTGATATATAGGGTACATATGACCTACTAAAGCAACCTGGACCCACCCCCTTACCAAGTGGCCGAGCCGTACCCCCTAAATTCTGGCCAGGCCGGCCCTGGGTGCTCTTCTGTGGTTCGTCTTGCTACAGGGGGTTCCTAGGGTCTCAAATTGGTCTCTGGACTTGTTTATTTTTCCAGTAAAAATCCCAGTTCATTCCAGATTTCTTTGCACACTCTAAGTCGTCACAAACCGACATGGAAGTTCCGTAATTCTATATTTTTGGGTTTCAGGTTATGTATATGTGTTTGGTCTGGGTTTAAAACATCATTGGGGGGGGTTTAAGGTCACTCAAAACACTCAAGTTCACCACACAAACTCAATTTAAACCCTAACCTTCTCTAGTAATGTCCAAAGTGCACTAAACCTTGCCAAAACGATTTTAAACTTGAAATGAGGCTTAAGAAAAAGAAATACTACACTAATTGTGACGGGATTACCTCAATAGACACTCATGAATCCTCCTACAGCACCAAAACACAAACTTTCTTGGTCCATAGGGTTTCTTGAGAGCTTGTGCACATCTTTTGAGAAGAGGGTGTATGGTTTTTGTGAGTTTTTAGTGATGAAGTGGGGGTTTGAATTGGAGAGGAAAATGGGTGCTGTCATGGTGAGGAGAGGGGATGAAATGATGAAGGGAAAATGAATGGAACACAAAAGCTAAGGTCATGTTGACCCCTCACCCTCTCTCCTATCTTCTCTCTCTTGCCCATCCCTTATTATTCTAATCCTTTTCTTTTTCTTTTGTTTTCTTCTCTCCTCAATAGTAAAGCTAAAACAATAAATGAATAAATAAAAGAAAACCATGTAGGAAATGTCACACATGTGTAAAAATGATATGGTGCATGTTTTGCACAAAACCCGCTTAAAGCTCGATTAGCGATTTTAATCGTGATTAGCACTAAATTAGTGTCAAATTAATCGTAAAAACTTAATATTTGCCTAATTCACATAAAACACCCTCTTTCTAGTAATTTCTATAATTTTCCAAATTTTTCCCAATTTATCGGTATTTAATTATACCGAAATATTAAAATATTCTTTTAAAATTAATATTAAATTATAAAAATTCCCAAAAATAATATTTTATTGTTTTGAAATGTTACAAAAACAGTTAGCTTTTGTTTTCCCGGCGAGTCGGTTTTTGTTGTGCAGGGGGACCGTGGTGCCGCTCATCACAGTTTGATTTCTTCTCTTCGCGCTGGACAACTTTTGAGGAAGGGATGTCAGGGATTTCTATCCTATGTTTACGATACTAGAGCTACAGAGGTTCCGTTGGACCAGGTTCCGATTGTGAGTGAGTTTCCTGATGTTTTTCCTGACGAGATTCCTTGCCTACCTCCAGAGCGCGATATTGTTTTCTTCATTAACTTGATTCCCGGCACGGGGCCTATTTCCATACCGCCTTATCGGATGGCCCTGGCGGAGCTTAGAGAGTTGAAAGGTCAGTTGCAAGATTTGCTGGATAAGGGGCTTATTCGATCCAGTGTGTCTCCTTAGGGTGCTCCAGTCCTGTTTTTCAAGAAGAAAGACGGCAGTTTGCGCTTATGTATTGACTACCGCCAGCTGAGCAGGGTTACCGTGCGGAACAGAAATCCGTTACCACACATCGATGACTTGTTCGACCATCTTCAGGGTGCAGGATACTTTTCGAGGATCGACTTGCGATCAAGTTACCATCAGTTGCGGGTTCGACAGGATGATATTCCGAGGATGGCTTTTCGCAAGCGTTACGGCCACTATGAGTTTTTAGTGATGTCGTTCGGACTCACCAACGCCCCAGCAGCATTTATGGATTTGATGAACCGCGTCTTCATGCCGTATCTTGATCTGTTCATCATCGAATTCATTGACGACATTTTGGTGTATTCCCGGAGACGAGAGGAGCACGAGCAGCACCTGCGGATCACATTGCAGACCTCGAGGGAGCACCAGCTGTTTGCAAAATTCTCCAAGTGCGCATTTTGGCTTGACAGCGTAGATTTCTTGGGTCACGTGATTACACGAGATGGTATATGTGTGGACCTGAAGAAGATCGAGGCCGTTCGTCATTGGCCCAGACCGACATCAGTTACGGAGATCCGTAGTTTCCTAGGACTGGGTGGCTACTACCGACGATTTATACAGGACTTCTCCCGTTTTGCTGCACCGTTGACTGGGTTGACCTGGAAGGGACCTTTTGATTGGACAGAGGCGTGCGAGCATAGCTTTCAGCAGTTGCAGGGCGCCGGTGTTATCATTACCTTCGGGATCGGGCGGATTTATGGTCTATTGTGACGCTTCTCGAATGGGGCTAGGGTGCGAATTGATGCAGCACGACAGGGTCATCGCGTATGCTTCTCAGCAGCTGAAGAAACACGAATAGAACTACCCCACTCACGATTTGGATATGGCTGCAGTGGTTTTTGCACTCAAGATCTGGCGACATTACATATACGGCGAGTCGTGCCAGATATTCACTGATCACAAGAGCTTGAAGTACATATTTCAGCAGCGAGACCTGAATCTGAGACAGCGACGTTGGATGGAGTTAGTGAAGGACTACTATTGTGAGATCCTTTACCACCTGGGCAAGGAAAATGTAGTGGCAGATGCTTTGAGTTGGAGGCTCGGGGGTAGTCTATCTTGCTTGAGCGCAGTGCAGAGGCAGTCGTCGGCAGATTGGCAGATTTTATGCGACAGCCGAGTGCAGTTCGAGTTCACTCCGATCGGGGGACAGCTTGCGCATGTTCGTGCACGCCCACAGTTGCTTGACCGTATACATGAGGCACGGTACAATGATGACCGTTTTTCAGAGATCATGGCACAGATTGGACAGGGCAGATTTTCCGAGTTCGTGATTGATGATCAGGGGATACTACGATTTGGGACTAGACTGTGCGTACCAGATGCTGAGGGACTGCGGCGTGAGATTCTTGAGGAGGCACATCGATCGGTGTACAGTGTTCATCCGGGTTCCACCAAGATGTACCATGATATGAGAGATGTTTACTGGTGGGACGGGATGAAGAGGGACGTCACAGACTTCGTGTCGAGATGCCTGACTTGTCAGCAAGTCAAGGCCGAGCACCAGAGGCCCGCAGGAGAGCTACAGCCGTTACCTATTCCGGAGTGGAAATGGGAGCAAATTTCTATGGACTTCATTGTGGGTGTACCCAGGACTAGTCGAGGGTATGACTCCATTTGGGTGATCGTGGATCGATTGACGAAAGCGGCTCACTTCCTGCCGGTGAAGACCACTTTCGGATTTGCTTAGTATGCCCAGATATACATCGACGAGATCATACGGTTGCATGGCGTCCCGACGTGTATTGTGTCAGACCGAGGCACCCAGTTTACCAGCCGACCATGGCAGAGGCTTTGGGCACCCGCTTGAGTTTCAGTACAGCGTTTAATCCGCAGACCGACGGCCAGTCAAAGCGGACTATTCAGACTCTCGAGGACATGCTCCGAGCATGCGGTTTAGACTTTGGTGGTAGCTGGGATCATCATTTACCCTTGGTGGAGTTCTCCTACAACAATAGTTTCCAGGATACTATTCAGATGGCACCTTTCGAGGCCTTGTATGGGAGGAGATGTAGATCGCCCGTCTGTTGGACAGAGCTCAGTGAGAACAGTATTTTGGGGCCGCAGATCGTATATGAGACGACCGAGAAGATACAGTTGATTCGGGATAGGATGAGGACAGCTCAGAGCAGGAAGAAATCGTATGCTGATAGACGCCGTCGCAGATTAGAGTTCGCAGTTGGCGATCACGTTTATCTGAGGGTCTCTCCGATGAAGGGCGTGATGAGATTTGGACGGAAGGGGAAGCTTAGCCCCAGATTTATATGTCCCTTCAAAATCCTTGAGCGTGTGGGCGCAGTTGCATATCGTTTGGCTCTTCCACCCGACTTTCTGGATGTTCACCCCGTATTCCACGTGTCGATGCTTCGCAGATACCTGCATGACCCTTCTCACATGATTCAGCATCAGACCGTTCAGCTCGAGCGTAATCTTTCGTTCACCGAGCAACCAGTAGTGATATTGGACCGGCAGGTGAAAAAACTTCGATCAAAGGTCTTGCCATCTGTGAAGGTGCTTTGGCGCAGCCCAAATGGTGAAGAGATCACTTGGGAGGCCGAGGGCGAGATGTGGAAGAAATTCTCTCATCTCTTTGAAGGTATGCGTAGCTATATTTTTAAATTCGGGGACGAATTTCTTTAAGGGAGAAGATTGTAACATCTTAGAATGTGATTAGTGGCTAATTATAGTTTAATGTGTGGTTTTAGTAAAAAGTTTACCAAAACGATTTTCAAATATTTTTTCAAAATTTATGAAATTTTATTAGAATTTAATTAGGCTTGCACACACATGTGCATGTAAACTAAGGTTAAGTTTAGGGTTAAACCATGTTTAGTAACCATGGTGGACTAACCCATATCATTAAGTTAATTTGAATTTCTTTAAGTGTATTAGTTTTTCTCTTTAAAGAAAAAAGAAAATGAATTTTTGCTTTGTGGGTTGACTTGGAGAGAGAGAGAAAGAGGGCATGATGGCTTGAGCATGCTTGCATTTAATGAGGAGAGAGAAGGGGGTTTGACTCTCATACCTCTCATTTCTTTTCAAACACTCACACTCTCTTTCTCACATCCCTCTCCCTTTCACTCACACACACATAACTACAACACAGCAGCAGCAGCAGCACACATTCTCTTCCCTCCTCTTTTTCTTCTCCTCCTTCTTCCTGCATCATAGGATCTAGTGGGGTATAATCTCTAAACTCAACTCCTTCTTGCTAAGCTTATATGTTATTTAGCTTCGGTTAGTGTTTAATATGAGTTTTTAGTGCTAGTTTGTAGTTTAAATGGGTTTTTGGCCAAGTTAGAGTTTTTATGGCTTAATTAACTTAGGTAGGTGTTATTAGTGCTGTGTTAACCTAGTAGTATCACTAGATTTAGCTAAATCACCTTAAAGTCTAAAATTTGAACTTTTAAAATACAGTTTTGAAGCAATATGTAGGATATTGGTGATCTGCTACATCTGTGATCTTTTTCTCTCTTAGCAAACACCTACAGTGTAGTGTACAGGCTTTATAGAGTGTTGTGTTGGATTTCGAGCCCGTTCCCCTCCCCAAAATCCGGCGACCACCCCCATGATTCTGGCATCGCCGGCCTCCCTGTGCAGTTGGGTATTGGTGTTTTGGTGGGTGGTGTCTATAGATGTTTGTCTGGGTTTGGTATTATTTACTTTCTCTAATTGTTTGCAGGTAGAAATCTGGGAGTGTTTGGGTTAGTTTTAGTGTTTTGTGGACTTTGACGATAAATTGATCGTTTAGTTGGAGAGTAGGGTAAATTAGGGGTTTTAGGGTTAGATTAGCTCTAATTTGTGCTGGTGGTATCACTTAAGTCAAGTAATTTCACCTAATATCACTTGTACACCTTATTGTTGCAAGTGAAGTGTTTTAAAACGGTTTTAAGCTAAACTTTATGATACATAGAATCTGCTGTATTTAGGGTAGAAATTTGTGTAAGCAAACATATACACTAGGCTATGAATTGTGATAGGATCATAGTGTAGAAACCTGGACCCCTTCTACCGGTTTTTGGCCGATACCATACCCTTAGCCGCCGACCCAATTGCTTGGGAATTTTTTTGATTTTTGCAGGTAGTTGTCTGTAGGTATTATGAGGGGTTTGGTCTTGTTTGATTTTCTTGTTTCTGCTCCAGATTAAATCTTGACCTGTTTACTTATTATTTGCGTAGCGGGACTTGCGCGACACGTACGATACGAGTTGAGTTGGTTTGCTGTGTGTCACAGCGTGTCGCGTTGGAGTTTGACGTATGCACACACGTTACGTATACACACGCGTTTAGTTCGCGACGCGAGTTTCTCGTTTGGTTTTAATATCGCGTTTTTGTAGGATTTTAGCTTATGTGTATTCTTTGTGTAATTTCTAGGTTCGTAGGCGAGTACCTCGGACGCCACAAATAAGGGAAAACAAGTAGTCGGCTACACTTAGCGTGAGACCACGGTGAGTAGATTTAACATCTACGGGGAAATCGCCCGTATGGCGTTAAGCGTCAGGGCGTGATAGGATATTGTAGTCGCATATATATTTATATATATATTGCTTGTGCACATGTAGTTTTGTAGCGTATCCATTTTGTTGCATATAGACATAGTAGCTATGTAACACCACACTGTCACTAACGGTTCAAGCTGCACGAGCACTATTTGTATGTTACACTCACACCATTGATGATTGCCATGACACTCGCACTATAGGGTTGCTACGAACCATAAATCATTTTGATTACCGCATCATTGATGATTAGACATGTTTCTGCCGCATATTGCGCACATACACATTATTTATCCATATTGGTGCACACATACAATGATATATCTATAATTGCGTATATATCCACATGAACATCCATACCTACATACATACATATTTCACATACATGGATAATACTGGCTTGATTTCTAGAAAATGAGGACCACATAAGACATTTTTAAAACTGGATCCATTTAAAAGAGCGGTTTTCCCTTTTTACTCTTAGTGGCATACGACACATTGCATGGATTTACGCATTGAGTTTTGGATTCATGTGGTTTCTGGATTTGAGAAGCGTGGTAGTATTTTAAGAAAATATGCACTGTTTTGAAAACCTGGTTTCTCTTGATATGATATTTCTGTGCGTCCGCCATGCGTTTTCTCGGTTCTGAGACGTGTGACATGTGAACCCGAATCGAGGAGCTGGATGAGGCCGATTGCGGGTATATGGTGGACCCGGTATGGTACCCCGGGGTGAGAACGGATCGCTGTGCCGTAGACGGTGAGCCTGGCAAAGGGACTACTACCTACCGGTGATTGGTTGGACTTGGCGGTTATCTGGAGGATACAAACCGGAGTCGAGAGATAGATACGGGACGACCCGTACTACCGGGGCCGAGGGCCGATTCCACAGACTGAGCCCGTGTTCCGATCCGTACTGACGGAGCCCGATAGATGAGGATTTGCGTGTCGCCGCTGGACACGAGTATTTCATGATGTTTTTGGGTGCCGATGTTGGGCACCCCGCTTCTATGAGATTTACAGGATTGAGGGCCGTATAGGGTAACGACGTCTGAGTTTTACTGGGATTTGGGTGTATTTGATAGACACCGGGTATTCTTCCACGTTGATATTCCGTGTAGATGATATTTTATCCCATGCTCAGTATTCATTGTATTGCATCGTATCCTGTAGTCGTAGTACCTGATAGAGTACTTTGGCATGATTATTGCATACCCTGCTCATCATATAGATGTTATTAGATTGCACTTGTTATGCATGATTATTGCGCACCCAGCTCATCATTTAGATGTTATCTAATTGCACATGTTAGAGTATCGCAGTACGTGCATACTCGCGATTACCTTTATATGTTATCTACCATTCACGAGTTGGCAACTCATCCCCGTTGTGCCACAGTGTTCGCAGGTTGCCCCTCGGAGTAGTTGCGGCACGGGTACTTCCTTGTATCTTTTTGCTACGGATACCACTGCAGTTGGCGTGCGAGCCCTTTGCTTATAGGTGGGTTTTGCGGTATCCGTTTATTTTCCAGTTGTACACACTATTGTATCTAGTACTCTCCATCTACTATTTCTTGTATTGACTTAGAGACCAGTTGTGAGGACGATATTGTATATTATTTTGTACTATGGTGTCGAGTTCGTGTGAGCCGACTTTATTCAAGCAGCTTTATATTTTATGATGTTTTTCATTTATATGCTCATTTCTTCGCTACGGCGTCGTATATTATTCTGTGGTGATTATTTCCGCCGTTGGGCGTGATTGCTCCCATTTGAGGATGCTTTATTCTTATTGTATGTCATTTTACTTATATCATGTCTTGTACCCGATTTCGGGGCTGGTTTTTACAAAGGAGGTGCTGCCGAAATTTTGAATAAAATAATTTAAACTTGAAAGATTTTTACTTGATATTTACAAATGTTTTAATAAATTTTTTCATCAAATTTTTTCATCAAATTTTTTCAACACTCACTACTTTTAATGGTTTTGATTTCTTGGTTTCGGCTTACTTAGTCGCGTTACGCCTGTATACGTTATGTGGTTAAGTGCCGGTCACGGGCCGAACTTTGGGCCGTGACACAACCACCACAAGTATAAATAACAAGTATACGACGTCCAAAGGCGAAGATCCACATAAAGAAAAGTAAAGCAAGACATCAACCCCAAAAGCGAACATAAAACCTATCGCTCAAGTCTCGCAAATACAAGTCTTCTAAGTCTGCAATATATACAATTTGCTAGTTTCTGAATTGATGGAGTTTACTAGATATAATAGGAATAATAATACAAGAGTGGCACAATTCAACATGTACCACCTACCAAAGCAAAACACCCGAAAGCAAGCTGTGTGCCAGTGATGCCGCAATTGATCCACGCGGGCAACCTGCAAGAACTGTGGCACAACAGGGGTGAGTTGCCAACTCGTGAATAGAAAAACATCATCAGGTAGAAATCGAAATAAACAACGATTCCTAGGTCAACTATATCATAAAGGTAATACTATGATATCTAGGGTGACCGTATCTGCATATGTGCCAACACATAAATAACTGCCTATCAGCAAGTGGATATCATCCAACGATATAATCAATGCATGTATGCAGTAGATCTCGTCCACAATATAATCAATGCATGTATGCAGTGGATCTCGTCCACGTGTCAACCACTGACACAACAACTCCTGCATGTAAATATCATACAAGCATATGCAGGTAAATATAAGGATATGAAACAACGTGTGTCCCTCGCGACACAACAAAATCATGGAACCAGAGTGTCCACATCGACGCCCGAAACATCATGAAACCCGTATCTAGCATCGACATGTAAATCCATATCTGCCGGGCTCCGTCGCCATGACCGGCCCTGATGTCAGTATATCTCATGGAACCTGAGTGTCCACATCGACACCCGAAATCCACGTAGCATGTCTGAACACGACTCCGGTCGGTATCCCCCAGATATCCGCTGAGTACAAATAATATCACCGGTAGGTAGTGGCCCCTCTGCCAAGCTCATCGTCTACACCACGAAATCATCTCCCACCCCGAAATACCATACCGGGTCCACCATGTACCCACAAATGTGCATCCCGCTCCTCGAATCGGGTTTCACATGCCAATCTCAGAACCGAGAAATCACATGGTGGACGCATTGAAATATCATATTAAGAGAAACCGGGTTTTCAAACAACACATAATTTCTTGAAAATACCCCCCACGGTTCTCAAATCCATAAATCACATAAAATCCATATCTCAATGCGTAAAATCCATATAAAACTGATATATGCAACATAAAACATCAATATGAGCATATAAAGGGAAAAACGCTCTTTTAAATGAATTCAGCTTTAAAAATATATCTTGCGTTTCCCAAATCCTCCGAAAACAAGTGCAGCATCATATGAAGTGTACATGTAACTGTAGTAAGGTATAAGTATCTACATGTAATCAAGTATGTATGATGCATTTCATAAGTGCAATGGCGCAATAGTCAACGTCTCAATATCACATGTCAATGCAATATCACCAAGGGGTATATACAACTGCAACGAGATATGTGGGTGTACATGTCAGTATGTATGCATGATGTACATGTAGCTGTAGCAAAGTATGTGGGTGTACATGTCAATATATCATGCAACCTAGCATAGTGATATGAACATGGCAGTATATCATAGCATGATATAGCAATTCTACTGTGTAAGTGACATAGCAATTATCGATGAAAAAGTGTGTGCGCCGGCAATCTGTGTAAGTGTAACATACGCATCATCGATAATGGTGTAGGTGTACTAACACAGGTATAAGAAATGCAATGAGAATAGCATGAATGCAGCACAATACAAATAGTGAATCAAATGCTACAAGGTATACATGTCAACAAGACCGAGTCGGTGAGTCTATCAATCAGCATCCAGCACCACAACAACACGTATGGTACAATCCTCCGTACGACATCCTCTAATAAGGGGTATGGATAAATCAACAGGTAAAAGTCATCGCGTACGGTAATCTAACGTACAGCGGTATTAACAAATAGGGATTCTATCAACCTATACAACATCGGGGTACGGATCTAAGTCTCGTACGGCATATCACTCATTATGCAATCATTATCCATATAAATATATATACCTATCTCTCATGTCACATCCATGTCAAACTCATATCAGGGGATCCACAAAGGTATTAACAATCTCATATCGACTCAAATCCATAAAATGATATATCATACTAAGTCCTAATATCACATCGTATACTCGTTCATCACATTAATATCTTGCATCAATTTAAATAAACGCCACACTAATTCTCTTTTAAATAGTACTTATCATGATTCACTTATCATATCATTTTCTCCTAAGTCAATTGTTCATTAGCATCAACTTCAATCATATTATCGTTTGTAAATCCTACAATCATGTCCGTCGCATATCGTTTATCAGGATAACAGAAATAAACGATATTCCGTATCAATGGTTGCAGGGGTGCTATACGCCATCCACCCGATATCCCCCGTAGATATAAATCTACTCACCTGAAAAACTCCTCGCTTAGCCGTAGTCGATGCGCTTCGTCGTCTCAGAATCCATGTGAAAATACTTACAATCAATAGGAATGTTAGTGTATATGCCCTAGAGGCCATTACTTTATCAATACTAGTATATATATTACTTAATGGAAGCTTGGGATATTCACCTTGTATTGACAATTTAGCTCAAAATAGTAGTATGCTACTTGGTATGTTTCTGCTTCAATGTGTACATGTGTTTATTTTAATATATCACCTATACACATTAGTGGAGCCCTTAGGATCTTTGCTTGATTACCAGCGTTGTGATGGCAGTCACACTAGTGGGGGCTGGGTAATCTATAAGCACATCCTTATGCAGGTCCCTAGTCACAGGACTATCGAGACAGGGCATCGATACTCCGGAGTAGACTGGCTCATGCACTTCTCATCCCAGAGTGGGAGATGGTCTGTCCCATAGCCATCAGTAGGTCGTACTGGAAATAGTATGCGGGTGCTCGTTAGGTTACGAGTACACTGGACAGGACTCGTCGGGAACTGACCGGTTGGTATTATACCTATCGTCAGTTATCAGTTCCCAGGTGACATGAGTACAGCTTAGTCCGCTGACTTGACACTGTCACTTCTCCTCGAGTGCGTTCCCACTGTACTTTGGTTACTACCCTACCACGGCTCAAAGGAGTCGTGCAAACAGGTAGTAGTTGGGTGCAGTCCCGAAGCACTTAGAGGCAGTGACGGTTAGACAGGATTCGTCTCTCCCGGTATTGGGGGTTGACATCGCGCTGTGTCTAGGAGAGCCATTACACGAGTAGTCCCTGGCCAGGGCAAACGAGATATTCTGGTAGGCTTCCAGTGTTATCTCAGGGTGTTTTAGGCTTCACTCCGACACGACTTGTACCGCTATTAGGGGACTGACGTTTACCGCCCCCTAGGCCCGCTATGCGATGTATCAGACGAACAGACCGGACTGTATGGAGAATGTCACATTCAGGCTCAGTAGGAGTTCAGATGGGTTTCACCTCGTCAGTCTTCTTGTCGGCATCTGCCTGGGGACCGTTACGCACAGCTAGTGCAGCTTGCGGTCTGTGGTTAAACCCACTGCCAGCGTAGTGTCGAGTCTTTAGAGTCCCACACAGAAAGCTATTCGCCTTTAGGCAAAAGAGTAGAGGTCGCATGGTTTTGCGACAGGTCGCATGGTTTTGCGACAGAGTTCGGTCACATCCGTGCACTTGTGCACGTACAGTGTCCGGACAGTTTACACTAGCGGGCTTTGGTTTAAGCCAGATCCTAGTGTACGTTTTGGGATTGGTTTTATCCAGTGTGTATTCGTGTTCCTCGGAAAGCGGATGCAGGTGTGTATGCACAGTTGACGGAGAGACAGAGGCAGTGGATTCTCATTAGGGTTGTTGACTGGTTGACTGTTGACTATTGACTTTTTGCTCAACCCTAATGAGAATATGATATATATATATATATATATTTAGCAATAATATTAATTAAGTATTATAGTGACATGGTTGTTGGAGGGTTGACTTTGTTGACTTGTTGACTTTGTTGACCGGTTGACTAGGTTGGACTAGTTGACCATCATCATCACAATGGTTGTCATTTTCATGCAAAGACTTTTGCTTGCTTGTTGTAGTTTGCAAAATGAGTGCATGGAAATGATATTGTCTTTGTCATGATATGAACCATCACATAATACTTGATTGACATTATGGCTAATGATGCTTTTGGATTATGAGAGGGTGAAAGACAAAAGAGAGGCTCATTCTTGCTTGACTTTTCTCTCTCTTGGTTTTGAGCTCTCATGCTCTTGCTCTCACCCTCTTCCTCTCTCTCTCTCTCTTTAGTCTATGGTTCACTTGTCTCATGTGTTGAGAAGAAAGAACCATAGAGAAAAATCCCAACATACTCTTCTCTACTCATTCTAGTTCACAAGGCCTGGCAAGCCAAGTGATCTAGTTTCTTCAAAGTCCGAAGAACAAGCTAAAGGTAGAAGCTTTCGGGTGGATCCATCTTCGACGCAAGGAGATGACGAGGTGAGGCCGATCCGAACTCCGGGACGAGTTGAAGACGAAGGAGTTCAAGAAAGGTATAGCCCCCTAACCGAGTAGGTAAACTCTTGTTAGGTTTTTAGTTAGTAGTTTAACAAAGATCTGGTTTTGAGTCCATGTTACCGCCTCTAGAAAATCGTTTTTCACTAAATTCCGCATGCCCGAAAGTACCGGGAGAGGTAGCATGGACTTACAGTGGTATCAGAGCCTAGTTAAACTCTATCTAACATATTAGCAAAGTAGCTAGAAATTCGATCGGAGAAAAAGTCCCGAAATAAACCCGAAATTCAAAGTTGCTGTCGATTTTTAAAGTTCTGTAAAATTGATAAATTTCATCTTAAAAATCGGCTCAGGGTTTTTAATAAACACCCACGAAATTTGGTCCCCCGAACCGGTCAAATCGCCGCGGAAAAGCGGCGGGAGCACGCTCCCACCGCGGTTCTGCGGCCGAGTTGACTCGGCCGAGGTCCAAATTTTGTGCAGTGTTTTTATGGGGTTGTTTTGGGATTTTTAGAATATGTATTTTCTGCCCAGATTTTTCAGAACGAAAATTTTGTGTTTGGGGCCTGAAAATCCGTATTTTTGATCGAACTTCTAAAAGACTTAAGCTGACGAGTTTTTCTGTGATGTGATATTTGTATTGAACGTCTGCTAATCGCTATATGTCGATTAGTGGGAGTTATACAAATCTGTGATCTGTAATGTTATTGGTTTGTGTATATGAATTCATTGGATTGTCGCGGGTGAATAGCCGGGGGTTGTGAGATGAGAGTTTTCTTTTCTTTCAATTCATGTAAATTTGTAAATTGATGTAATAATTATTTGTATGGCCGCACAACCGGGTCGGGGTTGTAGCCGTCATTGTATAATTTCTTTTTACAGTTTTTGCTCCTAAGATAGACCCATGGAGGGGGTGCACAAACTACCAGGTATGCCGAAGTGCCGAGTGGCCTACTCATGGAGTTGAGGGAGGTTGCTTCGCTTCGGGTACTTGGCGGGTAGTTTGCCGCACCCGTAGGGGTCTTGGGTGGGGTATTGGCTATTCACCGCGACCGTGTAATCTGCTTTTCGTTACAGGCTCGTACGAATTGCGGATTCCTAGTATATCCAATGTGTTCATCTGTGATCTGAAATGGCTATCATTGCAATATATCTATATATGATATTATTTAGGCGTTGCTTATGTTTTACAGCCGCGCTAGCCCAGCCCTCGCTCTGTCGTTAGTTAAGTAACCTAACGAGTAATGACGGGGCCCCATGGCGAATGCGAATGGCATAAGCGTACGTCATATTTTGGTTGTTTTCTGCAATGGTAGGATTAAATGATGGGACTCATTAAAAGAACTAATGCAAGATTATCACGCATTAAAAGAACCAATGCAAGAAAATAAACCAAGTAAAAATCGTTGGAACACTTTCGAAAAACCACTCGGTTCTTTTCAAAACTAACTTTTACATGCGGAGCTTGAGCCACTCCTTTTAAAAGCTATCTCGTTCCATCGATTATATCAAGTTCACTACGTTCACGGTTTTGCCAAAACCATTCGTAGCCCTCCATCGTTTCACATGAATAGTCAATAGTATTCAAGCTGTGTATGTTGGCCAAAGTCAAGGCATAGTGATTGGTAGCTATTGGGTATTCATGTGTAGCATAGATAGATGCGTTGGTTTGGGACAGTCGTACTGCCATTTTGGCCAAAGTCAAGGGTAGGTACGGATGGATCCAAATTAACCTGGAGAATGACGGGTAGAACTTGACATGTGACTTATGATATTTTGGCCAAAGTCAAGGTCATAAGAGCATGGGGCAAAAATCCACATCGGGAGTTTCAAAAGAACTGAAACTTGCTAGTGTTGCATACCATTTGGAGTGTGATGATTCTGGTAGGATTCCTTCAGTTTCGTCACACGATGATATTTGGATCCCGATCCTACTGTGAGTATATGCTACTCCTCGGGAAATTTCTCACATAACGATCAATGCTATAAACCAAGTAGGTGCCTAGAAAGGTGTTAGCGGGGCTACGCCCCTAGGGAAAAGAGGTTATTTAATTATGGAACTTCGTGAAAGCGTTGGAAAACCTCCCTCGAAGTACCGACACTGGCCTGGATGAACGGTTAAGCAAGTATTGTACGGTGAGATTGATCCTGACTAATTCTTCCTTTTTGGTTTGAGGAGGGATTCGAGAAACAGTGTGAGCCATCCTGTTTAGACAAACTAAAAACCATCCACAGATTTCCAGATGTCCATTGCCCATAACAAGCTGGGACACCTCTTAACTGATCATACCCCTACCGTCTCAGGTCCAGTTTCCCCTGTCACGGATATCTACATCCGTAGGACATCGGAAAAGGATTGTGCGAAAGCCAAGTGCCTCGTGTTAGCCTCAGTTAATGGTGCAAACCAGAGGCAGCACGAGAAGATGGACTCAGTTTCTATTTTCCTCCATAACAAAGATTTATATGGAGAGCAATCTCGTATCGCAAGATATGAGATCTCGAACGAATTGCTTCAAATGAGGTTGGCTGTCGGGTCATCTGTAGGGGACAACGTCCTTACAGAGGCCAGCTATTTTGAGCTCAAGGACCTGGAGACCACGTTGGAGAATAGGTCAAGTACTGACTTAATTCTACAGTCCCTGCCCTCTGCTTATACCCTGAAGGAAACCAGGGAAGAAAAAGGAAAAGCAAGGGCAAAAGTTTCAGGACTGGATATAGTAAAAGATGGACGTTCCTATTGTAACGGGAATGAACAATGGCAGAAAGATTGCAGGGCTTGCAAAGCCAGTAGCCAGAATTTTAAGCATGTTGTGGCTTCGGCTTCGAGTGTGTTTGTAATTGAGAACTGTATGTCAGTTAACCCTACTTCCTGGGTATTGGATACTGGATCAGGATCTCATATCTGTAATTCGTTACAGGATCTGAGAAACCGTAGGGTTATCAGGAAAGGTGATATGACCCTCAGGGTTGCTAACGGAATGAGCATGGATGCTGAATCCGTAGGGGAATATCATCTTGGACTGACAACTGGGCAGATATTGATTTTGCGTAACTGTTTGTATGTACCAGGTGCGACTTGTAATATCATATCTGTACCCTTACTTTCTAAGGAAGGATATGAATTTACTTTTGTAAGCGATGTAGTACACATCCACCTAAATCAAGTTCTGATTGGGTCAGGTACATTACAGAACGGAATATACGTGTTAAATCAAGCTCAGATTTTCAGTGTCCAGAACACACTTAAAAGAAAGTCTCCGGAAACAAATCAGGCTTTCTTATGGCAATGTAGACTGGGTCACATTAATGAGACACGATTAACTAAGTTACATAAAGAAGGGTACTTGAATCCGTTCGAGTATCAGTCTTATGCCACTTGTGAATCTTGTCTCATGGGAAAAATGACAAAGACTCCATTCACTGGACGCGGAGAAAGAGCGAGCAAGCTCTTGGGACTCATACACAGTGATGTGTGTGGTCCAATGTCCACACATGCGCGAAGTGGTTATTCATACTTCATTACTTTCACAGATGATTTCTCTAGGTATGGACATGTCTTCTTAATGAAGCACAAATCCGAGGCCTTTGGGAAATTTCAAGAATACAAGAATGAAGTTGAAAAAAAAACCGGCAAAAGTATCAAGATTCTAAGATCGGATCGAGGTGGAGAATACTTGAGTGCTGAGTTTCTGGACTACTTAAAAGAGAACGGAATTCTCTCTCAGCTTACTCCTCCATACACTCCGCAACATAACGATGTATCAGAGAGACGGAACCGAACCCTATTGGATATGGTACGGTCCATGATGAGTAACGCTGAGTTACCGCGATCTTTCTGGGGTTATGCACTAGAAGCAGCTGCATATCTCTTGAACAAGGCTCCAACCAAGACTGTGCCTACCACCCCATATCAGATGTGGAGTGGGAAGAAACCCTGTCTTAAGTATCTTAAGGTATGGGGATGTCCAGCTTTTGTAAAAAAGCGGCATGCGGACAAGCTCGAGGCACGCTCAGTACTGTGTAAGTTTGTGGGATACCCAAAGAACTCCAGGGGGTATCTTTTCTATTCCGCAGAAGAACAAAAAGTTTTTGTTTCTCCGCACGCCCACTTCTTGGAAACTGAATTTTTAGAAAATCAAATAAGTGGGGGCGCAATAGAACTGGAAGAAATTCCAGAACCACAAGCTGTTACTGAAAGCTTGGATGAACGAGACGTTTCAGAGAACCGGACATTCCTACACCGCTCCGCAGAAGTAGTAGGCAGTCTCATCCGCCCGAGAGATACTTCGGTTTTCTCATAGACGGGGATAGAGAGGATTGTACAGTTAATTATGATGAACCTACTAGCTTCCAGCAAGCCATTCAGAGTGGTGACTCGGTAAAATGGCTGGATGCAATGCGGACCGAGATGGAGTCCATGTACACCAACAAAGTTTGGACTTTGGACTTTGCTCCAGAAGGGGTAAAACCCGTAGGCTGCAAATGGATCTTCAGAAAGAAGATTGGTGTAGATGGGCAGGTTGAAACCTATAAAGCTAGGCTCGTTGCAAAGGGTTTTCGTCAAAGACCTGGTTTGGACTATGACGAGACCTTTTCTCCGGTAGCCATGCTTAAATCCATTCGGATCCTTCTTGCCATTGCTGCCTTCCACGATTATGAGATCTGGCAGATGGACGTAAAAACGGCTTTCCTAAATGGAAATTTGGAAGAGTGCGTCTATATGGATCAGCCAGAGGGATTCATTCAGAGTGGGAGCAGCGGTAAAGTGTGCAAGTTGCTCAAGTCCATCTATGGACTTAAGCAGGCATCGCGGAGTTGGAACATCTGCTTTGATGATACTGTCAAAGAATTCGACTTTGTCAAAAACCCAGATGAACAATGCATTTACAGTAAGATTGTAGGGAGAAATGTGGTATTCCTCGTCTTGTACGTCGATGACATTCTCCTAATAGGAAATGATATTCCTATGCTACAGCCAGTCAAAGGATTCTTGTCGCAGAGGTTCTCCATGAAGGACCTGGGTGTTCATATCAGAATATTGCATTTTATACCGCCCATTCTTACGCTCGTTTATTTATAGGCAGGTGCTTTTGATCAGTGTTTGCTACATATTTGCAGAATACTGGTTCTCGGCTCTGAACAGTGAAATTCATGGAAAAGTACGTCAAATTCCGGATTACTGCCAACACAGATAAAACACGGGTCTCCGCTCTCTATCCGTGTGTTGCCACATACCAGTTTAGGGGACAAAATGGCAAATCGATTGTCGTTTTCATGCACAAAGCTCAATGGCAACACAAAATCCAAGAAATCTACGCGGAGCTCGAGGAAATCATGGCAAAAGATCCACATCACATCACCTTTTGATCAACTGAAATTCTGGAAGAATTGTGAAGAGTTTATGATAAAAGTCATATACCACACTGAAGAAGACATCAAACCAGGGAACCCCACAAAATCCTATGGCCTAATTCCTCTAAAGAGCCGCGGTTCCGCGGCATTAGCGCTCTTAGGCCGCGGAACCGCGGCCATGTAGACTCTTCTCTCTGTCGTTTTTTGGGGGCAGTTTGGTACTTTCATATGGAGCCCGATTCTTGCCCTAGGTTTCTAGTTCCCTGCCTATAAATACTCCAGAATTTGCCAAGCCAAGGTGTTCAATTCTTTGTTCCTCTTTTGTAGGTTTTAGTGTGGTTCTTCTTCTTCTTCTTCTTCATCTTTCCTCCATGAAAATGTAGTGAGAGCATTGAGTGGATGATCAATGAAGATGAGGGTTTTTGTATCATTCTCTTTTGTTTAACTTCTCCTTGAGATTCTTTCTTTCTCTTGATCTTTCAACCTTTTCATTGAACTTGAAAGGTTAAGGGTTTGTTATTGATCTCAAGGGTCGTATTTTTCTTATGGAATTAGTGCTTCATTTCACATGCGTTCTTTACCCTTCCCTTGATCTTGCAACCTCTTGATTGAGCTTGCAAGTTTAAGGGTTGGCTATTGATCCCATGCTTGTCTTGAGTTCTATGTTCTTGTAATTACTTTCTTGCTTATTTCTTTCTTGCTTTTTATTACTTGCTTTACATTCATGCTTTACTTTCTTGCACTTAAATTTCATGCACTTACTTGTAATCTTTTCTTTTCTTTGTTCTTTTTGTTCTCTCTTTTTGGTTCTTTTTGTGAATGATTGTAATTATCGTTGTTAAGAATAAATACGGTATTGTAAGTTAATGTTTCTTTGCTCATTTCCTTTTCCCGTTATTTTCCATTGAACTCCGCCCAAACGATACGCAAGCGCTCCGTTAGGCACCCTACCCTAACAAGGTAACGGTGATTCCTAACCGCGACCGGTTGCGTTCGGTTTGGCCGGAGGCGAAAGCAAGAGACAAGAACGGAAGGACAAGGGTAAAGAAGCCGGATTCCACGAATACCGCGCTTAAATCCCCTAATCCACGTTGTTGCCGATTGCTCTAGCTTCAATTGGTCAAGACCCGGCTCAAAGGTTTTTGAGTACGGATTTCTTTAGCTTACATTATCGTATCTTTTCTTAACAACTTTATACTTGCAAATAATACACATAGGTTAGATTGAACAAACATATACTCATTCTTTATTGACTCGTCTAAAACAAGAAAGGACATACAACCATCTCCCTGTGGATCGACCCGTGCTCAACCGGCTAGCTGCAAAGCGACACCGTCCTGATCGCGGTAAACTTTAGAACTTTGAACATTCGACACGCTTTTGGCGTGCGACCAAATGGCGCCGTTGCCGGGGAGACGGTAGCGTATTTTATTTCTTGTTATTCGGGTTAATATTCTTTTTGTATATATTTATAAATAAAAAAAATCTTTTTTTTTTTGATCATTTTTGTGGGCAAGAGTGCAGATTTTTGCAGATTTGCAAACTGCGATTGTGGGGAGCATAGTGTACGTTCAAGGCTAAGGTGTTTGCAAAATACAGTGCCAAAGATCCGGGTAGTTTGACCCGCGCAAGCGAACTTTTCAAGCTTACCGGATTTGATTCAACGGGGGTTTCCTAACCCAAAAACTTAACGGTACGTACTTTACTAACACCTTCTTCTCAAATCCGACGCATCCAATATAGTATTCTTTGCAGGATTCTTTGCAAGTTCGCTAGCAAACGCTAAAAATTGACTAACCCGTATTTGTTGCAGTGCCGTGCTTAAAATAAAAAACGATTGTTTGATTCTTTATAGAATTTTTATTGAATTGCGCATTGCATACATTAATACGGACTTAAGGGCAAGCGAACCCCACAACATACGGTAAAAGATTTCATCACCTTTTCCGTGGCCCATAAATCACGAACTTGAGCATAACGTTTACCCGCACAAAATTTAAAAGAAACTAGACTTTAAGCCTTAAGGACTTCGCGCTCACTAGGAGAAGTCAACTGTGTTTAGAACCTCGCTTAACGGTATATTGTTTACGGGGTGTCTAGCAAAGTGTTAACGGAAAAACCGCCAAAAGAGAAAGGGTTATTTAATTAAGGAACTTCGTGAAAGCGTTGGAAAACCTCCCCTCATCTCTGCACTTACCTGGCCTCGTGATCAGTGTATCTTAAGCCCGTTTCTCGACACAGTTTTACTTCGACAATCAAGTTCTGGAGCAGGTCTAGTTAACCTAGGTGAACCCTAGAACGATTAGGTGTGTGGTATTTTTGTGTCGTGATTGTTTTTGTCCAGATTCTTTTTTTGTATATTTCATTCTTTTGTTAATAACTAACTAAAAAAAAATTAAAAAAAAAATTCAACATTCTATTTCCCTTCCTTTTCTCTGCCCTTCTTTCTTTCTCTCTTCATATCATGGGTACCCCACCTCGTAAAACTCTTGCCGAACTTTGGTACCCACAACCAGACATTACTTCTTACGGTTCTTGCTTTGGCCGAACGTCGAACGATCCCTCCATGCCCAAAGTTTCACTGAAAGATCGCATAGCAGCGTCTAGGACAAACACTTGCACACCTCATTCCACTTTGTATCAATCTTTTCAACCTCCCGCACCCGCTTATGTTGATACCCCTTTTGCAAGTCGTCCTTTGTCCATCGCTGAACGTATTGAACAATCTCATAGCCGATCTTTCACTCCTTTCACCACTTCAAATTCTTGGGATCAACAATTCCATTCACCTTCTTATCCAAATGTTGATCCTACCCCTGTCCAACCATTCAATTCCTACCAATCCTACCCTACCTTTGCACATTCCCTAGACATTGCTTCAGAACCACCATTTGGGAGTTTTCAGTATCCAAACAACTTTGAATCTTTTACTGAAACCCCTTCACAACCTATGGCTAGTCTGGAACAGTCATTGGAAGACTTTAGGGTAGCGTCAAGCCAACAGATGATGGATTTAAATGCGTCCATAGCCGCTCTCATACAACCTACTGACCCGGTAGCTAGTTTCCAGCTAGCTCCAAATTTTCCAATGTATGAGGAGGCGGTAGGACAGGCTGAGAATTTGAGTGGAAAGAGTGAGCTGTATACCCTTCCAAATCAAACCTACCCGTTTCAAATTGAATCCCACAACTCCTGTGTTGAAAGTCTATCAAGTGTACCAAATGAATTATCAGTTGAAGATAGAATGTTTAATGAGTTGTGCGACTTTGTAGTGTTTGATTTGCCCGATTGTGAAGGGTCCCTTTCGAGTGAAACCACACCCAATCCTTTTGACCTCTACACCTCCACTCTAGAACCTGAATTGATTAATATCCATGCTTTTGTTGAGGTGTCTGAGAATATAGATTGTCACTTGATTGAGGATATTGATGCTGGGAATATTTTGGATGATGAACCCGCAGATTTGGCTGAGTTTTCCTCTCCAATTCATCATCCCGAGTCATTAACTGTTTTTCCCGAACCCCATATGCGTCTGGATATTGATGAAATATGCATGGATGAGCTTAACTTTGAGGAGAATTTTGATGATATTTTTGAGGATGAAACAGTTCTAGATGATGAGTCGAATTTTCTAATTCATCCTGTCCCTTTCATTGACTATGTACACCCTCCCGAACCCTTAACAGATACCCTTCCTCGATCACTTCCTTCCATCCTTTCCATCGTTCCGACCTTGCAAGAACCCGTCTCACTTTCATTTCATATGTCTGGTTTACCAAGTTCGGCGTACCCATGGTTTCTTACGAATCTTGAGGGATTTGACCCCATTACTCGACGGGTTAATAGATTAGCACAATCGCTTTTTACACATCAGTCGTCACAAATTGTGCTAATCTGTTCACTCCATTTCCACCCTCAAGTTCGTATTCCACTTCTTTTCCCTTCCGCCATTCTTCTTATTCTCATATACCGAGACCGTATCCCACTTCTATCTCCATACGGTCTCGCGTATTCTCCATTTCTTTTCTCTACGCCTTCTTTGACCAACCACTGCTTTATCACGATAAGATCTTTGAATGGTTGGTATTAACTTTTGGCCTTTGTAAGGCCTTGTATAGCTTGATACTATTCTCTTCCCCCCCTAATCCTGAACTTCAACGCTTAACAGTGGAAACACTGTTTTACTTAAGTTTGGGGGGACTCTTTTTTTTGTATATATTTTTTGTTTTCCTTTTTGTTTTGTATATAAGTTGTTTTTAGGGAGCGCCGACAATTTTGACCCTCTTGGTGTAGCCTGACAGTGAGGGCACTGTCAAGTTTAAGTTTGGGGGTGTGCTCGGTAAGCTTTCTTCCTTCGTATTCATTTGTATATTTTGCATTTGCATACCTTATTAAAAAACCCACAAAAATCGAAATTTTTTCCAAAAATATAAAATCTTTGTCGTCAAGTTAGCTAATAGGGTAACTTAGATATTTATTCCGGAAGTTTAGTTGATATGATAGAAATAACTAAATTCTAGGCTTAGGAATTGAAATCCCTAACAATAACCCTCATTCGGTCTAACTTTGGTAAGTATACGTCCTTACAGTTTTTTTTAGAAATAGGTAATCTTGAGTTCAGTTCTTGAGTCAAGTCAAGATGAAGGGAAAGTATTCATGCCTTACTGAAGGATAAGTCTGAAAAATAGTTTCTTTTCTTGAGCTCAAATTTAGAATGTATATACCCTACAAAATGCACTTACACGCACCTTGAAACTTGGGATAGTAGAACATACCTAGAAATACTCTTTCCTGAAAGCCTAGTATGAAAGAAAAAACGGTATTTAAAGCTAAACATCAAAAGAGCTTATTGAAAAACATATCCGGTCTTGAAAAAGAAAAAAAAGAAAAAGAAAAATAGAATAAAGTCAAGACCTGGAAACTGCTATTTACGCTTTAAGCTCACACATTCAGTAATCGGCTGTTAGTGCCTCAAGAAGCATTAATAGTCGCATGAAAGGTGTGTGAGCAAATCCGTCCATCCTTAATGAAAAGAAGTAGTATTAGGTATTAGGACAAGGGTATTATAGCTTGAATTGAATTCTCAAGTGTAGGGGTGCAAAGATACACACACGCAGGGGTATACAATCGATGTTTGGATAAAAGATAGAAATAAAGAATAAGACTTGTGTTTTTTGTAAAGTTGATAAAAATCCCTGATTTAAGGCCACACTTTAGAAGGGAAACTCAGGAGAACCAACATCTTTCTAAACTTTTTTGGAACGTATAGGATCTAAAGTTAAACAGATAGGAGGTGTGAAACATAAGGGTTAGATATTTCTAACTTAGGATGATAGAGTTTCTAACGTAAATACTAAACTGTAGGAGTAGAATCGATGTTAACTTATGACACTAGCTTGACGGGATTTTGTGGGTGTAATCCGCTGAAAACCCTCAGGAGACAACACTCCTCCTACTAGGGACACCTAGAGGTTTAACGGCTTCTTGCACGCGCTCAGTGCAATCGCGTTCCCTGCGAAAGTGCGGTTAGGATTTTATTTTGTGAATAATTGGTTTTGCTCGGGACGAGCAAAAGTTAAGTTTGGGGGTATTTGTTCATATCAGAATATTGCATTTTATACCGCCCATTCTTACGCTCGTTTATTTATAGGAAGGTGCTTTTAATCAGTGTTTGCTACATATTTGCAGAATACTGGTTCTCGGCTCTGAACAGTGAAATTCATGGAAAAGTACGTCAAATTCCGAATTACTGCCAACACAGATAAAACACGGGTCTCCGCTCTCTATCCGTGTGTTGCCACATACCAGTTTAGGGGACAAAATGGCAAATCGATTGTCATTTTCATGTACAAAGCTCAATGGCAACACAAAATCCAAGAAATCTATGCGGAGCTCGAGGAAATCATGGCAAAAGATCCACATCACATTACCTTTTGATCTACTGAAATTCTAGAAGAATTGTGAAGAGTTTATGAGAAAAGTCATATACCACACTGAAGAAGACATCAAACCAGGGAACCCCACAAAATCCTATGGCCTAATTCCTCTAAAGAGCCGCGGTTCCGCGGCATTAGCGCGCTTAGGCCGCGGAACCGCGGCCATGTAGACTCTTCTCTCTGTCGTTTTTTGGGGGCAGTTTGGTACTTTCATATGGAGCCCGATTCTTGCCCTAGGTTTCCAGTTCCCTGCCTATAAATACTCCAGAATTTGCCAAGCCAAGGTGTTCAATTCTTTGTTCCTCTTTTGTAGGTTTTAGTGTGGTTCTTCTTCTTCTTCTTCTTCTTCTTCTTCTTCATCTTTCCTCCATGAAAATGTAGTGAGAGCATTGAGTGGATGATCAATGAAGATGAGGGTTTTTGTATCATTCTCTTTTGTTTAACTTCCCCTTGAGATTCTTGCTTTCTCTTGATCTTTCAACCTCTTCATTGAGCTTGAAAGGTTAAGGGTTTGTTATTGATCTCAAGGGTCGTATTTTTCTTATGGAATTAGTGCTTCATTTCACATGCGTTCTTTACCCTTCCCTTGATCTTGCAACCTCTTGATTGAGCTTGCAAGTTTAAGGGTTGGCTATTGATCCCATGCTTTTCTTGAGTTCTATGTTCTTGTAATCACTTTCTTGCTTATTTCTTTCTTGTTTTTTTTACTTGCTTTACATTCATGCTTTACTTTCTTGCACTTAAATTCCATGCACTTACTTACTTGTAATCTTTTCTTTTCTTTGTTCTTTTTGTTCTCTCTTTTTGGTTCTTTTTGTGAATGATTGTAATTATCGTTGTTAAGAATAAATACGGTATTGTAAGTTAATGTTTCTTTGCTCATTTCCTTTTCCCGTTATTTTCCATTGAACTCCGCCCAAACAATACGCAAGCGCTCCGTTAGGCACCCTACCCTAACAACGTAACGGTGATTCCTAACCGCGACCGGTTGCGTTCGGTTTGGCCGGAGGCGAAAGCAAGAGACAAGAACGGAAGGACAAGGGTAAATAAGCCGGATTCCATGAATACCGCGCTTAAATCCCCTAATCCACGTTGTTGCCGATTGCTCTAGCTTCAATTGGTCAAGACTCGGCTCAAAGGTTTTTGAGTACGGATTTCTTTAGCTTACATTATCGTATCTTTTCTTAACAACTTTATACTTGCAAATAATACACATAGGTTAGATTGAACAAACATATACTCATTCTTTATTGACTCGTCTAAAACAAGAAAGGACATACAACCATCTCCCTGTGGATCGACCCGTGCTCAACCGGCTAGCTGCAAAGCGACACCGTCCTGATCGCGGTTATACTTTAGAACTTTGAACATCCGACACGCTTTCGGCATGCGATCACTGGGCGATGCCAACTACATTCTGGGGATCCAGATCTATCGTGATAGATCTAAGAGGATGTTGGGACTTTCACAGTCAAGGTACATCGACACCATACTGAAACGATTCAGTATGGAAGATTCCAAGCGCGGTAATCTACCGGCTTGTCACGGAATCACCCTCTCCAAAGAGATGTCTCCCAAGACTGATTTGGAAAGGGCTCGCATGTCATCAATACCCTACGCATCTGCGATAGGCTCTATTATGTATGCGATGTTATGTACCAGACCAGATGTAGCATACGCATTGAGCGTTGTAAGCCGGTATCAGTCAAACCCAGGGGGGAAACACTGGATAGCAGTAAAGAACATTCTCAAGTACCTGAGAAGGACTAAGGAGATGTTCTTGGTGTATGGCGGAAAAAACCTCCAGATTGAGGCCTTTGCTGACTCCAGCTTCTAGAGTGACAAGGATGACTCCAAGTCCATGTCGGGTTATGTCTTTACCCTCAATGGAGGGGCGGTTTGCTGGAAGAGTTCCAAGCAGGAGACCGTTGCTGACTCAACTATGAAAGCGGAGTACATAGCTGCTTGCGATGCCGCAAAGGAAGCTGTCTGGATGAAGAAGTTCCTCACGAAACTTCAGGTGGTTCCTACCAGTGTTGATCCAATACCGCTGTATTGTGACAACAACGGCGCTATAGCTTTAGCGAAGGAATCCAGGTCCCATCAGAAGTCCAGGCACATTTTAAGGCGGTTCCACCTGATCAGGGAGATCATTGATCGCCGGGAGATCGAGGTAAAGAGAGTAAATTCAGAAGAAAACACTGCAGATCCACTCACGAAGGCCCTACCCCAGACTCAGTTCGAGCGGCTAATCGAGATGATAGGTCTTCGATACGCCAGTACATGGCCTTAGTGCAAGTGGGAGATTGTTAGTGTATATGCCCTAGAGGCCATTACTGTATCAAAACTAGTATGTATATTACTTAATGGAAGCTTAGGATATTCACCTTGTATTGACAATCTTGCTCAAAATAGTAGTATGCTACTTGGTTTGTTTCTGCTTCAATGTGTACATGTGTTTATTTTAGTATATCACCTATACACATTAGTGGAGCCCTTAGGATCTTTGCTTGATTACCAGCGTTGTGATGGCAGTCACACTAGTGGGGGCTGGGTAATCTATAAGCACATCCTTATGCAGGTCCCTAGTCGCAGGACTATCGAGACAGGGCATCGATACTCCGGAGTAGACTGGCGCATGCGCTTCTCATCCCAGAGTGGGAGATGGTCTGTCCCACAGCCATTAGTACGTCGTACTGGAGATAGTATGCGGGTGCTCGTTAGGTTACGAGTACACTGGACAGGACTCGTCGGGAACTGACCGGTTGGTATTATACCTATCGTCAGTTATCAGTTCCCAGGTGACATGAGTACAGCTTAGTCCGCTGACTTGACACTGTCACTTCGCCTCGAGTGTGTTCCCACTGTACTTTGGTTACTACCCTACCATGGCTCAAAGGAGTCGTGCAAACAGGTAGTAGTTGGGTATAGTCCCGAAGCACTTGGAGGCAGTGACGGTTAGACAGGATTCGTCTCTCCTGGTATTGGGGGTTGTCATCGCGCTGTGTCTAGAAGAGCCATTACACGAGTAGTCCCTGGCCAGGGAAAACGAGATATACTGGTAGGCTTCCAGTGTTATCTCAGGGTGTTTTGGGCTTCACTCCGACACGACTTATACCGCTATTAGGGGACTGACGTTTACCGCCCCCTAGGCCCGCCATGCGATGTATCAGACGAACAGACCGGACTGTATGGAGAATGTCACATTCAGGCTCAGTAGGAGTTCAGATAGGTTTCACCTCGTCAGTCTTCTTGTCGGCATCTGC
Source organism: Agapanthus africanus (assembly GCA_030015575.1). Classification (NCBI taxonomy): domain Eukaryota; kingdom Viridiplantae; phylum Streptophyta; class Magnoliopsida; order Asparagales; family Amaryllidaceae; genus Agapanthus; species Agapanthus africanus. The sequence goes on from CM057337.1 coordinate 408,105,282, forward strand.
CTGGGGACCGTTACGCACAGCTAGTGCCGCTTGCGGTCTGTGGTTAAACCCACTGCCAGCGTAGTGTCGAGTTTTTAGAGTCCCACACAGAAAGCTATTCGCCTTTAGGCAAAAGAGTAGAGGTCGCATGGTTTTGCGACAGGTCGCATGGTTTTGCGACTGAGTTCGGTCACATCCATGCACTTGTGCACGTACAGTGTTCGGACAGTTTACACTAGCGGGCTTTGGTTTAAGCCAGATCCTAGTATACGTTTTGGGATTGGTTTTATCCAGTGTGTATTCGTGTTCCTCGAAACGCGGATGCAGGTGTGTATGCACAGTTGACAGAGAGACAGAGGCAGTGGATTCTCATTAGGGTTGTTGACTGGTTGACTGTTGACTATTGACTTTTTGCTCAACCCTAATGAGAATATGATATATATATATATTTAGCAATAATATTAATTAAGTATTATAGTGACATGGTTGTTGGAGGGTTGACTTTGTTGACTTGTTGACTTTGCTGACCGGTTGACTAGGTTGGACTAGTTGACCATCATCATCACAATGGTTGTCATTTTCATGCAAAGACTTTTGCTTGCTTGTTGTAGTTTGCAAAATGAGTGCATGGAAATGATATTGCCTTTGTCATGATATGAACCATCACATAATACTTGATTGACATTATGGCTAATGATGCTTTTGGATTATGAGAGGGTGAAAGACAAAAGAGAGGCTCATTCTTGCTTGACTTTTCTCTCTCTTGGTTTTGAGCTCTCATGCTCTTGCTCTCACCCTCTTCCTCTCTCTCTCTCTCTCTAGTCTATGGTTCACTTGTCTCATGTGTTGAGAAGCAAGAACCATAGAGAAAAATCCCAACATACTCTTCTCTACTCATTCTAGTTCACAAGGCCTGGCAAGCCAAGTGATCTAGTTTCTTCAAAGTCCGAAGAACAAGCCAAAGGTAGAAGCTTTCGGGTGGATCCATCTTCGACGCAAGGAGACGACGAGGTGAGGCCGATCCGAACTCCGGGACGAGTTGAAGACGAAGGAGTTCAAGAAAGGTATAACCCCCTAACCGAGTAGGTAAACTCTTGTTAGGTTGTTAGTTAGTAGTTTAACAAAGATCCGGTTTTGAGTCCATGTTACTGTAGGGTTCCTAGGCACCCTAGTGAGGTCTCACAAGGCATCGAACATGCCATTTTAAAAAATTCTAGGTGCCGAGAGACCCGACTACGGATCGTTGGCTAGATTTCTAGGCGAAAAGGCTAACTAGTTAACACTTAACTACAAGATACGGAAATACAACCTTTGTAGATCCGGTGCTCCACCTCCATAGCTCCACAACGAGGTCCTCTCCGCTGTCCAAATCAAATCGGGGCTCAAGCGTCGGCTTCGTCGGAGAATAGGCAAGCTAGGTCGTCGATGTCCATGCCGAAGATGATCTACGTCGAGGCATCGCTAAATCAAGCTCCACCTTCACTAAGTCTTGAAAACTTGTGAAGGAAACACACTCTACTACTTGGCAAGAGGTAGAGGATGAAGAAATAGGAAGTGGGTAGACTTAAGAATTGGATTTCTCACTCATTTCATCAAGTTGCCATTGATGGTCAAGCTTTTCTTCACTTGAAGGAAGAAGAAGAAGAAGCTAAAATATTATGATAAGTTAATTTGGAATAATAAAGAATATGATACTTATCATAATTTTAACCAAAGTTAGGTGTAGAGAATAGACCATGGTTAGAGTTAATGGTTAGGTTTAGGAAAAGAACAAGAATGGTTATGCTTTCAACACTTCAAGAAGTTTCCACAAAATGACAAAATAAGCCACCATTCCTTTTAATTTCCATAATGAATAAATAATCAAATAAATAAATAAGAAATTTAAACACAACCCTAACCATTTACTTAACCAAGGTTTAAACTAAACATTAACCTAATCAAGCATGTATCATCAAACATGATACAAACAAATGCACAAAAATATATCACCTATACAATGTGCACATTCGAGTGAGAAAATCCATTATAAAGTGAACCGATACTAGTTAATGCAAAGTAATATATCAAATATATAATTATGCATTAAATCATTAAATCAACACTTGATTCAATGATCCGGTCATGTCGCACACAACCGACTAGTATACAATGTATCGGCTTATCGAATCAAGGCTTGAATCGATAACTAGGTTATATCGCATACAACCATTCGATACATTCATCGCGAGAATGAAATACGGTATTACATACACGCATTATTCTCGGTCCTGCACATATCTCATATGCGCTCCTATTTCGTTTCGCTTGAGCCAGGAAACCTCTGTGTAGGACTCTAAAGACTCGTCAATACGCCGGTAGCAGATGATGATCATATCAAGCATCCACAAGCCGCAAGCGGTCTGCTAAACGTAACGGCCACCCGGGTATTGAGCGATCTGAAGATCGACGAGCAAGCCCGCTCACACTCCAGTGAATCCGACCAGTAACACTACCGTACAGTCCGGTCTGATCGTCTGATATGTCGCATATCTCGCCTAGGGGTGGTAAACGTCAGACCCCAATAGCTCGATAAGTCGTGTCGATACGAGGTCTATAACAATTCGAGAAACTACTGGTAACACTTACCAGTAAATCTCAGCAACCCTGGCCAGGGATTTCCTGTTATAGCCAATCGAACACAGCGCAACATCAACTCCCTATACCGGGAGAGACGAATCCCCTCCTATCGTTCATTGCCTCCATATGACTCGGGACTGTACCCAAAAACCACCGTTTTGCACGCCCTCTTGGACGTGGTAAGATGGAAATCAAAGCACAGTGGGAACCACACAAGACTCTATGACGATCTCGGGTCAACAGACTACTCTGTACCAGTGTCACCAGAGAACTGCCATCTGACGTGAGGTATAATACCATCTGGGAGTTCTCGGCGAGTCCGTCCAGTGTACCCAGTCTCTACTGAGCACCCGTATATCATCTCTGATGTCAAACACCGATGGATATGGGATCATCCATCGCCCATCTGTATGGGTCGAGAAGGTATGCGCTAGTATACACTGGTATATCGATGCCCCGTCTCGATACACCCTCGACTAGGGACTTTGAAGGATGTACTTATGGACTACCATGTCCCCACTAGTATGATCTGCATCATAGTCCAGGTAGTCAAGTACAGATCCTAAGGGCTTTACCAACATGTAACAGAGAGACAATCAGCATACACGTTAAGGTAAAGGGTAACCAGATAGCATACTATCATGTCGAGCAAGAAAGTCCTCCCTATATATGTCCCAGCATCCACTACAATATACATCCTATGTACAGTAATGGCCTCTAGGGCATACATATAACTAACAATCTCCCACTTGCACTAGGGCCATCTGTAGCAGTTGTTGCAGTATCTCATACTCAACCATCCCATAAAAATCTCTCTCTGGGAACAGGCCTTTGTGAGTGGATCCGCTGTGTTGTCCTCTGAGTCTACTCTCCAAATCTCGATCACCCTGGAGATCAACCATCTCCATGATCAAGTGATACTGCCTTAGAATATGTCTGGATCACTGATGGGACGGACGTTCCTTGGCATAAGCCACAACTCCATTGTCACACAATGGGAGGAACTAAGTTCATCTCATGAACCAATATACACCCAAACATCCTCTTTGGTAGCATCTTAAGTAGCGATGTATCCTGCCTTTATCGTCTAGTATGTCACGGTATCTAGCTTGGAACTCTTCCAACATACCGTCCCTTTACTGAGGGTAAAGACAATGTCTGTGACTGACATTCAGTCGTCTTTATCACCCTGGAACTATTCCAGTGATTCTCCCCAGGGTCGATTGATACCATCTCACTACAGCTAGTGAGTATCCTATCATCCATTTAGATCTATCTCATAGATCCAAAATCCAGGATTTAGGAGGTATCACTTTGATCCTATATGGAGAATCATTGTGATAAACGGAGATTGATCGAGCGTAGCATAGGAAACTCCTTCCCTATCAGGAGTATGTCATCCACGTACTCTACGAGGATCATCACCATACTCCCTACTACCTTTTTGTTTATACAAGGTTCATCTACCATTTTGATGATGTCAAACTCTTTGACTAATCCATCAAAACAGATGTTCCAACTCCGCGATGCCTGCTTTATCCTGTAAAGCATCTTGCACACGTTTCCGCTGCTCCCACTGTCTACGAGGCCCTCTGGCTGTGTACTTATAGACGCACTCTTCTAAAACATCATTTAGAAAAGCAGTCATGACACCCAACCACCAGATATCATAGTCATGGTATGTAGCCGTGACAAGTAGGATCTGGATGGACTTAAGCATAGCTTCTTGAAAAGGTTTCATCATTATCCACACCTGGTCAATGATGCAAACTTTTAACAAGTCTAGCTTTGAAAGTCTCAACTTTTCCATCTACACCAAGTAATCTTCTCAAGATATACTTGCTCCTGATGGGGATTTAACCCTTCAGATATAGCAACCAAAGTCCATACTTTGTTGGTGTATAAGGATTCCATCTCAGATCGCTAAGCATCCAGCCATTCTTATAGAGTCATCACTCTCGATGGCCTGCTCGAAACTAGTTGGGTCATCATCTCATGATGCAATCCTCGCTCCCACTGTCATAGAGAAACCGAAGTATCTCTCAGGTGGGTGAGGAACCCTACTAGATCGGCGGAGAGGCTGAGGTTCGTTGGTAACTATCGAATCCTTTGGTTCTGTCAAATGTTCAGCTGCAGTTTTGTATAGCTGGAACATTTCCAGTTCTACATGACTGACCTTGCCTCGAGCTTGTCCGGATTTTGCTTTTCAGACATAGGCCGGACAACCCCAAATCTTAACTAGCTTAATACATGGGCTCTTCCCTTTCCATATCACATATGAAATGGTAGGCAACTAATTTGATTCGAACCCTATTCAATAGGTATGCAGCTTCTCAAGTGCATAACTCCCAAAAAGGAAATAGGTAACTCAGTAGTACTCATCATAGAGCACACCTTATCATATATGGTGTTATTGCTCCGCCCCGATATACCATCGTGCTATGGTGTATACGGAGGAGTAATGCTGAGAGAGAATCTCATTCTCCTTTAGAATAGTCCTGGAATTCCGTGCTCAAGTATTCTCCTCCTTGATCACATCAAAGGACATAATACTTATACGCTTATCGGTTCTCTACTTCTAACTTATATTCTGTGAATATCTCAAAAGGTTCGGACTTGTGTTTCAAGAGGAACATAGATCTGAATCTCGAGAGATTATCAGAGAATGTAATGAAGTACAAAGAACCGGTCTTGGCATGTGTAGACTGGGGACCTACATACATCAACATGTATCATCCCAAGAGTTCACTAACTCTTTCTCTGTTTCCAATAAACAGAGCTGTGGTCATCTTATCTTTGTGACATGACTGGCAAGTTTCACAAGATGTAAATTCAAACTGATTTAAATATGCATCTTTATGTAACTTAGCTAGTCGGGTCGCATTGATATGACCTAGTCTACAATACCTCAAGAAGAATCCGTTCATTTCTGAACTCTTTCTCTTGTGTGTGTTCTATATACTAAGAACTGTAGTTTGATTTAGAACATCAATGCTTTTAGATAACGTGCCTGAATCGATCAACTTTTGATATAGGAAATGTTCAAAACATTATCCAACAATACAAAATTTTATCATTTCTTTACTAATAAAGAGACTGATATGATTTTGTATATCAGGTTCGGTATCTAATAATATTCGTTCAGAATCAATGTATTGGTAATACAGGGTGACAGTGACCAACAGACTTGGCTGCAACTCTTGCCCCGTTTTCTGCCTCATGAAACTTATCACCCGTTCTCAGTTCTCTACCTTTCTGTAGCCCTATGTAACAGATTACATATCTGGGATCCTGATCTGGTATCACATACCCAGGACGTAGAGGATACAGAGAAACAGTTCTTTGTAATGAACACACCCGAAGATGATGCATCAGCATGCACTCTCTTCGTTTGGGCGGCACGGGAATTCTGGTAATCCCCAATTTCCTGCTCTGTCTTATAACAATTATAAGTTGGAGCGGGACCAACATTCCCCAGCTCAGTATAACAAGCGGGTTCGGTCAATATTCCGTATTATTATCTTGATTAAGGCGTGATATGGTCGCTACCTGGAGAGAGAGAGAAGAAAACACTCAGCGTGCGCTCTTGCAAGAATAGATTGGTTATTATTTTATCTAATCAGGATGGCTCCCACTGCTTTTTATCAAATCTTCCTTCAAACCCTAAAAGGAAAAACTGGCCGGGATTAATTACACACTACAAGTTCGCCAATCTTTCAGCCAGGTCAGTGTCGGTACTTTGAGGGAGGTCCCCCGTGCTTTCGCACGAACCTAATTAATGTAAACCTCATTTTCCCAGAGGCGTAACCTCGTTAACACCTTTCTAGACACCTACTTGATCGGATAATTGTAATGTATAAAACTCTCCCAGGAGTAACTCTTACTCACAGCGGGTATCGGGATCCAACTATCTCATAGAAGGTATGCAATCTCATTGCAAATTTCAACACTTGAAATTCCCGATAATATTTTGCCCCTAGCTCGCTATGACCTTGACGGAGGCCAAACAACCCATAGTCCGCTAGTCAAGTTCAACCCGTCATTTCCTGATTGAATTAAACCCACCCGCACGACCCTTGACGGAGGCCAAACAACGCCGTACGAATACCCTAATCCAATCGCATCATATGCTAGCAGATAAGCACTAGTTAGCTACCGTACACTACGCCTTGACGGAGGCCAAACAACCGCAGCACGAATACTAACTAGTACGTATCTGAAATGACGGAGGGCTACGACAGGTTTTTCTGAAAACCTATTGCGTAATGAACTTGATATCGTTGTAGAATCAAATGATTTTGAAATGGAGTGCTTTTGAGGCTTTTCTAGTTTTGCTAAAGGAGTCACTCCCGGTGAAGGGATCGTCGGTCCTTTCCTCGTCGAATGAGGTGCGGGATATATCATATATATCACTGTGCAAAGCAAAACACTTAAAAGCAATCAAAAGACAAACCGAGTGTGTAGCATCTGCCAGTTATTGCCAAAGGAGTCACTCCCGGTGAAGGGATCTCGGTCCTTTCCTCATCGAATAAGGTGCAGGATATATCATATATACCGCTGTGCAAAGCAAGAACTGTAGCTACCTGTTTTATTTTGAAATTCGATTCTACAACATCTTAGGTTTCTTTTATTTCATTAATCATATTAATGAAGTCCCATCATTTAAATACCTAAACATTACAGATAAATACGACGTACACTTATGCCATCCGCATTCGCCTCGATGTCCCCTCGTGCACCGTTAGGTTAGGTAACTAACGGCAGAGCGGGGCAGGGCTAGCGCGGGTGTAAAACATAAGTAACGCCTATATAATATATCATATATACTATATACAGTATCTATCACAGAACATCACATGATCACATCACAGATATCGCAGCAGAAGAAACATATGAAATATTGGATATACTAGGACGTCCGTGTTTTCAATACGAGCCAGTATAAAACACGGATTCCACGGTCGTGATGAATAGCCAAACCCACACCCCTAGACCCCTATGAGAGCGGCAAGCAACCCTACCAATTCTAGAGTTAGGAGACCCGGACTCGACTCCTCGAGTAGGTCTCCCACTGGACTCCAGAACTCGGTTACTTGTGCTCCCCTCCTTGGGTCTATCCTAGTGCGGAAAAGTAAATAATATACAAACGGTGACCTCTTCCGCGACCTGGAAGCGCCCCAATAAAAGAATATTATATACAAGTTTTTACATGAATGAAAATGAAAAACACTCATCTCACATAAAAAACCCCGGCTATTCAAACACGACGATCCAATATAACATATCCAGCAACACATAACATCACATGTCATCAACGTAAGTAAATATGCGCATCCCAATTGTCGTTGACATATAGCAACGAAACCGGCGATATCACATATTACACTTACGGTCACAGAAAAGAAAGTGTAAAACTACAACAGTTGGAATCCGCAACCACCTCAGACATCGCATGCCTGACCAAATGAGTTACTTAGACATCGCATGCCTAACAATTATAAACCTCGCATTTTAGTCTCATTATCGAAAACTCTTTTCAATACCAAGTCGGGTAATTCAACAGGATTTCCGACATCCTGATCGAATGCTCGTCGCTTACTTCAGTAGACGGCTGTACCCCAGATACCGTCGACGAAGTGCACCAAGGCGGAACACCGCTACCGGGAGCACCCGAACGGATGCTTTCGGCGACGGGGTTCTCCTACAGTCACTTGGTCGGGGCTATGGGGTGTAGCTGTCTATTAAGTTTACCCGATGAGTATCCGCGTACGCTACGTGATTGCGACGGACTTTTGATCACATCAAAATTCCGTGGCAACCGATCAAGTGAGACTAAACCGCTAGATTTATAACATTCATTTAGTTATCTCATAACTTTTGTGAATTCCAATTATTGTATCCCATTCCAGATAAACAGAAAATGTTAAACTTTTCGATCGAACATTCGAACAGCCAAGTTTTCCCGATACAGATCAACACATGAAATAAGTCTAACAACATTCCGTTCATGCCTCAGTACCAACGGTCCAGCCGTAGAAGGGTTAAGCCAACGCCTCACATGTGGCACGCCGTACTGCCCCAAACCCGAAGGTTCAAAGGGCAGTTCAAGACGGTCATATAATCGAGTTAAGGTTTGTTGTCTTCTAGAGGGACCATCGCGTTACTTGCACTACTTAGAACGTCGTTAAACTACGGAAAAATCCAACACTTGGAAATTTCCCGACAGGGGAAAAATTGGGTATTTATATCCGGTCGAACTTTTTAACATATTCTAAAATTTATCCGGAAAGCCACACAGACAAAATTTGATACTCCGATCGAAACACCGAAACCCCAAAACAACCAAGAACATTCAACTCTGGAATAAATTTTAAATATTCCCATAAAATCCAGAATAATTAAATAGGAATTACTGTGCAGAAAATATGTGATGACGTCAGTACCTAGCCGCGGAACCGCCGCAGAAGCTGGGCTTCTGCCACGGTTCCGCGCTCTGTTGGATGAATCTTTCGCCTGAGTTTGCACAGTAATTCTTATAATTATTTATTGAATTTTTTAGGCATTTTTAATTTGAAAAAATCCACGTTTTCTGAAAACGTCCAGAGAGCATTTTCCGGTTGGGGTTTCGGGTCGTTCGGACTTCAAAATCCGTCTAGACTTCGCCTAAGGCTCTAGCTAGGCTCTGATACCACTGTAGGGTTCCTAGGCACCCTAGTGAGGTCTCACAAGGCATCGAACATGCCATTTTCAAAAATTCTAGGTGCCGAGAGACCCGACTACGGATCGTTGGCTAGATTTCTAAGCGAAAAGGCTAACTAGTTAACACTTAACTACAAGATACGGAAATACAACCTTTGTAGATCCGGTGCTCCACCTCCATAGCTCCGCAACGAGGTCCTCTCCGCTGTCCAAATCAAATCCGAGCTCAAGCGTCGGCTTCGTCGGAGAATGGGCAAGCTAGGTCGTCGATGTCCATGCCGAAGATGATCTACGTCGAGGCATCGCTAAATCAAGCTCCACCTTCACTAAGTCTTGAAAACTTGTGAAGGAAACACACTCTACTACTTGGCAAGAGGTAGAGGATGAAGAAATAGGAAGTGGGTAGACTTTAGAATTGTATTTCTCACTCATTTCATCAAGTTGCCATTGATGGTCAAGCTTTTCTTCACTTGAGGGAAGAAGAAGAAGAAGCTAAAATATTATGATAAGTTAATTTGGAATAATAAAGAATATGATACTTATCATAATTTTAACCAAAGTTAGGTGTAGAGAATAGACCATGGTTAGAATTAATGGTTAGGTTTAGGAAAAGAACAAGAATGGTTATGCTTTCAACACTTCAAGAAGTTTCCACAAAATGACAAAATAAGCCACCATTCCTTTTAATTTCCATAATGAATAAATAATCAAATAAATAAATAAGAAATTTAAACACAACCCTAACCATTTACTTAACCAAGGTTTAAACTAAACATTAACCTAATCAAGCATGTATCATCAAACATGATACAAACAAATGCACAAAAATATATCACATATACAATGTGCACATTCGAGTGAGAAAATCCATTATAAAGTGAACCGATACTAGTTAATGCAAAGTAATATATCAAATATATAATTATGCATTAAATCATTAAATCAACACTTGATTCAATGATCCGGTCATGTCGCACACAACCGACTAGTATACAATGTATCGGCTTATCGAATCAACGCTTGAATCGATAACTAGGTTATATCGCATACAACCATTCGATACATTCATCGCGAGAATGAAATACGGTATCACATACACGCATTATTCTCGGTCCTGCACATATCTCATATGCGCTCCTATTTCATTTCGCTTGAGCCAGGAAACCTCTGTGTAGGACTCTAAAGACTCGTCAATACGCCGGTAGCAGATGATGATCATATCAAGCATCCACAAGCCGCAAGCGGTCTGCTAAACGTAACGGCCACCCGGGTATTGAGCGATCTGAAGATCGACGAGCAAGCCCGCTCACACTCCAGTGAATCCGACCAGTAACACTACCGTACAGTCCGGTCTGATCGTCTGATATGTCGCATATCTCGCCTAGGGGTGGTAAACGTCAGACCCCAATAGCTCGATAAGTCGTGTCGATACGAGGTCTATAACAATTCGAGAAACTACTGGTAACACTTACCAGTAAATCTCAGCAACCCTGGCCAGGGATTTCCTGTTATAGCCAATCGAACACAGCGCAACATCAACTCCCTATACCGGGAGAGACGAATCCCCTCCTATCGCTCGTTGCCTCCATGTGACTCGGGACTGTACCCAAAAACCACCGTTTTGCACGCCCTCTTGGACGTGGTAAGATGGAAATCAAAGCACGGTGGGAACCACACAAGACCCTATGACGATCTCGGGTCAACAGACTACTCTGTACCAGTGTCACCAGAGAACTGCCATCTGACGTGAGGTATAATACCATCTGGGAGTTCTCGGCGAGTCCGTCCAGTGTACCCAGTCTCTACTGAGCACCCGTATATCATCTCTGATGTTAAACACCGATGGATATGGGATCATCCATCGCCCATCTGTATGGGTCGAGAAGGTATGCGCTAGTCTACACTGGTATATCGATACCCCGTCTCGATACACCCTCGACTAGGGACTTTGAAGGATGTACTTATGGACTACCATGTCCCCACTAGTATGATCCGCATCATAGTCCAGGTAGTCAAGTACAGATCCTAAGGGCTTTACCAACATGTAACAGAGAGACAATCAGCATACACGTTAAGGTAAAGGGTAACCAGATAGCATACTATCATGTCGAGCAAGAAAGTCCTCCCTATATATGTCCCAGCATCCACTACAATATACATCCTATGTACAGTAATGGCCTCTAGGGCATACATATAACTAACAGTTACCGCTTCTAGAAAATCGTTTTTCACCAAATTCCGCATGCCCGAAAGTACCGGGAGAGGTAGCATGGACTTACAAGGAATTCACAAACCTATTAATATCAAATTCCAAAATCCAAATACGGCACGCGATGTGCTCATAGGTTAGAACCTATAGCCTACGCATGCAAAAACAACCAAACAACCCTTTTTGTTGACGTACAAACACGCAACAACCAAATACAATACCAATTACAAAAACCAAGAATTCCAAAATACGGAAAACATAACCAAAACCACTCACAATAGCTCCGAGATTTTGGTTCAGGTCAAAAGGAACAAAACAAACAAGTATAGGATGTTGTATATGTAGTAAGTGAGCTACTGGACCAATTCCAACACAAATGGCCACAAAAGACCCGGTGACAATACCCCCAAAATTGGCGACCTCGGTCCAAACTGCTCCGTTCTGGTTCGTCTTCTTTGGGTGGTCTCCTATTTGTCTAACTAGGTCTCTAGAGTTGTTTGTTTTTCTCAGCAACTTCCCGGGTTGCTCCAGATTCCTTGTAGGCCTTAAGGTTTCACAAAACCGATGAGGAACAAATTCTAATTTCGTATATCAGGTTCTAAACTCACATCCAGGCCTTTAAATCACTCTATAAGGTCTTGTAAATGTTAGTTATATATATGCCCTAGAGGCTATTACTGTACACAGGATGTATATTGTAATGGATGCTGGGACATATATAGGTATGACTTCCTTGCTCGACATGATAGTATGCTATCTGGTTGCTCTTTATCTTAACATGTACACTTGCTGTCTCTCTATTACATGTTGATAAAGACCTTAGGATATGTGCTTAACTTCCAGGACTGTGATGTAGATCATACTAGTGGGGCCTGGGTAGTCCATGAGTACATCCTTCAATGTTCCTAGTCGTGGGAATATCGAGACGGGGCATTGATATTCCTGAGTAGACTAGCGTATATCTTCTCGACCCATGTGATGGGCGATGGATGATCCCATATCCATTGGTGTTTGACATCAGAGATGGTATACGGGTGCTCAGTGGAGACTGGGTACACTGAACGGACTCGCCGAGAACTCCCAGATGGTATTATACCTCACGTCAGATGGCAGTTCTCAGGTGACACTGGTACAGCTTAGTCTGTTGATCTGAGATCGTCATAGAGTCTTGTGTGTCTCCTACTGTGCTTTGATTTCCACCCTACCACGGCTCTACTGAGTCGTGCAAACAGGTGGTTTTTGGGTACAGTCCCGATTCATATGGAGGCAATGAGCGATAGGAGGGGATTCGTCTCTCCCGGTATTGGGGGTTGATGTTGCGCTATGCTCGACTGGCCATAACTGGAAATCCCTGGCCAGGGTTGCAGTGATTTACTGGTAAGAGTTATCAGTAGTTTCATGCTTGTTATGGACCTTATATCGGCATGACTTATCAAGCTACTGGGGTCTGACGTTTACCACCCCTAGGCAAGATATGCGACATATCAGACGAATAGACCGAACTGTATGGTAAGTGTTACTGGTTGGATTCACAGGAGTGTGAGCGGGCTTGCTCGTTGATCTTCTGACCGCTCAATACCCGGGTGGCCGTTACGTTTAGCAGACTGCTTGCGGCTTGTGGGTGTTTGATATGATCATCACCTGCTGCCGGAGTATTGACGAGTCTTTAGAGTCCGACACAGAGGATTCCTGGCTCAAGCGAAACGAAATAGGAGCGCATATGAGATATGTGCGGGACCGAGAATAATACCAGTATGTGATACTGTATTCTATTCTCGCGATTTGTATCATCGGACGGTTATATAAGATATAGCCGGGTTACCGAATCAAATGTTGATTCGATATATTGATACACATGATATTAGTCTGTTATGACCGGATCGTTAAATCAAGTGTTGATTTAATGATTTAATGTATAATTATATATTTGATATATTACTTTACATTAACTAGTATTGATTCACTTAAGATTATTTTTCTCACTAGATTGTGCATATTGTATATATGATATATGTTTGTGCACTAGTTTGTATCATGTTTGATGATACATGAAAACTTGGGTGTGTATGCTTTAAACCATGTTTAGGTTAATGGTTAGGTTTTTAACTTATTTATTTATTTTATTTATTCTTTTTTGGCAAAAAATAAAATGGTGGTTTTCTTTCTTTGCTTTAAACTTCATGAAGCTTCTTAGCATTTTTGACCATTTTGTTTTTTCCTTTAACCTAACCATTACACCTAAACCCTAGTTTATTCTCTACATGTGTTAACTCACCCATGGTTGCAATATGATAAGCTTCACTTGAATTTTCTTTGAGAAAAAAATTCATTTTCTTTTCTTCTTCTTCTTCTTCATGAAGTGAAGAAACCTTTCTTGAAAAATTTCAAGTGATGAAATCAAGTGAGAAATCCAAATCCAAAGTGAACCCACTTCCTATTTCTTCATCCTCTACCACTTGCCATGTTGTATAGGGTGTTTTCTTCACAAGGTTCGTGACCAAGTGAAGATGGAGCTTGAGTTAGAGTCGCCTCGACGTAGATCATCTTCGGCATCGAAGTCAACGACCTAGCCCAATCATTTCTCCGATGAAACCAACGCTAGGGTCCGGGATCCGGATGATCGCAGCGGAGGGACGTCATCACGGAGCTAAAGAAGTGGAGGACCGGATCTACAAAGGTTGTAATCCCTTTCACTTGTAGTTAAAGTAGTTAACTTGCTTAGTTTCGCTTTTACCTCTAGTTAACGATCTGGCATTAGGGTTCTTTGGCACATGAAAAATTTGATTTTGGCATGGTTGATCAGTTGTAGAACCTCATGAGTGTGCCTAGGAACCCTAAAGTAAACACTCACTACACCTCATTTAACCATTTAACAACAACTCATAATTTTCTAAAATCGATAACCTCATTAACTCAATTTCTAACTAGAAATACAATATTTAACACCAAAACTAAACTAAAGTGTATGGATTACCTTATTTGCAACCATAGAAATTTCTTGAATTGCCCAAGTCTTCAAAATCAAAACTTGGAAGGTTCAAAGCGTTGAGGATGAAGGGGTGCATGTTTTTAATGAAGGAGGCATAAGGTTTTGGTGAAGGGTTTGAGATGAAGCATGGGGGTAGTGAGGTTGAAGAAGAAGGAGAAAGAGATGAAGAATAATGTGAGAGATGCAAGATGGCAACCCCTCTCTCTCTCCTACCCTCACTCTCTCAACAAATATCTAGTTTGTTTCATTCACAAATATCCAAAAGGCATCAAATCTTATTCCTTTCACAATCAAATCATTTCCTTGCTTTTCTTTTCTCTTTGTTTCCCCTTTTTCTTTCTCATTCCCTTTAATCTCACAAGTCACAAACATAAATCCATCGTGCACATGACATAGTGCACAAGTCACGGAAAAATGTTAAAACATGGATTTTACCAAAAATCCGTTTAAATATCATTAAAATAAATAAATCATTTTATTCTTCAATAAATTTCCAAATATTGGTATAAACTTATAACACTTTACGAAAACCCCAATTTCGGAAATCGGGTAATTTTCACGAAATATATTATTTTAATATTAAATTCCAAAAATAATATTTTATTAGGGAAAAATTCTATTTGAACCAAAACATCCCATATACCCCCAAAGCTCGCGCACTAGCTTTATTTTAGCTAAACTAGATGCTGCCAAGTTTATACGGAAGTTTGATCACAATCGGGTTAAAACGGAAAATACCGACTATTTTACCCTAAAGCGGAAAAATTCGCATAACGATTTCTAAAACGTTACAATCTCCCCCCATAAAGAAATTCGGTCCCTGAATTGAAATTTAAATTTAAACCCATAAATGCTAAAATATTGCAATAAACAGCTAAATCAACGGGGCTCCGAAATAACGGAAGAAACAGGAAACCACAGCGCATCCTGCGCGCCGGAAAAATGAGTACTAAACTCAAAACCGATCTCCGTAAAGCATCACGCAAATCAACGGACTTGCAAGCATATCATCGGAGTCACAAAGGAGATACAAATCTCAAATCCACTACTGAAATACCATATGCACTAATCAAATACCATAATACATATATAGTACGCATCCTGTTTGAAAAAATCTCCAAAACCGAATAAATCATATGCATAATCTTTTCTGAATTGCCGCATAATGCGACTCACGGCACAAGAGGCGGACGCTCATTGTTAAAGTAATAATATACTAGCATATATGTTTTGCCAAAATATGCGTCCCGCCTTTTTGAAATATCCCAAAAGGCTTTATTTTGTAAATGCTCGTGTCACTCGCAGACACGTAAGAAATAGCGAGACTATAGCTCCTTTTTGAAACCTCTTGGTAAACTTTTTATGCATGCAAAAGTACACAGGTACCGTCCTCGGATCAGTCCTGTTAGGGTACTACAAAGTATAGGGCCTCATCATGAAAATAAAGTGTTCAAAAGCAAAATCAGCCTCATAAGGCGTATCCAACAATCACGTACGTCTGATGCGCATGGAAATCAAACCTAAATACAAGTGCCAATATGCACGAAAGCAAATCTAAGTGCAACGTGTGTGTAAGAAAGCATCTGTCCAGTGCAACAGGTGTGCACGACAACAACATCTAGTGCATCTATAGTGCACGAAAATCTCAACCAGTGCAACTGTCATGCACGAACGAAAATCCCAATCGAGTGCATCAGGTGTGCACAAAATCATATCACGCGCCCAACGTGCGCGAAAGTCCAAATCAAGTGCATCCGTCATGCACAAACGAAATCGATATCAAGTGCATCCCACATGCACGAATAAAAAAAAATCGAAGTCAAGTGCATCCCACATGCACGAATAAAAATCTAAATCATGCGCCTAATATCGCAAAATCCGACCCAAACATGTCAGGTCCGTAATAAGCATCAAGTGCAGTAGCATCCAAGAAAATGAAAATCAAGTATGCACGCGCATGAAAACACAAATCCGGTAAAATGAATGCTCAAAGGCATAAATCGAGTACAACCAATGCACGAATACGAATCCGGTGCATTCAGTCCACGAAATATCAAATCCTGTGCATCCACTGCACGAAATATCAAATCCTGTGAATCCACTGCACGAAATATCAATCCTGTGCGTCTAGTGCACGAAATATCAAATCCTGTGCATCCACTGCACGAAATATCAAATCCTATGCATCCACTGCACGAAATATAAATCCTGTGCATCTAGTGCACGATATATCAAATCCTGTGCATCTAGTGCATAAAATATCATAACCACCATAGGAAATCCAGGAAAACATAAACATGTGCTGCTGAAGCACAAAATCGACATCAACACAACGGTGTATAAAATATATCAAGTGCAATAACTATGCACAAAAATATAAATACCCAGTAGGTGCAGCCATGGTGCAAGAAAACTATATCCTGAAACTTGATCATCAAAACTAAACTCCAAGCGATATAAGCGTGATACTCGGATCACAACGCGAATCGCAACAAATGACATTGAGGTACACCTCCTACAATATCGAAAAATGTGGGTGCGCCCAATCTAGCAGAGCAAGAACATCCGCTTTCCCCCTGCTCACAGTCTGGCGTCTTCTGTCTCTGGGTCCTCATTTCTCTGCGGATTACCAATCTCGCAATCTATCGGCTCATCTTCCTGGTTAGGTGTGCTAACGGAAACGATTCCACTCTGGCACTCCTCAGGTCATCTTTCGGCTAAAGTCAATCCGGAATCTCTCACACGGACTCAAACTACGAACACGGTATTTTCATCACTCTGTCGAAGATATCTAGCCGAACACATCCTCGGGAACTCGTCCCAACCACCGGAGGAATACTCAATACTCATCCGCTTCTCGATCAACTCACAACACATCTGGGTGAGGTCCTCTATCCGAAGCTGGTCTTGTTGCTGATCTCCTATCACAGGATATCTGGACGTCGTTAAAATTTTCGATCGAGTCATCAAAAGTCCTAAAATTTCCCGAGAGCTTAACACCTGTGTACAGTTTAATAATATTCGATATATGCCATAGTACCTATGGACCGGCCGTAGAAGGGCAAACCCAAGCCTCACTGATGGCACCGCTAAACTGCCGCAAACCCTAAGGTTCAAAAGTGGTTCCATGGTCATCACGTCGAGTTTGGGTTTCATTCTTCTAGAGGGTCCACAAAATCACTTGCATGTCCTTCCGAATACTTTAAACTTGGAAAAAAAATGGGTTTCCTGACATTCGTTCGAACCATTCAACTCCGCCAAGACGACATGTGAACACCTTTCGTCCGCATGCTAAACAAATGCCTCAATCCTCAAGGATAGAAAGTACATCAACTGTCATATCTGGACCAGTCTACTCTAGACCTGAGTAAGACTCTCCACACTGGAAATCTTCAACTCAACTGGGCCTGCATCGGCGCATCAAATCTGACGAATCACTTCGTCTCTCAACTCAAGATAGACTAGCTATCACCTATCCCATCTCTGTCTAGAAGCTCCAGCGATCTCAGCTCGTAAGCTCTGGAAGCGACATCGCATCAATCTCAGCAACAGCTGGGTCATCTATCTGCACGGTCGATGACATCACAATCTCTGAGGTATGTTGTACATCAACAATCCTCTCACAGTAGGCAGCCTCTAAAATTGGCCTGATCATCCGGTATATAACCGCACACTCGCCTCAAACGAGAGGTCACAACACCACACTACATCGATACGTTTCCATGTCACCAGAAAACACGATGGTCAGTCCTCGTCCACGACGAGCTTGCCCTGACCGCATCACCAGCAGCAGCTCAATCTGCGCTCAAACCATGGTGACAGGAACCTTAATCAAGTATCGATGGAAAAAAAAAATCAAAGGGATGAAAGAGTCAACAGATCCCAAAATGGATACATGATTATAAGGAGGAGTCAAATCACTGAGAGTATGATCATGGAAGCGAAAAAATCAAGTATCTCAATGGATATATAATCAAAGGAACGAAGAGAATCACCAGTCTCAAGATATGTACATCCTAAGGTTTCTTAAGTGGAGTATCGTATCGTAAATATGCCGCGGAACATAACATACGGTACGTCACTCTACTCAAGCTACCTACTCTATCAATCAGGGTCAGCCAATGAAACGAAAGATCGGGTCTAACACCCCCTTGTTCAAGTCTAAGTTCCGTAAGGTCAAGCCTATGTTCCAAAATATATATGCCCAAGACCCCACAAAGGTAAAGCAAGACTCGAACTAAGGTTAAACCTCGCGCTTTGATACCAACTTTGTCATGACCCAAAATATTAGCTCACGACCAGCACTTAAATCACGCGACGTCTACAGGCGTAACGTAATTCAAGTAAGCTGAAACCCAGAAATCCAAACCTTTTTAAGAGATAAAGATACAATAAATCATGTTTTGTCTTTTACAAAAATTTGGGCAGCACCTCCTCTGTAAAAACTAACCCCGAAAATGGGTACAACACAGAATATAAATAAAGCATTCCAAACGGGAGCAAATCACGCCCAACGGCGGAAACAACCACCACAAGTATAAATAACAAGTATACGACGCCCAAAGGCGAAGATCCACATAAGGAAAAAGTAAAGCAAGACATCAACCCCAAAAGCGAACATAAAATCCATCGCTCAAGTCTTGCAACTACAAGCCCTCTAAGTCTGCAACATATACAATTTGCTAGTTTCTGAATTGATGGAGTTTACTAGATACAATAGGAATAATAATACAAGAGTGGCACGATGCAACATGTACCACCTACCAAAGCAAAACACCCGAAAGCAAGCTGTGTGCCAGCGATGCCGCAACTGATCCACACGGGCTACCTGTAAGAACTGTGGCACAACGGGGGTGAGTTGCCAACTCGTGAATAGAAAAACATCATCAGGTAGAAATCGAAATAAACAACGATTCCTAGGTCAACTATATCATAAAGGTAATACTATGATATCTAGGGTGACCATATCTGCATATGTGCCAACACATAAATAACTGCCTATCAGCAAGTGGATGTCATCCAAGGATATAATCAATGCATGTATGCAGTAGATCTCGTCCACAATATAATCAATGCATGTATGCAGTGGATCTCATCCACGTGTCAACCGCTGACACAACAACTCCTGCATGTAAATATCATAAAAGCATATGCAGGTAAATATGAGGATATGAAACAACGTGTGTCCCTCGCGACATAACAAAATCATGGAACCAGAGTGTCCACATCGACACCCGAAACATCATGAAAGCCTTGTCTAGCATCGACACGTAAATCCTCATCTGTCAGGCGCCGTCGCCATGACCGGCCCTGATGTCAGTATATCTCATGGAACCTGAGGGTCCACATCGACACCCGAAATACATGTAGCATGTCTGAACACGACTCCGGTCTGTATCCCCCAGATATCTGCCGAGTCCAAATAATATCACCGATAGGTAGTGGTCCCTCTGTTAGGCTCATCGTCTACACCACGAAATCATCTCTCACCCTGGGGTACCATACCGGGTCCACCATGTATCCGTAGACGGTGCCTCCCGCTCCTCGAATCGGGTTTCACATACCAATCTCAGAACCGAGAAATCACATGGTGGATGCACTGAAATATCTTATCAAGGGAAACCGGGTTTTCAAACAACACATAAATTCTGGAAAATCCCCCCCACGGTTCTCAAATCCATAAATCACATGAAATCCATATCTCAATGCGTAAAATCCATATAAAATTGATATATGCAACATAAAACATCAATATGAGCATATAAAGGGAAAACCGCTCTTTTATATGAATTCAGCTTTAAAAATATATCTTGCGGTTCCTAAATCCTCCGAAAACAAGTGCAGCATCATATGAAGTGTACATGTAACTGTAGTAAGGTATAAATATCTGCATGTAATAAAGTATGTATGATGCATTTCATAAGTGCAATGGCGCAATAGTCAACGTCTCAATATCACATGTCAATGCAATATCACCTAGGGGTATATGCAACTGTAACGAGATATGTGGGTGTACATGTCAGTATGTATGCATGATGTACATGTAGCTGTAGCAAAGTATGTGGGTATACATGTTTATATATCATGCAACCTAGTATAGTGATATGAACATGGCTGTATATCAAAGCATGATATAGCAATTCTACTATGTAAGTGACATAGCAATTATCGATGAAGAAGTGTGTGCGCCGACAATCTGTGTAAGTGTAACATACACATCATCGATAATGGTGCAGGTGTACTAACACAGGTATAAGAAATGCAATAAGAATAGCATGAATGCAGCACAATACATATAGTGAATCAAATCCTATAAGGTATACATGTCAACAAGACGGAGTCGGTGAGTCTATCAATTAGCATCCAGCCTCACAACAACACGTACGGTACAATCCATTGTACGGCATCCTCTAATCAGGGGTATGGATAAATCAACAAGTAAAAGTCATCGTGTACGGTAATCTAACGTATAACGGCATTAACAAATAGGGATTCTATCAACCTATAAAACATTGGGGTATGGATCTAAGTCTCGTACGGCATATCACTCATTATGCAATCAATATCCATATAAATATTTATACCTATCTTTTAGGTCATATCCATGTCAAACTCGTATCAGGGGATCTACAAAGGTATTAACAATCTCATATCGACTCGAATCCATAAAATGACATATCACACTAAGTCCAAATATCACATCGTATACTCGTTCATCACATTAATATCTCGCATCAATTTAAATAAACGCCACACTAGTTCTTTTTTAAATAGTACTTATCATTATTCACTTATCATATCATTTTCTCCAAAGTCAATTGTTCATTAGCAACAACTTCAATCATATTATCGTTTGTAAATCGTACAATCATGTCCGTCGCATATCATTTATCAGGATAACAGAAACAAACGATATTCCATATCAATGGTTGTGGGAGTACTATACGCCATCCACCCGACTTCCCCTGTAGATAAAAATCTACTCACCTGCTAAACTCCTCGTTTAGCCGTAGTCGATGCGCTTCGTCGTCACGGAATCCACGCGAAAATACCTACAATCAATAGGAATTCGCAAAGCTATTAACATCAAATTCCGAAATCCAAATACGGCACGCGGTGCGCTCATAGGTTAGAAGCTATAGCCTACGCATGCAAAAATAACCAAACAACCCTTTTTGTTGACGTACAAACGCACAACAACCAAATACAATACCAATTACAAAAACCAATAATTACAAAATACGGAAAACATAACCAAAACCAGTCACAATAGCTCCCAGATTTTGGTTCAGGTCAAAAGGAACAAAACAAACAAGTATAGGATGTTGTATATGGAGTATGATAAGCTTTAACTCACCCATGGTTGCAATATGATAAGCTTCACTTGAATTTTCTTTGAGAAAAAAATTCATTTTCTTTTCTTCTTCTTCTTCTTCATGAAGTGAAGAAACCTTTCTTGAAAAATTTCAAGTGATGAAATCAAGTGAGAAATCCAAATCCAAAGTGAACCCACTTCCTATTTCTTCATCCTCTACCACTTGCCATGTTGTATAGGGTGTTTTCTTCACAAGGTTCGTGACCAAGTGAAGATGGAGCTTGAGTTAGAGTCGCCTCGACGTAGATCATCTTCGGCATCGAAGTCAACGACCTAGCCCAATCATTTCTCCGATGAAACCAACGCTAGGGTCCGGGATCCCGATGATCGCAGCGGAGGGACGTCATCACGGAGCTAAAGAAGTGGAGGACCGGATCTACAAAGGTTGCAATCCCTTTCACTTGTAGTTAAAGTAGTTAACTTGCTTAGTTTCGCTTTTACCTCTAGTTAACGATCTGGCATTAGGGTTCTTTGGCACATGAAAAATTTGATTTTGGCATGGTTGATCAGTTGTAGAACCTCATGAGTGTGCCTAGGAAGCCTAAAGTAAACACTCGCTACACCTCATTTAACCATTTGACAGCAACTCATAATTTTCTAAAATCGATAACCTCATTAACTCAATTTCTAACTAGAAATACGATATTTAACACCAAAACTAAACTAAAGTGTATGGATTACCTTATTTGCAACCATATAACTTTCTTGAGATGCCCAAGTTTTCAAAATCAAAACTTGGAAGGTTCAAAGTGTTGAGGATGAAGGGGGGCATGTTTTTAATGAAGGAGGCATAAGATTTTGGTGAAGGGTTTGAGATGAAGCATGGGGGTAGTGAGGTTGAAGAAGAAGGAGAAAAAGACGAAGAATAATGTGAGAGATGCAAGATGGCAGCCCCTCTCTCTCTCCTACCCTCACTCTCTCAACAAATATCTAGTTTGTTTCATTCACAAATATCCAAAAGGAATCAAATCTTATTCCTTTCACACTCAAATCATATCTTTGGTTTTATTTTCTCTTTGTTTCCCCTTTTTCTTTCTCATTCCCTTTAATCTCACAAGTCACAAACATAAATCCATCATGCACATGACATGGTGCACAAGTCACGGAAAAATGTAAAAAACACGGATTTTACCAAAAATCCGTTTAAATATCATTAAAATAAATAAATCATTTTATTCTTCGATAAATTTTCAAATATCGGTATACACTTATATCTCTTTATGAAAACCTCAATTTCGCAAATAGGGTAATTTTCGTGAAATATATTATTTTAATATTAAATTCCAAAAATAATATTTTATTAGGAAAAATCCTATTTGAACCAAAACTTCCCATATACCCCCAAAGCTCGCCCACTAGCTTTATTTTATCTAAACTAGGTGCCGGCAAGTTTATACAGACGTTTGATCACAATCCGGTTAAAACGGAAAATAACGACTATTTTACCCTAAAACGGAAAAATTCGCATAGCGATTTCTATAACGTTACATTTTCACTTAATGATCAGTGCTATATACCAAGTAGGTGTCTAGAACGGTGTTAGCGGGGCTACGCCTCCAGGTAAAAGTGGTTATTTACTTAAGGAACTTCTCGTAAACGTTGTTAAACCTCCCTCGAACTACCGACACTAGCCTGGCCGAACGGTTAAGCAAGAATTGTACGGTGAGATCAATCCAGGCTAATTCTTCTTTTATGGTTTGAAGAAGGATTTGAGAAACAGTAGGAGCCATCCTGTTTAGATAAATTAAAAACCAATCTAAACTTGCAAGAGCATAATGCTAAGTGTTTTTCTTTTTCTTCCTGCAGCGACCTAGTGACCAGACATACGTTATGTCTAGATAATAAAATTCCTGCAGCAACCTAGTGACCAGACATACGTTATGTCTAGATAATAAAATGACTGAATCTGACTATAATGACTGGCAAAGGTCTGTCCAGATGTCCATTGCCTATAACAAGATGGGACACCTCTTTTCTACTCAAGCCCCAGGTCCAGTTTCTATTGTCACGGATAATGATATCTGTAAGACATCGAAAAAAGATAATACGAATGCCAAGTGCCTCATGTTGGCCTCAGTAGATGGTACAAACCGGAGGTAATTACAAAGATTTATATGGAGAGCAATCTCGTATCGCAAGATATGAGACCTCGAAATAATTACTTCAAGCGAGGTTGGCTGTCGGATCATCTGTACGGGATAACAACCTTACGATGACTAGCTATATTGATGAGCTCACGGACCCGGAGACCGCGTTAGAAAACAGGTTATATGCTGACTTGTTTCTATAGTCCCTACCCTCTACTTACACCGTGAAGGAAACCAGGGAGACACCCACTCTGCTCATTGGGGAATCTTCCTCTTCTGCATCCAAGGCGAAAGAAAATGGTGGGAAGAAGAAGACCTCCAAAAAGCCGATATGCGGTGTCAGGAAGGTAGAAGGAAAAGGAAGGGCAAAAGTTTTGGGATTAAAAGTAGGGAAGGAGGGATGTTCCTATTGTTACGGGAAAGGGCATTGGCAGAGGGATTGCAGGGCTTTGAAAGCCAGTGATCTGGATTCGAAGCATGTTGTGGATTCGGCTTTAGGTTTGTTTGTAATGGAAAACTATATGTCAATTAACTCTACTTCCTGGGTAATAGATACCGGATCAGGATCTCATATCTGTAATTCATTACAGGCTATCAGAAACCATAAAGTTATCAGGGTAGGTGATATGACTCTCAGAGTTGCGAACGGAATGAGCATGGACGTTGAATCCGTAGGGGAATATCATCTAGGATTGACAAGTAGGAAGATATTGATTCTACGTAACTGTTTATATGTACCTAGTCTAGCTTGTAATATAATATCTGTATCCTTACTTTATGAAGAAGGATATAATTTTACATTTGTAAGAGATGTGGTCCACATCCACTTAAATCAAGTTCTGATTGGGTCAGGTACATTAGAAAACGGAATATACGTATTAAATCAAGCTCAGGTTTTCAGTGTCAAGAACACACTTAAAAGAAAGTCTCCGGAAACAATTCAAGCTTTTTTATGGCAATGTAGACTGGGTCACATCAATGAAACACGGTTTACAAAGTTACATAGAGAGGGATATTTGAATCCGCTCGAATATCATACTTATGCTACTTGCGAATCTTGTCTCATGGGAAAGATGACAAAGACTCCGTTTACTGGACACGGAGTAAGAGCGAGCGAGCTCTTGGGACTCATACACA
The DNA here is from genome assembly GCA_030015575.1 of Agapanthus africanus. Classification (NCBI taxonomy): domain Eukaryota; kingdom Viridiplantae; phylum Streptophyta; class Magnoliopsida; order Asparagales; family Amaryllidaceae; genus Agapanthus; species Agapanthus africanus. The sequence continues at coordinate 408,130,376 of CM057337.1, forward strand.
GCGATGTGTGTGGTCCAATGTCTACACATGCGCAAGGTGGTTATTCCTATTTTATTACTTTTACGGATGATTTCTCTAGGTATGGACATATCTTCTTGATGAAGCATAAATCCGAGGCCTTTGAGAAATTCCGGGAATACAAGAATGAAGTGGCAAAACAAACAGGCAAAAGTATCAAGACACTGAGATCTGATCGAGGTGGTGAATACTTAAGTGCCGAGTTCCTGGGATACTTAAAAGAGAATGGAATTCTCTCTCAGCTTACTCCTCCATACACACCACAACACAATGGTGTATCTGAAAGGAGGAATTAAACTCTATTGGATATGGTTCGTTCCATGATGAGTAAGGCTGAGTTACCGCGATCCTTCTAGGGTTATGCATGAGAATCAGCTGCATATCTTTTGAACAAGGTTCCAACCAAGACTGTTCCTACCACACCATATCAGATGTGGAGTGGGAAGAAACCCTGTCTCAAGTACCTTAAGACATGGGGATGTCTAGCTTTTGTAAAAAAGCAGAATTCGGATAACCTCGAGGCACGCTCAGTACTGTGTAAGTTTGTGGGATACCCTAAGAACTCAAGGATGTATCTTTTCTATTACGCAGAGGAACAAAAGGTTTTTGTTTCTCAACATCCCCACTTTTTGGAAGCAGAATTTTTAGAAAATCAGAAAAGTGGGAGCGCAATAGAACTGGAAGAAATTCCAGAACCACAAGCTATTACTGAAAGCTTGTAGTACCAGAGGTTTAAGAAGAACAGGACATCCCAGCGCCACACAGCAGAAGTAGTAGGCAGTCTCATCCGCCGAAGAGATACCACGGTTTTCTCATAGATGGGGATCGAGAAGATTGCATCATTGACAATGATGAGCCTACTACCTTCCAGCAAGCCATTCAGAGCGGCAACTCGGTAAAATGGCTGGATGCAATGCGGACCGAAATGGAGTCCATGTACACCAACAAAGTTTGGACTTTGGACATTGCTCCAGAAGGGGTAAAACCCGTAGGATGCAAATGGATCTTCAGAATGAAGATTGTTGTGGATGGACAGGTTGAAACCTATAAGGCTAGACTTGTTGCAAAGGGTTTTCGTCAAAGACCTGGTTTAGACTATGACGAAACCTTTTCTCTCCAGTCGCTATGCTCAAATCCATTTGGATCCTTCTTGCCATTGCTGCCTTCCACGATTATGAGATCGGGAAGACGGACGTAAAGACGGCCTTTATAAATGGTAATTTAGAAGAGTGCGTCTATATGGATCAGCCAGAGGGTTTCATTCAGAGTGGGAGCAGCGGTAAAGTGTGAAAGTTGCTTAAGTACGTTTATGGACTAAAGTAGGCATCACGGAGTTGGAACATCTGTTTTGATGAGACAGTCAAAGAATTCGACTTTATCAAAAATCCTGATGAACCATGCATTTACAATAAGATTGTAGGGAGAACTGTGGTACTCCTCGTCTTGTACGTGGATGACATTCTCTTAATAGGAAATGATATTCCTATGCGACAGTCTGCCAAAGGATTCTTGTCACAAAGGTTCTCCATGAAGGACCTGGGTGATGCCTCCTTCATTCTGGGGATCCAGATCTATCGTGATAGATCTAAACGGATGTTGGGACTTTCGCAGTCAAGGTACATTGACACCATACTGAAAAGATTTAGTATGGAAGATTCTAAGCGCGGTAACCTACTGGCTTGTCACAGAATCACCCTCTTCAAAGAGATGTCTCCCAAAACTGATTTGGAAAGGGCTCACATATCATCGATACCCTACTCATCTGCGGTAGGCTCTATAATATATGCGATGTTGTGTACCATACCAGATGTAGCATACGCATTGAGCGTTGTAAGTCGGTATGAGTCAAACCCAGGGGAGAAGCACTGGATAGCAGGGAAGAACATTTTCAAGTACCTGAGAAAGACTACGGAGATGTTCTTGGAGTATGGCGGAAAAGACCTCCAGATTGAGGCCTTTGCAGACTCCAACTTCCAGAGTGACAAGGATGACTCTATGTCACGACTTGAAAGAGCACGTGACTGGCCCTTGAACCATATGAAGTCTTTAGGACCCCATCTGATCCAAGTAAGCCAAAAGCCCAGAAATATAAAACCATTTAAAAAGTAAATAAGGAAAAACTGGTTTTAAGAAGTAAAGAAATCATGTTTCGAAAATCAAAGTTTTTAAATATCTAAGCCGAATATGTATTTTTAAAATGTGTAACCTTTCCTAAAAATTTCGGCAGAGTTTCCTTTGTAAAAACTGGCCCCGAACGGGGAACAACAAGAATAATATATATGAAATGATAAAAGGCATCCCCAAGCGGGAGCTAGCTCTTCGTCAATCAACGGTCACAACCACGCAAGCAATAATAATATACAACGCCAAAGGGCGAGGATCAAAACCCAAAAAGAACTCAAAACAGCCAGAAAACCGTAATACTACAAGCACGACTCTAAGATCGAAATAATACTGTTAGGTCCACGTTACCTCTCCCGGTACTTTCGGGGATGCGGAAACGGTAAAACAAAAATTTTCTAAACTTTGTAACATGGACCGTAAAAGCCGGATCTTTGCTAAACTAAACTAGCATACTTGCAAAGAAGAGTTAACTACTCGGCAAAGTGGTTATACCTCAACTTGAACTCCTTCTCTTCTTGTTGTTCTTCTTCTTTCTTGCTCTTTGTAGTATCTTGAATGGCTTCCCCTCCTCGTCTCCTCTTTGCCGAAGATAGATCCACCTGAGGGCTTCATCCTTGGGCTCCTTTCTCGGTCTTGAGAGAACTAAGGTATTCGGCTTGCTAGACCTTCTACCTTAGAGTGAGTAGAGTGTGCTTTGGGGTGTTATATCTTCAAGGAGATGATTCTCAACACATGAGATTTGCTCTCCTTGAACAAGAGGAGGAAGAAGATGAAGTGAGGAGAGAGAATCAATATGATAGAATGAGCTATTTTCCTCTTGCAACCATAACAAAAGGAAAAAGATTTATCAAATTAATAAGAATAAATCAAAATGAAATAGTTGATGGTTGTATTTGGAATGACCACCATCATCACTTCATTAAATGAATGTAAGCTAGAATCAAGGAGTATCCTTGCAAAGCAATGATGATGGTCAACATTCAACCATGGTCAACAAGTCAACCATGGTCAACAAGTCAACAAAATCAACCATAACATTATTTCATTTAATTACTATTATTAATTGATATTTCATAAATCCATTAGGGTTTGGAAAAAGACGACTGTCAACTGTGCATGCGCACCCGTTCTGAAACCCTAATGAAAGTCCTCTTCCTCCGCCTCAAACAACTGTGCATACACACCTGCATTCTCGTTCCGAGGAACATGAATACTGAGAGATAAAAGCAACCCCAAAACATATACCAGTATCTGACTCAAACCAGAGTCTGCTAGTATAATCCGTCCGGACTCCAAACGTGCACAAGTGCGCGGATGAGAACGAACCCTGCCGCAAAACCATGCGACCTCTACTCATTTTTGCCCAGAGGCGAATAGCCCTCTGTGTGGGACTCTAAAGACTCGACACTACGCTGGCAGTGGGTTTAACCACAGACCGCAAGCGGCACTAGCTGTGCGTAACGGTCCCCAGGTAGATGCCGATAAGAAGACTGACGAGGTAAAACCCATCTGAACTCCTACTGAGTCTGAATGTGACATTCTCCGTACAGTCCGGTCTGTTCGTCTGACACATCGCATGGCGGGCCTAGGGGGGCGGTAAACGTCAGTCCCCTAATAGCGGTACAAGTCGTGTCGGAGTGAAGCCCAATACACCCTGAGATAACACTGAAAACCTACCAGTATATCTCGCTTGCCCTGGCCAGGGACTACTCGTGTAATGGCTCTCCTAGACACAGCGCGATGTCAACCCCCAATACCGGGAGTGACGAATCATGTCTAACCGTCACTGCCTCCAAGTGCTTCGGGACTGCTCCCAACTACTACCTGTTTGCACGACTCAGAAGAGCCGTGGTAGGGTAGTAATCAAAGAACAGTGGGAACACACTCAAGGCGGAGTGACAATGTCAAGTCAGCGGACTAAGCTGTACTCATGTCACCTGGGAACTGATAACTGACGATAGGTATAATACCAACCATCAGTTCCCGACGAGTCCTGTCCAGTGTACTCGTAACCTAACGAGCACCCGCATACTATCTCAAGTACGACGTACCGACGGCTGTGGTACAGACCGTCTCCCGTGCTGGGATGAGAAGCGCATACGCTAGTCTACTCCGGAGTATCGATGCCCTATCTCGGTACTCCCACGACTAGGGATGTGTATAAGGATGTGCTTGTAGATTACCCAGCCCCCACGAGTGTGATGCCATCACAACGCCAGTAATCAAGCAAAGATCCAAAGGGCTCTACTAATGCGTATAGGTGATATAATAAATAAACACACAAGTACACATCGAAGCAGAGACAAACCAAGTAGCATACTACTATATTGAGCAAGATTGTTAGTACAACTGTGAATATCCCAAGCTTCCATCAAGTAATATACATACTAGTATGATACAGTAATGGCCTCTAGGGCATATACACTAACAATCTCCCACTTGCACTAAGGCCATGTACTGGCGTATCGAAGACCTATCATCTCGATCAGCCGCTCGAACTGAGTCTGGGGTAAAGCCTTTATGAATGGGTCCGCAGTGTTGTCCTTTGTGTCCACTCTCCGCACCTCCATCTCCTGTCGATCAATGATCTCCCTGATCAGGTGATACCGCCTTAAGATGTGCCTGGATTTCTGATGGGACCTTGGTTCCTTCGCTAAAGCTATAGCTCCATTGTTATCGCAATACAAAGGTATTGGGTCAACAATGGACGGAACCACCTGAAGTTCACTAATGAACTTCTTCATCCAGACCGCCTCTTTTGCGGCATCGCTTGCAGCAATGTATTCAGCCTCCATCGTCGAGTCTGCGACGGTATCCTGCTTGGAACTCCTCCAACATACCGCCCCTCCGTTGAGGGTAAACACAAAACCCGAGACAGACTTGCTGTCATCTTTGTCACTCTGGAAGCTTGAATCGGTAAAGGACTCGACCCTGAGGTCTCCATTACCGTAAACCAGGAACATCTCCTTAGTCCTTCTCAGGTACTTGAGAATGTTCTTCACTGCTGTCCAGTGGTCATCCCCTGGGTCTGACTGATACCGGCTTACCGTGCTCAACGCGTAAGATACATCTGGTCTTGTACATAGCATCGCATACATTATAGATCCTACCGCTGAAGCGTAGGGTATAGTGCTCATGCGAACCCTCTCCTCGTCAGTCTTAGGAGACATCTTCTTGGAGAGGGTAATTCCGTGCAATGCGGGTATGTTACCGCGCTTGGAACCCTCCATACTAAATCTCTTTAGTACGGTCTCTATGTACCTGGACTGCGAAAGTCCCAATAGTTTCTTGGATCTATCTCTATAGATCTTGATCCCCAGAATGTACGAGGCATCACCCAGGTCCTTCATGGAGAACCTTTGTGACAAAAATAGCTTGACCGATTGTAGCATAGGAATATCATTTCCTATCAAAAGAATGTCGTCCACGTACAAAACTAGGAATACGACAGTTCGTCCTACAATCTTCTTATATACACAGGGCTCATCTTCGTTCTTGATGAAATCAAATTCCTTGATTGCCTCATTAAAACAGATGTTCCAGCTCCGCGATGCCTGCTTTAATCCATAAATGGATATAAGCAACTTGCACACCTTTCCGCTGCTCCTACTGTCTACGAAACCTTCTGGTTGATCCATGTAAACGCACTCTTCCAAACAACCGTTTAGGAAAGCCGTTTTAACATCTATCTGCCAGATTTCATAGTCATGGAAGGCAGCAATGGCAAGTAGGATCCGAATGGATTTGAGCATAGCCACCGGAGAAAAAGTTTCATCATAGTCCAAACCAGGTTTTTGACGAAAACCTTTTGCAACGAGTCTAGCTTTATAGGTTTCCACCTGCCCATCTACACCAAGTTTCCTTTTGTAGATCCATTTGCATCCAACGGGTTTTACCCCAGGTGGAGCAATATCCAAGGTCCACACTTTATTGGTGTACATGGACTCCATCTCGGATTGCATTGCTTCCTGCCACTTATCAGAGTCCCTACTGATAATGGCCTGCCTGAAACTGGTAGGGTCATCTTCTTCCAAGATGCAATCCTCTCGATCCCCGTCTATGAGAAAACCGTAGTATCTCTCGGGCGGATGAGAAATCCTACCAGATCTGCGGAGTGGCTGAGGTTCTTCTGGGGTTATTGAATTCTGAGGTTCTGTCAAATCTTCAGTTTCATTTTGTGGTCGCTGAATTTCTTCCAGTTCTACCGAACTCCCACTCGTTTCTTTTGCAAGAAATTGCCACTCTAAAAAGGTGGCGTGGCGAGATACAAATACCTTCTGTTCCTCGGTGTGGTAGAACAGATATCCTGTGGAGTTCTTAGGATATCCCACAAATTTACATAGAACTGAACGTGCCTGAAGTTTGTCCGGATTTTGTACTTTTACATAGGCCGGACAACCCCATACCTTAATACGTTTAAGATACGGCTTTTTACCATTCCATATCTCGAACGGTGTCTTAGGCACAGATTTAGATGGAACATCATTCAACAGATATGCTGCTGTCAAGAGCGCATGTCCCCAAAATGAAAGAGGTAACTCGGCATTACTCATCATGAAGCGAACCATATCCAGTAGGGTACGATTCCTCCGCTCCGATACACCGTTGTGCTGTGGTGTATAAGGAGGAGTAAGTTGAGAGAGAATACCATTCTCTTTTAAGTAATCTAGGAATTCCGTGCTTAAGTACTCCCCTCCCCTGTCAGACCGGAGGATCTTGATACTTTTGCCTGTCTGGTTCTCTACTTAGTTTCTGAATTCCTTGAATTTCTCAAAAGCTTCAGATTTGTGTTTCATCAGATACACATATCCGAACCTAGAGAGATCGTCAGTGAATGTGATAAAGTACGAGAACCCACCCCTTGCATGTATAGACATCGGACCACATACATCACTATGTATGAGTCCCAAGAGCTCTGCTGCTCTTTCTCCATGTCCGGTGAACGGAGATTTGGTCATCTTCCCTTTGAGACAAGATTGACAAGTTTCATAAGATGAAAACTCGAACGCATCCAAGAGTCCATCTTTATGCAACTTACTCAGTCTTTTCTCTCCGACATGACCAAGTCTACAATGCCACAAGTAGGATTCATTCGTATCTGAATTCTTCCTCTTGTGTGTGTTTTGTATATTGAGAACTGTATTCTGATTTAGAACGTAGATACCATTACACGGTGTACCCTCTGCAACCAGTACCTTATGAAGGTAAATGTTCATGATATTCTTTTCAAGAACAAAGTTATATCCATCTTTATCGAGTAAAGAAACTGATATGATGTTGCAAACCATGGAGGGTACATAGTAGCAATCGTTCAAAATCATAGTCTTGCCATTTGGCAATACTAGGTGATATTCACCGACGGCTGCCGCATTAACTTGTGCTCCGTTCGCTACTCTGAGCAACATATCACCCGGTGCAACTTTCCTACTTTTTCTCAGTCCCTACAATAAATTACAGATATGAGATCCTGATCCGGTATCAAGTACCCAGGAGGTAGGGCTGACCGTAAAATAGTTCTCAATTACAAGAACACCTGAAGTAGATGCAAAACCATGCTTCTTCTTCAACTGGGTATCCTGGAAATCCATACTTTCCTCTATCCCATTCTCATACTCATGACTGTTGTTACAAGTTAGAGCTGAACCAACTTTCCCCAGTCCCGAATAAAAATTCGGATCGGTCAAGCGATACATTTTATTATCTTGATTAGGGCGTGAAAATGTTGCTGCCTGGAGAGGGAGAAAAGAAACACTCAGCGTATGCTCTTGCAAGATTAGATTGGTTTATTAATTTATCTAACCAGGATGTCTCCCACTGTTTACTCAAATTCTTCTTAAAACCTTTTTAAAAGAAGAACTAGCCGGGATTTAATTCACGTCACAATACTTGCTTAACCTTTCAGCCAGGCCAATGTCGGTACTTCGAGGGAGGTTTTCCAACGCTTTCGCGAAGTTCCTTAATTCAAGAACCTCTTTTCCCTGGGGGCGTAACCCCGCTAACACCTTTCTAGTCACCTACTAGGTTTATAGCATTGATTGTTAAGTGAAATAATCTCCCGAGGGTAATCCAACTCATCAGTGGGATCGGGATCCAACTATCATTGTGTGATGACCTAGATGGAATCCACTCTAGTCACCACACTCCAGAAGGTATGCTAAATCTGCAAGTCTCAGTACTTTTGAAACTCCCGATGTGGTTTTTGCCCCTAGGACCCAAGTGACCTTGACTGAGCCAACATATCAAAGGATCCTAGTCAAGTTCAACCCGTCATTATCTTGACTGCATTAGACCCACCCGTACGAGTCCTTGACTGAGCCAAAATGACCGTACGACTGTCCTAACCAATCACTTTGTATCCTACGGAAAAATATTACATAGCTACCGTACACTACGCCTCGGCTGAGCACGAAATACGTAGCACGAATACTAAGAAATATCAATCCGAAACGACGGAGGGCTACGACTGGGTTTTGGAGAAAAACCCATTAACGTAATGAACTTGATGTCGTTGAAGGAACGTGATACACTTTTGAAAATAGTGGCGAAAACTTTTGCTAAAGAGGTCACTCCCTGTGAAGGGATCTCGGCTCTTTCCTCGTCGAGTGAGGTGCTGGGCATTCGTAAGATGAATACCTCGATGCAAAGCAAGAATAATCGACTATGGTGAAGTTATTACCCTGAAGCAAACCTTTTCTCCAAGGGGTCACTCCCGATGAGGGGATCTCGGCCCTTGCCTCGTCGATTGAGGTGCTGGGCATTCATAACCGAATACCTCGATGCAAAACAAAAAGATGAACGTCCTTGTAATAACAGCTTTTTGAAAAACTTGTTCCAACAACGTCTTTTAGGTTTATTTTCTTGCATTAGTTCTTTTAATGCGTCCCATCATTTAAATCCTACCATTGCAGAAAACAACCAAAATATGACGTACGCTTATGCCATTCGCATTCGCCACGGGGTCCCGTCATCACCCGTTAGGTTACTTAACTAACGACAGAGCGGGGGCCGGGCTAGCGCGGCTGTAAAACATAAGCAACGCCTAAATATAAAGCAATGATAGACATTACAGATCACAGATGAATACATTGGATATACTAGGAATCCGCAATCCGTTCGAGCCTGCAACGAAAAGCGGATTACACGGTCGCGGTGAATAGCCAAAACCCCACCCAAGACCCCTACGGGTGCGGCAAACTACCCGCCAAGTACCCGGTAGTTTGTGCACCCCTCCATGGGTCTATCCTAGGAGCAAAAACAGTAAAAAGAATTATACAATGACGGCTACAACCCCGACCCGGTTGTGCGGCCATACAAATAATATTATTACATCAATTTACATTTACAAATGAATGAAAGAAAAACAAAAGCTCATCTCACATCCACCCCGGCTATTCACCCGCGACAGTCCAACACATTCATATACACATTCCAATATCAAACACAGATCACAGAGATGAATAACCCCGACTAATCGACTTATAGCGATTAGCCGACGTTCAATACATACAAACATCACAGATATAACCAATATAGCCAAAGTGTAGCGAAGTTCGAAAAAAAATACGGATTTATAGGACCCCAAAAGTAAATTTCTTTTCTGGAAAATCTGGGCACATATAACATATTTGAAAAATCCCAAAACCCTACCAGAAGAACACTGCACAAAACACGATCACATGAAGAGCCTAAACGGCGGCGGATCCGCGGCTAAGAGAATAGCTGAGGCCGCGGATCCGCTGCGGTTTGAAGGTTTCATGTGATCGTTTTTCTTGGGTGTTCTCAAAAAACCCTGAGCCGATTTTAGGAGTAAAAGGTTTTACATTTAGAGCACAAAAAATTTCAACAGAAACTTAGGGTTTTAGAATTTCCGGTTTTGCGATTTTTCGGTTTCGAACTTCCAAACACTTCGCTACCAAGCTAGTTTAAGTTTAGTTAGGCTCTGATACCACTGTTAGGTCCACGTTACCTCTCCCGGTACTTTCGGGGATGCAGAAACGGTAAAACAAAAATTTTCTAAACTTTGTAACATGGACCGTAAAAGCCGGATCTTTGCTAAACTAAACTAGCATACTTGCAAAGAAGAGTTAACTACTCGGCAAAGTGGTTATACCTCAACTTGAACTCCTTCTCTTCTTGTTGTTCTTCTTCTTTCTTGCTCTTTGTAGTAGCTTGAATGGCTTCCCCTCCTCGTCTCCTCTTTGCCGAAGATAGATCCACCTGAGGGCTTCATCCTTGGGCTCCTTTCTCGGTCTTGAGAGAACTAAGGTATTCGGCTTGCTAGACCTTCTACCTTAGAGTGAGTAGAGTGTGCTTTGGGGTGTTATATCTTCAAGGAGATGATTCTCAACACATGAGATTTGCTCTCCTTGAACAAGAGGAGGAAGAAGATGAAGTGAGGAGAGAGAATCAATATGATAGAATGGGCTATTTTCCTCTTGCAACCATAACAAAAGGAAAAAGATTTATCAAATTAATAATAATAAATCAAAATGAAATAGTTGATGGTTTTATTTGGAATGACCACCATCATCACTTCATTAAATGAATGTAAGCTAGAATCAAGGAGTATCCGTGCAAAGCAATGATGATGGTCAACATTCAACCATGGTCAACAAGTCAACCATGGTCAACAAGTCAACAAAATCAACCATAACATTATTTCATTTAATTACTATTATTAATTGATATTTCATAAATCCATTAGGGTTTGGAAAAAGACGACTGTCAACTGTGCATGCGCACCCGTTCCGAAACCCTAATGAAAGTCCTCTTCCTCCGCCTCAAACAACTGTGCATACACACCTGCATTCTCGTTCCGAGGAACATGAATACTGAGAGATAAAAGCAACCCCAAAACATATACCAGTATCTGACTCAAACCAGAGTCTGCTAGTATAATCCGTCCGGACTCCAAACGTGCACAAGTGCGCGGATGAGAACGAACCCTGCCGCAAAACCATGCGACCACTACTCATTTTTTCCCAGAGGCGAATAGCCCTCTGTGTGGGACTCTAAAGACTCGACACTACGCTGGCAGTGGGTTTAACCACAGACCGCAAGCGGCACTAGCTGTGCGTAACGGTCCCCAGGTAGATGCCGATAAGAAGACTGACGAGGTAAAACCCATCTGAACTCCTACTGAGTCTGAATGTGACATTCTCCGTACAGTCCGGTCTGTTCGTCTGATACATCGCATGGCGGGCCTAGGGGGGCGGTAAACGTCAGTCCCCTAATAGCGGTACAAGTCGTGTTGGAGTGAAGCCCAATACACCCTGAGATAACACTGGAAACCTACCAGTATATCTCGCTTGCCCTGGCCAGGGACTACTCGTGTAATGGCTCTCCTAGACACAGCACGATGTCAACCCCCAATACCGGGAGAGACGAATCCTGTCTAACCGTCACTGCCTCCAAGTGCTTCGGGACTGCTCCCAACTACTACCTGTTTGCACGACTCAGAAGAGCCGTGGTAGGGTAGTAATCAAAGAACAGTGGGAACACACTCGAGGCGGAGTGACAGTGTCAAGTCAGCGGACTAAGCTGTACTCATGTCACCTGGGAACTGATAACTGACGATAGGTATAATACCAACCATCAGTTCCCGACGAGTCCTGTCCAGTGTACTCGTAACCTAACGAGCACCCACATACTATCTCAAGTACGACGTACCGACGGCTGTGGGACAGACCGTCTCCCGTGCTGGGATGAGAAGCGCATACGCTAGTCTACTCCGGAGTATCGATGCCCTATCTCGGTACTCCCACGACTAGGGACGTGTATAAGGATGTGCTTGTAGATTACCCAGCCCCCACGAGTAATCAAGAAAAGATCCAAAGGGCTCTACTAATGCGTATAGGTGATATAATAAATAAACACACAAGTACACATTGAAGCGGAGACAAACCAAGTAGCATACTACTATATTGAGCAAGATTGTCTGTACAACTGTGAATATCCCAAGCTTCCATCAAGTAATATACATACTAGTATGATACAGTAATGGCCTCTAAGGCATATACACTAACAAATACAACACTGCTGTCTAAGTCTGAAACAAAATACAAGTTTTGGTTGATGGAATTTCTAGATACAATAAATAATACATCTACAATGGCGGTTCGGATACAAAAGAACCCACCTACCCAAGCAAGTCACCTATAAGGAAGCAGTGTGCCAGAAATGCCGCTATGGAATCTGTGCGACAAAACCTGCAAGAACTGTGGCACAACGGGGGTGAGTTTCCAACTCGTGAATAGAAAATATCTACAAGCAGAGATCGAATGCATGACCCATCCTAGGTCAATACGATCAGATATAAATAAACCTCAATACGAATAAGTCTGAAGCATGCAAAACTGGCAATGTAATCTCTATACATGAGTGTAGTGCCAAGTGCTCGTGCTAGTGTCTCAGGTAATAGCATATCATAAATGTGAGGTATAATCAATGTAATCAAATCTGCATGTACGTGGATCCCGTCCACTCGTCACCCAATGACAATAACCATCATGCATGTAAATATCATAAAGCATGTGCATGGGAATAATATGAGGATGTAAACCATCTGTGTCCCTCGCGACACGTCAAAATCATGGAACCGGAGTGCCCAGCATCGACACTCGAAAACATCATGAAAGTTGCGCCCAGCATCGGCACGTAAATCCTCATATATCGGGCTCCGTCAGTCCGGATCGGACCACGGGCTCTGTCTGCGGTATCGGCCCTCGGCCCCGGCAGTACGCCCATATCCATCTATCGAGTCTGGTCAGTATCCTCTGGATAACCGCCAGGTCCAACCAATCACCGGTAGGTAGTAGTCCCTCTGCCAAGCTCACCGTCTACTACAGAGCGAAACCGTTCTCGCCCCGGGGTACCATATCGGGTCCACTATGTACCCGCAATCGGCCTCATCCGCCTCCTCGAATCGGGTTTTACATGTCGCTCTCAGCACCGAGAAAACACATAGTGGACGCACTGAAATATCATATCAAGGGTAACCGGGTTTTAAAACAATTACATATTCTCCTTTTGAAACACCCACGGTTCCCAAAAACCAGAAATATCATGGAAACAACATATCTCAATGCGTATAATCGGAAAGCATGATGTATGCGACATGTAAAGAAATGTAAGCAACATACACTGAATGCAACAGTACTACAGTGTAGTGACATGGCAATTATCGATGATGAAGTGTGTGAGCCGGCAAACAAGTGTACGTGGAACATACACATCATCGATAATGGTGCTGGTGTCCTAGCAGCATGACTGAAATATATCAACAATACAAGCGATGCAATGCAAATAGCATGAATATGCTGAATCGAATAATCAACGCAACAGTAAAGAACCTGCTTCAATAGATATATCATGCAACCTTGCCTTTTGAAATAAGACGAATCAGGGCTTTTGGTAAAATAAGGGCTACGGTGTTTTAGAAAAGATGTGTCGCTTGAAAATATCCGTAGAATCCCTTTTTGTCTATCTTTAAAATATCCTCGATTCGTTAGTTTTGAAATAGGTATGACTCGGGTCTAGTCTAACGCCTACTATGCGAACTACGAACCCAACAATCAAGTCAATCGGGAGGGGTATGGAAGCCACCTAAATCTGAGTCGATATACATATATATATATATATATAGTCGGTGATCTCGCCTCAATAGTATCACGTACGATACATTATATCATATAACATCCTCGAGTCATGAGTGCAGATCTAACATCAATATAAAGCTCGTACGGTAAATCCTCATACGGCATCCCAATAGCTGGGTACGGGTCAATATCCCATTCATCTCATCACATATCCGGTATCACTACCATCATATCACATCTCAAATACGAACTCTGTCATATCGCCGAATCTCACGGCCTCAATCAAACCTCATCGACTCATCTCAATCCCATGTATCATCCTCAATCCCGTATATGAACACATAGTCTCATACCCATGTGTAGATATACACACGTTTATATGCGCACAGATAAATTAAAGAATGCATGAAAGTATATGCGTACGTGTATGTGTGGGTGCAACCACTACTCTAGGGTTTCGCACTATACTAAACCAATACATCCTTATCACCAATAATACCATTATTACCATCAATAATTCCAAACAACACATAATAAATATATGTGTGTATACGTATTCGTATACATCACCACGGACTGCGGGGGTGCTATACGCCATCCACCCGACTTCTCCCCGTAGATATAAATCTACTCACCTTGCTTCTCATGTGTCGGTGCCGATGTCGCCATCTTCATCTTCTTTGCCCCAACATCACGTAGGGTACCTACAAGTATATCACAACGCTAAAGCACATGAAAATCACATCGGAAACCAAAATAGCACACGCTACTCGCATAGCTAAAAACTATCGTCTCGCATGTAAACACGTTCAATATCGACTTGTCGTTGACGTCCAAACACCACCCGACAGGAACGAAACACCAAATACCAAAAATCCATGCTAAAACAAGTCGTAAACCATGCACCAACATAGGAAAATCAACCCAGATTTTACCCTAGATGGAATCAGTCAAAATTAGACATACCCAGGGTCAAGAATAGAGGAAATAGGGCCATGCACCAAAATCGAGACGGTTTCCTCCTGCTCTGGCCGCAAATTGCGGCCAGAAGGAATTAATTGGCGGACGAGGATTGGGGGCTAGGGTTTAGTGTGGTGGTTCCATGGTGCCTGCACATCTCACTGTCAACTCAGTTTTATTTTTGGCGTCTCGGGGTGATAGCAGATTCCTAATTACGATCACAGATTCACAGTTTTCCCCGATATCGATTCCGTAATTCCGTATTCTGTGTTCTAGCTCAAGTTTGGGTCTAAAATAACATCACACTAGGGTTTCTAAGGTCACCAAAATCCTCAATTTCATCTTTAATTTCAGATCTCACATAAACCCTAACTTGAAGTTTCACAAATCCATCAAACGACACCATATCGGCACAAAACTAATATTTATGCAATAAGAATTGAATTACTAAACTAGGGGTGCAGAAATTACCTCCTTTGGCAACTCAAGAAAATTCTTGAGTTGCTCAAAGTCCTCCAAATCCAATCTTGCAAGGTTCAATGTGTAGCTTGTGAGCTTGGGAGCAAGTTTTGTGAAGTGGGAATGGGGATTTGGTGAGGGAAATAAGAGGGATCTACGAAATGAAAGGGAGGGAGATGAGGGAGCAGGAGCAAGAGCAACAACAGCTCTTGTTTGAAGAGGGGAGAGAAAATGAGAAGGGAAATGATGGAGGAAAGGGTCAAAAGTCAAAAGCAACCTACTCTCTCTCTCTCTCATCATCACTTACTTTTTCTTTCTTTCTTTTCTTTTCCTTCTCACTCCAATAGTGAACCCAAGAGAACAACCATGGCAATAGAAATGTAACACAAGTGTAACAAGTGTGGAAAATAATATGTGCACATTTTTGCACAAAAAAGCTAAAAATCCAATTAGCGATTCTTAATCGCGATTGGCACTAAATTAGCATATAACTAATCTTAAAAACTTTAAAATGGCATAATTCCATAAAAGTACCCTATTTATGAATTTTCCATAATTTTCCAAAAAATTTGCCCATTTATTTGTATTTAATTATACCAGAATATTAAAATATTCATTAAAATAATATTAAATTATAAAAATTCCCAAAAATAATATTTTATTATTTTCAAACGTTACAATCTACCCCTCTTAAAGAAATTTGGTCCCCGAATTTAAATTTAAAACCCCCAAATACTACAGCATTTCGATACAATTTCCAAGTCATCGGGGCTCCGAAATCAGCAATACATAAAAGTATCATAGCGCAATGCATGCGCACGAGTACTGAGCAGATAACTCAAAAGCAACAGTCCATCAAGCATCCCGCAATCATCAGAGTCATGGTAAAGACACAAATGTCAAATCCAATACAAAACCAATATGATATAGATCAGAACTATACATGAAGACATCCGATCTATACATGTGAATAGAAGATGTAAATGCATGCCAAATCTTTTTAAGTCGCTGTGGGATGCGCGTAACACAGCACAGTGGCGAACGTTTTTCATAAGAAAATAACTGTATACGGATATATATATATCCTTTGTTTAATAGGTACGTTCCGCCGTTTTGAAAGCAATTTAGAAGGGTTTCCTTGTTTTTAAACGTTTCGTGTCATATCGGACACGTAGGTATATATATATCGAGACCATAGCTCGCTCTTTGGAAATCCCTTCGAACTATTAATGCATGCAAAATATATCCAGGTACTGTCCTCTGACTGGTCCTGCTCGGTAGGAAAACAAATATCTAATATCATAAAAATGTATTGCTCCAAAAGGAATAAATCCCAAAAATGCACATAACACCACCCTGTGCGTCTGGTGCGCACGGAAATCAAAATCCATATATGTGCCATACAGGTGCACAAAACCATATTTAGGTGCAACGGGTGTGCACGAAGCATCTGTCATAGGCAACGTGTGTATCTGACAGCCAAAATCCGGTGCATCTGACATGCACGAAGAATCTCGATTTAGTGCATCGGGTGTGCACCAAAATCGTATCTCAAAACATGCGCCCAACATGTGTGAAAATCCAAATCGGTGCATCCATCGTGCACGAATCAAATCAAAACACTAAAAGTACGTGAAAACTACGCTGGAAGCGTAGATCAAATCACCGGCATAAAATAGGCATGAAATCACAATCAATACCTCAAGAATAATAACTCCGCACAAAATATGAATACCCAGTAAGTGCAACCATAGTGCACAAAATCAAATATCATGGAACTCAGTCATCAAGACTAAATCATGCGAATAGATCGCCCAAAATACCGAAATCCAAAGTGACGGATACGTGATAGTCAAATCACAAAATCACAAATCATAAATCACAAATACCGCCGTCGGTATATCCTCCTTCGAGTCGAGAAGGTGCCGGTACATCCAATGCTAGCAGCGCAAGGTATCACTTGCCTCATGCTCGCGGCTGGCGTCCTCTGCCTCTGGTTCCTTATCTTCCCTTTGGATTACCAATCTCGCAATCCATCGGCTTATCGGCCCGGTCAGGTGTGCTGACAGGAACGATTCCGTCCTGGCACTTCCCTGGTCATCTCTCGGTCAATCCTCACGACCGCTCGTAAAGCAGCACATCTCTGGCGCCGACCTCGGGTCCTCTGAATGCACATCACGCATCTGCTCCTGGTTCAAATCTTATTGCAGCAGTGTACTGGAAGGAATCCCTGCTCAATGTCTCTTCTGATCTCGCCTAAGCCAAACTGTACGGAGGCTGGTACTCTGGCGTAATCTTTTCTCGCTCTCTGGACATCTGCGCCCTTAGTACAACATCTCCTCGGAAGCTGGTCGCATCCCTGCGCTTCTGTATGCATATCCGACCTTTAATCTTAACGGAGTGTAGTAACAGCTCGTCTGCCTCTCGTACGAACTTCTTGTCCCTCTTGTCTGTATCATCGACCATTTCGACATCGCGTCTCTATCTGCGCACTGCAATGTCCTCGGCTACGGTCCCTCCGAAGTCTCTAACACGGACTCGAAATCACGAACTCGGGATCTTCGTCACTCAGTAGGAGATATCTAGCTGATCACGTCCTTAGCGTGCGTATCGCATCTCTGATGTCAGCGGAGTGGAACGTCATCTCGTCGGAATCTCATGCGAACTCTTTTCTCCACTCTGCTTCAATATCGACTGATTCGGACTCATCTCATCGTGGCTACACAGACTGCGCTCCAAAGGCTATGCTCGTATCTGGAGTCTCCCAAGCAGTGTCCCATCACATGATATCCGAATGATGTCGAATTGTCCGATCGACTCGTCAGAACCTCACAATCGCCCAAGAGCTCAACATCTCGGGTACAGTTTAATAGTATCGAGTACATACCACAGCATCGGTGGCCCAGCCGTAGAAGGGCAAACCCAAGCCTCACTAATGGCGCCGCGGAACCGCCGCAAACCCTAAGGTTCAAAGGCTTTCACACGGTCATTATATCGAGTTAGGGTTTCATTCTTCTAGTGAGTCCATAGAATCGCTTGCATGTCTTTCCGAATACTTTAAACTTGGAAAATAGGTTCCTGACATTCGATCGTCTCAATCGACTCTCAACGAATCTGCGTGAAGTCGCCTCTAGCTGGAATCAATCTATCGGATGACCTCGCATCGGGGTAAGCGAACGAACCACATGTCCTAGTCATTAATCCTCGGTGACTAGCGACTCCCTATCATATCTCTAAGAATATGCTCATGCTGAAGTAGCTCCAATCATCTGGGCGATATCTCATCATTAGCAGCAACGACTGGCTCCTTCGTCCGTGCGCTGAACAGCGCCTCAATCGTCCTGGATAAGCGATAATATCAACGGTCATCACATCCTGGCTGGCCTCTATCAATGGCTCAATCCTCTGGTGCCGATCAGCACATCCGGAAATCTCGTAAAAGCGATCAATCCAACGCTCATGGCGTGAAAACACAATAAGACGACTCCTCAATTTGCAATCGTAAGTCTCTGGAATCACGCCCTGGTCAGTCCTCGTCCACGACGAGCTCATGCTGACGCAACTCGAGCCGTAGCTCACTCTGCCCGTGCAATCGCGGCAGCAAAACCATAACCAGTATCGACGAGGATAGATCATAGGAAGGAATATAATACGGTGCGAGGAAATGTACAACCTAAGCTTTCTTAAGCGGAGTGGCGTGTCGTAAATATGCCGCGGAACATACCCACGGTACGTCACTCTACTTTAGTCACCTATTCCATCAACCAAGGGTCATCCTACGCGACGAAAGTTCGGGTCTAATACCCCCTCGACTAGGTCTAAGTTCCGTAAGGTCAAGCCTAAGTTCCGTATATAGATAACGCCCTAGGCTCCACATAGTCAAACTTAGACTCAAACCAAGGTCAACCTAGCGCTCTGATACCAATTTTGTCACGCCCCGAAAAAGCACGTGACTGGCCCTTGAACCATATGAAGTCTATAGGACCCCATCTGATCCAAGTAAGCCAAAAGCCCAGAAATCTAAAACCATTTAAAGAGTAAATAAGGAAAAACTGGTTTTAAGAAGTAAAGAAATCATGTTTCGAAAATCAAAGTTTTTAAATAACTAAGCCGAATATGTATTTTTAAAATGTGAAACCTTTCCTGAAAATTTCGGCAGAGTTTCCTTTGTAAAAACTGGCCCCGAACGGGGAACAACAAGAATAATATATATGAAATGATAAAAGGCATACCCAAGCGGGAGCTAGCTCTTCGTCAATCGACGGTCACAACCATGCAAGCAATAATAATATACAACGCCAAAGAGCGAGGATCAAAACCCAAAAAGAACTCAAAACAGCCAGAAAACCGTAATACTACAAGCGCGACTCTAAGGTCAAAATAATACAACACTGCTGTCTAAGTCTGAAACAAAATACAAGTTTTGATTAATAGAATTTCTTGATACAATGAATAATACAAGTACAATGGCGGTTCGGATACAAAAGAACCCACCTACCCAAGCAAGTCACCTATAAGGAAGCAGTGTGCCAGAAATGCCGCTATGGAATCTGTGCGGCAAAACATGAAAGAACTGTGGCATAACGGGGGTGAGTTGCCAACTCGTAAATAGAAAATATCTACAAGCAGAGATCGAATACATGACCCATCCTAGGTCAATACGATCGGATATAAATAAACCTCAATACGAATAAGTCTGAAGCATGCTAAACTGGCAATGTAATCTCTATACATGAGTGTAGTGCCAAGTGCTCGTGCTAGTGCCTCAGGTAATAGCATATCATAAATGTGAGGTATAATCAATGTAATCAAATCTGCATGTACATGGATCCCGTCCACTCGTCACCAAATGACAATAACCATCATGCATGTAAATATCATAAAGCATGTGCATGGGAATAATATGAGGATATAAACCATCTGTGTCCCTCGCGACACGTCAAAATCATGGAACCGGAGTGCCCAGCTTCGACACTCGAAAACATCATGAAAGCTGTGCCCAGCATCGGCACGTAAATCCTCATATATCGGGCTCCGTCAGTCCGGATCGGCCCTCGGCCCGGGCAGTACGCCCATATCCATCTATCGACTCTGGTCATTATCCTCCGGATAACCGCCAGGTCCAACCAATCACCGGTAGGTAGTAGTCCCTCTGCTAGGCTCATTGTCTACTACACAGCAAAACCGTTCTCGCCCCGGGGTACCATACCGGGTCCACCATGTACCCGCAATCGGCCTCATCCGCCTCCTCGAATCGGGTTTCACATGTTGCTCTCAGCACCGAGAAAACACATGGTGGACGCACTGAAATATCATATCAAGGGTAACCGGGTTTTAAAACAATTACATATTCTCCTTCTGAAACACCCACGATTCCCAAAAACCAGAAATATCATGGAAACGACATATCTCAATGCGTATAATCGGAAAGCATGATGTATGCGACATGTAAAGAAATGTAAGCAACATACACTGAATGCAACAGTACTACAGTGTAGTGATATGGCAATTATCGATGATGAAGTATGTGAGCCGGCAAACAAATGTACGTGGAATATACGCATCATCGATAATGGTGCTGGTGTCCTAGCAGCATGACTGAAATATATCAACAATACAAGCGATGCAATGCAAATAGCATGAATATGCTGAATCGAATAATCAACGCAACAGTAAAGAACCTGCTTCAATAGATATATCATGCAACCTTGCCTTTTGAAATAAGACGAATCAGGGCTTTTGGTAAAATAAGGGCTACGGTGTTTTAAGAAAAGATGCGTCGCTTGAAAATATTCCTAGAATCCCTTTTTGCCTATCTTTAAAATATCCCTGATTCGTTAGTTTTGAAATAGGTATGACTCGGGTCTAGTCTAACGCCTACTATGCGAACTACGAACCCAACAA
This sequence comes from Agapanthus africanus, assembly GCA_030015575.1. Classification (NCBI taxonomy): domain Eukaryota; kingdom Viridiplantae; phylum Streptophyta; class Magnoliopsida; order Asparagales; family Amaryllidaceae; genus Agapanthus; species Agapanthus africanus. The sequence continues at coordinate 408,151,438 of CM057337.1, forward strand.
TCAAGTCAATCGGGAGGGGTATGGAAGCCACCTAAATCTGAGTCGATATACATATATATATATATATATCGATATACATATATATATATATATATATATATAGTCGGTGATCTCGCCTCAATAGTATCACGTACGATATATTATATCATATAACATCCTCGAGTCATGAGTGCGGATCAAACATCAATATAAAGCTCGTACGGTAAATCGTCGTACGGCATCGTAATAGCTGGGTACGGGTCAATATCCCAATCATCTCATCACATATCCGGTATCACTACCATCATATCACATCTCAAATACGAACTCTGTCATATCGCCGAATCTCACGGCCTCAGTCAAACCTCATCGACTCATCTCAATCCCATGTATCATCCTCAATCCCGTATATGAACACATGGTCCCATACCCATGTGTAGATATACACACCTCTATATACGCACAGATAAATGAAAGAATGCATGCAAGTATATGCGTACGTGTATGTGTGGGTGCAACCACTACTCTAGGGTTTCGCACTATACTAAACCAATATATCCTTATCACCAATAATACCATTATTACCATCAATAATTCCAAACAACACATAATAAATATATGTGTGTATACGTATTCGTATACATCACCACGGACTACGCGGGTGCTATACGCCATCCAACCGACTTCTCCCTATAGATATAAATCTACTCACCTAGCTTCTCATGTGTCGGTGCCGATGTCGCCATCTTCATCTTCTTTGCCTCAACATCACGTAGGGTACCTACAAGTATATCACAACGCTAAAGCACATGAAAATCATATCGGAAACCAAAATAGCACACGCTACTCGCATAGGTAAAAACCTATCGTCTCGCATGTAAACACGTTCAATATCCACTTGTCGTTGACGTCCAAACGCCACCCGACAGGAACGAAACAACAAATACCAAAAATCCATGCTAAAACAAGTCGTAAACCGTGCACCAACATAGGAAAATCAACCCAGATTTTACCCTAGATGGAATCGGTCAAAACTAGACATACCCAGGGTCAAGAATAGAGGAAATAGGGCCATGCACCAAAATCGAGACGGTTTCCTCCTGCTCTGGCCGCAAATTGCTGCCAGAAAGAATTAATTGGTGGCCGAGGGAATGAGTTGGGGGCTAGGGTTTAGTGTGGTGGTTCCATGGTGCCTGCACATCTCACTGTCAACTCAGTTTTATTTTTGGCGTCTCGGGGTGATAGCAGATTCCTAATTACGATCACAGATTCAAAGTTTTCCCCGATATCGATTCCGTAATTCCGTATTCTGTGTTCTAGCTCAGGTTTGGGTCTAAAATAACATCACACTAGGGTTTCTAAGGTCACCAAAATCCTCAATTTCATCTTTAATTTCAGATCTCACATAAACCCTAACTTGAAGTTTCACAAATCCATCAAACGACACCATATCGGCACAAAACTAATATTGATGCAATAAGAATTGAATTACTAAACTAGGGGTGCAGTAATTACCTCCTTTGGCAACTCAAGAAAATTCTTGAGTTGCTCAAAGTCCTCCAAATCCAATCTTGCTAGGTTCTGCTAGGTTCAATGTGTAGCTAGTGAGCTTGTGAGCAAGTTTTATGAAGTGGGAATGGGGTTTTGGTGAGGGAAATGAGAGGGATCTATGAAATGAAGGGGAGGGAGACGAGGGAGCAGGAGTAAGAGCAGCAACAGCTCTTGTTTGAAGAGGGGAGAGAAAATGAGAAGGGAAATGATAGAGGAAAGGGTCAAAAGTCAAAAGCAACCTACTCTCTCTCTCTCATCATCACTTACTTTTTCTTTCTTTCTTTTCTTTTCCTTCTCACTCCAATAGTGAACCCAAAAGAACAACCATGGCAATAGAAATGTAACACAAGTGTAACAAGTGTGGAAAATGATATGTGCACATTTTTGCATAAAAAAGCTAAAAATCCAATTAGCGATTCTTAATCGCGATTAGCATTAAATTAGCATATAACTAATCTTAAAAACTTTAAAATGGCATAATTCCATAAAAATACCCTATTTATGAATTTTCCATAATTTTCTAAAATTTTTCCCCATTTATTTGTATTTAATTATAACAGAATATTAAAATATTCATTAAAATAATATTAAATTATAAAAATTCCCAAAAATAATATTTTATTATTTTGAAACGTTACAATCTACCCCCCTTAAAGAAATTCGATCTCCGAATTTAAATTTAAAACAGCCAAATACTACAACATTTCGATACAATTTCCAAGTCATCTGGGCTCCAAAATCAGCAATACATAAAACGTATCATAGCGCAATGCATGCGCAGGAGTACTGAGCAGATAACTCAAAAGCAACACTCCATCAAGCATCCCGCAATCATCGGAGTCATGATAAAGACACAAATGTCAAATCCAATACAAAACCAATATGATATAGATCAGAACTATACATGTAGACATCCAATCTATACATGTGAATAGCTGATGTAAATGCATGCCAAATCTTTTTAAGTCGCTGTGCGATGCGCGTAACACTGCACAGTGGCGGACGTTTTTCATAAGAAAATAACTGTATACGGATATATATATATCCTTTGTTTAATAGGTACGTTCCGCCGTTTTGAAAGCAATTTAGAAGGGTTTCCTTGTTTTTAAACGTTTCGTGTCATATCGGACACGTAGGTATATATATATATCGAGACCATAGCTCGCTCTTTGGAAATCCCTTCGAACTATCAATGCATGCAAAATATATGCAGGTACTGTCCTCTGACTGGTCCTGCTCGGTAGGAAAACAAATATCTAATATCATAAAAATGTACTGCTCGAAAAGGAATAAATCCCAAAAATGCACATAACACCACCCTGTGCGTCTGGTGCGCACGGAAATGAAAATCCATATATGTGCCATACAGGTGCACAAAACCATATTTAGGTGCAACGGGTGTGCACGAAGCATCTGTCATAGGCAACGTGTGTACTTGACAGCCAAAATCCGGTGCATCTGACATGCACGAAGAATCTCGATTTAGTGCATCGGGTGTGCACCAAAATCGTATCTCAAAACATGCGCCCAACATGCGTGAAAATCCAAATCGGTGCATCCATCGTGCACGAATCAAATCAAAACACTAAAAGTACGAATCAAATCAAAACACTAAAAGTACGTGAAAACTGCGTTGGAAGCGTAGATCAAATCACCGGCATAAAATAGGCATGAAATCACAATCATTACCTCAAGAATAATAACTCCGCACAAAATATGAATACCCAGTAAGTGCAACCATAGTGCACAAAATCAAATATCATGGAACTCAGTCATCAAGACTAAATCATGCGAATAGATCGCCCAAAATACCGAAATCCAAAGTGACGGATACGTGATAGTCAAATCACTAAATCACAAATCACAAATCAAAAATACCGCCGTCGGTATATCCTCCTTCGAGTCGAGAAGGTGCCGGTACATCCAATGCTAGTAGCGCAAGGTATCTACTTGCCTCATGCTCGCGGCTGGCGTCCTCTGCCTCTGGTTCCTTATCTTCCTTTTGGATTACCAATCTCGCAATCCATCGGCTCATCGGCCCGGTCAGGTGTGCTGACAGGAACGATTCCGTCCTGGCACTTCCCTGGTCATCTCTCGGTCAATCCTCATGACCGCTCGTAAAGCAGCACATCTCTGGCGCCGACCTCGGGTCCTCTGAATGCACATCACGCATCTGCTCCTGGTTCAAATCTTATTGCAGCAGTGTACTGGAAGGAATCCCTGCTCAAGGTCTCTTCTGATCTCGCCTAAGGCAAACTGTACGGAGGCTGGTACTCTGGCGTAATCTTTTCTCGCTCTCTGGACATCTGCGCCCTTAGTACAACATCTCCTCGGAAGCTGGTCGCATCCCTGCGCCTCTGTATGCATATCCGACCTTTAATCTTAACGGAGTGTAGTAACAGCTCGTCCGCCTCTTGCACGAACTTCTTGTCCCGCTTGTCTGTATAGTCGACCATTTCGACATTGCGTCTCTATCTGCGCACTGCAATGTCCTCGGCTACGGTCCCTCCGAAGTCTCTAACACGGACTCGAAATCACGAACTCGGTATCTTCGTCACTCAGTAGGAGATATCTAGCTGATCACGTCCTCAGCGTGCGTATCGCATCTCTGATGTCAGCGGAGTGGAACGTCATCTCGTCGGAATCTCATGCGAACTCTTTTCTCCACTCTGCTTCAATATCGACTGATTCGGACTCATCTCATCGTGGCTACACAGACTGCGCTCCAACGGCTATGCTCGTATCTGGAGACTCCCAAGCAGTGTCCCATCACATGATATCCGAATGATGTCGAATCGTCCGATCGACTCGTCAGAACCTCACAATCCCCTAAGAGCTCAACATCTCGGGTACAGTTTAATAGTATCGAGTACATACCACAGCATCGGTGGCCTAGCCGTAGAAGGGCAAACCCAAGACTCACTAAAGGCGCCGCGGAACCGCCGCAAACCCTAAGGTTCAAAGGCTTTCATACGGTCATTATGTCGAATTAGGGTTTCATTCTTCTAGAGGGTCCATAGAATCGCTTGCATGTCTTTCCGAATACTTTAAACTTGGAAAATAGGTTCCTGACATTCGATCGTCTCAATCGACTCTCAACGAATCTGCGTGAAGTCGCCTCTAGCTGGAATCAATCTATCTGATGACCTCGCATCAGGGTAAGCGAACGAACCACATGTCCTTATCATTAATCCTCGGTGACTAGCGACTCCCTATCATATCTCTAAGAATATGCTCATGCTGAAGTAGCTCCAATCATCTGGGCGATATCTCATCATTAGCAGCAACGACTGGCTCCTTCGTCCGTGCGCTGAACAGCGCCTCAATCGTCCTGGATAAGCGATAATATCAACGGTCATCACATCCTGGCTGGTCTCTATCAATGGCTCAATCCTCTGGTGCCGATCAGCACATCCGGAAATCTCGTAAAAGCGATCAATCCAATGCTCATGGCGTGAAAACATAATAAGAAGACTCCTCAATTTGCAATCGTAAGTCTATGGAATCATGCCCTGGTCAGTCCTCGTCCACGACGAGCTCATGCTGACGCAACTCGAGCCGTAGCTCACTCTGCCCGTGCAATCGCGGCAGCAAAACCATAACCAGTATCGACGAGGATAGATCATAGGAAGGAATATAATACGGTGCAAGGAAATGTACAACCTAAGGTTTCTTAAGCGGAGTGGCGTGTCGTAAGTATGCCGCGGAACATACCCACGGTACGTCACTCCACTTTAGTCACTTATTCCATCAACCAAGGGTCAACCTACGCGACGAAAGTTCGGTTCTAATACCCCCTCGACTAGGTCTAAGTTCCGTAAGGTCAAGCCTAAGTTCCGTATATAGATAACGCCCTAGGATCCATATAGTCAAACTTAGACTCGAACCAAGGTCAACCTAGCGCTCTGATACCATCTTTGTCACGACCCGAAAGAGCACGTGACTGGCCCTTAAACCATATGAAGTCTATAGGACCCCATCTGATCCAAGTAAGCCAAAAGCCCAGAAATCTAAAACCATTTAAAGAGTAAATAAGGAAAAACTGGTTTTAAGAAGTAAAGAAATCATGTTTCGAAAATCAAAGTTTTTAAATAACTAAGCCGAATATGTATTTTTAAAATGTGTAACCTTTCCTGAAAATTTCGGCAGAGTTTCTTTTGTAAAAACTGGCCCCGAACGGGGAACAACAAGAATAATATATAAGAAATGATAAAAGGCATCCCCAAGCGGGAGCTAGCTCTTCGTCAATCGACGGTCACAACCACGCAAGCAATAATAATATACAACGCCAAAGGGCGAGGATCAAAACCAAAAAAGAACTCAAAACAGCCAGAAAACCGTAATACTATAAGCGCGACTCTAAGGTCGAAATAATACAACACTGCTGTCTAAGTCTGAAACAAAATACAAGTTTTAGTTGATGGAATTTCTAGATACAATGAATAATACATGTACAATGGCGGTTCGGATACAAAAGAACCCACCTGCCCAAGCAAGTCATCCATAAGGAAGCAGTGTGCCAGAAATGCCGCTATGGAATCTGTGCGGCAAAACCTGCAAGAACCGTGGCACAACGGAGGTGAGTTGCCAACTCGTGAATAGAAAATATTTACAAGCAGAGATCGAATACATGACCCATCCTAGGTCAATACGATCAGAGATAAATAAACCTCAATACGAATAAGTCTGAAGCATGCTAAACTGGCAATGTAATCTCTATACATGAGTGTAGTACCAAGTGCTCGTGCTAGTGCCTCAGGTAATAGCATATCATAAATGTGAGGTATAATCAATGTAATCAAATCTGCATGTACGTGGATCCCGTCCACTCCTCACCCAATGACAATAACCATCATGCATGTAAATATCATAAAGCATGTGCATGGGAATAATATGAGGATATAAACCATCTGTGTCCCTCGCGACACGTCAAAATCATGGAACTGGAGTGCCCAGCATCGACACTCGAAAACATCATGAAAGTTGTGCCCAGCTGTTAGTTATATGTATGCCCTAGAGGCCATTACTGTACATTAGATGTATATTGTAGTGGGTGCTGGGAAATATATAGGGAGGACTTTCTTGCTCGACATGATAGTATGCTATCTGGTTAATCTTTACCTTAACGTGTACACTACATGTCTCTCTGTTACATGTTGGTGAAGCCCTTAGGATGTGTGCTTGACTACCTGGACTATGATGCGGATCATACTAGTGGGGACATGGTAGTCCATAAGTACATCCTTCAAAGTCCCTAGTCGAGGGTGTATCGAGACGGGGCATCGATATACCAGAGTAGACTAGCGTGTACCTTCTCGACCCATACAGATGGGCGATGGATGATCCCATATCCATTGGTGTTTGACATCAGAGATGATATACGGGTGCTCAGTAGAGACTGGGTACACTGGACGGACTCGCCGAGAACTCCCAGATGGTATTATACCTCACGTCAGATGGCAGTTCTCTGGTGACACTGGTACAGAGTAGTCTGTAGACCCGAGATCGTCATAGAGTCTTGTGTGGTTCCCACTGTGCTTTGATTTCCATCTTACCACGTCCAAGAGGGCGTGCAAAACGGTGGTTTTTTGGTACAGTCCCGAGTCACATGGAGGCAATGAGCGATAGGAGGGGATTCGTCTCTCCCGGTATAGGGAGTTGATGTTGCGCTGTGTTCGATTGGCTATAACAGGAAATCCCTGGCCAGGGTTGCTGAGATTTACTGGTAAGTGTTACCAGTAGTTTCTCGAATTGTTATAGACCTCATATCGAGCTATTGGGGTCTGACGTTTACCACCCCTAAGCGAGATATGCGACATATCAGACGATCAGACCGGACTGTACGGTAGTGTTACTGGTTGGATTCACTGGAGTGTGAGCGGGCTTGCTTGTCGATCTTCAGATCGCTCAATACCCGGGTGGCCGTTACGTTTAGCAGACCGCTTGCGGCTTGTGGGTGTTTGATATGATCATCATCTGCTACCGGCGTATTGACGAGTCTTTAGAGTCCTACACAGAGGTTTCCTTGCTCAAGCGAAACGAAATAGGAGCGCATATGAGATATGTGCGGGACCGAGAATAATACGGTATGTGATACTGTATTCGATTCTCGTGATGTGACATTGATCGGTTATATGCGATATAGCCGGGTTATCGGATCAAGTGTTGATTCGATAAGTTGTTACTGATGATACCAGTCGGTTATGTGCGACATGACCGGATCGTTAAATCAAGTGTTGATTTAATGATTTAATGCATAATTGTATATTTGATATATTACTTTGCATTAACTAGTATCGGTTCACTTTAAAATGGATTTTCTCACTCGGGTGTGCGCATTGCATATGCGATATGATTTTGTGCACTTGCTTGTATCATGTTTGATGATGCATGCCAAACTTGGTTAAGTGTAAAGAATGCACCATGGTAATGAATGGGTTAGGGTTTTGATTTTTATTTATTCATTTATCTTTCTTATTTATTCTTTTTGGAAAAAGGAAAAAGGAAAAAGGAAGATAAATGGTGGCATATTTTGGATTTAGTTGAAGTTTCTTGAAACTTTGACTAAGTCTTCATTCTTGTCCTATACTTAACCCTAACCATTTTAACTAACCTAAGTTAATTCTATACACTTAACTAGAGTTAAAAGTATGATAAGTATTGTTTTATTTTCTATTTTTAATTCAAGACTTATCATATCATCTTCATCTTCTTCCATTCTTCAAGTGAAGAAAGCTTCATTTTCATCAATGGTGATTGATGATTAAGAGTGAGAAATCCATTTCTAAAGTCTACCCACTTCCTATTTCTTCATCCTCTACCTCTTGCCAAGTAGTAGAGTGTGTTTACATCACAAGTTTCATGACTTGGTGAAGTTGTGAGCTTGATCTAGCGATCCCTCGACGTAGATCATCTTCGGCATGGACATCGACGACCTAGCTTGCCCATTCTCCGATGAAGCCGACGCTAGAGCCCGGAATCCATCTTGGACAGCGAGGAGACTTCATTGCGGAGCCGTGGAGGTGGAGCACCGGATCTACAAAGGTTGTATTTCCGTATCTCTTAGTTAAGTGTTAACTAGTTAGCTTTTTTGCCTAGTTTTCTAGCAAACGATCCGTAGTCGGGTCTCTCGGCACCTAGATTTTTTGAAATTGGCATGTTCGATGCCTTGTGAGACCTCACTAGGGTGCCTAGGAACCCTACAGTGGTATCAGAGCCTAGCTAGAGCCTTAGGCGAAGTCTAGACGGAATTTGAAGTCCGAACGAACCCGAAACCCAATTCCGTTCTTGCTCTCTGTACTTTTTTGAAAACAGTGAGTTTTTCCAGATTAAAAATTACCAAAAAATTCAGCAGGTAATTGGATGAGTTACTGTGAAGCACGTGATAGTAACTCGACTACAGAGGCGCGGAACCGCGGCCCCCACCATGGGATTCGCGGCGGTTCCACGGCCACTGTGTTGAGTTACCCCACGTGGCTTGCACAGTAATTCATGTTTTGTAATGCTGAGTCTTCTGGAAATTTTTAATATTTTTTCTAGAGTTGAATTTTCTGGGATTGATTTGGGGATTCGGGGTTTCGATCGGGGTATCAAATTGTAAGTCCACGTTGCGACCCCCGGTTCTTACGGGGAGGCGGAAACGGTATAAAATCAAATTTTTAGCGCAAGGGGCAACATGGACTAAGCAAAGCCGGGATCTTTGACTAAACTAAAACTAGCATACATAGCTAAAGAGAGTTAGCTACTCGGATGGGGGTTATACCTAGCTTGTCTTGAACTCCTTCTCTTCAAGCTCCGATGGTGGTCCGATGGCTCCTTCTTGTCGTCTCCGTACGCCGAAGATAGATCCACTTGAAAGCTCCAACCTTTAGCTCCTTCTTCGTTCTTTGAAGAAACTAGTTCACTTGGTTTGCTAAACCTAGTGAACTAGAATGAGTAGAGAGGAAATAGAATGGGATTTTATCTATGGTTCTTGATTCTCAACTCATGAGACAAGAGAACCATAGATCAAGAGAGGGAGCAAGAGGTTGAGGGTGAGAGCAAGTGGAGAGCTCAAGAACAAGAGAGAGAATGAGCAAGAAAGAATGAGCAAGTATTTTGTCTCTCACCCTCTCATAATCCAAAGCAATGATAACTCATCATATCAACAAAAGTCTTATGTGATGGTTGAAGCAACCATAACCTTATCATGTCATGCACTCATTTTACTCAAATGAACAAGCAAGTAAAAGTCTTTGGCATGAAATGATAACCATGGTTATCATGATGGTCAACTAGTCAAGCCTAGTCAACCGGTCAACAAAGTCAACAAGTCAACAAAAGTCAACAAGTCAACAAGGTCAACAAAAGTCAACAACCAAGTCACCATAAAACTTAAATAATATAATAGTTAATCGCATATCATATTCTCATTAGGGTTGAGCAAAAAGTCAAAAAGTCAACGGTCAACTGTCAACAACCCTAATGAGAATCCGCTGCCTCTGCCTCCATGTCAACTGTGCATACACACCCGCATCCGCGTTCCGAGGAACACGAATGCAAACTGGATAAATCCAATCCCATAAGGTACACAAGGATCTGGCTTAAACCAAAGCCCGCTAGTGTAAACTGTCCGGACACTGTACGTGCACAAGTGCACGGATGTGACCGAACCCTGTCGCAAAACCATGCGACCTGTCGCAATACCATGCGACCTCTACTCTTTTGCCTAAAGGCGAAAAGCTTTCTTTGTGGGACTCTAAAGACTCGACACTACGCTGGCAGTGGGTTTAACCACAGACCGCAAGCGGCACTAGCTGTGCGTAACGGTCCCCAGGTAATGCCGACAAGAAGACCGACGAGGCGAAACCCATCTGAACTCCTACTGAGCCTGAGTGTGACATTCTCCGTACAGTCCGGTCTGTTCGTCTGATACATCGCATGGCAGGCCTAGGGGGCGGTAAACGTCAGTCCCCCAATAGCGGTACAAGTCGTGCCGGAGCGAAGCCCAAAACACCCTGAGATAACACTGGAAACCTACCAGTATATCTCGTTTGCCCTGGCCAGGGACTACTCATGTAATGGCTCTCCTAGACACAGCGCGATGTCAACCCCCAATACCGGGAGAGACGAATCCTGTCTAACCGTCACTGCCTCCAAGTGCTTCGGGACTGCACCCAACCACTACCTGTTTGCACGACTCCTTTGAGCCGTGGTAGGGTAGTGATCAAAGTACAGTGGGAACACACTCGAGGCAGAGTGACAGTGTCAAGTCAGCGGACTAAGCTGTACTCATGTCACCTGGGAACTGATAACTGACGATAGGTATAATACCAACTAGTCAGTTCCCGACGAGTCCTGTCCAGTGTACCCGTAACCTAACGAGCACCCGCATACTATCTCAAGTACGACGTACTGACGGCTGTGGGACAGACCGTCTCCCACACTGGGATGAGAAGCGCATGCGCTGGTCTACTCCGGAGTATCGATGCCCTGTCTCGATAGTCCTGCGACCAGCGACCTGCATAAGGATGTGCTTATAGATTACCCAGCCCCACTAGTGTGACGGCCATCACATCGCTGGTAATCAAGCAAAGATCCTAAGGGCTCCACTAATGTGTATAGGCGATATACAAAATATAAACACATGTACACATTGAAGTAGAAACAAACCAAGTAGCATACTACTATTTTGAGCAAGATTGTATATACAAGGTGAATATCCCAAGCATCCATTAAGTAATATACAAACCAGTATGATACAGTAATGGCCTCTAGGGCATATACACTAACAATCTCCCACTTGCACTAAGGCCATGTACTGGCGTATCGAAGACCTATCATCTCGATCAGCCGCTCGAACTGAGTCTGGGGCAGGGCCTTGGTGAATGGATCTGCAGTGTTATCTTCTGAAGCGACTCTCCGAACCTCGATCTCCTGGCGATCCATGATCTCCCTGATCAGGTGATACCGCCTCAAGATGTGCCTGGATCTCTGATGGGACCTGGGTTCCTTCGCTAAAGCTATAGCCCCGTTGTTGTCGCAATACAGAGGTATTGGATCAACAATGGACGGAACCACCTGAAGTTCTTTCAGGAACTTCCTCATCCAGACAGCTTCTTTTGCGGCATCAGATGCAGCGATGTATTCCGCTTCCATCGTCGAGTCTGCAACGGTTTCTTGTTTGGAACTCTTCCAACACACCGCCCCTCCATTGAGAGTAAAGACAAAGCCCGACATGGACTTGGAATCATCCTTGTCACTTTGGAAGCTGGAGTCAGCAAAGGCCTCGATCTGGAGGTCTTTTCCGCCATACACCAAGAACATCTCCTTAGTCCTTCTCAGGTACTTGAGAATGTTCTTTACCGCTATCCAGTGTTTCTCCCCAGGGTTTGACTGATACCGGCTTACCACACTCAGTGCATAAGCTACATCCGGTCTGGTACACAACATCGCATACATTATAGAGCCTACCGCAGAAGCGTAGGGTATAATAGACATGCGATCCCTCTCCAAATCAGTCTTGGGAGACATCTCTTTAGAGAGGGTGATCCCGTGACAAGCCGGTAGGTTACCGCGCTTGGAATCTTCCATACTGAATCTCTTCAGTATGGTGTCGATGTACCTGGACTGTGATAGTCCCAATATCCTCTTGGATCTGTCACGGTAGATCCGGATACCCAGAATGTACGAGGCATCACCCAGGTCTTTCATGGAGAACCTGTGTGACAAGAACCCCTTGACAGATTGTAGCATAGGAATGTCATTTCCTATTAAGAGAATGTCATCCACGTATAAAACGAGGAATACTACAGTTCTCGCTACAAATCTACTATAGATGCATGGTTCATCTGGATTTTTGATAAAGCCAAATTCTTTGACCGTTTCATCAAAGCAGATGTTCCAACTCCGCGACGCCTGCTTTAGTCCATAGATGGACTTAAGCAACTTGCACACCTTTCCGCTGCTCCCACTCTGAATGAAACCCTCCGGCTGGTCCATATAGACACACTCCTCTAAATTTCCATTTAGAAAAGCTGTCTTTACGTCCATTTGCCAGATCTCATAATCGTGGAAGGCAGCAATGGCAAGAAGGATCCGAATGGATTTCAGCATGGCTACTGGAGAAAAGGTTTCGTCATAGTCCAAGCCAGGTCTTTGACGAAAACCCTTTGCTACCAGCCTCGCTTTATAGGTCTCAACCTGTCCATCTACACCAATCTTCCTTTTGAAGATCCACTTGCATCCTACGGGTTTTACCCCGTCTGGAGCAATGTCCAACGTCCATACCTTGTTGGTGTACATGGACTCCATTTCGGTCCGCATTGCATCCAGCCATTTCACTGAGTCAACGCTCTGAACGGCCTGCTGGAAGCTAGTAGGCTCATCATAATCTATGATGCAATCCTCTCTATCCCCGTCTATGAGAAAACCGTAGTATCTCTCGGGCGGATGAGACTGCCTACTACTCCTGCAGAGCGGCGTAGGAATGTCTTGTTCTGTTGAACCCTCTGGTTCCACTAAACTTTCAGTAATAGTCCGTGGTTCTGGAATTTCTTCCAGTTCTACTGTGCTCCCACTTATCTGGGTTTCCAAAAACTCAGTTTCCAAGAAGTAGGCATGACGAGAAACAAGGACTTTTTGTTCCTCTTCACAGTAGAAGAAATATCATTTGGAATTCTTTGGATATCCCACAAACTTGCACTGTACTGAGCGTGCCTCGAGCTTGTCCGCATGCTGCTTTTTGACAAAAGCTGGACATCCCCATGTCTTAATATGCTTAAGATAGGGTCTCTTCCCACACCACATCTCATATGGTGTAGTAGGCACGGTCTTAGTAGGAACTCGGTTCAAAAGGTATGCGGCTGATTCTAGCGCATACCCCCAGAATGATCGCGGCAACTCAGCGTTACTCATCATGGACCGCACCATATCCAATAGGGTGCGGTTCCGTCTCTCCGATACACCGTTATGTTGCGGGGTGTATGGAGGAGTAAGCTGAGAGAGAATTCCGTTCTCTTTTAAATAGTCCAGGAACTCGGCACTTAAGTATTCTCCACCTCGATCCGATCTTAGAATCTTAATACTTTTGCCGGTCTGTTTCTCTACTTCATTCTTATACTCCTGGAATTTTCCAAAGGCCTCGGACTTATGTTTCATCAAGAAGACATAACCGTACCTTGAGAAGTCATCCGTAAAAGTAATGAAGTAAGAATGTCCGCTTCGGGCATTTGTAGACATTGGACCGCACACGTCACTGTGTACGAGTCCCAAGAGCTCGCTCGCTGTTACTCCTTGTCCAGTAAACGGAGTCTTTGTCATCTTTCCTTTGAGACAAGATTGACAAGTGGCATACGATTGATATTCGAACGCATTCAAATATCCTTCTGTATGTAACTTAGTCAACCTTCTCTCATTGATGTGACCCAATCTACAATGCCATAAGAAAGTCTGATTTATTTCCGGAGACTTTCTTTTGTGTGTATTCTGGACGTTGAAAATCTGTGGTTGGTTTAACACGTATATACCATTACTCAATATACATGACCCAATCAAAACTTGATTAAGGTGAATGTTTACAACATTACTTACAAACGCAAATTCATAACCTTCTTTAGAAACTAAAGATACAGAAATGATATTACAAGTTGCGTTGGGTACAAAAAAGCAATTACGCAAAACCAAAACATGTCCATCTGATATTCCCAGGTGATAGTCCCCCACGGCTTTAGCATCCATGCTAGCTCCGTTCGCAACTTTGAGGGTCATGTCACCTGCCTTCAAAACCCTACGGTTTCTCAACGCCTGCAAAGAATTACAGATATGAGATCCTGATCCGGTATCCAATACCCAGGAAGTAGAGTTTATTGAAAGACAATTTTCAATAACATACACACCTGAAGCTGAAGCTGCAACCTGCTTCAATTCCTGTGTTCTGGCCTTCCAGGCCCTGCAATCATTCTTCCAGTGTCCTTTCTTATGACAATAGAAGCATTCTTCCTTATCCACAAGCTTCCCCGCTATCTTTGTTGCTTTACCTTTTCCCTTCGTATCCACTTTACTAACACCGCCCCTTGGTTTGGCGGGGGCCTTCTTCTTCTTTCCCTTGGCTTTCGCCTTGGACCTAGAAGAAGATGATCCTCCTACAAACAAAGTGGATGTATCCCTATCTTTCTGTAGGGTGCCCTCTGCGCTCCTCAGCATGTTGAGGAGCTCTGAAAGTTCAACCTCTTTTTCTTGTAAGTTGAAGTTCAGTATAAACTGGGCGTAAGTGGAAGGAAGGGACTGGAGAACTATATCCGTATATAGCTCACTCTCCAATGTGATCCCTAGGTCAGCGAGCTCCTCAATGAAGCCGATCATCTTTAGCACGTGCTCGGCTACTGATGATCCGACGGCCATTCTTGTCGAAAATAACTTTTTCGACGCTTCGTATCTTGCGATACGTGATTGCTCTCCATACAGTTCTTTTGTATGAAGCAATATGGATTCCATGTCCATATTCTCATGCCTCCTCTGATGTTCGTTGTCCATCGAGGCAAGCAGGAGGCACTTGGCCTTCGCGCTATCAATCTCCCAAGTCTTGCGGATTTCCTTATCCGCGACGCTGGAAGTTGGACCAGGGACAAGGGGAGCTTTGGTGGTAAGAAGATACCCCAGCTTGTCATAAGTGATTGCTATCTTGACATTCCTGAGCCAATCTTTGTAGTTTGTCCCTGTCAGTTTGTTTTTATCTAGGAGTAACTTAAGTCCAGTCATGTTGATTGGTCGCTGCAATTAGGAGAGAGAAGAAGAAACACTCAGCATGATGCTCTTGCAAGTTTAGAGTGGTTTTTAGTTTGTCTAAACAGGATGGCTCCCACTGTTTCTCGAATCCCTCCTCAAACCATAAAGGAAGAATTAGCCGGGATCAATCCCACCGCACAATACTTGCTTAACCGTTCAGCCAGGCCGGTGTCGGTACTTCGAGGGAGGTTTTCCAACGCTTTCGCGAAGTTCCTTAATTAAAGAACCTCTTTTCCCTGGGGGCGTAGCCCCGCTAACACCTTTCTAGGCACCTACTAGGTTTATAGCATTGATCGATTAGTGAGAAATTTCCCGAGGAGTAGCATATACTCACAGTAGGATCGGGATCCAAATATCATTGCGTGACGAAACTGAAGGAATCCTACCAGAATCATCACACTCCAAATGGTATGCAAATCTAGCAAGTTTCAGTACTTATGAAACTCCCGATGTGGATTTTTGCCCCATGCTCTTATGACCTTGACTTTGGCCAACAAATCATAAGTCACATGTCAAGTTCTTCCCGTCGTTCTCCAGGTTAATTTGAATCCACCCGCACCTACCCTTGACTTTGGCCAACAAGGCAGTACGACTGTTCCAAACCAACGCATCTATCTATGCTGCACATGAATACCCAATAGCTACCAATCACTGTGCCTTGACTTTGGCCAACAAACACAGCTTGAATACTATTGACTATTCATGTGAAACGACGGAGGGCTACGGATGGTTTTGGCAAAACCGTGAACGTAGTGAACATGATTTGGTCGATGGAACGAGATAGCTTTTAAAAGGAGTGGCTCAAGCTCCGTATTTAAAAGTTGTTTTGAAAAGAACCGAGTGGTTTTTCGAAAGTGTTCCAACGACTTTAACTTGGTTTATTATCTTGCATTAGTTCTTTTAATGCGTGATATTCTTGCATTAGTTCTTTTAATGCGTCCCATCATTTAATCCTACCATTGCAGAAAACAACCAAAATATGACGTACGCTTATGCCATTCGCATTCGCCACTGGGCCCCGTCATTACCCGTTAGGTTACTTAACTAACGACAGAGCGGGGGCTGGGCTAGCGCGTCTGTAAAACATAAGCAACGCCTAAATAATATCATATATAGATATACTGCAATGATAAACATTTCAGATCACAGATAAATACATTGGATATACTAGCAATCTGTAATTTGTACGAGCCTGTAACAAAAACAGATAACACAGTCGCGGTGAATAGCCAATACCCCACCCAAGACCCCTACGGGTGCGGCAAACTACCCGCCAAGTACCCGAAGCGTAGCAACCTCCCTCATCTCCATGAGTAGGCCACTCGACACTTCGGCATACCCGGTAGTTTGTGCACCCCTCCATGGGTCTATCCTAGGAGCAAAAACAGTAAAAAGAAATTATACAATGACGGCTACAACCCCGACCCGGTTGTGCGGCCATACAAATAATTATTACATCAATTTACAAATTTACATGAATTGCAAGAAAAGAAAACTCTCGTCTCACAACCCCCGGCTATTCACCCGCGACAATCCAACATATTTATATACACATTCCAATATCAAACACAGATCATGTATAACCCCGACCAATCGACTTATAGCGATTAGCCGACGTTCAATACATGCAAGCATCACAGATATAACCATCATAGTCAAAGTGCAGTGAAGTTCGGAAAAATACGGAATTATAGGACCCCAAAAGGAAATTTCTTTTCTGGAAAATCTGGGCACATATAATATATTTCAAAAATCCCAAAACCAACACAGACACATACTGCACGAAAAACGATGCAGAGAAGACGACAAACCGCGGCGCTTCCGCGGCACATGCCTACCTAGTGCGGCGGAAGCGCGGCGGTTTGAACGAAACAGTGGACCGTTTTTCATGGGTGTTCACACAAAACCCTGAGCCGAATTTAGGAGTATAAAGTTTTTCATTTTGACCAGAAAAAATTTCAACAGAAACTCAGGTTTTGTAAAAGTTAGGTTTTTGGATTTTTTTCGGTTCCGAACTTCTTTACACTTTACTACCAAGCTAGTTTAAGTTTAGTTAGGCTCTGATACCACTGTAAGTCCACGTTGCGACCCCCGGTTCATACGGGGAGGCGGAAACGGTATAAAATCAAATTTTTAGCGCAAGGGGCAACATGGACTAAGCAAAGCCGGGATCTTTGACTAAACTAAAACTAGCATACATAGCTAAAGAGAGTTAGCTACTCGGATGGGGGTTATACCTAGCTTGTCTTGAACTCCTTCTCTTCAAGCTCCGATGGTGGTCCGATGGCTCCTTCTCGTCGTCTCCGTACGCCGAAGATAGATCCACTTGAAAGCTCCAACCTTTAGCTCCTTCGTTCTTTGAAGAAACTAGTTCACTTGGTTTGCTAAACCTAGTGAACTAGAATGAGTAGAGAGGAAATAGAATGGGATTTTATCTATGGTTCTTGATTCTCAACTCATGAGACAAGAGAACCATAGATCAAGAGAGGGAGCAAGAGGTTGAGGGTGAGAGCAAGTGGAGAGCTCAAGAACAAGAGAGAGAATGAGCAAGAAAGAATGAGCAAGTATTTTGTCTCTCACCCTCTCATAATCCAAAGCAATGATAACTCATCATATCAACAAAAGTCTTATGTGATGGTTGAAGCAACCATAACCTTATCATGTCATGCACTCATTTTACTCAAATGAACAAGCAAGTAAAAGTCTTTGGCATGAAATGATAACCATGGTTATCATGATGGTCAACTAGTCAAGCATAGTCAACCGGTCAACAAAGTCAACAAGTCAACAAAAGTCAACAAGTCAACAAGGTCAACAAAAGTCAACAACCAAGTCACCATAAAACTTAAATAATATAATAGTTAATCGCATATCATATTCTCATTAGGGTTGAGCAAAAAGTCAAAAAGTCAACGGTCAACTGTCAACAACCCTAATGAGAATCCGCTGCCTCTGCCTCCCTGTCAACTGTGCATACACACCCGCATCCGCGTTCCGAGGAACACGAATGCAAACTGGATAAATCCAATCCCATAAGGTACACTAGGATCTGGCTTAAACCAAAGCCCGCTAGTGTAAACTGTCCGGACACTGTACGTGCACAAGTGCACGGATGTGACCGAACCCTGTCGCAAAACCATGCGACCTGTCGCAATACCATGCGACCTCTACTCTTTTGCCTAAAGGTGAAAAGCTTTCTGTGTGGGACTCTAAAGACTCGACACTACGCTGGCAGTGGGTTTAACCACAGACCGCAAGCGGCACTAGCTGTGCGTAACGGTCCCCAGGTAATGCCGACAAGAAGACCGACGAGGCGAAACCCATCTGAACTCCTACTGAGCCTGAGTGTGACATTCTCCGTACAGTCCGGTCTGTTCGTCTGATACATCGCATGGCGGGCCTAGGGGGCGGTAAACGTCAGTCCCCCAATAGCGGTACAAGTCGTGCCGGAGCGAAGCCCAAAACACCCTGAGATAACACTGGAAACCTACCAGTATATCTCGTTTGCCCTGGCCAGGGACTACTCGTGTAATGGCTCTCCTAGACACAGCGCGATGTCAACCCCCAATACCGGGAGAGACGAATCCTGTCTAACCGTCACTGCCTCCAAGTGCTTCGGGACTGCACCCAACCACTACCTGTTTGCACGACTCCTTTGAGCCGTGGTAGGGTAGTGATCAAAGTACAGTGGGAACACACTCGAGGCAGAGTGACATTGTCAAGTCAGCGGACTAAGCTGTACTCATGTCACCTGGGAACTGATAACTGACGATAGGTATAATACCAACTAGTCAGTTCCCGACGAGTCCTGTCCAGTGTACCCGTAACCTAACGAGCACCCGCATACTATCTCAAGTACGACGTACTGACGGCTGTGGGACAGACCGTCTCCCACACTAGGATGAGAAGCGCATGCGCTGGTCTACTCCGGAGTATCGATGCCCTGTCTCGATAGTCCTGCGACCAGGGACCTGCATAAGGATGTGCTTATAGATTACCCAGCCCCACTAGTGTGACGGCCATCACATCGCTGGTAATCAAGCAAAGATCCTAAGGGCCCCACTAATGTGTATAGGCGATATACAAAATATAAACACATGTACACATTGAAGTAGAAACAAACCAAGTAGCATACTACTATTTTGAGCAAGATTGTATATACAAGGTGAATATCCCAAGCATCTATTAAGTAATATACAAACCAGTATGATACAGTAATGGCCTCTAGGGCATATACACTAACACAAATTTTGTCTATGTGGCTTTCCGGATAAATTTTTAGAATATGTTAAAAAGTTCGACCGGATATAAATACCCAATTTTTCCACTGTCGGGAAATTTCCAAGTGTTGGATTTTTCCGTAGTTTAACGACGTTCTAAGTAGTGCAAGTAACGCGATGGACCCTCTAGAAGACAACAAACCTTAACTCGATTATGTGACCGTCTTGAACTGCCCTTTGAACCTTCGGGTTTGGGGCAGTACGGCATGCCACATGTGAGGCGTTGGCTTGACCCTTCTACGGCTGGACCGTTGGTACTGAGGCACGAACTGAATGTTGTTAGACTTATTTCATGTGTTGATCTGTATCGGGAAAACTTGGGTGTTTGGATGTTCGATCGGAAAGTTTAACATTTTCTATTTTATTCGGAATGTGATACAATAATTGGAATTCACAATAAGTTATGAGATAACTGAATGAATGTTATAAACATAGCAGTTTAGTCTCACTTGATCGGTTGCCACGGAATTTTGATGTGATCAAAAGTCCGTCGCAATCACGTAGCGTAGGCGGATACTCGCCGGGTAAACTTAATAGACAGCCTCACTCCATAGCCCCGACCAAGTGACTGTAGGAGAACCCCGTCGCCGAAAGCAACCGTTCGGGTGCTCGCGGTAGCGGTGTTCCGCCTTGGTGCACTTCGTCGACGGTATCGGGGGTGCGGCCATCTACTGAAGTTTGCGACGATTATTCGATCAGGATCTCGGGAATCTTGTTGAATTGCCCGAATTGGTATTGAAAAGTGTTTTCAATTTTGAGACTAAAATGCGGAGTTTATAATTGTTAGGCATGTGATGTCTAAGTAATTCATTTGGTCAGGCATGCGATGTCTGAGCAGGTTGCGGATTCCAACTGTTGTAGTTTTACACTTTCTTTTCTGTGACCGTAAGTGTAATATGTGATATCGCCGGTTTCGTTGCTATATGTCAACGACAATTGGGATGGACATATTTACTTACGTTGATGACATGTGATGTTATGTGTTGCTGGATATGTTATATTGGATCGTCGTGTTTGAATAGCCGGGGTTTTTTATGTGAGATGAGTGTTTTTCATTTTCATTCATGTAAAAACTTGTATGTAATATTCTTTTATTGTGGCACTTCCAGGTAACGGAAGTAGTCACTTTTGTATATTATTTACTTTTCCGCACTAGGATAGACCCAAGGAGGGGAGCACAAGTAACCGGGTTCTGGAGTTCAGTGGGAGACCAACTCGAGGAGTCGAGTCCGGGTCTCCTAACTCTAGAATTGGTAGGGTTGCTTGCCGCTCTCGTAGGGGTCTAGGGGTGTGGGTTTGGCTATTCATCACGACCGTGGAATCCGTGTTTTATACTGGCTCGTATTGAAAACACGGACGTCCTAGTATATCCAATATTTCATATGTTTCTTCTGCTGCGATATCTGTGATGTGATCATGTGATGTTCTCTGATAGATACAGTATATAGTATATATGATATATTTGAAAGGTTCCTAGGCACTCTAGTGAGGTCTCATGAGGCATCGGACATGCCAAATTAAAATTTTAGTGCCGAGAAACCCTAGACTACGGATCTATAACTAGATGTTTAGGCGAAATAGAAAGCTAGTTAACACTTAACTACTAGGATACGGAAATACAACCTTTGTAGATCCGGATGTCCATCTCCACGGCTCCGCAACGATGTCTCCTCGCTGTCCAAGTAGAACTCCGGGCTCAAGCGTCGGCTTCGTCGGAGAAACGGGTGAGCTAGGTCGCCGGGTTCGTGTCAAAGACGATCTACGTCGAGGCATCGCAAGTTCAAGCTCCGACTTCACAAAGTGATGAAATTTGTGAAGAAAACACACTCTACAACTTGGCTAGAGGTAGAGGGTGAAGAAATAGGAGATGGGTTCACTTTAGATTTGGATTTTGCTCACTAGATCACAAGTTGCCATTGATGGCATGAAGGTTGCTCACTTGAAGAAGAAGAAGAAGATGAGCTAGAATATTATGATAAGTATATCTAAAATAAAAAGAAAATGGAATACTTATCATAATTCTTACTAGGGTTAAGTGTAGAGAATCTACCATGGTTAATGGATGGGTTAGGGTTAAGCATGAGTCAAAGCTTCATGAAGCTTCAACAAAAGGACAAAGAAAGCCACCATTCCTTTTTAAACTTATCCAAATAAACAAATAAATGAATAAATATGCAAAACCCTAATTATCATAATAACCATGGTTTAATTCTATTCACTTAACCATAAGATCATGTATCATCAAACATGATACAAAAATGTGCACAAAAGTATATCACATATACAATGTGCATCAAGTGAGAAAAATCCGTTTAAAGTGAACCAATACTAGTTAATGCAATGCAATATATCAAATATATAATTATGCATTAAATCATTAAATCAACATTTGATTCAATGATCCGGTCATGTCGCACATAACCGACTAGAACCCAATGTATCGATTTATCGAATCAATGATTCGATAACTAGGTCATATCGAATATAACCATCCGAAACATATATCGCGAGAATGAAATGCGGTATCACATACACGCATTATCCTCGGTCCTGCACACATCTCATATGCGCTCCTATTTCGTTTCGCTTGAACCAGGAAACCTCTGTGTAGGACTCTAAAGACTCGTCAATACGCCGGTAGCAGATGATGATCATATCAAGCACCCACAAGCCGCAAGCGGTCTGCTAAACGTAACGGCCACCCGGGTATTGAGCGATCAGAAGATCGACGAGCTAGCCCGCTCACACTCCTGCGAATCCGACCAGTAACACTTACCGTACAGTCCGGTCTCTTCGTCTGATACGTCGCATATCAAGTCTAGGGGTGGTATACGTCAGACCCCAATAACCCGATAAGTCGTGCTGATGTGAGGCTCGTAACGGGTCGAGAAACTACTGGTAACACTTACCAGCAAATCTCTGATCAGCCCTGGCCAGGGACTTCCCTGTTACGGCCAATCGAGCACTGCGCAACATCAACTCCCAATACCGGGAGAGACGAAACCCCTCCTATCGCTCATTGCCTCCATGTGACTCGGGACTGTACCCAAAGACCACCGTTTTGCACGCCCTCATGGACGTGGTAAGGTGGAGATCAAAGCACAGTGGGAACCACACAAGACTCTATGACGATCTCGGGTCTACAGACTAACCTGTACAAGTGTCACCTGAGAACTGCCATCTGACGTGAGGTATAATACCATCTGGGAGTTCTCGGCGAGTCCGTCCAGTGTACTCAGTCTCCACTGAGCACCCGTATACCATCTCTGATGTCAAACACCAAAGGATATGGGATCATCCATCGCCCATCACATGGGTCGAGAAGCGTATACGCTAGTCTACTCTGGTATATCGATGCCCCGTCTCGATACACCTACGACTAGGGACCTTGAAGGATGTACTTATGGACTACCATGTCCCCACTAGTATGATCTGCATCATAGTCCAGGTAGTCAAGTACAAATCCTAAGGGCTTTACCAACATGTAACTATAAGACAGAATAAAGAGACTAGTGTACATGTTAAGATAAAGAGCAACCAGATAGCATACTATCATGTCGAGCAAGAAAGTCATCTCTATATATATCCAAGCATCCAATATAATATACATAAACTGTACAATACTGGCCTCTAGGGCATACATACAACTAACAATCTCCCACTTGCACTAGGGCCAGCTGCTGTAGTATCTCATACCGAGCATCCCGAAGAGTCTCTCAAACTGTATCTGGGGAATGGCCTTCGTCAGTGGATCCTCCGTGTTGTTCTTCGTGTCAACTCTCCGGACCTCGATCTCCCGGCGATCAACTATCTCCCGGATCAGGTGATACCGCCTCAGAATATGCCTGGACCGCTGATGGGACCTGGGTTCCTTGGCCAAAGCCACCGCTCCATTGTTATCGCAATACAAAGGTATTGGATGCTCAATGGATGGAACCACTCCAAGTTCAGTAATGAACTTCTTTATCCAGACAGCTTCTTTAGCAGCATCGTTGGCAGCGATGTATTCAGCCTCCATCGTCGAGTCTGCCACGGTTTCCTGCTTGGAACTCTTCCAGCTAACCGCCCCTCCGTAAAGGGTAAAGACAAAGCCCGACTGCGACTTAGAGTCGTCCTTATCACTCTGGAAGCTGGAATCGGTAAAGGACTCCACTTGGAGTTCTCCGTTACCATACACCAAGAACATATCTCTAGTCCTTCGCAAGTACTTGAGAATGCTCTTCACAGCTGTCCAGTGACTCTCTCCAGGATCAGCTTGATACCTGCTCACTACACTTAGTGAGTATGCTATATCGGGTCTGGTACATAGCATCGCATACATGATAGAGCCTACCGCCGAAGCGTAGGGTATCCCTTGCATGCGAGCTCTCTCCAAATCAGTCTTGGGAGACAACTCTTTGGAGAGAGTGACTCCAGAGATCGTGGGCATGTTCCCACGCTTGGACTCTTCCATACTAAACCTCTTTAGTATGGTGTCAATGTACCTGGATTGGGACAATCCCAAAATCCGTTTGGATCTATCTCTATAGATCCTAATTCCCAATATGCAGGAGGCATCACCAAGATCTTTCATTGAGAATCTTTGCGATAAGAAGAGCTTGACCGATTGCAGCATAGGAATATCATTTCCTATCAAGAGTATGTCGTCCACGTACAATACGAGGAAGACAACCTTACTCTCTGCCACCTTCTTGTAGATACAAGGTTCATCTGGATTTTTGACGAAATCAAACTCTTTGATAACGACGTCAAAGCAGATGTTCCAACTCCGCGATGCTTGCTTTAATCCATAAATGGATTTAAGCAGCTTGCACACCTTCCCGCTGCTCCCACTGTCTACGAAGCCCTCTGGCTGAGTCATGTACACGCACTCTTCTAAATCACCATTTAGAAAGGCGGTCTTAACATCCATTTGCCAGATTTCGTAGTCATGAAAGGCAGCAATGGCAAGCATGATTCGGATGGATTTAAGCATAGCTACTGGAGAAAAGGTCTCGTCATAGTCCACACCTGGTCTTTGACGAAAACCCTTTGCTACAAGTCTAGCTTTGAAAGTCTCCACTTTCCCATCTACACCAAGTTTCTTCTTAAAGATCCACTTGCTCCCAATGGGTTTTACCCCTTCAGGAGCAACATCCAAAGTCCATACTTTGTTGGTGTACATGGAATCCATCTCGGACCGCATAGCATCCAGCCATTTCACTGAGTCCCCACTAGTGATGGCCTGCTCGAAGCTAGTTGGGTCATCATCCTCCATGATGCAATCCTCGCTCCCACCGTCCATGAGAAAACCGTAGTATCTCTCAGGTTGGCGAGGAACCCTACTAGATCGGCGGAGAGGCTGAGGTTCATCGGGTACTACCGAATCTTCTTGTTCCACTAAATCTTCAGTTATAGTTTGTGTTTCTGGAACTTCTTCCAGTTCTACCTCAGAACCACTAATCTCTTTTGCAAGAAATTCCTTTTCTAAAAAGGTGGCATGTTGAGCAATAAACACTTTTTGTTGTTCACTGTGGTAGAAGAGATATCCATTTGAATGTTTAGGATATCCCACAAACTTGCATAGAACTGACCGTGCCTCGAGTTTATCTGGATTTTGCCTTTTGACATAGGCCAGACAACCCCATATCTTAACTCGTTTAAGACATGGTCTCTTCCCACTCCATATCTCATATGGTGTGGTAGGTACAGATTTAGTTGGAACTTGATTCAATAGGTATGCCGCTGCTTCAAGCGCATACCCCCAGAAGGAAATAGGTAACTCAGCTGTACTCATCATAGAGCGCACCATATCTAATAGGGTGCGATTCCTTCGCTCCGATACACCGTTGTGCTGTGGTGTATAAGGAGGAGTAAGCTGAGAGAGAATCCCATTCTCTTTTAGGAAGTCCAGGAATTCATTGCTCAAGTATTCACCTCCTCGATCAGATCGAAGGATTTTAATACTTTTTCCGGTTTGTTTCTCGACTTCTTGTTTATATTCTCTGAATTTCTCAAAAGCTTCAGACTTGTGTCTTATCAAGTACACATGTCCGTATCTTGAGAGATCGTCAGTGAATGTAATGAAGTACGAAGAACCATCCCTGGCATGTGTAGACATGGGACCGCATACATCACTATGTATCAGTCCTAAGAGTTCAGTAACTCTTTCTCCGTGTCCCGTAAACGGAGTCTTGGTCATCTTGCCTTTGAGACATGACTGGCAAGTGTCATAGGATGAAAATTCAAACGGATTTAAATATCCATCCTTATGCAACTTAGCTAGTCGTGTTGCATTGATGTGACCCAGTCTACAATGCCACAAGAAGGATTCGTTGAGTTCAGAACTCTTCCTCTTGTGTGTGTTTGTTATGCTCAGAACTGTTGATTGATTTAGAACATAAATGCCATTGCATAACGTGCCTGATCCAACCAACTTTTGGTTAAGGAAAATGTTCATAACACTGTCCTGTAATACAAAATTATATCCTTCTTTACTTAGCAAAGAAACCGATATAATGTTGCATATCAGGTTCGGCATGTAATAGCATTCGTTCAGAACCAATGTATTACCAGTTGGTAATACAAGGTGATATTCCCCGACAGTCTTGGCTGCAACAATTGCACCATTCCCAACTCTAATGTCTTTATCACCTTCTCCAAGTTCTCTACCTTTCCTAAGCCCATGTAACTGATTACATATATGGGATCCTGACCCGGTATCCAATACCCAGGACGTAGAGCAAATGGAGAAACAGTTCTCAGTAACGAACACACCCGAAGAAAATGCATCATCATGTACTTTCTTCATTCGGGTGGCATGGGAATCCTGGTATTCCCCTATATCCTGTTCAATCCTATAACTCTTACAGGAAAGAACGGAACCAACGTTCCCCAGCACAGTATAACATGCGGGTTCGGTCAATACATCCATATTATTATCTTTATTAAGGCATGAAATGGTCGCTACCTGGAGAGAGAGAGAAGAAAACACTTTAGCGTATGCTCGTGCAAGATCAGATCGGTTATTATCTTATCTAATCAGGATGGCTCCCACTGCTTTTTATCAAATCTTCCTTCAAACCCTAAAAGGAAAGACTAGCCGGGATTAATTACACACTACAAGTTCGCCAATCTTTCAGCCAGGCCAGTGTCGGTACTTTGAGGGAGGTCCCCCGTGCTTTCGCACGAACCTAATTACTGTAAACCTCGTTTTCCCAGAGGCGTAACCTCGTTAACACCTTTCTAGACACCTACTTGATCGGCTAATTGTAATGTGTAAAACTCTCCCAGGAGTAACTCTTACTCGCAGCGGGTATCGGGATCCAACTATCTCATAGAAGGTATGCAATCTCATTGCAAATTTCAACACTTGAAATTCCCGATAATATTTTGCCCCTAGTGTACCATGACCTTGACAGAGGTCAACAAATCATAGTGCACTAGTCAAGTTCAACCCGTCATTTCTTGATTGAATCAAACCCACCCGCACGACCCTTGACAAAGGTCAACAAGGTCGTACGACTACCCTAATCCAATCTGCATCATATGCATAAGCAGACAAATACTAGTTAGCTACCGCACACTACGCCTTGACAGAGGTCAACAAACGCAGCACGAATACTAAATAGTCTTTATCTGAAATGATGGAGGGCTACGCAGGTTTTTCATAAAAACCATGAGCGTAATGAACTTGATATCGTTGTAGAATCAAATGAAGTTTTGAAATGGAGTGATTTTGAGGCTTTTCTAGTTTTGCTAAAGGAGTCACTCCCGGTGAAGGGATCTCGGTCCTTTCCTCGTCGAATGAGGTGCGGGATATATCATATATATCACTGTGCAAAGCAAAAATGCAAAAGCAGTCAAAAGCAAACCGAGTGTGTAGCATCAGCCAGTTATTGCTAAAGGAGTCACTCCCGGTGAAGGGATCTCGGTCCTTTCCTCATCGAATAAGGTGCAGGGTATATCATATATACCGCTATGCAAAGCAAGAACAGTAGCTACCTGTTTTATTTTAAAATTCGATTCTACAACATCTTAGGTTTCTTATCTTTCATTAATCACATTAATGAAGTCCCATCATTTAATACCTAAACATCACAGATAGATATGACGTACACTTATGCCATCCGCATTCGCCTCGATGTCCCCTCATGCACCGTTAGGTTAGGTAACTAACGCAGAGCAGGGCAGGGCTAGCGCGGGTGTAAAACATAAGTAACGTCTATATAATATATCATATATACTATATACTATATCCATCACAGAAACATCACATGATCTCATCACAGATATCGCAGCAGAAGAAATATATGAAATATTGGATATACTAGGACGTCCGTGTTTTCAATACGAGCCAGTACAAAACACGGATTCCACGGTCGTGATGAATAGCCAAACCCACACCCCTAGACCCCTACGAGAGCGGCAAGCAACCCTACCAATTCTAGAGTTAGGAGACCCGGACTCGACTCCTCGAGTTGGTCTCCCACTGGACTCCAGAACCCGGTTACTTGTGCCCTCCTCCTTGGGTCTATCCTAGTGCGGAAAAGTAAATAATATACAACAGGTGACAACTCCCGCAACCTGGAAGCGCCCCAATAAAAGAATATTACATACAAGTTTTTACATGAATGAAAATGAAAAACACTCATCTCACATAAAAACCCCCGGCTATTCAAACACGACGATCCAATATAACATATCCAGCAACACATAACATCACATGTCATCAACATAAGTAAACATGCGCATCCCAATTGTCGTTGACATATAGCAACGAAACCGGCGATATCACATATTACACTTACGGTCACAGAAAAGAAAGTGTAAAACTACAACAGTTGGAATCCGCAATCACCTCAGACATCGCATGCCTGACCAAATGACTTACTTAGACATCGCATGCCTAACAATTATAAACCCCGCATTTTAGTCTCATTATCGAAAACACTTTTCAATATCAAGTCGGGGAATTCAACAAGATTCCCGACAGTCTGATCGAATACTCGTCGCAAACTTCAGTAGACGGCCGCACCCCCGTTACCGTCGACGAAGTGCACCAAGGCGGAACACCGCTACCGCGAGCACCCGGACGGATGCTTTCGGCGACGGGGTTCTCCTACAGTCACTTGGTCGGGGCTATGGAGTGAGGCTGTCTATTAAGTTTACCCGGCGAGTATCCGCGTACGCTACGTGATTGCGACGGACTTTTGATCACATCAAAATTCCATGGCAACCGATCAAGTGAGACTAAATTGCTACATTTATAACATTCATTCAGCTATCACATAACTTTTGTGAATTCCAATTATTGTATCCCATTCCAGATAAACAGAAAATGTTAAACTTTTCGATCGAACAATCGAACACCCAAGTTTTCCCGATACAGATCAACACATGAAATAAGTCTAACAACATTCAGTTCGTGCCTCAGTACCAACGGTCCAGCCGTAGAAGGGTCAAGCCAACGCCTCACATGTGGCACGCCGTACTGCCCCAAACCCGAAGGTTCAAAGGGTAGTTCAAGACGGTCACATAATCGAGTTAAGGTTTGTGTCTTCTAGAGGGACCATCGCGTTACTTGCACTACTTAGAACGTCGTTAAACTACGGAAAAATCCAACACTTGGAAATTTCCCGACAGGGGAAAAGTTGGGTATTTATATCTGGTCGAACTTTTTAACATATTCTAAAATTTATCCAGAAAGCCACACAGACAAAATTTGATACCCCGATCGAAATACCGAATCCCCAAAACAACTGCAGAAATTTCAACTCTTGAAAAATTATTAAAAATATCCAGGAAGACCAACACTGGAAATTAAGAATTACTGTACAAATTCTGATCCCAGAAAAGACAAAACGGCCGCCCTTCCGCCGCACAAGCCAAGCTTGTGCCGCGGAAGCGCGGCGCATTAAACGAATTGGGTGCACGAATTTTACAGCATTTCATATATTCACCTGCTGATTTTTCTGAACATTTTTAATGTGGAAAAAGACCAGATTTTAAAAATTGTACAGAGAGCAACTTTGAATCGGGGTTTCGGGTTCGTTCGGACTTCAATTTCCGTCTGGACTTCGCCTAAGGCTCTAGCTAGGCTCTGATACCAGTGAAAGGTTCCTAGGCACTCTAGTGAGGTCTCATGAGGCATCGGACATGCCAAATTAAAATTTTAGTGCCGAGAAACCCTAGACTACGGATCTATAACTAGATGTTTAGGCGAAATAGAAAGCTAGTTAACACTTAACTACTAGGATACGGAAATACAACCTTTGTAGATCCGGATGTCCATCTCCACGGCTCCGCAACGATGTCTCCTCGCTGTCCAACTAGAACTCCGGGCTCAAGCGTCGGCTTCGTCGGAGAAACGGGTGAGCTAGGTCGCCGGGTTCGTGTCAAAGACGATCTACGTCGAGGCATCGCAAGTTCAAGCTCCGACTTCACAAAGTGATGAAATTTGTGAAGAAAACACACTCTACAACTTGGCTAGAGGTAGAGGGTGAAGAAATAGGAGATGGGTTCACTTTAGATTTGGATTTTGCTCACTAGATCACAAGTTGCCATTGATGGCATGAAGGTTGCTCACTTGAAGAAGAAGAAGAAGATGAGCTAGAATATTATGATAAGTATATCTAAAATAAAAAGAAAATGGAATACTTATCATAATTCTTACTAGGGTTAAGTGTAGAGAATCTACCATGGTTAATGGATGGGTTAGGGTTAAGCATGAGTCAAAGCTTCATGAAGCTTCAACAAAAGGACAAAGAAAGCCACCATTCCTTTTTAAACTTATCCAAATAAACAAATAAATGAATAAATATGCAAAACCCTAATTATCATAATAACCATGGTTTAATTCTATTCACTTAACCATAAGATCATGTATCATCAAACATGATACAAAAATGTGCACAAAAGTATATCACATATACAATGTGCATCAAGTGAGAAAAATCCGTTTAAAGTGAACCAATACTAGTTAATGCAATGCAATATATCAAATATATAATTATGCATTAAATCATTAAATCAACATTTGATTCAATGATCCGGTCATGTCGCACATAACCGACTAGAACCCAATGTATCGATTTATCGAATCAATGATTCGATAACTAGGTCATATCGAATATAACCATCCGAAACATATATCGCGAGAATGAAATGCGGTATCACATACACGCATTATCCTCGGTCCTGCACACATCTCATATGCGCTCCTATTTCGTTTCGCTTGAACCAGGAAACCTCTGTGTAGGACTCTAAAGACTCGTCAATACGCCGGTAGCAGATGATGATCATATCAAGCACCCACAAGCCGCAAGCGGTCTGCTAAACGTAACGGCCACCCGGGTATTGAGCGATCAGAAGATCGACGAGCTAGCCCGCTCACACTCCTGCGAATCCGACCAGTAACACTTACCGTACAGTCCGGTCTCTTCGTCTGATACGTCGCATATCAAGTCTAGGGGTGGTATACGTCAGACCCCAATAACCCGATAAGTCGTGCTGATGTGAGGCTCGTAACGGGTCGAGAAACTACTGGTAACACTTACCAGCAAATCTCTGATCAGCCCTGGCCAGGGACTTCCCTGTTACGGCCAATCGAGCACTGCGCAACATCAACTCCCAATACCGGGAGAGACGAAACCCCTCCTATCGCTCATTGCCTCCATGTGACTCGGGACTGTACCCAAAGACCACCGTTTTGCACGCCCTCATGGACGTGGTAAGGTGGAGATCAAAGCACAGTGGGAACCACACAAGACTCTATGACGATCTCGGGTCTACAGACTAACCTGTACAAGTGTCACCTGAGAACTGCCATCTGACGTGAGGTATAATACCATCTGGGAGTTCTCGGCGAGTCCGTCCAGTGTACTCAGTCTCCACTGAGCACCCGTATACCATCTCTGATGTCAAACACCAAAGGATATGGGATCATCCATCGCCCATCACATGGGTCGAGAAGCGTATACGCTAGTCTACTCTGGTATATCGATGCCCCGTCTCGATACACCTACGACTAGGGACCTTGAAGGATGTACTTATGGACTACCATGTCCCCACTAGTATGATCTGCATCATAGTCCAGGTAGTCAAGTACAAATCCTAAGGGCTTTACCAACATGTAACTATAAGACAGAATAAAGAGACTAGTGTACATGTTAAGATAAAGAGCAACCAGATAGCATACTATCATGTCGAGCAAGAAAGTCATCTCTATATATATCCAAGCATCCAATATAATATACATAAACTGTACAATACTGGCCTCTAGGGCATACATACAACTAACAATATTATATAGGCGTTACTTATGTTTTACACCCGTGCTAGCCCTGCCCCGCTCTGCCGTTAGTTACCTAACCTAACGGTGCACGAGGGGACATCGAGGCGAATGCGGATGGCATAAGTGTACGTCCTATTTATCTGTGATGATTAGGTACTTATATGATGGGACTTCATTAATGAGATTAATGAAATAAAAGAAACCTAAGATGTTGTAGAATCGAATTTCAAAATAAAACAGGTAGCTACAGTTCTTGCTTTGCACAGCGGTATATGTGATATATCCTGCACCTTATTCGATGAGGAAAGGACCGAGATCCCTTCACCGGGAGTGACTCCTTTAGCAATAACTGGCAGATGCTACACACTCGGTTTGTCTTTTGATTGCTTTTAAGAGTTCTGCTTTGCACAGTGATATATATGATATATCCCGCACCTCATTCGACGAGGAAAGGACCGACGATCCCTTCACCGGGAGTGACTCCTTTAGCAAAACTAGAAAAGCCTCAAAAACACTCCATTTCAAAATTCATTTGATTCTACAACGATATCAAGTTCATTACGCAATAGGTTTTCAGAAAAACCTGTCGTAGCCCTCCGTCATTTCAGATAAATCCTGTTTAGTATTCGTGCTGCGTTTGTTAACCTTGTCAAGGCGCAGTGTGCGGTAGCTAACCAGTATTTATCTGCTTATGCATATGATGCAGATTGGGTTAGGGTAGTCGTGCGGCCTTGTTGACCTTGTCAAGGGTCGTGCGGGTGGGTTTGATTCAATCAAGAAATGACGGGTTGAACTTGACTTGCGGTCTATGGTTTGTTGACCTTGTCAAGGTCATAGATCGTTCGGGGCAAAATATTATCGGGAATTTCAAGTGTTGAAATTTGCAATGAGATTGCATACCTTCTATGAGATAGTTGGATCCCGATACCCGCTGCGAGTAAGAGTTACTCCTGGGAGAGTTTTACGCATTACAATTAGCCGATCAAGTAGGTGTCTAGAAAGGTGTCAACGAGGTTACGCCTCTGGGAAAACGAGGTTTACATTAATCAGGTTCGTGCGAAAGCACGGGGGACCTCCCTCAAAGTACCGACACTGGCCTGGCTGAAAGATTGGTGAACTTGTAGTGTGTAATTAATCCCGGCTAGTCTTTCCTTTTAGGGTTTGAAGGAAGATTTGATAAAAAGCAGTGGGAGCCTTCCTGATTAGATAAAATAATAACCAATCTATTCTTGAAAGAGCGCACGCTGAGTGTTTTCTTCTCTCTCTCTCCAGGTAGCGACCATATCATGCCTTAATCAAGATAATAAAACGGAATAATAGACCGAACCCGCTTGTTATACTGAGCTGGGGAACGTTGGTCCCGCTCCAACTTATAATTGTTATAAGACAGAGCAGGAAATTGGGGATTACCAGAATTCCCGTGCCGCCCAAACGAGGAGAGTGCATGATGATGCATCATCTTCGGGTGTGTTCATTACAAAGAACTGTTTCTCTGTATCCTCTACGTCCTGGGTATGTGATACCAGATCAGGATCCTAGATATGTAATTTGTTACATAGGGCTATGGAAAGGTAGAGAACTGAGAACGGGTGATAAGTTTCATGAGGCAGAAAACGGGGCAAGTGTTGCATCCAAGTCTGTTGGTCACTGTCACCCTGTATTACCAATACATTGATTCTGAACGAATGTTGTTAGATACCGAACCTGATATACAAAATCATATCTATCTCTTTATTAGTAAAGAAATGATAAAATTTTGTATTGTTGGATAATGTTTTGAACATTTCCTATATCAAAAGTTGATCGGTTCAGGCACGTTATCTAAAAGCATTGCTGTTCTAAATCAAACTACAGTTCTTAGTATACGGAACACACACAAGAGGAAGAGTTCAGAAATGAACGAATCCTTCTTAAGGTATTGTAGATCAGGTCAGATCAATGCGACCCGACTGGCTAGAGTTACATATAGATGTATATTTAAATTATTTTGAATTTACATCTTGTGAAACTCGCCAGTCATGTCACAAAGATAAGATGACCATAGCCCTGTTTACTGGAAACAGAGAAAGAGTTGATGAACTCTTGGGATGATACATGTTGATGTATGTAAGGTCCCCTGTCTACACATGCCAGGACTGGTTCTTTGTACTTCATTACATTCTCTGATAATCTCTCAAGATTCAGACATATGTTCCTGTTGAAACATGAGTCCGAGCCTTTTGAGATATTCACCGAATATAAGCGAGAAGTAGAGAACCAAAATACGGGTAAAAGTATTATGTCCTTTGATGCGATCAAGGAGGAGAATACTTGTGCACGGAATTCCTGGACTGTTCTAAAGGAGAATGAGATTCTCTCTCAGCATTACTCCTCTGAATACACCATAGCACGATGGTATATCGGGGCGGAGCAATAACACCCTATATGATAAGGTGTGCTCTATGATGAGTACTACTGAGTTACCCATTTCCTTTTGGGTGTTATGCGCTTGAGAAGCTGCATACATATTGAATAGGGTTCAAATCAAATCTGTTGCCTACCACTTCATATGTGATATGGAAAAGGAAGAGCCCATTTCTTAAGTTAGTTAAGATTTGGGGTTGTCCGGCCTATGTCTGAAAAGCAAAATCCGGACAAGCTCGAGGCAAGGTCAGTTCTGTAGAACTGCAAAGGTTCCAGCTATACAAAACTGCAGTAGATGATTTGACAGAACCATAAGATTCTATAGTTCCCGACGAACCTCAGCCTCTCCGCCGATCTAGTAGGGTTCCTCATCCGCCTGAGAGATACCTCGGTTTCTCGATGACAGTGGGAACAAGGATTGCATCATGAGATGATGACCCAACTAGTTTCGAGCTGGCCATCAGGAGTGAGACTCTGTAAGAATGGCTGGATGTTTATCGATCTGAGATGGAATCCTTATACACCAACAAAGTATGGACTTTGGTTGCTATATCTGAAGGGTTAAATCCCCATCAGGAGCAAGTATATCTTGAGAAGATTACTTGGTGTACATGGAAGACTTGAGACTTTCAAAGCTAGACTTGTTAAAGGTCTACATCATTGACCAGGTATGGATGATGATGAAACCTTTTCTAAGCAACTATGCTTAAGTCCATCCAGATCCTACTTGCCACGGCTACATACCATGACTGCGATATCTGGTGGTTGGGTGTCTTGACTGCTTTTCTAAATGATGATTTAGAAGAAAGCGTCTATAAGTACACAGCCAGAGGGCTTCGTAGACAGTGGGAGCAGCGGAAACGTGTGCAAGATGCTTTATAGGATTAAAGCAGGCATCGCGGAGTTGGAACATCTGTTTTGATGGATTAGTCAAAGAGTTTGACATCATCAAAATGGTAGATGAACCTTGTATAAACAAAAAGGTAGTAGGGAGTATGGTGACGATCCTCGTAGAGTACGTGGATGACATACTCTTGATAGGGAAGGAGTTTCCTATGCTACGCTCGAACAATCTCCGCTTATCATAAAGATTCTCCATATAGGATCAAAGTGATACCTACTAAATCCTGGATTTTGGATCTATGAGATAGATCTAATTGGATGTTAGGATTCTCACTAGTTGTAGTGAGATGGTACCAATCGATCCTGGGGAGAATCACTGGAAGGGTTCCAGGGTGATAAAGATGACTGAAAGTCAGTCACAGGCATTGTCTTTACCCTCAGTAAAGGGACGGTATGTTGGAAGAGTTCCAAGCTAGATACCGTGGCATACTAGACGATAAAGGCTGAATACATCGCTACTTAAGATGCTACCAAAGAGACTGTTTTAGTGTATATTGGTTCATGAGATGAACTATGTTCCTCCCATTGTGAGACAATGGAGTTGTGGCTTATGCCAAGGAACACCCGTCCCATCAGTGATCCAGACATATTCTAAGGCAGTATCACTTGATCATGGAGATGGTTGATTTCCAGGATGATCGAGGTTTGGAGAGTAGACTCAGAGGACAACACAGCGGATCCACTCACAAAGGCCTGTTCCCAGAGAGAGACTTTTATGGGATGGTTGAGTATGAGATACTACAACCACTGCTACAGATGGCCCTAGTGCAAGTGGGAGATTGTTAGTTATATGTATGCCCTAGAGGCCATTACTGTACATTAGATGTATATTGTAGTGGGTGCTGGGACATATATAGTGAGGGCTTTCTTGCTCGACATGATAGTATGCTATCTGGTTAATCTTTACCATAACGTGTACACTAATTGTCTCTCTGTTACATGTTGGTGAAGCCCTTAGGATGTGTGCTTGACTACCTGGACTATGATGCGGATCATACAAGTGGGGACATGGTAGTCCATAAGTACATCCTTCAAAGTCCCTAGTCGAGGGTGTATCGAGACGGGGCATCGATATACCAGAGTAGACTAGCGTGTACCTTCTCGACCCATACAGATAGGCGATGGATGATCCCATATCCATTGGTGTTTGACATCAGAGATGATATACGGGTGCTCAGTAGAGACTGGGTACACTGGACGGACTCGCCGAGAACTCCCAGATGGTATTATACCTCACGTCAGATGGCAGTTCTCTGGTGACACTGGTACAGAGTAGTCTGTAGACCCGAGATCGTCATAGAGTCTTGTGTGGTTCCCACTGTGCTTTGATTTCCATCTTACCACGTCGAAGAGGGCGTGCAAAACGGTGGTTTTTGGGTACAGTCCCGAGTCACTTGGAGGCAATGAGCGATAGGAGGGGATTCGTCTCTCCCGGTATAGGGAGTTGATGTTGCGCTGTGTTCGATTGGCTATAACAGGAAATCCCTGGCCAGGGTTGCTGAGATTTACTGGTAAGTGTTACCAGTAGTTTCTCGAATTGTTATAGACCTCATATCGACACGACTTATCGAGCTATTGGGGTCTGACGTTTACCACCCCTAGGCGAGATATGCGACATATCATACGATCAGACCGGACTGTACGGTAGTGTTACTGGTTGGATTCACTGGAGTGTGAGCGGGCTTGCTCGTCGATCTTTAGATCGCTCAATACCCGGGTGGCCGTTACGTTTAGCAGACCGCTTGCGGCTTGTGGGTGTTTGATATGATCATCATCTGCTACCGGCGTATTGACGAGTCTTTAGAGTCCTACACAGAGGTTTCCTGGCTCAAGCGAAACGAAATAGGAGCGCATATGAGATATGTGCGGGACCGAGAATAATACGGTATGTGATACTGTATTCGATTCTCGCGATGTGACATTGATCGGTTATATGCGATATAGCCGGGTTATCGGATCAAGTGTTGATTCGATAAGTTGTTACTGATGATACCATCGGTTATGTGCGACATGACCGGATCGTTCAATCAAGTGTTGATTTAATGATTTAATGCATAATTGTATATTTGATATATTACTTTGCATTAACTAGTATCGGTTCACTTTAAAATGGATTTTCTCACTCGGATGTGCGCATTGCATATGCGATATGATTTTGTGCACTTGCTTGTATCATGTTTGATGATGCATGCCAAACTTGGTTAAGTGTAAAGAATGAACCATGGTAATGAATGGGTTAGGGTTTTGATTTTTATTTATTCATTTATCTTTCTTATTTATTCTTTTTGGAAAAAGGAAAAAGGAAGATAAATGGTGGCATATTTTGGATTTAGTTGAAGTTTCTTGAAACTTTGACTAAGTCTTCATTCTTGTC
The DNA here is from genome assembly GCA_030015575.1 of Agapanthus africanus. Taxonomy (NCBI): domain Eukaryota; kingdom Viridiplantae; phylum Streptophyta; class Magnoliopsida; order Asparagales; family Amaryllidaceae; genus Agapanthus; species Agapanthus africanus. The sequence goes on from CM057337.1 coordinate 408,188,966, forward strand.
CTATACTTAACCCTAACCATTTTAACTAACCTAAGTTAATTCTCTACACTTAACTAGAGTTAAAAGTATGATAAGTATTGTTTTATTTTCTATTTTTAATTCAAGACTTATCATATCATCTTCATCTTCTTCCATTCTTCAAGTGAAGAAAGCTTCATTTTCATCAATGGTGATTGATGATTAAGAGTGAGAAATCCATTTCTAAAGTCTACCCACTTCCTATTTCTTCATCCTCTACCTCTTGCCAAGTAGTAGAGTGTGTTTACTTCATAAGTTTCATGACTTGGTGAAGTTGTGAGCTTGATCTAGCGATGCCTCGACGTAGATCATCTTCGGCATGGACATCGACGACCTAGCTTGCCCATTCTCCGATGAAGCCGACGCTAGAGCCCGGAATCCATCTTGGACAGCGAGGAGACTTCATTGCGGAGCCGTGGAGGTGGAGCACCGGATCTACAAAGGTTGTATTTCCGTATCTCTTAGTTAAGTGTTAACTAGTTAGCTTTTTCGCCTAGTTTTCTAGCAAACGATCCGTAGTCGGGTCTCTCGGCACCTAGATTTTTTGAAATTGGCATGTTCGATGCCTTGTGAGACCTCACTAGGGTGCCTAGGAACCCTACACCAGCATCGGCACGTAAATCCTCATATATCGGGCTCCGTCAGTCCGGATCGGCCCACGGGCTCTGTCTGCAGTATCGGCCCTCGGCCCCAGCAGTACGCCCATATCCATCTATCGACTCTGGTCAGTATCCTCCGGATAACCGCCAGGTCCAACCAATCACCGGTAGGTAGTAGTCCCTCTTCCAGGCTCACCGTCTACAATACAGCGAAACCGTTCTCGCCCCGAGGTACCATACCGGGTCCACCATGTACCCGCAATCGGCCTCATCTGCCTCCTCGAATCGGGTTTCACATGTCGCTCTCAGCACCGAGAAAACACATCGTGGAGCACTGAAATATCATATCAAGGGTAACCGGGTTTTAAAACAATTACATATTCTCCTTTTGAAACACCCACGGTTCCCAAAAACCAGAAATATCATGGAAACAATATATCTCAATGCGTATAATCGGAAAGCATGATGTATGCGACATGTAAAGAAATGTAAGCAACATACACTGAATGCAACAGTACTACAGTGTAGTGACGTGGCAATTATCGATGATGAAGTGTGTGAGCCGGCAAACAAGTGTATGTGGAACATACGCATCATCGATAATGGTGCTGGTGTCCTAGCAGCATGACTGAAATATATCAACAATACAAGCGATGCAATGCAAATAGCATGAATATGCTGAATCGAATAATCAACGCAACAGTAAAGAACCTGCTTCAATAGATATATCATGCAACCTTGCCTTTTGAAATAAGACGAATCAGGGCTTTTGGTAAAATAAGGGCTACGGTGTTTTAAGAAAAGATGCGTCGCTTGAAAATATCCGTAGAATCCCTTTTTGCCTATCTTTAAAATATCCCCGATTCGTTAGTTTTGAAATAGGTATGACTCGGGTCTATTCTAACGCCTACTATGTGAACTACGAACCCAACAATCAAGTCAATCGGGAGGGGTATGGAAGCCACCTAAATCTGAGTCGATATACACATATATATATATATATAGTTGGTGATCTCGCCTCAATAGTATCACGTACGATATAGTATATCATATAACATCCTCGAGTCATGAGTGCGGATCTAACATCAACATAAAGCTCGTACGGTAAATCGTCGTACGGCATCCCAATAGCTGGGTATGGGTCAATATCCCATTCATCTCATCACATATCCGGTATCACTACCATCATATCACATCTCCAATACGAACTCTGTCATATCGCCGAATCCCACGGCCTCAATCAAACCTCATCGACTCATCTCAATCCCATGTATCATCCTCAATCCCATATATGAACACATAGTCCCATACCCATGTGTAGATATACACACCTCTATATGCGCACAGATAAATGAAAGAATACATGCAAGTATATGCGTACGTGTATGTATGGGTGCAACCACTACTCTAAGGTTTCGCACTATACTAAACCAATACATCCTTATCACCAATAATACCATTATTACCTTCAATAATTCCAAACAACACATAATAAATATATGTGTGTATACGTATTCGTATACATCACCACGGATTGCGGGGGTGCTATACGCCATCCACCCGACTTCTCCCCATAGATATAAATCTACTCACTTTGCTTCCCATGTGTCGGTGCCGATGTCGCCATCTTCATCTTCTTTGCCTCAACATCACGTAGGGTACCTACAAGTATATCACAACGCTAAAGCACATGAAAATCATATCGGAAACCAAAATAGCACACGCTACTCGCATAGGTAAAAACCTATCGTCTCGCATGTAAACACGTTCAATATCCACTTGTCGTTGACGTCCAAACGCCAGCCGACAGGAACGAAACACCAAATACCAAAAATCCATGCTAAAATAAGTCGTAAACCATGCACCAACATAGGAAAATCAACCCAGATTTTACCCTAGATGGAATCAGTCAAAACTAGACATACCCAGGGTCAAGAATAGAGGAAATAGGGCCATGCACCAAAATCGAGACGGTTTCCTCCTGCCTTGGCCGCAAATTGCGGCCAGAAGGAATTAATTGGCGGCCGAGGGAATGAGTTAGGGGCTAGGGTTTGGTGTGGTGGTTCCATGGTGCCTGCACATCTCACTGTCAACTCAGTTTTACTTTTGGCGTCTCGGGGTGATAGCAGATTCCTAATTACGATCACAGATTCACAGTTTTCCCCGATATCGATTCTGTAATTCCGTATTCTGTGTTCTAGCTCAGGTTTGGGTCTAAAATAACATCACACTAGGGTTTCTAAGGTCACCAAAATCCTCAATTTCATCTTTAATTTCAGATCTCACATAAACCCTAACTTGAAGTTTCACAAATCCATCAAACGACACCATATCGGCACAAAACTAATATTGATGCAATAAGAATTGAATTACTAAACTAGGGGTGCAGAAATTACCTCCTTTGGCAACTCAAAAAAATTCTTGAGTTGCTCAAAGTCCTCCAAATCCAATCTTGCTAGGTTAAATGTGTAGCTAGTGAGATTGGGTGCAAGTTTTGTGAAGTGGGAATGGGGTTTTGGTGAGGGAAATGAGAGGGATCTATGAAATGAAGGGGAGGGAGATGAGGGAGTAGGAGCAAGAGCAGCAGCAGCTCTTGTTTGAAGAGGGGAGAGAAAATGAGAAGGGAAATGATGGAGGAAAGGGTCAAAAGTCAAAAGCAAGCTACTCTCTCTCTCTCTCATCATCACTTACTTTTTCTTTCTTTCTTTTCTTTTCCTTCTCACTCCAATAGTGAACCCAAAAGAACAACCATGTCAATAGAAATGTAACACAAGTGTAACAAGTGTGGAAAATGATATGTGCACATTTTTGCACAAAAAAGCTAAAAATCCAATTAGCGATTCTTAATCGCGATTAGCACTAAATTAGCATATAACTAATCTTAAAAACTTTAAAATGGCATAATTCCATAAAAATACCCTATTTATGAATTTTCTATAATTTTCCAAAATTTCCCCCCATTTATTTGTATTTAATTATACCAGAATATTAAAATAATCATTAAAATAATATTAAATTATGAAAATTCTCAAAAATAATATTTTATTATTTTGAAACGTTACACTCTAAGTCTATATCGGGTTATGTCTTTACCCTCAATAGAGGGGCGGTCTGTTGGAAGAGCTCCAAGCAGGACACCGTTGCTGACTCGACGATGGAAGCGGAGTACATACCTGCTTGCGATGCCGCAAAAGAAGCTGTCTGGATGAAGAAGTTCCTCACAGAACTTCAGGTGGTACCGACCATTGTTGATCCAATACCGCTGTATTGCGAAAAAAACGATGCTATAACTTTAGCGACGGAACCCAGGTCCCATCAGAAGTCCAGACACATTTTGAGGCGGTACCACCTGATCAGGGAGATCGAGGTGAAGAGAGTAGATACTTGAGATCCATTCAAAAAGGACATCCCTTAGACGCGGTTCGAGAGGCTATTCGAGATGATAGGTCTGCGATATGCCAGCACATGGCCCTATTGCAAGTGGGAGATTGTTAGTGTATATGCCCTAGAGGCCATTATTGTATCATACTGGATTGTATAATACTTAATGGAAGCTTGGGATATTCACAGTAGTATTGACAGTCTTGCTCAAAATGGTAGTATGCTACTTGGTTTGTTTCTACTTCAATATATGCATGTGTTTCTTTTAACATATCTCTTATACATATTAGTATAGCCCTTAGGATCTTTGCTTGATTATCAGCGTTGTGATGGCAGTCACACTAGTGGGGGCTGGGTAATCTACCAGCACGTCCTTATACAAGTCCCTAGTCGTTGGATTATCGAGACAGGGCATCGATACTCCGAAGTAGACTTGTGTATACGCTTATCATCCCAGCAGGGGAGATGGTCTGTCCCACAACCATTAGTACGTCGTACTGAAGATAGTATGCAGGTGCTCATTAGGTTACGAGTACACCGGACAAGACTCGTCGGGAACAGCTGGTTGGTACTATACCTATCGTCAGGTAGCAGTTCCTAGGTGACATGAGTACAGCTTAGTCCGTTGACTTGATACTGCCACTTCGCCTCGAGTGTGTTCCCACTGTACTTTGATTACTACCCTACCACGGCTCTATTGAGTCATGCAAATAGGTAGTAGTTGTTAGTGTATATGCCCTAGAGGCCATTACTATATCATACTAGTTTGTATATTACTTAATGGAAGCTTGGGATATTCACCTTGTATATACAATCTTGCTCAAAATAGTAGTATGCTACTTGGTTTGTTTCTACTTCAATGTGTACATGTGTTTATTTTTGTATATCGCCTATACACATTAGTGGAGCCCTTAGGATCTTTGCTTGATTACCAGCGATGTGATGGCCGTCACACTAGTGGGGCTGGGTAATCTATAAGCACATCTTTATGCAGGTCCCTGGTCGCAGGACTATCGAGACAGGGCATCGATACTCCGGAGTAGACCAGCGCATGCGCTTCTCATCCCAGTGTGGGAGACGGTCTGTCCCACAGCCGTCAGTACGTCGTACTTGAGATAGTATGCGGGTGCTCGTTAGGTTACGGGTACACTGGACAGGACTCGTCGGGAACTGACTAGTTGGTATTATGCCTATCGTCAGTTATCAGTTCCCAGGTGACATGAGTACAGCTTAGTCCGCTGACTTGACACTGTCACTTCGCCTCGAGTGTGTTCCCACTGTACTTTGATCACTACCCTACCACGGCTCAAAGGAGTCGTACAAACAGGTAGTGGTTGGGTGCAGTCCCGAAGCACTTGGAGGCAGTGACGGTTAGACAGGATTCGTCTCTCCCAGTATTGGGGGTTGACATCGCGCTGTGTCTAGGAGAGCCATTACACGAGTAGTCCCTGGCCAGGGCAAACGAGATATACTGGTAGGTTTCCAGTGTTATCTCAGGGTGTTTTGGGCTTCGCTCCGGCACGACTTGTACCGCTATTGGGGGACTGACGTTTACCGCCCCCTAGGCCCGCCATGCGATGTATCAGACGAACAGACCGGACTGTACGGAGAATGTCACACTCAGACTCAGTAGGAGTTCAGATGGGTTTCGCCTCGTCGGTCTTCTTGTCGGCATTACCTGGGGACCGTTACGCACAGCTAGTGCCGCTTGCGGTCTGTGGTTAAACCCACTGCCAGCGTAGTGTCGAGTCTTTAGAGTCCCACACAGAAAGCTTTTCTCCTTTAGGCAAAAGAGTAGAGGTCGCATGGTATTGCGACAGGTCGCATGGTTTTGCGACAGGGTTCGGTCACATCCGTGCACTTGTTCACGTACAGTGTCCGGACAGTTTTCACTAGCGGGCTTTGGTTTAAGCCAGATCCTAGTGTACCTTTTGGGATTGGATTTATCCAGAGTGCATTCATGTTCCTCGGAACGCGGATGCGGGTGCGTATGCATAGTTGACAGGGAGACAGAGGCAGCGGATTCTCATTAGGGTTGTTGACAGTTGACCGTTGACTATTTGACTTTTTGTTCAACCCTAATGAGAATATGATATGTGATTAACTATTATATTAATTAAGTATTATGGTGACATGGTTGTTGACTTGTTGACTTTGTTGACTTTTGTTGACTTGTTGACTTTGTTGACCGGTTGACTAGGCTTGACTAGTTAACCATCATGATAACCATAGCCATCATTTCATGGCAAAGACTTTTGCTTGCTTGCTCATTTGTGTAAAATGAGTGCATGAAATGATATGGTTATGGTTGCTTCAACCATCACATAAGACTTTTTTTTAGTATGATGAGTTATCATGACTTTGGATTATGAGAGGGTGAGAGACAAAATACTTGCTCATTCTTTCTTGCTCATTCTCTCTCTTGTTCTTGAGCTCTCCTTTTGCTCTCACCCTCTTGCTCTTTTTCCCTCTCTTTAATCTATGGTTCTCTTGTCTCATGAGTTGAGAATCAAGAACCATAGATAAAATCCCACACAAATTATTCTCTACTCATTCTAGTTCACTAGGTTTAGCAAACCAAGTGAACTAGTTTCTTCAAAGAACGAAGAAGGAGCTAAAGGTTGGAGCTTTCAGGTGGATCTATCTTCGGCGTACGGAGACGACGGGAAGAACCCAATCCGGACCACCATCGGAGTTTGAAGACGAAGGAGTTCAAGACAAGCAAGGTATAACCCCCTAACCGAGTAGCTAGAAACTCGTAGTTAGGTTGCTAGATAGATGTTTAACCAAGATCCGGGTTTTAGGTCCATGTTACCATCTCCGTAAAAATCGTTTTTTACCAAATTCCGCATTCCCGAAAGTACCGGGAGAGGTAGCATGGACTTACAGTGGTATCATAGCCAGGTTAAACTCTATCTAACATGTTAGCTAGTAACTAGAAGATCGATCAAAGAAAAAGTCCCAAAAACGAACCCCAAAAATTCGAGTTTCTGTCGATTTTTTTACTGTTCAAAAGTTGATTATTTTAACACCTAAAATCGGCTCAGGGTTTTTTAAAGACACTGTAGAAAAATTACCAAGTGATTCCCCTAAACGAGCGCGGAAACGCGGCAATAGCTTTCTATTGCCGCGGTTCCGCGGCCTCCTTGCCCCCTCTCTGGTGTTTATTTGCTACAGTGTGCTTCTGGGGGTATTTTGGGATTTTTGGTATATATATTTTCAACCCAGATTTTCCAGAACGAAAATTTTATTTTGGGGTCCCGAAAATCCGTATTTTTGATCGAACTTCTAAAAGACTTAAGCTAACGGGTTTTTCTGTAATGTGATATTTGTATTGAACGTCTACTAATCGCTATATGTCGATTAGTGGGGGTTATACAAATCTGTGATCTGTAATGTTGCTGGAATGTGTATATGAATATGTTGGATTGTCGCGGGTGAATAGCCGGAGGTTGTGAGACGAGAGTTTTCTTTTCTTTCAATTCATGTAAATTTGTAAATTGATGTAATAATTATTTGTATGGCCGCACAACCGGGTCGGGGTTGTAGCCGTCATTGTATAATTTCTTTTTACTGTTTCTGCTCCTAGCATAGACCCATGGAGGGGGTGCACAAACTACCGGGTATGCCGAAGTGTCGAGTGGCCTACTCATGGAGATGAGGGAGGTTGCTACGCTTCGGGTACTTGGCGGGTAGTTTGCCGCACCCGTAGTGGTCTTGGGTGGGGTATTGGCTATTCACCGCGACCGTATAATCTGTCTTTCGTTACAGGCTCGTACGAATTACAGATTCCTAGTATATCCAATGTATTCATCTATGATCTGAAATGTTTATCATTGCAGTATATCTATATATGATATTATTTAGGCGTTGCTTATGTTTTACAGACGCGCTAGCCCAGCCCCCGCTCTGTCGTTAGTTAAGTAACCTAACGGGTAATGATGGGGCCCAGTGGCGAATGCGAATGGCATAAGCGTACGTCATATTTTGGTTGTTTTCTGCAATGGTAGGATTAAATGATGGGACGCATTAAAAGTACTAATGCAAGAATATCACGCATTAAAAGAACTAATGCAAGATAATAAACCAAGTTAAAGTCGTTGGAACACTTTCGAAAAACCACTCGGTTCTTTTCAAAACCAACTTTTAAATGCGGAGCTTGAGCCACTCCTTTTAAAAGCTATCTCGTTCCATCGACCATATCAAGTTCACTACGTTCACGGTTTTGCCAAAACCATCCGTAGCCCTCCGTCGTTTCACATGAATAGTCAATAGTATTCAAGCTGTGTATGCTGGCCAAAGTCAAGGCACAGTGATTGGTAGCTATTAGGTGTTCATGTGTAGCATAGATAGATGTGTTGGTTTGGGACAGTCGTACTGCCATTTTGGCCAAAGTCAAGGGTAGGTACGGATGGATCCAAATTAACCTGGATAATGACGGGTAGAACTTGACATGTGACTTATGATATTTTGGCCAAAGTCAAGGTCATAAGAGCATGGGGCAGAAATCCACATCGGGAGTTTCATAAGTACTGAAACTTGCTAGATTTGCATACCATTTGGAGTATGATGATTCTGGTAGGATTCCTTCAGTTTCGTCACGCGATGATATTTGGATCCCGATCCTACTGTGAGTATATTCTACTCCTCGGGAAATTTCTCACTAAACGATCAATGCTATAAACCTAGTAGGTGCCAAGAAAGGTGTTAGCGGGGCTACGCCCCCAGGGAAAAGAGGTTCTTTAATTAAGGAACTTCGCGAAAGCGTTGGAAAACCTCCCTCGAAGTACCGACACCGGCCTGGCTGAACGGTTAAGCAAGTATTGTGCGGTGGGATTGATCCCGACTAATTCTTCCTTTATGGTTTGAGGAGGGATTCGAGAAACAGTAGGAGCCTTCCTGTTTAGACAAACTAAAAACCACTCTAAACTTGCAAGAGCATCATGCTGAGTGTTTCTTCTTCTCTCTCCTAATTGCAGCGACCAAATCGACATGACTGGACTTAAGTTACTCCTAGATAAAAACAAACTGACAGGGCCAAACTACAAAGATTGGCTCAGGAATGTCAAGATAGCAATCACTTACGACAAGCTGGGGTATCTTCTTACCACCAAAGCTCCCCCTGTCCCTGGTCCCACTTCCAGCGTCGCGGATAAGGAAATCCGTAAGACTTGGGAGATTGATAGCGCGAAGGCCAAATGCCTCGTACTTGCCTCTATGGACAATGAACATCAGAGGAGGCACGAGAATATGGACTTGGAATCCATATTGCTTCATACAAAAGAACTGTATGGAGAGCAATCTCGTATCGCAAGATACGAAGCGTCGAAAAAGTTATTTTCGACAAGAATGGCCGTCGGATCATCAGTAGCCGAGCACGTGCTAAAGATGATCGGCTACATTGAGGAGCTCGCGGACCTAGGGATCACATTGGAGAGTGAGCTATATACGGATATAGTTCTCCAGTCCCTTCCTTCCACTTACGCCCAGTTTATACTGAACTTCAACTTACAAGAAAAAGAGGTTGAACTTTCAGAGCTCCTCAACATGCTGAGGAGCGCAGAGGGCACCCTACAGAAAGGTAGGGAAACATCCACTTTGTTTGTAGGAGGATCATCTTCTTGTAGGTCCAAGGCGAAAGCCAAGGGAAAGAAGAAGAAAGCCCCCGCCAAACCAAGGGGCGGTGTTAGTAAAGTGGATACGAAGGGAAAAGCCAAAGCAACAAAGATAGCGGGGAAGCTTGTGGATAAGGAAGAATGCTTCTATTGTCATTAGAAAGGACACTGGAAGAATGATTGCAGGGCCTGGAAGGCCAGAACACAGGAATTGAAGCAGGTTGCAGCTTCAGCTTCAGGTGTGTATGTTATTGAAAACTGTCTTTCAATAAACTCTACTTCCTGGGTATTGGATACCGGATCAGGATCTCATATCTGTAATTCTTTGCAGGCGTTGAGAAACCGTAGGGTTTTGAAGGCAGGTGACATGACCCTCAGAGTTGGGAACGGAGCTAGCATGGATGCTAAAGCCGTGGGGGACTATCACCTGGGAATGTCAGATGGACATGTTTTGGTTTTACGTAATTGCTTTTTTGTACCCAACGCAACTTGTAATATCATTTCTGTATCTTTAGTTTCTAAAGAAGGTTATGAATTTGCGTTTGTAAGTAATGTTGTAAACATTCACCTTAATCAAGTTCTGATTGGGTCAGGTACATTGAGTAATGGTATATACGTATTAAACCAACCACAAATTTTCAACGTCCAGAATACACACAAAAGAAAGTCTCCGGAAATAAATCAGACTTTCTTATGGCATTGTAGACTGGGTCACATCAATGAGAGAAGGTTGACGAAGTTACATACAGAAGGGTATTTGAATGCGTTCGAATATCAGTCGAATGCCACTTGTCAATCCTGTCTCAAAGGAAAGATGACAAAGACTCCGTTTACTGGACATGGAGTAAGAGCGAGCGATCTCTTGGGACTCGTACACAGTGACGTGTGCGGTCCAATGTCTACACATGCGCGAAGCGGTTATTCTTACTTCATTACTTTTACGGATGACTTCTCAAGGTACGGTTATGTCTTCTCAATGAAACATAAGTCCGAAACCTTTAGAAAATTCCAGGAGTATAAGAATGAAGTAGAGAAACAGACCGGCAAAAGTATTAAGATTCTAAGATCGGATCGAGGTGGAGAATACTTAAGTGCCGAGTTCCTGGACTATTTAAAAGAGAACGGAATTCTCTCTAAGCTTACTCCTCCATACACCCCGCAACATAACGGTGTATCGGAGAGACAGAACCGCACCCTATTGGATATGGTGCGGTCCATGATGAGTAACGCTGAGTTACCGCGATCATTCTGGGGATATGCGCTAGAATCAGGCGCATACCTTTTGAACCGAGTTCCCACTAAGACTGTGCCTACCACGCCATTTGAGATGTGGTGTGGGAAGAGACCCCATCTTAATCACATTAAGACATGGGGAAGTCCAGCTTTTGTCAAAAAGCAGCATGCGGACAAGCTCGAGGGACGCTCAGTACTGTGCAAGTTTGTGGGATATCCAATGAATTCCAAGGGATATTTCTTCTACTGCGAAGAGGAACAAAAAGTTCTTGTTTCTCGTCATGCCCACTTTCTAGAACACCAGTTCTTAGAAAAGGAAATAAGTGGGAGCGCAGTAGAACTGGAAGAAATTCCAGAACCACGGACTATTACTGAAAGTTTAATGGAACCAGAGGGTTCGGAAGAACAGGACATTCCTACGCCGCTCCGCAGGAGTAGTAGGCAGTCTCATCCGCCCGAGAGATACTACGGTTTTCTCATAGACGGGGATAGAGAGGATTGCATCATAGATTATGATGAGCCTACTAGCTTCCAGCAGGCCATTCAGAGCGTTGACTCAGTGAAATGGCTGGATGCAATGCGGACCGAAATGGAGTGCATGTACACCAACAAGGTATGGACGTTGGACATTGCTCCAGACGGGGTAAAACCCGTAGGATGCAAGTGTATCTTCAAAAGGAAGATTGGTGTAGATGGACAGGTTGAGACCTATAAAGCTAGGCTGGTAACAAAGGGTTTTCGTCAAAGACCTGGCTTGGACTATGACGAAACCTTTTCTCCAGTAGCCATGCTGAAATCCATTCGGATCCTTCTTGCCATTGCTGCCTTCCACGATTATGAGATCTGGCAAATGGACGTAAAGACAGCTTTTCTAAATGGAAATTTAGAGGAGTGTGTCTATATGGACCAGCCAGAGGGTTTCATTCAGAGTGGGAGCAGCGGAAAGGTGTGCAAGTTGCTTAAGTCTATCTATGGACTAAAGCAGGCATCGCGGAGTTGGAACATCTGCTTTGATGAGACGGTCAAAGAATTTGGCTTTATCAAAAATCCAGATGAACCATGCATCTATAGTAGATTTGTAGCGAGAACTGCAGTGTTCCTCGTTTTATACGTGGATGACATTCTCTTAATAGGAAATGACATTCCTATGCTACAATCTGTCTAGGGGTTCTTGTCGCACAGGTTCTCCATGAAAGACCTGGGTGATGCCTCATACATCCTGGGGATCCGGATCCATCGTGATAGATCCGAGAGGATATTAGGACTTTCACAGTCCAAGTACATCAACACCATACTGAAAAGATTCAGTATGGAAGATTCCAAGCGCGGTAACCTACCGGCTTGTCACGGGATCATCCTCTCTAAAGAGATGTCTCCCAAGACTGATTTGGAGAGGGATCGCATGTCTATTATACCCTACACTTCTGCGGTAGGCTCTATAATGTATGCGATGTTGTGTACCAGACCGGATGTAGCTTATGCACTTAGTGTAGTAAGCCGGTATCAGTCAAACCCTGGGGAGAAACACTGGATAGCGGTAAAGAACATTCTCAAGTACCTGAGAAGGACTAAGGAGATGTTCTTGGTGTATGGAGGAAAAGACCTCCAGATCGAGGCCTTTGCTGACTCCAGCTTCCAGAGTGACAAGGATGATTCCAAGTCCATGTCGGGTTTTGTCTTTACCCTCAATGGAGGGGCGGTGTGTTGGAAGAGTTCCAAACAAGAAACCGTTGCAGACTCGACGATGGAAGCGGAATACATCGCTGCATCTGATGCCGCAAAAGAAGCTGTCCGGATGAGGAAGTTCTTGAAAGAACTTCAGGTGGTTCCGTCCATTGTTGATCCAATACCTCTGTATTGCGACAACAACGGGGCTATAGCTTTAGCGAAGGAACCCAGGTCCCATCAGAGATCCAGGCACATCTTGAGGCGGTATCACCTGATCAGGGAGATCGTAGATCGCCCGGAGATCGAGGTTCGGAGAGTTGCTTCAGAAGATAACACTGCAGATCCATTCACCAAGGCCCTGCCCCAGACTCAGTTCGAGCGGCTGATCGAGATGATAGGTCTTCGATACGCCAGTACATGGCCTTAGTGCAAGTGGGAGATTGTTAGTGTATATGCCCTAGAGGCCATTACTGTATCATACTAGTTTGTATATTACTTAATGGAAGCTTGGGATATTCACCTTGTATATACAATCTTGCTCAAAATAGTAGTATGCTACTTGGTTTGTTTCTACTTCAATGTGTACATGTGTTTATTTTTGTATATCGCCTATACACATTAGTGGAGCCCTTAGGATCTTTGCTTGATTACCAGCGATGTGATGGCCGTCACACTAGTGGGGCTGGGTAATCTATAAGCACATCCTTATGCAGGTCCCTGGTCGCAGGACTATCGAGACAGGGCATCGATACTCCGGAGTAGACCAGCGCATGCGCTTCTCATCCCAGTGTGGGAGACGGTCTGTCCCACAGCCGTCAGTACGTCGTACTTGAGATAGTATGCGGGTGCTCGTTAGGTTACGGGTACACTGGACGGGACTCGTCGGGAACTGACTAGTTGGTATTATGCCTATCGTCAGTTATCAGTTCCCAGGTGACATGAGTACAGCTTAGTCCGCTGACTTGACACTGTCACTTCGCCTCGAGTGTGTTCCCACTGTACTTTGATCACTACCCTACCACGGCTCAAAGGAGTCGTGCAAACAGGTAGTGGTTGGGTGCAGTCCCGAAGCACTTGGAGGCAGTGACGGTTAGACAGGATTCGTCTCTCCCAGTATTGGGGGTTGACATCGCGCTGTGTCTAGGAGAGCCATTACACGAGTAGTCCCTGGCCAGGGCAAACGAGATATACTGGTAGGTTTCCAGTGTTATCTCAGGGTGTTTTGGGCTTCGCTCCGGCACGACTTGTACCGCTATTGGGGGACTGACGTTTACCGCCCCCTAGGCCCGCCATGCGATGTATCAGACGAACAGACCGTACTGTACGGAGAATGTCACACTCAGGCTCAGTAGGAGTTCAGATGGGTTTCGCCTCATCGGTCTTCTTGTCGGCATTACCTGGGGACCGTTACGCACAGCTAGTGCCGCTTGCGGTCTGTGGTTAAACCCACTGCCAGCGTAGTGTCGAGTCTTTAGAGTCCCACACAGAAAGCTTTTCGCCTTTAGGCAAAAGAGTAGAGGTCGCATGGTATTGCGACAGGTCGCATGGTTTTGCGATAGGGTTCGGTCACATCCGTGCACTTGTGCACGTACAGTGTCCGGACAGTTTTCACTAGCGGGCTTTGGTTTAAGCCAGATCCTAGTGTACCTTTTGGGATTGGATTTATCCAGAGTGCATTCGTGTTACTCGGAACGCGGATGCGGGTGCGTATGCACAGTTGACAGGGAGACAGAGGCAGCGGATTCTCATTAGGGTTGTTGACAGTTGACCGTTGACTATTTGACTTTTTGTTCAACCCTAATGAGAATATGATATGTGATTAACTATTATATTAATTAAGTATTATGGTGACATTGTTGTTGACTTGTTGACTTTTTTGACTTGTTGACTTTGTTGACCGGTTGACTAGGCTTGACTAGTTGACCATCATGATAACCATAGCCATCATTTCATGGCAAAGACTTTTGCTTGCTTGCTCATTTGTGTAAAATGAGTGCATGAAATGATATGGTTATGGTTGCTTCAACCATCACATAAGACTTTTTTTAGTATGATGAGTTATCATGACTTTGGATTATGAGAGGGTGAGAGACAAAATACTTGCTCATTCTTTCTTGCTCATTCTCTCTCTTGTTCTTGAGCTCTCCTTTTGCTCTCACCCTCTTGCTCTTTTTCCCTCTTTTTAATCTATGGTTCTCTTGTCTCATGAGTTGAGAATCAAGAACCATAGATAAAATCCCACACAAACTATTCTCTACTCATTCTAGTTCACTAGGTTTAGCAAACCAAGTGAACTAGTTTCTTCAAAGAACGAAGAAGGAGCTAAAGGTTGGAGCTTTCAGGTGGATCTATCTTCGGCGTACGGAGACGACGGGAAGAACCCAATCCGGACCACCATCGGAGTTTGAAGACGAAGGAGTTCAAGACAAGCAAGGTATAACCCCCTAACCGAGTAGCTAGAAACTCGTAGTTAGGTTGCTAGATAGATATTTAACCAAGATCCGGGTTTTAGGTCCATGTTACCACCTCCGTAAAAATCGTTTTTTACCACATTCCGCATTCCCGAAAGTACCGGGAGAGGTAGCATGGACTTACTGTAGTTGGGTGCAGACCCGAAGCACTTGGAGGCAGTGGCGGTTAGATAGGATTCGTCTATCCCGGTATTGCTGGTTGATATCACGCTGTGTTTGGAGAGCCATTACGCAAAGTCCCTGGCCAGGGCAAGCGAAATTTACTGGTTGGTACTCCAGTAGTTTCTCAGGGTGTAATGGGCTACACTCCGACACGACTTATACCGCTGTTAGGGTTCTGATGTTTACCGCCCCTAGGCCCGATATGCGATACTCTTAGACGAACAGACCGGACTGTACGAAGATTGTCATATTCAGGCTCAGTAGGAGTTCGGATGGGTTTCCTCATCGGCCTTCTAATCGACATCTGGAGACCGTTACGTACATCTAGTACCGCTTGCGGCCTGTAGTTAAACCCACTGTCAGCGTAGTGTCGAGTCTTTAGAGTCCCACACAGAGAGTTTCCCAGCATCGGGCGAAACGAGTAGAGGTCGTATGGTTTTACGACAGGGTTCGATCACATACGTGTACTTGTGCGCGTGTGGTGTTCGAGCGGACAATACTAGTGGGCTTTGGTTTAAACCGGATCCTAGTATTTGATTATTGGATTTGCTTCGTTTCATTGTATTCGTGTTTCTCGGAACACGGATGTGGGTATGTATATACGGATGAGAGGGGGTGAAGAAAGAGACATCTCATTAGGGTTTTGACCATTGACTTGGTCAAAGCAAATATGAGAAAAAGGAAAAGTATTTGTTATTTTGATAAATGATAATCTTTTTTTGTCATGGCTACTTGGTTGACCATTTGACTTGGCTTGACTTGTTGACTTTAGATATTTTGGTGAGATATTTTTGGCCTAGATATTTTCATGAGATATTTTCTTGCCATGAAAAATGGACATATATAAGCTAGCCATTACATTATTTTATGATGATTATCAAAAACACATTCTCTCTCTCCTAAGCTTGCTCTCTTCTTCTTCCTCTCTAACCCTAGTGTCTCATGAGTTGAGAATCAAGGGTTTATTGAGATAAGCTACTCATAATCACACTCTACTCATTATAGGTCACTTAGTCTAGCACCCCAAGTGATCTAGTTGCCTCATCTTGGAGGTTTAGCTCAAGGTTGGAACTTTCGGGTGGATCTTCTTCGACTTCGAAAAGCCGAGGAGGAAGCGAACCCATCATCACTTCAAGGAGCTCACGTCAAAGAGGAGAAGAAGGACTTGTAGCTTGAGGTATAATCATCATACCTAGTAGTTACAACCCCTAGTTAGATTGTTAGTTAGGGTTTAGAAATGATCCTCATGGATAGTCTATGTTACCTTGTAAAGAAAAATTCGATTTTACCTATTCCGCCTCCCCGTTATGCCGGGGTGAGTAACATAGACTTATAGAGAACTGGGAAAGGGTGGTCATTCTCTAAAAGTAAGGAATGGTGCAATTGTTGTAGCCAAAGCAGTTGGTGAATATCACCTTATATTACCAAATGGCAATACATTGATCTTGAACTAATGTTATTATGTACCCTCTATGATATGCAATTTAATATCAATTTCTTTATTAGATAAAGAAGGATATAACTTTGTAGTAGAGAATAATGTTATGAACATTTACCTAAATAAAGTGTTGATTGAGTTTGGTACGTTATGTAACGGTTTATATGTTCTGAATCAAAACTCAGTTCTTAACGTACAAAACACACACAAGAGGTAGAGTTCAGAAATGAACGAATCCTTCTTGTGGCGTTGTAGACTAGGTCATATCAATGCGACACGACTAGCTAAGTTACATAAGGATGGATATTTGAATCCATTCGAACTATCATCTTATGAAACTTGCCAGTCATGTCTCAAAGGAATGTTGACCAAAACTCCATTTACAGGACACGAAGAAAGAGTTACGGAACTCTTGGGACTGATACATAGTGATGTATACGGACTTATGTCTACACATGCCAGGAATGGTTCCTCGTACTTCATTACATTCACTGACGATCTCTCAAGATACGGACATGTATTCCTGTTGAAACACAAGTCTGAAGCTTTTAAAAAATTCAAAGAATATAAGTGCGAAGTCGAGAACCAAACGGGTAAAAGTATTAAAATCCTTCGATCTGATCGGGGAGGAGAATACTTAAGCACGGAATTCCGTGACTATGTAAAAGAGAATGAGATTCTCTCTCAGCTTACTCCTCTGTATACACCACAGCACAACGGTGTATCGGAGTGGAGGAATCGCACCCTATTGGATATGATGCGCTCTGTGATGAGCACCGCTGTGTTACTTATTTCCTTTTGGAGTTATGCACTTGAAACACCTGCATACCTATTGAATCAAGTTCTATTTAAATCTGTACCTACCACACCATATGAGATATGGAGTTGGAAGAGACCATGTCTTAAATGAGTTAAGATATGGGGTTGTCCGGCCTATGTCAAAAGGAAAAATCCAGAGAAACTCGAGGCACGGTCGGTTCTTTGTAAGTTTGTGGGATATCCTAAACATTCACATGGATATCTTTTCTACCACAGCGAGGAACAAAAGGTGTTTGTTTCTTGACATGCCACCTATTTAGAAAAGGAATTTCTTACAAAAGAAATTAGTGGCGAAGAGGTAGAGCTGGAAGAAGTTCCAGTAGCGCAAACTACAACTGAAGATTTAGTGGAACCAGAGGATTCGATAGTGCCCAACGAACCTCAGCCTCTCCGTTGATCTAGTAGGGTTCCTCATCCACCTGAGAGATACTACGGTTTTCTCATTGATGGTGGGAGCGAGGAATGGATTATGGAAGATGATGACCCAACTAGTTTCGAGCAGGCCATCACGAGTGGGGACTCTGTGAAATGGCTGGATGCAATGCGATCTGAGATGGAATCCATGTACACCGACAAAGTATGGACTTTGGAAGATGCTCCTGAACGGGTAAAACCCATCGGGAGCAAGTGGATCTTCAAGAAAAAAATTGGTGTAGATGGAAAAGTTGAGACTTTCAAAGCAAGACTTGTTGCAAAAGGTATTCGTGAATGACCCGGTGTGGATTATGATGAATCCTTTTCTCCAGTGGCTATGCTTAAGTCCATCCGGATCAAACTTGCCATCGCTGCATACTATGACTACGAAATCTTGCAAATGGATGTTAATACTGCCTTTCTAAATGGTGATTTATAAAAGAGCGTGTACATGACTCAGCCAGATGGCTTCGTGGACAGTAGGAGCAGCGGAAATGTGTGCAAGCTGCTTAAATCCATCTACGAGTTAAAGCAGGCATCGCGGAGTTGGAACATCTGTTTTGATGTAGTAGTCAAAGAGTTTGACTTCATTAAAAATGTAGATGAACCTTGTATATACAAGAAGGTGGCAGAGAGTAAGGTCGTCTTCCTCGTATTGTATGTGGATGACATACTCTTGATAGGAAATGATGTTCCTATGTTGCACTCGGTCAATCTCTTCTTATCACAAAGATTCTCAATGAAAGATCTAGGTGATGCCTCCTACATCTTGAGGATTAAGATAAATAGAGATAGATCTAAACGGATGTTGGGATTGTTCCAATCCTGGTACACAGACACCATACTAAAGAGGTTTAGTATAAAAGATTCCAAGCGTGGCAATTTACCTACGATCTCAGGACTCACTCTCTCAAGTCGCATGCAAGGGATACCCTATGCTTCGGTAGTAGGCTCTATCATGTACGCGATATTATGTACCAGACCCGATGTAGCATACTCACTAAGTGTAGTGAGTAGGAATCAAGCAGATCCAGGAGAGAATCACTGGACAGCTATAAAGAACAATCTCAAGTACTTGAGAAGAATTAAAGAGATGTTCTTGGTATATGGTAACGGTGAACTCCAAGTGGAGTCCTTTACCGATTCGATCTTCCAGAGTGATAAGGACGACTCTAAGTCGATCTCGGGATTTGTCTTTACCGTCAATAGAGGGGAGGTTTGTTGGAAGAGTTCCAAGCAAGAAATCATGGCAGACTCGACGATGGAGGATGAGTACATCGCTGCCAACGACGCTGCCAATGTGGCTGTCTGGATGAAGAATTTCATAACTGAACTTGGTGTGGTTCCGTCCATCGAGCATCCAATAACTTTGCATTGTGATAACAATGGAGCTGTGGTTTTGGCCAAGGAACCCGGGTCCCATCAGCGATCCATGCATATTCTGAGGCGGTATCACCTGATCCGGGAGATAGTTGATCGCCGGGAGATCGAGGTCAGGAGAGTTAACATGAAGAACAACACTGTGGATCCACTCACGAAGGCCATACCCCAGATACAATTTGAGAGACTCTTCGGGATGTTGGGTATGAGATACTACAACAACTGTCCTTAGTGCAAGTAGGAGATTGTTAGTTATATGTATGCCCTAGAGGCTATTGTTGTACATATGATGTATATTATAGTGGATGCTTGGACATATATAGAGAGGACTTTCTTGCTCGACATGATAGTATGCTATCTGGTTGCTCCTTGTCATATCATGTTGACTTGTATTGTGATAATGTCTTGCTCTCACATGTTGATAAAGCCTTTAGGATGTGTACTTGATTACTAGGACTATGATGGAGATCATACTAGTGGGGTTAGGGTAGTCCATAAGTTCATCCTTTAATTATTCCTAGTCGAGGGTGTTTCGAGACAGGGTATCGATATTCCAGTGCAGACTTGCGTATACGCTTCTTGACCCATATGATGGGCGATGGATGATCCTACATCCATTGGTGTTTGACATCAAAGATGGTATACTGGTGCTCAGTGGAGAATGGGTACACTCAACAGGACTCGCCGATAACTCCTAGTTGGTATTATAGCTATCGTCAGATAGCAGTTCTCTGGTGACACTGGTACAAGTTAGTCTGTAGACCCGAGATCGTCATAGAGTCTTATGTGATTCCCATTATGCTTTGATTTCAACCTTACCATGTTCAAAAGAACGTGCAAAACGGTGGTTTTTGGGTACAGTCCCGAGTCACATGGAGGCAATGAGCGATAAGAGGGTATTCGTCTCTCCCGGTATTGGGGGTTGATGTTGCGCTGTGCTCGATAGGCCATAACAGGAAGTCCCTGGCCCGGGCTGATACGGAGATTTACTGGTAAGTGTTATCAGTAGTTTCTCGACCCGTTATGAGCCTCACATCGGCCCGCCTTATCGGTTACTGGGGTCTGACATTTACCATCCCTAGACTAGATATGCGACATATCAGACGAAGAGACCGGACTGTGCGGTAGTGTTACTGACAGGCTTTACTGGAGTTTAGACAAGCTTCTTGTTGATTTATGATCACACAATACCTGGGTAGCCGTTACGTCCAGCTAGTACCGCTGACGACTTGTTGGTGCCTGATAAGATCATCACTTATTGTCGGCGTATTGACGAGTCTTTAGAGTCTTACACAGAGGTCTCCTGGCTTAGGAGAAACGAAGTAGGAGCACATATGTGATATGTGCGGGAGCGAGATTAATACGTGTATGTGATACCGTATTCTATTCTCGCGATATGTGATATCGGTCGGTTATATGTGATATAGCCGGATTATCGAATCAAGTGTTGACTCGATAAGATGATACAAATAATATTAGTCGGTTGTATGTGATATAGCTGGATTATTAAATCAAGTGTCGATTTAATAGTTTAATGTATAATTATATACGTGATATATTAATTTACATTAACTTATATTAGCTCATTTAAGAATTTCTTTATCTCACTCATGCATTTAATACATATGTGATATATATTAATTGTGTCATGCATGATGATACATGCTACATGAGTGTATGAGACTCATACCATGCTTATGATAATGAAAGGTTTATTTATTTAAAGTAAATCAAATATTAGTTGGAAATTAGTCACAAGGTTTAAGCTTAGTGGAAGCTTGTAGAACCATTGACTTAGTACACTAATTTTGTCTTACCTTAGATATTTATTAACCCAATCATTACCTTAAGCCATGGTTAAGTCTCTGCATGAGTTATATAAGATATTTATCACCCAAGGTTTGTTAGTGTGATATGCCCTAGAGACCATTATTGTATAGTACAAGTTTGTATATTACATTTTGGAAGCTTGGGATATATACACGGATTGACATTCTTGCTCAATATGGTAGTATGCTATTTGGTTTGTGTCTATCTTAATATTTGTATGTGTTTCTTTTTAACATATCGCTAATATATATTGATAGAGCCCTTAGGATCTTTGCTTGACTACAAGCGTTGTGATGGCAGTCACACTAGTGGGGGCTGGGTAGTCTACAAGCACATTCTTATACTGGTCCCTGGTCGTAAGATAATCGAGACAGGGCATCGATACTCCAGAGTAGACTAGTGTATACGCTTCTCATCCCAGGAAGGGAGATGGTCTGTCCCACAGCCATCAGTACGTCGTACTGGAGATAGTATGCAGGTGCTCGTTAGGTTACGAGTGTAGGGTTACTAGGCACTCTAATAAGGTTCTACAATGTATCAACCATGCCCGTTTAAAATTTTAGCCGTGCCGAATAACCCTAAACAAGATCGTTGCTAGAGAATTAGGGTTTCACATGCTAGTAAACTATGTTTCGACTAAGTGAATACGAAATACAACCTTTGTAGATCGGTCCTTCACTTCTTTAGCTCCTTGTTGAAGTCCCTTCCCTGCGATCGTGGTTCTCCCGGACTTTTGCATGGCTTCACGAAGCTAAAGAGCGTCCTTGCTTGAAGTCTTCAAGGCCGAAGATGATCTACGCCGAGGGGATGCCAACTCAAGCTTCTACTTCACTAACTAGAGAATTAGTGAAGCAAACACGCTAAACTAATGTGCTAGTCTAGTAGAGGATGGAGAAATAGGAAGTATGTTCTCTTTAGAATTTTATTTCTCACAATGTTTCTCACTTTGGATCAAACCCTAGCTTGCTTTTCTTTTGAACAAAGAAGAAGAAGATGAATAAGAGAAAGAGATGAAGATAATGATCAAGTGAGTGAGCTAACCATGGTGAGTGAGTATCATATACTAACTCATGTAGAGACTTAATCATGGCTAAGTGTGATGGTTAGGTTAGAAAAAATCCCAAGTAAAAACAAATTTAGTGGACTTTAGTCAATGCATCCATAAGCTTTCACAAGCTTCATGCATTTTCTAATTTCCCACTAATTTTGTAATTACTTTTAAATATTAAAACATAACATAACAAATAGCATGGTGTAAGTCTCATACACCCATGAATGTTGTATCATCAACCATGATACAAAAAGAAAACACATTTTAATATATAACACATATATATTAAAGTTGTGCTCATGTGAGAAAAATCCTTAAGTGAACAAGTGTTAGTTAATGTAAAATAGAATATCTAATATACAATTATACACTAAATTATTAAATCAACACTTGACTTAATAATCCGGTCATATCTCATATAACCGACTAACATCCATTGTATCGACTTATCGAATCAACACTTGATTCGATATCCGGCTATATCACATATAACCTCGTGATACAAAAAGTCGCGAGAATAGAATACGGTATCACACACACGCATTTTTCTCGGTCCCGCACATATCACATATGCGCTCGTATTTCGTTTTGCCTGAGCCAGTAAAACCTCTGTGTAGGACTCTAAAGACTCGTCAATACGCCGGCAGTAGGTGATGATCACATCAAGCACCCACAAGCCGTCAGCGGTACTAGCTGGACGTAACGGCTACCCGGGTATTGAGCGATCAGAAGATCAGCAAGCAAGCCCGCTCCAACTCCTGTAAAAAGCCTGGCGGTAACACATCCCGTACAGTCTGGTCTCCTCGTCTGATATACCGCATATCAAGTCTAGGGGTAGTAAACGTCAGACCCCAACAACCGATAAGTCGTGCCGATGTGAGGCTCATAACGGGTCGAGAAACTACTTGTAACACTTACCAGTAAATCTCTAACTCATCCCTGGCCAGGGACTTCCCTGTTATGGCCAATCGAGCACAGCGCAACATCAACCCCCAATACCGGGAGAGACGAAACCCCTCCTATCGCTCATTGCCTCCATGTGACTTGGGACTGTACCCAAAAACCACCATTTTGCATGCCCTCATGGACGTGGTAAGGTGGAAATCAAAGCACAGTGGGAATCACACAAGACTCTATGACGATCTCGGGTCTACAGACTAACCTGCACAAGTGTCACCAGAGAACTGCCATATGACGTGAGGTATAATACCATCTGGGAGTTCTTGGCGAGTCCGTCCAGTGTACCCAGTCTCCACCGAGCACCCGTATATCATCTCTGATGTCAAACACCAATGGATATGGGATCATCCATCGCCCATCTATATGGGTCGAGAAGGTATATGCTAGTCTACTCTGGTATATCGATGCCCCGTCCCGATACACCCACGACTAGGGACCTTGAAGGATGTACTTATAGACTACCATGTCCCCACTAGTATGATCCGCATCATTGTCCAGGTAGTCAAGTACACATCCTAAGGGCTTTACCAACATGTAACTATAAGACAGTATCAAGAGACAAGTATACATGTTAAGATAAAGAGCAACCAGATAGCATACTATCATATCGAGCAAGAAAGTCCTCTCTATATATATGTCCAAGCATCCAATATAATATACATCATCTGTACAATACTGGCCTCTAGGGCATACATATAACTAACAACGAGTATACTGGACAGGACTTGCTGGGAACTGTAGGTTGGTATTATACCTATCGTCAGTTATCAGTTCCCAGGTGACATGAGTATAGCTTAGTCCGTTGACTTGACACTGTCACTTCGCCTCGAGTGTGTTCCCACTGTTCTTAGATTACTACCCTACCATGGCTCTATTGAGTCATGCAAACAGGTAGTAGTTGGGTGCAGTCCCGAAGCACTTGGAGGCAGTGACGGTTAGACAGGAATCGTCTCTCCCGGTATTAGGAGTTGATATCGTGCTGTATCTAGGAGAGCCATTACACAAAGTCCCTGGCCAGGGCAAGCGAGATTTACTGGTACTATTTCCAGTAGTTTCTTAGGGTGTTCTGGGCTACACTCCGACGCGACTTGTACCACTATTAGGGGACTGACGTTTACCTCCCCCTAGGCCCGACATGCGATACTCTTAGACGAACAGACCGGACTGTATGAAGATTGTCACATATAGACTCAGTAGGAGTTCGGATGAGTTATGATCATCGGCTTTCTTATCGACAATACCTGGGGACCGTTACATACAGCTAGTACCGCTTGCGGCCTGTGGTTAAACCCACTGCCAGCGTAGAGTCAAATCTTTAGAGTGCCACATAGAGCGTTTCCCTGCATCGGGCAAAACGTGTAGATATCGTATGGTTTTACGAAAGGGTTCGATCACGTGCATACACTCGTGCACGCACAATGAGTCGGACGGACAATACTAGTGGGCTTTGGTTTAAGCCGGATCCTAGTATTGTACAAATGGATTTTCTTCGTCTTCGGTATTCGTATTTTTCGGAATACGAATGCAGGTACGTATTTACGGACAAGGAGGCATTTTTGTAATTTATTCAAAGATGCTTCTAGAAGATGATGTTTCATATATGTATTTTTCATTTTGGATTAAATGATTTATGCATTATGACATGGTAGAAATGAGGTGGAAATTGCATGATATTGAGTATGGCTAAATGTGACACATGGTGGGTTTTGAAGCCATGACTCATTTGGTTATAAATTGAACCCTAATGACTATTATTTATTTAATTTATTAGATGAAAAATAGAAGGTGTTCAGTTTAGAACCATAAGTGAGCTACACTCACTCTCATATATTCTCTTCACTAGCTTTTTCTAAAACATCTTCTTCTTCCTCAAACCTTAGGATACTCATGTGTTGAGTTACCTAAGAAGAAATAGAAAGACTCCTAAATCCATCTACACCATCTACACAACCTAGATCATTTAGATTGGCAATCTATTTGATCTAGTTTCTTTGGTTTAGAAGATAAGTTTGGTGCACAAACGTTCGGGTGGATCATCTAGGATTCGAGAAAGCCGACAAGGAGACGACATCTGTACCACTTCGAGGAGTTCGTGCAGGTGAGGAGGACATCGAGATAAGGAGAAGAAGGACCAGGTTTCTTGAGGTATAATTTCTGTACTTAGTTTATACTTCTTTTGATTTTGCTAGATACGGTTTAGATTACGATCATGGCTTATAGTCGATGTTATGATGCTAAAATTATCGTTTTTTACACCTTAGCTCCCCGCGATTCCGCGGGGTGCATAACATCGACTTACAATGGTATCAGAGCCAACTAAACTTAATCTAGCAGATTAGCAAGTAGTAGAATTTCGATCGTCGGAAAAACCGGAAAACTAAATACCGAAAACCCCAGTTTCTGTCGTTTTTCAAAACTGTCTGTAAAATCATTTCAGTATCATGAAAAATTCATGCAGGGTTTTCTAAGATGACATAAGAAATTCAAGCCTCTGAATCATCAAGACAGCCGCGGATCCACGGCAGAATCGTCTTTCTGCGGCGGAACCGCTGCCGAGTCGTGGCCGATTCAACTCGGATTTATTCTGTTATATCTTATTTTTGGTATTATGATTTCTGGAATATTTGGTTTCTACCCAGTATGTTTCTGAGTGCTGGTTTGCATTTAGGGTAGATACGGAAAATATGTTTCGATCGAATTCCTATTGTACTTAGCTAATTGGTTCTTCTGTATTGTTATATGTGTTTTAAACGTCGACTAATTGCTATACGTCGGTTAGTCGAGGTTGCACATATCTGTTGGTTTGTGTATATAAACATTTTGTGATTGTCGATGATGAATAGCCGGGGATGTGAGATGAGCATTTTTTTATCTTTCATTCATGTAAATTGTAAAATTGATGTAATATTATTTTGCGGGCACATCCGGGTTGAGGTTGTAGCCACCATTGTATTATTTTCTTTTTACTATTTTCTGCTCCTAGGATAGACCCAAGGTGGGGTACATAAACTACCGGGTTCTTTGAAGTGTCGAGTGGCCTACTTACTTTGTTGAGAGAGGCTGCTTCACTTTTGGTATCTGGCGGGTAGTTTGCCGTACACGTAGGGGTCTAGGGTGGGGTTTGGCTATTCATCACGACCGTGGGAACCGTTTTTCGTTGCAGGCTTAAACGAAACATGGCATTCCTAGCATATCTAAAATGTTTATCTGTGACTGGAATGTTAGTTATTGCATGAGATGATTGTAAAATATCTATATATGGTATATAGTAGACGTCACTTATGTTTTACATCCGCGCTAGCCTAGCCCCCGCTCTGTCGTTAGTTAAGTAAGCTAACGGGTGATGACGGGGCCCGTGGCGAATGCGGATGGCATAAGAGGACGTGATATTTTTTTTTCAATTCTCTCTGTAATGATAGGAGTAAATGATGGGACGCATTATATAAATGCAAAGTAAACAAACCAAAGTTGAATCGTTGGAACAATTTCAAAACCACTCGGTTTTTTCCAAAACAGCAAAACTTTTAAATTGCGGAGCTTAAACCACTCATTCTTATGAAACTTATCAGTCGTGTCTTAAAAGAAAGATGGCAAAGACTCAGTTTACTGGACACGGAGTAAGAGCGAGCGAGCTCTTGGGACTCGTATGTTAGTGTATATGCCCTAGGGGCCATTATTGTATCATACTAGATTGTATATTACTTAATGGAAGCTTGGGATATTCACAGTTGTATATACAGTCTTGCTAAAAATGGTAGTATGCTACTTGGTTTGTGTCTACTTTAATATGTGCATATGTTTCTTGTAACGTATCAGTTATACATATTAGTAGAGCCCATAGGTTCTTTGCTTGATTACCAGCGTTGTGATGGCAGTCACACTAGTGGGGGCTGGGTAGTCTATAAGCAACATCCTATACATGTCCCTAGTCGTAGGATTATCGAGACAGGGCATCGATATTCCAGAGTAGACTGGTGTGTACGCTTCTCATCCCAGTTGGGGAGATGGTCTGTCCCATAGCCATCAGTATGTCATACTGGATATAGTATACAGGTGCTCGTTAGGTTACGGGTACACTGGACAGGACTCGCAGGGGATGTGATTGGTTGGTATTATACCCGTCGTCAGTTAACAGTTCCCAGATGACATGAGTACAGCATAGTCCGCAGACTTGACACTGCTACTTCGCCTCGAGTGTGTCCCACTGTTCTTAGATTGCTACCCTACCACGGCTCAAAGGAGTTGTGCAAACAGGTAGCAGTTGGGTGCAGTCCCGAGCACTTGGAGGCAGTAGTGGTTAGATAGGATTCGTCTCTCCCGGTATTGGGAGATGATATCGCGTTGTGTCAGAGAGCCATTACGCAAAGTCCCTGGCCAGGGCAAGCGAGATATACTGGTAGGTTCCAGTAGCTTCTCAGGGTGTAATGGGCTTCGCTCCGACACGACTTATACAGCTATTAGGGGACTGACGCTTGCCGCCACCTAGGCTTGATATGCGATAGTCTTAGACGAACAGACCGGACTGTACGGAGATTGTCACATCAGGATCAGTGGGAGTTCGGATGATTTTCCTCATCGGCCTTCTTATCGACATCTACCTGGGGACCGTTACGTACAGCTAGTGCCGCTTGCGGTCTGTGGTTAAACCCACTGCCAGCATAGTGTCGAGTCTTTAGAGTCCCACACAGAGAGTTTCCCTGCTCCAGGCGAAACGATATAGAGGTCGTATGGTTTTAAGAAAAGGGTTCGGACGCGTACGTGTGTTTACGCACGTACGACTTTTCGGACAGTTTTTACTAGCCGGCTTTGGTTTAAGCCAGATTCTAGTATCGGGTTATTAGATTTATACAGTCTAAAGTTTTCACGGATTGGAGGGGCATTCTCGTAATATGTCGGGAAGCTTCTAGAAGAGTGGTGACTAAGGGGTTAAGGTGGCATTGCATTAAATGAGATTAGTGACTCATTTATGTGATTCATCCATGTCATTAATGCATCATAAATGCTTAATGACTCATGGTGATGAATCACTCATAGATATTTATGAAGCATGGTTGTTAATTCAATTATTTCATTTTTGGATAAATAATAATGCTTCATATATATTATGATAACATCATTATCTCATTTCATTCTCATCTTCACCTTCTCTCTCCTCAAGCTCACTCTCTCTTCAAACCCTAACCCTAGCCTCTCATGTGTTGAGATCAAGGGTTAGATAGACTAATACATCTATAACATCACTTTATATCCCCTAGGTAGTTTAGATTAGCACTTTAAGCAACCAAGTTATCTCAAGTTTGAGATTAAGCTTGGCGTAGGAGCTTTCGGGTGGATCGTCTTTGATTCGAGGAGAACGTTGAGGTGCCGATGTTCCAAGGAGCCTACGAGGAGTGGAGGACCGCGATGAAGACCCGAAGGACTAGTATCGTAAGGTATAACTTCGTATCCGAGTAGTTTAACCACTAATTGTTAGTTAGCAATGGTTTAGATACGATTCATGCGCTCAAGTCCGTGTTACGAAAGCTTTGATAATCATTTTTCATATATTCCGCCTGCCCGCAAGTTCGTGGGGTGCGTGACATGGACTTACAGTGGTATCAGAGCCAACTAAACCATTACTAGCTTGTTAGCAACTGATTAGAAGTTCGATTGACGAAAAACACGAAAACAAAAACCCGGATATTCCTAGTTTCTGTTAATTTTAAAAGTGTCTAAAAAATAATTTGACATACCTTAAAATTCACAGCAGGGAATTGTAAGAATACTGCGAAAATACGAGCCCCTAATTCGACAAGACGGCCGTGGATCCGCGGAAAAAAGGTGCTTTTGGCCGCGGATCCGCCGCCGAGTCAACGCCGAGTTGACTCGGAGTTTCACAGTAAATCATATTTTTTGGGTTTTTATCTTCCTGTATGTTCTGTTTCTACCCAGGTTACTTCAGTACAGGTTTGCTTTTGGGGTAGACACGGAATATGGTAATCGATCGATATTCTAAGATATTTGCTAATTGGGTTTTTATCTGTAATGTTTAATGTGTTCGTAAACTTCCCCTAACTGCTAGTATGTCGGTTGGCAGGGGGTTGCACATTTCTGAAATGTTTACTGTTTGTGGATATGAACTGTGTTGGACTGTTGTGATGATTAGCCGGGGTTTGAGATGTATTTAATATTCATTCATTCAATGTAAATGTAATATGATGTAATATTCTTTTGCGGGGCACATCCAGGTTGCGGTTGTAGCCACCGTTGTATTATTTCTTTTTACTGTTTTTGCTCCTAGGACAGACCCAAGGTGGGGTGCACAAACTACCGGGTACGTCGAAGTGTTTAGTGGCCTACTCACGTTGTTGAGGGAGACCGCTTCACTTCGGGTACTTGGCGGGTAGTTTGCCGTACCCGTAGGGGTCTAGGGTGGGGTAATGGCTATTCATCATAACTGTGTAATCCGTCTTTTATTGCAGGCTCAAAGCAAATGCGGATTGCTAATAAATCCAATAAAGTTCATCTGTGATCTGGAATGCTTATTATTGCGTCTGACGAATGTACAATATCTATATATGATAGCTATTAGACGTCACTTATGTTTTACACCCGTGCTAGCCCATCCCCCGCTCTGTCGTTAGTTAAGTAACCTAACGGGTGATGACGGGACCCAGTGGCGAATGCGGATGGCATAAGAGGACGTGGTATTTTCGTTGTTTTCTGCAATGATAGGATAAATGATGGGACACATTATTATAATGCAAAGAAAATAAACCATAGCTAAAGTCGTTGGAACAAATTTAAAAGGAAACCACTCGGTTATTTTAAAAGAGCAGAATTTTTTAAATTACGGAGCTTTAACCACTCCTTTTTAAAAAGTATCTGGTTCCTTCGATTACATCAAGTTCACGACGTTTACGGTTTTGCCAAAACCAGTCGTAGCCCTCCGTCATTTCATATGGATATTCAATAGTATTCAAGCTATGTTTGTTGACCTTCGTCAAGGCATAGTGATTGGTAGCTGTTGGGTGTTCATATGTAGCATAGATAGATGCGTTGGTTTGGGACAGTCGTATTACCTTGTTGACCTTCGTCAAGGGTATGTATGGGTGGGTTCAAATTAACCTGGACAATGACGGGTAGAACTTGACATGTGACTTATGATTTGTTGACCTTCGTCAAGGTCATAAGAGCATGGGGCAAAAATCCATATCGGGAATTTCTAAAAAAACTGAAATTTGCAGAGACAACATACCATTTTGGAGTTTGATGAATGTTGGTAGGATTCCTTCAACATTATCATACAATGATATTTTGGATCCCGATCCTACTGTGAGTATATACTACTTATCAGGAGATTCGTCACTTAACGATCAATGCTATAAACCAAGTAAGTGCCTAGAAAGGTGTCAGCGGGGTTACGGTGTTGGAGATAGTGCCCTCAGAGTCAATTATTGGATCACAGGCACGTGATTGCAATGATTGAGGGAGGACCTGTCCCGGGACGACAGTCTTACTCGAGATGATAGTATGCTATCTGGTTTACCTTTATCATCGTGTACTGTTTCAGGTGACCTTACAGGTCGCTATTACACGTTGATAGAGCCCCTAGGATTCTTGCTTGACGACCAGCAGTATGATGGCGATCATATACGTGGGAGCTGGGGTCTATAAGCACATCCTTAAAAGGTCCCTAGTCGTGGGAGTTTCGAGACTGGGCATCGATACTCCATTAGTAGACTAGTGTATACAGTCGAGACCCCGACGAGGGGCGGTGGCCGGTCTCACAAGCCACTGGTGTCAGTTGGTTCACCTAAGATGTATACAGGTGCTCATTAGGTTATGAGTACACCGGACAGGACTCGCCGGGAACCTGCTAGTTGGGATTATACCAGACGTCAGATAGCAGTTCCTGGTGACATGTGTACAGGTTAGTTCATCGACCTGAGATCGTCATTTGTCTCGTGTGAGTTCCCACTGTGCTTTGATTACTACCCTACCACGGCTCAAAGGAGTCGTGCAAACAGGTTTTAGTTGGGTACAGTCCCGAGCCACATGGAGGCAGTGAGCGGATCTTCAGGGGTTCGTCTCTCCCGGTATTGGGGGTGAGGTCACGCTGTGTCTAGGAGAGCCATTACGCAAAGCCCTCGGCCGAGGCAGGAGATTTACTGGTAGGTATTCCAGTAGTATCTCAGGGCGTTCTGGGCTACACTCCGACACGACTTGTACCGCCTTTGGGGGTCTGACTTTTACCAACCCCCTAGGCCCGCCATGCGATGCTCATAGACGAACGGACCGGACTGTACGGATATTGTCACTGACAGGCTCAGTAGGGTGTCAGGATGAGTTCGCTCATCGACGTCCCTTTTGGTCAATAGCTGGTGGCCCGTCACGTATTGGCTTATACCTCTGACGTGCTAGTGGTTAAATCCACAACCATAGTATTGATGAGTCTTTAGAGTCCACCACACTTTCAGTTACTCAAGCTTTCGGGCGAAACGCTGTAGAGGCCGTATGGAGATATGGCAGGGTCCGATCAGATACGTGCGGTATTGCACGGATCAGGATCGGGCGGTTTGTACTAGTGGCCGTATGGATATATGGCAGGGTTCGATCTGATACGTGCGGTATTGCACGGATCAGGATCGGACGGACCTTACTAGCCGGCTTTGGTTTAAGCCGGATCCTAGTTTAGTACAGTGTAGATTTTGTCTCATTGCATTTGTATCCGGTCGGAATACAGATGCGGGTGTGTATGCACAGTATCGGGGTTTTCCTGTAATTTATTACGGGACCAGTTTTCTGGAGTTGCCAGTTTGTATTCCGTTCCGGCCGGTTTTCCTTTGTTCTTTCCCGGCCGGACTTTTCTGTTGGAAGGGCTAATTTGCAAGTTTGCAAATTGGCTATTGTGGAGGGTTCTTTGTGGCTTTTGACATTATGATGGTTCATAATATTTCTAGCATCTTTAGATGCTTTTCTTATTCTCATTATTGTTTTGCTTTAATGAGATTGGAATTGATTTGATTTGGGGGAGACCTTTTCTCCTCATTATCCTCACATCTCTTATGGTTACCAATATACTCTCTTGTGCTCACCCCCCTTTGCAAATCCCCTTGTCATTATGGCCGGCCACATTATGGTGGAGAGAGGAGGCATTTTATTTTGGTGTTGTTCTCATTTTGGCTTGCTAGAAAATTGCATTTCTCATCTCTCCAAAATTCACTCTCTTCTCCAACATCAAAGGCAACTCCATAAACCCCAAGAGACAAGAATTCTACACTACAATCTACAGCAAACCTTGGGCACGTCGACTAGCCAGCTTCGTGTCCGAGTTGCCTCGGTATTGAGGTGGGAGCCCGTAAAAGATGCAGACGATGTGGTGCCCTTTCGGCAAGGAGGCGACGACCGGAGTTTCCGCGGGAGATCGGGACGATGACGAGAAGACCGGAGGACTCGGATCAGTCGGTATACTTCTCTACCCTTCTCTTGTTTGCTAGTATAGGTTAATGGTCATGATCCGGGTATATTGTCCGCGGTAGCGCCAGTTTAAAGTTAAGAAAAAATTTTGATTCCGCATTTTGGCCTCGGATAGACGGCCGGGGCGCTGCCGTGGCGCAACATACGGCCCCAGAGAAAAGAGGTTATTTAATTAAGGAACTTCGCGAAAGCTTTGGAAAACCTCCCTCGAAGTATCGACACTGCCTGGCTGAATGGTTAAGCAAGTATTGTACGGTGAGAATAGTCCTGGCTAATTCTTCTTTTATGGTTTGAGGAAGGATTCGAGAAACAGTGGGAGCCATCCTATTTAGATAAATTAAAAACCAATCTAAGCTTGTAACATCATCATACTAAAGTGTTTTTCTTCTCTCTCTCTTAATTGCAGCGACCTTGTGACCACATATAGGTTACATCTAGATAATAATTTGACTGAATCTGACTTATATGACTGGCAAAATTCTGTCCAGATGTCCATTGCCTATGACAAGCTGGACCACCCTATTGAGGGACATTCCTATTGTTATGGGATCGGGCATTGGCAGAATGATTGCAGGGCTTTAGAAGCCAGTAGCCAGGATACGAAGCATGTTGTGGCTTCGACTTCGGGTGTGCTTATGATAGAGAACTGTATGTCAGTTAACCCTACTTCCTGGGTATTGGATACCGGATCAGGAACTCACATCTGTAATTCATTACAGGCTCTGAAAAACTGTAGGGTTATCAGGATAGGTGATATGACCCTCACAGTTGCTAACGGAATGAGCATGGACGCTGAATCCGTAGGGGAATATCATCTTGGACTGACAACTGGGCAGATATTGATTCTGCGTAACTGTTTTTATGTACTAGGTACGACTTGTAATATCATATCTGTACCCTTACTATCTAAGGAAGGATATGATTTTACTTTTACAAGAGATATGGTTCACATCCACCTAAATCAAGTTATGATTGGGTCAGGTACATTAGAAAACAGAATATACGTATTAAATCAAGCTCAGATTTTCAGTATCCAGAACACACTTAAAAGAAAGTCTCCGGAAATAAATCAGGCTTTCTTATGGCATTGTAGAGTAGGTCACATCAATGAGAGAAGGTTGACTAAGTTACATAGAGAAGGATATTTGAATCCGTTCGAATATGAATCTTATACTACTTGTGAATCTTGTCTCATGGGAAAGATGACAAAGACTCCGTTTTCTGGATACGGAGTAAGAGCGAGTGAGCTCTTAGGACTCATACACAGTGATGTGTGCGGTCCAATATCTACACATGCGCGAGGTGGTTATTCCTACTTCATTACTTTTACGGATGATTTCTCTAGGTATGGATATATCTTCTTGATGAAGCATAAATCCGAGGCCTTTGAAAAATTCCAAGAATACAAGAATGAAGTGGAAAAACAAACCGGCAAAAGTATCAAGACACTAAGATCCGATCGAGGTGGACAATACTTAAGCACCGAGTTCCTAGGTTACTTAAAAGAAAATGGAATTCTCTCTCAGCTTACTCTTCCATACACACCACAACACAACGGTGTATCAGAAAGGAGGAATTGAACTCTATTGGATATGGTTCGTTCCATGATGAGTAAGGCTGAGTTACCGCGATCATTCTGGGGTTATGCACTAGAAACAGCTGCATATCTCTTGAACAAGGCTCCAACCAAGACTGTGCCTACCACCCCATATCAGATGTGGAGTGGGAAGAAACCCTGTTTTAAGTATCTTAAGACATGGGGATGTCCAGCTTTTGTAAAGAAGCAGCATACGGACAAGCTCGAGGCATGCTCAGTACTATGTAAGTTTGTGGGATACCCAAAGAACTCCAGGGGGTATCTTTTCTATTCCGCAGAGGAACAAAAGGTTTTTGTTTCTCAGCATCCCCACTTCTTGCAAACTGAATTTTTAGAAAATCAGAAGAATGGGAGCGAAATAGAACTGGAAGAAATTCCAGAACCACAAGCTATTACTGAAAGCTTAGAAGAACCAGAAGGTTCAGGAGAACAGGACATCCCGACGCCACTCCGCAGGAGTAGTAGGCAATCTCATCTGCCCGAGAGATACTACGGTTTTCTCATAGACGGGGATAGAGAGGATTGCACTATTGACTATGATGAGCCTACTAGCTTCCAGCAAGCCATTCAGAGCGGTGACTCAGTAAAATGGCTGGATGCAAAGCGGACCGAAATGGAGTCCATGTACACTAACAAAGTATGGACTTTGGACATTGCTCAAGATTGGGTAAAACCCGTAGGATGCAAATGGATCTTCAAAAAGAAAATTGGTGTAGATAGACAGGTTGAAACCTATAAAGCTAGACTTGTTGCAAAGGGTTTCCGTCAAAGACCTGGTTTGGACTATGACGAAACCTTTTCTCCAGTGGCTATGCTGAAATCCATTCTGGTCCTTCTTGCTATTGCTGCCTTCCACGATTATGAGATCTGGTAGATGGACGTAAAGACGGCCTTTCTAAATGGTAATTTGGAAGAAAGCGTCTATATGGATCAGCCGGAGGGATTCATTCAGAGTGGGAGCAGCGGTAAAGTATGCAAGTTGCTTAAGTCCATTTATGGATAAAGCAGGCATCGCGGAGTTGGAACATCTGTTTTGATGATGCTGTCAAAGAATTTGACTTTACCAAAAATCCAGATGAACCATGCATATACAGTAAGATTGTAGGGAGAGCTGTAGTATTCCTCGTCTTGTACGTGGATGACATTTTCCTAATAGGAAATGATATTCCTATGTTACAGTCAGTCAAAAGATTCTTCTCACATAAATTCTCCATGAAAGACCTGGGTGATTCCACCTACATTCTGGGGATCCGGATCTATCGTGATAGATCAAAAAGGATGTTGGGACTTTCACAGTCCAGGTACATAGACACCATAGTGAAAAGATTCAGTATGGATGATTCTAAGCGCGGTAACCTACCGGCCTGTCACGGAATCACCCTCTTCAAAGAGATGTCTCCCAAGACTGATTTGGAAAGTGATCGCATGTCGATTATACCCTACGCTTCTGCGGTAGGCTCTATAATGTATGCAATGTTATGTACCAGACCAGATGTAGCATACGCATTGAGTGTAGTAAGCCGGTATCAAACAAACCCAGGGGAGAAGCACTGGTTAGCAGTAAAGAACATTCTCAAGTACCTGAGGAGAACTAAGGAGATGTTCTTGGTGTATGGCGGAAAAGACCTCCAGATGGAGGCCTTTGCCGACTCAGGCTTCCAGAGTGAAAAATATGACTCCAAGTCCATGTCGGGTTATGTCTTTACCCTCAATGGAGGGGCGGTCTGTTGGATGAATTCCAAGCAGGAGACCGTTGCTGACTCAACAATGGAAGCGGATTACATAGCTGCTTGCGATACCGCAAAAGAAGCTGTCTGGATGAAGAAGTTCCTCACAGAACTTCAGGTGGTTCCTTCCAGTGTTGGTCCAATACCTCTGTATTGTAGCTTTAGCAAAGGAACCCAGGTCCCATCAGAAGTCCAGACACATCATAAGGCGGTATCACCTGATCAGGGAGATCGTAGATCGCCGGGAGATCGAGTTGAAAAGAGTAGAGACGGAGAATAACATAGCTGATCCATTCACAAAGGCCCTTCCTCAGACGCAGTTCGAGAGGCTATTCGAGATGATAGGTCTCCGATATGCCAGCTCATGGCCCTAGTGCAAGTGGGAGATTGTTAGTGTATATGCCCTAGGGGCCATTATTGTATCATACTAGATTATATATTACTTAATGGAAGCTTGGGATATTCAAAGTTGTATATACAGTCTTGCTAAAAATGGTAGTATGCTACTTGGTTTGTGTCTACTTTAATATGTGCATATGTTTCTTGTAACGTATCAATTATACATATTAGTAGAGCCCATAGGTTCTTTGCTTGATTACCAGCGTTGTGATGGCAGTCACACTAGTGGGGGCTGGGTAGTCTATAAGCAACATCCTATACATGTCCCTAGTCATAGGATTATCGAGACAGGGCATCGATATTCCAGAGTAGACTGGTGTGTACGCTTCTCATCCCAGTTGGGGAGATGGTCTGTCCCATAGCCATCAGTACGTCGTACTGGAGATAGTATACAGGTGCTCGTTAGGTTACGGGTACACCGGACAGGACTCGCAGGGGAACTGATTGGTTGGTATTATACCCGTCGTCAGTTAACAGTTCCCAGATGACATGAGTACAGCATAGTCCGCAGACTTGACATTGCTACTTCGCCTCGAGTGTGTCCCACTGTTCTTAGATTGCTACCCTACCACGGCTCAAAGGAGTCGTGCAAACAGGTAGCAGTTGGGTGCAGTCCCGAGCACTTGGAGGCAGTAGTGGTTAGATAGGATTCGTCTCTCCCGGTATTGGGAGATGATATCGCGCTGTGTCAGAGAGCCATTACGCAAAGTCCCTGGACAGAGCAAGCGAGATATACCGGTAGGTTCCAGTAGCTTCTCAGGGTGTAATGGGCTTCGCTCCGACACGACTTATATAGCTATTAGGGGACCGACGCTTGCCTCCCCCTAGGCTTGATATGCGATAGTCTTAGACGAACAGACCGGACTGTACGGAGATTGTCACATCAGGCTCAATGGGAGTTCGGATGATTTTCCTCATCGGCCTTCTTATCGACATCTACCTAGGGACCGTTACGTACAGCTAGTGCCGCTTGCGGTCTGTGGTTAAACCCACTGCCAGCATAGTGTCGAGTCTTTAGAGTCCCACACAGAGAGTTTCCCTGCTCCAGGCGAAACGATATAGAGGTCGTATGGTTTTACGACAAGGGTTCGGATGCGTACGTGTGTTTACGCACGTACGACTTTTCGGACAGTTTTTACTAGCCGGCTTTGGTTTAAGCCAGATTCTAGTATCGGGTTATTGGATTTATACATTCTAAAGTTTTTCCGTGTTTTCACGGATTGGAGGGGCATTCTCGTAATTTGTCGGGAAGCTTCTAGAAGAGTGATGACTAAGGGGTTAAGGTGGCATTGCATTAAATGATATTAGTGACTCATTTGTGTGATTCATCCATGTCATTAATGCATCATAAATGCTTAATGACTCATGGTGATGAATCACTCATAGATATTTATGAAGCATGGTTGTTAATTCAATTATTTCATTTTTGGATAAATAATAATGCTTCATATATATTATGATAACATCATTATCTCATTTCATTCTCATCTTCACCTTCTCTCTCCTCAAGATCACTCTCTCTTCAAACCCTAACCCTAGCCTCTCATGTGTTGAGATCAAGGGTTAGCTAGACTAATACATCAATAACCTCACTCTATATCCCCTAGGTAGCTTAGATTAGCACTTTAACCAACCTAGTTATCTCAAGTTTGAGATTAAGCTTGGCGTAGGAGCTTTCGGGTGGATCGTCTTTGATTCGAGGAGGTCGTTGTGGTGCCGATGTTCCAAGGAGCCTACGATGAGTGGAGGACCGCGATGAAGTCCCGAAGGACTAGTATAACTTCGTATCCGAGTAGTTTAACCTCTAGTTGTTAGTTAGCATTGGTTTAGATACGATTCATGCGCTCAAGTCCGTGTTACGAAGCTTTGAAAATCGTTTTTCATATATTCCGCCTCCCCGCAAGTTCGTGGGGTGCGTGACATGGACATACATCGTACACAGCGACGTGTGTGGTCCAATGTCTACACATGCAAGAAGTGGTTTTTCCTATTTCATTACTTTTACGGATGATTTCTCCAGGTATGGACATGTCTTCTTAATGAATCATAAATCCGAGGCTTTTGAGAAAATTCCAGGAATATAAGAATGAAGTAGAAAAAAAAACCGGCAGAAGTATCAAAACACTTAGATCTGATCGAGGTGGTGAATACTTAAGTGCCGAGTTCCTGGCTTACCTAAAAGAGAATGGAATTCTCTCTCAACTTACTTCCTCATACACTCCACAACACAACGGTGTATCGGAGAGACGGAACCGAACCCTATTGGATATGGTACGTTCCATGATGAGTAACGCTGAGTTACCGCAATCGTTTTGAGGCTATGCACTAGAATCAGCTGCATATCTTTTAAACAAGGTTCCTACCAAGACTGTGCCTACCACACCATATCAGATGTGGAGTGGGAAGAAACTCTATCTTCAATATCCGAAGATATGGGGATGTCCGGCTTTTGTCAAAAAGCAGCATGCGGACAAACTCGAGGCACGCTCAGTACTGTGTAAGTTTGTGGGATACCCAAAAGAACTCCAGGGGATATCTTTTCTATCACGCAGAGGAACAAAAGGTTTTTGTTTCTCGTCATGCCCACTTTCTAGAACACCAGTTCTTAGAAAAGGAAACTAGTAGGAGCGCAATAGATTTGGAAGAAATTCCGGAACCACAAGCTATTACTGAATGCTTGGTGGAACCAGAAGTTTCAGAAGAACAGGACATTCCCGCACCTCTCCGCAGGAGTAATAGGCTGTCTCATCCGTCTGAGAGATACTACGGTTTTCTCATAGACGGGGATAGAGAGGATTGCATCATTGATAATGATGAGTCTACTAACTTCCAGCAAACCATTTAGAGCACTGACTCAGTAAAATGGCTGGATGCAATGCAGACCGAAATGGAGTCCATGTACACCAACATGGTATGGACTTTGGACATTGCTCCAGAAGGGGTAAAACCCGTAGGCTGCAAATGGATCTTCAAAAGGAAGATTGGTGTAGATGGACAGGTTGAAACCTATAAGGCTAGACTTGTTGCAACGGGTTTTCGTCAAAGACCTAGCTTGGACTATGACGAAACCTTTTCTCCAGTGACTATGCTCAAATCCATTCGGATCCTTCTTTCCATTGCTACCTTCCACGATTATGAGATTTGGCTGATGGACGTAAAAACCGCTTTTCTAAATGGAAATTTAGAGGAGTGTGTCTATATGGACCAGCCAGAGGGTTTCATTCAGAGTGGGAGCAGCGGAAAAGTGTGCAAGTTGCTTAAGTCCATTTATGGACTAAAGCAGGCATCGCGGAGTTGGAACATCTGTTTTGATGAGACGGTCAAAGAATTTGACTTTATCAAAAATCCAGATGAACCATGCATTTATAGTAAGATTGTAGCACGAAATGTTGTATTCTTCGTCTTGTACATGGATGACATTCTCTTGATAGGAAATGACATTCCTATGCTACAATCTGTCAAAGGGTTCTTGTCACACAGGTTCTCCATGAAAGACCTGGGTGATGCCTCTTACATTCTGGGGATCTGGATCTATCGTGATAGATCTAAAAGGATGTTAGGACTTTCACAGTCTAGGTACATCGACACCATACTGAAAAGATTCAGTTTGGAAGATTCCAAGCGCGGTAATTTACCGACTTGTCACGGGATCACCCTCTCCAATGAGATGTCTCCCAAGACTGATTTAGAAAGGGATCGCATGTCTATTATACCCTACGCTTCTGCGGTTGGCTCTATAATGTATGCAATGTTGTGTACCAGACCAAATGTAGCTTATGCACTGAGTGTAGTAAGCCGGTATCAGTCAGACCCTGGGGAGAAGCACTAGATAGCGGTAAAGAACATTCTGAAGTACCTGAGAAAAACTAAGGATATGTTTTTGGTTTACGGCGGAAAAAGCCTCCAGATCGAGGCCTTTGCTGACTCCAGCTTCCAGAGTGACAAGGATGATTCTAAATCCATGTCGGGTTTTGTCTTTACTCTCAATGGAGGGGCGGTGTGTTGGACGAGTTCCAAACAGGAAACCGTTGCTCACTCGACGATGGAAGCGGAGTATATCGCAGTATCTGATGTCGCAAAAGAAGCCGTCTGGATGAGGAAGTTCTTAACAGAACTTCAGGTTGTTCCGTCCATTGTTGATCCAATACCTCTGTATTGTGACAACAACGGGGCTATAACTTTAGCAAAAGAACCCAGGTCCCATCAGAAGTCCAGACACATCTTGAGGAGGTATCACTTGATTAGGGAGATCGTGGATCGCCGGGAGATCGAGGCTATTCCTCAGACGTAGTTCGAGAGGCAATTCGAGATGATAGGTCTGCGATATGCCAGCACAAGGCCTTAGTGTAAGTGGGAGATTGCTAGTGTGATTTGCCCTAGAGGCCATTATTGTATAGTACTAGTTTGTATATTACATTTTGGAAGCTTGGGATATATACACGGATTGACATTCTTGCTCAATATGGTAGTATGCTACTTGGTTTGTGTCTATCTTAATATGTGTATATGTTTCTTTTTAACATATCGCTAATACATATTGATAGAGCCTTTGGATCTTTACTTGACTACCAGCGTTGTGAAGGCAGTCACACTAGTGGGGGCTGGGTAGTCTACAAGCACATCCTTATACTGGTCCCTGGTCGTAGTATTATCAAAACAAGGCATCGATACTCCAGAGTAGACTAGTGTATACGCTTCTCATCCCAGGAGGGGAGATGGTCTGTCCCACAGCCATCAGTACGTCGTACTGGAGAAAGTATGCAGTGCTCGTTAGGTTACGAGTATACTGGACAGGACTCGCTGGGAACTGTTGGTTGGTATTATACCTATCGTCAGTTATCAGTTCCCAGGTGACATGAGTACAGCTTAGTCCGTTCACTTGACACTGTCATTTCGCCTCGAGTGTGTTCCCACTGTTCTTAGATTACTACCCTGCCATGGCTCTATTGAGTCGTGCAAACAGGTAGTAGTTGGGTGCAGTCCTTAAGCACTTGGAGGCAGCGACGGTTAGACAGGATTCGTCTCTCCCGGTATTGGGAGTTGATATCGCACTGTGTCTAGGAGAGCCTTTACACAAAGTCCCTGACAAGGGCAAGCGAGATTTACTGGCAGTATTTCCAGTAGTTTCTCAGGGTGTTCTAGGCTACACTCCGACATGACTTGTACCGCTATTAGGGGACTGACGTTTACCCACCCCTAGGCCCGACATGTGATACTCTTAGACGAACAGACCAGACTGTACGATGATTGTCACATACAGACTCAGTAGGAGTTTGGATGAGTTATGCTCATCGGATTTCTTATCGATAATACCTGGGGACCGTTACGTACAGCTAGTACCGCTTGCGGCTTGTGGTTAAACCCACTGCCAGCGTAGAGTCGAGTCTTTAGAGTCCCACACAGAGTGTTTCCCTGCATCGGGAAAAATGTGTAGATATCGTATGGTTTTACGAAAGGGTTCGATCACGTGGGTATACTCATGCACTCATGATGAGTCAGACGGAAAATACTAGTGGGCTTTGGTTTAGCCGGATCCTAGTATTGTACTGATGGATTTTCTTCGTCTTCGGTATTCGTATTTTTCGGAATACGAATGCAGGTACGTATGTACGGACGAGGGGCATTTTTGTTATTTATTCAAAGATGCTTCTAGAAGATGATGTTTCATATATGTATTTTTCATTTTGGATTAAATGATTTATGCATTATGGCATGGTAGAAATGAGGTGGAAATTGCATGATATTGAGCATGGCTAAATGTGACACATGGTGGATTTTGAAGCCATGACTCATTTGGTTGTAAATTGAACCCTAACGACTATTATTCATTTAATTTATTAGATGAAAAATAGAAGGTGTTCAGTTTAGAACCATAAGTGAGCTACACTCTCTCTCATACATTCTCTTCACTAGCTTTTTCTAAAACATCTTATTCTTCCTCAAACCTTAGGATACTCATGTGTTGAGATATCTAAGAAGAAATAGAAAGACTCCTAAATCCATCTACACCATCTACACAACCTAGATCATTTAGATTGGCAATCTACTTGATCTAGTTTCTTTGGTTTAGAAGATAAGCTTGGTGCACAAACGTTCGAGTGGATCATCTAGGATTCGAGCAAGCCGACGAGGAGACGACATCCGTACCACTTCGAGGAGTTCGTGCAGGTGAGGAGGACAGCGAGATAAGGAGAAGAAAGACCAGGTTTCTTGAGGTATAATTTCTGTACTTAGTTTTTACTTCTTCTGCTTTTGCTAGATACGGTTTAGATTACGATCATGGTTTACTGTCGATGTTATGATGCTAAAATTATCCTTTATTATACCTTCCGCCTCCCCGCGATTCCGCAGGGTGCATAGCATCGACTCACATGGTTGCCATAACATCATCTTCTTCATCTTCTTCTTCATCAAGAGTGAGCTCTCTAGGTTTTGGAGAGGTGATGAAAATTAATGAGAAAATTAATTCTAAAGTGAGCAAAAATCCTACTTCATCATCCTTTACTACACTAGCCATTTAGTTTAGGGTGTTGGCTTCACTAATTCCAAATTAGTGAAGTGGTAGCTTGAGTTGTTGTCTCTTCGACGTAGATCATCTTCGACTCGAAGACCTCTAGCAAGCTTGTTCCTTTCATCTTATGGAGCCATTCTAAAGTCCGGAAGATCACTACTTGGAGCGAAGGGACTACTACACGGAGCTTTTGAAGTGAAAGACCGG
This sequence comes from Agapanthus africanus, assembly GCA_030015575.1. NCBI lineage: Eukaryota > Viridiplantae > Streptophyta > Magnoliopsida > Asparagales > Amaryllidaceae > Agapanthus > Agapanthus africanus. The sequence goes on from CM057337.1 coordinate 408,231,905, forward strand.
TCTACAAAGGTTGTATTCCATGTTCTCTTAGATGTAAAGTTGTTTACATGCTTGTATTGTCTAACTCTATAGTTAAGATTCTAGGTTAGGGTTGTTTAGCATGGCAAATTTTTGAAAATGGTATGGATGATGCCTCCCAAAACCTTGCTATCGTGTTAGGTAACCCTACAGATATCGGATTGTGGTTTCCGTTACCTTGGCTACATGAACAGAGAGAGCTGCGGCTAGAGATGCGGTCAGCATGAGCTCGTCAGGGATGAGGACTGACCAAGATGTATTCCAGTGACGTACTAACGCATTGATATATTGTTTTACAAGGATTTTCCGCTGACACGAGCGTTCGGAATCTGCACTAGATGATCGGTCCATTGCTAGAGGCCAGCCAGATTGTGAAGACTATTGACATACTGTCTACTCCAGAAGTTTGAGGCGTTGTCTATCATGCAGACAGATTAGCCAGCTATTGCTGAGTTTGAAAAGATATCGCCCCCAGACTCTTGAAGCAAATGCAGCATGAGTTTACACACGGATATGTGATAGAAGATCGCTAGTCACCTTTGGATAAGTGACTAGGACACTTTGTTCATTTGGATGCTCCGATGCGAAGTCATCAAATCGACAAACTTTTGCTAGAAGAGGACCTCACAGAGACGTGTTGTGAGTCGATCGTGAAAGGATGAGAGAAAGCACATTACTCCGATGACTTGGACGAGTTCCCGAGAATGAAATTGGCCAGACACCTTCCACAGGGTATTCGAGATGCCGAGTTCGTAGCTTCGAAAAAGACTCTAGATGACTACAGCCAATTGGAGCATAGTCCACACAGCTGCGAGGAGATGATTCCGAATTGGTCCATATTGAAGGTATGCAGAGTAAGAAGTTCGTGCGAGATTTTCACGAGTTGTCGTTCCACTCCGTTGATGTTAAAGATTTACTATGCATGCAGAGGCATTGGATACGGCCATAATTTCTTGAAGAAAGACGGGTTGAAAATGCAACTGTCCCGCAACAAGAAGCGGACTAAGTAAAGAGTGCGAACTTCCGGGAAATATGACAGAGATGATATTGGAATGAGACCCTGACAGGATCTTTCGGGAGTACTTCACAATAAAGACTGGGACCAAGATCGAGAGTATCGTGCACACTCAGTAGGCCAAAGACTTCCATCATTGACGAGACACGTTACGAGTGACCATAATATTGGCTAGGAGATCTTCAGAGAAGCGCTAGAGCGGAACTGTTTCTGTCATCCGTATCGGCTGTTGAGCCGAGGAGCCATGTATCTGGCATTCTACAGAGAGAAAAGAAGACCTAAAAGTAGAAGACGCCGGACCGTGGGCAATAGGCAAGTAGATGTTCTTGCTCTGCCAGCCTTGGATGCACCGGCACCTTTCGATATTGAAGGAGGGGCACCTCGACGACAGTTATTTTAAATTGCACAATTTTTATACGGATATCACCTTTTCATCATTTTGATTTCGGTATTTTGGCGATTTGTTTCATGATTGATATTTCCTATGTGCACCACAGTTAAACTTGATCCGTATTTCTTATATCAGTTATACTGATATTCGTTTTTTTCATACCCATTGCACTTGATTTCGATTTTTATGCATTCCGAGATATTGATTTAATTGCATGCATATAGTATGCACATGATTCGACTTATGCATTCGGTGTAGTTTACACCCACTTTCGGTACTTTGATATGGTTTTGTGTGCACAGATACACATGTTTACGAGTTTATATACCGCGGTATACTTGATTTGATTTGGTGTATGTCGTATACCGTTGACTTCGATTTTGATATTCGATATTTGTTTTCGTGCACCCTAGTGCACTAGATTTATGTTTTGTGCACCTCGTGCACTTGATTGAGATTCTTGCGCACACTTGGCACACTTGATGCGATTTTGTGCACACCAGATACACTTAATTGAGATTCTTCGTCCGCATTAGATGCACCCGGTATTGTTGTCACACATCCGTTGCACTTGACAGATGTTTTTGGGTACACCTGTTGCACTTGGTTTTTGTTTCTGTGCACATTCATGGCACCTGTATTGATTTCGATTTCCATGTGCACCAGATGCACATGGCATTTTTATGTACACTATTCGAGATTGATTTCTTTCGAGCATCATGTTTTCATGATATATACTATACGGTGTAGTAACTGGGCAGGACTAGTCTTAGTGAAGGGTTACACCAGCGTCCAGGCCAACTTCCGTGGCCAAATGCGGAATTTTTTTTTATAGCGATACAAAACTTGGCGCTAGGATAACACTAAACCGGATCTTTAACCATAAACCTAACTAGCAAAAGAAGGTTTTATCTAATATGATAGAAAGTATACCTAAAGAAAACAAGTCCTTTGGGTCTTCGATCCTCTCCTTAAGCTCCTCGATGGATGTATAGATCGTGCTTGAACTTCGGCCTCCTTGTGTCAACGATGATCCACCTCGAGATCCAACCTTGAGCTTTACCTCCAAGATGAGGCAACCTGAACACTTGGGTTGCTAGACTAAGTGATCTAGAGTGAGTAGAGAGTGGTTTTGGTGGCTTGGTCTCAATGGCCCTTGATTTTCAACTCATGAAACACTAGGGCTTGAGAGAGAGTAAGAATGAGAGAGTGCTATGAGAGAGAGTGTCCCATGATCAAAATGAAGAGTGAGCTCTCATATGAGGGAAAAAGGATAATAATTCTAATTAGGATAATTATGATAGTTCATTTGATTTGACCATTATCTGTAAGTGCACGGCAGCATCCCGGCCGTCAATCCGAGGCCAAAATGCGGAAACGAAACTTTTACAAAACTTGTAAACCGGCACTACCGCGCACTATAAAACCCGGATCGGGCCATTAACCTAATGCTAGCAAACTAGAAAATGGGAAGAAAGCTATACCGAGCGATCCGTGTCCTTCGGTCTTCGGCCTCCGTCCCGATCTCCTCGCGGAATCTCCGATCTTTATCTCCTCGTCGGAAAGGGCACCACACCACCGGGTTCTTTTACGGGCTCCCACCTCTGGACCGAGGCAACTCGGGCATGAAGTTGGCGAGTCGACGTGTCCAAGAATGCTGTAGGCTAGTATAGAATAGTTTGTATCTAGCGGGTATGAAGTTTCCATGTGATGGAGGTGAAGAATTATGTGCAAGAGGAAATGAGCTTTGAGATTTTTGATACAAGCATAGAATGAGATGAAGAAATTTCCCACACCCAAAATGAAATTTCCCTCATTCCTCTCACAAAATTGTGGCCGGCCTAATATCAAAAATGGGAGAGATCAAAAACCATCAAGGGAGGTGAGTGTAGTTAAAGGAATGGTGACCATAAGCCAAAAGCAAGTCTCACATCAATATCCAAATCAACTCTCATCTCAAATCCTTCCTCATTAATGCAAAGGAAGTGATTAAAAAGGAATCTAATAATGCTAAGAACCATCATGAACCCACATATCACAATTAACCCCCACTACATAACTAATTTGCACACTTGCAAATAACTCCCTCCATCGGAAAAATCCGGCCATGAAGGAACAAAGGAAAACTGGCCGAAACGGAATGCAAACTGGCAACTTCAAAAAACTGATTCCGTAAGAAATTACAGGAAAACCCCACGACAGTATACACATACCCGTATTTGTATTCCAACCGAATACAAATGCAATGAGACAAAATCTACACTGTACAATACTAGGATTCGGTTTAAACCAAAGCCCGCTAGTATTATCCGTCCGATCATGATCCTTGCAATACCGCACGTATCTGATCAAACCTTGCCATATCTTCATACGGCCTCTACAACGTTTCGCCCGAAACGTGAGAAACTGTCTGTGGGGGACTCTAAAGACTCGTCAATACCTTGGCTGTGGATTTAACCACTAGCACGTCAGAGGTATTAGCCATACGTAACGGGCTACCAGGTATTGACCAAAAGGGACGTCAGTGAGCGAACTCATCCTGACACCCTACTGATCCTGTCAGTGACAATATCCGTACAGTCCAGTCCATTCGTCTATGAGCATTGCATGTCGGGCCTAGAGGGTTGGTAAAAGTCAGACCCCCAAAAGCGGTACAAGTCGTGTCGGAGTGTAGCCCAGAACACTCTGAGATACTACTGGAGTACCTACCAGTAAATCTCCTGCCTTGGCCAAGGACTTCGTGTAATGGCTCTCCTAGACACAGCATGACCTCACCCCCAAACCAGGAGAGACGAACCCCTGCCGATCCGCTCACTGCCTCCATGTGGCTCGGAACTGTACCCAACTAAAACCTGTTTGCACGACTCCTTTGAGCCGTGGTAGGGTAGTAATCAAAGCACGGTGGGAACTCACACGAGACAAATGACGATCTCAGGTCGATGAACTAACCTGTACACATGTCACCAGGGAACTGCTATCTGACGCTAGGTATAATACCAACTAGCATGTTCCCGGCGAGTCCTGTCCGGTGTACTCATAACCCAATGAGCACCTTTATACATCTTAGGTGAACCAACTGACACCAGTGGCTTATGAGACCGGCCATCGCCCGTCGTCGGGGTCTCGACTTTATACACTAGTCTACTCTGGAGTATCGATGCCCTGTCTCGAAACTCCCATGACTAAGGACCTTTTAAGGATGTGCTTATAGACCCCAGCTCCCACGTATATGATCGCCATCATACTGCTGACAGTCAAGCAAGAATCCTAGGGGCTCTATCAATGTGTAATAGTGATCAGTAATGTCACCTAAAGCAGTACACGATGATAAAGATAAACCAGATAGCATACTATCATCTTTAGTAAGACTGTCCTACCGGTATAGGTCCTTCCTCAATCATTGCAATCACGTGCCTGTGATCCAATAATTGACTCTGAGGGCACTATCTCCAACAATCTCCCACTTGCACTCAAGGCTAATTATTGCGATGTCGCATACTCACAGCCCGTATGATACCGAATACCCAACTGCTCTACTAGTCAGTATCACAAAGCTCGTTTGCGAAACTATTACGTTCGAGGAATAGTCTCAGTGAGTGGATCCGCCCTGATGTTTCTTTCTATGTCTCTCTTTATCTCAAGTTCGCGGTGAAAGCCATCTCCCGAAATGAGCAATACCTGTCTTAGAATATGTTTGGATGTCTGATGGGACCTAGCTCATAAATGAACTCCAAATCCAAACTTCTTAGACTGTATTGTCAACTGAACTTAATCAGTATCCTGCGCCATGCCTCCCTCAGTATCCACCTGGACCACCTGTCCAAAATACTGCCCCTCGTCGGAGGGAAAACTATAACTCTGACAGCCACTCTGTCATCCAGGTCACCTTGGAAGCCTGGAATGATAACCGTCTCCCAAAAGAGGATGCCGTTATCATATCCCTAGAACATCCACTTATGTTCTAAAACTGCTTCCGAATGTTTCTCCAGGATTGGATTAATATCAACTTATTGCATCTGGTGCAAAAACAACATCTGGTGTGGTATTTGACATCTCATGATTGACTCAATTGCCTAAGCAAGTGATCTGCCAATCATGCACATCCCTCTCCCTTTTTGTCTGTAAGACACCTTTAGAGAGGGTGACTCCATCACCTGCAGGTACACTACCATGCCAGGAGTCGTCCATTCTAAATACTCATAGAATGCTGTCTAAGTACCCTGATTGGGAAACTACCTAAATCTAGATCTAAAACCATAGATCTAGTAACCAGGATATCTGATATAATATCTATATCCTATGTAGAGAAACCACTGTATGACAACCAAAGTATAACCGACCGTACTATAGGAATTTCACTTCCTACTCTGTGTATGTCATCCAAATACCAGGACATCACACCCTACTACCTTCTTAACAGATCCATCCCCTATTCTGATGAAATCAAACCTATGACTGTCACATCAGAAATAGATGATCTATCTCCGCTACATCTGCTTTAGTCTATAAATAGACATAAGCCACTTGTCCACTATGCTTCTGCTACTCCCACTGACTACGACAACCCTCTGGCAGAGTCATATAGACGTACACTTCTAAAGCTAGTTCAAAAGGACGCTATACTCATCCTCCTGCGGGGTCTCACAGCCTGGAGCAACAGCAATGGCAAGTCTGGGTAAACAAGAACCTCTCTGTCACCGTCCTTGAGGCTACTGGAGTACCTCTCGGGTGCCTGAGGTTACCCACCATATCTGCGAAGTGGCCAATGGAATGTCAAACCAGATTGAATCTTTAGGTTCTTATCAAATCTTCAGTAATCGTTTGCGGTTCTGGAATCACTTCCAGTTCTACCATACTCCCACTACTGTTTTCTGAAAAAATCCATTTTTATTAAAACTGTCGCGAGTCAAGAACAATATCACTATTGATCTTCCAGATGGTAGAAAATCAACCCTCGTCATAGCCCGGGTCAACCCACAAATAGCCATTACAGAAACGTGCCTTGAGTTGTCCAGTGTCTGGTTTTAAGCATAAGCTGGACAACTCCCCGTACCTTAACAATGTCAAGATATGAACTGTTCTATATGCAATACAGAAACAGAGGCACTGATTTAATTGGAACCAGATTCAAATCATGCTGCTGTCTCCAGTGCATGTCAACTAAATGGAGAGAGGCCGTTCGGCATTACTCAACTTAGGAGTAATTCCAATTATGAGTAACCTGAAAGAGAAGCAAGTTCTCTTAATCATTACTATCATCTGAATACCATACACAAGTATCTACATCTTCGATCACCTTGAAGAATCCTGATACTTGCAACACCTGGTTCTCTACTTTATCCTTATACCTATAACTTCTCAAAACTTAGACCTTGCATTTCTACGAAACACATGTCTAAGAACTAGAGAAGTCATAAGTAAACAGAATATAGTATGAGTACCAACCCCTCTGTCCTGATGGATACTGGACAACATACAATACTCTGTATAAGTCCCCTGAGTCTAATAACTCTTTCCCTGTGTGTCGTAGGTTGAAAACTGTACTTATGGTTAAGAAGAATTACACCGCTGTTTAATGCTCCTTACCTAACCATCCACTGATATAGGTAAATGTCATGGACAAAATTTCAAAAAGGTATATCTCACTCTATAAAAATAGACGTACAGATATATCAATTTGAAATTAGTGCATAACAACGGATATTCAAAACCAAATATTTGTCGTCCGGCAAACAACCCAGCTGATTTCCTCAAATATCACCAATTACAACGAATCCCGATATAATAAGGATGATCACCCAATTCCCAATAACTTACTCCTACTCATCATCTATAAAACCATACAGATGTGAGAATCAAACCTGGTAAATACATACCCTGGAGCAAGGAATAATTGGGAAATCAGTTTTCTTTTAACAGTATACAGTGAAACTGAAACATTGAAATGTTTCGATGGGGTATCCGGGTATTCCTAGTAATGCCTCTTCCATTATCCATATTCACAACTGTAACCGTATATTTCTTTGCCGTCTCTCCAAATCCCTTCATATGTCTTTAGTCATTACCTTCTGCACACCCCTTTAGGCTAAATGGTTTTCTTCCTTCCCTAACGTTCGGCACCAACCTATGGTTTGGAAGAAGACTATCCAATAAGCATAATGGGTGTACTGTCCTAATCCTAGGATCACTCACAATGCGAGAGAAGGTGAAGATAAAAGACACCTGAATAAAACCTTATTTCTATTTCTCCTGAACCAGAATCCATCCCCGAACTGGAACAAGTTCCTTTCGAGTTCGTATATAACCATACGATGGAGTATCCAAATAACTGTGGATCTTCGTAGTGATACGGAGTGTCCTGTAGAAATACAAAGGTGAAGTGGGAGTGGTAATGAAATACTTGGTTTGGTCGTGAATAGCAGTCGCAATTTACTTTGCCCTCCTTCTAATCCCTTTATTTTTCTTAACTTAATACCTTCTGCACACCATCGTTAGGCTAATTGGTTTTCTTCATTCCCTACCGTTCGGCACCTGCCTATGGTTTGGAAGAAGACTATCAAATTTGCGTAATAGGTGTACTGTCCCCTAATCCAAGGAGCACTCGCAACGTGAGAGAAGGTAAAAGGAAAAGACAACTGAATAGTCCTATTCGTTTTCTCCAGAACCGGAAACCATCCTCGAATAAATTCCTTCGAGTTCGTATATAACCATACGATGGTTTTATCCAATGGAAGTGGACGTTCGTAGTAATACGGGGTTTCCTGAAGAAAAGGGTAAAAGTCGGAGTGGCAATAAGGTATGCAACTCTGACAATCCAAAAGCCAGTGTTTAAGAAGGTTCGGTCAACTTGGTCACTGAGTCATAGTCAAGGGTCGGGCCATGGTCGCTGCCAAAGAGAGAGAGAAAAGAAACACTCAGCGTGCACTCTAACCTAGATCAGAATGGTTATCAATTTATCTAATCATGAAACCTCCCACTGTAACGTCAAATTCTTCTCCAAACCTGAAAGAAGAATTAGTCGGGATCACCCGAGGAGTAAACCAACTCATCAGTGGGAATCGGGATCCAACTATCATCGCATGATAACGTGACGGAATCCGCTCACGTTATCACACTCCAGAAGGTATGCGCACATCTGGAAAGTTTCAGTTTCTTTAGAAATTCCCGATGTGATTTTTGCCCCATGCTCTTATGACCTTGACTAAGACCAACAAATCATAAGTCACATATCAAGTTCTACCCGTCATTGTCCAGGTTAATTTGAACCCACCCGTACAAGCCCTTGACTAAGGTCCACAAGGCTATACGATTGTCCCAAACCAACGCATCTATCTATGCAACAGAAAGGTAACAAGCAGCTACCATACACTATGCCTTGACTAAGGCCAACAAACATAGCATGAATACTACGTGCTACCCGTCTGAAATGACAGAGGGCTACGAATGGTTTTTGGCGAAAAACCTTTAACGTAATGAACTTGATATCGTTGAAGGAACCGGATAGTTTTATAAAAATATAGTGGCGAAAACCTTTGCTAAAGAGGTCATTCCCGTTGAAGGGATCTCGGCTCTTTCCCCATAGAATGAGGTGCAGGATATTCCAACTGAATACCACGATGCAAAGCAAAAGTAATCGACTATAGTGAAGTTATTGCCCTGACGCAAACTTCTGTCCAAGAGGTCACTCCCGGTGAAGGGATCTCGGCCCTTGCCTCGTCGGCTGAGGTGCTGGATATTCATAACCGAATACCACTGTGCAAAACAAAAGAGAACGTTCTTGCAATAACAGCTTTTTAAAAAATTGTTCCAACAACATCAGAATAGGTTTGTTTAGCTTGCATTGATCCGAATCAACGCAGTCCCATCAATTGATCACACCAATAAAGAACGAAAATAATGATGTACGTATATGCCATCCGCATTCGCCACTGGGTCCCGTCATAACCCGTTAGGTTACTTATCTAACGACAGAGCGAGGACTGGACTAGCACGGATGCAAAACATATACAACATCTACTAGTATATATATCAATATATAATATTCACTCATGGCGTGATAAAATGCAACATCACAGAAATGTAATAAGTATCACAGAACAATATAGATATCTGGGATCCCCGGGTTTCATAGAGCCGCTACTGAAACCCGACGTTCCCCTGGTTGTGTGGATAGCCTGTGCAATGAAATCCTAGACCCCTACGGGCGCGGAAAGTTACCCGCCAAAACCTGAAGCGAGGCAGCCCCCTTCAACAACGTGAATAGACCACCCAGCACTTTAAGGAATCCGGTAACTTGGGCACCTCTCTTTGGGTCAACCTATACCCCATACGAGTGCGACGAATAGCCCGCCAATTCTAGAGTGAAGCCCCCTCCGTCTCAACGCCATGAAATGCGGGCCCGTTGCCCTCTAGAACCCGGCTATCCGTGCACCCCTCCGCGGGGTAATCATAGTACATAAAGTAAAATATATACAACGGGTACATCGACCTCAGCCCGGTCATGCCCCAAAAGAACAATATACAAACAGGCAGTAACGGCAGTCCACATGTCGGACGCTCGCCCCGCAATATCAAATGTACATAATAAACCAAACTGTACTACCATTGCATCCAGGCTATCCACCACGACAAATCCGCAACATCACAGCACAACACAGAACATCAACGTGAATGTCACGTTCGCAAATCTGTCTAAAAGGGCTATAGGAGTTAGACAGGATTTACCGATCAAATGACATTCACGGTCGCAGATATAATGTAAATACTGTGAACTAACATGTTCAAAATTTTCGATCGACTAAATTTTCCGAAGTGGGCCCCAAGCACAACTGTAGCACTCAAAATAAATCTGGGCCCAAACAGAATATATCAAAAACCCTATTTCCATGTCAGAAGCCCACTGTAAAAATTTGGTGCTGTGAACAGTTTAAATAGCGGCGGAACCGCGGCCAATGCGTGGGTTTGGCCGCGGTTCCGCGGTGGAACAGTGCAATCGAGCTACCAAATTTTCACAGAATGCATAAAAAACCCTGCACGTATTTTTACAATGTATCAAATAATTTTTAGAGCACTAGAAAAATTCGACAGAAACTTGACATGGAAACGCGGTTTTTGGAAAATCCGTTTGATCGAACTTGTAAACACGTTAGAGCAAGCTAGACTAGGTTAATGGCGTAGCTCTGATACCAGTGTAAGTGCATAGCAGCTCCCCGGCCATCAATCCGAGGCTAAAATGCGGAAACGAAACTTTTACTGAACTTGTAAACCGGCACTACCGTGCACTATAAAACCCGGATCAGGCCATTAACCTAATGCTAGCAAACTAGAAAATGGGAAGAAAGCTATACCGAGCGATCCGTGTCCTTCGGTCTTCGGCCTCCGTCCCGATCTCCTTGCGGAATCTCCGGTCTTTATCTCCTCGTCGGAAAGGGCACCACACCGCCGGGATCTTTTACGGGCCCCCACCTCTGGACCGAGGCAACTCGGGCACGAAGTTAGCGAGTCGACGTGTCTAAGAATGCTGTAGGCTAGTGTAGAATAGTTTGTCTCTAGCGGGTATGAAGTTGCCATGTGATGGAGGTGAAGAATAATGAGCAAGAGGAAATGAGCATTGAGATTTTTGATACAAGCATAGAATGAGATGAAGAAATTTCCTACACCCAAAATGAAATTTCCCTCATTCCTCTCACAAAATTGTGGCCGGCCTTATATCAAAAATGGGAGAGATAAAAAACCATCAAGAGAGGTGAGTGTAGTAAAAGGAATGGTGACCATAAGCCAAAAGCAAGTCTCACATCAATATCCAAATCAACTCTCATCTCAAATCCTTTCTCATTAATGCAAAGGAAGTGATTAAAAAGGAATCTAATAATGCTAAGAACCATCATGAACCATCATATCACAATTAACCCCCTCCACATAACTAATTTGCACACTTGCAAATAACCCCCTCCATCGGAAAAATCCGGCCATGAAGGAACAAAGGAAAACTGGCCGAAACGGAATGCAAACTGGCAACTTCAAAAAACTGATCCCGAAATAAATTACAGAAAAACCCCGCGACCGTATATACATACCCGCATTTGTATTCCAACCAAATACAAATGCAATGAGACAAAATCTACACTATACAATACTAGGATCCGGTTTAAACCAAAGCCCGCTAGTATTATCCGTCCGATCATGATCCGTGCAATACCGCACGTATCTGATCGAACCCTGCCATATCTCCATACGGCCTCTACAGCGTTTCGCCCGAAACTTGAAAAACTGTCAGTGGGGGACTCTAAAGACTCGTCAATAGCTTGGCTGTGGATTTAACCACTAGCATGTCAGAGGTATTAGCCATACGTAACGGGCCACCAGGTATTGAACAAAAGGGACGTCTGTGAGCGAACTCATCCTGACACCCTACTGAGCCTGTCAATGACAATATCCGTACAGTCTGGTCCGTTCGTCTATGAGCATCGCATGTCGGGCCTAGGGGGTTGGTAAAAGTCAGACCCCCAAAAGTGGTACAAGTCGTGTCGGAGTGTAGCCCAGAACACCCTGAGATACTACTGGAATACCTACCAGTAAATCTCCTGACTTGGCCAAGGACTTCATGTAATGGCTCTCCTAGACACAGCGTGACCTCACCCCCAATACCGGGAGAGACGAACCCCTGCCGATCCACTCACTGCCTCCATGTGGCTCGGGACTGTACCCAACTAAAACCTATTTGCACGACTCCTTTGAGCCGTGGTAGGGTAGTAATCAAAGCACATTGGGAACTCACACGAGACAAATGCCGATCTCAGATCGATGAACTAACCTTTACACATGTCACCAGGGAACTGCTATCTGACGCTAGGTATAATACCAACTAGCATGTTCCCGGCGAGTCCTGTCCGGTGTACTCATAACCCAATGAGCACCTGTATACATCTTAGGTGAACCAACTGATACCAGTGGCTTGTGAGACCGGCCATCGCCACTCGTCGGGGTCTCGACTGTATACACTAGTCTACTCTGGAGTATCGATGCCCTGTCTTGAAACTCCCACGACTAGGGCCCTTTTAAGGATGTGCTTATAGACCCCAACTCCCACATATATGATCGCCATCATACTGCTGGTAGTCAAGCAAGAATCCTAGGGGCTCTATCAACGTGTAATAGTGATCAGTAATGTCACCTAAAGCAGTACACGATGATAAAGATAAACCAGATAGCATACTATCATCTTGAGTAAGACTGTCCTACCGGTATAGGTCCTCCTTGAATCATTGCAATCACGTGCCTGTGATCCAATAATTGACTCTGATGGCACTATCTCCAACATTATCATGTCACAATTAATGCTAAGCAAAATATCTCATGCTCAACAAAAATATCTAAGTCAACTATGGTCAACAAGTCAAATGGTCAAACCAATTAACCATGACACAATTAACACTAATAAAATTAGTAAACAATTTCCTCCATCTCATTATAGTTTTAATCAAGTCAAGGGTCAAAACCTTAATGAGGTGTCTCCTTCTCTACCTCTGTCAACTGTATATACATACCCGCATCCGTGTTCCGAGGAACATGAATACAATGAGACTGAACCAATCCAAAATCAAATACTAGAATTCGGCTTAAACCAAAGCCCGCTATTATCATCTGCCCGAACACCAAACACACACAAGTGCGCGTATGTGAATGAACCCTGTCGTAAAACCATACGACCTCTACTCGTTTGGCCCAAAACTGGGAAACCCTCTGTGTGGGACTCTAAAGACTCGACAGTACTCTGGCAGTGGGTTTAACCACAAGCACGTCAGCGGCACTGGCTGTACGTAACGGATACCCAGGTACCTATCGAAAAGGAAGGCCGACGAGCAAACTCGTCTGAACTCCTACTGAGCCTATCTGTGACAATATTCGTATAGTCCGGTCTCTTCGTCAAAGAGTATCGCATACCGGGTTTAGGGGGTGGTGAACGCCAGACCCTAATAACCTGATAAGTCATGCCGATGTGGCTCAGGACCAATCCGTGAAACTACTGATCAACCTATCAGTAAATCCCAACTGCCTTGGCCAAGGTCTTATGGTCCTGACCAATCGATCACTGTGCGATATCAACTCCCAATACCAGGAGAGACGAATCCCTAACAATCGCTCATTGCCTCCATGTGGCTCGGGATTGAACCCAACCAAAACCTGTTTGCACGACTCAGTAAAGCCATGGTAGGGTAGTGATCAAAGCCCAGTGGGAACTCACACGAGACAAATGCCGATCTCAGGTACAAAGACTAACCTATACACATGTCACCTGAGAACTTCCATATGATGATAGGTATAGTACCATATGGAAGTTCTCGGCGAGTCCGTCCAGTGTACTCACACCCAGTGAGCACCTATATACGATCTTGGGTGCATCAGACCAATGGCTGCAGGACCAACCATCCCCCGACGGGGCTAGAAACGTATACACTAGTCTACTCTGGAGTATCAATGCCTAGTCTCGATACTCACGCGACTAGGGACCATTTAAGGATGTGCTTATGGGCTACCTTGCTCCTACAAGTGTGATCGCCATCACAACGCAGGTAGTCAAGCAAGATCCTACGGGCTTTATCAACATGTAACAGCAATATGGAATAACGAGTATGACATATATGTCATGTTAAGATAAAGACAAACCATAATAGTATACTACCGTATCGAGTCTTTATAAATATGTGCACGCTAGATATAAAAAAAATAGAAATAAATACACATATCCTGACAAAGACAAGTTAAATAATATACTATAAAACTGAGCAAGATTGTCATGTACATACATATCCTTAGCATTCATATGTATACATATACAATACTGGCCTCTAGGGCATATATATCCAACTCTAAGGACAGTACCTAAGTATTTTTGCATGAATCGATATTTACTGAAGGGATTTTTAAAAGAGCTATAATCTCAATATTTTCCTACGTGTTCATGATGACACAAAACTTTACGAAGAAAACCCTTCTGAATTATTTTCAAAAGGCAGGACGTATATGTTAAACAAAAGATATGTAGATATATAAATAGCCATTTTCATTAAAATGCACGTCCGGTACTTGTTCCGTGATATGCGCATCGCACGGCGATTTGAAAGGGATTTTGCATACATTTTTATTTGGTTGTTTGATAATTTCACAAAGATGCGTACTATATCTATGTTATAGTCCTAATTATGTCATAGTTAATTTTTGTAATGGATTTTGACATTTTTATTTTCGTGATAACTCCGATGATTGCGTGACACTTGACAGAGTTACGATTGTGAGTTTTGCACTCGTTTTCATTAGCATGCGTTGCGCGATGACACTTCTTATGTATTCATGATTTCGGAGCCCCGACGACTTGATTGTTTTGCTGAAATATTTTAAGTAATTGGGGAGTTTAAATTTAAATTTGGAGACCGAATTTATTTAAGAATGGAAGATTATAACATTTCAGAAAAGTAAATATTATTTTTGGAATTTAAATAAATAAAATAATAAATTTTGTGGATATTATAAAGGTATAGAAATGGGTTTGATGAGGTGGTATGATTATATACTTATAATTTGGAAAATAATTGGAAAATTAATATGAATTATTTATTTTGAAAGAATTTATGTGATTTGGACATTTTATAAATTATTATACAATTAATTGTATTCAAGTTAATACTAAACTTGATTAATATTTTACTAATCATGCATTAATCTTGTTTATGTATTATATCATGCAACATGACATGTTGAAACACTTATTACATATTATTTGAACCATATCTTTATTTGTAATTATATGGTTTTTGGTTTTGTTTTAAAAATAAAAAGAAAAGAAAAGATAAGATATTTTGATGAGAGAGAGGGTGGGATGACTTGTGTCATGGTTGAGGGAGAGAGAGAGAGGAGGGAAGTTTCTACACACTCATGGCTCGTTATCTTTTTCTTTCACTTCATTCATCTTCTTTATTCTTCTCATCTCCTTCATCCTCATCCCTCATCCCTCCACCTCCTCTGCAATCTATGGCCAACCTAAAAACCACAACCAAACCTCATACTCCCTTCACAAAAAGTGACCGCAACTTTATCTTAAATCCCATGGTAGGATCAAGTGGAGATTTTGAACACTTTAGGCAACCCTAGAATTTTCTTCAGTTGATACATGAGGTAAATTCTACACCCTTAGTTTAGAAATTGAGTTTCCTTACCTCCTATTGTAGTTTAGAGTTAAACTATTGTGGTTTAGTGATGTTTGAAAATTCCAAGATGAGGTTTAGGGGATTTTATGAATTTTGAAGGTGTACTTGAAGACTAGATAATGACTACAACTCTTCTAGTGCTAGAAACCTGGATCAAACTAAGTGTAGAACCTTAAGACTTGAACTTGAATTTGCTGATATCGGGTTTTTGTTGGAATTGTGATGACTTATTAGGATCTTCTATGAACTGGAGACCATGAAAAATATTTCGCGATCACAGTGAGGTATGCAGGTGATTTGGAGTATACCCTAAAGACCCGAGACCCAACTCCCTTTCCTGGACGCTAATTTACCTCATTTAGCTGCAAATTGCGACCGGGGATAGTTGGGTGGGCCCCAGGTTTGTTCCATGACTTCATTTTCAGATAACTAGACCTATCCCATATCCAAAATATCCCAATTTCACCTGAGACAAAATCTGGAAGTGTTTTTCAAAGTTTATGTTTTCGTTTTATGATTTTTTGGGTTTTGGTATTTTGTTTTATCTCGATCGATTGACGTTCGTACGTCGATATCGAGAGTTGTTTGGTTATTCTTGCATGCGTGGACCATAGGTTCTAACCTATGTGTGTTTCGTATGCCGCGTTGGTTTCGTATTCGATTCTTGTTTACGATACGACGTGTTTAAACTTTAAGTACCTTCGCGTGGACTTCGGGAAAATAAAGGAAAGCAAGGCGTCATCGACTTCGGCAAGCGAGGATCGAAGGTGCGTAAATATATATCTATGGGGGAAGTCCGGTGGATGGCGTATAGCACCCCCGCAACCGTAGAATAGGATTTTTATATTATATATATATATGTCGATGTGAAACTTGGTTACCTAGTAAACATGGTTTCTAGGTGACTGTAGGTTAGATTAAGTGTACTTGTAGGATGGTTTACTCATAGTTTTAGTTCCTTAGTCATGAGTCGTCGGTTTTACATTTTCGCACACACACACACACTTGATATGATATGTGTGTATATGCATATATGTATATATATATATTACATATACGTGTAAGATGAGGATATGATATGTTATATGGTTTGAGTTGATATGATCGGATATGATGTCAAGAGATTATGATATACGATTTGAGTTTGAGACATCATATACGTTATGATATATATTAAAGGATCGTTAGGCGAAATACACATAACATGCGATAACATGTGACTTCATGATATAATAGAATGTACATAACCTTAGATCCGTACCCTTGATTATGATATCGTACGACGGATGATACCGTACGAACTATATGATATATATGCTATGTGACCCGTACCCTCGATTATGAAGATGTCGTACGGTGGATTTTACCGTACGAGATATAATTATTTGATGGTTGATCCGCACTCTTAACTCGAGGATGCCGTACGATAGATTATACCGTACGTGATGCTATGAGGCTGGATCGCCGACTGCTAGATATATCGACTCGGAAAATGTTATAGATTTATATATCTTATTGTTGCTTTTACTGTTCACTTTTCTGCTATGCTCATGTTATTCTCATTTGTATTGTAAATATACTTTTGTTTCCATTAGCTGTTATGATCTCGTCTGCTAGGGCACATGCACCATTACCGATGATGCGTATGTTGCACGTACACTTGCTTGCCAGCTCACACACATCATCATCGGTAATTGCAATGCCACGTACACATTAGAGAACCGTTACTTCATTCGTAAAACCTAATAAATTGTAGCTTAATAGTATTATTTAGCATTCATGATCTTATATGCTAGTTTAGACATTGTATTTCTTACTTGGATGCCACCTACATTCATATACATACATTCTAGTTATATACTAATCATTTGGCTATATGCCGGTATTCACTGTTTCCTTATTGACTCATGATTATGAGATTTCGGTTTTTCATGAGATTTCTGGATTTGGGAAACCGCATGTGAATTTGAAAACTTATGCCCAATTTAAAAGAAAAATGTGGTTTGTCGTGAAATGTTGTGTGGCGTCCACCATGAGATTTCTCGGTTCTGAGCATATATGTTGACCCGATTCGAGGAGCGAGGAGAAACCGTCTGCGGGTACATGGTGGGCCCAGTGTGGTACCCCAGGGCAAGAAGTGTTGGATATATATTGTAACGTGTTAAAAATGATTAAATAAATAATTAAATGAATAAAAGTGTTTAAGTGAATTTTAGGATTTTAAGTAAAGTAAAATGTATTTTTCGTAAAACCAAACCGTGATTGTTTTCATTATAATTTTTAAAATATCTATTTTAATTATGAAATTACTAGTAAATGGTGTTTATTTAGCCACTTATAAATTTTTAGTTTAATAAAATATTTTTCCTAAATTAATTATTTTAAATATTAACATAAGCTTTATTTTTACACTAAATTAGTGTAAATTACAAATTCAAATGGTTTTAATTTTCAAAAATGAACCATGGCATATTAGAAATTAGTGTGTATCATGCAAAATTTATTTGCAAATTTTTCCTATTTTCTAGAGCTTTCTTGAGTTGCTATAGTAAATAAATAAATAAATAAATAAATAAAGCATGAAAAGACTTTTATTGATGTTTCTTCTCTTGAAACTTCTACACACTTTTCCCACTCTCTTCTTTCTCTCCCTCACCTCTCTAGGGCCGGCCACAAACCCCCCATGGCTGCCCCCCCCCCCATTTCCCACATCATTTTTATTCAAAATTCATCAAAAACACATCAAAAATTCAATTAAAATTCCACAAAATCGTATTTATTCCATACTCTTTATTCCTTGCTCATTTTTATATGAAATTTGGAGATGGAAAGCATGCATTTTGGAGGCTCATTTCTTGTTTGGATTTCACATTTTGAAGGTATAATTTTCTTTCTTTTGATTTATTGTTATTAGATGTTCATATTAAGCTTAATTAGATTTAATGAATTAATTCTATGTTCTTTTTTTGAAAATGCAAGCTAGGGTTCTAAATTCAAGTTATGATTTTTAATAATTAATTAGGGTTATATTAGTTAGTTTAACACTTTTAGTATTAGGAAATCTTGCATGGTTATTGTTTAACAAATTGTTATTCAAAAATTGTTTTAAATTAGGAATTTAGTTAACTAGGTTTTTGCAAAATGTGGTTGTGGTTAATATAAAATTCTAATTTGGGTTGTTATCATAGGATTATAGTTTTAGTGGAAATATTAGCATGTTAATGGAAAGAAAAAGTTAGTTTGATTGCTAGTTTCTATGGTTAATTGATAAATTGTGATAAAAATTGCTAATTTTGTAAACTAGATTTTAGAAATTCCTATATAAATGAGATTAAAAATATAATTATGGTTTCATTATATCATTATCATCATGAATTGTGGGTTAAGTCATTAATTTATGCAAAATCATGTTTTGTGGTGGAATTGTGGTATTTTGCTTGAAAAATGTTGAAAATTGTTAAAGGGTGCAAACTAGAAATTTCAAATTTATACAAGTTTGTGTAATAAAAATATAGTAATAGTTTGTATAGTCTAGTTATGCTATTTAATGAGTTTTATGACCATTAGTTTCATTTAAATGTTAAGTTTTGATGAAAAACGGTGAACTGGCATTTTCGGGTTTTGCGAAATTGGACGGTTTGATAGATTTTTGGGTTTCGATGGATTTAATCATGTTTTATAGTATAAGTAATGTGTTTTAAAACTACAAGTTGTTTGTTGATGTTATCTCGATCCATCGGAGTTTGTATGCCGATATCGAGCGGTATTTGGTTCTTTTGCGTGGACGGGACATAGGTTTTAACCTATGCTTGTTCCTTGTATCGTTTGACTTTTGTATGTGATTCGGTTTACGATGCTATTTATATGTTTGCGTTTAGGTACCCCTCACGTGGACTGCGGGCGATGAAAAGGAGGATGGCGACACCGTCTTCGGCAGACATGGACCAGGTGAGTAGATGCATATCTAAGGGGGGAAATCGGGTGGATGGCGTTTAGCACCCCCGCAACGTAGAATAGGAATAGTATTTATTGTTAGTAGGAAACCAGATGTGACCCTAGATTCTTAACGCGTAGGACCCTAGTAATAACCCTAGATAAATAGACTGATTTAGGGAAACCATATCAGGGGATGAATACCTTGGAAAAAGTTCCTAGGTTTCAGGTAGAAACACACACGCACACACTGAAACTCGACATGGAGTATACGTATATGTGTGTATATATATAAAACTAGGTATAGGTGTATATATATATACAACACGTATATGGGATTCATTGATGTGATATGATATCTGAGGTATGATGAAACAATATAACTGGGCTTGATGCCGTGATTATTGACTATACAGTCGCATTAAAGTGTTAGCGGATCATTAGAGAATGAGATAATGAACATGAATATATAAATTATAAAGGGTGGTGGTGATATTGAGGTACATGGGACGCTAAAATAGTACCTGGGCTGTAGCTTATGACTGATCACGATATGATATATGTATGACTTGATTACGACATCATATAGGTGTGACCTGATGTCGATATCGTATAGGTGTGACTTGATGACGATAAGATATCGGTATAATTTAATCACAATATGACACATGTGACATGATATTTCTGAGGATAAACTAAGGATTATTCTATGATGGTAATGATATACGATTGATGTATGCGATTATAGTTTAGAACCTTGATCATGAGATGTGTTGATGATGACATTATACGAATGAGGAGACACCTAGGAGATACTTGACCGTACCCCGATATTGGGATGCCGTACGATGGATTTTACCGTACGAGGCTTAGATTTGATGATTGATCCGCACTCTTGATTCGAGGAAGCCGTACTACGTACGTGACGCTATTCAGGCGGGATCGCCGACTATTTGAGATATTGGTTCAGACCTTAGGTAGATGCTTGTTTCTTATTGACTAGTTTCTTAGGTTAGTTCCTTAGGATATTAGATGGACACTAGTTTAGGTTCGACTCACATAGTGGTAGTTGTACTCGTATATCGCGGAGGAGTGGATAATGCACACCTGTATTACATTCATACTGTAATCATCATGGTACATGTTCTTACATATGTTGCTATAATCAGTATAAACCTTACCTGTTAGGACACAAGCACCATTACCGATGATGCGCATATTCCACGCACACTTATTTGCCGGCTCACACACATCATCATCGGTAATTGCTATGTCACGTACACTTTAGATCATATTATCTTTTATTGATAGAATCAGTTAACCACTAAACCGATAAAATATTGTGATTTCTCTCTTATGTTAGCATAAGACATGATATTTATTACTTAGACATTCATGCATTCATATTTTCATGTTATCGCGCAGTATTATGGGCATATGCCGACACTTATCATATACTTACTCATGATTTTGAGATTTGGATTTCTATGAGATTTCTGGATTTTTGGGGAAAACCGCAAAAATATATAAAAACTTCTCTCTCTCTCCTCTTCTCTTTTCAAAATAAGATGCGGTTTTCTCGTGATGTATGTGTCGTCCACCATGAGATTTCATGTTTTCTGATGGATTTCGAGACCCGATTCGAGGAGTGGATGAACCGTCTCGGGTACATGGTGGGCCCGGTATGGTACACCGGGGCAAGAAGATCGAGTTGTAGACGATGAGCCTGGCAGGGAAAGGCTACCTACCGGTGATTTCTGGCGCGGCGGATATACGGAGGATACCGACCGTTGTCGTGAGATTTGATGATATGGGTCGATCCGGACTGACGGAGCCCGAGGTATTGAGACTATGAGACTTGAGATTTACATATTTGTGTCGATGCTTGACACGGATTTCCATGGATTTCATTGTTGAGATTTCAGATTCTTATACACATTTTACTATGATAACAGCCAAAGATTTCTTATACAGATATACCTGGATTTCAGGATTGCTTATTTTACATTCATGGTGCATGCATATCCATTCATATGACATAATACTATATGAGGCACTGACACGAGCACGGAGTATCTGCATTTACACGTATTATTACCCTGCTATTACTTGAGGTTTGAGACTTAGTAGTGTATTATTATGACCTAGGATAGCGTCGTGCATTCGATTTCTTTTCGTAGATGTCTTCTACTCACGAGTTGGTAACTCACCCCCGTTGTGCCAAATTTTATTACAGGTTCGATGTACAGGTTTCCCTGGCAGCTTGCTGGCACATCTATTTTTTCAGGGTGATTTGCACGGTAGGTTGGTTCACTTGTATCCGAACCACCATTGTACTTTTATTCTTTCATTTTTATCTAGTAAGCTCCATCAACCATACTTGTATTACTTGATAAGTTTATTGGACCAGACTTTTATTTCGACCTTAGAGTCGCGCATGTATTATTCTGATCTGGTGGTTTTGTTTTCTTTTGAGTTTTGAGCCTCGCCCTTTGGCGTTGTATATTATTGTGCCTGTTGTGGTTGATTCCGCCTATTGGCGTTGATGCTAGCTCCCGTTTGGGGATGCTTTTTATTGTTTATGTATATTATACTTGTTGTACCCGTTTGGGGGCCAGTTTTTACAGAGGAGACTCTGCCGAAATTTTTGGTAAAATTTGCTGATGTTTTTATACTTGTTTTCTTTTCTTTTCTTCTTTTATGGTTTAGATTTCTGGGCTTCGGCTTACTTAGGTCACGTGGCGCCTCTAGACGCTTCGTAATCTAAGTGCCGGTCACGTTCCGTACTTCCGGGTCGTGACAAAGTTGGTATCGGAGCGCTAGGTTTAACCCTGTATAAGTCTAGGTGACCCTTGGTTGATGGAGTAGGCGATTTAGGTAGAGTAACGTACCGTGGGTATGGTCCGCGGCATACTTATGATACGCTACTCTGCTTAAGGAGCCTTAGGATGTACATTTGTTTGCACCGTATTTCATTCGTTCCTTTGATCTATCTTCGTCGATGTCGGAGGGTGGTTCTGTTACCACGGGCGCACGGGCAGAGGGAGCTGCGGCTCGAATGCGATAACCATTAGAGTATTGGTTATTCTTGAGGATTGAAGCATTGCTTAGCGTGCGGACGAAGGGTATTGACATGCCGTCTGGATGAAGTTAAAGGGTTCGAACGATTATCAGAAAACCATTTTCCCAAGTTTAAGGTATTCGGAAGAACATGCAGGTATTTCGATGGACCCTCTAGAAGAATGAAACCCTAACTCGACATAATGACCACGAGAACGCCCTTGAACCTTAGGGTTTACGGCAGTTCCGCGGTGCCATTAGTGAGGCTTGGGTTTGCCCTTCTACGGCTGGATCATCGATGCTGGGGTATGTACCGGATATTTTTAAACTGTACTTGAGTGTTGAGCTCTCGGAAAATTATGGGATTTTGATGGATCGATCGAAAAGTTTAATGTAGTCCGGATATCAAGTGAAGGGATCGACTATGTGGGAGACTCTAGACATGAGTATTGCCATTGGTAGCGCAGTCAGCACACCTATGAAAGAACGAGTTCGAAGCAGTCGACATCAGAGGAAAGAGGCGCACATTGACGATAGTGTTTACAATTGTGATTTAGTGATTTGAATTTCGTATTTTCATTGATTGGATTTTTGTATTTTGAGGATTTTGTTCTACGATTGGTATTTCATGTGTGTACCTTCATTCTATTTGTGTTTCATATATCAGTTGTATTGATGTTGTTTAGTACACACCCAGTACACTTGATTTGGTTTTATATATATTTTGGGATTTTTGATTGATTTCGTGCATAGGGGTTACACATGATTTTTACATATGTTTCGACCTAGTTTTCATGCATTTTTGTACTGTGATTTCGATTTTGATATTCAATGTATGTTTTCGTGCACCATGTGCACCTGATTAGGATTCTTGCGCATACTTGGCGCACTTGATGCGATTTTGTGCACACCAGATGCACTAAATCGGGGTTTTGTGCAGATTAGATGCACCTGATATTGTGTCGTGCACGCCCGTTGCACTTGACAGATGTTTTTGGTGCACACCTGTTGCACTTAGTTTTGTTTTGTGGGTATTCATGGTATCTGTAATTGGTTTCGATTTCAGTGCGCACCGGACGCACATGGCATTTTATTGATGTGATTGGGATTGATTTTAGTTTGAGCAG
Organism: Agapanthus africanus; assembly: GCA_030015575.1. Classification (NCBI taxonomy): domain Eukaryota; kingdom Viridiplantae; phylum Streptophyta; class Magnoliopsida; order Asparagales; family Amaryllidaceae; genus Agapanthus; species Agapanthus africanus. The sequence goes on from CM057337.1 coordinate 408,255,653, forward strand.
TATGTTTTCCTAATTATTATTATTGATTTAGTAACCAGGCGGGACGTGTATGTTAAATAAACGATATACATATATATATAGTTATTTTTTTTAAAATTAAACGTCCGTTACTTATGCCGTGACACGTGCATTGCACGGCGATTTTCAAGAGGGGTTTTTGTATGCTTCTTTATTATGATGATTCGGCGATTTTACTAGGATGCGAACTATATATAAGTTATAGATTGATGTATATTATGATGGATTTCATATTGAGTTTTGATATTTTATTCTCGCCATAACTCCGATGATTGCGTTATGCTTGACGGAGTTGATTTTTGTTATGTATTGATGATTTCGGAGCCCCGACGATTTGAATGTTTTGCTAAACGTTTTAGTATTTGGAGGGGGAGTTTTAATTTAAATTCGGGGACCGAATTTATAAAAGGGGGGAAGATTGTAACGTGTTAAAAATTATTAAATAAATAATTAAATGAATAAAAGTGTTTAAGTGAATTTTAGGATTTTCGGTAAAGTAAAATGTATTTTTCGTAAAACCAAACCGTGATTGTTTTCATTATAATTTTTAAAATATCTATTTTAATTATGAAATTACTAGTAAATGGTGTTTATTTAGCCACTTATAAATTTTTAGTTTAATAAAATATTTTTCCTAAATTAATTATTTTAAATATTAACATAAGCTTTATTTTTACACTAAATTAGTGTAAATTACAAATTCAAATGGTTTTAATTTGCAAAAATGAACCATGGCATATTAGAAATTAGTGTGTATCATGCAAAATTTATTTGCAAATTTTTCCTATTTTCTACAGCTTTCTTGAGTTGCTATATTAAATAAATAAATAAATAAATAAATAAATAAAACATGAAAAGACTTTTATTGATGTTTCTTCTCTTGAAACTTCTACACACTTTTCCCACTCTCTTCTTTCTCTCCCACACCTCTCTAGGGCCGACCACAAACCCCCCATGGCTGCCCCCCCATTTCCCACATCATTTTTATTCAAAATTCATCAAAAACACATCAAAAATTCAATTAAAATTCCACAAAATCCTATTTATTCCATACTCTTTATTCCTTGCTCATTTTTATATGAAATTTGGAGATGGAAAGCATGCATTTTGGAGGCTCATTTCTTGTTTGGATTTCACATTTTGAAGGTATAATTTTCTTTCTTTTGATTTATTGTTATTAGATGTTCATATTAAGCTTAATTAGATTTAATGAATTAATTCTATGTTCTTTTTTTGAAAATGCAAGCTAGGGTTCTAAATTCAAGTTATGATTTTTAATAATTAATTAGGGTTATAGTAGTTAGTTTAACACTTTTAGTATTAGGAAATCTTGCATGGTTATTGTTTAACAAATTGTTATTCAAAAATTGTTTTAAATTAGGAATTTAGTTAACTAGGTATTTGCAAAATGTGGTTGTGGTTAATATAAAATTCTAATTTGGGTTGTTATCATTGGATTATAGTTTTAGTGAAAATATTAGCATGTTAACGAAAAGAAAAACTTAGTTTGATTGCTAGTTTCTATGGTTAATTGATAAATTGTGATAAAAATTGCTAATTTTGTAAACTAGATTTTAGAAATTCCTATATAAATGAGATTAAAAATATAATTATGGTTTCATTATATCATTATCATCATGAATTGTGGGTTAAGTCATTAATTTATGCAAAATCATGTTTTGTGGTGGAATTGTGGTATTTTGCTTGAAAAATGTTGAAAATTGTTAAAGGGTGCAAACTAGAAATTTCAAATTTATACAAGTTTGTGTAATAAAAATATAGTAATAGTTTGTATAGTCTAGTTATGCTATTTAATGAGTTTTATGACCATTAGTTTCATTTAAATGTTAAGTTTTGATGAAAAACGGTAAACTGGCATTTTCGGGTTTTGCGAAATTGGACGGTTTGATAGATTTTTGGGTTTCGATGGATTTAATCATGTTTTATAGTATAAGTAATGTGTTTTAAAACTACAAGTTGTTTGTTGATGTTATCTCGATCCATCGGAGTTTGTATGCCGATATCGAGCGGTATTTGGTTCTTTTGCGTGGACGGGACATAGGTTTTAACCTATGCTTGTTCCTTGTATCGTTTGACTTTTGTATGTGATTCGGTTTACGATGCTATTTATATGTTTGCGTTTAGGTACCCCTCACGTGGACTGCGGGCGATGAAGAGGAGGATGGCGACACCGTCTTCGGCAGACATGGACCAGGTGAGTAGATGCATATCTACGGGGGGAAATCGGGTGGATGGCGTTTAGCACCCCCGCAACGTAGAATAGGAATAGTATTTATTGTTAGTAGGAAACCAGATGTGACCCTAGATTCTTAACGCGTAGGACCCTACTAATAACCCTAGGCTGAAATAGACTGATTTAGGGAAACCATATCAGGGGATGAATACTTTGGAAAAAGTTCCTAGGTTTCAGGTAGAAACACACACGCACACACTGAAACTCGACATGGAGTATACGTATATGTGTGTATATATATAAAACTAGGTATATATGTATATATATATACAACACGTATATGGGATTAATTGATGTGATATGATATCTGAGGTATGATGAAACAGTATAACTGGGCTTGATGCCGTGATTCTTGACTATACAGTCGTATTAAAGTGTTAGCGGATCATTAGAGAATGAGATAATGAACATGAATATATAAATTATAAAGGGTGGTGGTGATATTGAGGTACATGGGAAGCTAAAATAGTACCTGGGCTGTAGCTTGTGACTGATCACGATATGATATATGTATGACTTGATTACGACATCATATAGGTGTGACCTGATGTCGATATCGTATAGGTGTGACTTGATGACGATAAGATATCGGTATAATTTAATCACAATATGACACATGTGACATGATATTTCTGAGGATAAACTAAGGATTATTCTATGATGGCAATGATATACGATTGATGTATGCGATTATAGTTTAGAACCTTGATCATGAGATGTGTTGATGATGACATTATACGAATGAGGAGACACCTAGGAGATACTTGACCGTACCCCGATATTGGGATGCCGTACGATGGATTTTACCGTACGAGGCTTAGATTTGATGATTGATCTGCACTCTTGATTCGAGGAAGCCGTACTACGTACGTGACGCTATTCAGGTGGGATCGCCGACTATTAGAGATATTGGTTCAGACCTTAGGTAGATGCTTGTTTCTTATTGACTAGTTTCTTAGGTTAGTTCCTTAGGATATTAGATGGACACTAGTTTAGGTTCGACTCACATAGTGGTAGTTGTACTCGTATATCGCGGAGGAGTGGATAATGCACACCTGTATTACATTCATACTGTAATCATCATGGTGCATGTTCTTACATATGTTGCTATAATCAGTATAAACCTTACCTGTTAGGACACCAGCACCATTACCGATGATGCGCATATTCCACGCACACTTATTTGCCGGCTCACACACATCATCATCGGTAATTGCTATGTCACGTACACTTTAGATCATATTATCTTTTATTGATAGAATCAGTTAACCACTAAACCAATAAAATATTGTGATTTCTCTCTTATGTTAGTATAAGACATGATATTTATTACTTAGACATTCATGCATTCATATTTTCATGTTATCGCGCAGTATTATGGGCATATGCCGACACTTATCATATACTTACTCATGATTTTGAGATTTGGATTTCTATGAGATTTCTGGATTTTTGGGGAAAACCGCAAAAATATATAAAAACTTCTCTCCCTCTCCTCTTCTCTTTTCAAAATAAGATGCGGTTTTCTCGTGATGTATGTGTCGTCCACCATGAGATTTCATGTTTTCTGATGGATTTCGAGACCCGATTCGAGGAGTGGATGAACCGTCTCGGGTACATGGTGGGCCCGGTATGGTACCCCGGGGCAAGAAGATCGGGTTGTAGACGATGAGCCTGGCAGGGGAAGGCTACCTACCGGTGGTGTCTGGCGCGGCGGATATCCGGAGGATACCGACCGTTGTCGTGAGATTTGATGATATGGGCCGATCCGGACTGACGGAGCCCGAGGTATTGAGACTATGAGACTTGAGATTTACATATTTGTGTTGATGCTTGACATGGATTTCCATGGATTTCATTGTTGAGATTTCAGATTCTTATACACATTTTACTATGATAACAGCCAAAGATTTCTTATACAGATATACCTGGATTTCAGGATTGCTTATTTTACATTCATGGTGCATGCATATCCATTCATATGACCGTCTCGGGTACATGGTGGGCCCGGTATGGTACCCCGGGGCAAGAAGATCGGGTTGTAGACGATGAGCCTGGCAGGGGAAGGCTACCTACCGGTGATGTCTGGCGCGGCGGATATCCGGAGGATACCGACTGTTGTCGTGAGATTTGATGATATGGGCCGATCCGGAATGACGGAGCCCGAGGTATTGAGACTATGAGACTTGAGATTTACATATTTGTGTCGATGCTTGACATGGATTTCCATGGATTTCAGATTCTTATACACATTTTACTATGATAACAGCCAAAGATTTCTTATACAGATATACCAGGATTTCAGGATTGCTTATTTTACATTCATGGTGCATGCATATCCATTCATATGACATAGTACTATATGAGGCACTGACACGAGCACGGAGTATCTGCACTTACACGTATTATTACCCTGCTATTACTTGAGGTTTGAGACTTAGTAGTGTATTATTATGACCTAGGATAGCGTCGTGCATTCGATTTCTTTTCGTAGATGTCTTCTACTCACGAGTTGGCAACTCACCCCCGTTGTGCCAAATTTTATTACAGGTTCGATGTACAGGTTTCCCTGGCAGCTTGCTGGCACATCTATTTTTTCAGGGTGATTTGCACGGTAGGTTGGTTCACTTGTATCCGAACCACCATTGTACTTTTATTCTTTCATTTGTATCTAGTAAGCTCCATCAACCATACTTGTATTACTTGATAAGTTTATTGGACCAGACTTTTATTTCGACCTTAGAGTCGCGCATGTATTATTCTGATCTGGTGGTTTTGTTTTCTTTTGAGTTTTGAGCCTCGCCCTTTGGCGTTGTATATTATTGTGCCTGTTGTGGTTGATTCCGCCTATTGGCGTTGATGCTAGCTCCCGTTTGGGGATGCTTTTTATTGTTTATGTATATTATACTTGTTGTACCCGTTTGGGGGCCAGTTTTTACAGAGGAGACTCTGCCGAAATTTTTGGTAAAATTTGCTGATGTTTTTATACTTGTTTTCTTTTCTTTTCTTCTTTTTCTTCTTTTATGGTTTAGATTTCTGGGCTTCGGCTTACTTAGGTCACGTGGCGCCTCTAGACGCTTCGTAATCTAAGTGCCGGTCACGTTCCGTACTTCCGGGTCGTGACAAAGTTGGTATCAGAGCGCTAGGTTTAACCCTGTATAAGTCTAGGTGACCCTTGGTTGATGGAGTAGGCGATTTAGGTAGAGTAACGTACCGTGGGTATGGTCCGCGGCATACTTATGATACGCTACTCTGCTTAAGGAGCCTTAGGATGTACATTTGTTTGCACCGTATTTCATTCGTTCCTTTGATCTATCTTCGTCGATGTCGGAGGGTGGTTCTGTTACCACGGGCGCACAGGCAGAGGGAGCTGCGGCTCGAATGCGATAACCATTAGAGTATTGGTTATTCTTGAGGATTGAAGCATTGCTTAGCGTGCGGACCAAGGGTATTGACATGCCGTCTGGATGAAGTTAAAGGGTTCGAACGATTATCAGAAAACCATTTTCCCAAGTTTAAGGTATTCGGAAGAACATGCAGGTATTTCGATGGACCCTCTAGAAGAATGAAACCCTAACTCGACATAATGACCACGAGAACGCCCTTGAACCTTAGGGTTTACGGCAGTTCCGCGGTGCCATTAGTGAGGCTTGGGTTTGCCCTTCTACGGCTGGATCATCGATGCTGGGGTATGTACCGGATATTTTTAAACTGTACTTGAGTGTTGAGCTCTCGGGAAATTATGGGATTTTGATGGATCGATCGAAAAGTTTAATGTAGTCCGGATATCAAGTGAAGGGATCGACTATGTGGGAGACTCTAGACATGAGTATTGCCATTGGTAGCGCAGTCAGCACACCTATGAAAGAACGAGTTCGAAGCAGTCGACATCAGAGGAAAGAGGCGCACATTGACGATAGTGTTTACAATTGTGATTTAGTGATTTGAATTTCATATTTTCATTGATTGGATTTTCGTATTTTGAGGATTTTGTTCTACGATTGGTATTTCATGTGTGTACCTTCATTCTATTTGTGTTTCATATATCAGTTGTATTGATGTTGTTTAGTACACACCCAGTACACTTGATTTGGTTTTATATATATTTTGGGATTTTTGATTGATTTCGTGCATAGGGGTTACACATGATTTTTACATATGTTTCGACCTAGTTTTCATGCATTTTTGTACTGTGATTTCGATTTTGATATTCAATGTATGTTTTCGTGCACCATGTGCACCTGATTAGGATTCTTGCGCATACTTGGCGCACTTGATGCGATTTTGTGCACACCAGATGCACTAAATCGGGGTTTTGTGCAGATTAGATGCACCTGATATTGTGTCGTGCACGCCCGTTGCACTTGACAGATGTTTTTGGTGCACACCTGTTGCACTTAGTTTTGTTTTGTGGGTATTCATGGTATCTGTAATTGGTTTCGATTTCAGTGCGCACCGGACGCACATGGCATTTTATTGATGTGATTGGGATTGATTTTAGTTTGAGCAGTATGTTTTCCTAATTATTATTATTGATTTAGTAACCAGGCGGGACGTGTATGTTAAATAAACGATATACATATATATATAGTTATTTTTTTTAAAATTAAACGTCCGTTACTTATGCCGTGACACGTGCATTGCACGGCGATTTTCAAGAGGGGTTTTTGTATGCTTCTTTATTATGATGATTCGGCGATTTTACTAGGATGCGAACTATATATAAGTTATAGATTGATGTATATTATGATGGTTTTCATATTGAGTTTTGATATTTTATTCTCGCCATAACTCCGATGATTGCGTTATGCTTGACGGAGTTGATTTTTGTTATGTATTGATGATTTCGGAGCCCCGACGATTTGAATGTTTTGCTAAACGTTTTAGTATTTGGAGGGGGAGTTTTAATTTAAATTCGGGGACCGAATTTCTAAAAGGGGGGAAGATTGTAACGTGTTAAAAATGATTAAATAAATAATTAAATGAATAAAAGTGTTTAAGTGAATTTTAGGATTTTCGGTAAAGTAAAATGTATTTTTCGTAAAACCAAACCGTGATTGTTTTCATTATAATTTTTAAAATATCTATTTTAATTATGAAATTACTAGTAAATGGTGTTTATTTAGCCACTTATAAATTTTTAGTTTAATAAAATATTTTTCCTAAATTAATTATTTTAAATGTTAACATAAGCTTTATTTTTACACTAAATTAGTGTAAATTACAAATTCAAATGGTTTTAATTTGAAAAAATGAACCATGGCATATTAGAAATTAGTGTGTATCATGCAAAATTTATTTGCAAATTTTTCCTATTTTCTAGAGCTTTCTTGAGTTGCTATAGTAAATAAATAAATAAATAAATAAAACATGAAAAGACTTTTATTGATGTTTCTTCTCTTGAAACTTCTACACACTTTTCCCACTCTCTTCTTTCTCTCCCTCACCTCTCTAGGGCCGACCACAAACCCCCCATGGCTGCCCCCCCATTTCCCACATCATTTTTATTCAAAATTCATCAAAAACACATCAAAAATTCAATTAAAATTCCACAAAATCCTATTTATTCCATACTCTTTATTCCTTGCTCATTTTTATATGAAATTTGGAGATGGAAAGCATGCATTTTGGAGGCTCATTTCTTGTTTGGATTTCACATTTTGAAGGTATAATTTTCTTTCTTTTGATTTATTGTTATTAGATGTTCATATTAAGCTTAATTAGATTTAATGAATTAATTCTATGTTCTTTTTTTGAAAATGCAAGCTAGGGTTCTAAATTCAAGTTATGATTTTTAATAATTAATTAGGGTTATAGTAGTTAGTTTAACACTTTTAGTATTAGGAAATCTTGCATGGTTATTGTTTAACAAATTGTTATTCAAAAATTGTTTTAAATTAGGAATTTAGTTAACTAGGTTTTTGCAAAATGTGGTTGTGGTTAATATAAAATTCTAATTTGGGTTGTTATCATTGGATTATAGTTTTAGTGGAAATATTAGCATGTTAACGGAAAGAAAAACTTAGTTTGATTGCTAGTTTCTATGGTTAATTGATAAATTGTGATAAAAATTGCTAATTTTGTAAACTAGATTTTAGAAATTCCTATATAAATGAGATTAAAAATATAATTATGGTTTCATTATATCATTATCATCATGAATTGTGGGTTAAGTCATTAATTTATGCAAAATCATGTTTTGTGGTGGAATTGTGGTATTTTGCTTGAAAAATGTTGAAAATTGTTAAAAGGTGCAAACTAGAAATTTCAAATTTATACAAGTTTGTGTAATAAAAATATAGTAATAGTTTGTATAGTCTAGTTATGCTATTTAATGAGTTTTATGACCATTAGTTTCATTTAAATGTTAAGTTTTGATGAAAAACGGTAAACTGGCATTTTCGGGTTTTGCGAAATTGGACGGTTTGATAGATTTTTGGGTTTCGATGGATTTAATCATGTTTTATAGTATAAGTAATGTGTTTTAAAACTACAAGTTGTTTGTTGATGTTATCTCGATCCATCGGAGTTTGTATGCCGATATCGAGCGGTATTTGGTTCTTTTACGTGGACGGGACATAGGTTTTAACCTATGCTTGTTCCTTGTATCGTTTGACTTTTGTATGTGATTCGGTTTACGATGCTATTTATATGTTTGCGTTTAGGTACCCCTCACGTGGACTGCGGGCGATGAAGAGGAGGATGGCGACACCGTCTTCGGCAGACATGGACCAGGTGAGTAGATGCATATCTACGGGGGGAAATCGGGTGGATGGCGTTTAGCACCCCCGCAACGTAGAATAGGAATAGTATTTATTGTTAGTAGGAAACCAGATGTGACCCTAGATTCTTAACGCTTAGGACCCTAGTAATAACCCTAGGCTGAAATAGACTGATTTAGGGAAACCATATCAGGGGATGAATACTTTGGAAAAAGTTCCTAGGTTTCAGGTAAAAACACACACGCACACACTGAAACTCGACATGGAGTATACGTATATGTGTGTATATATATAAAACTAGGTATATGTGTATATATATATACAACACGTATATGGGATTCATTGATGTGATATGATATCTGAGGTATGATGAAACAGTATAACTGGGCTTGATGCCGTGATTCTTGACTATACAGTCGTATTAAAGTGTTAGCGGATCATTAGAGAATGAGATAATGAACATGAATATATAAATTATAAAGGGTGGTGGTGATATTGAGGTACATGGGAAGCTAAAATAGTACCTGGGCTGTAGCTTGTGACTGATCACGATATGATATATGTATGACTTGATTACGACATCATATAGGTGTGACCTGATGTCGATATCGTATAGGTGTGACTTGATGACGATAAGATATCGGTATAATTTAATCACAATATGACACATGTGACATGATATTTCTGAGGATAAACTAAGGATTATTCTATGATGGCAATGATATACGATTGATGTATGCGATTATAGTTTAGAACCTTGATCATGAGATGTGTTGATGATGACATTATACGAATGAGGAGACACCTAGGAGATACTTGACCGTACCCCGATATTGGGATGCCGTACGATGGATTTTACCGTACGAGGCTTAGATTTGATGATTGATCTGCACTCTTGATTCGAGGAAGCCGTACTACGTACGTGACGCTATTCAGGCGGGATCGCCGACTATTAGAGATATTGGTTCAGACCTTAGGTAGATGCTTATTTCTTATTGACTAGTTTCTTAGGTTAGTTCCTTAGGATATTAGATGGACACTAGTTTAGGTTCGACTCACATAGTGGTAGTTGTACTCGTATATCGCGGAGGAGTGGATAATGCACACCTGTATTACATTCATACTGTAATCATCATGGTGCATGTTCTTACATATGTTGCTATAATCAGTATAAACCTTACCTGTTAGGACACCAGCACCATTACCGATGATGCGTATATTCCACGCACACTTATTTGCCGGCTCACACACATCATCATCGGTAATTGCTATGTCACGTACACTTTAGATCATATTATCTTTTATTGATAGAATCAGTTAACCACTAAACCGATAAAATATTGTGATTTCTCTCTTATGTTAGTATAAGACATGATATTTATTACTTAGACATTCATGCATTCATATTTTCATGTTATCGCGCAGTATTATGGGCATATGCCGACACTTATCATATACTTACTCATGATTTTGAGATTTGGATTTCTATGAGATTTCTGAATTTTTGGGGAAAACCGCAAAAATATATAAAAACTTCTCTCCCTCTCCTCTTCTCTTTTCAAAATAAGATGCGGTTTTCTCGTGATGTATGTGTCGTCCACCATGAGATTTCATGTTTTCTGATGGATTTCGAGACCCGATTCGAGGAGTGGATGAACCGTCTCGGGTACATGGTGGGCCCGGTATGGTACCCCGGGGCAAGAAGATCGGGTTGTAGACGATGAGCCTGGCAGGGGAAGGCTACCTACCGGTGATGTCTGGCGCGGCGGATATCCGGAGGATACCGACCGTTGTCGTGAGATTTGATGATATGGGCCGATCCGGACTGACGGAGCCCGAGGTATTGAGACTATGAGACTTGAGATTTACATATTTGTGTTGATGCTTGACATGGATTTCCATGGATTTCATTGTTGAGATTTCAGATTCTTATACACATTTTACTATGATAACAGCCAAAGATTTCTTATACAGATATACCTGGATTTCAGGATTGCTTATTTTACATTCATGGTGCATGCATATCCATTCATATGACCGTCTCGGGTACATGGTGGGCCCGGTATGGTACCCCGGGGCAAGAAGATCGGGTTGTAGACGATGAGCCTGGCAGGGGAAGGCTACCTACCGGTGATGTCTGGCGCGGCGGATATCCGGAGGATACCGACTGTTGTCGTGAGATTTGATGACATGGGCCGATCCGGAATGACGGAGCCCGAGGTATTGAGACTATGAGACTTGAGATTTACATATTTGTGTCGATGCTTGACACGGATTTCCATGGATTTAAGATTCTTATACACATTTTACTATGATAACAGCCAAAGATTTCTTATACAGATATACTTGGATTTCAGGATTGCTTATTTTACATTCATGGTGCATGCATATCCATTCATATGACATAATACTATATGAGGCACTGACACGAGCACGGAGTATCTGCACTTACACGTATTATTACCCTGCTATTACTTGAGGTTTGAGACTTAGTAGTGTATTATTATGACCTAGGATAGCGTCGTGCATTCGATTTCTTTTCGTAGATGTCTTCTACTCACGAGTTGGCAACTCACTCCCGTTGTGCCAAATTTTATTACAGGTTCGATGTACAGGTTTCCCTGGCAGCTTGCTGGCACATCTATTTTTTCAGGGTGATTTGCACGGTAGGTTGGTTCACTTGTATCCGAACCACCATTGTACTTTTATTCTTTCATTTGTATCTAGTAAGCTCCATCAACCATACTTGTATTACTTGATAAGTTTATTGTACCAGACTTTTATTTCGACCTTAGAGTCGCGCATGTATTATTCTGATCTGGTGGTTTTGTTTTCTTTTGAGTTTTGAGCCTCGCCCTTTGGCGTTGTATATTATTGTGCCTGTTGTGGTTGATTCCGCCTATTGGCGTTGATGCTAGCTCCCGTTTGGGGATGCTTTTTATTGTTTATGTATATTATACTTGTTGTACCCGTTTGGGGGCCAGTTTTTACAGAGGAGACTCTGCCGAAATTTTTGGTAAAATTTGCTGATGTTTTTATACTTGTTTTCTTTTCTTTTCTTCTTTTTCTTCTTTTATGGTTTAGATTTCTGGGCTTCGGCTTACTTAGGTCACGTGGCGCCTCTAGACGCTTCGTAATCTAAGTGCCGGTCACGTTCCGTACTTCCGGGTCGTGACGTATATATTCTCTAGAGGCCATTATATGATAGTGGATGTATCGGTATGTGTATTTATATATTCATAAGAAATTCTTTCTCGACATGATAGTATGCTATCTGGTTGTTCTTTATCTTGACATGCTCACTTGATCATGCTTATTACTCATTTGGTACATGTCGATAAATCCCTTAGGATATTTTCTTGACTACTGGGATTATGATGCAGATCATACTACTGGGACATGTGTAGTTTATAAGTATATCCTTGAAATGTTCCTAATCGTGGGTGTATCGATACGGGGCATCGATATTTCAGAGTAGACTAGCATATACGTTTCTTGACCCATATGATGGGCGATGGATGATCCCATATCCATTATTGTGGTGACACCAAAGATTGCATACGGGTACTCAGTGGAGACTGGGTACACTGAACGGACACGCTGAGAACTCCTATGTGGTATTATATCTATCGTCAGATAGCAGTTCTCAGGTGACACTGGTACATGTTAGTCTGTAGACCCGAGATCGCCATAGAGTCTTATGTGTGCTCACACTGTACTTTGATCTCCACCTTACCATGGCTCTGCTGAGTCGTGCAAACAGGTGGATTTTGGGTACAGTCTCGAGGCACATGGAGGCAATGAGCGATAGGAGGGGTTTCTTCTCTCTCGGTATTGGGGGTTGATGTTGCGCTATGCTCGATTGGCTATAACAGGAAGTTCCTGGCCAGGGCAGATAAGATTTACTGATAAGTGTTATCAGTTGTTTCTCGATCTGTTATGAGCCATATACCGGCATGACTTATTGAGTTATTGGGGTCGACGATACCATCTCTAGACTCGATATGCAGCATATCTGACGAAGAGACCGGGCTGTACGGTAAGTGTAGCTAGTTGGCTCAACGGGAGTTTTGACAGGTTCGCTTGTGTTTCTTCTGAGCGCTCAATACCTGGGAGCCGTTACGTACAGCTTGTGCCGCTGACGGTTTGTGGGTACGTGATATGATCACTGCCTACTGCTAGCGTATTGACGGGTCTTAGAGTCCCACAAAGGTGTTTACTAGCTCAGGAGAAAAGATGTAGGGTGCATATGGGATATGCGTGGGAGCTCGATTAAATGTGTGTATTTGATACCGTATTTTAATCGGGCGTTTACTATTGGACGGGTCGTATGTGATATGACCGGGTTATTAAATCAAGTGTTGATTTAATATTAAGTCCTTTAGCTCATTTACTAAAACCTATTTCTTTATGATGCATGCATGAGTGTATGTATATAATGATATGGATGCACACATGCATGCATACATGTGTCATGGTTGATGATACATTGGTGATGGCAATGCAAGACTTACATGGTAACATATTTATATATTTTGATTATTGAGAAAAACAAAATGGGAATAAAATCATGGTTGATTTTCTACACTCTTCTTTTGTGTTGACTAAAGTCAAAATCATGGTTTCATTTCCCTTGGTTTTTGTTGCCCATTGTTTTTCTTAAACTCAAGTATCAAAATATCTAGATATTTTGTAACCATGGTTTGGGATGAGATAACACTCTCTCTCTCTCTCTCTCTCTTGATTTTGTTGATAATTCTCACATGAGTTAAGCTTAGCCATTCTCCTTCTTCTTCCTCATTCAAGCTCTCTAGCTTTTTCAAGTGAGTGAAGAACATAAAAAAGAAAGGTTTTTAAGTGAGATCCAAACTCACATCACCAATCTATATTAATCTAGCCCACTAGTGTTGGTTGTTTGCTCCATTTCCATTTTGTTCAATTGAAACTAGGAGCTTGTGCAAAGGGACTCCGTGGTGGATGGTCGTGGACTTCGAAGAACTTAAGCGGACCGGTCCAAACACCAAGGCTATCCAAGGAGTCACAAGTGGAGATCTATAAAGGTTGTATTGCTCACCTCTTAGTATTAGACACTTGATAGTATGTGATACTAGTTCTAGTTACCCTAATTTTCTAGTTTGATTCATGGTTGGATTCTAGTATGTAATATAACGGGTCGTATGTAATATGACCGGATTCTAGTTCGATGCAAGCCAAACCCTAGGCATTGTACTAGAAAAACCCTACAGTGGTATCAAATCCAAGCTAGAAACTTAGACGATGTTAGATAAATCACGAAGCCGAAACAACTCCGAAACTTCGATAAATTGAAACTCTAAAAACTGCTCTCTGTCGTTTTTAAATGACCTCCTAAAATTTTTTAAGCAACTGCAGAAGCTTGCATTTGATGCACTGAGAACACTGGATAAAAACGAGGCCATTCCACCGGTTTTCACCCGGTGAAATGCCTGAAAAGTCCGGCCTGGCCGGCCCTAACCCCCCTTTCTGCCTCGTTTTTCTTGGGTGCTCTAGTGTGTGTATTTTAGGGTTTCAGGTATTGTTTTTTTAGCCCAAAATTTCAAGTGATGTTAATTTTGTTAAGGGGCTAATTCGGAGTATTTCGTAGTCGTAATTTTAACATTGTTTTAGTTAACCTGGACGACTTTTAACAGTTCGAACGAACATCAAACACCACCTCATTACTCTGGAAATTTTCCAAGTGTTGGAATTTTCCAAGTTAAAAATATTCGAAAGATCATGCAAGTAACCCTATGGACACTTTAGAAGAACGTAACCCTAACTCGATTCTATGACCACGGAACCGCGGCCAAACCTTAGGGTTTGCCGTAGTTCCGTGGCGCTATAGGTGAGGCAAGGGTTATCCCTTCTACGGTTGGTCCATAGGCACAGTGGCATGTTTTGGGTATTTTAACTTTGCTCAAGTGTTGAGCTCTCGGGGAAATTTGTGGGTGTTTGTTGATTCGATCGAAACATTTAACATCGTCTAGATATTTGTAAATGTGATACAATAATTGGAATCTACACTAATTATTTTTGTGAAAAGTAAATAGTTGCGTGTAAATCTAACATTTTGGTCTCGGGTGGAATCGGGAATCTTGTTGAATTACCCGACTTCTTTTGAAAAGATGTTTTCATAGATGAGACCCAAATGTAAGATTTGCATCGTTAGACATGAAATCCAGAATATGTGTTAATCCGGGTTTATGATGTCTAAAGGCAGTGTTTATTCCAATTGTTATAGTTTTTCACTTTCTTTTCTGCGACCGTAACTGTAGTATGTGGTGTATCGCCGGTTTTGTTGCTATATATCAGTGACAATTGGGGTACACATACTTACTTACGTTGATGACATGTGATGTTATGTGTTGCTGAGATATGATGTATAGGATCGTCGTGATTGAATGGCCGGGGGTTTTACGTGAGATGAGATTTTTTATTTTCATTCATGTAAAATTCATTGTATGTAATATTCTTTTATTGGGGCACTTTCGGGTTGAGGATGATGTCACCATTGTTGTATATTATTTACTTTTCCACATTAGGATAGACCCAAGGTTGGAAGCACAAGTGACCAGGTTCTAGGATCTAGTGGGAAGCCATTTCGAGGAGTTGAGACCGGATCTCCTAACTCTAGAATTGGGAGGGTCACTTTCTGCTCTCGTAGGGGTCTAGGGGTATGGGCTTGGCTATTCATCGCGACCGTGGAATCCGTATTTTCTATTGTTTGCTAAATACAAAATATGGGCCTCCTAGTATATCCTATATTTTCATATATATGCTTCTGCTGTTGATATTCTGTAATATGATCACTTTATATGCTGAGACGAATGGTGTATTATATATATGATATATAATAAACGTTGCTTAGGTTTTGCATCCGCGCTAGTCCCGCTCCGCTAGGTTGTTAGTTAAGTAACCTAATGATACATAACGGGACTTTGTAGCGAATGTGGATGGCATAAGCGTACGTTCTATTTTTGTTTCTTTTCTGTAATGGCTTCAGGACTTAAATGATGGGACTACATTAATGAGATTAATGTAAAGAAAAAGAAACCTAAAAGATATTGTAGAATCGGATTTGAAACATACTCGGCCTTTTGTGAAAAAGCAAGTTTTCGAAGTGCCTAGCTTAAGCCACTCCTTTTAAAACCATTAGATTCTATAACGATATCAAGTTCTAAAGTGTTAAAGGTTTTCTTAAAAACCATTCGCAGCCCTCCATCATTTTAGGAAGTAGAGTACTTAGTATTCGTGCTACGTATGTTGACTATAGCCAAGGAGTAGTGTACAGTAGCTAAATGATGTTTTTCCTACACAGCATATGATGCGATTAATTAGGACAGTCACATGATTATGTTGACCATAGCCAAGGGTCATGTGGGTTGGTCTAATTAATCATGAAATTACAGGTAGAACTTGACTAGTGCTTCTGATATGTTGACCATAGCCAAGGTCATGAGTGCTAGGGTAAAAACCATATCGGGAGTTTTAAGAGTTGAAATTTCAATGAGATTGCATACCTTCTATGTGATAGCAGGATCCCGATCCCGCTGTGAGCAAGAGTTACTCCCAGGAGAGTTTTTCACTTTACAATTAGCTAACCCTTTAGGTTTCTAGAAAGGTGTTAACGGGGCTACGCCTCTGGGGAAACGAGGTTTATTTTAATTAGGTCCGTGCGAAAGAACGGGGAACCTCTCTCAAACTACCGGCACTCGCCTGGCTGAACGATTAGCGAAGTTGTAAAATGTAATTAATCCTGGCTCATTTTCTTTTTAATGCTTGAAAGAAAATTTGATAAAAGCAGTGGGAGACATCGATTAGATATGATAATAACCAATCTGATCTTTGCAAGAGCTTTCGCTGAGTGTATTCTTTTCTCACTCCTAATGGCAGATAACCATGACTGGACTTAAGCTTTTGTTAGAGAAAAATAAGCTAACCGGGATGAACTATAAAGGCTGGCTGAGGACCATTAACATTGCTCTTACATATGATAATGTATCATATGTTCTCACTCCCTCATCGCCTCCCAGCCCAGGCCCTGAATATTCTATTGTCGATAGGGAGATCTGCAAAATGTGGGATATTGACTGTGCTACTACCAAATGCATCGCGCTTGCATCGATGGAAAATACACATCAAAAGCAGCACGAGCAGATGGATGTTCTATCGATCTTTCTCCATACAAAAGAGTTGTATGGGGAACAATCTCGTATCCTCTGATACGAAGCGTCTCGAAAGTTTTTTCAGATGCAGATGGCACCTGGCACACCAGTAGGTGATCACGTTTTGAAGATGATAGCCTTTATTGAAGAGTTTAAGGGACTCGGATGGACAATGGAGAATGAGCAATATGTTGATATTGTTATACAGTCTCTTTGTTGGCTATAGTACCCTCAAGTCAATTATTAGATCACAGACACGTGATTGCAATGATTGAGGGAGGACTTATACCGGTAGAACAGTCTTACTCGAGATGATATTATGCTATTAGGTTTGTCTTTATTATCGAGTACATGCTTCAGGTTACATTACAGATCACTATTACACGTTGATAGAGACCATAGGATTCTTGCTTGACTACCAGCAGTATGATGACGATCATATACGTGAGAGTTGGGTAGTCTATAAGCACATCCTTAAAGTGTCCCTAGTCGAAGAAGTTTCGAGACAGGGGCACCGATACTCCAGAGTAGCCTAGTGTATACAGTTCGCGACCCCGACGAGGGGCGGTGTCCGGTCTCACAAGCCATTGATGTCAGTTGGTTCACCTAAGATATATACAGGTGCTCATTGGGTTATGAGTACACCGGACGGACTCGCCGGGGCACTGCTGATTGGTACTATACCTATCGTCAGGAGCAGTTCCCAGGTGACATGAGTACAGCTTAGTCCGTTGACTTGACACTGCTACATTTCCTGAAGTGTATTCCCACCGTTCTTTGATTGCTACCCTACTACGGCTCAAAGGAGTCGTGCAAACAGGTAGTAGTTGGGTGCAGTCCCGAAACACTTGGAGGAAGTGGCGGTTAGACAGGATTCGTCTCTCCCGGTATTGTGGGTTGATATCGCGCTGTATTTGGAGAGCCATTACACAAAGTCCTTGGCCAAGGCAAGTGTGATTTACTGGTAGGTATTCAAGTAGTTTCTCAAGGTGTTCTGGGCTATACTCCAACACGACTTATACCACTATCGGGGGTCTAACGTTTACTATACCCCTAGGCCCGATATGCGATACTCTTAGACGAACAGACCGGACAGTACGGAGATTGTCACAGATAGGCTCAGTAGGGTTTCAGGATGAGTTCGCTCGTCAGCTTCCCTTTCGCTCAATACATAGGCAGCCATTACGTACAGCTAGTGCCACTGACGTGCTTGTGGTTAAACCCACTGCCAGCGTATTGACGGGTCTTAGAGTCCCCCACAGAAAGTTTCCCAAGTTCGGGTGAAACGTTGTAGAGGCCGTATGGTTTTATGGCAGGGTTCGATCATATACATTCACTTGTGCACGGATCATGATCGGACGGATCGTACTAGTGGGCTTTGATTTAAGCCGGATCCAAGTGTAACGTCTTTAAAATAAATAATTAAATAATTAAATAAATAAAATTCTTTAAGTGTTGAGCTCTCGTGGAATTATGGGATTTTGATGAATCGATCGAAAAGTTTAATGCAGTACGGACATCAGGTGAAGGGATAGATTACGTGGGAGACTCTAGATATGAGTATTGCCATTGGTAGCGCAGTCAGCACACCTACGAAGAGACGAGTTTGAAGCAGTCGACATCAGAGGAAAGAGGCGCACATTGACGATAGTGTTTACGATTGTGATTTAGTGTTTTGAATTTCATATTTCTGTTGTTGGATTTTGGTATTTTGAGGATTTTGTTCTACGATTAGTGTTTCTTATGTGCACATTCATTATATTCTATGTGTGTTTCACATGTCGGTTGTATTGATGTTGTTTTGTACATACCCAGTACACTCGATTTGGTTTTATACATTTTGAGATTTTGATTTTATTTCGTGCATATGGGTTACACATGATTTTGACATATGCTTCGACCTAGTTTTCATGAATTTTCGTACTGTGATTTCGATTTTGATATTCGGTATATGTTTTCGTGCACCATGTGCACCTGATTGAGATTCTTGCGCACACTTGGCGCACTTGATGCGATTTTGTGCACACCAGATGCACTAAATCGGGGTTTTGTGCATATTAGATGCACCTGATATTAGAGTCGTGCACGCCCGTTGCACTTGACAGATGTTTTTGGTGCACACCTGTTGCACTCAGTTTTGTTTTTGTGTGTATTCGTGGCATCTGTAATTGGTTTCGATTTCAGTGCGTACCGGACGCACATGATATTTTCATGATGTGATTGGGATTGATTTCAGTTTGAGCAGTATGTTTTTATAATCATTACTATTTGATTTGGTAACCAGGCAGGACGTGTATAAAAGATATATATATATATATATATATATAGATATTTTTTTAAAAAAAAATAAACGTCCGCTACTTATGCCGTGACACTCGTATCGCACGGCGATTTTCAAAAGAGGTTTTTGCGTGTTTCTTTATTAAGATATTTAGCCGATTTTACTACGATGCGTACTTTATCTAAGTTATAGTTTTGATATATATTATGTTGGTTTTCGTATTGGGTTTTGATATTTTATTTTCACCATAACTCCGATAATTGCGTTATGTTTGACGGAGTTGATTTTAGTAATGTATTGATGATTTCGGAGCCCCGACGATTTGAGTGTTTTGGCTGAATGCTTTAGTAATTGGGAGGATTTTTAATTTAAATTCGGGGACCGAATTTCTTAAAGGGGGGAAGATTGTAACGTCTTAAAAATAAATAATTAAATAATTAAATAAATAAAATTCTTTAAATGAATTTTCTGATTTTCGGAAAAATAAACTGTATTTTCCGTAAAACTTAACTATAAATAATTTTCTTCATAAATTTAAAAATATCTATTTTATTTATGTAATTACTAGTAAATGGTGTTTTTTTATTCACTTATAAATTTTTAGTTTAATTAAATATTTTTCCTAAATTAATTATTTTAAATATTAACATAAGCTTTATTTATATACTAAATTGGTGTAAATTACAAATTTGAATGGGTTTAATTAGCAAAAGTGAACCATTACATATTGGAATCAAGTGTGTTTCATGCAAAATTTATTTTCAAAATTTCCATGGTTCTAGACCATTCTAGGTTAATGGAGTTAGAAAAATAAAGAATTTTTATTAAATTCATGAAAAGACTTAATTGTGTGATATTTTTATGAAACCTTCTACACTTGTCTTCACCTTTTCTCACTCTCCTCTCCCTCCTCCTCACATGGCCGGCCCTCACCTCTTGGCTGCCCCAAAATTTCCCCACTTCACTTTGCATTAAAAATCAACAAAAATTCATCAAAAATTCCAAAATAAACCTCAAAATTCATATTCAATCTTTACCCATTGTTCTTTGACCTATTTAGCATGGATCTTGGAGATGGAAACCATTATTTTGGAGGCATATTTTCATGTTTGGATTTCACGATGTGAAGGTATAAATTTTATTCTTATGGTTAATTGTTATTAAATGTTTAATCTAGCATATTTAGATTTTTCTAATTAATTCTATTTGCAAGTTTAAAATTTAAGTTAGGGTTTATAAAATCAAGTAATGGTTTTAATAATTAAGTGGGGTTATAATAACTAGTTTAACATTTTTTAGGAATGGAAAATCTTGCATGGTTGTTGAATTATAATTGGATCATTCCAATTTGTTTAAATTAAGTATTTTTGCTAACTAGCTTTCTATAAAACATAAATATTGGTGATATAAAATTCTAATTAAGGTTGTTATCATTATATTGTAGTTTTAATGAGAATATTAACATGTTAAAGGGATGCAAAACTTAGTTTGGTTACTAGTTTCAAGTTGATAATAGAAAATTGTGAGAAAAATTGCTATTTTGTTAACTAGATTTTAGAAATTCTTAAATAAATGAGATTTAAAATCTAATTTATGGTTTCATTATATTACTATCATCATGAATTGTAGTTTAATAAGTTAATTCATACAAAATCTAGTCTAGAAGTGAAATTGTGAAATTTTGCTTAAAAGTATCGAAATCGAGCAAGCTCGCAAACTAGAATTTCAATTTAATACAAATTAGGGTGTTAAAAATATAGTAATGGTTTCTATAATTTAGTTATGCTATTTAATGAGCATTATGACCATTAGTTTCATTTAAACATCAAGTTTTGAAGTAAAACGGTAAATTGGCGTTTTCGGGTTTTACGAAATCGGACGATTTGATCGATTTTAGGGTTTCGATGAATTAAATCATGTTTTATATTATAAGTAATGAGTTTTAAAACTATGAGTTGTTTGTTGGTGTTTTATCTCGACCAATCGGCGTTTATACGCCGATATCGAGCGATATTTGGTTCTTTTGCATGAGCGGGTCATAGGTTTTAACCTATGCGCGTTTCGTGCGTCGTTTTGGTTTTGTCCGTGATTCAGTTTATGATATTATATATGTTTGCATATAGGTACCCCTCATGTGGACTTCGGACGAGGAAGAAGAGGAGGGCGACATCGTTTTCGGCAGACAAGGACCAGGTGAGTAGATGTATATC
Source organism: Agapanthus africanus (assembly GCA_030015575.1). Classification (NCBI taxonomy): domain Eukaryota; kingdom Viridiplantae; phylum Streptophyta; class Magnoliopsida; order Asparagales; family Amaryllidaceae; genus Agapanthus; species Agapanthus africanus. The sequence goes on from CM057337.1 coordinate 408,277,321, forward strand.
TACGGTGGAAGTCGGGTGGATGGCGTTTAGCACCCCCGCAAACGTAGAATAGAAATTGTACTTATTGTCATTAGGAAGTCAGACGTGACCTTAGAATCTTGGTGAGTAGGACCCTGGTAATGACCTTAGGTTGGACTAGATTGATTTAGAAAGACCTAACCAGAGGATGAATATCTTGGATGAGATTCGTAGTTTTCAGGTAGATACACACACACGCACACACAGAAACTCGACGTGGTGTATACGTGTATGTGTATATATATAGGACTAGGTGTAGGTATATATATACACAACACGTATATGTGATACAAGGATGTGATATGATACACGAGGATGAAACAATATAACCGGGCTTGATGCCGTGATTCTTGGCTATACAGTCGTATTATAATGTTAGCGGATCATTGGAAAATGAGATAATGAATATGTGTACATAAATAATAATAGTGGGTGGTGATGATATTGAGGTACATGAGACTCTAAAATAGAACCCGGACTGTAACCTGTGACTGAAATCACGATATGATATATAAGTGATTGATTACGATATCATATAAGTGTGACTTGATTATGATATGATAAGAGTGTGACCTAATCAAGATATGATATATATGACATGAAATTTTTGAGGATAAATTGACGATGTATATTTATGCTGGCAATGATATATGATTGATGTATGTGATTACAGTATAGTACCTTGATCATGACATTATTTGATGATGATATTATACGAATGATGAGACACGTTGGTGATACTTGACCCGTATCCCGATATTGGGATGTCGTACGATGGATTTTACCGTACGAGGAATAGATGTGATGATTGATCCGCACTCTTGATTCGAGGAAGCCATACTACGTACGTGACGCTATTGAGGCTGGATCGCCGACTATTAGATATATGGACTCAGACCTTAGGTGGACTCTTATTTCTTATCGACTAGTTTCTTAGGTTTAGTTCCTTAGGGGGTTGGATGGACACTAGTTTAGGCTCGAGTCATATAGTTATAGTTATACTTGTATATTACAAATGAGTGGTTAATACACATCCGTCTTTACATTAAGACCGTAATCATCATGTTGCATGTTCATACATATGTTTCTATAATCGGTATGAAACTCTGCCTGTTAGGACACCAGCACCATTACTGATGATGCGCATATTCCACGCACACTTATTGCCGGCTCACACACACATCATCGGTAATTGCTATGTCATGTATACTTTAAAACATATTATCTTTTATTGATAGAATCGGCAAAAAGCTAGATCGATATAGTATTGTGATTACTCTTAGGTGTTAGTCTAGACATGGCATTTATTACTTAGACATTTTATGCATTCACATTTTCATGTTATCATGCAGTATTGTAGGGCATATGCCGACACTTATCATATACTTACTCATGATTTTGGGATTTTGGATTTCTATGAGATTTCTGGATTTTGGGGAAAACTGCAAGAATATATAAAAAAACTTCTCTCTCTCCTCCTCTCTTTTTAAAATATAAGTTGCGCTTTTTCTCGTGATGTATGTGTCGTCCACCATGAGATTTCATGTTTTTTTGTTGGATTTCGAGACCCGATTCGAGGAGTGGATGAACCGTCTCGGGTACATGGTGGGCCCGGTATGGTACCCCGGGGCAAGAAGATCGAGTTGTAGACGATGAGCCTTACAGGGGAAGACTACCTACCGGTGATGTCTGGCGCGGCGGATATCCGGAGGATACCGACCGTTGTCGTGAGATTTGATGCTATGGGCCGATCCGGACTGACGGAGCCCGAGATATTGAGACAATGAGATATTGAGACTATGAGGTATTGAGACTTGAGATTTACATGTTTTGTGTCGATGCTTTACACGGATTTCCATGGATTTCATCAATGATATTCAGATTTCTATACAATTTACCATGATAAAAGTTAAAGATTTCTTATACAGATATATCCAGATTTCAGGATTGATTGTTTTACATTCATGGTGCATGCATACTCATTCACATGACATATTACTATTTGAGGCATTGACACGAGCACGGAGCTTTTGCACTACACGTAGTTTATTACCCTGCCATTACTAGATGATTAGTAATATATTAGTATATTATTATGACCTAGGATAGCGTCGTGCATTCGATTTCTTTTCGCAGATATCTTCTACTCACGAGTTGGCAACTCACCCCCGTTGTGTCAAATTTTATTACAGGTTCGATGTACAGGTTTCCTTGGCAGCTTGCTGGCATATCTTTTCATTCAGGGTGATTTGCACGGTAGGTTGGTTCACCTGTATCTGAACCGCCGTTCTACTTTTATTATTTCATTTGTATCTAGTAAGCTCCATCAACCATACTTGTATTACTTGACAAGTTTATTGGACCCATTATTTATTTCGACCTTAGAGTCGCGCTTGTTTTATTATGCTATCTGGTGGATTTGTTTTCTTTTGAGTTTTGAGCCTCGCCCTTTGGCGTTGTATATTATTGTGCTTGGTGTGGTTGTTTCCGCCTGTTGGCGTAGAGCTAGCCCCCTCTTGGGGATGCCTTGTTATTGTTTGTATATATTATTCTTGTTTGTATCCGTTTGGGGCCAGTTTTACAAAGGAGACTCTGCCGAATTTTTTGAGAAAATTGGATGTTTCTTTTAAACTTCTTTTCCTATATGCTTTCCTTTACTTCTTCTTTTATATGGTTTAGATTTCTGGGCTTCGGCTTACTTAGATTACGTTGCTCCTCTAGACGCTTCGTAATCTAAGTGCCGGTCACGTTCCGTACTTTCGGGTCGTGACACCAAGTATTAGATTGTTGGATTACTTTCGTCTCGTAGTATTCGTATTCAGTCGAAATACGGGTGCAGGTATGTATATACAGATGAGGGGTATTCTTGTGATTCGTCACGAGTTTACTTTAGTTGATGCCATTTCTTTTATTGGATTAAACATTTAGTTTAAATGTTTAATGGAGGAAAATGTGAGTGCAAGTTTTGTCCATGTGCATTAATTTGATGGTGCATGGACTTTGTGACTCATGATCTTGGTTCATGTGACCATTTATTGTGACATGGATTGATTTCTTGATATTATTATGTTTGTGTGGGATATTTTAGAGAGAGGGGGCAGCCACTTGGGGGCATGGGATAATTCCTAAGATGATCTATAAGCTCTCAAAATATCATACACAAGACACAAGCCTTTTTCTTCACTGGCTTTCTCTTGAGCTCACATCTTCCTCCATAGGCATCTTCTTCAACCTCCGCCCATCTCTCTCATGAGTTGAGAATCCATGGGTGTATTGAGACAAAGTTTTCACACACTATCTCTACTTCACCTTGGACATGTCGGCTAGAAAACTTCATGTCCGAGTTACTTCGGTTTGAGGGGGAGCCCGTATAAAGAATCTTCGACATGGTGCCACTTCGACGGGCGAGATTGGAGAGCAAACTTCGTTGGAGCAGCCGCGAGGAGCTTGGGAAGAGATTGAAGACTGAAGAACACGGATCGGTATAATCTCACCAAACTCTTTATAGATTGCTAGTTTACGGTTAATGGTTCGATCAGGGTGATTGGTTGTGGTAGCGCCAAGTTATAAAAGTTTTTGTTCCGCATTTGGCCTCGGATTGACGGCCGAGGCACTGCCGTAACCTAACATGGTATCAGAGCCAACCCATTAACCCTTAGCTAGCTTGTTTAGACAATGTTAAAGTATCGAAATCGAAACAACCCCGACACACTGCACTGCTGATTTCAGTTTCTGTCGATTTAAAAAGTGTTTTCCAAATTTTTTTTAAAAACTTGCAGAAGACTGCTGACCGTACCACTAGACCACAGACCAAATACGAAGCAATTCCACCAGAAAACAACTGAGCACAATGCTCAAAATTCCGGCCTGGCCCGCCTTTTCAGTGAGTTTGGGATTCGTATTTGGGCTGTGGTCTTGTCTCTGGAATCTTGGTTCAGTGGTGTACTTGTTTGGGGGCTATTCGAGGTTATTTCGAACTCGATATTTGCTAACATTGTTTATAGTTTACAGTACATACATTTCTATCTGTGATCGTGAATGTCATTTGATCGGTACAATTTGTCTAATCGCTATAGTCCTTTTAGACGGGTTTGCGAACGTGACATTCACGCTGATGTTCTGTGTTGTGCTGTGATGTTGCGGATTGTCGTGGTGGATAGCTTGGATGCAATGGTAGTACAGTTTAGTTTTATTTGTACATTTGATATCGCGGGGCGAGCGTCCGACATGTGGACTGCTCTCACTGCCTATTTGTATATTATTCTTTTGGAGCACGACCGGGTTGAGGTCGATCTACCCGTTGTACATATTTTCTTTTCTGTACTAGGATTACCCCGCGGTGGAGTGCACGGATAGCCGGGTTCTAGAGGGCAACGGGCCCACATCTCATGGCTTTGTGACGGAGGGGGCTTCACTCTAGAATTGGTGGGCTATTCGCCGCACTCATAGAGGGTACAGGTTGACCCAAGGTGGGGTGCTCAAGTTACCGGATTCCGTGAAGTGCTGGGTGGTCCATTCGCTTTGCTGATGGGGGCTGCCTCGCTTCTGGTTTTGGCGGGTAACTTGCCGCGCTCGTAGGGGTCTAGGTTTTCATTGCACAAGTTATCCACATGACCAGGGGAATGTCGAGTTTCAGTTGTGGTTCAAAGGAAACTCGGGGCTCCCAGATTATCTGTATTGTTCTGTGATACTTATTACTTTTCTGTGATGTTGCATTTATCACGCCTGGAGCTATTATTATATATTTATATATATACTAGTAGATGTTGTATATGTTTTACACCCGTGCTAGTCTAGTCCCCGCTCTGTCGTTGGTTAAGTAACCTAACAGGTGATGATGGGACCCAGTGGCGAATGCGGATGGCCTATACGTACATTATATTTTCGTTCTTTTGTGGTGTGATCAATTGATGGGACTGCGTTGATTCAGATCAATGCAAGGAAAACAGACCTATTTGATGTTGTTGGAACAATTTTCAAAAAGCTGTTATTACAAGGACGTTCTCTTTTGTTTTGCACAGTGGTATTCAGTTTGGAATATCCAGCACCTCATTCGACGAGGCAAGGGCCGAGATCCCTTCATCGTGAGTGACCCCTTTGGCAGAGGTTTGCATCAGGGCAATAACTTCACTATAGTCGATTACTTTTTTCTTTGCATCTAGTTAGTCAGTTTGGAATATCGTGCACCTCATTCTACGGGGAAAGAGCCGACATCCCTTCACCGGGAGTGACCTCTTCAGCAAAGGTTTTCGCCACTATATTTTTGTAAAAAGCTATCCGGTTCCTTCAACGATATCAAGTTCATTACGTTAAAGGTTTTTCGCCAAAAACCAGCCGTAGCCCTCCGTCATTTCAGATTAGTATTTCTTAGTATTCATGCTGCATATGTCATACTCAGTCGAGGCGCAGTGTGCGGTAGCTCTGTAATGCATTTTTGTCTCATGGATATGTGATTGGTTAGGACAGTCGTACGGTCATTTTGGCTCAGTCAAGGGCACGTGTGGGTGGGTCTAATGCAATCAAGATAATGACGGGTTGAACTTGACTAGGATCCTTTGATTTGTTGGCTCAGTCAAGGTCACTTGGGTCCTAGGGGTAAAAATCACATCGGGAGTTTCTAAAGAAACTAAAACTTTCTAGGCATGCACATACCATCTTGAGTGTGATAACGTGAGTGGATTTCATCACGTTATCATGCGATGATAGTTGGGTCCTGATTCCTACTGATGAGTTGGTTTACTCCTCGGGTGATCCCGACTAATTCTTCTTTTAGGTTTGGAGGAGAATTTAAGGATACAGTGGGAGACATCCTGATTAGATAAAGTGATTAACCATTCTGATCTAGGTTAGAGTACACGCAGAGTGTTTCTTTTCTCTCTCTCTTGGCAGCGACCATGGCCCGACCCTAGACTATAACTCAATGACCAAGTTAACGAACCTTCTTAAAAACATACCGGCTTTTGGATTGTCTTAGTTGCATACTACATTGCCACTCCTACTTTTATCCTTTGCTTTTCTCCTGAACACCCCGTATCACTACGGACATCTACTTCTATTGGATAAATCCATCGTATAGTTATATACGAACTCGAAGGAACTTTTTCAAGGATGGATTCTGGTTCTGGAGAGAATGAATAGGACTATTCAGTTGTTTTTTCCTTTTACCTTCTCTCAGGTTGTGAGGGCTCCTAGGATTAGGAGAGGGTACACCTATTGCGCTCATTGGATAGTCTTCTTCCAAACCATAGGCAGGTGTCGAAAGGTAGGGAATGAAGAAAACCAATTATCCTAAGTTGGGTGTACAGAAGGTAATAAGTAAAGGCAAAATAAAGAGATTAGAAAGCGGGCAAAGTAAATTGCGACTGCAATCATTCACGACCAAACCACGTATCTCATCGCCACTCCTACTTCACCTTTGCATTTATCCGGTTCAGGAAAGATTGAATAGGATTATTCAGGTTGTCTTTTAGCATCACCTTCTCTCGGGTTGCGAAATGTCACGACCTGAAAGTACGAAACGTGACCGGCACTTAGATTATGAAGCGTCTAGAGGCGCAATGTAACCTAAGTAAGCCGAAGCCCAGAAATCTAAACCATAAAAAGAAGAAGAAGTAAAAGAAAACACGTAGAAAACAAGTTTAAAAGCAACATCCAATTTTCTCAAAAATTTCGGCAGAGTCTCCTTTGTAAAAACTGGGCCCAAACGGGTACAAACAAGAATAATATATATACAAACAATAAAAAGCATCCCCAAACAGGAGCTAGCTTGAACCCACCTCCTATTTCTTCATCCTCTACCTCTTGCCAAGTAGTAGAGTGTGTTTTCTTCACAAGTTTCATGACTTGGTGAAGTGGGAGCTTGATCTTGTGATGCCTCGACGTAGATCATCTTCGGCACGAAGCCGACGACCTTGCCCGCCCATTTCTCCGATGAAGCCGACGCTAGAGCCCGGGATTTCATTTGGACAGCGGAGAGGACTTCATCACGGAGCCGTGGAGGTGGAGGACCAGATCTACAAAGGTTGTATTTCCGTACTCTTAGTTAAAGTAATTAACTAGTTGCTTTGTCGCCTAAACTTCTAGCCAACGATCCGTATTAGGGTTTCTCGGCACCGTAATTTTTTAAATTGGCATGGTTGATGCCTTGTGAGACCTCTTGAGAGTGCCTAGGAACCCTACAGAATCGGCCAAACAGCCGCGGAACCGCGGCCGATCCCACCGATCCGCCGCAGATCCGCAGCCGAGTTGAAGCTGATTCAGCCCAATTTTGCCCAGTAATTCTTCTGTGATGTTTTTGTCTTTTCTGGAATGTTTATTTTCTGCTCAAGTCTCAGGTGCACAGAGAAGTTTTGGAGTAGAATCTAAAGTGTTTGATCGATCGAAATTATATGATGTTTGCTAATTAGATTATATCTGTGAACTGTATAATGTGTTCGTAAACCTCCCCTAACTGCTAGTATGTCGGTTGGCAGGGGGTTGCACATTTCTGTAATGGATTTTACTGTATGTGGTTATGAACTGTATTGGATTGTTGTGATGATTAGCCGGGGTTTTTGATGGGTTGTTATATTCATTCATTCAATGTAATTGTAATATGTTGTAATATTATTTTGCGGGGCACATCCAGGTTGCGGTTGTAGCCACCGTTGTATTATTTCATTTTACTGTCTTTGCTCCTAGGATAGACCCAAGGTGGGGTGCACAAACTACCGGGTACTTTGAAGTGTTTATTGGCCTACTCACGTTGTTGAGGGAGACTGCTTCACTTCGGGTACTTGGCGGGTAGTTTGCCGTACCCGTAAGGGTCTAGGATGGGGTAATGCTATTCATCACAACTGTGTAATCCGTCTTTCGTTGCAGGCTCAAAAGAAACGCGGATTGCTTGCATATCCAATAATGTTCATCTGCGATCTGGAATGCCTATTATTGCGTCTGACGAATGTACAATATCTATATATGATAGCTATTTAGACGTCAATTATGTTTTACACCCGCGCTAGCCCAGCCCCCGCTCTGCCGTTAGTTAAGTAACCTAACGGGTGATGACGGGACCCAGTGGCGAATGCGGATGGTATAAGAGGACGTTGTATTTTTGTTGTTTTCTGCAATGATAGGTTAATGATGTGACGCATTATTATTAATGAAAAGAAAATAAACCAAAGTTTAATCGTTGGAACAATTTAAAAGAAGCCGCTCGGTTATTTTTAAAACAGAAGATATTTTTAATTGCGGAGCTTTAACCACTCCTTTTAAAAGCTATCAGGTTCCTTCGGTTATATCAAGTTCACTACGTTCACGGTTTCGCCAAAACCATTCGTAGCCCTCCGTCATTTCATTTGAGTATTCAGTAGTATTCAAGCTATGTATTTTGACCTAACACCAAGGCATAGTGTTTGGTAGCTGCTAGGTATTCATTTGTTGCATATATAGATGAGTTAGTTTGGGACAATCATATTATAATTTTGGCCGAACGTCAACGATATATACGGATGGGTTCAAATTAACAAGATAATGATGGGTAGAACTTGACATGTGACTTATGACATTTTGACCTAACGCCAAGGTCATAAGAGCATGGGGCAAAAATTTATATCGGGAATTTCTAAAGAAACTGAAATTTGCAAAGAAATGCATACCATTTGGAGTTTGATGAATGTTGGTAGGATTCCTTCAACATTATCATACGATGATATTTGGATCCCGATCCTACTGTGAGTATATGCTACTCATCAAGAGATTCGTCACTTAACGATCAATGCTATAAACCAAGTAGGTGGCGAGAAAGGTGTCAGCGGGGCTACGCCCTCAGAGAAAAGAGGTTATTTAATTAAGGAACTTCGCGAAAGCGTTGGAAAACCTCCCTCGAAGTATCGAACTGGCCTGGCTGAACGGTTAAGCAAGTATTGTACGGTAAGAATAGTCCTGGCTAGTTCTTCCTTTTTGGTTTGAGGAGGGATTCGAAAAACAGTGGGAGCCATCCAGTTTAGATAAATTAAAAACCACTCTAAACTTGCAAGAGCATCATGCTAAAGTGTTTCTTCTCTCTCTCCTACTTGCAGCGACCCTGAAAATGACTGGACTTAAGTTACATTTAGAAAGAAATATACCGACAGGGCCAAACTATAAAGATTGGCTGCGGAATGTCAAAATGGCTTTGACCTATGACAAGTTGGGGTATGTCCTCACTACTAAGGCACCTGAAGTCCCAGGTCCCAAATCCAGTAATGCGGATAAGGAAATCCGTAAAACCTGGGAGTTAGATCGCGCGAAGGACAAGTGCATTGTGCTTGCCTCGATGAACAATCAACATCCGAGGAGGCACGAGGATATGGATCTTGTATCCATATTTCTCTATACAAAAGATCTGTATGGAGAGCAATCTCGTATAGCAAGATACGAGACCTCAAAGAAGCTGTTTCAGGCGAGGTTGGCCGTCGGATCATCGGTAGGAGAACATGTCCTAAAGATGATTGGCTATATTGAAGATCTCACAAAGCTTGGGACGACTTTGGATAATGAGCTCTATACAGACCTTATTCTCCAGTCCCTCCCTTCCACCTACGCCCAGTTTATTCTGAACTTCAACATTCAAAGAAAAGAAGTTGAACTTTCAGAACTCCTTAACATGTTGAGGAGTGCAGAGGGCACCTTGCAGAAGGCAAGGGAAACACACGTTATGTTTGTTCGTGGTGCTTCTTCTTCCGGGTCCAAGGCTAAGGCCAAAGGAAGGAAGAATAAGGCCGCCACCAAACCTAGAGGAGGTGTTAGTAAGGTGGGAGTGAAGGGAAAGAAAAAGATCGTAGTGCCAGTAGTAGCCCAGGATGAGTGCTTCCATTGTCATAGGAAAGGGCACTGGAAGAAAGATTGCAAGGCGTGGAACGCCAAGAACCAGGAACCGAAGCAAGCTGTAGCTTCGACTTCAGGTGTGTTTGTAATTGAGAATTGTCTGTCAATCAACTCTACTTCCTGGGTATTGGATACCGGATCATGATCTCATATACGCAATTCATTGCAGGCACTGAGAAACCGTAGGGTGCTGAAGGAAGGTGATATGACCCTAAAGGTTGCTAACGGAGCTACCGTGGGAGCTGTGTCCGTCGGGGATTATCACCTGGGATTGACAAGTTGACACATTTTGGTTTTACATAACTGTTTTTGTGTACCTAGCTTAACGTGTAATATCATATCAGTTTCCTTGTTATAAAATAAAGATTATGATTTCACGTTTGTAAGTGATGTTGTTAACATCCACTTTAATCATAGTTTGATTGGGTCCGGTACACTGGATAATGGTATATATGTCTTAAACCAACTACATATTTTCAATGTCCAGAACACACTAAAAAGAAAGTCTCCAGATTTAAATAAGGCTTTCTTATGGCATTGTAAACTGGGTCACATCAATGAGACAAGGTTAACTAAGTTACATAGAGAAGGATATTTGGATCCGTTCGAATATCAATCTTATGACACTTGTCAATCATGTCTCAAAGGAAAGATGACAAAGACTCCATTCACTGGACATGGAGTAAGAGCGAGCGAGCTCTAAGGACTCATACACAGCGATGTATGTGGTCCAATATCTACACATGCAAGAGGTGGTTTTCCTATTTCATTACTTTTACGGATGATTACTCTAGGTACGGATTCATTTATCTGATGAAACATAAATCCGAGGCTTTTAAGAAATTCCAGGAGTATAAGAATGAAGTAGAAAACTAAACCGGCAAAAGTATCAAAACACTAAGATCTGATCGAGGTGGTGAATACTTAAGTGCCGAGTTCCTAGGTTACCTAAAAGAGAAAGGAATTCTCTCTCAGCTTACTCCTCCATACACTCCACAGCATAATGGTGTATCGGAGAGACGGAATCGAACCCTATTGGATATGGTACGTTCCATGATGAGTATTGCTGAGTTACCGCGATCTTTCTGGGGTTATGCGCTAGAATCAGCGGCATATATTTTGAACATGGTTCCTACCAAGACTGTGCCTACCACTCCATATCAGATGTGGAGTGGGAAGAAACCCCATCTTCAGTACATGAAGATATGGGGATGTCCAGCTTTTGTTAAAAAGCAGCAAGTGGACAAACTCAAGGCACGATCAGTACTATGTAAGTTTGTGGGATATCCAAAGAACTCCAGGGGGTATCTATTCTATTACGCAGAGGAACAAAAGGTTTTTATTTCTCGTAATGCCCATTTTCTAGAACATCAGTTTTTAGAAAAGGAAACAAGTGGGAGCGAAATAGAACTGGAAGAAATTCCAGAACCATAAACTACTACTGAAAGTTTGGTAGAACCAGTAGTTCAAGAAGAACAGGACATTACCGCACCCCTCCGCAGGAGTAGTAGGCCGTCTCATCCGCTTATGAGATACTACGGTTTTCTTATAGATGGGGATAGAGAGGATTGCGTCATTGATGATGATGAACCTACTAGCTTCCAGCAGGCCATCCAGAGCGGCGACTCGGTATGATGGCTAGATGCAATGCGGACCGAAATGGAGTCCATGTACACCAACAAAGTATGGACTTTGGACTTTGCTCCAGATGGGGTAAAACCCATAGGATGCAAATGGATCTTTAAGAAAAAGATTGGTGTAGATGGACAGGTGGAAACCTATAAGGCTAGACTTGTTGCAAAGGGTTTTCGTCAAAGACCTGGTTTGGACTATGACGAAACTTTTTCTCCAGTGGCTATGATCAAATCCATTCGGGTCCTTCTTGCTATTGCTGCCTTCCATGATTATGAAATCTGGCAGATAGACGTAAAGACGGCTTTTCTGAATGGTAATTTAGAAGAGTGCGTCTATATGGACAGCCAGAAGGTTTCAATCAGAGTGGGAGCAGCGGGAAAGTGTGCAAGTTGCTTAAGTCCATTTATGGACTAAAGCAGGCATCGCGGAGTTGGAACATCTGTTTTGATGAAACAGTCAAAGAATATGACTTTATCAAAAATCCAGATGAACCGTGTATATATAGTAAAGTTGTAGCAAGAATTGTCGTATTCCTCGTCTTGTACGTGGATGGCATTCTATTGATAGGAAATGACATTCCTATGCTACAATCTGTCAAAGGATTCTTGTCACACAGGTTCTCCATGAAAGACCTGGGTGATGCCTCTTACATTCTGGGGATCCGGATCTATTGTGATAGATCCAAGAGGATGTTGGGACTTTCGCAGTCCAGGTATATCAACACTATACTGAAAAGATTTAGTATAGAAGATTCTAAGCGCGGTAATCTACCGGCTTGTCACGGAATCAACCTATCCAAAGAGGTGTCTCCCAAGACTGATTTGGAAAGGGATCGCATGTCGATTATACCCTACGCTTCTGCGGTAGGCTCTATAATGTATGCGATGTTGTGCACCAGACTAGATGTAGCTTACGCACTGAGCGTGGTAAGCCGGTATCAGTCAGATCCAGGGGAGAAGCACTGGATAGCAGTAAAGAACATTCTCAAGTACCTGAGAAGGACTAAGGAGATGTTCTTGGTTTACGGCGGAAAAGACCTCAAGATGGAGGCCTTTGCTGATTCCGGCTTCCAGAGTGATAAGGACGATTCCAAGTCCATGTCAGGTTATGTCTTTATCCTCAATGGAGGGGCGGTGTGCTGGAAGAGTTCCAAGCAGGACACCGTTGCTGACTCGACGATGGAAGCGGAGTATATTGCTGCTTGCGATGCCGCAAAAGAAGCAGTCTGGATGAAGAAGTTCCTAACAGAACTTCAGGTGGTTCCTACCATTGTTGATCCAATACCTCTGTATTGCGACAACAACGGAGCTATAGCTTTAGCGAAGGAACCAAGGTCCCATCAGAAGTCCAGACACATCTTAAGGCGGTATCACCTGATCAGGGAGATCATAGGTCGCCGGGAGATCGAGGACCGGGGAGTTGCTACTGAAGAGAACATTGCTGATCCATTCACAAAGGCCCTACCTCAGATTCAGTTCGAGAGGCCACTCGAGATCATCGGTCTTCGATATGCCAGTACATGGCCCTATTGCAAGTGGGAGATTGTTAGTGTATATGCCCTAGAGGCCATTAATGTATCATACTAGCTTGTATATTACTTAATGGAAGCTTGGGATATTGACAGTTATATAACAGTCTTGCTAAACATGGTAGTATGCTACTTGGTTTTATCTATCTTAATATGTGAGTATACATATTGATAGAGCTCTTAGGATCTTGCGTGACTACCAGCTTTGTGATGGCAGTCACACTAGTGGGGGGCTGGGTAGTCTACAAGCACATCCTTTTCCAGGTCCTTAGTCGTAGGATTATTGAGACATGGCATCGATACTCCGGAGGAGACTAGTGTGTATGCTTCTCATCCCAGTTAGGGAGATGGTCTGTCCCACAGCCATCAGTACGTCGTACTGGAGATAGTATACAGGTGCTCGTTAGGTTACGGGTACACTGGACAGGACTCCAGGGAACTGTTGGTTGGTATTATACCCGTCATCAGTTAACAGTTCCCAGGTGACAGGAGTACAGTATAGTCCGCAGACTTGACACTGCTACTTTGCCTCGAGTGTGTCCCACTGTTCTTAGATTGCGACCCTACCACTGCTCAAAGAAGTCGTGCACACAGGTAGCAGTTGGGTGCAGTCCCGAGCACTTGGAGGCAGTGGCGGTTAGACAGGATTCGTCTCTCCCAGTATTGGGAGTTGATTTCGCGCAGTGTCAGAGAGCCATTACGCAAAGTCCCTGGACAGGGCAAGCGAGATTTACCGGTAGGTTCCAGTAGTTTCTCAAGGTGTAATAGGCTTTACTTTGACACGACATATACCGCTATTAGGGGAATGACGCTTGCCGCCCCCTAGGCACGATATGCGATAGTCCTAGACGAATAGACCGGACTGTACGGAGATTGTCACATCAGGCTCAGTAGGTGTTCGGATGGGTTTCCTCATCGGCCTTCTTATCGACATCTACCTGGGGACCGTTACGTACAGCTAGTGTCGCTTGCGGTCTGTGGTTAAACCCTCTGCCAGCATAGTAGTCGAGTCTTTAGAGTCCCACACAGAGAGTTTCCCTGCTCCAGGCGAAACGATATAGAGGTCGTATGGTTTTACGACAAGGGTTCGGACGCATACGTGTGTTTACGCACGTACGACATTCGGACAGTTTTTACTAGCCGGCTTTGGTTTAAGCCAGATTCTAGTATCGGGTTATTGGATTTATACAGTCTAAAGTTTTTCCGTGTTTTCACGGATAGGAGGGGCGTTCTCGTAATTTCGCGGGAAGCTTCTAGAAGGATGGTGACTTGAGGGTTTAGGTGGCATTTGCATTTATTGTTTTAATGACTCATTTGTGTGATTCATCCATGGAATTAATGCATCATCTATTGATCTAATAACTCATGAGATGAATCACTCATATGAATAAATGAAGCATGGTTGTTAAATGATTTTATTTATTTTATTTCATAAAAGATAATGCTTCATATATTCAAATGAGTTCATTATCTTTTCTCATTCTCATGCTCACCTTCTCTCTCCTCAAGCTCACTCTCTCTTCAAACCCTAATCCTACCACTCATGTGTTGAGACCAAGGATTAGAATAGACTAATTAATCCATAACCCTTCTCTATATCATCTAGGTACTTTGATTAGCAACTAAAGAAACCTAGTTACCTCAAGTTTAGAGGTGAAGCTTGGAGTATAGCTCTTGGGTGGATCATCTACTACATAGAGAAGGCCGGAGATGTGGTGGAGAACGAAAAAGATGAAGGACACGGTTCATTAGGTATAATCACTTCTCATAGTAGTTAACAACTTCTATGTTTCGTGTTAGTTATAGTTTAGCAAAGATTCTTCGGTTAGTCAATGTTTACGCAAAGAACAAGATCGTTTTTCATTTTTCCGCCTCCCCGCAAGTCGTGGGGTGTAGTACATCGACTTACATCGACTACCTTGAACAAGGATTTCTGGTGATGGCCATCTATGCACACCGCGACATCAACCACCAATACTGGGAAAGACGAATCCTCTGACGATCCGCTCACTGCCTCCATGTGGCTCGGGACTGTACCCAACTAAAACCTGTTTGTACGACTCCTTTGAGCCGTGGTAGGGTAGTAACCAATGTACAATAGAAACTCACACGAGACAAATGACGATCTCAGGTCGATACACTAACCTATATACATATCACCAGGGAACTGCTATCTGACAATAGGTATAATACCAACTAGCATGTTCCCGGCGAGTCCGTCCGGTGTACTCATAACCCAATAAGTACTTGTGTACATCTTAGGTGGACCAACTGACACAAATGGCTTGTGAGACCGGCCAATGGCCCTCGTCGGGGTCTCGATCAGTATACACTAGTTTACTCTTGGAGTATCGATGCCCAGTCTCGAAACTCCCACGACTAGGGACCTTTTAAGGATGTGGTTATAGACCACCCAGCTCCCACATATATGATCGCCATCATACTGCTGGTAGTCAAGCAAGAATCCTATAGGCTCTATCAACATGTAATAGTGATCTGTAATGTCACCTGAAGCATGTACATGATGATAAAGACAAACCAGATAGCATACTATCATCTCGAGTAAGATTGTTCTACCGGTATAGGTCCTCCCTCAATTATTGCAATCACGTGCCTGCGATCCAATAATTGACTTGTGGGCACAATAGCCAACAATCTCCCACTTGCACTTAAGGCTAATTATTGCGGTGTCGCATACTCACAGCTCGTGTAATACGGAACACCCAACTTCTCTACTAATCAGTTCCACTATGCTCGTTTGTAAAACTATTGCGTTTGAGAAATAGCCTCAGTGAGTGGATCCGCTCCAATGTTTCTTTCTAGTCCCTCTTTATCTCAAGTTCGCGGAGAAAGCCATCTTCCGAAATGAGCAATACATGTCTTTGAATATGTCTGGATGTCTGATGGGACCCAGTTCACAAATGAACTCCAAATCTAGTAAACTTCTTAGACTGTATCGTCAACTGAATTTAAGCATATCCTGCATCATGCCTCCCTCAGTATCCGCTTGGACCACCTGTCCAAACTACTTCCCCTCAAAAGAGGGAAAACTATAACTCCGACAGTCACTTTGTCATCCAGGTCACCTTGGAAGCCTGGAATGATAACCGTCTCCCGAAGGAGGCTGCCGTTACCAAATCCCTAGAACATCCTCTTATGTTTAAAAACTACATCCGAACGTTTCTCCAGGATTGGATTAATATATAAACTTATTGCATCTAGTGCAAAAACAATATCTGGTGAGGTACTTGACATCTCATGATTGACTCAATTGCCTAAGCAAGTGATATACCAATCATGCACATCCCTCTCCCTTTTAGTCTGTAAAACATCTTTAGAGAGGGTGACTCCAGCACCTGCAGGTACACCACCATACCAGGAGTCGTCCATTCTAAAACACCATTAGAATATTGTCTAAGTATACAGATTGGGAAAGTACCCAAATCTAGATCTAAAACCATAGATCTAGCAACCGGAATGCCTGCTATTATATCCATATCCTATATGGAGAAACCACTGTGTAACAACCACAGTATAACCGATTGTAGTATAGGAATTTCACTTCTTACAAAGTGTATGTCATCCAAATAACAGGATATCACACCCTACTACCATCTCAACAGATCCATCCCCTATTCTGATGAAGTCAAAAAACCTATGACTGTCACATTAAAAATAGATGATCTATTTCCGCCATACCTGCTTTAGTCTATAAATAGACACAAGCTACTTGTCCACTATGCTTCCGCTGCTCCCACTGACTATAACAACCCTCTGGCAGAGTCATATATATGTGCACTTCTAAAGTAAACTTTAGAACGACGCAATACGCATCCTCCTGCCGGGTCTCACAGTCTCGAACAACAGTAATGGCAAGTCTGGGTAAACAAGAACCTCCCTGTTACCAGCTTTGAGGATACCGGAGTACCTCTCGGGTGCCTGAGGTTACCCACCATATCTACGGCGTGGCTAATGGAATGTCAAAACTGATTGAATTTTTAGGTTCTATTAAATTTTCAGTAATCGTTTGTGGTTCTGGAATCTCTTCCAGTTCTACCATACTCCAACTACTGTTTTATGAAAAAGTCCATTTTACTAAAACTGTAGCGAGTCAAGAACAATATCACTATTGATTTTCCAGAAGTTAGAAAGTTAACCCACGTCATAGCCCGGGTTAACCCATAAACCGCCACTACAGAAACGTGCCTTCAGTTATCCAGAGTCTAGTTTTAAGCATAAGCCGGACAACTCCATATACCTTAATATCATTAAGATATGAACCATTCTATATACAATATAGAAATTGAGGTACTGATTTAATTGGAACCAGATTCAAATCATGCAGCTATCTCCAGTGCATGTCAACCAAATGGAAGGAGGACTATCAGTATTTCTCAACTAGGAGTGCATCCAAATATGAGTAACCTGAAAGAGAAGCAAGTTCTCAAAACCATTACTATCAACTGAATACCAAACACAAGTATCTACATCTTTGATCACCTTGAAAAATCCTGATACTTGCAACACATGGTTCTCTTCTTTATTCATATACCTACAACTTCTTAAAATTTGGACCTTGTATTTCAACGAAATACTTGTCTAAAAATTAGAGAAGTCACAAGTAAACAAAATATAATACGAGCACCAACCCCTTTGTCCTAATGGACACTGGACAACATACAATACTTTGTATAAGTCTCCTGAGTTGAATAACTCAAACCCTGTGCGTCGTAGGTTGAAAAATGTACTATGGTTAAGAAGAATTACACCGCTGTTTAATGCTCCTTACCTAACCATCAACCGATATAGGTAAATGTCATGGACATAATTTCAAAAATTTATATCTCACTTTATGAAATAAAGTACAGATATATCGGTTTGAAACTGATGCATAACAACGGATATTCAAAACCAAATATTTACTGTCAGAAAAAACCCCAGGCGATTTCCTCAAATATCACCAATTATAGCGAATTCCGATATAATGAGTATATAATTACCTAATTCCCAATAACATACTCCCTCTCATCATCTGTAAAACCATACAGATTTGAGAATCAAGTCTGGTAAATACATACCCTGGAGTAAGGATCAGATTAGGAAATTAGTTTTGAATTAACAATGCATAGAGAAACCGAATCATGAAAATGTTTCGAAGGGGTATTCGGGTATTTCTAGTAATGCCTCTTCCAATATCCAGATTCATGACTTTAACCTTATATCTCTTGGCCATCTCTCCAAATCCCTTTATTTGTCTCTACTCAGCACCTTCCGTACACCACCCTTAGGATAAAGGGTTTTCTTCCTTCCCTACCGTTCAGCACCAGCCTATGGTTTGGAAGAAGACCATCCAAAAAGCGTAATAGGTGTACTCTCCTAATCCTAGAA
The DNA here is from genome assembly GCA_030015575.1 of Agapanthus africanus. Classification (NCBI taxonomy): domain Eukaryota; kingdom Viridiplantae; phylum Streptophyta; class Magnoliopsida; order Asparagales; family Amaryllidaceae; genus Agapanthus; species Agapanthus africanus. Next base: position 408,295,736 of record CM057337.1, read on the forward strand.
GCCCTCGCAACCTGAGAGAAGGTAAAGGGAAAAGACAACAGAATAATCCTTATTCTATTTCTCCTGAACCAGAATCCATCCTCGAACTGGAACAAGTTCCTTCGAGCACGATGTATTATACAATAACTGTGGATCTTCGTAGTGATACGGGGTGTTCTGGAGAAATTCAAAGGTGAAGTAGGAGTGGCGATGAAATATGCGGTTTGGTCATGAATGATAGCAGTCGCAATTTACTTTGCCCTCTTTCTAATCCCTTTATTTGTCTTTACTCATTACCTTCTGTACACCACCCTTAGGCTAAATGGTTTCCTTCCTTCCCTAGCTTTCGGCACCTGACTATGGTTTGGAAGAAGACTATCCAATAAGCGCAATGTGTGTAATCTCTCCTAATCCTAGGAGCCCTCACAATCTGAGAGAAGGTAAAAGGAAAAGACAACTGAATAGTCCTATTCAATTTCTCCAGAACCGGAAACCATCTTCGAATCTGAAACAAGTTTCTTCGAGTTTGTATGTAACTATATGATGGTCATATCCAATAAAAGTGTATCTTCGTACTGATACGGAATGTTCTGGAGAAAAGCAAAGGCTAAATGTACGAGTGGCAATGAAGTATGAAACTCTGACAATCCAAAAGCTAGTGTATTTTAAGAAGGTTCGGTTAACTTGGTTCATGAGTTCTAGTCTAGGGTCAGGACATAGTCGCTGCCAAAGGGAGAGAAAAGAAACACTCACCGTGTAGTCTAACCTAGATCAGAATGGTTAATCACTTTATCTAATCAGGATGTCTCCTACCGTATCCTGAAATTCTCCTCCAAGCCCAAAGGAAGAATTAGTCGGGATCATCTAAAATCACCCGAGCAGTAAACCAACTCATCAGTCAGAATCGGGATCCAATTATCATCGCCTGATAACCTGATGGAATCCACTCAAGTTATCATACTCCAGAAGGTATGCTCATATCTGGTAAGTTTCAGTTTCTTTAGAAACTCCCGATGTGATTTTTACCCCATACTCTTATGACCTTGACGAAGGCCAACATATCAAAAATCACATGTCAAGTTCTACCCGTCATTGTCCAGGTTAATTTGAACCCACCCGTACATACCCTTGACGATGGTCAAAATAGTAGTACGACTGTCCAAAACCAACGCATCTATCTATGCAACAGAAAAGTAACAAAGAGCTACCATACACTATGCCTTGACGAAGGCCAACAAACATAGCATGAATACTAAGTGCTACCCGTCTGAAATGACGGAGGGCTACGAATGGTTTTTGGCAAAAAACTTTTAACGTAATGAACTTGATATCGTTGAAGGAACCGGATAGCTTTACAAATATATAGTGACGAAAACCTTTTCTAAAGAGGTCACTCCCGGCGAAGGGATCTCGGCTGTTTCCTCGTGGAATAAGGTGCAGGATATTCCAACTGAATACCGCGATGCAAAGCAAAAAGTAATCAATTATAGTGAAGTTATTACCCTGACGTGAACTTCTGCCCAAGGGATCACTCCCGGTGAAGGGATCTCGGCCCTTGCCTCGTAGAATTAGGTGTTGGATATTCATAACCGAATACCTCTGTGCAAAACAAAAGAAAACATCCTTGTAATTGTAGGGTTGTATAGCACGACAACAAGGTTTAGTAAGGCATCACACATGCCATTTTATAAAAATTTAGGGTGCTATGTAACCTTAACCAAGATCTTAACTAGAGAATTAGGGTAAACTTTACAAGTAAACAACTTTACTTCTAAGAGTTAGGGATTATAACCTTTATAGTCCGTTTCTTCGCTTCATAAGCTCCGTGTTGAGGTCCCTTCGCTGCTATCATCAAGTACCTGGACTCTAGAGAGGCTCCATGAAGAGAAAGATGGAAGCTTGCTTCCAATCTTCAACAACTAAGATGATCTACCTTGAACAAACTCAAACCCAAGCTCTTGCTTCACTAATCAAGTATTAGAAAAGGAAACACCCTAATCTAAGTGGCTAGAATAGATGAGGATGATGAAGTAGGAATTTAGCTCTCTTTTGTTTTCAATTTCTCAAATTATTTCATCATAACACAAAAATCTAGAAAGCTTTTTTGAAGAGGAAGAAGATGAAGAAGTTCTTTTGTGTTGAATAATGAATTCTTGTGTGAGGTTAGAATTGCAACCATGGGTTAAAGAATGATAAAGTTAACTCTTGTAGAGAATAAACTAGAGGCTAAGGTTTGGGGTGGGTTAATAAATATCAACACAAAATATCTAAGCTAAAGACAAAAGAAAGCTTCATGAAGCTTCTTGAAAAAGCTAACCAAAAAGCTAACCCAAATCCAAACCGTAACTTGTTTAAACTCCGCAAAGCATGTTGCATTTGTAACCCTAACTTGTTACAATATTATATATCACATATATAATATATTTTGTAACAAAAGAAAATAATACAATTAACATATATCTCATATATATCAATGTATTATCCATATGAGAAAAGGAATCTTTAAGTGAGCTTATATTAGTTAATGTAATGTAATATATCAAATATGTAATTATACATTAAATTATCAAATCAACACTTGATCCGATAATCCGGTTATTTCACAAATAACCGACTAATATAATCTGTATCAGTTCATCGAATCAACACTTGATCCGATGAGCCGGCTATATCACATATACCCGGACGATATCACATATCGCGAGAATCTAATGCGGTATCGCATACACGTATTATTCTCGGTCCCGCACATATCACATATGTGCTCCTACTCCATTTTTCCTGAGCCAGGAAACCTCTGTGTAGGACTCTAAAGAATCGTCAATACGCCGGCAGTAGGTGATGATCATATCAAAACACTCACAAGCTGCAAGCTGTCAGCTAAACGTAACAACCACCCGTGTATTGAGAAATCAGAAGATTAACAAGCAAGACTGTACATTCTCTTGCGAATCCAATCAGTAACACTCCCGTACAGTCTGGTCTCTTCGTCTGATATGTCGCATATCCAGTCTAGGGGTGGTAAACGTCAGACCCCAGTAACCGATAAGTCGTGTCGATATGAGGACCATAACAGTTCGAGAAACTACTGATAACACATACCAGTAAATCTCAACAACCCTGGCCAAGGATTTCCAGTTATAGCCAATCGAACACAGCGCAACATCAACTCCCTATACCGGGAGAGATGAAACCCCTCCTATCACTCATTGCCTCCATGTGATTCGGGACTGTACCCAAAAGCCACCGTTTTGCATGCCCTCTTGGACATGGTATGATGGAAATCAAAGCACAGTGGGAATCACACAAGACTCTATGACGATCTCGGGTCGACAAACTAACCTGTACCAGTGTCACCAGAGAACTGCCATCTGACGTGAGGTATAATACCATCTGGGAGTTCTCGACGAGTCCGTCCAGTGTACCCAGTCTCCACTGAGCACCCGTATACTATCTCTGATGTCAAACATCAATGGATATGGGATCATCCATCGCCCATCTACATGGGTCAAGAAGTATACGCTAGTCTACTCTGGTATATCGATGCCCTGTCTCGATACACCTGCGACTAGGAATATTTAAAGGATGTACTTAGCGACTACATTGTCCCCACTAGTATGATCTGCATCATAGTCCTGGTAATCAAGTACTCATCCTCAGGGCTTTATCAACATGTAACATAAATACTATCAGAGTACATGTTTAGATAAAGAGCAACCAGATAGCATACTATTATGTCGAGCAAGAAATTCCTCCATATATATGTCCAAGCATCCACTACAATATAAATCGCATGTACAGTATTGGCCTCTATGGCATACATATCACTAACAATCTCCCACTTGCACTAGGGCCATCTGTTGTAGTATCTCACACCCAACAATCAGCTGTAGTTGAAGTATCTCATACTCAACCATCCCGTAAAAGTCTCTACTGGGTAATAGGCCCTTGTGAGTGGATCCGCGCTGTTGTCCTCTGTGTCTACTGTTAGTTGTATGTATGCCCTAGAGGCCAGTATTGTACAGATGATGTATATTATATTGGATGCTTGGACATATATAGAGATGACTTTCTTGCTCGATATGATAGTATGCTATCTGGTTACTCTTTATCTTAACGTGTACACTTGTCTCTTTAAACTGTCTTATAGTTACATGTTGATAAAGCCCTTAGGATGTGTACTTGACTACCTGGACTATGATGCAGATCATACTAGTGGGGACATGGTAGTCCATAAGTACATCCTTTAAGGTCCCTAGTCGTGGGTATATCGAGACGGGGCATCGATATACCAGAGTAGACTAGCGTATACGCTTCTCGACCCATGAGATGGGCGATGGATGATCCCATATCTATTGGTGTTTGACATCAGAGATGGTATACGGGTGCTCAGTGGAGACTGGGTACACTGGACGGACTCGCCGAGAACTCCCAGATGGTATTATACCTCACGTCAGATGGCAGTTCTCAGGTGACACTTGTACAGGTTAGTCTGTAGACCCGAGATCGTCATAGAGTCTTGTGTGATTCCCACTGTGCTTTGATCTCCACCTTACCACTTCCATGAGGGCGTGCAAAACGGTGGTCTTTGGGTACAGTCCTGAGTCACATGGAGGCAATGAGCGATAGGAGGGGTTTCGTCTCTCCCGGTATTGGGGGTTGATGTTGCGCTGTGCTCGATTGGCTGTAACAGGGAAGTCCCTGGCCAGGGCTGATCAGAGATTTGCTGGTAAGTGTTACCAGTAGTTTCTCGACCCGTTATGAGCCTCACATCGGCACGACTTATCGGTTATTGAGGTCTGACGTATACCACCCCTAGACTTGATATGCGACATATCAGACGAACAGACCGGACTGTACGGTAAGTGTTACTGGTTGGATTCACAGGAGTGTGAGCGGGCTAGCTCGTCGATCTTCTGATCGCTCAATACCCGGATGGCCGTTACGTTTAGCAGACCGCTTGCGGCTTGTGGGTGCTTGATATGATCATCATCTGCTACCGGCGTATTGACGAGTCTTTAGAGTCCTACACAGAGGTTTCCTGGCTCAAGCGAAACGAAATAGGAGCGCATATGAGATATGTGCGGGAGCGAGAATAATGCGTGTATGTGATACCGCATTTCATTCTCGCGATAAATTTTTCGATTGGTTATATTCGATATGACCTAGTTATCGAATCATTGATTCGATAAATCGATACATTGAATACTAGTCGGTTATGTGCGACTTGACCGGATCATTGAATCAAATGTTGATTTAATGATTTAATGTATAATTATATATTTGATATATCACTTTGCATTAACTAGTATTGGTTCACTTTATACGGATTTTCTCACTTGATGTGCAAGATGTATATGTGATATCCTTTTGTGCACATATATGTATCATGTTTGATGATACTTGATCATTTGGTTAAGTCTGAAGAATTAAACCATGGTTAAATGATAATTAGGGTTTTTCCTTATCATTTATTTATTCCTTTCTTTATTTATTTTATTGGATAAATGAAAATAAAATGGTTTGTTTTTGTCATGAAGCTTGTTGAAGCTTCATGAAGCTTTGACCAAAGAGACCATTTTGTCTTCATGCTTAATACTAACCCATCCACTTACCATGGTTTATTCTCTACACTTAACCCTTGTTAGATTATGATAAGTATGAATTTTCTTTTCATTTTAAAAACACTTATCATAATACTAGCTTCATCTTCTCCTTCTTCTTCAAGATAGAAACCTTGATGCCATCAATGGCAACTTGAGTTCTAGTGAGAGAAATCCAATTCTAAAGTGAACCCACCTCCTATTTCTTTACCCTCTACCTCTTGCCAAGTTGTTTTGGGTGTTTTCTTCACAAGTTTCACAACTTTGTGAAGTCGGAGCTTGAACTTGTGATGCCTCGACGTAGATCGTCTTTGACACGAAGCCGACGACCTAGCTCGCCCGTTTCTCCGATGAAGCCGACGAATGAGTTCGGGATTCATGATGGACAGCGAGAGGACACCCACATGGAGCTAAGGAAGTGGAGAACCGGATCTACAAAGGTTGTAGCATCTAACTTTTAGTTAAGTAGTTAACTAGATTATCTTTTCGCCTAAACTTCTAGTCAACGATCCGTATTAGGGTTTCTCGGCACCCATAATTTTTGAAATTGGCATGGTTGATGCCTTGTGAGACTTCATTAGAGTGACTAGGAACCCTACAGTGGTATCAGAGCCTAGCTAGAGCCTTAGACGAAGTCTATACGGAGTTTGAAGTCCGAACGAACCCGAAACCCTAACCCGATAATGCTCTCTGGACTTTTTCCAAATTTGTGGTTTTTTGTCAATTAAAAATGCTTAAAAAATTCAGCAATGAAATCTAAGAATTACGGTGCAAAAAGTTTCCCATGAACAGTACTTTGTGCGGCAGAACCGCGGCAGAAGCCTAGTTTCTGCGGCGGTTCCGCGGCTCTTTGGTGACGTCAGCCCTAAGTGTTTGCACAGTAATTCCTGATTAATTATTCTGAGTTTTCTGGGAATTTTTAAATTGGCTCTTAAGTTGAGTGTTCTGGGGTTAAATTGGGAAACGATGTTTCGATCGGATTATCAAACCTTGTCTAAGTGTTTTTCCGGATAATTTTTGAATATGTTAAAAAAGTCCGACCGGATATAAATACCCAAGTCTTCCCCTGCCGGAAAAATTCCAAGTGTTGGATTTTTCTATGGTTTAAAGACGTTCTGAGTAGTGCAAGTAACGCGATGGTCCCTCTAGAAGACAACAAACCTTAACTCGATTATGTGACCGTCTTGAACTGCCCTTTGAACCTTCGGGTTTAGGGCAGTACGGCGTGCCACATGTGAGGCGTTGGCTTGACCCTTCTACGGCTGGACCGTTGGTACTGAGGCATGAAGTGAATGTCTTTGAACTTATTTCATGTGTTGATCGGTGTCGGGAAAACTTGGGTGTTCGAATGTTCGATCGGAAAGTTTGATATATTCTATTTATCCGGAATTGGATACAATAATTGGAATTCACAAACAGTTATGAGATAACTGAATGAATGTTATAAATCTAGCAGTTTAGTCCCACATGATATTGAAAAGAGTTTTCGATAATGAGACTAAAATGCGGGATTTATATCTTTTAGGCATGTGATGTCTAAGTATTTCATGAGATTAGGCATGTGATGTCTAAAGAGCTTGCGGATTCCAACTGTTGTAGTTTTACACTTTCTTTTCTGTGACCGTAAGTGTAGTATGTTCATATTGCCGGTTTCGTTGCTATACGTCAACGACAATTGGGGTATGCATACTTACTTACGTTGATGACATGTGATGTTATGTGTTGCTGGATATGTTATATTGGATCGTCGTGTTTGAATAGCCGGGGGTTTTTATGTGAGATGAGTGTTTTTCATTTTCATTCATGTAAAAACTTGTATGTAATATTCTTTTATTTGGGGCACTTCCAGGTTGCGGAAGCTGTCACCTTTTGTATATTATTTACTTTTCTGCACTAGGATAGACCCAAGGAGGGGAGCACAAGTAACCGGGTTCTGGGGTCCAGTGGGAGACCAACTCGAGGAGTCGAGTCCGGGTCTCCTAACCCTAGAATTGGCAGGGTGGGTTGCTTGCCGCTCTCGTAGGGGTCTAGGGGTGTGGGATTGGCTATTCATCACGACCGTGGAATCCGTGTTTTATACTGGCTCGTATTGAAAACACGGACGTCCTAGTATATCCAATATTTTATATGTTTCTTCTGCTGCGATATCTGTGATGTGATCATGTGATGTTCTGTGATGGATACAGTATATAGTATATATGATATATTATATAGACGTTACTTATGTTTTGCACCCGCGCTAGCCCTGCCCCGCTCTGTCGTTGGTTACCTAACCTAACGGTGCACGAGGGGACATCGAGGCGAATGCGGATGGCATAAGTGTACGTCGTATTTATCTGTGATGTTTAGGTACTTAAATGATGGGACTTCATTAATGTGATTAATGAAAGAAAGAAACCTAAGATGTTGCAGAATCAAATTTTAAATAAAACAGGTAGCTACAGTTCTTGCTATGCATAGCGATATATATGATATATCCTGCACCTCATTCGACGAGGAAAGGACCGAGATCCCTTCTCCGGGAGTGACTCCTTTAGCAATAACTGGCAGATGCTACACACTCGGTTTGTTTTTGATAGCTTCTATAGTTTCTGCTTTGCACAGCGATATATATGATATATCCTGCACCTCATTCGACGAGGAAAGGGCCGACGATCCCTTCACCGGGAGTGACCCCTTTAGCAAAACTAGAAAAGCCTCAAAATCACTCCATTTCAAAACTTCATTTGATTCTACAATGATATCAAGTTCATTACGCAATAGGTTTTCAGAAAAACCTGTTGTAGCCCTCCGTCATTTCAGATAAGTACTAGTTAGTATTCGTGCTGCGGTTGTTTGGCATGCGTCAAGGCGTAGTGTACGGTAGCTAACTAGTGCTTATTTACTAGCATACGATGCGATTGGATTAGAGTATTCGCACGGCGTTGTTTGGCATGCGTCAAGGGTCGTGCGGGTGGGTTTAATTCAATCAAGAAATGTACGGGTTGAACTTGACTAGCGGACTATGGGTTGTTTGGCATGCGTCAAGGTCATAGCACGCTAGGGGCAAAATATTATCGAGAATTTCAAGAGTTGAAATTTGCAATGAGATTGCATACCTTCTATGAGATAGTTGGATCCCGATACCCACTGCGAGTAAGAGTTACTCCTGGGAGAGTTTTACACATTGCAATTAGCTGATCAAGTAGGTGTCTAGAAAGGTGTCAACGAGGTTACGCCTCTGGAAAAACGAGGTTTACATTAATTAGGTTCGTGCGAAAGCACGGGGGACCTCCCTCAAAGTACCGACACTGGCCTGGCTGAAAGATTAGCGAACTTGTAGTGTGTAATTAATCCCAGCTAGTCTTTCCTTTTAGGGTTTGAAGGAAGATTTGATAAAAAGCAGTGGGAGCCATCCTGATTAGATAAGATAATAACCAATCTGATCTTGCACGAGCATACGCTAAAGTGTTTTCTTCTCTCTCTCTCCAGGTAGCGACCATTTCATGCCCTAATAAAGATAATAATATGGATGTATTGACCGAACCAGCATGTTATACTGTGCTGGGGAACGTTGGTTCCGTTCTTTCCTATAAGAGTTATAGGACTGAACAGGATATAGGGGAATACCAGGATTCCCATGCCACCCGAATGAAGAAAGTACATGTTGATGCATTTTCTTCGGGTGTGTTCGTTACAGAGAACTGTTTCTCCATTTGCCCTACGTCCTGGGTATTAGATACCGGATCAGGATCCCATATATGTAATCAGTTACATGGGCTTAGGAAAGGTAGAAAACTTGGAGAAGGTGATAAAGACATTAGAGTTGGAAATGGTGCAATTGTTGCAGCTAAGACTGTCGGGGAATATCACCTTGAATTACCAACTGGTAATACAATGGTTCTGAACGAATGCTATTACATGCCGAACCTGATATGCAATATTATATCGGTTTCTTTATTGAGTAAAGAGGGATATAATTTTGTATTACAGGATAATGTTATGAACATTTTCCGTAACCAAAAGTTGGTTGGATCAGGCACGTTGTGCAATGGCATTTATGTTCTAAACCAATCAACAGTTCTAAGCATAACAAACACACACAAGAGGAAGAGTGCAGAACTGAACGAATCCTTCTTGTGGCATTGTAGACTGGGTCACATCAATGTGACACGACTGGCAAAGTTGCATAAGGATGGATATTTAAATCCGTTTGAATTTTCATCTTATGACACTTGCCAGTCATGTCTCAAAGGAAAGATGACCAAAACTCCGTTTACGGGACACGGTGAAAGAGTTACTGAACTCTTAGGACTGATACATAGTGATGTATGCGGTCCTATGTCTACACATGCCAGGGATGGTTCTTTATACTTCATTACATTCACTGACGATCTCTCTAGATTCGGATATGTGTTCCTGATGAAACACAAATCAGAAGCTTTTGAGAAATTTAGAGAATATAAACAAGAAGTCGAGAACCAAACCGGAAAAAGTATTAAAATCTTTCGATCTGATCGAGGAGGAGAATGCTTAAGCAATGAATTCCTGGACTTCCTAAAAGAGAATGGGATTCTCTCTCAGCTGACTCCTCCATATACACCACAGCACAACGGTGTATCATAACGGAGGAACCGCACCCTATTGGATATGGGGCGCTCTATGATGAGTACAGCTGAGTTACCTATTTCCTTCTGGGGATATGCGCTTGAGACAGCCATGGACCTATTGAATAGAGTTCCTACCAAATCAGTGCCTACCACTCCATATGAGATATGGAAAGGGAAGAGACCACATCTTAATTATATTAAGATATGGGGTTGTCCAGCCTATGTCAAAAGACAAAATCCGGACAAACTCGAGGCAAGATCTGTCTTATGTAAGTTTGTAGGATATCCCAAAAATTCACAAGGGTATATCTTCTACCACCCCGAGGAACAAAAGGTGTTTGTTTCTCGACATGTCACTTTCTTAGAAAAGAGTTTTCTTATGAAACAGACAAGTGGCATTGAGGTAGAACTGGAAGAGGTTCCAGCGACACAGACTACAACAGAAGATTTGGTTGAACCAGAGGATTCCGTAGTTCCCGATGAACCCCAGCCACTCCGCCGATCTAGTAGGGTTCCTCGCCAACCTGAGAGATACTATGGTTTTCTCATGGATGGTGGGAGCGAGGATTGCATCATGGAGGATGATGACCCAACTAGCTTCGAGCAGGCCATCACGAGTAGGGACTCAGTGAAATGGCTGGATGCTATGCGGTCCGAGATGGAATCCATGTACACCAACAAAGTATGGACTTTGGAAGTTGCTCCTGAAGGGGTAAAACCCATTGGGAGCAAGTGGATCTTCAAGAAAAAACTTGGTGTAGATGGGAAAGTGGAGACTTTCAAAGCTAGACTTGTAGCAAAGTGTTTTCGTCAAAGACCAGGTGTAGACTATGACGAGACCTTTTCTCCAGTGGCTATGCTTAAATCCATCTGGATCATGCTTGCCATCGCTGCGTATCATGACTATGAAATCTGGCAAATGGATGTTAAGACCGCCTTTCTAAATGGTGATTTAGAAGAGTGCGTGTACATGACTCAGCCAGAGGGCTTCGTAGACAGTGGGAGCAGCGGGAAGGTGTGCAAGCTGCTTAAATCCATTTATGGATTAAAGCAAGCATCGCGGAGTTGGAACATCTGCTTTGACGTCGTTATCAAAGAGTTTGATTTCGTCAAAAACCCAGATGAACCTTGTATTTACAAGAAGGTGGCAGGGAGTAAGGTTGTCTTCCTCGTATTGTACGTGGACGACATACTCTTGATAGGAAATGATATTCCTATGCTGCAATCGGTCAAGCTCTTCTTATCACAAAGATTCTCGATGAAAGATCTTGGTGATGCCTCCTGCATATTGGGAATCAGGATCTATAGAGATAGATCCAAACGGATATTGGGATTGTCCCAATCCAGGTACATTGACACCATACTAAAGAGGTTTAGTTTGGAAGAATCCAAGCGTGGGAACTTGCCCACGATCTCTGGACTCACTCTCTCCAAAGATATGTCTCCCAAGACTGATTTGGAGAGAGCTCGCATGCAAGGGATACCCTATGCTTCGGCTGTAGGCTCTGTCATGTATGCGATGCTATGTACCAGACCCGATGTAGCATACTCACTAAGTGTAGTCAGCAGGTATCAAGCTGATCCTGGAGAGAGTCACTGGACAGCTGTGAAGAGCATTCTTAAGTACTTGCGAAGGACTAAAGAGATGCTCTTGGTGTATGGTAACGGAGAACTCCAAGTGGAGTCCTTTACCGATTCGAGCTTCTAGAGTGATAAGGACGACTCGAAGTCGCAGTCGGGCTTTGTCTTTACCCTTTACGGAGGGGCGGTTAGCTGGAAGAGTTCCAAGAAGGAAACCGTGGCAGACTCGACGATGGAGGCTGAATACATCGCTGCCAACAATGCTGCCAAAGAGGCTGTCTGGGTCAAGAAGTTCATTACTGAACTTGGAGTGGTTCCATCCATTGAGCATCCAATACCTTTGTATTGCGATAACAATGGAGCGGTGGCTTTGGCCAAGGAACCCAGGTCCCATCAGCGATCCAGGCATATTCTGAGGTAGTATCACCTGATCCGGGAGATAGTTGATCGCCGGGAGATCGAGGTCAGGAGGGTTGACACGAAGAACAACACGGCGGATCCACTCACGAAGGCCATTCCCCAGATACAGTTTGAGAGACTCTTCGGGATGCTCGGTATGCGATACTACAGCAGTTGGCCCTAGTGCAAGTGGGAGATTGTTAGTTGTATGTATGCCCTAGAGGCCAGTATTGTACAGATGATGTATATTATATTGGATGCTTGGACATATATAGAGATGACTTTCTTGCTCGATATGATAGTATGCTATCTGGTTACTCTTTATCTTAACGTGTACACTTGTCTCTTTAAACTGTCTTATAGTTACATGTTGATAAAGCCCTTAGGATGTGTACTTGACTACCTGGACTATGATGCAGATCATACTAGTGGGGACATGGTAGTCCATAGGTACATCCTTTAAGGTCCCTAGTCATGGGTATATCGAGACGGGGCATCGATATACCAGAGTAGACTAGCGTATACGCTTCTCGACCCATGAGATGGGCGATGGATGATCCCATATCTATTGGTGTTTGACATCAGAGATGGTATACGGGTGCTCAGTGGGGACTGGGTACACTGGAAGGACTCGCCGAGAACTCCCAGATGGTATTATACCTCACGTCAGATGGCAGTTCTCAGGTGACACTTGTACAGGTTAGTCTGTAGACCCGAGATCGTCATAGAGTCTTGTGTGATTCCCACTGTGCTTTGATCTCCACCTTACCACGTCCATGAGGGCGTGCAAAACGGTGGTCTTTGGGTACAGTCCCGAGTCACATGGAGGCAATGAGCGATAGGAGGGGTTTCGTCTCTCCCGGTATTGGGGGTTGATGTTGCGCTGTGCTCGATTGGCCGTAACAGGGAAGTCCCTGGCCAGGGCTGATCAGAGATTTGCTGGTAAGTGTTACCAGTAGTTTCTCGACCCGTTATGAGCCTCACATCGGCAAGACTTATCGGTTATTGGGGTCTGACGTATACCACCCCTAGACTTGATATGCGACATATCAGACAAACAGACCGGACTGTACGGTAAGTGTTACTGGTTAGATTCACAGGAGTGTGAGCGGGCTAGCTCGTCGATCTTCTGATCGCTCAATACCCGGATGGCCGTTACGTTTAGCAGACCGCTTGCGGCTTGTGGGTGCTTGATATGATCATCATCTGCTACCGGCGTATTGACGAGTCTTTAGAGTCCTACAGAGGTTTCCTGGCTCAATCGAAATGAAATAGGAGCGCATATGAGATATGTGCGGGAGAGAGAATAATGCGTGTATGTGATACCGCATTTCATTCTCGCGATAAATGTTTCGATTGGTTATATTCGATATGACCTAGTTATCGAATCATTGATTCGATAAATCGATACATTGAATACTAGTCGGTTATGTGCGACATGACCGGATCATTGAATCAAATGTTGATTTAATGATTTAATGTATAATTATATATTTGATATATCACTTTGCATTAACTAGTATTGGTTCACTTTATACGGATTTTCTCACTTGATGTGCAAGATGTATATGTGATATACTTTTGTGCACATATATGTATCATGTTTGATGATACTTGATCATTTGGTTAAGTGTGAAGAATTAAACCATGGTTAAATGATAATTAGGGTTTTGCCTTATCATTTATTTATTCCTTTCTTTATTTATTTTATTGGATAAATGAAAATAAAATGGTTTGTTTTTGTCATGAAGCTTGTTGAAGCTTCATGAAGCTTTGACCAAAGAGACCATTTTGTCTTCATGCTTAACCCTAACCCATCCACTTACCATGGTTTATTCTCTACACTTAACCCTTGTTAGATTATGATAAGTATGAATTTTCTTTTCATTTTAAAAACACTTATCATAATACTAGCTTCATCTTCTCCTTCTTCTTCAAGATAGAAACCTTGATGCCATCAATGGCAACTTGAGTTCTAGTGAGAGAAATCCAATTCTAAAGTGAACCCACCTCCTATTTCTTCACCCTCTACCTCTTGCCAAGTTGTTTTGGGTGTTTTCTTCACAAGTTTCACAACTTTGTGAAGTCGGAGCTTGAACTTGTGATGCCTCGACGTAGATCGTCTTTGACACGAAGCCGACGACCTAGCTCGCCCGTTTCTCCGATGAAGCCGACGAATGAGTTCGGGATTCATGATGGACAGCGAGAGGACACCCACGTGGAGCTAAGGAAGTGGAGAACCGGATCTACAAAGGTTGTAGCATCTAACTTTTAGTTAAGTAGTTAACTAGATTATCTTTTCGCCTAAACTTCTAGTCAACGATCCGTATTAGGGTTTCTCGGAACCCATAATTTTTGAAATTGGCATGGTTGATGCCTTGTGAGATTTCATTAGAGTGCCTAGGAACCCTACATCTACTCTCCTAACCTCGATCATCCTGGAGATCAACCATCTCCATGATCAGGTGATACTGCCTTAGAATATGTCTGGATCACAGATGGGATGGGGTTTCCTTGGCAAAACCCAAAACTCCATTGTCACACAATGGTAGGAACGAAGTTCATCTCATGAACTAGTATACATCCAGACTATTTCTTTGGTAGCATCCTTGGTAGTGATTTATCCTGCCTTTATCGTTTAGTATGTTACGGTATCTAGCGTGGAACTCTTCCAACATACCGTCCCTCCACTGAGGGTAAAGACAATGCCTGTGATTGACAATCAGTCGACTTTACCACCTTGGAAGCTTTCCAGTGATTCTCCTAAGGATCGATTGATACCATCTCACTACATATAGTGAGAATCTTAACATCCAATTAGAACTATCTCATAGATCCAAAACCAGGATTTATGAGGTATCACCTTGATCTTATATAGAGAATCCTTGTGATAAGAGGAGATTGACCGAGTGTAGCATAGGAAACTCCTTTCCTATCAAGAGTATGTCATCCACGTACAATACGAGGATCACCACCATACTCTCTACTACCTTTTTGTATATACAAGGTTCATCTACCATTTTGATGAAGTCAAAATCTTTGACTACTACATCAAAACAGACGTTCCATCTCTGCGATGCCTGCTTTATCTCATAAAGCAACTTGCACACGTTTCCGCCGCTCCCACTGTCTATGAAGCCCTCTGGCTGTGTACTTATAGATGCTCTCTTCTAAATCACTATTTAGAAAAGCAGTCATGACACCCAACCGCCAGATATCGTAGTTATGGTATGTAGCAATGGCAAGTAGGATCTGGATGGACTTAAGCATAGCTTTGAAAGTCTTAACTTTTCCATGTACACCAAGTAATCTTCTCAAGATATACTTGCTTTTGATGGGGATTTAACCCTTCAGATAAAGCAACCAAAGTCCATACTTTGTTGGTGTATATGGATTCCATCTCAGATCGCTAAGCATCATGCCATTCTTACAGAGTCCACACTCTTGATGGCCTGCTCGAAACAAGTTGGGTCATCATCTCATGATGCAATCTTTGCTCCCACTGTCATAGAGAAACCGCAGTATCTCTCAAGTGGATGAGGAACCTTACTAGATCGGCGGAGAGGCTGAGGTTCGTTAGAAACTATTGAATCCTTCGGGTTTACCAAATCATCAGCTGCAGTTTGTATAGCTGGAACATTTTCCAGTTCTACCTCATGACCACTAATTTCTTCATAAGAAATTCCCTTTCCAAAAGGTGGCATGCTGAGAAATAAAACACCTTTTTCTCCCCAGTTTGGTAGAAGATATTCCCTTACGAATGCTTGGAATATCCAACAAACTTCCACAGAGCTGACCTTTCCTCGAGTTTTTCCGGATTTTTCTTTGGACAACCCCAAATCTTAACATCCTTAAGAGATGGGCTCTTTCCATACCATATCACATATGGAGTGGTAGGCACTTGATTTGGTTGGAACCCTATTCAATAGGTATGCAGCTTCTCAAGTGCATAACCCCCAAAAGGAAAAAGGTAACTCAGTAGTGCTCATCATAGAGCACACCTTATCACATAGGGTGCGATTTCTCCGCCCCGATATACCAACGTATTATGGTGTATACGGATGAGTAATGCTGAGAGAGAATCTCATAGTCCTTTAGAATTGTCCAGGAATCCCGTGCTCAAGTATTCTCCTCCCTGATCATATCAAAGGACATAATACTTATACCCGTTTTGGTTCTCTACTTCTAAAGTACAAAGAACCTGGTATGTGTAGACAGGGGACCTCATACATCATCATGTATCAATCCCAAGAGTTCACTAACACTTTTTCTGTTTTCAATAAACAGAGCTATGGTCATCTTATCTTTGTGACATGACTGGCAAGTTTCACAAGATGTAAATTCAAACTAATTTAAATATGCATCTAAATGTAACTTAGCTAGTCGGGTCACATTGATATGACCTAGTCTACAATACCTCAAAAAGGATTCGTTCATTTCTGAACTCTTCCTCTTGTGTGTGTTCTGTACATTAAGAACTGTGGTTTGATTTAGAACGTCCATGCTTTTAGATAACGTGCCTGAACTGACCAACTCTTGATATAGGAAATGTTCAAAACATTATCCAACAAAACAAAATTATATCTTTCTTTATTAAATAAAGATACTGATATGATGTTGTATATCAGGTTCGGTATCTAACAACATTCGTTCAGAATCAATGAATTTTTTAATACAGGGTGATACCTGCCAACAGATTTGGCTTGCAACAATTGCACCATTTACAACTCTTGAAACATATCACCCGTTCTCAGTTCTTTACCTATCTGTAGCCCATGTAACAGATTACATTTGCGGGATCCTGATCCGGTATCTCATACCCAGGACTAAAGGATGCTGAAAAACAGTTCTCGGTAATGAACACACCTGAAGAAGATGCATCAGCATGGACTTTCTTCGTTTGGGCGGAACGGGAATTCTGGTAATCCCCTCTTTCCTGCTCCGTCTTATAACAATTATAAGTTGGAGCGGGACCAACGTCCCCTAGCACAGTATAACAAGCGGGTTCGGTCAATACATCCGTATTTTTATCTTGATTAAGGCGTGACATGGTCGCTACCTGGAGAGAGAGAGAAAAAACACTCAGCATATGCTCTTGCAAGATTAGATTGGTTATTAATATATCTAATCAGGATGGATCCCAATGTTTTAGTCAAATCTTCCTTCAAACCCTAAAAGGTAAGACTAGCCGGGATTAATTACACCCTACAAGTTCGCCAATCTTTCGTCCAGGCCAGTGTCAGTACTTTGAGGGAGGTCCCCCGTGATTTCGCACGGACCTAATTAAAATAAACCTTGTTTTCCCAAGGGCGTAACCCCGTTTAACACCTTTCTAGCCACCTACTTGATTGGCTAATTGTAATGTGTAAAACTCTCGCAGGAGTAAATCTTACTCGCAGTGGGTATCGGTATCAAATATCTCGTAGAAGGTATACAATCTCATTGCAAATTTCAACACTTGAAATTCCCGATAATGTTTTACCCCTAGCGTCCTATGACCTTGACACAGGCCAACAAACCATAGTCCGCTAGTCAAGTTCAACCCGTACATTTCATGATTGAATTAAACCCATCCGCACGACCCTTGACACAGGCCAACAAAGTCGCACGACTACCCTAATCCAATCACATCGTATGCTGCAGATAAGCACTAGTTAGCTACCAAACACTACGCCTTGACGCAGGCTAACAAACGTAGCACGAATACTAAGTAGTACTTATCTGAATGACGGAGGGCTACGACAGGTTTTTATGGAAACCCTTTGCGTAATGAACTTGATATTGTCGTAGAATCGAGTGAATTTTAAAAGAAGTGTTTTTTAGGCCTTTACTAGTTTTGCTAAAGAGGTCACTCCTGGTGAAAGGATCTCGGCTCTTTCCTTATCGAATAAGGTGCATGATATTTCACAAATACCATTATGCAAAGCAAAAATTATAGAAGCAATCAAAAGACAAACCTTGTTTGTAGCATCTGCTAGTTTCGCTAAAAAGGCCACTCCCGGTGAAGGGATCTCGGCTCTTTCCTTATCGAATAAGGTGCTGGATATTCTACAAGGAATACTACTATGAAAAGCAAGAACTAGAGCTACCAGTTTTTAAAAAAGTTTCTACAACATCTTTAGGTTTCTTTTATTTCATTAATCTCATTAATGAAGTCCCATTTTATTATGCTTCACAAGCATCACATTTGAAACGAAATCAGCAATATAACATATATCTGATATATATAACATAAACATTCGTCTCAGGCAGTAATATGATCTCATCGCAGAACATTGCAGCAGAGAAACACATATGAAATATTGGATATTCTAGGAATTCCGTGTTTTAAGTTAGGCCAGTATAAAACACGGATTTCACGGTCGTGATGAATAGCCAAACCCACATCCCTAGACCCCTACGAGAGCGGCAAGCAACCCTACCAATTCTACAGTTAAGAGACCCGGTCATGACTCCTCGAGTGTTGGAGATAGTGCCCCCAGAGTCAATTATTGGATCACAGGCACGTGATTGGAATGATTGAGGGAGGACCTATTCCGGTTGGACATGTTAGTGTATATGCCCTAGAGGCCATTACTGTATCATACTAGTTTGTATATTACTTAATGGAAGCTTGGGATATTCACAGTTGTATATACAATCTTGCTCGAAATGGTAGTATGCTACTTGGTTTGTCTCTGCTTTAATATGTGCATGTGTTTCTTTTAGCATATTGCTGGTATACATATTAGTAGAGCCCTTAGGATCTTTGCTTGATTACCAGCGTTGTGATGGCGCTCGCACTCGTGGGAGCTGGGTAATCTATAAGCACATCCTTATACAGGTCCCTGGTCGTTGGACTATCGAGACAGGGCATCGATACTCCGGAGTAGACTAGCGTATGCGCTTCTCATCCCAGTGTGGGAGACGGTCTGTCCCACAGCCGTTAGTACGTCGTACTTGGGATAGTATGCGGGTGCTCGTTAGGTTACGAGTACACTGGACAGGACTCGTCGGGAACTGTTGGTTGGTAATATACCTATCGTCAGTTATCAGTTCCCAGGTGACATGAGTACAGCTTAGTCCGCTGACTTGACACTGTCACTTCGCCTCGAGTGTGTTCCCACTGCACTTTGATTACTACCCTACCACGGCTTGAAGGTGTCGTGCAAACAGGTAGTTTTTGGGTGCAGTCCCGAAGCACTTGGAGGCAGTGACGGTTAGACAGGATTCGTCTCTCCCGGTATTGGGGGTTGACATCTCGCTGTGTCTAGGAGAGCCATTACACAAGTAGTCCCTGGCCAGGGCAAGCGAGATATACTGGTAGGTTTCCAGTGTTATCTCAGGGTGTTCTGGGCTACACTCCGACACGACTTGTACCGCTATTAGGGGACTGACGTTCACCGCCCCCCTAGGCCCGCCATGCGATGTATCAGACGAACAGACCGGACTGTACGGAGACTGTCACATACAGGCTCAGTAGGAGTGCAGATGGGGTTCACCTCGTCAGTCTTCTTATCGACATCTACCTGGGGACCGTTACGTACAGCTAGTGCCGCTTGCGGTCTGTGGTTAAACCCACTGCCAGCGTAGTGTCGAGTCTTTAGAGTCCCACACAGAGAGCTATTCGCCTTTAGGCAAAATGAGTAGAGGTCGCATGGTTTTGCGACAGGGTTCGTTCACATTCGCGCACTTGTGCACGTTTGCTGTCCGGACAGTTTATACTAGCGGGCTTTGGTTTAAGCCGGATCCTAGTATATGTTTTGAGATTGGTTTTTCTCATTGTGTTCGTGTTCCTCGGATCACGAATGCGGGTGCGTATGCACAGTTGCTTGAGATTGAGGGAGAGGACCTTGATTAGGGTTAATGGCTATTGCCATTTTATTAACCCTAATATTTATGTGTGTGTTATTGTTAATTAGTAATTAGTTTGATAATTATCCATGGTTGTGGTTGTTGACCTTTTGACTTCTTTGACTTGTTGACCAAGGTTGACACTTTGACCATCATAATTTCTTTTGGAAGATGCTTTTTGATCTTTGCAATTTGAAATGATAATGGTCATGTCATGATTTACCATGATAATTATCTAGCTAATTATTCAATTAAATTAATTCACACATATTAGTGAGAAGAGCTCTATTATTTTCTCATTCTCTCATATCATTTCTCTCTCTTGTTCATCCTCTCCCTCAAGCTATCTCCCTCTCATGTGTTGAGAAACAAAAAGCTTGAGAAAAACCTTCACTTGATCCTCTCTACTCTCTTCTAGGGTTCAAGTCTTAGCATTTCTTGTACTCTAGTTACTCCTAGCTTGGAGTTGAAGCTAAAGGTGGTGGCTTTCAAGTGGATCTTTCTTTGACGGAAGAAGACAAGCAAGGTGAGGACTTTCTACCATTCCGACGAGCAAGGAGAGAAGGACTAAAGACCAAAGGTATAACCTTTCTACAACTTAGTTAGTTGTTAGTTTACTTTAGCTAGTTTTCGTTTAGCAAAGATCCTCACAAGCAAAGTCCATGTTGCCTAAGTCATTAAAAATCCGTTTTTTATTATGTTTTCCGCCTCCCCGTAAGCACCGGGATGGGTAACACGGACTTACAGTGGTATCAGAGCCTAACTAAACCTAAACTAGCTAAGTAGTTAAGTGTAACGAAGTTTCGAAACCGGAAAATCGAAAAACCAAACTCGCAAAACCCTAGTTTCTGTTAATTTTTTTTCTGGTCAAAATGAAAAACTTTATACTTCAAAAATTATCTCAGGGTTTTGTGTGAAATACCACCAAAGACGAACCAGAGAGGAGTCTAGAGGACCGCGCTTCCGCGGCATAAGGAAGCTCTTGCCGCGGAAGCGCGGCCGTCTTGTCCCCTCTCTGTATCGTTTTTGGTGCAGTATGTTTCTGTGTTGGTTTTTGGATTTTTAGGATATGTTATATGTGCCCAGATTTTCCAGAACTAAAATTTACTTTTGGGGGCCTATAAATCCGTATTTTTCGGAACTTCACTACACTTTAACTACATCGGTTATATCTGTAATGCTTGCATGTATTGAGCGTCGGCTAATCGCTATAAGACGATTAGTCGGGGTTATACATGATCTGTGATTGTTATTGGTTTGTGGATATGAATGGATTGGATTGTCGCGGGTGAATGGCCGGGGTGGATGTGAGATGAGCGTTGTTTTTCTTTCATTCATTTGTAACATGTAAATTGATGTAATAATATTCTTTGTATGGCCGCACAACCGGGTCGGGGTTGTAGCCATCATTGTATAATTCTTTTTACTGTTTTTGCTCCTAGGATAGACCCATGGAGGGGGTGCACAAACTACCGGGTATCTCGAAGTGCCGAGTGGCCTACTCACGGTGGTGAGGGAGGTTGCTTCGTTTCGGGTGCTTGGCGGGTAGTTTGCCGCACCCGTAGGGGTCTTGGGTGGGGTATTGGCTATTCACCGCGACCGTGTAATCCGCTTTGCGTTGCAGGCTCGAACGCATTGCGGATTCCTAGTATATCCAATGTATTCATCTGTGATCTGTAATGTCTATCATTGCTATATATTTATATATAATAACTATTTAGGCGTTGCTTATGTTTTACAGCCGCGCTAGCCCAGCCCCCGCTCTGTCGTTTGTTAAGTAACCTAACGGGTGATGACGGGGCCCCGTGGCGAATGCGAATGGCATAAGCGTACATCATATTTTGGTTGTTTTCTGCAATGGTAGGATTAAATGATGGGACGCATTAAAAGAACTAATGCAAGAAATAAACCAAGTAAAAGTCGATTGGAACACTTTGAAAACCACTCGGTTCTTTTCAAAACTAAACTTTTAAACGCGGAGCTTGAACCACTCCTTTTAAAAGCTATCTCGTTCCATCGATTATATCAAGTTCACTACGTTCACGGTTTCGCCAAAACCATTCGTAGCCCTCCGTCATTCCACATGAATGGTCAAAAGTATTCAAGCTATGTATTTTGGCCAAAGTCAAGGCATAGTGATTGGTAGCGTTTGGGTATTCATGTGCAGCATAGATAGATGCGTTGATTTGGGACAGTCGTGCTGCCATTTTGGCCAAAGTCAAGGGTAGGTACGGGTGGGTCCAAATTAACCAGGAGAATGACGGGTAGAACTTGACATGTGACTTATGATATTTTGGCCAAAGTCAAGGTCATAAGAGCATGGGGCAAAAATCCACATCGGGAGTTTCATAAGTACTGAAACTTGCTAGTGTTGCATACCATTTGGAGTGTGATGATTCTGGTAGGATTCCTTCGGCTTTATCACGCGATGATATTTGGATCCCGATCCTACTGTGAGTATATGCTACTCCTCGGGAAAACTCTCACTTAACGATCAATGCTATAAACCTAGTAGGTGCCTAGAAAAGTGTTAGCGGGGCTACGCCCACAGGGAAAAGAGGTTACTTAATTAAGGAACTTCGCGAAAGCGTTGGAAAACCTCCCTCGAAGTACCGACACTGGCCTGGCTGAAAGGTTAAGCAAGTATTGTACGGTGAGAATGATCCCGGCTAATCCTTTTCTTTACGGTTTGAGAAGGGATTCGAGAGACAGTGGGAGCCATCCAGTTTAGACAAACTAAAAACCACTCTAAACTTGCAAGAGCATCATGCTAAAGTGTTTCTTTTCTCTCTCCTAATTGCAGCGACCATTCAAGATGACCGGACTTAAGTTACTATTAGATAAAAACATATTGACAGGGCCAAACTACAAAGATTGGCTCAGGAATGTCAAGATGGCTATCACTTATGACAAGCTGGGGTATATACTTACCACCAAAGCTCCCCCTGTCCCAGGTCCCACCTCCAGCGTCGCGGATGTTGAAATCCGTAAGACATGGGAGATAGATTGCGCGAGGGCCAGATGCCTCGTACTAGCCTCGATGGACAACGAACATCTGAGGAGGCACGAGAATATGGACCTAGAGTCCATATTTCTCCATACAAAAGAACTGTATGGAGAGCAGTCTCGTATCGCTAGATACGAAGTGTCGAAGAAGCTCTTTTCGGCAAGGTTGGCCGTCGGATCATCGGTAGCGGACCACGTGCTTAAGATGATCGGCTACATAGAGGAGCTCGCGGACCTTGGGACCACGTTGGAGAATGAACTCTATACCGATTTGATTCTCCAGTCCCTTCCTTCCACTTACGCCCAGTTCATTCTTAACTTCAACATGCAAGGAAAGGAGGTTGAACTTGCCGAACTTCTGAACATGTTGAGGACTGCTGAGGGCACCCTACAGAAGGGTAGGGAGACATCCACTTTGTTTGTAGGAGGATCTTCCTCTTCTAGGTCCAGGGCGAAAGCCAAGGGCAAGAAGAAGAAAGCCCCCGCCAAACCAAGAGGCGGTGTCGGTAAAGTGGATACGAAGGGAAAGGGTAAAGCAACAAAGGTAGCGGGGAAGCTGGTGGGGAAGGAAGAATGCTTCTATTGTCACAAAAGTGGTCACTGGAAACAAGATTGCAAGGCTTGGAAAGCCAGAACACAGGATTTGAAGCGAGTTGCAGCTTCAGCTTCAGGTGTGTATGTTATTGAAAACTGTCTATCAATAAACTCTACTTCCTGGGTATTGGATACCGGATCAGGGTCTCATATCTGTAATTCTTTGCAGGCGTTGAGAAAGCGTAGAGTTTTGAAGGCAGGTGACATGACCCTCAGAGTTGCGAACGGTACTAGCATGGATGCTGAGGCCGTGGGGGACTATCACCTGGGATTATCAGATGGACACTTTTTGGTTTTGCGTAGTTGTTATTATGTACCAAATGCAACCTGTAATATCATTTCTGTATCTTTATTATCTAAAGAAGGTTATGAATTTGCATTTGTAAGTAATGTAGTGAACATTCACCTTAATCAAGTGTTGATTGGGTCAGGTACATTGAACAACGGTATATACGTTTTAAACCAACCACAGATTTTCAATATCCAGAATACACACAAAAGAAAGTCTCCAGAAATTAATAAAACTTTCTTATGGCATTGTAGACTGGGTCACATCAACGAGAGAAGATTGACTAAGTTACATACTGAAGGATATTTAGATTCGTTCGAATATCAATCGTATGCAACTTGTCAATCCTGTCTCAAAGGAAAGATGACAAAGGCTCCGTTTTCTGGACACGGAGAAAGAGCGAGCGAGCTCTTGGGACTCGTACACAGCGACGTGTGCGGTCCAATGTCTACACATGCGCGAAGCGGTTATTCTTACTTCATTACCTTTACGGATGATTTTTCAAGGTACGGTTATGTCTTCTTAATGAAACATAAATCCGAGGCTTTTGAAAAATTCCAGGAATATAAGAATGAAGTAGAAAAACAAACAGGAAAAAGTATCAAGATCCTAAGATCGGATCGAGGAGGAGAATACTTAAGTGCCGAATTCCTGAACTATTTAAAAGAGAATGGAATTCTCTCTCAGCTTACTCCTCCATACACTCCGCAACATAACGGTGTATCGGAGAGACGGAACCGAACCCTATTGGATATGGTACGGTCCATGATGAGTAACGCTGAGTTACCGCGATCGTTCTGGGGGTATGCGCTAGAAACAGCTGCATATCTTTTGAACCGTGTTCCCACTAAGACTGTGCCTACCACACCATATGAGTTATGGAGTGGGAAGAAACCCCATCTTAATCACATTAAGACATGGGGATGTCCAGCTTTTGTAAAAAAGCAGCATGCGGACAAGCTCGAGGCACGCTCAGTACAGTGCAAGTTTGTGGGATATCCAAAGAACTCCAAGGGATATTACTTCTATTGCGAAGAGGAACAAAAAGTCCTTGTTTCTCGCCATGCCCACTTTCTAGAATATCAGTTCATAGAAAAAGAAATAAGTGGGAGCGCAATAGAACTGGAAGAAATTCCAGAACCACAAACTATTACTGAAAGTTTAGTGGAACCAGAAGGTTCAAAAGAACAGGACATTCCTATGCCGCTCCGCAGGAGTAGTAGGCAGTCTCATCCGCCCGAGAGGTACTACGGTTTTCTCATTGACGGGGATAGAGAAGACTGCATCCTGGATTGTGATGAGCCTACTAGCTTCCAGCAAGCCATTCAGAGCGTCGACTCGGTAAAATGGCTGGATGCAATGCGGACCGAGATGGAGTCCATGTACACCAACAAAGTATGGACGTTGGACATTGCTCCAGACGGGGTAAAACCCGTAGGATGCAAGTGGATCTTCAAAAGGAAGATTGGTGTAGATGGACAGGTTGAGACCTATAAAGCTAGACTGGTAGCAAAGGGTTTTCGTCAGCGACCTGGTTTGGACTATGACGAAACCTTTTCTCCAGTAGCTATGCTGAAATCCATTCGGATCCTTCTTGCCATCGCTGCTTTCAACGATTATGAGATTTGGCAGATGGACGTAAAGACAGCTTTTCTAAATGGTCATTTAGAGGAGTGTGTCCATATGGACCAGCCAGAGGGTTTCATTCAGGGTGGGAGCAGCGGAAAGGTGTGCAAGTTGCTCAAGTCCATTTATGGACTCAAGCAGGCATCGCGGAGTTGGAACATCTGTTTTGATGAGACGGTCAAAGAATTTGGCTTTATCAAAAATCCAGATGAACCATGCATCTATTGTAGATTTGTAGCGAGAACTGTAGTATTCCTCGTTTTATACGTGGATGACATTCTCTTAATAGGAAATGACATTCCTATGCTACAATCTGTCAAGGGGTTCTTGTCACACAGGTTCTCCATGAAAGACCTGGGTGATGCCTCCTACATTCTGGGTATCCGGATCTACCGTGACAGATCCAAGAGGATATTAGGACTCTCGCAGTCCAGGTACATCGACACCATACTGAAGAGATTCAGTATGGAAGATTCCAAGCGCGGTAATCTACCGGCTTGTCACGGGATCACCCTCTCCAAAGAGATGTCTCCCAAGACTGATTTGGAGAGGGATCGCATGTCTATTATACCCTACGCTTCTGCGGTAGGCTCTATAATGTATGCGATGTTGTGTACCAGACCGGATGTGGCTTATGCACTGAGTGTGGTAAGCAGGTATCAGTCAAACCCTGGGGAGAAACATTGGATAGCAGTAAAGAACATTCTCAAGTACCTGAGAAGGACTAAGGAGATGTTCTTGGTGTATGGCGGAAAAGACCTGCAGGTTGAGGCCTTTGCTGACTCCAGCTTCCAGAGTGACAAGGATGATTCCAAGTCCATGTCGGGTTTTGTCTTTACCCTCAATGGAGGGGCGGTGTGTTGGAAGAGATCCAAACAGGAAACCGTTGCTAACTCGACTATGGAAGCGGAATACATCGCTGCATCTGATGCCGCAAAAGAAGCTGTCTGGATGAGGAAGTTCTTGAAAGAACTTCAGGTGGTTCCGTCCATTGTTGACCCAATACCTCTGTATTGCGACAACAACGGGGCTATAGCTTTAGCGAAGGAACCCAGGTCCCATCAGAAATCCAGACACATCTTAAGGCGGTATCACCTGATCAGGGAGATCGTGGATCGCCAGGAGATCGAGGTCCGGAGAGTTGCATCAGAGGATAACACTGCAGATCCACTCACAAAGGCCCTACCCCAGACTCAGTTCGAGCGGCTGATCGAGATGATAGGTCTTCGATACGCCAGTACATGGCCTTAGTGCAAGTGGGAGATTGTTAGTGTATATGCCGTAGAGGCCATTACTGTATCATACTAGTTTGTATATTACTTAATGGAAGCTTGGGATATTCACAGTTGTATATACAATCTTGCTCGAAATGGTAGTATGCTACTTGGTTTGTCTCTGCTTTAATATGTGCATGTGTTTCTTTTAGCATATTGCTGGTATACATATTAGTAGAGCCCTTAGGATCTTTGCTTGATTACCAGCGTTGTGATGGCGCTCGCACTCGTGGGAGCTGGGTAATCTATAAGCACATCCTTATACAGGTCCCTGGTCGTTGGACTATCGAGACAGGGCATCGATACTCCGGAGTAGACTAGCGTATGCGCTTCTCATCCCAGTGTGGGAGACGGTCTGTCCCACAGCCGTTAGTACGTCGTACTTGGGATAGTATGCGGGTGCTCGTTAGGTTACGAGTACACTGGACAGGACTCGTCGGGAACTGTTGGTTGGTAATATACCTATCGTCAGTTATCAGTTCCCAGGTGACATGAGTACAGCTTAGTCCGCTGACTTGACACTGTCACTTCGCCTCGAGTGTGTTCCCACTGCACTTTGATTACTACCCTACCACGGCTTGAAGGTGTCGTGCAAACAGGTAGTTTTTGGGTGCAGTCCCGAAGCACTTGGAGGCAGTGACGGTTAGACAGGATTCGTCTCTCCCGGTATTGGGGGTTGACATCGCGCTGTGTCTAGGAGAGCCATTACACAAGTAGTCCCTGGCCAGGGCAAGCGAGATATACTGGTAGGTTTCCAGTGTTATCTCAGGGTGTTCTGGGCTACACTCCGACACGACTTGTACCGCTATTAGGGGACTGACGTTCACCGCCCCCCTAGGCCCGCCATGCGATGTATCAGACGAACAGACCGGACTGTACGGAGACTGTCACATACAGGCTCAGTAGGAGTGCAGATGGGGTTCACCTCGTCAGTCTTCTTATCGACATCTACCTGGGGACCGTTACGTACAGCTAGTGCCGCTTGCGGTCTGTGGTTAAACCCACTGCCAGCGTAGTGTCGAGTCTTTAGAGTCCCACACAGAGAGCTATTCGCCTTTAGGCAAAATGAGTAGAGGTCGCATGGTTTTGCGACAGGGTTCGTTCACATTCGCGCACTTGTGCACGTTTGCTGTCCGGACAGTTTATACTAGCGGGCTTTGGTTTAAGCCGGATCCTAGTATATGTTTTGAGATTGGTTTTTCTCATTGTGTTCGTGTTCCTCGGATCACGAATGCGGGTGCGTATGCACAGTTGCTTGAGATTGAGGGAGAGGACCTTGATTAGGGTTAATGGCTATTGTCATTTTATTAACCTTAATATTTATGTGTGTGTTATTGTTAATTAGTAATTAGTTTGATAATTATCCATGGTTGTGGTTGTTGACCTTTTGACTTCTTTGACTTGTTGACCAAGGTTGACACTTTGACCATCATAATTTCTTTTGGAAGATGCTTTTTGATCTTTGCAATTTGAAATGATAATGGTCATGTCATGATTTACCATGATAATTATCTAGCTAATTATTCAATTAAATTAATTCACACATATTAGTGAGAAGAGCTCTATTATTTTCTCATTCTCTCATATCATTTCTCTCTCTTGTTCATCCTCTCCCTCAAGCTATCTCCCTCTCATGTGTTGAGAAACAAAAAGCTTGAGAAAAACCTTCACTTGATCCTCTCTACTCTTTTCTAGGGTTCAAGTCTTAGCATTTCTTGTACTCTAGTTACTCCTAGCTTGGAGTTGAAGCTAAAGGTGGTGGCTTTCAAGTGGATCTTTCTTTGACGGAAGAAGACAAGCAAGGTGAGGACTTTCTACCATTCCGACGAGCAAGGAGAGAAGGACTAAAGACCAAAGGTATAACCTTTCTACAACTTAGTTAGTTGTTAGTTTACTTTAGCTAGTTTTCGTTTAGCAAAGATCCTCACAAGCAAAGTCCATGTTGCCTAAGTCATTAAAAATCCGTTTTTTATTATGTTTTCCGCCTCCCCGTAAGCACCGGGATGGGCAACACGGACTTACAGGACAGTCTTACTCAAGATGATAGTATGCTATCTGGTTTATCTTTATCATCGTGTACGGCTTTAGGTGACATGATAGGTCGCTATTACACGTTGATAGAGCCTCTAGGATTCTAGCTTGACTGCCAGCAGTATGAGGGCGATCATATACGTGGGAGCTGGTAGTCTATAAGCACATCCTTAAAAGGTCCCTAGTCGTGGGAGTTTTGAGACAGGGCATCGATACTCCAGAGTTGACTAGTGTATACAGTCGAGACCCCGACGAGGGCCGGTGGCCGGTCTCACAAGCCACTGGTGTCAGTTGGTTCACCTAAGATGTATACAGGTGCTCATTGGGTTATGAGTACACCGGACAGGACTCGCCGGGAACATGCTAGTTGGTCTTATACCTGACGTCAGATAGCAGTTCCCTGGTGGCATGTGTACAGGTTAGTTCATCGACCTGAGGATCGTCATTTGTCTCGTGTGAGTTCCAACTATACTTTGATTATTACCCTACCACGCTCAAAGGAGACGTGCAAACAGGTTTTAGTTGGGTACAGTCCCGAGCCACATGGAGGCAGTGAGCGGATCTTCAGGGGTTCGTCTCTCCCGGTATTGGGGGTGAGGTCGCGCTGTGTCTAGGAGAGCCATTGCACAAAGCCCTCGGCCGAGGCAGGAGATTTACTGGTAGGTATTCCAGTAGTATCTCCGGGTGTTCTGGGCTACACTCCGACACGACTTGTACCGCTTTTGGGGGTCTGACTTTTACCAACCCCCTAGGCCCGCCATGCGATGCTCATAGACGAACGGATCGGACTGTATGGATATTGTCACTGACAGGCTCAGTAGGGTGTCAGGATGAGTTTGCTCATCGACGTCCCTTTTGGTCAATACCTGGTAGCCCATTACGTATAGGCTAATACCTATGACGTGCTAGTGGTTAAATCCACAACCAAAATATTGACGAGTCTTTAGAGTCCCCCACAGACAGTTGCTCAAGTTTCGGGCGAAACGCTGTAGAGGCCGTATGGAGATATGGCAGGGTTCGATCAGATACGTGCGGTATTGCACGAATTATGATCGGACGGATAATACTAGCCGGCTTTGGTTTAAGCCGGATCCTAGTATAGTACAGTGTAGATTTTATCTCATTGCATTTGTATTCGGTCAGAATACAAATGCGGGTATGTATATACAGTCGTGGGGTATTCCTGTAATTTATTACGGGATCAGTTTTATGAAGTTGCCAGTTTGCATTCTGTTTCGGCCATTTTTCTTTGTATCTTTCTTTGGCTGAAGATTGGTGGAGGTGGGCTTATTTGCATTTGTGCAAATAAGCATTTTGGAGGGTTGTTTTTGCAAGTAGTTGCATCATGATGGTTTCATGATGGTGCACTTTCATTTGTCTTCTTTTCTTCATGATGGCTTGACTTGTGAAGTGATGATTGGTTGATGGAGTGTTGGTTTTGGTTGATGATCATTGCTTATCATCATCACCCTTTCTCTCTCTTGCATTATGTTGTGGCTCACTTCTTTTTCATTCAAATTTTCACTCCATTCTCTAATTCCTCATGCCATGGCCGGCCAAGGGAGTAGAGGGCTGTCCAAAAATAGTGGTGGGGATTTTTTGATCTCTTTGGCTTTGTAAAATCCCCACATCTCCATCTCAAAAAGTTTATCTCACTTCCTCCACCATATGGCAACTTCTAGTGACCCCAAATGAGACATAGCACTACACTTATTCTACAGCAAATCTTGGGCACGTCGACTCGCCAACTTCGTGCCCGAGTTGCCTCGGTCCAGAGGTGGGAGCCCGTAAAAGAAGCCGGCGACGTGGTGCCCTTCCGGCGAGGAGGTGAAGACCGGAGATTCCGCGGGGAGATCGGGACGACGACGAGAAGACCGAAGGACACGGATCGCTCGGTATATCTCTCTACCCATTCTTTAGTTAGCTAGGACTAGATTAATAGCCCGATCCGGGATTTTTATGCACGGTGGTGCCGGTTATAAAGTTTAAAGAAAATCATCGCTTCAGCATTTTGCCCTCGGAAAGACGGCCGGGGCACCGCCGTGCACTTACAATGGTATAAGAGCCACGCCATTAACCTAGTCTAGCTTGGTCTAACGTGTTTACATTTCCGATCGAACAAAAATCCCAAAACCGCATTTTCATGTACATCTGTTCTCTGTCGATTTTGTTTTAGCTCAGAAATTTTTTTTATGTGTTGCAGAAACATGTGCAAGGAAGTATAAGCACTCTGGTAAAATTTGGTCACAAAAACCCATTACTCCACCGCGGAACCGCGGCCAAACCCATGTTTGGGCCGCGGTTCCGCCGCCATCTTTAAAGTTCAGTGTATCAAATTTTTACAGAGAGTCTCTGTGTTGAAAATAGGGGTTTTGGTATATTAATTTTGGGCCCAGAATTTCTTTAAGTGCTACAGTAATGCATGGGGCCCACTTGGTGAAATTTGATCGATCGAAAATTTTAAACACATTAGTTCACAGTATTTACATTATATTCGCGACAGTGAATGTCACTTGATCGGTAAATCCTGTCTAACTGCTATAGCCCGGTTAGACGGATTTGCGAACGTGACATTCACGTTGATGTTCTGTGTTGTGCTGTGATGTTGCGGATCGTCGTGGTGGATAGCCTGGATGTAATGTTAGTACAGATTTGGTTGTATTATGTACATTTGTTATTGCGGGGCGAGCGTCCGACATGTGGACTGCCGTCACTGCCTGCCTGTATATTATTCTTTTGGGGCACGACCGGGATGAGGTCGATATACCCGTTGTATGTATATTTTACTTTCTGTACTAGGATTACCCCGCGGAGGGGTGCACGGATAGCCGAGTTCTAGAGGGCAAGGGGCCGGCAT
The DNA here is from genome assembly GCA_030015575.1 of Agapanthus africanus. Taxonomy (NCBI): domain Eukaryota; kingdom Viridiplantae; phylum Streptophyta; class Magnoliopsida; order Asparagales; family Amaryllidaceae; genus Agapanthus; species Agapanthus africanus. Next base: position 408,327,397 of record CM057337.1, read on the forward strand.
CTCATGGCATTGAGAAAGAGGGGGCCTCACTCTAGAATTGGCGGGCTATTCCCCGCACTCGTAGGGGGTAGAGGTTGACCCAGGAGGGGTGCCCAAGTTACCGGATTCCGTGAAGTGCTGGGTGGCCCATTCACGTTGCTGAAGGGGGCTGCCTCGCTTCAGGTTTTGGCGGGTAACTTGCCGCGCCCGTAGGGGTCTAGGATTTCATTGCACAGGCTATCCACATGACCAGGGGAACGTCGGGTTTCATTAGCGGCTCTGTGAAACCCGGGGATCCCAGAAATCTGTATCGTTCTGTGATGCTTATTACATTTCTGTGATGTTGCATTTTATCATGCCTTGAGCTAAAATTATATATTATATATATATTAGTAGATGTTGTATATGTTTTGCATCCGCGCTAGTCCATTCCCCGCTCTGTCGTTAGTTTACTAACCTAACGGGTAATGACGGGACCCAGTGGCGAATGCGGATGGCATATACGTACATCATTATTTTCGTTCTTTGTGGTGTGATCAATTGATGGGACTGCATTGATTCGGATCAATGCAAGTTAAAAAAAACCTATTCTGATGTTGTTGGAACATTTTTCAAAAAGCTGTTATTGCAAGGGCGTTCTCTTTTGTTTTGCACAGTGGTATTCGGTTATGAATATCCAGCACCTCAGTCGACGAGGCAAGGGCCGAGATCCCTTCACCGGGAGTGACCCCTTGGACAGAAGTTTGCGTCAGGGCAATAACTTCACTATAGCCGATTACTTTTTCTTTGCATCGTGGTATTCAGTTGGAATATCCTGCACCTCATTCTATGGGGAAAGAGCCGAGATCCCTTCACCGGGAGTGACCTCTTTAGCAAAGGTTTTCGTTACTATATTTTCTAAAAAGCTATTCGGTTCCTTCAACGATATCAAGTTCATTACGTTAAAGGTTTTTCGCCAGAAACCATTCGTAGCCCTCCGTCATTTCAGAAAGGTAGCACTTAGTATTCATGCTATGTATGTTGGCCTTCGTCAAGGCATAGTGTATGGTAGCTACTTGTTACTTTTCTACAGCATAGATAGATGCATTGGTTTGGGACAGTCGAACTACTATTTTGGCCTTCGTCAAGGGTATGTACGGGTGGGTTCAAATTAACCTGGATAATGACGGGTAGAACTTGACATGTGACTTATGATATGTTGGCCTTCGTCAAGGTCATAAGAGCAAGGGGCAAAAATCACATCGGGAGTTTCTAAAGAAACTGAAACTTGCCAGATATGCGCATACCTTCTGGAGTGTGATAACGTGAGTGAATTCCGTCACGTTATCATACGATGATAGTTGGATCCCGATTCCCACTGATGAGTTGGTTTACTCCTCTGGTGATCCCGACTAATTCTTCTTTCAGGTTTGGAGGAGAATTTGACGGTACAGTGGGAGGTTTCCTGATTAGATAAATTGGTAACCATTCTGATCTAGGTTAGAGTGCACGCTGAGTGTTTCTTTTCTCTCTCTCTTTGGCAGCGACCATTGACCCGACCCTAGACTATGACTCAGTGACCAAGTTGATCGAACCCTCTTAAACACTTGCTTTTGGATTGTCAGAGTTGCAGACCTCATTGCCACTCCTACTTTTACCTTTTTCTCCAGGACACCCCGTATTACTACGAACGTCCACTTCCATTGGACAAAACATCGTATGGTTATATACGAACTCGAAGGAATTTATTCGAGGATGGTTTCCGGTTCTGGAGAAAACGAATAGGACTATTCAGTTGTCTTTTCCTTTTACCTTCTTTCAGGTTGCGAGTACTTCTTGGTTTAGGAGATAGTACACCTATTACGCAAATTGGATATTCTTCTTCCAAACCTTAGACTGGTGCCGAGCGGTAGGGAATGAAGAAAACCAATTAGCATAACGATGGTGTGCAGAAGGTATTAAGTAAAGACATATCAAGGGATTAGTAAGAGGGAAAAGTAAATTGTGATTGATATTCACGACCAAACCAGGTATTTCATTACCACTCCCACTTCACTTTTGTATTTCTCCAGGACACTCCATATCACTACGAAGATACACAGTTTATTGGATACTCCATCGTATGGTTTTATACGAACTCGAAAGGAATTTGTTCCAGTTCGGGGATGGATTCTGGTTCAGGAGAAATAGGAATAAGGTTTATTCGGTTGTCTTTTATTTTCACCTTCTCTCATTGCGAGTGCTCCTAGGATTAGGACAGTACACCTGTTATGCTTATTGGATAGTCTTCTTCCAAACCATAGGCTGGTGCCGAACGGTAGGGAAGGAAGAAAACTATTTGGTCTAAAGGGGTGTACAGAAGGTAATGACTAAAGACATATGAAGGGATATGAAGAGATGGTATAGAAATATACGGTTACAGTTGTGAATCTGATAATGGAAGAGGCATTACTAGGAATACCCGGATACCCCATCGAAACATTTCAATCTTTCAGTTTCACTGTGTACTGTTAAAAGAAAACTGATTTTCCAATTAGCCCTTGCTCCAGGGTATGTATTTACCAGGTATGGTTCTCACATCTGTATGGTTTTACAGATGATGAGTGGGAGTAAGTTATTGGAAATTAGGTGATCATCCTCATAATATCGGAATTCGTTGTAATCGGTGATATTTGAGGGAATCTCCTGGGTTGTTTGCCGGACGGCAAATATTTGGTTTTGAATATCCGTTGCTATGCACCAATTTCAAATTGATATATCTGTACATCTATTTTTATAGAGTGAGATATACCTTTTTGAAATCATGTCTATGACATTTACCTATATCAGTGGATGGTCAGGTAAGGAGCATTGAACAGCGGTGTAATTCTTCTTAACCATAAGTATATTTTTCAACCTACGACACATAGCGAATGAGTTATTAGACTCAAGGGACTTATACAAAGTATTGTATGTTGTCCAGTGTCCATTTGGATAGAGGGGTTGGTACTCGTACTAGATTCTGTTTACTTGTGACTTCTCTGGGTCTTAGACATGTGTTTCATAAAAACACAGAGTCCAAGTTTTGAGAAGTTATAGGTATAAGAATAGAGTGTAGGGTTCCTAGGCACACTCAAGAGGTTCCACAAGACATCAACCATGCCAAAATCAAATTTTTCATGTGCCTAAGAATCCTATGCAAGATCGTTAACTAGAGATTAGGCGAAAAGCAAACAAGCAAACTACTTTGCTACTAAGTGAAAGAGACTACAACCTTTGTTGATCCGGTCCTCCACTTCTCTAGCTCCGTGTTGACGTCCCTCCGCTGCGATCATCGGAATCCCGGACTCTAGCATCGGTTTCATCGGAGAAATGGACGGACTGGGTCGTTGACTTCGATGCCGAAGATGATCTACGTCGAGGCGACTCTAACTCGAGCTCCATCTTCACTAGGTCATGAAACTTGTGAAGAAAACACCCTATACAACATGGCAAGTGGTAGAGGATGAAGAAATAGGAAGTGGGTTCACTTTGGATTTGGATTTCTCACTTGGATTCATCACTTGGAATTTTCTAGCAAGGTTTTCTTCTCTTCATGAAGAAGAAGAAGAAGAAAGAAAAGATTGAATAATCTCAAAATAGAAATCAAGTGATGCTTATCATATTGCAACCATGGGTGAGATTAACCTATATAGAGACTAAACTAAGGTTTAAGTTAAAGGTTAGGTTAAGGAAAATCTTATGTAAAACAAAATGGTGGACTTTGTCAAAGATGCTTGAAAGCTTCATGAAGCTTCAAGCAAAGACAAAGTAAGCCACCATTTTATTTTACATAAATTAAATAAAAAACTAAACCTTTAACCTAAACATGGTATAATCCATACACACACCCAAGTTTGCATGTATCATCAAACATGATACAAACTAGTGCACAAACATATATCATATATACAATATGCACAATCAAGTGAGATAATCAATCTTAAGTGAACAATACTAGTTGATGTAAAGTAATATATCTAATATATAATTATACATTAAATCATTAAATCAACACTTGATTTAATGATCCGGTCATACTTCACATAACCGACTAATATCAAGTTTATCATTGTATCGAATCAACACTTGATTCGGTAACCCGGCTATATCACATATAACCGTCCGATGATACAAATCGTGAGAATAGAATACAGTATCATATACTCGTATTATTCTCGGTCCCGCACATATCTCATATGTGCTCCTATTTCGTTTCTCTTGAGCCAGGAAACCATTGTGTAGGACTCCAAAGACTCGTCAATACGCCGGCAGTAGGTGATGATCATATCAAACACCCACAAGCCGCAAGCGGTCTGCTAAACGTAACGGCCACCCGGGTATTGAGCGATCAGAAGATCAACGAGCAAGCCCGCTCACACTCCTGTGAATCCAACCAGTAACACTTACCGTACAGTCCGGTCTCGTCGTCAGATATGTCGCATATCTTGCCTAGGGGTGGTAAACGTCAGACCCCAATAGGTCGATAAGTCGTGTCGATATAAGGTCTATAACAGTTCGAGAAACTACTGGTAACACTTACCAGTAAATCTCAGCAACCCTGGCCAGGGACTTATGGTTATAGCCAATCGAACACAGCGCAACATCAACTCCCTATACCGGGAGAGACGAATCCCCTCTTATCGCTCATTGCCTCCATGTGAATCGGGACTGTACCCAAAAACCACCGTTTTGCATGCCCACTTGGACGTGGTAAGGTGGAAATCAAAGCACAGTGGGAATCACGCAAGACTCTATGATGATCTCGGGTCTACAGACTAACCTGTACCAGTGTCACCAGAGAACTGCCATCTGACATAAGGTATAATACCATCTGGGAGTTCTCGGCGAGTCCGTCCAGTGTACCCAGTCTCCACTGAGCACCCGTATATCATCTCTGATGTCAAACACCAATGGATATTGGATCATCCATCGCCCATCTGTATGGGTCGAGAAGGTATACGTTAGTCTACTCTCGTATATCGATGCCCCGTCTCGATACACCCACGACTAGGGACCTTGAAGGATGTACTTATGGACTACCATGTCCCCACTAGTATGATCCGCATCATAGTCCAGGTAGTCAAGTACACATCCTAAGGGCTTTACCAACATGTAACAGAGAGACAATCAGTGTACACGTTAAGGTAAAGAGCAACCAGATAGCATACTATCATGTCGAGCAAGAAAGTCCTCCCTATATATGTCCAAACATCTACTACAATATACATCCTATGTATGGTAATGGCCTCTAGGGCATACATATAACTAACAATGTCCCATTTGCACTAGGGCCATATGATAGCAGTGGTTGTAGTATCTCATACTCAACCATCCCATAAAAGTCTCTCTCTGGGAAAAAGGCCTTTGTGAGTGGATCCGCAGTGTTGCCCTCTGAGTCTGCTTTCCTAACTGTAAGTCCATGCTACCTCTCCCGGTACTTACGGGTTTGCGAAATTTGGTGAAAAACGATTTTCTAGAGGCGGCAACATGGACTCAAAACGGATCTTTGTTAAACTATCTACCTAACAACCTAACTAGGAGTTGTTAACTACTCGGTTAGGGGGTTATACCTTTCTTTCATGAACTCCTTCGTCTTCAACACTTGATGGTTGTACGGATCGGCTTCACCCCATCGTCTCCGTGCGCCGAAGATCGATCCACCTGAAAGCTTCTACCTTCGGCTTCTTCTTCGGGCTTTGAAGAAACTAGTTCACTCGGTTTGCTAAACCTTGTGAACTAGAGTGAGTAGAGGAGAGTGTGTTGGGATTTTTCTCTATGGTTCTTGGTTCTCAACACATGAGACAAGTGAACCATAGACTAGAGAGAGGGAGAGCAAGAGGAAGAGGATGAGAGCTCAAGCCAAGAGAGAGAAAGGAAAATGAGAGAATGAGTAAGACTTTTCTCTCTTGGCTCTCATAATCCGAAGCCATCATAGCCAATAATAGCAATCAAGTATTATATGATGGTTTAAGTCAAAATAGCCATATCATTTCATGCACTCATTTTGCACAGGATAAACAAGCAAGCAAAAGTCTTTGCCATGAAATGATAGCTATTGTCATGATGATGGTCAACTAGTCCAACCTAGTCAACCGGTCAACAAAGTCAACAAGTCAACAAAGTCAACCCCTCAACAACCATGTCACCATAATACTTAATTAATATTATTGTTAATCATATATCATATTCTCATTAGGGTTTAGCAAAAAGTCAATGGTCAACAGTCAACAGTCAACAACCCTAATGAGAATCCTCTGCCTCCGTCTCTCTGTCAACTGTGCATACACACCCGCATCCGCGTTCCGAGGAACACGAATACATACGAGATAAAATCAATCCCAAAACGAACACTAGGATCTGGCTAAACCAAAGCCCGCTAGTGTTAACTGTCCGGACACTAAACGTGCACAAGTGCACGGATGTGACCGAACCCTGTCGCAAAACCATGCGACCTGTCGCAAAACCATGCGACCTCTACACTTTTGCCTAAAGGAGAATAGCTTTCTGTGTGGGACTCTAATGACTCGACACTATGCTGGCAGTGGGTTTAACCACAGACCGCAAGCGGCACTAGCTGTGCGTAACGGTCCCCAGGTAGATGCCGACAAGAAGACTGACGAGGTGAAACTCATCTGAACTCCTACTGAGCCTGAATGTGACAGTCTCTGTACAGTCCAGTCTGTTCTTATGATACATCGCATGGCGGGCCTAGGGGGCGGTAAACGTCAGTCCCCTAATAGCGGTACAAGTCGTGTCGGAGTGAAGCCCAAAACACCCTGAGATAACACTGGAAGCCTACCAGTATATCTCGTTTGCCCTGGCCAGGAACTACTCGTGTAATGACTCTCCTAGACACAGCGCGATGTCAACCCCCAATACCGGGAGAGACAAATCCTGTCTAACCGTCACTGCCTCCAAGTGCTTCGGGACTGCACCCAACTACTACCTGTTTGCACGACTCCTTTGAGCCGTGGTAGGGTTGTAATCAAAGTGCACTGGGAACACACTCGAGGCGAAGTGACAGTGTCAAGTCAGCGGACTAAGCTGTACTCATGTCACCTAGGAACTGATAACTGACGATAGGTATAATACCAACCAATCAGTTCCCGACGAGTGCTGTCCAGTGTACTCGTAACCTAACGAGCACCCGCATGCTATCTCAAGTACGACGTACTGACGGCTGTGGGACAGACCGTCTCCCCTGCTGGGATGAGAAGCGCATATGCTAGTCTACTCCGGAGTATCGATGCCCTGTCTTGATAGTCCTGCGACTAAGGACCTGTATAAGGATGTGCTTATGGATTACCCAGCCCCCACGAGTGTGACTGCCATCACAACGCTGTTAATCAAGCAAAGATCCTAAGGGCTCCACTAATGCGTATAGGTGATATAATAAAATAAACACATGTAGACATTGAAGTAGAAACAAACCAAGTAGCATACTACCATTTTGAGCAAGATTGTTTATACAACTGTGAATATCCCAAGCTTCCATTAAGTAATATACAAACTGGTATGATACAGTAATGGCCTCTAGGGCATATACACTAACAATCTCCCATTTGCACTAAGGCCATGTACTGGCGTATCGAAGATCTATCATCTCGATCAGTCGCTCGAACTGAGGCTGGGGCAAGGCCTTGGTGAATGGATCTGCAGTGTTATCTACTGAAGCAACCCTCCGAACCTCGATCTCCTGGCAATCCACGATCTCCCTGATCAGGTGATACCGCCTCAAGATGTGTCTGGTTTTTTGATGGGACCTGGGTTCCTTCGCTAAAGCTATAGCCCCGTTGTTGTCGCAATATAAAGGTATTGGATCAACAATCGACGGAACCACCTGAAGTTCTTTCAAGAACTTCCTCATCCAGACGGCTTCTTTTGCGGCATCAGATGCAGCGATGTATTCCGCTTCTATAGTCGAGTCAGCAACGGTTTCCTGTTTGGAACTCTTCCAACACACCGCCCCTCCATAGAGGGTAAAGACAAAACACAACATGGACTTGGAATCATCCTTGTCACTCTCGAAGCTGGAGTCAGTAAAGGCCTCGATCTGGAGGTCTTTTCCGCCATACACCAAGAACATCTCCTTAGTCCTTCTCAGGTACTTGAGAATGTTCTTTACCGCTATCCAGTGCTTCTCCCCAGGGTTTGACTGATACCGGCTTACCACACTCAGTGCATAAGCTACATCCGGTCTGGTACACAACATCGCATACATTATAGAGCCTACCGCAGAAGCGTAGGGTATAATAGACATGCGATCCCTCTCCAAATCAGTCTTGGGAGACGTCTCTTTAGAGAGGGTGATCCCATGACAAGCCGGTAGGTTACCGCGCTTGGAATCTTCCATACTGAATCTTTTCAGTATGGTGTCAATGTACCTGGACTGTGAAAGTCCTAATATCCTCTTGGATCTATCACGATGGATCCGGATCCCCAGGATGTATGAGGCATCACCCAGGTCTTTCATGGAGAACCTGTGTGACAAGAACCCCTTGACAGATTGTAGCATAGGAATGTCATTTCCTATCAGAAGAATGTCATCCACGTATAAAATGAGGAATACGACAGTTCTTGCTACAAATCTACTATAGATGCATGGTTCATCTGGATTTTTGATAAAGCCAAATTCTTTGACCGTCTCATCAAAACAGATGTTCCAACTCCTCGATGCCTGCGTTAGTCCATAGATCGACTTAAGCAACTTGCACACCTTTCCGCTGCTCCCACTCTGAATGAAACCCTCTGGCTGGTCCATATAGACACACTCCTCTAAATTTCCATTTAGAAAAGCGGTCGTTACGTCCATCTGCCAAATCTCATAATCGTGGAAGGCAGCAATGGCAAGAAGGATCCGAATGGATTTCAGCATAGCCACTGGAGAAAAGGTTTCGTCACAGTCCAAACCAGGTCTTTGACGAAAACCCTTTGCAACAAGTCTAGCTTTATAGGTCTCAACCTGTCCATCTACACCAATCTTCCTTTTGAAGATCCACTTGCATCCTACGGGTTTTACCCCGTCTGGAGCAATGTCCAACGTCCATACTTTGTTGGTGTACATGGACTCCATTTCGGTCCGCATTGCATCCAGCCATTTTACCGAGTCAACGCTCTGAACGGCCTGCTGGAAGCTAGTAGGCTCATTATAATCTATGATGCAATCCTCTATATCCCCGTCTATGAGAAAACCGTAGTATCTCTCGGGCGGATGAGACTGCCTACTACTCCTGCGGAGCGGCGTAGGAATGTCCTGTTCTTTTAAACCCTCTGGTTCTACCCAGCTTTCAGTAATAGCTCGTGGTTCTGGAATTTCTTCCAGTTCTACTGTGCTCCCACTTATCTGGTTTTCCAAAAACTCAGTTTCCAAGAAGTAGGCACGACGAGAAACAAAAACCTTTTGTTCCTCTTCGCAGTAGAAGAAATATCCCTTAGAGTTCTTTGGATATCCCACGAACTTGCACTGTACTGAGCGTGCCTCGAGTTTGTCCGCATGCTGCTTTTTGACAAAAGCTGGACATCCCTATGTCTTAATGTGATTAAGATGGGGCCTCTTCCCACACCACATCTCATATGGTATGGTAGGCACAGTCTTAGTGGGAACTCGGTTCAAAAGGTATGCAGCTGATTCTAGCGCATACCCCCAGAATGATCGCGGTAACTCAGCGTTACTCATCATGGACCATACCATATCCAATAGGGTTCGGTTCCGTCTCTCCGATACACCGTTATGTTGCGGAGTGTATGGAGGAGTAAGCTGAGAGAGAATTCCATTCTCTTTTAAGTAATCCAGGAACTCGGCACTTAAGTATTCTCCACCTTGATCAGATCTTAGTGTTTTGATACTTTTGCCGGTTTGTTTTTCTACGTCATTCTTATATTCCTGGAACTTTCCAAATGCTTCAGATTTATGTTTCATTAAGAAGACATATCCGTACCTTGAAAAGTCATCCGTAAAAGTAATGAATTAAGAAAAACCGCTTCGCGCATGTGTAGACATTGGACCGCACACGTCGCTGTGTATGAGTCCCAGGAGCTCGCTCGCTCTTACTCCGTGTCCAGTGAACGGAGTCTTTGTCATCTTTCCTTTGAGACAGGATTGACAAGTGGCATACGATTGATATTCGAACGGATCTAAATATCTTTCTGTATGTAACTTAGTCAACCTTCTCTCAATGATGTGACCCAGTCTACAATGCCATAAAAAAGTCTGATTGATTTCTGGAGACTTTCTTTTGTGTGTATTGTGGACATTGAAAATCTGTGGTTGGTTTAATACGTATATACCATTGCTCAATGTACCTGACCTAATCAGAACTTGATTAAGGTGAATGTTTACAACATTGCTTACAAACGCAAATTCATAACCTTCTTTAGAAACCAAAGATACAGAAATGATATTACAAGTTGCGTTGGGTACAAAAAAGCAATTATGCAAAACCAAAACATGTCCATCTGACATTCCCAGGTGATAGTCCCCCACGGCCTTAGCATCCATGCTAGCTCCGTTTGCAACTTTGAGGGTCATGTCACCTGCCTTCAAAAACCTACGGTTTCTCAACGCCTGCAAAGAATTACTGATATGAGATCTTGATCCGGTATCTAATACCCAGGAAGTAGAGTTTATTGAAATACACTTATCAATAACATACACACCTGAAGCTGAAGCCGCAACTTGATTCAGATCCTGTGTTCTGGCCTTCCAAGCCCTGCAATCTTTCTTCCAGTGTCCACTCTTATGACAATAGAAGCATTCTTCTTTTCCCACAAGCTTCCCCGCTATCTTTGTTGCTTTTGCCTTTCCCTTCGTATCCACTTTACTAACACCGCCTCTTGGTTTGGCGGGGCTTTCTTCTTCTTTCCCTTGGCTTTCGCCTTGGACCTAGAAGAAGAAGATCCTCCTACAAACAAAGTGCATGTTTTCCTACCTTTCTGTAGGGTTCCCTCTGCGCTCCTCAGCATGTTGAGGAGTTCTGAAAGTTCAACTTCCTTTTCTTGTAAGTTGAAGTTCAGTATAAACTGGGCGTAAGTGGAAGGAAGGGACTGGAGAATCAAGTCCGTATAGAGCTCATTCTCCAACGTGATCCCAAGGTCCGCGAGCTCCTCAATGTAGCCAATCATCTTAAGCTCGTGTTCCGCTACCGATGATCCGACGGCCAATATTGCCGAAAATAATGTCTTCAACACTTCGTATCTTGCGATACGAGATTGCTCTCTATACAGTTCTTTTGTATGGAGAAATATGGATTCGAAGTCCATATTCTCGTGCCTCCTCTGATGTTCGTTGTCCATAGAGGCAAGTACGATGCACTTGGCCTTCGCGCAGTCTAGTTCCCAGGTCTTACGGATTTCCTTATCCGCGACGCTGGTTTTGGGACCTGGGACAGGGGGAGCTTTGGTGGTAAGAAGATACCCCATCTTGTCGTAAGTGATTGCCATCTTGACATTCCTGAGCCAATCTTTGTAGTTTGGCCCTGTCAGTATGTTTTTATCTAGTAATAACTTAAGTCCGGTCATGTCGATTGGTCGCTGCAATTAGGAGAGAGAGAAGAAACACTCAGCATGATGCTCTTAGAAGTTTAGAATGGTTTTTAGTTTGTCTAAACAGGATGGCTCCCACTGTTTCTCGAATCCCTCTTCAAACCATAAAGGAAGAATTAGTCGGGATCAATCTCACCGCACAATACTTGCTTAACCGTCCAGCCAGACCAGTGTCGGTACTTCGAGGGAGGTTTTCCAACGCTTTCGCGAAGTTCCTTAATTAAATAACATCTTTTCCCTGTGGGTGTAGCCCCGCTAACACCTTTCTAGACACCTACTAGGTTTATAGCATTGATCGTTTAGTGAGAAATTTCCCGAGGAGTAGCATACACTCACAGTAGGATCGGGATCCAAATATCATCGCATGACGAAACTAAAGGAATCCTACCAGAATCATCACACTCCAAATGGTATGTAACTTTAGCAAGTTTCAGTACTTATGAAACTCCCGATGTGGATTTTTGCCCCATGCTCTTATGACCTTGACTTTGGCCAACAAATCATAAGTCACATGTCAAGTTCTACCCGTCGTTCTCCAGGTTAATTTGAATCCACCCGTACCTACCCTTGACTTTGGCCAACAAGGCAGTACGACTGTTCCAAACCAACGCATCTATCTATGCTGCACATGAATACCCAATAGCTACCAATCACTATGCCTTGACTTTGGCCAACAAACATAGCTTGAATACTATTGACTATTCATGTGAAACGATGGAGGGCTACGAATGGTTTTGGCGAAACCTTGAACGTAGTGAACTTGATATAATCGATGGAACGAGATAGCTTTTAAAAGGAGTGGCTCAAGCTCCGCATTTAAAAGTTGGTTTTGAAAAGAACCGAGTGGTTTTTCGAAAGTGTTCCAACGACTTTTACTTGGTTTATTTTCTTGCATTAGTTCTTTTAATGTGTCCCATCATTTAATCCTACCATTGCAGAAAACAACCAAAATATGACGTACGCTTATGCCATTCGCATTAGCCACGAGGCCCCATCATTACCCGTTAGGTTACTTAACTAACGACAGAGCGGGGCTGGGCTAGCGCGGCTGTAAAACATAAGCAACGCCTAAATAATATCATATATAGATATATATTACAATGATAGCCATTTCAGATCACAGATGAACACATTGGATATACTAGAAATCCGCAATTCGTACGAGCCTGTAACGAAAAGCAAATTACACGGTCGCGGTGAATGGCCCATACCCCACCCAAGACCCCTACGGGTGCGGCAAACTACCCGCCAAGTACCCGAAGCGGAGCAACCTCCCTCAACACCGTGAGTAGGCCACTCGGCACTCCGAGAAACCTGGTAGTTTGTGCACCCCCTCCATGGGTCTATCCTAGGAGCAAAAACAGTAAAAAGAAATTATACAATGACGGCTACAACCCCGACCCGGTTGTGCGGTCATACAAATAATTATCACATCAATTTACAAAATTACATGAATTGAAAGAAAAGAAAACACTCGTCTCACAACCCCTCGGCTATTCACCCGCGACAATCCAATGAATTCATATACACATACCAGCAACATTACAGATCACAGATTTGTATAACCCCCACTAATCGACATATAGCGATTAGCAGACGTTCAATACAAATAACACATCACAGATAAATACCCGTCAGCTTAAGTCTTTAGAAACTCGATCAAAATACGGTTTTTAAAGCCCCAAAAACAAATTTTTCTTTCTGGAAAATCTGGGCTGAAAAAACATATACCAAAATTCCCAAAATACCCCACTGAGTATTCTGCAGACAAGACGATCCACAGTCAAGGTAAATCGGCCGCGGAACCGCGGCAATAGCAAGCTATTGCCGCATTTCCGCGGCTGTTTGATGGGTTCTCTGGACCGTTTTTCTACAGTAGACTATAAAAACCCTGAGTCGATTTTTAAAGCAGGATTTATTATTTTTACAGAACTTAAAAAATCGACAGCAAGTTTGATTTCGGGGTGTATTTCGCGACTTTTTCTCCGATCGAATTTCTAGTTACTATGCTAACATGTTAGGTAGTGTTTAACTAGGCTCTGATTGTAGGTCCACGTTGCCCACCCCGGTGCTTGCGGGGAGGCGGAAAACTGAATAAAAATCGGATTTTTATCATGCTAGGCAACATGGACTAGACAAAGGAGGATCTTTGCTAAACAAAAACTAGCTAAAGCTAACTAGAAACTAGCTAAAGGGTAGAATGGTTATACCTAAGGCTTTAAGTCCTTCTCTCCTTGCTTCTTGGAGTAGGAGAAAGGGATCACCTTTGTCGTCTTCTCACGTCGAAGAAGGATCCACCCGAAAGCCTCAACCTTTGGCTTCATCTTCAAGCTAGAAGTAACTAGGGTGCTAGAAGTGCTAATCATAGAACCCTAGATGAGAGTAGAGATTACTATGGAATGGTTTTTCTCAAGCTCAAGTGTTTCTCAACACATGATAGGGGAGAGCTTGAGGAAAAAGAAAGAGCAAGAGAGAGAAAGTATATGATAGAATGAGATAAATATGAAGCATTCTCACATATATGTGTGAATTATTGTGAATTGATAATTAGTGAGATAATTGTCAAGGCTTAATCAAGACATGGCTATTATCATTTCATTTTTAATGCAAATTGGAAGGATCAAAGAGCATCTTCCAAATGAAATGATGATGGTCAAAGTGTCAACCTAGGTCAACAAGTCAAGAATGTCAAATGGTCAACAACCATAACCATGCACAATTATATTAAACTAATATCAATTAACCATAATACACACATAAGCATTAGGGTTAATAAAATGACAATGGTCATTAACCCTAATCAAATTCCTCTTCCTCTGTCTCAATCAACTGTGCATACGCATCCGCATTCGTGATCCGAGGAACACGAATACAAAGAGATAAAACCAATCCTAAATCATATACTAGGATCTGGCTTAAACCAAAGCCCGCTAGTATAAGCTGTCCGGACAACAAACGTGCACAAGTGCGCGGATGTGAACGAACCCTGTCGCAAAACCATGCGACCTCTACTCATTTTTCCTAAAGGCGAATAGCTCTCTGTGTGGGACTCTAAAGACTCGACACTACGCTGGCAGTGGGTTTAACCACAGACCGTAAGCGGCACTAGCTGTACGTAACGGTCCCCAGGTAGATGCCGATAAGAAGACTGACGAGGTGACCCCATCTAAGCTCCTACTGAGCCTGTATGTGACAGTCTCCGTACATTCCGGTCTGTTCGTCTGATACATCGCATGGCGGGCCTAGGGGGGCGGTAAACGTCAGTCCCCTAATAGCGGTACAAGTCGTGTCGGAGTGTAGCCTAGAACACCCTGAGATAACACTGGAAACCTACCAGTATATCTCGCTTGCCCTGGCCAGGGACTACTCGTGTAATGGCTCTCCTAGACACAGCGCGATGTCAACCCCCAATACCGGGAGAGACGAATCCTGTCTAACCGTCACTGCTTCCAAGTGCTTCGGGACTGCACCCAAAAACCACCTGTTTGCACGACTCTTTTGAGCCGTGGTAGGGTAGTAATCAAAGTGCAGTGGGAACACACTCGAGGCGAAGTGACAGTGTCAAGTCAACGGACTAAGCTGTACTCATGTCACCTTGGAACTGATAACTGATGATAGGTATAATACCAACCAACAGTTCCCGACGAGTCCTGTCCAGTGTACTCGTAACCTAACGATCACCCGCATACTATCTCAAGTACGACGTACTGACGGCTGTGGGACAGACCATCTCCCATGCTGGGATGAGAAGCGCATACACTAGTCTACTCCGGAGTATCGATGCCCTGTCTCGATAGTCCAACGACTAGGGACCTGTATAAGGATGTGCTTATGGATTACCCAGCCCCCACGAGTGTGAGCGCCATCACAACGCTGGTAATCAAGCAAAGATCCTAAGGGCTCTACTAATATGTATATAAGCGATATGCTAAAAGAAACACATGCACATATTAAAGCAGAGACAAACCAAGTAGCATACTACCATTTTGAGCAAGATTGTATATACAACTGTGAATATCCCAAGCTTCCATCAAGTAATATACATACTAGTATGATACAGTAATGGCCTCTAGGGCATATACACCAACAATCTCCCACTTGCACTAAGGCCATGTACTGGCGTATCGAAGACTTATCATCTCGATCAGCCGCTCGAACTGAGTCTGGGGTAAGGCCTTCGTGAATTGATCTGCAGTGTTATCTTCTGAAGCAACCCTTCGAACCTCGATCTCCTGGCGATCCACGATCTCCCTGATCAGGTGATACCGCCTCTAGATGTGTCTGGATTTTTGATGGGACCTGGGTTCCTTCGCTAAAGCTATAGCCCCGTTGTTGTCACAATACAGAGGTATTGGGTCAACAATGGACGGAACCACCTGAAGTTCTTTCAAGAACTTCCTCATCCAGACAGCTTCTTTTGCGGCATCAGATGCAGCGATGTATTCCGCTTCCATAGTCGAGTCAGCAACGGTTTCCTGTTTGGAGCTCTTCCAACACACCGCCCCTCCATTGAGGGTAAAGACAAAACCCGACATGGACTTGGAATCATCCTTGTCACTCTGGAAGCTGGAGTCAGCAATGGCCTCAATCTGGAGGTCTTTTCCGCCATACACAAAGAACATCTCCTTAGTCCTTCTCAGGTACTTGAGAATGTTCTTTACCGCTATCCAATGTTTCTCCCCAGGGTTTGACTGATACCTGCTTACCACACTCAGTGCATAAGCCACATCTGGTCTGGTACAGAACATCACATACATTATAGAGCCTACCGCAGAAGCGTAGGGTATAATAGTCATGCGATCCCTCTCCAAATCAGTCTTGGGAGACATCTCTTTGGAGAGGGTGATCCCGTGACAATCCGGTAGATTATCGCGCTTGGAATCTTCCATACTGAATCTTTTCAGTATGGTGTCGATGTACCTGGACTGTGATAGTCCTAAAATCCTCTTGGATCTGTCACGGTAGATCCGGATCCCCAGAATGTATGAGGCATCACCCAGGTCTTTCATGGAGAACCTGTGTGACAAGAACCCCTTGACAGATTGTAGCATAGGAATGTCATTTCCTATTAAAAGAATGTCATCCACGTATAAAACAAGGAATACTACAGTTCTCGCTACAAATCTACAATAGATGCATGGTTCATCTGGATTTTTGATAAAGCCAAATTCCTTGACCGTCTCATCAAAACAGATGTTCCAACTCCGCGATGCCTGCTTTAGTCCATAAATGGACTTAAGCAACTTGCACACCTTTCCGCTGCTCCCACTCTGAATGAAACCCTTTGGCTGGTCCATATAGACACACTCCTCTAAATATCCATTTAGAAAAGCGGTCTTTACGTCCATCTGCCAAATTTCATAATCGTGGAAGGCAGCAATGGCAAGAAGGATCCGAATGGATTTCAGCATAGCTACTGGAGAAAAGGTTTCGTCATAGTCCATACCAGGTCTCTGACGAAAACCCTTTGCAACCAGTCTAGCTTTATAGGTCTCAACCTGTCCATCTACACCAATCTTCCTTTTGAAGATCTACTTGCATCCTACGGGTTTTACCCCATCTGGAGCAATGTCCAACGTCCATACTTTGTTGGTGTACATGGACTCCATTTCGGTCTGCATTGCATCCAGCCATTTTACCGAGTCGACGCTCTGAATGGCTTGCTGGAATCTAGTAGGCTCATCACATTCTATGATGCAATCCTCTCTATCCCCGTCAATGAGAAAACCGTAGTATCTCTCGGGCGGATGAGACTGCCTACTACTTCTGCGGAGTGGCATGGGAATGTCCAGATCTTTCGAACCCTCTGGTTCTACTAAGCTTTCAGTAATAGCTCGTGGTTCTGGAATTTCTTCCAGTTCTATTGCGCTCCCACTTATTTCTTTTTCTATGAACTGGTGTTCTAGAAAGTGGGCATGGAGAGAAACAAAAAACCTTTTGTTCCTCTTCGCAATAAAAGAAATATCCCTTGGAGTTCTTTGGATATCCCACAAACTTGCACTGTACTGAGCGTGCCTCGAGCTTGTCCGCATTCTGCTTTTTGACAAAAGTTGGACATCCCCATGTCTTAATGTGATTAAGATAGGGTCTCTTCCCACACCACATCTGATATGGTGTCGTAGGCACAGTCTTAGTAGGAACTCGGTTCAAAAGGTATGCAGCTGATTCTAGCGCATATCACCAGAACGATCGCGGCAACTCAGCATTACTTATCATGGACCGTACCATATCCAATAGGGTTCGGTTCCGTCTCTCCGATACACCGTTATGTTGCGGAGTGTATGGAGGAGTAAGCTGAGAGAGAATTCCATTCTCTTTTAAGTAACCCAGGAACTCGGCACTCAAGTATTCACCACCTCGATCAGATCTTAGTGCCTTGATACTTTTGCCTATTTGTTTTTCTACTTCATTCTTATATTCCTGGAATTTTTCAAAAGCCTCGGATTTATGTTTCATTAAGAAGACATAACTGTACCTTGAAAAGTCATCCGTAAAACTAATGAAGTAAGAATAACCGCTTCGTGCATGCGTAGACATTGGTCCGCACACGTCGCTGTGTACGAGTCCCAAGAGCTCGCTCGCTCTTACTCCGTGTCCAGTGAACGGAGTCTTTGTCATCTTTCCTTTGAGACAGGATTGACAAGTTGCATACGATTGATATTCGAACGAATCCAAATATCCTTCTGTATGTAACTTAGTCAACCTTCTCTCATTGATGTGACCCAGTCTACAATGCCATAAGAAAGTTTTATTGATTTCTGGAGACTTTCTTTTGTGTGTATTCTGGACATTGAAAATCTGTGGTTGGTTCAATACGTATATACCGTTGTTTAATGTACCTGACCCAATCAAAACTTGATTAAGGTGAATGTTCACTACATTACTTACAAATGCAAATTCATAACCTTCTTTAGATAATAAAGATACAGAAATGATATTACAGGTTGCATTTGGTATAAAATAACAACTACGCAAAACCAAAAAGTGTCCATCTGACAATCCCAGGTGATAGTCCCCCACGGCCTCAGCATCCATGCTAGCTCCGTTTGCAACTCTGAGGGTCATGTCACCTGCCTTTAAAACTCTACGCTTTCTCAACGCTTGCAAAGAATTACAGATATGAGATCCTGATCCGGTATCCAATACCCAGGATGTTGAGTTTATTGATAGACAGTTTTCAATAACATACACACCTGAAGCTGAAGCCGCAACTTGCTTCAGATCCTGGGTTCTGGCCTTCCAAGCCTTGCAATCCTGTTTCCATTGTCCACTTTTGTGACAGTAAAAGCACACTTCTTACCCCACAAGCTTCCCCGCTACCTTTGTTGCTTTTGCCTTTCCTTTTCCCTTCGTATCCACTTTACTGACACCGCCTCTTGGTTTGGCGGGGGCTTTCTTCATCTTGCCCTTGGCTTTCGCCCTGGACCTAGAAGAGGAAGATCCTCCTACAAACAAAGTGGATGTCTCCCTACCTTTCTGTAGGGTGCCCTCTGCACTCCTCAGCATGTTGAGGAGCTCTGAAAGTTCAACTTCCTTTTCCTGTAAGTTGAAGTTCAGAATGAACTGGGCGTAAGTGGAAGGAAGGGACTGAAGAATCAAGTCCGTATAGAGCTCATTCTCCAACATGGTCCCAAGTTCCGCGAGCTCCTCTATGTAGCCAATCATCTTAAGCACGTGTTCCGCTACCGATGATCCGACGGCCAACCTTACCGAAAACAACTTCTTCGACACTTCGTATCTGGCGATACGAGACTTCTCTCCATACAGTTCTTTTGTATGAAGAAATATGGACTCTAGTTCCATATTCTCGTGCCTCCTCTGATGTTCGTTGTCCATCGAGGCAAGTACGAGGCATTTGGCCTTCGCGCAATCTATTTCCCAGGTCTTACGGATTTCCCTATCCGCGACACTGGTTTTGGGACCTGGGACAGAGGGAGCTTTGGTGGTAAGGAGATACCCTAACTTGCCGTAAGTGATTGCCATCTTGACATTCCTGAGCAAATCTTTGTAGTTTGGCCCTGTCAGTATGTTTTTATCTAGTAATAACTTAAGTCCGGTCATCTTGAATGGTCTCTGCAATTAGGAGAGAGACAAGAAACACTTTAGCATGATGCTCTTGCAAGTTTAGAGTGGTTTTTAGTTTGTCTAAACAGGATGGCTCCCACTGTCTCTTGAATCCCTTCTCAAACCGTAAAGAAAGGATTAGTCGGGATCAATCTCACCGTACAATACTTGCTTAACCGTTCAGCCAGGCCAGTGTCGGTACTTCGAGGGAGGTTTTCCAACGCTTTCGCGAAGTTCCTTAATTAAGTAACCTCTTTTCTCTGTGGGCGTAGCCCCGCTAACACCTTTCTAGACACCTACTAGGTTTATAGCATTGATCGTTAAGTGAGAGTTTTCCCGAGGAGTAGCATATACTCACAGTAGGATCGGGATCCAAATATCATCGCATGATAAAACCGAAGGAATCCTACCAGAATCATCACACTCCAAATGGTATGCAGCGCTAGCAAGTTTCAGTACTTATGAAACTCCCGATGTGGATTTTTGCCCCATGCTCTTATGACCTTGACTTTGGCCAAAATATCATAAGTCACATGTCAAGTTCTACCCGTCATTCTCCTGGTTAATTTGGACCCACCCGTAGCTACCCTTGACTTTGGCCAAAATGGCAGCACGACTGTCCCAAACCAACGCATCTATCTATGCTGCACATGAATACCCAATAGCTACCAATCACTATGCCTTGACTTTGGCCAAAATACATAGCTTGAATACTTTTTGACCATTCATGTGGAATGACGGAGGGCTACGAATGGTTTTGGCAAAACCGTGAACGTAGTGAACTTGATATAATCGATGGAACGAGATAGCTTTTAAAAGGAGTGGTTCAAGCTCCGCGTTTAAAAGTTTAGTTTTGAAAAGAACCGAGTGGTTTTCAAAGTGTTCCAATCGAATTTTACTTGGTTTATTTTCTTGCATTAGTTCTTTTAATGCGTCCCATCATTTAATCCTACCATTGCAGAAAACAACCAAAATATGACGTACGCTTATGCCATTCGCATTCGCCACGAGGCCCCGTCATCACCCGTTAGGTTACTTAACTAACGACAGAGCGGGAGCTGGGCTAGCGCGGCTGTAAAACATAAGCAACGCCTAAATAGTTATAGTATATAGATATATAGCAATGATAGACATTACAGATCACAGATGAATACATTGGATATACTAGGAATCCGCAATCCGTTCGAGCCTGCAATGAAAAGCGGATTACACGGTCGCGGTGAATAGCCAAAAACCCCATCCAAGACCCCTACGGGTGCGGCAAACTACCCGCCAAGTACCCGAAGTGAAGCAACCTCCCTCAACACCGTGAGTAGGCTACTCGGCACTTCGAGATACCCGGTAGTTTGTGTACCCCCTCCATGGGTCTATCCTAGGAGCAAAAATAGTGAAAAGAATTATACAATGACGGCTACAACCCCGACCCGGTTGTGCGGCCATACAAATAATAATACATCAATTTACATATTACAACGAATGAAAGGAAAAGAAACACTCATCTCACATCCACCCCGGCTATTCACCCGCGAAAATCCAACGCATTCATATACACATACCATCATCAAACACAGATCACAGATATGTATTGTAGGGTTCCTAGGCACACTAATGAGGTCTCACAAGGCATCAACCATGCCAATTTCAAACGTCGTCTACAAGTGCCGAGAAACCCTAATACGGATCGTTAACTAGAATTTTAGGCGAAAGATACAACTAGTTAACAACTTAACTAAGTGAACGGAAATACAACCTTTGTAGATCCGGTTCTCCACCTCCATAGCTCCGTGTTGAAGTCCCGTCGCTGTACAAATCGCATCCCGGACTCTAGCATCGGCTTCATCGGAGAAATAGGCGGGCTTGGTCGTCAGCTTCGATGCCGAAGATGATCTACGTCGAGGCATCACTAGATCAAGCTCCCACTTCACCAAGTCATGAAACTTGTGAAGAAAACACCCTATACTACTTGGCAAGAGGTAGAGGATGAAGAAATAGGAAGTGGGTTCACTTTAGAATTGGATTTCTCACTCTTTTCATCAAGTCACCATTGATGAAGCAAGGTTTTCTTCAAGTGAAGAAGAAGAAGAAGATGAATATTATGATAAGTTATTTTCAAATAGAAAAGAAAATCAATACTTATCATAATACAACCATGGTCAAGTGTAGAGAATGAACTAGGGTTAAGTGGAGTGGTTAGGGTTAAGCATGAGACAAAATGGTCACTTAGTCAAAGCTTCATGAAGCTTCAAGATGCAAACAAAGAAAGCTACCATTTTCTCTTTATGCTTATTATTTTCCAAAAAGAATAAATAAATAAATAAATGAATAAGAAAATAAAACCCTAAACATTCATATAACCATGGTTTAATCTTTACACAAACCCAAGTTAGCATGCATCATCAAACATGATACAAACTTGTGCACAAAAATATATCACATATACAATGTTCACAAACAAGTGAGAAAAACCATTTAAAGTGAACCAATATTAGTTAATGCAAAGTAATATATCAAATATATAATTATGCATTAAATCATTAAATCAACACTAGATTTAACGATCCGGTCATATCACATATAACCGACTAATATCAAATGTATTGGCTTATCGAATCAATCCTTGTAGGTTATATCGCATACAACCAATCGATACATTCATCGCGAGAATAGAATACGGTATCACATACGCGCATTATTCTCGGTCCCGCACATATCTTATATGCGCTCCTATTTCGTTTCGCTTGAGCCAGGAAACCTCTGTGTAGGACTCTAAAGACTCGTCAATACGCCGGCAGCAGGTGATGATCATATCAAACACCCACAAGCCGCAAGCGGTCTGCTAAACGTAACGGCCACCCGGGTATTGAGCGATCAGGAGATCGACGAGCAAGCCCGCTCATACTCCTGTGAATCCAACCAGTAACACTTACCGTACAGTCCGTGTTGGAGATAGTGCCCTCAGAGTCAATTATTGGATCACAGGCACGTGATTGCAATGATTGAGGGAGGACCTATCCCGGTACGACAGTCTTACTCGAGATGATAGTTTGCTATCTGGTTTACCTTTATCATCGTGTACTGCTTTAGGTGACCTGACAGGTCGCTATTGCACGTTGATAGAGCCCCTAGGATTCTTGCTTGACTGCCGGCAGTATGAGGGCGATCATATACGTGAGAGCTGAGGTCTACAAGCATATCCTTAAAAGTCCCTAGTCGTGGGAGTTTCGAGACAGGGCATCGATTCTCCAGAGTAGACTAGTGTATACAGTCGAGACCCCGACGAGGGGCGGTGGCCGGTCTCACAAGCCACTGGTGTCAGTTGGTTCACCTAAGATGTATACAGGTGCTCATTGGGTTATGAGTACACCGGACAGGACTCGCCGGGAACATGCTAGTTGGTCTTATACCTGACGTCAGATAGCAGTTCCCAGGTGACATGTGTACAGGTTAGTTCATCGACCTGGGGATCGTCATTTGTCTCGTGTGAGTTCCCACTGTGCTTTGATTACTACCCTACCACGGCTCAAAGGAGTCGTGCAAACAGGTTTTAGTTGGGTACAGTCCCGAGCCACATGGAGGCAGTGAGCGGATCTTCAGGGGTTCGTCTCTCCCGGTATTGGGGGTGAGGTCGCGCTGTGTCTAGGAGAGCCATTACACGAAGTCCTTGGCCAAGGCAGGAGATTTACTGGTAGGTATTCCAGTAGTATCTCAGGGTGTTCTGGGCTACAATCCGACACGACTTGTACCGCTTTTGGGGGTCTGACTTTTACCCACCCCCTAGGCCCGACATGCGATGCTCATAGACGAACGGACCGGACTGTACGGATATTGTCACTGACAGGCTCAGTAGGGTGTCATGATGAGTTCGCTCATCGACGTCCCTTTTGGTCAATAGCTGGTGGCCCGTTACGTATTGGCTTATACCTCTGACGTGCTAGTGGTTAAATCCACAGCCATAGTATTGACGAGTCTTTAGAGTCCACCACACATCCTGTTACTCAGCTTTCGGGCGAAACGCTGTAGAGGCCGTATGGAGATATGGCAGGGTCCGATCAGATACGTGCGGTATTGCACGGATCAGGATCGGACAGTTAGTACTAGTGGCCGTATAGATATATGGCAAGGTTCGATCGGATACGTGCGGTATTGCACGGATCAGGATCGAACGGATGTTACTAGCCGGCTTTGGTTTAAGCCGGATCCTAGTACAGTGTAGATTTTGTCTCATTGCATTTGTATCCGGTCGGAATACAGATGCGGGTGTGTATGCACAGTATCGGGGTTTTTCCTGTAATTTATTACGGGACCAGTTTTCTGGAGTTGCCAGTTTGCATTCCGTTCTGGCCGGTTTTCCTTTGTTCTTTCCCGGCCGGACTTTTCCGATGGAGGGGGTTATTTGCAAGTTTGCAAATAACATTTGTGGAGGGAGTTTCTTGCATATGTATTAATTATGAAAGCATCTTTTGATACCATTCTTATCTATCATCATCATTTGCTTTTTGTTGATTTGAGATGATTAGTAGTTGATGTGAGTTTGTTATGATGATGTTTGGATGTGGTCACCACTTGTGCTCCTACGATCACCTCCCTTCATGCTTCATATTCTTTCCTCCACCATTTCTAAGTTCATAGTTTTTTCCATGGTTGAGAGAGAAGAAGATGAGAGCTTCATCTTTGAGAGAGTAGCATTCTTGATCTCATTTTACATGTTAAGAAAAATGCAAGCACCATTTTTCTTATCTTGTTTCCTCCATCATCTTCTAATGGCAACGAACCCAAATGAGACATAGCCTCTACACTACACTTCCTACAGCAAATCTTGGACGCGTCGACTCGCCAGCTTCATGCCCGAGTTGCCTCGGTATTGAGGTGGGAGCCCGTAAAAGATGCAGGCGATGTGGTGCCCTTTCGGCGAAGAGGCGACAACAAGGAGATGACGGACGAAGCATCCGCGAGAGCTCGGAGTGGAGACGAAGACCGAAGGACTCGGATCATTCGGTATATCTCTTTCCCTTCTTGTTAGTAGCTTAGACTTGTTAATGGCACGATCCGGGGTTTAGTGCGCGGTGGTGCCGGTTTGCTATGTCCGCAAAATTAAAGTTTATCACCGTTTCCGCATTTGGCCGTCGGATTGACGGCCGGGGCGCCGCCGTGCACTTACAGTGGTATCAGAGCCTCGCCATTAACATCGTCTAGCTTCGTTTGATGTGTTTTCCATTTCCGATCGACCAAAATTCCAAAATCTACAATTTAGTTCACATCAGTTTTCTGTTGAAATTTTTTGGTCTCTAAAAATTTTTCAGGTTGTAAAATATTGATGTACTGGAGACTACAAGACTACTGGAAAAATTCGATACATTCAGTCGACGATTGGAGCGCGGAACCGCGGCCAAACACCCCCTGGGGCCGCGGTTCCGCCGCACATTGGAGTCGTCAATGCATCATTTTTTTCCAGTGGGCTTCTGGGCTATTTTTAGGGGTTTTGGAATATTAAAATTGGGCCCAGGTTTTCTGTGAGTGCTACAGTATTGCTTGGGGGCCCACTTGTTAATTTTTGATCGATCGGAAAATTTTAAACACATTTTTCACAGTATTTACATTATATCTGCGACCGTGAATGTCACTCGATCGGTAAATCCGGTCTAACTGCTATAGCCCAGTTAGACGGATTTGCGAACGTGACTTTCACGTTGATGTTCTATGTATTGCTGTGATGTTGCGGATCGGTCGTGGGGGATAGCCTGGATGCAATGCTAGTACAGTTTCTGTTGTATTATGTACATTTGATATTGCGGGGCGAGCGTCCGACATGTGGACTGCCGTCACTGCCTGATTGTATTATTCTTTTGGGGTACGACCTGGTTGCGGTCGATGTACCTTCTGTATGTATATTTTACTTTCTGTACTAGGATTACCCCGCGGAGGGGTGCACGGATAGCCGGGTTCTGGAGGGCAACAAGCCCGCATCTCATGGCATTGGGACGGAGGGGGCTTCACTCTAGAATTGGCAGGCTATTCGCCGCACTCGTAGGGGGTACAGGTTGACCCAGGAGGGGTGCCCAAGTTACCGGATTCCGTGAAGTGCTGGGTGGTCCATTCACGACGCTGAAGGGGGCTGCCTCACTTCAGGTTTTGGCGGGTGACTTGCTGCGCCCGTAGGGGTCTAGGATTTCATTGCACAGGCTATCCACACGACCAGGGGAACGTCGGGTTTCAGTAGTGGCTCTGTGAAACCCGGGGATCCCAGATATCTGTATTGTTCTGTGATGCTGTACATTTCTGTGATGTTGCATTTTATTCACGCCTTGAGCGAAATACTATATATTGGTATATATATTAGTAGATGTTGTATATGTTTTTCATCCGCGCTAGTCCAGTCCCCGCTCTGCCGTTAGTTTGCTAACCTAACGGGTGATGACGGGACCCAGTGGCGAATGCGGATGGCATATACGTACGTCAGTATATTTTCGTTCTTTGTGGTGTGATCAATTGATGGGACTGCGTTGATTCGGATCAATGCATGTTAAAACAAACCTAATCTGATGTTGTTGGAACACTTTTCAAAAAGCTGTTATTGCAAGGACGTTCACTTTTGTTTTGCATCGTGGTATTCATTTGGAATATCCTGCTCCTCAGTCGACGAGGCAAGGGCCGAGATCCCTTCACCGGGAGTGACCCCTTGGACAGAAGTTTGCGTCAGGGCATTAACTTCACTATAGCCGATTACTTTTGCTTTGCATAGTGATATTCGGTTATGAATATCCAGCACCCCATTCTACGGGGAAAGAGCCGAGATCCCTTCACCGGGAGTGACCTCTTTAGTAAAGGTTTTCGTCACTATATTTTCTAAAAAGCTATCCGTTCCTTCAACGATATCAAGTTCATTACGTTAAAGGTTTTCGCCAGAAACCATTCGTAGCCCTCCGTCGTTTCATATGGGTAGTCAATAGTATTCAAGCTGTGTTTGTTGGCCAAAGTCAAGGCACAGTGTTTGGTAGCTGTTGGTTATTTATATGCAGCATAGATAGATGCGTTGGTTTAGGGCAGTCGTATAGCCTTGTTGGCCAAAGTCAAGGGCTTGTACGGGTGGGCTCAAATTAACTTGGAGAATGACGGGCAGAACTTGACATGTGACTTATGATTTGTTGGCCAAAGTCAAGGTCATGAGAGCATGGGGTAAAAATCTCATCGGGAGTTTCAAAAGAACTGAAACTTGCCAGATATGCGCATACCTTCTGGAGTGTGATGACGTGAGCGGATTACGTCACGTTATCATGCGATGAGAGTTGGATCCCGATTCCCACTGATGAGTTGGTTTACTCCTCGGGTGACCCCGACTAATTCTTCTTTCAGGTTTGGAGGAGAATTTGAGGTACAGTGGGAGGTTTCCAGATTAGATAAATTGGTAACCATTCTGATCTTGGTTAGAGTGCACGCTGAGTGTTTCTTTTCTCTCTCTCTCTGGCAGCGACCATTGACCCGACCCTAAGACTATGACTCAGAGACCAAGTTGACCGAACCTTCTTAACACAGGCTTTTGGATTGTCAGAGTTGCAGACCTCATTGCCACTCCTACCTTTACCCTTTTCTCCAGGACACCCCGTATTACTACGAACGTCCACTTCCATTGGACAAAACCATCGTATGGTTAGATACGAACTCGAAGGAATTCGAGGATGGTTTCCGGTTCTGCAGAAAACGGATAGGATTATTCAGTTGTCTTTTCTTTTCACCTTCTCTCAGGTTGCGAGTACTCCTTGGTTTAGGAGTAGTACACCTATTACGCAAATTGGATAGTCTTCTTCCAAACCATAGGCTGGTGCCGACCGGTAGGGAATGAAGAAAACCAGTTAGCCTAAACGGTGTACAGAAGGTATTAAGTTCAGACAAAGAAAGGGATTAGTAAGAGGGCAAAGTAAATTGCGACTGATATTCACGACCAAACCAAGTATTTCTTCGCCAATCCTAAATCACCTTTGTATTTCTCCAGGACACTCCGTATCACTACGAAGATCCACAGTTTATTGGATACTCCATCGTATGGTTATATACGAACTCGAAATGAACTTGTTCCAGTTCGGGGATGGATTCTGGTCCAGGAGAAATAGGAATAAGGTTTATTCGGTTGTCTTTTATCTTCACCTTCTCTCGCATTGCGAGTGCTCCTAGGACTAGGACGGTACACCCATTATGCTTATTGGATAGTCTTCTTCCAAACCATAGGCTGGTGCCGAACGGTAGGGAAGGAAGAAAACCATTTGGCCTAAAGGGGTGTGCAGAAGGTAATGACTAAAGACATATAAAGAGATTTAGAGAGGTGGCAAAAAATTATACGGTTATAGTTATGAATCTGGATAATGGTAGAGGCATTACTAGGAATACCAGGATACCCCATCGAAACATTTCAATGTTTCAGTTCAACTGTGTACTGTTAAAAGAAAACTGATTTCCTGATTAGATACTTGCTCCAGGGTATGTATTTACCAGGTTTGATTCTCACATCTGTATGACTTTACAGATGATGAGTGGGAGTAAGTTATTGGGAATAGGGTGATTATCCTCATTATATCGGGATTCGTTGTAATCGGTGATATTTGAGGAAATCACCTAGGCTGTTTGCCGGTCGGCAAATATTTGATTTTGAATATCCGCTGTTGTGCACCAATTTCAAATTGATATATCTGTACGTCTATTTTTCATAGAGTGAGATATACCTTTTGATATTATGTCGATGACATTTACCTATATCAGTGGATGGTTAGGTAAGGAGCATTAAACAGCGGTGTAATTCTTCTTAACCATAAGTACAGTTTTCAACCTACGACACACAGTGAAAGAGTTGTTAGACTCGGCGGACTTATACAGAGTATTGTATGTTGTCCAGTGTCCATTAGGACAGAGGGGTTGGTCCTCATACTATATTCTGTTTACTTTTAACTTCTCTAGTTCTTAGACATGTGTTTCGTAGAAACACAGGGTCTAAGTTTTGAGGAGTTATAAGTATTTGAATAGAGTAGAGAACCAAGTGTAGCAAGTATCGGGATTCTTCAAAGTGATCGAAGATGTAGATACTTGTGTATGGTATTCAGTTGATAGTAATGATAAAGAGAAATTGATTCTCTTTCAGGTTACTCATAATTGGAAGCATTCCTAAGTTGAGTAACGCTGATCGGCCTCTCTCCATTTAGTTGACATACACTGGAGACAGCTGCATGATTTGAATCTGGTTCAATTAAATCAGTGCCTCTGGTTCTATATTGGATATAGAACAGTTCATATCTTAACGATGTTAAGGTACGGGGAGTTGTCCGGCTTATGATTAAAACCAGACACTGGACAACTCAAGGCACGTTTCTGTAATGGCTGTTTGTGGGTTGACCCAGGCTATGACGAGGGTTGATTTTCTACCATCTGGCAGATCAATAGAAATATTGTTCTAGACTCGCCACAGTTTTATTAAAAATGGATTTTTTCAAAAACATTAGTGGGAGTATGGTAGAACTGGAAGTGATTCCAGAACCGCAAACGATTACTGAAGATTTGATAAGGAACCTAAAGATTCAATCTGATTTGACATTCCATTAGCCACTCCGCAGATAAGGTGGGTAACTTCAGGCACCCGAGAGGTACTCCGGTAGCCTCAAGGACGGTGACAGGGAAGTTCTTGTTTACCCACACTTGCCATTGTTGTTGTTCCAGGCTGCGAGACCCGGCAGGAGGATGAATGTAGCGTCGTTCTAAACTAGCTTTAGAAGTGCACGTCTATATGACTCTACCAGAGGGTTGTCGTAGTCAGTGGGAGCAGCGGAAGCATTGGTGGATATCAGGCTTATGTCTATTTATAGACTAAAGCAGATATAGCGGAGATAGATCATCTATTTCTGATGTGGCAGTCATGGGTTTGACGTTATCAGAATAAGGGATGGATCTGTTGAGAAGGTTGTAGGGTGTGATAACCGGATTTTGGATGACATACACAAAGTAGGAAGTGACATTCCTATACTACGATCAGTTATACTTTGGTCGTCACACAGTGGTTTCTCCACATGGGACTTGGACATTATATCAGACATACTGGTTACTAGATCTATGGTTTTTAGATCTAGATTTGGGTGGTTTCCCAATCAGGGTACTTTGACAGCATTCTAAGAGTATTTAGGATGGACGACTCCTGGCACGGTAGTGTACCTGCAGGTGATGGAGTCACCCTCTCTAAAGGTGTCTTATAGACTAAAGTAGAGAGGGATGTGCATGATTGGCAGACCACTTGCTTAGGCAATTGAGTCAATCATGAGATGTCAAGTACCACACCAGATGTTGTTCTTGCACTAGATGCAATAAGTTGATATTGATCCAATCCTGGAGGAACAGTCGGAAGCAGTTTTAGAACATAAGTGAATGTTCTAGGGATATGATAACGGCTGCCTCCTTTGGGAGACAGTTATCATTCCAGGCTTCCAAGGTGACATGGACGACAAGGTGGTTGTCAGAGTTATAGTTTTTCCCTCTGACGAGGGGCAGTATTTTGGACGGGTGATCCAGGCAGATACTGAGGGTGGCATGGCGCAGGATACTGATTAAGTTCAGTTGACGATACAGTCTAAGAAGTTTGGATTTGGAGTTCATTTATGAGCTCGGTCCCATCAGACATCCAGACACTCTAAGACAGGTATTTCTCATTTCGGGAGATGTTTTTCTCCGCGAACTTGAGATATAGAGAGATATAGAAAGAAACATCAGAGCGGATCCACTCGCTGAGGCTATTCCTCGAACGCAATAGTCTCGCAAACGAGCTTTGTGAGACTGACTAGTAGAGGAGTTGGGTGTTCGGTATCACACGGGCTGTGAGTATGCGACATCGCAATAATTAGCCTTGAGTGCAAGTGGGAGATTGTTGGAGATAGTGCCCTCAGAGTCAATTATTGGATCACAGGCACGTGATTGCAATGATTGAGGGAGGACCTATCCCGGTACGACAGTCTTACTCGAGATGATAGTTTGCTATCTGGTTTACCTTTATCATCGTGTACTGCTTTAGGTGACCTGACAGGTCGCTATTGCACGTTGATAGAGCCCCTAGGATTCTTTCTTGACTGCCGGCAGTATGAGGGCGATCATATACGTGAGAGCTGGGGTCTACAAGCATATCCTTAAAAGTCCCTAGTCGTGGGAGTTTCGAGACAGGGCATCGATTCTCCAGAGTAGACTAGTGTATACAGTCGAGACCCCGACGAGGGGCGGTGGCCGGTCTCACAAGCCACTGGTGTCAGTTGGTTCACCTAAGATGTATACAGGTGCTCATTGGGTTATGAGTACACCGGACAGGACTCGCCGGGAACATGCTAGTTGGTCTTATACCTGACGTCAGATAGCAGTTCCCAGGTGACATGTGTACAGGTTAGTTCATCGACCTGGGGATCGTCATTTGTCTCGTGTGAGTTCCCACTGTGCTTTGATTACTACCCTACCACGGCTCAAAGGAGTCGTGCAAACAGGTTTTAGTTGGGTACAGTCCCGAGCCACATGGAGGCAGTGAGCGGATCTTCAGGGGTTCGTCTCTCCCGGTATTGGGGGTGAGGTCGCGCTGTGTCTAGGAGAGCCATTACACGAAGTCCTTGGCCAAGGCAGGAGATTTACTGGTAGGTATTCCAGTAGTACCTCAGGGTGTTCTGGGCTACACTCTGACACGACTTGTACCGCTTTTAGGGGTCTGACTTTTACCCACCCCCTAGGCCCGACATGCGATGCTCATAGACGAACGGACCGGACTGTACGGATATTGTCACTGACAGGCTCAGTAGGGTGTCATGATGAGTTCGCTCATCGACGTCCCTTTTGGTCAATAGCTGGTGGCCCGTTACGTATTGGCTTATACCTCTGACGTGCTAGTGGTTAAATCCACAGCCATAGTATTGACGAGTCTTTAGAGTCCACCACACATTCTGTTACTCAGCTTTCGGGCGAAACGCTGTAGAGGCCTTATGGAGATATGGCAGGGTCCGATCAGATACGTGCGGTATTGCACGGATCAGGATCGGACAGTTAGTACTAGTGGCCGTATAGATATATGGCAAGGTTCGATCGGATACGTGCGGTATTGCACGGATCAGGATCGAACGGATGTTACTAGCCGGCTTTGGTTTAAGACGGATCCTAGTACAGTGTAGATTTTGTCTCATTGCATTTGTATCCGGTCGGAATACAGATGCGGGTGTGTATGCACAGTATCGGGGTTTTTCCTGTAATTTATTACGGGACCAGTTTTCTGGAGTTGCCAGTTTGCATTCCGTTCTGGCCGGTTTTCCTTTGTTCTTTCCCGGCCGGACTTTTCCGATGGAGGGGGTTATTTGCAAGTTTGCAAATAACATTTGTGGAGGGAGTTTCTTGCATATGTATTAATTATGAAAGCATCTTTTGATACCATTCTTATCTATCATCATCACTTGCTTTTTGTTGATTTGAGATGATTAGTAGTTGATGTGAGTTTGTTATGATGATGTTTGGATGTGGTCACCACTTGTGCTCCTACGATCACCTCCCTTCATGCTTCATATTCTTTCCTCCACCATTTCTAAGTTCATAGTTTTTTCCATGGTTGAGAGAGAAGAAGATGAGAGCTTCATCTTTGAGAGAGTAGCATTCTTGATCTCATTTTACATGTTAAGAAAAATGCAAGCACCATTTTTCTTATCTTGTTTCCTCCATCATCTTCTAATGGCAACGAACCCAAATGAGACATAGCCTCTACACTACACTTCCTACAGCAAATCTTGGACGCGTCGACTCGCCAGCTTCGCGCCCGAGTTGCCTCGGTATTGAGGTGGGAGCCCGTAAAAGATGCAGGCGATGTGGTGTCCTTTCGGCGAAGAGGCGACAACGAGGAGATGACGGACGAAGCATCCGCGAGAGCTCGGAGTGGAGACGAAGACCGAAGGACTCGGATCATTCGGTATATCTCTTTCCCTTCTTGTTAGTAGCTTAGACTTGTTAATGGCACGATCCGGGGTTTAGTGCGCGGTGGTGCCGGTTTGCTAAGTCCGCAAAATTAAAGTTTATCACCGTTTCTGCATTTGGCCGTCGGATTGACGGCCGGGGCGCCGCCGTGCACTTACAGTCCGGTCTCGTCGTCTGATATGTCGCATATCTCGCCTAGCGGTGGTAAACGTCAGACCCCAATAGCTCGATAAGTCATGTCGATATGAGGTCTATAACAATTCGAGAAACTACAGGTAACACTTACCAGTAAATCTCAGCAACCCTGGCCAGGGATTTCCGGTTATAGCCAATCGAGCACAGCGCAACATCAACCCCCTATACCGGGAGAGACGAATCCCCTCCTATCACTCATTGCCTCTATGTGACTCGGGACTGTACCCAAAAACCACCGTTTTGCACGCCCTCTTGGATGTGGTAAGGTGGAAATCAAAGCACAGTGGGAATCACACAAGACTCTATGACGATCTCGGGTCAACAGACTACTCTGTACCAGTGTCACCTGAGAACTGCCATCTGACGTAAGGTATATTACCAGCTGGGAGTTCTCGTCGAGTCCGTCCAGTGTACCCAGTCTCCACTGAGCACCCGTATATCATCTCTGATGTCAAACACCAATGGATGTGGGATCATCCATCGCCCATCTGTATGGGTCGAGAAGGTATACGCTAGTCTACTCTGGTATATCGATGCTCCGTCTCGATACACCTACGACTAGGGACCTTGAAGGATGTACTTATGGACTACCATGTCCCCACTAGTATGATCCGCATCATAGTCCAGGTAGTCAAGTACACATCCTAAGGGCTTTACCAACATGTATCAAAGAGACAATCAATATACACGTTAAGGTAAAGATCAACCAAATAGCATACTATCATGTCGAGCAAGAAAGTCCTCCCTATATATGTCCAAGCATCCACTACAATATACATCCTATGTATAGTAATGGCCTCTAGGGCATACATATAACTAACAATCTCCCACTTGCACTAGGGCCATCTGATAGCAGTGGTTGTAGTATCTCATACTCAACCATCCCATAAAAGCCTCTCTCTGGGAAAAGGCCTTTGTGAGTGGATCCGCCGTATTGTCCTCTGAGTCTACTCTCCTAATCTCGATCACCCTGGAGATCAACCATCTCCATGATCAGGTGATACTGCCTTAGAATATGTCTGGATCACTGACGGGACGGGCGTTCCTTGGCATAAGCCACAACTCCATTGTCTCACAATGGTAGGAACGAAGTTCATCTCATGAACTAATATACACCCAAACAGCCTCTTTGGTAGCATCTTAAGTAGCGATGTATCTAACCTTTATCGTCTAGTTTGCCACGGTATGTAGCTTGGAACTCTTCCAACATACTGTCCCTTTACTGAGGGTAAAGACAATGCCTGTGACTGACTTTCAGTCGTCCTTACCACCCTGGAACCCTTCCAGTGATTCTCCCCAGGATCGATTGATACCATCTCAATACAACTAGTGAGAATCCTAACATCCAATTAGATCTATCTCATAGATCCAAAACCCAGGATTTAGGAGGTATCACTTTGATCCTATATGGAGAATCATTGTGATAAGCGGAGATTGACCGGGCATAGCATAGGAAACTCCTTCCCTATCAAGAGCATGACATCCATGTACTCTACGAGGATCATCACCATACTCCCTACTACCTTTTTGTATATACAAGGTTCATCTACCATTTTGATGATGTCAAACTGTTTGACTACTACATCAAAACAGATGTTCCAACTCCGCGATACCTGCTTTATCCTATAAAGTATCTTGTACACGTTTCCGCTGCTCCCACTATCTACGAAGCCCTCTGGCTGTGTACTTATAGAAGTTCTCTTCTAAAACATCATTTAGAAAAGCAGTCATGACACCCAACCGCCAGATATCGTAGTCATGGTATGTAGCCATGTCAAGTAGGATCTGGATGGACTTAAGCATAGCCACTTGAAAAGGTTTCATCATTATCTACGCCTGGTCGATGACGAAAAGCTTTAACAAGTCTAGCTTTGAAAGTCTCAACTTTTCCATCTACACCAAGTAATCTTCTCAAGATATACTTGCTCCTGATGGGGATTTAACCCTTCAGATATAGCAACCAAAGTCCATACTTTGTTGGTGTACATGGATTCCATCTCAGATTGCTAAGTATCCAGCCATTCTTACAGAGTCCCACTCTTAATGGCCAGCTCGAAACTAGTTGGGTCATCATCTCATGATGCAATCCTCGCTCCCACTGTCATAGAGAAACAGAAGTATCTTTCAGGTGGGTGAGAAACCCTACTAGTTCGGCGGAGAGGCTGAGCTTCGTTGGTAACTATTGAATCCTTTGGTTTTATCAAATCATCTGCTGTAGTTTGTATAGCTGGAACCTTTCCAGTTCTACACAACAGACCTTGCCTCGAGCTTGTCCGGATTTTGCTTTTAGACATAGGCCGGACAACCCCAAATCTTAACCGACTTAAGATATGGGCTCTTCCCTTTCCATATCTCATATGAAATAGTAGGCAGCTGATTTGATCGGAACCCTATTCAATAGGTATGCAACTTCATAAGTGCATAACTCGCAAAAGGAAATAGGTAACTCAGTAGTACTCATCATAGAGCACACCTTATCATATAGGTTGTGATTGCTCCGCCCCGATATACCAACGTGCTATGGTGTATTCGGAGGAGTAATACTGAGAGAGAATCTCATTATCCTTTAGAATAGTCCAGGAATTCCGTGCTCAAGTATTCTCCTCTTTGATCACATCAAAGGACATAATACTTATACCCGTTTTGGTTCTCTACTTCTAACTTATATTCTGTGAATATCCCAAAAGGTTCGGACTTGTGTTTCAACAAGAACATATGTCTGAATCTAAAAAGATTATCAGAGAATGTAATGAAGTACAAGGAACCGGTCTTGGCATGTGTAGACAGGGGACCATACATACATCAACATGTATCATCCCAAGAGTTCACTAACTCTTTCTTTGTTTCCAGTAAACGGAGCTATGGTCATCTTATCTCTGTGACATGACTGGCAAGTTTCACAAGATGTAAATTTAAACTAGTTTAAATATGCATCTAAATGTAACTTCAGCCAGTCGGGTTGCATTGATATGACCTAGTCTACAATACCTCAAAAAGAATTCGTTCATTTCTGAACTCTTCCTCTTTTGTGTGTTCCGTATACTAAGAACTGTAGTTTGATTTAGAACATCAATGCTTTTAGATAACGTGCCTGAACCGATCAACTTTTGATATAGGAAATGTTAAAAACATTATCCAACAATACAAAATTTTATCGTTTCTTTACTTATAAAGAGACTGATATGATTTTGTATATCAGGTTCAGTATCTAATAACATTCGTTCAGAATCAATGTATTTAGAATACAGGGTGATAGTGACCAACAGACTTGGCTTCAACACTTGCCCCGTTTTCTGCCTCATGAAACTTATCACCCGTTCCCAGTTCTCTACCTAGCTGTAGCCCTATGTAACAGATTACATATCTGGGATCCTGATCTGGTATCACATACCCAGGACGTAGAGGACATAGAGAAACAGTTCTGTGTAACGAACACACCCGAAGGAGATGCATCATATGCACTTTCTTCGTTTGGGCGGAACGGGAAATCTGGTATTCCCCAATTTCCTGCTCTGTCTTATAACAATTATAAGTTGGAGCGGGACCAACGTTCTCCAGCTCAGTATAACAAGCGGGTTCGGTCAATACATCCATAATATTATCTTGATTAAGGCGTGATATGGTCGCTACCTGGAGAGAGAGAGAAGAAAACACTCAGCGTGCGCTCTTGCAAGAATAGATTGGTTATTATTTTATCTAATCAGGATGGCTCCCACTGTTTTTTTTATCAAATCTTCCTTCAAACCCTAAAAGGAAAGACTAGCCGGGATTAATTACACGCTACAAGTTCGCCAATCTTTCAGCCAGGCCAGTGTCGGTACTTTGAGGGAGGTCCCCCGTGCTTTCGCACGAACCTAGTTAATGTAAACCTCGTTTTCCCAGAGGCGTAACCTCGTTAACACCTTTCTAGACACCTACTTGATCGGCTAATTGTAATGTGTAAAACTCTCCCAGGAGTAACTCTTACTCGCAGCGGGTATCGGGATCCAACTATCTCATAGAAGGTATGCAATCTCATTGCAAATTTCAACACTTGAAATCCCCGATAATGTTTTGCCCCAAGCCTCCTATGACCTTGACAAAGGCCAACAAATCATAGGCTGCTAGTCAAGTTCCACCCGTCATTTCTTGATTGAAATAAACCCACCCGTACGGCCCTTGACAAAGGCCAACAAGGTCGCACGACTACCCTAATCCAATCTGCATCATATGCATAAGTAGATAAGCACCAGTTAGCTACTGCACACTACGCCTTGACAAAGGCCAACAAACATAGCACGAATACTAACTACTACTTATCTGAAATGACGGAGGGCTACGACAGGTTTTTCTAAAAACCTATTGCGTAATGAACTTGATATCGTTGTAGGATCGAATGATGTTGAAATGGAGTGATTTTTGAGGCTTTTCTAGTTTTGCTAAAGGGGTCACTCCCGGTGAAGGGATCGTCGGCCCTTTCATCGTCGAATGAGGTGCGGGATATATCATATATATCACTGTGCAAAGCAAAACACTTAAAAGCAATCAAAAGACAAACCGAGTATGTAGCATCTGCCAGTTATTGCTAAAGGAGTCACTCCCGGCGAAGGGATTCGGTCCTTTCCTTATCGAATGAGGTGCAGGATATATCTCATATACCGCTATGCAAAGCAAGAACTGTAGCTACCTTTTTTTTATTTTCAAATTCGATTCTACAACATCTTAGGTTTCTTTTATTTCATTAATCTCATTAATGAAGTCCCATCATTTAAGTTACTTAAACATCACAGATAAATACGACGTACACTTATGACATCCGTATTCGCCTCGATGTCCCCTCGTGCACCGTTAGGTTAGGTAACTAACGGCAGAGCAGGACAG
The DNA here is from genome assembly GCA_030015575.1 of Agapanthus africanus. Lineage (NCBI taxonomy): Eukaryota > Viridiplantae > Streptophyta > Magnoliopsida > Asparagales > Amaryllidaceae > Agapanthus > Agapanthus africanus. The sequence goes on from CM057337.1 coordinate 408,364,987, forward strand.
GGCTAGCGCGGGTGTAAAACATAAGTAACATCTATATAATATACCATATATACTATATACAGTATCCATCACAGAACATCACATGATCACATCACAGATATCGCAGCAGAAGAATCATATGAAAAATTGGATATACTAGGACGTCCGTGTTTTCAATACGAGCCAGTATAAAACACGGATTCCACGGTCGTGATGAATAGCCAAACCCACACCCCTAGACCCCTACGAGAGCGGCAAGCAACCCTACCAATTCTAGAGTTAGGAGACCCGGACTCGACTCCTCGAGTTGGTCTCCCACTGGACTCCAGAACCCGGTTACTTGTGCTCCCCTTCTTGGGTCTATCCAAGTGCGGAAAAGTAAATAATATACAAAAAGTGACATCTTCCGCAACCTGGAAGTGCACCAATAAAAGAATATTACATACAAGTTTTTACATGAATGAAAATGAAAAACACTCATCTCACATAAAAAAAACCCCGGCTATTCAAACACGACGATCCAATATAACATATCCAGCAACACATAACATCACATGTCATCAACGTAAGTAAATATGCGCATCCCAATTGTCGTTGACATATAGCAACGAAACCGGCGATATCACATATTACACTTACGGTCACAGAAAAGAAAGTGTAAAACTACAACAGTTGGAATCCGCAACCTCCTTAGACATCACATGCCTAATCAAATGAATTACTTAGACATCGCATGCCTAACAATTATAAACGCCGCATTTTAGTCTCAAAATCGAAAACACTTTTCAATATCAAGTCGGGCAATTCAACAAGATTCCTGACATCCTGATCGAATACTCGTCACAAACTTTAGTAGACGGCCGCACCCCCGATACCGTCGACGAAGTGCACCAAGGCGGAACACCGCTACCGCGAGCACCCGAACGGATGCTTTCGGCGACGGGGTTCTCCTACAGTCATTTGGTCGGGGCTATGGAGTGAGGCTGTCTATTAAGTTTACCCGGCGAGTATCCGCGTACGCTACGTGATTGCGACGGACTTTTGATCACATCAAAATTCCGTGGCAACCGATCAAGTGAGACTAAAGTTCTATGTTTATAACATTCAAATCAGTTATCTCATAACTGCTTGTGAATTCCAATTGTTGTATCACATTCCGGATAAATAGAAAATGTTAAACTTTTCGATCGAACAAACGAACACCCAAGTTTTCACAAAACATATCAACACATGAAATAAGTATAAAAACATTCAGTTCATGCCTCAGTACCAACGGTCCAGCCGTAGAAGGGTCAAGCCAATGCCTCACATGTGGCACGCCGTACTGCCCCAAACCCGAAGGTTCAAAGGGCAGTTCAAGACGGTCACATAATCGAGTTAAGGTTTGTTGTCTTCTAGAGGGACCATCGCGTTACTTGCACTACTTAGAACGTCGTTAAACTACGGAAAGATCCAACACTTGGAAATTTTCCGGCATGGGAAAAGGTGGGTATTTATATCCGGTCGAACTTTTTAACATATTCAAAAATATCCAGAAAACACATAGACAAAGTTTGAAATTACCGATCGAATCATCGAGGCTCTAAAACAACCCAGAAAACTCAACACTTGAGTGCAAATTAAAAATTCCCAGAAAACTCAGCACCTGGAAAAATGAATTACTGTGCAAAAACTACAGGCAACTCCCTTCATTTGGCCGCGGAACCGCCGCAGAAGCCATGCTTCTGCCGCTGTTCCGCCGCACTATAAACATATCATGGGTTAATTTTTGCATCGTAATTCTTAGAATTCCCTGCTGAATTTTTTAAGCATTTTTAATCTGGAAAAATCCCAGTTTTTGAAAAAAGTCCAGAGAGTATATTGTATTAGGGTTTCGATGTTCGTTCGGATTTCAAACGTCGTCTACACTTCGCCTAAGGCTCTAGCTAGGCTCTGATACCACTGTAGGGTTCCTAGGCACACTAATGAGGTCTCACAAGGCATCAACCATGCCAATTTCAAACGTCGTCTACAAGTGCCGAGAAACCCTAATACGGATCGTTAACTAGAATTTTAGGCGAAAGATGCAACTAGTTAACAACTTAACTAAGTGAACGGAAATACAACCTTTGTAGATCCGGTTCTCCACCTCCATAGCTCCGTGATGAAGTCCCCTCGCTGTACAAATCACATCCCGGACTCTAGCATCGGCTTCATCGGAGAAATGGGCGGGCTTGGTCGTCGGCTTCGATGCCGAAGATGATCTACGTCGAGGCATCACTAGATCAAGCTCCCACTTCACCAAGTAATGAAACTTGTGAAGAAAACACCCTATACTACTTGGCAAGAGGTAGAGGATGAAGAAATAGGAAGTGGGTTCACTTTAGAATTGGATTTCTCACTCTTTTCATCAAGTCACCATTGATGAAGCAAGGTTTTCTTCAAGTGAAGAAGAAGAAGATGAATATTATGATAAGTTATTTTCAAATAGAAAAGAAAATCAATACTTATCATAATACAACCATGGTCAAGTGTAGAGAATGAACTAGGGTTAAGTGGAGTGGTTAGGGTTAAGCATGAGACAAAATGGTCACTTAGTCAAAGCTTCATGAAGCTTCAAGATGCAAACAAAGAAAGCCACCATTTTCCCTTTAAGCTTATTATTTTCCAAAAAGAATAAATAAATAAATAAATGAATAAGAAAATAAAACCCTAACCATTCATATAACCATGGTTTAATCTTTACACAAACCCAAGTTAGCATGCATCATCAAACATGATACAAACTTGTGCACAAAAATATATCACATATACAATGTGCACAAACAAGTGAGAAAAACCATTTAAAGTGAACCAATATTAGTTAATGCAAAGTAATATATCAAATATATAATTATGCATTAAATCATTAAATCAACACTTGATTTAACGATCAGGTCATATCACATATAACCGACTAATATCAAATGTATCGGCTTATCGAATCAATCCTTGATTCGACAACTAGGTTATATCGCATACAACCAATCGATACATTCATCGCGAGAATAGAATACGGTATCACATACACGCATTATTCTCGGTCCCGCACATATCTCATATGCGCTCCTATTTCGTTTCGCTTGAGCCAGGAAACCTCTGTGTAGGACTCTAAAGACTCGTCAATACGCCGGCAGCAGGTGATGATCATATCAAACACCCACAAGCCGCAAGCGGTCTACTAAACGTAACGGCCACCCGGGTATTGAGCGATCAGAAGATCGACGAGCAAGCCCGCTCATACTCTTGTGAACCCAACCAGTAACACTTACCGTACAGTCCGGTCTCGTCGTCTGATATGTCGCATATCTCGCCTAGGGGTGGTAAACGTCAGACCCCAATAGCTCGATAAGTCGTGTCGATATGAGGTCTATAACAATTCGAGAAACTACAGGTAACACTTACCAGTAAATCTCAGCAACCTTGGCCAGGGATTTCCGGTTATAGCCAATCGAGCACAGCGCAACATCAACCCCCAATACCGGGAGAGACGAATCCCCTCCTATCGCTCATTGCCTCCATGTGACTCGGGACTGTACCCAAAAACCACCGTTTTGCACGCCCTCTTGGACGTGGTAAGGTGGAAATCAAAGCACAGTGGGAATCACACAAGACTCTATGACGATCTCGGGTCAACAGACTACTCTGTACCAGTGTCACCTGAGAACTGCCATCTAACGTAAGGTAAATTACTAACTGGGAGTTCTCGGCGAGTCCGTCCAGTGTACCAAGTCTCCACTGAGCACCCGTATATTATCTCTGATGTCAAACACCAATGGATGTGGGATCATCCATCGTCCATCTGTATGGGTCGAGAAGGTATACGCTAGTCTACTCTGGTATATCGATGCCCCGTCTCGATACACCTACGACTAGGGACCTTGAAGGATGTACTTATGGACTACCTTGTCCCCACTAGTATGATCCGCATCATAGTCCAGGTAGTCAAGTACACATCCTAAGGGCTTTACCAACATGTATCAGAGAGACAATCAATATACACGTTAAGGTAAAGATCAACCAGATAGCATACTATCATGTCGAGCAAGAAAGTCCTCCCTATATATGTCCAAGCATCCACTACAATATACATCCTATGTATAGTAATGGCCTCTAGGGCATACCTATAACTAACATGTATAACCCCCACTAATCGACGTATAGTGATTAACGGACGTTCAATACATATAAACATCACAGATATAACCGATTAGTCAAAGTATAGTGAAGTTCGAACCAAATTACGGATTTATAGGCCCCCAAATACAAATTTCTTTTCTGGAAAATCTGGGCTGAAATAAACGATCTTGAAAATCCCAAAACCTCAACCTAAAAACACTGCACCAAACTCGGTCATGAACCGAGTCAAAACGGCGGCGGTTCCGCGGCAAAAGTATACCCATTGCCGCGGAACCGCGGCGCTTTGAAGGGATCACTCGACCGTTTTTGGTGGGCTTCTTCACAAAACCCTGAGATGATTTTTGGAGTAGGTCTTTTTATTTTTAGAGCAGAAAATTTTTTAACACAAACTTAGGGTTTTGCATGTCGTAGTTTTGTGATTTTTCCGATCGAACTTCTATATACTTTACTACCTAGCTAGTTTATGTTTAGTTAGGCTCTGATACCACTGTAGGTCCACGTTGCCCACCCCGGTGCTTGCGGGGAGGCGGAAAACGGAATAAAAATCGGATTTTTATTTTCTAGGCAACATGGACTAGACAAAGGAGGATCTTTGCTAAACAAAAATTAGCTAAAGCTAACTAGAAAATAGCTAAAGGGTAGAATGGTTATACCTAAGGCTTTAAGTCCTTCTCTCCTTGCTCCTTGGAGTAGTAGAAAGGGATCACCTTTGTCATCATCTCACGTCGAAGAAGGATCCACCCGAAAGCCTCAACCTTTGGCTTCAACTTCAAGCTAGAAGTATCTAGGGTGCTAGAAGTGCTAATCCTAGAACCCTAGATGAGAGTAGAGATTACTATGGAATGGTTTTTCTCAAGCTCAAGTGTTTCTCAACACATGAGAGGGGAGAGCTTGAGGAAGAGGAAGAGCAAGAGAGAGAAAGTATATGATAGAATGAGAGAAATATGAAGCATTCTCACATATATTTGTGAATTATTGTGAATTGATAATTAGTGAGATAATTGTCATGGCTTAATCAAGACATGACCATTATCATTTCATTTTTATTGCAAATTGCAAGGATCAAAGAGCATCTTCCAAATGAAATGATGACGGTCAAAGTGTCAACCTAGGTCAACAAGTCAAGAATGTCAAATGGTCAACAACCATAACCATGCACAATTATATTAAACTAATATCAATTAACCATAATACACATATAAGCATTAGGGTTAATAAAATGACAATGGTCATTAACCCTAATCAAAGTCCTCTTCCTCTGTCTCAATCAACTGTGCATACGCACCCGCATTCGTGATCCGAGGAACACGAATACAAAGAGATAAAACCAATCCCAAATCATATACTAGGATCTGGCTTAAACCAAAGCCCGCTAGTATTAGCTGTCCGGACAACAAACGTGCACAAGTGCGCGGATGTGAACGAACCCTGTCGCAAAACCATGCGACCTCTACTCATTTTTCCTAAAGGCGAATAGCTCTCTATGTGGGACTCTAAAGACTCGACACTACGCTGGCAGTGGGTTTAACCACAGACCGCAAGCGGCACTAACTGTACGTAACGGTCCCGAGGTAGATGCCGATAAGAAGACTGACTAGGTGACCCCATCTGAACTCCTACTGAGCCTGTATGTGACAGTCTCCGTACAGTCCGGTCTGTTCGTCTGATACATCGCATGGCGGGCCTAGGGGGGCGGTAAACGTCAGTCCCCTAATAGCGGTACAAGTCGTGTAGGAGTGTAGCCCAGAAAACCCTGAGATAACACTGGAAACCTACCAGTATATCTCGCTTGCCCTGGCCATGGACTACTCGTGTAATGGCTCTCCTACACACAGCGCGATGTCAACCCCCAATACCGGGAGAGACGAATCCTATCTAACCGTCACTGCCTCCAAGTGCTTCGGGACTGCACCCAACTACTACCTGTTTGCACGACTCCTTTGAGCCGTGGTAGGGTAGTAATCAAAGTGCAGTGGGAACACACTCGAGGCGAAGTGACAGTGTCAAGTCAACGGACTAAGCTGTACTCATGTCACCTGGGAACTGATAACTGACGATAGGTATAATACCAACCAACAGTTCTCGACGAGTCCTGTCCAGTGTACTCGTAACCTAACGAGCACCCGCATACTATCTCAAGTACGACGTACTGACGGCTGTGGGACAGACCGTCTCCCACGCTGGGATGAGATGCGCATACGCTAGTCTACTCCGGAGTATCGATGCCCTGTCTCGATAGTCCAACGACTAGGGACCTGTATAAGGATGTGCTTATGGATTACCCAGCCCCCACGAGTGTGAGCGCCATCACAACGCTGGTAATCAAGCAAAGATCCTAAGGGCTCTACTATTATATATAAGCGATATGCTAAAAGAAACACATGCACATATTAAAGCAGAGACAAACCAAGTAGCATACTACCATTTTGAGCAAGATTGTATATACAACTGTGAATATCCCAAGCTTCCATCAAATAATATACATACTAGTATGATACAGTAATGGCCTCTAGGGCATATACACTAACACTGATACCACTGTAAGTCCATGCTACCTCTCCCGGTACTTACGGGCTTGCGGAATTTGGTGATAAACGATTTTCTAGAGGCGGCAACATGGATCCAAAACGGATCTTTGTTAAACTATCTACCTAACAACCTAACTAGGAGTTGTTAACTACTCGGTTAGGGGGTTATACCTTTCTTTCTTGAACTCCTTCGTCTTCAACACTTGATGGTTGTACGGATCGGCTTCACCCCGTCGTCTCCTTGCGCCGAAGATCGATCCACCTGAAAGCTTCTACCTTTGGCTTCTTCTTCGAGCTTTGAAGAAACTAGTTCACTCGGTTTGCTAAACCTTTTGAACTAGAGTGAGTAGAGGAGAGTGTGTAGGGATTTTTCTCTATGGTTCTTGGTTCTCAACACATGGGACAAGTGAACCATAGACTAGAGAGACGGAGAGCAAGAGGAAGAGGATGAGAGCTCAAGCCAAGAGAGAGAAAGGAAAATGAGAGAATGAGCAAGACTTTTCTCTCTTGGCTCTCATAATCTAAAGCCATCATAACCAATAATAGCAATCAAGTATTATGTGATGGTTTAAGTCAAAATAGCCATATCATTTCATGCACTCATTGTGCACAAGATAAACAAGCAAGCAAAAGTCTTTGCCATGAAATGATAGCTATTGTCATGATGATGGTCAACTAGTCCAACCTAGTCAACCGGTCAACAAAGTCAACAAGTCAACAAAGTCAACCCCTCAACAACCATGTCACCATAATACTTAATTAATATTATTGTTAATCATGTATCATATTCTCATTAGGGTTTAGCAAAAAGTCAACGGTCAACAGTGAACAACCTTAATGAGAATCCTCTGCCTCTGTCTCTCTGTCAACTGTGTATACACACCCGCATCCGCGTTCCGAGGAACACGAATACATACGAGATAAAATCAATCCTAAAACGAACACTAGGATCTGGCTTAAACCAAAGCCCGCTAGTGTTAACTGTCCGGACACTAAACGTGCACAAGTGCACGGATGTGACCGAACCCTGTCGCAAAACCATGCGGCCTCTACTCTTTTGCCTAAAGGAGAATAGCTTTTTGTGTGGGACTCTAAAGACTCGACACTACGCTGGCAGTGGGTTTAACCACAGACCGCAAGCGGCACTAGCTGTGCGTAACGGTCCCCAGGTAGATGCCGACAAGAAGACTGACGAGGTGAAACCCATCTGAACTCCTACTAAGCCTGAATGTGACAGTCTCCGTACAGTCCGATCTGTTCGTCTGATACATCGCATGGCGGGCCTAGGGGGGCGGTAAACGTCAGTCCCCTAATAGCGGTACAAGTCGTGTCGGAGTGAAGCCCAAAACACCCTGAGATAACACTGGAAGCCTACCAGTATATCTCGTTTGCCATGGCCAGGGACTACTTGTGTAATGGCTCTCCTAGACACAGCGTGATGTGAATGCCCAATACCGGGAGAGACGAATCCTGTCTAACCGTCACTGCCTCCAAGTGCTTCGGGACTGCACCCAACTACTAACTGTTTGCATGACTCCTTTGAGCCGTGGTAGGGTAGTAATCAAAGTGCAGTGGGAACACACTCGAGGCGAAGTGACAGTGTCAAGTCAGCGGACTAAGCTGTACTCATATCACCTGGGAACTGATAACTGACGATAGCTATAATACCAACCAATCAGTTCCCGACGAGTCCTGTCCAGTGTACTCGTAACCTAACGAGCACCCACATGCTATCTCAAGTACAACGTACTGACGGCTGTGGGACAGACCGTCTCCCCTGCTGGGATGAGAAGCGCATACGCTAGTCTACTCCGGAGTTTCGATGCCCTATCTCGATAGTCCTGTGACTAGGGACCTGTATAAGGATGTGCTTTTGGATTACCCTGCCCCCACGAGTGTGACTGCCATCACAACGCTGGTAATCAAGCAAAGATCCTAAGGGCTCCACTAATGCGTATAGGTGATATAATAAAATAAACACATGTACACATTGAAGTAGAAACAAACCAAGTAGCATACTACCATTTTGAGCAAGATTTTTTATACAACTGTGAATATCCCAAGCTTCCATTAAGTAATATAAAAACTAGTATAATACAGTAATGGCCTCTAGGGCATATACACTAACACTAACCTCGATCCTCTGAAGATCAACCATCTCCACGATCAGGTGACACTGCCTTAGAATATGTCTGGATCACTGATGGGACGGGCGTTCCTTGGCATAAGCCACAACTCCATTGTCTCACAATGGTAAGAACGAAGTTCATCTCATGAACCAATATACACCCAGACTTCCTCTTTGGTAGCATCTTTTGTAGCGATGTATTCAGCCTTTATCGTCTAGTATGCCACGGTATCTAGCTTGGAACTCGTCCAACATACCGTCCCTTTACTGAGGGTAAAGATAATGCCTGTGACAGACTTTTAGTCGTCCTTATCACCCTGGAACCTTTCCAGTGATTCTCCCCAGGATCAGTTGATACCATCTCACTGCAATTAGTGAGTATCCTAATATCCAATTAGATCTATCTCATACATCCAAAACCCAGGATTTAGCATATATCACTTTGATCCTATATGGAGAATCTTTGTGATAAGCGGAGATTGATCGAGCGTAGCATAGGAAAGTCTTTCCCTATCAAGAGTATGTCATCCACGTACTCTACGAGGATCACCACCATACTCCCTACTACCTTTTTGTATATACAAGGTTCATTTACCATTTTGATGAAGTCAAACTCTTTGATTACCACATCAAAACAGACGTTCCATCTCCGTGATACCTGCTTTATCACATAAAACATCTTGCACACGTTTCCGCTGCTCCCACTATCTACGAAGCCCTCTGACTGTGTACTTATAGACTCTCTCTTCTAAAATATCATTTAGAAGAGCAGTCATGACACCCAACCGCCAGATATCGTAGTCATGGCAAGTAGGATCTGGATGGACTTAAGCATAGCTACTTAGAAAAGGTTTCAACAAAATCCATACCTGGTCAATGATGCAAACCTTTAACAAGTCTAGCTTTGAAAGTCTCAACTTTTCCATGTACTCCAAGTAATCTTCTCAAGATATACTTGCTCCTGATGGGGATTTAACCCTTCAGATATAGCAACCAAAGTCCATACTTTGTTGGTGTATAAGGATTCCATCTCAGATCACTAAGCATCCATCTATTCTTATAGAGTCTTACTCCTGATGGCCAGCTCGAAACTAGTTGGATCATCATCTCATGATGTAGTCCTCACTCCCACTGTCATAGAGAATCCAAAGTATCTCTCAGGTGGGTGAGAAACCCTACTAGATCGGCGGAGAGGCTGAGGTTCGTTGGTTGCTATTGAATCCTTTGGTTCTACCAAATCATCAGCTGCAGTTCTAACCATTCCAGTTCTACATAACAGACCTTGCCTCGCGCTTGTCCGGATTTTGCTTTTAGACATAGGCCGGACAACCCCAAATCTTAACAAACATAAGATATGGGCTCTTCCCTTTCCATATCACATATGAAGTGGTAGGCATCTGATTTGATTGAAACCATATTCAATAGGTATGCAGCTTCTCAAGTGCATAACTCCCAAAAAGAAAATAGGAAACTCAGTAGTACTCATCATAGAGCACACCATATCACATAGGGTGCTATTGCTCCACCCCGATATACCATCGTGCTATGGTGTATACGGAGGAGTAATGCTGAGAGAGAATCTCATTCTCCTTTAGAATAATCCAGGAATTCCGTGCTCAAGTATTCTCCTCCTTGATCGCATCAAAGGACATACTACTTATACCCGTTTTGGTTCTCCACTTCCAACTTATATTCTGTGAATATCTCAAAAGGTTCAGACTTGTGTTTCAACAGGTACATATGTCTGAATCTTGAGAGATTATCAGAGAATGTAATGAAGTAAAAAGAACCGGTCTTGGCATGTGTAGACAGGGGACCTTCATACATCAACATGTATCATCCCAAGAGTTCACTAACTCTTTCACTGTTTCTAATAAACAGAGCTATGGTCATCTAATCTTTGTGACATGACTGGCAAGTTTCACAAGATGTAAATTCAAACTGATTTAAATATGCATCTAAAATGTAACGTAGCTAGTCAGGTCGCATTGTTATGACCTAATCTACAATGCCTCAAGAAGAACTCGTTCATTTCTGAACTCTTCCTCTTGTGTGTGTTTTGTATACTGGGAACTGTAGTTTGATTTAGAACGTCATTGCTTTTAGATAACGTGCCTGAACCGATCAACTTTTGAAATGTTCAAAACAATGTTCAACAATACAAAATTATATCCTTTCTTTATTAAATAAAGAGATTGATATGATTTTTTATATCAGGTTCGGTATCTAATAGCATTTGTTCAGAATCAATGTATTTGGAAATACAGGGTGACGGTGACCAACAGACTTGACTGCAACACTTGCACCGTTTTCTGTCTCATGAAACCTATCACCCGTTCTCAGTTCTCTACCTGTCTGTAGCCTATGTAACGGATTACATTTGCGGGATCCTGATCCGATATCTAATACCTAGGATGTAGAGGACATTGAGAAACAGTTCTTTATAATGAACACACCCGAAGGAGATGCATCATATGCACTTTCTTCGTTTGGGCGGCATGGGAATCCTGGTATTCCCCTATTTCCTGCTCTGTCTTATAACAATTATAAGTTGGAGCGGGACCAACGTTCCCAGCTCAGTATAACAAGCGGGTTCGGTCAATATATCCGTATTATTATCTTGATTAAGGCGTGATATGGTCGCTACCTGGAGAGAGAGAGAAGAAAACACTCAGCGTGCGCTCTTGCAAGAATAGATTGGTTATTATTTTATCTAATCAGGATGGCTCCCACTCTTTTTATCAAATCTTCCTTCAAACCCTAAAAGGAAAGACTAGCCGGGATTAATTACACACTACAAGTTCGCCAATCTTTCAGCCAGGCCAATGTCGGTACTTTGAGGGAGGTCCCCCGTGCTTTCGCACGAACCTAATTAATTTAAACCTCATTTTCCCAGAGGCTTAACCTCGTTAACGTCTTTTTAGACACCTACTTGATCGGCTAATCGTAATGTGTAAAACTCTCCCAGGAGTAACTCTTACTCGCAGCGGGTATCGGTATCCAACTATTTCGTAGAAGGTAGGCAATCTCATTGCAAATTTCAACACTTGAAATTCTCGATAATATTTTGCCCCAAACGATCTATGACCTTGACAAGGTCAACAAACCATAGACGGTAAGTCAAGTTCAACCCGTCATTTCTTGATTGAATTAAACCCACCCGCACGACCCTTGACAAGGTCAACAAGGCCGTACGACTACCCTAACCCAATCTGCATCATATGCATAAACAGATAAATACTGGTTAGCTACCGCACACTACGCCTTGACGCAGGCCAACAAACGTAGCACGAATACTAAGTAGGACTTATCTGAAATGACGGAGGGCTACGACAGGTTTTTCTGAAAACCTATTGCGTAATGAACTTGATATCGTTGTAGAATCAAATGATTTTAAAATGGAGTGTTTTTTAGGCTTTTCTAGTTTTGCTAAAGAGGTCACTCCCGGTGAAGGGATCGTCGGCCCTTTCCTCGTCGAATGAGGTGCGGGATATATCATATATATCACTATGCAAAGCAAGAACTATAGAAGCAATCAAAATACAAACCGAGGGTTGTAGCATCTGCCAGTTATTGCTAAAGGGGTCACTCCCGGTGAAGGGATCTCGGCCCTTTCCTCATCAAATAAGGTGCAGGATGTTCTATAAGGAACACCGCAATGAAAAGCAAGAACTGTAGCTACCTATTTTTGAAAATTCGATTCCACAACATCTTTTAGGTATCTTTTTCTTTCATTAATCATATTAATGAAGTCCCATCATTTAAGTCACCTAAACATCACAGATAAATATGACGTACACTTATGTCATCCGCATTCGCCTCGATGTCCCCTCGTGCACCGTTAGGTTAGGTAACTAACGGCAGAGCAGGGCACTGCTAGCGCGGGTATAAAACATAAGTAACATCTATATAATATATCATATATACTAGATACAGCATTTATCACAGAACATCAAATGATCACATCACAGATATCGCAGCAGAAGAAACATATATGAAATATTGGATATACTAGGACATCCGTGTTTTAGTATGAGCCTGCATAAAACACGGATTCCACGGTCGCGATGAATTGCCAAACCCACACCCTTAGACCCCTACGAGAGCGGCAAGCAACCCTACCAATTCTAGAGTTAGGAGACCCGAACTCGACTCCTCGAGTTGGTCTCCCACTGGACCCTAGAAGCCGGTTACTTATGCTCCCCTCCTTGGGTCTATCCTAGTGCGAAAAAGTAAATAATATACATCAACGGTGACATCTTCTGCAACCAGGAAGTGCCCCAATAAAAGAATATTACATACAAGTTTTTACATGAATGAAAATGAAAAAACACTCATCTCACATAAAAACCCCCCGGCTATTTAAACACGACGATCCAATATAACATATCCAGCAACACTTAGCATCACATGTCATCAACGTAAGTAAATATGCACATCCCAATTGTCGTTGATATATAGCAACGAAACCGGCGATATCACATATTACACTTACGGTCGCAGAAAAGAAAGTGTAAAACTACAACAGTTGGAATCCGCAACATCTTTAGACATCGCATGCCTAATCAAATGAATTCCTTAGACATCACATGCCTAACAATTATAAACCCCGCATCTTAGTCTCATTTATCAAAAACTCTTTTCAATATGAAGTCGGGCAATTCAACAAGATTCCCGGCATCCTGACCGAATGCTCGTCGCAAACTTAAGTAGACGGCCGCACCCCCGATACCGTCGACGAATTGCCCTAAGGCGGAACACCGCTGCTGCGAGCACCCGAACGGATGCTTTCGGCGACGGGGTTCTCCTACAGTCACTTGGTCGGGGCAATGGGGTGTAGCTGTCTATTAAGTTTACCCGGCGAGTATCCGCGTACGCTACATGATTGCGACGGAGTTTTGATCACATCAAAATTCCGTGGCAACCGATCAAGTGAGACTAAACTGCTAGATTTATAACATTCATTCAGTTATCTCATAACTACTTGTGAATTCCAAATATTATATCACATTCCAGATAAATAGAAAATGTTAAACTTTTCGATCGAACAATCAAACACCCAAGTTTTCCCGAAACGCTCAACACATGAAACAAGTTTAAAAACATTCACTTCATACCACAGTACCAACGGTCCAGCCGTAGAAGGGTCAAGCCAACGCCTCACATGTGGCACGCCGTACTGCCCCAAACCTTAAGGTTCAAAGAGCAGTTCAAGACGGTCACATAATCGAGTTAAGGTTTTTTGTCTTCTAGAGGGTCCATCGCGTTACTTGCACTACTTCGAACGTTCTTAGACTACGGAAAGATCCAATACTTGGAAATTTCCCGACAGGGGAAAAAGTGGGTATTTATATCCGGTCAAACTTTTTAACATGTTCTAAAATACCCGGAAAAACATACAGACGAAGTTAAACTTCCCGATCGAAACACCGAGTCCCCAATATAACCCAGAAAACTCAACTCTTGAGTAAAGATTAAAATTACCCAGAAAACACAGGAGTCAAATAGAAACATTACAGTGCAAAGTGTGGTCAACGAAGCAACAGTATGGCCGCGGAACCACCGTGCCACGTGGGGTACGGCCGCGGTTCCGCGGCTCATTTATGGAGTTAGGACCACGTTTTCCACAGTAATTCTAATAAAACCCTGCTGAATTTTTTTGAGTATTTTTAATTTGGAAGAATCCACAGTTACAGAAAATGTACAGAGAAGGGGTCGGATTAGGGTTTCGTGTTTCGATCGGTCTTCTAACATCGTCTACACAACGCCTAAAGCTTTAGCTAGTCTCTGATACCACTGTAGGGTTCTTAGGCACACTCAAGAGGTTCTACAAGACATCAACCATACCAAAATCAAATTTATCATGTGCCTAAGAATCCTATGCAAGATCGTTAACTAGAGATTAGGCGAAAAGCAAACAAGCAAACTACTTTGCTACTAAGTGAAAGAGACTACAACCTTTGTAGATCCGGTCCTCCACTTCTCTAGCTCCTTGTTGATGTCCCTCCGCTGCAATCATCGGAATCCCGGACTATAGCGTCGGTTTCATCGGAGAAATGGGCGGGCTAGGTCGTTGACTTCGATGCCGAAGATGATCTACGCCGAGGCGACTCTAACTCGAGCTCCATCTTCACTAGGTCATGAAACTTGTGAAGAAAACACCCTATACAACATGGCAAGTGGTAGAGGATGAAGAAATAGGAAGTGGGTTCACTTTGGATTTGGATTTCTCACTTGGATTCATCACTTGGAATTTTCTAACAAGGTTTTCTTCTCTTCATGAAGAAGAAGAAGAAGAAAGAAAAGAATAAATAATCTCAAAATAGAAAATCAAATGATGCTTATCATATTGCAACCATGGGTGAGATTAACCTATGTAGAGACTAAACTAAGGTTTAAGTTAAAGGTTAGGTTAAGGAAAATCTTATCTAAAACAAAATGGTGGACTTTGTCAAAGATGCTTGAAAGCTTCATAAAGCTTCAAGCAAAGACAAAGTAAGCCACCATTTTATTTTACATAAATTAAATAAAAAACTAAACCTTTAACCTAAACATGGTATAATCCATACACACACCCAAGTTTGCATTTATCATCAAACATGATACAAACTAGTGCACAAACATATATCATATATACAATGTGCACAATCAAGTGAGATAATCAATCTTAAGTGAACAATACTAGACAATGTAAAGTGATATATCTAATATATAATTATACATTAAATCATTAAATCAACACTTTATTTAATGATCCGGTCATACAGCACATAACCGACTAATATCAAGTGTATCATTGTATCGAATCAACACTTGATTCGGTAACCCGGCTATATCACATATAACCGTCCGATGATATAAATCGCGAGAATAGAATACAGTATCACATACTCGTATTATTCTCGGTCCCGCACATATCTCATATGTGCTCCTATTTCGTTTCGCTTGAGCCAGGAAACCTCTGTGTAGGAATCTAAAGACTCGTCAATACGCCGGCAATAGGTGATGATCATATCAAACACCCACAAGCCGCAAGCGGTCTGCTAAACGTAACGGCCACCCGGGTATTGTGCGATCATAAGATCAACGAGCAAGCCCGCTCACACGCCTGTGAATCCAACCAGTAACACTTACCGTACAGTCCGGTCTCGTCGTCTGATATGTCGCATATCTTGCCTAGGGGTGGCAAACGTCAGACCCCAATAGCTCGATAAGTCGTGTCGATATGAGG
The DNA here is from genome assembly GCA_030015575.1 of Agapanthus africanus. Classification (NCBI taxonomy): domain Eukaryota; kingdom Viridiplantae; phylum Streptophyta; class Magnoliopsida; order Asparagales; family Amaryllidaceae; genus Agapanthus; species Agapanthus africanus. Next base: position 408,381,011 of record CM057337.1, read on the forward strand.
TCTATAACAGTTCGAGAAAGTACTGGTAACACTTACCAGTAAATCTCAGCAACCCAGGCCAGGGATTTACGGTTATAGCCAATCGAACACAGCGCAACATCAACTCCCTATACCGGGAGAGACAAATCCCCTCCTATCGCTCATTGCCTCCATGTGAATCCGGACTGTACCCAAAAACCACCGTTTTGCACGCCCTCTTGGACGTGGTATGGTGGAAATCAAAGCACAGTGGGAATCACACAAGACTCTATGACGATCTCGGGTCTACAGACTAACCTGTACCAGTGTCACCAGAGAACTGCCATCTGACGTAAGGTATAATACCATCTGGGAGTTCTCGGCGAGTCCGTCCAGTGTACCCAGTCTCCACTGAGCACCCGTATATCATCTCTGATTTCAAACACCAATGGATATGAGATCATCCATCGCCCATCTGTATGGGTCGAGAAGGTATACGCTAGTCTACTCTGGTATATCGATGCCCCGTCTCGATACACCCACGACTAAGGACCTTGAAGAATGTACTTATGGACTACCATGTCCCCACTAGTATGATCCGCATCATAGTCCAGGTAGTCAAGTACACATCCTAAGGGCTTTACCAACATGTAACAGAGAGACAATCAGTGTACATGTTAAGGTAAAGAGCAACCAGATAGCATACTATCTTGTCGAGCAAGAAAGTCCTCCCTATATATGTCCAAGCATCCACTACAATATACATCCTATGTATTGTAATGGCCTCTAGGGCATACATATAACTAACATAGAGTAGAGAACCAGGTGTTGCAAGTATCGGTATTCTTCAAGGTGATCGAAGATGTAGATACTTGTGTGTGGTATTCAGTTGATAGTAATGATTAAGAGAACTTGCTTCTCTTTCAGGTTACTCATAATTGGAAACATTCCTAAGTTGAGTAATGCTGATTGGCCTCTCTCCATTTTGTTGACATGCACTGGAGACAGCTGCATGATTTGAATCTGGTTCAATTAAATTAGTGCCTCTGTTTCTGTATTGGACATAAAACAGTTCATATCTTAACGATGTTAAGGTACGGGGAGTTGTCCGGATTATGCTTAAAACAAAACTCTGGATAACTCAAGGCACGTTTCTGTAATGGCTGTTTGTGGATTGACCCAGGCTATGACGAGAGTTGACTTTCTACCATCTGGAAGATCAATAGTGATATTGTTCTTGACTTGCCACAGTTTTAACAAAAATGGATTTTTTCAGAAAACAGTAGTAGGAGTATGGTAGAACTGGAAGTGATTCCAGAACCGCAAACGATTACTGAAAATTTGATAGGAACCTAAAGATTCAATCTGGTTTGACATTCCATTGGCCACTCCACAGATATGGTGGGTAACCTCAGGCACTTGAGAGGTACTTCGGTATGCTCAAGGACGGTGGCAGGGAGGTTCTTGTTTACCCAGATTTACCATTGCTGTTGTTCCAGACTGTAAAACCCGGCAGGAGGATGAGTATAGCGTCGTTCCAAACTAGCTTTAGAAGTGTACGTGTATATGACTCTGCCAGAGGGTTGTCGTAGTCAGTGGGAGCAGCGGAAGCATTGGTGGACAAGTGGCTTATGTCTATTTGTAGACTGAAGCAGATGTAGCAGAGATAGATCATCTATTTCTGATATGACAGTCATAGGTTTGACTTCATCAGAATAGAGGATGGATTTGTTAAGAAGGTAGTAGGGTGTGGTGTCCTTGTATTTGGATGACATACACAGAGTAGGAAGTGATATTCCTATACTACGATCGGTTATACGTTGGTTGTCATACAGTGGTTTCTCCACAATAGGACTTGGATATTATATAAGACATTCTGGTTACTGGATCTATGCTTTTAGATCTAGATTTGGGTAATTTCCCAATCAGGGTACTTAGACAGCATTCTAGAGGTGCTTTAGAATGGATGACTCCTGGCATGGTAGTGTACCTGCAGGTGATGGAGTCACCCTCTCTAAAGGTGTCTTACAGACTAAAGTGGAGAGGGATGTGCATGATTAGCAGATCACTTGCTTAGGCTATTGAGTCAATCATGAGATGTCAAGTACCACACCAGATGTTGTTTTTGCAGTAGATGCAAGAAGTTGACATTAATCCAATCCTGGAGAAACAATCGGAAGCAGTTTTAGAACAGAAGTGGATGTTCTAGGGATATGATAACGACAGCCTCATTCGGGAGACAGTTATCATTCCAGGCTTCCAACGTGACCTGGATGACAGAGAGGTTGTCAGAGTTATAGTTTTCCTTCTGACGAGGGGCAGTATTTTGGACAAGTGATCCAAGGGGATACTGAGGGAGGCATGGCGCAGGATACTGATTAAGTTCAGTTGACTATACAGTCTAAGAAGTTTGGATTTGGAGTTCATTTATGAGCTAGGTCCCATCAGATATCCAGACATACTCTAAGACATGTATTGCTCATTTCGGGAGATAGATTTCTCCACGTACTTGAGATAAAGAGAGACATAGAAAGAATCATTAGAGCGGATCCACTCACTGAGGCTATTCCTCGAACGCATTAGTTTCGCAAACGAGCTTTGTGAGACTAACTAGTAGAGGTGTTGGGTGTTCGGTATCCCACGGGCTGTGAGTATGCGACATCGCAATAATTAGCCTTGAGTGCAAGTGGGAGATTGTTGGAGATAGTGCCCTCAGAGTCAATTATTGGATCACAGGCACGTGATTGCAATGATTGAGGGTGACCTATTCCGGTAGGACAGTCTTACTCAAGATGATAGTATGCTATCTGGTCTATCTTTATCATCGTGTACTACTTTAGATGACCTGACAGGTCGCTATTACACGTTGATAGAGCCTCTAGGATTCTTGCTTGACTGCCAGCAGTAAGAGGGAGATCATATACGTGGGAGCTGGTAGACTATAAGCACATCCTTAAAAGGTCCCTAGTCGTCGGAGTTTCGAGACAGGGCATCGATACTCCAGAGTAGACTAGTGTATACAGTCGAGACCCCGACGAGGGGCGGTGGCCGGTCTCACAAGCCACTGGTGTTAGCTGGTTGACCTAAGATGTATACAGGTGCTCATTGGGTTATGAGTACACCGGATAGGACTCGCCGGGAACATGCTAGTTGGTCTTATACCTGACATCAGATAGCAGTTCCCTGGTGACATGTGTACAGGTTAGTTCATTGACCTGAGGATCGTCATTTGTCTCCTGTGAGTTCCCACTGTACTTTGATTACTACCCTACCACGCTCAATGGAGACGTGCAAACAGGTTTTAGTTGGGTACAGTCCCGAGCCACATGGAGGCAGTGAGCGGATCTTCAGGGGTTCGTCTCTCCCTGTATTGGGGGTGAGGTCGCGCTTTGTCTAGGAGAGCCATTACACAAAGCCCTCGGCCGAGGCAGGAGATTTACTGGTAGGTATTCCAGTAGTATCTCAGGGTGTTCTGGGCTACACTCTGACACGACTTGTACCGCTTTTGGGGGTCTGACTTTTACCAACCCCCTAGGCCCGCCATGCGATGATCATAGACGAACGGACCGGACTGTATGGATATTATCACTGACAGGCTCAGCAGGGTGTCAGGATGAGTTCGCTCATCGACGTCCCTTTTGCTCAATACCTGGTAGCCCGTTACGTATAGGCTAATACCTCTGACGTGCTAGTGGTTAAATCCATAACCAAAGTATTGACGAGTCTTTAGAGTCCCCCACAGACAGTTACTCAAGTTTCGGGCGAAACGCTGTAGAGGCCGTATGGAGATATGGCAGGGTTCGATCAGATACGTGCGGTATTGCACGAATCATGATTGGACGGATAATACTGCCGGCTTTGGTTTAAGCCGGATCCTAGTATAGTACAGTGTAGATTTTGTCTCATTGCATTTGTATTCGGTCAGAATACAAATACGGGTATGTATATGCATTCGCGGGATATTCCTGTAATTTATTACGGGATCAGTTTTATGAAGTTGGCAGTTTGCATTCCGTTTCGGCCATTTTTCTTTGTATCTTTCCTTGGCTGAAGATTGGTGGAGGAGGGCTTTTTTGCATTTGTGCAAATAAGTATTTTGGAGGGTTGTTTTTGCAAGTAGTTGCATCATGATGGTTTCATGATGGTGCACTTTCATTTGACTTCTTTTCTTCATGATGGCTTGACTTGTGAAGTGATGATTGGTTGAAGGAGTGTTGGTTTTGGTTGATGATCATTGCTTATCATCATCACCCTTTCTCTCTCTTGCATTATGTTGTGGCTCACTTCTTTTCCATTCTAATTTTCACTCCATTCTCTAATTCCTCATGCCATGTCCGGCCAAGGGAGTATAGGGCTGTCCAAAAATAGTGGTAGGGATTTTTTGATCTGTTTGGCTTTGTAAAATCCCCACATCTCCATCTCAAAAAGTTCATCTCACTTCCTCCACCATATGGCAACTTCTAGTGACCCCAAATGAGACATAGCACTACATTTATTCTACAGCAAATCTTTGGCATGTCGACTCGCCAACTTCGTGCCCGAGTTGCCTCGGTCCAGAGGTGGGAGCCCGTAAAAGAAGCCGGCGACGTGGTGCCCTTCCGGCGAGGAGGTGATGACCGGAGATTCCGCGGGGAGATCGGGACGATGACGAGAAGACCGAAGAACACGGATCGCTCGGTATATCTCTCTACCCTTTCTTTAGTTAGCTAGGTCTAGATTAATGGCCCAATCCAGGATTTTTGTGCGCGGTGGTGCCGGTTATAAAGTTTAAAGAAAATCATCGCTTCCGCATTTTGGCCTCGGAAAGACGGCCGGGGCACCGCCGTGCACTTACATCGAGATAGTCTACCACTGGACCCTAGAACCCGGTTACTTGTGCTCCCCGCCTTGGGTCTATCCTAATGCGGAAAAGTAAATAATATACAATGGTGACATCATCTTCAACCCGGAAGTGCCCCAATAAATGAATATTACATACAATTGAATTTTACATGAATGAAAAAGAAAAACTCTCATCTCACATAAAACCCCCAGCTATTCAAAACACGACGATCCAATATAACATATCACAGCAACACATAACATCACATATCATCAACGTAAGTAAATATGCGTATCCCAGTTGTCGTTGACATATAGCACCGAAACCGGTGATACACCACATATTACACTTACGGTCGCAGAAGAGAAAGTGAAAAACTACAACATTTGGAATCCACAATCACTTTAGACATCTTAAATCCGAAATATCACATACTTCGCATTTCATGCCTAACTATATGAATTCCACATATTGTATTACATTCCAGATAAATAGACAATGTTAAACTTTCCGATCGAATAATCAAACACCCAATATTTCCCAAATAGCTCAACACTTGAGCGGAGTTCAAAAAGTCCCAGAACATGTCACAGCCGCTATGAACCAGCCGTAGAAGGGTCAAACCAACGCCTCACATATGACAACGCTAAACTACCACAAACCATATGGTTCAGTGGCGGTTTTGACGGTCACATAATCGAGTTAAGGTTACGTTCTTCTAGAGGGTCGACAAATTCGCTTGCATGATTTTCTGAAAGTTTTAAACTCAGGAAAAATCCAACGCCTGAAAGTTTTCCGACAGGGGGAAAATGAGTTATTGATATCCGTTCGAACTTTTTAACACGTTCTAAATTACCCGGAAAACTAAACGATGTTAAACTTTCCAATCGAATCAACGATTACTAATGATCTTCAGAAAACTCAACACTTGAGTAATATTAAAAATTCCCGGAAGCATGATGTAATACCTACGGATCACCTGTTGAAGTACGATCCCTCAATCTTCATATTCTGCCGCGGAACCGCCGCCAATAGCTTGGTTTGGCCGTGGTTCCGCGGTTGCTTGATGGATTCAGGGAGTCATACTTCTCAGATATACATAGAATCACCTGCTTAATTTTTCGAGTATTTTCAATATGGAAAAAACCAACTTTTTAGAAAATTTCCAGAGAGGGGGTCAAAAATGATGTTTCGGGGTTCGATCGGACATTTAACTTCGTCCAGACAACGCTTAATGCTCTAGCTTGGCTCTGATACCACTGTAGGGTTGTATAGCACGATAACAAGGTTTAGCAAGGCATCACACATGCCATTTTATAAAAATTTGGGGTGCCATGTAACCCTAACCAAGATCTTAACTAGAGAATTAGGGTAAACTTTACAAGTATACAACTTTACTTCTAAGAGTTAGGGATTAAAACTTTTGTAGTCCGTTCCTTCGCTTCATAAGTTCCGTGTTGAGGTCTCTTCACTGCGATCATCAAGTACCCAGACTCTAGAGAGGCTCCATGAAGAGAAAGATACAAGCTTGCTTCCAATCTTCAACAACTAAGATGATCTACCTTGAAGAAACTCAAACCCAAGCTCTTGCTTCACTAATCAAGTATTAGCAAAGGAAACACCCTAATCTAAGTGGCTAGAATAGATGAGAATGATGAAATAGGAATTTTGCTTTCTTTTTTTTTCAATTTCTCACATTATTTCATTATAACACAAAAAACTAGAAAGCTTTTTTCAAGAGGAAGAAGATGAAGAAGTTCTTTTGTGTTGAATAATGAATTGTTGTGTGAGGTTCGAATTGCAACCATGGGTTAAAGAATGATAAAGTTAACCTTTGTAGAGAATAAACTAGAGGCTAAGGTTTGGGTTGGGTTAATAAATATCAACACAAAATATCTAAGCTAAAAACAAAAGAAAGCTTCATGAAGCTTCATGAAAAAGCTAACCCAAAAGCTAACCCTAATCCAAACCCTAACTTGTTTAAACTCCACAAAGCATGTTGCATTTGTAACCCTAACTTGTTTCAATATTATATATCACATATACAATATATTTTGTAACAAAAGAAAATAATACAATTAACATATATCTCGTATATATCAATGTATTATCCATATGAGAAAAAGAATTTTTAAGTGAGCTTATATTAGTTAATGTAATTTAATATATCAAATATATAATTATACATTAAATTATAAAATCAACACTTGATCCGATAATCCGGCTATTTCATAAATAACCGACTAATATAATGTAGGGTTACTAGGCACTCTAATAAGCTTCTACAATGCATCAACCATGCTCGTTTAAAATTTTAGCCGTGCCTAATAACCCTGAACAAGATCGTTGCTAGAAAATTAGGGTTTCATATGCTAGTAAACTAGGTTTACGACTAAGTGAATACGAAATACAACCTTTGTAGATCGGTCCTTCACTTCTTTAGCTCCTTGTTGAAGTCCCTTCGCTGCGATCGTGGTTCTCTCGGAATCTTGCATGGCTTCACGAGGCTAAAGGAGCATCCTTGCTTGAAGTCTTCAAGGCCGAAGATGATCTACGTCGAGGGGATGCCAACTCAAGCTTCTACTTCAGTAACTAGAGAATTAGTGAAGCAAACACCCTAAACTAAAGTGCTAGTCTAGTAGAGGATGGAGAAATAGGAAGTGGGTTCTATTTAGAATTTTATTTCTCACAATCTTTCTCACTTTGGATCAAACCCTAGCAAGCTTTTTCTTTTCAACAAAGAAGAAGAAGATGAACAAAAGAAAGAGATGGGGATAATGATCAAGTGAGTTAGCTTACCATGGTGAGTGAGTATCATATACTAACTCATGTAGAGACATAACCAAGGCTAATCCAAATGGTTAGGTTAACAAAAAATCTAAAGTAAAGTCAAAGCTAGTGGACTTTGTCAAAGCAAAGCAAGCTTCTACAAGCTTCATGCTCTTTCCAAAATTCCACTAATTTTGTAATTACCTTAAATAATTATAACCCACCATATAAAATAGAATGGTGTATGTCTTATACACCCATGTCTAGTGTATCATCAACCATGATACAAAAAGAAAACACTTTTTAATATATATCACATATATATATTAAAGTGTGCACATGTGAGAAAAAACCTAAAGTGAACAAGTGTTAGTTAATGTAAACTAGTATATCAAATATACAATTATACAATAAATTATTAAATCAACACTTGACTTAATAATCCGGTCATATCACATATAACCGACTAACATCCAATGTATCGTCTTATCGAATCAACACTTGATTCGATAACCCGGCTATATCATATATAACCGACCGATACATAAAGTCGCGAGAATAGAATACGGTATCACATACATGCATTATTCTCGGTCCCGCACATATCACATACGTGCTCCTATTTCGTTTTGCCTGAGCCAGTAAAACCTCTATGTAGGACTCTAAAGACTCGTCAATACGCCGGCAGTAGGTGATGATCACATCAAACACCCACAAGCCGTCAGCGGTACTAGCTGGACGTAACGGCTAGCCGGGTATTGAGCGATCAGAAGATCAGCAAGCAAGCCCGCTCCAACTCCTGTAAAAGCCTGCCGTTAATACTTCCCATACAGTCCGGTCTCCTCGTCTGATATGTCGCATATGAAGTCTAGGGGTGGTAAACGTCAGACACCAATAACCGATAAGTCGTGCTAATGTGAAGCTCATAACGGGTCGAGAAACTACAGGTAACACTTACTAGTAAATCTCTAACTTAGCGCTGGCCAGGGACTTCCCTGTTATGGCCAATCGAGCACAGCGCAACATCAACCCCCAATACCGGGAGAGACGAAACCCCTCCTATCGCTCATTGCCTCCATGTGACTCGGGGCTGTACCCAAAAACCACCGTTTTGGACGCCCTCATGGATGTGGTAAGATGGAAATCAAAGCACAGTGGGAATCACACAAGACTCTATGACGATCTCGGGTCTACAGACTAACCTGCACAAGTGTCACCAGAGAACTGCCATTTGACGTGAGGTATAATACCATCTGGGAGTTCTCGGCGAGTCCATCCAGTGTACCCAGTCTCCACTGAGTACCCGTATACCATCTCTGATGTCAAACACCAATGGATATAGGATCATCCATCGCCCATCTCATGGGTCGAGAAGCGTATACGCTTGTCTACACTGGTATATCGATGCCCCGTCTCGATACACCCATGACTAGGGACCTTGAAGGATGTACTTATGGACTACCATGTCCCCACTAGTATGATCCGCATCATAGTCCAGGTAGTCAAGTACACATCCTAAGGGCTTTACCAACATGTAACTATAAGACAGTATAAAGAGACAGGTACACATGTTAAGATAAAGAGCAACCAGATAGCATACTATCATATCGAGCAAGAAAGTCCTCTCTATATATGTCCATGTAAGTGCACGGCGGCGCCCCGGCCTCCATCCCGAGGCCAAATGCGGATGCGATGGTAAACTTTAATTTTGCAAACTAGCAAACCGGCACCACCGCGCACTAAAACCCGGATCGGGCCATTAACTAGTCCTAGCTAACTACAAGATGGGGAAGAGAGATATACCGACTGATCCGAGTCCTCCGGTCTTCTCGTCGTCGTCCCGATCTCCCGCGGAAACTCCGGTCGTCGCCTCCTTGCCGGAAGGGCACCACATCGTCTGCATCTTTTACGGGCTCTCACCTCTATACCGAGGCAACTCGGGCACGAAGCTGGCGAGTCGACGTGCCCAAGATTTGCTGTAGAATGCGTGTAGAGGATATGTCTCATTTGGGGTTCATGGAGGTTGCCTTTTTGTGGAGGAAAAAGAACTTGGAGAGAGGTGAGGAAAAATGTAGCATGCAAAGAATGAGGTTAACATTTTTCTCATCACTAAAAGAAAAGCCCCCCCTACCCTCACTAGTGGCTGGCCATGCTCTCATGAATGGAAGGAATGAGAGAGTGGTGTGTGTGTATCAAAAGGAATGAGTGAGCCAACCAATCAAGTGAAAGAGAGAAAGGGTGATGATAACAAACAATGATCATAAACTAAAACCCATACACCAACAACCTAATCATATCTCATCACAAGGTAAAGCCATCATATTTCCACAAGTCAAACCATGATGACAAGAAGAAGAAGTCAAATGGTGGAGGAATTATCATGATACAAGAATATGCAAATAACACCCTCCACTAACCAAATTTGCATACTTGCAAATAGGCCCTCCTCCACCAATCTTCGGCCAAAGAAAGATACAAATGAAAATGGCCGAAACGGAAAGCAAACTGGCAACTCCAGAAAACTGGTCCCGTAATAAATTACAGGAAAACCCCGATACTGTGTATACACACCCGCATTTGTATTCCGACCGAAATACAAATGCAATGAGACAAAATTTACACTGTACTATACTAGGATCCGGCTTAAACCAAAACCGGCTAGTATTATCCGTCCGATCTTGATCCGTGCAATACCGCACGTAACTGATCGAACCCTGCCATATATCCATACGGCCTCTAGTACAATATGTCCGATCCTGATCCGTGCAATACTGCACGTATCTGATCGGATCTTGCCATATCTCCATACGGCCTCTACAGCTTTTCGCCCGAAAGCTTGAGTAACTGAATGTGGGGGACTCTAAAGACTCGTCAACACCGTGGTTGTGGATTTAACCACTAGCACGTCAGAGGTATAAGCTAATACGTGACGGGCTACCAGGTATTGACCAAAAGGGATGTCGATGAGCGAACTCATCCTGACACCCTACTGAGCCTGTCAATGACAATATCCGTACAGTCCGGTCCGTTCGTCTATGAGCATCGCATGGCGGGCCAAGGGGGTTGGTAAAAGTCAGACCCCCAAAAGCGATACAAGTCGTGTCGGAGTGTAGCCCAGAACACCCTGAGATACAACGGGAATACCTACCAGTAAATCTCCTGCCTTGGCCAAGGACTTCGTGTAATAGCACTCCTAGACACAGCGCGACCTCATCCCCAATACCGGGAGAGACGAACCCCTGAAGATCCGCTCACTGCCTCCATGTGGCTCGGGACTGTACCCAACTAAAACCTGTTTGCACGTCTCCTTTGAGCGTGGTAGGGTAGTAATCAAAGTACAGTGGGAACTCACACGAGACAAATGACGATCCACAGGTCGATGAACTAACCTGTACACATGTCACCAGGGAACTGCCATCTGACGTCTTGTATAAGACCAACTAGCAGGTTCCCGGCGAGTCCTGTCCGGTGTACTCATAACCCAATGAGCACCTGTATACATCTTAGGTGATCCAACTGACACCAATGGCTTGTGAGACCGGCCACCGCCCCTCGTCGGGGTCTCGACTGTATACACTAGTCTACTCTGGAGTATCGATGCCCTGTCTCGAAACTCCCACGACTAGGGACCTTTTAAGGATGTGCTTATAGACTACCAGCTCCCACGTATATGATCGCCCTCATACTACTGGCAGTCAAGCATGAATCCTAGGGGCTCTATCAACGTGTAATAGCGACATGTCAGGTCACCTAAAGCAGTACACGATGATAAAGATAAACCAGATAGCGTACTATCATATCGAGTAAGACTGTCCTACCGGGATAGGTCCTCCCTCAATCATTGCAATCACGTGCCTGTGATCCAATAATTGACTCTGAGGGCACTATCTCCAACAATCTCCCACTTGCACTCAAGGCTAATTATTGCGATGTCGCATACTCAAAGCCCGTGTGATACCGAACACCCAACTCCTCTACTAGTCAGTCTCAAAAAACCTGTTTGCGAAACTATTGCGTTCGAGGAATAGCCTCAGTGAGTGGATCCGCTTAGATGTTTCTTTCTATGTCTCTCTATATCTCAAGTTCGCGGAGAAAGCCATCTCCCGAAATGAGCAATACCTGTCTTAGAATATGTCTGGATGTCTGATAGGACTTAGCTCATAAATGAACTTCAAATCCAAACTTCTTAGACTGTATCGTCAACTGAACATAATCAGTATCCTGCGCCATGCCTCCCTCAGTATTGCCTTGGACCACCTGTCCAAAATACTGCCCCTCGTCAGAAGGAAAACTATAACTCTGACAACCTCCCTGTCGTCCAAGTCACCTTGGAAGCCTGGAATGATAACTGTCTCCCGAATGAAGCTGTCGTTATCATATCCCTAGAACATCCACTTATGTTCTAAAACTGCCTCCGACTGTTTCTCCAGGATTGGATCAATGTCAACTTATTGCATGTAGTGCAAGAACAACATCTTGTGTGGTACTAGACATCTCATGATTGACACAATTGCCTAAGCAAGTGATCTGCCAATCATGCACATCTCTCTCTACTTTAGTCTATAAGACACCTTTAGAGAGGGTGACTCCATTACCTCCAGGTATACTACCGTGCCAGGAGTCGTCCATTCTAAATACTCTTAGAATGCTGTCTAAGTACCCTTGATTGGGAAACCACCCAAATCTAGATCTAAAACCATAGATCTAGTAACCAGTATGTCTGATACAAAATCCATTTCCTTTGTGGAGAAACCACTGTGTGACGACCAAAGTATAGCCGATCGTAGTATAGGAATATCCCTTCCTACTCTATGTATGTCATCCAAATACCATGACATCACACCCTACTACCTTCTTAACAGATCCATCCCCTATTCTGATGAAGTCAAACCTATGACTGTCACATCAGAAATGGATGATCTATCTCCGCTATATCTGCTTTAGTCTATAAATAGACATAAGCCACCTGTCCACCAATGCTTCCGCTGCTCCCACTGACTACGACAACCCTCTGGCAGAGTCATATAGACGTACACTTCTAAAGCTAGTTCAGAACGACGCTATACTCATCCTCCTGCCGGGTCTCACAGCCTGGAACAACAGCAATGGCAAGTGTGGGTAAACAAGAACTTCCCTGTCACCGTCCTTGAGGCTACCGGAGTACCTCTCGGGTGCCTGAAGTTACCCACCTGTCTGCGGAGTGGCCAATGAAATGTCAAACCAGATTGAATCTTTAGGTTCCTATCAAATCTTCAGTAATCGTTTGCGGTTCTGGAATCACTTCCAGTTCTACCATACTCCCACTCCTGTTTTCTGAAAAAATCCATTTTTATTAAAACTGTGGCGAGTTCAGAACAATATCACTATTGATCTTCTAGATGGTAGAAAGTCAACCCTCGTCATAGCCTGGGTCAACCCACAAACAGCCATTACAGAAACGTGCCTTGAGTTATCCGGAGTCTGGTTTTAACCATAACCCGGACAACTCCCCGTACCTTAACAACGTTAAGATATGAACTGTTCTATATCCAATATAGAACCAGAGGCACTGATCTTAAATGAACCAGATTCAAATCATGCAGCTATCTCCAGTGCATGTTGACTAAATGGAAGGAGGACGATCAGCGTTACTCAACTTAGGAATGCTTCCAATTATGAGTAACCTGAAAGAGAAGCAGGTTCTCTTAATCATTACTATCAACTGAATACAATACTCAAGTATCTACATCTTCGATCACTTTGAAGAATCCCGATACTTGCAATATCTGGTTCTCTACTTTATTCAAATACCTATAACTTCCCAAAATTCGGACCCTGTGTTTCCACGAAACACCTATCTAAAAACTAGAGAAGTCATAAGTAAACCGAATATAGTACGAGGACCAACCCCTCTGTCCTGATGGACCCTGGACATCATACAATACTCTGTACAAGTCCCTTGAGTCTGATAACTCACTCACTGTGTGTCGTAGGTTGAAAACTGTACTTATGGTTAAGAAGAATTACACCGCTATTTAATGCTCCTTACCTAACCATCCACTGATAAAGGTAAATGTCGTAGACATAATTTCAAAAAGGCATATCTCACTCTATGAAAATAGACGTACAGATATATCAATTTGAAATTGGTGCATGACAGCGCATATTCAAAACCAAATATTTGCCGACCGGCAAACAGTCCAGGTGACTTCCTCAAATATCACCGATTACAACGAATCCCGATATAATGAGGATGATCACCCAATTCCCAATAACTTACTCCCACTCATCATCTGTAAAACCATACAGATGCGAGAATCGTACCTGGTAAATACATACCCTGGAGTAAGGACTAATTGGGAAATCAGTTTTCCTTTAACAGTACACGGTGAAACTGAAACATTGAAATGTTTCGATGGGGTATCCCAGTATTCCTAGTAATGCCTCTTCCAGATTCACGACTGCAACCGTATAATTCTTTGCCACCTCTCCAAATCCCTTTATATGTCTTTAGTCATTACCTTCTACATACCCCTTAGGCCAAATGGTTTTCTTCCTTTCCTACCATTCGGCACCAGCCTATGGTTTGGAAGAAGACTATCCAATAAGCATAATGGGTGTACTGTCCTAATCCTAGGAGCACTCGCAATGCGAGAGAAGGTGAAGACAAAAGATACCTGAATAAACCTTATTCCTATTTCTCCTGAACCAGAATCCATCCCCGAACTGGAACAAGTTCTTTTCGAGTTCGTATATAACCATACGATGGAGTATCCAATAAACTGTGGATCTTCGTAGTGATACGGAGTGTCCTGGAGAAATACAAAGGTGAAGTGGGAGTGGTAATGAAATACTTGGTTTGGTCGTGAATATCAGTCGTAATTTACTTTTCCCTCCTTCTAATCCCTTTCTTTGTCTTTACATAATACCTTCTGTACACCGTTTAGGCTAATTGGTTTTCCTCATTCCCTACCGTTCGGCACCAGCCTAAGGTTCGGAAGAAGACTATCCAATTTGCGTAATAGGTGTACTATCCTCTAATCTAAGGGGTACTCACAACCTGAGAGAAGGTAAAAGGAAAAGACAACTGAATAGTCCTATCCGTTTCCTCCAGAACCTGAAACCATCCTCGAATTCCTTCGAGTTCGTATATAACCATACGATGGTTTTGTCCAATGGAAATGGACGTTCGTAGTAATACGGGGTGTCCTGGAGAAATAGGTAAAAGTAGGAGTGGCAATGAGGTTCGCAACTCTGACAATCCAAAAGCCAGTGTTTAAGAAGGTTCGATCAATTTTGGTCTCTGAGTCATAGTCTTAGGGTCGGGTCAATGGTCGCTGCCAAAGAGAGAGAGAAAAGAAACACTCAGCGTGCACTCTAACCAAGATCAGAATGGTTACCAATTTATCTAATCTGGAAACCTCCCACTGTACCGTCAAACTCTCCTCCAAACCTGGAAGAAGAATTAGTCGGGGTCACCCGAGGAGTAAACCAACTCATCAGTGGGAATCGAGATCCAACTATTACCGCATGATAACGTGACGGAATCCGCTCACGGTATCACACTCCAGAAGGTATGCGCATATCTGGCAAGTTTCAGTTCTTTTGAAACTCCCGATGTGATTTTTACCCCATGCTCTTATGACCTTGACTTTGGCCAACATATCATAAGTCACATGTCAAGTTCTACCCGTCATTCTCCAGGTTAATTTGAATCCACCCGTACCTACCCTTGACTTTGGCCAAAATGGCAGTACGACTGTCCCAAACCAACGCATCTATCTATGCTGCATATGAATACCCCAATAGCTACCAATCACTGTGCCTTGACTTTGGCCAACATACACAGCTTGAATACTATTGACCATCCATATGAAACGACGGAGGGCTACGAATGGTTTCTGGCGAAAACCTTTAACGTAGTGAACTTGATATCGTTGAAGGAACTGATAGCTTTTAAAAATATAGTGACGAAAACCTTTGCTAAAGAGGTCTCTCCCGGTGAAGGGATCTCGGCTCTTTCCCCGTAGAATGAGGTGCAGGATATTCCAACTGAATACCACGGTGCAAAGCAAAAGCAATCGGCTATAGTGAAGTTATTGCCCTGACGCAAACTTTTGTCCAAGGGGTCACTCCCGGTGAAGGGATCTCGACCCTTGCCTCGTCGACTGAGGAGCAGGATATTCCAACTGAATACCACGATGCAAAACAAAAGTGAATGTCCTTGCAATAACAGCTTTTTTTTTGAAAAAGTTCCAACAACATCAGATTAGGTTTGTTTTTAACTTGCATTGATCCGAATCAACGCAGTACCATCAATTGATCACACCATAAAGAACGAAAATAATATGACGTACGTATATGCCATCCGCATTCGCCATTGGGTCCCGTCATTACCCGTTAGGTTAGCTAACTAACGACAGAGCGGGGACTGGAGTAGCGCGGATGCAAAACATATACAACATCTACTAATATATATTTCAATATATTATATTCGCTCAAGGCGTGATAAAATGCAACATCACAGAAATGTACAGCATCACAGAACAATACAGATATCTGGGATCCCCGGGTTTCACAGAGTCGCTGAAACCCGACGTTCCCCTGGTCGTGTGGATAGCCTGTGCAATGAAATCCTAGACCCCTACGGGAGCGGCAAGTCACCCGCCAAAACCTGAAGCGAGGCAGCCCCCTTCAGCTCCGTGAATGGACCACCCAGCACTTCACAGAATCCGGTAACTTGGGCACCCCTCCTGGGTCAACCTGTAGCCCCTACGAGTGCGGCGAATAGCCTGCCAATTCTAGAGTGAAGCCCCCTCCGTCCCAATGCCATGAGATGCGGGCTCGTTGCCCTCTAGAACCCGGCAATCCGTGCACCCCTCCGCGGGGCAATCCTAGTACAGAAAGTAAAATATACATACAACGGGTACATCGACCGCAACCTGGTCGTGCCCCAAAATAATAATACAAACAGGTAGTGACGGCAGTCCACATGTCGGACGCTCGCCCCGCAATATCAAATGTACATAATACAACAAAAACTGTACTAGCATTGCATCCAGGCTATCCCCACGACCGATCCGCAACATCACAGCAAAATCACAAAACATCAACGTGAAAGTCACGTTCGCAAATCCGTCTAACCGGGCTATAGCAGTTAGACAGGATTTACCGATCAAGTGACATTCACGGTCGCAGATATAATGTAAATAATATGAACTAATGTATTTAAAATGTCCGATCGATCAAAAATTACCAAGTAGGCCCCCAAGTACTACTGTAGCACATCAAGAAATTCTGGGCCCAAAAATAATATTCCAGAAACCCTATTTTCAACCCAGAAAGCAACTGTAGAAATTTGACACAGCGATCTCAACATTGTGCGGCGGAACAGCGGCCCAAAAGGGTGTTTGGCCGCGGTTCCGCGCTCCCGTAGTCGAGTTAGTGTATCGAATTTTTACAGAACTCTTAGAATTTCCAGTAAATCACTTTTCTACAACCTGAAAAAATTTTCGAGCAAGAAAAAATTCAACAGAAAACTGATGTATGTGAAAACGTGGATTTTTGGAATTTTGGTCGATCGGAAATGTAAACACATTAAACAAAGCTAGACTATGTTAATGGCGAGGCTCTGATACCACTGTAAGTGCACGGCGGCGGCCCGGCCTCCATCCCGAGGCCAAATGCGGAAGCGATGGTAAACTTTAATTTTGCAAACTAGCAAACCGGCACCACCGCGCACTAAAACCCGGATCGGGCCATTAACTAGTCCTAGCTAACTACAAGATGGGGAAGAGATATATACCGGCTGATCCGAGTCCTCCGGTCTTCTCGTCGTCGTCCCGATCTCCCGCGGAAACTCCAGTCGTCGCCTCCTTGCCGGAAGGGCACCACATCGTCTGCATCTTTTACGGGCTCTCACCTCTATACCGAGGCAACTCGGGCACGAAGCTGGCGAGTCGACGTGCCCAAGATTTGCTGTAGAATGCGTGTAGAGGATATGTCTCATTTGGGTTCAAGGAGGTTGCCATTTTGTGGAGGAAAAAGAACTTGGAGAGAGGTGAGGAAAAATGTAGCATGCAAAGAATGAGGTTAACATTTTTCTCATCACTAAAAGAAAAGCCCCCCCACCCTCACTAGTGGCCGGCCATGCTCTCATGAATGGAGATAATGAGAGAGTGGTGTGTGTGTACCAAAAGGAATGAGTGAGCCAACCAATCAATCAAGAGAGAGAAAGGGTGATGATAACAAACAATGATCATAAACTAAAACTCACACACCAACAACCTAATCATATCTCATCACAAGGTCAAGCCATCATATTTCCACAAGTCAAACCATGATGACAAGAAGAAGAAGTCAAATGGTGGAGGAATTATCATGATACAAGAATATGCAAATAACACCCTCCACTAACCAAATTTGCATACTTGCAAATAGGCCCTCCTCCACCAATCTTCGGCCAAAGAAAGATACAAATGAAAATGGCCGAAACGGAAAGCAACCAGGCAACTCCAGAAAACTGGTCCCGTAATAAATTATTGGAAAACCCCGATACTGTGTATACACACCCGCATTTGTATTCCGACCGAAATGCAATTGCAATGAGACAAAATCTACACTGTACTATACTAGGATCCGACTTAAACCAAAGCCGGCTAGTATTATCCGTCCGATCCTGATCCGTGCAATACCGCACGTATCTGATCGAACCCTGCCATATATCCATACGGCCTCTAGTACAATATGTCCGATCCTGATCCGTGCAATACCGCACGTATCTGATCAGACCTTGCCATATCTCCATACGGCCTCTACAGCTTTTCGCCCGAAAGCTTGAGTAACTGAATGTGGGGGACTCTAAAGACTCGTCAACACCGTGGTTGTGGATTTAACCACTAGCACGTCAGAGGTATAAGCCAATACGTGACGGGCTACCAGGTATTGACCAAAAGGGATGTCGATGAGCGAACTCATCCTGGCACCCTACTGAGCCTGTCAGTGACAATATCCGTACAGTCCGGTCCGTTCGTCTATGAGCATCGCATGGCGGGCCTAGGAGGTTGGTAAAAGTAAAACCCCCAAAAGCGGTACAAGTCGTGTCGGAGTGTAGCCCAGAACACCCTGAGATACTACTGGAATACCTACCAGTAAATCTCCTGCCTTGGCCAAGGACTTCGTGTAATGGCTCTCCTAGACACAGCGCGACCTCACCCCCAATACCGGGAGAGACGAACCCCTGATCGCCCTCATACTGCTGGCAGTCAAGCATGAATCCTAGGGGCTCTATCAACGTGTAATAGCGACATGTCAGGTCACCTAAAGCAGTACATGATGATAAAGATAAACCAGATAGCGTACTATCATCTCGAGTAAGACTGTCCTACCTCAATCATTGCAATCACGTGCCTGTGATCCAATAATTGACTCTGAGGGCACTATCTCCAACAGTCCAAGCATCCAATATAATATACATCATCTGTACAATACTGGCCTCTAGGGTATACATACAACTAACATATAATCTGTATCAGTTCATCGAATCAACATTTGATCCGATGACCCGGCTATACCATATATACCCGGGCGATATCACATATCGCGAGAATCTAATACGATATCGCATACACGTATTATTCTTGGTCCTGCACATATCACATATATGCTCCTACTCTATTTTTCCTGAGCAAGGAAACCTCTGTGTAGGACTTTAAAGAATCGTCAATTGTAAGTCGATGTACAACACCCCAATACTTGTGGGGAGGCGGAATTTTCAAAAACGAACTTGTTTAGTGAACAAACATCGACTAACTGCTTGAATCGAAGCTAAACGATAACTAACCAAACACATAGTTGTTCTAAACTACTATGCTTAGGGATTATACCTATCGAACCAAGTCCTTCGGCTTTACGATCTCCTCGTCCTCCTCGGCCTTCTCGATGTAGTAGATGATCCACCCGAGAGCAAAACTCCAAGCTTAGCCTCTAAACTTGAGGCAACTAACCTTCTTGGATTGCTAATCAAAGAAGATAGATGAGATAGAGTGAGGGTTATGGATTGTTTAGTCTAACTAATCCTTGTTCTCAACACATGAGAGGTGAGGATTAGGGTTTTAAGAGAGTGAGCTTGAGGAGAGAGAATGTGAATGATATTATGAAGTGAGAATAGTAAGTTATCATAATATATATGAAACTTTAAAATTCATCAATAAAAGAAAAACAAATGATGAATAATCAAGTTTCATAAATATCTAATGGTGATTCACAACCATGACTCATTAATCATTTATTGTGCATTAATGATATGGATGAATCACTCTCATGACTCACTAAACTCATTCAATGCATATGACACCTAAACCTCCTTAGTCACCATCTTCTAGAAGCTTCTCGCACAATTACGAGAACGCCCCTCCTTTCCGCAAAAATACGGAAAAACTTTAGACTGTATAAATCCAATAACCGGATACCAGTAACTGGCTTAAACCAAAGCCGACTGGTAAAAACTGTCCGAAAGTCGTACGTGCGTAAACACACGTATGCGTCCGAACCCTTTGTCTTAAAACCATACGACCTCTATATCGTTTCGCCTGGAGTAGGAAACTCTCTGTGTGGGACTCTAGAGACTCGACTACTACGCTGGCAGTGGGTTTAACCACAGACCGCAAGCGGCACTAGCTGTACGTAACGGTCCCCAGGTAGTTGTCGATAAGAAGGCCGATGAGGAAACCCATCCGAACTCCTACTGAGCCTGCTGTGACAATCTCCATACAGTCCGGTCCGTTCGTCTTTGACTATCGCATATCGGGCCTAGGGGGCGGCAAGCGTCAGTCCCCTAATAGCGGTATAAGTCGTGTCGGAGCGAAGCCCATTACACCCTGAGAAACTACTGGAACCTACCAGCAAATCTCGCTTGCCCTGGCCAGGGACTTTGCGTAATGGCTCTCTGACACAGCGCGATATCAACTCCCAATACCGGGAGAGACGAATCCTGTCTAACCGCCACTGCCTCCAAGTGCTCAGGACTGCACCCAACTGCTACCTGTTTGCACGACTCCTTTGAGCCGTGGTAGGGTAGCAATCTAAGAACAGTGGGACACACTCGAGGCGAAGTAGCAGTGTCAAGTCCGCGGACTATGTTGTACTCATGTCACCTGGGAACTGTTCACTGACGACTGGTATAAAACCAACCAACAGTTCCCTGTGAGTCCTGTCCGGTGTACCCGTAACCTAACGAGCACCTGCATACTATCTCCAGTACGACGTACTGACGGCTGTGGGACAGACCATCTCCCCAACTGGGATGAGAAGCGTACACACTAGTCTACTCCGTAGTATCGATGCTCTGTTTCGATAATCCAACGACCAGGGACCTGAATAAGGATGTGCTTGTAGACTACCCAGCCCCCACTAGTGTGACTGCCATCACAACGCTGGTAGACAAGCAAGATCCTAATAGCTCTATCAATACGTACACTCACATATTAAGATAGAAAAACTAAGTAGCATACTACCATGTTTAGCAAGACTGTTATATACATGTGAATATCCCAAGCTTCCATTAAGTAATATACAAACTAGTATGATACAGTAATGGCCTTCTAGGGCATAAACACTAACAATCTCCCACTTGCACTAGGGCCATGTACTGGCATATCGTAGACCGATGATCTCGAGTAGCCTCTCGAACTGAATCTGAGGTAGGGCCTTCGTGAATGGATCAGCAATGTTCTCTTCAGAAGCAACTCTCCGAACCTCGATCTCCTGACGATCAATGATCTCCCTGATCAGGTGATACCTCCTTAAGATGTGTCTGGACTTCTGATGGGACCTTGGTTCCTTCGCTAAAGATATAGCTCCGTTGTTGTCGCAATACAGAGGTATTGGATCAACTATGGTAGGAACCACCTGAAGTTCTGTTAGGAACTTCTTCATCCAGACTGCTTCTTTTGCGGCATCGCAAGCTGCTATATACTCCGCTTCCATCGTCGAGTCAGCAACGGTGTCCTGCTTGGAGCTCTTCCAGAACACCGCCCCTCCATTGAGGGTAAAGACATAACCTGACATGGACTTGGAATCGTCCTTATCACTCTGGAAGCCGGAATCAGCAAAGGCCTCCAACCTGAGGTCTTTTCCGCCGTAAACCAAAAACATCTCCTTAGTCCTTCTCAGGTACTTAAGAATGTTCTTTACTGCTATCCAGTGCTTCTCCCCTGGGTCTGACTGATACCGTCTTACCACGCTCAATGCGTAAGCTACATCTGGTCTGGTACACAACATCGCATACATTATAGAGCCTACCGCAGAAGCGTAGGGTATAATAGACATGCGTTCCCTTTCCAAATCAGTCTTGGGAGACATCTCTTTAGAGAGGGTGATTCCGTGACAAGCCGGTAGATTACCGCGCTTAGAATCTTCCATACTGAATCTTTTCAGTACAGTGTCGATATACCTGGACTGCGAAAGTCCCAACATCCTCTTGGATCTATCACGATAGATCCGGATCCCCAGAATGTAAGAGGCATCACCCATGTCTTTCATGGAGAACCTGTGTGACAAGAATCCTTTGACAGATTGTAGCATAGGAATGTCATTTCCTATCAATAGAATGTCATCCACGTACAAGACGAGGAATACGACACTTCTGGCTACAACTTTACTATATATGCACGGTTCATCTGGATTTTTGGTAAAGTCATATTCTTTGACTGTCTCATCAAAACAGATGTTCCAACTCCGCGATGCCTGCTTTAGTCCATAAATGGACTTAAGCAGCTTGCATACTTTCCCGCTGCTCCCACTCTGATTGAAACCCTCTGGCTGATCCATATAGACGCTCTCTTCTAAATTTCCATTCAGAAAAGCCGTTTTTACGTCCATCTGCCAGATTTCATAATCATGGAAGGCAGCAATAGCAAGAAGGACCCGAATGGATTTGAGCATAGCCACTGGAGAAAAAGTTTCGTCATAGTCCAAACCAGGTCTTTGACGAAAACCCTTTGCAACAAGTCTAGCCTTATAGGTTTCCACCTGTCCATCTACACCAATCTTTTTCTTGAAGATCCATTTGCATCCTATGGGTTTTACCCCATCTGGAGCAAAGTCCAAAGTCCATACTTTGTTGGTGTACATGGACTCCATTTCGGTCCGCATTGCATCTAGCCATCGTACCGAGTCGCCGCTCTGGATGGCCTGTTGGAAGTCAGTAGGTTCATCATTATCTATGATGCAATCCTCTCTATCCCCATCTATGAGAAAACCGTAGTATCTCTCAGGCGGATGAGACCGCCTACTACTCCTGCGGAGGGGTGCGGGAATGTCCTGTTCTTCTTGAACTACCGGTTCTACCAAACTTTCAGTATTAGTTCGTGGTTCTGGAATTTCTTCCAGTTCTATTTCTCTCCCACTTGATTCCTTTTCTAAAAACTGATGTTCTAGAAAATGGGCATTACGAGAAACAAATACCTTTTGTTCCTCTGCGTAATAGAATAGATATCCCCTGGAGTTCTTTGGATATCCCACAAAACTACACTTTACTGATCGTGCCTCGAGCTTGTCCACATGCTGCTTTTTAACAAAAGCTGGACATCCCCAAATCTTTATATACTGTAGATGGGGTTTCTTCCCGCTCCACATCTGATATGGAGTGGTAGGCATAGTCTTGGTAGGAACCATGTTCAAAAGATATGCCGCTTATTCTAGTGCATAACCCCAGAAAGATCGCGGTAACTCAGCATTACTCATCATGGATCGTACCATATCCAATAGGGTTCGATTCCGTCTCTCCGATACACCGTTATGCTGTGGAGTGTATGGAGGAGTAAGCTAAGAGAGAATTCCTTTCTCTTTTAGGTAACCAAGGAACTCGGCACTCAAGTATTCACCACCTTGATCAGATCTAAGTGTCTTGATACTTTTGCCGGTTTGGTTTTCTACTTCATTCTTATACTCTCGGAATTTCTCAAAAGCCTCGGATTTATGTTTCATCAGATAAATGAATCCGTATCTTGAGTAATCATCCGTGAAAGTAATGAAATAGGAAAAACCACCTCCTGCATGTGTAGACATTGGACCGCATACATCGCTGTGTATGAGTCCTAAGAGCTCGCTCGCTCTTACTCCTTGTCCAGTAAATGGAGTCTTTGTCATCTTTCCTTTGAGACAGGATTGACAAGTGTCATAAGTTTGATATTCGAACGAGTCCAAATATCCTTCTCTATGCAACTTAGTCAACCTTCTCTCATTGATGTGACCCAGTCTACAATGCCATAAGAAAGCTTTATTTAAATCTGGAGACTTTCTTTTTAGTGTGTTCTGGACATTGAAAATTTGGAGTTGGTTTAAAACATATATACCGTTATTTAGGGTACCTGACCCAATCAAACCATGATTAAGGTGGATGTTAACAATATCTCTTACAAACGTGAAATCATAACCTTTATTTGATAACAAGGAAACTGATATGATATTACACGTTAAGCTTGGTTCAAAATAACAGTTATGTAAAACCAAAATGTGTCCACTCGTCAATCCTAGGTGATAATCCCCGACGGACGCAGCTCCCACGCTAGCTCCGTTAGCAACCTTTAGGGTCATATCACCTTCCTTCAGCACTCTACGGTTTCTCAGTGCCTGCAATGAATTGCAAATATGAGATCCTGATCCGGTATCCAATACCCAGGAAGTAGAGTTGATCGACAGACAATTCTCAATTACAAACACACCTGAAGTCGAAGCCACAGCTTGCATCGGTTCCTGGTTCTTGGCATTCCACGCCTTGCAATCCTTCTTCCTGTGACAATGGAAGCACTCATCCTGGCCCACAACCGGTACCGCAAACTTTTTCTTTCCCTTCCCTCCCACCTTACTAACACCTCCTCTAGGTCTGGGGACGGCCTTCTTCTTCCTTCCTTTGGCCCTAGCCTTGGACCCGGAAGAAGATGCACCGCCAACAAACATAGCGGGTGTTTCCCTTGCTTTCTGCAAGGTGCCCTCTGCACTCTTTAACATGTTCAGGAGTTCCGCAAGTTCAACTTCTTTTCCTTGAAGGTTGAAGTTCAGGATAAACTGGGCGTAGGTGGGAGGAAGGGACTGGAGAATGAGGTCTGTATATAGCTCATTATCCAAAGTCGTCCCAAGGTCTGCGAGCTCTTCAATATAGCCGATCATCTTTAGGACATGTTCTCCTACTGATGACCCGACAGCCAACCTCGCTCGAAACAAGTTCTTAGAGGTCTCGTATCTTGCTATACGAGATTGCTCTCCATAAAGTTCCTTTGTATGGAGAAATATGCCATCTAGGGTCATATCCTCGTGCCTCCTCTAATGTTTATTGTTCATTGAGGCAAGCACGATGCACTTGGCTTTCGCGCAATCTAAATCCCAGGTTTTGTGGATTTCCTTATCCGCTGGATTTGGGACCAGGGACAGCAGGTGCCGTAGCGGTGAGGATGTACCCCAATTTGTCATAGGTCAAAGCCATTTTGACATTCCGCAGCCAATCTTTATAGTTTGGCCCTGTCAGTATATTTTTCTCTAAAAGTAACTTAAGTCCAGTCATTTTCAGGGTCGCTGCAATTAGGAGAGAGAGAAGAAAACTCTTTAGCATGATGCTCTTGCAAGTTTAGAGTGGTTTTTAGTTTATCTAAACTGGATGGCTCCCACTGTTTCTCGAATCCTTCCTCAAACCATAAAAGAAGAATTAGCCAGGACTATTCTCACCGTACAATACTTGCTTAACCGTTCAGCCAGGCCAGTGTCGATACTTCGAGGGAGGTTTTCCAACGCTTTCGCGAAGTTCCTTAATTAAATAACATCTTTTCTCTGGGGGCGTAACCCCGCTGACACCTTTCTGGACACCTACTAGGTTTATAGCATTGATCGTTAAGTGACGAATTTCCTGATAAGTAGCATATACTCACAGTAGGATCGGGATCCAAATATCATTGTATGATAATGTTGAAGGAATCCTACCAACATTCATCAAACTCCAAATGGTATGCAACTTTTTGCAAATTTCAGTTTCTTTAGAAATTCCCGATATATATTTCTGCCCCATGCTCTTATGACCTTGGCGTTAGGTCAAAATGTCATAAGTCACATGTCAAGTTCTACCCATCATTATCTTGTCAATTTGAACCCATCCGTATATATCCTTGACGTTCGGCCAAAATGATAATACGACTGTCCCAAACTAACTCATCTACCTATGCAACAAATGAATACCCAGTAGCTACCAAACACTATGCCTTGGCGTTAGGTCAAAATATATATCTTGAATACTACTGAATACCCAGATGAAATGACGGAGGGCTATGAATGGTTTTGGCAAAACCGTGAACGTAGTGAACTTGATATAACCGAAGGAACCTGATAGCTTTTTAAAAGGAGTGGTTAAAGCTCCGCATTTAAAAATATCTGTTTTTAAAATTAACCGAGTGCTTTCCTTTAAATTGTTCCAACGATTTAAACTTTGGTTTGTTTTTCTTTGCATTACTAGATAATGCGTCCCATCATTAACCTATCATTGCAGAAAACAACGAAAATACAACGTCCTCTTATGCCATCCGCATTCGCCACGGGGTCCCGTCATCACCCGTTAGGTTACTTAACTAACGACAGAGCGGGGGCTGGGCTAGCGCGGTTGTAAAACATAAGTGACGTCTAAATAGCTATCATATATAGATATTGTACATTCGTCAGACGCAATAATAGGCATTCCAGATCACAGATGAACTTTATTGGATTTGCAAGTAATCCGTGTTTGTTTCGAACCTGCAACAAAAGACGGATTACACAGTTGTGATGAATAGCCATTACCCCACCCAAGACCCCAACGGGTACGGCAAACTACCCGCGTGGCAGTTTGTGCACCCCACCTTGGGTCTGTCCTAGGAGCAAAAACAGTAAAATGAAATAATACAACGGTGGCTACAACCGCAACCTGGATGTGCCCCGCAAAATAATATTACAACAAATTACATTTACATCAAATGAATTAAATAATAACCCATCACAAAACCCCGGCTATACATCACAACAGTCCAACACAGTTCATATCCACAAACAGTAAAAACCATTACAGAAATGTGCAACCCCCTGCCAACCGACATACTAGCAGTTAGGGGAGGTTTACGAACACATTATACAAACACAGATATAATCCAACAAGCAAATACTGTATAATTTCGATCGATTAAACACTTTTAATTTTGCTCCAATACTGCTCTGCAAATCTGAAACCTGAGCAAAAATTAAATATTCCAGAAAATCCCAAATATCACAGAGAACCACCACAAGAAAGATGGGTCCCTGAATCGTCAAGTCGGCGGCGGAAGCGCGGCGGGATCAGTGCTATCCGCCGCGGATCCGCGGCGCCGTAGGCGATTCAGGGCACCAAATTTTTTGTGTCTTCTACTACTATCATTTTAAGCTTTCTGAATATCCCTGAAAAATTTTTGGACTTCATTTATAAATCGACAGAAACATGATATTTTAGGGTTTTCCGGTTTCGTTTTTTCCGTTCGAAACTCATACAAATTTGCAAAAAGGTTATTTATTGTTTAGCGAGGCTCTGATACCACTGTAAGTCGATGTACAACACCCCAATACTTGTGGGGAGGCGGAATTTTCAAAAACGAACTTGTTTAGTGAACAAACATCGACTAACCGCTTGAATCGAAGCTAAACGATAACTAAACAAACACATAGTTGTTCTAAACTACTATGCTTAGGGATTATACCTATCGAACCAAGTCCTTCGGCTTTACGATCTCCTCGTCCTCCTCGGCCTTCTCGATGTAGTAGATGATCTACCCGAGAGCAAAACTCCAAGCTTAGCCTCTAAACTTGAGGCAACTAACCTTCTTGGATTGCTAATCAAAGAAGATAGATGAGATAGAGTGAAGGTTATGGATTGTTTAGTCTAACTAATCCTTGTTCTCAACACATGAGAGGTGAGGATTAGGGTTTGAAGAGAGTGAGCTTGAGGAGAGAGAATGTGAATGATATTATGAAGTGAGAATAGTAAGTTATCATAATATATATGAAACTTTAAAATTCATCAATAAAAGAAAAACAAATGATGAATAATCAAGTTTCATAAATATCTAATGGTGATTCACAACCATGACTCATTAATCATTTATTGTGCATTAATGATATGGATGAATCACTCTCATGACTCACTAAACTCATTCAATGCATATGACACCTAAACCTCCTTAGTCACCATCTTCTAGAAGCTTCTCGCACAATTACGAGAACGCCCCTCCTTTCCGCAAAAATACGGAAAAACTTTAGACTGTATAAATCCAATAACCGGATACCAGTAACTGGCTTAAACCAAAGCCGACTGGTAAAAACTGTCCGAAAGTCGTACGTGCGTAAACACACGTATGCGTCCGAACCCTTTGTCGTAAAACCATACGACCTCTATATCGTTTCGCCTGGAGTAGGAAACTCTCTGTGTGGTACTCTAGAGACTCGACTACTACGCTGGCAGTGGGTTTAACCACAGACCGCAAGCGGTACTAGCTGTACGTAACGGTCCCCAGGTAGTTGTCGATAAGAAGGCCGATGAGGAAACCCATCCGAACTCCTACTGAGCCTGCTGTGACAATCTCCATACAGTCCGGTCCGTTCGTCTTTGACTATCGCATACCGGGCCTAGGGGGGCGGTAAGCGTCAGTCCCCTAATAGCGGTATAAGTCGTGTCGGAGCGAAGCCCATTACACCCTGAGAAACTACTGGAACCTACCAGCAAATCTCGCTTGCCCTGGCCAGGGACTTTGCTTAATGGCTCTCTGACACAGCGCGATATCAACTCCCAATACCGGGAGAGACGAATCCTGTCTAACCGCCACTGCCTCCAAGTGCTCGGGACTGCACCCAACTGCTACCTGTTTGCACGACTCCTTTGAGCCGTGGTAGGGTAGCAATCTAAGAACAGTGGGACACACTCGAGGCGAAGTAGCAGTGTCAAGTCTGCGGACTATGCTGTACTCATGTCACCTGGGAACTGTTCACTGACGACTGGTATAAAACCAACCAACAGTTCCCTGTGAGTCCTGTCCGGTGTACCCGTAACCTAACGAGCACCTGCATACTATCTCCAGTACGACGTACTGACGGCTGTGGGACAAACCATCTCCCCAACTGGGATGAGAAGCGTACACACTAGTCTACTCCGGAGTATCGATGCTCTGTCTCGATAATCCAACGACCAGGGACCTGAATAAGGATGTGCTTGTAGACTACCCAGCCCCCACTAGTGTGACTGCCATCACAACGCTGGTAGAAAAGCAAGATCCTAAGAGCTCTATCAATACGTACACTCACATATTAAGATAGAAAAACCAAGTAGCATACTACCATGTTTAGCAAGACTGTTATATACATGTGAATATCCCAAGCTTCCATTAAGTAATATACAAACTAGTATGATACAGTAATGGCCTTCTAGGGCATAAAGGGATGTCGATGAGCGAACTCATCCTGACACCCTACTGAGCCTGTCAGTGACAATATCCGTACAGTCCAGTCCGTTCGTCTATGAGCATCGCATGGCGGGCCTAGGGGGTTGGTAAAAGTCAAACCCCCAAAAGCGGTACAAGTCGTGTCGGAGTGTAGCCCAGAACACCCTGAGATACTACTGGAATACCTACCAGTAAATCTCCTGCCTTGGCCAAGGACTTCGTGTAATAGCTCTCCTAGACACAGCGCGACCTCACCCCCAATACCGGGAGAGACGAACCCCTGATTGCCCTCATACTGCTGGCAGTCAAGCATGAATCCTAGGGGCTCTATCAACGTGTAATAGCGACATGTCAGGTCACCTAAAGCAGTACATGATGATAAAGATAAACCAGATAGCGTACTATCATCTCGAGTAAGACTGTCCTACCTCAATCATTGCAATCACGTGCCTGTGATCTAATAATTGACTCTGAGGGCACTATCTCCAACAGTCCAAGCATCCAATATAATATACATCATCTGTACAATACTGGCCTCTAGGGTATACATACAACTAACATATAATCTGTATCAGTTCATCGAATCAACATTTGATCTGATGAACTGGCTATACCATATATACCCGGGCGATATCACATATCGCGAGAATCTAATACGATATCACATACACGTATTATTCTTGGTCCTGCACATATCACATATATGCTCCTACTCTATTTTGCCTGAGCAAGGAAACCTCTGTGTAGGACTTTAAAGAATCGTCAATACGCCGGCAGTAGGTAATGATCATATCAAAACACCCACAAGCTGCAAGCGGTCAGCTAAACTTAACATCCACCCGTGTATTGAGCAATCAGAAGATTAACAAGCAAGCCTATACATTCTCTTGCGAATCCAATCAGTAACACTCCCGGACAGTCCGGTCTCTTCGTCTGATATGTCGCATATCCAGTCTAGGGGTGGTAAACGTCAGACCCCAGTAACCGATAAGTCGTGTCGATATGAGGTCCATAACAGTTTGAGAAACTACTAATAACACTTACCAGCAAATCTCAGCAACCCTGGCCAGGGATTTCAAGATATAGCCAATCGAACACAGCGCAACATCAAGTCCCTATACCGGGAGAGACGAAACCCCTGCTATCGCTCATTTTCTCCATGTGATTCGGGACTGTACCCAAAAGCCACCATTTTGCATGCCCTCTTGGACATTGTATGATGGAAATCAAAGCACAGTGGGAATCACACAAGACTCTATGACGATCTCGGGTCTACAGACTAACCTGTACCAGTGTCACCAGAGAATTGCCATCTGATGTGAGGTATAATACCATCTGGGAGTTCTCGGCGAGTCCGTCCAGTGTACCCAGTCTCCACTGAGCACCCGTATACTATCTCTGATGTCAAACATCAATAGATATGGGATCATCCATCGCCCATCTACATGGGTCAAGAAGCGTACGCTAGTCTACTCTGGTATATCGATGCCCTGTCTCGATACACCTATGACTAGGAACATTTGAAGGATGCACTTAGCGACTACACTGTCCCCACTACTATGGTCTTCATTATAGTCCTGGTAGTCAAGTGCTCATCCTCAGGGGTTTATCAACATGTAACATAGAGACTATCAGAGTACATGTTAAGATAAAGAGCAACCAGATAGCATACTATCATGTCGAGCATGAAAGTCCTCCATATATATGTCCAAGCATCCACTACAATACACATCGCATGTACAGTAATGGCCTCTAAGGCATACATATCACTAACAGTAATAACAGCTTCTGAAAAATGTTCCAACAACATCTAATAGGTTTGTTTTCCTTGCATTGATCAGAGTCAATGTTGTCCCATCAATTAATCACACAAGAAAAGAATGAAAATATGATATACGTATATGTCATCCTCATTCGCCACTGGGTCCCTTCATCACCCGTTAGGTTACTTAACTAATGACAGAGCGGGGACTGGACCAAAGAGGGTGTAAAAAATATACAATATCTACTAGTATATATATAACAATATATAATAATCGCTCCATGTTGGTGATCATATACGTGGGAGCCGGTAGTCTATAAGCACATCCTTAAAAGGTCCCTAGTCGTGGGAGTTTTGAGACAGGGCATCGATACTTCAGAGTAGACTAGTGTATACAGTCGAGACCCCGATGAGGGTCGGTGGCCGGTCTCACAAGCCACTGGTGTCAGTTGGTTCACCTAAGATGTATACAGGTGCTCAATGAGTTATGAGTACACTGGACAGGACTTGCCGGGAACATGCTAGTTGGTCTTATACCTGACGTCAGATAGCAGTTCCCTGGTGACATGTGTACAGGTTAGTTCATCGACCTGAGATCGTCATTTGTCTCGTGCGAGTTCCCACTATACTTTGATTACTACCCTACCACGCTCAAAGGAGACGTGCAAACAGGTTTTAGTTGGGTACGGTCCCGAGCCACATGGAGGCAGTGAGCGGATCTGCAGGGGTTCGTCTCTCCCGGTATTATGGGTGAGGTCGCGCTGTGTCTAGGAGAGCCATTACACGAAGTCCTTGTCCAAGGCAGGAGATTTACTGGTAGGTATTCCAGTAGTATCTCAGGGTGTTCTAGGCTACACTCCGACACGACTTGTACCGCTTTTGGGGGTCTGACTTTTACCAACCACCTAGGCCCGCCATGCGATGCTCATAGACGAATGGACCGGACTGTATGGATATTGTCATTGGCAGGCTCAGTAGGGTGTCAGGATGAGTTCGCTCATCGACGTCCCTTTTGGTCAATATCTGGTAGCTCGTTACGTATGGATAATACCTCTGACTCGCTAGTGGTTAAATCCACAACCAAAGTATTGACGAGTCTTTAGAGTCCCCTACGGACCGTTTCTCAAGTTTCGGGCGAAACGCTGTAGAGGCCGTATGGAGATATGGCAGGGTTCGATCAGATAAGTGCGGTATTGCACGGATCATGATCGGACGGATAATACTAGCGGGCTTTGGTTTACGCCGGATCCTAGTATTGTACAGTGTAGATTTTGTCTCATTGCATTTGTATTCGGTCGGAATACAAATGCGGGTATGTATATACAGTAGCGGGCTTTCCTGTAATTTATTACGGGATTGTTTTTCTAAAGTTGCCAGTTTGCTTTCCGTTTCAGCCAGTTTTTCTTTCCTCCTTTCGTTGGCTGATAATTGGTGGAGGGGCTAATTCGCATATTTGCAAATTAGCAATTGTGAAGGGGTTTATTTGTCAATGGATGATCATGATGGTTCCATCATACATTGACTTCTTGGTTCATGATTTTCCATCATTGCTTGACTTTTGTTTTGATGGGTTGGTGATGGGTTTATGAGTGTGGATGTTGTTGTGATGATGATTCCTCATCATCACCTTTTCTCTCTCTTGCAATATCTTAGCTCACTTATTTTCATTCTCCTATTCCACACACATTGGCCGGCCATTCTTCAAGGGGGGCTGTCCCAATTTTTTGTGTGGGGAAATACTCTCATTTGGCTTTGCAAAAATCCCATAGCTCCTCCTCCAAAAGTTCATTTCTTCACCTCCATCAAAAGGGCAACTTCATACAACCCCAAGAGACAAATAGTTGTACACTTCATCTACAGTATTCTTGGACACGTTGACTCGCCAACTTCGTGCCCGAGTTGCCTCGGTCCAGAGGTGGGATCCCGTAAAAGAACCCGGCGATGTGGTGCCCTTCCTACGAGGAGATGAAGACCGGAGATTCCGCTGGGAGATCGGGACGACGACGAGAAGACCGAAGGATACGGAACGCTCGGTATATCTCTCTACCCCTTCTCTAGTTAGCTAGGAGTAGGTTAATGCGCTGATCCGGGATTTTAGTGCGCGGTAGAGCCGATTTCTTGTTTAAAGAAAAGTATCGATTCCGCATTTTGGCCTCGTTCCGACGGCCGGGGCGCCGCCGTGCACTTACACTGGTATCAGAGCCACGCCATTAACCTAGTCTAGCTTGCTCTAATGTGTTTACAAGTTCGATCGAACGGATTTTCCGAAAACCCGCATTTTCTGGTTCAGTTCTCTGTCAAAATTTTTTTTGCTCGAAAAATAATTTGGTGTATTGCAGAAAATCAGGCAGGGATTTTAGTGAACACTGAAGAAATACGGTAGCATGTTGTCATTGTATACCCACGGAACCGCGGCCGTAACCCCCTTATGGCCACGGTTCCGCCGCTTAACAGTAAGCTCTCTGCATCATTTTTCTTCAGTAGGTTTCCGACTTGAAAATGTGGTTTCTGGTATATTCTTTTTGGGCCCAGATTTTCTTTGAGTGCTATAGTAGTGCTTGGGGCCCACTTCGGTAATTTTGATCGATCGAAAATTTTAAACATGTTAGTTCACAGTATTTACATTATATCTGCGACCGTGAATGTCATTTGATCGGTAAATCCTGTCTAACTGCTATAGTCCTTTTAGACGGATTTGCGAACGTGACATTCACGTTGATGTTCTGTGTTGTGCTGTGATGTTGCGGATCTGTCGTGGTGGATAGCCTGGATGCAAT
Organism: Agapanthus africanus; assembly: GCA_030015575.1. Taxonomy (NCBI): domain Eukaryota; kingdom Viridiplantae; phylum Streptophyta; class Magnoliopsida; order Asparagales; family Amaryllidaceae; genus Agapanthus; species Agapanthus africanus. The sequence goes on from CM057337.1 coordinate 408,414,554, forward strand.
GGTAGTACATTTTCGTTTTATATGTACATTTGATATTGCGGGGCGAGCGCCCGACATGTGGACTGCCGTCACTGCCTGTTTGTATATTATTCTTTTGGGGAACAACCGGGCTGAGGTCGATGTACCCGTTATATGTATATTTTACTTTCTGTACTAGGATTACCCCGTGGAGGGGTGCACGGGTAGTCGGGTTCTAGAGGGCAATGGGCCCGCATCTCATGGCATTGAGACGGAGGGGGCATTACTCTAGAATTGGCGGGCTATTCACCGCACTCATAGGGGGTACAGGTTGACCCAGGAGGGGTGCCCAAGTTACCGGATTCCGTGAAGTGCTGGGTGGTCCATTCACGTTGTTGAAGGGGGCTGCCTCGCTTCAGGTTTTGGCGGGTAACTTGCCGCGCCCGTAGGGGTCTAGGATTTCATTGCACAGGCTATCCACACGATCAGGGGAACGTCGGGTTTCAGTAGCGGCTCTATGAAACCCGGGGATCCCAGATATCTGTATTATTCTGTGATGCTTATTAAATTTCTGTGATGTTGCATTTTATCACTCCTTGAGAGAATATTATATATTGATATATATACTAGTAGATGTTGTATATATTTTGCATCCGTGGTAGTCCAGTCCTCGCTCTGTCGTTAGTTAAGTAACCTAACGGGTAATGACGGGACCCAGTGGCGAATGCGGATGGCATATACATACATCATTATTTTCGTTCTTTATTGGTGTGATCAAATGATGGGACTGTGTTGATTCGGATCAATGCAAGCTAAACAAACCTATTCTGATGTTGTTGGAACACTTTTCAAAAAGCTGTTATTGCAAGGGCCTTCTCTTTTGTTTTGCACAGTGGTATTCGGTTATGAATATCTAGCACCTCAGTCGACGAGGCAAGGGCCGAGATCCCTTCACCGGGAGTGACCCCTTGGACAGAAGTTTGCGTCAGGGCAATAACTTCACTATAGTCGTTTACTTTTGCTTTGCATCATGGTATTCAGTTGGAATATCCTGCACCTCATTCTACGGGGAAAGAGCCGAGATCCCTTCACCGGGAGTGACCTCTTTAGCAAAGGTTTTCGTCACTATATTTTTATAAAACCTATCCAGTTCGTTCAACGATATCAAGTTCATTACGTTAAAGGTTTTCACCAGAAACCATTTGTAGCCCTCCATCATTTCAGTTAAATATTCGGTAGTATTCAAGCTATGTATTTTGACATCACGCCAAGGCATAGTGATTGGTTGCTGCCGGATATTTATCTGTTGCATAGATATAATGCGTTGGTTTGAGACAGTCGTACTGCCATTTTGGCCTACGTCAAGGGTAGGTACGGGTGGGTTCAAATTAACCTGGATAATGATTGGTAGAACTTGACATGTGACTTATGACATTTTGACCACACGCTAAGGTCATAAGAGCATGGGGCAAAAATCACATCGGGAGTTTCTAAAGAAACTAAAACTTGCCAGATATGCGCATACCTTATGGAGTGTGATAACGTGAACGGATTCCATCACGTTATCAAGCGATGATAGTTGGATCCCGATTCCCACTGATGAGTTGGTTAACTCCTCAGGTGATCCCGACTAATTCTACTTTCAGGTTTGGAGGAGAATTTGACGGTACAGTGGAAGGTTTCCAGATTAGATAAATTGGTAACCATTCTGATCTAGATTAGAGTGCACGCTGAGTGTTTCTTTTCTCTCTCTCTTTGGCAGCGACCATGACCCGACCCTAGACTATGACTCAGTGACCAAAATTAACCGAACCTTCTTAAACACTGACTTTCGGATTGTCAGAGTTGCAAACCTCATTGCCACTCCTACTTTTACCCGTTTCTCCAGGACACCCCGTATTACTACGAACGTCCACTTCCATTGGACAAAACCATCGTATGCTTATATACGAACTCGAAGGAATTTATTCGAGGATGGTTTCCGGTTCTGGAGAAAACGAATAGGACTATTCAGTTGTCTTTTCCTTTACCTTCTCTCAGGTTGCGAGTACTCCTTGGTTTATGAGATAGTACACCTATTACGCAAATTGGATAGTCTTCTTCCAAACCTTAGGCTGGTGCCGAACGGTAGGGAAGGAAGAAAACCAATTAGCCTAAACGGTGTACAGAAGGTATTAAGTAAAGGCAAATAAAGGGATTAGTAAGAGGGCAAAGTAAATTGCGACTGCTATTCACGACCAAACCAAGTATTTCTTCGCCAATCCTATATCACCTTTGTATTTCTCCAGAACACTCCGTATCACTACGATGATCCACAGTTTATTGGATACTCCATCGTATGGTTATATACGAACTCGAAAGGAACTTGTTCCAGTTCGGGGATGGATTCTGGTTCAGGAGAAATAGGAATAAGGTTTATTCGATTGTCTTTTATCTTCACCTTCTCTCGCATTGCGAGTGCTCCTAAGATTAAGACAGTACACCCATTATGCTTATTGGATAGTCTTGTTCCAAACCATAGGCTGGTGCCGAACGGTAGGGAAGGAAGAAAACCATTTGGCCTAAAGGGGTGTGCAGAAGGTAATGACTAAAAGACATATAAAGGGATTTGGAGAGATGGAAAAGAGATATACGGTTATAGTTGTGAATCTGATAATGGAAGAGGCATTACTAGGAATACCCGGATACCCCTACGAAACATTTCAATGTTTCGGTTTCACTGTGTACTGTTAAAAGAAAACTGATTTCCCAATTAGACATTTGCTCCAGGGTATGTATTTACCAGGTTTGATTCTCACATCTGTATGGTTCTACAGATGATGAGTGGGAGTAAGTTATTGGGAATTAGGTGATTGTCCTCATTATATCGGAATTCGTTGTAATTGGTGATATTTGAGGAAATCGCTTGGGTTGTTTGCCGGACGGCAAATATTTGGTTTTGAATATCCGCTGTTATGCATCAATTTCAAATTGATATATTTGTACGTCTATTTTTGTAGAGTGAGATATACCTTTTTGAAATTATGTCTATGACATTTACCTATATCAGTAGATGGTTTGGTAAGGAGCATTAAACAGCGGTGTAATTCTTCTTAACCATAGGTACAGTTTTCAACCTACGACACACAGGGAATGAGTTATTAGACTCAAGGGACTAATACAGAGTATTGTATGTTGTCCAGCGTCCATGAGGACAGAGGGGTTGGTTCTCGTACTATATTCGGTTTACTTATGACTTCTCTAGTTTTTAGACAGGTGTTTTGTAGAAACACAGGGTCCAAGTTTTGAGAAGTTATAGGTATGTGGATAAAGTAGAGAACCAGGTATTGCAAGTATCGGGATTCTTCAAGGTGATCGAAGATGTAGATACTTGTGTATGGTATTCAGTTGATAGTAATGATTAAGAGATCTTGCTTCTCTTTCAGGTTACTCATAATTGGAAGCACTCCTAAGTTGAGTAACGCTGATCGGTCTCTTTCCATTTAGTTGTCATGCACTGGAGACAGCTGCATGATTTTAATCTAGTTTAATTAAATCAGTGCCACTGTTTCTATATTGGATATAGAACAGTTCATATCTTGACATTGTTAAGGTACGGGGAGTTGTCCAACTTATGCTTAAAACCAGACTCTGGATAACTCAAGGCATCTTTCTGTAATGGCTGTTTGTGGACCCAGGCTATGACGAGGGTTGACTTTCTTCCATCTGGAAGATCAATAGTGATATTGTTCTTGACTCGCCATAGTTTTAAAAGAAATGGATTTTTTCAGAAAACAGTAGTGGGAGTATGGTAGAACTGGAAGTGATTCCAGAACCGCAAACGATTGCTGAAAATTTGATAAGAACCTAAAGATTCAATCTGGTTTGACATTCTATTGGCCACTCCGCAGATATGGTGGGTAACCTCAGGCACCCGAGAGGTACTCCGGTAGCCTCAAGGACGGTGGTAGGGAGGTTCTTATTTACCTGGACTTTCCATTGCTGTTGTTCCAGACAGTGAGACCCGGCAGGAGGATGAGTATAGCGTCGTTCTAAACTAGCTTTAGAAATGTATGTCTATATGACTCTGCCAGAGGGTTGTCATAGTCAGTGGGAGCAGCGGAAGCATAGTGGACAAGTGGCTTATGTCTATTTGTAGACTAAAGCAGATATAGCGGAGATAGATCATCTATTTCTGATGTGACAGTCATAGGTTTGACTTCATCAGAATAGGGGATGGATCTGTTAAGAAGGTAGTAGGGTGTGATGTCCTGGTATCTGGATGACACACACAGAGTAGGAAGTGATATTCCTATACTACGGTCGGTTATACTTTGGTTGTCACACAGTGATTTCTCCACATGGGACTTGGATATAATATCAAGACATTCTGGTTACTAGATCTATGGTTTTAGATCAAGATTTGGGTAGTGTCCCAATCAGGGTACTTAGACAGCATTCTAAAGGTGCTTTAGAATGGACGACTCCTGGCACGGTAATATACCTACAGGTGATGGAGTCACCCTCTCTAAAGGTATCTTACAGACTAAAGGGGCGAGGGATGTGCAAGATTGGCAGATCACTTGCTTAGGCAATTGAGTCAATCATGAGATGTCAAGTACCACACAAGATGTTGTTTTTGCACGAGATGCAATATGTTGATATTGATTTAATCCTGGAGGAACGAACGGAAGCAGTTTTAGAACATAAGTGAATGTTCTAGGGATATGATAACGTCAGCCTCATTCGGGAGACGGTTATCATTCCAGGCTTCCAAGGTGACCTGGATGACAGAGTGGCTGTCAGAGTTATAGTTTTCCCTCTGACAAGGGGCAGTATTTTGGACAGGTGGTCCAAGCGGATGCTGAGGGAGGCATGGCGTAGGATACCAATTAAGTTCAGTTGACGATACAGTCTAAGAAGTTTGGATTTGGAGTTCATTTATGAGCTAGGTCCCATCTGATATCCAGACATACTCTAAGACAAGTATTGCTCATTTCGGGAGATAGGTTTCTCCGCGAACTTGAGATAAAGAGAGACATAGAAAGAATCATTAGAGCGGATCCACTCACTGAGGCTATTCCTCGAATGCATTAGTTTCGCAAACGAGCTTTGTGAGACTGATTAGTAGAGGTGTTGGGTGTTCGGTATCCCACGGGCTATGAGTATGCGACATCGCAATAATTAGCCTTGAGTGCAAGTGGGAGATTGTTGGAGATAGTGCCCTCAGAGTCAATTATTGGATCACAGGCACGTGATTGTAATGATTGAGGGATGACCTATTCCAGTAGGACAGTCTTACTCAAGATGATAGTATGCTATCTGGTTTATCTTTATCATCGTGTACTACTTTAGGTGACCTGACAGGTCGCTATTACACGTTGATAGAGCCCCTAGGATTCTTGCTTGACTGCCAGCAATAAGAGGGCGATCAAATACGTGGGAGCTGGTAGTCTATAAGCACATCCTTAAAAGGTCCCTAGTCGTGGGAGTTTCAAGACAGGGCATCGATACTCCAGAGTAGACTAGTGTATACAGTCGAGACCCCGACGAGGGGCGGTCGCCGGTCTCATAAGCCACTGGTGTCAGTTGGTTCACCTAAGATGTATACAGGTGCTCATTGGGTTATGAGTACACCGGACAGGACTCGCCGGGAACATGCTAGTTGGTCTTATACCTGACGTTAGATAGCAGTTCCCTGGTGACATGTGTACATGTTAGTTCATCGACCAGAGATCTTCATTTGTCTCATGTGAGTACCCACTGTACTTTGATTAATACCCTACCACGCTCAAAGGAGACGTGCAAACAGGTTTTAGTTGGGTACAGTCCCGAGCCATATGGAGGCAGTGAGCGGATCTGCAGGGGTTCGTCTCTCCCGGTAGTGGGGGTGAGGTCGCACTGTGTCTAGGAGAGCCATTACACGAAGTCCTTGGCCAAGACAGGAGATTTACTGGTAGGTATTCCAGTAGTATCTCAGGGTGTTCTGGGCTACACTCCGACACGACTTGTACCGCTTTTGGGGGTCTGACTTTTACCAACCTCCTAGGCCCGCTATGCGATGCTCATAGACGAACGGACCGGACTGTACGAATATTGTCACTGACACGCTCAGTAGGATGTCAGGATGTGTTCGCTCATCGACGTCCCTTTTGGTCAATACCTGGTAGCTCGTTACGTATTGGCTAATACCTCTGACGTGCTATTGGTTAAATCCACAACCAAAGTATTGACGAGTATTTAGTGTCTCCCACAGACCGTTTCTCAAGTTTCGGGCGAAACACTGTAGATGCCGTATGGAGATATAGCAGGGTTCGATCAGATACGTGCGGTATTGCATGGATCATGAACGGACGGATAATACTAGCGAGCTTTGCTTTAAGCCGGATCCTAGTATTGTACAGTGTAGATTTTGTCTCATTGCATTTTTATTCGGTCGGAATACAAATGCGGGTTTGTATATACAGTAGTGGGGTTTCCTGTAATTTATTACGGGATCGTTTTTCTGAAGTTGCCAGTTTACTTTCCGTTTCAGCCAGTTTTCCTTTCTTCCTTTCGTTGGCTGATAATTGGTGGAGGGGCTAATTCGCATATTTGCAAATTAGCAATTGTGAAGGGGTTTATTTGTCAATGGATGATCATGATGGTTCCATCATACATTGACTTCTTGGTTCATGATTTTCCATCATTGCTTGACTTTTGTTTTGATGGGTTGGTGATGGGTTTATGAGTGTGGATGTTGTTGTGATGATGATTCCTCATCATCACCTTTTCTCTCTCTTGCAATATCTTAGCTCACTTATTTTCATTCTCCTATTCCACACACATTGGCCGGCCATTCTTCAAGGGGGGCTGTCCTAATTTTTTGTGTGGGGAAATACTCTCATTTGGCTTTGCAAAAATCCCATAGCTCCTCCTCCAAAAGTTCATTTCTTCACCTCCATCAAAAGGGCAACTTCATACAACCCCAAGAGACAAATAGTTCTACACTTCATCTACAGTATTCTTGGACACGTCGACTCACCAACTTCATGCCCGAGTTGCCTCGGTCCAGAGGTGGGAGCCCGTAAAAGAACCCGGCGATGTGGTGCCCTTCCTACGAGGAGATGAAGACCGGAGATTCCGCGAAGAGATCGCGACGACGACAAGAAGACCGAAGGACACGGATCGCTCGGTATATCTCTCTACCCCTTCTCTAGTTTGCTAAGAGTAGGTTAATGGCCCGATCAGGGATTTTAGTGCGCGGTAGCGCCGGTTTCTTGTTTAAAGAAAAGTTTCGATTCCGCATTTTGGCCTCGTTCCGACGGCCGGGGCGCCTCCGTGCACTTACACTCCAGGTATGATAAATGCAACATTACAGATACGCGATAAGCATCAAAGAACAATACTGATAATCTGGGAGCCCCGGGTTTCCTTTGAGCCACAACTGAAACCCGACGTTAACCGGGCGTGTAGATAGCCTGTGCAATGAAAACCTAGACCCCTACGAGCGCGGCAAGTTACCCGCCAAAACCAGAAGCGAGGCAGCCCCCTTCATCAAAGTGAATGGGCCACCCGGCACTTCACGGAATCTGGTAACTTGAGCACTCCTCCTTGGGTCAACCTGTACCCCCACAAGTGCGGCGAATAGCCCGCCAATTCTAGAGTGAGGCCCCCTCCGTCTCGACTCCATGAGAGGCGGGCCCATTTCCCTCTAGCACCCGGCTATCCGTGCACTCCACCGTGGGGTAATCCTAGTACAGAAAAGAAAATAAGTACAACGGTTACATCAACCTCAACCCGGTCGTGCCCCAAATAAATAATATACAAACAGGCAGTAACGGCAGTCCACATGTCGAACGCTCATCCCGCGATATCAAATTAATAAATAAAACTAGACTGTACTAACATTGCACCAAGGCTATCCACCACGACGATCCAGCCAACACACATCACAACACAGAACATCAACGTGAATGTCACGTTCGCAAACCCATCTAAAAGAACTATAGCAATTAGACAAGTTGTACCACTGTAATGACATTCATGGTCGTAGATAGTAATGTATGTACTGTACACTACGACATTAGAATTCAGAACGCAATTAGCAAACCAAACCAACTTCCAAAACCATGGAACAAAAAATGGTGAGCTAAAATTCCAAAAACCGACCGTTTAAAGCCAATTCGGAAGTCCGAATCAAAACGAAATGCACCCGAACCTTCATGGGGAGTTAGAGCACAAAATTAACTTCGAGTCGGTGGCCTATAGGGGGTACCCCACCCCCGAGGCCACCACGTGGTGGCCATAGGGTGAGGCAGACCTGAAACTGCCCAAGACGGGGCAGTTTCGGGTCCCTACCGCCAAGACCACCTTGTGGTGGTCTTGGGGAGTGGGCCCAACCATTCGTTCCCCCCGGGGATTCCCCGGGGTGCCTATGCACCACCCCGTGGCTTCTTAGTTCAATCCGTGAACCCGCGGGGTGTGCAAACATCTCAAACATTCAGTTTTCGGAACGGTTGATTTCTAATGTCGCAATGAGTTAGTATGGGGTTAACGGGTTAGCTCTGTTACCATGTTGGGTTATGCCAGCGCCCCGTCCATCAATCCGTAGCCGAATGCGGAACAAAAACTATTAGAAATCTGGTGTGAACGGAACCCGATTCCCGGATAAAATTTTAGACGTGCCGAACAACCCAAAGCCGGGATCTTTGCTAGATTATTAGGGTTTAACATGCAAGATGATAACTTTTATCTAAGTGTGAGGGATTACAACCTTTGTAGTCCGCTCCTTCACTTCACAAGCTCCGAGTAGAAGTCCCTTTGCCGCGATCCACGATCTCCCGGACTCATGAGAGGCTCCACGACTCGAACGATCCATGCTAGCTCGAAGTATTCCAAATCTCCGATGATCTACCTTGAAGTTGCTACGACTCAAGCTTTCTCACTCAAAAGATAAGAACACACTAATCCCATGGGCTAGATGAGATGAGGATGAGAGAGTAGTAATTTTGCTTTCTTTTTAAATCATTTTCTCATTTTATTTCATCACTTAAAGAAAAACTAGCAAGCTTTCTTGAAGAAGGAAGAGGATGATAATGAAAAGATAATGATACATTTTTCTTTTGTGATGAATAGAATATAAACCATATGATTGAATTGTAAACCATGGTCAAGGATGAGTGGTCAAGATTTTGTAGAGAAATAACTAGAGTTAGGGTTTGGTTGAGTTAAAGAAAGTGTCATCCAAAATATCCTAAGAATAACAAAAGGAAAAGCTTCTAGAAGATGCATGAAGCCACTAACCCAAATCAAACCCTAATCTCAATTAATCATCCTTAAACATGTTTAACAATTAATCATATCATGTCACAATAATATATATCACATATATATTATATATTTGCAACAAAAGAAAATAATACAATTAACATATATCGCATATATATCAATGTATCATCCACTGAGAAAATGAAAAAATAAAGCGAGCCATTATTAGATAATGTAATACAGTATATCATATATATTATTATACATTAAATCATCGAATCAACACTTGAATCGATGATCCGGCTATATCGAATATTACCGACTAATTTATCATGTACCGATTCATCGAATCAACACTTGATCCGATGACCCGGTTCATATCTAAATATCCTGAGAATATAATACGGTATCCCATATCGCATTATTCTCATTCCTGCGCATATCACATATGTGCCACTACTCCGTTTCGCCTGAGCCAAGAAACCTCTGTGTAGGACTCTAAAGAATCGTCAATACGCCGGTAGCAGGTGATGATCATATCAAACACCCACAAGCTGCAAGCGGTCAGCTAAACATAACAGCCACCCAGGTATTGAGCGATCAGAAGATCAACAAGCAAGCCTGTGCGTTCTCCTGTGAATCCAACCAGTAACACTACCGTACAGTCCGGTCTGTTCGTCTGATATGTCGCATATCAAGTCTAGGGGTGGTATACGTCAGACCCCAGTAACCGATAAGTCGTGTCGATGTGTGGCTTATAACGGGTCGAGAAACTACTAGTAACACTTACCAGTAAATCTCTATATCAGCCCTGGCCAGGGACTTCCAGTTATAGCCAATCGAACACAGCACAACATTAACTCCCTATACCGGGAGAGACGAATCCCCTCCTATCGCTCATTGCCTCCATGTGATTCGGGACTGTACCCAAAAGCCACCGTTTTGCATGCCCTCTTGGACGTGGTAAGGTGGAAATCAAAGCACAGTGGGAATCACATAAGACTCTATGACGATCTCGGGTCTACAGACTACCCTGTACCAGTATCACCGGAGAACTGCCATCTGACGTGTGGTATATCACCATCTGGGAGTTCTCGGCGAGTCCGTCCAGTGTACCCAGTCTCCACTGAGCACCCGTACACCATCTCTGATGTCTAACACCGATGGATATGCGATCATCCATCGCCCATCATATGGGTCAAGATGCGTATACGCTAGTCTACTTTGGTGTATCGATGCCCTGTCTCGATATACCCTCGACTAGGAACAGTTATAGGATGTACTCATCGACTACCGCGGCCCCACTAGTATGATCTCATCATAGTCCCAGTAGTCGAGTACAGATCCTAAGGGCTTTATCAACATGTAAGAGTAAAACAGTAAACCAATACAAGTCAACATGTTAAGATAAAGTGAAACCAAATAGCATACTATCATGACGAGCAAGAAAGTCATCTCTATATATAACCAAGCATCCATTATAATATACATCATATGTACAACAATGGCCTCTAGGGCATATAGATAACTAACAATCTCCCACTTGCACTAAGGCCAGCTGCTGTAGTATCTCATACCTAGCATCCCGAATAATCTCTCAAACTGTATCTGGGGAATAGCCTTCATGAATGGATCCGCAGTGTTGTCCTTCGTATCTACTCTCCTGACCTCGATCTCCCGGCGATCAACTATCTCCCTGATCAGGTGATACCGCCTCAGAATATGTCTGGACTTTTGATGGGATCTGGGTTCCTTGGCCAAAGCCACAGCTCCATTGTTATCGCAATACAGAGGTATTGGATGCTCAATGGATGGAACCACACCAAGTTCACTAATGAATTTCTTTATCCAGACAGCCTCCTTGGCAGCATCGTTGGCAGCGATGTATTCAGCCTCCATCGTTGAGTCTGCAACGGTATCCTGTTTGGAACTCTTCCAACATACCGCCCCTCCATTGAGGGTAAAGACAAAACCCGAATGCGACTTAGAGTCGTCCTTATCACTTTGGAAGCTGGAATCGGTAAAGGACTGTAGGGTTCCTAGGCACCCTAATGAGGTCTCACAAGGCATCGAACATGCCATTATAAAATTTTACGGGTGCCGAGAGACCCGACTACGGATCGTTTGCTAGATTTCTAGGCGAAAAGGCTAACTAGTTAACACTTAACTATGAGAATACGGATATACAACCTTTGTAGATCCGGTGCTCCACCTCCATGGCTCTGCAATGAAGTCTCCTCGCTGTCCAAGACGGATCCCGGGCTCTAGCGTCGGCTTCATCGGAGAATGGACGGGCTAGGTCAACGACAACTTGCCGAAGATGATCTACGTCGAAGCATCACTAGATCAAGCTCCACCTTCACCGAGCCTTGAAAACTTGTGAAGGAAACACACTCTACTACTTGGCTAGAGGTAGAGGATGAAGAAATAGGAAGTGGGTAGACTTTAGATTTGGATTTCACACTCTTTTTCATCACTTGCCATTGATGGAGGCAAGCTTTCTTCACTTGAAGAAATGAAGAAGAAGATGAAAGAATTATGATAAGTTAATTAAAAAAGAAAAGAATATCCAAACTTATCATAATCCTAACTATGGTTATGTGTAGAGAATTGACCAAGGTTAAAGCAATGGTTAGGGTTAAGGATGAGATAAGAACGGTGGACAAAGTCAAAGCTTCATGAAGCTTCAACTAAAGAACAAATAAAGCCACCATTCTTTTCTCTTTTCCATTTATTTTCCAAAAAATATAAACAAATAAATAAATGAATAAATAAGAAATGGAAAAATAAAACCCTAACAATATGTTTTACCATGGTTTAATTCTTTACACTTAACCAAGTAAACATGTATCATCAAACATGATACAAACAAGTGCACAAAAGTATATCGCATATACAATGCGCACATCCGAGTGAGAAAATCCATCTGAAGTGAACCGATACTAGTTAACGCAAAGTAATATATCAAATATATAATTATGCATTAAATCATTAAATCAACACTTGATTTAACGATCCGGTCATGTCGCACACAACCGACTAGTATACAATGTATCGGCTTATCGAATCAATCCTTGATTCAATAACTAGGTTATATCGCATACAACCATTCGACACATTCATCGCGAGAATGGAATACGGTATCACATACACGTATTATTCTCGGTCCCGCACATATCTCATATGCGCTCCTATTTCGTTTCGCTTGAGCCAGGAAACCTCTGTATAGGACTCTAAAGACTCGTCAATACGCCGGCAGCAGGTGATGATCATATCAAACTCCCACAAGCCGCAAGCGGTCTGCTAAACGTAACGGCCACCCGGGTATTGAGCGATCTGAAGATCGACGAGCAAGCCCGCTCACACTCCAGTGAATCCAACCAGTAACACTACCGTACAGTCCGGTCTGATCGTCTGATATGTCGCATATCTCGCCTAGGGGTGGTAAACGTCAGACCCCAATAGCTTGATAAGTCGTGTCGATATGAGGTCTATAACTGTTCGAGAAACTACTGGTAACACTTACCAGTAAATCTCAGCAACCCTGGCCAGGGATTTCCTGTTATAGCCAATCGAACACAGCGCAACATCTACCCCCTATACCGGGAGAGACGAATCCCCTCCTATCGCTCATTGCCTCCATGTGACTCGGGACTGTACCCAAAAACCACCGTTTTGCACGCCCTCTTGGACCTGGTAAGATGGAAATCAAAGCACAGTGGGAACCACACAAGACTCTATGACGATCTCGGGTCAACAGGCTACTCTGTACCAGTGTCACCAGAGAACTGCCATCTGACATGAGGTATAATACCATCTGGGAGTTCTCGGCGAGTCCGTCCAGTGTACCCAGTCTCTACTGAGCACCCGTATATCATCTCTGATGTCAAACACCAATGGATATGGGAACATCCATCGCCCATCTGTATGGGTCGAGAAGGTATGCGCTAGTCTACACTGGTATATCGATGCCCCTTCTCGATACACCCACGACTAGGGACTTTGAAGGATGTACTTATGGACTACCATGTCCCCACTAGTATGATCCGCATCATAGTCCAGGTAGTCAAGTACAGATCCTAAGGGCTTTACCAACATGTAACAGAGAGACAATCAGCATACACGTTAAGGTAAAGGGTAACCAGATAGCATACTATCATGTCGAGCAAGAAAGTCCTCCCTATATATGTCCTAGCATCCACTACAATATACATCCTATGTACAGTAATGGCCTCTAGGGCATACATATAACTAACAATCTCCCACTTGCACTAGGGCCATCTGTAGCAGTGGTTGCAGTATCTCATACTCAACCATCCCATAATAAAAAAAATCTCTCTTTGGGAACAGGCCTTTGTGAGTGGATCCGCTGTGTTGTCCTCTGAGTCTACTCTCCTAACCTCGATCACCCTGGAGATCAACTATCTCCATGATCAGGCGATGCTGCCTTAGAATAAGTCTGGATCACTGATGGGACCGGCGTTCCTCGACATGAGCCACAACTCCATTGTCTCACAATGGTAGGAACGTAGTTCATCTCATGAACTAATATACACCCAAACATCCTCTTTGGTAGCATCTTAAGTAGCGATGTATCGAGCCTTTATCGTCTAGTATGCCACGGTATCGAGCTTGGAACTCTTCCAACATACCGTCCCTTTGCTTAGGGTAAAGACAATTCCTGTGACTGACATTCAGTCATCTTTATCACCCTGGAACCCTTCCAGTGATTCTCCCCAGGATCGATTGATACCATCTCACTACAACTAGTGAGAATCCTAACATCCAATTAGATCTATCTCATAGATCCAAAATCCAGGATTTAGTAGGTATCACTTTGATCCTATATGGAGAATAATGGTGATAAGCGGAGATTGATCGAGCGTAGCATAGGAAACTCTTTCCCTATCAAGAGTATGTCATCCACGTACTCTACGAGGATTTTCACCATACTCCCTACTACCTTTTAGTATATACAAGGTTCATCTACCATTTTGATGATGTCAAACTGTTTGACTAATCCATCAAAACAGATGTTCCAACTCCGCGATGCCTACTTTATCCTATATAAAGCATCTCGCACACGTTTCCGCTGCTCCCACTGTCTACGAAGCCCTCTGGCTGTGTACTTATAGACGCCCTCTTCTAAAACATCATTTAGAAAAGCAGTCATGACACCCAACCACCAGATATCGTAGTCATGGTATGAAGCCGTGGCAAGTAGGATCTGGATGGACTTAAGCATAGCTACTTAGAAAAGGTTTCATCATCATCCATACCTGGTCAATGATGTAGACCTTTAACAAGTCTAGCTTTGAAAGTCTCAACTTTTCCATGTACACCAAGTAATCTTCTCAAGATATACTTGCTTCTGATGGGGATTTAACCCTTCAGATATAGCAACCGAAGTCCATACTTTGTTGGTGTACATGGATTCCATCTCAGATCACTAAGCATCCAGCCATTCTTACAGAGTCTTACTCTCGATGGCCAGCTCGAAACTAGTTGGGTCATCATCTCATGATGCAATCCTCGCTCCTACTGTCATAGAGAAACAGAAGTATCTCTCAGGTGGGTGAGGAACCCTACTAGATCGGCGGAGAGGCTGAGGTTCGTTGGTAACTATTGAATCCTTTGGTTCTATCAAATCATCTGCTGTAGTTTGTATAGCTGGAACCTTTCCAGTTCTACATTATAGACTTTGCCTTGAGCTTGTCCGGATTTTGCTTTTAGACAAAGGCCGGACAACCCCAAATCTTAACTAACTTAAGATATGGGCTCTTCCCTTTCTATATCACATATGAAGTGGTAGGCAACTGATTTGATTTGAACCCTATTCAATAGGTATGCAGCTTCTCAAGTGCATAACTCCCAAAAGGAAATAGGAAACTCAGTAGTACTCATCATAGAGCACACCATATCAGATAGGGTGTATCTGCTCCGCCCCGACATACCATCATGCAATGGTGTATACGGAGGAGTAATGCTGAGAGAGAATCTCATTCTCCTTTAGAATAATCCAGGATTTCCGTGCACAAGTATTCTCCTCCTTGATCTCATCATAGGACATCATACTTATACCCGTATTGGTTCTCTACTTCTAACTTATATTCTGTGAATATCTCAAAAGGTTCGGACTTGTGTTTCAACAGGAACATAGGTCTGAAACTCGAAAGATCATCAGAGAACGTAATGAAGTATAAAGAACCATTCCCGGCATTTGTAGACTGGGGACCTACATACATCAACATGTATCATCCCAAGAGTTCAATAACTCTTTCTCTGTTTCCAGTAAACGGAGCTACGGTCATCTTATCTTTGTGACATGACTGGCGAGTTTCACAAGATGTAAGTTCAAACTAATTTAAATATGCATCTTTATGTAACTCTAGTTAGTCGGGTCGCATTGATCTGACCTAGTCTACAATACCTCAACAAGGATTCGTTCATTTCTGAATTCTTCCTCTTGTGTGTGTTCCGTATACTAAGAACTGTAGTTTGATTTAGAACGTCAATGCTTTTAGATAACGTGCCTGAACCGATCAACTTTTGATATAGGAAATGTTCAAAACATTATCCAACAATACAAAATTTTATCGTTTCTTTACTAATAAAGAGACAGATATGATTTTGTATATCAGGTTCGGTATCTAATAACATTCGTTCAGAATCAATGTATCGGTAATACAGGGTGACAGTGACCGACAGACTTGGCTGCAACTCTTGCCCCGTTTTCTGCCTCATGAAACTTATCACCCGTTCTCAGTTCTCTACCTTTCTGTAGCCCTATGTAACAGATTACATATCTAGGATCCTGATCTGGTATCACATACCCAGGACGTAGAGGATACGGAGAAACAGTTCTTTGTAATGAACACACCCGAAGATGATGCATCAGCATACACTCTCTTCGTTTGGGCGGCACGGGAAATCTGGTATTCCCCAATTTCTTGCTCTGTCTTATAACAATTATAAGTTGGAGCGGGACCAACGTTCCCCAGCTCAGTATAACAAGCGGGTTCGGTCAATAATCCGTTTTATTATCTTGATTAAGGCGTGATATGGTCGCTACCAGGAGAGAGAGAGAAGAAAACACTCAGCGTGCGCTCTTGCAAGAATAGATTGGTTATTATTTTATCTAATCAGGATGGCTCCCACTGCTTTTTATCAAATCTTTCTTCAAACCCTAAAAGGAAAGAGTAGCCGGGATTAATTACACACTACAAGTTCGCCAATCTTTCAGCCAGGCCAGTGTCGGTACTTTGAGGGAGGTCCCCCGTGCTTTCGCACGAACCTAATTAATGTAAACCTCGTTTTCCCAGAGGCGTAACCCCGTTGACACCTTTCTAGACACCTACTTGATCGGCTAATTGT
The DNA here is from genome assembly GCA_030015575.1 of Agapanthus africanus. NCBI lineage: Eukaryota > Viridiplantae > Streptophyta > Magnoliopsida > Asparagales > Amaryllidaceae > Agapanthus > Agapanthus africanus. The sequence goes on from CM057337.1 coordinate 408,431,114, forward strand.
AATGAATAAAACTCTCCCAGGAGTAACTCTTACTCGCAGCGGGTATCGGGATCCAACTATCTCATAAAAGGTATGCAATCTCATTGCAAATTTCAACACTTGAAATTCCCGATAATATTTTGCCCCTAGCTCGCTATGACCTTGACGGAGGCCAAACAACCCATAGTCCGCTAGTCAAGTTCAACCCGTCATTTCCTGATTGAATTAAACCCACCCGCACGACCCTTGACGGAGGCCAAACAACGCCGTATGAATACCCTAATCCAATCGCATCATATGCTAGCAGATAAGCACTAGTTAGCTACCGTACACTACGCCTTGACGGAGGCTAAACAACCGCAGCACGAATACTAACTAGTACGTATCTGAAATGACGGAGGGCTACGACAGGTTTTTCCGAAAACCTATTGCGTAATGAACTTGATATCGTTGTAGGATCGAATGATTTTAAAATGGAGTGCTTTTGAGGCTTTTCTAGTTTTGCTAAAGGAGTTACTCCCGGTGAAGGGATCGTCGGTCCTTTCCTCGTCGAATGAGGTGCTGGATATATCACATATATCGCTGTGCAAAGCAAAAACACTTAAAAGCAATCAAAAGACAAACCGAGTGTGTAGCATCTGCCAGTTATTGCTAAAGGAGTCACTCCCGGTGAAGGGATCTCGGTCCTTTCCTCATCGAATAAGGTGCAGGATATATCACATATACCTCTATGCAAAGCAAAAAACTGTAGCTACCTGTTTTATTTTGAAATTCGATTCTACAACATCTTAGGTTTCTTTTATTTCATTAATCTCATTAATGAAGTCCCATCATTTAAGTACCTAAACATCACAGATAAATACGACGTACACTTATGCCATCCGCATTCGCCTCGATGTCCCCTCGTGCACCGTTAGGTTAGGTAACTAACGGCAGAGCGGGGCAGGGCTAGCGCGGGTGTAAAACATAAGTAACATCTATATAATATATCATATATACTATATACTGTATCTATCACAGAACATCACATGATCACATCACAGATATCGCAGCAGAAGAAACATATGAAATATTGGATATACTGGGACGTCCGTGTTTTTAATACGAGCCAGTATAAAACACGGATTCCACGGTCGTGATGAATAGCCAAACCCACACCCCTAGACCCCTACGAGAGCGGCAAGCAACCCTACCAATTCTAGAGTTAGGAGACCCGGACTCGACTCCTCGAGTTGGTCTCCCACTGGACTCCAGAACCCGGTTACTTGTGCCCTCCTCCTTGGGTCTATCCTAGTGCGGAAAAGTAAATAATATACAAACGGTGACAACTTCCGCAACCTGGAAGCGCCCCAATAAAAGAATATTACATACAAGTTTTTACATGAATGAAAATGAAAAACACTCATCTCACATAAAAACCCCCGGCTATTCAAACACGACGATCCAATATAACATATCCAGCAACACATAACATCACATGTCATCAACGTAAGTAAATATGTCCATCCCAATTGTCGTTGACATATAGCAACGAAACCGGCGATATCACATATTACACTTACGGTCACAGAAAAGAAAGTGTAAAACTACAACAGTTGGAATCCGCAATCTGCATAGACATCGCATGCCTAATCAAATGAATACCTTAGACATCGCATGCCTAACAATTATAAACCCCGCATTTTAGTCTCATTATCGAAAACACTTTTCAATATCAAGTCGGGCAATTCAACAAGATTCCCGACATCCTGATCGAATGCTCGTCGCAAACTTCAGTAGACGGCCGCACCCCCGTTACCGTCGACGAAGTGCACCAAGGCGGAACACCGCTACCGCGAGCACCCGAATGGATGCTTTCGGCGACGGGGTTCTCCTACAGTCACTTGGTCGGGGCTATGGAGTGAGGCTGTCTATTAAGTTTACCCGGCGAGTATCCGTGTACGCTACGTGATTGCGACGGACTTTTGATCATATCAAAATTCCGTGGCAACCGATCAAGTGAGACTAAATTGCTATGTTTATAACATTCATTCAATTATCACATAACTACTTGTGAATTCCAATTATTGTATCACATTCTAGATAATTAGAAAATGTTAAACTTTCCGATCGAACAATCGAACACCCAAGTTTTCCCGATACAGATCAACACATGAAATAAGTCTAACAACATTCAGTTCGTGCCTCAGTACCAACGGTCCAGCCGTAGAAGGGTCAAGCCAACGCCTCACATGTGGCAAGCCGTACTGCCCCAAACCCGAAGGTTCAAAGGGCAGTTCAAGACGGTCACATAATCGAGTTAAGGTTTGTTGTCTTCTAGAGGGACCATCGCGTTACTTGCACTACTTAGAACGTCGTTAAACTACGGAAAAATCCAACACTTGGAAATTTCCCGACAGGGGAAAAATTAGGTATTTATATCCGGTCGAACTTTTTAACATATTCTGAAAATTATCCGGAAAAACACAAAGACGAAATTTGATACCCCGATCGAAACACCGAATCCCCAAAAAAACTCCACAAAAATTCAACTCTTGAAAAAATATTAAAAATACCCAGGAAAACCAGCACTGAAAATTAAGAATTACTGTGCAAATTTCGAAGCACAAAACGACAACAGGGCCGCGGATCCGCCGCATGAGCCTCCTGTAAGGCCGCGGATCCGCACCCACTTTAAGGAATCACTTGCTCGAATTTTGCAGTAAACCTTATATCTTCCTGCTTATTTTTCTGAATATTTTTAATCTGGAAAAATCCACGTTTTTGGAAAAAGGACAGAGAGCATGGAAATTTTGCGGTTTCGGTTCGTTCGGACTTCAAATCGCGTCTAGACTTCGCCTAAGGCTCTAGCTAGGCTCTGATACCACTGTAGGGTTCCTAGGAACCCTAATGAGGTCTCACAAGGCATCGAACATGCCATTATAAAATTTTACGGGTGCCGAGAGACCCGATTACGGATCGTTTGCTAGATTTCTAGGCGAAAAGGCTAACTAGTTAACACTTAACTATGAGAATACGGATATACAACCTTTGTAGATCCGGTGCTCCACCTCCACGGCTCCGCAATGAAGTCTCCTCGCTGTCCAAGACGGATCCCGGGCTCTAGCGTCGGCTTCATCGGAGAATGGACGGGCTAGGTCATCGACAACGTGCCGAAGATGATCTACGTCGAAGCATCACTAGATCAAGCTCCACCTTCACCGAGCCTTGAAAACTTGTGAAGGAAACACACTCTACTACTTGGCAAGAGGTAGAGGATGAAGAAATAGGAAGTGGGTAGACTTTAGATTTGGATTTCACACTCTTTTTCATCACTTGCCATTGATAAAGGCAAGCTTTCTTCACTTGAAGAAATGAAGAAGAAGATGAAAGAATTATGATAAGTTAATTAAAAAAGAAAAGAATATCCAAACTTATCATAATCCTAACTATGGTTATGTGTAGAGAATTGACCAAGGTTAAAGCAATGGTTATGGTTAAGGATGAGATAAGAATGGTGGACAAAGTCAAAGCTTCATGAAGCTTCAACTAAAGAACAAATAAAGCCACCATTCTTTTCTCTTTTCCATTTATTTTCCAAAAAATATAAACAAATAAATAAATGAATAAATAAGCAATGGAAAAATAAAACCCTAACAATATGTTTTACCATGGTTTAATTCTTTACACTTAACCAAGTAAACATGTATCATCAAACATGATACAAACAAGTGCACAAAAGTATATCGCATATACAATGCGCACATCCGAGTGAGAAAATCCATCTTAAGTGAACCGATACTAGTTAACGCAAAGTAATATATCAAATATATAATTATGCATTAAATCATTAAATCAACACTTGATTTAACGATCCGGTCATGTCGCACACAACCGACTAGTATACAATGTATCGGCTTATCGAATCAATCCTTGATTCAATAACTAGGTTATATCGCATACAACCATTCGACACATTCATCGCGAGAATGGAATACGGTATCATATACACGTATTATTCTCGGTCCCGCACATATCTCATATGCGCTCCTATTTCGTTTCGCTTGAGCCAGGAAACCTCTGTGTAGGACTCTAAAGACTCGTCAATACGCCGGCAGCAGGTGATGATCATATCAAACTCCCACAAGCCGCAAGCGGTCTGCTAAACGTAACGGCCACCCGGGTATTGAGCGATCTGAAGATCGACGAGCAAGCCCGCTCACACTCCAGTGAATCCAACCAGTAACACTACCGTACAGTCCGGTCTGATCGTCTGATATGTCGCATATCTCGCCTTGGGGTGGTAAACGTCAGACCCCAATAGCTTGATAAGTCGTGTCGATATGAGGTCTATAACTGTTCGAGAAACTACTGGTAACACTTACCAGTAAATCTCAGCAACCCTGGCCATGGATTTCCTGTTATAGCCAATCGAACACAGCGCAACATCTACCCCCTATACCGGGAGAGACGAATCCCCTCCTATCGCTCATTGCCTCCATGTGACTCGGGACTGTACCCAAAAACCACCGTTTTGCACGCCCTCTTGGATGTGGTAAGATGGAAATCAAAGCACAGTGGGAACCACACAAGACTCTATGACGATCTCGGGTCAACAGACTACTCTGTACCAGTGTCACCAGAAAACTGCCATCTGACGTGAGGTATAATACCATCTGGGAGTTCTCGGCGAGTCCGTCCAGTGTACCCAGTCTCTACTGAGCACCCGTATATCATCTCTGATGTCAAACACCAATGGATATGGGAACATCCATCGCCCATCTGTATGGGTCGAGAAGGTATGCGCTAGTCTACACTGGTATATCGATGCCCCGTCTCGATACACCCACGACTAGGGACTTTGAAGGATGTACTTATGGACTACCATGTCCCCACTAGTATGATCCGCATCATAGTCCAGGTAGTCAAGTACAGATCCTAAGGGCTTTACCAACATGTAACAGAGAGACAATCAGCATACACGTTAAGGTAAAGGGTAACCAGATAGCATACTATCATGTCGAGCAAGAAAGTCCACCCTATATATGTCCCAGCATCCACTACAATATACATCCTATGTACAGTAATGGCCTCTAGGGCATACATATAACTAACAAGGACTCCACCTGGAGTTCTCCATTACCATACACCAAGAACATCTCTTTAGTCCTTCGTAAGTACTTGAGAATGTTCTTCACAGCTGTCCAATGACTCTCTCCAGGATCTGCTTGATACCGACTCACTACACTTAGTGAGTATGCTACATCGGGTCTGGTACATAGCATCGCATACATGATAGAGCCTACTGCCGAAGCATAGGGTATCCCTTGCATGCGAGCTCTCTCCAAATCAGTCCTGGGAGACATCTCTTTGGAGAGAGTGAGTCCAGAGATCGTGGGTTGGTTCCCACGCTTGGATTCTTCCATACTAAACCTCTTTAGTATGGTGTCAATGTACCTGGATTGGGACAATCCCAGTATCCTCTTAGATCTATCTCTATAGATCATGATTCCCAATATGCAGGAGGCATCACCTAGATCTTTCATTGAGAATCTCTGTGATAAGAAGAGCTTGACTGATTGCAGCATAGGAATATCATTTCCTATCAAGAGTATGTCATCCACGTACAATACGAGGAAGACAACCTTACCTTCTGCTACCTTCTTATAGATACAAGGTTCATCTATATTTTTGATGAAGTCAAACTCTTTGACTACAACATCAAAACAGATGTTCCAACTCCGCGATGCTTGCTTTAACCCATAAATGGATTTAAGCAGCTTGCACACCTTTCCGCTGCTCCCACTATCTACGAAACCCTCTGGCTGAGTCATGTACACGCTCTCTTCTAAATCACCATTTAGAAAGGCGGTCTTAACATCCATTTGCCAGATTTCGTAGTCATGGTATGCAGCGATGGCAAGTAAGATCCGGATGGACTTAAGCATAGCCACTGGAGAAAAGGTTTCGTCATAATCCACACCTGGTCGTTGATGAAAACCCTTTGCTACAAGTCTAGCTTTGAAAGTCTCAACTTTTCCATCTACACCAAATTTCTTTTTAAAAATCCACTTGCTCCCAATGGGTTTTACCCCTTCAGGAGCATTTTCCAAAATCCATACTTTATTGGTGTACATGGATTCCATCTCAGATCGCATTGCATCCAGCCATTTCACAGAGTCACCACTCGTGATGGCCTGCTCGAAACTAGTTGGGTCATCATCATCCATGATGCAATCCTCGCTTCCACCATCAATGAGAAAACCGTAGTATCTCTCAGGTGGACGAGAAACCCTACTAGATCGGCGGAGAGGCTGGGGTTCGTCGGGTACTACTGAATCCTCTGGTTCCACTAAATCATCTGTTGTAGTTTGTTCTGCTGGAACCTCTTCCAGTTCTACCTCAATGCTACTGTTCTGTTTCATAAGAAAACCTTTTTCTAAGAAAGTGGGATGTCGAGAAACAAACACCTTTTGTTCCTCGGGATGGTAGAAGATATACCCTTGTGAGTTTTTGGGATATCCTACAAACTTACATAAGACAGATCTTGCCTCGAGTTTGTCCGGATTTTGTCTTTTGACATAGGCCGGACAACCCCATATCTTAATGTAATTAAGATGTGGTCTCTTCCCTTTCCATATCTCATATGGAGTGGTAGGCACAGATTTGGTAGGAACTCTATTCAATAGGTCTATGGCTGTCTCAAGCGCATACCCCCAAAAAGAAATAGGTAACTCAGCTGTACTCATCATCGAGCGCACCATATCTAATAGGGTGCGATTTCTTCGCTCAGATACACCGTTGTGCTGTGGTGTATAAGGAGGAGTAAGCTGAGAGAGAATCTCATTCTCTTTTAGATAATCTAGGAACTCACTGCTTAAGTATTCACCTCCTCGATCAGATCGAAGAATCTTAATACTTTTGCCTGTTTGATTCTCTACTTCGTGCTTATATTCTCTGAATTTCTCAAAAGCTTCAGACTTGTGTTTCATCAGGAACACATATCCGAATCTTGAGAGATCGTCAGTGAATGTAATGAAGTAGGAAGAACCGTTCCTGGCTTGCGTAGACATGGGACCGCATACATCACTATGTACCAGTCCTAAGAGTTCGGTAACTCTTTCTCCGTGTCCACTAAACGGAGCTTTGGTCATTTTTCCTTTGAGACATGAATGGCAAGTATCATAAGATGATAATTCGAACGGATTCAAATAACCATCCTTATGTAACTTAGCCAGTCGTGTCGCATTGATATGACCAAGTCTACAATGCCACAAGTAGGATTCGTTCATATCTGAACTTTTCCTCTTGTGTGTGTTTTGTATATTCAGGACTGTATTCTGATTTAGAATGAATATGCCATTATGTAACGAGCCTGATGCAATCAACTTTTGATCTAGGAATATGTTCATAACATTATCCTGTACTACAAAATTATATCCTTCTTTACTTAATAAAGAGACTGATATAATGTTGCACATCATGTTCGGTATATAATAGCATTCATTTAAAATCAGTGTATTACGACTTGGTAATACAAGGTGATATTCGCCAACTGCTTTGGCTACAATACTTGCACCGTTCCCTACTTGAACGGAATGATCACCTTTTCCTAGTTCTCTACCTTTTCGTAGCCCATGTAACAATTTACATATATGGGATCCTGATCCGGTATCTAATACCCAGGACGTAGGGTGAACTGAGAAACAGTTCTCAATAACTAACACACCCGAAGAAGATGCATCAACATGCATGTTCTTTTGGGCGGCGTGAGAATCCAGATATTCTTCTATTTCCTGTTCAGTCTTATAACTCTTATAAGAAAGAACGGGTCCAACATTCCCTAGCTCAGTACAATAATTGGGTTCAGTCAATACATCCATATTATTATCTTGATTATGGCATGATATGGTCGCTACCTGGAGAGAGAGAGAAGAAAACACTTTTAGCGTATGCTCTTGCAATATTAGATTGGTTATTATCTTATCTAATCAGGATGTCTCCCACTGTTTTTATCAAATCTACCTTAAAACCCTAAAATGTAAGATTAGCCGGGATTAATTACACTTTACAATTTCGTCAATCTTTCAGCCAGATCAGTGTCGGTACTTTGAGGGAGGTTCCCCGTGCTCTCGCACGGACCTAATTAATGTAAACCTCGTTTTCCTAGAGGCGTAACCCCGTTAACACTTTTCTAGACACCTACTTGAATGACTAATTGTCCGGTGTAAAACTCTCCTAGCAGTAACTCTTACTCGCAGTGGGTATCGGGATCCAACTATCTCATAGAAGGTATGCAATCTCATTGCAAATTTCAACGCTTGAAATTCCCGATAAAGCTTTTACCCCTAGTGTGCTATGACCTTGACGCATGCCAAACAACCCATAGTCCACTAGTCAAGTTCAACCCGTACATTTCGTGATTGAATTAAACCCACCCGTACGACCCTTGACGCATGCCAAACAACGCCGTACGAATACCCTAATCCAATCGCATCTCATGCTGCAGATAAGTAATAATCAGCTACCGTACACTACGCCTTGACGCATGCCAAACTACCGTAGCACGAATACTAAAGATTACTTATCTGAAATGACGGAGGGCTACGCAGGTTTTTTCTGAAAACCCTGAGCGTAATGAACTTGATATCGTCGTAGAATCGAGTGAAGTTTTTCAAAAGGAGTGTTTTTTTTTTTTAGGCTTTTCTTAGTTTCGCTAAAGGGGTCACTCCCGGTGAAGGGATCGTCGGCCCTTTCCTCATCGAATAAGGTGCAGGATATATCATATATATCGCTGTGCAAAGCAAAACACTAAAAGCAATCAAAAGACAAACCGAGTGTTGTAGCATCTGCCAGTTTTGCTAAAGGAGTCACTCCCGATGAAGGGATCTCGGTCCTTTCCTCATCGAATAAGGTGCAGGATATATCATATATATCACTGTGCAAAGCAAAACTGTAGCTACCCTTTTTATAAAGTTTTGATTCTACAACATCTTTAGCTTTCTTTTCCTTTTATTAATCATATTAATAAAAATCCCATCAGCTTATGCTTCCTAAGCATCACAGAAGAAACGAAAGCAGTAATATTTATATATCAGCATATATATATAGTATAAGCATTCGTCTCAGGCAGTAATATGATCTCATCACAGAACATTGCAGCAGAAGAACATATATGAAATATTGTATATACTAGGACGTCCGTGTTTTCAATACTCGCCTGTATAAAATACGGATTCCACGGTCGCGACGAATAGCCAAACCCACATCCCAAGACCCCTACGAGAGCGGCAAGTAACACTGCCAATTCTAGGGTTAGGAGACCCGGTCTCGACTCCTCGAGATGGCCTCCCTCTGGACCCTAGAACCCGGTTACTTGTGATCCCCTCCTTAGGTCTACCTAATGCGGAAAAGTAAATAATATACATTGGTGACAGCAACCGCAACCTGGAAGTGCCCCAAATAAAAGAATATTACATTACGAATGAATTTTACATGAATGAAAATAAAAACCCTCATCTCACATAAAACCCCCGGCTATTCAGAATGAGACGATCCAATATAACATATCACAGCAACACATAATATCACATATCATCAACGTAAGTAAATATGCGCATCCCAATTGTCGTTGACATATAGCAACGAAACCGGCGATATCACATATTACACTTACGGTCACAGAAAAGAAAGTGTAAAACTACAATATTTGGAATCCACAATCACTTTAGACATCGTAAATCCGAAATATCACATACTTCGCATTTCATGCCTAACTCTATGAATTCCACATATTGTATCACATTCCAGATAAATAGACAGTATTAAACTTTCCGAACAGATAATCAAACACCCAAAACTTCCCAAAGTGCTCAACTCTTGAGCGGAGTTCAAATAATCCCAGAATATGTCACAGTACCGGTGATCCAGCCGTAGAAGGGTCAAGTCAACGCCTCACATGTGGCACGCCGTACTGCCCCAAACCCGAAGGTTCAAAAGGCAGTTCAAGACGGTCACATAATCGAGTTAAGGTTTGTTGTCTTCTAGAGGGTCCACCGTTTAACTTGTACAATTTTTCCGAAAGATTTAAACCCGAAAAAAATTTCAACACTTGAAAGTTTGCCGTACCGGGAAACAGTTAGTTAATGATATCCGTTCAAATAGTTTAACAGTTTCTAAATATCCGGAAAGAAATACGAACTTAAATATTCCGATCGAATCTACTATTACAAAATAAACCCCAGATTTAAACAATGCTGGAATCACTGTTAAAAATATCCAGAAGCATCAACAAGTACCTACGGACATTACCATAAAATCCACGTGTCACAAATCCACAGTTCCGCCGCGGAACCGCCGCGAAAGGCATGCTTGCGCCGCGGTTCCGCCGCCGTTTAGTCGAATTAGGGGCTCGGGTTTTATGGTAATTCTTAGAATTCCCTGCTGATTTTTTTTACATATTTTTAATTCAGAAAAATCCCAAAAATTAGAAAATTTCCAGAGAGGGGTCTAGATTCGTCGTTTCGGGTTCGATCGGAGTTTTAACTTCGTAAACACATCGCCTAATGCTCTAGCTAGGCTCTGATACCACTGTAGGGTTCCTAGGCACTCTTGTGAAGGTTCAAAAGGCATCAAACATGCCCGGATAAAATTTTAGACGTGCCGAACAACCCAAAGCCGGGATCTTTGCTAGATTATTAGGGTTTAACATGCAAGATGATAACTTTTATCTAAGTGTGAGGGATTACAACCTTTGTAGTCCGCTCCTTCACTTCACAAGCTCCGAGTAGAAGTCCCTTTGCCGCGATCCACGATCTCCCGGACTCATGAGAGGCTCCACGACTCGAACGATCCATGCTAGCTCGAAGTATTCCAAATCTCCGATGATCTACCTTGAAGTTGCTACGACTCAAGCTTTCTCACTCAAAAGAGAAGAACACACTAATCCCATGGGCTAGATGAGATGAGGATGAGGGAGTAGTAATTTTGCTTTCTTTTTAAATCATTTTCTCATTTTATTTCATCACTTAAAGAAAAACTAGCAAGCTTTCTTGAAGAAGGAAGAAGATGATAATGAAAAGATAATGATATATTTTTCTTTTGTGATGAATAGAATATAAACCATATGATTGAATTGTAAACCATGGTCAAGGATGAGTGGTCAAGATTTTGTAGAGAAATAACTAGAGTTAGGGTTTGGTTGAGTTAAAGAAAGTGTCATCCAAAATATCCTAAGAATGACAAAAGGAAAAGCTTCTAGAAGATGCATGAAGCCACTAACCCAAATCAAACCCTAATCTCAATTAATCATCCTTAAACATGTTTAACAATTAATCATATCATGTCACAATAATATATATCACATATATATTATATATTTGCAACAAAAGAAAATAATACAATTAACATATATCGCATATATATCAATGTATCATCCACTGAGAAAATGAAAAAATAAAGCGAGCCATTATTAGATAATGTAATACAGTATATCATATATATTATTATACATTAAATCATCGAATCAACACTTGAATCGATGATCCGGCTATATCGAATATTACCGACTAATTTATCATGTACCGATTCATCGAATCAACACTTGATCCGATGACCCGGTTCATATCTAAATATCCTGAGAATATAATACGGTATCCCATATCGCATTATTCTCATTCCTGCGCATATCACATATGTGCCACTACTCCGTTTCGCCTGAGCCAAGAAACCTCTGTGTAGGACTCTAAAGAATCGTCAATACGCCGGTAGCAGGTGATGATCATATCAAACACCCACAAGCTGCAAGCGGTCAGCTAAACGTAACAGCCACCCAGGTATTGAGCGATCAGAAGATCAACAAGCAAGCCTGTGCGTTCTCCTGTGAATCCAACCAGTAACACTACCGTACAGTCCGGTCTGTTCGTCTGATATGTCGCATATCAAGTCTAGGGGTGGTATACGTCAGACCCCAGTAACCGATAAGTCGTGTCGATGTGTGGCTTATAACGGGTCGAGAAACTACTAGTAACACTTACCAGTAAATCTCTATATCAGCCCTGGCCAGGGACTTTCAGTTATAGCCAATCGAACACAGCACAACATTAACTCCCTATACCGGGAGAGACGAATCCCCTCCTATCGCTCATTGCCTCCATGTGATTCGGGACTGTACCCAAAAGCCACCGTTTTGCACGCCCTCTTGGACGTGGTAAGGTGGAAATCAAAGCACAGTGGGAATCACACAAGACTCTATGACGATCTCGGGTCTACAGACTACCCTGTACCAGTGTCACCGGAGAACTGCCATCTGACGTGTGGTATATCACCAACTGGAAGTTCTCGGCGAGTCCGTCCAGTGTACCCAGTCTCCACTGAGCACCCGTACACCATCTCTGATGTCTAACATCGATGGATATGGGATCATCCATCGCCCATCATATGGGTCAAGATGCGTATACGCTAGTCTACTCTTGTGTATCGATGCCCTGTCTCGATATACCCTCGACTAGGAACAGTTATAGGATGTACTCATCGACTACCGCGGCCCCACTAGTATGATCTCATCATAGTCCCAGTAGTCGAGTACAGATCCTAAGGGCTTTATCAACATGTAAGAGTAAAACAGTAAACCAATACAAGTCAACATGTTAAGATAAAGTGAAACCAAATAGCATACTATCATGACGAGCAAGAAAGTCATCTCTATATATAACCAAGCATCCATTATAATATACATCATATGTACAACAATGGCCTCTAGGGCATATACATAACTAACAGGTTGAGCAAAAAGTCAATAGTCAACTGTCAACGGTCAACAACCCTAATGAGAATCCTCTGCCTCTGTCTCTCCGTCAACTGTGCATACACACACGCATCCGCGTTCCGAGGAACACGAATGCATACTGGATAAAACCAATCCCAAAAGGTACACTAGGATCTGGCTTAAACCAAAGCCCGCTAGTGTGTACTGTCCGGACACTGTACGTGCACAAGTGCACGGATGTGACCGAACCCTGTCGCAAAACCATGCGACCTGTCGCAAAACCATGCGACCTCTACTCTTTTGCCTAAAGGCGAATAGCTTTCTGTGTGGGACTCTAAAGACTCGACACTACGCTGGCAGTGGGTTTAACCATAGACCGCAAGCGGCACTAGCTGTGCGTAACGGTCCCCAGGTAGATGCCGATAAGAAGACTGACGAGGCGAAACCCATCTGAACTCCTACTGAGCCTGAATGTAACATTCTCCGTACAGTCCGGTCTGTTCGTCTGATACATCGCATGGCGGGCCTAGGGGGCGGTAAACGTCAGTCCCCTAATAGCGGTACAAGTCGTGTCGGAGTGAAGCCCAAAACACCCTGAGATAACACTGGAAGCCTACTAGTATATCTCGTTTGCCCTGGCCAGGGACTACTCGTGTAATGGCTCTCCTAGACACAGCGCGATGTCAACCCCCAATACCGGGAGAGACGAATCCTGTCTTACCGTCACTGCCTCCAAGTGCTTCGGGACTGCACCCAACTACTACCTGTTTGCACGACTCCTTTGAGCCGTGGTAGGATAGTGATCAAAGTGCAGTGGGAACACACTCGAGGCGAAGTGACAGTGTCAAGTCAGCGGACTAAGCTGTACTCATGTCACCTGGGAACTGATAACTGACGATAGGCATAATACCAACTAGTCAGTTCCCGACGAGTCCTGTCCAGTGTACTCGTAACCTAACGAGCACCCGCATACTATCTCAAGTACGACGTACTGACGGCTGTGGGACAGACCGTCTCCCACACTGGGATGAGAAGCGCATGCGCTAGTCTACTCCGGAGTATCGATGCCCTGTCTCGATAGTCCTGCGACTAGGGACCTGCATAAGGATGTGCTTATAGATTACCCAGCCCCACTAGTGTGACTGCCATCACAACGCTGGTAATCAAGCAAAGATCCTAAGGGCTCCACTAATGTGTATAGGCGATATACTAAAATAAACACATGTACACATTGAAGTAGAAACAAACCAAGTAGCATACTACTATTTTGAGCTAGATTGTATATACAAGGTGAATATCCCAAGCTTCCATTAAGTAATATACAAACTAGTATGATACAGTAATGGCCTCTAGGGCATATACACTAACGGTGGTGACACCAAAGATTGTATGGTGGTACTCAGTAGAGACTGGGTACAGTAAATGGACTCGCTGAGAACTCCTATGTGGTATTATATCTATCGTCGGATAGCAGTTCTCAGGTGACACTGGTACAGGTTAGTCTGTAGACCCGAGATCTTTATAGAGTCTTGTGTGTCCTCCTACTGTACTTTGATCTCCACCCTACCACGGCTCTATTGCGTCATGCAAACAGGTGGATTTTTGGTACAGTCCTGAGGCACATGGTGGCAATGAGCGATAGGAAGGGTTTCGTCTCTCCCGGTATTAGGGGTTGATGTTATGCTATGCTCGATTAGCTATAATAGGAAGTCCCTGGCCAGGGCTTCTGAGATTTACTGATAATTGTTATCAGTAGTTTCTTGATCTGTTATGAGCCACACACCGGCATTTCTTATTGAGTTATTGGTGTTGACGATACCATCCCTAGACTCGATATGCAACATATATGACGAAGAGGCCGGACTGTACGGTAAGTGTTGCCAGTTTGCTCGATGGGAGTTTTGACAGGTTCGCTTGTTTTCTTCTGATCGTTCAATACCCGGGTGGCCGTTACATTTAGTTGACCGCTTGCGGCTTGTGGGTGTTTGATATGATCATCACCTACTGCCGACGTATTGACGAGTATTAGAGTCCCACACAGGAGTTTCCTAGCTCAGGCGAAAAGATGTGGTGTGCATATGAGATATGCGCGGGGACCCGATTAAATGCGAATATGTGATACCGTATATTAATCGGACGTTTTACTATTGGTCGGGTCGTATGTGATATGTCTGATTTGTTAAATCAAGTGTTGATTTAACATTGACTTTTAGCTAAATTCTTTATAAAACCATTCTTCTTTCTTATATGCATGCATGTATGCATATATTTATGTTGATGCACATGATAATGTGCATGCACACATACATGCATACATTCTTGTGTGTCATGGTTGATGATACACAAATGGTGGCAATGCAAGACTCACAAGGTAGTAATTATCTATATATTTATTTATGAGTTAAAACCAATAGAATTAATTCATGATTGAGAATTACTCTTGATTCTACACTTCTGCTCACTTAAACCATGAGTTAATTTTATATGGATGATATTACTCCAAAATAAATATCTAGATATTTATTAACCCATGGTTAAGAATGAGAGTGTGAAATTTTATCTAATTTCTATTCTCATTTTTAATGAAGGATTATCATTATCTCTTGAGCTCTTGAGCTGCCATCTTCTTCTTCCTCAATTCTCTTGCTCTCTTGAGATGTCCATAGAGTGAGGCAGTAAAAAAGAAAGGGTTTTGAATAGAGAAAACAAACCACATCATCATTTTACACTAGTCTAGCCAATTAGTTTAGAGTGTTAGCTTCATCTTCATCCTTGATCAAGTGGAGCTAGGAGCTTGGACAAAGTGGACTCCGGGTGGATCATCGTGGACTTGGAAGATCACTAGCAAGCCGGTTCAAACTCTCAAGAATCCAAGGAGTCAAGAAAAGTGAACTAAAAAGGTTGTATTCTCTTCAGTTAGTGTTATACAGCTTGTTGTATGTGATACTTTTGGTGTTACCCTAAATATTCTAGTTAAAATTCATGGTTAGTTTTCTTAGCACCTCTCTAAAATTATAAAATGGCATGTGTGATGCTTACAAACCCTAGATTAGGTGCTAAGGAAACCCAACACTAACAATGTATGTAAAGGAGTTTATAGAGGTTATACCAAACGATCCGAGTCCTTTGGTCTTCAACCTTTGTCCCAAGCTCCTCGCGGCTTCATTGATAAAGTTTGATCTCCGGTCTCCCCACATCGAAGAAGATCCACGTCGAGGGTTAGTAATACGGGCTCCTACCTCTAAACCGAAGCAACACGGGTATCTAGTTTGCTAGCCTAGATAGCCAAGATGAAGTAGAGAATGTGTGTGATTAATTTGTCTCAAAACACCCAAGGATTCTCAACTCAAAATGGGGTTTGGGTGGAGGTTGAAGAAGATGCTATGGGAGAAAGTGTGAGCTTAAGGAATTGCAACTTAAGAAAAGAATGTGGCTGCTCCCTTTTCTTTTGTTGTGTTTTGTCTTATAATTTGTGAGCAAGTAAAGAAAACAACTTGAGAATAAAATATCTATCATGCTCACTACAAATATCTCACAATACAAAGAAAGAATTCATCATGCCACCATCACCCACCACCATGAGCCACCAAGTGTAGGGTTACCTAGCACGTCAGCAAAGTTTCGGGAGGCATCGTCCATGCCATTTTTAAAAATTTGCCGTATTAGCTAATCCTAACCCTAGAATCGTTACAAGAAAATCCGACGATACAAAATGTAAACACTTTACATCTAAGTAAATTAGGGAATACAACCTTTGTAGACCGGTCCTTCACTTCTAAAGCTCCATGTCGTAGTTCCTTCGCTGCAAGTTGGGAAGACCCGGACTTTAGTAAGGATTCACATGAAGAAACGAACATGCTTGCTCAATGTCTTCGAGGCCGTAGATGATCTACGTCGAGAAGACTCGAGCTCATGCTACCTCTTCACTAATGGTGAAATTAGTGAAGCAAACACCGTAAACTAAATGGCTAATACTACAGGATGATGAAGTAGGAAGTGGGCTCACTTTAGTTTTATTTTTCTTACAATATTTCATCACTTCTCAAAACCCTAGAAAGCTTTTTGAGCTCATGACGAAGATGAAGCAAGTGATAATAGAAAAATCAAGTGAGGTTAGAAATGGAACCATGGTGAGTGTATGTCATGCACTAACCATTATAGAGACTAAACCATTGCTATGAGTTAAGGTTGGGTTGATAAATATCTTAAGCTAGACAAAAGAGTGGACCAAGTCAATGCAAACTATAAGCTTCTACAAGCTTTGAACCATGACAAAATATCCACAATTTTGAATTTTCTTGAAATAAATATAAACCATAACATAATCCCTAACATGGTATAAGTCTCATACATACATGTTGCATGTGTAACCTAGCATCACACAACAATATATATCACATATATATATTTATGTGTGCAAATAAAACAATTAACATATATCATATATATGTTAAGTGTATCATAAGTGAGAAAAAGAAAAGCTTAAGTTAGCTAATATTAGTTAATGTAATTTAATATATAAAATATATAATTCTATATTAAATTATTAAATCAACACTTGCTTTAATAATCCGGCTATATCACATATAACCGACTGATATCAAATGTAACAACTTATCGAATCAACACATGATCCGATAACCCGGCTATATCACATATAACCGACCTATGTCACATGTCGCGAGAATGGAATACAGTATCACATACACGTATTAATCTAAGTCCTGCACATACTCCTACTCCGTTTCGCATGAACCAGGAAACCTCTGTGTAGGTCTCTAAAGACTTATCAATACGCCAGCAGTAGGTGATGATCATATCAAACACCCACAAGCCGCAAGCGGTCTGCTAAACGTAACGACCATCCGGGTATTGAGCGATCAGAAGATCAACAACCATGCCTGCTCGTACTCCTGCGAATCCAATCAGTAACACTGCAGTACAGTCCGGTCTCTTCATCTGATATGTCGCATATCACAGCCTGGGGGTGGTATAACGTCAGACCCTAATAGCCTGATAATTCATGCCGATGCAAGGTCCGTAACGGTTCGAGAAACTACTGATAACACTTACCAGTAGATCTCAGCAACCCTGGCCAGGGATTTCCTGTTATGGCCAATCGAGCATTGCGCAACATCAACTCCCAATACCGGGAGAGACAAAACCCCTCCTATAGCTCATTGCCTCCATGTGACTTGGGACTGTACCCAAAAACCACCTTTTTGCACAATCTCTTGACAGTGGTATGGTTGAAATCAAACCACAGTGGGAATCACACAAGACTCTATGACGATCTCGGGTCTACAGACTAACCTGTACCAGTGTCACCAGAGAACTGCTATCCGACGATAGTTATAATACCATCTATGAGTTCTCGGCGAGTGCGTCCAGTGTACCCAGTCTCCACTGAACACCCGTATACCTTCTTTGATGTCAAACACCAATGGATATGGGATCATCCATCGCCCATCCTATGGGTTGAGAAGCCTATACGCTAGTCTACTCTGGAGTATCGATGCACTGTCTCGATACTCCCACGACTAGGAACAATTATAGGGTGTACTTATGGACTACCCTTGGCCCCACCAGTATGATCTCCATCATTGTCCTGGTAGTCAAGTACACACCCTAAGGGCTTTGTCAACATGTGAGAGCAAGACAGTATCACGTATACAAGTCAACACGTTAAGACAAAGAACAACCAGATAACATACTATCATATCGAGCAAGAAAGTCCTCCCTATATATGTCCGAGCATCCATTATAATATACATCCCATATACAGTAACGGCCTCTAGGGCATACATATAACTAACAATCCCCCACTTGCACTAAGGCCATATGTTGTTGTATTCTATATCCAACAATATAGTAATGGTTGTAGTATCCCATACTCAACCATCCCAAAATCTCTCAAATAGTGTTTGGGCAAGCACGCCTTGGTGAGTGGATCCGCCGTGTTAACCTCAAAATCTACTCTCCTTACCTCGATCCCTTGGAGATCAACCATCTCCCTGATCAGCTGATACTTGCCTCAGAATATGGCGGGATTGCTGATGGGACGAACGTTCCTAGGGCAAAGCCACAACTCCATTGTTGTCTCAATAACACTTATTGGACACTCAATGGTAGGAACCATGTTTATCTCATGAACAAGAAATTCCCAGACAACCACTTTGGCAGCATCATTCGTAGCAATGTATTCAGCCTTTATCGTCTAGTATGTCACGGTATCTATCTTGGAACACTTCCAACATACTGTCCCTCTACTGAGGGTAAAGACAATGCATGTGACTGTCTTTCAGTCGACCATATCACTCTGGAAGCTCGAATCAAGAACATTCTTTTAGTGCTTCTCAAGTACTTAAGAATGTCCTCCACAGCTACAAGTGATTCTCCCAAGATCCGATTGATTCCTGATCAGTACACCTAGTGAGTCATCTACATCTGGTCTGTTACATAATATCACATACATGATAGAGCCTACTTCCGAAGCATAGGTTATCCATTGCACGCGTATGATCCATGCGTAAGTGGGCGAACCACCACGCTTAAAATCCTCCATACTAAACCCCTTTAGTATGGTGTTAATGTACCTGAATTTGGGACACTCCCAACATCCACTTAGATTTATCACCACAGATCATAATCTACGAGATGTAGTAGGTATCATCCAGATCGTCCGTGGAGAATCCTCGTGATAAGTGGAGCTTGACCGAGTGTGGCATAGGAAACAATTTCCTATCAAGAGTATGTTATCTACGTACAATACATGGAAGACAACCTTTCTCTACAACATTCTTGTATATACAAGGTTCATCTACCATTTTTATGAAGTCAAACTCTTTGACTGTCATATTAAAACAGATGTTCCAACTCCGCGATGCTTGCATTGATCCTGATGGACTGAAGCACGGCTTTCAAAGTCTCAACTTTTCCATCTATACTAAGAATCTTCTCAAGATCCAGTTGCTCCCAATGGGTTTTACCCTTTCAGGTGCAATAATCAAAGTCATACTTTGTTGGTGTACATGGATTCCATCTTTGATCGCATAGCATCCAGCCTTTTCACAGAGTCACTACTCGTGATGGCCTGCCTTAATCTAGTTGGGCCATTATCTACCATGATGCAATCCTCGCTCCTACTGTCACCGAGAAGACCGTAGTATCTCTCAAGTGGATAAGGAACCCTACCAAATTTGCGGAGAGGCTGAGGTTTGTTGGAGACTATTGAATCCTTTGGTTTCACCAAATCATTAGCTGTTAGTTTGTCAAGCTGGAACTTCTTCCAGTTCTACATCATGTCCATAAATTTCTTCACAAGAAATTTCTTTTCTAAAAAGGTGGCATGCTGAGAAACAAAACACCTTTTTCTGCTCAGATTGGTAGAAGATATACCCTTGCAAATGTTTGGGATACCCTAACAAACTTACAGAACTGACATTTCCTCGAGCTTGTCCGGATTTTTCTTTTCAACATAGGCCGGACAACCCATATCTTAACCCGTTTAAGACATGGTCTCTTCCCATTCCATATCTCATATGTAGTGGTAGGCACTGATTTTGATAGAACCCCATTCAATAGGTATGCAGCTTCTTAAGTGCATAACCCCCAAAAGGAAACAGGTAACTCAGCAGTACTAATTATAGAGCGCACCATATCTCATTGGGTGCGATACCTCCGCCCTGATACACCGTTGTGCTTTGGTGTATTCGAAGGAGTAAGCTGAGAGAGAATCACATTCTCCTTTTAGAAAGTCCAGGAACTCCATACCTAAGTATTCTATTCCTCGATCACATTGAAGGACTTAATACTTCTACCCAACTGGTTCTTTAATTTCAAGCTTATATTCCATGAATTACTCAAAAGTTTTAGACTTTTGTTTCAACAGGAACATATGTCTAAATCCTGAGAGATGATCAGTGAATATAACGATGTACGAAAACCAACCTTGGAATTTGTAGACATAGGACTATATGCATCATCATGTATCCATCCCAAGAGTTCAGTAACTCTTTCTCTGTTTCCAGTAAACGGAGTATTGGTCATATTACCTTTGAGACAAGACTGGCAAGTAACATAAGACGAAAATTCGAACAGATTCTCATATTCATCCTTATGTAACTTAGTGTAACGCCTTAGATTTCGGTTAGTGTTAATTTAGACGGTAATGCGGGTTAACTGTAAAAAGTTTACCAATTCGGGTTCCTCACATTTTATAACATTTAATTATTATTTTAATATTATTTGTTATGGGCATGCACGCACGTGTACATGTAAATGTGAGGGTTTGTTTTTGCTAAGCTAGTTTTTAGCAACCTTGACACTTAACCTTAATTCTAATCTTTTGCTTTAAACCCATTCTTTGTTTTAATCCTTCACTTAATCCTTGATATTTGTTGAGTGAGAAGAGATATATTTTGCTTGGTTTTGTTTTGGTGTGAGGTGGAGTGGTGAGAATAGTGTGCATTAAGTGTAATGGTGCACTCACTCTCCTACACACCTCTCTCTCTCTCTTTATCATTTCCTTCATTCATTTCTCTATCTCTTTATCATTATTTCTTCACCTCCTCATTCCTCAAACTGAACACTTAGCTTCTCTTCACCATTTCTACATAAATCCGTCACTAAACATCACAAATCTCACAAAAATCACATCTTTAATCTAGTTTTGCCTCTTGGATGCCTTGGAGCTAGGAAAGCTAGGATCTTTGAGTTCTTGAGGATAGATAATGATCTCTATCTGTTCTTTATGTTGTGGTAGTGATGTGTAGCATTTTAGTTTCAGTTTTGATTGGTTTAAGTTAAGTTTTATGCATAATAACGTATTTTTAGTGTCGATTTGCGATATCTGTGTGCTGCTGTGACCCGGGGTGTGTACTAGAAAACCAAACAATATAGTTGTGTTGTACCAGAGACCATAGGACATCACCTCAAGCATGAACCACCCAGCTCGGACCTCGGTCGGCGACATGAAGAGGATTTCCGGCGACATCAGTTTTTGGGAGGACTTAGGGTTTGGGTTTTTGTGGGTAATTGTCTGCTTTGGTTTAGGTATGTTTGGTCTTGTTTAGTTGTTGAGTTTTCTCTGTATGCAAAATCTGGGATCACATAGATAGTTTCTAGTGATACGACTACGCGCGATACGTTATCCGACACGGTCCGTGCACTTCGTGCTGGTTTTTCTCTTGGGTTGGTTTCGTCGTGTCGCTATGTACGTTAGCCACCATACGAACACTTAGGAGTAGGTTTGGAGTTGGTGTGTCGGTAAAACGTAGTTTGTACGTGTTTTTCGTCGTTTACTAATATATACTTGTGTTATCGTTGCATTGTTTTAGGTTCGCAGGCGGGGATTTTGGACGTTGCGAAGAAGGGAAAACAGGTGGTTGGCTTTACTTAGCCAGGAAGGTTGGTGAGTAGATTTAACATCTACAGGGGAATCGCCCGCATGGCGTTATGCGTCTGGGCTAGAGATGTTATGTTTTGTCGCATATTCTATTGCATATATATAGAGTTGCGCATATACATTACTGCCTAGTTATTGTTGTGTTTGGACTAGTATCCTTAGGACACTGCACTATTATTGACGGCTTATGTTGCACGAGCACTGATTGTATGACACACACACCGTCAATAATTGCCATGATACGTACAAGACCCTTACATATATAATATTGCTGGTTAGGGACATTTAGACATTGATTCATATTTCTTTATGCATATGACTTATAGCATACATGTATACCTACATGCTTACACATATACCTTGACATGCTTACATGCTAGTTACCTGTATACCTATATGGTATTGTACCATTAGTGATAGGTATATACACATATGAGACATAGCTACATGTACATCTTACATACATACATATACCTGGAGGGTATTACAATGTATGGATAGGTATACACACATACCTTGCTACAGCTACTTTGACATCATACATACTTACAAATGGACACACATATCTTGCTATAACAACATGGTTACGTATACCTTGTTATATCTACATGTTCACCTGTTTATGATGTTGCATCTGATTTCGGAGGAAATCAGGAACCGCATGAAATATTTATTAACTTGTGGCAGTTAAATAGTTGTTTTCCTTTATATGCTCATATTACTGTTTCATGCTGCATATCTTACATTCTTGGATTTCATATGATGTTCTTTGATATTGTTACTTCTAAGTATATATATCAGTGGAGTGGGACGCTGTTATATATGCATATATATTTATATATTAGTGGAGTGGGACACTAATATATATGTATTGATTCATGCAGTTATAGTTATTCATTACTTGATGTTTTCTGGTTTTGAGGACCGTGGTTGTTTCATGAAATTATGCATTATTTGAAAAACCCGGTTTCTCTTGATATGATATTTCAGCAGCCACCATGAGTTTTATCGGTTCTGATATATACATACCCCATGCGAGGAGCGTCGTGGGCCGTGTGAGGGTACATGGTGGGGCCCGGTACGGTTCCCCTCGGCAAGAAGATCGACGGTCCATGCCGATTGAGCCTGGAAAGTGGGCAAGTACCTACCGGTGACAGTACCTATGACTCGGCGGTCATCGTGGGAATACCGACGGGAGTCATGTACGTATGGATACGTCGAGACACGAGGGTCAGAGCTAGGCACTTAGGCTTTTCGGTATAGCGTATGATACGTACCTATCAGGGGGCCAGTCGTGGTGACAGCACCTGATAGATCTGTATTTCGGTGTCGATACTTGACACTTGTTTCATGATGTTTTGGGTGTCGATGTTAGACACTCACCTTATATGAAACTTTCTTGATACCGATATTGTACACACAGGATATGTGGGATATACTGATATTGTACACACAGGATATGTGGGATATATTGATATTGTACACACAGGATATGTGGGATATAATAATATTGTACATACATGATATGTGAGATCTACTTGATGTGGTACATTCGGGGTATATGAGATATACTTGATGTTGGACATTCAGGATATATGAAATCTACATGATATGAGAGCCAATTTAGGGGCTGATTTGTGGAAATTGGGATTTGGATTGTCTTGTTGGATTTTGGTCCTACCACGAGGTTTGGATTTCCGTGGAAATGACATGTTTTATTCCATACTCCACATTTATTGTTTATGCACTGTTTCATGTATTGGTAGTACCTGATAGAGTACTTTCCATGACTGTTGCATTTACATACCATTATTTACATTGCTTCATGTATTAGTTGTACCTGATAGAGTACCTTATATGATTATTGCATACAGATTGTTATATTAATGCTTCATGTATTAGTGGTACCTGCTAGTGTACCCTTCATGACTGATGCATTACATATGACCATTTATTGCTGATAGTTTGCAGTTGTTAGATTCGCGCTGTACGTGCATACTTGCGATTACCTGCATATGTTATTTTACTACTCACGAGTTGGCAACTCACCTCCGTTGTGCCATAGTGTTTTGCAGGTGTTCCTCAGGATGGTCAGACCAGGGCTATTTTCATCCATCTTATCATCTTTTGCTGCGGATACCGCTTCGTCTGACAGTGTGCAGTTTTGCTTAGGTAGGTTTTGCGGTTATCCGATGTTGCCTGTTGTATAGTCGTTGTATCATGTAATCTCCATCTACCATTATCTTGTATGACTTAGACTTGATGTGATGACGATATTGTTATCATTTTGTGACTTGAAAGTTTTTATGCAGTTTTATTTATATCGTCTCTTTCTTCGCTACGGCGTCGTATATCTGTTGTGGTGGTTGTTTTCCTCCGTTGGGCGTGGATTTTGCTCTCGTTTGGTATGCTTTTACTTATATATCGTTGTACCCATTTTTTGGGGCTTGTTTTACAAAGGAGGTGTAGCCAAAATTTTAAAGAATAAAAGTTGGACTTTAAAGAATTTGGTTTGAGATTTCAAAAGTTTTATCAATGTTCTTATTTCTTACTACTTTTGATGGTTTAGATTGCTGGGTTTTTGGCTTACTTAAATTGTGTTACGCCTGTAGATGTTGCGTAGTTTAAGGGCCATCACGTGCTATTTTCGGGTCGTGACAAAGATGGTATCAGAGCGCTAGGTTTTACCTTCCGGAGTGTAGGATGACCTAGGTATGATGGAGTAGGTAGCTTAAGCAGAGTAACGTATTGTGTGTATGTCCGTGGCATACTCACGATCACGGTACTCCGCATAAAGTGACCTAAGTACAAATTGCTTGAAATTCCTTCCTTGATGATACATATCATTGTGATTTGATTTCCGTGTTCATATCGAATCCTTCTTCCAATTATAGCCTTTGCCGCCGAAGACTATGAGGACTCAGAGTGATGCAGTGAGAGCCAAGGTCAGAGTTGACTCGTGTGGGACGAGGACTGACAAGGATGGCACGCTCATTGCACCGGAGCAGATGGATCCGCTTTTGATAGATCATATTGATAGGCTTGTGGAAGAAATGCAGGACTTGCGCCAGATGATGAGTACTTTGGTTGAGGCCATTCGAGCGCAGCGACAGGAGGTTGCTACCCCTGTTACCCAGTTGTTCCTTGCAGTCAGTACTCAGCCTTGTGTTACTTATACAGCATCAGTGGACGCAGCCCGTTTTGACGAGGAGCGTCATTCCGAGACTTTGGGAGTTCTAGAACAAAGGAGGGCTCGTACAGGTGTACCAGCCCAGAGACAGAGGCTTAGGTGTCGAGACAGATTCCGTGACTGTCGCGGGAGTAGCAGAGGCTTCGGATGAGGACAGTCGTTCAGCTCTCATCCCCAGGAGGGTCAGCAACCATTGTATGGATGTTTTCGATGCGGCAGCCTTTATCACCTCATCAGGGATTGTTCCTTAGCACTGCGTCTGACTCGTGTTCGGAGAGGTTGTGGTCGCGGAGGATTCGCTCAGAGGGGTCAGGTTGGCAGAGGAGGAGTTCAGCCAGTTGAGGGTAGGAGGTAGACACGAAAGTTTGCTTCTATTCATTGGGACGCACAGGCGTCCAATGCAGAGTTTTCAGGTATTCTTAATTTGTATAGTCTTTTGATTCATAGGTTGGTTTTGTTTGGGATCTATGCACTTGTTGTTTTACACACTTTACGCCTTGGTTGGGCTGAGAGTTGTGTATGCTAGATCAGCCGTTGTTGTGTTAACTTCTGTCAGCGATACTTTTGTTGCGTGACACGTGTTTCAGTCCTGTGCCAATCGGTTAGGAGATAGTGAATCGTTCGTCGTTGTGATCCTTCTAGAGATGTTGGATTTGACGTTCTCCTGGGCACGGACTGGTTAGCTACATGCTAGGCGTCTGTGGACTGCCGCAAGAAAACAGTTAGGTTTTGTTTTCCCGGCGAGTCAGTTCTCGTTGTGCAGAGGGACAGTAGTGCCACCTCTCATAGCTTGAATTCAACCTTTTTTCCGCTAGTCGGCTTCTGAGGAGAGGATGTCGAGGATTCTTGGCTTTCATTCATGATACCAGAGCCATAGTGGGTTGGTTGGACTGGGTTCCTTTCGTGCGAGAGTTTTCCGACGTTGTTCCAGATGAGCCGACGGAGCTTAGGGAGCTTAAGGATCAGCTGCAGAGATGTTTGTTGGGGGACTTGTGCATTCGAGTGTTTCGCTTTAGGGGGCTCCTTTTCTGTTAGTCACGGAGAAGACGTCAGTTAGAGGTTGTGTGTTGATGGATCGTCAATTGAACCGGCTTACGGTGCGGATAAGTATCCTTTACCTCGTATTGACGATTTGTTCGACTTGCTACAGAGTGCGAGACATTTTTCTAAGTTGTTTTAGATTCGGTCATCATTGTTGCGGGTTCATAGTGATGACATTCGGAAGACTGCCTTATGCGTGCTACGGGCTTTGTGTGTTTTGGTGGTGTCATTGGACTCACCAATGCTCTAGCAACATTCGTGTATGTGATGAACCAGATTTCTTCAAGCCGTCCCTCGACCAGTTTATTATTGTGTCATTGATGACATCCTGGTCTTTTCCAATGAGTCATGAGGAACGTGAGCAACACTTGAAGATTTGTTTTGCAGACATTGGGAGAGCACCAGCTGGTTGCTAAATTCATGGAGTGTTCCTTCAGGCTTGATTGTGTTGACTCCTAGGTCTAGTAGTTACGGGAGACAGTTTTCGTATAGACCCGAGGAGGATCGAGGCCATACAGCTTTGACCCATACTTATATCCGGGACAGAGGTCCGCAGATTTTGGGCTTAGCAGTTTTTTACTGCCGTTTCGTGCAGGATTGCTTGCGTATCATTGCACCATTGACTGAACTGACCGGGAAGGAGGTTCTTTTTCTGTGGACTGAGGCATGTGTGCGGAGTTTTCAGCTATTGGAGATTCGGTTGACAACTGCACCAGTTCTTTATTTGCTTTCTGGTTCGGGCGACCTTGTTGTTTAACTGTGATGTTTCGCGAGTAGGGTTCGATTTTGCGCTGATGTAGCATTATAGAGTTATCGCTTTTACTTCCCTACAGTTGGAGGGAGTACGAGCAGGATATCCTACTCATGATCTAGAGATGGCCACGGTGGTCGTGCGTTGAAGATCCGAGGACACTACTTGTGTGGAAATTCGTGTCAGATTTTCACGGACCACCAGAGCGTAATGTACATCTTCCTACAAAGGGTTTCGATTGTTGAGACAGCGCCGTTGGATGGAGCTTGTGGAGGATTGTGTTTGTGAGATCCTTTGGTTACCCGTGACAAGGCAATTGTAGTAGCTGATGCTTGAGTCGTAGGCCTGGGGTTAGCTTGTTCCAGTTGTGCGCGGTTCTGAGACAGTCTTCTGCAGATTTACAGTTTTGTGTGATCGTGGAGTACAGCTAGGTTCGCCTCTACTGAGGTGACCGCTTGCTCATGTCTGTGCCTGACCGCTTTTCCTTAATCATTTACGTGAGGCACAGCCCACTGATGATCGTTGTCTGTGATACTTGAGCATGTTCGGCAGGGTAAAGATTCGGAGTCCTTGATTTATGACCAGGGTGTGCTACGTTTAGGAACTCGTTGGTGTGTACCTGATACTGATAGGTAGAGATGCGAGGTCCCAGAGCAGGCACATCGGTCAGCTTTCTATGTTCATCTAAGTGCCGCCAAGATGTAACGTGACTTGAGAGTTAGTTACTGGTGGGCAGGATGAAAAAGTGAAGTTTTGGATTTTGTTCAAGGTGTCTGTCTTGTTGTGAGCTTAGATTGAGCATTTGAGACCGGCTGGAGAGTTGCGACCTTTAACCGTTCCGGAGAGGGAATGAGAGCAGATCTCCATGAATTTTCGTTGTGGTGTCTACCCAGGTTTAGTCAGGGTACGACTCTATTTGGGGTGTTTGTTGTCCGGTTATTCTCAGTTGCTCAGTTGTTCTTTGTTAAGTTTGTGCGTTGCACGGAGTTCCTTTATGCGTTGTATCCAATTGGGGGCACCCTGTTTGCTAGCCGTAGTTGGCAGAAGCTTCAGGAAGCCTTGGGTACTGTTTGAGCTTTTGCTCCGCTTTTCCATATGTGTGATGATGGTCAGTTTAGCGGACTTTACAGACTCTGGAGGATATGCATGTGCGTACGTACTAAGTGTTTGTTGGCAGTTGGGATCGTTACTTGCCATTGTTAGAGTTCTCCTTCGATAGCTGTTATCAGGAAACACTCTAATTGGCAACCTTTAGGTTTTGTTGTTAGGTTGTGTCGATCGCCATTCTGTTTTCTGACTCTGCGCGAGTAGGATTTTTTGGACCCCAGCTTGTCTAGAGACTTCGGAGATGATCCAGTTGGTTCAGTGTAAGTCTATGTCGCTCACCCCATAAGCTAGCGAGGAGGCGGAACAAGTAAAAAATCAAAACTTTCATACATAGCAACATAGACTAACGCTAAAGGATCTTTGCCAAACCATATCTAACAAAACTACGGGAGGTTTAATCTACCGTGATAGAAGATTATACCTCATGCAAAAAGTCCTTCGGGTCTTCTCCGCTGTCCTCCTCGTCTCCGTAGACTCCATGGGTCAATCCGGATCGTGGCTTCTTCAACGGCCTCCTTAAGTCGAAGATGATCCACCCGAGAGTCTTTAGTTAGAGCTCCACCACAAGAACCGAGGTAACTAGGGCAACAAGTATGCTAAGCTTGATGTCCTAAGTGATGTAGAGGAAGAAGATGGATTTGTTTGTATATTTAAATCCTAATTTTCTCAACACATGAGAGCTATAGGATTTTCTAGTAAGGAGGAAGAAGAAGAGAGTATGAGAGCTCTCTTTTGATGAGAGAGAATGAGCAAGAGATAATGATCCATAAGAAAATAATTACCATTATTTTGTCATGATAAATTGTGATGGGTACAATTGATTTGACCATTATCATGTCAAGTTAAATCCAAGCCAAAAGAAGAGTCTAGAGCTCACAAAAAATATCCAAGTCAACAATGGTCAACTAGGTCAAATGGTCAAAGCAATTAGCCATCACAATTATCATTAAAAGGATTAGTAAATATTTTCCTTCGCCTCATAATGGTTTTGACCAAGTCAATGGTCAAAACCCTAACGAGGCATCTCCATCTTTGCTCCTCACAACCGAGCATACACACCCGCATCCGCATTCCGTAGAATACGAATGCACAGAAGACAAAACTAATCCATCTATACAATACTAGGATCCGGCTTAAACCAAAGCCCACTAGTATTGTCTGCCCAAACATTATACGCACATAAGTGCACGTAAGTGATTGTAGCCCTGCCGTAAAACCATACGGCCTCTACACCTTTTGCCCAGTGCAGGGAAACTCTCTATGTGGTAGTCTAAAGACTCGACACTACGCTCGCAGTGGGTTTAACCACAGAACGCAAGTGGCACTAGCTGTACATAACGGTCCCCATGTAGATTTCTATAAGAAGGCCGACAAGGTAGACCCCATCCGAACACCTACTGAGCCTGAATGTGACAATCTCCGTACAGTCTGGTCTGTTCGTCAATGAGTATCGCATGTCCGGCCTAGGGGGCGGTAAACGTTAGACCACTTATAGCAGTACAAGTCGTGCCGGAGTGTAGCCCAGAACACCATGAGAAACTACTGGAAACACTACCAGTAAATCTCGCGTGCCCTGGCCAGGGACTTTGTGTAATGGTTCTCCTAGATACAGCGCGATATCAACCCCCAATACCGGGAGAGACGAATCCTGTCTAACCGTTACTGCCTCCAAGTGCTTCGGACTGCACCCAACTACTACCTGTTTGCACGACTTCTTTGAGCCGTGGTAGGATAGTAATCAAAGTACAGTGGGAACACACTCGAGGCGAAGTAGCAGTGTCAAATCGACGGACTAAGCTATACTCCTATCACCTGGGAACTGCTATCTGACGATAGGTATAGTACCAACCAGCAATTCCCTACGAGTCCTGTCCGGTGTACTCGTAACCTAACGATCACCCGTATACTATCTCTAGTACGACGTACTAATGGCTGTGGGACAGACCATTTCCCCTGCTGGGATGAGAAGCGTATACGCTAGTCTACTCCAGAGTATCGATGCCCCGTCTCGATAATCCTATGACTAGGGACCTGTATAAGGATGTGCTTGTAGATTATCCATCCCCCACTAGTGTGACTGCCATCACAATGCTGGTAATCAAGCAAAGA
Organism: Agapanthus africanus; assembly: GCA_030015575.1. NCBI lineage: Eukaryota > Viridiplantae > Streptophyta > Magnoliopsida > Asparagales > Amaryllidaceae > Agapanthus > Agapanthus africanus. The sequence goes on from CM057337.1 coordinate 408,461,442, forward strand.
TCCAAAGGGCTTTACTAACATGTATAAGCGATATGCTAAAAGAAACACATGCACATATTAAAGTAGAAACACACCAAGTAGAAAACTACCATTTTGAGCAAGACTGTCTATACAACTGTGAATATCCCAAGCTTCCATTAAGTAATATACAAACTAGTATGATACGGTAATGGCCTCTAGGGCATATACACTAACAATCTCCCACTTGCTCTAGGGCCATGTACTGGCGTATCGAAGACCTATCATCTCGATCAGCCGCTCGAACCGAGTCTGGGGTATGGCTTTCGTGAATGGATCTACAGTGTTATTCTCCGAATATACTCTCTTCACCTCGATCTTACGGCGATCTACGATCTCCCTGATCAGGTGGTACCGCCTCAAAATGTGTCTGGACTTCTGATGGGACCTGGGTTCCTTCGCTAAAGCTATAGTGCCGTTGTTGTCGCAATACAGTGGTATTGGATCAACAATGGTTAGAACCGTCTGAAGTTCTGTGAGGAACTTCTTCATCCAGACAGCTTCTTTTGCGGCATCGCAAGCAGCTATGTACTCCGCTTCCATCGTCGAGTCAGCAACGGTTTCCTGCTTGGAGCATTTCCAACAGACCGCCCCTCCATTGAGGGTAAAGACATGACCCGGCATGGACTTCGAGTCATCCTTGTCACTCTGGAAGATGGAGTCAGCAAAGACCTCGATCTGGAGGGCTTTTCTGCCATAGACCAAGAACATCTCCTTAGTCCTTCTCAGGTACTTGAGAATGTTCTTTACTGTTATCCAGTGTTTCTCCCCTGGGTCAGACTGATACCGGCTTACAACGCTCAGTGCGTATGCTACATCTGGTCTGGTAAACAACGTCACATACATTATAGAGCCTACCGCAGACGCGTAGGATATAGATGACATGCGAGCCCTTTCCAAATCAGTCTTTGGAGACATTTCTTTGGATAGGGTGATTCCATGACAAGCCGGTAGGTTACCGCACTTTGAATCTTCCATACTGAATCGTTTCAGTATGGTGTCGATGTACCTAGACTGCGAAAGTCCCAACATCCTCTTAGATCTATCACAATAGATCTGGATCCCCATAATGTAGTTGGCATCGCCCAGGTCCTTCATGGAGAACCTCTATGATAAGAATCCTCTGACTGACTGTAGGGTAGGAATGTCATTTCTTATCAAGAGAATGTCATCCACGTACTAGACGAGGAATACAACAGTTCTCCCTACAATCTTACTATATATGCATGGTTCATCTGGATTTTTGATAAAGTCGAATTCTTTGACAGTATCATCAAAGCAGATGTTCCAACTCTGTGAAGCCTGCTTTAGTCCATAAATGGACTTAAGTAACTTGCACACTTTACCTCTGCTCCCACTCTGAATGAAACCCTCTGGCTGATCCATATAGACACATTCTTCCAAATTACCATTTAGAAAAGCCGTCTTTACGTCCATCTGCCAGATCTCATAATCGTGGAATGCAGCAATGGCAAGAAGGATCTGAATGGATTTGAGCATAGCCACTGGAGAAAAGGTTTCGTCAAAGTCCAAACCAGGTCTTTGATGAAAACCCTTTGCAACATGTCTAGCTTTATAGGTTTCAACCTGCCCATCTACACCAATCTTCTTTTTGAAGATCCATTTGCAGCCTACGTGTTTTACCCCTTCTGGAGCAATGTCTAAAGTCTAAACTTTGTTGGTGTACATGGACTCCAATTCGGTCCGCATTGCATCCAGCCATTTTACTGAGTCACCGCTCTGAATGGCTTGCTGGAAGCTAGTATGCTCATCACTTTCAATGATGCAATCCTCTCGATCCCCGTCTATGAGAAAATCGTAGTATCTATCGGGCGGATGAGACTGCCTACTACTCCTGCGGAGTGGCGCTGGGATGTCCGGTTCTCCTGAAACTTCTGGTTCTACCAAGCTTTCAGTAATAGCTTGTGGTTCTGGAATTTCTTCCAGTTCTATTGCGCTTCCACTTATCTGATATTCTAAAAATTCAGTTTCCAAGAAGTGGGCATGACAAGAAACAAAGACCTTCTGCTCCTTTGCGTAATAGAAAACATACCCTTTGGAGTTCTTTGGGTTTCCCATAAATTTACACTGTACTGAGCGTGCCTCGAGGTTGTCCGCATGCTACTTTTTAAGAAAAGCTGGACATCCCATTGTTTTAAAGTGTTTAAGATAAGGTTTGTTCCCACTCCACATCTGATATGGTGTGGTAGGCACTGACTTAGTAGGTACCTGGTTCAAAAGATATGCAGCTGATTCTAGTGCATAACCCCAGAAGGATCGCGGTAACTGAGCCTTACTCACCATGAAACGAACCATATCCAATAGGGTTCGATTCCGCCTTTCCGATACACCATTGTGTTGTGGTGTGTATGGAGGAGTAAGCTGAGAGAGAATTCCATTCTCTTTTAAGTAGCCTAGGAACTCGGCACTTAAGTATTCACCACCTCGATCGGATCTCAGTGTCTTGATACTTTTGCCTGTTTGTTTTTCCACTTCATTCTTGTATTCCCGGAATTTCTCAAAGGCCTCGGATTTATGCTTTATCAAGAAGACATGTCCATACCTTGAGAAATCATCCGTAAAAGTAATGAAGTATGAATAACCACTTCGCGCATGTATAGACATTGGACCACACACATCACTGTGTACAAGTCCCAAGAGCTCGCTCGCTCTTATTCCGTGTCCAGTGAACGGAGTCTTTGTCATCTTTCCTATGAGACAAGATTCACAAGAAGCATAAGATTGATATTCGAATGGATTCAAATATCCTTCTTTATGTAACTTCGTCAACAGTGTTTCATTGATGTGACCCAGTCTACAATTCCATAAGAAAGCCTGATTTAATTCCGGAGACTTTCTTTTAAGTGTGTTCTGGACACTGAAAACCTGAGCTTGATTTAATACGTATATACCGTTATCTAATGTACCTGACCGAATCAGAACTTGATTTAGGTTGATGTGGACCACATCGCTTATAAACGTAAAATCATATCCATCCTTAGAGAGTAATGATACAGATATGATATTATATGCTAGACTAGGTACATATAAACAGTTACGTAGAATCAATATCTGCCCACTTGTCAATCCTAGGTGATATTCCCCTATGGATTCAGCATTCACGCTCATTCCGTTCGCAACTCGGGGAGTCATATCACCTACCCTGATAACTCTACAGTTTCTCAAAGCCTGTAATGAATTACAAATATGAGATCCTGATCCGGTATCTAGTACCCAGGAAGTAGAGTTAATTGACATACAGTTTTCTATTACAAACACACCCGAAGCCGAAGCCACAACATGCTTCGAATCCTGGCTACTCGCTTTGCTAGCCCTGCAATCTCTCTGCCAATGTCCATGTTGGAGATAGTGCCCTCAGAGTCAATTATTGGATCACAGGCACGTGATTGCAATGATTGAGGGAAGTCCTATCCCAGTAGGACAGTCTTACTCAAGATGATAGTATGCTATCTGGTTTATCTTTATCATCGTGTACTGCTTTAGGTGACCTTACAGGTCGCTATTACACGTTGATAGAGCCCTTAGGATTCTTTCTTGACTGTCAGCAGTATGAGGGCGATCATATACGTGGGAGCTGGTAGTCTATAAGCACATCCTTAAAAGGTCCCTAGTCGTGGGAGTTTCGAGACAGGGCATAGATACTCCAAAGTAGACTAGTGTATACAGTCGAGACCCCGACGAGGGGCGGTGGCCGGTCTCACAAGCCACTGGTGTCAGTTGGTTCACCTAAGATGTATACAGGTGCTCATTGGATTATGAGTACACCGGACAGGACTCGCCAGGAACATACTAGTTGGTCTTATACCTGACGTCAGATAGCTGTAAGTGCACGGCGGCGCCCCGGCCGTCAATCCGACGGCCAAATGCGGAAACGGTGATAAACTTTAATTTTGCGAACTTAGCAAATCGGCACCACCGTGCACTAAACCCCGGATCGGTCCATTAAACTAGATCTAGCAAAGTAACAAGATGGGAAGAGATATACCGAGTGATCCAAGTCCTCCGGTCTTCTCGTCGTCGTCCCGATCTCCTGCGGAAACTCCGGTTGTCGCCTCCTTTCCGGAAGGGCACCACATCGCCTGCATCTTTTACGGGCTCCTACCTCAATACCGAGGCAACTCGGGCATGAAGCTGGCAAGTCGACATGCCCAAGATGTGCTATAGAATGTGGTGTAGATCATGCTAGTCTCATTTGGGGTTTGTAGTTGCCTTGATAGAGGAATCAACAAGATATGAACTTGGGGATTTTTGGTAGCAATGAAAAATGAGATGGATGATTTATTTCCCACACCAAATGAAATGAACCCCTCTCATTTTTTCTCCCCTCAAAATTGTGGCCGGCCTCATATGGGTGAAAAATGGTGGAGGGCAAAACAAATACAAGAGGGAGGTGATGGTAGGAAAAGAAAGAGGTGACCACATCATAAAGCTAAGAAACATCAACCATGCTTATCACTCCATACCCATTCAAATCACAATTAATGCACCATCATGGATGAAAGATGCTAAACATATCATAATGAATATATTTGCAAGAAACCCCCTCCACAAATGTTATTTGCACAATTGCAAATAACCCCCTCCATCGGAAAAGTCCGGCCGGGAAAGAATGCAAACTGGCAACTCCAGAAAACTGGTCCCGTAATAAATTACAGGAAAACCCCGATACTGTGCATACACACCCGCATCTGTATTCCGTCTGGATACAAATGCAATGAGACAAAATCTACACTGTACTATACTAGGATCCGGCTTAAACCAAAGCCGGCTAGTAATATCCGTTCGATCCTGATCCGTGCAATACCGCACGTATCCGATCGAACCTTGCCATATATCTATACGGCCTCTAGTACAAACCGTCCGATCCTGATCCGTGCAATACCGCACATATCTGATCGGACCCTGCCATATCTCCATACGGCCTCTACAGCGTTTCGCCCGAAAGCTGAGTAACTGAATGTGTGGTGGACTCTAAAGGCTCGTCAATACTATGGCTGTGGATTTAACCACTAGCACGTCAGAGGTATAAGCCAATACGTAACGGGCCACCAGCTATTGACCAAAAGGGACGTCGATGAGCGAGCTCATCCTGACACCCTACTGAGCCTGTCAGTGACAATATCCGTACAGTCCGGTCCGTTCGTCTATGAGCATTGCATGGCGGGCCTAGGGGGTGGGTAAAAGTCAGACCCCCAAAAGCGGTACAAGTCGTGTCGGAGTGTAGCCCAGAACACCCTGAGATACTACTGGAATACCTACCAGTAAATCTCCTGCCTTGGCCAAGGACTTCGTGTAATGGCTCTCCTAGACACAGCGCGACCTCACCCCCAATACCGGGAGAGACGAACCCCTGAAGATCCGCTCACTGCCTCCATGTGGCTCGGGACTGTACCCAACTAAAACCTGTTTGCACGACTCCTTTGAGCCGTGGTAGGGTAGTAATCAAAGCACAGTGGGAACTCACACGAGACAAATGACGATCCCCAGGTCGATGAACTAACCTGTACACATGTCACCTGGGAACTGCTATCTGACGTCAGGTATAAGACCAACTAGCATGTTCCCGGCGAGTCCTGTCCGGTGTACTCATAACCCAATGAGCACCTGTATACATCTTAGGTGAACCAACTGACACCAGTGGCTTGTGAGACCGGCCACCGCCCCTCGTCGGGGTCTCGACTGTATACACTAGTCTACTCTGGAGAATCGATGTCCTGTCTCGAAACTCCCACGACTAGGGACCTTTTAAGGATGTGCTTATAGACTCCAGCTCTCACTTATATGATCGCCCTCATACTGCTGGCAGTCAAGCAAGAATCCTAGGGGCTCTATCAACGTGCAATAGTGACCTGTCAGGTCACCTAAAGAAGTACACGATGATAAAGGTAAACCAGATAGCATACTATCATCTCGAGTAAGACTGTCGTACCGGGATAGGTCCTCCCTCAATCATTGCAATCACGTGCCTGTGATCCAATAATTGACTCTGAGGGCATTATCTCCAACAATCTCCCACTTGCACTCAAGGCTAATTATTGCGATGTCGCATACTCACAGCCCGTGTGATACCGAACACCCAACTCCTCTACTAGTCAGTCTCACAAAGCATGTTTGCGAAACTCTTGCGTTCGAGGAATAGCCTCAGTGAGTGGATCCTCCTTGATGTTTCTTTCTATGTCTCTCTATATCTCAAGTTCGCGGAGAAAGCCATATCCCGAAATGAGCAATACCTGTCTTAGGATGTCTGGATATCTGATGGGACCCAGTTCATAAATGAACTTCAAATCCGGACTTCTTAGACTGTATCGTCAACTGAACTTAATCAGTATCGTGCGCCATGCCTCCCTCAGTATTACCTTGGATCACCTGTCCAAAATACTGCCCCTCGTTAGAGGGAAAACTATAACTCTGACAACCTCCTTGTCGTCCAGGTCATCTTGGAAGTCTGGAATGATAACTGTCTCCCAAATGAGGCTGTCGTTATCATATCCCTAGAACATCCACTTATGTTCTAAACCTGCTTCCGACTGTTTCTCCAGGATTGGATCAATATCAACTTATTGCACCTACTGCAAGAACAACATCTGGTGTGGTACTTGACATCTCATGATTGACTCAATTGCCTAAGCAAGTGATCTGTCAATCATGCACATCCCTCTGTACTTTAGTCTATAAGACACCTTTAGAGAGGGTGACTCCATCACCTGCAGGTATACTACCGTGCCAGGAGTCAACCATTCTAAATACTCATAGAATGCTGTCTAAGTACCCTTGTGGAGAAACCACTGTGTGACGACCAAAGTGTTAGTTATATGTATGCCCTAGAGGCCATTACTGTACATAGGATGTATATTGTAGTGGATGCTGGGACGTATATAGGGAGGACTTTCTTGCTCGACATGATAGTATGCTATCTGGTTGAACTTTACCTTAACGTGTATACTGATTGTCTCTCTGTTACATGTTGGTAAAGCCCTTAGGATGTGTGCTTGAATACCTGGACTATGATGCGGATCATACTAGTGGGGACATGGTAGTCCATAAGTACATCCTTCAAAGTCCCTAGTCGAGGGTGTATCGAGACGGGGCATCGATATACCAGAGTAGACTAGCGTATACCTTCTCGACCCATACAGATGGGCGATGGATGATCCCATATCCATTGGTGTTTGACATCAGAGATGATATACGGGTGCTCAGTAGAGACTGGGTACACTGGACGGACTCGCCGAGAACTCCCAGATGGTATTATACCTCACGTCAGATGGCAGTTCTCTGGTGACACTGGTACAGAGTAGTCTGTTGACCCGAGATCGTCATAGAGTCTTGTGTGGTTCCCACTGTGCTTTGATTTCCATCTTACCACGTCCAAGAGGGCGTGCAAAACGGTGGTTTTTGGGTACAGTCCCGAGTCACATGGAGGCAATGAGCGATAGGAGGGGATTCGTCTCTCCCGGTATAGGGGGTTGATGTTGCGCTGTGTTCGATTGGCTATAACAGGAAATCCCTGGCCAGGGTTGCTGAGATTTACTGGTAAGTGTTACCAGTAGTTTCTCGAATTGTTATAGACCTCATATCGACACGACTTATTGAGCTATTGGGGTCTGACGTTTACCACCCCTAGGCGAGATATGCGACATATCAGACGATCAGACCGGACTGTACGGTAGTGTTACTGGTTGGATTCACTGGAGTATGAGCGGGCTTGCTCGTCGATCTTCAGATCGCTCAATACCCGGGTGGCCGTTACGTTTAGCAGACCGCTTGCGGCTTGTGGATGTTTGATATGATCATCATCCGCTGCCGGCGTATTGACGAGTCTTTAGAGTCCTACACAGAGGTTTCCTGGCTCAAGCGAAACGAAATAGGAGCGCATATGAGATATGTGCGGGACCGAGAATAATACGTGTATGTGATACCGCATTCCATTCTCGCGATAAATGTATCGATTGGTTGTATGCGATATAACCTAGTTATCGAATCAAGTATTGATTCGATAAGCCGATACATTGAATACTAGTCGGTTGTGTGCGACATGACCGGATCGTTAAATCAAGTGTTGATTTAATGATTTATTGCGTAATTATATATTTGATATATTAGTTTGCATTAACTAGTATCGGTTTACTTAAGATGGATTTTCTCACTCAGATGTGCGCATTACATATGCGATATGATTTTGTGCACTTGCTTGTATCATGTTTGATGATGCATGCCTTATGGTTAAGTGTAAGGAATTAAACCTTGGTTAATGAAATGGTTAGGGTTTACTTTTTCCTTATTCATTTTATTCATTTTGGAAAATGAAAAGCAAATGAGAAAATGGTGGCTTCTTTTGTTTTGTTCATGAAGCTTCATGAAGACTTTGACCAAGTGACCATTTTGTCTCATGCTTAACCCTAACCATCCCACTAACCATGATTTATTCTCTACACTTGACCATGGTTGAAGATGATAAGTATTATTTTATTTCTATTTTCTAATTAACTTATCATAATACTTATCTTCTTCTTGCTCTTCTTCTTCTTCATTCTTCTTTGAAGAAAACCAAGCTCCATCAATGGTGATTGTTGGAAAAGAGTGAGAAATCCAAAACTAAAGTTAACCCACTTCCTATTTCTTCATCCTCTACCTCTTGCCAAGTAGTAGAGTGTGTTTTCTTCACAAGTTTCTTGACTTGGTGAAGTCGGAGCTTGATTTAGCGATGCCTCGACGTAGATCATCTTCGGCATGGACATCGACGACCTAGCTTGCCCATTCTCCGACGAAGCCGACGCTAGAGCCCGGATTTGATTTGGACAGCGGAGAGGACTTCGTTGCGGAGCTATGGAGGTGGAGCACCGGATCTACAAAGGTTGTATTTCCGTATTCCCTTAGTTAAGTGTTAACTAGTTATCTTTTCGCCTATTTTTCTAGCTCTGATACCACTGTAGGGTTCCTAGGCACACTAGTGAGGTTTCACAAGGCATCGAACATGCCAAATTCAAAAAATCTAGGTGCCGAGAGCCTCACATGTGGCACGCCGTACTGCCCCAAACCCGAAGGTTCAAAGGGCAGTTCAAGACGGTCACATAATCGAGTTAAGGTTTGTTGTCTTCTAGAGGGACCATCGCGTTACTTGCACTACTTAGAACGTCGTTAAACTACGGAAAAATCCAACACTTGGAAATTTCCCGACAGGGGAAAAATTGGGTATTTATATCCGGTCGAACTTTTTAACATATTCTAAAAATATCCGGAATGGGATACAATAATTGGAATTCACAAGATGTTATGAGATAACGGAATGAATATTATAAACGTAGCAGTTTAGTCTCCCTTGATCGGTTGCCACGGAATTTTGATGTGATCAAAAGTCCGTCGCAATCACGTAGCGTACGCGGATACTCGCCGGGTAAACTTAATAGACAGCCTCACTCCATAGCCCCGACCAAGTGACTGTAGGAGAACCCCGTCGCCGAAAGCATCCGTTCGGGTGCTCGCGGCAGCGATGTTCCGCCTTGGTGCAATTCGTCGACGGCGTCGGGGGTGCGGCCGTCTACTGAAGTTTGCGACGAGCATTCGATCAGGATGTCGGGAATCTTGTTGAATTGCCCGACTTGATATTAAAAAGTGTTTTCGATAATGAGACTAAAATGCGGGGTTTATAATTGTTAGGCATGCGATGTCTAAGTAATTCATTTGATTAGGCATGCGATGTCTAAAGTGGTTGCGGATTCCAACTGTTGTAGTTTTACAGTTTCTTTTCTGTAACCGTAAGTGTAATATGTGATATCGCCGGTTTCGTTGCTATATGTCAACGACAATTGGGATGCGCATATTTACTTACGTTGATGACATGTGATGTTATGTGTTGCTGGATATGTTATATTGGATCGTCGTGTTTGAATAGCCGGGGGTTTTTATGTGAGATGAGTGTTTTTCATTTTCATTCATGTAAAAACTTGTATGTAATATTCTTTTATTGGGGCGCTTCCAGGTTGCGGAAGTTGTCATCGTTTGTATATTATTTACTTTTCCGCACTAGGATAGACCCAAGGAGGAGGGCACAAGTAACCGGGTTCTGGAGTCCAGTGGGAGACCAACTCGAGGAGTCGAGTCCGGGCCTCCTAACTCTAGAATTGGTAAGGTTGCTTGCCGCTCTCGTAGGGGTCTAGGGGTGTGGGTTTGGCTATTCATCGCGACCGTGGAATCCGTGTTTTATACTGGCTCGTATTGAAAACACGGACGTCCTAGTATATCCAATATTTCATATGTTTCTTCTGCTGCGATATCTTTGATGTGATCATGTGATGTTCTGTGATAGATACAGTATATAGTATATATGATATATTATATAGACGTTACTTATGTTTTACACCCGCGCTAGCCCTGCCCCGCTCTGCCGTTAGTTACCTAACCTAACGGTGCACGAGGGGACATCGAGGCAAATGCGGATGGCATAAGTGTACGTCGTATTTATCTGTGATGTTTTAGGTACTTAAATGATGGGACTTCATTAATGTGATTAATGAAATAAAAGAAACCTAAGATGTTGCAGAATCGAATTTCAAAATAAAACAGGTAGCTACAGTTTTTGCTTTGCACAGCGGTATATGTGATATATCCTGCACCTTATTCGATAAGGAAAGGACCGAGATCCCTTCACCGGGAGTGACTCCTTTAGCAATAACTGGCAGATGCTACACACTCGGTTTGTCTTTTGATTGCTTTTAAGTGTTTTTGCTTTGCACAGTGATATATATGATATATCCCGCACCTCATTCGACGAGGAAAGGACCGACGATCCCTTCACCGGGAGTGACTCCTTTAGCAATAACTGGCAGATGCTACACACTCGGTTTGTCTTTTGATTTCTTTTAAGTGTTTTTGCTATTGACCAAAAGGGACGTCGATGAGCGAACTCATCCTGACACCCTACTGAGCCTGTCAGTGACAATATCCGTACAGTTCAGTCCGTTCGTCTATGAGCATCGCATGGCGGGCCTAGGGGGTTGGTAAAAGTCAGACCGCCAAAAGCGGTACAAGTCGTGTCGGAGTGTAGCCCAGAACACCCTGAGATACTACTGGAATACCTACCAGTAAATATCCTACCTTGGCCAAGGACTTTTCATGTACTGGCTCTCCTAGACACAGCGTGACGTCACCCCCAATACCGGGAGAGACGAACCCCTGCAGATCCGCTCACTGCCTCCATGTGGCTCGGGACTGTACCCAACTAAAACCTGTTTGCACGTCTGCTTTGAGCGTGGTAAGGTAGTAATCTAAGTACAGTGGGAACTCACACGAGACAAATGACGATCTCAGGTCGATGAACTAACCTGTACACATGTCACCAGGGAACTGCTATCTGACGTCAGGTATAATACCAACTAGCAGGTTCCCGGCGAGTCCTGTCCGGTGTATTCATAACCCAATGAGCACCTGTATATATCTTAGGTGAACCAACTGACACCAGTGGCTTGTGAGACCGGCCACCGCCCCTCGTCGGGGTCTCGACTGTATACACTTGTCTACTCTGGAGTATCGATGTCCTGTCTCGAAACTCCCATGACTAGGGACCTTTTAAGGATGTGCTTATAGACTCCAGCTCTCACGTATATGATCGCCCTCATACTGCTGGTAGTCAAGCAAGAATCCTAGGGGCTCTATCAACGTGCAATAGCGACTCGTAAGGTCACCTAAAGCAGTACACGATGATAAAGATAAACCAGATAGCATACTATCATCTTGAGTAAGACTGTCCTACTTGGACAGGTCCTCCCTCAATCATTGCAATCACGTGCCTGTGATCCAATAATTGACTTTGAGGGCACTATCTCCAACAATCTCCCACTTGCACTCAAGGCTAATTATTGCGATGTCGCATACTCACAGCCCGTGTGATACCAAACACCCAACTCCTCTACTAGTCAGTCTCACAAAGCTCATTTGCGAAACTATTGCGTTCGAGGAATAGCCTCAGTAAGTGGATCCGCTCTGCTGTCTCTTTCTATGTCTCTCTTTATCTCAAGTTCGCGGAGAAAGCCATTTCCCGAAATGAGCAATACCTGTCTTAGAATGTCTCGATGTCTGATGGGACCTAGCTCATAAATGAACTCCAAATCCAAAATTCTTAGACTGTATCGTCAATTGAACTTAATCCGTATCCCGCGCCATCCTTCCCTCAGTATTCACCTGGACCATCTGTCCAAAATACCGCCCCTCGTCAGAGGGAAAACTAAAACTCTGATGGCCACTCTGCCGTCCAGGTCACCTTGGAAGCCTGGAATGATAACCGTCTCCTAAAGGAGGCTGATGTTATCGTATCCCTAGAACATCCACTTATGTTCTAAAACTGCTTCCGACTGTTTCTCCAGGATTCGATCAATATCAACTTATTGCAACTACTGCAAGAACAACATCTGGTGTGGTACTTGACATCTCATGATTGACTCAATTGTCTAAGCAAGTGATCTGCCAATCATACACATCCCTCTCTACTTTAGTCTGTCAGACACCTTTAGGGAGGGTGACTCCATCACCTGCAGGCACACTACCGTGCTAGGAGTCGTCCATTCTAAATACTCATAGAATGCTGTCTAAGTACCCAGATTGGGAAACTACCTAAATCTAGATATAATACCATAAATCCAGTAACCAGAATGTCTGATATAAGATCCAAGTCCTATGTGGAGAAAACACTGTGTGACAACCAAAATATAACCGACCGTAGTATAGGAATTTCACTTCCTACTCTGTGTATGTCATCCAAATACCAGGACATCACACTCTACTACCTCCTTAACAGATCCATCCCCTGTTCTGATGAAGTCAAACCTATGACTGTCGCATCAGAAATAGATGATCGATCTCCTCTACATCTGCTTTAGTCTATAAATAGGCATAAGCCACCTGTCCACCATTGCTTCCACTGCTCCCACTGACCACGACAACCCTCTGACAAAGTCATATAGACGTACACTTCTAAAGCTAGTTTAGAACGACGCTATAGTCATCCTCCTGCCGGGTCTTACTGTCTGGAACAACAACAATGGCAAGTCTGGGTAAACAAGAACCTCCCTGTCACCGTCCTTGAGGCTACCGGAGTACCTCTCGGGTGCCTGAGGTTACCCACCATATCTGCGGAGTGGCTAATGGAATGTCAAACCAGATTGAATCTTTAGGTTCTTTATCAAATCTTCAGTAATCGTTTGCGGTTCTAGAATCACTTCCAGTTCTACCATACTCCCACTACTGTTTTCTGAAAAAATCCATTTTTATTAAAACTGTGGCGAGTCAAGAACAATATCACTATTGATCTTCCAGATGGTAGAAAGTCAACCCTCGTCATAGCCCGGGTCAACCCACAAACAACCATTACAGAAACGTGCCTTGAGTTACCCGGAGTCTGGTTTTAAGCATAAGCCGGACAACTCGCCGTATCTTAACAATGTCAAGATATGAACTGTTCTATATCCAATACAGAAACAGAGGCACTGATTTAATTGAACCAGATTCAAATCATGCAGCTGTCTCCAGTGCATGTCAAGTAAATGGAAAGAGGCCGATCAGCGTTACTCAACTTAGGAATGTTTCCAATTATGAGTAACCTGAAAGAGAAGCAAGTTCTCTTTACTATCAACTGAATACCATACATAAGTATCTACATCTTCGATCACCTTGAAGAATCCCGATACTTGCAACACCCGGTTCTCTACTTTATTCATATACCTATAACTTCTGAAAACTTAGACCCTGTGTTTCTACGAAACACTTGTCTAAGAACTAGAGAAGTCATAAGTAAACAGAATATAGTACGAGGACCAACCCCTCTATCCTAATGGACATTGGACAATATACAATACTCTGTATAAGTCCCGTGAGTCTAATAACTCATTCACTGTGTGTCGTAGGTTGAAAACTGTACTTATGGTTAAGAAGAATTACACCGCTGTTCAATGCTCCTTACCTAACCATCCACTGATATAGGTAAATATCATAGACATAATTTCAAAAAAGTATATCTCACTCTATAAAAATAGACGTACAGATATATCAATTTGAAATTAGTGCATAACAACGGATATTCAAAACCAAATATTTGTCGTCCGGCAAACAACCCAGGTGACTTCCTCAAATATCACCAATTACAACGAATTCCGATATAATGAGGATGATCACCTAATTCCTAATAACTTACTCCCACTCATCATCTGTAAAACCATACAGATGTGAGAATCAAACCTGGTAAATACATACCCTGGAGTAAGTGTCTAATTGGGAAATCAGTTTTCTTTTAGCAGTACACGATGAAACTGAAACATTGAAATGTTTCGATGGGGTATCCCGGTATTCCTAGTAATGCCTATTCTATTATCCGATTCGCAACTATAACCGTATATCTCTTTTCCATCTTCCCAAATCCCTTTATATGTCTTTAGTCATTACCTTCTGCACACCCTTTTAGGCCAAATGGTTTTCTTCCTTCTCTACCGTTTGGCACCAGCCTATGGTTTAGAAGAAGACTATCCATAAGCATAATGGGGTGTACTCTCCTAATCCTAGGAGCACTCGCAATGCGAGAGAAGGTGAAGATAAAAGACAACCGAATAAACCTTATTCCTATTTCTCCTGAACCAGGATCCATCCCAGAACTGGAACAAGTTCCTTTCGAGTTCGTATATAACCATACGATGGAGTATCCAATAAACTTGGGATCTTCGTAGTGATACGGAGTGTCCTGGAGAAATACAAAGGTGATTTAGGATTGGCGAAGAAATACTTGGTTTGGTCGTGAATAGCAGTCGCAATTTACTTTGCCCTCTTACTAATCCCTTTCTTTGTCTTAACTTAATACCTTCTGTACACCGTTTAGGCTAATTGGTTTTCTTCATTCTCTACCGGTCGGCACCTGCCTATGGTTTGGAAGAAGACTATCCAATTTGCGCAATGGGTGTACTATCTCCTAAACCAAGGAGTACTCGCAACCTGAGAGAAGGTAAAAGGAAAAGACAACTGAATAGTCCTATTCGTTTTCTCCAGAACCAGAAACCATCCTCGAATTCCTTCGAGTTCGTATATAACCATACGATGGTTTTGTCCAATAGAAGTGGACGTTCGTAGTAATACGGGGAGTCCTGGAGAAAAGGGTAAAAGTAGGAGTGGCAAGGAGGTTTGCAACTATGACAATCCAAAAGCCAGTGTTAAAAGAAGGTTCGGTTAATCTTGGTCACTGAGTCATAGTCCTAGGGTCTGGCAATGGTCGCTGCCAAAGAGAGAGAGAAAAGAAACACTCAGCGTGCACTCTAACCTAGATCAGAATGGTTAACACTTTATCTAATCAGGAAACCTCCCACTGTAACGTCAAATTCTTTCCCAAACCTGAAAGAAGAATTAGTCGGGATGACCCGAGGAGTAAACCAACTCATCAGTAGGAATCGGGATCCAACTATCATCGCATGATAACGTGACGGAATCCGCTCACGTTATCAAACTCCAGAAGGTATGCACATATCTGGCAAGTTTCTGTTTCTTTAGAAACTCCCGATCTGGATTTTTGCCCCATGCTCTTATGACCTTGACTTTGGCTAACAAATCAGAAGTCAGATGTCAAGTTCTACCCGTCATTCTCCAGGTTGATTTGAACCCAACCGCACAAGCCATTGACTTTGGGCAACAAGGCTATACGATTGTCCCAAACCAACGCTTATATCTATGCTGCACATGAATAACCAACAGCTACAAAACACTGTGCCTTGAATTTGGCCAACAAACACAACTTGAATACTATTGACTATCCATATGAAATGACGGAGGGCTACGAATGGTTTCTTGCGAAAACCTTTAACGTAATGAACTTGATATCGTTGAAGGAACGGATAGCTTTGTAAAAATATAGTGGCAAAAACCTTTGCTAAAGAGGACACTCCCGGTGAAGGGATCTCGGCTCTTTCCCCGTGGAATAAGGTGCAGGATATTCCAACTGAATACCATGATGCAAAGCAAAAGTAATCGGCTATAGTGAAGTTATTGCCCTGACGCAAACTTTTGTCCAAGGGGTCACTCCCGGTGAAGGGATCTCGGCCCTTGCCTGGTCGACTGAGGAGCAGGATATTCCAACTGAATACCACTGTGCAAAACAAAAGTGAACGTCCTTGCAATAACAGCTTTCTGAAAAATGTTCCAACAACATCAGAATAGGTTGGTTTATCTTGCATTGATCCGTATCAACGCAGTCCCATCAATTGATCACACCAATAAGGAACGAAAATAATGATGTACGTATATGCCATCCGCATTCGCCACTGGGTCCCGTCATCACCCGTTAGGTTACTTAACTAACGACAGAGTGGGGACTGGACTAGCGGATGCAAAACATATACAACATCTACTAGTATATATATCAATATATAATATTCGCTCAATGCGTGATAAAAAAATGCAGCATCACAGAAATGTAACCAGCATCACAGAGCAATACAGATATCTGGGATCCCCGGGTTTCACAGAGCCGCTACTGAAACCCGACGTTCCCCTGGTCGTGTGGATAGACTGCGCAATGAAATCCTAGACCCCTACAGGTGCGGCAAGTTACCCGCCAAAACCTGAAGCGAGGCAGCCCCCTTCAGCAACGTGAATGGACCACCCAGCACTTTACGGAATCCGGTAACTTGGGCACCCCTCCTGGATCAACCTGTACCCCCTACGAGTGCGGTGAGTAGCCCGCCAATTCTAGAGTGAAGCCCCCTCCGTCTCAATGCCATGAGATGCGGGCCCGTTGCCCTCTAGAACCCGGCTATCCGTGCACCCCTCCGCGGGGTAATCCTAGTACGGAAAGTAAAATATACATACAACGGGTACATCGACCTCGACCCGGTCTTGCCCCAAAAGAATAATACATACAGGCAGTGACGGAAGTCCACATGTCGGACGCTCGCCCCGCAATATCAAATTTACATATAAAATAAACTGTACTACCACTTCAACCAGGCTATCCCCCATGACCAATCCGCAACATCACAGCACAACACAGAACATCAACCTGAATGTCACGTTCGTAAATCCGTCTAAAAGGGCTATAGCAGATAGACTGGATTTACCGATCGAATGACATTCACGGTCGCAGATATAATGTAAATACTGTGAACTAACATGTTTAAAATTTTCAATAAATCAAATATACCCAAGTGGGCCCCAAGCACTACTGTAGCACTCACAGAAAATCTGGGCCCAAAAAGAATGTTCCAAAAACCCTATTTTCAAGTTTAAAGAGCTCTGTGCCAAAATGGTACAGTGAAGAAACTTTTGTGCGGCGGAACCGCGGCCAAAACTGAAAGGTTCCTAGGCACCCTAGTGGGTTCTCACAAGGCGTCGAACATGCCAAATTAAAATTTTTGGTGCCGAGAAACCCTAGACTTCGGATCTTAGACTAGATGTCTAGGCGAAACTAAAAGCTAGTTAACTGTTAACTACTAGGATACGGATATACAACCTTTGTAGATCCGGATTTCCGCCTCCTTAGCTCCACATAGTCATGTCCTCGCTGTCCATCATGAATCCTTGACTCGATCATCGGCTTCATCGGGAAAGCGAGCGGAATAGGTCGTCGGCTTTGTGTCAAAGACGATCTACGTCGAGGTTGCACAAACTCAAGCTCCGACTTCACAAACTTGTGAAACTTGTGAAGTAAACACCCAAAACAACTTGGCAAGAGGTAGAGGGTGAAGAAATAGGAGGTGGGTTCACTTTGGAATTGGATTTATCTCACTAGAACTCAAGTTGCCATTGTTGTAGCAAGCTTGAAGAAGAAGAAGAAGATGAAGATGAAGCAAGAATGATAAGTGTTCTATTTTAAAAAATAAAACTAATATGAATACTTATCATATCTTGACCATGGTCAAGTGTAGAGATTAAACCAAGGTTAGTAAGTGTGGTTAGGGTTAAGGATGAGATAAGGATGGTGGACTTTGTCAAAGCTTCATGAAGCTTCAACATAGCTCCAAAATTAGCCACCATTCTTAACTTAATCCTTTTAAGTAAATAAACAAATAAATAAATGATAAACCAAAACCCTAATCATCACTTAACCATGGTTTAACCCTTTACACTTAACCACATTATCAAGTATCATCAAACATGATACAAAGAAGTGCACGAAAGCATATCACATATACAATGTGCATCAAGTGAGAAAAATCCGTTTAAAGTGAACCAATACTAGTTAATGCAATGCAATATTTCAAATATATAATTATGCATTAAATCATTAAATCAACATTTGATTCAATGATCCGGTCATGTCGCACATAACCGACTAGTATTCAATGCATCGATTTATCGAATCAATGATTCGATAACTAGGTCATATCGAATATAACCAATCGAAACATATATCGCGAGAATGAAATGCGGTATCACATACACGCATTATTCTCGGTCCCGCACATATCTCATATGCGCTCCTATTTCGTTTCGCTTGAGCCAGGAAACCTCTGTGTAGGACTCTAAAGACTCGTCAATACGCCGGTAGCAGATGATGATCATATCAAGCACCCACAAGCCGCAAGCGGTCTGCTAAACATAACGGCCACCCGGGTATTGAGCGATCAGAAGATCGACGAGCTAGCCCGCTCACACTCCTGCGAATCCGACCAGTAACACTTACCATACAGTCAAGTCTCTTCGTCTGATACGTCGCATATCAAGTCTAGGGGTGGTATACGTCAGACCCCAATAACCCGATAAGTCGTGCTGATGTGAGGCTCGTAACGGGTCGAGAAACTACTGGTAACACTTATCAGCAAATCTCTGATCTGCCCTGGCCAGGGACTTCCCTGCTACGGCCAATCGAGCACAGCGCAACATCAACCCCCAATACCGGGAGAGACGAAACCCCTCCTATGGCTCATTGCCTCCATGTGACTCGGGACTGTACCCAAAGACCACCGTTTTGCATGCCCTCATGGACGTGGTAAGGTGGAGATCAAAGCACAGTGGGAATCACACAAGACTCTATGACGATCTCGGGTCTACAGACTAACCTGTACAAGTGTCACCTGAGAACTGCCATCTGACGTGAGGTATAATACCATCTGGGAGTTCTCGGCGAGTCCGTCCAGTGTACTCAGTCTCCACTGAGCACCCGTACACCATCTCTGATGTCAAGCACCAATGGATATGGGATCATCCATCGCCCATCACATGGGTCGAGAAGCGTATACGCTAGTCTACTCTGGTATATCGATGCCCCGTCTCGAGATACCCACGACTAGGGACCTTGAAGGATGTACTTATGGACTACCATGTCCCTACTAGTATGATCTGCATCATAGCCCAGGTAGTCAAGTACAAATCCTAAGGGCTTTACCAACATGTAACTATAAGACAGTATAAAGAGACTAGTGTACATGTTAAGATAAATGGCAACCAGATAGCATACTATCATGTCGAGCAAGAAAGTCATCTCTATATATGTCCAAGCATCCAATATAATATACATAATCTGTACAATACTGGCCTCTAGGGCATACATACAACTAACAATCTCCCACTTGCACTAGGGCCAGCTGCTGTAGTATCTCATACCGAGCATCCCGAAGAGTCTCTCAAACTGTATCTGGGGAATGGCCTTCGTGAGTGGATCCGCCGTGTTGTTCTTTGTGTCAACTCTCCTGACCTCGATCTCCCGGCGATCAACTATCTCCCGGATCAGGTGATACCGCCTCAGAATATGCCTGGACCGCTGATAGGACCTGGGTTCCTTGGCCAAAGCCACCGCTCCATTGTTATCGCAATACAAAGGTATTGGATGCTCAATGGATGTAACCACTCCAAGTTCAGTAATGAACTTCTTGATCCAAACAGCTTCTTTAGCAGCATCGTTGGCAGCGATGTATTCAGCCTCCATCGTCGAGTCTGCCACGGTTTCCTACTTGGAACTCTTCCAGCTAACCGCCCCTCCGTAAAGGGTAAAGACAAAACCCGACTGCGACTTAGAGTCGTCTTTATCACTCTGGAAGCTGGAATCGGTAAAGGACTCCACTTGGAGTTCTCCGTTACCATACACCAAGAACATATCTCTAGTCCTTCGTAAGTACTTGAGAATGCTCTTCACAGCTGTCCAGTGACTCTCTCCAGGATCAGCTTGATACCTGCTCACTACACTTAGTGAGTATGCTACATCGGGTCTGGTACATAGCATCGCATACATGATAGAGCCTACTGCCGAAGCATAGGGTATCCCTTGCATGCGAGCTCTCTCCAAATCAGTCTTGGGAGACATCTCTTTGGAGAGAGTGACTCCAGAGATCGTGGGCATGTTCCCACGCTTGGACTCTTCCATACTAAACCTCTTTAGTATGGTGTCAATGTACCTGGATTGGGACAATCCCAAAATCCGTTTGGATCTATCTCTATAGATCCTAATTCCCAATATGCAGGAGGCATCACCAAGATCTTTCATTGAGAATCTTTGTGATAAGAAGAGCTTGACCGATTGCAGCATAGGAATATCATTTCCTATCAAGAGTATGTCGTCCACGTACAATACGAGGAAGACAACTTTACTTTCTGCCACCTTCTTGTAGATACAAGGTTCATCTGGATTTTTGACGAAATCAAACTCTTTGATAACGACGTCAAAGCAGATGTTCCAACTCCGCGATGCTTGCTTTAATCCATAAATGGATTTAAGCAGCTTGCACACCTTCCCGCTGCTCCCACTGTCTACGAAGCCCTCTGGCTGAGTCATGTACACGCACTCTTCTAAATCACCATTTAGAAAGGCGGTCTTAACATCCATTTGCCAGATTTCGTAGTCATGAAAGGCAGCTATGGCAAGCATGATTCGGATGGATTTAAGCATAGCCACTGGAGAAAAGGTCTCGTCATAGTCCACACCTGGTCTTTGACGAAAACCCTTTGCTACAAGTCTAGCTTTGAAAGTCTCCACTTTCCCATCTACACCAAGTTTCTTCTTGAAGATCCACTTGCTCCCAATGGGTTTTACCCCTTCAGGAGCAACTTCCAAAGTCCATACTTTGTTGGTGTACATGGATTCCATCTCGGACCGCATAGCATCCAGCCATTTCACTGAGTCCCCACTCGTGATGGCCTGCTCGAAGCTAGTTGGGTCATCATCCTCCATGATGCAATCCTCGCTGCCACCATCAATGAGAAAACCATAGTATCTCTCAGGTTGGCGAGGAACCCTACTAGATCGGCGGAGTGGCTGGGGTTCATCGGGAACTACGGAATCCTCTGGTTCCACCAGATCTTCTGTTGTAGCTTCTGCAGCTGGAACCTCTTCCAGTTCAACCTCATGACCACTAATTTCTTTTTCTAAAAAGGTGGCATGTTGAGCAACAAATACTCTTTGTTCCTCACTGTGGTAGAAGATATACCCTCGCGAATGTTTGGGATATCCAACAAACTTACACAAAACAGATCTTGCCTCGAGTTTGTCCGGTTTTTGTCTTTTGACATAGGCCGGGCAACCCCATATCTTTATAAAATTAAGATATGGTCTCTTCCCTTCCCATATCTCATATGGTGTGGTAGGCACAGATTTGGTGGGAACCCTGTTCAGTAGGTATGCTGCTGTTTCCAGTGCATATCCCCAGAAGGAAATAGGCAACTCAGCTACACTCATCATAGAGCGCACCATATCTAATAGGGTGCGGTTTCTCCGCTCCGATACACCGTTGTGCTGTGGTGTATATGGAGGAGTTAGCTGAGAGAGAATCCCATTCTCTTTTAGGAAGTCCAGGAATTCAATGCTCAAGTATTCACCTCCTCGATCAGATCGAAGGATTTTAATACTTTTTCCGATTTGGTTCTCAACTTCTTGTTTATATTCTCTAAATTTCTCAAAAGCTTCTGATTTGTGTTTCATCAGGAACACATATCCGAATCTAGAGAGATCGTCAGTGAATGTAATGAAGTACGAAGAACCATCCCTGGCATGTGTAGACATGGGACCGCATACATCACTATGTATTAGTCCTAAGAGTTCGGTAACTCTTTCTCCGTGTCCCGTAAACGGAGTCTTGGTCATCTTGCCTTTGAGACATGACTGGCAAGTGTCATAGGATGAAAATTCAAACGGATTTAAATATCCATCCTTATGCAACTTAGCTAGTCGTGTCGCATTATGTGACCCAGTCTACAATGCCACAAGAAGGATTCGTTGAGTTCAGAACTCTTCCTCTTGTGTGTGTTTGTTATGCTCAGGACTGTTGATTGGTTTAGAACATAAATGCCATTGCACAACGTGCCTGATCCAACCAACTTTTGGTTATGAAAAATGTTCATAACATTGTCCTGTAATACAAAATTATATCCCTCTTTACTTAATAAAGAAACCGATATAATGTTGCATATCAGGTTCGGCATGTAATAGCATTCGTTCAGAACCAATGTATTACCAGTTGGTAATACAAGGTGATAATCCCCGACAGTCTTAGCTGCAACAATTGCACCATTTCCGACTCTAATGTCTTTATCACCTTCTCCAAGTTCTCTACCTTTCCTAAGCCCATGTAACTGATTACATATATGGGATCCTGACCCGGTATCCAATACCCAGGACATAGAGCAAATGGAGAAGCAGTTCTCAGTAACGAACACACCCGAAGAAAAT
This sequence comes from Agapanthus africanus, assembly GCA_030015575.1. Taxonomy (NCBI): domain Eukaryota; kingdom Viridiplantae; phylum Streptophyta; class Magnoliopsida; order Asparagales; family Amaryllidaceae; genus Agapanthus; species Agapanthus africanus. The sequence continues at coordinate 408,484,102 of CM057337.1, forward strand.
GCATCATCATGTTCTTTCTTCATTCGGGTGGCATGGGAATCCTGGTATTCCCCTATATCCTGTTCATTCCTATAACTCTTAAAGGAAAGAACGGAACCAACGTTCCCCAGCACAGTATAACATGCGGGTTCGGTCAATACATCCATATTATTATCTTTATTAAGGCATGAAATGGTCGCTACCTGGAGAGAGAGAGAAGAAAACACTTTAGCGTATGCTCGTGCAAGATCAGATTGGTTATTATCTTATCTAATCAGGATGGCTCCCACTGCTTTTTATCAAATCTTCCTCTAAACCCTAAAAGGAAAGACTAGCCGGGATTAATTACACACTACAAGTTCGCCAATCTTTCAGCCAGGCCAGTGTCGGTACTTTGAGGGAGGTCCCCCGTGCTTTCGCACGAACCTAATTACTGTAAACCTCGTTTTCCCAGAGGCGTAACCTCGTTAACACCTTTCTAGACACCTACTTGATCGGCTAATTGCACTGTGTAAAACTCTCCCAGGAGTAACTCTTACTCACAGTGGGTATCGGGATCCAACTATCTCATAGAAGGTATGCAATCTCATTGCAAATTTCAACACTTGAAATTCCCGATAATATTTTGCCCCAAGCACCCTATGACCTTGACGGAGGTCAACAAACCACAGGGTGCAAGTCAAGTTCAACCCGTCATTTCTTGATTGAATCAAACCCACCCGCACGACCCTTGACGGAGGACAACAAGGTCGTACGACTACCCTAATCCAATCTGCATCATATGCATAAGCAGACAAATACTAGTTAGCTACCGCACACTACGCCTTGACGGAGGTCAACAAACGTAGCACGAATACTAAGTAGGATTTATCTGAAATGACGGAGGGCTACGCAGGTTTTCATAAAACCCATGAGCGTAATGAACTTGATATCGTTGTAGAATCAAATGATGTTTTGAAATGGAGTGATTTTGAGGCTTTTCTAGTTTTGCTAAAGGAGTCACTCCCGGTGAAGGGATCTCGGTCCTTTCCTCGTCGAATGAGGTGCGGGATATATCATATATATCGCTGTGCAAAGCAAAAAACTCTTAAAAGCAGTCAAAAGCAAACCGAGTGTGTAGCATCTGCCAGTTACTGCTAAAGGAGTCACTCCCGGTGAAGGATCTCGGTCCTTTCCTCGTCGAATGAGGTGCGGGGTATATCATATATACCGCTATGCAAAGCAAGAACTGTAGCTACCTGTTTTATTTAAAATCTGATTCTACAACATCTTAGGTTTCTTATCTTTCATTAATCACATTAATGAAGTCCCATCATTTAAATACCTAAACATCACAGATAGATATGACGTACACTTATGCCATCCGCATTCGCCTCGATGTCCCCTCGTGCACCGTTAGGTTAGGTAACTAACGACAGAGCAGGGCAGGGCTAGCGCGGGTGTAAAACATAAGTAACGTCTATATAATATATCATATATACTATATACTATATCCATCACAGAATCACATCACAGATATCGCAGCAGAATCAACATATGAAATATTGGATATACTAGGACGTCCGTGTTTTCAATACGAGCCAGTATAAAACACGGATTCCACGGTCGTGATGAATAGCCAATCCCACACCCCTAGACCCCTACGAGAGCGGCAAGCAACCCTGCCAATTCTAGGGTTAGGAGACCCGGACTCGACACCTCGAGTTGGTCTCCCACTGGACCCCAGAACCCGGTTACTTGTGCTCCCCTCCTTGGGTCTATCCTAGTGCAGAAAAGTAAATAATATACAAAGGGTGACAACTCCCGCATCCTGGAAGTGCCCCGAATAAAAGAATTTTACATACAAGTTTTTACATGAATGAAAATGAAAAACACTCATCTCACATAAAAACCCCCGGCTATTCGAACACGACGATCCAATATAACATATCCAGCAACACATAACATCACATGTCAACAACGTAAGTAAGTATGCATACCCCAATTGTCGTTGATGTATAGCAACGAAACCGGCGATATGAACATACTACACTTACGGTCACAGAAAAGAAAGTGTAAAACTACAACAATTGGAATCCGCAACTTCTTTAGACATCGCATGCCTAACAGATATAAATCCCGCATTTTAGTCTCATTATCGAAAACCCTTTTCAATATCATATGGGACTAAACTGCTAGATTTATAACATTCATCCAGTTATCTCATAACTGTTTGTGAATTCCAATTATTGTATCCAATTCCGGATAAATAGAATATATTAAACTTTCCGATCGAACATTCGAAAACCCAAGTTTTCCCGACACCTATCAACACATGAAATAGGTTCAAAAACATTCACTTCATACCTCAGTACCAACGGTCCAGCCGTAGAAGGGTCAAGCCAACGCCTCACATGTGGCACGCCGTACTGCCCCAAACCCGAAGGTTCAAAGGGCAGTTCAAGACGGTCACATAATCGAGTTAAGGTTTGTTGTCTTCTAGAGGGACCATCGCGTTACTTGCACTACTCAGAACGTCTTTTAACCACACAATAATCCAACACTTGGATATTCCGGCAGGGGAAAACCTGGGAATTTATATCCGGTCGAACTCTTTAACATATTCTATAATTATCTGGAAAAACACTTAGACAAAAATTTGATAACCCGATTGAATAAACGAATCCCCAAAGCAACCCCAAAATACTCTTCTGTAAAGTCACAATAAAATATCCCAGAAAACACAGCATTGAATTATATGAGTTACTGTGCAAAAATAATTATTCAAGGGAACAGTAAGACCGCGGAAGCGCCGCACATGCCTAGCATGTGCCGCCCTTCCGCGGTGGAAAAGTGGAATTAGCCCCTCGTGTTTCACAGTAATTCTAATAACACCCTGCTTGATTTTCTACATATTTTTAATTGACAAAAATCCGAATTTTTAGAAAAAGTCCAGAGAGCATTTTTAGGTTTTGGATTTCGGTTCGATCGGGTTTCAAACGTCGTCGGGACTTCGCCTAAGGCTCTAGCTAGGCTCTGATACCAGTGAAAGGTTCCTAGGCACCCTAGTGGGTTCTCACAAGGCATCGAACATGCCAAATTAAAATTTTTGGTGCCGAGAAACCCTAGACTTCGGATCTTAGACTAGATGTCTAGGCGAAACTAAAAGCTAGTTAACTGTTAACTACTAGGATACGGATATACAACCTTTGTAGATCCGGATTTCCGCCTCCTTAGCTCCACGTAGTCATGTCCTCGCTGTCCATCATGAATCCTTGACTCGATCATCGGCTTCATCGGGAAAGCGAGCGGAATAGGTCGTCGGCTTTGTGTCAAAGACGATCTACGTCGAGGTTGCACAAACTCAAGCTCCGACTTCACAAACTTGTGAAACTTGTGAAGTAAACACCCAAAACAACTTGGCAAGAGGTAGAGGGTGAAGAAATAGGAGGTGGGTTCACTTTGGAATTGGATTTATCTCACTAGAACTCAAGTTGCCATTGTTGTAGCAAGCTTGAAGAAGAAGAAGAAGATGAAGATGAAGCAAGAATGATAAGTGTTCTATTTTAAAAAATAAAACTAATATGAATACTTATCATATCTTGACCATGGTCAAGTGTAGAGATTAAACCAAGGTTAGTAAGTGTGGTTAGGGTTAAGGATGAGATAAGGATGGTGGACTTTGTCAAAGCTTCATGAAGCTTCAACATAGCTCCAAAATTAGCCACCATTCTTAACTTAATCCTTTTAAATAAATAAACAAATAAATAAATGATAAACCAAAACCCTAATCATCACTTAACCATGGTTTAACCCTTTACACTTAACCACATTATCAAGTATCATCAAACATGATACAAAGAAGTGCACGAAAGCATATCACATATACAATGTGCATCAAGTGAGAAAAATCCGTTTAAAGTGAACCAATACTAGTTAATGCAATGCAATATATCAAATATATAATTATGCATTAAATCATTAAATCAACATTTGATTCAATGATCCGGTCATGTCGCACATAACCGACTAGTATTCAATGCATCGATTTATCGAATCAATGATTCGATAACTAGGTCATATCGAATATAACCAATCGAAACATATATCGCGAGAATGAAATGCGGTATCATATACACGCATTATTCTCGGTCCCGCACATATCTCATATGCGCTCCTATTTCGTTTCGCTTGAGCCAGGAAACCTCTGTGTAGGACTCTAAAGACTCGTCAATATGCCGGTAGCAGATGATGATCATATCAAGCACCCACAAGCCGCAAGCGGTCTGCTAAACGTAACGGCCACCCGGGTATTGAGCGATCAGAAGATCGACGAGCTAGCCCGCTCACACTCCTGCGAATCCGACCAGTAACACTTACCATACAGTCAAGTCTCTTCGTCTGATACGTCGCATATCAAGTCTAGGGGTGGTATACGTCAGACCCCAATAACCCGATAAGTCGTGCTGATGTGAGGCTCGTAACAGGTCGAGAAACTACTGGTAACACTTACCAGCAAATCTCTGATCAGCCCTGGCCAGGGACTTCCCTGCTACGGCCAATCGAGCACAGCGCAACATCAACCCCCAATACCGGGAGAGACGAAACCCCTCCTATCGCTCATTGCCTCCATGTGACTCGGGACTGTACCCAAAGACCACCGTTTTGCACGCCCTGATGGACGTGGTAAGGTGGAGATCAAAGCACAGTGGGAATCACACAAGACTCTATGACGATCTCGGGTCTACAGACTAACCTGTACAAGTGTCACCTGAGAACTGCCATCTGACGTGAGGTATAATACCATCTGGGAGTTCTCGGCGAGTCCGTCCAGTGTACTCAGTCTCCACTGAGCACCCGTACACCATCTCTGATGTCAAACACCAATGGATATGGGATCATCCATCGCCCATCACATGGGTCGAGAAGCGTATACGCTAGTCTACTCTGGTATATCGATGCCCCGTCTCGAGATACCCACGACTAGGGACCTTGAAGGATGTACTTATGGACTACCATGTCCCCACTAGTATGATCTGCATCATAGCCCAGGTAGTCAAGTACAAATCCTAAGGGCTTTACCAACATGTAACTATAAGACAGTATAAAGAGACTAGTGTACATGTTAAGATAAATGGCAACCAGATAGCATACTATCATGTCGAGCAAGAAAGTCATCTCTATATATGTCCAAGCATCCAATATAATATACATAATCTGTACAATACTGGCCTCTAGGGCATACATACAACTAACAAAAACAGGGGTTTGGCCGCGGTTCCGCGGTCATACTACAGTGTTACACTACCAATTTTTCACAGAACTCTTATAACTTCCTGTTTGTTCTTCTGCAGTGACCTGAAAAATTTTTCGAGCTAAAAAAAATTCGACAGAGAACAAGACCAGAAAATGCGGTTTTCGGAAAATCCGATCGATCGAACTTGTAAACACATTAGAGCAAGCTAGACTATGTTAATGGCATGGCTCTGATACCAATGTAAGTGCACGACGGCGCCCCGGCCGTCGATCCGACGCCGGAAACGCAAAAACGAAAAACTTTGCGAACTTGCAAACCGGCACCACCGCGCACAAAAATCCTGGATCGGGCCATTAACCTAGCTACTAGAAAACTAAAAGACGGGTAGAGAGTTATACCAAGCGATCCGTGCCCTTCGGTCTTCGTCTCCACTCCGATCTCCCGCGGAATCTCCGTCCGTCACCTCCTCGTCAGAAAGGGCACCACGTAGCCGAATTCTTTTACGGGCTCGTACCTCTGGACCGAGGGAACTCGGGCACGAAGTTGGCTAGCCGACGCGTCCAAGATTTGCTATAGAAGTAGTGTAGTAGGCTATGTCTCTTTTGGGGTTTATGCTCCATGGATGTGGAGGAATGAAGATAAGGAAAAATGGTGCTTTCATTTTTCCTAGCATGAAATGAGATGATGAAAAATGCCACCACTCAAAAATGAATCTCTCTCTCCTCTCTACCAAGAATGGCCGGCCTCTCATAATTTAGTGGTGGGAAAAAGAATCATCTTAACCAAGAGAAGAAAAAGAAAAGATAACGCAAGATAAAAGTCACACTCATCTCACATTTCAATCCTTTCACAAAACCATCACAATAAATGCAAAAGATGAGATTAAAATGGAATCTCATGATGATGAAGCCACAAGTACAAGAAACCCCTCCACAATAAGTTATTTGCAAACTTGCAAATAACCCCCTCCATCTAAACGTCCGGCCGTGAAGGAACAAAGGAAAACCGGCCAGAACGGAATGCAAACTGGCAACCTCAGAAAACTGATCCCGTAATAAATTACAGGAAAACCCCACGACTGCATATACATGCCCGCATTTGTATTCTCACTGAATACAAATGCAAAGAGACAAAATCTACACTGTCTAATACTAGGATCCGGCTTAAGCCAAAGCCGGCTAGTAAAATCCGTCCGATCACGTTACGTGCAATACCGCACGTATCTGATCGAACCCTGCCATATCTCCATACGGCCTCTACAGCATTTCGCCCGAAACATGAGTAACTGTGTGTGGTGGACTCTAAAGACTCGTCAATACTATGGCTGTGGATTTAACCACTAGCACGTCAGAGGTATTAGACATACATGACGGGCTACCAGATATTGACCAAAAAGGACGTCGATGAGCGAACTCATCTTGACACCCTACTGAGCCTGTCAGTGACAATATCCGTACAGTCCGGTCCGTTCGTCTATGAGCATCGCATGGCGGGCCTAGGGGCTTGGTAAAAGTCAGACCCCCAAAAGCGGTACAAGTCGTGTCGGAGTGTAGCCCAGAACACCCTGAGATACTACTGGAATACCTAATAGTAAATATCCTACCTTGGCCAAGGACTTTTCATGTACTGGCTCTCCTAGATCTAGCGCGACCTCACCCCCAATACCGGGAGAGACGAACCCCTGCAGATTCGCTCACTGCCTCCATGTGGCTCGGGACTGTACCCAACTAAAACCTTTTTGCACGTCTCCTTTGAGCGTGGTAGGGTAGTAATCTAAGTACAGTGGGAACTCACACGAGACAAATGACGATCTCAGGTCGATGAACTAACCTGTACACATGTCACCAGGGAACTGCTATCTGACGTCAGGTATAATACCAACTAACAGGTTCCCGGCGAGTCCTGTCCGGTGTACTCATAACCCAATTAGCACCTGTATACATCTTAGGTGAACCAACTGACACCAGTGGCTTGTGAGACCGGCCACCGCCCCTCGTCGGGGTTTTGACTGTATACACTAGTCTACTCTGGAGTATCGATGCCCTGTCTCGAAACTCCCACGACTAGGGACCTTTTAAGGATGTGCATATAGACTCCAGCTCTCACGTATATGATCGCCCTCATACTGCTGGTAGTCAAGCAAGAATCCTAGGGGCTCTATCAACGTGCAATAGCGACTCGTAAGGTCACCTAAAGCAGTACACGATGATAAAGATAAACCAGATAGCATACTATCATCTTGAGTAAGACTGTCCTACTGGGACAGGTCTTCCCTCAATCATTGCAATCACGTGCCTGTGATCCAATAATTGACTCTGAGGGCACTATCTCCAAAAGTCGCGCTGTGTCTAGGAGAGCCATTACACAAAGCCCTCGGCCGAGGCAGGAGATTTACTGGTAGGTATTCCAGTAGTATCTCAGGGTGTTCTGGGCTACACTCCGACACGACTTGTACCGCTTTTGTGGGTCTGACTTTTACCAACCCCCTAGGCCCGCCATGCGATGCTCATAGACGAACGGACCGGACTGTACGGATATTGACACCGACAGGCTCAGTAGGGTGTCAGGATGAGTTCGCTCATCGACGTCCCTTTTGGTCAATAGCTGGTAGCCCGTTACGTATGGCTAATACCTCTGACGTGCTAGTGGTTAAATCCACAGCCATAGTGTTGACGAGTCTTTAGAGTCCACCATAGACAGTTGCTCAAGTTTCCGGCGAAACGCTGTAGAGGCCGTATGGAGATATGGCAGGGTTCGATCAGATACGTGCGGTATTGCACGAATCATGTTTGGACGGTTAATACTAGCGGGCTTTGGTTTATGCCGGATCCTGGTATTGTACAGTGTGGATTTTGTCTCATTGCATTTGTATTTCGGTCGGAATACAAATGCGGGAATGTATATACAGTAGCGGGGTTTTCTTGTAATTTATTACGGGGTCAGTTTTATGAAGTTGCCAGTTTGCTTTCCGTTTCGGCTAGTTTTCCTTTGTTCCTCCACGGCCGGAATTTTGGTGGAGGAGGGCTTATTTGCATTTGTGCAAATTAGCAATTTGGAGGGGTGTTATTTGCATATTGTTGCTTCATGATTGTGCACCATCCCTTGACTTATTTTATTCATCATTACTTGACTTTTTGACTTGATGATGTGAGGTGGTTGATGGAGTGTTGGACTTTCTTGGTGATGATTTCTTCTCATGATCACATATCATTCCATCTTGCATTATGGTTCCTCTCTCTTACTCTCTCCTCTTTGATTCTCTTGGATGCATGGCCGGCCAAGCAAGGAAAGGGGCTGTCCCAATTTTGAGTGGGGGGTTTTTCATCTCTTTATGCTTGGAAAAATCCCCAAGTTCATCTAAAAATGCTATCACTTCATTACCTCCACCAGTACATGGCAACATCAACCCCTAGAGACATATAGAGTTCTACACTTCATTCTACAGCAATTCTTGGGCACGTCGGCTCGCCAACTTCGTGCCCGAGTTGCCTCGGTCCAGAGGTGGGATCCCGTAAAAGAAGCCGGCGATGTGGTGCCCTTCCGGCGACGTGGTGAAGACCGGAGATTCCGCGGGAGATCGGGACGACGACGAGAAGACCGAAGGACACGGATCACTCGGTATATCTCTCTACCCGTTCTTTAATTTGCTAGAATTAGATTAATGGCCCGATCCAGGATTTTTGTGCGTGGTGGTGCCCGTTCAATAGTTAAAGTAAATTATCGTTTCCGCATTTTGGCCTCGGATTGATGGCCGGGGCGCCGCCATGCACTTACACTGGTATCAGAGCCACGCCATTAACCTAGTTTAGCTTTGTCTAATGTGTTTACATTTCCGATCGAACAAAAATCCCAAAACCGCATTTTCTTGTACATCTGTTCTCTGTCGATTTTGTTTTGGCTCAGAAATTTTTTTAAAGTGTTGCAGAATGATGTGCAGGGAATTCTAAGCACTCTGCAAAATTTTGGTCGTGTGACGTCATCATCCCACCGCGGAACCACGGCCAAACCCATGCTTGGGCCGCGGTTCCGCTGCCACTTTTTCTGTTCATTGCACCAAACTTTTACAGAGAGCTTCTGAGTTAAAAATGCGGTTTTTGGAATGTTCTTTTTGGACCCAGATTTTCTGTGAGTGCTACAGTAATGCATGGGGCCCACTTAGGAAAAATTGATCGATCGAAAATTTTAAACACAGTAGTTTACAGTATTTACATTATATCTGCGACCGTGAATGTCACTTGATTGGTAAATCCTGTCTAACTGCTATAGCCCGGTTAGACGGATTTGCGAACGTGACATTCACATTGATGTTCTGTGATTGTGCTGTGATGTTGCGGATTGGTCGTGGGGGATAGCCTGGATGCAATGTTAGTACAGTTTTTGTTGTATTATGTACATTTGTTATTGCGGGGCGAGCGTCCGACATGTGGACTGTCGTCACTGCCTGTCTGTATATTATTCTTTTGGGGCACGACCGGGGTGAGGTCGATGTACCCGTTGTATGTATATTTTACTTTCTGTACTAGGATTACCCCAAGGAGGGGTGCACGGGTAGCAGGGTTCTAGAGGGCAACAGGCCCGCATCTTATGGCGTTGAGACGGAGGGGGCTTTACTCTAGAATTGGCGGGCTATTCGCCGCACTCGTAGGGGGTATAGCTTGACCCAGGAAGGGTGCCTAAGTTACCGGATTCCGTGAAGTGCTGGGTGGTCTATTCACGTTGCTGAAGGGGGATGCCTCGCTTCAGGTTTTGGCGCCCGTAGGGGTCTAGGATTTCTTTGCACAGGCTATCCACACCACCAGGGGAACGTCGGGTTTCAGTAGCGGCTCTGTGAAACCCGGGGATCCCAGATATTTGTATTGTTCTGTGATTCTTAATACATTTCTGTGATGTTGCATTTTATCACGCCTTGAGCGAAATATTATATATTGATATATATACTAGTAGATGTTGTATATGTTTTGCATCCGCGCTAGTCCAGTCCCCGCTCTGTTGTTAGTTAACAAACCTAACAGGTAATGACGGGACCCAGTGGCGAATGCGGATGGCATATACGTACGTCATTATTTTCGTTCTTTATTGGTGTGATCAATTGATGGGACAGCGTTGATTCGGATCAATGCAAGTTAAAAACAAACCTATTTGATGTTGTTGGAACAATTTTTTCAAAAATCTGTTATTGCAAGGGCGTTCTCTTTTGTTTTGCACAGTGGTATTCGGTTGTGAATATCCAGCACCTCAGTGGACGAGGCAAGGGCCGAGATCCCTTCACCGGGAGTGACCCCTTGGACAGAAGTTTGCGTCAGGGCAATAACTTCACTATAGCCGATTGCTTTTGCTTTGCATCGTGGTATTCAGTTGGAATATCCTGCACCTCATTCTACGGGGAAAGAGCCGAGATCCCTTCACCGGGAGTGACCTCTTTAGCAAAGGTTTTCGTCACTATATTTTTCTAAAAAGCTATCCGGTTCCTTCAAGGATATCAAGTTTATTACGTTATAGGTTTTTCGCCAGAAACCATTCGTAGCCCTCCGTCGTTTCAGACGGGTAGCACGTAGTATTCATGCTTTGTTTGTTGGCCTTCGTCAAGGCATAGTGTATGGTAGCTGCTTGTTGCCTTTCTGCAGCATAGATAGATGCGTTGGTTTGGGACAGTCGTATAGCCTTGTTGGCCTTCGTCAAGGGCTTATACGGATGGGTTCAAATTAACCTGGAGAATGTCGGGTAGAACTTAACATGTGACTTATGATTTGTTGGCCTTCGTCAAGGTCATAAGAGCATGGGGCAAAAATCACATCGGGAGTTTCTAAAGAAACTGAAACTTGCCAGATATGCGCATACCTTCTGGAGTGTGATAACGTGAGCGAAGTCCGTCACATTATCATGCGATGATAGTTGGATCCCGATTCCTATTGATGAGTTGGTTTACTCCTCGGGTGATCCCGACTAATTCTTCTTTCAGGTTTGGAGGAGAATTTGACGATACGGTGGGAGGTTTCCAGATTAGATAAATTGGTAACCATTCTGATCTAGGTTAGAGTGCACACTGAGTATTTCTTTTCTCTCTCTCTTTGGCAGCGACCATTGCCAGACCCTAGACTATGGCTCAGAGACCAAAATTAACCGAACCTTCATTAACACTGGCTTTTGGATTGTCAGAGTTGCAAACCTCACTGCCACTCCTACTTTTGCCCTTTTCTCCAGGACACCCCGTATTACTATGAACGTCCACTTCCATTGGACAAAACCATCGTATGGCTATATACGAACTCGAAGGAATTTATTTGAGGATGGTTTCCGGTTCTGGAGAAAACGAATAGGACTATTCAGTTGTCTTTTCCTTTTACCTTCTCTCAGGTTGCGAGTACTCCTTGGTTTAGGAGATAGTACAACCATTACGCAAATTGGATAGTCTTCTTCCAAACCTTAGGCTGGTGCCGAACGGTAGGGAATGAAGAAAAACAATTAGCATAACGATGGTGTGCAGAAGGTATTAAATAAAGACATATCAAGGGATTAGTAAGAGGGCAGAGTAAATTGCGACTGATATTCAGGACCAAACCAGGTATTTCATTACCACTTCCACTTCACCATTGTATTTCTCAAGGACACTCCGTATCACTACGAAGATCCACAGTTTATTGGATACTCCATCGTATGGTTATATACGAACTCGAAAGGAACTTGTTCCAGTTCGGAGATGGATTCTGGTTCAGGAGAAATAGGAATAAGGTTTATTCGGTTGTCTTTTATCCTCGCCTTCTCTCGCATTGCGAGTGCTCCTAGGATTAGGACAGTACACCCATTATGCTTATTGGATAGTCTTCTTCCAAACCATAGGCTGGTGCCGAACGGTAGGGAAGGAAGAAAACCATTTGGCCTAAATGGGTGTGCAGATGGTAATGATTAAAGACATATGAAGGGATTTGGAGAGATGGCAAAGAAATATACGGTTACAGGTGTGAATCTGATAATGGAAGAGGCATTACTAGGAATACCAGGATACCCCTACGAAACATTTCAATGTTTCAGTTTCACTGTGTACTGTTAAAGGAAAACTGATTTCCCAATTAGACACTTGCTCCAGGGTATGTATTTCCCAAGTTTGATTCTCACATCTGTATGGTTTTACAGATGATGAGTGAGAGTAAGTTATTGGGAATTGGGTGATCATCCTCATTATATCGGGATTGGTTGTAATCGATGATATTTGAGGAAGTCACCTAGGTTGTTTGCGGTACGACAAATATTTGGTTTTGAATATCCGCTATTATGCACCAATTTCAAATTGATATATCTGTACGTATATTTTTATAGAGTGAGATATACCTTTTTGAAATTATGTCTATGACATTTACCTATATCAGTGGATGGTTAGGTAAGGAGCATTAAACAGCGGAGTAATTCTTCTTAACCAAAGGTACAGTTTTCAACCTACGGCACACAGGGATTGAGTTATCAGACTCAAGGGACTTATACAGAGTATTGTATGTTGTCCAGTGTCCATTAGGACAGAGGGGTTGGTCCTCATACTATATTCGGTTTACTTATGACTTCTCTAGTTCTTAGATAAGTGTTTCATAGAAACACAAGGTCTGAGTTTTGAGAAGTTATAGGTATAAGAATAAAGTAGAACCAGGTATTGCAAGTATCGGGATTCTTCATGGTGATCGAAGATGTAGATACTTGTGTATGGTATTCAATTGATAGTAATGATTAAGAGAACTTGATTCTCTTTCAGGTTGCTTATAATTGGAAGCATTCCTAAGTTGAGTAACGCTGATCGGCCTCCTTCCATTTAGTTGACATGCACTGGAGACAGTTGCATGATTTGAATCTGGTTCAATTAAATTAGTGCCTCTGTTTATTTATTGGATATAGAGCAGTTCATATTTTGACGTTGTTAAGGTACGGGGAGTTGTCCGGCTTATGCGTAAAACCAGACCCTGGATAACTCAAGGCACGTTTCTGTAATGGATGTTTGTGGGTTGACCCAGGTTATGAAGAGGGTTGACTTTCTACCATCTGGAAGATCAATAATGATATTGTTCTTGACTCGCCACAGTTTTAACAAAAATTGATTTTTTCAGAAACAGTAGTGGGAGTATGGTAGAACTGGAAGTGATTCCAGAACCATAAAAGATTACTGAAAATTTGCTAAGAACCTAAAGATTCAATCTGGTTTGACATTCCATTGGCCACTCCGCAGATATGGTGGGTAACCTCAGGCACCCGAGAGGTACTCCGGTAGCCTCAAGGACGGTGACAGGGAGGTTCTTGTTTACCCAGACTTGCCATTGCTGTTTTTCCAGGCTGAGAGACCCGGCAGGAGGATGAGTATAGCGTCGTTCTGAACTAGCATTAGAAGTGTACGTCTATATGACTCTGCCAGAGGGTTGTCGTAGTCAGTGGGAGCAGCGGAAGCATGGTAGACAAGTGGCTTATGTCTATTTATAGACTAAAGCAAATATGGCGGAGATAGGTCATCTATTTCTGATGTGACAGTTATAGGTTTGACTTCATCAGAATAGGGGATGGATCTGTTAAGAAGGTAGTAGGGTGTGATGTCCTGGTATTTGGATGACACACACAGAGTAGGAAGTGAAATTCCTATACTACAATCGGTTATACTTTGTTCAACACAAAGTGGTTTCTCCACATGGGACTTGGATATAATATCAAGACATTCTGGTTACTAGATCTTTAGATCTAGATTTGGGTGGTTTCCCAATCAGGGTACTTATACAGCATTCTAAAGGTGTTTTAGAATTGACGACTCCTGGCACGGTAGTATACCTGCAGGTGATGGAGTCACCCTCTCTAAAGGTATTTTACAGACTAAAGTGGAGAGGGATGTGCATGATTGGCAGATCACTTGCTCAGGCAATTGAGTCAATCATGAGATGTCAAGTACCACACCAGAGGTTGTTTTTGCACGAGATGCAATAGGTTGATATTAATCCAATCCTGGAGAAACAATCGGAAGCAGTTTTAGAACATAAGTGGATGTTCTAGGGATATGATAACAACAGCCTCATTCGGAAGACAGTTATCATTCCAGGCTTCCATGGTGACCTGGATGACAGAGAGGTTGTCAGAGTTATAGTTTTCCTTCTGATGAGGGGCAGTATTTTGGACAGGTGGTCCAAGGGGATACTGAGGGAGGCATGACGCAGGATACTGATTAAGTTCAGTTGACGATACAGTCTAAGAAGTTTGGATTTGGAGTTCATTTATGAGCTAGGTCCCATCAGACATCCAGACACATTCTAAGACAGGTATTGCTCATTTCGGGAGATGGCATTCTCCGCGAACTTAAGATATAGAGAGATATAGAAAGAAACGTCAAGGCGGATCCACTCACTGAGGCTATTCCTCGAATGCAATAGTTTCGTAGACAGGTTTTGTGAGACTGATTAGCAGAGGAGTTGGGTGTTCGGTATCACACGGGCTGTGAGTATGCGACATCGCAATAATTAGCCTTGAGTGCAAGTGGGATATTGTTGGAGATAGTGCCCACAGAGTCTATTATTGGATTACAGGCACGTGATTGCAATGATTGAGGGAGGACCTATACCAGTAGGACAGTCTTACTTAAGATGATAGTATGCTATCTGGTTTATCTTTATCATCGTGTACTTCTTTAGGTGACCTTACTGGTCGCTATTACACGTTGATAGAGCCCCTAGGATTCTTGTTTGACTGCTAGCTGTATGAGGGCGATCATATACGTGGGAGCTGGCAGTCATAAGCACATCCTTAAAAGGTCCCTAATCCTGGGAGTTTCGAGACAGGGCATCGATACTCCAGAGTCAGCTAGTATATACAGTCGAGACCCCGACGAGGGGCGGTGGCCGGTCTCACAAGCCACTGGTGTCAGTTGGTTCAACTAAGATGTATATAGGTGCTCATTGGGTTATGAGTACACCGGACAGGACTCATCGGGAACATGCTAGTTGGTCTTATACCTGACGTCAGATAGCAGTTCCCTGGTGACATGTGTACAGGTTAGTTCATCGACCTGAGGATCGTCATTTGTCTCGTGTGAGTTCCCACTGTACTTTGATTACTGCCCTACCACGCTCAAAGGAGACGTGCAAATAGGTTTTAGTTGGGTACAGTCCCGAGCCACATGGAGGCAGTGAGCGGATCTTCAGGGGTTCGTCTCTCCCGGTATTGGGGGTGAGGTCGCGCTGTGTCTAGGAGAGCCATTAAACAAAGCCCTCGGCCGAGGCAGGAGATTTACTGGTAGGTATTCCAGTAGTATCTCAGGGTGTTCTGGGCTACACTCCGACATGACTTGTACCGCTTTTGGGGGTCTGACTTTTACCGACCTCCTAGGCCTGCCATGCGATGCTCATAGACGAACGGACCGGACTGTACGGATATTGTCACTGACAGGCTCAGTAGGGTGTCAGGATGAGTTCGCTCATCGACGTCCCTTTTGGTCAATAGCTGGTAGCCCGTTACGTATGGCTAATACCTCTGATGTGCTGGTGGTTAAATCCACAGCCATAGTATTGACGAGTCTTTAAAGTCCCCCACAGACAATTGCTCAAGTTTCGGGCAAAACGCTGTAGAGGACGTATGGAGATATGGCAGGGTTCGATCAGATACGTGCGGTATTGCATGAATCACGATCGGACGGTTAATACTTGCGGGCTTTGGTTTAAGCCGGATCCTGGTATTGTACAGTGTGGATTTTGTCTCATTGCATTTGTATTTCGGTCGGAATACAAATGCGGGTATGTATATACAGTAGCGGGGTTTTCCTGTAATTTATTACGGGATCATTTTTATGAAGTTGCCAGTTTGCTTTCCGTTTCGGCCAGTTTTCCTTTTTTCCTTCACGGCCGGATTTTTGGTGGAGGAGGGCTTATTTGCATTTGTGCAAATTAGCAATTTGGAGGGCTGTTATTTGCGTATTGTTGCTTCATGATTGTGCACCATCCCTTGAATTATTTTATTCATCATTGCTTGACTTTTTGACTTGATGATGTGAGGTGGTTGATGGAGTGTTGGACTTTCTTGGTGATGATTTCTTCTCATGATCACATATCATTCCATCTTGCATTATGGTTCCTCTCTCTTACTCTCTCCTCTTTGATTCTCTTGGATGCATGGCCGGCCAAGCAAGGGAAGGAGCTGTCCCAATTTTGAGTGGGGGGTTTTTCGTCTCTTTATACTTGCAAAAATCTCCAAGTTCATCTAAAAATGCTATCACTTCATTACCTCCATCAATACATGACAACTTCAACCCCTAGAGACATATATAGTTTACACTTCATTCTACAGCAATTCTTGGGCACGTCGGCTCGCCAACTTCATGCCCGAGTTGCCTCGGTCCAGAGGTGGGAGCCCGTATAAGAAGCCGGCGATGTGGTGCCCTTCCGGCGACATGGTGAAGACCGGAGATTCCGCTGGAGATCGGGACGACGACGAGAAGACCGAAGGACACGGATCACTCGTTATATCTCTCTACCCGTTCTTTAGTTAGCTAGAATTAGATTAATGGCCCGATCCGGGATTTTTGTGCGCGGTGGTGCCAGTTCAAAAGTTAAAGTAAATTATCATTTCCGCATTTTGTCCTCGGATTGACGGCTGGGGCGCCACCGTGCACTTACAGACCTTTCCCGTAACAATAGGAACGACCCTCCTTCACCATAACTAGTCCCGAAACTTTTGCCCTTTCCTTTCCTTTTACTTCCCTGGTTTCCTTCAGGGTTTAAGTAGAGGGCAGAGACTGTAGAATTAAGTCAGTATTTGACCCTTTCTTCAACGTGGTCGTCAGGTCCGTGAGCTCATCAAAATAGCTAGTCTCTATAAGGACGTTGTCCCCTACAGATAACCCGACAGCCAACATCTCTTGAAGTAATTCGTTCGAGGTCTCATATCTTGCGATACGAGATTGCTCTCTATATAAATCTTTGTTATGGAGGAAGACAGAAACTAAGTCCATCTTCTCGTGCTGCCTCTGGTATGTACCATCAACTGAGGCCAACACGAGGCACTTGGTATTCGCACAGTCTTTTTCCGATCTCTTACGGATATCAGTATCCGTGATGTTGGAAACTGGTCCTGAGACGGCAGGGGTTGGATTAGTGAAGAGGTGTCCCAGTTTATCATGGGTAATGGACATCTGGACAAACCTTTGCCAGTCATTACAGTCAGATTCAGTCATTTTATTATCTAGATGTAACCTATGTCAGGTCACTGGGTCGCTGCAATTAAGAGAGAGAGAAGAAAACACTTAGCATGATGCTCTTTCAAGTTTAGATTGGTTTTTAATTTATCTAAACAGGATGGCTCCCTCTGTTTCTCGAATCCTTCCTCAAACCGTAAAAGAAGAATTAGTCAGGATTAATCTCACCGTACAATACTTGCTTAACCGTTCAGCCAGGCTAGTGTTGGTACTTCGAGGGAGGTTTTACGACGCTTTCGCGAAGTTCTTTAATTAAATAACATCTTTTCCCTGGAGGCCTAGCCCCGCTAACACTGTTCTAGACACATACTTAGTTTATAGCATTGATCGTTAAGTGAAAAAATCTCTCGAGGAGTTGCAGATACTCACAGTAGGATCGGGATCCAAATATCATTGTGTGATAATGCTGAAGGAATCCTACCAACATTATCAAACTCCAAATGGTATGCAGCACTAGCAATTTTCAATTTCCTTAGAAACTCCCGATGTGGATTTTTTTGCCCCATGCTCTTATGACCTTGACTAAGGCCCACAAATCATAAGTCATATGTCAAGTTCTACCCGTCATTGTCCAGGTTAATTTGAACCCACCCGTATATACCCTTGACTAAGGCCAACAAAGTAATATGACTGTCCCAAACCAACACATCTATCTATGCAACATATGAATACCCAGCAGCTATGTAACACCTGAGTTTAGGGTTAGTAGTAAGTAAGTGTTAATGTGGGGGTTTTGGTAAAAAGTTTACCAAAACGGGATTCTAGTAATTTATCTGGGTCTATGGTTATTTTTGTTGAATTTTATCTCAACCACACACACTTGTGCACGTTAGCCAGGGTTAAGACTAGGGTTGCCACATATTTGAGCTTGTGGGTTAGCCATGTTTAGGTTAACCATGGGGGTTAGGTCCATGGTTAAGATAATGGATTCGATTATGAGCTAATTTGGTTAATTAGGGGTGGTTGGTTTTGTCCAAGGGTGTTTAGGGTGTAGGTTGACTTGCTTGTTGTGTGTGAGAGAGGGAGATGGGATGTGTATCATGATAGCTTTTGATTTGAGAGAGGGAAATGATGGTTTAAGGATTAGTCACACCATTCAACTCAAAACTTATCACTCATATCTTTCAAACTCTCTCCCACACTCAAATCACTCACTCTCACACTCAAATCAGCCACCCAAATCCTCAAACTTCAGCTTTCAGCCACCTTTTCTGCTCCAAAACACCACAAAACAGCAGCTGCTTCAGCCACCAATTCAGCCCCAAAACAGCCATGTTGCTGCTACAGCAACTGTTCATCCACCATCAACCATTCTCAGCTCCCTTTTTAGCATAAATTCTTCACAAAACAACCCTTTAACTGCTGCACAAAATAGCCCCTTCAGCACCAACCATCATTACAAGCAACCCACCCTCAAATCCCTCTCTCACATACTCACATCAGTCTACAAACCAGCATCAGCTAATGTATCAAAACATCAGCAGCAACAGCTGCTACATCAGCCCCTCCCAACTTCAAAACCTCAAATACACAATACTACCACCTCACTCACACTCAATTTCAGCCTTAAAACATCATAACACAACACAAAACAACATCATCAGCTTCAGCTTCAGCCAAAATTTAAACTGCAGCACCAGCATCAGCCAAGGCAGCACACCATATCAGCCTACACCATACCACACCACACACCATACCACACCATATCAGCCCCACACCACAAAATCAGCCACACAACAGCAACAGCAACTTCAGCCACAGCAAGCATCAGCACAGCACTTCTGTAGCAGCTCAACAACAGCAGCAGTCACACCATCTTCTCCTCCTTCTCCTTGGTTGCAAGGTTCCTAGAGGGTATAACTCCTAAACTCCTTCCAATTTATGTAGATTTATGTGCTTGATTAGCTAGTATAGTGTTTTATCGTAATTTTAGTGCTAGAATGGTGTAGTGATGCTAGATCAAGATAACTTGTAGTGCTTGTAGCTTAATTGAACCTTTTTAACGTTAATTAGTCTGTTTAAGCCGAGTAGTATCATTAGAATTAGATGGTTAGCCTTAAAATGCTAAAATTTCGGTAATCTAGCTTAATTAATGTCCATTTCATGCCTTAGTAGTGATTTTGGGTGAATTAAGGGAATTTGTCATACGTGGAAGTTGTGTTAGTTAGAATTACCCTTTTAGGTACTAGTGAGGCCAGTTAACCAGAAGATTTCCCCAGATTTCACCAAGACACCCGATTTACCCGACTTGGCGTAATTTAGCAGTTTTATCGACTTTTTGGCCTCTGTTGGATCTGCTGTTGACCCGAAGCCTTCAGAATAAATTTGGGAAGACTGTAGCATGGTGAGATGAGTAGGAACACACACACAGAGCACGGGGACCCAACTCCCCCCTCTCGGCCGCCGATTTATTCTTTCTGGCCGCAAATTGCGGCCAGAGTATGGAGTGGGGTGTGGAGATTTTGGGTGTAGGGCCCTTCTGGGTAGGTTAGTGTGTTGGTATCTGTAACTTTTTGATTTTGGCCCATAGTCAAAATCTGGAGCTAGTTGCGTGTTTCCGATGTTTTAAGTCTTGTGCGACACGCGCGTGATACGCGTGGTTCTGTGGCGCGTTGCGCGACACAGCGTATCAGTCTAGGTTCTGGTGAGTTCGTGCGCGTCGCGTCGCATCGTGTGCACACGCGTTTAGTTTCACGCACGCGTATCCCTTTTGTCAATATATCGCGTTTTGCAGGATTTTTCCTTATATGGTGACTTTTGTAAATTCTAGGTTCGCCGGCGGAAACTTCGAGCGCAGCGGAGAAAGGAAAGCAGGTGGTCGGACACACTTAGCACGGGATCACGGGTGAATAGATTTAGTATCTACGGGGGACGATCGTTTGGATGACGTGAGTCGCCCGTTAGATTTAATAAACTTGTAGTTAGTAAACTTGATAGTACTTGTGACATTAGAATAATAATAATAATACTTGCATGATATTTGCTGCAGTTAGACCCATTTGTTATACCCACATACGCAAATTCATTTGTAGGACACATGCACCATTACCAGGTTTTTATATGCAGCACGAGCGCTATTCATGTGGACACACACACCCTGGTAATTGCCATGTCACGACACTAGATAACTATAAATCTGAAACATGTTAATTGCCTAGAAATGTGATATTGCAATAAGTATTTAAAATGAAACCATAAGAACTACCATACTCGTGCATATGTATTATCATATCATCTGCTCCTGCCTAGTAGAAATCATACATTGCAAATTGATGCCATAAGCATTCATAATCATCGACATATGCATTTATGATGATTTCATGAGATTTATGATAATTCTGGATTTCGGGGGAAACCGCAAGATTTCAAGCTTATAACCTTTTAAAATATAAAAGTTGCGGTTTTCTAGGGAGGTTAAGTGTCGTCCACCATAAGTTTGCTGTGGTTTTTGAGATCCGTGTCGAGGAGTGGAGGAACCGTCACGGGTACATGGTGGGCCCGGTAAGGCACCCCGGGGCAAGAGGATCGCAGATAATGGCGTTGAGCCTGGTAGGGGACGGACTACCTACCGGTGACTTCATTTGGCGCGGTGGATATCCAGAGGATACAGACCGTGGCCGCTGGATTGAGATATGGATTTTGATATGGATCGGCCAGATGGCTGAGGCCAGAGGTACTGGACATGGATATACGAGATTTGGACAGTTTTGAGGTGTCGTTGCTGGACACAGATTTTACTGATTTCTTGGATATTATGCTGATGTTTAAAAAGGAAATTTTCAAAACAGAGCAAGGAATAATTCTTATACTTACATGATGAGATCTTGAGTTGACTCGTATAGCATACATTCATGATAGTACTTTCATATGGCATACATACCTGTTATTACATCCATATGACATATATACTTGCTAGTAAACTGTTGATGCATACATACCTATTAGTACACGTAGCCATACCTGTTTTAGGGATGCTAGGATACTTGTGATACTTGTGTACATGCATACGATAGACTTAGTAGATGTTATTTATTACTCACGAGCTGGAAACTCACCCCCGTTGTGCCACAGCTTTTCTGCAGGTCCGTTCCGTCAGCACCGTAGCGGCGGACACTTTTGCTCATTTTGCCCTTTTTGCCTGGACTCGAGGCTTTTGCTCATAGGTGGGTTATTATCATTTTGTACCACCTTATATATTCGTTGTATCTAGAACACTCCATCTACTGCTACTTTTATTTCAGTTGTACCTGTCTTATTTGGATCACTGTATATTGACCTAAAGGTGAGATTGTCAGACTTGGGGGATTTATTTTATGATATATCTGGAGTCGAGCTCACTTGAGCCGACATGTTTTTTTTCTCATGCTGCATGCTTATTTATGCACATTGCTATTTTATATTGCGTGGGATTTGTGACCGCCTTGAGGCGAAGAGCTAGCTCCTGCTTGGGGATGCCATTTTCATGTTATTCATTTATATTCCTGTTGTACTCGTTTGTAGCTTGTTTTATAAAGGAAACTCTGTTGGAATTTTTGGAAAAGAGGGAAAGTTGTTTTAAAATAAAACTTGATATGGTAATGGAGTAAATTGCTTAAATAAATTGGTTTTCCTTCACTCTAAAAATCTTAATTGGGTTTTGTATTCTGGGCTTCGGCTTACTTATTTTACGGACGCCTTAAGACGTTTCGTAATCTAAGTGTCGGTCGCGTTCCGTGCTTTGCGGGTCGTGACAAAGTTGGTATCAGAGCGATAGGTTTCACTTTCCGAGTGTAGGATGACCCTTAGTAGATGGAGTAAGTGACTTAAGCAAGGTAACGTAGCGTACGTATGTCCACGGCATACTTGCGATGCGGTACTCCGCCTAGGTGACTTTAGGATATACTTTCTTGAAATTCCTTCTTCAATTCCGTGTATGCTTCGATTCTATTGCACCGCTCTTATTATCCTGTTTCCTGTACCAGTCACTATGCCGCAGAGGGCTACCAGAGCACAGAGGGCTGCCGCCCGAGACGAGATTCGAGCTGGCTCGTCCGAGACTAGGACTGAGCAGGGTGGTATGCCTAAGCCACAGGGACAGACTGATCCACCTTCCCCAGGCCGTATGGATAGGCTTGAGACTGGTATGGAGGAGTTGCGACAGATGATGGAGAGTATGCAGGAGCTACGTCAGATGGTAGGATCCCTAGTTGCAGCCAGTCGTACACCGAGGTCGGAGGACGCACCTACTACCTCCCAGACTACTATGATACCTGCTCCTACTACTACCGCCGTGACCATCCCGGTTTCACTACAGGAGTTCATGAGGCTGAGACCTCCAGTTTTCACGGGTACCGATGCAGCAGAGGACCCGCAGACGTTTCTTGACAGCTTGGCCAGGATCTGCCTATCGCTGAGATGTTCTGATGATCGCTGGGTAGAGCTTGCGAGTTTCCGACTAGAGGGTCTCGCACAGATATGGTGGGAGTCGGTTCTGAGAGGTCGAGCGGCAGGTCTACCGCCCATGACCTGGACCGAGTTCACAGCAGTTTTCCTTGCCCGTTTCCTCCCGGAGAGCATTCGCGACGCCAGAGCTCGTAGTTTCGAGGCCTTGGTCAAGACACCTGGGATGACGTTGTCTGAGTATGACGTCCAGTTTACACAGTTGTCCCGATATGCTCCGTATCTGGTGGATACCGAAGTGAAGAGGGTGAAGAGGTTCATACAGGGACTGGATGCCCAGCTATATCTTGCCATTGGCGCCCAGCATTTCGATACCTATTCGGGTGCTATGGATACAACATTGCGGATGGAGACACGTATTTCAGCGACGTCGGCCGTTCCCGGGCCGAAGAGGATTCGTACCGGCACACCAGATCAGAGACAGCCTGCCAGATTCATCCCGAGAGATAGGACCGGCAGAGGGTTCGGACGAGGTCAGCTGTACGGATTGTATACGCAGGGGCAGCAGTCGTCGCCAGGATGCTTTAAGTGCGGGAGTCTGCATCATCGTATTAGAGATTGTCCAGTGAGACGACAGGGAGCGGCGACAGTTCCGCATGTGACTCTACCTCCATCACCGCCCCCTCCTCAGAAAGCCCTACTTCCTACCACAGGCGATGCTGCACGCCGGTTAGGTGCACCCAGAGGCCGTGGGCGCGGCGCACCGATCCAGAGAGGACGAGGAGGCAGAGGCCGAGGCCGAGGTCAGCCCGCTATCGGAGGAGGTCAGGCCCGAGTCTTTGCATTGACACCCCAGGATGCGCAGGCATCCAATGCCGTCGTTACAGGTACCCTATCAGTTTGCTCTGTTGATGCGCACGTGTTGTTTGATCCCGGATCCACGCACTCTTACGTTTCCACACACTTCGTGCCGAGTTTGGGTAGAGAGTCCGGTTTGCTTAATCAGCCGCTTCTTGTGACCACTCCTGTGGGAGAGTCTTTTGTTGCTAGGCACGTGTTCCGATCCTGTACCGTTCGTATTGGCGAGCGAGAGCTGCCTGTCGACTTGATCCTTCTGGAGATGTTGGACTTCGACGTACTTTTGGGCATGGATTGGTTAGCCACATGCTATGCGTCGGTGGACTGCCGCGAGAAGACCGTTGGATTTTGTTTTCCCGGCGAGTCGGCTTTTGTTGTGCAGGGGGACCGTGGTGCCGCCCCTCACATTTTGATTTCTTCCCTTCGCGCTGATCAGCTGTTGAGGAAGGGATGTCGGGGATTTCTAGCCTGTGTATGCGATACTAGAGCTACGGATGTTCCATTGGACCAGGTTCCGATTGCATGCGACTTCCCCGATGTCTTCCTTGATGAGCTGCCAGGACTGCCACCTGAGCGCGATGTCGAGTTCTGTATTGATTTGGTTCCTGGCTCGGGGCCTATTTCTATACCGCCTTATCGGATGGCCCCGGCGGAGCTTAGAGAGTTGATGGTTCAGCTGCAAGATTTGCTAGATAAGGGACTTATTCGACCCAGTGTTTCTCCATGGGGTGCTCCGGTCCTATTTGTCAAGAAGAAGGACGGAAGTTTTCGCTTATGTATCGACTACCGCCAGCTGAACAAGGTGACCGTTCGGAACAGATATCCGTTGCCACGCATTGATGATTTGTTCGACCAGCTCCAGGGTGCGGGTTATTTTTCGAGGATCGACTTACGATCAGGATACCACCAGCTGCGAGTCCGGCAGGAGGATATACCGAAGACAGCCTTCCGTACACGCTATGGGCACTATGAGTTTCTGGTGATGTCGTTCGGACTCACCAACACCCCCGCAGCATTTATGGATTTAATGAACCATACCTTCAGGCCATATCTTGACTTGTTCATCATCGTGTTCATCGAATTTGGTATACTCCCAGAGCCGAGAGGAGCACGAGCAGCACCTACGGATTACGTTACAGACTCTGAGGGAGCACCAGCTGTTCGCGAAGTTCTCCAAGTGTGCTTTCTGGCTGGACAGCGTCGGATTCTTGGGTCACGTGATTACGAGAGACGGCATTTGTGTGTGTTGGAGATAGTGCCCTAAGAGTCAATTATTAGGTCACAGGTACGTGATTGTAATGATTGAGGGAGGACCTATCCCGGTAGGACAGTCTTACTCGAGATGATAGTATGCTATCTGGTTTACCTTTATCATCGTGTACTGTTTTAGGTGACCTGACAAGTCACTATTACACGTTGATAGAGCCCCTAGGATTCTTGCTTGACCACCAGCAGTATGAGGGCGATCATATAAGTGGGAGCTGGGGGTCTATAAGCTTATCCTTAAAAGGTCCCTAGTCGTGGGAGTTTCGAGACTGGGCATCGATACTCCATTAGTAGACTAGTGTATACAGTCGAGACCCCGACGAGGGGCGGTGGCCGGTCTCACAAGCCACTGGTGTCAGTTGGATCACCTAAGATGTATACAGGTGCTCATTGGGTTATGAGTACACCGGACAGGACTCGCCGGGAACATGCTAGTTGGTCATATACCAGACGTCAGATGGCAGTTCCCTGGTGACATGTGTGCAGGTTAGTTCATCGACCTGGGGATCGTCATTTGTCTCGTGTGAGTTCCCACTGTACTTTGATTACTACCCTACCACGGCTCAAAGGAGTCGTGCAAACAGGTTTTAGTTGGGTACTGTCCCGAGCCACATGGAGGCAGTGAGCGTATCTTCAGGGGTTCGTCTCTCCCGGTATTGGGGGTGAGGTCGTGCTGTGTCTAGGAGAGCCATTACACAAAGTCCTTGGCCAAGGCAAGGAGATTTACTGGTAGGTATTCCAGTAGTATCTCAGGGTGTTCTGGGCTACACTCCGACACGACTTGTACCGCTTTTGGGGGTCTGACTTTTACCAACCCCCTAGGCCCGCCATGCGATACTCATAGACGAACGGACCGGACTGCACGGATATTGTCACTGACAGGCTCAGTAGGGTGTCAGGATGAGTTCGCTCATCGACGTCCCTTTTAGTCAATAGCTGGTGGCCCGTTACGTATTGGCTTATACCTCTGACGGGCTAGTGGTTAAATCCACAGCCATTGTATTGACGAGTCTTTAGAGTCCGCCACACTTTCAGTTACTCAAGTTTCGGGCGAAACGCTGTAGAGGCCGTATGGAGATATGGCAGGGTCCGATCAGATACGTGCGGTATTGCACGGATCAGGATCGGACGGTTTGTACTAGTAGCCGTATAGGTATATGGCAGGGTTCGATCAGATACGTGCGGTATTGCACGGATCAGGATCGAACGGATAATACTAGCCGGCTTTGGTTTAAGCCGGTCCTAGTTTAGTACAGTGTAGATTTTGTCTTTTTGCATTTGTATCCGGACGGAATACAGATGCGGGTGTGTATGCACAGTATCGGGGTTTTTCCTGTAATTTATTACGAGACCAGTTTTCTGGAGTTGCCAGTTTGCATTTCGTTCCGGCCGGTTTTCCTTTGTTCTTTCCCGGCCGGACTTTTCCGATGGAGGGGGTTATTTGCAATTGTGCAAATAACATTTGTGGAGGGGGTTTCTTGTAAAAGATTGATTATGATAGCTTTCATTTCTTTTCAACCATGCTTTTGAATTATGAGATTTGATTGTGATAAAGTGAGGGTATGGGTTTAATAGTAACAAGCATGGTTGTATGTTTCTTTGTCCCTTGGATGTGGTCACCTCTTCTTCACTCCTACACTCACCTCCCTTAATGCTTCATATTCTTTCCTTCTACATTTCTAAGTTTATAAGTTTTTTCCATGGTTGAGTGAGAAGAAGAAAAGAGAAGGAGAGAGCTTCATCCTTGAGAGTGTTTTTCATTCTTGATCTCTTTTCATGCCAAGAAAAATGCAAGCACCATTTTTCTTATCTTGATTCCTCCATCAAAGGCAACTCCAATACCCCATTGAGACAAAGCGAATTCTACACTACACTTCCTACAGCAAATCTTGGACGCGTCGATTCGCCAGCTTCGCGCCCGAGTTGCCTCGGTATTGAGGTGGGAGCCCGTAAAAGCTACAGGCGATGTGGTGCCCCTTTCCGACGAGGAGGAGACGGACGGAGATCCCGCGAGGAGATCGGAGTGGAGATGAAGACCGGAGGACTCGGATCAGTCGGTATATCTCTAACCCATCTTCTAGTTAGCTTAGACTAGTTAATGGTTACGATCCGGAGTTTAGTGCGCGGTGGTGCCGGTTTGCAAAGTCCGCAAAATTTAAGTTTATCACCGTTTCCGCATTCCGGCGTCGGATTGACGGCCGGGGCGCCGCCGTGCACTTACAGTGGTATCAGAGCCTCGCCATTAACTTCGTCTAGCTTTATGTAATGTGTTTTGCATTTCCGATCGATCAAAAAGTTCCAAAACCCGTATTCCCTTCGCATCAGTTTCTGTCGAAATTTTTTGGAAGTCTAAAAATTTTTCAGGTGATCTCAGAATGATGTGCAGGGAGTACAAAGAACACAGAAAAAATTTGGTGGCACAATTCGTCCGTACGACCGCGGAAGGGCGGCGAAAACCCCAATTCCGCCGCGCTTCCGCGGCAAACTGTTCACATTACTGCACCATTTTTTTTCAGATGTTTTCTGGGTTTTATATATGGGCTTTGGAATATTAAAGTTGGGCCAATTGTTTCTGTGAGTGCTACAGTTTTCTTTGGGGCCCACTTGTTAATTGTTTGATCAATCGGAAATTTTTTAAACACATTTTTCACAGTATTTACATTATATCTGCGACCGTGAATGTCACTTGATCGGTAAATCCGGTCTAACTGCTATAGCCCGGTTAGACGGATTTGCGAACGTGATTTTCACGTTGATGTTCTGTTTTTGCTGTGATGTTGCGGATCGGTCGTGGGGGATAGCCTGGGTGCAATGCTAGTACTGTGCTGTTGTATTATGTACATTTGATATTGCGGGGCGAGCGTCCGACATGTGGACTGCCGTCACTGCCTGATTGTATTATTCTTTTGGGGCACGATCTGGTTGCGGTCGATGTACCCGGTGTATGTATATTTTACATTCTGTACTAGGATTACCCCGCGGAGGGGTGCACGGATAGCCGGGTTCTAGAAGGCAACAAGCCCGCATCTCATGGCATTGGGACGGAAGGGGCTTCAGTGCAGGATTGGCTGGCTATTCGCCGCACTCGTAGGGGGTATAGGATTTCATTGCACAGGCTATCCACACGACCAGGGGAACGTCGGGTTTCAGTAGTGGCTCTGTGAAACCCGGGGATCCCAGATATCTGTATTGTTCTGTGATGCTGTACATTTCTGTGATGTTGCATTTTATTTCACGCCTTGAGCGAAATATAATATATTGGTATATATATTAGTAGATGTTGTATATGTTTTTTCATCCGCGCTAGTCCAGTCCCCGCTCTGCCGTTAGTTAGCTAACCTAACGGGTGATGACGGGACCCAGTGGCGAATGCGGATGGCATATACGTACATCAGTATATTTTCGTTCTTTTTGGTGTGATCAATTGATGGGACTGCATTGATTCGGATCAATGCAAGTTTAAAAACAAACCTAATCTGATGTTGTTGGAACACTTTTTCAAAAAGCTGTTATTGCAAGGACGTTCATTTCTGTTTTGCATCGTGGTATTCTTTTGGAATATCCCGCTCCTCAGTCGACGAGGCAAGGGCCGAGATCCCTTCACCGGGAGTGACCCCTTGGACAGAAGTTTGCGTCAGGGCATTAACTTCACTATAGCCGATTACTTTTGCTTTGCATCGTGGTATTCAGTTGGAATATCCTGCACCCCATTCTACGGGGAAAGAGCCGAGATCCCTTCACCGGGAGTGACCTCTTTAGCAACGGTTTTCGTCACTATATTTTTAAAAGCTATCCGTTCCTTCGACGATATCAAGTTCATTACGTTAAAGGTTTTCGCCAGAAACCATTCGTAGCCCTCCGTCGTTTCAGACGGGTAGCACGTAGTATTCATGCTATGTTTGTTGACCTTCGTCAAGGCATAGTGTATGGTAGCTGCTTGTTACCTTTCTGTTGCATAGATAGATGCGTTGGTTTGGGACAGTCGTATAGCCTTGTTGACCTTCGTCAAGGGCTTGTACGGGTGGATTCAAATTAACCTGGATAATGACGGGTAGAACTTGACATGTGACTTATGATTTGTTGACCTTCGCCAAGGTCATAAGAGCATGGGGCAGAAATCACATCGGGAGTTTCAAAAGAACTGAAACTTGCCAGATATGCGCATACCTTCTGGAGTGTGATACCGTGAGCGGATTCCGTCACGTTATCATGCGATGAGAGTTGGATCCCGATTCCCACTGATGAGTTGGTTTACTCCTCGGGTGACCCCGACTAATTCTTCTTTCAGGTTTGGAGGAGAATTTGAGGAACAGTGGGAGGATTCCAGATTAGATAAATTGGTGACCATTCTGATCTAGGTTAGAGTGCACGCTGAGTGTTTTCTTTTCTCTCTCTCTCTCTTTGGCAGCGACCATTGACCCGACCCTAAGACTTTGACTCAGTGACCAAGTTAACCGAACCTTCTTAACACTGGTTTTTGGATTGTCAGAGTTGCAAACCTCATTGCCACTCCTACTTTTACCCTTTTCTCCAGGACACCCCGTTTTACTACGAACGTCCACTTCCATTAGACAAAACCATCATATGGTTAGATACGAACTCGAAGGGATTCGAGGATGCTTTCCGGTTCTGGAGAAAACGGATAGGATTATTCAGTTGTCTTTTCTTTTCACCCTCTCTCAGGTTGCGAGTACTCCTTAGTTTAGGAGTAGTACACCTATTATGCAAATTGGATAGTCTTCTTCCAAACCATAGGCTGGTGCCGACCGGTAGGGAATGAAGAAAACCAGTTAGCCTAAACGGTGTACAGAAGGTATTAAGTTCAGACAAAGCAAGGGATTTGTAAGAGGGCAAAGTATGTTGCGACTGCTATTCACGACCAAACCAAGTATTTCTTCGCCAATCCTAAATCACCTTTGTATTTCTCCAGGACACTCCGTATCACTACGAAGATCCCATTTTTATTGGATAATCCATCGTATGGTTATATACGAACTCGAAAGGAACTTGTTCCAGTTCGGGGATGGATCCTGGTTCAGGAGAAATAGGAATAAAGTACATTCAGGTGCCTTTTATCTTCACCTTCTCTCGCATTGCGAGTGTTCCTAGGATTAGGACAGTACACCCTTTATGCTTTTTGGATAGTCTTCTTCCAAACCATAGGCTGGTGCCGAACGGTAGGGAAGGAAGAAAACCATTTGGCCTAAAGGGGTGTACAGAAGGTAATGACTAAAGACATATAAAGGGATTTGGAGAGGTGGCAAAGAATTATACGGTTATAGTTGTGAATCTGGATAATGGTAGAGGCATTACTAGGAATACCAGGGTACCCCAACGAGACATTTCGATGTTTCAGTTTCACTGTGTACTGTTAAAAGAAAACTGATTTCCCGATTAGACACTCACTCCAGGGTATGTATTTACCAGGTATGATTCTCACATCTGTATGGTTTTACAGATGCTGAGTGGGAGTAAGTTATTGGGAATTGGGTGATCATCCTCATTATATCGGGATTCGATGTAATCGGTGATATTTGAGGAAGTCACCTGGGTTGTTTGCCGGACGGCAATCATTTGGTTTTGAATATCCACGGTTATGCACCAATTTCAAATTGATATATCTGTACGTCTATTTTCATAGAGTGAGATATACCTTTTGATATTATGTCGATGACATTTACCTATATCAGTTGATGGTTAGGTAAGGAGCATTAAACAGCGGTGTAATTCTTCTTAACCATAAGTACAGTTTTCAACCTACGACACACAGTGAATGAGTTATCAGACTCAAGGGACTTTTACAGAGTATTGTATGTTGTCCAGGGTCCATCAGGACAGAGGGGTGGTCCTCATACTATATTCGGTTTACTTATGACTTCTCTAGTTTTTAGACAGGTGTTTCGTGGAAACACAGGGTCCGAATTTGGAGAAGTTATAGGTATTTGAATAGAGTAGAGAACCAGGTATAGCAAGTATCGGGATTCTTCAAAGAGATCGAAGATGTAGATACTTGCGTATGGTGTTCAGTTGATAGTAGTGATTAAGAGAACTTGCTTCTCTTTCAGGTTACTCATAATTGGAAGCATTCCTAAGTTGAGTAACGCTGATCGGCCTCCTTCCATTTAGTTGACATGCACTGAAGACAGTTGCATGATTTGGATCTGGTTCAATTAAATCAGTGCCTCTATTTTCTATATTGGATATAGAACAGTTCATATCTTAACATTGTTAAGGTACGGGGAGTTGTCCGGTTTATGCTTAAAACCAGACACTGGACAACTCAAGGCACGTTTCTGTAATGGCTGTTTGTGGGTTGACCCAGGCTATGACGCGGGTTGACTTTCTACCATCTGGAAGATCAATAGCAATATTGTTCTTGACTCGCCACAGTTTTAAATTAAAAATGGATTTTTTCAGAAAACAGTAGTGGGAGTATGGTAGAACTGGAAGTGATTCCAGAACCACAAACGATTACTGAAGATTTGATAAGGAACCT
This sequence comes from Agapanthus africanus, assembly GCA_030015575.1. Lineage (NCBI taxonomy): Eukaryota > Viridiplantae > Streptophyta > Magnoliopsida > Asparagales > Amaryllidaceae > Agapanthus > Agapanthus africanus. The sequence goes on from CM057337.1 coordinate 408,515,515, forward strand.
AAAGATTCAATCTGGATTGACATTCCATTGGCCACTCCGCAGATACGGTGGGTAACTTCAGGCACCCGAGAGGTACTACGGTAGCCTCAAGGACGGTGACAGGGAAGTTCTTGTTTACCCACAATTACCATTGCTGTTGTTCCAGGTTGCGAGACCCGGTGGGAGGATGAGTATAGCGTCGTTCTAAACTAGTTTTAGAAGTGTACGTCTATATGACTCTGCCAGAGGGTTGTCGTAGTCAGTGGGAGCAGCGGAAGCATTGGTCGACAGGATGCTTATGTCTATTTATAGACTAGAGCAGATGTAGCGGAGATAGATCATCTATTTCTGACGTGACAGTCATGGGTTTGACTTCATCAGAATAGGGGATGGATCTGTTGAGAAGGTAGTAGGGTGTGATATCCTGGTATTCGGATGATATACACAGAGTAGGAAAAGAAACTCCTACACTACGATCGGTTATACTTTGGTCGTCACACAGTTGTTTCTCCACAAAGGAAATGGATTTTATATCCGATATGCTGGTTACTAGATCTATGGTTTTAGATCTAGATTTGGGTGGTTTCCCAATCAGGGTACTTGATAGCATTCTAAGAGTATTTAGGATGGACGACTCCTGGCACGGTAGTGTACCTGCAGGTAATGGAGTCACCCTCTCCAAAGGTGTCTTACAGACTAAAGGGGAGAGGGACGGGCATGATTGGCAGATCACTTGCTCAGGCAATTGAGTCAATCATGAGATGTCAAGTACCACACCAGATGTTGTTCTTGCACTAGATGCAATAAGTTGACGTTAATCCAATCCTGGAGAAACAGTCGGAAGCAGTTTTAGAACATAAGTGGATGTTCTAGGGATATGATAACGACAGCCTCATTCAGGAGACAGTTATCATTCCAGGCTTCCAAGGTGACATGGACGACAAGGAGGTTGTCAGAGTTATAGTTTTCCTTCTGATGAGGGGCAGTATTTTGGACAGGCGGTCCAAGGCAATACTGAGGGAGGTATGGCGCAGGATACTGATTAAGTTCAGTGGACGATACAGTCTAAGAAGTTTGGATTTGGAGTTCATTTATGAGCTAGGTCCCATCAGACATCCAGACATATTCTGAGACAGGTATTACTCTTTTCGGGAGATGGCTTTCTCCGCGAACTTGAGATATAGAGAGACATAGAAAGAAACAACTAAGCGGATCCACTCACTGAGGCTATTCCTCGAACCCAATAGTTCCGCAATCGAGCTTTGTGAGACTGACTAGTAGAGGAGTTGGATGTTCGGTATCACACGGGCTGTGAGTATGCGACATCGCAATAATTAGCCTTGAGTGCAAGTGGGAGATTGTTGGAGATAGTGCCCTCAGAGTCAATTATTAGGTCACAGGTACGTGATTGTAATGATTGAGGGAGGACCTATCCCGGTAGGACAGTCTTACTCGAGATGATAGTATGCTATCTGGTTTGCCTTTATCATCGTGTACTGTTTTAAGTGACATGACACGTCGCTATTACACGTTGATAGAGCCCCTAGGATTCTTGCTTGACCACCAGCAGTATGAGGGCGATCATATAAGTGGGAGCTGGGGGTCTACAAGCTTATCCTTAAAAGGTCCCTGGTCGTGGGAGTTTCGAGACTGGGCATCGATACTCCATTAGTAGACTAGTGTATACAGTCGAGACCCCGACGAGGGGCGGTGGCCGGTCTCACAAGCCACTGGTGTCAGTTGGATCACCTAAGATGTATACAGGTGCTCATTGGGTTATGAGTACACCGGACAGGACTCGCCGGGAACATGCTAGTTGGTCATATACCAGACGTCAGATGGCAGTTCCCTGGTGACATGTGTGCAGGTTAGTTCATCGACCTGGGGATCGTCATTTGTCTCGTGTGAGTTCCCACTGTACTTTGATTACTACCCTACCACGGCTCAAAGGAGTCGTGCAAACAGGTTTTAGTTGGGTACAGTCCCGAGCCACATGGAGGCAGTGAGCGTATCTTCAGGGGTTCGTCTCTCCCGGTATTGGGGGTGAGGTCGTGCTGTGTCTAGGAGAGCCATTACACAAAGTCCTTGGCCAAGGCAAGGAGATTTACTGGTAGGTATTCCAGTAGTATCTCAGGGTGTTCTGGGCTACACTCCAACACGACTTGTACCGCTTTTGGGGGTCTGACTTTTACCAACCCCCTAGGCCCGCCATGCGATACTCATAGACGAACGGACCGGACTGCACGGATATTGTCACTGACAGGCTCAGTAGGGTGTCAGGATGAGTTCGCTCATCGACGTCCCTTTTGGTCAATAGCTGGTGGCCCGTTACGTATTGGCTTATACCTCTGACGGGCTAGTGGTTAAATCCACAGCCATAGTATTGACGAGTCTTTAGAGTCCACCACACTTTCAGTTACTCAGCTTTCGGGCGAAACGCTGTAGAGGCCGTATGGAGATATGGCAAGGTCCGATCAGATACGTGCGGTATTGCACGGATCAGGATCGGACAGTTTTGTACTAGTGGCCGTATAGTTATATGGCAGGGTTTGATCTGATACGTGCGGTATTGCACGGATCAGGATCGAACGGATTTAACTAGCCGGCTTTGGCTTAAGCTGGTCTTAGTTTAGTACAGTGTAGATTTTGTCTCATTGCATTTGTATCCGGATGGAATACAGATGCGGGTGTGTATGCACAGTATTGGGGTTTTCCTGTAATTTATTACGGGACCAGTTTTCTGGAGTTGCCAGTTTGCATTCCGTTCCGGCCGGTTTTCCTTTGTTCTTTCCCGGCCGGACTTTTTCGATGGAGGGGGTTATTTGCAGTTTTGCAAATAACACTTTGTGGGGGGGTTTCTTGCAATTGTATTGATTATGATGGCTTTCATATCTTGCACCATTGACTTGCCTTTTGATTGTGATTGAAAGGGTATGGGTTGAATAGTAGAACAAGCATGGTTCATGTTTGTTTGTGGTCACCTCTTGACTTCTCCTACACTCACCTCCCTTCTAGCTTGATATGGTTATTCCTCCACCCTTTATTCTCACTTGATGAATAAGTCTTTCATGGTTGTGAGAAGAAGAAGAGAGAGCTTCATTTCATGAGAGTTTTCTTTCTTGATCTAGTTTTCATGCTAGAAAAATGCAAGCACCATTTTTCTAATCCTTGTTTCCTCCATCATCCTCATTGGCAACAACATAACCCCAAAGAGACAAGCATCTTCTACACTACATTCTACAGCATATCTTGAGCATGTCGAGTTGCCGGCTTCATGCTCGAGTTGCCTCGGTATTGAGGCGGGAGCCCGTAAAAGACGAAGGCGATGTGGTGCCCTTTTCCGGCGAGGAGGCGACGATGTGGACGGAGATCCCGCGAGGAGATCGGAGTGGAGATGAAGACCGGAGGACTTGGATCGTCGGTATATCTCCATTCCCATTCTTGTAGATAGCTTAGACTAGTTAATGGTCCGATCCGGTTAAAGTGCGCGGTGGTGCCGGTTTGCAAAGTCCGCAAAATTTAAGTTTATCACCGCTTCCGCATTCCGGCGTCGGATTGACGGCCGGGGCGCCGCCGTGCACTTACAGTGGTATCAGAGCCTCCCCATTAACTTAGTCTAGCTTTGTGTAATGTGTTTTTCAGTTCCGATCGATCGAAATGTCCGAAAACCCAAATACACCCACGACAGTTTCTGTTGAAATTTTTCAGTCTCCAAAAATTTTTCAGGTTGTAAAATATTGATGTACTAGAAATTGTAAGCCTACTGTTCAAATTCGAGGCATTGATCTCCTGATCAGAGCGCGGAAGCGCGGCCAAAACCCACTTTTGGCCGCCCTTCCGCCGCAGTCTAAAAAGATCAATGGGCCGGATTTTTCCAGTGGGCTTCTGGGGATAAATTTGGGTTTCTGGAATATTTAAATTGGGCTCATATTTTCTGTAACTGCTACAGTTTTTTTTGGGGCCCACTTGTTAATTGTTTGATCAATCGGAAATTTTTTTAAACACATTTTTCACAGTATTTACATTATATCTGCGACCGTGAATGTTACTCGATCGGTAAATCCGGTCTAACTGCTATAGCCCGGTTAGACGGATTTGCGAACGTGATTTTCACGTTGATGTTCTATGTATTTGCTGTGATGTTGCGGATCGGTCGTGGGGGATAGCCTGGATGCAATGCTAGTACTGTGCTGTTGTATTATATATATTTGATATTGCGGGGCGAGCGTCCGACATGTGGACTGCCGTCACTGCCTGATTGTATTATTATTTTGGGGCACGACCTGGTTGCGGTCGATGTACCCGTTGTATGTATATTTTACTTTCTGTACTAGGATTGCCCCGCGGAGGGGTGCACGGATAGCCGGGTTCTAGAGGGCAACAAGTCCGCATCTCATGGCATTGAGAGGGAGGGGGCTTCATTCTAGGATTGGAGGGCTATTCGCCGCACTCGTAGGGGGTACAGGTTTGACCCAGGAGGGGTGCCCAAGTTGCCGGATTCCGTGAAGTGCTGGGTGGTCCATTCACGGCGCTGAAAGGGGCTGCCTCGCTTCAGGTTTTGGCGGGTGACTTGCCGCGCCCGTAGGGGTCTAGGATTTCATTGCACAGGCTATCCACACGACCAGGGGAACGTCGGGTTTCAGCGGCTCTGTGAAACCCGGGGATCCCAGATATCTGTATTGTTCTGTGATGCTGTACATTTCTATGATGTTGCATTTTATTCACGCCTTGAGAGAATATAATATATTGGTATATATATTAGTAGATGTTGTATATGTTTTGCATCCGCGCTAGTCCAGTCCCCGCTCTGTCGTTAGTAAGCTAACCTAACGGGTAATGACGGGACCCAGTGGCGAATGCGGATGGCATATACGTACATCAGTATATTTTCGTTCTTTTTGGTGTGATCAATTGATGGGACTGCGTTGATTCGGATCAATGCAAGTTAAAAAAAAACCTAATCTGATGTTGTTGGAACACTTTTTCAAAAGCTGTTATTGCAAGGACGTTTACTTTTGTTTTGCATCGTGGTATTCATTTAGAATATCCTGCTCCTCAGTCGACGAGGCAAGGGCCGAGATCCCTTCACCGGGAGTGACCCCTTGGACAGAAGTTTGCGTCAGGGCATTAACTTCACTATAGCCGATTACTTTTGCTTTGCATCGTGGTATTCATTTGGAATATCCTGCACCTCATTCTACGGGGAAAGAGCCGAGATCCCTTCACCGGGAGTGACCTCTTTAGCAACGGTTTTCGTCACTATATTTTTTAAAAGCTATCCGTTCCTTCGACGATATCAAGTTCATTACGTTAAAGGTTTTCGCCAGAAACCATTCGTAGCCCTCCGTCGTTTCATATGGGTAGTCAATAGTATTCAAGCTGTGTATGTTGGCCAAAGTCAAGGCACGGTGTTTGGTAGCTGTTGGTTATTCATATGCAGCATAGATAGATGCGTTGGTTTGGGACAGTCGTGCTGCCATTTTGGGCAAAGTCAAGGGTATGTACGGGTGGATTCAAATTAACCTGGAGAATGACGGGCAGAACTTGACATGTGACTTATGATATGTTGGCCAAAGTCAAGGTCATAAGAGCATGGGGCAGAAATCACATCGGGAGTTTCAAAAGTACTGAAACTTGCCAGATATGCGCATACCTTCTGGAGTGTGATGATATGAGCGGATTCCGTCACGTTATCATGCGATGATAGTTGGATCCCGATTCCCACTGATGAGTTAGTTTACTCCTCGGGTGACCCCGACTAATTCTTCTTTCAGGTTTGGAGGAGAATTTGAGGTACAGTGGGAGGTTTCCAGATTAGATAAATTGGTAACCATTCTGATCTAGGTTAGAGTGCACGCTGAGTGTTTCTTTTCTCTCTCTCTTTGGCAGCGACCATTGACCCGACCCTAAGACTTTGACTCAGTGACCAAGTTGACCGAACCTTCTTGACACTGGCTTTTGGATTGTCAGAGTTGCAGACCTCATTGCCACTCCTACTTTTACCCTTTTCTCCAGGACACCCCGTATTACTACGAACGTCCACTTCCATTGGACAAAACCATCGTATGGTTAGATACGAACTCGAAGGAATTCGAGGATGGTTTCCGGTTCTGGAGAAAACGGATAGGATTATTCAGTTGTCTTTTCCTTTTACCCTCTCTCAGGTTACGAGTACTCCTTGGTTTAGGGGTAGTACACCTATTACGCAAATTGGATTGTCTTCTTCCAAACCTTAGGCTGGTGCCGACCGGTAGGGAATGAAGAAAACCAATTAGCATAACGATGGTGTGCAGAAGGTATTAAGTTCAGACAAAGCAAGGGATTAGTAAGAGGGCAAAGTAAATTGCAACAGATATTCACGACCAAACCAAATATTTCGTTACCACTCCCACATCACCTTTGTATTTCTCCATGACACTCCGTATCACTACGAAGATCCACAGTTTATTTGGATACTCCATCGTATGGTTATATACGAACTCGAATGGAACTTGTTCCAGTTCGGGGATGGATTCTGGTTCAGGAGAAATAAGAATAAAGTACATTCAGGTGTCTTTTATCTTCACCTTCTCTCGTGTTGCGAGTGTTCCTAGGATTGGGACAGTACACCCATTATGCTTATTGGATAGTCTTCTTCCAAACCATAGGCTGGTGCCGAACGGTAGGGAAGGAAGAAAACCATTTGGCCTAAAGGGGTGTGCAGAAGGTAAAGACTAAAGACATATGAAGGGATTTGGAGAGGTGGCAGAGAACTATACGGTTACAGTCGTGAATCTGGAAGAGGCATTACTAGGAATACCAGAATACCCCCTCGGAACATTTCAATGTTTCAGTTTCACTGTGTAATGTTAAAGGAAAACTAATTTCCCGATTAGATACTTACTCCAGGGTATGTATTTACCAGGTACGATTCTCACATCTGTATGGTTTTACAGATGATGAGTGGGAGTAAGTTATTGGGAATTGGGTGATTATCCTCATTATATCGGGATTCGTTGTAATCGGTGATATTTGAGGAATTCACCTGGGCTGTTTGCCGGTCGGCAAATATTTGGTTTTGAATATCCGCTGTTATGCACCAATTTCAAATTGATATATCTGTACGTCTGTTTTCATAGAGTGAGATATACCTTTCTGAAATTATGTCTACGACATTTACCTATATCAGTGGATGGTTAGGTAAGGAGCATTAAACAGCGGTGTAATTCTTCTTAACCATAAGTACAGTTTTCAACCTACGACACACAGTGAATGAGTTAGCAGACTCAAGGGACTTATACAGAGTATTGTATGTTGTCCAGGGTCCATCAGGACAGAGGGGTTGGTCCTCGTACTATATTCGGTTTACTTATGACTTCTCTAGTTTTTAGACAGGTGTTTCGTGGAAACACAGGGTCTAAGTTTTGAGGAGTTATAGGTAATTTGAATAGAGTAGAGAACCAGGTATAGCAAGTATCGGGATTCTTCAAAGAGATCGAAGATGTAGATACTTGTGTATGGTATTCAGTTGATAGTAATGATAAAGAGAAATTGCTTCTCTTTCAGGTTACTCATAATTGGAAGCATTCCTAAGTTGAGTAACGCTGATCGGCCTCTCTCCATTTAGTTGACATGCACTGGAGACAGCTGCATGATTTGAATCTGGTTCAATTAAATCAGTGCCTCTGTTTTCTATATTGGATATAGAACAGTTCATATCTTAACATTGTTAAGGTACGGGGAGTTGTTCGGTTTATGCTTAAAACCAGACACTGGACAACTCAAGGCACGTTTCTGTAATGGCTGTTTATGGGTTGACCCAGGCTATGACGCGGGTTGATTTTCTACCATCTGGATGAACAATAGCGATATTGTTCTAGACTCGCCACAGTTTTATTAAAAATGGATTTTTTTTTAGAAAACAGTAGTGGGAGTATGGTAGAACTGGAAGTGATTCCAGAACCACAAACGATTACTGAAGATTTGATAAGGAACCTAAAGATTCAATCTGGATTGACATTCCATTGGCCACTCCGCAGATAAGGTGGGTAACTTCAGGCACCAGAGAGGTACTACGGTAGCCTTAAGGACGGTGACAGGGAAGTTCTTGTTTACCCACAATTGCCATTGCTGTTGTTCCAGGTTACGAGACCCGGCGGGAGGATGAGTATAGCGTCGTTCTAAACTAGTTTTAGAAGTGTACGTCTATAGGACTCTGCCAGAGGGTTGTCGTAGTCAGTGGGAGCAGCGGAAGCATTGGTGGACAGGCAGCTTATGTCTATTTATAGACTAAAGCAGATGTAGCGGACATAGATCATCTATTTCTGACGTGACAGTCATAGGTTTGACTTCATCAGAATAGGGGATGGATCTGTTGAGAAGGTAGTAGGGTGTGATATCCTGGTATTTGGATGATATACACAGAGTAGGAAAAGAAACTCCTACACTACGATCGGATATACTTTGGTCGTCACGCAGTTGTTTCTCCACAAAGGAAATGGATTTTATATCTGACATACTGGTTACTGGATCTATGGTTTTAGATCTAGATTTGGGTGGTTTCCCAATCAGGGTACTTGACAGCATTCTAAGAGTATTTAGGATGGACGACTCCTGGCACGGTAGTGTACCTGCAGGTAATGGAGTCACCCTCTCTAAAGGTGTCTTACAGACTAAAGGGGAGAGGGACGTGCATGATTGGCAGATCACTTGCTTAGGCAATTGAGTCAATCATGAGATGTCAAGTACCACACCAGATGTTGTTCTTGCACTAGATGCAATAAGTTGACATTAATCCAATCCTGGAGAAACAATCGGAAGCAGTTTTAGAACATAAGTGGATGTTCTAGGGATATGATAACGACAGCCTCATTCAGGAGACAGTTATCATTCCAGGCTTCCAAGGTGACATGGACGACAAGGAGGTTGTCAGAGTTATAGTTTTCCTTCTAACGAGGGGCAGCATTTTGGACAGGTGGTCCAAGGAAATACTGAGGGTGGTATGGGGCAGGATACTGATTAAGTTCAGTTGACGATACAGTCTAAGAAGTTTGGATTTGGAGTTCATTTATGAGCTAGGTCCCATCAGACATCCAGACATATTCTGAGACAGGTATTACTCTTTTCGGGAGATGGCTTTCTCCGCGAACTTGAGATATAGAGAGACATAGAAAGAAACAACTAAGCGGATCCACTCACTGAGGCTATTCCTCGAACCCAATAGTTCCGCAATCGAGCTTTGTGAGACTGACTAGTAGAGGAGTTGGATGTTCGGTATCACACGGGCTGTGAGTATGCGACATCGCAATAATTAGCCTTGAGTGCAAGTGGGAGATTGTTGGAGATAGTGCCCTCAGAGTCAATTATTAGGTCACAGGTATGTGATTGTAATGATTGAGGGAGGACCTATCCCGGTAGGACAGTCTTACTCGAGATGATAGTATGCTATCTGGTTTGCCTTTATCATCGTGTACTGTTTTAAGTGACATGACACGTCGCTATTACACGTTGATAGAGCCCCTAGGATTCTTGCTTGACCACCAGCAGTATGAGGGCGATCATATAAGTGGGAGCTGGGGGTCTACAAGCTTATCCTTAAAAGGTCCCTGGTCGTGGGAGTTTCGAGACTGGGCATCGATACTCCATTAGTAGACTAGTGTATACAGTCGAGACCCCGACGAGGGGCGGTGGCCGGTCTCACAAGCCACTGGTGTCAGTTGGATCACCTAAGATGTATACAGGTGCTCATTGGGTTATGAGTACACCGGACAGGACTCGCCGGGAACATGCTAGTTGGTCATATACCAGACGTCAGATGGCAGTTCCCTGGTGACATGTGTGCAGGTTAGTTCATCGACCTGGGGATCGTCATTTGTCTCGTGTGAGTTCCCACTGTACTTTGATTACTACCCTACCACGGCTCAAAGGAGTCGTGCAAACAGGTTTTAGTTGGGTACAGTCCCGAGCCACATGGAGACAGTGAGCGTATCTTCAGGGGTTCGTCTCTCCCGGTATTGGGGGTGAGGTCGTGCTGTGTCTAGGAGAGCCATTACACAAAGTCCTTGGCCAAGGCAAGGAGATTTACTGGTAGGTATTCCAGTAGTATCTCAGGGTGTTCTGGGCTACACTCCGACACGACTTGTACCGCTTTTGGGGGTCTGACTTTTACCAACCCCCTAGGCCCGCCATGCGATACTCATAGACGAACGGACCGGACTGCACGGATATTGTCACTGACAGGCTCAGTAGGGTGTCAGGATGAGTTCGCTCATCGACGTCCCTTTTGGTCAATAGCTGGTGGCCCGTTACGTATTGGCTTATACCTCTGACGGGCTAGTGGTTAAATCCATAGCCATAGTATTGACGAGTCTTTAGAGTCCACCACACTTTCAGTTACTCAGCTTTCGGGCGAAACGCTGTAGAGGCCGTATGGAGATATGGCAGGGTCCGATCAGATACGTGCGGTATTGCACGGATCAGGATCGGACAGTTTTGTACTAGTGGCCGTATAGTTATATGGCAGGGTTTGATCTGATACGTGCGGTATTGCACGGATCAGGATCGAACGGATTTAACTAGCCGGCTTTGGCTTAAGCTGGTCTTAGTTTAGTACAGTGTAGATTTTGTCTCATTGCATTTGTATCCGGACGGAATACAGATGCGGGTGTGTATGCACAGTATTGGGGTTTTCCTGTAATTTATTACGGGACCAGTTTTCTGGAGTTGCCAGTTTGCATTCCGTTCCGGCCGGTTTTCCTTTGTTCTTTCCCGGCCGGACTTTTTCGATGGAGGGGGTTATTTGCAGTTTTGCAAATAACACTTTGTGGGGGGGTTTCTTGCAATTGTATTGATTATGATGGCTTTCATATCTTGCACCATTGACTTGCCTTTTGATTGTGATTGAAAGGGTATGGGTTGAATAGTAGAACAAGCATGGTTCATGTTTGTTTGTGGTCACCTCTTGACTTCTCCTACACTCACCTCCCTTCTAGCTTGATATGGTTATTCCTCCACCCTTTATTCTCACTTGATGAATAAGTCTTTCATGGTTGTGAGAAGAAGAAGAGAGAGCTTCATTTCATGAGAGTTTTCTTTCTTGATCTAGTTTTCATGCTAGAAAAATGCAAGCACCATTTTTCTAATCCTTGTTTCCTCCATCATCCTCATTGGCAACAACATAACCCCAAAGAGACAAGCATCTTCTACACTACATTCTACAGCATATCTTGAGCATGTCGAGTTGCCGGCTTCATGCTCGAGTTGCCTCGGTATTGAGGCGGGAGCCCGTAAAAGACGAAGGCGATGTGGTGCCCTTTTCCGGCGAGGAGGCGACGATGTGGACGGAGATCCCGCGAGGAGATCGGAGTGGAGATGAAGACCGGAGGACTTGGATCGTCGGTATATCTCCATTCCCATTCTTGTAGATAGCTTAGACTAGTTAATGGTCCGATCCGGTTAAAGTGCGCGGTGGTGCCGGTTTGCAAAGTCCGCAATATTTAAGTTTATCACCGCTTCCGCATTCCGGCGTCGGATTGACGGCCGGGGCGCCGCCGTGCACTTACATGTTCGTGCATGCCCACAGTTGCTTGACCGTATATATGAGGCACAGCGCAGAGATGACCGTTGCTCAGAGATCATGGAACAGATGGGACAGGGCAGATTTTTCGAGTTCGTGAATGATGATCAGGGGATATTACGATTTGGATCTAGACTATGCGTACCAGATGCTGATGGATTGCGGCGCGATATTCTTGAGGAAGCACATCGATCGGTGTATAGTGTCCACCCCGGTTCCACCAAGATGTACCACGATATGAGAGAGACCTACTGGTGGGAAGGAATGAAGAGGGACATCGCGGAGTTCGTATCGAGATGCCCGACTTGTCAGCAAGTCAAGGCCGAGCACCAGAGGCCCGCTGGAGAGCTACAGCCGTTACCCATTCCGGAGTGTTAATGGGAGCAGATTTCGATGGACTTCGTTGTGGGTGTACCAAGGACCAGTCGAGGGTACGACTCCATCTGGGTGATCGTGGATAGATTGACGAAAGCGGCTCACTTCCTGCCAGTGAAGACCACTTTCAGCTTCGCTCAGTATGCTCAGCTCTACATTGACGAGATCGTGCGGCTACATGGCATACCGACTTGTATCGTGTCAGATCGAGGCACTTAGTTTACCAGCCGACTATGGCAGAGACTCCAGGAGGCTTTGGGCACTCGTTTGAGCTTCAGCACAGCATTTCATCCGCAGACCGACGGACGGTCAGAGCGGACAATTCAGACTCTCGAGGACATGCTCAGAGCATGCGTTCTGGACTTCGGCGGTAGCTGGGATCGTCATTTACCTCTAGTGGAGTTCTCCTACAACAACAGCTTCCAGGATACTATTCAGATGGCACCTTTCGAGGCGTTGTATGGGAGGAGATGTAGATCGCCCGTTTGTTGGACGGAGCTGAGCGAGAGCAGTATTTTTGGGCTACAGATCGTGCAGGAGACGACCGAGAATGTACAACTGATTCGAGACCGGATGAGAGCAGCTCAGAGTAGACAGAAATCCTATGCAGACAGGCGCCGTCGCAGATTAGAGTTCACAGTTGGCGACCATGCCTTTCTAAGAGTCTCTCCGATGAAGGGCGTGATGCATTTTGGGCGAAAGGGGAAGCTTATCCCTAGATTCGTAGGTCCCTTCGAGATCCTCGAGCGTGTCGGCGCTGTTGCATATCGTCTGGCTTTTCCACCCAGCTTTTCAGATGTTCAACCTGTCTTCCACGTGTCGATACTACGCCGTTATCTTCATGACCCTTCCCACACGATCCAGCATCAGACAGTTCAGCTTGAGCCCGACCTTTCTTTCACCGTGCAGCCAGTTGAGATATTGGATCGGCAGGTGAAGAAACTTCGATCAAAGGTCCTGCCGTCTGTGAAAGTTCTTTGGCATAGCCCGGGCAGCGAGGAGATCACTTGGGAGGCCGAGGGAGAGATGCGGAAGAAATTCCCTCATCGTTTTGAAGGTACGCGTAGTTGCATATTTTAAAATTCGGGGACGAATTTTCTTAAGGGGGGAAGACTGTAACACCTGAGTTTAGGGTTAGTAGTAATTAAGTGTTAATGTGGGGTTTTTGGTAAAAAGTTTACCAAAACGGGATTCTAGTAATTTATCTGGGTCTATGGTTATTTTTGTGGAATTTTATCTCAACCACACACACTTGTGCACGTTAGCCAGGGTTAAGACTATGGTTTCCACATATTTGAGCTTGTGGGTTAGCCATGTTTAGGTTAACCATGGGGGTTAGGTCCATGGTAAAGATAATGGATTCGATTATGAGCTAATTTGGTTAATTAGGGGTGGTTGGTTTGTCCAAGGGTGTTTAGGGTGTAGGTTGACTTGGTTGTTGTGTGTGAGAGAGAGAGATGGGATGTGTATCATGATAGCTTTTGATTTGAGAGAGGGAAATGATGGTTTAAGGATTAGTCACACCATTCAACTCAAAACTTATCACTCATATCTTTCAAACTCTCTCCCACACTCAAATCTCTCACTCTCACACTCAAATCAGCCACCCAAATCCTCAAACTTCAGCTTTCAGCCACCTTTTCTGCTCCAAAACACCACAAAACAGCAGCTGCTTCAGCCACCAATTCAGCCCCAAAACAGCCATGCTACTGCTACAGCAGCTGTTCATCCATCATCAACCATTCTCAGCTCCCTTTTTAGCATAAATTCTTCACAAAACAACCCTTTAACTGCTGCACAAAACAGCCCCTTCAGCACCAACCATCATTACAAGCAGCCCACCTTCAAATCTCTCTCTCACATACTCACATCAGCCTACAAACCTGCATCTGCTAATGTATCAAAACATCAGTAGCAACAGCTGCTACATCGGCCCCCTCCCAACTTCAAAACCTCAAATACACAACACTACCACCTCACTCACACTCAATTTCAGCCTTAAAACATCATAACACAACACAAAACAACATCATCAGCTTCAGCTTCAGCCAAAATTTAAAATGCAGCACCAGCATCAGCCAAGGCAACACACCATACCACACCATGTTGGGTTCCTAGGCACGCTAATGATGTCTCACAAGGCATCAACCATGCCAATTTCAAATTTTTCCGGTGCCGAGAAACCCTAATACGGATCGTTAACAAGAATTTTAGGCGAAACATAAAGCTAGTTAACATCTTAACTAAAAGTGAGAAGCTACAACCTTTGTAGATCCGGTTCTCCACTTCCTTAGCTCCACGTAGACGTCCTCTCGTTGTCCTAGTCGTATCTCAGACTCTAGCATCGGCTTCATCGGAGAAATGAGCGGACAAGTCGTCGGCTACGATGCCGAAGATGATCTACGTCGAGGTTACACAAGATCATGCTCCAACTTCACCAAGTTGTGAAACTTGTGAAGAAAACACCTTATACTACTTGGCAAGAGGTAGAGGATGAAGAAATAGGAGGTGGGTTCACTTTAGAATTGGATTTCTCACACTTTTGCTCAAGATGCCATTAATGGTGGCAAGCTTTTTCTTGAAAAAGAAGATAGAATATGATAAGTGTTATCTCAAAAGAATAATGAAAAATGAATGCTTATCATATCCTAACCTTAGTCAAGTGTAGAGAGTTAACTATAGTTTAGATGAGTGGTTAGGGTTTGGAGAAGAAGACAAAGTGGTCACTTGGTCAAAGCTTCATGAAGCTTCAACAAGCTTCATGATAAAAAGAAACCATTTTGTTTTCTTTTATCTATTTCTCAAAAAAGAAAAGATAAATAATTAAGTGAAAATATGAAACCCTAACCATTCACTAAACATGGTTTAAGTCTTTACACAAATCCAAGTGTATATGTATCATCAAACATGATACAATCAAGTGCACAAAAGTATATCACATATACAACTTGTGAACTTCAAGTGAGAAAATCCTTTTAAAGTGAACCAATACTAGTTAATGCAAAGTAATATATCAAATATATAATTATACATTAAATCATTAAATCAACACTTGATTCAATGATCCGGTCATGTCGCACATAACCGACTAGTATCCTATGAATCGACTTATCGAATCAATCTTTGATTCGATAACTAGGTTATATCGCATATAACCAATCGAAACATTCATCGCGAGAATGAAATACGGTATCACATACACGCATCATTCTCGGTCCCGCACATATCTCATATGCGCCCCTATTTCGTTTCGCTTGAGCCAGGAAACCTCTATGTAGGACTCTAAAGACTCGTCAATACGCCGGCAGCAGATGATGATCATATCAATCACCCACAAGCCGCAAGCGGTCTGCTAAACGTAACGGCCACCCGGGTATTGAGCGATCAGAAGATCGATGAGCTAGCCCACTCACACTCCTGTGAATCCAACCAGTAACACTTACCGTACAGTCCGGTCGGTTCGTCTGATATGTCGCATATCAAGTCTAGGGGTGGTAAACGTCAGACCCCAATAACCGATAAGTCGTGCCGATGTGAGGCTCATAACGGGTCGAGAAACTTCTGGTAACACTTACCAGCAAATCTCTAATCAGCCCTGGCCAGGGACTTCCCTGTTACGGCCAATCGAGCACTGCGCAACATCAACCCCCAATACCGGGAGTGACGAAACCTCTCCTATCACTCATTGCCTCCATGTGACTCGGGACTGTACCCAAAAACCACCGTTTTGCACGCCCTCATGGACGTGGTAAGGTGGACATCAAAGCACAGTGGGAATCACACAAGACTCTATGACGATCTCGGGTCAACAGACTAACCTGCACAAGTGTCACCTGAGAACTGCCATCTGACGTAAGGTATAATAGCATCTGGGAGTTCTCGGCGAGTCCGTCCAGTGTACCCAGTCTCCACTGAGCACCCGTATACCATCTCTGATGTCAAACACCAATGGATATGGGATCATCCATTGCCCATCTCATGGGTCGAGAAGCGTATACGCTAGTCTACACTGGTATATCGATGCCCCGTCTCGATACACCCACGACTAGGGACCTTGAAGGATGTACCTATGGACTACCATGTCCGCACTAGTATGATCTGCATCATATTCCAGGTAGTCAAGTACACATCCTAAGGGCTTTATCAACATGTAACTATAAGACAGTTTAAAGAGACTAGTGTACATGTTAAGATAAAGAGCAACCAGATAGCATACTATCATATCGAGCAAGAAAGTCATCTCTATATATGTCCAAGCATCCAATATAATATACATCATCTGTACAATACTGGCCTCTAGGGCATACATACAACTAACAACCTCCCACTTGCACTAGGGCCAGCTGCTATAGTATCGCATACCGAGCATCCCGAAGAGTCGCTCAAACTGTATCTGGGGAATGGCCTTCGTGAGGAGATCCGCCGTGTTGTTCTTCGTGTCAACCCTCCTGACCTCGATCTCCCGGCGATCAACTATCTCCCGGATCAGGTGATACCGCCTCAGAATATGCCTGGATCGCTGATGGGACCTGGGTTCCTTGGCCAAAGCCACCGCTCCATTGTTATCGCAATACAAAGGTATTGGATGCTCAATGGATGGAACCACTCCAAGTTCAGTAATGAACTTCTTGATCCAGACAGCCTCTTTGGCAGCATCGTTGGCAGCGATGTATTCAGCCTCCATCGTCGAGTCTGCCACGGTTTCCTGCTTGGAACTCTTCCAGCTAACCGCCCCTCCGTAAAGGGTAAAGACAAATCCCAACTGCGACTTAGAGTCGTCCTTATCACTCTGGAAGCTCGAATCGGTAAAGGACTCCACTTGGAGTTCTCCGTTACCATACACCAAGAGCATCTCTTTAGTCCTTCGCAAGTACTTGAGAATGCTCTTCACAGCTGTCCAGTGACTCTCTCCAGGATCAGCTTGATACCTGCTCACTATACTTAGTGAGTATGCAACATCGGGTCTGGTACATAGCATCGCGTACATGATAGAGCCTACAGCCGAAGCATAGGGTATCCCTTGCATGTGAGCTCTCTCCAAATCAGTCTTGGGAGACATCTCTTTGGAGAGAGTGACTCCAGAGATCGTGGGCAAGTTCCCACGCTTGGATTCTTCCATACTAAACCTCTTTAGTATGGTGTCAATGTACCTCGATTGGGACAATCCCAATATCCGTTTGGATCTATCTCTATAGATCCTAATTCCCAATATGCAGGAGGCATCACCAAGATCTTTCATTGAGAATCTTTGTGATAAGAAGAGCTTGACCGATTGCAGCATAGGAATATCATTTCCTATCAAGAGTATGTCGTCCACGTATAATACGAGGAAGACAACCTTACTCTCTGCCACCTTCTTGTAGATACAAGGTTCATCTGGATTTTTGATGAAATCAAACTCTTTGATAACGACGTCAAAGCAGATGTTCCAACTCCGCGATGCTTGCTTTAATCCATAAATGGATTTAAGCATCTTGCACACCTTCCCGCTGCTCCCACTGTCTACGAAGCCCTCTGGCTGAGTCATGTACACGCACTCTTCTAAATCACCGTTTAGAAAGGCGGTCTTAACATCCATTTGCCAGATTTCATAGTCATGATATGCAGCGATGGCAAGCATGATTCGGATGGATTTAAGCATAGCCACTGGAGAAAAGGTTTCGTCATAGTCCACACCTGGTCTTTGACGAAAACCCTTTGCAACAAGTCTAGCTTTGAAAGTCTCCACTTTCCCATCTACACCAAGTTTTTTCTTGAAGATCCACTTGCTCCCAATGGGTTTTACCCCTTCAAGAGAAACTTCCAAAGTCCATACTTTGTTGGTGTACATGGATTCCATCTCGAACCGCATTGCATCCAGCCATTTTACTGAGTCCCTACTCGTGATGGCCTGCTCGAAGCTAGTTGGGTCATCATCCTCCATGATGAAATCCTCGCTCCCACCATCCATGAGACAACCGTAGTATCTCTCAGGTTGGCGAGGAACCCTACTAGATCGGCGGAGAGGCTGAGGTTCATTGGGAGCTACTGAATCTTCTGGTTCCACTAAATCTTCAGTTACGGTTTGTGTATCTGGAACTTCTTCCAGCTCTACCACTTTGCCACTAATTTCTTTTTCAAGGAATTCCTTTTCTAAAAAGGTGGCATATTGAGAAACAAACACCTTTTGTTCTTCAGCATGGTAGAAAAAATATCCTTGTGAATTCTTAGGATATCCCACAAACTTGCAAAGAACTGACCGTGCCTCGAGTTTGTCTGGATTTTGCCTCTTGACATAGGCCGGACAACCCCATATCTTAACTCGTTTAAAATATGGTCTCTTCCCACTCCATATCTCATATGGTGTGGTAGGTACAGATTTAGATGGAACTTGATTCAATAGGTATGTTGCTGTTTCCAGCGCATATCCCCAGAAGGAAATAGGTAACTCAGCTGTGCTCATCATAGAGCGTAGCATATCTAATAGGGTGCGGTTCCTCCATTCTGATACACCGTTGTGCTGTGGTGTATATGGAGGAGTCAGCTGAGAGAGAATCCCATTCTCTTTTAGGAAGTCCAGGAATTCATTGCTCAAGTATTCACTTCCTCGATCAGATCGTAGGATTTTAATACTTTTTCCGGTTTGGTTCTCAACTTCTTTTTTATATTCTCTAAATTTCTCAAAAGCTTCTGATTTTTGTTTCATCAGAAACACATACTCGAACCTAGAGAGATCGTCAGTGAATGTAATGAAGTATGAAGAACCATCCTTGGTATGTGTGGACATAGGACCGCATACATCACTATGTATCAGTCCTAATGGTTCGGTAACTCTTTCTCCGTGTCCTGTAAACGGAGTTTTGGTCATCTTTCCATTGAGACATGACTGGCAAGTGTCATAAGATGAAAATTCGAATGGTTTCAAATATCCATCCTTATGCAACTTAGCCAGTCGTGTCGCATTGATGTGACCCAGTCTACAATGCCACAAGAAGGATTCGTTCAGTTCTGAGCACTTCCTCTTGTGTGTGTTTGTTATGCTCAGAACTGTTGATTGGTTTAGAACATAAATGCCATTGCACAACGTGCCTGATCCAACCAACTTTTGGTTACGGAAAATGTTCATAACATTATCCTGTAATACAAAATTATATCCCTCTTTACTCAACAAAGAAACCGATATAATGTTTCATATCAGGTTCGGCATGTAATAGCATTCGTTCAGAACCAATGTATTACCAGTTGGTAATACAAGGTGATATTCCCCGACAGTCTTAGCTGCAACAATTGCACCATTTCCAACTCTAATGTCTTTATCACCTTCTCCAAGTTCTCTACCTTTCCTTAGCCCATGTAACTGATTACATATATGGGATCCTGACCCGGTATCTAATACCCAGGACGTAGAGCAAATGGAGAAACAGTTTTCTGTAACGAACACACCCGAAGAAAATGCATCAACATGTACTTTCTTCATTTGGGTGGTATGGGAATCCTGGTATTTCCCTATATCCTGTTCAGTCCTATAACTCTTATAGGAAAGAACGGAACCAACGTTCCCCAGCACAGTATAACATGCGGGTTCGGTCAATACATCCATATTATTATCTTGATTAGGGCCTGACATGGTCGCTACCTGGAGAGAGAGAGAAGAAAACACTTTAGCGTATGCTCGTGCAAGATCAGATTGGTTATTATCTTATCTAATCAGGATGGCTCCCACTGGTTTTTATCAAATCTTCCTTCAAACCCTAAAAGGAAAGACTAGCCGGGATTAATTACACACTACAAGTTCGCCAATCTATCAGCCAGGCCAGTGTCGGTACTTTGAGGGAGGTCCCTCGTGCTTTCGCACGAACCTAATTAATGTAAACCTCGTTTTCCCAGAGGCGTAACCCCGTTGACACCTTTCTAGACACCTACTTGATCAGCTAATTGCAATGTGTAAAACTCTCCCAGGAGTAACTCTTACTCGCAGTGGGTATCGGGATCCAACTATCTCATAGAAGGTATGCAATCTCATTGCAAATTTCAACACTTGAAATTCCCGATAATATTTTGCCCCTAGCAGCTATATGACCTTAACATAGTCAACAAATCATAAGTGCTAGTCAAGTTCAACCCGTCATTTCCTGATTGAATTAAACCCACCCGCACGACCCTTAACATAGTCAACAAAGTCGCACGACTACCCTAATCCAATCGGATCATATGCTTATACAGATAAGCACCAATCAGCTACCGCACACTATGCCTTAACATAGTCAACAAACGTAGCACGAATACTAACTAGTACTTATCTGAAATGACGGAGGGCTACGACAGGTTTTTCTGAAAACCTATTGCGTAATGAACTTGATATCATTGTAGAATCAAATACAGTTTTGAAATGGAGTGATTTTGATGCTTTTCTAGTTTTGCTAAAGGGGTCACTCCCGGTGAAGGGATCGTCAGCCCTTTCCTCGTCGAATGAGGTGTGGGATATATCATATATATCGCTGTGCAAAGTAAAACTATAGAAGCAATCAAAAGTCAAACCGAGTGTGTAGCATCTGCCAGTTATTGCTAAAGGAGTCACTCCCGGTGAAGGGATCTCGGTCCTTTCCTCATCGAATAAGGTGCAGGGTATATCATATATACCGCTATGCAAAGCAAAACTGTAGCTACTCTTTTTATTTTAAAATTTGATTCTACAACATCTTAGGTTTCTTTTCATTCATTAATCACATTAATGAAGTCCCATCATTTAAGTCACCTAAACATCACAGATGAATACGACGTACACTTATGCCATAGGCATTCGCCTCGATGTCCCCTCGTGCACCGTTAGGTTAGGTAACTAACGACAGAGCAGGGCAGGGCTAGTGCGGGTGCAAAACATAAATAACGTCTATATAATATATCATATATACTATATACTGTATCTATCATAGAACATCACATGATCACATCACAGATATCGCAGCAGAAGAAACATATGAAACATTGGATATTCTAGGACGTCCATGTTTTCAATACGAGCCAGTATAAAACACGGATTCCACGGTCGTGATGAATAGCCAATCCCACATCCCTAGAACCCTACGAGAGCGGCAAGCAACCCTACCAATTCTAGGGTTAGGAGACCCGGACTCGACTCCTCGAGATGGTCTCCCACTGGACCCTAGAACCCGGTTACTTGTGCTCCCCTCCTTGGGTCTCTCCTAATGCGGAAAAGTAAATAATATACAAAAGGTGACAACTTCCGCAACCTGGAAGTGCCCCAATAAAAGAATATTACATACAAGTTTTTACATGAATGAAAATAAAAAACACTCATCTCACATAAAAACCCCCGGCTATTCAAACACGACGATCCAATACAACATATCCAGCAACATATAACATCACATGCCATCAACGTAAGTAAATATGCGCATCCCATTTGTCGTTGGCATATAGCAACGAAACCGACGATATCACATATTACACTTACGGTCACAAAAAAGAAAGTGTAAAACTACAATAGTTGGAATCCACAACCTCTTTAGACATCTCATGCCTAATCAAATGAAATACTTAGACATCCCATGCCTAACAATTATAAACCCCGCATTTTAGTCTCATTATCGAAAACACTTTTCAATATGAAGTGAGACTAAACCGCTAGATTTATAACATTCATTCAGTTATCTCATAACTGTGTGTGAATTCCAATTATTGTATCCCATTCCGGATAAATAGAAAATATTAAACTTTCCGATCGAACATTCGAACACCCAAGTTTTCCTGAAACCGTTCAACACATGAAATAGGTTCAAAGACATTCACTTCATGCCTCAGTACCAACGGTCCAGCCGTAGAAGGGTCAAGCCAACGCCTCACATGTGGCACGCCGTACTGCCCCAAAGCCGAAGGTTCAAAGGGTAGTTCAAGACGGTCACATAATCGAGTTAAGGTTTGTTGTCTTCTAGAGGGACCATCGCGTTACTTGCACTACTCAGAACGTCTTTAAACCACAGAAAAATCCAACACTTGGAAATTTTTCCGACAGGGGAAAAGTTGGGTATTTATATCCGATCGAACTTTTTAACATATTCTAAAGTTATCCGGAAAAACATATAGACGAAGTTTAATAATCTGATCGAATCTACGATTCCCAATGCAACCCCAGAACACTCAACTATTGAGTCAAATTAAAAATTCCGAGAAAACTCAGCATCTTAGATTAGGAATTACTGTGCAAAAAGGGAATGATGATGTCATCATCTGGCCGCGGAACCGCCGCAGAAGCCAGGCTTCTGCCGCGGTTCCGCCGCTCTTTAGACTCATCTCTTGGAAAAATTTGCACCGTAATTCTTAGAATTCCCTGCTGAATTTTTTAAGCATTTTTAATCTGGAAAAAACCTAGTTTTTGAAAAAAGTCCAGAGAGCGTGAAAAAAATTAGGGTTTCGGGTTCGATCGGGTTTCAAACATCGTCTAAGCATCGCCTAAGGCTCTAGCTAGGCTCTGATACCACTGTAGGGTTCCTAGGCATGCTAATGAAGTCTCACAAGGCATCAACCATGCCAATTTCAAATTTTTCCGGTGCCGAGAAACCCTAATACGGATCGTTAACTAGAATTTTAGGCGAAACATAAAGCTAGTTAACATCATAACTAAAAGTGAGAAGCTACAACCTTTGTAGATCCGGTTCTCCACTTCCTTAGCTCCACGTAGATGTCCTCTCGCTGTCCTAGTCGTATCTCGGACTCTAGCATCGGCTTCATCGGAGAAATGAGCGGACAAGTCGTCGGCTACGATGCCGAAGATGATCTACGTCGAGGTTACACAAGATCAAGCTCCAACTTCACCAAGTTGTGAAACTTGTGAAGAAAACACCCTATACTACTTGGCAAGAGGTAGAGGGTGAAGAAATAGGAGGTGGGTTCACTTTAGAATTGGATTTCTCACACTTTTGCTCAAGATGCCATTAATGGTGGAAAGCTTTTTCTTGAAGAAGAAAATGAAGAAGAAGATAGAATATGATAAGTGTTATCTCAAATGAATAATGAAAAATGAATACTTATCATATCCTAACCTTGGTCAAGTGTAGAGAGTTAACTATAGTTTAGATGAGTGGTTAGGGTTTGGAGAAGAAGACAAAGTGGTCACTTGGTCAAAGCTTCATGAAGCTTCAACAAGCTTCATGATAAAAAGAAACCATTTTGTTTACTTTTATGTATTTCTCAAAAAAGAAAAGATAAATAATTAAGTGAAAATATGAAACCCTAACCATTCACTAAACATGGCTTAAGTCTTTACACAAATCCAAGTGTATATATATCATCAAACATGATACAATCAAGTGCACAAAAGTATATCACATATACAACTTGTGAACTTCAAGTGAGAAAATCCTTTGAAAGTGAACCAATACTAGTTAATGTAAAGTAATATATCAAATATATAATTATACATTAAATCATTAAATCAACACTTGATTCAATGATCCGGTCATGTCGCACATAACCGACTAGTATCCTATGAATCGACTTATCGAATCAATCTTTGATTCGATAACTAGGTTATATCGCATATAACCAATCGAAACATTCATCGTGAGAATGAAATACGGTATCACATACACGCATCATTCTCGGTCCGGCACATATCTCATATGCGCCCCTATTTCATTTCGCTTGAGCCAGGAAACCTCTGTGTAGAACTCTAAAGACTCGTCAATACGCCGGCAGCAGATGATGATCATATCAATCACCCACAAGCCGCAACCGGTCTGCTAAACGTAACGGCCACCCGGGTATTGAGCGATCAGAAGATCGACGAGCTAGCCCGCTCACACTCCTGTGAATCCAACCAGTAACACTTACCGTACAGTCCGGTCTGTTCGTCTGATATGTCGCATATCAAGTCTAGGGGTGGTAAATGTTAGACCCCAATAACCGATAAGTCGTGCAGATGTGAGGCTCATAACGGGTTGAGAAACTACTGGTAACACTTACCAGCAAATCTCTGATCAGCCCTGGCCAGGGACTTCCCTGTTACGGCCAATCGAGCACTGCGCAACATCAACCCCCAATACCGGGAGAGACGAAACCCCTCTTATCGCTCATTGCCTCCATATGACTCGGGACTGTACCCAAAAACCACCGTTTTGCATGCCCTCATGGACGTGGTAAGGTGGAGATCAAATCACAGTGGGAATCACACAAGACTCTATGACGATCTCGGGTCTACAGACTAACCTGCACAAGTGTCACCTGAGAACTGCCATCTGACGTAAGGTATAATACCATCTGGGAGTTCTCGGCGAGTCCGTCCAGTGTACCTAGTCTCCACTGAGCACCCGTATACCATCTCTGATGTCAAACACCAATGGATATGGGATCATCCATCGCCCATCTCATGGGTCGAGAAGCGTATACGCTAGTCTACACTGGTATATCGATGCCCCGTCTCGATACACCCACGACTAGGGACCTTGAAGGATGTACCTATTGTAGGGTTCCTAGGCACTCTAAAGGAGTCTCACAAGTGATCAAACAAGCACAAATCAAAAAATTCCTTGTGCCTACAAACCCTAATACGGATCGTTAACTAGAAATCAAGGCGATGCAAGCAAGTAAACGAAATTATAGCGAAACGGAAGGGGCTATAACCTTTGTAGATCCGGTCCTCCACCTCCTAAGCTCCGCGATGAAGTATCCTCGCTGTACAAATCGGATCTTGGGCTCTAGCGTCGGCTTCATCGGAGAAAAAGCGGGCTAGGTCATCGACTACGATGCCGAAGATGATCTACGTCGAGGCATCGCTAGATCAAGCTCCAACTTCACCAAGTCAAGAAAACTTGTGAAGGAAACACCCTATACTACTTGTAAAGAGGTAGAGGATGAAGAAATAGGAAGTGGGTAGACTTTAGATTTGGATTTCTCATACTTTTTCATCAATCACCATTGATGTAGCAAGCTTTCTTCATGGAATAAGAAGAAGATATGATAAGTTATTTAAAAAATATAAAGTAAAATGATACTTATCATATCTTTAACCTTAGTTAGGTGTACAGAATTGACTAAGGTTAGTTTGAAGGGTTAGGGTTAAGCATGAAGACAAAATGGTCACTTAGTCAAAGTTTCAAGAAACTTCAACTACAAACAAATCAAGCCACCATTTCATTTTCTTTATCATTTCCTTTTTCCAAAATAAACAAAAAGAATAAATAAATGAATAAGTAAATAAAATGAAACCCTAACCATTCATATAACCATGGTCAATTCTTTACACAAGCCCAAGCTTGCATGTATCATCAAACATGATACAATCTTATGCACAAAAAAATATATCACATATACAATATGCACATCAAGTGAGAAAATCCATTTAATGTGAACCAATACTAGTTGATGCAAAGCAATATATCAAATATATAATTCTACATTAAATCATTAAATCAACACTTGATTTAACGATCCGGTCATGTCGCTTATAACCGGCTAGTATCCAATGTATCGGCTTATCGAATCAATCCTTGATTCGATAACTAGGTTATATCGCATATAACCAATTGATACAATCATCGCGAGAATGGAATACGGTATCACATACACGCATTATTCTCGGTCCCGCACATATCCCATATGTGCTCCTATTTCGTTTCGCTTGAGCTAGGAAACCTCTGTGTAGGACTCTAAAGACTCGTCAATACGCCGGCAGCAGATGATGATCATATCAAACACCCACAAGCCGCAAGCGGTCTGCTAAACGTAATGGCCACCCGGGTATTGAGCGATCAGAAGATCGACGAGCAAGCCCGCTCACACTCCTGTGAATCCAACCAGTAACACTTACCGTACAGTCCTGTCTGTTCGTCTGATATGTCGCATATCTCGCCTAGGGGTGGTAAACGTCAGACCCCAATAGCTTGATAAGTCATGCCGACGTAGGGTCCATAACATTCGTGAAACTACTGATAACTCTTACCAGTATATCACTGCAACCCTGGCCAGGGATTTCCTGTTATGGCCAGTCGTGCATTGCGCAACATCAACCCCCAATACCGGGAGAGACGAAGCCCCTCCTATCACTCATTGCTTCCATGTGAATCGGGACTGTACCCAAAAACCACCTGTTTGCACGACTCAGTAGAGCCGTGGTTGGGTGGAAATCAAAGCACAGTGGGAGACACACAAGTCTCTATGACGATCTCGGGTCAACAGACTAAGCTGTACCAGTGTCACCAGAGAACTGCCATCTGACGTGAGGTATAATACCATCTGGGAGTTCTCGGCGAGTCCGTTCAGTGTACCCAGTCTCCACTGAGCACCCGTATACCATCTCTGATGTCAAACACCAATGGATATGGGATCATCCATCGCCCATCACATGGGTCGAGAAGATATACGCTAGTCTACTCTGGAATATCGATGCCCCGTCTCGATATTCCCACGACTAGGAACAATGAAGGATGTACTCATTGACTACCCAGGCCCTACTAGTATGATCTGCATCATAGTCCTGGAAGTCGAGTACTCATCCTAAGGGCTTTATCAACATGTAATCAGAGAGACAGAAAGTATACATGTTAAGAAAAAGAGCAACCAGATAGCGTACTATCATGTCGAGCAAGAAAGTCCTACCTATATATGTCCCAGCATCCACTACAATATACATCCAATGTACAGTAATGGCCTCTAGGGCATACATATAACTAACAATCTCCCACTTGCACTAGGGCCATCTGTAGCAGTGGTTGTAATATCTAATACTCAACCATCCCCTAAAAGTCTCTCTTTGGGAAAAGGCCTTCGTGAGTGGATCCGCCGTGTTCTCCTCTAAGTCTACTCTCCTAACCTCGATCACCCTGGAGATCAACTATCTCCATGATCAGGTGATGCTGCCTCAGAATATGTCTGGGTCACTGATGGGACCAGGGTTCTAGGGCCGAAGCCACACTTCCATTGTCATACAATGGCAGGAACCTAGTTCATCTTATGAACCAATATACACCCTAACTTCCTCTTTGGTAGTATCTTTAATAGCGATGTTACCAGCCTTTATCGTCTAGTTTGTCACGGTATCTAGCTTGGAAATCTTCCAACATACCGTCCCTTTACCGAGGGTAAAGACAATGCCTGCGACTGACATTCAGTCGTCCTTATCACTCTGGAACCCTTCCACTGATTCTCCCCAGGATCGATTGATACCATCTCACTACAACTAGTGAGTATCCTAACATCCAACTAAATCTATCTCATAGATCCAAAGCTTAGGATTTAGTAGGTATCACTTTGATCCTATATGGAAAATCATTGTGATAAGCGGAGATTGATCGAGCGTAGCATAGGAAACTCCTTCCCTAACAAGAGTATGTTATCCACGTATTCTACGAGGATCGTCACCATACTCCCTACTACCTTTTTGTTTATACAAGGTTCATCTACCATTTTGATGATGTCAACTTCTTTGGCTAATCCATCAAAACAGATGTTCCAACTCCGCGATGCCTGCTTTATCTTATAAAGCATCTTGCACACGTTTCCGCTGCTCCCACTGTCTACGAGGCCCTCTGGCTGTGTTTTTATAGACGTTCTCTTCTAAATCAATATTTAGAAAAGTAGTCATGGCACCCAACCACCAGATATCGTAGTCATGGTATGTAGCCGTAGCAAGTAGGATCTGGATGGACTTAAACATAGTCCCTGGAAAAGGTTTCATCATTATCTGTACCTGGTTGATGACGAAAAACTTTAACAAGTCTAGCTTTGAAAGTCTCAACTTTTCCATGTACACCAAGTAATCTTCTCAAGATATACTTGCTCCTGATAGGGATTTAACCCTTCAGATATAGCAACCAAAGTCCATACTTTGTTGGTGTATAAGGATTCCATCTCAGATCACTAAGCATCCAGCCATTCTTACAGAGTCCCTACTGTCGATGGCCTGCTCGATACTGGTTGGGTCATCATCTCATGATGCAATCCTCGCTCCCACTGTCATCGAGAAACCGAGGTATCTCTCAGGCAGGCGAGGAACCCTACCAGATCGGCGGAGAGGCTGAGGTTCGTCGGGGACTATAAAATCCTTTGGTTCTGTCAAATCTTCAGCTGTAGTTTCGAATAGCTGGAACCTTTCCAGTTCTACAGAACTGACCTTGCCTCGATCTTGTCCGGATTTTGCTTTTGACATAGGCCGGACAATCCCAAATCTTAACTTACTTAAGAGATAGGATCTTCCCACACCATATCTTATATGGAGTGGTAGGCACTGATTTGATTCGAACCTAATTCAATAAGTATGCAGCTTCTCAAGCGCATAACTCCCAAAAGGAAATAGGTAACTCAGTAGTACTCATCATAGAGCACACCTTATCATATAGGGTGTGATTGCTCCGCCCCGATATACCATCGTGCTATGGTTTATACGGAGGAGTAATGCTGAGAGAGAATCTCATTTTCTTTTAGAATAGTCCAGGAATGCCATGCACAAGTATTCTCCTCCCTGATCTTATCATAGGACATAATACTTATACCCGTATTTTGGTTCTCTACTTCCAACTTATATTCTGTGAATACCTCAAAAGCTTCGGACTTATGTTTCAACAGGAACATACGACTGAATCTTGAGAGATTATCAGAGAATATAATGAAGTATAAAGAACCAGTCCTGGCATGTGCAGACAGGAGACCTTACATACATCATCATGTATCAGTCCCAAGAGTTTACTAACTCTTCCTCTGTTTCCAATAAACAGAGCTATGGTCATCTTATCTTTGTGACATGACTGGCAAGTTTCACAAGATGTAAATTCAAACTGATTTAAATATGCATCTAAAATGTAACTTCAGCCAGTCGGGTCGCATTGATATGACCTAGTCTACAATGCCTCAAGAATGATTCGTTCATTTCTGAACTTTTCCTCTTGTGTGTTCTGTATACTAGGAACTGTAGTTTGATTTAGAACGTCAATGCTTTTAGATAACGTGGCTGAACCGATCAACTTTTGATATAGGAAATGTTCAAAACATTATCCATCAATACAAAATTATATCCTTTCTTTACTAATAAAGAGACTGATATGATTTTGTATATCTGGTTCGGTATCTAATAGCATTTGTTCAGAATCAATGTATTCGTAATACAGGGTGACAGTGACCAACAGACTTGGCTGCAACACTTGCCCCGTTTTCTGCCTCATGAAACTTATCACCCGTTCTCAGTTTTTCTACCTTTTTGTAGCCCTATGTAACAGATTACATTTCTGGGATCCTGATCCGGTATCATATACCCAGGATGCAGAGGATACTGAGAAACAGTTCTTTGTAATGAACACACCCGAAGGAGATGCATCATTATGCACTTTCTTCGTTTGGGCGGCATAGAAATTCTGGTATTCCCCAATTTCCTGCTCTGTCTTATAACAATTATAAGTTAGAGCGGGACCAACGTTCCCCAGCTCAGTATAACAAGCGGGTTCGGTCAATACATCCATTTTATTATCCTGATTAAGGCGGGATATGGTCGCTACATGGAGAGAGAGAGAAGAAAACACTCTGCGTGCACTCTTGCAAGATCAGATTGGTTATATATTTTATCTAATCAGGATGGCTCCCACTGTTTTTATCAAATCTTCCTTCAAACCTTAAAAGGAAAGACTAGCCGGGATTAATTACACTCTACAAGTTCGCCAATCTTTCAGCCAGGCCAGTGTCGGTACTTTGAGGGAGGTTCCCCGTGCTTTCGCACGGACCTAATTACAGTAAACCTTTTTTTCCCAGAGGCGTAACCCCGTTGACACCTTTCTAGACACCTACTTGATCGGCTAATTGCAAAGTGCAAAACTCTCCCAGGAGTAACAATTACTCGCAGTGGGTATCGGGATCCAACTATCATATAGAAGGTATGCAATCTCATTGCAAGTTTCAACACTTGAAACTCCCGATAATGGTTTTTACCCCTAGCACTTATGACCTTAACTAAGGTCAACAAATCATAAGTACTAATCAAGTTCTACCCGTCATATCGTGATTAATTAGACCCACCCACATGACCCTTAACTAAGGTCAACAAAGTCACGCGACTGTCCTAACTAATCGCATCATATGCGGTGTAGGAAGACATCACTTAGCTACCGTACACTGTGCCTTGACTATGGTCAACAAACACAGCACGAATATTAAGTACTCTACTTCCTAAAATGACGGAGGGTTGCGAATGGTTTTTGTGAAAACCTTTAACACTTTGAACTTGATCTCGTTGCGGAATCAAATGGTTTTTTAAATAGAATGTTTTGAAGCTTTTCTAGTTTTGCTAAAGGGGTCACTCCCGGTGAAGGGATCGTCGGCCCTTTCCTCGTCGAATGAGGTGCGGGATATATCATATATATCACTGTGCAAAGCGAAAACTATAGAAGCGATCAAAGACAAACCGAGGGTTGTAGCATCTGCCAGTTATTGCTAAAGGAGTCACTCCCGGTGAAGGGATCTCGGTCCTTTCCTCATCAAATAAGGTGCAGGATGTTCTATAATGAACACCACGATGCAAAGCAAGAACTGTAGCCACCTGTTTTTATTTTGAAATTCGATTCCACAACATCAATTAGGTTTATTTTCTTTCATTAATCTCATTAATGAATATCCCATCATTTAAGTCCACCTAAACATCACAGATAAATATAACGTACGCTTATGCCATCCGCATTCGCCTCGATGTCCCGTCTGCACCGTTAGGTTAGGTAACTAACGGCAGAGCGGGGCAGGGCTAGCGCGGGTGTAAAACATAAGCAACGTTTATATAATATATCATATATACTATATATAATATCTGTCACAGAACATCACATGATCACATCACAGATAAATCACAGCAGAAGAAACATATGAAATATTTGATATACTAGGACGTCCGTGTTTTCAATACGAGCCAGTATAAAACACGGATTCCACGGTCGTGATGAATAGCCAATCCCACACCCCTAGACCCCTACGAGAGCGGAAAGTAACCCTACCAATTCTAGAGTTAGGAGACCCGGACTCGACTCCTCGAGTTGGTCTCCCACTGGACCCTAGAACCTGGTTACTTGTGCCCTCCTCCTTGGGTCTATCCTAGTGCAGAAAAGTAAATAATATACAAATGGTGACAATATCCGCAACCTGGAAGTGCCCCAATAAAAGAATATTACAAACAAGTTTTTACATGAATGAAAATGAAAAAACACTCATCTCACATAAAAAACCCCGGCTATTCAAACACGACGATCCAATATAACATATCCAGCAACACATAACATCACATGTCATCAACGTAAGTAAATATGTGCATCCCAATTGTCGTTGACATATAGCAACGAAACCGGCGATATCACATATTACACTTACGGTCACAGAAAAGAAAGTGTAAAACTACAACAGTTGGAATCCGCAACCTCTTTAGACATCACCTACCTAATCAAATGAATTACTTAGACATCGCATGCCTAACAATTATAAACCCCGCATTTTAGTCTCATTATCGAAAACTCTTTCCAATATCAAGTCGGGCAATTCAACAAGATTCCCGAAAAACTGACTGAATGCTCGTCGCAAACTTTAGTAGGCGGCCGCACCCCCGACGCCGTCGACGAAGTGCACCAAGGCGGAACACCGCTACCGCGAGCACCCAAACGGATGCTTTCGGCGACGGGGTTCTCCTACAGTCACTTGGTCGGGGCTATGGGGTGAGGCTGTCTATTAAGTTTACCCGGCGAGTATCCGCGTACGCTACGTGATTGTAACGGACTTTTGATCACATCAAAACTCCGTGGCAACCGATCAAGGGAGACTAAACTGCTATGTTTATAACATTCATTCCGTTATCTCATAACTACTTGTGAATTCCAATTTTGTATCACATTCCGGATAAACAGAAAATGTTAAACTTTCCGATCGAACATTCGAACACCCAAGTTTTCCCGATACGGCTCAACACATGAAATAAGTCTAACAGCATTCAGTTCGTGCCTCAGTACCAACGGTCCATCCGCAGAAGGGTCAAGCCAACGCCTCACATGTGGCACGCCGTACTGCCCCAAACCCGAAGTTTCAAAGGGCAGTTCAAGACGGTCACATAATCGAGTTAAGGTTTGTTGTCTTCTAGAGGGTCCATCGCGTTACTTGCACTACTTAGAACGTCGTTAAACTACGGAAAAATCCAACAATTGGAAATTTCCCGGCAGGGGAAAAAGTGGGTATTTATATCCGGTCAAACTTTTTAACATATTCTAAAATACCCGGAAAAACACACTGACAAAATTAGACAGTCCGATCGATACACTGAGTTCCCAATACAACCCAGAAAATAAAACTCTGGAATAAATTATTAAAAATTCCCAGGAACACCAGCACAGAAAACTAAGAATTACTGTGCAAAAACATCTGTCTGAAGATACCAACTTGCCGCGGAACCGCCGCATTAGGCATGCATATGCGGCGGTTCCGCCGCACTATTAACGATTCAGAGCTCCCGTTTTAAACAGTAATTCTTAGAATATTGCACTGATGTTTCTGCATATTTTTAATCTACAAAAATCCACGAATTTCAAAAATGTCCAGAGAGCATGTTAAAATCGGGGTTTCGGGTCGATCGGACTTCTAACTCCGTCTCTGCATCGCCTAGGGCTCTAGCTAGGCTCTGATACCACTGTAGGGTTCCTAGGCACTCTAATGGAGTCTCACAAGTGATCAAACATGCACAAATCAAAAAATTCCTTGTGCCTACAAACCCTAATACGGATCGTTAACTAGAAATCAAGGCGATGCAAGCAAGTAAACGAAATTATAGCTAAAGGGAAGGGGCTACAACCTTTGTAGATCCGGTCCTCCACCTCCTAAAGCTCCGCGATGAAGTATCCTCGCTGTACAAATCGGATCTTGGGCTCTAGCGTCGGCTTCATCGGAGAAAAAGCGGGCTAGGTCATCGACGACGATGCTGAAGATGATCTACGTCGAGGCATCGCTAGATCAAGCTCCAACTTCACCAAGTCAAGAAAACTTGTGAAGGAAACACCCTATACTACTTGGCAAGAGGTAGAGGATGAAGAAATAGGAAGTGGGTAGACTTTAGATTTGGATTTCTCACACTTTTTCATCAATCACCATTGATGTAGCAAGCTTTCTTCATGGAAGAAGAAGATGAAGAAGAAGAAGAAGATATGATAAGTTATTTAAAAATATAAAGTAAAATGATACTTATCATATCTTTAACCTTAGTTAGGTGTAGAGAATTGACTAAGGTTAGTTTGAAGGGTTAGGGTTAAGCATGAAGACAAAATGGTCACTTAGTCAAAGTTTCAAGAAACTTCAACTACAAACAAATCAAGCCACCATTTCATTTTCTTTATCATTTCCTTTTTCCAAAATAAACAAAAAGAATAAATAAATGAATAAGTAAATAAAATGAAACCCTAACCATTCATATAACCATGGTCAATTCTTTACACAAACCCAAGCTTGCATGTATCATCAAACATGATACAATCTTGTGCACAAAAAAATATATCACATATACAATATGCACATCAAGTGAGAAAATCCATTTAAAGTGAACCAATACTAGTTGATGCAAAGCAATATATCAAATATATAATTCTACATTAAATCATTAAATCAACACTTGATTTAACGATCCGGTCATGTCGCATATAACCGGCTAGTATCCAATGTATCGGCTTATCGAATCAATCATTGATTCGATAACTAGGTTATATCGCATATAACCAATCGATACATTCATCGCGAGAATGGAATACGGTATCACATACACGCATTATTCTCGGTCCCGCACATATCCCATATGTGCTCCTATTTCGTTTCGCTTGAGCTAGGAAACCTCTGTGTAGGACTCTAAAGACTCGTCAATACGCCGGCAGCAGATGATGATCATATCAAACACCCACAAGCCGCAAGCGGTCTGCTAAACGTAACGGCCACCCGGGTATTGAGCGATCAGAAGATCGAGGAGCAAGCCCGCTTACACTCCTGTGAATCCAACCAGTAACACTTACCGTACAGTCCGGTCTGTTCGTCTGATATGTCGCATATCTCGCCTAGGGGTAGTAAACGTCAGACCCCAATAGCTTGATAAGTCATGCTGACGTAGGGTCCATAACATTCGTGAAACTACTGATAACTCTTACCAGTATATCATTGCAACCCTGGCCAGGGATTTCCTGTTATTTCCATTCGTGCATTGCGCAACATCAACCCCCAATACCGGGAAAGACGAATCCCCTCCTATCGCTCATTGCCTCCATGTGAATCGGGACTGTACCCAAAAACCACCTGTTTGCACGACTCAGTAGAGCCGTGGTTGGGTGGAAATCAAAGCACAGTGGGAGACACACAAGACTCTATGACGATCTCGGGTCAACAGACTAAGCTGTACCAGTGTCACCAGAGAACTGCCATCTGACGTGAGGTATAATACCATCTGGGAGTTCTCGGCGAGTCTGTTCAGTGTACCCAGTCTCCACTGAGCACCCGTATACCATCTCTGATGTCAAACACCAATGGATATGGGATCATCCATCGCCCATCACATGGGTCGAGAAGATATACGCTAGTCTACTCTGGAATATCGATGCCCCGTCTCGATATTCCCACGACTAGGAACAATGAAGGATGTACTCATTGACTACCCAGGCCCCACTAGTATGATCTGCATCATAGTCCTGGAAGTCGAGTACTCATCCTAAGGGCTTTATCAACATGTAATCAGAGAGACAGAAAGTATACATGTTAATACAAAGAGCAACCAGATAGCGTACTATCATGTCGAGCAAGAAAGTCGTACCTATATATGTCCCAGCATCCACTACAATATACATCCAATGTACAGTAATCACTACTACAAAGAAGGGCTGCTCCTACGGATATATCCGTAGGGGCAACCCACTGCCCCTACAGATATATACGTAGGGGCGAAAAAATATCCCGTAGGTGCAAAGGCCGCAGGTGCAAGTTGAGGCCCTGAACTTGCCCCTACGGTCAAATTTTTGCCCCTACGGATATATGTGTAGGTCCTGTTGCCCCTACGGATTAAGCCGTAGGGTATGAGATTTTATATTATTTACGGTTTATTTTAATAAATTACTTGGCCCTACGGGTATATCCGTAGGGGCCTCTACTACCCCCTACGGATATATGCGTAGGTACGTTTCCGTAGGGGCACAAATTCAGGATTCCTGATATTTTGCCCCTACGGATAACGCCGTAGGGGAGAGGCAGTGGCCCCTACGGATATATCCGTAGGGGCTTTCCCAACCCCCTGGCACTGAGATCAGGGGGAAATATCAGTTACTGCTGATATTTTGCCCCTACGGACATATCCGTAGGGGTTACATGTGTGCCTACTGATTAATCCGTAGGTACATATTGTTTGTAATTTTTTTTAAAAATGGGCTGCTTGATTTTTTCCCGCCCTGTGCACAATAATATATACATCAATCAAATCATATATTGCAGTATTCATAATCACATCTCACGCATATATATAATATACAAAATAAACACAAAAACTGAATATGATATAAATACAAACCAATATCAATATCGTTTCAAAATGTAGTACAATGTGTATGATATAAATAAATACATGTTTCAAAAAATAAGAACCAAAAATCTACCCTAGCTCGGTCCAGCTCCACCTCTGAATAACGATAGAATAACGCGCGCCTGCTCCTCGGTCAATAAACTCTGCAATTCGTCGCGAGCGGGAGTCTGAGTGGGCGGTGGAGCTACAGGAGCTGTCTGCGGAACCGCAGCCGATGTAGTGGCTTGCGGAGCCGCAGCCGAAGGAGATGCGTGTGGAGGCTCGGCCGATCTACCCTGTCGCGTCTGGATATAACGTGTGTAAGAAGCGTGTAAGAACTGTTTATTATTCGAATTCGTATCATTATTAAGTTATTTCGAAACCCTGTTTGGATATCTAGTTTGGAAAAGCGTTGTTTATTTCAATTACATATGTATGTATGATTAATCAAACTTAAGTCTAAAACCAAATAAGCTCAAGCTACGTACTAATTATGGATATGTTGATATGTATATAATATGAAATGATATTTTACTATAAAGTAGTATACATACCAGCATCTCCTTCAACTCCTGAACGCTGGCCCTCAAGCTATCCAGTTCATGATGGACATGCCGGTCACTGGAGACGGAGGAAGTAACCGCCGGGGTGGAGTCCAACCTCATATGGGCCCTGCTAGGGCCCAATCCCCGGCCTCTCCCAACCTCCGTGGTGCCCTCCGTGTGCGGCGTCCAGAACTGGGGTCAGCAGCCTCGGATCGTTCTGTCCGGTGAAATCGTTCCCCAGGCCTGGGCCTGCTCAACCACCCGCTCCGACACCCATATTCGAATTCTTATCATTATCGAGTTATTTCAAAACCCCATTTGGATATCTAGTTTGGAAAACTGTAGTTTATTTTAATTAGATATGTACATGTATGATTAATAAAACATAAGTCTACAACCAAATAAGCTCAGGCTATGTACTGATATTGGATATATTGATATCTATAATATGACATTATATTTTACTATTAAGTAGTATACACACCAGCATCTCATTCAACTCCTGAACGGTGGCCTTCAAGCTCTCCTGTTCCTGCTGGATACGTCGCTCACTGGAGACGGAGGAAGTAACCACCGGGGTGGAGTCCAACCTCATATGGGCCCTGCTAGAGTCCAGTCCTCGGCCTCTCTCCCAACCTCCGTGGTGCCGTCCGTGTGCGGCGTCCAGGACTGGGGTCAGCAGCCTCGAATGTTGCCTTCCCCCTAGCAACTGTCAGAATATTATATTTAGCACATACTGGTCTATAAAATTGACAAGAAATACCAAAATCAACAAATTCAAAGCCTTACCTACAGAGATAGAAGATGTGCTCCTCTGGTATCTGCATGTATCAAAATTTGAATAGTATTAATTAATTTCAGTACATACATACTAACAAGGTAAACTCGCATATAGCGCTGCTTACACATATGACAGGGAGTGAACAAGCTCTTGTAGATCATCAGGCGCAAATCTAATCTCATCAAGCAGCGCATGATAATGAGTTGGACGACTAAGAGCAAAAGGAATGTGTGTATATTTATGATATAGCATTCTAAATCAATATACATGCCCTATATAATATATAAACATACCTGGAGGAACGGGAGTGGCCTCTGTCCCTGATATGGACGCATCACCAACAACTAGACAATCAAACATTGACAATATAAGTAATTTTAACATAAAGAGGCATGGATATCTATAATATTACATTCAAAATGAATATTAGAGAGCGCACCTGCAATGAGAAGTGATAAAAGTATCACCCAACAAGAGTGTAATTTACAGAATCAGTTGAGACTCTTAAAAGTCATAGAAGAACCCAACCTGCACAAATCTGATGTATGCTTTCCATTGGACACTAAGAAGTCTCTAAAGGGAAAAGCCTATGTGAAAGCCATCATTAGTTCATATCAGAAGATTGATGCTGAAACAGAGAACGAGGAATGTCATTTTTTTCTTCTTCCGTCACATTACTGTCTTCTCCTTCTGCCACATTACTGTTTTCTCCTTCTTATTATGTGCGCGTGCAAATTCAATGACTATATTGAGAATATGGATTAATAGTGGGTAGGAAAAGTATTTCTCAAATGGCTTTTGCGTCTTAAAACCATAAACTACTAAGTAATGGCAAACATAATTTTTTTAGTATAAAGGTTGTTATTTTAAGTTTTCCCTTATAGAGATATGATCTAACTGCATCTATAAACTATAAGTGTGCAGAAAATTATGATAAGAAACCATAAGAAAGGGTTGTAGCCATGCATAACCTTGAATCTACATACCAAAACATGCAAAAACATGCACTTATTGTCACCTTGCCTTGGAATATAAAATATCTTGGAAGACTATAAGCGAGCATTTAAATCTTGATAGCTTTTGACTTCAACATATATTTTTCTCAAGTACCATGAAATATACTTGCTCCGTATAAACCGTTTTCAGGAAGATGGATTAATAATGACAAATTATCCATTGTGGCTCACTAGGTTAGTATTTTCTCTTC
Source organism: Agapanthus africanus (assembly GCA_030015575.1). NCBI lineage: Eukaryota > Viridiplantae > Streptophyta > Magnoliopsida > Asparagales > Amaryllidaceae > Agapanthus > Agapanthus africanus. The sequence continues at coordinate 408,553,474 of CM057337.1, forward strand.
TATTGACCATCTTTCTAATCTGCTTGGTAAATTTATTCGGAACCGGCTGCGAATCATTAAAAGACATGCATAAGAAAGAAAGCTAAAATACACATATATAGCATACCGATACATCGAAACTTCATAGTTGCGATGGCAATCCAGAGATATTTATTTCTACACACGTGGTGCGCGTGCGAATGCGTCAGGCATCATGGACAAATATTTCAGAACATGGAAAGTATTATTCGTATAAAGTAATTAAAACTTTTAAACACCTTGGGTAGATATTTTCTTAGTTGATGCAATCATATCATGAGAACTAAATTTAAGCTATTATACATATGCATATGTATTTTTCTAACCTAATATATCACACACACACACAGAGAGAGAGAGAGAGAACACCTGGTAGGTAGAGAAATCAGGTAGCAGAATCCTGAAGAAATGGAGTCCATAGCATTGCTCATCATCATCATCCATGATCCCTTTGATAATATTTTTTCAAAGGGATCACGGATGATGATGATGAGCAATGCTATGGAGTCCATTTCTTCAGGATCCTGCTACCTGATTTCTCTATCTACCTAGTGTTCTCTCTCTCTCTCTCTCTGTGTGTGATATATTAGGTTAGAAAAATACATAAGCATATGTATAATAGCTTAAATTTAGTCCTCATGATATGATTGCATCAACTAAGAAAATATCTACCCAAGGTGTTTAAAAGTTTTAATTACTTTATACGAATAATACTTTCCATGTTCTGAAATATTTGTCCATGATGCCTGACGCATTCGCACGCGCACCACGTGTGTAGAAATAAATATCTCTGGATTGCCATCGCAACTATGAAGTTTCGATGTATCGGTATGCTATATATGTGTATTTTAGCTTTCTTTCTTATGCATGTCTTTTAATGATTCGCAGCCGGTTCCGAATAAATTTACCAAGCAGATTAGAAAGATGGTCAATAGAAGAGAAAATACTAACCTAGTGAGCCACAATGGATAATTTGTCATTATTAATCCATCTTCCTGAAAACGGTTTATACGGAGTAAGTATATTTCATGGTACTTGAGAAAAATATATGTTGAAGTCAAAAGCTATCAAGATTTAAATGCTCGCTTATAGTCTTCCAAGATATTTTATATTCCAAGGCAAGGTGACAATAAGTGCATGCTTTTGCATGATTTGGTATGTAGATTCAAGGTTATGCATGGCTACGACCCTTTCTTATGATTTCTTATCATAATATTCTGCACACTTATAGTTTATAGATGCAGTTAGATCATATCTTTATAAGGGAAAACTTAAAATAACAACCTTTATACTAAAAAAATTATGTATGCCATTACTTAGTAGTTTATGGTTTTAAGACGCAAAAGCCATTTGAGAAATACTTTTCCTACCCACTATTAATCCATATTCTCAATATAGTCATTGAATTTGCACGCGCACATAATAAGAAGGAGAAGACAGTAATGTGGCAGAAGGAGAAGACAGTAATGTGGCGGAAGAAGAAAAAAATGACATTCCTCGTTCTCTGTTTCAGCATCAATCTTCTGATATGAACTAATGATGGCTTTCACATAGGCTTTTCCCTTTAGAGACTTCTTAGTGTCCAATGGAAAGCATACATCAGATTTGTGCAGGTCGGGTTCTTCTATGACTTTTAAGAGTCTCAACTGATTCTGTAAATTACACCCTAGTTGGGTGATACTTTTACCACTTCTCACTGCAGGTGCGCTCTCTAATATCCATTTTGAATATCGATAATATTACATTCAAAATGGATATTAGAGAGCGCACCTGCAGTGAGAAGTGGTAAAAGTACCACCCAACTAGAGTGTAATTTACAGAATCAGTTGAGACTCTTGAAAGTCATAGAAGAACCCGACCTGCACAAATCTGATGTATGCTTTTCATTGGACACTAAGAAGTCTCTAAAGGGAAAAGCCTATGTGAAAGCCATCATTAGTTCATATCAGAAGATTGATGCTGAAACAGAGAACGAGGAATGTCATTTTTTTCTTCTTCTGCCACATTACTGTCTTCTCCTTCTTCTTCTGCCACATTATTGTCTTCTCCTTCTTATTATGTGCGCGTGCAAATTTAATGACTATATTGAGAATATGGATTAATAGTGGGTTGGAAAAGTATTTCTCAAATGGCTTTTGCGTCTAAAAACCATAAACTACTAAGTAATGGCATACTTAATTTTTTAGTATAAAGGTTGTTATTTTAAGTGCGCGTGCAAATTCAATGAAAGTTAGATTTGAGGATACCCATGTATGAGTTGTATTCTATATATGTGTGTTTCGATTTATGATTTCGCTTAAGTGTAGGGTTGTTTTTACTTAAATTTCAAATGTATATACATGCATACTGTCTTCTCCTTCTTCTTCTGCCACATTACTGTCTTCTCCTTCTTCTTCTGCCACATTACTGTCTTCTCCTTCTTTTTATGTACAGTACTTCCACAAAATACGTGTTGTCATTTCTAAATGGAAGTTTCTCAGTGCCACCATAGTAGCAGAAGATGGAATTGTTTATCGCCACTAGATTATGCTAAGCCTCGGATAGATTAGGCAAACATGATCTAGAAGAATATAATTAGCAGAGGAAATATGCAAATAAACATGCATGCAAGCTGACATTAAAAGATTAATATAACAGAGATGTCTACTGATGATTTGTAAGATGTTATCGCAGGTAGGACAACTGCCAATTCTATGGCTTGTGGCCACCAGCGACTGCTTTCTCACCACAGTAAAAATAATGAGGGACTATAACATATCATGAATTCGAAATGCACCGTGATTTCATAGCATATGTCTATTAACCTATAATGTATAAGTTCTCGGCGTTGATTGCAGAGGTGCATACAGTCTGAACTAGTAAATATACGTAAGAAGGAAAAAGAAGAAACGATTCATAAATATGGTTGGGCCAGAAACAGACTTAGTCACTGAATGACATATAACTGATATTCCTTGATGTAGAAATCAATACACCTTTGATAACAAACTCATTCTTTTTTTGGGAGATATATGAATAACCGACTCTGACCCTCAGCATTCCATTGAACACATGGAAATCCATCGTATCTCATATCCAGCCACCTCACTTCACCGATCCTATGATCGCCCTCTGGAGGACGCACAGCCCTAGCCGCAGCCCCAGCCCAAACCCTAGCCTTAGATGGTGGTGATGAATGTGAATCCTCATGTGATTTTGCATATTATTGCAAGAGCGTTAATGGGTTTTCAAGATTTGTACATAGTCAAGAGCAATTGTGAGCAAGGAAAGTAAAAATAGTTTTGGAATTTTATCAAACGGTTTGTGAGCAAACTAGCAAAACGTTTTGAATGAAAATATAATGTAAAATAATTTCGAGAATCAAAAGTGATAAGCTTTGTTAATGATATGGGAGAGAAGCTTGCTTTTTCTTTTTTGTGAGAAATATTTAAGGTTTTTTTTCCTTATTTCTGTTACATCCTGACCGAAGAACTTTCACAATTGTTAAAATTCAGCATTTTGGTCAGTCCTCTCCTTTATTGATATGCATGTGATGTGAGGGTTGGATTTAACACAGCAACCATTGTTCATCAATATATATTACCAAATAAAGCTCTTTATTGTTGGTTATGTTGGTTTCATCCTATTCTTGCCTCAATTTGGTGTAATTTGAAATGGCCCACGATTCTAGGGTTTGATATGGGATGGCAATAGAAAAGAGAATTTTTTCTCAAGTTATGATCGAATACCATAATAAATTGGGAGTTGGTTAGGATTGTGAAATTGTGAAAGTAGTTGCATTTTTTTCAAGTATGATCTTGTGAAAATCGGATGAAATATTTAACATCATTTTGTTGTTATTTAGGATTAGCACCCTCTAAAGGATTTTAAGTTAAGATAATGGATATGGATCTTTTGTCAGGATAAAGAAGATCTGCACATGCATAAATACTAGTATAAGATAATTCAAAATTTGGGACAACGGATACATACCGCTAAAAGATATAAATCGAAAACCCAAACAATATTTTGTGATAAACTTAAGTGTTCTTGCAAACTAATACAAATCTTGTTAAAAATTTGATAAATTGACCTTCCCCTTCCCCAGCCCTAGCCCCAGCCAGCAGCCCCAGCCGTACCCCCAATAAAAAATTTGATAAATTGACCCTTCCCCTTCCCCGACCCCGACCCTAACCCTACCCCGACCCCGACCCCACAGCCCAGCCCCTGCCCCAACCCTAACCCGACCCCGACTGCGACCGCGACCCCAGCCCAACCCCAACTCGCGCGCCATGAACCTTAAGCCCAAAATAATCCAATAAATTCTTTAACTTACCTCGAGATTTACTCACCTGAACGGCTGCTGGGGCAGGGGCGACGATCTGAACGGCGGTGGCGACGACCTTAACCGCGGTGGCGACGAGAACTCCAGTGGCGACGAAACCGGCGGTGGCGACGAGGAGAACAACCTTGGCGGCGACGGCGTGGCGCATTGGGGGCTTATTTTCGCGCCCGATCGAGAGAGAGAAGGAAATGAGCGTAGGCGATCGATCTGGGATTTTATTAAATCGATATTTACTTGCCCCTACGGATATATCCGTAGGTCCTTTGTTTGCGGCTCCGTAGGGGCAAACACCTAATTAAGAATTAATATTTTTATTCTTGGACGTCTTTGCCCGTAGGGGCAACCTTTTAGCCCTACGGATATATCCGTAGGGCCAAGTTATTTCTGCCCCTACGGATTAAACTATCCGTAGGGGCAACCCCCTATTTTACTAGTGAATGGCCTCTAGGGCATACTTATAACTAACACCAATGGACTACCATGTCTGCAGTAGTATGATCTGCATCATAGTCCAGGTAGTCAAGTACACATCCTAAGGGCTTTATCAACATGTAACTATAAGACAGTTTAAAGAGACTAGTGTACATGTTAAGATAAAGAGCAACCAGATAGCATACTATCATATCGAGCAAGAAAGTCATCTCTATATATGTCCAAGCATCCAATATAATATACATCATCTGTACAATACTGGCCTCTAGGGCATACATACAACTAACACACCACACACCATACCACACCACACACCATACCACACCATATTAGCCCCACACCACAACATCAGCCACACAACAGCAACAGCAACTTCAGCCACAACAAGCATCAGCACAGCACTTCTGTAGCAACTCAACAACAGCAGCAGTCACACCATCTTCTCCTCCTTCTCCTTGGTTGCAAGGTTCCTAGAGGGTATAACTCCTAAACTCCTTCCAATTTATGTAGATTATGTGCTTGATTAGCTAGTATAGTGTTTTATCGTAATTTTAGTGCTAGAATGGTATTGTGATGCTAGATCTAGATACCTTTGAGTGCTTGTAGCTTAATTGAACCTTTTTAATGTTAATTAGTCTGTTTAAGCCTAGTAGTGTCATTAGAATTAGATGGTTAGCCTTAAATTGCTAAAATTTCGGTAATCTAGCTTAATTAATGTCCATTTCATGCCTTAGTAGTGATTTTGGCTGAATTAAGGGAATTTGTCATACGTGGAAGTTGTGTTAGTTAGAATAACCATTTTAGGTGCTAGTGAGGCAAGTTAACCAGAAGATTTCCCCAGATTTCACCAAGACACCCGATTTACCCGACTTGGCGTAATTTAGCAGTTTTATCGACTTTTTGGCCTCTGTTGGATCTGCTGTTGACCCGAAGCCTTCAGAATAAATTTGGGAAGACTGTAGCATGGTGAGATGAGTAGGAACACACACACAGAGCACGGGGACCCAACTCCCCCTCTCGGCCGCCGATTTATTCTTTCTGGCCGCAAATTGCGGCCAGAGTAGGGAGTGGGGTATGGAGATTTTGGGTGTAAGGTCCTTCTGGGTAGGTTAGTGTGTTGGGATCTGTAACTTTTGGATTTTGGCCCATTGTCAAAATCTGGAGCTATTTGCGTGTTTACGATGTTTTAAGTCTTATGCGACACGCGCGTGATACGCGTGGTTCTGTGGCGCGCTGTGCGACACAGCGTGTCAGTCTAGGTTCTGGTGAGTTCGTGCGCGTCGTGTTGTGTCGTGTGCACACGCGTTTAGTTTCACGCACGCGTATCCCTTTTGTCAATATATCGCGTTTTGCAGGATTTTTCCTTATATGGTGACTTTTGTAAATTCTAGGTTCGCCGGCGGGAACTTCGAGCGCTGCGGAGAAAGGCAAGCAGGTGGTCGGACACACTTAGCACGGGATCACGGGTGAGTAGATTTAATATCTATGGGGGATGATCGTTTGGATGGCGCGAGTCGCCCGTTAGATTTAATAAACTTGTAGTTAGTAAACTTGATAGTACTTGTGACATTAGAATAATAATAATAATACTTGCATGATATTTGCTGCAGTTAGACCCATATGTTATACCCACATATGCAAATTTATTTGTAGGACACATGCACATTACCAGGTTTTTATATGCAGCATGAGCACTATTCATGTGGACACACACACCCTGGTAATTGCCATGTCACGACACTATATAACTGTAAATCTGAAACATGTTAATTGCCTAGAAATGTGATATTGCAATAAGTATTTAAAATGAAACCATAAGAACTACCATACTCGTGCATATGTATTATCATATCATCTGCTCATGCCTAGTAGAAATCATACATTGCAAATTGATACCATAAGCATTCATAATCATCGACATATGCATTTATGATGATTTCATGAGATTTATGATATTTCTGGATTTCGGGGGAAACCGCAAGATTTCAAGCTTATAACCTTTTAAAATATAAAAGTTACGGTTTTCTAGTGAGGTTAAGTGTCGTCCACCATGAGTTTGCAGTGGTTTTCGAGATCCGTGTCGAGGAGTGGCGGAACCGTCACGGGTACATGGTGGGCCCGGTAAGGTACCCCGGGGCAAGAGGATCGCAGATGATGGTGTTGAGCCTGGCAGGGGACGGACTACCAACCGGTGACTTCATTTGGCGCGGCGGATATCCAGAGGATACCGACCGTGGCCGCTGGATTGAGATATGGATTTTGATATGGATCAGCCGGATGGCTGAGGCCAGAGGTACTGGACATGGATATACGAGATTTGGACAGTTTTGAGGTGTCGTTGCTGGACACGGATTTTACTGATTTCTTGGATATTATGCTGATGTTTAAAAAGGAAATTTTCAAAACAGAGCAAGGAATAATTCTTATACTTACATGATGAGATCCTGAGTTGACTCGTATAGCATACATTCATGATAGTACTTTCATATGGCATACATACCTGTTATTACATCCATATGACATATATACTTGCTAGTACACTGTTGATGCATACATACTTGTTAATACATGTAGCCATACCTATTTTAGGGATGCTAGGATACTTGTGTACATGCATACGATAGCCTTAGTAGATGTTATTTATTACTCACGAGCTGGAAACTCACCCCCGTTGTGCCACAGCTTTTCTGCAGGTCCGTTCCGTCAGCACCGTAGCGGCGGACACTTTTGCTCATTTTGCCCTTTTTGCCTGGACTCGAGGCTTTTGCTCATAGGTGGGTTATTATCATTTTGTACCACCTTATATATTCGTTGTATCTAGAACACTCCATCTACTTCTACTTTTATTTCAGTTTTACCTGTCTTATTTGGATCACTGTATATTGACCTAGAGGTGAGATTGTGAGACATGGGGGATTTATTTTATGATATATCTGGAGTCAAGCTCACTTGAGCCGACATGTTTTTTTTCTCATGCTGCATGCTTATTTATGCACATTGCTATTTTATATTGCGTGGGATTTGTGACCGCCTTGAGGCGAAGAGCTAGCTCCCGCTTGGGGATGCCATTTTCATGTTATTCATTTATATTCCTGTTGTACTCGTTTGGAGCTTGTTTTATAAAGGAAACTCTGTTGGAATTTTTGGAAAAGAGGGAAAGTTGTTTTAAAATAAAACTTGATATGGTAATGGAGTAAATTGCTTAAATAAATTGGTTTTCCTTCACTCTACAAATCTTAATTGGGTTTTGTATTCTGGGCTTCGGCTTACTTATTTTACGGACGGCTTGAGACGTTTCGTAATCTAAGTGCCGGTCGCGTTCCGTGCTTTGCGGGCCGTGACAAGCTACCAATCACTATGCCTTAACTAAGGCCAACAAAAATAGCTTGAATACTATTGAATATTCATATGAAATGACGGAGGGCTACGAATGGTTTTGGCGAAACCGTGAACGTTGTGAACTTGATACAATCGAAGGAACCTGATAGCTTTTAAAACGAGTGGTTTTCCGCGTTTTTTTTAAAAGTTTTGCTGTTTTGAAAAAACCGGGTGGGTTTTCAAATTGTTCCAACGATTCATCTTTGGTTTATTTTCTTTGCATTAATTTAATGTGTCCCATCAATTAATCCTACCATTGCAGAAAACAACGAAAATATAACGTACGCTTATGCCATCCGCATTCGCCACTGGGCCCCGTCATCAACCGTTAGGTTACTTAACTAACGACAGAGCGGGCGCTGGACTAGCGCGGATGCAAAACATAAGCAACGCCTACTAGATATCATATATAGATATATACATTCATCAGATGCAATGATAGCCATTCCAGATCACAGATGAACACATTGGATATACTAGGAATCCGCGCTTCGTTTGAGCCTGCAACGAAATACGGATTACACGGTCACAATGAATAGCCAAATCCCACCGTAGACCCCTACAGGTGTGGCAAACTACCAGCTAAATATCCGAAGTGAAGCAACCTCCCTCAACAACGTGAGTAGGCCACTCAGCACTTCAAAATACCCGGTAGTTTGTGCACCCCACCTTGGGTCTATCCTAGGAGCAAAAAACAGTAAAAGAAATAATATACAATGGTTGCTACAACCTCAACCCGGATGTGCGACCATAAAATAATATTACATCAATTTACAAATATTACATTGAATGAAAGGTAAATAAACACTCATCTCACATCCCCGTCTATTCATCCACGACGATCAAACAAGTTCATATACACAATCCAACATCAAAGAACACAGATATGTACAACCCCCACTAATCGACGTATAGCGATTAGTAGACGTTCTGTACATATATCACATCACAGAAGATCCGATTAGCTAAAATATTTAGAATTTCGATCGATAACCAGATTAGAATCTACCCCTAGCACAACACAGTACTCATAAAATCTGGGCAGAAACAAAATATCAGAGAAATCACAAAACACCATGTTGGACATTCTGCATGAAAAACGAGTTGACTTGGAGTCGACTCGGCCGCGGATCCGCGGTGAAATGCTTGGTTTCGCCGCCCTTCCACGGCGGTCTGACCGATTCACGATCTCGTTTTTCTTGGCTGTCCCTAAAAAAGCCTGCACGTAATTTTAAGGTCCCTGGAAAAAATTTTGGACCAGTTTTTAAAAATGACATAAAAGTGCATTTTTAGTTTTGCGATTTTTCCGGTGATCGAATTTCTAACACTTTGCTAACAAGTTAGTAATGGTTTAGCGAGGCTCTGATACCACTTTAAGTCTATGTCGCTCACCCCCAAGCTAGCGAGGAGGCGGAACAAGTAAAAAATCAAAACTTTCTTACATAGCAACATAGACTAACGCTGAAGGATCTTTGGCAAACCATATCTAACGAAACTATGGGAGGTTTAATCTACTGTGATAGACGATTATACCTCATGCAACAAGTCCTTCGGGTCTTCTCCGCTGTCCTCCTCGTCTCCGTAGGCTCCATAGGTCGATCCGTATCGTGGCTTCTTCAACGGCCTCCTTAAGTCGATGATGATCCACCCGAGAGTCTTTAGTCTGAGCTCCACCTCAAGAACCGAGGTAACTAGGGCAACACGTATGCTAAGCTTGATGTCCTCGGTGATGTAGAGGAAGAAGATGGATTTTTTTGTCTATTTAAATCCTAATTTTCTCAACACATGAGAGCTATAGGATTTTCTAGTGAGGAGGAAGAAGAAGAGAGTATGAGAGCTCTCTTTTGATGAGAGAGAATGAGCAGAGATAATGATCCAAAAGAAAAATAATTACCATTCTTTTGTCATGATAAATTGTGATGGTTACACTTTATTTCACCATTATCATGTCAAGTTAAATCCAAGCCATAAGAAGAGTCTAGAGCTAACAAAAAATATCCAAGTCAACATTGGTCAACTAGGTCAAATGGTCAAAGCAATTAGCCATCACAATTATCATTAAAAGGATTAGTAAATATTTTCCTTCACCTCATAATGGTTTTGACCAAGTCAATGGTCAAAACCCTAACGAGGCATCTCCTTCTTTGCTCCTCACAACCGAGCATACACACTCGCATCCACATTCCGTAGAATACGAATGCACAGAAGACAAAACTAATCCATCTATACAATACTAGGATCCGGCTTAAACCAAAGCCCACTACTATTGTCTGCCCGAACATTATACGCACATAAGTGCACGTAAGTGATCGTAGCCCTGCCGTAAAACCATACGGCCTATACACCTTTTGCCCAGTGCAGGGAAACTCTCTGTATGGGATTCTAAAGACTCGACACTACGCTCGCAGTGGGTTTAACCACAGAACGCAAGCGGCACTAGCTGTACGTAACGGTCCCTATGTAGATGTCGATAAGAAGGCCGATGAGGTAGACCCCATCCGAACTCATACTGAGCCAGAATGTGACAATCTCCGTACAGTCCGGTCTGTTCGTCTTTGAGTATCGCATGTCGGGCCTAGGGCGGTAAACGTCAGACCCCTAATAGCGGTACAAGTCGTGCCGGAGTGTAGCCCAGAACACCTTGATAAACTACTGGAAACACTACCAGTAAATCTCGCTTGCCCTGGCCAGGGACTTTGTGTAATGGCTCTCCTAGACACAACGCGATATCAATCCCCAATACCGGGAGAGACGAATCCTGTCTAACCGTTACTGCCTCTAAGTGCTTCAGGACTGCACCCAACTACTACCTGTTTGTACGACTCCTTTGAGTCGTGGTAGGGTAGTAATCAAAGTACAGTTTGAACACACTCGAGGCGAAGTAGCAGTGTTAAGTCGACGGACTAAGCTGTACTCCTGTCACCTGGGAACTGCGATCTGATGATAGGTATAGTACCAACCAGCAATTCCCTATGAGTCCTATCCGGTATACTCATAACCTAACGAGCACCCGCATACTATCTCCAGTACGACGTACTAATGGCTGTGGGACAGACCATTTCCCCTTCTAGGATGAGAAGCGTATACGCTAGTCTACTCCGGAGTATCGATGCCCTGTCTCAATAATCCTATGACTAGGGACCTGTATAAGGATATGCTTGTAAATTACCCAGCCTCCACTAGTGTGACTGCCATCACAACGCTGGTAATCAAGCAAAGATCCTAAGAGCTCTACTAATATGTATAAGCGATATGCTAAAAGAAACACATGCACATATTAAAGTAGAAACAAACTAAGTAGCATACTACCATTTTGAGCAAGACTGTCTATACAACTGTGAATATCCCAAGCTTCCATTAAGTAATATACAAACTAGTATGATACAGTAATGGTCTCTAGGGCATATGCACTAACATTCAGGTCAGGATGAGGACATCCCAGTGCAGACAGAGGTCTTATGTCGATCGTGGTGGTCGCAGACTTGAGTTCGTAGTGGGAGATCAAGTATTCCTAAGGATTTTCTGATGAATGACGTGTTGAGTTTTAGGGAGTTTATCCCAGGATTGTAGGTCCTTTTGAGATCCTTAAAGCGAGTTAGTTCCATTGCCTTTGATTTGGCACTTCCGCCCAGATTATTGAGTATTCACCCCGTATTCCTTATGTCGATACTTTGCAATTACCTTCATGACCTTTCTCACATGATTCAGCACCAGACCATTTTGTTTGGACCAGATCATTTCATTCACCGGCAGCCATTTGTGTTAGTGGCTCGGCAGGTGAAGAAACTTCGGTCAAGGGTCTTACTATCTGTGGAGGGTTTTCTAGGGCGTAGCCGTATCGTGAAGTGGTCACTTGGGAGGCTGCGAGTGAGCTTTGGGAGTTTTGTACTCATCTCCTTGAAGGTACGCTTAGTGAGAATTTTAAATTCGGGGCCGAATTTTTATAAGGGGGGAGATTGTAACGCCTTAGATTTCGGTTAGTGTTAATTTAGACGGTAATGCTGGTATACTGTAAAAAGTTTACCAATTCAGGTTCCTCACATTTTATAACATTTAATTATTATTTTAATATTATTTGTTATGGGCATGCACGCACGTGTGCACGTAATGGTGAGGGTTTGTTGTGCTAAGCTAGTTTTTAGCAACCATGACACTTAACCTTAATTCTAATCCTTTGCTTTAAATCCATTCTTTGCTCTAATTCTTAACTTAATCCTTGATATTTGTTGAGTGAGAAGAGAGATATTTTGCTTGGTTTTGTTTTGGTGTGAGGTGGAGTGGTGAGAATAGTGTGCATTATGTGTAATGGTGCATTCACTCTCCTACACTCACCTCTCTCTCTTTATCTTTTCCTTCTTTCATTTATCTATCTCTTTAGCATTATTTCTTCACCTCCTCATTCCTCAAACTGAACACTTAGCTTCTCTTCACCATTTCTACACAAATCCATCACTAAACATCACAAATCTCCCAAAAATCACATCTTTAATCTAGTTTTTCCTCTTGGATGCCTTGGAGCTAGGAAAGCTAGGATCTTTGAGTTCTTGAGGATAGGTAATGATCTCTATCTGTTCTTTATGTTGTGGTAGTGATGTGTAGCCTTTTAGTTTCAGTTTTGATTGCTTTAAGTTATGTTTTGTGCATAATATCGTATTTTTAGTGTCGATTTATGATATCTGTGTTCTGCTGTGACCCGGGGTGTGTACTAGAAAACCAAACAATGTAGTTGTGTTGTACAAGAGACCATAGGACATCACCTCAAGCACGAACCACCCAGCTCGGACCTCGGCCGGCGACATGAACAGGATTTCCGGCAACATCGATTTTTGGGAGGAGTTAGGGTTTGGGTTTTTGTAGGTAGGTGTCTGCTTTGGTTTAGGTATGTTTGGTCTTGATTAGTTGTTGAGTTTTCTCTGTATGCAAAATCTGGGATCACATAGGTAGTTTCTAGTGATACGACTACGTGCGATACGTTATCCGACACGGACCGTGCACTTCGTGATGGTTTTGCTCTTGGGTTGGTTTCGTCGTGTCGCTATGTACGTTAACCACAATACGAACACTTGGGAGTAGGTTTGGAGTTGGTGTGTCGGTAAAACGTAGTTTGTACGTGTTTTTGGTCGTTTACTAATGTATACTTGTGTTATCGTTGTGTTGTTTTAGGTTTGCAGGCGGGGACTTCGGACGCTGCGAAGAAGGGGAAACAGGTGGTTGGTTTTACTTAGCCAGGACGGTTGGTGGGTAAATTTAGCATCTACAGGGGAATCGCCCGCATGACGTTATGCGTCTGGGCTAGAGATGTTATGTTTTGTCGCATATTCAATTGCATATATATAGAGTTACGCATACACATTACTGCTTAGTTATTGTTGTGCTAGGACTAGTATCCTTAGGACACTGTGATTAAGTGTCAAAAACATGAGTTTACCGCAATCAAGAAACGGCGTCGCTTCGCAGCTAGCCGGTGAGTGCGGGTCGATCCACAGAGACGGGTAAATTTCTTTAGTGTGTTTTAACGAGTTGATTATGGTTGGGTTTCTGAAATTTATAAAAAACTGATCTAAATTAATCTAATTAAGAGTCTAGCTAGGGTTAAGCTTCGGGGAAGTTTTGGAGATTGGCGTTTTCCTCACCGCTTTCATTGCCATATTTTAGATCTGTTAGATGTTACGATAATTATCAAATAAGTGGATCCGAATCTTTTGGGAAGATGTTTCTTCCTCTAGATTCGCATCCTTCCTTTGTTGATAATTACCCTAACCCCCATGGAAAACACGCGCAACCGGCCCTTTATACTACGGTTCATCGTTACCTTGAGGGGTAGGATGCCGTAGGGAGCGGTTGTGCGTGCATGCATGGAGTGCTAACTATTAGGTGTGGATGGCATGAAAGGGGTGAGAGATATCATCTCTCAAACCTTTCCCTAAGGCTAACCCTAACAAGCGAGGAGACTACTCGCTCATTAGGGGATGATAAAACATTAAAAGAATAGAAAAAAACACTTACTAATTTGACGGCTCCCTCCAAGCGATAAAGAACAGATCTGAATAATTATTCCCAGAAATTCTGAACTTTTATTTATTGAAAAGAGGCATAGGGTTTTACAATTTTGAGATTACAATTTATAAGTTAACAGGAGAATTAGGGTTTCAGAGTCTCGCACATGCGCAATTACAGATTTGCCCACTGAAAATCCCAACACCCACACCGACGCACCGGCATAGGAAAAATGCACCGACACGGGAACATAATGGCCGCGGATCCGCGGCAATTGTTGGCTTGGGCCGCGGATCCGCGGCCCTTTGGTGGGCTTGGCTCACCAAAATTCCTGTGCTGCATCTTGGTTGTTAGGGCTTCTTAGTTCTTCATAACTTTTCTCTGTTTGGCTTCTGGGTCTTCTCCAGATCTTCAGTGAAAACTTGTTCGTATCTTTTGACCGTTCACTTTGACAATTTGGACCTTGCACTGTTCTTCGTCTAGGCTTGACTAGGATCCGTCTAATTGTTGGTCAAAAGTCCCTTTTTCTGTTGTTTTGTGTCTTTTTCACTGTATTTGCTCCAGAAACCTGTATCCTGTAACATGCAACAAAAGTGCGTCAAGAGTACCTGTTTATTTACAAAATGGATAAGAATAGGGGAATGAAAAATGCAATATTATGGTCTAAACAAATACCCCCAAACTTACCTTTTGCTCGTCCTCGAGCAAACTTATTATTTTATTCACTAAAATCCTAACCGCACTTTCGCAGGGAAACGCGATTGCACTGAGCACGTGCAACAAGCCGTTAAACCTCTAGGTTTCCCTAGTAGGAGGAGTGTTGTCTCCTGAGGGTTTTCAGCGGATTACACCCACAAAATCCTATCAACTCGGCCCATTGACTTTTGTTTTCCAATTAGGTTTTCTATCAAGGAATTCTATTATCTTTTGACTCGCAAATTGTCCACCCATATTCTTCACACTTCCTAATCATCTAACTTAAGATTATATATGTAATGTAGATCTACTTAGCTTTTGGCATCTCTTAAGTTTTCCTTCTAAAGTTCCATCTCCACTTAGGAATTTCTATCAACCCTACTAAAGATACAAGTTTTATTCTTCATTCCTTTCTCTTATCTAAACTCTAATCACATATCCCCACGTGTGTGTAAATATCACCCCTACACTTGGAAATTCAAATCAAGCAATCGTACTCTCGTCTATTGTCCAAAGCACTTGGTGAATTTTTAATTGAATTTTTCTTACACATCCTTCATGCGACCGTTAATACTTCTTGAGGTACCAACGACCGATTACAAAATGTGTTTGCACATTTAAACGTAATTCCTAGTCTTGCAACACCCAAGGCTTTTAGCAGTGACTCCCAAACCAGTTGGTCTAAGGCACTAGGTGATGAAGCACCCTCGCTAAAGATTTTTCTATTTTTACAGCCTTAAATAATCACAAAAACCAGTGTCCATTTTTTTTCCTTTATTCACCTTTTTTTTTCTTTTATTTTCATTGTACTAAGGACTTTAGACAAGAGCATTTCAAGGTCTCTTCTACTATTCCAAATTTCAAGGTGCGTGAATGTGCAAATTGTAGGATATACATTTTCAGAATTGAGACTTAAGCTAGGAACTATTTTTCAAACTTATACTCTAATAAGAACATCAATACTCTTCCTTTGTTTCGACTTAGCCCAAGAAGTGAACCCAAAATTTGCCTATTTTTAAATAAACTACAAGGCATATACTTTTTACCATTAAACTTTGAGGAATGTTAATTTTAGGGTTTTTAATTCACTAAGTCTAAGATCTAGTTGTTCCTAAATAGTTAACTTATTTGTCAAACTCAAGTCAATTAGCCAAAATTGAATACAATAATTTTTATAATTTTTGAAAATTTTCAATTTTTTATGGGTTTTCAGATAAGTATGCAAATGCAAAAATATGTATAAATGAATGCGGAGGAAGAAGACGTACCGAGCATAAATACCCCCAAACTTGAACTTGACAGTGTCCTCACTGTCATGCTAAACCAAGAGGGTCAAAATACTGGCACTTCCCTGTTTATTTATTTATAATTTTTTTACTGTTAAGAAAAACAAAAATATATACAAAAGAGGCCCTCCCCCAAACTTCAGTTAAACTATGTTAGACATTACTGCCAAACTTTGCCTAGACCAAACGTCAACACCAACCAGTTGAAAAATTTATCAGTAAAGAGTATTGGTTGGTGGAAGAATAAGTTGTAGCGATTCGCAAAGAATTGGGAAAGATAGAAGTAGTGGTATGGGAGGTGTGGAGGTGAATATACAGGTGATAGTGATGCATCGAAACGAGAATGTAAATGATCAGCAATCAGTGGAGTATTGGCATTCTCGTAACTTATTAAAAGAAATGGGGGTATTTCAACTTCTAAAGGAGGAGGTTGACTCACCACAATACCCCCAAAATGTTCCTGTGGGTCATCTAGTGACTTGGCATCATCCATCAATTGTGTATGATATTCAATTATGAGGGAACTTATCTCCTCGATGTCCGCCATAGTCCAACCAAAAACTTGCCGCCTATCTTGTAAGACCATTAAGATGGCGTTCTCTTGCTCGAGGGCTAGAGAGGCCGATATGATAATGGGAAAGGTCTCATTCTCACCTATGTAAGCATATCTAAGGTGAGACGGCAAGGGCGTGAGTTCGAGTTTCGGAGGCGAAAGAATCATTGCGGAATCTACCTCGAACTCAAAGGACTCCAACACAGGTTCGAAATCACTGCAAACAACCGATTCGGATGGCTCGACTGACTCATCCAAAAATTCAAACGACTCATATTCGGGCTGTGAGTCGTCATCATCCAAAAAAGTGAAACATTCATA
Organism: Agapanthus africanus; assembly: GCA_030015575.1. Lineage (NCBI taxonomy): Eukaryota > Viridiplantae > Streptophyta > Magnoliopsida > Asparagales > Amaryllidaceae > Agapanthus > Agapanthus africanus. The sequence continues at coordinate 408,570,479 of CM057337.1, forward strand.
ATCAACATCGGTTGTGTTAACGGTGGTAGGCTCAAGGAGGGACGCACTAGTGGCGTCAAAACTGTCTTCATCAAATAGAAATCTCTCAAGCTCGCAATCCTCCTGCGTGATTTCATGAATAGAGCAAACTTCTCGTGTACTGGTTTTTGGTACGGGGGGCAGACTTCCCATCTTATAAATGTTGAACTCACTAGACATCTTCCCAAAGGATAGAGTCATGGAGCCATTGCGACAATTTATTACGGCATTGGAAGTGGCCAAAAATGGTCGACCAAGAATCACCGGAATTTGGTTTCTTGGGTTAGCAACAGGTTGTGTATCCATGACGATAAAATCAACTGGGAATATGAACTCCCCAACTTTGATCAACACATCCTCTAGTTGACCCCTTGGATGGGTGATTGATCGATCAGCCATTTGGAGAGTGCAACGAGTGGGTTTCAACTCTCCAACCCCTAATTGTTCGTACACGGAGTACGGAATCTGGTTAACACTAGACCCAAGATCTAAAAGTGCTCGATTAATGTTCTTATCCCCTATCGTGATTGAAATAGTAGGACAGCCGGGGTCCTTTCGTTTTTGGGGTAAGGTTTGATGGTGGTTAATAGCATTGCTCACTGCACTAGCCACTAGCACTTTCTTGGGTACTTGAGATGCCTTTCTCTTCGAGGTGCATAAGCCCTTTAAGATTTTTGCGTATGAAGGGACTTGTTGGATAGCATCCAAGAGAGGTATATTTATGCTAACCTGCTTAAACAATTCCACAATCTTTTCCACTTGTGCAGTTGGTTTATTGGGACTCAACCTGTTTGGAAATGGTGCATTTTGAAAATTTGTTGAGTCACATGTCTGTGGAGTAGAATGTGGAGTAGGAACGGATCCCAGTGTGGATGTGATCGTGTTGTGAGAAATGGGTCCGTTCGAGTCAGAAGAAGTAGAGCCGTGTGAAGGGTGGAGAATAGGCTCTAAAGAAAAAGGTAAAGAAGGAAGTGAAGAAAATGAAGAAGGGGAAGAAGAACCACCGGCGGGGATGTCATCACTAGTATCCACATTATTTTGCAACACTCTTCCGGATCTCAACGTGGTCACCGCATTTACATTGTGATTGTGATATGCATTTTGTGGGTGACCGGGATTAGGCAATGGTTGAGATGGAAGCTTTCCTTTTTCTCTCTCGCTCAACGCAGCAGTTAACTGTGCAATTTGTGCCTCAATAGATTTGATACTTTGATCGTGTGAGGCATTGTTATTCATTAAAGATTGAACATAACTTTCAAATCTTGCTGCGGATTCTGTAGATTGCTTGAGAAATGCTTCTAGACTCTTCTCGAGCGAGCTAACCTTATCATCATTTGGTTGAACTAAGTTGTTCGTTTGATTTGTATAAGGTTGTTGTTGGAAAGGTTGCTGGTTTTGAGTTTGTGAGGGTGCTTGTTGTTGTTGTGGAAGAGGTCTTTGAAAATTATTATTCCCTTGGAACTGTTGATTTGGGTGACTCCTCCACCCCTGATTGTATGTCGAAGAGTACGGATCATTTCTTTGTCGTTGCTGAAATGCAGCATTGACTTGATCCTGTCCTTGAATGGGTGCATTATAAGGACACTCTTCGGTTAGGTGCGACGGGTTCGAACAACAAGCACAAACAGTTCGTGTGGGTAGAGTAGGGGCAGGAGAAGACGATGAGATTTTGGTCTCAATGGCTTCTAGCTTTTTCATAAGTGAGGCCATCTCGGCCTTCATAGCAATCGACATATCTATTTGATGTATGCCTGCCCTAGATTGACCAACAGAAGAAGAAGATGTGGTCTTGGTACTCTCCCACTGAATTGTTTGCTCACTAAGATCCTCAAGAAACTGCCACGCTTCGTCGCTAGACTTGCAAAGAAAATGACCTTGACATATAGTTTCTAGCAACTGCTTCGTTGCCGAGTTCAACCCCTCGTATAATGTTTGGCAATGTTGCCAACTTTCGATCCCATGATGAGGGCATTGAACGAGTAGGTCCTTAAATCTCTCAAAGCACTTCCAAAATGGTTCGGAAGGCAGCTGTGAAAATTGTATAATCTCATTTCGGATTCTAGCAGTTTTGTGATGAGGATAGATTAAGAAAAGCTCTCACAAACTCGTCCCAATTTCTAATAGAATGTGATGCGGTGCTGTATAGCCACTTCTCGGCTAGGTCACATAAGGTAAAAGGAATGACCCTTAACCTTATTGCGTCATCACTTAATTGGGTAGTTTTCATCATAGCGCACACATTTTGGAATTTATTGATAAAGATATATGCATCTTCGGATTCCAAACCATGAAATTTTGGCAGCATATTGATGAAATGTGGTTTTATTTCAAAATTATCCCCATTCGCCGGTGGGGGTGAAAGACATGTAGGTAAAGAAGTGCGGACGGGGTAGAAGAGATCCTGGAGCGCGACTCGTGCGGGCGCTACAACAGGCGGGAGATTCGGGTTATTCGCACCTAACGGAGGTGGAATCATTCCCATCGGTAAGGTATCGTTGGGGTTGAATCCCGACATACCTTCGAAAGAATTTGAAGGTGGAGGTAAGAAAGTGGAAGGAATTTCGACTTCGGTGTCGAAAAGTTCGTTGGTCGGTACCAACGAAACACGGACTAATCCGGCGTTAGGATCCCTAGTCCAAAATGACATACACTAAAGGAGTAGTGTAGTCAGAAAAAAAAGAAAAAAAAAAAGAAAAACAGAATGTGGGGGTAAGATAACGTCAATGGAGAAGTGAGGTGCAAGTTTTCTTAGCGGCAAGTTGCAAGTTTTGAAAAGATTTTTCTTTATTTTTGTGTGAGATTTGCAAAGAAGTTTTTTGAAATGGGACTCGTGACACAAATGTATCAACCACACATGCACAATCAGGCCTAGATCTAGGGTTGCCTAGGTCTGCTAGACAGCTCCTAACTAGGGCTAGAAATAGGACCTCAAACCGCCTCTTCACGGACAAGTACGGCCAGGTAAGTGGGAAGGAACCACCACTACAGTGGGCCTAATTAATAACCACTAGCCTAGACACCGCAAAGTCGGTTAGGATAAACGGCCGATGCCTATACTAGTCCTTTTCCTATTGAGCTCGATGTCCTTAGGTCTGAGTCTAATCTTTTTTAATTAATTGTGGTCGATGCAAAATGCTTTAGGTGTTTTCTGGGGTCCTGGGAAGGGTGATGAAATCCCCACCCAATCTTAGTTTGGTCAATTAGCCCCTTAGAGTCCGGTTAAATTATGCAAAACAAAAATTCACTTGCATTCAATTTTAGCGCGGCGCAAAGAAACCTGCAGCAAATCTGTTATTTAGAAGGGGGTAGAAGATTTTTCTAGCGCAAAGAAACCTGCAGAAAATTTTTACAGTGGAGATATGGAGGTTGCAGAGTGGAAGAAAAGAGAACAAACAGTGCAAATCTGATGCGCTGACGTGGCAGATCGGCGGCGGTTCCGCGGTCTGGGGCCCTCTTTTGCGGCGGAAGCGCGGCGGGGAAGTGGGGTCAGGCTCTGGAAAAAATTCTGCTGTTCTGTGCTTGTAATTCTTCTCTGTTCATATGTACCAAATTTTGATTTGCCCTCTGTAAAATTCCAGATCCTCAATTCTTCGTTGTTCCTGCAAGATTCAAAAGATACACCCTTCAAACAGATCAAATTTGATATTTTTTTTTTTTCTGAACTTTTATTTATTGAAAAGAGGCATAGGGTTTTACAATTTTGAGATTACAATTTATAAGTAAACAGGAGAATTAGGGTTTCAGAGTCTCGCACATCCGCAATTACAGATTTGCCTACTGAAAATCCCAACACCCACACCGACGCACCGGCACAGGAAAAATGCACCGACACGGGCACATACTGGCCGCGGATCCGCGGCAATTGTTGGCTTGGGCCGCGGATCCGCGGCCCTTTGGTGGGCTTGGCTCACCAAAATTCCTGTGCTGCATCTTGGTTGTTAGGGCTTCTTAGTTCTTCATAACTTTTCTTTGTTTGGCTTCTGGGTCTTCTCCAGATCTTCAGTGAAAACTTGTTCGTATCTTTTGACCGTTCACTTTGACAATTTGGACCTTGCACTGTTCTTCGTCTAGGCTTGACTAGGATCCGTCTAATTGTTGGTCAAAAGCCCCTTTTTCTGTTGTTTTGTGTCTTTTTCACTGTATTTGCTCCAGAAACCTGTATCCTGTAACATGCAACAAAAGTGCGTCAAGAGTACCTGTTTATTTACAAAATGGATAAGAATAGGGGAATGAAAAATGCAATATTATGGTCTAAACAAATAACCCCAAACTTACCTTTTGCTCGTCCTCGAGCAAACTTATTATTTTATTCACTAAAATCCTAACCGCACTTTCGCAGGGAAACGCGATTGCTCTGAGCACGTGCAACAAGCCTTTAAACCTCTAGGTGTCCCTAGTAGGAGGAGTGTTGTCTCCTGAGGGTTTTCAGCGGATTACACCCACAAAATCCTATCAACTCGGCCCATTGACTTTTGTTTTCCAATTAGGTTTTCTAACAAGGAATTCTATTATCTTTTGACTCGCAAATTGTCCACCCATATTCTTCACACTTCCTAATCATCTAACTTAAGATTATATATGTAATGTAGATCTACTTAGCTTTTGGCATCTCTTAAGTTTTCCTTCTAAAGTTCCATCTCCACTTAGGAATTTCTATCAACCCTACTAAAGATACAAGTTTTATTCTTCATTTTTTTCTCTTATCTAAACTCTAATCACATATCCCCACGTGTGTGTAAATATCACCCCTACACTTGGAAATTCAAATCAAGCAATCGTACTCTCGTCCATTGTCCAAAGCACTTGGTGAATTTTTAATTGAATTTTGCTTACACATCCTTCATGCGACCGTTAACACTTCTTGAGGTACCAACGACCGATTACAAAATGTGTTTGCACATTTAAGCGTAATTCCTAGTCTTGCAACACCCAAGGCTTTTAGCAGTGACTCCCAAACCAGTTGGTCTAAGGCACTAGGTGATGAAGCACCCTCGCTAAAGATTTTTCTATTTTTACAGCCTTAAATAATCACAAAAACCAGTGTCCATTTTTTTTCCTTTATTCACCTTTTTTTTTCTTTTATTTTCATTGTACTAAGGACTTTAGACAAGAGCATTTCAAGGTCTCTTCTACTATTCCAAATTTCAAGGAGCGTGAATGTGCAAATTGTAGGGTATACATTTTCAGAATTGAGACTTAAGCTAGGAACTATTTTTCAAACTTATACTCTAATAAGAACATCAATACTCTTCCTTTGTTTCGACTTAGCCCAAGAAGTGAACCCAAAATTTGCATATTTTTAAATAAACTACAAGGCATATACTTTCTACCATTAAACTTTAAGGAATGTTAATTTTAGGGTTTTTAATTCACTAAGTCTAAGATCTAGTTGTTCCTAAATAGTTAACTTATTTGTCAAACTCAAGTCAATTAGCCAAAATTGAATACAATAATTTTTATAATTTTTGAAAATTTTCAATTTTTTATGGGTTTTCAGATAAGTATGCAAATGCAAAAATATGTATAAATGAATGCGGAGGAAGAAGACGTACCGAGCATAAATACCCCCAAACTTGAACTTGACAGTGTCCTCACTGTCATGCTAAACCAAGAGGGTCAAAATACTGGCACTTCCCTGTTTATTTATTTATAATTTTTTTACTGTTAAGAAAAACAAAAATATATACAAAAAAGGCCCTCCCCCAAACTTCAGTTAAACTATGTTAGACATTACTGCCAAACTTTGCCTAGACCAAACGTCAACACCAACCAGTTGAAAAATTTATCAGTAAAGAGTATTGGTTGGTGGAAGAATAAGTTGTAGCGATTCGCAAAGAATTGGGAAAGATAGAAGTAGTGGTATGGGAGGTGTGGAGGTGAATATACAGGTGATGGTGATGCATCGAAACGAGAATGTAAATGATCAGCAATCAGTGGAGTATTGGCATTCTCGTAAGTTATTCAAAGAAATGGGGGTATTTCAACTTCTAAAGGAGAAGGTTGACTCACCACAATACCCCCAAAATGTTCCTGTGGGTCCTCTAGTGACTTGGCATCATCCATCAATTGTGTATGATATTCAATTATGAGGGAACTTATCTCCTCGATGTCCGCCATAGTCCAACCAAAAACTTGCCGCCTATCTTGTAAGACCATTAAGATGGCGTTCTCTTGCTCGACGGCTAGAGAGGCCGATATGATAATGGGAAAGGTCTCATTCTCACCTATATAAGCATATCTAAGGTGAGACGGCTAGGGCGTGAGTTCGAGTTTCGGAGGCGAAAGAATCATTGCGGAATCTACCTCGAACTCAAAGGACTCCAACACAGGTTCGAAATCACTGCAAACAACCGATTCGGATGGCTCGACTGACTCATCCAAAAATTCAAACGACTCATATTCGGGCTGTGAGTCGTCATCATCCAAAAAAGTGAAACATTCATAATCAACATCGGTTGTGTTAACGGTGGTAGGCTCAAGGAGGGACGCACTAGTGGCGTCAAAACTGTCTTCATCAAATAGAAATCTCTCAAGCTCGCAATCCTCCTGCGTGATTTCGTGAATAGAGCAAACTTCTCGTGTACTGGTTTTTGGTACGGGGGGCAGACTTCCCATCTTATAAATGTTGAACTCACTAGACATCTTCCCGAAGGATAGAGTCATGGAGCCATTGCGACAATTTATTACGGCATTGGAAGTGGCCAAAAATGGTCGACCAAGAATCACCGGAATTTGGTTTCTTGGGTTAGCAACAGGTTGTGTATCTATGACGATAAAATCAACAGGGAATATGAACTCCCCAACATTGATCAACACATCCTCTAGTTGACCCCTTGGATGGGTGATTGATCGATCAGCCATTTGGAGAGTGCAACAAATGGGTTTCAACTCTCCAACCCCTAATTGTTCGTACACGGAGTAGGGAATCAGGTTAACACTAGACCCAAGATCTAAAAGTGCTCGATTAATGTTCTTATCCCCAATCATGATTGAAATAGTAGGACAGCCGGGGTCCTTTCGTTTTTGGGGTAAGGTTTGATGGTGGTTAATAGCATTGCTCACCGCACTAGCCACTAGCACTTTCTTGGGTACTTGAGATGCCTTTCTCTTCGAGGTGCATAAGCCCTTTAAGATTTTTGCGTATGAAGGGACTTGTTGGATAGCATCCAAGAGAGGTATATTTATGCTAACCTGCTTAAACAATTCCACAATCTTTTCCACTTGTGCAGTTGGTTTATTGGGACTCAACCTGTTTGGAAATGGTGCATTTTGAAAATTTGTTGAGTCACATGTCTGTGGAGTAGAATGTGGAGTAGGAACGGATCCCAGTGTGGATGTGTTCGTGTTGTGAGAAATGGGTCCGTTCGAGTCAGAAGAAGTAGAGCCGTGTGAAGGGTGGAGAATAGGCTCTAAAGAAAAAGGTGAAGAAGGGGAAGAAGAACCACCGGCGGGGATGTCATCACTAGTATCCACATTATTTTGCAACACTCTTCCGGATCTCAACGTGGTCACCGCATTTACATTGTGATTGTGATATGCATTTTGTGGGTAACCGGGATTAGGCAATGGTTGAGATGGAAGCTTTCCTTTTTCTCTCTCGCTCAACGCAGCAGTTAATTGTGCAATTTGTGCCTCAATAGATTTGATACTTTGATCGTGTGAGGCATTGTTATTCATTAAAGATTAAACATAACTTTCAAATCTTGCTGCGGATTCTGTAGATTGCTTGAGAAATGCTTCTAGACTCTTCTTGAGCGAGCTAACCTTATCATCATTTGGTTGAACTAAGTTGTTCGTTTGATTTGTATAAGGTTGTTGTTGGAAAGGTTGCTGGTTTTGAGTTTGTGAGGGTGCTTGTTGTTGTTGTGGAAGAGGTCTTTGAAAATTATTATTCCCTTGGAACTGTTGATTTGGGTGACTCCTCCACCCCTGATTGTATGTCGAAGAGTACGGATCATTTCTTTGTCGTTGCTGAAATGCAGCATTGACTTGATCCTGTCCTTGAATGGGTGCATTATAAAGACACTCTTCGGTTAGGTGCGACGGGTTCGAACAACAAGCACAAACAGTTCGTGTGGGTAGAGTAGGGGCAGGAGAAGACGATGAGATTTTGGTCTCAATGGCTTCTAGCTTTTTCATAAGTGAGGCCATCTCGGCCTTCATAGCAATCGACATATCTATTTGATGTATGCCTGCACTAGATTGACCAACAGAAGAAGAAGATGTGGTCTTGGTACTCTCCCACTGAATTGTTTGCTCACTAAGATCCTCAAGAAACTGCCACGCTTCGTCGCTAGACTTGGAAAGAAAATGACCTTGACATATAGTTTCTAGCAACTGCTTCGTTGCCGAGTTCAACCCCTCGTATAATGTTTGGCAAAGTTGCCAACTTTCGATCCCATGATCAGGGCATTGAACGAGTAGGTCCTTAAATCTCTCAAAGCACTTCCAAAATGGTTCAGAAGGCAGCTGTGAAAATTGTATAATCTCATTTCGGATTCTAGCAGTTTTGTGCTGAGGATAGAACTTTTTAAGAAAAGCTCTCACAAACTCGTCCCAATTTCTAATAGAATGTGATGCGGTGCTGTATAGCCACTTCTCGGCTAGGTCACATAAGGTAAAAGGAATGACCCTTAGCCTTATTGCGTCATCACTTAATTGGGTAGTTTTCATCATAGCGCACACATTTTGGAATTTATTGATAAAGATATATGCATCTTCGGATTCCAAACCATGAAATTTTGGCAGCATATTGATGAAATGTGGTTTTTTTTCAAAATTATCCCCATTCGCCGGTGGGGGTGAAAGACATGTAGGTAAAGAAGTGCGGACGGGGTAGAAGAGATCCTGGAGCGCGACTCGTGCGGGCGCTACAACAGGCGGGAGATTCGGGTTATGCGCACCTAACGGAGGTGGAATCATTCCCGTCGGTAAGGTATCGTTGGGGTTGAATCCCGACGTACCTTCGAAAGAATTTGAAGGTGGAGGTAAGAAAGTGGAAGGAATTTTGACTTCGGTGTCGAAAAGTTCGTTGGTCGGTACCAACGAAACACGGACTAATCGGGCGTTAGGATCCCTAGTCCAAAACGACATACACTAAAGGAGTAGTGTAGTCAGAAAAAAAAAAAAAAACCAGAATGTGGGGGTAAGATAACGTCAATGGAGGAGTGAGGTGCAAGTTTTCTTAGCGGCAAGTTGCAAGTTTTGAAAAGATTTTTCTTTATTTTTGTGTGAGATTTGCAAAGAAGTTTTTTGAAAAGGGACTCGTGACACAAATGTATCAACCACACATGCACAATCAGGCCTAGATCTAGGGTTGCCTAGGTCTGCTAGACAGCTCCTAACTAGGGCTAGAAATAGGACCTCAAACCGCCTCTTCACGGACAAGTACGGCCAGGTAAGTGGGAAGGAACCACCACTACAGTGGGCCTAATTAATAACCACTAGCCTAGACACCGCAAAGTCGGTTAGGATAAACGGCCGATGCCTATACTAGTCCTTTTCCTATTGAGCTCGATGTCCTTAGGTCTGAGTCTAATCTTTTTTAATTAATTGTGGTCGATGCAAAATGCTTTAGGTGTTTTCTGGGGTCCTGGGAAGGGTGAAGAAATCCCCACGCAATCTGAGTTTGGTCAATTAGCCCCTTAGAGTCCGGTTAAATTATGCAAAACAAAAATTCACTTGCATTCAATTTTAGCGCGGCGCAAAGAAACCTGCAGCAAATCTGTTATTTAGAAGGGGGTAGAAGATTTTTCTAGCGCAAAGAAACCTGCAGAAAATTTTTACAGTGGTGATATGGAGGTTGCAGAGGGGAAGAAAAGAGAACAAACAGTGCAAATCTGATGCGCTGACGTGGCAGATCGGCGGCGGTTCCGCGGTCTGGGGCCCTCTTTTGCGGCGGAAGCGCGGCGGGGAAGTGGGGACAGGCTCTGGAAAAAATTCTGCTGTTCTGTGCTTGTAATTCTTCTCTGTTCTTATGTACCAAATTTTGATTTGCCCTCTGTAAAATTCCAGATCCTCAATTCTTCGCTGTTCCTGCAAGATTCAAAAGATACACCCTTCAAACAGATCAAATTTGATAATTTTTTATTTTTTTTATATTTTTATATTTTCAGATTTTTATAATTTTTAAAATTTATATCAACCCGAAAATTCACAAAAAGAAAAATTACGCCGTCCCCGGCAACGGCGCCATTTGATTAAGTGTCAAAAACATGAGTTTACCGCAATCAAGAAACGACGTCGCTTAGCAGCTAGCCGGTGAGTGCGGGTCGATCCACGGAGACGGGTAAATTTCTTTAGTGTGTTTTAACGAGTTGATTTTGGTTGGGTTTCTGAAATTTATAAAAAACTGATCTAAATTAATCTAATTAAGAGTCTTGCTAGGGTTAGGCTTCGGGGAAGTTTTGGAGATTGACGTTTTCCTCACCGCTTTCATTGCCATATTTTAGATCTGTTAGATGTTACGATAATTATCAAATAAGTGGATCCGAATCTTTTGGGAAGATGTTTCTTCCTCTAGATTCGCATCCTTCCTTTGTTGATAATTATCCTAACCCCCACGGAAAACACGCGCAACCGGCCCTTTATACTACGGTTCATCGTTACCTTGAGGGGTAGGATGCCGTAGGGAGCGGTTGTGCGTGCATGCATGGAGTGCTAACTATTAGGTGTGGATGGCATGAAAGGGGTGAGAGATATCATCTCTCAAACCTTTCCCTAAGGCTAACCCTAACAAGCGAGGAGACTACTCGCTCATTAGGGGATGATAAAACATTAAAAGAATAGAAAAAACACTTACTAATTTGACGGCTCCCTCCAAGCGATAAAGAACAGATCTGAATAATTATTCCCAGAAATTCTGAACTTTTATTTATTGAAAAGAGGCATAGGGTTTTACAATTTTGAGATTACAATTTATAAGTAAACAGGAGAATTAGGGTTTCAGAGTCTCGCACATACGCAATTACAGATTTGCCCACTGAAAATCCCAACACCCACACCGACGCACCGGCACAGGAAAAATGCACCGACACGGGCTCATAATGGCCGCGGATCCGCGGCAATTGTTGGCTTAGGCCGCGGATCCGCGGCCCTTTGGTGGGCTTGGCTCACCAAAATTCCTGTGCTGCATCTTGGTTGTTAGGGCTTCTTAGTTCTTCATAACTTTTCTCTGTTTGGCTTCTGGGTCTTCTCCAGATCTTCAGTGAAACTTGTTCGTATCTTTTGACCGTTCACTTTAGCAATTTGGACCTTGCACTGTTCTTCGTCTAGGCTTGACTAGGATCCGTCTAATTGTTGGTCAAAAGTCCATTTTTCTGTTGTTTTGTGTCTTTTTCACTGTATTTGCTCCAGAAACCTGTATCCTGTAACATGCAACAAAAGTGCGTCAAGAGTACCTGTTTATTTACAAAATGGATAAGAATAGGGGAATGAAAAATGCAATATTATGGTCTAAACACACTGCACTATTATTGACGGCTTCTGTTGCACGAGTACTGATTGTATGCCACACACACCGTCAATAATTGCCATGACACGGACAACACCCTTATAGATATGATATTGCTGGTTAGGGATATTGAGACATTGATTCATATTTTTTTATGCATATGACTTATAGCATACCTGTATACCTACAAGCTTACACATATGCCTTGACATGCTTACATGCTAGTTACCTGTAAACCTATATGGTAGTGTACCATTAGTGATAGGTATATACACATATGAGACATAGCTACCTGTACATCTTACATACATACATATACCTGGAGGGTATTATAATGTATGGATAGGTATAGACACATACCTTGCTACAGCTACTTTGATATCATACATACTTACATATGGACACACATATCTTGCTATAGCGACATGGTTACGTATACCTTGTTATATCTACATGTTCACTTGTTTATGATGTTGCATCTGATTTCGGAGGAAATCAGGAACCGCATGAAATATTTATTAACTTGTGGCAGTTAAATAGCTGTTTTCTTTTATATGCTCATATTACTGTTTCATGCTGCATATGTTACATTCTTGGATTTCATATGATGTTCTCTGATATTGTTACTCCTAAGTATATATATCAGTGGAGTGGGACGCTGTTATATATGGATATATATATATATATATATATATATATATATTAGTGGAGTGGGACGCTAATATATATGTATTGATTCATGCAGTTATACTTATTCATTACTTGATGTTTTCTAGATTTGAGGACCGTGGTTGTTTCATGAAATTATGCATTATTTGAAAAACCCGGTTCCTCTTGATATGATATTTCAGCAGCCACCATGAGTTTTATCGGTTCTGATATATATACCCTATGCAAAGAGCGTCGTGGGCCGTGTGAGGGTACATGGTGGGGCCCGGTACGGTTCCCCTCGGCAAGAAGATCGACGGTCCATGCCGATTGAGCCTAGAAGGTAGGCAAGTACCTACCGGTGACAGTACCTATGACTCGGCGGTTATCGTGGGGATACCGACGGGAGTCATGGACGTATGGATACGTCGAGAGACGAGGGTCAGAGCTAGGCACTCGGGCTTTTCGGTATAGCGTATGATACGTACCTATCAGGGGGCCAGTCGTGGTGACAGCACCTGATAGATCAGGATTTCGGTGTCGATGCTTGACACTTGTTTTATGATATTTTGGGTGTCGATTGACACTCACCTTATATGAAACTTTCTTTATACTGATGTTGTACACACAAAATATATGGGATATACTGATATTGTACACACAGGATATGTGGGATATACTGATATTGTACACATAGGATATGTGGGATATACTGATATTGTACATACATGATATGTGAGATCTACCTGATTTGGTACATTCAGGGTATATGAGATATACTTGATGTTGGACATTAGGATATATGAGATTTACATGATATGAGAGCCAATTTGGGGGCTGATTTGTGGAAATTGGGATTTGGATTGTCTTGTTGGATTTTTGTCTTACCATGAGATTGGGATTTCCGTGGAAATGACATGTTTTATTTCCTACTCCACTTTTATTGTTTATGCACTGTTTCATGTATTGGTAGTACCTGATAGAGTACTTTCCATGACTGTTGCATTTACATACCATTATTTGCATTGCTTCATGTATTAGTTGTACCTGACAGAGTACCTTACTTGATTATTGCATACAGATTGTCATATTATTGCTTCATGTATTAGTAGTACCTGCTAGTGTACCTTTCATGACTGATGCATTACATATGACTATTTATTGCTGATAGTTTGCAGATGTTAGATTCGCGCTGTAGTGCATACTTCCGATTACCTGCATATGTTATTTTACTATTCACGAGTTGGCAACTCAGCTCCGTTGCGCCACAGTGTTTTGCTGGTGTTCCTCAGGATAATCAGAAGCAGGGCTATTTCATCCATCGTATCATCTTTTGCTGCGGATACCGCTTCGCTTGACATTGTGCAGTTTTGCTTAGGTAGGTTTTGCTGTTATCCGATGTTGCCTGTTGTATATTAGTTGTATCATGTACTCTCCATCTACCATTATCTTGTATGACTTAGACTTGATGTGAGGACGATATTGTATATCATTTTGTGACTTGAAGGTTTTTATGCAGTTTTATTTATATCGTCTCTTTCTTCGCTACAGCGTCGTATATCTGTTGTGGTGGTTGTTTTCCGCCGTTGGGCGTGGATTTTGCTCCCGTTTGGGATGCTTTTACTTATATATTGTTGTTCCTATTTTTGGGGGCTTGTTTTACAAAGGAGGTGCTGCCAAAATTTTAAATAATAAAAGTTGGACTTTAAAAAATTTGGTTTGAGATTTCAAAAGTTTTATCAATGTGCTTATTTCTTACTACTTTTGATGGTTTAGAGTGCTGGGTTTTCGGCTTACTTAAATTGCATTATGCCTGTAGATGTTGCGTAGTTTAAGGGCCGTCATGTGCCATTTTCGGGTCGTGACACTTAGCTGGTCGTGTCGCATTGATATGACCTTGTCTACAACGCCTTAAGAAGAATTCGTTCATTTCTGAACTGATCCTCTTGTGTGTGTTCTACTTACTTTGAACCGTGGTTTGATTTAGAACTTATATACCATTATATAACGTGCCTGATCTAATCAACTCTTGATTCAGGAAAATGTTCACAGCATTATCCTCTAATACAGAATTATATCCTTCGTTAACTTAATAAAGAAACTGATGTAATGTTGTATATCAGGTTCGGTATCTAATAACATTTGTTCAGAATCAATGTATATAAATACAAGGTGATATCTGCCAACTGATTTGGCTGCCACATTTGCACCATTCTCTACACTTAGAGATATATCACCTATTCTCAGTTCTCTACCTTTCTGTAGCCCATGTAACTCTTACATATGTGGGATCCTGATCCGGTATCACATACATAGGACGTAGAGGATACTGAGAAACAATTCTCGGTAACGAACACATCCGAAGCATATGCATCAACATGCTTAATCCTTGATTGGGAGGCATGGGAATCCGGATATTCCCCTATTTCCTGCTCGGACTTATAACAGTTATAAAATAGAGCGGAACCAACGTTCCCTAGCTCAGTATAATAAGCAGGTTCGGTCAATGCATCCATATTATTATCTTGATTAAGGCGTGACATGGTCGCTACCAGGAGAGAGAGAGAGAGAAGAAAACACTCTGCGTGCGCTCTTGCAAGATTAGATTCGTTATTATTTTATCTAATCAGGATGGCTCCCACTGTTTTTATCAAATCTTCCATCATACCCTAAAAGGTAAGACTAGCCGGGATTAATTATACCCTACAAGTTTGCCAATCTTTCGGCCAGGCCAGTGTCAGTACATTGAGGGAGGTTCCCCGTGCATTTGCACGGACCTAATTAAAATAAACCTCGTTTTCCCAGGGGCGTAACCCCGTTAACACCTTTCTAGACATCTACTTGATTGGCTAATTGTAATGTGTAAAACTCTCCCAGGAGTAACTCTTATTAGCAGTGGGTATCGGGATCCAACTATCTCATAGAAGGTATGCAATCTCATTGCAAATTTCAACACTTGAAATTCCTGATAATATTTTGCCCCTAACCTCCTATGACCTTGACAATGGCCAACAAACCATAAGATGCTAGTCAAGTTCAACCCGTCATTTCCTGATTGAATTAAACCCACCCGCACAACCCTTGACAAAGGTCAACAAGGTCGCACGAATACCCTGATCCAATCACATCATATGCTCAAGCAGATAAGCACTAATCAGCTATCGCACACTACGCCTTGACAAAGGCCAACAAACACAGCACGCATACTAAATACTACTTATCTGAAATGACAAAGGGCTGCGACAGGTATTTAAGAAAACCCTTTGCGTAATGAACTTGATATCGTTGTAGAATCGAGTGATTTTGAAAAAGGTGTGTTTTTGGGGCTTTTACTAGTTTCGCTAAAGAGGCCACTCCCGGTGAAGGGATTTCGGCTCTTTCCTTATTGAATAAGGTGCGGGATATTTCACAAATACCACTATGCAAAGCAAAAATTATAAAAGAAATTAAAAGACAATCCGAGTTTGTAGCATCTGCTAGTTTCGCTAAAGAGTTCACTCCCGGTGAAGGAATCTCGGCTCTTTCCTTATCGAATAAGGTGCTGGATATTCTACAATGAATACCGCTATGCAAAGCAAGAACTAGAGCTACCAGTTTTTAAAACAAGTTTCTACAACATCTTTAGGTTTCTTTCATTTCATTAATCTCGTTAATGAAGTACCGTCAACTATGCTTCCCAAGCATCACATATGAAACGAAAGTAGCAATATTAATTAAATCTCATATATATAATATAGGCATTCCTCTGAACATATCACAGTGATCATATCACAGAGCAGCAGAAGATAACATTTGAAATATTGGATATACTAGGATTTCCGTGTTTTAAATTAAGCTAGAATAAAACACGGATTTCACGGTCGCGATGAATAGCCAAACCCACATCGCTAGATCCCTACGAGAGCGGCAAGCAACCCTACCAATTCTAAAGTTAGGAGACCCGGTCTCAACTCCTTGAGATGGTCTCCCACTGGACCCTAGAACCCGGTTACTTGTGCTTTCCTCCTTAGGTCTATCCTAATGCGGAAAAGTAAATAATATACATCAATGGTGACATCATCCTCAACCCGGAAGTGCCCCAATAAAAGAATATTACATTCAACCTTTTATATGAATGAAAATGAAAAACTCTCATCTCACATAAAAACCTCCGGCTATTCAAAACACGACGATCCAATATAACATATCACAGTAACACATAACATTACATGCAACGTAAGTAAATATGCATATCTTAATTGTCGTTGACATATAGGAACGAAACCGGCGATACACCATATATTACACTTACGGTCGCAGAAAAGAAAGTGAAAAACTACAACAATTGGAATACGCAACCACCTTGGACATCATAAACCCAATGTATCTTATACTTTGGATAACATTCCTAACCAAATGAATTCCTTAGACATCACATGCCTAACAAATATAAACCCCGCATTTTAGTCTCGATATCGAAAACGCTTTTCAATATCAAATTGGGTAATTCATCAAGATTCCCGACATCCTGATCGAATGCTCGTCGGAAACTTTAGTAGACGGTCGCACCCCTGATACCGTCGACGAAGTGCACTTAGGTGGAACACCGCAGCCGCAAGCACCCGAATGGATGCTTTAGGCAACGGGGTTCTCCTACAGTCAATTGGTCAGGGCTATAGGGCGTGGCTATCTAATAAGGCTACCCAGCGAGTATCTGCGTTGGCTACGTAATTGCGACAGACTTTTGATCAACATCAAAATCCCGTGGCAACCGATCCAATGAGACTAAACTGCTAGATTTATAAAATTCAAACTAGTTATCACATAACTACTTGTGGATTCCAAATATTGTATCAAAATCATAGATAGCTAGAAGAAGTTAAACTTTTCGATCGAATAATCAAACAACGAAAATTTCCCGACAAGCTCAACAATTGAGCGGAGTTCAAAAAGTACGCAGAACATGCCACAACTCCTATGAACTAGCCGTAGAAGGGTCAACCAATGCCTCAACTGTGGCGCCGCTGAACTACCACAAACCCTAAGGTTTTATGGCGGTTCTGACGGTGACAGAATCGAGTTAAGGTTTCTTTCTTCTAGAGGGTCCACAGAATCGCTTGCAAGATTTTCTGAAAATTTTAAACTCAGAAAAAATCCACCACTTGGAAAATTTCCAGCGGGGAAAAATTGGGCTATTGATATCCGTTCAAACTTTTAACAACATCTAAATAACCCGAATACATGTTAGATTTACGTATATGAAACACTCCGAGTTGCCTTAGCAGAAAGTTAACATCATATGCAAATTTAGCAAAAACAAACAACACCTGAAACCCAAAAACCCAGAGACTGGAACACTACCAAAATTTGAAGCCCGAACTTTACTTTTCACCCGGTGAGCTCGGATTTTAAGCCATTGTGGCCAGCCTCTTTTGGTCAAAATTGCCTCAATTTGTTGGATATAGTGCCCTCAGAGTCAATTATTGGATCACAGGCACGTGATTGCAATGATTGAGGAGGACCTATGCCGGTAGGACAGTCTTACTCGAGATGATAGTATGCTATCTGGTTTATCTCTATCATCGTGTACTGCTTTAGGTGACCTTACGAGTCACTATTACACGTTGATAGAGCCCCAAGGATTCTTGCTTGACTACCAGCAGTATAAGGGCGATCATATACGTGAGAGCTGGAGTCTATAAGCACATCCTTAAAAGGTCCCTAGTCGTGGGAGTTTCGAGACAGGGCATCGATACTCCGGAGTAGACTAGTGTATACAGTCGAGACCCCGACGAGGGGCGGTGGCCGGTCTTACAAGCCACTGGTGTCAGTTCGTTCACCTAAGATGTATACAGGTGCTCAATGGGTTATGAGTACACCGGACAGGACTCGCCGAGAGCCTGCTAGTTGGTATTATACCTGACGTCAGATAGCAGTTCCCAGGTGACATGTGTACAGGTTAGTTCATCGACCTGAGATCGTCATTTGTCTCGTGTGAGTTCCCATTGTGCTTTGATTACTGCCCTACCACGCTCAAAGGAGACGTGCAAACAGGTTTTAATTGGGTACAGTCCCGAGCCACATGGAGGCAGTGAGCAGATCTGCAGGGGTTCGTCTCTCCCGGTATTGGGGGTGAGGTCGCGCTGTGTCTAGGAGAGCCAGTACATGAAAAGTCCTTGGCCAAGGCAGGATCTTTACTGGTAGGTATCCAGTAGTATCTCAGGGTGTTCTGGGCTGCACTACGACACGACTTGTACCGCTATTGGGGGTCTGACTTTTACCAACCCCCTAGGCCCACCATGCGATGCTCATAGAAGAACGGACCAGACTGTACGGATATTGTCACTAACAGGCTCAGTAGGGTGTCAGGATGAGTTCGCTCATCGACGTCCCTTTTGGTCAATAGCTGGTGGCCCGTCACGTATGGCTGATACCTCTGACGTGCTAGTGGTTAAATCCACAGCCATAGTATTGAAGAGTCTTTAGAGTCCACCACACACACAGTTACTCAGGTTTCGGGCGAAACGTTGTAGAGGCCGTATGGAGATATGGCAGGGTTCGATCAGATACGTGCGGTATTGCACGGATCGCGATTGGACGGATTTTACTAGCCGGCTTTGGCTTAAGCCGGATCCTAGTATTAGACAGTGTAAGTTTTGTCTCTTTGCATTTGTGTTCAGTGGGAATACAAATGCGGGCGTGTATATGCAGTCGCGGGGTTTTCCTGTATTTATTACGGGATCAGTTTTCTGAAGTTGCCAGTTTGCATTCCGTTCCGGCCGGTTTTCCTTTGTTCCTTCACGGCCGGACTTTTGTGGTGAAGTGGTTATTTGCAAGTTTGCAAATAACTTTTTGTGGAAGAGGTTCTTTGCATATTGAGGGCTTCATGATGGTTCTTTCATCATTAGACGCTTTTTGCATCACTTGACTTGCATTTGTTGTGATGGGGCTTGATTAGGATTTTTGAGGTGAGATAATTTGATCATTTATCTACACATTTTCTTTCTTGCTTTATTCATTCTTTTTCCCACCCACCATGTGAGGGGCCGGCCACTATTGGAGAGGGAGAGGATTCATTATGTGTGGAAATTGATTCATCTCATATTCATTCTTTGCTTGCCAAAATTCAAAAGATCTTTCCATGGTTCATTCTCTATTCCATCTCCATACAAGGCAACTTCACCCCAAATGAGACAGTGGTATTCTACGCTTGCCTACAGCAAATCTTGGATGCGTCGGCTAGCCAACTTCGCGCCCGAGTTGCCTCGGTCCAGAGGTGGGAGCCCGTAAACGAACCCGGCTACGTGGCGCCCTTTCCGACGAGGAGGTGACGGACGGAGATTCCGCGGGAGATCGGAGTGGAGACGAAGACCGAAGGACACGGATCGCTTGGTATATCTCTTCACCCATCTTTTAGTTTGCTAGTAGCTAGGTTAATGGCCCGATCCGTGTTAAAAGTGCGCAGTGGTGCCGGTTTGCTAGTTTGCAAAGTTTTTCGTTTCCGCGTTTCCGGCGTCGGATCGACGGCCGGGGCGCCGCCGCGGACTTACATTGGTATCAGAGCCTCGCTATTAACTTAGCCTATCTTGCTCTAGTATGTTTAGAACTCGATCGAACAAAAATCCCGAAAACCCGATTTCAAGTTGCTCTGTTTCTGTTGAAATTTTTTTTAGCTCCAAAAATTTTTCAGGTTGTTGCAGAAACACATGCAGGTAATTAGAAGCATTCTGTGAAAATTTGGTCGCACGTTCTCACTATACCACCGCGGAACCGCGGCCAAACCCATGCTTGGGCCGCGGTTTCGCCGCCATATGTCCTGTTCAGTGCACTAAATTTTCACAGAGAGCTCCTGATATGAAAATGGGGTTTTTGGAATATTCTTTTTGGGCCTATATTTTCTGTAAGTGCTACAGTAGTGCTTGGGGCCCACTTGGGTAAATTTGTTCGATCGGATATTTTAAACATGCTAGTTCGCAGTATTTACATTATATGTGCGACCGTGAATGTCATTTGATCGGTAAACCCAGTCTATCTGCTATAGCCCTTTTAAACGGATTTGCGAACGTGACATTCACGTTGATATTCCGTGTTGTGCTGTGATGTTGCGGATCGGTCGTGGGGATAGCCTAGATGCAATGGTAGTACAGTTTTGTTTTATATGTACATTTGATATTGCGGGGCGAGCGTCCAACATGTGTACTGCCATCACCGCCTGTTTGTATTATTCTTTTGGGGCACGACCGGGTCGAGGTCGATGTACCCGTTGTATGTATATTTTACTTTCTCTACTAGGATTACCCCGCGGAGGGGTGCACGGATAGCCGGATTCTAGAGGGCAACGAGCCCGCATCTCATGGCATTGAGACGGAGGGGGCTTCACTCTAGAATTGGCGGGCTATTCGCCGCACTCGTAGGGGGTATAGGTTGACCCAGGAGGGGTGCTCAAGTTACCGGATTCCGTGAAGTGCTGGGTGGTCCATTCACGTTGCTGAAGGGGGCTGCCTCGCTTCAGGTTTTGGCGGGTAACTTACCGCACCCGTAAGGGTCTAGGATTTCATTGCACAGGCTATCCACACAACCAGGGGAACATCGGGTTTCAGTAGTGGCTCTATGAAACCCGGGGATCCCAGATATCTGTATTGTTCTGTGATACTGGTTACATTTCTGTAATGTTGCATTTTATCACGCCTTGAGCGAATATTATATATTGATATATATACTAGTAGATGTTGCATATGTTTTGCATCCACGCTTGTCCAGTCCGCGCTCTGTCGTTAGTTAGCTAACCTAACGGGTGATGACGGGACCCAGTGGCGAATGCGGATAGCATATACGTACGTCATTATTTTCGTTCATTATTGGTGTGATCAATTGATGGGACTGCGTTGATTCGGATCAATGCAAGATAAACAAACCTATTCTGATGTTGTTGGAACACTTTTCAAAAAGCTGTTATTGCAAGGGCGTTCTCTTTTGTTTTGCACAGTGGTATTCAGTTGGAATATCCTGCTCCTCAGTCAACGAGGCAAGGGCCGAGATCCCTTCACCGGGAGTGACCCCTTGGACAGAAGTTTGCGTCAGGGCAATAACTTCACTATAGCCGATTACTTTTGCTTTGCATCGTGGTATTCAGTTGGAATATCCTGCACCTCATTCTACGGGGAAAGAGCCGAGATCCCTTCACCGGGAGTGACCTCTTTAGTAAAGGTTTTCGTTACTATATTTTTCTAAAAAGCTATCCGTTCCTTCAACGATATCAAGTTCATTACGTTAAAGGTTTTCACCAGAAACCATTCGTAGCCCTCCGTCGTTTCGTATGGATAGTCAATAGTATTCAAGCTGTGTATGTTGGCCAAAGTCAAGGCACAGTAATTGGTAGCTATTGGGTATTCATATGCAGCATAGATAGATGCGTTGGTTTGGGACAGTCGTACTGCTATTTTGGCCATAGTCAAGGGTATGTACGGGTGGGTTCAAATTAACCTGGAGAATGACGGGTAGAATTGAGATGTGACTTATGATATGTTGGCCAAAGTCAAGGTCATAAGAGCATGGGGCAAAAATCCACATCGGGAGTTTCTAAAGAAACTGAAACTTGCCAGATATGCGCATACCTTCTGGAGTGTGATAACGTGAGCGGATTCCGTCATGTTATCATGCGATGATAGTTGGATCCCGATTCCCACTGATGAGTTGGTTTACTCCTCAGGTGATCCCGGCTAATTCTTCTTTCAGGTTTGGGGAAGAATTTGACGTTACAGTGAGAGGTTTCCAGATTAGATAAAGTGATAACTATTCTGATCTAGGTTAGAGTGCACGTTGAGTGTTTCTTTTCTCTCTCTCTTTGGCAGCGACCGTTGACCCGACCCTAGACTATGACTCAGTGACCAAGTTGACCGAACCTTCTTAACACTGGCTTTTGGATTGTCAGAGTTGCAAACCTCATTGCCGCTCCTACTTTTACCTTTTTCTCTGGGACACCCCGTATTACTACGAACGTCCACTTCCATTGGACAAAACCATCGTATGGTTATATACGAACTCGAAGGAATTCGAGGATGGTTTCCGGTTCTGGAGAAAACGAATAGGACTATTCAGTTGTCTTTTCCTTTTACCTTCTCTCAGGTTGCGAGTACTCCTAGGTTTAGGAGGTAGTACACCTATTACGCAAATTGGATAGTCTTCTTCCAAACCATAGGCAGGTGCCGACCGGTAGGGAATGAAGAAAACCAGTTAGCCTAAACGGTGTACATAAGGTATTAAGTTAAGACAAAGAAAGGGATTAGTAAGAGGGCAAAGTAAATTGCGACTGCTATTCACGACCAAACCAATTATTTCTTCGCCAATCCTAAATCACCTTTGTATTTCTCCAGGACACTCCGTATCACTACGAATATCCCAAGTTTTTTGGATACTCCATCGTATGGTTATATACGAACTCGAAAGGAACTTGTTCCAGTTCGGGGATGGATCCTGGTTCGGGAGAAATAGGAATAAGGTTTATTCGGTTGTCTTTTATCTTCACCTTCTCTCGCATTGCGAGTGCTCCTAGGATTAGGGCAGTACACCCATTATGCTTATTGGATAGTCTTCTTCCAAACCATAGGCTGGTGCCGAACGGTAGGGAAGGTAGAAAACCATTTGGCCTAAAGGGGTGTACAGAAGGTAATGACTAAATACATATAAAGGGATTTGGAGAGTTGGCAAAGAAATATACGGTTATAGTTGTGAATCTGGATAATGGAAGAGGCATTACTAGGAATACCGGGATACCCCATCGAAACATTTCAATGTTTCAGTTTCACTGTGTACTGTTAAAAGAAAACTGATTTCCCAATTAGACACTTGCTCCAGGGTATGTATTTACCAGGTATGATTCTCACATCTGTATGGTTTTACAGATGATGAGTGGGAGTAAGTTATTGGGAATTAGGTGATCATCCTCATTATATCGGAATTCGTTGTAGTTGGTGATATTTGAGGAAGTCACCTGGGTTGTTGGCCGGACTGCAAATATTTGGTTTTGAATATCCATTGTTATGCACCAATTTCAAATTGATATATCTGTACGTCTATTTTAATAGAGTGAGATATACCTTTTTGAAATTATGTCTATGACATTTACCTATATCAGTGGATGGTTAGGTAAGGAGCATTGAACAGCGGTGTAATTCTTCTTAACCATAAGTACAGTTTTCAACCTACGACACACAGTGAATGAGTCATTTGACTCAAGGGACTTATACAGAGTATTGTATGTTGTCCAGTGTCCATTAGGACAGAAGGGATGGTCCTCGTACTATATTTTGTTTACTTGTGACTTCTCTAGTTCTTAGACAGGTGTTTCGTAGAAACACAGGGTCTGAGTTTTGAGAAGTTATAAGTATAAGATTAAAGTAGAGAACCAGGTATTGCAAGTATCGGGATTCTTCAAGGTAATCGAAGATGTAGAAACTTATGTATGGTATTCAGTTGATAGTAATGATTAAGAGAACTGGCTTCTCTTTCAGGTTACTCATAAGTGGAAGTATTCCTAAGTTGAGTAACGCTGATCAGCCTCCTTCCATTTAGTTGACATGCACTGGAGACAGCTGCATGATTTGAATCTGGTTCAATTAAATCAGTGCCTCTGTTCCTATATTGGATATAGAACAGTTCATATATTAACATTGTTAAGGTACGGGGCGTTGTCTGGCTTATGCTTAAAACCAGACTCTGGATAACTCAAGGCACGTTTCTGTAATGGCTGTTTATGGGTTGACCCGGGCTATGACGAGGGTTGATTTTCTACCATCTGGAAGATCAATAGTGATATTGTTCTTGACTCACCACAGTTTTAATAAAAATGGATTTTTTCAGAAAACAGTAGTGGGAGTATGGTAGAACTGGAAGTGATTTCAGAACCGCAAACGATTCCTGAAGATTTGATAAAGAACCTAAAGATTCAATCTGGTTTGACATTCCATTGGCCACTTCGCAGATATAGTGGGTAGCCTCAGACGCTCGAGAGGTACTTCGGTATGCTCAATGACGGTGGCAGGGAGGTTCTTGTTTACCCAGACTTACCATTGCTGTTGTTCCAGACTGTGAGACCCGGCAGGAGGATGACTATAGCGTCGTTCTAAACTAGCTTTAGAAGTGTACGTCTATATGACTTTGCCAGAGGGTTGTCGTAGTCAGTGGGAGCAGCGGAAGCATTGGTGGACAAGTAGCTTGTGTCTATTTATAGACTAAAGCAGATGTAGCGGAGATAGATCATCTATTTCTGATGTGACAGTCATAGGTTTGACTTCATCAGAATAGGGGATGGATCTGTTAAGAAGGTAGTAGGGTATGATGTCCTGGTATTTGGATGACATACACAGAGTAGGATGTCATATTCCTATACTATGATCGGTTATACTTTGGTCGTCACACAGTAGTTTCTCCACATGGGACTTGGATATTATATCAGACATTCTGGTTACTAGATCTATGGTTTTAGATCTAGATTTGGGTAGTTTCCCAATCTGGGTACCTAGACAGAATTCTATGAGTATTTAGAATGGACGACTCCTGGCATGGTAGTATACCTGCAGGTGATAGAGTCACCCTCTCTAAAGGTGTCTTACAGACTAAAGGGGAGAGGGATACTCATGATTGGCAGATCACTTGGTTAGGTAATTGAGTTGATCCTGAGATGTCAAGTACCACACCAGATGTTGTTCTTGCAGTAGATGCAATAAGTTGATATTGATCCAATCCTGGAGAAACAGTCGGAAGCAGTTTTAGAACATAAGTGGATGTTCTAGGGATATGATAACAACAGCCTCCTTTAGGAGACGGTTATCATTCCAGGCTTCCAAGGTGACCTAGACGGCAGAGTGGCCGTCAGAGTTATAGCTTTCTCTCTGACGAGGTGCGGTATTTTGGACAGATGGTCCAGGTGGATACTGAGGGAAGGATGGCGCAGGATACTGATTAATTTCGATTGACGATACAGTCTAAGAAGTTTGGATTTGGAGTTCATTTATGTGCTAGGTCCCATCAGACATCCAGACATTCTAAGACAGGTATTGCTCATTTCGGGAGATGGTTTTCCCCGCGAACTTGAGATAAAGAGAGACATAGAAAGAAACATCAGAGCGGATCCACTCACTGAGGCTATTCCTCGAACGCAATAGTTTCGCAAACGAGCTTTGTGAGACTGACTAGTAGAGGAGTTGGGTGTTCGGTATCACACGGGCTGTGAGTATGCGACATCGCAATAATTAGCCTTGATTGCAAGTGGGAGATTGTTGGATATAGTGCCCTCAGAGTTAATTATTGGATCACAGGCACGTGATTGCAATGATTGAGGAGGACCTATGCCGGTAGGACAGTCTTACTCGAGATTATAGTATGCTATCTGGTTTATCTCTATCATCGTGTACTGCTTTAGGTAACCTTACGAGTCACTATTACACATTGATAGAGCCCCTAGGATTCTTGCTTGACTACCAGTAGTATGAGGGCGATCATATACGTGAGAGCTGGAGTCTATAAGCACATCCTTAAAAGGTCCCTAGTTGTGGGAGTTTCAAGACAGGGCATCGATACTCCGAAGTAGACTAGTGTATACAGTCGAGACCTCGACGAGGGGCGGTGGCCGGTCTCACAAGCCACTGGTGTCAGTTGGTTCACCTAAGATGTATACAGGTGCTCATTGGGTTATGAGTACACCGGACAGGACTCACCGGGGGCCTGCTAGTTGGTATTATACCTGACGTCAGATAGCAGTTCCCAGGTGACATCTGTACAGGTTAGTTCATCGACCTGAGATCGTCATTTGTCTCTTGTGAGTTCCCACTGTGCTTTGATTACTACCCTACCATGCTCAAAGGAGACATGCAAACAGGTTTTAGTTGGGTACAGTCCTAAGCCACATGGAGGCAGTGAGCGGATCTGCAGGGGTTCGTCTCTCCCGGTATTGGGGGTGAGGTCGCGCTGTGTCTAGGAGAGCCAGTACATGAAAAGTCCTTTGCCAAGGCAGGAGATTTACTGGTAGGTATTCCAGTAGTATCTCAGGGTGTTCTGGGCTGCACTCCGACACGACTTGTACCGCTATTGGGGGTCTGATTTTACTAACCCCCTAGGCCCGCCATGCGATGCTCATAGACGAACGGACCGGACTGTACGGATATTGTCACTGACAGGCTCAGTAGGGTGTCAGGATGAGTTCGCTCATCGACGTCCCTTTTGGTCAATAGCTGGTGGCCCGTCACGTATGGCTGATACCTCTGACGTGCTAGTGGTTAAATCCACAACCATAGTATTGACGAGTCTTTAGAGTCCACCACACACACAGTTACTCAGGTTTCGGGCGAAACGCTGTAGAGGCCGTATGGAGATATGGCAGGGTTCAATCAGATACGTGCGGTATTGTACGGATCGTGATTGGACGGATTTTACTAGCCGGGTTTGGCTTAAGCCGGATCCTAGTATTAGACAGTGTAGGTTTTTTCTCTTCGCATTTGTGTTCAGTGGGAATACAAATGCGGGCATGTATATGCAGTCGCGGGGTTTTCCTGTAATTTATTACGGGATCAGTTTTTTGAAGTTGCCAGTTTGCATTCCGTTCCGGACGGTTTTCCTTTGTTCCTTCACGGCCGGACTTTTGTGGTGAAGGGGTTATTTGCAAGTTTGCAAATAACTTTTTGTGGAAGCGGTTCTTTGCATATTGAGGGCTTCATGATGGTTCTTTCATCATTAGATGCTTTTTGCATCACTTGACTAGCATTTATTGTGATGGGGCTTGATTAGGATTTTTGAGGTGAGATAATTAGATCATTTATCTAAACATTTTCTTTCTTGCTTTATTCATTCTTTTTCCCACCCACCATGTGAGGGGCCGACCACTATTGGAGAGGGAGAGGATTCATTATGTGTGGAAATTGATTCATCTCATATTCATTCTTTGCTTGCCAAAATTCAAAAGCTCTTTCCATGGTTCATTCTCTATTCCATCTCCATACAAGGCAACTTCATCCCAAATGAGACAATTGTATTCTACACTTGCCTACACCAAACCTTGGACGCGTCGGCTAGCCAACTTCGCGTCCGAGTTGCCTCGGTCCAGAGGTGGGGGCCCATAAACGAACCCGGCTATGTGGTGCCCTTTCCGACGAGGAGATGACGGACGGAGATTCCGCGGGAGATCGGAGTGGAGACGAATACCGAAGGACACCGATCGCTTGGTATATCTCTTCACCCATCTTTTAGTTTGCTAGTAGCTAGGTTAATGGCCCGATCTGGGTTAAAAGTGCGCGATGGTGCCGGTTTGCTAGTTTGCAAAGTTTTTCGTTTCCGCGTTTCCGACGTCGGATCGACGGCCGGGGCGCCGCCGCGGACTTACACAATTTTTGGTGGTGTTCATGTTACATCACATATAACATTCTGCAGTTGTTTAAAAAAATTTTGAAGAGTTTTTAAATTCGAAAGAAACCATGTTTTCGTATCGTGTGTTTCGGAGTAGTTTCGGTTTCGTAATCCTAGCAAACATCGTCTAATTTTCTAGCATGGCACTGCTACCACTGTAGGGTTACCTAGCACGACAGCAAGGTTTCGGGAGGCATCGTCCATGCCATTTTTAAAAATTTTCCGTATTAGCTAACCCTAACTCTAGAATCGTTACAAGAAAATCCGACGATACAAAATGTAAACACTTTACATCTAAGCAAATGAGAGAATACAACCTTTGTAGACCGGTCATTCACTTCTAAAGTTCTATGTCGTAGTCCCTTCCCTGCAAGTTGTGAAGACCCGGACTCCAGTAAGGGTTCACATGAAGAAACGAACAAGCTTACTCAATGTCTTCGAGGCCGAAGATGATCTACGTCGAGGAGACTCGAGCTCATAATACCTCTTCACTAATGGTGAAATTAGTGAAGAAAACACCCTAAACTAAATGGCTAATAGTAGAGGATGATGAAGTAGGAAGTGGACTCGCATTAGTTTTATTTTTCTCACAATATTTCATCATTTCTCAAAACCCTAGAAAGCTTTTTGAGCTCATGAAGAAGATGAAGCAAGTGATGAAAGAATAATCAAGTGAGGTTAGAAATGCAACCATGGTGAGTGTATGTCATGCACTAACCATTGCAGAGACTAATCCATAGCTATGACTTAAGGTTGGGTTGATAAATATCTTAAGCTCGATAAAAGAGTGGACCAAGTCAATGTAAACTACAAGCTTCTACAAGCTTTGAACCATGACAAAATATCCAAAATTTTGAATTTGCTTGAAATAAATATAAACCATAACATAAACCCAAGCATTGTATAAGTCTCATACATACATGTTGCATGTGTAACCTAGCATGACACAATAATATATATCACATATATATTTATGTGTGCAAATAAAACAGTTAACATATATCACATATATGTTAAGTGTATCATAAGTGAGAAAAAGAAAAACTTAAGTGAGCTAATATTAGTTAATGTAATTTAATATATCAAATGTATAATTCTACATTAAATTATTAAATCAACACTTGATTTAATAATCTGACTATATCATATATAACCGACTAATATAAAGTGTAACAACTTATCGAATAAACACTTGATCCGATAACCCGGCTATATCACATATAACCGACCTATGTCACATGTCGCGAGAATATAATACGGTATCACATACACGTATTAATCTCGGTCCTGCACATGTCACATATGTTCTCTTACTCCATTTCACATAAACCAGAAAACCTCTGTGTTGGACTTTAAAGACTCGTCAATATGCCGGGAGTAGGTGATGATCATATCAAACACCCAAAAGCCGCAAGCGGTCTGCTAAACATAACATCCACCCGGGTATTAAGCGATCAGAAGATCAACAAGCAAGCCTGCTGGTACTCCTGCGAATCCAATCAGTAACAATACAGTACAGTCCGGTCTCTTCGTCTTACTTGTCGCATATCACAGCCTGGGGGTGGTATAACGTCAGACCCCAATAGCCTGATAAGTCATGCCAATGCAAGGTCCATAACGGTTCGAGAAACTACTGATAACACTTACCAGTAGATCTCAGCAATCCTGGTAAGGGATTTCCTGTTATGGCCAATCGAGCATAGCGCAACATCAACTCCCAATACCGGGAGAGACGAAACCCCTTGTAACATTTCAGAAAATATTAAAAAAATATTATTTTTGGAATTTAATATTACAATATTATATTTCGCGAAAACTACCGATTTGCGAATTTGGGATTTTCGTAAAATGGTATAAATGTATATCAATAATTTTGAAATAATTGGGAGATTAAAACAATTTATTCATTTTAAACATTTGTTTAATGGAAATTATTAGCAAACATTTTTGTCCATATTTCATTCATGTGCTTTCTAAGCAATTTCGTGAGCAGTGCGGGGTTTTGGTTTTGGTGAGTCATTGTGTGAGCTTTAATGAGGCATGGTTTCATTTGTGACTCATCTTTTGCATTTAAAGCTTCTTGTTTTGGCTTTAGGATATTTAGATGGATATTTGTGATGATATTTTGATATGCTCACCACTTGCTTTGCTTAAGCTCACCTCTTTCAATTTAAAAGGCCAGTGAACCATTTCCTCACAACAGTGGCCTAGCACTATTTTTTAGCCGAGCACTATGGTAGATATTTTTTTTGTTGAGGTTTTAGTGTGCTGGGGAATGAATTGGTTTCTTGTTGGGGATTAATTCACACATTTTTGATCACCACAAATCCACAGAGAGCATTCTCTTGCTGTCACGACCCAAAGTTCCGCCCGTGACCGGCACTTAAGAACGTAACGTCCACAGGCGTAACACGATTAAGTACGCCGAAACCCAGAAATCAAAAACCATTAAAAGTAGTGAGTGTTGAAAACATTGGTTTAAAACATTTAGAAAACTCGAGTAAAAATCGTTAAAGTTTGAGTTATTTTCTTAAAAATTTCGGCAACACCTCCTTTGTAAAAACTAGCCCCGAAATCGGGTACAAGACATGATTGTAGGGTTACTAGGCACTGTCATAAGGGTCTACAAGGTATCAACCATACCCGATTCAAATTTTAGAAGTGCCAAACAACCCTAACCAAGATCTTAGACTAGAGATTAGGCGAAACAAAGCAAGTAAACAATTTTACTTCTAAGAGTTTGGGATTACAACCTTTGTAGTCCGTTCCTTCACTTCATAAGCTCCGTGTTGTGGTCCCTTCGTTGCAATCATCAAGTATCCGGACTCTAGAGAGGCTCCATGAAGAGAAAGATGCAAGCTTGCTTCCGATCTTCGATAACTAAGATGATCTACCTTGAAGAAACTCAAACCCAAGCTCTTACTTTGCTAATAAAGTATTAGCAAAGCAAACAGCCTAATCTAAGCGGCTAGAATAGATGAGGATGATGACGTAGGAATTTAGCTCTCATTTTTTTCGATTTCTCACTCATTTTCATCACTTTTGAAAAAGCTAGAAAGCTTTTCATCAAAGAGGAAGAAGAAGAAGAAGCAAATCAATTTGTGATGAATAATGAATCTTATGTGTGGTTAGAAATGCAACGATGGGTTAAGTAAGAAAACTTAACCCTTGTAGAGATTTAACTAGGGTAAAAGGTTGGGTTGGGTTAAGGAAATATCTATGCAAAATATCCAAGTCAAAGTCAAAGCTTCAAGAAACTTCTTGAAAGCTTCAAGAAACTTCTTGAAAGCTTCATGAAAGCTTAACCCTAATCCAAACCCTAAGCATATTTAAACTCCACAAATCATGTTGCATTTATAACCATAACATGTTACAATATTATATATCACATATACAATATTTATTGTAACAAAATAAAATAATACAATTAACATATATCACAAATATATCAATGTATTACTCGAGTGAGAAAAAGAATTTTTAAGTGAGCTTATATTAGTTAATGTAATATAATATATCAAATATATAATTATACATTAAATTATCGAATCAACACTTGATCCGATAATCCGGCTATTTCACAAATAACCGACTAATATCATCTGTATCAGTTCATTGAATCAACACTTGATCCGATGTCCCGGCTATATCACATATACCCGTCCGATATCACATATCGCGAGAATCTTGTACGGTATCACATACACGTATTGTTCTCGGTCCCGCACATATCACATACGTGCTCCTACTCCGTTTTTCCTGAGCCAGGAAACCTCTGTATAGCACTCTAAAGAACCGTCAATACGCCGGCAATAGGTGATGATCATATCAAACACCCACAAGCTGCAAGCGGTCAGCTAAACGTAACAGCCGCCCAGGTATTGAGAAATCAGAAGATCAAGAAGCAAGCCTGTACATTCTGCCGTGAATCCAACCAGTAACACTCCCATACAGTCCGGTCTCTTCGTCTGATATGTCGCATATCTCGCCTAGGGGTGGTAAACGTCAGCCCCAGTAGCTTGACAAGTCGTGTCGATATAAGGTCCATAACAGTTCGAGAAACTACTGATAACACTTACCCGTAAATCTCAGCAACTCTGGCCAGGGATTTCCAGTTATAGCCAATCGAATACAGCGCAACATCAACTCCCTATACCGGGAGAGACGAAACCCCTCCTATCGCTCATTGCCTCCATATGATTCGGGACTGTACCCAAAAGCCACCTTTTTACACGCCCTCTTAGACGTAGTATGATGGAAATCAAAGCATAGTAGGAATCACACAAGACTCTATGACGATCTCGGGTCTACAGACTAACCTGTACCAGTGTCACCAGAGAACCGCCATCTGACGTGAGGTACCCAGTCTCCACTGAGCACCCGTATACCTTCTCTGATGTCAAACACCAATGGATATGGGATCATCCATCGCCCATCATATGGGTCAAGAAGTGCATACGCTAGTCTACTCTGGAGTATCGATGCCCTATCTCGGTACTCCCACGACTAGGAACATTTGAAGGATGTACTTCGCGACTACACTGTCTCCACTAGTATGATCTGTATCATAGTCCTGGTAGTCATGTACTCATCCTAAGGGCTTTATCAACATGTGACATAGAGACAATCAGAGTACATGTTAAGATAAAGAGTAACCAGATAGCATACTATCTCGAGTAAGAAAGTCCTCCCTATATATGTCCAAGCATCCACTACAATATACAACGTATGTACAGTAATGGCCTCTAGGGCATACATATAACTAACAATGATATAAGTAAAATGACATACAATAAGAATAAAGCATCCCCAAACGGGAGCAATCATGCCCAACGGCAGAAACAACCACCACAATAATAATATACGACGCCGTAGTGAAGAATGAGCAAAATAACTGAAAGACATCATGGAGGATAAAACTACATAAATAAAGCCGGCTCACACGAGCTCAACATCCAAAATACAAAATAATATACATCGTCCTCACAACTGGTCTCTAAGTCAATACATGGAATAGTAGATGGAGAGTACTAGATACAATAGTGTGTACAAATGGAAAATAAATGGATACCGCAAACCCACCTATCAGCAAAACGGCTCACACTCCAACTGCAATGGTATCCGTAGCAAAAAGATACAAGAGATAGCCCTGCCGCAACTACTCTGAGGGTCGACCTGCAATCATTGTGGCACAACGGGGGTGAGTTGCTAAATGTGAATAGTAAATAACATATAATGGTAATCGCGAGTATGCACGTACTGCGATACTCTAACATGTGCAATCAGATAACATCTATATGATGAGCTGGGTATGCAATAATCATGCATAACAAGTGCAATCTAATAACATCTACATGATGAGCTGGGTACACAATAATCATGCAAAGTACTCTATCGGGTACTACGACTACGTGATGCAATGCATAACAATGAATGCTGAGCATGGGATAAAAATATCATCTACACGGATCATCAACGTGGAAAACCCCGGTGTCTACCAAAAACACCCCAAAATCCCGATAACTCAGGCGCCGTCACTCTATCCGGCCCTCAATTCTGTAAATCTCATAGAAGCGGGGTGCCCAACATAGACACCCGAAAATATCATGAAATACTCGTGTCCAGCATCGACACGCAAATCCTCATATATCAGGCTCCGTCAGTCCGGATCGGCCCACGGGCTCCGTCTGCGGAATCAGCCCTCGGCTCCGGAAGTACGGGTCGGACCGTATCCATCTCTCGACTCTGGTCAGTATCCTCAGGATAACCGCCAAGTCCAACAAATCACCGGTAGGTAGTAGTCCTTCTGCCAGGCTCACCGTCTGTATACACAGCATCCCTTTCTTGTCTCGGGGTACCATACCGGGTCCACCATATACCCGCAATCGGCCTCATCCAGCTCCTCGATTCGGGTTCACATGTCACACGTCTCAGAACCGAGAAAACGCATGGTGGACGAATTGAAATATCATATCAAGAAAAACCGGGTTTTCAAAACAGTGCATATTTTCTTAAAATAATACCACGGTTCTCAAATCCAGAAATCACACGAATCCAAAACTCAATGCGTAAATCCATGCAATGTGTCATATGCCACTAAGAGTAAAAAGGGAAAACCGCTCTTTTAAATGGATCCAGTTTTGAAAATATCTCATACGGTCCCCATTTTCTAGAAATCAAAGCCCGTACCATCCATGTATATGAAATATGTATTTATATAGGTATGGATGTGCAAGTGGATATATACGCAAGTATGAGTGTACCAAAGTATATGTGCACCAATAAGGATATACAGTGTGTATGTGCGCAATATGGATATATCAATGTATGTGTGCACCAATATGGATATACACTGTGTATGTACGCAATATGGATATATCAATGTATGTGTGCACCAATATGGCTATACAATGTGTATGTGTGCAATATGGATATATTAATATATGTGTGCACCAATATGGGTATACAATGTGTATGTGCGCAATATGGATATATCAATGTATGTGTGCACCAATATGGGTATACAATGTGTATGTGCGCAATATGCGACAGAATCATGTCTAGTCATCAATGATGCGGTAATCAAAATGATGTATGGTTCTTAGCAATCCTATAGTGCGAGTGTCATGGCAATCACTAACGGTGTGAGTGTAACATACAAATAATGCTCCTGCATCTTGAACCGTTAGTGACAGTGCGGTGGTACATAACTACTATTTCTATATGCAACAAAAGATAGGTACGCTACAATAGTACATATGCACAAGTAATATACATATAAATATATACGCGACTACAATATCCTATCAAGCCCTGACGCTTAACGCTATACAGGCGATTTCCCCGTAGATGTTAAATCTACTCACCGTGATCTCATGCTAAGTGTAGCCGACTATCTACTTCCCCTTCCTTGCGGCGTCCGAAGTACCCACCTACAAACCTAGAATTTACACAAAGAATACACATAAGCTAAAATCCTGCAAAAACGTGTTATTAAAACTGTCAGGACCCGAAATATTAGCTCGTGACCAGCACTAGAATCACGCAACGTCTAAAGGTGTAACAGAATTCAAGTAAGCTGAAACCTAGAAATCTAAACCTTTTAAGAAAAATAAAGAAGGTGAGGTTTTGAAATAAAGGTATAATGAAATCAAGTTTTCTTAATGCATAGAAAAGGGACATGAAAATGTAAGTGAAATTTGCTACTTTGAAAACGTGTTTCATCTTTTAAAAATTTGGGCAGCACCTCCTTTGTATTTTTTGATCCAAAAACCACAAATACATGAAGATAATAAAGGCACCCCCAAGCGTGAGCTAGCACTTCGCCAAACGGCGGATCACAACTACGCAAGACAATATATATAAGTATACGACGCCCAACGGCGAAGATCACCACAAAAGACAAAGAAATAGGCAAGACATCAAAACCATAAGTAGCAGAATACCCCTCGCTCTAAGTCTCGCAACCACAATCCCACTAAGTCTCATTACTTATACAATTTACTAATTTTGATTGATGGAGTTAACTAAATACAATATGAAATATAGATACAAGAGTGGGTACGATACAAGTGTCCCACCTACCAATGCAAAACACCCGAATACAACTGTGTGCCAACGAAGCCGCTACTGATCCAAACGGTCAACCTGCAAGAACCGTGGCACAACGGGGGTGAGTTTCCAACTCGTGAGTAGAAAAATATCAACAGATGGAAATCGAATAAACAACGACTCCTCGGTCAACTATATCATGAAAGTAAAACTATGATATCTAGGGTGACCGGGTCCGTATATTTGCCAACAAGGTAGTCAATGCCTATAAGCATGTGGATAACATCCAACAGTAAAATCAATGCATGTATGCATGTGGATCTCATCCACCCATATAATCAATGTCTGTATGCACGTAAATATCAAAAAAGAGTGTGCATGAAAGTATGAGGATATAAATCAACGGTGTCCCTCACGACACATCAAAATCAAGGAACCTGAGTGCCTAGCATCGACACTCGAAAACATCATGAAAACCGTGCCCAGCAAGGCATGTAAATCCTCATATATCTCAGGCGCCGTATCCTCAGATCGGCCCACAGGCGCCGCACACCCTGGTCGGCCCTCATATCCATCTCGCTACTCCGGTCGGTATCTTCCGGATAACCGCCGAGTCCAAATACAATCACCGGTAGGTAGTGCTCCCCTGCCAGGCTCATCGTCTACACCTCGAACTTCTTGCCCCGGGGTACCTTACTGGGTCTACCATGTACCCACAATCGGCCTAGTCCACCTCCTCGAATTAGGTTTCACATGTCGCTCTCAGAACCGAGAAAACACATGGTGGACGCACTGAAATATCATATCAAGAGAAACCGGGTTTTTAAAACAGCACATGCTTTCTTTTGAAATCGCCACGGTTCTCAAATCCAGAAATCTCATGAAAACAACATATCTCAATGCGTAAAATCATAAAGCATGATGTATGTGACATATGATAGAAATGTAAGCATTTCCATATATCATGTAACATAGGACAGTAATATGACATATTAGGGAAAAACCGCTCTTTTAAAATGATTCCAGTTTTTAAATATATCTCGCGTTCCTAATTTCTCCAAAGTCAAATGCAACATCGTCTATGTATGTGCAATAAGTATGTATGTAAGCATGAATGCACAAGGATATATATACACAAGTATGTCATGCGAAGAGTCATATCATGATACAGCAATCCTACTGTGTAGTGACATGGGAATTATCGATGATGATGTGTGTGAGCCGTCAAATCTGTGTAAGTGTAACATACGCATCATCGATAATGGTGCAGGTGTACTAGCACAAGTATAAGTAACACGATGCGAGTAACATGAATGCAGCATAAAGTAAATCATATGCAAATGCTGACGGGTATACGTATCTAATATGACTGAGTCGGTGAATCTATCAATCGACACCTAGCCACACAACATCACTATGGTATAATCCATCGTACGGCATCCTCTAGTCAAAGATATAGATCAATCATAAAATCAAACTCATCACGTACGGGAAAGATCATCGTACGGCGGCATTTAAAACAATAGCGATCCTATCAACCTTTACGACAATGAGGGTACGGCCTACTATCACGTACGGCCTATCATCCATGATGCACAACATTCTATATATATATACACACACATATGTCCCAGGTCACATCCATAACGATCTTATATCAGGGGACCGACAATGTATCCATCATCTCAATCGACTCACACCCGTATACCAAAATATCATCATATCATCATATCCGTCTTATACTCTTTCATCGCATTTATATCTCACATCAAGTCGAGTTTACATAAACATTTTATCTCTACTAAGTATAAGTATCTAATCAAACATACACACCGGAACCATACAAGCAGATTTTAAAAGAAGCGAATCATAGTTTTGAAAATAGGAGTTACGGTGTTTTTAAGGAAAAGATATCATTTGAAAATCCATAACGTCCCTCAAGGTAACTGTTTAAAAGATGCATACAATTCTTCAGTTTAGAAATATGTATGGTTCGGATGACACATCTACGTCGACTATCTAGTCCTATAGTACCCTAAACGGCAATATCATCAAATATCATCCTCAATTCCCATCATTTCATATTAGCCGTAGCATATCGCTTTTAACTGTCATTTAGCTTCCAATATAGTTTCAGTAACTCTGTTTTAACTCTAACCCTAGTTTCCTAATCTAGGTTCCCTTAACCATATTCTATAAATCAGTCTCCAACAAAACTTTGCGGGGGTGCTATACGCCATCCACCCGACTTCCCCCTTGGATATAGATCCACTCACATTGGTTTTCGCCTGCCGAAGTCGATGTCACCACGCTCTTTCGCCTCGGAATCCACGCGAAGGTACCTACAATAACAACACACATCGCAACGCTATTCAAATGAAGTTCTGAAATCCAAAACGGCACGCGCCTTGCTCGTAGGTTAGAACCTATAGCATACGCGTACTAAATCAACCACACAACCCTTGTTATTGATGTACGAACATCCCACAACCAAATACAATTCCAAATAACAAGAATTAACATTTCAAAATATGGAAAACATAGCCAAAATCACACTAAAAACCTCCCAGATTTTGACTCAGGTCAAATAAATCCAAGCAAACAAGTTTAGGGTGATGTATATAATGTATTTGAGATACTGGACCAACCCCGACCCCCCACCCCACCAAGTGGCCGGCCACCTAGCCATAAAATCCGGCCTCCTCGGCCCCCTGGCTCCAATGGGGTTTGTTCTGTCATGGTGGTCTCCTGGTAGTTTACTAGTTTCCTGGTATTTTTTGCTACTCTCAAAAATCCCCCGGGTTGTGCAGGGTTACTAGGCACTCTCACAAGGGTTTAAAAGGTATCAACCATGCCCGATTTAAAATTTAGACGTGCTGAACAACCGTAACCAAGATCTTTAAACTAGAGATTAGGCGAAACAAAGCATGTTAAACACTTTAATATCTAAGAGTTTGGGATTACAACCATTGTAGTCCGGTCCAACACTTCTAAAGCTCCGTGTTGAGGTCCCTTCGCTGCGATCATCATGTACCCGGACTCTAGAGAGGCTCCACGAAGAGAAAGATGCAAGCTGCTTCCGATCTTCGATAACAAAGATGATC
This sequence comes from Agapanthus africanus, assembly GCA_030015575.1. Taxonomy (NCBI): domain Eukaryota; kingdom Viridiplantae; phylum Streptophyta; class Magnoliopsida; order Asparagales; family Amaryllidaceae; genus Agapanthus; species Agapanthus africanus. The sequence continues at coordinate 408,608,627 of CM057337.1, forward strand.
TACCTTGAAGTTTCATTAACACAAGCTCTCACTTACTAATGAAGTGAACACCCTAATATAATTGGCAAGAAAAGATTAGGATGATGAAGTAGGATTTATGCTCTCATTTGTTTTCTTAATCTCACTCATTTTCATCCCTAAAATCAAAGCTAGAAAGCTTTGCAAGGAGGAAGAAGAAGATGAATTACTTTGTGATGAATAATCAAGGTGTGAGGTTAGAAATGCAACCATGATTAATAAAAGAAAAGCTAACCATTGTAGAGAGTTAACTAGGGTTAAAGGGTTGGGTTGGGTTAAACAAATATCTCACAAAATATCATAACAAATATCTTTGCTTAAAACAAAAGCAAAGCTTCTAGAAGCTACTAGAATGTTTAACCCAAATCAAACCCTAACCATGTTTAATCTCCACTAATCATGTTGCATTTATAACCATAACATGTTACAATATTATATATCACATAAACAATATTTATTGTAACAAAATAAAATAATACAATTAACATATATCGCATATATATCAATGTATTATCCGAGTAAGAAAAAGAATCTTTTAGCGAGCTTATATTAGTTAATGTAATTTAATATATCAAATATATAATTATACATTAAATTATCGAATCAACAGTTGATCCGATAATCCGGCTATTTTATAAATAACAGAATAATATAATCTGTATCAGTTCATCGAATCAACACTTGATCCGATGACCCGGCTACATCTCATATACTCGGCCGATAATTCATATCACGAGAATCTAATACAGTATCACATACATGTATTGTTCTCGGTCCCGCACATATCATATATGTGCTCCTACTCCATTTTTCTTGAGCCAGGAAACCTCTGTGTAGGACTCTAAAGAATCGTCAATACGCCGGCAGTGGGTGATGATCATATCAAACACCCACAAGCTGCAAGCGGTCAGCTAAACGTAACAGCCACCCAGGTATTGAGCGATCAGAAGAACAACAAGCAAGCCTGTACTTTCGCCCGTGAATCCAATCAGTAACACTCCCGTACAGTCCGGTCACTTCATCTGATATGTCGCATATCTCACCTATAGGTGGTAAACGTCAGACCTAGTAGCTTGATAAGTCATGTCGATATGAGGTCTATAACAGTTCGAGAAACTACTGATAACACTTACCAGTAAATCTCAGCAACCTTGGCCAGGGTTTTCCAGTTATAGCCAATCGAACACAGTGCAACATCAACTCCCTATACCGGGAGAGACGAAACCCCTCCTATCGCTCATTGCCTCCATGTGATTCGGGACTGTACCCAAAAGGCACCTTTATGCACGCCCTCTTGGACGTGGTATGATGGAAATCAAAGCACAGTGGGAATCACACAAGACTCTATGACGATCTCGGGTCTACGGACTAACCTGTACCAGTGTCACCAGAGAACTGCCATCTGACGTGGTGTATAATACCATCTGGGAGTTCTCGGCGGGTCCGTCTAGTGTACCCCGTCTCTACTGAGCACCCGTACACCATCCTTGATGTCAAACACCGATGGATATGGGATCATCCACCGCCCATCATATGGGTCAAGATGCGTATACGCTAGTCTACTCTAGTGTATCGATGCCCTGTCTCGATACACCCTCGACTAGGAACAGTTATAGGATGTACTCGTCGACTACCGTGGCTCCACTAGTATGATCTCATCATAGTCCCAGTAGTCGAGTACATATCCTAAGGGCTTTATCAACATGTAACATAGAGACAATCAGAGTACATGTTAAGATAAGGTACAACCAGATAGCATACTATCATGTCGAGCAAGAAAGTCCTCCCTATATATGTCCAAGCATCCATTACAATATACATCATATGTACAGTAATAGCCTCTAGGGCATACATATAACTAAATCTCCCACTTGCACTAGGGCCGTCTGTTGTGGTATCACATACCCAACAATTAGCTGTGGTTGAAGTATCTCTTACTCAACCATCCCATAAAAGTCTCTACTGGGAAAAAGGCCTTTGTGAGTGGATCCGCGCTGTTGTCCTCTGTGTCTACTCTCCTAACCTCGATCTCCCTGGAGATCAACTATCTCCATGATCAGGTGATACTGCCTAAGAATTATATCTGGATTTCCGATGGGACGGGGGTTCCTTAGCATAAGCTACAACTCCATTGTCACACAATGGTAGGAACGAAGTTCATTTCATGAACTTATATATATATCCAGACTTCTTCTTTGGTAGCATCCTTGGTAACGACGTATCTTACCTTTAATCGTCTAGTAAGTCACGGTATCTAGCTTGGAACTCTTCCAACATACCGTCCCTCCATTGAGGGTAAAGACAATGCCTGTGACTAACATTCAGTCGTCCTTATCACCCTGGAACCATTCCAGTGATTCTCCCCAGGATCGATTGATACCATCTCACTACAACTAGTAAGAATCGTAACATCCATTTAGATCTATCTCATAGATCCGTAATCCAGGATTTAGGAGGTATCATCTTGATCCTATATGGAGAATCCTTGTGATAAGCGGAGATTGACCGAGCGTAGCATAGGAAACTCCTTCCCTATCAAGAGTATGTTATCCACATACTCTATGAGGATCACCACCATACTCTCTACTACATTTTTGTATATACAAGGTTCATCTACCATTTTGATGAAGTCAAACTCTTTGACTTCCACATCAAAACAGACGTTCCAACTCCGCGGTGCCTGCTTTATCATATAAAACATCTTGCACACGTTTCCGCTGCTCCCACTGTCTATGAAGCCCTCTGGCTGTGTACTTATAGACTCTCTCTTCCAAAACATCATTTAGAAAAGTAGTCATGACACCCAACCGCCAGAAATCGTTGTCATGGTATGTAGCCGTAGCAAGTAGGATCTGGATGGACTTAAGCATAGCTTTGAAAGTCTCAACTTTTCCATGTACACCAAGTAATCTTCTCAAGACATACTTGCTCCTGATGAGGATTTAACCCTTCAGATAAAGCAACCAAAGTCCATACTTTGTTGGTGTATAAGGATTCCATCTCAGATCGCTAAGCATCAAACCATTCTTACAGAGTCCCACTCCTGATGGCCAGCTCGAAACTAGTTGGGTCATCATCTCATGATGCAATCCTCGCTCCCACTGTCATAGAGAAAACCGAAGTATCTCTGAGGTCGGTGAGGAACCCTACTAGATCGGCGGAGAGGCTGAGGTTCGTTGGAAACTATTGAATCTGTAAGGTTCCTAGGCACTCTTACAAGGGTTAATAAGGCATCAACCATGCCCGAATAAAAATTTAGACCTGCCGAACAACCCAAAGCCGGGATCTTTGCTAGATAAATAGGGTTACACATGCAAGTAAACATCTTTACAACTAAAAGTGAGGGATTACAACCTTTGTAGTCCGCTCCTTCACTTCATAAGCTCCGAGTAGAAGTCCCTTCGCCGCGATCCACGATCTCCCGGACTCAAGAGAGGCTTCACAACTCGAACGATCCATGCTAGCTTGTAGTGTTCCTTTTCTCCGATGATCTACGTCGAAATTTCTATAACTTAAGCTCTCTCTCTCTAATGAGGTGAACACCCTAATCTAATTGGCTAGATTAGATAAGGATGATGGAGTAGTATTTATGCTTTCTTTTTATGTCAAATTCTCACACTTAAATATCACAAAATGAAAACCTAGTAAGCTTTCTCAAAGCTCAAGGTTGAAGAAGAAGAAGAAGTCTTGGATAAAACCTTTTGTGATGAATAATGAAATGATATATTATTAATAATGTAACCATGGTCAACTATGACAAGGCTAACCCATATAGAAAATTAACTAGGGCTAGGGTTTGGGTTGGGTTAAACAATGAGTCACTAGAAAATATCAACCATAATATCTAAGCTCATGGCAAAAGAAAACCTTCTAGAAGGTTCATGAAAGAACTAACCCAATTCAAACACTAACCTTGTTTAATCTCCACTAAACATGTTGCATTAGTAATCATATCATGTTACAATAATATATATCACATATATATTATATATTTGTAACAAAAGAAAATAATACAATTAATATATATCGCATATATATCAATGCATTATCCGTTGAGAAAATGAAATAATAAAGCGAGCCAATATTAGATAATGAAATGCAATATATTATACATTAAATTATCGAATCAACACTTGATCCGACAATCCGGCTATATCGAATATAACCGACTAATATATTATGTACCGATTCATCGAATCAACACTTGATCCGATGACCCGGCTCATATCTAAATATCGCGAGAATATAATACGGTATCTCATATCGCATTATCCTCGGTCGTGCACATATCACATAAGTGTCCCTACTCCGTTTTGCCTGAGTCAAGAAACCTCTGTGTAGGACTCTAAAGAATCGTCAATACGCCGGTAGCAGGTGATGATCATATCAAACAGCCACAAGCTGCAAGCGGTCAGCTGAACGTAATAGCCACCCAGGTATTGAGTGATCAGAAGATCAACAAGCTAGCCTGTACATTCTCCTGTGAATCCAATCAGTAACACTCCCGTACAGTCCGGTCTCTTCGTCTGATATGCCGCATATCTAGTCTAGGGGTGGTAAACGTCAGACCCCAATAACCGATAAGTCGTGTCGATGTGAGGCTCATAACAGGTCGAGAAACTACTGGTAACATTTACCAGTAAATCTCTATATCAGCCCTAGCCAGGGACTTTCGGTTATAGCTAATCGAACACAGCACAACATTAACTCCCTATATCGGGAGAGACGAATACCCTCCTATCGCTCATTGCCTCCATGTGATTCGGGACTGCACCCAAAAGCCACCGTTTTGCACGCCTTCTTGGACGTGGTAAGGTGGAAATCAAAGCACAGTGGGAATCACACAAGATTCCATGACGATCTCGGGTCTACAGACTACCTTGTACCAGTGTCACCGGAGAACTGCCATCTGACGTGTGGTATATCACCATCTGGGAGTTCTCGGCGAGTCCGTCTAGTGTACCCAGTCTCCACTGAGCACCCGTACACCATCCTTGATGTCAAAACACCGATGGATATGGGATCATCCATCGCCAATCATATGGGTCATGATGCGTATACGCTAGTCTACTCTGGTGTATCGATGCCCTTTCTCGACACACTCTCGACTAGGGAAAGTTATAGGATGTACTCATCGACTACCGTGGCCCCACTAGTATGATCTCATCATAGTCCCAGTAGTCGAGTACATATCCTAAGGGCTTTATCAACATGTGAGAGTAAGACAGTAAACTAATATAAGTTAACATGTTAAGATAAAGTGAAACCAAATAGCATACAATCATGACGAGCAAGAAAGTCCTCTCTATATGTATCCAAGCATCCATTATAATATACATCATATGTACAACATTGGCCTTTAGGGCATATACATAACTAACAATCTCCCACTTGCACTAAGGCCAGCTGCTGTAGTATCTCATACCTAGCATCCCGAATAATCTCTCAAACTGTATCTAGGGAATGGCCTTCGTGAGTGGATCCGCAGTTTTGTCCTTCGTATCTACTCTCCTGACCTCGATCTCCCGGCGATCAACTATCTCCCTGATCAGGTGATACCGCCTCAAAATATGTCTGGACTTCTGATAGGACCTGGGTTCCTTGGCCAAAGCCACAGCTCCATTGTTATCAAAATACAGAGGTATTGGATGCTCAATGGATGGAACCACACCAAATTCACTAATGAACTTCTTTATCCAGACAGCCTCATTGGCAGCATCGTTGGCAGCGATGTATTCAGCCTCCATCGTCGAGTCTGCAACGGTATCCTGTTTGGAACTCTTCCAACACACTGCCCCTCCATTGAGGGTAAAGACAAATCCCGAGTGCGACTTAGAGTCGTTCTTATCACTTTGGAAGCTCGAATCGGTGAAGGACTCCACCTGGAGTTCTCCGTTACCATACACCAAGAACATCTCTTTAGTCCTTCTCAAGTACTTGAGAATGTTCTTCACAGCTTTCTAGTCACTCTCTCCAGTATCTGCTTGATACCGACTCACTACACTTAGTGAGTATGCTACATCGGGTCTGGTACATAGCATCGCATACATGATAGAGCCTACAGCCGAAGCATAGGGTATCCCTTGCATGCGAGCTCTTTCCAAATCAGTTTTGGGAGACATTTCTTTGGAAAGAGTGAGTCCAGAGATCGTGGGTAGGTTCCCACGCTTGGATTCTTCCATACTAAACCTCTTTAGTATGGTGTCACTGTACCTGGATTGTGACTATCCCAATATCCTTTTAGATTTATCTCTATAGATCATAATTCCCAGTATGCAGGAGGCATCACCTAGATCTTTCATTGAGAATCTTTGTGATAAGAAGAGCTTGACTGATTGCAGCATAGGAACATCATTTCCTATCAAGAGTATGTCATCGACGTACAATACGAGGAAGACAACTTTACTCTCTGCAACCTTCTTATAAATACAAGGTTCATCTACGTTTTTGATGAAGTCAAACTCTTTGACCACAACATCAAAGCAGATGTTCCAATCCGCGATACTTGCTTTAACCCATAAATGGATTTAAGCAACTTGCACACCTTTCCGCTGCTCCCATTATCTATGAAGCCCTCTGGCTGAGTCATGTACATGCACTCTTCTAAATCACCGTTTAGAAAGGCGGTCTTAACATCCATTTGCCAGATTTCGTAGTCATGGTATGCATCAATGACAAGTAAGATCCGGATGGACTTAAGCATAGTCACTGGAGAAAAGGTTTCTTCATTATCCACACTTGGTCGTTGACGAAAACCCTTTGCAATAAGTTGTAACATTTCAAAATATAAAATAATATTTTTTAGGGAATTTTTATAATTTAATATTATTTTATTGAATATTTTAATAATTCGGTATAATTAAATACAAATAAATGGGGGGAAATTTTTGGAAAAATTATGGAAAATTCTAAAATAGGGTATTTTAGGGAAGTATGCCATTTTAAGTTTTTATGTTTAGTTATATGCTAATTTAGTGCTAATCGCGATTAAAAATCGCTAATCGGTTTTTTAGCAATTTTGTGCAAAATATGCACATATCATTTTTCTTACACTTGTGCATTTTTCCACCATGTTTCTTTTGGGGTTACTATTGAGTGAGAAAGGAATTTTGGAGAAAAAGAAAAGGAAAAGAAAATGGGATAGGAATAAAGAAATGAGGTATGGTGAGAGAGAGAGGTATGGTCTTCCTTTGACCTTGGACTTAGCCATCTCTTCATTCTTCCTCTCAAATTCTCTCTCCCTCTTCCCCTTCTCCTGCTGCTGGTGCTCCTTCATCTCCCTCCCATCTTCAAGCCCACTAAACACCTCAAAAACATCATCAAAACCCTACCCCCATTTCATTAAAAGTGTGCACAAGCTCAAGATCTACACATTGGACCAAGAAAGCGAGGATTTTGGCCACTAGGGGCAACTCAAGAAAATTCTTGAGTTGCCAAATGAGGTAATTACTGAACCATTTGCTTAGTTTTAGCGTTACTTATACCCCCATGTTGTGATAGAACCGATATAGTGTGATTTGGTGGACTTTAGGAAAACCTAGTTAGGGTTAGAAGGAATTGTAAGTTGTGGTGAGCAATTGAGCTCAGTAGAGGTTATATCAACACCCTAGTGCATGAATTGAGACCTAAACCTGGAGCTTAAACCCGATATCGAAAAATTTATGAAATCTGTGAATGTTATTTGGGATCTGCTATCAACCCGAGACTCTGAAAATTAAATTGATTGGACAGTGACATGTGCAGGAACCCAGGAAGCTACCACCAAGACCCTAGCCCCTAACTCCATGACCCGGCAGCCAATTAATTCCCTTTGGCCACAAATTGCGGCCATACCTGCACCAAATTGAGTCGTTTCGGTTATGCTGCTCCTACATGTATAGATTAGACCCCTGGTATATATAGATTTGTCTAATTTGACCTAGGGTGAAATCTGGAGCCTGTTTCCTAAGTTGCTGTTTTGGATTCGTGTTTCCGTATTTCGTATTTTTAATTCTGAAATTGTGTATTGTGTTTTACCTCGACTATTTGGCGTTTATACGATGATATCGAGGATTGATTGATAGTTTTGAAGGCGTGCCCATAGGTTCTAACCTATAGGACCCTTATCGTATCATTTTGAGATTCGTATGCCGTTTTAGTTTGGAATTGGTTTTGATACGCATTTGCGATACGTTAATGTGTAGGTACCCCATGAAGACTTCGGGACGACAAGCAAACGCATGGTGACGTCGATAATGAAGACGCAAGGTGAGTAGATTATATCTACAGGGGAAAGCCGGGGGGATGACGTATAGCACCCCCGCAGTCCGTAATTGATATACTATATATGATCGTTATAGTATGGCATGGATATTGTGTTAGGTGTTTTATGGATAGTTTAGGCTTAGAAGTAATCTAGTGTAGTTCATAGCCACGAACCCTAGAATAGGTTTACACCCACACGCACACCCTTGCATATTCACTATACTTACACTGTGTTGATGATGATATTGGATGACTTTGGAGATAAGTCGATGATATTGGGCTTGGTGCAGTGAGATCGGTGATTTGATGTGATTCGTATTTGGGATACGATATGTGATTCTTAGCGGGCCTTTAGGCATGTGTTTTACCCCCGCATTCATAATTATATAGATTGTATCGATTTGTACTAGAGTTAGATTCAGTATCCCAGATTATGTGTTATGATGATAAGAATAGCAGGTACGTGATGAGATAATGTGATATTGACCCGTACCCAGCTATTGGGATTCCGTATGACGATTTACCGTACGAGCTTTATATTGATGATAGATCCGCACTCATGACTTGAGGATTGTCATATGATATACTGTATTGTACGCGATACTATTGAGGCGGGATCACCGACTATTATATGTATATATATTTATATCGACTCAGATTTAGGAGGATTCCATACCCCTCCCGGTTGACTTGATACTTAGATCTGTGCTTTGCATAGTAGATGTTAGACTAGACCCAAGTCATACTAATTTCAAAAACTAACGAATCGGGAATATCTTAAAAAAATCATTGTAGACCTTATTTTACAAAAACCCCGATTTGTCTTATTTCAAATGGCAAGCTGCATTATTATTCATTTACCATTTATTCTAAGGCTCGCATTGCATTGCATGCTCATATGTTATTGATTCATATTCCTTTGTGCATATGCCTTTACATTGTTGCATGCTTATATTAGTGTTCATGTTGCATGTATTATAATTCATGGATTTCGCACTGTGATATGTTGCATATGATGATTCTGGATTGTTTTACTCCTGCATATATATATCAGTGGTATGGGACGCTGAAATATATAAGTATACCCATAGAGTATATATATATTAGTGGTATGGGACGCTGATATATATATATATATGCCTACTTAATATATCATCATGATGATCTATGCAAATTTACATATGCATTATGAGAGGAGCCTATGAGCTCGATGTGAGAGGAGCCTATGTGCTGGGAGCCTATGAGCTCGATGTGAGAGGAGCGTATGTGCTCGGATCCTATGAGCTCGATGTGAGAGGAGCCTATGTGCTCGGAGCCTATGAGCTCGATTTGAGAGAAGCCTATGTGCTCGGAGCCTATGAGCTCGATTTGAGAGGAGCCTATGTGCTCGGGGCCTTTATGGTCGATGGCATATTATATCTCCCCTACCACACATTTATTTAATATGCATTGTATCATATATTAGTAGTACCTGATAGAGTACCTTCATGAATGCTGCATACATATCGGATACATGATATATGGGTTTCACTTGATATTGAGATATATAGTTTGTGTCGATGCTCGACGTTGATTTTCTGATGATTTCATTCATGATGTCTTCTGTTTCCATTTTACCGCATACATACGTCATATTTATGATATATTATTACGTGAGACACTGGCGCGAGTACTTGGCACTACACTTATGTTCAGATGTTACATTGCCACTTTACTATGCTTCAGACTTATTCATTTGAGGTTTATATTATATCTGATCGTTTGACTTAGGATTATGTCATGATTTCAATTTCTGCTTGTAGATATTTTTTATTCACGAGTTGGCAACTCACCCCCGTTGTGCCACAGTTCTTGCAGGTTTTGCCGTACAGGTTCCATAGCGGCATTTCCGGCACATTGCTTCCTTTGCGGGTGATTTGTTTGGTAGGTGGGTTCTTTGCATCAGAACTACCCTTGTATATGTATTATTCTTTATATCTAGAAATTCCATCAACCAAAACTTGTATATTGTTTCAGACTCAGACAATAGTGATGTATTATTTCGACCTTAGAGTCGCGCATAGTAGTGTTAAGGTTTTCATGTTATTGTAGGATTCATTTGAGTTTGATCCTCGCCCTTCGGCGTTGTATATTATATTGCTTGTGTGGGTTGTACTCTTTGTTTATGCGTAGCAAGTGTTTGATAAAATGCCTAAATGGAAAAATTTACAAAATATGTTTCTTTACTCTTAAAATGGTTTTAGATTTCTGGGCTTTTGGCTTACTTGGATCGGATGGGGTCCTATAACTTCATACGGTTCAAGGGCCAGTCACGTGCTCTTTCGGGTCGTGACAAAGTTGGTTTCAGAGCGCTAGGTTGACTTTGGTTCGAGTCTAAGTTTGACTATGTGGTGCCTAGGGCGTCTATATATACACGGAACTTAGGCTTGACCTTACGGAACTTAGACTTAGTCGAGGGGGTATTAGACCCGAACTTTCGTCGCGTAGGATGACCCTTGGTTGATGGAAAAGGTGACTAAAGTAGAGTGACGTACCGTGGGTATGTTACGCGGCATACTTACGATACGCTACTCCTCTTAAGGAACCTTAGGATGCATATATTTTCGAGATCAGTGATTCACTTCATATCCATGATTATACATCCATTTGAGATCCTCGATTCTATTAGTTCCATGATCACACTTTCATTGATGCTGTTCCTTCTTAGGATCATGTATCCACTCTGGATCTGTTGTTTTCTTTCTTTCCATTGATCTGCTCTCTTCGATACTCGATTGAGGTTCCTGTCGCCATTGTTTGAGTGCAGTTTGGGCTGCTGCTAGGGTTACGATCAGGGCGAGCTCATCTGGTACGAGGGCCGACCGTTGTGTTTTCTGGTGACATGGGAACGTCTCGAGTTAGTACTGGTGATTGTGATCTCTAGTGGAGGCGAGTGCTTGGTTTTACACTGGATGATCGGGCCATTGTTAGAGCTGTCAGTTGAGAGAGGACTGTTGATATATAGCATACCTCAGAGTTTATGATGTTGCCTATCGTGCAGACAGATGGACCAGCTGTTGCTGAGATTGATAGGATGTCGCTTACGGAGCTTACGAGCTGAGATCGCCGGAGCTTCCAGGCAGATATGAAACAGATGATAGCTTGTCTACCCGATTAAGAAACAAAGGTGATTCGTCCGATTTATGCGCCGGAGCAGGCCCAGTTGAGTTGAAGATTTCTCGTGTGGAGAGTCTTACTCAGATCTAGAGCAGACCAATTTAGAGATGACCGCCAGTGTATCGCCTTTCCTGGAGGATTGAGGTGTTGTTCAGCGTACAGGCGAAGGAGCCAGTTGTTGCTGCGAACAACGAGATATTGCCCCAGATGTTGGAGCTATTGCGGTACGAGTTGTACTATGAGATGATAGAAGGTCGCTAGTCATCGAGGACGAATGATTAGGACATGTGGATTGTTCGCCTACCCCGATGCGAAGTCATCAGATAGAATGATTCCAGCTAGAGGCGACTTCGTGCAGGTTCGTTGAGAGTCGATTGAGACGATCGAATGTCAGGAGCCCATTTTCCAAGTTTAAAGTATTCGGAAAGACATGCAAGCGATTCTATGGACCCTCTAGAAGAATGAAACCCTAACTCGACTTAATGACCGTATGAAAGACTTTGAACCTTAGGGTTTGCGGCAGTTCCGCGGCGCCATTAGTGAGGCTTGGGTTTGCCCTTCTACGGCTGGACCACTGATGTTGTGGTATGTACTCGATACTATTAAACTGTACCCAAGATATTGATCTCTTGGGGGATTATGAGGGTCTGACGATTCGGTCGGATGATTCGACATCATTCGGATATCAGGTGATGGGACACACTGCTGGGGAGACTCCAGATACGAGGATAGCCGTTAGAGCGCAGTCCGTGCAGCCACGATGAGACGAGTCCAAATCAGTCGACATTGAAGCAGAGTGAAGTAAAGAGTTCGCAAGAGATTTCGACGCGATGACGTCCCACTCCGCTGACATCAGAGATGCGATACGCACGCAGAGGCATTGTATATGGATATACCTTCCAGAAGGAGTTGCGACGAGTATGCAGCCATTCCGGAACAATAATTTGCCTCAGCAATGGATGATGACTTCCGGGTAATTCGGCAGGAATGAGATATGAGAGAGACCTCGACAGGAACTTTCTGGAATACTATACGAGAAGACCTAGACCCAGGAGTGGTCATATTGCGCACACCCAGCAGGCCAGAGTTCGGTATCGTCGACGAGGTAGTTGACCAGGTTCGGATAAAGGACCTTACCCAGATGCGTTGCGCATTGATCAAGGACGGACGAGTTTTGAGTATTCCTCCGATGGTTGGGACGCGTTCCCGAGGACCTGTTCGGCCAGACATCTTCTATAGAATGGTGAAGCTACAGAGTACGCGATTTCAAGTCCGTGCAAGAGACTTCGGATTGACCGTGGCCAAGAACGGTGCAGTGCGTAGATAGCATGGCGTGACGTTATAGTAGACGACGATAGAGATAAGTGGAACCAGAGGTTCGTGCGAGACGCTGACGAGCTGTCATTACCTCCCGTCGAGGCTAGAGACCTGATATGCTTACAGAGGCGTTAGGATGCGACCAATTTCCGAGAAAATGTTGTGCTGAGGACACAGATGTCCATCGAGTGAGAAGAGATTATGCAAGAGAGCCAGCCTCCGTACAGTTCGGCATAGGCAAGATCGGAAGAGACCTTGAGCAGGATTCCTTCCAGGACACTGCTGCAATGATATTTGCACCCAGGATCAAATGCGTCACGGGCATTCAGAGAGCCAAAGGCCGACGCCCGTGACATGCTGCTTTACGAGTGGTCGTGATGATTGACCGAGAGATGACTAGAGAAGTGCCAGAACGGAATCGTCCCCGTTAGCACACCTGACAGGGCCGATGAGCCGATTGATTGTGAGGTTGGTAATCCGCAGAGGAGATAAGGACCCAAAGACAGAGGACGCCAGACCGTGAGCAAGAGGCAAGTAGATATCTTGCGCTCCTAGCATTGGATGCACCCTTAGTGTTTTGAGGTACGATTTTGGTGCACACCAGATGCACTAAATCGGGTTTCCTTGTGCATGTCAGATGCACCTGGTTTTGCTGTCAGGAACACACGTTGCCTATGACAGATGTTGTGTGCACACCCGTTGCACCTGAATGGTACTTATGTGGATTCTGTTTTCCGTGCTCACCTGACGCACGGGGTATTCTTATATACGCCTTAGGATTGATGTTTGTGGAGCCCGACAATTTGGATTTTTGCTGAAATGTTTTAGTACTTGGGGGTTTAAATTTAAATTCGGGGACCGAATTTATTTAAGGGGGGTAGATTGTAACATTTCAAAATATAAAATATTATTTTTTAGGGAATTTTTATAATTTAATATTATTTTATTGAATATTTTAATAATTCGGTATAATTAAATACAAATAAATGGGAGAAAATTTTTGGAAAAATTATGGAAAATTCTTGGAAAAATTATGGAAAATTCTAAAATAGGGTATTTTAGGGATGTATGCCATTTTAAGTTTTTATGTTTAGTTATATGCTAATTTAGTGCTAATCGCGATTAAAAATCGCTAATCGATTTTTTAGCAATTTTGTGCAAAATATGCACATATCATTTTTCTTACACTTGTGCATTTTTCCACCAAGTTTCTTTTGGGGTTACTATTGAGTGAGAAAGGAATTTTGGAGAAAAAGAAAAGGAAAAGAAAATGGGATAGGAATAAAGAAATGAGGTATGGTCTTCTTTTGACCTTGGACTTAGCCATCTCTTCAATCTTCCTCTCAAATTCTCTCTCCCTCTTCCCCTTCTCCTGCTGCTGGTGCTCCTTCATCTCCCTCCCATCTTCAAGCCCTCTAAACACCTCAAAAACATCACCAAAACCCTACCCCCATTTCATTAAAAGTGCACACAAGCTCAAGATCTACACATTGGACCAAGAAAGCGAGGATTTTGGCCACTAGGGGCAACTCAAGAATATTCTTGAGTTGCCAAATGAGGTAATTACTGAACCATTTTCTTAGTTTTGGCGTTACTTATACCCCCATGTTGTGATAGAACCGATATAGTGTGATTTGGTGGACTTTAGGAAAACCTAGTTAGGGTTAGAGGGAATTGTGAGTTGTGGTTAGCAATTGAGCTCAGTAGAGGTTATATCAACACCCTAGTGCATGAATTGAGACCCAAACCTGAAGCTTAAACCCAGAATACGGATTTGTAGAAACCGATATCGGAAAATTTATGAAATCTGTGAAGGTTATTTGGGATCTGCTATCAACCCGAGACTCTGAAAATTAAATTGATTGGACAATGACATGTGCAGGCACCCATGGAGCTACCACCAAGACCCTAGCCCCTAACTCCATGACCCGGCCAACAATTAATTCCCTTTGGCCGCAAATTGCGGCCATACCTGCACCAAATTGAGTCGTTTTGGTTCTGCTGCTCCTACATGTATAGATTAGACCCCTGGTATATATAGATTTGTCTAATTTGACCTAGGGTGAAATCTGGAGCCTGTTTCCTAAGTTGCTGTTTTGGATTCGTGTTTCCGTATTCCGTATTTTTAATTCTGAAATTTTGTATTGTGTTTTATCTCGACTATTTGGCGTTTATACGACGATATCGAGGATTGATTGATGGTTTTGAAGGCGTGCCCATAGGTTCTAACCTATAGGCCCCTTATCGTATCGTTTTGAGATTCATATGCCCTTTTAGTTTGGAATTGGTTTTGATACGCATTTGCGATACGTTAATGTGTAGGTACCCCATGAAGACTTCGGGACGACAAGCAAACGCGTGGTGACGTCGACAATGAAGACGCAAGGTGAGTAGATTATATCTACATGGGAAAGTCGGGGGGATGACGTATAGCACCCCAGCAGTCCGTAGTTGATATACTATATATGATCATTATAGTGTGGCATGGATATTGTGTTAGGTGTTTTATGGATAGTTTAGGCTTAGAAGTAATCTAGTGTAGTTCATAGCCACGAACCCTAGAATAGGTTTCCACCCACACGCACACCCTTGCATATTCACTATACTTACACTGTGTTGATGATGATATTGGATGACTTTGGAGATGAGTCGATGATATTGGGCTTGGTGCCGTGAGATCGGTGATTTGATATGATTCGTATTTGGGATACGATATATGATTCTTAGCGGGCCTTTGGGCATGTGTTTTACCCCCGCATTCATAATTATATAGATGGTATCGATTTGTACTAGACTTAGATTCAGTATCCCAGCATATGTGTTATGATAATAAGAATACCAGGTACTTGATGAGATAATGTGATATTGACCCGTACCCAGCTATTGGGATGCCGTACGACGATTTACCGTACAAGCTTTATATTGATGATAGATCCGCACTCATGACTTGAGGATTGTCATATGATATACTGTATTGTACGCGATACTATTGAGGCGGGATCACCGACTATAATATGTATATATATTTATATCGACTCAGATTTAGGTGGATTCCATACCCCTCCCGGTTGACTTGATACTTAGATCTGTGGTTTGCATAGTAGATGTTAGACTAGACCCAAGTCATACCTATTTCAAAAACTAACGAATCGGGAATATCTTAAAAAAAACACTGTAGACCTTATCTTACAAAAACCCCGATTTGTCTTATTTCAAATGGCAAGCTGCATTATTATTCATTTACCATTTATTCTACGGCTCGCATTGCATTGCATGCTCATATGTTATTGATTCATATTCCTTTGTGCATATGCCTTTACATAGTTGCATGCTTATATTAGTGTTCATGTTGCATGTGTTATAATTCATGGATTTCGCACTGTGATATGTTGTATATGATGATTTTGGATTGTTTTACTCCTGCGTATATATATCAGTGGTATGGGACGCTGAAATATATATGTATACCCATAGAGTATATATATATTAGTGGTATGGGACGCTGATATATATATATATATATATATATATATATATATATATATGCCTACTTAATATATCATCATGACGAGCAAACTAGTTTATTCAAGAGGAGAAAACTAAGCACACTTTCGTAGGCAGACACGATTGCACTGAGCACGTGCAACAAGCCGTTAAACCTCTAGGTGTCCCTAGTAGGAGGAGTGTTGTCTCCTGAGTGTTTTCAGCGGATTACACCCACAAAATCCTATAATAAAAGAGAGATGTTGAAATTTACATATAAAGATAAGAACCATAAAAGAAATACTTTGAAAATTGAGAGTTTCCAACTACACTAGCTTTTCAGTTGTCATGAGCCATATCTTAATAGTCATGAAAAGATGTTAGAAATCACATTATCCCTCAATAAAACATCATCTTTATTCTTCATTCCTAGCTTTCATCCAAATATCGATCATATAACCCTACGTGTGTGAACAGAACATCCCTACACTCGGAGAATTCAATTCAAGCTATCATACTCTTGTCCATCTACCTCAGTAATTTTTAATTTGATGAATATTTAGATTGCTCACACATTTTCTTGCGACCGTTAATACTTCTTGAGGTACTAACTGACCGATTACTTATGTGCTTGCTGATTCGGTGATAATATTTTCCTCGTCTTGCACCACCTAAGGCTTAGCAGTGACTCCCAGACCAGTTGGCCTTAGAGCACTAGGTGAAGAGGCACCCTCGCTATATTTTTTTATTGCTGCCTTGGCAATAACAAAATCAGTGTTCATTTTTTTCTTTTCACCATTTTTATATTTTCTTCATCATTTTTTTTTTCATTTCCTTCATACTTTGGCTTTTAGACAAGAGTATTTCAAGGTATCCTCTATTATCCCAAGTTTCAAGACGTGTGTAAGTGCATGTAGTAGGGTATCAACATTCAAATGTTTGGCTTCCAGAATAGAAACTATTTTTCAGACTTATTTTTATCCTCAGATTAATACTTCCTTCATTTTACTAACCCTTGGGACAACAGCTCATAACTACTTATTACTAGTTCGTTTAAGAAAACTTCTAATTTTCTTGGTTTTCTTAAACTATTCCTATCTTTCATATATAATTTTTCACTTTCTATTCTTTTATTACGAAATTTTTTTGTGCTTAAATATAGTATAATGCAAAGTATGCATAAATAAGCACAAACCTCCCCCAAACCTGTTTTCAACAGTGTCCTCACTGTTGCTACCTGCTGGATCACAAAAACCTGTAAGCTTGGGAGGACATTATTAATGGGGCAAGAATATATGAAAGTAAAAATGCTCCCCCAAACTTATTTTTGGCTCACAAATTTGAGGACAAAAGTTATGATCAAGAGCCAAAAATATACCCCTCCCTCAAACATGAGTTAGACAATTTGAAGCATTTTAAGAGGGGGTGAGTCTTTGGTCAAAATTAAACTTTACAAAGACCAAAAGTTAACACCAACCATTCAAATATTTTATCAGTATAGCGTATAGGTTGGTGGAAGAATGTGTTGTATCGAGTCAAGAAAAAATGGGGAAAGGATAAGAGGTGGTCTGGAAAGGGTTTGAAATTAGAGAAAAGAAAGAATGAGGATGAATGTGAATGATTAGGAAGAAGGAATGGTGGTGGTTCTACCTCTATAGGTAGAGATTGATCAATCACAAAATCCGTATTGTTTAAAAATTCAAGTTCGTCAGTAAAAATTTCTTCAAAACTTTTATCAATGGTGTGATTGAGCATTTTGCTGTCAAAGAGTTTTGTGCCAGAATTTATCCTACTTGATTCATCAAAAATCATTGAGGTAGAGGACTCGAAAAACTCATCTACCTAATTTTCAAAAAGATCCAAATCAAGTTGAATTTCAGGTATTATTGAACTTGAATTAACAGATTGTGATTCATCAAAACTCACTGAAACTATAGGAACAGAAGAAGAACCGGAGAAAATGGAAGGTGAAATGGGTAAACAAATTGGTGTGTCGAGTGTTGCTGTACCAGATGTCTAATCTTCGGGTATACCATTATTATCAACTTCAAGACGTATTTGGGGTTCGTGAAGAATTAAAGGCTCAAGATAATGACCACAAGGAAGTGAAAGGATCTGATGAATTGGTGGGACAAAATCATCCAAAATTTCGGGTTCATCAATCAATATATCCCCAACGTCAATCACCTCATTCAAGTGACGGTTAAAATTCTCAAACTCCTCATCAAAAATATGGTATTCAATCAGTTTTGGTTCAAGAGTGGAGGTGTAGAGATCACAAGGGTTGGGTATGGTTTCACTTGAAATGGACCCTTCACAGTCGGGTAAATCAAACACTACAAAGTCACACAACTTATCAGACATTCTATTTGGTGTACTTGATGAATTTATGAAACTGGAGTTGTGGATTTCAGTTTCGAATGTGGAGGTTTGATTAGGAAGGGTGTACAGTTCTGTCTTACTACCCAAATCCTTCATAATTTGGTTCGACAGTTCCAAAATTTTTTCTAATGTCTGCTCCAGACTAGTCTTGGGTTGATAAGGGGTTTCAGTATAAGATTGAAATTCCTGTGGATAACTAAAACTCCCAAATGACTGATTAGAAGAACTGTCTAGAGAAGGTGGAAAAGTCGGATTGGATTGATAGGAATAGAATGGTTGCGGAACTTGGGTAGGAGTAGGATGATAAGAAGAATATTGATATGGGTTGGTTGGTTGGCTATTTTCAACAGACATCTTATATGGCACAAACCGCATATCAAACTCTTCTCTGTACTGTTAGTTATATGTATGCTCTAGAGGCCATTACTGTACATTGGATGTATATTGTAGTGGATGCTGGGACATATATAGGAAGGACTTTCTTGCTCGACATGATAGTACGCTATCTGGTTGCACTTTATCTTAACATGTATACTTTCTGTCTCTCTGATTACATGTTGATAAAGCCCTTAGGATGTATACTCGACTTCTAGGACTATGATGCAGATCATACTAGTGGGGCCTGGGTAGTCAATGAGTACATCCTTCATTGTTCCTAGTCGTGGGAATATCGAGACGGGGCATCGATATTCCAGAGTAGACTAGCGCATATCTTCTCGACCCATGCGATGGGCGATGGATGATCCCATATCCATTGGTGTTTGACATCGAAGATGGTATGCGGGTGCTCAGTGGAGACTGGGTACACTGAACGGACTCGCCGAGAACTCCCAGATGGTATTATACCTCACGTCAGATGGCAGTTCTCTGGTGACACTGGTACAGCTTAGTCTGTTGACCCGAGATCGTCATAGAGTCTTGTGTGTCTCCCACTGTGCTTTGATTTCCACCCTACCACGGCTCTACTGAGTTGTGCAAACAGGTGGTTTTTGGGTACAGTCCCGATTCACATGGAGGCAATGAGCGATAGGAGGGGATTCGTCTCTCCCGGTATTGGGGGTTGATGTTGTGCTATGCTTGACTGGCCATAACAGAAAATCCCTGGCCAGGGTTGCAGTGATATACTGGTAAGAGTTATCAGTAGTTTCACGAATGTTATGGACCTCAAGTCGGCATGACTTATCGAGCTATTGGGGTCTGACGTTTACCATCCCTAGGCGAGATATGCGACATATCAGACGAACAGACCGGACTATACGGTAAGTGTTACTGGTTGGATTCACAGGAGTGTGAGCGGGCTTGCTCGTCGATCTTCTGATCGCTCAATACCCGGGTGGCCGTTACGTTTAGCAGACCGCTTGCGGCTTGTGGGTGCTTGATATGATCATCACCTGCTGCCGGCGTATTGACGAGTCTTTAGAGTCCTACACAGAGGTTTCCTGGCTCAATCGAAACGAAATAGGAGCGCATATGAGATATGTGCGGGACCGAGAATAATGCGTGTATGTTATACCGTATTCCATTCTCGCGATGAATGTATCAATTAGGTTATATGCGATATACCCTAGTTATCGAATCAAGGATTGATTCGATAAACCGATACAAAGGATACTAGTCAATTATATACGATTTGACTGGATCGTTAAATCAAGAGTTGATTTAATGATTTAATGCATAATTATATATTTGATATATTACTTTACATTAACTAGTATCGGTTCACTTTAAATGGATTTTCTCACTCGGGTGTGCGCATTGCATATGCGATATGATTTTGTGCACTTGCTTGTATCATGTTTGATGATACATGCAATACTTGGTTAAATGTATGTTTAAACCATAGTTAGTTAATGGTTAAGGGTTTTAAATGATTTATTTATTGTTTTATTTATTTTTGGCAAAAGGAAAATGGTGGCTTTATTTATTTCTTTTGTTGAAGTTTCTTGAACTTTTGAAAAGTCCACCATTTTTGTTTTATGCCAAACCCTAACCACTCACTAACTTTGGTTAACTCACTACACTTAACTATGGTAAGTGTTATGATAAGATTGAATTTTCTTTTCTATTCATTTTAACTTATCATAATATTTATCATATCTTCTTCTTCTTCTTCATCTTCTTCAACATGAAGAAAGCTAGTGGCCATTAATGGCAACTAGTGAAATTGAGTGAGAAATCCAATTCTAAAGTCTACACACTTCCTATTTCTTCATCCTCTACCTCTTGCCAAGTTGTATAGGGTGTTTACTTCACAAGTTTTCAATGCTTGGTGAAGTTGGAGCTTGTTCTTGTGATGCCTCGACGTAGATCATCTTCGGCATCGAACCGACGATCAAGCCCGCCCATTCTTCGATGATGCCAATGCTAGAGTCGTGAGTTCGATTTGGACAGCGGAGGGAGATCATCGTGGAGCTCACGAAGTGGTGGACCGGATCTACAAAGGTTGTAGTCACTTTCCCCTAGCATTTAATTCGATTAATTGCTTGCTTTGCCTAAATATCTAGTTAACGATCCGTTCTAGGTTTTCTCGGCACCGTAATTTTTAGAAATTTGCATGTTTGATCACTTGTGAGACCTCACTAGGGCGCCTAGGAACCCTACAGTGGTATCAGAGCCTAGCTAGAGCCTTAGGCGAAGTCCCGACGGAATTTGAAGTCCGATCGACCCGAAACCCAAACCCTTAACATGCTCTCTGGACATTTCTGTAAAATGTGGATTTTTTGGAATTAAAAATATGCAGAGAAATGTGCAGGAAATTCTAAGAAAAACTGGAGAAAACGACAACCTAATTCAACAGTACGGCCGCGGAACCGCGGCGTTGACCCCCCTTTTGCGGCGGTTCCGCGGCCGTCTGTGATGATTAGGATGTGGTTTTTCTTCAGTTGTTTCTGTTGGTGTTTCTTGTGTGTTCTGGATGTTTTTAATATTTATTCCAGAGTTGTATTTTCTGGGATTGTTTTGGGGATTCGGTGTTTCGATCGGAGTATCAAATTTTGTCTGTGTGGCTTTCAGGATAAATTTTAGAATATGTTAAAAAGTTCGACCGGATATAAATACCCAATTTTTCCCCTGTCGGGAAATTTCCAAGTGTTGGATTTTTCCGTAGTTTAAAGACGTTCTAAGTAGTGCAAGTAACTCGATGGACCCTCTAGAAGACAACAAACCTTAACTCGATTATGTGACCGTCTTGAACTGCCCTTTGAACCTTCGGGTTTGGGGCAGTACGGCGTGCCACATGTGAGGCGTTGGCTTGACCCTTCTACGGCTGGACCGTTGGTACTGAGGCACGAACATAATGTTGTTAGACTTATTTCATGTGTTGACCTGTTTCGGGAAAACTTGGGTGTTCGAATATTCAATCGGAAAGTTTAACATTTTCTGTTTATCCGGAATGAGATACAATAATTGGAATTCACAAGTAGTTATGAGATAACTAAATGAATGTTATAAACATAGCAGTTTAGTCTCACTTGATCGGTTGCCACGGAATTTTGATGTGATCAAAAGTCCGTCGCAATCACGTAGCGTACGCGGATACTCGCCGGGTAAACTTAATAGACAGTCTCACTCCATAGCCCCGACCAAGTGACTGTAGGAGAACCCCGTCGCCGAAAGCATCCGTTCGGGTGCTCGCGGCAGCGGTGTTCCGCCTTGGTGCACTTCGTCGACGGTATCGGGGGTGCGGCCGCCTACTAAAGTTTGCGACGAGCATTCGATCAGAATGTCGGGAATCTTGTTGAATTGCCCGACTTGATATTGAAAAGAGTTTTCGATAATGAGACTAAAATACGGGGTTTATAATTGTTAGGCATGCGATGTCTAAGTAATTCATTTGGTCAGGCATGCGATGTCTGAGGAGGTTGCGGATTCCAACTGTTGTAGTTTTACACTTTCGTTTCTGTGACCGTAAGTGTAATATGTGATATCGCCGGTTTCGTTGCTATATGTCAACGACAATTGGGATGCGCATATTTAATTACGTTGATGACATGTGATGTTATGTGTTGCTGGATATGTTATATTGGATCGTCGTGTTTGAATAGCCGGGGTTTTTTTATGTGAGATGAGTGTTTTTCATTTTCATTCATGTAAAAACTTGTATGTAATATTCTTTTATTGGGGCACTTCCAGGTTGCGGAAGTTGTCACCGTTGATGTATATTATTTACTTTTCTGCACTAGGATAGACCCAAGGAGGGGAGCACAAGTAACCGGGTTCTGGGGTCCAGTGGGAGACCAACTCGAGGAGTCGAGTCCGGGTCTCCTAACCCTAGAATTGGTAGGGTTGCTTGCCGCTCTCGTAGGGGTCTTGGGGTGTGGGATTGGCTATTCATCACGACCGTGGAATCCGTGTTTTATACTGGCTCGTATTGAAAACACGGACGTCCTAGTATATCCAATATTTCATATGTTTCTTCTGCTGTGATTTATCTGTGATGTGATCATATGATGTTCTGTGACAGGTATTATATATAGTATATATGATATATTATATAGACGTTGCTTATGTTTTACACCCGCGCTAGCCCTGCCTCGCTCTGGCGTTAGTTACCTAACCTAACGGTGCAGACGGGACATCGAGGCGAATGCGGATGGCATAAGCGTACGTTATATTTATCTGTGATGATTAGGTGGACTTAATTGATGGGATATTCATTAATGAGATTAATGAAAGAAAATAAACCTAATTGATGTTGTGGAATCGAATTTCAAAATAAAAACAGGTAGCTACAGTTCTTGCTTTGCATCGCGGTGTTCATTGTAGAACATCCTGCACCTTATTCGATGGGGAAAGGACCGAGTTCCCTTCACCGGGAGTGACTCCTTTAGCAATAACTGGCAGATGCTACACACTCGGTTTGTCCTTTGATTGCTTCTGTAGTTTCTGCTTTGCACAGTGATATATATGATATATCCCGCACCTCATTCGACGAGGAAAGGGCCGACGATCCCTTCACCGGGAGTGACCCCTTTAGCAAAACTAGAAAAGCCTCAAAAACATTCCATTTAAAAACCATTTGATTCCGCAACGAGATCAAGTTCAAAGCGTTAAAGGTTTTCACAAAAACCATTCGCAACCCTCCGTCATTTTAGGAAGTAGAGTACTTAGTATTCGTGCTGTGTTTGTTGACCATAGTCAAGGCACAGTGTACGGTAGCTAAGTGATGTCTTCCTACACCGCATATGATGCGATTAGTTAGGACAGTCGCGTGACTTTGTTGACCTTAGTTAAGGGTCATGTGGGTGGGTCTAATTAATCACGAAATGACGGGTAAAACTTGACTAGTACTTATGATTTGTTGACCATAGTTAAGGTCATAGGTGCTAGGGGTAAAAAATCTTTATCGGGAGTTTCAAGTGTTGAAATTTGCAATGAGATTGCATACCTTCTATGTGATAGTTGGATCCCGATACCCACTGCGAGTAATTGTTACTCCTGGGAGAGTTTTGCACTTTGCAATTAGCCGATCAAGTAGGTGTCTAGAAAGGTGTCAACGGGGTTACGCCTCTGGGAAAACGAGGTTTTCTGTAATTAGGTCCGTGCGAAAGCACGGGGAACCTCCCTCAAAGTACCGACACTGGCCTGGCTGAAAGATTGGCGAACTTGTAGAGTGTAATTAATCCCGGCTAGTCTTTCCTTTTAGGGTTTGAAGGAAGATTTGATAAAAACAGTGGGAGCCATCCTGATTAGATAAAATACATAACCAATCTAATCTTGCAAGAGCGCACGCAGAGTGTTTTCTTCTCTCTCTCTCCTGGTAGCGACCATATCACGCCTTAATCAAGATAATAATAAGGAATATTGACCGAACCCGCTTGTTATATTGATCTGGGGAACGTTGGTCCCGCTCCAACTTATAATAGTTATAAGTCAGAGCAGGAAATTAGGGATTACCAGAATTCCTATGCCGCCCAAACGAAGAGAGTGCATGTTGATGCATCATCTTCGGGTGTGTTCATTACAGAGAACTGTTTCTCAGTATTCTTTACGTCCTGGGTATGTGATACCAGATCAGGATCCCAGATATGTAATCTGTTACATAGGGCTACAGATAGGTAGAGAACTGAGAACGGGTGATAAGTTTCATGAGGCAGAAAACGGGGCAAGTGTTGCAGCCAAGTCTGTTGGTCACTGTCACCCTGTATTACAAATACATTGATTCTGAACGAATGTTATTAGATACCGAACCTGATATACAAAATCATATCAGTCTCTTTATCAGTAAAGAAATGATAAAATTTTGTATTGATGGATAATGTTTTGAACATTTCCTATATCAAAAGTTGATCCGTTCAGGCACGTTATCTAAAAGCATTGACGTTCTAAATCAAACTACAGTTCCTCGTATACAGAACACACACAAGAGGAAGAGTTCAGAAATGAACGAATTCATCTTGAAGTATTGTAGACTAGGTCATATCAATGCGACCCGACTAGCTGAAGTTACATTTAGATGCATATTTAAATCAGTTTGAATTTACATCTTGTGAAACTTGCCAGTCATGTCACAAAGATATAATGACACCAGCTCTGTTTACTGGAAACAGAGAAAGAGTTAGTAAACTCTTGGGACTGATACATGATGATGTATGTAAGGTCTCCTGTCTACACATGCCAGGACTGGTTCTTTTTACTTCATTATATTCTCTGATAATCTCTCAAGATTCAGTCATATGTTCCTGTTGAAACATAAGTCCGAACCTTTTGAGGTATTCACAGAATATAAGTTAGAAGTAGAGAACCAATAACCGGGTATAAGTATTATGTCCTATGATGAGATCAGGGAGGAGAATACTTGTGCATGGAATCCTTGGACTATTCCAAAGGAAAATGAGATTCTCTCTCAGTATTACTCCTCTGAATACACCACAGCACAACGGTGTATCGGGGCGGAGCAATCACACAATATTAGATATCGTGTGCTCTATGATGAGTATTACTGAGTTACCTATTTCCTTTTGGGAGTTATGCACTTGAGAAGCTGCATACCTATTGAATTAGGTTTGAATCAAATCAATGCCTACCACTCCATATGAGATATGGTATGGGAAGATCCTATCTCTTAAGTAAGTTAAGATTTGGGATTGTCCGGCCTATGTCAAAAGCAAAATCCGGACAAGATCGAGGCAAGATCAGTTCTGTAGAACTGGAAAGGTTCGAGCTGTACAAAACTGCTAATGATTTGACAGAACCAAAGGATTCAATAGTTTCCGACGAACCTCAGCCTCTCCGCCGATCTAGTAGGGTTCCTCACCCACCTGAGAGATACCTCGGTTTCTCGATGACAGTGGGAGCGAGGATTGCATCTTGAGATGATGACCCAACCAGTTTCGAGCAGGCCATCGAGAGTAGGGACTCTGTAAGAATGGCTGGATGCTTAGTGATCCGAGATGGAATCCATATACACCAACAAAGTATGGACTTTGGTTGCGATATCTGAAGGGTTAAATCCCCATCAGGAGCAAGTATATCTTGAGAAGATTACTTGGTGTAGATGGACAAGTTGAGACTTTCAAAGCTAGACTTGTTAAAGGTTTTCGTCATCAACCAGGCACGGATAATGATGAAACCTTTTCCAGGGACTATGCTTAAGTCCATCCAGATCCTACTTACCACGGCTACATACCATGACTACGATATCTGGCGGTTGGGTGCCATGACTGCTTTTCTAAATACTGATTTAGAAGAGAACGTCTATAAGAACACAGCCAGAGGTCTTCGTAAACAGTGGGAGCAGCGGAAACGTGTGCAAGTTGCTTTACATAATGAAGCAGGCATCGCGGAGTTAGAACGTCTGTTTTGATGTGATAGTCAAAGTGTTTGACTTCATCAAAATGGTAGACGAACCTTGTATATACAAAAGGGTAGTAGAGAGTAAGGTGGTCATCTTCGTATTGTACGTAGACAACATACTCTTGATAGGAAAAGAGTTTCCTATACTACGATCGATCAATCTCCTATTATCACAAGGATTCTCTAAATAGGATAAAGATGATACCTCCTAAATCCTGAGATTTGGACCTATGAGATAGATCTAAAGGGATATTAGGGTTCTCACTAGGTATCGTAAGATTGTATCAATCGATCCTGGGGAGAATCACTGGAAGTGTTCCAGGGTGATAAAGACGACTGAATGTCAGTCACAGGTACTGTCTTTACCCTCAGTAAAGGGACGGTATGTTGGAAGAGTTCCAAGCTAGATACCGTGGCAAAATAGACGATAAAGGCTGGTAACATCGCTACTAAAGATACTACCAAAGAGGAAGTTTGGGTGTATATTGGTTCATAAGATGAACTAGGTTCCTGCCATTGTATGACAATGGAAGTGTGGCTTTGGCCCTGGAACCCTGGTCCCATCAGTGACCCAGACAAATTCTGAGGCAGCATCACCTGATCATGGAGATAGTTGATCTCCAGGGTGATCGAGGTTAGGAGAGAAGAATCAGAGGACAACACGGCGGATCCACTCACGAAGGTCTTTTTCCCAAAGAGAGACTTTTAGGGGATGGTTGAGTATGTGATACTGCAACCACTGCTACAGATGGTCCTAGTGCAAGTGGGAGATTGTTAGTTATATGTATGCCCTAGAGGCCATTACTGTACATTGGATGTATATTGTAGTGGATGCTGGGACATATATAGGAAGGACTTTCTTGCTCGACATGATAGTACGCTATCTGGTTGCACTTTATCTTAACATGTATACTTTCTGTCTCTCTGATTACATGTTGATAAAGCCCTTAGGATGTATACTCGACTTCCAGGACTATGATGCAGATCATACTAGTGGGGCCTGGGTAGTCAATGAGTACATCCTTCATTGTTCCTAGTCGTGGGAATATCGAGACGGGGCATCGATATTCCAGAGTAGACTAGCGCATATCTTATCGACCCATGCGATGGGCGATGGATGATCCCATATCCATTGGTGTTTGACATCGAAGATGGTATGCGGGTGCTCAGTGGAGACTGGGTACACTGAACGGACTCGCCGAGAACTCCCAGATGGTATTATGCCTCACGTCAGATGGCAGTTCTCTGGTGACACTGGTACAGCTTAGTCTGTTGACCCGAGATCGTCATAGAGTCTTGTGTGTCTCCCACTGTGCTTTGATTTCCATCCTACCACGGCTCTACTGAGTTGTGCAAACAGGTGGCTTTTGGGTACAGTCCCGATTCACATGGAGGCAATGAGCGATAGGAGGGGATTCGTCTCTCCCGGTATTGGGGGTTGATGTCGTGCTATGCTCGATTGGCCATAACAGAAAATCCCTGGCCAGGGTTGCAGTGATATACTGGTAAGAGTTATCAGTAGTTTCACGAATGTTATGGACCTCAAGTCGGCATGACTTATCGAGCTATTAGGGTCTGACGTTTACCACCCCTAGGCGAGATATGCGACATATCAGACGAACAGACCGGACTATACGGTAAGTGTTACTGGTTGGATTCACAGGAGTGTGAGCGGGCTTGCTCGTCGATCTTCTGATCGCTCAATACCTGGGTGGCCGTTACGTTTAGCAGACCGCTTGCGGCTTGTGGGTGCTTGATATGATCATCACCTGCTGCCGGCGTATTGACGAGTCTTTAAAGTCCTACACAGAGGTTTTCTGGCTCAAGCGAAACGAAATAGGAGCGCATATGAGATATGTACGGGACCGAGAATAATGCGTGTATGTGATACCGTATTCCATTCTCGCGATGAATGTATCAATTAGGTTATATGCGATATACCCTAGTTATCGAATCAAGGATTGATTCGATAAACCGATACAAAGGATACTAGTCGGTTATATACGATATGACCGGATCGTTAAATCAAGAGTTGATTTAATGATTTAATGCATAATTATATATTTGATATATTACTTTACATTAACTAGTATCGGTTCACTTTAAATGGATTTTCTCACTCGGGTGTATGCATTGCATATGCGATATGATTTTGTGCACTTGCTTGTATCATGTTTGATGATACATGCAATACTTGGTTAAATGTATGTTTAAACCATAGTTAGTTAATGGTTAAGGGTTTTAAATGATTTATTTATTGTTTTATTTATTTTTGGAAAAAGGAAAATGGTGGCTTTATTTATTTCTTTTGTTGAAGTTTCTTGAACTTTTGAAAAGTCCACCATTTTTGTTTTATGCCAAACCCTAACCACTCACTAACTTTGGTTAACTCTCTACACTTAACTATGGTAAGTGTTATGATAAGATTGAATTTTCTTTTCTATTCATTTTAACTTATCATAATATTTATCATATCTTCTTCTTCTTCTTCATCTTCTTCAACATGAAGAAAGCTAGTGGCCATTAATGGCAACTAGTGAAATTGAGTGAGAAATCCAATTCTAAAGTCTACACACTTCCTATTTCTTCATCCTCTACCTCTTGCCAAGTTGTATAGGGTGTTTACTTCACAAGTTTTCAAAGCTTGGTGAAGTTGGAGCTTGTTCTTGTGATGCCTCGACGTAGATCATCTTCGGCATCGAACCGACGATCAAGCCCGCCCATTCTTCGATGATGCCAATGCTAGAGTCGTGAGTTCAATTTGGACAGCGGAGGGAGATCATCGTGGAGCTCACGAAGTGGTGGACCGGATCTACAAAGGTTGTAGTCACTTTCCCCTAGCATTTAATTCGATTAATTGCTTGCTTTGCCTAAATATCTAGTTAACGATCCGTTCTAGGTTTTCTCGGCACCGTAATTTTTAGAAATTTGCATGTTTGATCACTTGTGAGACCTCACTAGGGTGCCTAGGAACCCTACATGTACAGTAGTGGTGATGGTTGATATTGGTCCGGGTTGAAACTCTGGCCTCTAGACCAAGCTATGTGCTCAGCAATGGATATTCGTCTAGGAGCTTCCTTACTCTGGGTATCAACTGAAACAGGTGTAGGATTAGGATACGGTTGATAAGACCTAGACTGAGGTGGCCAACTGTTTCTTCCTGCTTGTTCTATATGATCTCTTAAGGACATGGAAGAGCCGGACGGTATACCGAAGGGATTTCGAAAACAAGAGATATCTGGTTGTGGACAGCAAAGCTCGGCAAGTGTTCTTCTGTTTAGGTCACCCATTATAAGAAGAGAAGAAGGGGGAAGAGGTAAAAAGGGAAGAAAATAATTGGTTTGTTTTGAAAAAAATGACGGATTTAGACAAATCACACAAAAATGCACAGACAACCCTAGAACTATGGTCACCTAGGTCCAGTCTCTAGACCGCTCCTAGACTTCCAAAGGACAAGCCGCAGGATCAATCCTCTACCGCCTCCGTACTACCCTTGTAGCCAGGTAAGTGCCAGGTAAGTGGGAAGGCACACTCCACTGTAGTGGGCCTAATTAATAACCACTAGCCTTCGTCACACTTTTCTAGACACTACAAAAGTAATGCGGATAAGCGATAGATAATCCACGACCTTCCTCTGTCCTTATTGAGCGTGACAGTCCTTAGATTCTGGTCTAGATATTATTTAAATTAATGTAGGGTTGATGCAGATGCTCGGTTTGTGATTTGTGGGGCTTAGGAAGGGTGATGAAATCCCCACCTAATCTAGATTTTGGTCTTACCCCTTAAAAATCCGTATTAAAATATGCAAAAACAAACCGCAAAACAAAACATTGCAAAAAGATTTTTGAGCGGCGATATTTTGCAAAGAATCTTACAGAAAAGATATTTTATTGGATTTCTGAGGAGAGAGAAAGAGGTTAGAATCTTACCAGAGAAGTTTTGAGCCCTAGATCCTCTAACTGGTCGCGCTTCCGCCGTCGATGTGCACTTCCAGCCGCGGTTCCGCCGCCGACTTGAGGGATCAGGTGATGAGTTTTGCTATGTGGCCTCCTGTCTTCTTCTGGATCTTGATGAATGTCTCTGTCTCTCTGTATCCTTAAGTATGTGACTCCAGATTCCCTCGCAAAATTCACACAATAATCGTTAAATATACAATTTGCAGTTTAATTTTATTTATGATATTGATCGTATAAGAATTCAACACAAATAGTAAGAATAAAAAAATTACGCACGTATCCCCGGCAACGGTGCCATTTGGTTGGTTCGAAAGAGTGTGTTTGTAGAATAACCGCAATCAATAACGGTGTCGCGTGTAGCTAGACAGAGATGAGTATGGGTCGTCCTCAGGGAAACGTCGAACTTTTTACTCTTACTTTAGATGTGTTGAGAAAGGAGAAAGAAATAAGAATGTTGTAGAATGGTTTCTATATCTACGTTAAGCAAGAATGCAAAAATATAGATCTAAATTATTTTAAGGATGTAGTTAATATAACAAGATGGCTTGTAGGGTTCGTTAGGATTTAGTAGTTATAGACGATTAATTAAAAGTTACCATTTTTATTCTTTAATAGATTTAAAACTAGAACGACGGTGATGCGTGTAGATTAGGGTTTCTGGAGGGAAAAGGAATCCTACTCTTAACCCTTATCTCGACACGGAACTCCGTTCATGTCTAGCCTTTACCAAAACAATCATTAATCTAATCTCTAATTGCGGTCGGAACTAACAAAGAATTGTTAGCGCGCCCGATTAGGATGTTAATGATTCTTTTGATAAAGTTCATAAACTTTATAAGACTTAAAAAGGGTTTAGGGATGTTCATCATCCATTAGCCTAACCTAATCCTACGAATCCTAACAAGCGGAGAATTACTCGCGCATGTTGGGAGAAAAAGAGATGGAGAGAAAATGCATAATTAAACTACGAAGAAATAGAATAAGAAAAAGAAAGCTACCTTTATTAATCAACAATATTCATTACACTTTGATTCCTTAGAAAACGATTACAAAGACTAGTTTGCTTCTCGATCTCTTCCAAGGAGGTAGACGAACAGTTGATGATCAGTCTGGATGCGTGAGCCATCTTGGACTTCGTGATCGCGTCGACTTGATAAATGTTCCAAGAGGCTCTCGGTCCCTATTTATAGTCCAAAGCCAGAAACCTTTACATCCAAATTAGGGAACTAACTGTATAGATTCACCCACAATTTTTGCACACCCTAAATCTTCAAACATGCCACGGATCCGCGGCCTAAGGTGGGGTATGGCCGCGGATCCGCGGCCATTACATCATATCTCTTCATCAAACTTTAGGGCTTCTGTTCTTGTGACATTTGTCTTTCTCTGGAACCTTCATAATTTGGAAATCTTTTCTTTTCTTCTGCCAGAATTGATTTCTTAATTATGATTTCTTAATTAGGCAGGTTAGCTTTAACAACTTGATTTCCTTGATTTATCACCCGAAAATTCTGCACAACAACTCAACAAATAATATTTAGTAGACTTAGTTCTACTAGGATTAGGTCAATGATATTATTTGCATACATTTTCCTACCAAATGCTAATTATAATATATCAACACATGGAAAATAGTATTTTTACAGATACACCCTCATATGTATGATATATTATAATAAAGACCTTTTTAATATAGAAATGGTAGGAAAAATGTAATAACAAATGTGCAGTTTTATCAACTGAACAATGATCTATGTAAATTTACATATGCATTATTAGAGGAGCCTATGAGCTCGATGTGAGAGGAGCCTATGTGCTCGGAGCCTATGAGCTCGATGTGAGAGGAGCCTATGAGCTCGATTTGAGAGAAGCCTATGTGGTCGGGGCCTTTATGGTCGATGGCATATTATATCTCCCCTACCCCACATTTATTTTATATGCATTGCATCATATATTAGTAGTACCTGATAAAGTACCTTCATGAATGCTGCATACATATCGGATACATGATATATGGGTTTCACTTGATATTGAGATATATAGTTTGTGTCGATGCTCGACGTTGATTTTCTGATGATTTCATTCAAGATGTCTTCTGTTTCCATTTTACCGCATACATACATCATATTTATGATATATTATTACGTGAGGCACTGGCATGAGTACTTGGCACTACACGTATGTTCAGATATTACATTGCCACTTTACTATGCTTCAGACTTATTCATATGAGGTTTATATTATATCTGATCGTTTGACTTAGGATTATGTCATGCTTTCAATTCCTGCTTGTAGATATTTTCTATTCACGAGTTGGCAACTCACCCCCGTTGTGCCACAGTTCTTGCAGGTTTTTCCGTACAGGTTCCATAGCGGCATTTCCGGCACATTGCTTCCTTTGCGGGTGATTTGTTTGGTAGGTGGGTTCTTTGCATCAGAACCACCCTTGTATATGTATTATTCTTTGTATCTTGAAATTCCATCAACTAAAACTTGTATATTGTTTCAGACTCAGACACTAGTGATGTATTATTTCGACCTTAGAGTCGCGCATAGCAGTGTTAAGGTTTTCATGTTATTGTGGGTTTCATTTGAGTTTGATCCTCGCCCTTCGGCGTTGTATAATATATTGCTTGTGTGGGTTGTACTCTTTGTTTATGCGTAGCAAGTGTTTGATAAAATGCCTAAATGGAAAAATTTACAATATATATTTCTTTACTCTTAAAATGGTTTTAGATTTCTGGGCTTTTGGCTTACTTGGATCGGATGGGGTCCTATAGACTTCATACGGTTCAAGGGTTAGTCACGTGCTCTTTCGGGTCGTGACACAAGTCTAGCTTTGAAAGTCTCAACTTTTCCATCTACACCATATTTCTTTTTAAAGATCCATTTGCTTCCAATGGGTTTTACCCCTTCAGGAGCATTTTCCAAAGTCCATACTTTGTTGGTGTACATGGATTCCATCTCAGATCGCATTGCATCCAGCCATTTCACAGAGTCACGACTCGTGATGGCCTGCTCGAAACTAGTTGGGTCATAATCTTCCATGATGCAATCCTCACTCCTACCATCAATGAGAAAACCGTAGTATCTCTCAGGTGGATGAGAAACCCTGGTAGATCGGCGGAGAGGCTGGGGTTCGTCGGGAACTACTGAATCCTCTGGTTCCACTAAATCTTCAGTTGCAGTTTGTTTTGCTGGAACTTCTTCCTGTTCTACCTCAGAGCCACTAATCTCTATTGCAAGAAATTCCTTTTCTAAAAAGGTGGCATGTTGAGCAACAAACACCTTTTGCTCCTCACTGTGGTTGAAAAAATATCCATAAGAATTCTTCGCATATCCTACAAACTTGCAAAGAACTGATCGTGCCTCGAGTTTGTCCGGATTTTGCCTTTTGACATAGGCCGGACAACCCCATATCTTAACTCGTTTAAGATACGGTCTCTTCCCACTCCATATATCATATGTTGTGGTAGGTACAGATTTAGTTGGAACTTGATTCAATAGGTATGCTTCTGTCTCTAAGCATACCGCCAGAAGGAAATAGGTAACTCAGCTGTACTCATCATCAAGCGCACCATATCTAATAGGGTGCGATTCCTCCGTTCTGATACACCGTTGTGCTGTGGTGTATAAGGAGGAGTAAGCTGACAGAGAATCACATTCTCTTTTAGATAATCTAGAAACCCATTGCTCAAGTATTCTCCTCCTCAATCAGATCGAAGGATCTTAATACTTTTTCCCGTTTGGTTCTCTACTTCGTGCTTATATTCTCTGAATTTCTCAAAAGCTTCAGACTTGTGTTTCATCATGAACACATGTCTGAATCTTGAGAGATCGTCAGTGAATGTAATGAAGTGGGAAGAACCGTTCCTGGCGTGTGTAGACATGGGACCGCATACATCACTATGTACCAGT
Organism: Agapanthus africanus; assembly: GCA_030015575.1. Classification (NCBI taxonomy): domain Eukaryota; kingdom Viridiplantae; phylum Streptophyta; class Magnoliopsida; order Asparagales; family Amaryllidaceae; genus Agapanthus; species Agapanthus africanus. The sequence goes on from CM057337.1 coordinate 408,642,895, forward strand.
CCTAAGAGTTCCGTAACTCTTTCTCCGTATCCACTAAACGGAGTTTTGGTCATTTTTCCTTTGAGACATGAATGGCAAGTATCATAAGATGATAATTCGAACGGATTCAAATATCCATCTTTATATAGCTTAGCTAGTCGTGTCGTATTGATATGACCAAGTCTACAATGTCACAAGAAGGATTCGTTCATTTCTGAACTATTCCTCTTGTGTGTGTTTTGTATATTAAGAACTGTATTTTGATTGAGAATGAATATGCCATTATGTAACGAGCCTGATCCAATCAACTTTTGATCCGGGAATATGTTCATAACATTATCCTATACTACAAAATTATATCCTTCTTTACTTAATAAAGAAACTGATATAATGTTGCACATTATGTTCGGTATATAATAGCACTCGTTCAGAATCAATGTATTACTACTTGGTAACACAAGGTGATTTTCGCCAACTGCTTTGGCTGCAATACTTGCACCATTTCCTACTTGTACGGAATGATCACCTTTCCCCAGTTCTTTACCTTTACGTAGCCCACGTAACAATTTACATATGTGGGATCCCGATCCGGTATCTAATACCCAGGACGTAGGGTGAACTGAGAAACAGTTCTCAATAACTAATACACCCGAAGAAGATGCATCAGCATGCCTTCTCTTCGTTTGGGCGGCGTGAGAATCCAGATTTTCTCCTATTTCCTGCTCAGTCTTATAACTCTTATAAGAAAGAACGGGACCAACGATCCCCTGCTCAGTATAATAAGCGGCTTCAATCAATACATCCATATTATTATCTTGATTAAGTCCTGACATGGTCGCTACCTGGAGAGAGAGAGAAAGAAACACTTTAGCGTATGCTCTTGCAAGATTAGATTGGTTATTATCTTATCTAATCAGGATGTCTCCCACTGTTTTTATCAAATCTTCCTTCAAACCCTAAAAGGTAAGATTAGCCGGGATTAATTACACCCTACAATTTCGTCAATCTTTCAGCCAGATCAGTATTGGTACATGAGGGAGGTTCCCCGTGCTTTCGCACGGACCTAATTAAAATAAAGCTCGTCTTCCCAGAGGCATAACCCCGTTAACACCTTTCTAGAGACCTAATTTGATCGGCTAATTGTCCTGTGTAAAACTCTCCCAGGAGTAACTCTTACTCGTAGTGGGTATCAGGATCCATCTATCTCATAGAAGGTATGCAATCTCATTGCAAATTTCAGCACTTGAAATTCCCGATAATATTTTTCCCCTAGCGATCTATGACCTTGACAAGGTCAACAAACCATAAATCGCAAGTCATGTTCAACCCGTCATTTCCCGATTGAATTAAACCCACCCGTATGACCCTTGACAAGGTCAACAAGGCCGTACGAATACCTTAATCCAATCACATCTCATGTTTTAGCAGATAAACATTAATTAGCTACCTTACACTGTGCCTTGACAAGGTCAACAAACGCAGCACGAATACTAAGCAAGATTTATCTGAAATGATGGAGGGCTACGACAGGTTTTTCAGAAAACCTATTTCGTAATGAACTTGATATCGTTGTAGAATCAAGTGTTTTTAAAAAAGGAGTGTTTTTAAGGCTTTTCTAGTTTCGCTAAAGAGGTCACTCCCGGTGAAGGGATCTCGGCTCTTTCTCTATCGAATAAGGTGCAGGGTGTTGGAGATAGTGCCCTCAGAGTCAATTATTGGATCACAGGCACGTGATTGCAATGATTGAGAGATGACCTATCCCGGTAGGACAGTCTTACTCAAGATGATAGTATGCTATCTGGTTTATCTTTATCATCGGGTACAGCTTTAGGTGACCTTACAGGTCGCTATTACACGCTGATAGAGCCCTTAGGATTCTTGCTTGACTGCCAGCAGTATGAGGGCGATCATATACGTGGGAGCTGGTAGTCTATAAGCACATCCTTAAATGGTCCCTAGTCGTGGGAGTTTCAAGACTGGGCATCGATACTCCATTAGTAGACTAGTGTATACAGTCGAGACCCCGACGAGGGGCGGTGGCCGGTCTCACAAGCCACTGGTGTCAGTTGGTTCATCTAAGATGTATACAGGTGCTCATTGGGTTATGAGTACACCGGACAGGACTCGCCGGGAACATGCTAGTTGGTATTATACCTGACGTCAGATAGCAGTTCCCTGGTGACATGTGTACAGGTTAGTTCATCGACCTGAGATCGTCATTTGTCTCGTGTGAGTTCCCACTGTACTTTGATTACTACCTTACCATGGCTCAAAGGATTCGTGCAAACAGGTTTTAGTTGGGTACAGTCCCGAGCGACATGGAGGTAGTGAGCGGATCTGCAGGGGTTCGTCTCTCCCGGTATTGGGGGTGAGGTCGCGCTGTGTCTAGGAGAGCCATTACACAAAGCCCTCGGCTGAGGCAGGAGATTTACTGGTGGGTATTCCAGTAGTATCTCAGGGTGTTCTGGGCTACACTCCGACACGACTTGTACCGCTTTTGGGGGTCTGACTTTTACCAACCCCCTAGGCCCGCCATGCGATACTCATAGACGAACGGACCGGACTGTACGGATATTATCACTGACAGGCTCAGTAGGGTGTCAAGATGAGTTTGCTCATCGACGTCCCTTTTGGTCAATAGCTGGTAGCCCGTCACGTATGGCTAATACCTCTGACGTGCTAGTGGTTAAATCCACAGCCATAGTATTGACGAGTCTTTAGAGTCCCCCACACAGACAGTTACTCAAGTTTCGGGCGAAACGCTGTAGAGGCCGTATGGAGATATGGCAGGGTTCGATCAGATACATGCGGTATTGCACGGATCATGATCGGACGGATTTTACTAGCCGGCTTTGGTTTAAGCCGGATCCTAGTATTAGACAGTGTAGATTTTGTCTCTTTGCATTTGTATTCAGTGGGAATACAAATGCGGGCATGTAGATGCAGTCGCGGGGTTTTCCTGTAATTTATTACGGGATCAGTTTTCTGAAGTTGCCAGTTCGCATTCCGTTCCGGCCAGTTTTCCTTTGTTCCTTCGCAGCCGGACTTTTCTGGTGGAGGGGGTTATTTGCATATTTACAAATAACTTATTGTGTAGGGGGTTTCTTGCATTTGTGGCTTCTATCATCATGAGATGCTTTATACATCATTTCTTTGTGATTAGAGTTGATCTTGATTTAGATTTGACCTTGTTATCATTGCCCATGGATGTGGTCACCCTCTACTTTTCCTACCATTACCTCTCTTCAAGGTTTTGGGTTTTTCTCTCCTCATTCTATCATACAGGGGCCGGCCACTTTGTGGGAGGAAGTGAGAAGTTTTCATTTTTGATGGGGGAAATTAGATCATCTCATTTGCATGCTCCAAAATCATAAACCCCTCTCCAAAGTTCTTTGATTCTTCTATCACCCAATGGCAACCTCACTACCCCAAATGAGACAAGCATTTCTACACTACATCTACAGCAAATCTTGGACGCGTCGGCTAGCCAACTTCGCGCCCGAGTTGCCTCGGTCCAGAGGTGGGAACCCGTAAAAGAAATCGGCTACGTGGTGCCCTTTCCGACGAGAAGGTGACGAACGGTGATTCCGCGAAAGATCAGAGTGGAGACGAAGACTGGATGACACGGATCGCTCGGTATAGCTTCTACCCCATTCTCTAGATAGCTAGGATTAGGTTAATGGTTACGATCCGGGTTTTATTGTCCGCGGTAGCGCCAGTTTAAAAGTTAAGAAAATTTTTGATTCCGCATTTTGGCCTCGAGTAGACTGCCGAGGCGCGGCCGTGGCGCACCATGGTATCAGAGCCACGCCATTAACTTAGCCTAGCTTGCTCTAGTATGTTTAGAACTCGATCGAACAAAAAATCCCGAAAACCCGATTTCCAGTTGCACAGTTTCTGTCGAAATTTTTGGGAGTCTAAAAATTTTTCAGGTTGTTTCAGAATGATGTGCAGGGTGTTATAAGAATTCTGGGAAAATTTGGTGTCACGAATCCTCTATTCCACCGCGGAACCGCGGCCAAACCCATTCTTGGGCCGTGGTTCCGCCACAGAATTTCCTGTTCATTTCACCAAAATTTTACAGATAGCTTATGGGTTGAAAATAGGGTTTTGGAATGTTATTTTTGGGCCCAGAATTTCTTTAACTGCTACAGTAATGCTTGGGGCCCACTTGATAAAATTTGTTCGATCGGATATTTTAAACATGCTAGTTCACAGTACTTACATTATATCTGCGACCGTGAATATCACTTGATCGGTAAATCCTGTCTAACTGCTATAGCCTGGTTAGACGGATTTGCGAATGTGACATTCACGTTGATGTACTGTGTTGTTGCGGATTGGTCGTGGGGATAGCCTGGATGCAGTGGTAGTACAGTTTTGTTTTATATGTACATTTGATATTGCGGGGCGAGCGTCCGACATGTGGACTGCCGTCACTGCCTATTTGTATTATTCTTTTGGGGCACGACCAGGTTGCGGTCGATGTACCCGTTGTATGTATATTTTACTTTCTGTACTAGGATTGCCCCGCGGAGGGGTGCACGGATAGCCAGGTTCTAGAGGGCAACGAGCCCGCATCTCATGGCATTGAGACGGAGGGAGCTTTACTCTAGAATTGGCGGGCTATTCGCCGCACTCGTAAGGGGTATAGGTTGACCCGGGATGGGTGCCCAAGTTACCGGATTCCGTGAAGTGCTGGGTGGTCCATTCACGTTGCTGAAGGGGGCTGCCTCGCTTCAGGTTTTGGCGGGTGACTTGCCGCTCCCGTAGGGGTCTTGGATTTTCATTGCATAGGCTATCCACACGACCAGGGGAACGTCGGGTTTTAGCAGCGGCTCTGTGAAACCCGGGGCTTCCAGATATCTGTATTGTTCTGTGATGCTGTACATTTCTGTGATGCTGCATTTTTATCACGCCTTGAGCGAAAATTATATATTATATATATACTAGTAGATATTGTATATGTTTTGCATCCGCGCTAGTCCAGTCCCCGCTCTGTCGTTAGTTAAGTAACCTAACGGGTGATGACAGGACCCAGTGGCGAATGCGGATGGCATATATGTACGTCATTATTTTCGTTCTTTTGTGGTGTGATCAATTGATGGGACTACGGTTATTCGAATCAATGCAAGCTAAACAAACCTATTCTGATGTTGTTGGAACATTTTTCAAAAAGCTGTTATTGCAAGGGCGTTCTTTTTTGTTTTGCACAGTGGTATTCAGTTGGAATATCCTGCTCCTCAGTCGACGAGGCAAGGGCCGAGATCCCTTCACCGGGAGTGACCCCTTGGGCAGAAGTTTGCGTCAGGGCAATAACTTCACTATAGCCGATTACTTTTGCTTTGCATCGTGGTATTCAGTTGGAATATCCTGCACCTCATTCTACGGGGAAAGAGCCGAGTTCTCTTCACCGGGAGTGACCTCTTTAGCAAATGTTTTCGTCACTATATTTTTATAAAAAGTTATCCGGTTCCTTCAACTATATCAAGTTCATTACGTTAAAGGTTTTTCGCCAAAAACCAGCCGTAGCCCTCCGTCATTTCAGATTAGTATTGCTTAGTATTCGCGCTGCGTTTGTCGTTGCTATTCGCCGAGGCGTAGTGTGCAGTAGCTCTGTAATGCTTTCTGTCTCATGGATATGTGGATTGGTTAGGACAGTTGAACGACTTTGTTGATTATTCGTCAAGGGTCGTGCGGGTGGGTATAACACAATCAAGATAATGACGGGTTGAACTTGACTAGGACCTTTTGATTTGTTGATTATTCGTCAAGGTCACTTGGGTCCTAGGGGTAAAAACAAACATCGGGAGTTTCTAAAGAAACTGAAACTTGCCAGGCATGCGCATACCTTCTGGAGTATGATAACGTGAGTGGATTCCGTCACGCTATCATGCGATGATAGTTGGATCCCGATTCCCACTGATGAGTTGGTTTACTCCTCGGGTGATCCCGGCTAATTCTTCTTTCAGGTTTGGAGGAGAATTTGAGGTTACAGTGGGAGGCTTCCAGATTAAATAAATTGATAACCATTCTGATCTAGGTTAGAGTGCACGCTGAGTTTTTCTTTTCTCTCTCTCTTTGGCAGCGACCATTGACCCGACCCTAGACTATGACTCAGTGACCAAGTTGACCGAACCTTCTTATAAGACTGGCTTTTGGATTGTCTGGGTTGCATACCTCATTGCCACTCCTACTTTTACCCTTTTCTCCAGGACACCCCGTATTACTACGAACGTCCACTTCCATTGGACAAAACCATCGTATGGTTATATACGAACTCGAGGGAATTTATTCGAGGATGGTTTCAGGTTCTGGAGAAAACGAATAAGACTATTCAGTAGTCTTTTCCTTTTACCTTCTCTCAGGTTGCGAGTACTCCTTGGTTTAGGAGATAGTACACCTATTATGCAAATTGGATAGTCTTCTTCCAAACCTTAGGCTGGTGCCGAACGGTGGGGAATGAAGAAAACCAATTAGCCTAAACGGTGTACAGAAGGTATTAAGTTAAGACATATAAAGGGATTAGAAGGAGGGCAAAGTAAATTGCGACTGCTATTCATGACCAAACCAAGTATTTCATTACCACTCCCACTTCACCTTTGTATTTCTCCAGGACACTCCCTATCACTACGAAGATCCACAGTTATTTGGATACTCCATCGTATGGTTATATACGAACTCGAATGGAACTTGTTCCAGTTTGGGGATGGATTCTGGTTCAGGAGAAATAGGAATAAGGTTTATTCGGTTGTCTTTTATCTTCACCTTCTCTCGCATTGCGAGTGCTCCTAGGATTAGGACAATACACCCATTATGCTTATTGGATAGTCTTCTTCCAAACCATAGGCTGGTGCCGAACGGTAGGGAAGGAAGAAAACCAATTGGCCTAAAAGGGTGTACAGAAGGTAATGACTAAAGACATATAAAGGGATTTGGAGAGATAGTAAAGAATTATACGGTTACAGTTTTGAATCTGGATAATGGAAGAGGCATTACAAGGAATACCGGGATACCCCATCGAAACATTTCAATGTTTCAGTTTCACTGTGTACTGTTAAAAGAAAACTGATTTCCCAATTAGCCCTTGCTCCAGGGTATGTATTTACCAGGTATGATTCTCACATCTGTATGGTTTTACAGATGATGAGTGGGAGTAAGTTATTGGGAATTAGGTGATTATCCTCATCATATCGGAATTCGTTGTAATTGGTGATATTTGAGGAAGTCACCTGGGTTGTTTGCCGGACGGCAAATATTTGGTTTTGAATATTCGTTGTTGTGCACCAATTTCAAATTGATATATCTGTACGTCTATTTTTATCGAGTGAGATATACCTTTTTTTGAAATTATGTCCGTGACATTTGCCTATATCAGTGGATGGTTAGGTAAGGAGTATTGAACAGCGGCGTAATTCTTCTTAACCATAAGTACAGTTTTCAACCTACGGCACACAGTGAATGTGTCATTTGACTCAAGGGATTTATTCAGAGTATTGTATATTGTCCAGTGTCCATTAGGACAGAGGGGTTGGTACTCGTACTATATTCGGTTTACTTGTGACTTCTCTGGTTCTTAGACATGTATTTCGTAGAAATGCAAGGTCTAAATTTTGAGAAGTTATGGGTATATGAATAAAGTAAAGAACCAGATATTGCAAGTATCGGGATTCTTCAAGGTGATCGAAGATGTAGATACTTGTGTATGGTATTCAGTTGATAGTAATGAGAACTTGCTTCTCTTTCAGGTTACTCATAATTGGAAGCATTCCTAAGTTGAGTAACGCTGATCGGCCTCCTTCCATTTAGTTGACATGCACTGGTGACAGCTGCATGATTTGAATCTGGTTCAATTAAATCAGTGCCTCTGGTTCTGTATTGGATATAGAACAGTTCATATCTTGACATTGTTAAGATACGGGGAGTTGTCGGCTTATGCTTAAAACCAGACTCTGGATAACTCAAGGCACGTTTCTGTAATGGCTGTTTGTGGGTTGACCCAGGCTATGAAGAGGGTTGACTTTCTACCATCTGGAAGATCAATAGTGATATTGTTCTTAACTCGCCACAGTTTTAACAAAAATGGATTTTTTCAGAAAACAGTAGTGGGAGTATGGTAGAACTGGAAGTGATTCCAGAACCGCAAATGATTACTGAAGATGTGATAAGAACCTAAAGATTCAATCTGATTTGACATTTCATTGGCCACTCCGCAGATATGGTGGGCAACCTCAGCCACTCGAGAGGTACTTCGGTATGCTCAAGGACAGTGGCAGGGAGGTTCTTGTTTACCCAGACTTGCCATTGATGTTGTTCCAGACTGTGAGACCCGGCAGAAGGATGAGTATAGCGTCGTTCTGAACTAGCTTTAGAAGTGTACGTCTATATGACTCTGCCAGAGGGTTGTCGTATTCAGTGGGAGCAGCGGAAGCATGGTGTACAAGTGGCTTATGTCTATTTATAGACTAAAGCAGATATAGCGGAGATAGATCGTCTATTTTTGATGTGACAGTCATAGGTATGACTTCATCAGAATAGGGGATAGATCTGTTAAGAAGGTAGTAGCGTATGATGTCCTGGTATTTGGATGACATACATAAAGAAGGAAGTGATATTCCTATACTACGATCGGTTGTACTTTGGTTGTCACACAGGGGTTTCTCCACATAAGACTTGGATATTATATCAGACATTCTGGTTACTGGATCTATGGTTTTAGATCTAGATTTGGGTGGTTTCCCAATCTGGGTAGTTAGACAGCATTCTATAAGTATTTAGAATGGACAACTCCTGGCACGGTAGTGTACCTGAAGGTGATGGAGCCACCCTCTCTAAAGGTGTCTTACAGACTAAAGGGGAGAGGGATGTGCATGATTGGCATATCACTTGCTTAGGCAATTGAGTCAATCATGAGATGTCAAGTACCACACCAGATGTTGTTCTTGCAGTAGATGCAATAAGTTGATATTAATCCAATCCTGGAGAAACAGTCGGAAGCAGTTTTAGAACATAAGTTGATGTTCTAGGGATATGATAACGACATTCTCCTTCGGGAGACGGTTATCATTCTAGGCTTCCAAGGTGACCTGGATGGCATAGTGGCTGTCAGAGTTATAGTTTTCCCTCTGACGAGGGGCAGTATTTTGGACAGGTGGTCCAGGCAAATACTGAGGGAGGCATGGCGCAGGACACTGATTAAGTTCAGTTGATGATACAGTCTAAGAAGTTTTGATTTTGAGTTCATTTATGAGCTAGGTCCAATCAGACATCTAGACATTCTAAGACGGGTATTGCTCATTTTGGGAGATTGCTTTCTCCGCGAACTTGAGATATAGAGAGACATAGAAAGAAACATCAGAGCGGATCCACTCACTGAGGCTATTCCTCGAATGCAATAGTTTCGCAAACGAGCTTTGTGAGACTGACTAGTAGAGGAGTTGGGTGTTCGGTATCACACGGGCTGTGAGTATGCGATGTCGCAATAATTAGTCTTCAGTGCAAATGGGAGATTGTTGGAGATAGTGCCCTCAGAGTCAATTATTGGATCACAGGCACGTGATTGCAATGATTGAGGGAGGACCTATCCCGGTAGGACAGTCTTACTCAAGATGATAGTATGCTATCTGGATTATCTTTATCATCGTGTACTGCTTTAGATGACTTTACAGGTCGCTATTGCACGCTGATAGAGCCCTTAGGATTCTTGCTTGACTGCCAGCAGTATGAGGGCGATCATATACGTGGTAGCTGGTAGTCTATAAGCACATCCTTAAATGGTCCCTAGTCGTGGGAGTTTCGAGACCGGGCATCGATACTCCATTAGTAGACTAGTGTATACAGTCGAGACCCCGACAAGGGGCGGTGGCCGGTCTCACAAGACACTGGTGTCAGTTGGTTCACCTAAGATCTATACAGGAGCTCATTGGGTTATGAGTACACCGGACAGGACTCGCCGGGAACATGCTAGTTGGTATTATACCTGACGTCAGATAGCAATTCCCTGGTGACATGTGTACAGGTTAGTTCATCGACCTGAGATTGTCATTTGTCTCGTGTGAGTTCCCACTGTACTTTGATTACTACCCTATCACGGCTCAAAGGAGTCGTGCAAACAGTTTTTAGTTGGGTACAGTCCCGAGCCACATGGAGGCAGTGAGCGGATCTACAGGGGTTCGTCTCTCCCGGTATTGGGGGTGAGGTCGCGCTATGTCTAGGAGAGCCATTACACAAAGCCCTCGGCCGAGGCAGGATATTTACTGGTAGGTATTCCAGTAGTATCTCTGGGTGTTCTGGGCTACACTCCGACACGACTTGTACCGCTTTTGGGGGTCTGACTTTTACCAACCCCCTAGGCCCGCCATGCGATACTCATAGACGAACGGACCGGACTGTACGGATATTGTCTCTGACAGGCTCAGTAGGGTGTCAGGATGAGTTCGCTCATCGACGTCCCTTTTGGTTAATAGCTGGTAGCCCGTCACGTATGGCTAATACCTCTGACGTGCTAGTGGTTAAATCCACAGCCATAGTATTGACGAGTCTTTAAAGTCCCCCATACAAACAGTTACTCAAGTTTCGGGCAAAACGCTGTAGAGGCCGTATGGAGATATGGTAGGGTTCGATCAGATACGTGCGGTATTGCACGGATCGTGATCGGACGGATTTTACTAGTCGGCTTTGGTTTAAGCCGGATCCTAGTATTAGACAGTGTAGATTTTGTCTCTTTGCATTTGTATTCAGTGGGAATACAAATGCGGGCATGTATATGAAGTCGCGGGGTTTTCCTGTAATTTATTACGGGATCAGTTTTCTGAAGTTGCCAGTTCGCATTCCGTTCCGGCCAGTTTTCCTTTGTTCCTTCACAGCCGGACTTTTCTAGTGGAGGGGGTTATTTGCATATTTGCAAATAACTTATTATGGAAGGGGTTTCTTGCATTTGTGGCTTCTATCATCATGAGATGCTTTATTCCACATTTCTTTGTGATTAGAGTTGATCTTGATTTAGATTTGACCTTGTTATCATTGCCCATGGATGTGGTCACCCTCTACTTTTCCTACCATTACCCCCCTTCATGGTTTTGGGTTTCTCTCTCCTCATTCTATCATATAGGGGCCGGCCACTTTGTGGGAGGAAGTGAGAAGTTTTCATTTTTGATGAGGGAAATTAGATCATCTCATTTGCATGCTCCAAAATCATAAACCCCTCTCCAAAGTTCTTTGATTCTTCCATCACCCAATGGCAACCTCACTACCCTAAATGAGACAAGTATTTCTACACTACATCTACAGCAAATCTTGGACGCGTCGGCTAGCCAACTTCGCGCCCGAGTTGCCTCGGTCCAGAGGTGGGAGCCCGTAAAAGAAATCGGCTGCGTGGTGCCTTTCCGACGAGAAGGTGACGAACGGTGATTCCGCGAGAGATCGGAGTGGAGACGAAGACCGGAGGACACGGATCGCTCGGCATAGCTTCTACCCCATTCTCTAGATAGCTAGGATTAGGTTAATGATTATGATCCGGGTTTTATTGTCCGCGGTAGCGCCAGTTTCAAAGTTAAGAAAATTTTTGATTCCGCATTTTGGCCTCGAGTAGACGGCCGGGGCGCCGCCGTGGCGCAACACGGGGTATATCATATATACTGCTGTGCAAAGCAAGAACTATATAAGCTGTCAAAAATTAAACAGTGAGTTTGTAGCATCTGCCAGTTTAGCTAAAGAGGTCACTCCCGGTGAAGGGATCTCGGCTCTTTCCTCATCGAATAAGGTGCAGGGCATATCATATATACCGCTATGCAAAGCAAAACTGTAGCTACCCCTTTTATGAAGTTTTGATTCTACAACATCTTTTAGGTTTCTTTTCTTTTTATTAATCTCATTAATAAATACCATCAGCATATGCTTCCTAAGCATCACAGTAGAAAAGAAAACAGTAATATTTATATATCAGCATATATATATATATATATAGTATAAGCATTCGTCTCAGGCAGTAATATGATCTCATCACAGAACATTGCAGCAGAAGAACATATATGAAATACTGGATATACTAGGATGCCCGTGTTTTTAATATGAGCCTGTATAAAACACGGATTCCACGGTCGCGATGAATAGCCAAACCCACATCCCTAGACCCCTACGAGAGCGGCAAGTAACACAGCCAATTCTAGGGTTAGGAGACCCGGTCTCGACTCCTCGAGATGGCCTCCCACTGGACCCTAAAACCTGGTTACTTGTGCTCCCCTCCTTGGGTCTACCTAATGCAGAAAAGTAAATAATATACACTGGAGACATCAACCTCATCCTGGAAGTGCCCCAATAAAAGAATATTAGATACAAATGAATTTTACATGAATGAAAATAAAAACTCTCATCTCACATAAAGCCCCCGGCTATTCAGAACACGACGATCCAATATAACATATCACAGCAACACATAATACCTCATATCATCAACGTAAGTAAGTATGCATACACCGATCGTCGTTGATGTATAGCAACGAAAACCGGCAATACAACTACATACTACACTTACGGTCATAGAAAACAAATTGTAAAACTACAACATTAGGAATCCACAATCTCTTTAGACATCAAAAATCTGAAATATCACATACTTCGCATTTCATGCCTAACTATATGAATTCCACATATTGTATCACATTCCAGATAAATAGACAGTATTAAACTTTCCGATCGGATAATCAAATAGCCAAGATTTCCTAAATAGCTCAACACTTGAGCGGAGTTCAAATAATTCAAGAATATGTCACAGTACCAATGGTCCAGCCGTAGAAGGTTCAAGCCAACGCCTCTCATGTGGCACGCCGTACTGCCCCAAACCCTAAGGTTTAGAGGCGGTTCAGACGGTCACATAATCGATTTAAGGTTTGTGTTCTTCTACAGGGACCACCGCGTTACTTGCACGTTTTTCCGAAAGATTTAAACCTAAGAAAAATTGAACACTTGAAAGTTTTTCGTGACGGGAAAAAATGAGTTAATGATATCCGTTCGAACATTTTAATAGTTTCTAAATTATCCGGAAAAAGAACGAAATTAAATTTTCCGATCGAATCAACGAATTCAAAATAATCCCCAGAACACTCAACACTTGAGTCAGATTAAAAATACCCAGAAATAAGCACTAACAACTACGGATATTACTATGCCAAAACTAAAGCACAATTCGACTGTACGGCGGCGGATCCGCGGCGCAAGCAAGGTATTGCCGCGGTCCGTACGAATTAACTGCTCGTTTTCCACAGTAATACTTACAATTCTCTGCTGAATTTTTTGAGTATTTTTAATACAGAAAAAACCACAATTTTAAAAATTGTCGAGAAAAGGGGTCAAAATCGGTGTTTCAGGGTTCGATCGGAGTTTTAACTTCGTATACACGTCGTCTAATGCTCTAGCTAGGCTCTTATACCACTGTAGGATTCCTAGACACTTTTACAAGGGTTAATAAGGCATCAACCATGCCCGAATAAAAATTTAGACGTGCTGAACAACCCAAAGCCGGGATCTTTGCTAGATAATTAAGGTTACACATGCAAGTAAACATCTTTACAACTAAAAGTGAGGGATTACAACCTTTGTAGTCCGGTCCTCCACTTCATAAGCTCTATGTAGAAGTCCCTTCACCGCGATCCACGATCTCCCGGACTCAAGTGAGGCTCCACAACTCGAACGATCCATGCTAGCTTGTAGTGTTCCTTTTCTCCGGTGATCTACATCGAAATTTCTATAACTCGAGCTCTCTCTATCTAATGAGGTGAACACCCTAATCTAATTGGCTAGATTAGATGGGGATGATGGAGTAGTATTTATGCTTTCTTTTTATGTCAAATTCTCACACTTAAATATCACAAAATGAAAACCTAGTAAGCTTTCTCAAACCTCAAGGTTGAAGAAGAAGAAGAAATCTTGGATAAAACCTTTTGTGATGAATAATGAAATGATATATGATTAATAATGTAACCATGGTCAACTATGACAAGGCTAACCCATGTAGAGAATTAACTAGGGCTATGGTTTGTGTTGGGTTAAACAATGAGTCACTAGAAAATATCAACCATAATATCTAAGCTCATGACAAAAGAAAACCTTCTAGAAGGTTCATGAAAGAACTAACCCAATTTAAACCCTAACCTTGTTTAATCTCCACTAAACATGTTGCATTAGTAATCATATCATGTTACAATAATATATATCACATATATATTATTTATTTGTAACAACAACAACTACAACAACTGAGCCTTTTATCCCAAGCATATGGGGTAGGCTACATGAACCAACATGAGAATCACGCTGGGTCCAGAACATGAATCCTCTGCCTCCAATCACTCCTATCGAACGATATATTATATATTTGTAACAAAAGAAAATAATATAATTAATATATATCAATGCATTATCCGGTGAGAAAATGAAGTAATAAAGCGAGCCAATATTATATAATGTAATGCAATATATCATATATATTATTATACATTAAATTATCGAATCAACACTTGATCCGACAATCCGGCTATATCGAATATAACCGACTAATATATCATATACCGATTCATCGAATTAACACTTGATCCTATGACCCGGCTCATATCTAAATATCGCGAGAATATAATACGGTATATCATATCGCATTATCCTCGGTCATGCACATATCACATATGTGCCCCTACTCCGTTTTGCCTGAGTCAAGAAACCTCTGTGTAGGACTCTAAAGAATCGTCAATACGCCGGTAGCAGGTGATGATCATATCAAACACCCACAAACTGCAAGCGGTCAGCTAAACGTAACAGCCACCCTGGTATTGAGCGATCAAAAGATCAAAAAGGTAGGCTGTACATTCTCCTGTGAATCCAATCAGTAACACTCCCGTACAGTCCGGTCTCTTCGTCTGAAATGTCGAATATCTAGTCTAGGGGTGGTAAACGTCAGACCCCAATAACCGATAAGTCGTGTCGATGTGAGGCTCATAACAGGTCGAGAAACTACTGGTAACACTTACCAGTAAAACTCTATATCAGCCCTGGCCAGGGACTTCCGGTTATAGCCAATCGAACACAGCACAACATCAACTCCCTATACCGGGAGAGACGAATCCCCTCCTATCTCTCATTGCCTCTATGTGATTCGGGACTGCACCCAAAAGCCACCGTTTTGCACGCCCTCTTAGACGTGGTAAGGTAGAAATCAAAGCACAGTGGGAATCACACAAGACTCTATGACGATCTCGGGTCTACAGACTACCCTGTACCAGTGTCACCGGAGAACTGCCATCTGACGTGTGGTATATCACCATCTGGGAGTTCTCGGTGAGTCCGTCCAGTGTACCCAGTCTTCACTGAGCACCCGTGCACCATCCTTGATGTCAAAACACCAATGGGTATGGGATCATCCATCGCCCATCATATGGGTCAAGATGCGTATACGCTAGTCTACTTTGGTGTATCGATGTCCTGTCTCGACACACCCTCGACTAGGAACAGTTATAGGATGTCCTCATCGACTACCGTGGCCCCACTAGTATGATCTCATCATAGTCTCAGTAGTCGAGTACATATCCTAAGGGCTTTATCAACATGTGAGAGTAAGACAGTAAACTAATATAAGTCAACATGTTAAGATAAAGTGAAACCAAATAGTATACTATCATGACGAGCAAGAAAGTCCTCTCTATATATATCCAAGCATCCATTATAATATACATCATATGTGCAACAATGGCCTCTAGGGCATATACATAACTAACAGAATTCTCCGGATTTACCAAATCATCAGCTGCTGTTTGTATAGCTGGAACTCCTTCCAGTTCTACCTCATGACCACAAATTTCTTCACAAGAAATTCCCTTTCACACAGGTGGGATGCTGAGAAACAAAACATCTTTTGTTCCTCTATAATGTAGAAGATATTCCCTTGCTAATGCTTGGGATATCCAACAAATTTCCACAGAATTGACTTTGCCTCGAGCTTGTCCGGATTTTGCTTTTAGACATAGGCTAGACAACCCCAAATCTTAACATACTTAAGATATGGGCTCTTCCCATTCCATATCACATATGAAGTGGTAGGCAACTGATTTGATTTGAACCCTATTCAATAGGTATGCAGCTTCTCAAGTGCATAACTCCCAAAAGGAAATAGGCTACTCAGTAGTACTCATCATAGAGCACACTATATCACATAGGGTGTAATTGCTTCGTCCCGATACACCGACGTGCTGTGGTGTATACGGAGGAGCAATGCTGAGAGAGAATCTTATTCTCCTTTAGAATAGTCCATGAATTCTGTTCTCAAGTATTCTCCTCCTTGATCTCATCAAAGGACATAATACTTTTACCCATTTTTGGTTCTCTACTTCTTACTTATATTCATTGAATTTCTCAAAAGTTCCAGACTTGTGTTTCAACAGGAACATATGTACGGATCTTGAGAGATAATCAGTGAATGTAATGAAGTACAAAGAACCGGTCCTGGCATATATAGACAGGGGATCTTCATATATCAGCATGCATCAATCCCAAGAGTTCACTAACTCTTTCTCTGTTTCCAATAAACGGAGCTGTGGTCATCTTATCTCCGTGACATGACCGACAAGTTTCAAAAGATGTAAATTCAAACTAATTTAAATATGCATCTAAATGTAACTTAGCTAGTCGGGTCGCATTGATATGACCTAGTATACAATACCTCAAGAAGGATATGTTCATTTCTGAACACTTCCTCTTGTGTGTGTTCTGTACATTAAGAACTGTGGTTTGATTTAGAACGTCGATGCTTTTAGATAACGTGCCTGAACCGATCAACTCTTGATAAAGTAAATGTTCAAAACATTATCCAACAATACAAAATTATATCCTTCTTTACTAATAAAGAGACTGATATAATGTTGTATATCTGGTTCGGTATCTAATAACATTCGTTCAAAATCAATGTATTTGTTAATACAGGGTGATAACTACCAACAGACTTGGCTGCAACACTTGCACCGTTTCTATCTCATAAAACTTATCACCCGTTCTCAGTTCTCTACCTATCTGTAGCCAATGTAACAAATTACATTTGCGGGATCCTGATCTGGTATCTCATACCCAGGACGTAAAGGATACTGAGAAACAGTTCTCGGTAATGAACATACCCGAAGAAGGTGCATCAGCATGTACTTTCTTCGTTTAGGCGGCACGGGAATTCTGGTAATCCCCTATTTCTTGCGCTGTCTTATAACAATTATAAGTTCGAGCGGGACCAACGTTCCTTAGCGCAGTATAACAAGTGGGTTCGGTCAATACATCCGTATTATTATCTTGATTAAGGCGTGACATAGTCGTAACCAGGAGAGAGAGAGAAGAAAACACTCAGCGTGCGCTTTTACAAGATTAGATTGGTTATCAATTTATCTAATCAGGATGTCTCCCACTATTTTTGTCAAATCTTCCATCAAACCCTAAAAGGAAAGACTAGCCGGGATTAATTACACTCTACAAGTTCGCCAATCTTTCGGCCAGGCCAGTGCCGGTACTTTGAGGGAGGTTCCCCGTGCTTTCGCACAGACCTAATTAAAGTAAATCTCGTTTTCCTAGGGGGGTAAACCCGTTAACACCTTTCTAGACACCTACTTGATCGGCTAATTGTAATGTGTAAAACTCTCCCAGGAGTAACTCTTATTCGCAGCGGGTATCGGGATCCAACTATCTCATAGGAGGTATGCAATCTCATTGCAAATTTCAACACTTGAAATTTCCAATAATATTTTACCCCTAGCGTGCTATGACCTTGACGCATGCCAAACAACCCATAGTCCGCTAGTCAAGTTCAACCCATACATTTCTTGATTGAATTAAACCCACCCGCACAACCCTTGACGCATGCCAAACAACGCCGTACGAATACCCTAATCTAATCACATCGTATGCTAGCAGATAAGCACTAGTTAGCTACCGTACACTACGCCTTGACGCATGCCAAACTACCACAGCACGAATACTAAGTAGTACTTATCTGAAATGACGGAGGGCTACGACAGGTTTTTAAGAAAACCCTTTGCGTAATGAACTTGATATCGTTGTAGAATCGAGCGATTTTGAGATGGAATGTTTTTGAGGCCTTTTCTAGTTTTGCTAAAGAGGTCACTCCCGGTGAAGGGATCGTTGGCTCTTTCCTCATCGAATAAGGTGCAGAATATTTCACAAATATCACTATCCAAAGCAAAAACTATAGAAGCAATCAAAAGACAAACCGTGTTTGTAGCATCTGCTAGTTTCACTAAAGAGGTCACTCCCGGTGAAGGGAACTCGGCTCTTTCCATATCGAATAACGTGCTGGATATTCTACAAGGAATACCACTATGCAAAGCAAGAACTAGAGCTACCAGTTTTTAAACAAGTTTTTACAACATCTTTAGGTTTCTTTTATTTCATTAATCTCATTAATGAAGTCCCATTTTAATTATGCTTCACAAGCATCACATTTGAAACGAAATCTGCAATATAACATATATCTCATATATATAATATAAATATTCGTCTTAGGCAGTAATATGATCTCATCACAGAACATTGCAGCAGAAGATAACATATGAAATATTGGATATACTAGGATTTCCGTGTTTTATGCGAGCTTGTATAAAACGCGGATTCCACGGTCGCGATGAATAGCCAAACCCACATCCCTAGACCCCTATGAGAGCGGCAAGAAACACTGCTAATTCTAGGGATAGGAGACCCGGTCTCGACTCCTCGAGATGATCACCCACTGGACCCTAGAACCCGGTTACTTGTGCTCCCCGCCTTGGGTCTACTTAATGCGGAAAAGTAAATAATATACAATGGTGACATCATCCTCAGCCCGGAAGTGCCCCAATAAAAGAATATTACATACAAATGAATTTTATATGAATGAAAATAAAAACCCTCATCTCACATAAAACCCCCGGCTATTCGAAACACGACGATCCAATATAACATATCACAGCAACACATAATATCTCATATCATCAACGTAAGCAAGTATGCGTATCCCGATTGTCGTTGATGTATAGCAACGAAGCCGGCGATACACCACATACTACGCTTACTGTCACAGAAAAGAAAGTGTAAAACTACAACAATTGGAATGCGCGACCTCCTTAGACATCGCATGCCTAACCAAATGAATTCCTTAGACATCGCATGCCTAAAAATTATAAACCCCGCATTTTAGTCTCAATATCGAAAACTCTTTTCAATGTCAAGTCAGGCAATTCAATAAGATTCCCGACATCTTGATCGAATGCTCATCGCAAACTTTAGTAGACGGCCGCACCCCCGGATGCCGTCGACGAAGTGCACTAAGGCGGAACACCGCTGCCGCGAGCACCCGAACGGATGCTTTTGGCAACGGGGTTCTCCTATAGTCACTTGGTCGGGGCTATGGGGCGTGGCTGTATGTTAAGTTTACTCGGCGAGTATCCGCGTACGCTACGTGATTGCGACGGACTTTTGATCACATCAAAATCCCGTGGCAACCGATCATTTGAGACTAAACTACTAGATTTATAACATTCAAATTAGTTATCTCATAACTACTTGTGGATTCCAAATATTGTATCACATTCCATAAATAGACAGTGTTAAAGTTTCCGATCGAATAAACGAGCACCCAAGATTTCCCAAATAGCTCAACACTTGAGCGGAGTTCAAAAAGTATCCATCACATGCCTCAGTACCAATGGTCCAGCCGTAGAAGGGTCAAGCCAACGCCTCACATGTGGCAACACCGTACTGCCCCAAACCCTAAGCTTCAGAGGCGGTTCAGACGATCACATAATCGAGTTAATGTTTGTTGTCTTCTAGAAAGTCCACCACGTTACTTGCACGACTTTCCGAAAGTTTTAAACTCGAGAAATAATCCAACTTTTGAAAATTTTCCGACAGGGGAAAAAGTGTGTTATTGATATCCGTTCGAACTTTTTAACACTTTCTAAAATTACCCGGAAAGAATTAAACGAAGTTAAATTATCCGATCGAATCAACGAATCTCCAATACAACCCAGAAAACTCAACACTTGAGTAAATTAAAAATTTCCCAGAAGAATCAAGAATTACATACGGTCATTACTATGCAAAACGCAAGCCATGATTCTACTGTTTGGCCGCGGAACCGCCGCGCAAGCCATGGTACGACCGGGGTTCCACGGCACTTTAATGGTATTAGTGGCACGTGTTTCACAGTAATTCTTGTATTTACCTGCTGATTTTTCTGAGTATTTTTAATATGAAAAAATTAACATTTTAAAAAATTTCCAGAGAAAGGGTTCGTGTCGGGGTTTCGGGGTTCGATCGGACTTTAAACTTCGCCTAGAGTTCGCCTAAAACTCTAGCTTGGCTCTGATACCACTGCAGGGTTACTAGGCACTCTCACAAGGGTCTACAAGGCATCAACCATGCCCGATTTAAAATTTAGACGTGCCGAACAACCCTAACCACGATCTTTAAATTAGAGATTAGGCGAAACAAAGCATGTTAAACACTTTAACATCTAAGAGTTTGGGATTACAACCTTTGTAGTCCGGTCCAGCACTTCTAAAGCTCCGTGTTGAGGTCCCTTCGCTTTGATCATCATGTACCCGGACTCTAGAGAGGCACCACGAAGAGAAAGATGCAAGCTTGCTTCCGATCTTCGATAACAAAGATGATCTACCTTGAAGTTTCATTAACACAAGCTCTCACTTACTAATGAAGTGAACACCCTAATCTAATTAGCAAGAAAAGATTAGGATGATGACTTAGGATTTATGCTCTCATTTGTTTTCCTAATCTCACTTATTTTCATCACTAAAATCAAAGCTAGAAATTTTTGCAAGGAAGAAGAAGAAGATGAATTACTTTCTGATGAATAATCAAAGTGTGAGGTTAGAAATGCAACTATGGTTGATAAAAGATAAGCTAACCATTGTAGAGAGTTAACTAGGGTTAAAGGGTTGGATAGGGTTAAACAAATATCTCACAAAATATCATAACAAATATCTTTGCTTAAAACAAAAGCAAAGCTTCTAGAAGCTACTAGAATGTTTAACCCAAATCAAACCCTAACCATGTTTAATCACTAATCATGTTGCATTTATAACCATAACATGTTACAATATTATATATCACATATAAAATATTTATTGTAACAAAATAAAATAATACAATTAACATATATCGCATATATATCAATGTATTACCCGAGTGAGAAAAATAATCTTTTAGTGAGCTTATATTAGTTAATGTAATTTAATATATCAAATATATAATTATATATTAAATTATCGAATCAACACTTAATCCGATAATCCGACTATTTTACAAATAACCGACTAATATAATCTGTATCAGTTCATCGAATCAACACTTGATCCGATGACCCGACTATATTTCATATACCCGGCCGATAACTCATATAACGAGAATCTAATACGGTATCACATACATGTATTGTTCTCGGTCCCGCATATATCAATATGTGCTCCTACTCCATTTTGCTTGAGCCAAAAAACCTCTGTGTAGGACTCTAAAGAATCGTCAATACGCCGGCAGTAGGTGATGATCATATCAAACACCCACAAGCTGCAAGCGGTCAGCTAAACATAACAGCCACCTAGGTATTGAGCGATCAGAATATCAACAAGAAAGCCTGTACATTCTCCCATCAATCCATTCAGTAACACTTCCGTACAGTCCGGTCTCTTCGTCTGATATGTCGCATATCTCACCTAGGGGTGGTAAACGTCAGACCCCAGTAGCTTGATAAGTCGTGTCGATATGAGTTCTATAACTATTCGAGAAACTACTGATAACACTTACCGGTAAATCTCAGCAACCCTGGCCAGGGATTTCCAGTTATAGCCAATCGAACACAGCGCAACATCAACTTCCTATACCGGGAGAGACGAAACCTCTCCTATCGCTCATTGCTTCCAAGTGATTCGGGACTGTACCCAAAAGCCACCTTTTTGCACGCCCTCTTGGACGTGGTATGATGGAAATCAAAGCACAGTGGGAATCACACAAGACTCTATGACGATCTCGGGTCTACAGACTAACCTGTACCAGTGTCACCAGAGAACTGCCATCTGACGTAGTGTATAATACCATCTGCGAGTTCTCGGCGAGTCCGTCCAGTATACCCAGTCTCTACTGAGCACCCGTACACCATCCTTGATGTCAATCACCGGTGGATATGGGATCATCCATCGACCATCATATGGGTCAAGATGCGTATACGCTAGTCTACTCTGGTGTATCGATACCCTATCTCGATACACCCTCGACTAGGAACAGTTATAGGATGTACTCGTCGACTACCGTGGCCCCACTAGTATGATCTCATCATAGTCCCAGTAGTCGAGTACATATCCTAAGGGCTTTATCAACATGTAACATAGAGACAATCAGAGTACATGTTAAGATAAAGTACAACCAGATAGCATACTATCATGTCGAGCAAGAAAGTCGTCCCTATATATGTCCGAGCATCCATTACAATATACATCATATGTACAGTAAAGACCTCTAGGGCATACATATAGCTAACAAGTTGCTCCAGATTTCCCTACACACCTTTTATTTCCACAAAACCGACACGAACGCAAATCCCAAATCCGTATTTTGGTTTCCCATACTCATTCTCAGGTATTACACAGCCCCTCCACAGCTATTGAAATATCATTAATCCACAATTTCACTCAAACCCTCACTAGGGTTTTCTAATCTCCACAAATCACCACTAAACGAGTTCTAAGTTAAACTAAAAGCTTGGAATTCAATCTAAACAAACATGGAAAGAGATATACCTCATGGATGTCTCTTAAGAAAACCCTAGAAGTCCCATAGTTGCCAAAATCTTATTTTGCTTGGTTCAATGTGAAGAGCATGATGAGGGGATCGTTTTTTGTGAAAGGGGTATATGGTTTGGATGGAGTTTTGGAGATGGATTTAGGGTTTGAAGGTGGAGGGAGATGAGAGTGAGGAAGATGAAGAATGAGATGCAAAAATAATGGGGAAAAGGCTATGAGGCAGCGCCCCCCTCTCTCTCTCTCAATTATTCTCACTTTTTCTCTCTCTCCAAGTCATCATTATGTCCCCTCTCTCTCTCCAATTCATCATTACACCTTTTTCTTTTCTTTTTACTTTTCTCACCACCAATAAACCATAACACATAACCCAAATGAAGTGAAACATGTAACCAAATGAAACAAGTCAGGGTGCACTAAGCATGAAAACTGTAGAAATACGGATTTGGCTTAATCGCGATTAGCAGTGCACTAATCGGGTTTTTATCAAAACTTCATATAATAAATTTTAAAATTGACAAATCCTTTAAATATATTTTTAAATGAATAAATCATTTTAATTACCTTTTATTTCAGAATTATTGGTATATATTTATACCCTATTTCGAAAACCCCAATTTCGCAAATCGGGCAGTTTTCGGGAAATGTATTATTTTAATATTAAATTCCAAAAATAATATTTTATATTTTTCTGAAATGTTACAGACTTCCCCCCTTAAATAAATTCTGTCACCGAATTTAAATTTAAACCTCCAAATACCAAAACATTTCAATAATCAACTCAAATCATTGGAGCTCCGAAACCACGGACGATACAGAAATAGCACCGCGCATCGCGTGCGCCTGAAAACGAGTAACAACTCAAAATCGAACTCTGTCAAGCGTCACGCAAATCATCGGACTTGCACGCATATCCTCAGAGTTACAGTGGAGATATAGATCTCGAAATACAATACTGGAATCTACTAGACACTAGTCAAATACTATAATATGTATATAATACGCATCCTTGAAAAAAAAAATCTTCAAAAACAGAATGACACACATGCAAAATCCTTTCTAAATCACCGCGTGATGCGTAACTCACGGCATAAGTGACGGACGCTCAGCTTAAAATAATAATATATGTCCATATATGTTCTCCTAAATACACGTTCCGTCGTTTTCAAAATATCCCAAAAGGTTTTCCTTTATAAACGTTCGTGTCGC
This sequence comes from Agapanthus africanus, assembly GCA_030015575.1. Lineage (NCBI taxonomy): Eukaryota > Viridiplantae > Streptophyta > Magnoliopsida > Asparagales > Amaryllidaceae > Agapanthus > Agapanthus africanus. The sequence continues at coordinate 408,666,906 of CM057337.1, forward strand.
TCACGGACACGTAGGAAATAGCAAGACTATATAGCTCCTTTTGAAAACCCTCTTGGTAATCTTTTAATGCATGCAAGGTACTCAGGTATTGTCCTCAGATCAGTCCTGTTTGGCTACTTCATAATATAGTGCCTATCATGAAAACAAGATTCTCAAAAGCAAAATCAGCCTCAAAAGGTGTATCCAACAATCACATCCGTCTGGTGCGCACTAAAATCAAATCCAAATACAGGTGCCCTAATATGCACAAAAGCAAAACTAAGTGCAACGGTGTGCACAAAAGCATCTGTCCTGTGCAACGGGTGTGCACGACAACAATATCGGGTGCATCCGATATGCACAAGAATCCTGATTTAGTGCATCTGGTGTGCACCAAAATCGCATCTCATATCATGTGCCCAACACGCGCGAAAATCCAAATCAGGTGCATCCAACATGCACGAAATCACGAAATCCAATATCAAGCACCGAACATGCGCAAATGTCCACTCCAAGCACTTCAAATATGCGCAAGAATCCAATCAGGTGCACAAGGTGCACAAAACAAATATCTAGTATCAAAATTGAAATCGACGGTATACAACACCTTTCAATCCAAATCCAAATCAGGTATATCGTGGTATATAATCTCACAACCGTGTGCATCAGCGTGCACAAAAGCAAACCAAAATACTAAAAGTGCATGAAAACTATGCGCAAACATGTACATACCCAGTAGGTGCAGCTATGGTGCACGAAATCAATATCAGGAAACTCTTCATCAAAACTCAAATCCAAGCGATATAAGCGTGATAATCAGATCACATACGCAAATCGCAACAAAGGACATTGAGATACACCTCCTACAATGTCAAAAAATGAATCGGTGCGCCCAAAATCGGCAGAACAAGAATATCCGCTCGCCTCCTGCTCACGGTCTGGCGTCCTCTGTCTCTGGGCACTCATCTTCTCCTCGGATTACCAATCTCTCTATCCATCGGCTTATCGGCCCTGTCAGGTGTGCTAACGGGGACCATTCCGTTCTGGCACTTCTCTGGTCATCTCCCGGTCAATCATCACGACCACTCGTAAGGCAGCACGTCACTGGCGTCGGCCTCTGGCTCTCTGAATACACGTGACACATCTTATCCTGGGTGCAATTCTCATTGCAGCAGTGTCCCGAAAGAAATCATGTTCAAGGTCTCTTCCGATCTCGCCTATGCCGAACTGTACGGAGGCTGGAACTCATGCATAATCTTTTCTCGTTTTCTGGACATATGCGTGTTCCGCACACCTTCCCTCGGGAACAGGCCGTATCCCAACGCCTCTGTATACATATCAGATCTCTAATCTTGATGGGGAGTAGTAACAGCCCGTCAGCATCTCGCATGAACCTCTGTCTCTACTCACCTTTATCATCGTCCGCTTTGACGTCGCGTCTTGCTATCTACGTATTGCTACTGGTCTTGGCCATGGTCAATCTGAAGTCTCTCACACGAACTAGAAATCGTGTACTTTGTTTCTTCGATATCTGGCCGAACACGTCCTCGGGAACTCGTCCCAACCCTCGGAGGAATACTCAACACTATCCATCCACGATCAACTCACAACGAATCAGGGTGAGGTCCACTATCCGAAACTGGTCAGCTTACTGGTCTCTTATCACATGATATCTGGACGACGTCAAACTTTTCGATTGAGTCATTAAAATCCCAAAATTTCCCGACAGCTTAACACCTGAGCGCAGTCTAAAAATATCCGGTACATACCACAACACATCTGGACCAGCCGTAGAAGGGCAAACCCAAGCCTCACTGATGGCACCGTTAAACTGCCACAAACCCTAAGGTTCAAAGTGGTTCCATAGTCATCATGTCGAGTTAGGGTTTCAATCTTCTAGAGGGTCTACAGAATTACTTGCATGTTCCTCCGAACACTTTAAACTTGGGAAAATGGGTTTCTGACACTCGCTCGAACTTTTAAACTTCGCCTAGCCGACATGCGAATACCCTCCGTCCGCATGCTAAACAATGCCTCAATCCTCCAGGAAAGGCGATACATCAGCGGCCATCTCTGGATCGGTCTGCTGTAGATCTGAGTAAGACTCTCCAGACTGAAAATCTCTAACTCAACTGGGCCTGTGTCGGCGCATCAATCTGACGAATCACCTTCGCCTCTCAAATCGGGGTAGACTAGCTATCATCTGTCGCATTTCTGCCTGGAAGATCCGGCGATCTCAGCTCATAAGCTTTGGAAGCGACATCCTATCAATCTCAGCAACAGCTGGGTCATCTATGTGCATGGTAGGCGACATCAATATCTTTGAGGTATGTTGTACATCAACAGTCCTCTCGCAGCTGGCAGCTCTATTAATGGCCCGAACATCCGGTGTAAAAACCAAACACTCACCTCATCCGAGAGGTCACAACATAAATACTATCTCGAGACGTTCCCGTGTCACCAAAAACCACACTGGTCAGTCCTCGTACCAGACGAGCTCACCCTGACCGCAACACTAGCAGCAGCTCAATCTGCACTCAAACCATGGTGACAGGAACCTCAATCGAGTATCGAAGAAAGCAGATCAACGGCATGAAAAGAAACGACAGATCCAGAATGGATACATGATCATAAGAAGGAACAACATCAATGAGAGTATGATCATGGAACAAATAACATCAAGGATCTCAAATGGATGTATAATCAAGGATACGAAGAGAATCACAGATCTCAAAATATGTATATCCTACAGTTTCTTAAATGGAGTATCATATCGTAAATATGCCGCGGAACATACGTACGGTACGTCACTCTACTCAAGCTACCTACTCCATCAATCAGGGTCAGCCTATGAAACGAAATTTCGGGTCTAATACTCCCCGTTCAAGGCTAACTTCTGTAAGGTCAAGCCTAGGTTCCGAAATACATACCCGCCCTAGACTCTGCATAGTCAAACATAGACTCGAACAAAGGTTAAACCTAACGCTCTGATACCAACTTTGTCACGACCTGAAATATTAGCTCATGACCAGCACTTGAATCACGCAACGTCTAAAGGCGTAACGGAATTCAAGTAAGCTGAAACCCAGAAAGCTAAACCTTTTAAGAAAAATAAAGGATATGAGGTTTAGAAATAAAGGTATAACGAAATCAAGTTTTCTTAATGCATAGAAAAGGGACATGAAAATGCAAGTGAAATTTGCTAGTTTGAAAACGTGTTTCGTCTTTTAAAAATTTGGGCAGCACCTGTATTTTTTGATCCAAAAACCACAAATACATGAAGATAATAAAGGCATTCCCAAGCGGGAGCTAGCTCTTCGCCAAATGGCGGATCACAACCACGCAAGATAATATATATAAATATACGACGCCCAACGGCGAAAATCACCACAAAAGATAAAGAAATAAGTAAGACATCAAAACCACAAGTAGCTGAATACCCTGTTCATATCAGAATTTTGCATTATTATATTCCCCATTCTTAATCATATTGCAAATAAATAGGTGCTTTTGATCCATGTCTCTTAAATAGTTGCAGGTTACAGGTTCTCGGAACAATACAGTGAAAATAGTGAAAAAACGCTACAAAAGTGAGACTACGACCAACAAATAGAAGAATATTTATGATGCCGCCTACAGAACAAATGAAGATCAATTGCACAAGGTACGAAGGCAACACAAGATTCAAGACTTCAACACGAAGCGAACGGTAAAAGTCCACAACATTCTACACTGAGAAAATCTGGAAGTAAATAGAAAAGATTCTGAAGAACCAAGTGAAGAAACCAGAAGCAAAATGCAACATGAAGCAGCCATAAAACTTTGAGACAGAGACCCCATCATTTGGCCATGGATCCGCGGCCAAACCAGGCTTATGGCCACGGTTGCATGTGTTGGAGATAGTGCCCTCAGAGTCAATTATTGGATCACAGGCACGTGATTGCAATGATTGAGGGAGGACCTGTCCCAGTAGGACAGTCTTACTCGTGATGATAGTATGCTATCTGGTTTACCTTTATCACCGTGTACGGCTTTAGGTGACCTGACAGGTCACTATTACACGTTGATAGAGCCCCTAGGATTCTTGCTTGACCACCAGCAGTATGAGGGCGATCATATAAGTGGGAGCTGGAGGTCTATAAGCACATCCTTAAAAGGTCCCTAGTCGTGGGAGATTCGAGACAGGGCATCGTTTCTCCACAGTAGACTAGTGTATACAGTCGAGACCCCGACGAGGGGCGGTGGCTGGTCTCACAAGTCACTGGTGTCAGTTGGTTCACCTAAGATGTATACAGGTGCTCATTGGGTTATGAGTACACCGGACAGGACTCGCCGGGAACATGCTAGTTGGTCTTATACCAGACGTCAGATAGCAGTTCCCAGGTGACATGTGTACAGGTTAGTTCATCGACCTGATGATCGTCATTTGTCTCGTGTGAGTTCCCACTGTACTTTGATTACTACCCTACCACGCTCAAAGGAGACGTGTAAACAGGTTTTAGTTGGGTACAGTCCCGAGCCACATGGAGGCAGTGAGCGTATCTTTAGGGGTTCGTCTCTCCCGGTATTGGGGGTGAGGTCGCGCTGTGTCTAGGAGAGCCATTACACGAAGCCCTCGGCCGAGGCAGGAGATTTACTGGTAGGTATTCCAGTAGTATCTCAGGGTGTTCTGGGCTACACTCCGACACGACTTGTACCTCTTTTGGGGGTCTGACTTTTACCAACCCCCTAGGCCCGCCATGCGATGCTCATAGACGAATGGACCGGACTGTACGGTTATTGTCACTGACTGGCTCAGTAGGGTGTCAGGCTGAGTTCGATCACAGACGTCCCTTTTAGTCAATACCTGGTAGCCCGTTACGTATTGGCTTATACCTCTGACGTGCTAGTAGTTAAATCCACAACCAAGGTGTTGACGAGTCTTTAGAGTCCCCCACATTCAGTTACTCAAGCTTTCGGGCGAAAAGCTGTAGAGGCCGTATGGAGATATGGCAGGGTCCGATCAGATACGTGCGGTATTGCACGGATCAGGATCGGACGGTTAGTACTATAGGCCGTATGGATATATGGCACGGTTCGATCAGATACGTGCGGTATTGCACGGATCAGGATCGAACGGATATTACTAGCCGTCTTTGGTTTAAGCCGAATCCTAGTATAGTACAGTGTAGATTTGTCTCATTGCATTTGTATTTCGGTCGGAATACAAATGCGGGTGTGTATACACAGTATTGGGGTTTTCCTGTAATTTATTATGGGACCAGTTTTCTGGAGTTGCCAGTTTGCTTTCCGTTTCGGCCGATTTCCTTTGTATCGTTCATTGGCCGAAGATTGGTGGAGGAGGGCTTATTTGCATTTGTGCAAATAAGTTTTTGTGGAGGGGGTCTTTACATATTGTTGTATCATGATAGCTATTCTTTGACCTTGACTTCTTGTCTTCATCATGACTTGGCATTTGGTGATGTTGATGGGTTATGATGACGGTTTTGGTGTATTGGTTTTACTAGTAATCATTTCTACACATCATAACTCCACACTCTCTCTCTTGCATTATGATATACCCTCCCCTTGGCCTTTTCTCTCTCTTGCTCTTGCACATATTTTGGCGGCCAAATTGGGAGGGGGCTGACCAATTTTTGTTGGTGTGGGGTTTTGTTCATTTCATGCTCCAAAATCCACAAGTTCCTCTATATAGTTCTTGTATCATCCCTCCACCAAATGGCAAACTCCATAACCCCAAATGAGACATAGATCTCTACACATTCTACAGCAATCCTTGGGCACGTCGACTAGCCAGCTTCGTGCCCGAGTTGCCTCGGCATTGAGGTGGGAGCCCGTAAAAGATGTAGGCGATGTGGTGCACTTCCGGCTACGAGGTGGAGACAGGACATTCCACGGGAGATCGGGACGACGACGAGAAGACCGGAGGACTCGGATCTGTCGGTATATCTCTATTCCCCTTCTTGTAGTTAGCTAGGACTAGTTAATGGCCCGATCCGGGTTTTAGTGCGCGGTGGTGCCGGTTTGCTAGTTTGCAAAATTAAAGTTTACCATCGCTTCCGCATTTGGCCTCGGGATGGAGGTCGGGGCGCCGCCGTGCACTTACAGTGGTATCAGAGCCTCGCCATTAACATAGTCTAGCTTTGTTTAATGTGTTTACATTTCCGATCGACCAAAATTCCAAAATCCACGTTTTCACATACATCAGTTTTCTGTTGAATTTTTTCTTGCTCGAAATTTTTTTCAGGTTGTAGAAAAGTGATGTACTGGAAATTCTAAGAGTTCTGTAAAAATTCGATACACTAACTCGACTACGGGAGCGCGGAACCGCGGCCAAACACCCCTTTGGGCCGCGGTTCTGCCGCATAATGTTGAGATCGCTGTGTCAAATTTCTACAGTTGCTTTCTGGGTTGAAAATAGGGTTTCTGGAATATTATTTTTGGGCCCAGAATTTCTTGATGTGCTACAGTAGTACTTGGGGGCCCACTTCGTAAATTTGATCGATCAGATATTTTAAACACATTATTTCACAGTATTTACATTATATCTGCGACCGTGAATGTCACCCGATCGGTAAATCCTGTCTAACTGCTATAGCCCGGTTAGACGGATTTGCGAACGTGACTTTCACGTTGATGTTTTGTGATTTTGCTGTGATGTTGCGGATCGGTCGTGGGGGATAGCCTGGATGCAATGCTAGTACAGTTTTTGTTGTATGATGTACATTTGATATTGCGGGGCGAGCGTCCGACATGTGGACTGCCGTCACTGCCTGTTTGTATTATTATTTTGGGGCACGACCAGGTTGCGGTCAATGTACCCGTTGTATGTATATTTTACTTTCTGTACTAGGATTGCCCCGCGGAGGGGTGCACGAATAGCCGGGTTCTAGAGGGCAACGAGCCCGCATCTCATGGCATTGGGACGGAGGGGGCTTCACTCTAGAATTGGCAGGCTATTCGCCGCACTCGTAGGGGGTACAGGTTGACCCAGGAGGGGTGCCCAAGTTACCGGATTCCGTGAAGTGCTGGGTGGTCCATTCACGTTGCTGAAGGGGGCTGCCTCGCTTCAGGTTTTGGCGGGTAACTTGCCGCGCCCGTAGGGGTCTAGGATTTCATTGCACAGGCTATCCACAAGACCAGGGGAACGTCGGGTTTCAGTGGCTCTGTGAAACCCGGGGATCCCAGATATCTGTTTTATTCTGTGATGCTGTACATTTCTGTGATGTTGCATTTTATCACGCCTTGAGCGAATATAATATATTGGAATATATATTAGTAGATGTTGTATATATTTTGCATCCGCGCTAGTCCAGTTCCCGCTCTGTCGTTAGTTAGCTAACCTAACGGGTAATGACGGGACCCAGTGGCGAATGCGGATGGCATATACGTACGTCATATTATTTTCGTTCTTTGTGGTGTGATCAATTGATGGGACTGCGTTGATTCGGATCAATGCAAGTTAAAAACAAACCTAATCTGATGTTGTTGGAACTTTTTCAAAAAAAGCTGTTATTGCAAGGACGTTCACTTTTGTTTTGCATCGTCGTATTCAGTTGGAATATCCTGCTCCTCAGTCGACGAGGCAAGGGCCGAGATCCCTTCACCGGGAGTGACCCCTTGGACAAAAGTTTGCGTCAGGACAATAACTTCACTATAGACGATTACTTTTGCATTGCATCGTGGTATTCAGTTGGAATATCCTGCACCTCATTCTACGGGGAAAGAGCCGAGATCCCTTCACCAGGAGTGACCTCTTTAGCAAAGGTTTTCGTCACTATATTTTAAAAGCTATCGGTTCCTTCAACGATATCAAGTTCATTACGTTAAAGGTTTTCGCCAGAAACCATTCGTAGCCCTCCGTCGTTTCAGACGGGTAGCACGTAGTATTCATGCTTTGTTTGTTGGCCTTCGTCAAGGCATAGTGTATGGTAGCTGCTTGTTGCCTTTCTGCAGCATAGATAGATGCGTTGGTTTGGGACAGTCGTATAGCCTTGTTGGCCTTCGTCAAGGGCTTGTGCGGGTGGGTTCAAATCAACCTGGAGAATGACGGGTAGAACTTGACATGTGACTTATGATTTGTTGGCCTTCGTCAAGGTCATAAGAGCATGGGGCAAAAATCACATCGGGAGTTTCAAAAGAACTGAAACTTGCCAGATATGCGCATACCTTCTGGAGTGTGATAGCATGAGCGGATTCCGTCACGTTATCATGCGATGATAGTTGGATCCCGATTCCCACTGATGAGTTAGTTTACTCCTCGGGTGACCCCGACTAATTCTTCTTTCAGGTTTGGAGGAGAATTTGACGGTACAGTGGAAGGTTTCCAGATTAGATAAATTGGTAACCATTCTGATCTAGGTTAGAGTGCACGCTGAGTGTTTCTTTTCTCTCTCTCTTTGGCAGCGACCATTGACCCGACCCTAAGACTATGACTCAGTGACCAAATTAACCGAACCTTCTTAACATTGGCTTTTGGATTGTCAGAGTTGCGAACCTCATTGCCACTCCTACTTTTACCTATTTCTCCAGGACACCCCGTATTACTACGAACGTCCATTTCCATTGGACAAAACCATCGTATGGTTATATACGAACTCGAAGGGATTTATTCATGGATGGTTTCAGGTTCTGGAGAAAACGGATAGGCCTATTCAGTTGTCTTTTCCTTTTACCTTCTCTCAGGTTGCGAGTACTCCTTGGTTTAGGAGATAGTACACTTATTACGCAAATTGGATAGTCTTCTTCCAAACCTTAGGCTGGTGCCGAACGGTGGGGAATGAAGAAAACCAATTAGCATAACGATGGTGTACAGAAGGTATTAAGTTAAGACAAAGCAAGGGATTAGTAAGAGGGCAAAGTAAATTGCGACTGCTATTCACGACCAAACCAAGTATTTCATTACCACTCCCACTTCACCTTTGTATTTCTCCAGGACACTCCGTATCACTACGAAGATCCACAGTTTATTGGATACTCTATCGTATGGTTATATATGAACTCGAAAGGAACTTGTTCCAGTTCGGGGATGGATTCTGGTTCAGGAGAAATAGGAATAAGGTTTATTCGGTTTTCTTTTATCTTCACCTTCTCTCGCATTACGAGTGTTCCTAGGATTGGGACAGTACACCAATTATGATTATTGGATAGTCTTCTTCCAAACCATAGGCTGGTGCCGAACGGTAGGGAAGGAAGAAAACCATTTGGCCTAAAGGGGTGTGCAGAAGGTAATGACTAAAGACATATAAAAGGATTTGGAGAGGTGGCAAAGAATTATACGGTTACAGTCGTGAATCTGGAAGAGGCATTACTAGGAATACCGGGATACCCCATCGAAACATTTCAATGTTTCAGCTTCACTGTGTAATGTTAAAAGAAAACTGATTTCCCAATTAGACACTTGCTCCAGGGTATGTATTTACCAAGTTTGATTCTCACATCTGTATGGTTTTACAGATGATGAGTGGGAGTAAGTTATTGGGAATTGGGTGATCATCCTCATTATATCGGGATTCGTTGTAATCGGTGATATTTGAGGAAGTCACCTGGACTGTTTGCCGGTCGGCAAATATTTGGTTTTGAATATCCGCTGTCATGCACCAATTTCAAATTGATATATCTGTACGTCTATTTTCATAGAGTGAGATATACCTTTTTGAAATTATGTCTACGACATTTACCTATATCAGTGGATGGTTAGGTAAGGAGCATTAAACAGCGGTGTAATTCTTCTTAACCATAAGTACAGTTTTCAACCTACGATACATAGTGAATGAGTTTTCAGACTCAAGGGACTTATACAGAGTATTGTATGTTGTCCAGGGTCCATCAGGACAGAGGGGTTGGTCCTCGCACTATATTCGGTTTACTTATGACTTCTCTAGTTTTTAGACAGGTGTTTCGTGGAAACACACGGTCCGAATTTTGAGAAGTTATAGGTATTTGAATAGAGTAGAGAACCGGGTGTAGCAAGTATCGGGATTCTTCAAAGTGATCGAAGATGTAGACACTTGTGTACGGTATTCAGTTGATAGTAATGATTAAGAGAACTTGCTTCTCTTTCAGGTTACTCATAATTGGAAGTACTCCTAAGTTGAGTAACGCTGATCGGCCTCTTTCCATTTAGTCAACATGCACTGGAGATAGCTGCATGATTTGAATCTGGTTCATTTAAGATCAGTGCCTCTGGTTCTATATTGGATATAGAACAGTTCATATCTTAACGTTGTTAAGGTACGGGGAGTTGTCCGGCTTATGATTAAAACCAGACTCTGGATAATTCAAGGCACGTTTCTGTAATGGCTGCTTGTGGGTTGACCCAAGCTATGACGAGGGTTGACTTTCTACCATCTGGAAGATCAATAGTGATATTGTTCTTAACTCGCCACAGTTTTAACAAAAATGGATTTTTTCAGAAAACAGTAGTGGGTGTATGGTAAACTGGAAGTGATTCCAGAACCGCAAACGATTACTTAAGATTTGATAGGAACCTAAAGATTCAATCTGGTTTGACATTCCATTGGCCACTCCGCAGACAGGTGGGTAACTTCAGGCACCCGAGAGGTACTCCGGTAGCCTCAAGGACGGTGACAGGGAAGTTCTTGTTTACCCACACTTGCCATTGCTGTTGTTCCAGGCTGTGAGACCCGGCAGGAGGATGAGTATAGCGTCATTCTGAACTAGCTTTAGAAGTGTACGTCTATATGACTCTGCCAGAGGGTTGTCATAGTCAGTGGGAGCAGCGGAAGCATTGGTGGACAGGTGGCTTATGTCTATTTATAGACTAAAGCAGATATAGCGGAGATAGATCATCCATTTCTGATGTGACAGTCATAGGTTTGACTTAATCAGAATAGGGGATGGATCTGTTAAGAAGGTAGTAGGGTGTGATGTCATGGTATTTGGATGACATACACAGAGTAGGAAGGGATATTCCTATACTACGATCGGCTATACTTTGGTCGTCACACAGTGGTTTCTCCACAAAGGAAATGGATTTTGTATCAGACATACTGGTTACTAGATCTATGGTTTTAGATCTAGATTTGGGTGGTTTCCCAATCAAGGGTACTTAGACAGCATTCTAAGAGTATTTAGAATGGACGACTCCTGGCATGGTAGTATACCTGCAGGTAATGGAGTCACCCTCTCTAAAGGTGTCTTATAGACTAAAGTAGAGAGATATGTGCATGATTGGCAGATCACTTGCTTAGGCAATTGAGTCAATCATGAGATGTCTAGTACCACACCAGATGTTGTTCTTGCACTACATGAAATAAGTTGACATTGATCCAATCCTGGAGAAACAGTCGGAAGCAGTTTTAGAACATAAGTGGATGTTCTTAGGGATATGATAGCGACAGCCTCATTCAGGAGACAGTTATCATTCCAAGCTTCCAAGGTGACTTGGATGACAGGGAGGTTGTCCGAGTTATAGTTTTTCCTTCTGATGAGGGGCAGTATTTTGGACTGGTGGTCTAAGGCAATACTGAGGGTGGCATGGCGCAGGATACTGATTAAGTTCGGTTGACGATACTGTCTAAGAAGTTTGGATTTGGAGTTCATTTATGAGCTAGGTCCCATCAGACATCCAGACACATTCTAAGACAGGTATTGCTCATTTCGGGAGATGGTTTTCTCCGCGAACTTGAGATATAGAGAGACATAGAAAGAAACATCTAGGCGGATCCACTCACGGAGGCTATTCCTCGAACGCAATAGTTTCGCAAACGAGTTTTGTGAGACTGACTAGTAGAGGAGTTGGGTGTTCGGTATCACACGGGCTGTGAGTATGCGACATCGCAATAATTAGCCTTGAGTGCAAGTGGGAGATTGTTGGAGATATTGCCCTCAGAGTCAATTATTGGATCACAGGCACGTGATTGCAATGATTGAGGGAGGACCTGTCCCAGTAGGACAGTCTTACTCGTGATGATAGTATGCTATCTGGTTTGCCTTTATCACCGTGTACTGCTTTAGGTGACCTGACAGGTCACTATTACACGTTGATAGAGCCCCTAGGATTCTTGCATGACCACCAGCAGTATGAGGGCGATCATATAAGTGGGAGCTGGAGGTCTATAAGCACATCCTTAAAAGGTCCCTAGTCGTGGGAGATTCGAGACAGGGCATCGTTTCTCCAGAGTAGACTAGTGTATACAGTCGAGACCCCGATAAGGGGCGGTGGCCAGTCTCACAAGTCACTGGTGTCAGTTGGTTTACCTAAGATGTATACAGGTGCTCATTGGGTTATGAGTACACCGGACAGGACTCACCGGGAACATGCTAGTTGGTCTTATACCAGACGTCAGATAGCAGTGTTAGTTATATGTATGCCCTAGAGGCCTTTACTGTACATTCGATGTATATTGTAGTGGATGCTGGGACGTATATAGGGAGGACTTTCTTGCTCGACATGATAGTATGCTATCTGGTTGCTCTTTACCTTAACGTGTACACAGATTGTCTCTCTATTACATGTTGGTAAAGCCCTTAGGATCTGTACTTGACTACCTGGACTATGATGCGGATCATACTAGTGGGGGCATGGTAGTCCATAAGTACATCCTTCAAAGTCCCTAGTCGTGGGTGTATCAAGACGGGGCATCGATATACCAGAGTAGACTAGCGTATACCTTCTCGACCCATACAGATGGGCGATGGATGATCCCATATCCATTGGTGTTTGACATCAGAGATGATATACGGGTGCTCAGTGGAGACTGGGTACACTGGACGGACTCGCCGAGAACTCCCAGATGGTATTATACCTCACGTCAGATGGCAGTTCTCTGGTGACACTGGTACAGAGTAGTCTGTTGACCCGAGATCGTCATAGAGTCTTGTGTGGTTCCCACTGTGCTTTGATTTCCATCTTACCACGTCTAAGAGGGCGTGCAAAACGGTGGTTTTTGGGTACAGTCCCGAGTCATATGGAGGCAATGAGCGATAGGAGGGGATTCGTCTCTCCCGGTATAGGGAGTTGATGTTGCGCTGTGTTCGATTGGCTATAACAGGAAATCCCTGGCCAGGGTTGCTGAGATTTACTGGTAAGTGTTACCAGTAGTTTCTCGAACAGTTATAGACCTCATATCGACACGACTTATCGAGCTATTGGGGTCTGACGTTTACCACCCCTAGGCGAGATATGTGACATATCAGACGATCAGACCTGACTGTACGGTAGTGTTACTGGTTGGATTCACTGGAGTGTGAGCGGGCTTGCTCGTCGATCTTCAGATCGCTCAATACCGGGTGGCAGTTTTGCAGACCGCTTGCGGCTTGTGGGTGTTTGATATGATCATCACCTGCTGCCGGCGTATTGACGAGTCTTTAGAGTCCTACACAGAGGTTTCCTGGCTCAAGCGAAACGAAATAGGAGCGCATATGAGATATGTGCGGGACCGAGAATAATGCGTGTATGTGATACCGTATTCTATTCTCGCGATTAATGTATCGAATGGTTGTATGCGATATAACCTAGTTATCGAATCAAGTATTGATTCGATAAGCCGATACATTGAATACTAGTCGGTTGTGTGCGACATGACCGGATCATTGAATCAAGTGTTGATTTAGTGATTTAATGCATAATTATATATTTGATATATTACTTTGCACTAACTAGTATTGGTTCACTTTAAACGGATTTTCTCACTTGGTTTGTGCACATTGTATATGTGATATACTTTTGTACACTTGTATGTATCATGTTTGATGATGCATGCTAACTTGTGTTTTGTGTGAAGTTTAAACCATGGTTATGTAATGGTTAGGGTTTTCATTTTCATATCTATTTATTTATTTGTTTATTCATTTTGGAAAATGATAAGCATAATGCAAAATGGTGGCTTTGTTTGGAAGCTTGTTGAAGCTTCATGAAGACTTTGACCATTTTGTATTTTAGCTTAACCCTAACCATTGCATTGAACCATGATTAGTTCTCTACACTTAACTATAGTCATGTTATGATAAGGATTGATTTATTCTTTTCTTTTTAATTAACTTATCATATCATTTTCTTCTTCTTCTTCCTTGAACTCAAGAAGAAAACCTTAAGCTCCATCAATGGTGATTGATGGAAACAAGTGAGAAATCCAATTCTAAAGTCTACCCACTTCCTATTTCTTCATCCTCTACCTCTTGCCAAGTAGTAGAGTGTGTTTTCTTCACAAGTTTCTTGACTTGGTGAAGTCGGAGCTTGATTTAGCGATGCCTCGACATAGATCATCTTCGGCATGGACATCGATGACCTAGCCCGTCCATTCTCCGATGAAGCCGACGCTAGAGCCCGGGACTTGTTTTGGACAGCGAGGAGACTTCATTGCGGAGCTATGGAGGTGGAGAACCGGATCTACAAAGGTTGTATTTCCGTATCTCTTAGTTAATTGTTAACTAGTTATCTTTTCGCCTAGAAATCTAGCCAACGATCCGTACACTAGGGTTTCTCGACACCATAATTATTGAAATTGGCATGGTTGATGCCTTGTGAGACCTCTTGAGAGTGCCTAGGAACCCTACAGAGGTATCAGAGCCTAGCTAGAGCCTTAGGCGAAGTCCAGACGGAATTTGAACTCCGATCGAATCAAAACCAAAACCCTAAAATTGCTCTCTGTACTTTTTCTAAAATCGTGGATTTTTTCAAATTAAAAATATGCAGAAAACTCAGCTGGGAATTCTAAGAATTACGGCGGAAATTTTTTTCTCATGAACAGTGATTTTGGCGGCGGAACCGCGGCATAAGCCTAGCTTATGCGGCGGTTCCGCGGCGGATGTATGACGTCAGGCCTAACATGTTACACAGTAATTCATTGTTTCTGGTTCTGAGTTCTCTGGGTATTTTTAAAATTTATTCAAGAGTTGAATTTTCTGGAGTTGTTTTGTGGATTCGGTGTTTCGATCGGAGTATCAAATTTTGTCTGTGTGGCTTTCCGGATAAATTTTAGAATATGTTAAAAAGTTCGACCGGATATAAATACCCAATTTTTCCCCTGTCGGGAAATTTCCAAGTGTTGGATTTTTCCGTGGTTTAACGACGTTCTAAGTAGTGCAAGTAACGCGATGGTCCCTCTAGAAGACAACAAACCTTAACTCGATTATGTGACCGTCTTGAACTGCCCTTTGAACCTTCGGGTTTGGGGCA
Source organism: Agapanthus africanus (assembly GCA_030015575.1). NCBI lineage: Eukaryota > Viridiplantae > Streptophyta > Magnoliopsida > Asparagales > Amaryllidaceae > Agapanthus > Agapanthus africanus. Next base: position 408,682,027 of record CM057337.1, read on the forward strand.
GTACGGCGTGCCACATGTGAGTCGTTGGCTTGACCCTTCTACGGCTGGACCGTTGGTACTGAGGCACGAACTGAATGTTGTTAGACTTATTTCATGTGTTGATCTGTATCGGGAAAACTTGGGTGTTCGACTGTTCGATCGGAAAGTTTAACATTTTCTATTTATCCGGAATGGGATACAATAATTGGAATTCACAAGTAGTTATGAGATAACTGAATGAATATTATAAACATAGCAGTTTAGTCTCACTTGATCGGTTGCCACGGAATTTTGATGTGATCAAAAGTCCGTCGCAATCACGTAGGGTACGCGGATACTCGCCGGGTAAACTTAATAGACAGCCTCACTCCATAGCCCCGACCAAGTGACTGTAGGAGAACCCCGTCGCCGAAAGCATCCGTTCGGGTGCTCGCGGAAGCGGTGTTCCGCCTTAGTGCACTTCGTCGACAGTATCGGGGGTGCGGCCGTCTACTGAAGTTTGCGACGAGCATTCGATCAGGATGTCGGGAATCTTGTTGAATTACCCGACTTGATATTGAAAAGTGTTTTCGATTTTGAGACTAAAATGCGGGGTTTATAATTGTTAGGCATGTGATGTCTAAGGAATTCATTTGGTCAGGCATGCGATGTCTGAGGTGGTTGCGGATTCCAACTGTTGTAGTTTTACACTTTCTTTTCTGTGACCGTAAGTGTAATATGTGATATCGCCGGTTTCGTTGCTATATGTCAACGACAATTGGGATGGACATATTTACTTACGTTGATGACATGTGATGTTATGTGTTGCTGGATATGTTATATTGGATCGTCGTGTTTGAATAGCCGGGGGTTTTTATGTGAGATGAGTGTTTTTCATTTTCATTCATGTAAAAACTTGTATGTAATATTCTTTTATTGGGGCGCTTCCAGGTTGCAGAAGTTGTCACCGTTTGTATATTATTTACTTTTCCGCACTAGGATAGACCCAAGGAGGAGGGCACAAGTAACCGGGTTCTGGAGTCCAGTGGGAGACCAACTCGAGGAGTCGAGTCCGGGTCTCCTAACTCTAGAATTGGTAGGGTTGCTTGCCGCTCTCGTAGGGGTCTAGGGGTGTGGGTTTGGCTATTCATCACGACCGTGGAATCCATGTTTTATACTGGCTCGTATTGAAAACACGGACGTCCTAGTATATCCAATATTTCATATGTTTCTTCTGCTGCGATATCTGTGATGTGATCATGTGATGTTCTGTGATAGATACAGTATATAGTATATATGATATATTATATAGATGTTACTTATGTTTTACACCCGCGCTAGCCCTGCCCTGCTCTGCCGTTAGTTACCTAACCTAACGGTGCACGAGGGGACATCGAGGCGAATGCGGATGGCATAAGTGTACGTCGTATTTATCTGTGATGTTTAGGTACATAAATGATGGGACTTCATTAATGTGATTAATGAAATAAAAGAAACCTAAGATGTTGTAGAATCGAATTTCAAAATAAAACAGGTAGCTACAGTTCTTGCTTTGCACAGCGATATATATGATATATCCTGCACCTTATTCGATAAGGAAAGGACCGAGATCCCTTCACCAGGAGTGACTCCTTTAGCAATAACTGGCAGATGCTACACACTCGGTTTGTCTTTTGATTGCTTTTAAGAGTTTTTGCTTTGCACAGTGATATATATGATATATCCCGCACCTCATTCGACGAGGAAAGGACCGACGATCCCTTCACCGGGAGTGACTCCTTTAGCAAAACTAGAAAAGCCTCAAAAGCACTCCATTTTAAAATCATTTGATTCTACAACGATATCAAGTTCATTACGCAATAGGTTTTCAGAAAAACCTGTCGTAGCCCTCCGTCATTTCAGATAAGTACTAGTTAGTATTCGTGCTGCGGTTGTTTGGCATGCGTCAAGGCGTAGTGTACGGTAGCTAACTAGTGCTTATCTGCTAGCATACGATGCGATTGGATTAGGGTATTCGTGTTAGTGTATATGCCCTAGAGGCCATTACTGTATCATACTAGTTTGTATATTACTTAATGGAAGCTTGGGATATTCACAGTTGTATATACAATCTTGCTCGAAATGGTAGTATGCTACTTGGTTTGTCTCTGCTTTAATATGTGCATGTGTTTCTTTTAGCATATTGCTGGTATACATATTAGTAGAGCCTTTAGGATCTTTGCTTGATTACCAGCGTTGTGATGGCGCTCGCACTCGTGGGAGCTGGGTAATCTATAAGCACATCCTTATACAGGTCCCTGGTCGTTGGACTATCGAGACAGGGCATCGATACTCCGGAGTAGACTAGCGTATGCGCTTCTCATCCCAGTGTGGGAGACGGTCTGTCCCACAGCCGTTAGGACGTCGTACTTAGGATAGTATGTGGGTGCTCGTTAGGTTACGAGTACACTGGACAGGACTCGTCGGGAACTGTTGGTTGGTAATATACCTATCGTCAGTTATCAGTTCCCAGGTGACATGAGTACAGCTTAGTCCGTTGACTTGACACTGCCACTTCGCCTCGAGTGTGTTCCCACTGCACTTTGATTACTACCTTACCACGGCTCAAAGGAGTCGTGCAAACAGGTAGTTTTTGGGTGCAGTCCCGAAGCACTTGGAGGCAGTGACGGTTAGACAGGATTCGTCTCTCCCGGTATTGGGGGTTGACATCGCGCTGTGTCCAGGAGAGCCATTACACGAGTAGTCCCTGGCCAGGGCAAGCGAGATATACTGGTAGGTTTCCAGTGTTATCTCAGGGTGTTCTGGGCTACACTCCGACACGACTTGTACCGCTATTAGGGGACTGACGTTCACCGCCCCCCTAGGCCCGCCATGCGATGTATCAGACGAACAGACCGGACTGTACGGAGACTGTCACATACAGGCTCAGTAGGAGTGCAGATGGGGTTCACCTCGTCAGTCTTCTTATCGACATCTACCTGGGGACCGTTACGTACAGCTAGTGCCGCTTGCGGTCTGTGGTTAAACTCACTGCCAGCGTAGTGTCGAGTCTTTAGAGTCCCACACAGAGAGCTATTCGCCTTTAGGCAAAATGAGTAGAGGTCGCATGGTTTTGCGACAGGGTTCGTTCGCATCCGCGCACTTGTGCACGTTTGCTGTCCGGACAGTTTATACTAGCGGGCTTTGGTTTAAGCCGGATCCTAGTATATGATTTGAGATTGGTTTTTCTCAGTGTATTCGTGTTCCTCGGATCACGAATGCGGGTGCGTATGCACAGTTGCTTGAGATTAGGGGAGAGGACCTTGTTTAGGGTTAATGGCTATTGTCATTTTATTAACCCTATTGCTTTTGTGTGTATTATAGTTAATTGATAATTAGCTTAATAGTTGTGCATGGTTGTTGTTGTTGACAATTTGACTTCATTGACTTGTTGACCAAGGTTGACAGTTTGACCATCATCATTTCTTTTGGAAGATGCTCTTTGATCTTTGCAAAATTGAAATGATAATGGTCATGTCATGATTTACCATGACAATTTTCAAGCTAATTATTGAATTAAAATAATGCACACATATTAGTGAGAATGGCTCACTAATAATTCATTCTCTCATATCATTTCTCTCTCTTGTTCATCCTCTCCCTCAAGCTCTCTCCCTCTCATGTGTTGAGAAACAAAAAGCTTGAGAAAAACCTTCACTTGATCTTCTCTACTCTCTTCTAGGGTTCAAGTCTTAGCATTTCTTGCACTCTAGTTACTCCTAGCTGGGAGTTGAAGCTAAAGGTCGAGGCTTTCGGGTGGATCCTTCTTTGACGGGAGAAGACAAGCAAGGTGACCTCTTTCTACCATTCCAAGGAGCAAGGAGAGAAGGACTTAGAGCTCAAGGTATAACCTTTCCATCACTTAGCTACTTTGTAGTTAGCTTTAGCAAGTTTATGTTTTGCAAAGATCCTTAAAGCTTAGTCCATGTTGCCTATAGTTGATAAAAATCCAATTTTTATTATGTTTTCCGCCTCCCCGTAAGCACCGGGGTGGGCAACGTGGACTTACAGTGGTATCAGAGCCTAACTAAACCTAAACTAGCTAAGTAGTTAAGTGTAACGAAGTTTCGAAACCGGAAAATCGAAAAACCTAACTCGCAATACCCTAAGTTTCTGTTAATTTTTTTTCTGGTCAAAATAAAATTTGTTATACACCAAAAATTATCTCAGGGTTTTGTTAAGAACACCACCAAAAACGAGACAGAGAGTCGACCAAATGGGCGCGGATCCGCGGCGCTAGGAAGCTATTGCGCCGCGCATCCGCGGCCGTCTAGTCTCTTCTCTGCCTCGATTTTGGTGCAGTGTGTTTCTGTGTTGGTTTTGGGATTTTTAGGATATGTTATATGCGCCCAGATTTTCCAGAACTAAAATTTTCTTTTGGGGGCCTATAAATCCGTATTTTTCGGAACTTCACTACACTTTAACTATATCGGTTATATCTGTGATGCTTGTATGTATTGAACGTCGGCTAATCGCTATAAGTCGATTAGTCGGGGTTATACATCTCTGTGATCTGTGATTGTTATTGGTTTGTGGATATGAATGGATTGGATTGTCGCGGGTGAATAGCCGGGGTGGATGTGAGATGAGCGTTATTTTTCTTTCATTCATTTGTAACATGTAAATTGATGTAATAATATTATTTGTATGGCCGCACAACCGGGTCGGGGTTGTAGCCGTCATTGTATAATTCTTTTTACTGTTTTTGCTCCTAGGATAGACCCATGGTGGGGGTGCACAAACTACCGGGTATCTCGAAGTGCCGAGTGGCCTACTCACGGTGGTGAGGGAGGTTGCTTCGCTTCGGGTGCTTGGCGGGTAGTTTGCCGCACCCGTAGGGGTCTTGGGTGGGGTTTTGGCTATTCACCGCGACCGTGTAATCTGCTTTACGTTGCAGGCTCGAACGCATTGCGGATTCCTAGTATATCCAATGTATTCATCTGTGATCTGTAATGTCTATCATTGCTATATATTTACATATAATAACTATTTAGGCGTTGCTTATGTTTTACAGCCGCGCTAGCCCAGCCCCCGCTCTGTCGTTAGTTAAGTAACCTAACGGGTGATGACGGGGCCCCGTGGCGAATGCGAATGGCATAAGCGTACGTCATATTTTGGTTGTTTTCTGCAATGGTAGGATTAAATGATGGGACGCATTAAAAGAACTAATGCAAGAAATAAACCATGTAAAAGTCGATTGGAACACTTTGAAAACCACTCGGTTCTTTTCAAAACTAAACTTTTAAACGCGGAGCTTGAACCACTCCTTTTAAAAGCTATCTCGTTCCATCGATTATATCAAGTTCACTACGTTCACGGTTTCGCCAAAACCATCCGTAGCCCTCCATCATTTCGGATAAATATTCGGTAGTATTCAAGCTATGTATTTTGACCTCACGCCAAGGCATAGTGATTGGTAGCTGCCGGATATTTATCCGTTGCATAGATAGAATGCGTTGATTTGAGACAGTCGTACTGCCGTTTTGGCCTACGCCAAGGGTGGGTACGGGTGGGTTCAAATTAACCAGGATAATGATGGGAAGAACTTGACATGTGACTTATGACATTTTGACCTCACGCCAAGGTCATAAGAGCATGGGGCAAAAATCCACATCGGGAGTTTCATAAGTACTGAAACTTGCTAGCGTTGCATACCATTTGGAGTGTGATAATTCTGGTAGGATTCCTTCGGTTTTATCACGCGATGATATTTGGATCCCGATCCTACTGTGAGTATATGCTACTCCTCGGGAAAACTCTCACTTAACGATCAATGCTATAAACCTAGTAGGTGCCTAGAAAGGTGTTAGCGGGGCTACGCCCACAGGGAAAATAGGTTACTTAATTAAGGAACTTCGCGAAAGCGTTGGAAAACCTCCCTCGAAGTACCGACACTGGCCTGGCTGAACGGTTAAGCAAGTATTGTACGGTGAGAATGATCCCGGCTAATCCTTTCTTTACGGTTTGAGAAGGAATTCGAGAGACAGTGGGAGCCATCCAGTTTAGACAAACTAAAAACCACTCTAAACTTGCAAGAGCATCATGCTAAAGTGTTTCTTTTCTCTCTCCTAATTGCAGCGACCATTCAAGATGACCGGACTTAAGTTACTATTAGATAAAAATATATTGACAGGGCCAAACTACAAAGATTGGCTCAGGAATGTCAAGATGGCTATCACTTATGACAAGCTGGGGTATATACTTACCACCAAAGCTCCCCCTGTCCCAGGTCCCACCTCCAGCGTCGCGGATGTAGAAATCCGTAAGACATGGGAGATAGATTGCGCGAGGGCCAAATGCCTCGTACTAGCCTCGATGGACAACGACCATCAGAGGAGGCACGAGAATATGGACCTAGAGTCCATATTTCTCCATACAAAAGAACTGTATGGAGAGCAATCTCGTATCGCAAGATACGAAGTGTCGAAGAAGCTTTTTTCGGCAAGGTTGGCCATCGGATCATCGGTAGCGGACCACGTGCTTAAGATGATCGGCTACATAGAGGAGCTCGCGGACCTTGGGACCACGTTGGAGAATGAACTCTATACTGATTTGATTCTCCAGTCCCTTCCTTCCACTTACGCCCAGTTCATTCTTAACATCAACATGCAAGGAAAGGAGGTTGAACTTGCCGAACTTCTGAACATGTTGAGGACTGCTGAGGGCACCCTACAGAAGGGTAGGGAGACATCCACTTTGTTTGTAGGAGGATCTTCCTCTTCTAGGCCCAGGGCGAAAGCCAAGGGCAAGAAGAAGAAAGCCCCCGCCAAACCAAGAGGCGGTGTCGGTAAAGTGGATACGAAGGGAAAGGGTAAAGCAACAAAGGTAGCGGGAAAGCTGGTGGGGAAGGAAGAATGCTTCTATTGTCACAAAAGTGGTCACTGGAAGCAAGATTGCAAGGCTTGGAAAGCCATAACACAGGATTTGAAGCGAGTTGCAGCTTCAGCTTCAGGTGTGTATGTTATTGAAAACTGTCTATCAATAAACTCTACATCCTGGGTATTGGATACCGGATCAGGATCTCATATCTGTAATTCTTTGCAGGCGTTGAGAAAGCGTAGAGTTTTGAAGGCAGGTGACATGACCCTCAGAGTTGCGAACGGTGCTAGCATGGATGCTGAGGCCGTGGGGGACTATCACCTGGGATTATCAGATGGACACTTTTTGGTTTTGCGTAGTTGTTATTATGTACCAAATGCAACCTGTAATATCATTTCTGTATCTTTATTATCTAAAGAAGGTTATGAATTTGCATTTGTAAGTAATGTAGTGAACATTCACCTTAATCAAGTTTTGATTGGGTCAGGTACATTGAACAACGGTATATACATTTTAAACCAACCACAGGTTTTCAATATCCAGAATACACACAAAAGAAAGTCTCCAGAAATTAATAAAACTTTCTTATGGCATTGTAGACTGGGTCACATCAATGAGAGAAGATTGACTAAGTTACATACTGAAGGATATTTAGATCCGTTCGAATATCAATCGTATGCAACTTGTCAATCCTGTCTCAAAGGAAAGATGACAAAGGCTCCGTTTTCTGGACACGGAGAAAGAGCGAGCGAGCTCTTGGGACTCGTACACAGCGACGTGTGCGGTCCAATGTCTACACATGCGCGAAGCGGTTTTTCTTACTTCATAACTTTTACGGATGATTTCTCAAGATTCGGACATGTCTTCTTAATGAAGCATAAATCCGAAGCTTTTGATAAGTTCCAGGAATATAAGAATGAAGTAGAAAAACAAACAGGCAAAAGTATCAAGATCCTAAGATCGGATCGAGGAGGAGAATACTTAAGTGCCGAATTCCTGAATTACTTAAAAGAGAATGGAATTCTCTCTCAGCTTACTCCTCCATACACTTCGCAACATAACGGTGTATCGGAGAGACGGAACCGAACCCTATTGGATATGGTACGGTCCATGATGAGTAACACTGAGTTACCGCGATCATTCTGGGGATATGCGCTAGAAACAGCTGCATATCTTTTGAACCTTGTTCCCACTAAGACTGTGCCTACCACACCATATGAGTTATGGAGTGGGAAGAAACCCTATCTTCAATACTTGAAGATTTGGGGATGTCCAGCTTATGTCAAAAAGCAGCATACGGACAAGCTCGAGGCACGCTCAGTACTGTGCAAGTTTGTGGGATACCCAAAGAACTCCAGGGGGTATCTTTTCTATTACGCAGAGGAACAAAAAGTCCTTGTTTCTCGTAATGCCCATTTTTTGGAACATCAGTTTTTAGAAAAAGAAATAAGTGGGAGCGCAATAGAACTGGAAGAAATTCCAGAACCACAAACTATTACTGAAAGCTTAGTGGAACCAGAAGGTTCAAAAGAACAGGACATTCCTACGCCACTCCGCAGGAGTAGTAGGCAGTCTCATCCGCCCGAGAGGTACTACGGTTTTCTCATTGACGGGGATAGAGAGGACTGCATCATAGATTGTGATGAGCCTACTAGCTTCCAGCAGGCCATTCAGAGCGTCGACTCGGTAAAATGGCTGGATGCAATGCGGACCGAGATGGAGTCCATGTACACCAACAAAGTATGGACGTTGGATATTGCTCCAGACGGGGTAAAACCCGTAGGATGCAAGTGGATCTTCAAAAGGAAGATTGGTGTAGATGGACAGGTTGAGACCTATAAAACTAGACTAGTAGCAAAGGGTTTTCGTCAGCGACCTGGTTTGGACTATGACGAAACCTTTTCTCCAGTAGCTATGTTGAAATTCATTCGGATCCTTCTTGCCATCGCTGCTTTCCACGATTATGAGATTTGGCAGATGGACGTAAAGACAGCTTTTCTAAATGGTCATTTAGAGGAGTGTGTCTATATGGACCAGCCAGAGGGTTTCATTCAGGGTGGGAGCAGCGGAAAGGTGTGCAAGTTGCTCAAGTCCATTTATGGACTCAAGCAGGCATCGCGGAGTTGGAACATCTGTTTTGATGAGACGGTCAAAGAATTTGGTTTTATTAAAAATCCAGATGAACCATGCATCTATTGTAGATTTGTAGCGAGAACTGTAGTATTCCTCGTTTTATAGGTGGATGACATTCTCTTAATAGGAAATGACATTCCTATGCTACAATCTGTCAAGGGGTTCTTGTCACACAGGTTCTCCATGAAAGACCTGGGTGATGCCTCATACATTCTGGGTATCCGGATCTACCGTGACAGATCCAAGAGGATATTAGGACTCTCGCAGTCCAGGTACATCGACACCATACTGAAGAGATTCAGTATGGAAGATTCCAAGCGCGGTAATCTACCGGCTTGTCACGGGATCACCCTCTCCAAAGAGATGTCTCCCAAGACTGATTTGGAGAGGGATCGCATGTCTATTATACCCTACGCTTCTGCGGTAGGCTCTATAATGTATGCGATGTTGTGTACCAGACCGGATGTGGCTTATGCACTGAGTGTGGTAAGCAGGTATCAGTCAAACCCTGGGGAGAAACATTGGATAGCAGTAAAGAACATTCTCAAGTACCTGAGAAGGACTAAGGAGATGTTCTTGGTGTATGGTGGAAAAGACCTGCAGATTGAGGCCTTTGCTGACTCCAGCTTCCAGAGTGACAAGGATGATTCCAAGTCCATGTCGGGTTTTGTCTTTACCCTCAATGGAGGGGCGGTGTGTTGGAAGAGCTCCAAACAGGAAACCGTTGCTGACTCGACTATGGAAGCGGAATACATCGCTGCATCTGATGCCGCAAAAGAAGCTGTCTGGATGAGGAAGTTCTTGAAAGAACTTCAGGTGGTTCCGTCCATTGTTGACCCAATACCTCTGTATTGCGACAACAACGGGGCTATAGCTTTAGCGAAGGAACCCAGGTCCCATCAGAAATCCAGACACATCTTAAGGCGGTATCACCTGATCAGGGAGATCGTGGATCGCCAGGAGATCGAGGTCCGGAGAGTTGCATCAGAGGATAACACAGCAGATCCATTCACCAAGGCCTTGCCCCAGACTCAGTTCGAGCGGCTGATCGAGATGATAGGTCTTCGATACGCCAGTACATGGCCTTAGTGCAAGTGGGAGATTGTTAGTGTATATGCCCTAGAGGCCATTACTGTATCATACTAGTTTGTATATTACTTAATGGAAGCTTGGGATATTCACAGTTGTATATACAATCTTGCTCGAAATGGTAGTATGCTACTTGGTTTGTCTCTGCTTTAATATGTGCATGTGTTTCTTTTAGCATATTGCTGGTATACATATTAGTAGAGCCCTTAGGATCTTTGCTTGATTACCAGCGTTGTGATGGCGCTCGCACTCGTGGGAGCTGGGTAATCTATAAGAACATCCTTATACAGGTCCCTGGTAGTTGGACTATCGAGACAGGGCATCGATACTCCGGAGTAGACTAGCGTATGCGCTTCTCATCCCAGTGTGGGAGACGGTCTGTCCTACAGCCGTTAGTACGTCGTACTTGGGATAGTATGCGGGTGCTCGTTAGGTTACGAGTACACTGGACATGACTCGTCGGGAACTGTTGGTTGGTAATATACCTATCGTCAGTTATCAGTTCCCAGGTGACATGAGTACAGCTTAGTCCGTTGACTTGACACTGCCACTTCGCCTCGAGTGTGTTCCCACTGCACTTTGATTACTACCTTACCACGGCTCAAAGGAGTCGTGCAAACAGGTAGTTTTTGGGTGCAGTCCCGAAGCACTTGGAGGCAGTGACGGTTAGACAGGATTCGTCTCTCCCGGTATTGGGGGTTGACATCGCGCTGTGTCCAGGAGAGCCATTACACGAGTAGTCCCTGGCCAGGGCAAGCGAGATATACTGGTAGGTTTCCAGTGTTATCTCAGGGTGTTCTGGGCTACACTCCGACACGACTTGTACCGCTATTAGGGGACTGACGTTCACCGCCCCCCTAGGCCCGCCATGCGATGTATCAGACGAACAGACCGGACTGTACGGAGACTGTCACATACAGGCTCAGTAGGAGTGCAGATGGGGTTCACCTCGTCAGTCTTCTTATCGACATCTACCTGGGGACCGTTACGTACAGCTAGTGCCGCTTGCGGTCTGTGGTTAAACCCACTGCCAGCGTAGTGTCGAGTCTTTAGAGTCCCACACAGAGAGCTATTCGCCTTTAGGCAAAATGAGTAGAGGTCGCATGGTTTTGCGATAGGGTTCGTTCGCATCCGCGCACTTGTGCACGTTTGCTGTACGGACAGTTTATACTAGCGGGCTTCGGTTTAAGCCGGATCCTAGTATATGATTTGAGATTGGTTTTTCTCAGTGTATTCGTGTTCCTCGGATCACGAACGCGGGTGCGTATGCACAGTTGCTTGAGATTGGGGGAGAGGACCTTGTTTAGGGTTAATGGCTATTGTCATTTTATTAACCCTATTGCTTTTGTGTGTATTATAGTTAACTGATAATTAGCTTAATAGTTGTGCATGGTTGTTGTTGTTGACAATTTGACTTCATTGACTTGTTGACCAAGGTTGACACATTGACCATCATCATTTCTTTTGGAAGATGCTCTTTGATCTTTGCAAAATTGAAATGATAATGGTCATGTCATGATTTACCATGACAATTTTCAAGCTAATTATTGAATTAAAATAATGCACACATATTAGTGAGAATGGCTCACTAATAATTCATTCTCTCATATCATTTCTCTCTCTTGTTCATCCTCTCCCTCAAGCTCTCTCCCTCTCATGTGTTGAGAAACAAAAAGCTTGAGAAAAACCTTCACTTGATCTTCTCTACTCTCTTCTAGGGTTCAAGTCTTAGCATTTCTTGCACTCTAGTTACTCCTAGCTTGGAGTTGAAGCTAAAGGTCGAGGCTTTCGGGTGGATCCTTCTTTGACGGGAGAAGACAAGCAAGGTGACCTCTTTCTACCATTCCAAGGAGCAAGGAGAGAAGGACTTTGAGCTCAAGGTATAACCTTTCCATCACTTAGCTACTTTGTAGTTAGCTTTAGCAAGTTTATGTTTAGCAAAGATCCTTAAAGCTTAGTCCATGTTGCCTATAGTTGATAAAAATCCAATTTTTATTATGTTTTCCGCCTACCCGTAAGCACCGGGGTGGGCAACGTGGACTTACAATTCGTACGGCGTTGTTTGGCATGCGTCAAGGGTCGTGCGGGTGGGTTTAATTCAATCAAGAAATGTACGGGTTGAACTTGACTAGCAGACTATGGGTTGTTTGGCATGCGTCAAGGCCATAGCGAGCTAGGGGCAAAATATTATCGGGAATTTCAAGTGTTGAAATTTGCAATGAGATTGTATACCTTCTATGAGATAGTTGGATCCCGATACCCGCTGCGAGTAAGAGTTACTCCTGAGAGAGTTTTATACATTACAATTAGCCGATCAAGTAGGTGTCTAGAAAGGTGTCAACGAGGTTACGCCTCTGGGAAAACGAGGTTTACATTAATTAGGTTCATGCGAAAGCACGGGGGACCTCCCTCAAAGTACTGACACTGGCCTGGCTGAAAGATTGGCGAACTTGTAGTGTATAATTAATCCCGGCTAGTCTTTCCTTTTAGGGTTTGAAGGAAGATTTGATAAAAAGCAGTGGGAGCCATCCTGATTAGATAAAATAAAAACCAATCTATTCTTGACAGAGCGCACGCTGAGTGTTTTCTTCTCTCTCTCTCCTGGTAGCGACCATATCACGCCTTAATCAAGATAATAATACGGAATATTGACCGAACCCGCTTGTTATACTGAGCTGGGGAACGTTGGTCCCGCTCCAACTTATAATTGTTATAAGACAGAGCAGGAAATTGGGGATTACCAGAATTCCCGTGCCGCCCAAACGAAAAGAGTGCATGATGATGCATCATCTTCGGGTGTGTTCATTATACAGAACTGTTTCTCAGTATCCTTTACGTCCTGGGTATGTGATACCAGATCAGGATCCCAGATATGTAATCTGTTACATAGGGCTATAGATAGGTAGAGAACTGAGAACGGGTGATAAGTTTCATGAGGCAGAAAACGGGGCAAATGTTGCAGCCAAGTCTGTTGGTCACTGTCACCCTGTATTACAAATACATTGATTCTGAATGAATGTTATTAGATACCGAACCTGATATACAAAATCGTATCTATCTCTTTATTAGTAAAGAAATGATAAAATTTTGTATTGTTGGATAATGTTTTGAACATTTCCTATATCAAAAGTTGATCGGTTCAGGCACGTTATCTAAAAGCATTGCTGTTCTAAATCAAACTACAGTTCTTAGTATATGGAACACACATAAGAGGAAGAGTTCAGAAATGAACGGATCCTTCTTAAGGTATTGTAGACTAGGTCAGATCAATGCGACCCGACTGGCTAGAGTTACATAAAGATGCATATTTAAATTAGTTTGAACTTACATCTTGTGAAACTCGCCAGTCATGTCACAAAGATAAGATGACCATAGCTCCGTTTACTGGAAACAGAGAAAGAGTTAGTAAACTCTTGGGATGATACATGTTGATGTATGTAAGGTCCCCTGTCTACACATGCCAGGACAGGTTCTTTGTACTTCATTACATTCTCTTATAATCTCTCAAGCTTCAGACATATGTTCCTGTTGAAACATGAGTCCGAGCCTTTTGAGATATTCACAGAATATAAGCGAGAAGTAGAGAACCAAAATACGGGTATAAGTATTATGTCCTTTGATGAGATCAAGGAGGAGAATACTTGAGCACGGAATTCCAGGACTATTCTAAAGGAGAATGAGATTCTCTCTCAGCATTACTCCTCCGTATACACCATAGCACGATGGTATATCGGGGCGGAGCGATCACACCCTATATGATAAGGTGTGCTCTATGATGAGTACTACTGAGTTACCTATTTTCCTTTTTGGGTATTATGCACTTGAGAAGCTGCATAACTATTGAATAGGGTTCGAATCAAATCAGTTACCTACCACTTCATATGTGATATGGAAAGGGAAGAGCCCATGTCTTAAGCTAGTTAAGATTTGGGGTTGTCCGGCCTATGTCTGAAAGCAAAATCCGGACAAGCTCGAGGCAAGGTCTGTAATGTAGAACTGGAAAGGTTCCAGCTATACAAACTGCAGCTGATGATTTGAAAGAACCAAAGGATTCGATAGTTACCAACGAACCTCAGCCTCTCCGCCGATCTAGTAGGGTTCCTCACCCACTTGAGAGATACTTCGGTTTCTCTATGACAGTGGGAGCAAGGATTGCATCATGAGATGACGACCCAACTAGTTTCGAGCCGGCCATCAGGAGTATGACTCTGTAAGAATGGCTGGATGTTTAGCGATCTGAGATGGAATCCTGATACACCAACAAAGTATGGACTTTGGTTGCAATATCTGAAGGGTTAAATCCCCATCAGGAGCAAGTATATCTTGAGAAGATTACTTGGTGTAGATGGAAAAGTTGAGACTTTCAAAGCTAGACTTGTTAAAGCTTTTCGTCATCGACCAGGCGTGGATTGTGATGAAACCTTTTCAAGTGTCTGTGCTTATGTCCATCCAGATCCTACTTACCATGACTACGATATCTGGTGGTTGGGTGTCATGACTGCTTTTCTAAATGATATTTTAGAAGAGAGCGTCTATAAGTACACAGCCAGAGGGCTTCGTAGACAGTGGGAGCAGCGGAAACGTGTGCAAGATGTTTTATATGATAAAGCAGGCATCGCGGAGTTGGAACATCTGTTTTGATGTAGTAGTCAAAGAGTTTGACATCATCAAAATGGTAGATGAACCTTGTATAAACAAAAAGGTAGTAGGGAGTATGGTGGTGATCCTCGTAGAGTACGTGGATGACATACTCTTGATAAGAAAGGAGTTTCTTATGCTACGCTCGATCAATCTCCGCTTATTACAATGATTCTCCATATAGGATCAAAGTGATACCTAGTAAATCCTAGGTTTTGGATCTATGAGATAGATCTAAATGGATGTTAGGATTCTCACTAGTTGTAGTGAGAAGGTATCAATCGACCCTGGGGAGAATCACTGGAAGTGTTCCAGGGTGATAAAGACGACTGAATGTCAGTCACAGGCATTGTCTTTACCCTAAGCAAAGGGACGGTATGTTGGAAGAGTTCCAAGCTAGATACCGTGACATACTAGACGATAAAGGCAGGATACATCGCTACTTAAGATGCTACCAAAGAGGCTGTTTGGGTGTATGTTGGTTCATGAGATGAACTACGTTCCCACCATTGTGAGACAATGGAGTTGTGGCTTATGCCGAGGAACGCCGGTCCCATCAGTGATCCAGACATATTCTAAGGCAGTATCACCTGATCGTGGAGATGGTTGATCTCCATGGTGATCAAGGTTAGGAGAGCAGACTAAGAGGACAACACGGCGGATCCACTCACGAAGGCCTATTCCCAGAGAGAGACTTTTATGGGATGGTTGAGTATGAGATACTACAACCACTGCTACAGATGGCCCTAGTGCAAGTGGGAGATTGTTAGCTATATGTATGCCCTAGAGGCCATTACTGTACATTGGATGTATATTGTAGTGGATGCTGGGATGTATATAAAGAGGACTTTCTTGCTCGACATGATAGTATGCTATCTGGTTGCTCTTTACCTTAACGTGTACACAGATTGTCTCTCTATTACATGTTGGTAAAGCCCTTAGGATCTGTACTTGACTACCTGGACTATGATGCGGATCATACTAGTGGGGGCATGGTAGTCCATAAGTACATCCTTCAAAGTCCCTAGTCGTGGGTGTATCGAGACGGGGCATCGATATACCAGAGTAGACTAGCGTATACCTTCTCGACCCATACCGATGGGCGATGGATGATCCCATATCCATTGGTGTTTGACATCAGAGATGATATACAGGTGCTCAGTGGAGACTGGGTACACTGGACGGACTCGCCGAGAACTCCCAGATGGTATTATACCTCACGTCAGATGGCAGTTCTCTGGTGACACTGGTACAGAGTAGTCTGTTGACCCGAGATCGTCATAGAGTCTTGTGTGGTTCCCACTGTGCTTTGATTTCCATCTTACCACGTCCAAGAGGGCGTGCAAAATGGTGGTTTTTGGGTACAGTCCCGAGTCACATGGAGGCAATGAGCGATAGGAGGGGATTCGTCTCTCCCGGTATAGGGAGTTGATGTTGCGCTGTGTTCGATTGGCTATAACAGGAAATCCCTGGCCAGGGTTGCTGAGATTTACTGGTAAGTGTTATCAGTAGTTTCTCGAACAGTTATAGACCTCATATCGACACGACTTATCGAGCTATTGGGGTCTGACGTTTACCACCCCTAGGCGAGATATGCGACATATCAGACGATCAGACCGGACTGTACGGTAGTGTTACTGGTTGGATTCACTGGAGTGTGAGCGGGCTTGCTCGTCGATCTTCAGATCGCTCAATACCCGGGTGGCCGTTACGTTTAGCAGACCGCTTGCTGCTTGTGGGTGTTTGATATGATCATCACCTGCTGCCGGCGTATTGACGAGTCTTTAGAGTCCTACACAGAGGTTTCCTGGCTCAAGCGAAACGAAATAGGAGCGCATATGAGATATGTGCGGGACCGAGAATAATGCGTGTATGTGATACCGTATTCTATTCTCGCGATTAATGTATCGAATGGTTGTATGCGATATAACCTAGTTATTGATTCGATAAGCCGATACATTGAATACTAGTCGGTTGTGTGCGACATGACCGGATCATTGAATCAAGTGTTGATTTAGTGATTTAATGCATAATTATATATTTGATATATTATTTTGCACTAACTAGTATTGGTTCACTTTAAACGGATTTTCTCACTTGGTTTGTGCACATTGTATATGTGATATACTTTTGTACACTTGTATGTATCATGTTTGATGATGCATGCTAACTTGTGTTTTGTGTGAAGTTTAAACCATGGTTATGTAATGGTTAGGGTTTTCATTTTCATATCTATTTATTTATTTGTTTATTCATTTTGGAAAATGATAAGCATAATGCAAAATGGTGGCTTTGTTTGGAAGCTTGTTGATGCTTCATGAAGACTTTGACCATTTTGTATTTTAGCTTAACCCTAACCATTGCATTGAACCATGATTAGTTCTCTACACTTAACTATGGTCATGTTATGATAAGGATTGATTTATTCTTTTCTTTTTAATTAACTTATCATATCATTTTCTTCTTCTTCTTCCTTGAACTCAAGAAGAAAACCTTAAGCTCCATCAATGGTGATTGATGGAAACAAGTGAGAAATCCAATTCTAAAGTCTACCCACTTCCTATTTCTTCATCCTCTACCTCTTGACAAGTAGTAGAGTGTGTTTTCTTCACAAGTTTCTTGACTTGGTGAAGTCGGAGCTTGATTTAGCGATGCCTCGACGTAGATCATCTTCGGCATGGACATCGATGACCTAGCCCGTCCATTCTCCGATGAAGCCGACGCTAGAGCCCGGGACTTGTTTTGGACAGCGAGGAGACTTCATTGCGGAGCTATGGAGGTGGAGAACCGGATCTACAAAGGTTGTATTTCCGTATCTCTTAGTTAATTGTTAACTAGTTATCTTTTCGCCTAGAAATCTATCCAACGATCCGTACACTAGGGTTTCTCGGCACCATAATTATTGAAATTGGCATGGTTGATGCCTTATGAGACCTCTTGAGAGTGCCTAGGAACCCTACAAGAAGTTCCCAGGTGACATGTGTACAGGTTAGTTCATCGACCTGATGATCGTCATTTGTCTCGTGTGAGCTCCCAATGTACTTTGATTACTACCCTACCACGCTCAAAGGAGACGTGCAAACAGGTTTTAGTTGGGTACAGTCCCGAGCCACATGGAGGCAGTGAGCGTATCTTCAGGGGTTCGTCTCTCCCGGTATTGGGGGTGAGGTCGCGTTGTGTCTAGGAGAGCCATTACACGAAGCCCTCGGCCGAGGCAGGAGATTTACTGGTAGGTATTCCAGTAGTATCTCTGGGTGTTCTGGGCTACACTCCGACACGACTTGTACCGCTTTTGGGGGACTGACTTTTACCAACCCCCTAGGCCCGCCATGCGATGCTCATAGACGAACGGACCGGACTGTACGGATATTGTCACTGACAGGCTCAGTAGGGTGTCAGGTTGAGTTCGCTCGTAGACGTCCCTTTTAGTCAATACCTGGTAGCCCGTTACGTATTGGCTTATACCTCTGACGTGCTAGTGGTTAAATCCTCAACCAAGGTGTTGATGAGTCTTTAGAGTCCCCCACATTCAGTTACTCAAGCTTTCGGGCGAAAAGCTGTAGAGGCCGTATGGAGATATGGCAGGGTCCGATCAGATACGTGCGGTATTGCACGGATCAGGATCGGACGGTTATTACTATAGGCCGTATGGATATATGGCACGGTTCGATCAGATACGTGCGGTATTGCACGGATCAGGATCGAACGGATATTACTAGCCGGCTTTGGTTTAAGCCGGATCCTAGTATAGTACAGTGTAGATTTGTCTCATTGCATTTGTATTTCGGTCGGAATACAAATGCGGGTGTGTATACACAGTATTGGGGTTTTCCTGTAATTTATTATGGGACCAGTTTTCTGGAGTTGCCAGTTTGCTTTCCGTTTCGGCCGATTTCCTTTGTATCGTTCATTGGCCGAAGATTGGTGGAGGAGGGCTTATTTGCATTTGTGCAAATAAGTTTTTGTGGAGGGGGTCTTTGTATATTGTTGTATCATGATAGCTATTCTTTGACCTTGACTTCTTGTCTTCATCATGACTTGGCATTTGGTGATGTTGATGGGTTATGATGATGGTTTTGGTGTGTTGGTTTTACTAGTAATCATTTCTACACATCATAACTCCACACTCTCTCTCTTGCATTATGATATACCCTCCCCTTGGCCTTTTCTCTCTCTTGCCCTTGCACATATTTGGCCAGCCAAATTGGGAGGGGGCTGCCCAATTTTTGTTGGTGTGGGGTTTTGTTCATTTCATGCTCCAAAATCCACAAGTTCCTCTACATAGTTCTTGTATCATCCCTCCACCAAATGGCAAACTCCATAACCCCAAATAAGACATAGATCTCTACACATTCTACAGCAATCCTTGGGCACGTCGACTAGCCAGCTTCGTGTCCGAGTTGCCTCGGCATTGAGGTGGAAGCCCGTAAAAGATGTAGGCGATGTGGTGCACTTCCGGCTACGAGGTGGAGACAGGACATTCCGCGGGAGATCGGGACGACGACGAGAAGACCGGAGGACTCGGATCTGTCGGTATATCTCTATTCCCCTTCTTGTAGTTAGCTAGGACTAGTTAATGGCCCGATCTGGGTTTTAGTGCGCAGTGGTGCCGGTTTGCTAGTTTGCAAAATTAAAGTTTACCATCGCTTCCGCATTTGGCCTCAGGATGGAGGCCGGGGCGCCGCCGTCCACTTACAGCGTGGCCATATAGAACACGTGTCGGTGTGTTGGTGCGTGTCGGTAGCAGTCAGTGCATTGACCCGGTTTTCTTAGGGTATTTTTGTAAATTCAGATGCGGATCAGATGTAAACTCTAATGTATCTATTATCTATAAATAGGAAGCCTACAGCTCTTTTTATTTCTCTAGTTTAAATTTTCATTCCTTGTAATTGTCCAAGAGTGCATCAATAAAGTAAGTTTTTATCTTGAATTTCTTATCTGCAAATTTTATTTCTCTGCAATTTTTATCTGCCGTAGTTATTTTTCGCACGTTAATTAGGTTAAAAGAAAATCATAAAAAAATGAATTCCTTTGTTAATTCCCTAATGAGTGAGTAGTTCCTTACTTGTTAGGGTTTGGTTTGGAGAAGGTTTGAGAGATGAAAATCTCTCACTCCTTTCTTGCCCGTTCAATATTTCAAAAATAGGACTTTATGCAAATCAAACACACACCGCTCACTACGGCACCCTATCCTACGAGATAGCGGTGATTCCCTAGTTAGACCGGTTGTGATGGATTTCCATAGAGGTTAGGGCTAAGAATTAAGAAAGGACGGACAAGGGCCAAAAGGAAGAAACAAAGTTTGTTCCTATTCGCGCTAATCCCCTTTGTTAATTATTACCTTAACGCCTAAAATTCTTAATTAGGGCAAAGAGAGTGGTGGCAAGAATTGACTTTCCAAACTAACCTAATCCTAACCCTAGCAAGGTTTTAATCCCAATCAATTTCAACCACAGTTTTTATAGAAAATCAAAACCTACCACAAATAGGAATTGACTCGTTAGAACAACTAGAAAATACACGTTTCCCTGTGGACCGACCCGTACTCAACCTGCTAGCTACCAAGCGATACCGTTCTTGATTGCGGTTAATTCTTTGATTTAATAAAACGCACGTACGCAAAACATCTACCAATCAAATGGCGCCGTTGCCGGGGATAACGGTAGTTATTTTCTTTTTGTAATTTCGGGTTAATTAAAAAATAAAAAATTGTAAAAACTGAATAATATAAAAACAAAAAAAAAATATCATCTTGTTATTTTTTGAATGGTTTTCGTGTGAATTGTGCAGGAACGGAAAGACGAACAGATTCAGATCTGGAGCAAGCTCGGTGAACAAATCCAGAAACAGAAGATCTGAACAGACAGAGGAAAATCAGAACAGAACAGAAAAAAAATTTTAGGAACTGAACCAAAAAGTACACCGCGGAACCGCGGCGGAAAGAGACATTTGACCGCGGATCCACGGCGCTTTGCTAACATCAGCAAAGCAAATCCCTCTGTGAGTATTTCTTGTCTTCTCTGTAAGCCTCTGTGCTCCTCTGAAAAATTTTCCTGCAGGGTTCTTTGCGGAAAACTTCTCCCCCTTCTCCAATAACTTGATTTTGTGCAGGATTCTTTGCGCCGCAAATAAAAAAAAATTTTGGCATGTGTTTTGGATTTTTGTGTGTTTACTGCTATGCATTTTTAAAACAGACTTTTAAGGGGCTATAACACCAATCTAGATTTGGTGGGGATTTCATTACCCTTCTTAGGACCCCAAAAATCACAAAAAGCATTTTGCATCAACCTTCGAGTTAATTAAAAAAATATTAGACTCAGCCAATAAGGACTGTCGTGCTCATTAGGACAAAGGAAAGGTTGTAGGCATCGGTCGTTTGTCTAAACCAGACTTTGTGGTGCCTAGGCTAGACAAGTGGGAAAGGTAATTTTAAAAGGCCCGTCTTACGGTGATTCATGAGCGGATCCCTTCTTTCTTTACTTGTGCTTACCTGGCCACAATTGGCGGTGAAGAGGCGATTTGAGGATCTCACAACTTGCCCTTCGGAACAGTTAGGAGCAGTTTAGTTGACTTAGGAGACCCTAACTCTAGGCTTGATTGTGCATACTGTGATTCCTTGAAAGTGTGTCTAAGCTCCTTATAAAAATCTTTTTGCAACATCTCCTTATAAAAAAAAACCACAAAACAAAATTTTCACAAAAACTTGCCATTTTGTCACTAGAAATCCATTGCACCCCATATTCTCTCATTGACGTTTTCTTACCCCCACCTTCTATTTTTTACTTTTTGACTACACTACACCTCTTTAGTGTATGTCCAGTTGGACTAGGGACACTGGCGCCCGTTTAGTCCGTGTCTCGTTAGTGCCAACTGACGACGCTTTCGACTCCGAAGTCAAAATTCCCTCAACTTCTTTACCTTCATCTTCAAATTCATCATCTTCTATGGAGATGTCGGAATTCGATCCTAACAACCCCTTACCTACGGGACTGATTCCATCTCCACTGGGTGCGAATAACCCACCACACCCTCCTGTCGAAGCGCCCCAACGAATTGCGATCTAGGATCTTTTCAACCCCATCCGCACCGTATTTCCCACTTCTCTTTCACTTCCACCGGCTAATGGGGATAACATTGAAATTAAACCCCACTTCATCAATATGTTGCCCAAATTTCACGGGCTGGAATCTGAAGATGCCTACATCTTCATTAACAAATTCCAAAATGTTTGCGCAATGATGAAGACCACACAACTTTCTGATGATGCTATAAGGTTACGTGTCATTCCATTCACTTTATGTGACCTAGCCGAAAAATGGTTATATAGCATAGCATCACACTCCATAAAAAATTGGGAAGAGTTTGTTAAGGCTTTACTAAAAATGTTTTACCCACACCACAAGACCGAGAGAATTCACAATGAAATTATTCAATTTTCCCAGCTTCCTTTCGAACCTTTTTGGAAGTGTTTTGAAAGATTTAAGGGCCTTCTTGTTCAGTGCCCTCACCACGGTATTGAGAATTAGCAAATTTGCCAAACTTTATACGAAGGACTGAACCCAGCAACTAAACAGTTGTTGGAAACCATTTGTCAATGTCACTTTCTTACAAAATCAAGCGAAGAAGCTTGGCAATTTCTCGACAATCTTGCTGAACAAACACTTCAGTGGGAAAGCACTAAGACCACTTCATCTACTTTAGCAGGTCAGTTTAGGGCAGGCATACATCAACTTGATATGTCGATTACAATGAAGGCCGAAATGGCTGCACTCACGAAAAAACTTGAAGCAATTGAGAGCAAATTCTCATCGCCTACTCCTGCCCCAGCTTTACCCCCATGCACTGTTTGCGCTTGTTGTTCGGATCCGTCCCATCTAACTGAAGAGTTCCTTACAACCCACCTGTTCAAGGACAAGATCAAGTCAATACTGCCTTTTAGCAAAGACAAAGAAATGATCCATACTCTTCAATTTACAATCCTGGTTGGAGGAGCCACCCAAATTTTGCTTGGAATCAAAATCAACAACAATTCCAAGACAATAACAACTTTCAAAGGCCTCCTCTACAACAACAAGCCACTCAACAAACTCAATATCATCAACCTTTCCAACCCCAGCCTTACCAAAACAAAATGAACAATTTTGTACCAATCAACTCTTATACTCAAAAAATTTTGTTCAGCCGAATAACGATAAGGTTTTCTCGCTAGAACGAAGTCTGTATGCGTTTTTAAAACAATCTACGCAATCCTCAGCCAGCATCCAATCGTCCATTAAGTCTTTGGTGCAACATACTGCTTCACATGATCAGAGCATCAAAACAATTGAAGCCCAAATTTCACAACTGAATGCTGCGTTAAGCGAGAGAGAAAAGGGTAAACTTCCATCTCAACCACTGCCAAATTCAGGTCGCACACAAAATACATATGTTGCTCATGAACAACAAAATCATAATGTGAGTGCCGTGACTATATTGAGATTTGGAAAAGTATTGCACAACAATGTTGGTAATAATGATGAAACCTCGGCCGCCGCTTCTTCTTCTCCTTCTTCATCTTCTTCAGAGCCTGTTCTTCATTTTTCACAAGGTTCTACTTCTTCTAATTCGAACGGACCCACATCTCACTCCACGAAAACACCAACACTGGGATCCGTTCCAACTCCGCAATCTACTCCACAAACATTGGACTCAACAAAATTTTAAAATATTCCATTTCCAAACTGGTTGAGATCCAATAAACCTACTCCACAAATGGAGAAGATTGTGGAGTTATTCAAATAGGTTAGTATTAACATACCTCTCTTGGATGCAATCCAAGAAGTCCCTTCTTACGCCAAAATCTTAAAGGACTTATGCACCAAGAAGAGGAAATCACAGGTACCTAAGAAAGTTTTCGTGGCTAGTGCAGTAAGTGATGCTCTTACCCAACCTTTACCCCAAAAACATAAAGACCCTGGCTGTCCTACAATTTCAATAACAATTGGGGATAAGAACATCAATCATGCACTGTTAGATCTTGGTGCCAGTGTTAATTTGCTTCCTTATTCAGTATATGAACAATTAGGCATTGGAGAGCTTAAACCCACACATTGTACTCTCCAAATGGCCGACCGATTCATCACCCATCCTAGGGGTGAGTTAGAGGATGTGTTAATTTAAGTAGGGGACTTAATTTTCCCCATTTATTTCATAGTTATGGATACACAGCCTGTAGCTAACCCCCGGAGTCAAATTCCGGTGATACTTGGTCGACCATTCCTTGGGACTTCTAATGCGGTGATCAATTGTCGAAACGGTTCGATGAACCTATCTTTTGGAAATATGACAATTGAACTCAACATTTTTAAGTTGGGGAATCATCCCTTCGAGCCTAATGCTAGTATACTTGATGTTTGCTCCATCCAAGAGATCACGAAGGAGGACTCTGAGCTCGAAAAATTTCTGTTCGATCACAGCAGTTTATACGCCACTTGTGCGTTCCTCCTTAAATCTGCCCAGCTTTCACACCCGATAACGATTACGAGTGTTTCACCTTTTTAGATGATTTTGAAGACTCACCACCCGAGTTTGAGTCCTTTGAATTTTCGGATGAGTTAGCTGAACCATCCGACTCGGTTGCTTACACTCGCTTCGAACCATTATTGGAATCCTTCGAGTTCGAGACAGTTTCACCAATTTTACCTTCAATTGTTTCACCTCCAAACTCGAACTCAAGCTGTTGCCGTCTCACCTTAAATACGCTTACTTAAGTGAGAATGATACCCTTCCTGTTATCATATCGGCATCTCTAGCTCTCGAGCAAGAGAAATCCCTTTTAATGGTCTTACAAAATAACCGGCAAGCATTTGGCTGGACTATGGCGGACATCAAGGGGATTAGTCGCCTCATAGTTGAACATCATATACATATGATGGATGATGCCAAGCCAGTAAGGGATCCACAGAGATACCTCAACCCAATAATGAAGGAGGCTTTTAAAAAGGAGATTGTAAAATGTCTTGATAGTGGTATCATTTACCCTATCTCTGATAGACAGTAGGTTGATAGATTAGTACAATCGCTTCTTACACATCGGTCATTACAAATAGTGCTAATTTATACACTATATCTCCACCCTCAAGTTCGTATTCAACCTCTTTCTCCCACTTTCTCGGGTTCTTCTTCTATTCTTCCTATAATTTCAGTGAGTGTTGATGAATCACAATCCGAAAATTCAAGTTTGACCATTCCAGAAAGCCAACTTGATTTGGATACTTTTGAAAATGAGGTAGATGAGTTTTTCAAGTCTCCTACCTCCATAATTTTTGACAAATCAAGTATTATAAATTCTGGCACAAAACTTGCTGACAGCGAAATGTTCAATTACATTGATGAGAGTTTTGAAGTACTTTTTGCTGACAAACTTGCATTCCTAAGCAACATGGATTTTGTGATTAATCAACCTCCACCTATAGAAGTTGAACCACCACCCTTTCTTCTTATAAAATACGAGAATGCCAATATTCCACTCATTTCTGATCATTCACATTCTCGTTTTTATTTATCATCACCTCTTATCTCCTCACATTCACATTCACGCAAACCCTTTCCATACCACCACTTATCTCTTCCCTACTTCTTCTTGGCTCTATATAACATGTTCTTCCACCGACCTATATGTTACATTGATAAATTCTTCGAATGGTTGGTGTTGACTTTTGGTCTTTGCAGAGCTTGGCATTGACCGATAACTTTGACCCCCCTCTTTAAAAAGCTTAGCATTGTTTAATTTAAGTTTGGAGAGGGGGTTATAATTTGGCTCTTGAGAATAATTTTTTTTTAACTCAAAGTGGTGAGTCAAAAATAAGTTTGGGGGAGATTTTAACAATCATATTTTACGTCCCCGTTAATAAATTTTTCCTCCCAAGTTTACAAGTTTATGAGATTTTAAAATGGCAACAGTAGAAACAATGTTTCACTTAAGTTTGGGGGGAACCTTTTTGTATATATATTTTTTTTTCTTTTTCTGTTAACAATAAAAAAAAACAGGGGAGTGCCTACAATTTAGACCCTCTTGGTGTAGCCTCACAGTGATGGCACTGTCAAATTTAAGTTTGGGGGTGTGCTCGGTAAGCTTTCTTCCTTTGCATTCATGTGTATATGTTTGAATTTGCATTTTTTTTAAAACCCATAAAAATCAAAATATTTAAAAAATTATAAAAATTGAAAAGTTCAATTTTGGCCATATTTGACTCAAGTTCAACATGACGGTTGACTAGTTAGCAAAAAACTAGATTCTAAACTTAGTAAATTAAAAACCCTAAAAATAACCTTTCTTAAAGTTTAACTGTAGAAAATATATGTTCCTGTAGTTTATTTAGAAATAGGCAAATTTTGAGTTCAGTTCTTGGGCCAAGTCAAAATATGGGAAGAGTATTGAAATTTTTATTTGAAGTGTAAGTCTGAAAATAATTCCGAACCTTAAGTCTAAATTCTGAAAATATATACCTTACAACTTGCACATACACGCACCTTGAAACTTGGAATAGTAGAGGAGACCTTGAAATGCTCTTGTCTAAAATCCTTAGTATGAAGGAAAATAAAATTATAAGTGTGAACAAAGAGATATATAAAAACGAACACTGGTTTTGTAATTACTTAAGGCTGAGTAAAATAAAAAATATATAGCGAGGGTGCTTTATCACATAGTGCCTTAGACCAACTGGTTTGGGAGTCACTGCTAAAGCCTTAGGTATTACAAGACAAGGAAATTATGCCTTAATGCACATACACATTTTGTAATCGGTCGTTAGTACCTCAAGAAGTATTAACGGTCGCATGAAAGATGTGTGAGCAATTTCATCTAAAATTCACCAACTAAAAGTACTTTGGACGATGGACAAGAGTATAATAGCTTGAATTGAATCTCCAAGTGTAGGGGTGATATATACACATACGTAGGGGTAAATGATTAGGGTTTGGATGAGAGATAGGAATGAGAAATAAGACTTATATCTTCAGTAGAGACGATAAAAATTCCTAAGTTGAGATGGAACCTTAGAAGGAAAATTCAAAAGATGCTAAAAGCTAAATAAATTTAAAGAACATATACGATCTTAAGTTAAATGATAAGCGAGTGTGAAAAATATGGGTTGATAATTTCTGAGTTGCAGATAATAGAATTCCTTGCTAGAACACCAAATTGAAGAATGAAAGTCAATAAGCAAAGTTGATCGGATTTTGTGGGTAGTATTCGCTGAAAACCCTCAGGAGACAACACTCCTCCTCTTATGGACACCTAGAGATTTAACGGCTTGTTGCACGAGCTCAGTGCAATCGCGTTTCCCTGCGAAAGTGAGGTTAGGCTTTTTCGAGAATAAAACTAGTTTTGCTCGGGACGAGCAAAAGATAAGTTTGGGGTTATTTGTTTATATCGGAATTTTGCATTATTATATTCCCCATTCTTAATCATATTACAAATAAATAGGTGCTTTTGATCCATGTATGTTAAATAGTTGCAGGTTACAGGTTCTCGGAACAATACAGTGAAAATGGTGAAAAGACGCTACAAAAGTGAGACTACGACCAACAAATAGAAGAATCTTTATGATGCCGCCTACAGAACAAATGAAGATCAATTGCACAAGGTACGAAGGCAACACAAGATTCAGGATTTCAACACGAAACGAACGGTAAAAGTCCACAACATTCTGCACTGAGGAAATCTGGAAGAAAATAGAAAAGATTCTATAGAACCAAGTGAAGAAAGCAGAAGCAAAATGCAACATGAAGCAGCCCTAAAACTTTGAGACAGAGACCCCATCATTTAGCCACGGATCCGCGGCCAAACCTGGCTTATGGCCGCGGTTCCGCGGCCATATAGAACACGTGTCGGTGTATCGGTGGGAGTCGGTGCATTGACCCGGTTTTCTTAGGGTAGTTTTGTAAATTCAGATGCAGATCAGATGTAAACTCTAGGGTTTCTATTATCTATAAATAGGAAGCCTACAGCTCTTTTTGGAGCATGCCTCTTTTTATTTCTCAAGTTTAAATTTTCATTCCTTGTAATTGTCAAAGAGTGCATCAATAAAGTAAGTTTTTTATCTTGAATTTCTTATCTGCAAATTTTATTTCTCTGCAATTTTTATTTGCCGTAGTTATTTTCCGCACGTTAATTTGGTTAAAATAAAATCATTAAAGAAATGAATTCCTTTGTTAATTCCCTAATGAGTGAGTAGTTCCTCACATGTTAGGGTTAGGTTTGGGGAAGATTTGAGAGATGAAAATCTCTCACACCTTTCTTGCCCGTTTAATATTTCAAAAATAGGACTTTATGCAAATCAAGCACAAACCGCTCACTACAGCACCCTATCCCACGAGATAGCGGTGATTCCCTAGCTAGACCGGTTGTGATGGATTTCCATAGAGGTTAGGGCTAAGAATTAAGAAAGGACGGACAAGGGCCAAAAGGAAGAAATGAAGTTTCTTCCTGCTCGTGCTAATCCCCTTTGTTAATTATTTCCTTAACACCTAAAGTTCTTATTTAGGGCAAAGAGAGCGGTGAGAAGAATTGACTTTCCAAACTAACCTAATCCTAACCTTAGCAAGGTTTTAATCCAAATCAATTTCAACCTCAGTTTTTATAGAAAATCAAAACCTACCATAAATAGGAATTGACTCGTTAGAATAACTAGAAAATACACGTTTTTCGCTGTGGACCGACCCGTACTCAACCGGCTTGCTACCAAGCGACAGCGTTCTTGATTGCAGTTAATTCTTTGATTTAAAAAAGCGCACGTACGTAAAACATCTACCAATCATACCCCTCGCTTTAAGTCTCACAACCACAATCCCACTAAGTCTCATTACTTATACAATTTACTAATTTTGATTGATGGAGTTAACTAGATACAATATGAAATATAGATACAAGAGTGGGTACGATACAAGTATCCCACCTACCAATGCAAAACACCCGAATGCAACTGTGTGCCAGCGAAGCCGCTACTGATCCAAGCGGTCAACCTGCAAGAACTGTGGCACAACGGGGGTGAGTTGAGAACTCGTGAGTAGAAAAATATCAACAGATAGAAATCGAATAAATAACGACTCCTAGGTGAACTATATCATAAAGGTAAAATTATGAGATCTAGGATGACCGGGTCTGTATATGTGCCAACAAGGTAGTCAATGCCTATAAGCATGTGGATAACATCCAACAGTAAAATCAATGTATGTATACATGTGGATCTCGTCCACCCATATAATCAATATCTGTATGCACGTAAATATCATAAAAGAGTGTGCATGAAAGTATGAGGATATAAATCAACGGTGTCCCTCACGTCGCATAAAATCTGCCAATCTGCCGACGACTGCCTCTGCACTGCGCTCAAACAAGATAGACTACCCCCGGGCCTCCTACTCAAAGCATCCGCCACTACATTTGCCTTTCCCGGGTGGTAAAGGATCTCACAATCATAGTCCTTCACTAACTCCATCCAACGGCGCTATCTAAGATTCAGGTCTCGCTGCTGAAATATGTACTTCAAGCTCTTGTGATCAGTGAATATCTGGCACGACTCGCCGTATAGGTAATGTCGCCAGATCTTGAGTGCAAAGACCACTGCAGCCATCTCCAAATCATGAGTGGGGTAGTTCTGTTCGTGTTTCTTCAGCTGCCGAGAAGCATACGCGATCACCCTGTCGTGCTGCATCAATACGCACCCTAGCGCCACTCGAGAAGCGTCACAATAGACCATAAATCTGCCCGATCACGAAGGCAATGATAACACCGGTGCTGTAGTCAAACGAGTGTGTAACTGCTGAAAGCTATGCTCGCACGCCTCCGTCCAATCAAAATGAACTCCTTTCTGGGTCAACCCGGTCAACGGTGCAGCAATACGGGAGAAGTCCTGTACAAATCGTCAGTAGTAGCCATCCAGTCCTAGAAAGCTGCGGACCTCTGTAACTGATGCTGGTCTGGGCCAATGCTGAACGGCCTCGATCTTCTTCGGGTCCACACATATACCATCTCGCGTAATCACATGACCCAAGAAATCTACGTTGTCAAGCCAAAACGCGCACTTGGAGAATTTCGCGAACAGCTGGTGCTCCCTCAAAGTCTGCAATGTGATCCGCATGTGCTGCTCGTGCTCCTCTCGGCTCCGGGAATACGCCAAAATGTTGTCAATGAATACGATGATGAATAGATCAAGATACGGCCTGAAAATACGGTTCATCAAGTCCATAAATGCCGCTTGAGTATTGGTGAGTCCGAACGACATCACCAAAAACTCTTAGTGGCCGTAACGCGTGCGAATAGCCGTCCTCGGAATATCCTCCTGTCGAACCCGCAACTGATGGTAGCCTGATCGCAAGTCGTTCCTCGAAAAGTATCCTGCACCCTGAAGCTGGTCGAACAAGTCGTCGATGTGTGGTAAAGGATATCTGTTCCGTACGATAACCCTGTTCAGCTGGCGATAGTCAATACACAAGCGCAAACTGCCGTCCTTCTTCTTGACAAAAAGGACTGGAGAACCCCAAGGAGACACACTAGGTCGAATAAGCTCCTTATCCAGCAAATCTTGCAACTGACCTTTCAACTCTCTAAGCTCCGCCGGGGCCATCCGATAAGGCGGTATGGAAATAGGCCCTATGCCGGGAATCAAGTCAATGCTGAAAACAATATCGCGCTCAGGCGGTAGCCCTCAGGGAAAACATCAGGGAACTCGCTAACAATCGGAACTTGGTCCAACGGAACCACTGTAGATCTAGTGTCGCAAACATAGGCTAGGAATCCCTGACATCCCTTCCTCAAAAGTTGTCCAGCGTGAAGAGACGAAATCAAACTGTGAGGGGCGGCACCACGGTCCCCCTGCAAAACAAAAGCCGACTCGCCGGGAAAACAAAACCTAACGGTCTTCTCACGGCAGTCCACAGACGCATAGTACGTGGCTAACCAATCTATGCCTAGAAGAACATCGAAGTCCAACATCTCAAGAAGGATCAAGTCGACAGGCAACTCTCTCTCGCCAATACGTGTTAGGTTTACCTAGCACCTCATCAAGGGTTTGGAAGCATCAATCGTGCCAAAATCAAAATTTTAAGGTGCTAAGTGAACATGCAAAGAATCATAACTAGAAATTTAGGGTTTCTTAACTTTAACAACAACACAAGTAGTAAAAGCTAGGGTTTTGAGAGTACAACTTTTGTAGCTCCCTACGCTAGACTCCTTGGCTACTTGATGGCTGGAAAAAGGTTCGCTTGAGATCCTCTAGGTCCACGACGATCCACCCGGAGGCCTCTTTGTCCAAGCTTGAAGCTCCACTAGATCAAGAGAAGAAATGGAAGCTAACACCTTACACTAATGGGCAAGACTATTGTAGAATGGTGATGTAGTTTGTTTTCTCACTTCAAAATCGTAACTTGGTGACTCTTTTGCTCACAAGAGAAAACTAGAGAGTAAGAGAGAAAGGAGGAAGAAGATGACGGCTTGTTAAGAGCTTAAGATAATGATAAGCATATGAATAAAAATGATAATTGAAAATATATATATTTTCTCTTTCTCATTCTTAACCATCGTTATAAAATATCTAGATATTTAGTTTGGATCAAAAATGGCCATAGAAATTAAATCATGGTTAAACCAAAGGGTTAGTGAAAGAATATAATATTAAACCATGATAACAATTTCCATTTCCATTTTTCTTTTTCCAAAAATAATATCCATATATTTTATAAATGGTGTGAGTCTTATATTGCCACCATCCACTATATCAACAACCACGATAGAATCATGTATGCTTGTATGTGTGCATGCACATCCTATGTGCATGAATGAGAATAAATGCATACATGCATGCATACAATAAAAAGACAAGAAAGGGTTTAAAGTGAGAAACTAATGGTCAATGAAAAATCAACACTTGATTTAGCAAACCGGTCATATCGCATACGACCCGACCAAAAGCAAACCGCCCGATTAATATACGGTATCTCATACGCGCATTTTAACCGGGTCCACGCACATATCACATATGCGCACCACATCGTTTTGCCTGGACTAGGCAACTCCATTGTGGGACTCTAAGACTCGTCAATACGCCGGCAGTGGGTGATGATCATATCAAGCACCCCCAAGCCGCAAGCGGTCAGCTAAACGTAACGCCCACCCGGGTATTGAGCGATTAGAAGAAAACAAGCGAACCTATCACAACTCCCGTCGAGCCAACCGGCAACACTACCGTATAGTCCGGTCTCTTCGTCAGATATGCTGCATATCGAGTCTAGGGTTGGTAATGTCGAACCCAATAACTCAATAAGTCGTGCCGATGAATGGTCTATAACAGATCAAGAAACTACTGATAACACTTATCAGTAAATCTCAACAGCCCTGGCCAGGGACTTACTGATATAGCCAATCGAGCACAGCACAACATCAACTCCCAATACCAGGAGAGACGAAACCCCTCCTATCGCTCATCGCCTTCGTGTGTCTCGGGACTGTACCCAACGGCTACCTGTTTGCACGACTCAGTAGAGCCGTGGTAGGGTGGTAATCAAAGTACAATGGGAGAACACATAAGACTCTATGACGATCTCTGGTCTACAGACTAACCTGCACTAGTTTCACCAGAGAACTCCTATCCGACGAAAGATATAATTCCATATAGGAGTTCTTGGTGAGTCCGTCCAGTGTACCCAGTCACCACTGAGTACCCGTATATGATCTCGATGTCAAACATCAATGAATGTGGGAACATCCATCGCCCATCATATGTGTCTAGTATCATATACGCTAGTCTACTCTGGTATATCGATGCCACGTCTCGATACACTTACGACTAGGGACATTCTAGGATATGCATATAAACTACAGATGTTCCACTAGTATGTTCTCTATCAAAATCACAGTAGTCAAGCCTATACTCTCAGGGCTTTATCAACATGTGTGAATGAATAAAAGCATGATCAAATCAACATGTCAGATAAAGAAGAACCAGATAACATACTATCATGTCGAGCAAGAATGTACACTGAATATATATATATATATACACACACACACACATGTATTGTAGGGTTCCTAGGCATCCTAATGAGGTCTCACAAGGCATCAACCATGCCAATTTCAAATTTAAACGGTGCCGAGAAACCCTAGAACGGACCGTTGGCTAGAAATCTAGGCGAAAAAGAAACTAGTTAACAACTTAACTAAAGTTTAAACGGAAATACAACCTTTGTAGATCCGGTGCTCCACCTCCATAGCTCCGTAACGAAGTCCCCTCGCTGTCCTAGTGAATTTCCGGGCTCTAGCGTCGGCTTCATCGGAGAATAGGCGAGCTAGGTCGTCGATGTCCATGCCGAAGATGATCTACGTCGAGGCATCGCTAGATCAAGCTCCACCTTCACCAAGCCATGAAAACTTGTGAAGGAAACACCCTATACTACTTGGAAAGAGGTAGAGGATGAAGAAATAGGAAGTGGGTAGACTTTAGAATTGGATTTCTCACTCATTTTCATCAATCACCATTGATGAAGAAAGATTTCTTCTTTGAAGATGAAGAAGAAGAAGAAGATAATGAATATTATGATAATTATCCAAATAGAAAATCAAAGGAATCCTTATCATAATCTAACCCTAGTTAAGTGTAGAGAATAAACCATGGTTTGCTCAAATGGTTAGGGTTAAGAATGAAGACAAGAATGGTGACTAAGTCAAAGGTTCATGAATCTTCAATAAACAAACAAATAAAGGCACCATTCTTTTCTCTTTTCTATTCATTTTCCAAAATGTATAAACAAATAAATAAATGAATAAATAAGTAATGGAAAATAAAACCCTAATTATATGTATAACCATGGTTTAATTCTTTACACTTAACCAAGTAAACATGTATCATCAAACATGATACAATCATGTGCACAAAAGTATATCACATATACAATGTGCACAAACCGAATGAGAAAAACCATTTAAAGTGAACCAATACTAGTTAACGCAAAGTAATATATCAAATATATAATTATGCATTAAATCATTAAATCAACACTTGATTTAACGATCCGGTCATATCGCATATAACCGACTAGTATCCAATGTATCGATTTATCGAATCAATCCTTGATTCGATAACTAGGTTATATCGCATACAACCATTCGATACATTAATCGCGAGAATAGAATACGGTATCACATACACGCATTATTCTCGGTCCCGCACATATCTCATATGCGCTCCTATTTCGTTTCGCTTGAGCCAGGAAACCTCTGTGTAGGACTCTAAAGACTCGTCAATACGCCGGCAGCAGATGATGATCATATCAAACACCCACAAGCCGCAAGCGGTCTGCTAAACGTAACGGCCACCCGGGTATTGAGCGATCAGAAGATCGACGAGCAAGCCCGCTCACACTCCTGTGAATCCAACCAGTAACACTTACCGTACAGTCCGGTCTGATCGTCTGATATGTCACATATCTCGCCTAGGGGTGGTAAACGTCAGACCCCAATAGCTCGATAAGTCGTGTCGATATGAGGTCTATAACAATTCGAGAAACTACTGGTAACACTTACCAGTAAATCTCAGCAACCCTAGCCAGGGATTTCCTGTTATAGCCTATCGAACACAGCGCAACATCAACTCCCTATACCGGGAGAGACGAATCCCCACCTATCGCTCATTGCCTCCATGTGACTCGGGATTGTACCCAAAAACCACCGTTTTGCACGCCCTCTTGGACGTGGTAAGATGGAAATCAAAGCACAGTGGGAACCACACAAGACTCTATGACGATCTCGGGTCAAC
The DNA here is from genome assembly GCA_030015575.1 of Agapanthus africanus. Taxonomy (NCBI): domain Eukaryota; kingdom Viridiplantae; phylum Streptophyta; class Magnoliopsida; order Asparagales; family Amaryllidaceae; genus Agapanthus; species Agapanthus africanus. The sequence goes on from CM057337.1 coordinate 408,716,493, forward strand.
AGACTGTTGTGTACCAGTGTCACCAGAGAACTGCCATCTGACGTAAGGTATAATACCATCTAGGAGTTCTCGGCGAGTCCGTCCAGTGTACCCAGTCTCCACTGAGCACCCGTATATCATCTCTGATGTCAAACACCAATGGATATGGGATCATCCATCGCCCATCTGTATGGGTCGAGAAGGTATACGCTAGTCGACTCTGGTATATCGATTCCCCGTCTCGGTATACCCATGACTAGGGACCTTGAAGGATGTACTTATAGACTACCATGTCCCCACTAGTATGATCCGCATCATAGTCCAGGTAGTCAAGCACACATCCTAAGGGCTTTACCAACATGTAACAGAGAGACAAACAGTATAGACGTTAAGGTAAAGAGTAACCAGATAGCGTACTATCATGTCGAGCAAGAAAGTCCTCCCTATATATGTCCAAGCATCCACTACAATATACATCCTATGTATAGTAATGGCCTCTAGGGCATACATATAACTAACAATCTCCCACTTGCACTAGGGCCATCTGATAGCAGTGGTTGTAGTATCTCATACTCAACCATCCCTTAAAAATCTCTCTCTGGGAACAGGCCTTTGTGAGTGGATCCGCTGTGTTGTCCTCTGAGTCTACTCTCCAAACCTCGATCACCCTGGAGATCATCCATCTCCATGATCAGGTTACACTGCCTTAGAATATGTCTGGATCACTGATGGGACCGGCGTTCCTTGGCATAAGCCACAACTCCATTGTCACACAATGGGAGAAACAAAGTTCATCTTATGAACTAATATACACCCAGACTGCCTCTTTGGTAGCATCTTAAGTAGCGATGTATCCTGCCTTTATCGTCTAGTATGCCACGGTATCTAGCTTGGAACTCTTCCAACATACCGTCCCTTTACTGAAGGAAAAGACAATGTCTGTGACTGACATTCAGTCGTCTTTATCACCCTGGAACCCTTCCAGTGATTCTCCCCAGGATCAACTGATGCCATCTCACTACAACTAGTGAGTAGCCTAACATCCATTTAGATCTATCTCATAGATCCAAAATCCAGGATTTAGTAGGTATCATTTTGATCCTACACGGAGAATCTTTGTGATAAACGGAGATTGATCGAGCGTAGCATAGGAAACTCCTTCCCTATCAAGAGTATGTCATCCACGTACTCTACGAGGATCACCACCATACTCCCTACTACCTTTTTGTATATACAAGGTTCATCTACCATTTTGATGATGTCAACTTCTTTGACTAATCCATCAAAACAGATGTTCCAACTCCGCGATGCTTGCTTTATCCTATAAAGCATCTTGCACACGTTTCCGCTGCTCCCACTGTCTACGAGGCCCTCTGGCTGTGTACTTATAGACGCACTCTTCTAAAACATCATTTAGAAAAGCAGTCATGACACCCAACCGCCAGATATCGTAGTCATGGTATCTAGCCGTGGCAAGTAGTATCTGGATGGACTTAAACATAGATACTGGAAAAGGTTTCATCATTATCCACGCCTGGTCGATGACGAAAAGCTTTAACAAGTCTAGCTTTGAAAGTCTCAACTTTTCCATCTACACCAAGTAATCTTCTCAAGATATACTTGCTCCTGATGGGGATTTAACCCTTCAGATATAGCAACCAAAGTCCATACTTTGTTGGTGTACATGGATTCCATCTCAGATCGCTAAGCATCCAGCCATTCTTACAGAGTCCTACTCCTGATGGCCAGCTCGAAACTAGTTGGGTCATCATCTCATGATGCAATCTTCGCTCCCACTGTCATAGAGAAACAGAAGTATCTCTCAAGTGGGTGAGAAACCCTACTAGATCGGCGGAGAGGCTAGGTTCGTTGGTAACTATTGAATCCTTTGGTTTTATCAAATCATCTGCTGTAGTTTGTATAGCTGGAAACTTTCCAGTTCTACAGTACAGACCTTGCCTCGAGCTTGTCCGGATTTTGCTTTTAGACATAGGCCGGACAACCCCAAATCTTAACTAGCTTAAGACATGGGCTCTTCCCTTTCCATATCACATATGAAGTGGTAGGAAACTTGATTTGATTGGAACCGTATTCAATAGGTATGCAGCTTCTCAAGTGTATATCTCCCAAAAGGAAATAGGAAACTCAGTAGTACTCATCATAGAGCACACCATATCACATAGGGTGCTATTGCTCCGCCCCGATATACCAACGTGCTATGGTGTATACGGAGGAGTAATTCTGAGAGAGAATCTCATTCTCCTTTAGAAAAGTCCAAGAATTTCGTGCTCAAGTATTCTCCTCCTCGATCTCATCAAAGGACATAATACTTATACCTGTTATTGGTTCTCTACTTCTAACTTATATTCTGTGAATATCTCAAAAGGTCCGAACTTGTGTTTCAACAGGAACGCAGGTCTGAATCTCGAAAGATCATCAGAGAATGTAATGAAGTATAAAGAACCGGTCTTGGCATGTGTAGACAGGGGACCTTACATACATCAACATGTATCATCCCAAGAGTTTACCAACACTTTCTCAGTTTCCAATAAACGGAGCTATGGTCATCTTATCTCTGTGACATGACTGGCAAGTTTCACAAGATGTAAATTCAAACTCATTTAAATATGCATCTTTATGTAACTTCAGCTAGTCGGGTCACATTGATATGACCTAGTCTACAATGCCTCAAGAAGGATTCGTTCATTTCTGAACACTTCCTCTTGTGTGTGTTCCGTATACTAAAGAACTGTAGTTTGATTTAGAACTACAATGCTTTTAGATAACGTGCCTGAACCGATCAACTTTTGATATAGGAAATGTTCAAAACATTATCCAGCAATACAAAATTTTACCGTTTCTTTAGTAATAAAGAGACAGATATGATTTTGTATATCAGGTTCGGTATCTAATAACATTCGTTCAGAATCAATGTATTTGTAATACAGGGTGACAGTGACCAACAGACTTGGCTGCAACATTTGCCCCGTTTTCTGCCTCATGAAACTTATCACCCGTTCTCAGTTCTCTACCTTTCTGTAGCCCTATGTAACAGATTACATATCTGGGATCCTGATCTAGTATCACATACCCAGGACGTAAATGATACTGAGAAACAGTTCTCTGTAATGAACACACCCGAAGATGATGCATCAGCATGCACTCTCTTCGTTTGGGCGGCACGGGAAATCTGGTATTCCCCAATTTCCTGCTCTGTCTTATAACAATTATAAGTTGGAGCGGGACCAACATTCCGCAGCTCAGTATAACAAGCGGGTTCGGTCAATATCCGTATTATTATCTTGATTAAGGCGTGATATGGTCTCTACCTGGAGAGAGAGAGAGAAGAAAACACTCAGTGTGCGCTCTGTCAAGAATAGATTGGTTTTTATTTTATCTAATCAGGATGGCTCCCACTGCTTTTTATCAAATCTTCCTTCAAACCCTAAAAGGAAAGACTAGCCGGGATTAATTACACACTAGAAGTTCGCCAATCTTTCAGCCAGGCCAGTGTCGGTACTTTGAGGGAGGTCCCCCGTGCTTTCGCACGAACCTAATTAATGTAAACCTCGTTTACCCAGAGGCGTAACCCCTTTGACACCTTTCTAGACACCTACTTGATCGGCTAATTGTAATGTATAAAACTCTCCCAGGAGTAACTCTTACTCGCAGCGGGTATCGGGATCCAACTATCTCATAGAAGGTATGCAATCTCATTGCAAATTTCAACACTTGAAATTCTCGATAATATTTTGCCCCTAACGTGCTATGACCTTGACGAAAGCCAACAAACCATAGCCCGCTAGTCAAGTTCAACCCGTACATTTCTTGATTGAATTAAACCCACCCGCACGACCCTTGACGAAAGCCAACAAAGCCGCACGACTACCCTAATCCAATCGCATCGTATGCTAGCAGATAAGCAGCATATAGCTACCGCACACTGCACCTTGACGAAAGCCAACAAATGCAGCATGAATACTATATACAACTTATCTGAAATGACGGAGGGCTACGACAGGTTTTTCTGAAAACCTATTACGTAATGAACTTGATATCGTTGTAGAATCAAATGATTTTAAAAATGGAGTGCTTTTGAGGCTTTTCTAGTTTTGCTAAAGGAGTCACTCCCGGTGAAGGGATCGTCGGTCCTTTCCTCGTCGAATGAGGTGCGGGATATATCATATATATCACTGTACAAAGCAAAAACTCTTAAAAGCAATCAAAAGACAAACCGAGTGTGTAGCATCTGCCAGTTATTGCTAAAGGAGTCACTCCCGGTGAAGGGATCTCGGTCCTTTCCTCATCGAATAAGGTGCAGGATATATCATATATACCGCTGTGCAAAGCAAGAACTGTAGCTACCTATTTTATTTTGAAATTCGATTCTATAACATCTTAGGTTTCTTTTATTTCATTAATCTCATTAATGAAGTCCCATCATTTATATATACCTAAACATCACAGATAAATACGACGTACACTTATGCCATCCGCATTCGCCTCGATGTCCCCTCGTGCACCGTTAGGTTAGGTAACTAACGGCAGAGCGGGGCAGGGCTAGCACGGGTGTAAAACATAAGTAACGTCTATATAATATATCATATATACTATATAAAGTATCTATCATCGAACATCACATGATCACATCACAGATATCGCAGCAGAAGAATCATATGAAATATTAGATATACTAGGACGTCCGTGTTTTCAATACGAGCCAGTATAAAACACGGATTCCACGGTCGCGATGAATAGCCAAACCCACACCCCTAGACCCCTACGAGAGCGGCAAGCAACCCTACCAATTCTGGAGTTAGGAGACCCGGACCCGACTCCTCGAGTTGGTCTCCCACTGGACTCCAGAACCCGGTTACTTGTGCCCTCCTCCTTGGGTCTATCCTAGTGCGGAAAAGTAAATAATATACAAACGGTGACATCTTCCGCAACCTGGAAGTGCCCCAATAAAAGAATATTACATACAAGTTTTTACATGAATGAAAATGAAAAACACTCATCTCACATAAAAACCCCCGGCTATTCAAACACGACGATCCAATATAACATATCCAGCAACACATAACATCACATGTCATCAACGTAAGTAAATATGCGCATCCCAATTGTCGTTGACATATAGCAACGAAACCGGCGATATCACATATTACACTTACGGTCACAGAAAAGAAAGTGTAAAACTACAACAATTGGAATCCGCAACCACCTCAGACATCGCATGCCTGACCAAATGAATTACTTAGACATCGCATGCCTAACATTTATAAACCCCGCATTTTAGTCTCAAAATCGAAAACACTTTTCAATATCAAGTCGGGCAATTCAACAAGATTCCCGACATCCTGATCGAATTCTCGTCGCAAACTTTAGTAGGCGCCGCACCCCTGATACCGTCGACGAAGTGCACCAAGGCGGAACACCGCTACCGCGAGCATCCGAACGGATGCTTTCGGCGACGGGGTTCTCCTACAGTCACTTGGTCGGGGCTATAGAGTGAGGCTGTCTATTAAGTTTACCCGGCGAGTATCCTCGTACGCTACGTGATTGCGACGGACTTTTGATCGCATCAAAATTCCGTAGCAACCGATCAAGTGAGACTAAACTTCTATGTTTATAACATTCATTCAGTTATCACATAACTCTTTGTGAATTCTAATTATTGTATCCCATTCCGGATAATTAGAAAATGTTAAACTTTTCGATCGAACAGTCAAACACCCAAGTTTTCCCGATACAGCTCAACACATGAAATAAGTCTAACAACATTCAGTTCGTGCCTCAGTACCAACGGTCCAGCCGTAGAAGGGTCAAGCCAACGCCTCATATGTGGCACGCCGTATTGCCCCAAACCCTAAGGTTCAAAGGGCAGTTCAAGACGGTCACAAAATCGAGTTAAGGTTTGTTGTCTTCTAGAGGGTCCATCGCGTTACTTGCACTACTTAGAACGTCGTTAAACTACGGAAAAATCCAACACTTGGAAATTTCCCGACAGGGGAAAAATTGGGTATTTATATCCGGTCGAACTTCTTAACATATTCAAAAATTATCCGGAAAGCCAAATAGACAAAGTCTGATAAACCCGATCGAATCATCGAAGCTCCAAAACATCCCAGATTATTCAACTCTTGAATAAATATTAAAAATACCCAGAGAACTCATCACTGTGAAATACGGGGGCCTAATTCAATTAAACCACCGCGGAACCGCGGCACGTGCTTGGCATGTGCGGCGGTTCCGCGGCCTTGTGGTCTCCTCTTGCGTTGACTCACAGTAATTCATATAATACCCTGCTTAATTTTCTGCATATTTTTAATGTGGAAAAATGCACTGTTTTGAAAAAAGTACGGAGAGCATGGGAAAAATGGGGTTTCGGGTTCGATCGGGATTCAAACGTCGTCTAGACTTCGTCTAAGGCTCTAGCTAGGCTCTGATACCACTGTAGGGTTCCTAGGCATCCTAATGAGGTCTCACAAGGCATCAACCATGCCAATTTCAAATTTAAACGGTGCCGAGAAACCCTAGAACGGACCGTTGGCTAGAAATCTAGGCGAAAAAGAAACTAGTTAACAACTTAACTAAAGTTTAAACGGAAATACAACCTTTGTAGATCCGGTGCTCCACCTCCATAGCTCCGCAACGAAGTCCCCTCGCTGTCCTAGTGAATTCCCGGGCTCTAGCGTCGGCTTCATCGGAGAATAGGCGAGCTAGGTCGTCGATGTCCATGCCGAAGATGATCTACGTCGAGGCATCGCTAGATCAAGCTCCACCTTCACCAAGCCATGAAAACTTGTGAAGGAAACACCCTATACTACTTGGCAAGAGGTAGAGGATGAAGAAATAGGAAGTGGGTAGACTTTAGAATTGGATTTCTCACTCATTTTCATCAATCACCATTGATGAAGAAAGGTTTCTTCTTTGAAGATGAAGAAGAAGAAGAAGATAATGAATATTATGATAATTATCCAAATAGAAAATCAAAGGAATCCATATCATAATCTAACCCTAGTTAAGTGTAGAGAATAAACCATGGTTTGCTCAAATGGTTAGGGTTAAGAATGAAGACAAGAATGGTGACTAAGTCAAAGGTTCATGAATCTTCAATAAACAAACAAATAAAGCCACCATTCTTTTCTCTTTTCCATTCATTTTCCAAAATATATAAACAAATAAATAAATGAATAAATAAGTAATGGAAAATAAAACCCTAATTATATGTATAACCATGGTTTAATTCTTTACACTTAACCAAGTAAACATGTATCATCAAACATGATACAATCATGTGCACAAAAGTATATCACATATACAATGTGCACAAACCGAGTGAGAAAAACCATTTAAAGTGAACCAATACTAGTTAACGCAAAGTAATATATCAAATATATAATTATGCATTAAATCATTAAATCAACACTTGATTTAACGATCCGGTCATATCGCATATAACCGACTAGTATCCAATGTATCGATTTATCGAATCAATCCTTGATTCGATAACTAGGTTATATCGCATACAACCATTCGATACATTCATCGCGAGAATAGAATACGGTATCATATACACGCATTATTCTCGGTCCCGCACATATCTCATATGCGCTCCTATTTCGTTTCGCTTGAGCCAGGAAACCTCTGTGTAGGACTCTAAAGACTCGTCAATACGCCGGCAGCAGATGATGATCATATCAAACACCCACAAGCCGCAAGCGGTCTGCTAAACGTAACGGCCACCCGGGTATTGAGCGATCAGAAGATCGACGAGCAAGCCCGCTCACACTCCTGTGAATCCAACCAGTAACACTTACCGTACAGTCCGGTCTGATCGTCTGATATGTCACATATCTCGCCTAGGGGTGGTAAACGTCAGACCCCAATAGCACGATAAGTCGTGTCGATATGAGGTCTATAACAATTCGAGAAACTACTGGTAACACTTACCAGTAAATCTCAGCAACCCTGGCCAGGGATTTCCTGTTATTGCCAATCGAACACAGCGCAACATCAACTCCCTATACCGGGAGAGACGAATCCCCTCCTATCGCTCATTGCCTCCATGTGACTCGGGACTGTACCCAAAAACCACCGTTTTGGACGCCCTCTTGGACGTGGTAAGATGGAAATCAAAGCACAGTGGGAACCACACAAGACTCTATGACGATCTCGGGTCAACAGACTACTGTGTACCAGTGTCACCAGAAAACTGCCATCTGACGTAAGGTATAATACCATCTGGGAGTTCTCGGCGAGTCCGTCCAGTGTACCCAGTCTCCACTGAGCACCCGTATATCATCTCTGATGTCAAACACCAATGGATATGGGATCATCCATCGCCTATCTGTATGGGTCGAGAAGGTATACGCTAGTCTACTCTGGTATATCGATGCCCCGTCTCGATATACCCACGACTAGGGACCTTGAAGGATGTACTTATGGACTACCATGTCCCCACTAGTATGATCCGCATCATAGTCCAGGTAGTCAAGCACACATCCTAAGGGCTTTACCAACATGTAACAGAGAGACAAACAGTATACACGTTAAGGTAAAGAGTAACCGGATAGCGTACTATCATGTCGAGCAAGAAAGTCCTCCCTATATATGTCCAAGCATCCACTACAATATACATCCTATGTATAGTAATGGCCTCTAGGGCATACATATAACTAACATGTATAAATACATCGACTATCATATAATGGCCTATAGGGCATACATATATCCAACAATCTCCCACTTGCACTAAGGCCAGTTATTGGCGTATCTCATACCGAACATCTCAAAAAGTCGCTCATGCTGCGGCTGAGGGAGGGCCATGGTGAGTGGATCCGCGGTGTTATTCTTTGTATCTACCCTCCTAATCTCGATCTCGCGGCGATCTACAATCTCCCGGATCAAATGTAACCGCCTCAGGATGTGTCTAGACCGCTGATGGGTCCTTGGCTCCTTGGCTAACGCCATAGCCCCATTATTTTCACAATACAATGGTATTGGACCTATAATGGTTGGAACTACTCCTAGCTCCGAGACGCACTTCTTCATCCAGACGGCTTCCTTGGCGGCATCATTCGCAGCAATGTACTTAGCCTCCATTGTAGAGTCTACAACGGTATCCTGTTTGGAACTCTTCCAACTTACCGCCCCTCCATTGAGGGTAAATACAAACCTAGAGATAGATCTGCTGTCGTCCTTATCGTTCTGGAAACTCAAATCGGTAAAGGCCTCCATTTGGAGATCTCCATTACCATACACCAAGAACAATTCTTTAGTCCTTCACAAGTACTTAAGAATGTTCTTCACAGCTATCCAGTGATTCTCCCCTGGGTTGGATTGATACCTGCTTACAACACTAAGTGCATAAGCTACATCTGGGCGTGTACATAACATCGCATACATTATAGATCCTACTGCCGAAGCATAGGGTATAATGCTCATGCAAGCTCTCACTTCATCGGTCTTTGGGCAAGAGTCCTTGGAGAGAGTGACCCCATGGAAAGCGGGTAAGGCACCCGCTTGGAGTCTTCCATACTAAACCTTTTTAGGATGGTGTTGATGTACCTTGTTTGGGACAATCCCAATAACCTCTTAGATCTATCCCTATAGATCCTAATGTCCAGAATGCATGTGGCATCACCCAGGTCCTTCATGGACAACCTTAGTGAAAAGAAAGATTTGACCGACTGTAGCATAGGAATATCATTTCCTATCAGAAGAATGTCATCCACGTACAATACGAGGAATGTGACAGCTCTCCCTACAGCCTTCTTATAAACACAAGGTTCATCTGGATTTTTGATGAAATCAAACTCTTTGATAGCATCATCGAAACAGATGTTCCAACTCCGTGATGCCTGCTTTAACCCATATATGGATTTAAGCAATCTACATGCTTTCCCGCTGCTCCCACTGTCAATGAAGCCCTCTGGCTGATCCATATAAACGCATTCTTCTAAATCTCCATTTAGAAATGCCGTTTTAACGTCCATCTGCCAGATTTCATAGTCATAGTGAGCAGCAATAGCAAGTAGGATCCGAATGGATTTAACCATGGCTACGGGAGAAAAAGTCTCGTCATAGTCCAAACCTGGTCTTTGACGAAAACCTTTCGCCACAAGTCTTGCCTTATAGGTCTCCACCTGCCCATCTACACCAATCTTTTTTTTAAAGATCCATTTGCATCCCACAGGTTTTACCCCAGGGGGTACAATTACTTTGTTGGTGTATATGGACTCCATTTCGGATCTCATGGCATCCAGCCACTTCACAGAGTCTCCACTCGTGATAGCTTGCTGAAAGCTGGTAGGATCATCATCCTCCATGATGCAGTCTTCTCTGTCACCATCAATGAGGAAACCATAGTATCTCTTCGGTGGGCGAGAAGTCCTACCAGACGTACGGAGTGGCCGAGGTTCCTCGGTTTCTATTGCAACAGCCGGTTCAACCAAGTCGTCATTTGTAGTTTGTGTCTCTAGAATCACTTCTAGATCTATGACATTGCCATCAGCTTTATCTGTGAAAAACTCTTTTTCCAAGAATGTGGCATACTGAGAAACAAACACCTTTTGTTCCTCCTTGTAGTAGAATAGATATCCATAAGAATTCTTTGGATACCCCATAAAATTACACATGACCGACCGTGTCTCGAGTTTGTCCGGATTCTGCTTTTTAACATAGGCCGGGCAACCCCAAATCTTAATTCACTTAAGAGATGGTCTCTTCCCATGCCATATCTCATATGGCGTGGTAGACACGGTTTTGGTTGGGACCCTGTTCAGTAGAAACGCTGCAGTCTCCAATGCATGCCGCCAAAATGAGATGGGTAACTCAGCATCACTCATCATGGAACGAACCATATCTAATAGGGTCCGATTCCGTCGTTCTGACACACCGTTGTGCTGTGGTGTGTAAGGAGGAGTGAGCTAAGAGAGAATCCCATTCTCTTTTAGGATGTTTGCAAATTCTGTACTGAGATACTCTCCACCTCGATCTGATCGAAGCATTTTGATACTCAAGCCGGTTTGTTTTTCTACTTCGAGTTTATATTCAGTGAATTTCTCGAAAGCTTCGGATTTGTGCTTTAATAAAAATACATGACCGAATCTTGTGAAAACGTCAGTGAACATAATGAAGTATGAAAAACCTCCTCTAGCCTGTGTAGACATTGGCCCACATACATCACTATGTACGAGGCCTAAGAGCTCAGTAGCTCTTTCTCCGTGTCCGGTAAACGGAGTTTTGGTCATTTTACCCTTGATGCAAGACTGGCAAGTCGCATAAGATTTATATTCAAAAGGGTTTAAATATCCATCTTTATGTAACTTGTTTAGTCTTGTTTCGTTAATATGACCAAGTCTACCGTGCCAAAGAAAATCTTCATTTATTTCTGAAAATTTTCTTTTATTAGTGTGTTGTATGCTGAAAACTGTGTGTTGATTTAGGACGTATATCCCGTTATTAAGCGTACCATACCCAACCAACATTTGATTCAGGTGAATGTTCATAACATTGTTTTGCAAAACAAAATTATATCCTTCATTGTCTAATAAAGAAACGGATATTATATTACAAAGTATACTAGGTACAAAATAACATGGGTTCAAAACTAATATACACCTAGACGGCAACCCCAAGTGATACTCTTCCACTACAACTGTATGTACATTGGAACCATTTCCAACGCGGAGAGTATGGTCACCTGTCTTCAAAACCTTGCTATTTCTCAGCCCCTGCATAAAATTGCAAATGTGAGAACCTGAACCGGTATCTAATACCCAGGAAGCAGAGTTTATTGAAAAACAGTTTTCTGTCACAAACACACCTGAAGCGGAAGCATCCACATGCTTCTTCTTGAGATTTAAGTACTCCGTGCAGTTGCGCTTCCAATGTCATGTTTTGTGGCAGAGATAAAATTCCCCTTTCCCCGATTCTCCAGCTTTGGACTTGTCCTTCCCCTTAACCTTTTTAACACCACCCCTAGGATTGGTGGGCTTCTTCTTTTTCTTTCCCTTGGCCTTAGCCTTTGGGCGAGAAGAGGAAGATTGTCCAACACTCAAAACGGGAGTTTTCACTGATTTCATTGTGCTCTCTGTACTCCTTAACATATTAAGGAGTTCAGGTAGTTCCTTCTCCATGTTGTGCATGTTGAAATTAACTATAAATTGAGCAAAGGTGGAGGGGAGGGACTGCAGAATAATATCTGTATATTGTTCATTGTCCATCGTCCATCCAAGGTCCTCAAGCTCTTTTATAAGAGCTATCATCTTCAGAACATGGTCTCCTATTGGTGTGCCAGGGGCCATTCGCATCTGAAACAGTTTTCTTGATTCTTCGTATCGTAATACGCGGGATTGCTCTCCATACAACTTCCTTCGTATGGAGGAATATGGCGTGAACGCCCATATTCTCGTGTTGCTTTTGATGTGTGTTATCCATCGATGCAAGCGCGAGGCATTTGGCCGTGGCACAGTCAGCGTCCCATGTCTTGCGGACTTCAATATCCGCAACTGAGGATTTTGGACCTGGGACGGGCGGGGCTGGAGCCGTGAGGACATATGATACCTTATCATAAGTCAAGGCAATGTTAAGATTCCTCAGCCAGTCTTTATAATTGGTCCCATTCAGTTTATTTTTATCTAGTAGAATCTTGAGTCCTGTCATTGGTATCTGCCATTAAGAGAGAGAAAAGAATACACTCAGCGAAAGCTCTTGCAAAGATTAGATTAGTTATTATCTTATCTAATCGATGTCTCCCACTGCTTTAATCAAGTTTTTCTTTCAAACCTTAAATAGAAAACTTGCCAGGATTAATTACAGTCTACAACTTCGCTAACCGTTCGCCAGGCCAGTGTCGGTACTTGAGGGAGGTTCCCCATGCTTTCGCACGGACCTAATTAAAGTAAACCTCGTTTTCCCAGAGGCGTAGCCCCGTTAACACCTTTCTAGACACCTAATGAGTTAGCTAATTGTAAATAGCAAAACTCTCCTGGGAGCAACTATTGCCCACAGTGGGATCGGGATCCAACCATCATATGGAAGGTATGCAATCTCATTGCAAATTTCAACTATTGAAATTCCCGATGTGGTTTTTACCCCTATTACCCATGACCTTAACTATAGTCAACAAATCATAAGTACTAGTCAAGTTCTGCCCGTCATTTCTTGATTAATTAGACCACTCACATGACCCTTAACTATGGTCAACAAAGTCGCATGAATGTCCTAATTAATCTGCATCATATGCAGTGTAGGAAGACATCACTTAGCTACCGTACACTACGCCTTAACTATAGTCAACAAACATAGCACGAATACTAAGTACTCTACTTCCTAAAATGAGGGACGGTTACGGATGATTTTTAAGAAAATCTTTAACGCTTTGAAGTTGATATCGTCGTAGAATCAAATGGTTTTCAAAAGGAGTGGCTTGAGCTCCGCAGTTTTGAAAAGTATCTTTTTCATAAAGAGCCGAGTGGTTTTCAAATCCGATTCTACAACATCTTTTTAGGTTTATTTTCTTTACATTAATCATATTAATGTAGCCCCATAATTTAAGTCCTTAATCCAACCACAAAAAAGAAACGAAAATACAACGTACGCTTATGCCATCCGCATTCGCCCAATGTTCCGTTATGCACCGTTAGGTTACTTAACTAACGGCATACCGGGACGGGACTAGCGCGGGTGTAAAACATAAGCAACGTCTACTATATATCTTATATATAATATATCATTCGTCTCAGATATCACATCACAGAATACAGGTAGCAGAAACACAGATATGATAGGATATACTAGGACGTCCGTATTTAGTATTTAGCCAACAATAGAAAATACGGATTCTACAGTCGTGATGAATAGCCAAGCCCACACCCTTAGACCCCTACGAGAGGGGCAAGCGACCCTACCAATTCTGGAGTTTAGGAGACCCGGTATCGACTCCTCGAGATGGCCTCCCTCTGAACCCCAGAACCCGGTCACTTGTGCTCCCCTCCTTGGGTCTATCCTAATGCGGAAAAGTAAATAATATACAACACTGGTGACATCAACCTCAACCCGTAAGTGCCCCAAATAAAAGAATATTACATTACATTTGAATTTTACATGAATGAAAAGAAAACACTCATCTCACATAAAAACCCCCGGCTATTCAATCGCGACAATCCTACATATCATATCTCAGCAACACATAATATCTCATATCATCAACGTAAGTAGGTATGAATACAACGATCGTCATTGATATATAGCAACGAAAACCGGCAATACATTACATACTACACTTACGGTCACAGAAAAAAAAGTGTAAAACTACAACATTTGGAATCCACAATCTCTTTAGACATCGTAAATCCGAAATATCACATACTTCGCATTTCATGCCTAACTATATGAATTCCGCATATTGTATCACATTCCAGATAAATAGACAGTATTAAACTTTCCGATCGAATAATCAAATACCCAAGATTTCCTAAATAGCTCAACACTTGAGCGGAGTTCAAAAATCCCGGAACATGTCACAGTAGCAGTGGTCCAGCCGTAGAAGGGTCAAGCCAACGCCTCTCATGTGGCACGCCGTACTGCCCCAAACCCTAAGGTTTAGAGGCAGTTCAGACGGTCACATAATCGAGTTAAGGTTTGTGTTCTTCTAGAGGGTCCACCACATTACTTGCACGTATTTCCGAAAGATTTAAACTCGAGAAAAATTCAACACTTGAAAGTTTTTCATGCCGGGAAAAAGTGAGTTAATGATATCCGTTCGAACTTTTTAATACTTTCTAAATTACCCGAAAATAGCACGAAATTAAATTTTCCGATCGAATCAACGAATCCAAAATAATCCCCAGAACACTCAACACTTGAGTTAGATTAAAAATACCCAAAAATATCTACAAGAAGTTATGGACATTACTGTACAAAAAGGATAAAATATTGCTTCAGTACGGCCGCGGATCCGCGTCCCAAGCAGGGTATGGCCGCGGTTCCGCGGCGGCTTGTACGGAATATGGTATCGTTTTTTACAGAAATGCTTAGATTTTCCTGCTAAATTTTTTAAGTATTTTTAATTCATAAAATAACACAGTTTTAAAAAATGTCCAGAGAAGGGTCAAAATCCGTATTTCGTGGTTCGATCGGAGTTTTAACTTCGCCTAAACGTCGCCTAAAGCTCTAGCTTGGCTCTGCTACCAATGTTAGGTTTACCTAGCACCTCATCAAGGGTTTGGAAGCATCATATGTGCCAAAATCAAATTATTAAGTTGCTAAGTGAACATGCAAACAATCATAACTAGAAATTTAGGGTTTCTTAACTTTAACAACAACACAAGTAGTAAAACCTAGGGTTTTGAGAGTACAACCTTTGTAGCTCCCTACGCTAGACTCCTTGGCTACTTGAGGGTTGGAAAAAGATTCGCTTGAGATCCTCCAGGTCCGCGACGATCCACCCGGAGTCCTCTTTCTCTAAGCTTGAAGCTCCATTAGATCAAGAGAAGAAATGGAAGCTAACACTCTACACTAATGGGCAAGACTAGTGTAGAATGGTGATGTGGTTTGTTTTCTGATTTCAAAATCCTAAATTGGTGACTCTTTTGCTCACAAGAGAAAACTAGAGAGCAAGAGAGAAAGGAGGAAGAAGATGATGGCTTGTTAAGAGCTTAAGATAATGATAAGCATATGAATAAAAATGAGAATTGAAAATATATATATTTTCTCTTTCTCATTCTTAACCATAGTTATAAAATATCTAGATATTTAGTTTGGATCAAAAATGGCCATAGAAATTAAATCATGGTTAAACCAAAGGGTTGGTGAAAGAATATAATATTAAACCATGATAACAATTTCCATTTCCATTTTTTTTTCCAAAAATAATATCCATATATTTTATAAATGGTGTGAGTCTTATATTGCCACCATCCACTATATCAACAACCACGATAGAATCTTGTATGCATGTATATGTGCATGCACATCCTATGTGCATGAATGAGAATAAATGCATACATGCATGCATACAATAAAAAGACAAGAAAGGGTTTAAAGTGAGAAACTAATGGTCAATGATAAATCAACACTTGATTTAGCAAACCGGTCATATCGCATACGACCCGACCAAGAGCAAACCGCCCGATTAATATACGGTATCTCATACGCGTATTTTAACCGGGTCCACGCGCATATCACATATGCGCACCACATCGTTTCGCCTGGACTAGGAAACTCCATTGTGGGACTCTAAGACTCTTCAATACGCCGGCAGTGGGTGATGATCATATCAAGCACCCCCAAGCCGCAAGCGGTCAGCTAAACGTAACGGCCACCCGGGTATTGAACGATCAGAAGAAAACAAGCGAACCTGTCACAACTCCCGTCGAGCCAACCGGCAACACTACCGTACAGTCCGGTCTCTTCGTCAGATATGCTGCATATCGAGTCTAGGGATGGTAACGTCGAACCCAATAACTCAATAAGTCGTGCCGATGAATGGTCTATAACAGATCGAGAAACTACTGATAACACTTATCAGTAAATCTCAACAGATCTGGCCAGGGACTTACTGATATTGCCAATCGAGCACAGCACATCATCAACTCCCAATACCGGGAGAGACGAAACCCCTCATATCGCTCATCGCCTTCGTGTGTCTCGGGACTGTACCCAACGGCCACCTGTTTGCACGACTCAGTAGAGCCGTGGTAGGGTGGTAATCAAAGTACAGTGGGAGAACACACAAGACTCTCTGACGATCTCGGGTCTACAGACTAACATGCACCAGTGTCACCTGAGAACTGCTATCCAACGATAGATATAATTCCATATAGGAGTTCTCGGTGAGTCCGTCCAGTGTACCCAGTCACCACTGAGCACCCGTATACGATCTCAATGTCAAACATCGATGAATGTGGGAACATCCATCGCCCATCATATGGGTCTAGTATCATATACGCTAATCTACTCTGGTATATCGATGCCCCGTATCCATACACCTGCGACTAGGGATATTCTAGGATATGCTTATAAACTACAGATGTCCTACTAGTATGATCACTATCATAATCACAGTAGTCAAGCCTATATCCTCAGGGATTTATCAACATGTGTGAATGAATAAAAGCATGATCAAATCAACATGTCAGATAACGAAGAACCAGATAGCTTACTTTCATGTCGAGCAAGAATGTACACTGAATATATATATACATGTATAAAAACATCCACTATCATATAATGGCCTCTAGGGCATACATATATCCAACAATACGGACAACACACAATCGGAACATGTGTCTAGCAATAAACGACTCGCCCACAGGACTGGTCACAGCCAGCGGCCGATCAAGCAAACCAGACTTTTTACCCAAACTCGGCACGAAGTGTGTGGAAACGTACGAGTGCGTGGATCCCGGATCAAACAACACGTGTGCGTCAACAGAACATACTGAAAGAGTACCTGAGACAACTAAATTGGACGCCTGCGCGTCCTGATGCGTCAAAGCGAAAACCCGTGCCTGTCCTTTACCTGCGACTGGCGGTGTTCTACTAGCAACTTGCTGTCCTCTGCCGACAGCTGGCTGTCCTCTGCCTTGGTCACCTCGTCCTCTATGAGTAAACCCTTCGTGACCATGACCTCTCTGTGCATGAGTCTGACGCAGAGCAACAGCAGGTACAGTAGACAACGCCCTCTGGGTGGAGAAGGTGGAAGTGTGACATGTGGTACGGCTGTCTCGCCCTCAAGTGGCTCTGGACAATCTCGCACATGATGATAAGTAATGTCGAATCGGAAACATCTAGATGGTGCCGGCTGACCCTCCTGGGGATAAGAGCTGAATAGCCGACCTCGTCCCGATCGTCTGCTACCCCCCGTACCTGAACGGTGTAGGGTTCCTAAGCACACTCAAGAGGTTCCACAAGGCATCAACCATGCCAATTTCAAATTTTTCCTATGCCGAGAAACCATAACTAGATCGTTAACTAGAGATTAGGCGATAACAAATGCGAGCAAACAACTTTACTCTAAAGTGAACGGTAATACAACCTTTGTAGATCCGGTCCTCCACCTCCATAGCTCCGTGATGAAGTCCCTCCGCTGCGATCATCGGATCCCGGACTCTAGCGATGGTTTCGTCGAAGAAATGATCGGGCTAGGTCGTCGACTTCGATGCCGAAGATGATCTACGTCGAGGCAACTCAAGATCAAGCTCCAACTTCACCAAGTCATGAAACATGTTAAGAAAACACCCTATACTACATGGCAAGTGGTAGAGGATGAAGAAATAGGAAGTGGGTTCACTTTGGATTTGGATTTCTCACTTGGAATCATCACTTGACATTTTTGTAGAAAGCTTTTCATTTTTCATCTTGAAGAAGAAGAAAATGGAAAAAGAAATCTATTATCATTCAAACAAAATCAAGTGATGGTTATCATTTTGTAACCATGGGTGAGTGTAGAGAATAAACTAGGGTTAAGTTGAACGATTAGGTTAAAGGAAAGAAACAAAATGGTCAAGCTTTCAAACCTTCATGAAGTTTCAACAAAAGAACAAAACAAGCCACCATTTCATTTATCTTTCCAGAAGAATAAATAAATAAATAAATAAAAACCTAACCATTTACTTAAACATCGTTTAATCAACACAAACCCAAGTTTACATGTATCATCAAACATGATAGAAACTAGTGCACAAACATATATCATATATACAATGTGCACATTCAAGTGAGATAATCAATCTTAAGTGAAAAAATTCTAGTTAATGCAAAGTAACATATTAAATATATAATTATACATTAAATCATTAAATCAACACTTGATTTAACGATCCGGTCATATCGTATATGACCGACTAATATCCAATGTATCGACTTATCGAATCAATCCTTGATTCGATAACTAGGTTATATCGCATACAACCAATCGATACATTCATCGCGAGAATAGAATACGGTATCACATACACGCATTATTCTCGGCCCCGCACATATCTCATATGTGCTCCTATTTCGTTTCGCTTGATCCAGAAAACCTCTGTGTAGGACTCTAAAGACACGTCAATACGCCGGCAGCAGGTGATGATCATATCAAACACCCACAAGCCGCAAGCGGTCTGCTAAACGTAACGGCCACCCGGGTATTGAGCGATCAGAAGATCGACGAGCAAGTCCGCTCACACTCTTGTGAATCCAACCAGTAACACTTACCGTACAATCCGGTCTGTTCGTCTGATATGTCGCATATCTTGCCTAGGGGTGGTAAACGTCAGACCCCAGTAGCTCGATAAGTCATGTCGATATGATGTCTATAACAGTTCGAGAAACTACTGGTAACACTTACCAGTAATTCTCAGCAACCCTGGCCAGGGATTTCCGGTTATAGCCAATCGAACACATTGCAACATCAACTCCATATACCGGGAGCGACGAATCCCCTCCTATCGCTCATTGCCTCCATGTGATTCGGGACTGTACCCAAAAGCCACCGTTTTGCACGCCCTCTTGGACGTGGTAAGGTGGAAATCAAAGCACAGTGGGAATCACACAAGACTCTATGACGATCTCGGGTCTACAGACTAACCTGTACCAGTGTCACCAGAGAACTGCCATCTGACGTATGGTATAATACCACCTGGGAGTTCTCGGCGAGTCCGTCCAGTGTACCCAGTCTCCACTGAGCACCCGTATATCATCTCTGATGTCAAACACCAATGGATATGGGATCATCCATCGCCTATCTGTATGGGTCGAGAAGGTATACGCAAGTCTACACTGGTATATCGATGCCCTGTCTCGATACACCCACGACTAGGGACCTTGAAGGATGTACTTATGGACTACCATGCCCCCACTAGTATGATCTGCATCATAGTCCAGGTAGTCAAGTACACATCCTAAGGGCTTTACCAACATGTAACCGAGAGACAATCAGTGTACACGTTAAGGTAAAGAGTAACCAGATAGCATACTATCATGTCGAGCAAGAAAGTCCTCCCTATATATGTCCAAGCATCCACTACAACATACATCCTATGTATAGTAATGGACTCTAGGGCATACATATAACTAACAATCTCCCACTTGCACTAGGGCCATCTGATAGCAGTGGTTGTAGTATCTCATACTCAACCATCCCATAATAGTCTCTCTCTGGGAAAAGGCCTTTGTGAGTGGATCCACCGTGTTGTCCTCTGAGTCTACTCTCCTAACCTCGATCATCCTGGAGATCAACTATCTCCATGATCAGGTGACACTGCCTCAGAATATGTATGGATCACTGATGGGATGGGCGTTCCTAGGCATAAGCCGCAACTCCATGGTCACACAATGGGAGGAACTAAGTTCATCTCATGAACTAATATACACCCAGACAGCCTCTTTGGTAGCATCTTAAGCAGCGATGTATCTTGCCTTTAATCGTCTAGAATGTCACGGTATCTAGCTTGGAACTCTTCCAACATATCGTCCCTCCATAGAGGGCAAAGACATTGCCTGTGACTGACATTCAGTCGTCCTTATCACCCTGGAACACTTCCAGTGATTCTCCCCAGGATCGATTGATACCATCTCACTACATCTAGTTAGAATTCTAACATCCATTTAGGTCTATCTCATAGATCCAAAACCCAGGATTTAGTAGGTATCACTTTGATCCTATGTGGAGAATCATTGTGATAAGCGGAGATTGATCGAGCGTAGCATAGGAAACTCCTTCCCTATCAAGAGTATGTCATCCACGTACTCTACGAGGTTCGTCACCATACTCCCTACTACCATTTTGTTTATACAAGGTTCATCTACCATTTTGATGATTTCAAACTCTTTGACTACTACATCAAAATAGACGTTCCAACTTCGCGATGCCTGCTTTATCCTATAAAGCATCTTGTACACGTTTCCGCTGCTCCCACTGTTTACGAAGCGCTCTGGCTGTGTACTTACAGACGCTCTCTTCTAAAACATCATTTTAGAAAAGCAGTCATGACACCCAACCGCCATATATCGTAGTCATGGTATGTAGCCGTGGCAAGTAGGATCCGGATGGACTTAAGCATAGACACTGGAAAAGGTTTCATCATTATCCACGCTTGGTCGATGACGAAAACCTTTAACAAGTCTACCTTTGAAAGTCTCAACTTTTCCATCTACACCAAGTAATCTTCTCAAGATATACTTGCTCCTGATGGGGATTTAACCCTTCAGATATAGCAACCAAAGTCCATACTTTGTTGGTGTATAAGGATTCCATCTCAGATCGCTAAGCATCCAGCCATTCTTACAGAGTCCCACTCCTGATGGCCAGCTCGAAACTAGTTGGGTCATCATCTCATGATGCAATCCTCGCTCCCACTGTCATAGAGAAACAGAAGTATCTCTCAGGTGGGTGAGGAACCCTACTAGATCGGCGGAGAGGCTGAGGTTCGTTGGTCTATACTGAATCCTTTGGTTCTACCAAATCATCTACTGTAGTTTGTATAGCTGGAACCTTTCCAGTACTACATAACTGACCTTGCCTCGAGCTTGTCCGGATTTTGCTTTTAGATATTGGCCGGACAACCCCAAATCTTAAGTAACTTAAGATATGGGCTCTTCCCTTTCCATATCACATATGAAGTGGTAGGCAACTGATTTGATTTGAACCCTATTCAATACGTATGCAGCTTCTCAAGTGCATAACTCCCAAAAGGAAATAGGTAACTCAGTAGTACTCATCATAGAGCACACCTTATCATATAGGGTGTGATTGCTCCGTCCCGATATACCATCGTGCTATGGTGTATACGGAGGAGTAATGCTGAGAGAGAATCTCATTCTCCTTTAGAATAGTCCAGGATTTCCATGCTCAAGTATTCTCCTCCCTGATCTTATCATAGGACATAATACTTATACCCGTATTGGTTCTCTACTTCTAACTTATATTCTGTAAATATTTCAAAAGGTTCGGACTTGTGTTTCAACAGGAACATATGACTGAATCTTGAGAGATCATCAGAGAATGTAATGAAGTACAAAGAACCGGTCCTGGCATGTGTAGACAGGGGACCTTTATACATCAACATGTATCATCCCAAGAGTTCACTAACTCTTTCTCTGTTTCCATTAAACAGAGCTATGGTCATCGTATCTTTGTGACATGACTGGTAAGTTTCACAAGATGTAAATTCAAACTGATTTAAATATGCATCTACATGTAACTTCAGCTAGTCGGGTCATATTGATAGGACCTAGTCTACAATGCCTCAAGAAGAATTCGTTCATTTCTGAACTCTTCCTCTTGTGTGTGTTCTGTATACTTAAAAACTGCAGTTTGATTTAGAACATCAATGCTTTTAGATAACGTGCCTGAACCGACCAACTTTTGATATAGGAAATGTTCAAACATTATCCAACAATACAAAATTTTATCATTTCTTTACTAATAAAAAGAGTGATATGATTTTGTATATCAGGTTCGGTATCTAATAACATTCGTTCAGAATCAATGTATTGGTAATACAGGGTGACAGTGACCAACAAACTTGGCTGCAACACTTGCCCCGTTTTCTGTCTCATGAAACTTATCACCCGTTCTCAGTTCTTTACCTATCTGTAGCCCATGTAACAAATTACATATGCGGGATCCTAATCCGGTATCTCATATCCAGGACGTAAAGAATACTGAGAAACAGTTCTGTATAATGAACACACCCGAAGATGATGCATCAGTATGCACTTTCTTCGTTTGGACGGCACGGGAATTCTGGTAATCCCCAATTTCCTGCTCCGTCTTATAACAATTATAAGTTGGAGCGGGACCAACGTTTCCCAGCTCAGTATAACAAGCGGGTTCGGCCAATATTCCGTATTATTATCTTGATTAAGGCGTGATATGGTCGCTACCTGGAGAGAGAGAGAAGAAAACACTCAGCGTATGCTCTTGCAAGATCAGATTGGTTATTATTTTATCTAATCAGGATGGCTCCCACTGTTTTTATCAAATCTTACTTCAAACTCTAAAAGGAAAGACTAGCCGGGATTAATTACACACTACAAGTTCGCCAATCTTTCAGCCAGGCCAGTGTCGGTACTTTGAGAGAGGTCCCCCGTGCTTTCGCACGAACCTAATTAATGTAAACCTCGTTTTCCCAGAGGCTTAACCCCGTTGACACCTTTCTAGACACCTACTTGATCGGCTAATTGTAATGTGTAAAACTCTCCCAGGAGTAACTCTTACTCGCAGCGGGTATCGGGATCCAACTATCTCATAGAAGGTATGCAATCTCATTGCAAATTTCAACACTTGAAATTCCCGATAATATTTTGCCCCTAGCAGCTATATGACCTTAACATAGTCAATAAATCATAAGTGATAGTCAAGTTCAACCCGTCATTTCCTGACTGAATTAAACCCACCCGCACGACCCTTAACATAGTCAACAAAGTCGCACGACTACCCTAATCTAATCGCATCATATGCTTATACAGATAAGCACTAATCAGCTACCGCACACTACGCCTTAACATAGTCAACAAACGTAGCACGAATACTGACTAGTACTTATCTGAAATGACGGAGGGCTACGACAGGTTTTTAAGAAAACCTATTGCGTAATGAACTTGACATCGTTGTAGAATCAAATGATTTTGAAATGGAGTGTTTTTTAGGCTTTTCTAGTTTTGCTAAAGGGGTCACTCCCGGTGAAGGGATCGTCGGCCCTTTCCTCGTCGAATGAGGTGCGGGATATATCATATATATCATAGTGCAAAGCAGAAACTATAGAAGCAATCAAAAGACAAACCGAGTGTGTAGCATCTGCCAGTTATTGCTAAAGGGGTCACTCCCGGTGAAGGGATCGTCGGCCCTTTTCTCATCGAATAAGGTGCAGTATATATCATATATACCGCTGTGCAAAGCAAGAACTGTAGCTACCTGTTTTATTTTGAAATTCGATTCTACAACATCTTTAGGTTTCTTTTACTTTCATTAATCATATTAATAAAGTCCCATCATTTAAGTACCTAAACATCATAGATAAATACGACGTACACTTATGCCATCCGCATTCGCCTCGATGTCCCCTCGTGCACCGTTAGGTTAGGTAACTAACGGCAGAGCGGGGCAGGGCTAGCGCGGGTGTAAAACATAAGTAACATCTATATAATATATCATATATACTATATATAGTATCTATCAAAGAACATCACATGATTACATCAAAGATATCGCAGCAGAAGAATCATACGAAACATTGGATATACTAGGATGTCCGTGTTTTCAATATGAGCCAGTATAAAACACGGATTCCACGGTCGCGATGAATAGCCAAACCCACACCCCTAGACCCCTACGAGAGCGGCAAGCAACCCTACCAATTCTAGAGTTAGGAGACCCGGACTCGACTCCTCGAGTTGGTCTCCCACTGGAATCCAGAACCCGGTTACTTGTGCCCTCCTCCTTAGGTCTATCGTAGTGCGGAAAAGTAAATAATATACAAAGGGTGGCATCTTCCGCAACCTGGAAGTGCCCCAATAAAAGAATATTACATACAAGTTTTTACATGAATGAAAATGAAAAACACTCATCTCACATAAAAAAACCCCGGCTATTCAAACACGACGATCCAATATAACATATCCAGCAACACATAACATCACATATCATCAACGTAAGTAAATATGCCCATCCCAATTGTCGTTGACATATAGCAACGAAACCGGCGATATCACATATTACACTTACGGTCACAGAAAAGAAAGTGTAAAACTACAACAGTTGGAATCCGCAACCTCTTTAGACATCGCATGCCTAATCAAATGAATTCCTTAGACAACGCATGCCTAACAATTATAAACCCCGCATTTCTGTCTCATTATCGAAAACTCTTTTCAATATCAAGTCGGGCAATTCAACAAGATTCCCGACATTTTGATCGAATACTCGTCGCAAACTTTATTAGGCGGCCGCACCCCCGATGCCATCGATGAAGTGCACCAAGGCGGAACACCGCTGCCGCGAGCACCCGAACGGATGCTTTCGGCGACGGGGTTCTCCTACAGTCACTTGGTCGGGGCTATGGGGTGTAGCTGTCTATTAAGTTTACCCGGCGAGTATCCGCGTACGCTACGTGATTGCGACGGACTTTTGATCGCATCAAAATTCCGTGGCAACCAATCAAGTGAGACTAAACTGCTAGATTTATAACATTCATTCAGTTATCTCATAACTACTTGTGAATTCCAAATGTTGTATCACATTCCGGATAAATAGAAAATGTTAAACTATCCGATCAAACAATCAAACACCCAAGTTTTCCCGAAACAGCTCAACACATGAAACAAGTTTAAAAACATCCAGTTCATGCCTCAGTACCAACGGTCCAGCCGTAGAAGGGTCAAGCCAACGCCTCACATGTGGCACGCCGTACTGCCCCAAACCCGAAGGTTCAAAGGGCAGTTCAAGAGGGTCACATAATCGAGTTAAGGTTTGTTGTCTTCTAGAGGGTCCATCGCGTTACTTGCACTACTTAGAACATTCTTAAACTACAGAAAAATCCAACACTTGGAAATTTCCCGGCAGGGGAAAAAGTGGGTATTTATATCCGGTCGAACTTTTTAACAATTTCTAAAATATCCGGAAAACATAAACGAAGTTAAATTATCCGATCAAATTAACAAGTCCCCAATAAAACCCTAGAAAACTCAACACTTGAGTGGAATTAAAAAATTCCCATAAAAAAATGCCAAGAAAGGACCTAAGAATAAATATATGAAATTTCAGGGACTAAGTCCAAATTTTGGCCGCGGAACCGCCGCCAAACCCATGGTTTCGCCGCGGTTCCGCGGTCAAATTATTGACTTAATGGATCGTACTTCACAGTAATTCTTAGTTTTTCCTGCTTGTTTTTCGGAGAATTTTTAATTCACAAAAATGCACTGTTTTGAAAAATGTACAGAGAAGGGTTTTGTCGGGGTTTACGGGTTCGATCGGACTTCTAACATCGTCTACAGTTCGCCTAAAGCTCTAGCTAGGCTCTGATACCACTGTAGGGTTCCTAGGCACACTCAAGAGGTTCCACAAGGCATCAACCATGCCAATTTCAAATTTTTCCGGTGCCGAGAAACCCTAACTAGATCGTTAACTAGAGATTAGGCGATAACAAATGCGAGCAAACAACTTTACTCTAAAGTGAACGGAAATACAACCTTTGTAGATCCGGTCCTCCACCTCCATAGCTCCGTGATGAAGTCCCTCCGCTGCGATCATCGGATCCCGGACTCTAGCGATGGTTTCGTCGAAGAAATGATCGGGCTAGGTCGTCGACTTCGATGCCGAAGATGATCTACGTCGAGGCAACTCAAGATCAAGCTCCAACTTCACCAAGTCATGAAACTTGTGAAGAAAACACCCTATACTACATGGAAAGTGGTAGAGGATGAAGAAATAGGAAGTGGGTTCACTTTGGATTTGGATTTCTCACTTGGAATCATCACTAGACATTTTTGTAGAAAGCTTTTCTTTCTTCATCTTGAAGAAGAAGAAGAAGGAAAAAGAAATCTATCATCATTCAAACAAAATCAAGTGATGGTTATCATTTTCTAACCATGGGTGAGTGTAGAGAATAAACTAGGGTTAAGTTGAATGGTTAGGTTAAAGGAAAGAAACAAAATGGTCAAGCTTTCAAACCTTCATGAAGTTTCAACAAAAGAACAAAACAAGCCACCTTTTCATTTATCTTTCCAAAAGAATAAATAAATAAATAAATAAAAACCTAACCATTTACTTAAACATGGTTTAATCAACACAAACCCAAGTTTACATGTATCATCAAACATGATACAAACTAGTGCACAAACATATATCATATATACAATGTGCACATTCAAGTGAGATAATCAATCTTAAGTGAACAAATACTAGTTAATGCAAAGTAACATATCAAATATATAATTATACATTAAATCATTAAATCAACACTTGATTTAACGATCCGGTCATATCGCATATGACCGACTAATATCCAATATATCGACTTATCGAATCAATCCTTGATTCGATAACTAGGTTATATCGCATACAACCAATCGATACATTCATCGCAAGAATAGAATACGGTATCACATACAGGCATTATTCTCGGTCCCGCACATATCTCATATGCGCTCCTATTTCGTTTCGCTTGAGCCAGGAAACCTCTGTGTAGGACTCTAAAGACTCGTCAATACGCCGGCAGCAGGTGATGATCATATCAAACACCCACAAGCCGCAAGCGGTCTGCTAAACGTAACGGCCAGCCGGGTATTGAGCGATCAGAAGATCGGCGACCAAGCCCGCTCACACTCTTGTGAATCCAACCAGTAACACTTACCGTACAGCCCGGTCTGTTCGACTGATATGTCGCATATCTTGCCTAGAGGTGGTAAACGTCAGACCACAGTAGCTCGATAAGTCGTGTCGATATGAGGTCTATAACAGTTCAAGAAACTACTAGTAACACTTACCAGTAAATCTCAGCAAACCTGGCCAGGGATTTCCGGTTATAGCCAATCGAACACATTGCAACATCAACTCCCAATACCGGGAGAGACGAATCCCCTCCTATCTCTCATTGCCTCCATGTGATTCGGGACTATACCCAAAAGCCACCGTTTTGCACGCCCTCTTGGACGTGGTAAGGTGGAAATCAAAGCACAGTAGGAATCATACAAGACTCTATGACGATCTCGGGTCTACAGACTAACCTGTACCAGTGTCACCAGAGAACTGCCATCTGACGTAAGGTATAATACCATCTGAAAGTTCTCGGCGAGTCCGTCCAGTGTACCCAGTCTCCACTGAGCACCCGTATATCATCTCTGATGTCAAACACAAATGGATATGGGATCATCCATCGCCCATCTGTATGGGTCGAGAAGGTATACGCTAGTCTACACTGGTATATCGATGCCCTGTCTCGATACACCCACGACTAGGGTCCTTGAAGGATGTACTTATGGACTACCATGTCCCCACTAGTATGATCTGCATCATAGTCCAAGTAGTCAAGTACACATCCTAAGGGCTTTACCAACATGTAACAGAGAGACAATCAGTGTACACGTTAAGGTAAAGAGTAACTAGATAGCATACTATCATGTCGAGCAAGAAAGTCCTCCCTATATATGTCCAAGCATCCACTACAATATACATCCTATGTATAGTAATGGCCTCTACGGTATACATATAACTAACAAACGGAACCTGTCACGGCGCCTAAACGGCTGTCTCTGTGCTGATGTATCTATACGAACTCTCTTCGGTCCTGGAACTACCGAAATCTCAGCAAGGCGCTCCTCGACTAATATGGCTTCGTCTACAGCTGCTGCATAAGTCTCGCAATGCTGTGCGCTGATCACAAGAAACAGTGGGGTAACCAAGCCTCGAACAAACCTCTTAACTCGCATCTCCTCATTAGCCACTAAAGACGGGGCATAAACAGATAGCTCGGTGAACTGCACATCATACTCGGCCACTGTCATATCCGGCGTCAGGCATAATGACTCGAACCTGCGCGCTCGGGCATCCCTGACACTCTGGGGAAGGAAACGGGCTAGAAAAACCGTCACAAACTCGGTCCAAGTCATAGGAGGAAGACCTGCTGCTCTGCCCTTTTCTACCGACTCGCACCACTTCTGCACAAGACCTTCCAGGCGAAAGCTTGCGAACTCTACCCATCTCGCATCTGAGCATCTGAGTGAACGACATATCCGGGCCATCCTATCGATAAATGACTGTGGGTCTTCGGCCGCATCGGTGCCTGTGAAGACCGGAGGCTTCAACCTCATAAATTCAGATAGCGATACTGTAATAACCTCTGTAGCTGCAGTGGCAACTGCCTGTACTGTAGGTACCATCGCGGTCCCCGTAATGGGTGGACCTACCTCTGGTCGCTGCGCTCGAAGTGTCTCAACTAACGACCCTATCATCTGGCGCATCTCTTGCATACCGGCCCCTAGCATGGCGATCTGGTCTGTCGAAGGAGGAACAGTCTGCTCTGGTACAACGGGTGTACTGCCCGGGTCAGTCCTCGTCTCAGACGAGTCAACTCTAATCTCGGCTCTCACGGCCGCTTTCTGTGCCCTCTTAGTCTTTGGCGGCATAATGGCTGAAAAGAAAGTAGGATTCGATAAGGATACGGAAATCGAATCACAAGAATGTATATAATCATGAAGGAATTTCAATAAATAAGTCCTTAGGTCACTTAGGCGGAGTACCGTGTCGTGAGTATGCTTTAGCTACCTACTCCATCATACCAGGGTCATCCTACACTTCAAAAGGTAAAACCTACGCTCTGATACCAACTTTGTCAAGACCCAAATTTCGGCCCGTGACCGGCACTTAACCGTGTAACGTCCACAGGCGTAACGCGATTAAGTAAGCCGAAACCCATAAATCAAAAACCATTAAAAGTAGTGAGTGTTGAAAACATTAGTTTAAAACATTTAGAAAACTCTAGTAAAAATCATTAAATGATAAGTGTGATGGTGCCGGCTGACCCTCCTGGGGATAAGAGCTGAATAGCGACCTCCTCCCGATCCTCCGCTACCTCCCGTACCTTAACGGAACCTGTCGCGGCGCCTAAACGGCTATCGCTGTGCTGATGTATCTATACGAACTCTCTTCGGCCGTAGAACTAACGAAATCTCAGCAAGGCGCTCCTCGACTAATATGGCTGCGTCTACAACTGCTGCATAAGTCTCGCAATGCTGTGCGCTGATCGTAAGAAACAGTATGGTAAGCAAGCCTCGAACAAACCTTTTGACTCGCATCTCCTCAGTAGCCACTAAAGACGGGGCATAAACAGATAGCTCGGTGAACTACACATCATACTCCGCCACCGTCATATCCGGCGTCTAGCATAATGACTCGAACCTGCGCGCTCGGGCATCCCTGACACTCTGGGGACGGAAACGGGCTAGAAATACCGTTACAAACTCTGTCCAGGTCATAGGAGGAAGACCTGCTGCTCTACCCTTTTCTACCGACTCGCACCACTTTTGCGCAAGACCTTCCAGGCGAAAGCTCGCGAACTCCACCCATCTCGTATCTGAGCATCTGAGTGAACGACTTATCCAGGCCATCCTATCGATAAACGACTGTGGGTCCTCGGCCGCATCGGTGCCAGTGAAGACCGGAGGCTTCAACCTCATAAATTCAGATAGCGATACTGTAATAACCTCTGTAGCTGCAGGGGCAACTGCCTGTACTGTAGGTACCATCGCGGTCCCCGTAATGGGTGGAACTACCTTTGTTCGCTGCGCTCGAAGTGTCTCAACTAATGACCCTATAATCTGGCGCATCTCCTGCATACCGGCCCCTAGCATGGCGATCTGGTCTGTCGAAGGAGGAACAGTCTGCTCTGGTATAATGGGTGTACTGCCCGGGTCAGTCCTCTTCTCAGACGAGTCAACTCTAATCTCGGCTCTCGCGGCCGCTCTCTGTGCCCTCTTAGTCTTTGGCGGCATAATGGCTGAAAAGAAAGTAGGATTCGATAAGGATACGGAAATCGAATCACAAGAATGTATATAATCATGAAGGAATTTCAATAAATAAGTCCTAAGGTCACTTAAGCGGAGTACCGTGTCGTGAGTATGCTTCAGCTACCTACTCCATCATACCAGGGTCATCCTACACTTCGAAAGGTAAAACCTACGCTCTGATACCAACTTTGTCACGACCCAAAGTTCGGCCCGTGACCGGCACTTAACCACGTAACGTCCATAGGCGTAACGCGATTAAGTAAGCCGAAACCCATAAATCAAAAACCATTAAAAGTAGTGAGTGTTGAAAACATTGGTTTAAAACATTTTTAAAAATCGAGTAAAAATCATTAAAGTTTGAGTTATTTTCTTAAAAATTTCGGCAGCACCTCCTTTGTAAAAACTAGCCCCGAAATCGGGTACAAGACATGATATAAGTAAAATGACATACAATAAGAATGAAGCATCCCAAAACGGGAGCAATCACGCCCAACGGCGGAAATAACCATAATAATAATAATATACGACGCCGTAGCGAAGAATGAGCAAAATAAGTGAAAGACATCTTGGAGGATAAAACTCCATAAATAAAGCTGGCTCATACTAGCTCGACATCCAGAAAACAAAATAATATACATCGTCTTCACAACCGGTATCTAAGTCAATACATGGAATAGTATATGGAGAGTACTAGATACAATAGTGTGTACAAATGGAAATTAAACGGATACCGCAAACCCACCTATCAGCAAAACGGCTCACACGCCAACTGCAGTGGTATCCGTAGCAAAAAGATACAAGAGATAGCCCTGCCGCAACTACTCTGAGGGTCGACCTGCAAACACTGTGGCACAATGTGGCTGAGTTGCCAACTCATGAATAGTAAATAACATATAAAGGTAATCGTGAGTATGGACGTACTGAGATACTCTAACATGTGCAATCAGATAACGTCTATATGATGAGCTGGGTACGCAATAATCATGCATAACAAGTGCAATCTAATAACATCTACATGACAAGCTGGGTACACAATAATCATGCAAACTACTCTATCGGGTACTACAACTACATGATGCAATGCATAATAATGAATGCTGAGCATGGGATAAAAATATCATCTACACGGATCATCAAAGTGGAAAACCCCGGTGTCTACCAAAAACACCCTAAAATCCCGATAACTCAGGCGCCGTCACACTATCTGGCTCTCAATCCTATAAATCTTATAGAAGCGGGGTGCCCAACATCGACACCAGAAAACATCATGAAATACTCGTGTCCAGCATCGACACGCAAATCTTCATATATCGGGCTCCGTCAGTCCGGATCGGCCCACGGGCTCCGTCTGCGGAATAGGCCCTCGGCCCTGGAAGTACGGGTCGGCCCGTATCCATCTCTTGACTTTGGTTAGTATCCTCCGGATAACCGCCAGGTCCAACCAATCACCGGTAGGTAGTAGTCCCTCTGCCATGCTCGCCATCTGTATACACAACATCCCTTTCTTGCCCTGGGGTACCATACCGGGTCCACCATGTAACCGCAATCGGCCTCATCCAGCTCCTCGATTTGGGTTCACATGTCACACGTCACAGAAAAGAGAAAACACATGGTGGACGCACTGAAATATCATATAAAAAGAAACCGGGTTTTCAAAACAGTGCATATTTTCTTAAAATAATACCACGGTTCTCAAATCCAAAAATCACATGAATTCAAAACTCAATGTGTAAATCCATGCAATGTGTCGTATGCCAGTAAGAGTAAAAAGGGAAAACCTCTCCTTTAAATGGATCCAGTTTTGAAAATATCTCATATGGTCCCCATTTTCTAGAAATCAAAGCCCGTACCATCCATGTATGTGAAATATGTATGTATATAGGTATGGATGTGTAAATGGATATATACGCAAGTATGAGTGTACCAATGTATATGTGCACCAATAAGGATATACAATGTGTTTGTGCGCATTATGAATATATCAATGTATGTGTGCACCAATATGGGTATACAATGTGTACGTGCGCAATATAGATATATCAATGTATGTGTGCACCAATATGGGTATACAATGTGTACGTGCGCAATATGGATATATCAATGTATATGTGCACCAATATGGGTATACAATGTGTATGTGCGCAATATGGATATATCAATGTATATGTGTACCAATATGGGTATACAATGTGTATTCAATGTATATGTGTATCAATATGGGTATACAATGTGTATATGCGCAATATGGATATATCAATGTATGTGTGCAACAATATAGGTATACAATGTGTATGTGCGCAATATGGATATATCAATGTATGTGTGCACCAATATGGATATACAATGTGTATGTGCGCAATATGGATATATCAATGTATGTGTGCACCAATATGGATATACAATGTGTATGTGCGCAATATGCGACAGAATCATATCTAATCATCAATGATGCAGTAATCAAAATGATGTATGGTTCATAGCAATCCTATAGTGCGAGTGTCATGGCAATCACTAACGGTGTTAGTGTAACATACAAATAGTGCTCGTGGAGCTTTAACCGTTAGTGACAGTGCGGTGTTACATAACTACTATTTCTATATGCAACAAAAGATGGGTACGCTACAATAGTACATATGCACAAGTAATATACATATAAATATATACGCGATTATAATATCCTATCAAGCCCTTACGCTTAACGCCATACAGGCAATTTCCCCAAAGATGTTAAATCGACTCACCATGATCTCGTGCTAAGTGTAGCCGACTATCCGCTTCCCTTTCTTTGCGGCGTCCGAAGTTCCCGCTTGGGAACCTAGAATTTACACAAAGAATACACATAAGCTGAAATCATGCAAAAACGCGATATTAAAACCAAACTTGAAACTCGCGTCGTAAACTAAACACGTGTGCATCCGATACGCTAAAACGTGTGTATACGCATCTGAAACTACCCTGACACGCCGTGACACACAGGAAACACCAAACCCACTCACAAAACGTACATGTCGCGCAAGTTTAAAAGTATCGGAAATGGGTTTTAAGTTCCAGATTTTGATACAAGCTGAACTAGAAAAAGTTGCACACACCAAACACCATAAATATGTAGCAGACTCCCCCAGAACAAACCCAGGCACCCAACTCCCCCCTTTAGCCGCAATTTGTGGCCAGAACGAATTTATTTGCTGCCAGGGTTGCGAATTAGGGCTTCGTGCTCCGTGTGTGTGGTCTAGATCTAGTGAACAGGCTCCAGTAAATTCAACTTTTCTCTGAAACACCCGGGTCAAAAGCAGATCTCAAATAGCTCACAATTTACATTAAAACGTTGAATAACACTAATTTGAAATAATATGGTATTTTTATTAAATCTGGTGCAAAACTTGGTGTAGATGGCCTTAAAAACACTTAGTCAAGCTATAATAGCCATAAAAATCCTAACTTGTCTTAAACTCCACTTAAATCACAAATCTAGCACTAATGACCACATTAAACACTAACTTAACCTAACTAACTACAAGTTTAGAAAAAGGAAGTTAAGTTTAGCAATTATACCTCTAGTGGTCCTAGGGTTCAAGAAGAAGCGAAGAAGAAGAAGAAGAGAAGAGAATGTGTGCTGTTGCTGCTGCTTGCTGCTGCTGCTGCTGCTTGCTTGCTGCTGCAGCTTGCTTGCTGCTGCTGCTTGCTTGCTGTTGTTGCTGCTGTGTGCTGCTGCTGTGTGTGTGTGTGCTGCTGCTGTGAGTGCTACTGCTGCTGTGTGTAAATGAGAGGGAGAGAGAAGTGATGATGTGAGGAAATGAGTGTTGAGTGTTTGAAAAAGAAATTAGAGATATGAAAGTCAAACCCCCCTCTCTCTCTCCTCATTAACTACAAGCATGGCCAAGCCCATCATGCTCTCTCTCTCTCCAAAGTCCCAAGTCAACCCACAAAACACAATTAAAGTTAATTAAAAAAAGCTAATACCCTTAATTAATTCATATTAACCTAATTAAATGGGTTAGCCCACCATGGTCATCTAAACATGGTTATAACCCAAAACTTAGCCCTAGTTTACATGCACATGTGTGTGCTAGCCTAATTAAATTGTAATAAAATATTCATTAATTTTGATAAAATATTTGAAAATCGTTTTGGTAAACTTTTTACTAAAAACCACACATTAAAGTATAATTAGCCACTAATCACAATCTAAGGTGTTACACTTGCTCAGCCCATTTTTCTTTGTTTGCAAAAGAATTCTTAAGCTCATAATTTCTATACTTGGCAACTTTATTTACCTCCACCCAAATCATTGGGTTCCTTGAGACTAAGTATTCACACTTCTCTCTACTTCAATCTTCGACTTGTTAGCTAGCAAGCTACATGTCCGAGTTGCCTCGGTTTTGAGGCGGAAGCCCATATAAAGAATCCTCGACGTGAGTCCTCTTTGACGAGTGGGACCGGAAAGCGATCTTTGTCGAGGCAGCTACAACATGCTAAGGACAGAGATTTACGGCCGAAGGACACGGATCGATCGGTATAATATCTTAACCCACTTTACAGTTTACTAATATAGGGTAATTGGTACGATTTGTAAGTTTAAGGTAGCGCCCCGGCCGTCTGTCCAAAATGCGGAAACAAAAACTTTTCTTTAACTACAAACCGGCGCAACCGCGGACTATAAACCCGGATCGGACCATTAACCAACTACTACCTATCTAGAGAAAGGGTAGAGAGGCAATACTGAGCGATCCGTGTCCTTCGGTCTTCGGCTACCATCCCAAGCTCCTCGCGGCATCTCCAGTCTTCATCTCCTCGTTGGAAAGGGCACCACATCGAGAAGTCTTTTTACGGGCTCCCGCTTCATCCGAAGCAACTCGGGCACGAAGTGTGCTAGCCGATGTGTCCAAGGTGTTGTAGAGAATGTTTGTGATCACTTTGTAAATTGCATCCATGGCTTTGGATGGAGGTTGAAGGTGTTGCCATTGATGAAGATAATGAGCTAGAGGAAGAAGAAGAAGAGAAGGCTTTCTCTCCTTTTCTTTTGTTGTGATAGAATGATAGCAAGAAAGAGTGTGATATGATAAAAATACAAGACCAAAACTACAACCATGGCATCCCCCCCTCTCTCTTCCTTTCATAGCAACACAAATCAATCCACTAATGTGACATTTTTGCTAAAAAAGAGACCATGAGTCATGATAAATGTCTATGTCACATTAATGCATCTCATGATGAAATTCTAGCTCATTATTTCCACCATCCAAACATTAATCCAAATGTTTGCAACAATAAAAAGATACGGCAACATCTAAAGTAAACTCGTGACGGATCACAAGGATACCCCTCACCTGTATAAACATACCTGCATCCGCATTCCGAATGAATGCGAATGCGATGAGACTAAAGTAATCCAACAAATCTAATACTAGGATCCGGCTTAAACCAAAGCCCACTAGTATGATCCATGCAATACCACACGTATAAGATCGAACCATGCCATATATCATACGGCCTCTACAACGTTTCGCCCGAAACCTGAGAAACTTTCTGTGGGGGACTCTAAAGACTCGTCAGTACTTTGGCTGTGGATTTAACCACTAGCACGTCAGAGGTATTAGCCGTACGTAACGGGATACCAGGTATTGACCAAAAGGGACGTCGATGAGCGAACTCATCCTGACACCCTACTGAGCCTGTCAGTGACAATATCTGTACAGTCCGGTCCGTTCGTCTATGAGCATCGCATGTCGGGCCTAGGGGGTTGGTAAAATTCAGACCCCCAAAAGCGGTACAAGTCATGTCGGAGTGTAGCCTAGAACACCCTGAGATACTACTGGAATACCTACCAGTAAATCTCCTGCCTTGGCCAAGGACTTCGTGTAATGGCTCTCCTAGACACAGCGCGACCTCACCCCCAATACCGGGAGAGACGAACCCCTGCCGATCCGCTCACTGCCTCCATGTGGCTCGGGACTGTACCCAACTAAAACCTGTTTGCACGACTCTTTTGAGCCGTGGTAGGGTAGTAATCAAAGCACAGTGGGAACTCACACGAGACAAATGACGATCTCAGGTCGATGAACAAACCTGTACACATGTCACTAGGGAACTACTATCTGACGCTAGGTATAATACCAACTAGGATGTTCCCGGCGAGTCCTGTCCGGTGTACTCATAACCCAATGAGCACCTGTATACATCTTAGGTGATCCATCTGATATCAGTGGCTTATGAGACCGGCCACCGCCCCTCGTCAGGGTCTCAACTGTATACACTAGTCTACTAATGGAGTATCGATGCCCAGTCTCAAAACTCCCACAACTAGGGACCACTTTAAGGATGTGCTTATAGACCCCAGCTCCCACATATATGATCGCCATCATACTGCTGGATGTCAAGAAAGAATCCTAAGGGCTTTATCAACGTGCAATAGTGACCTGTAAGGTCACCTAAAGCTGTACATGATGATAAAGATAAACCAGATAGCATACTATCATCTTGAGTAAGACTGTCCTACCGGCATAGGTCCTCCCTCAATCATTGCAATCACGTGCCTGTGATCCAATAATTGACTCTAAGGGCATTATATCCAACAATCTCCCACTTGCATTCAAGGCTAATTATTGCGATGTCGCATACTCACAGCCCGTATGATACCGAACACCCAACTCCTCTACTAATCAGTCTCACAAAGCTTGTTTGCGAAACTATTACGTTCGAGAAATAGCCTCAGCTAGTGGATCCGCCCTGATGTTTCTTTCTATGTCTCTCTTTATCTCAAGTTCGCGGAGAAAGCCATCTCCCGAAATGAGCAATACATGTCTTAGAATATGTCTGGATATCTGATGGTAACTAGTTCAAAAATGAACTCCAAATCCAAACTTCTTAGACTGTATCGTCAACTGAAATCAATCAGTATCCGATGCCATGCCTCCCTCAGTATCCACTTGTACCACCTGTCCAAAATACTACCCCTCGTCTGCGGGAAAACTATAACTCTGACGGCGGATCCACTCACGAAGGCCATTCCCCAGATACAGTTTGAGAGACTCTTCGGGATGCTCGGTACGCGACACTACAGCAGCTGGCCCTAGTGCAAGTAGGAGATTGTTAGTTGTATGTATGCCCTAGAGGCCAGTATTGTACAGATGATGTATATTATATTGGATGCTTGGACATATATAGAGATGACTTTCTTGCTCGATATGATAGTATGCTATCTGGTTGCTCTTTATCTTAACATGTATACTAGTCCCTTTAAACTGTCTTATAGTTACATGTTGGTAAAGCCCTTAGGATGTGTACTTGACTACCTGGACTATGATGCAGATCATACTTGTGGGGGCATGGTAGTCTATAGATACATCCTTCAAGGTCCCTAGTCGTGGGTGTATCGAGACGGGGCATCGATATACCAGTGTAGACTAGCGTATACGCTTCTCGACCCATGAGATGGGCGATGGATTATCCCATATCCATTGGTGTTTGACATCAGAGATGGTATACGGGTGCTCAGTGGAGACTGGGTACACTGGACGGACTCGCCGAGAACTCCCAGTTGGTATTATACCTCACGTCAGATGGCAGTTCTCAGGTGACACTTGTGCAGGTTAGTCTGTAGACCCGAGATCGTCATAGAGTCTTGTTGATTCCCACTGTGCTTTGATCTCCACCTTACCACATCCATGAGGGCGTGCAAAACGGTTTTTGGGTACAGTCCCGAGTCACATGGAGGCAATGAGCGATAGGAGGGGTTTCGTCTCTCCCGGTATTGGGGGTTGATGTTGCACTGTGCTCGATTGGCCGTAACAGGGAAGTCCCTGGCCAGGGCTGATCAGAGATTTGCTCGTAAGTGTTACCAGTAGTTTCTCGACCCGTTATGAGCCTCACATCGGCACGACTTATCGGTTATTGGGGTCTGACGTTTACCACCCCTAGACTTGATATGTGACATATCAGACGAACAGACCGGACTGTACGGTAAGTGTTACTGGTTGGATTCACAGGAGTGTGAGCGGGCTTGCTCGTCGATCTTCTGATCGCTCAATACTCGGGTGGCCGTTACGTTTAGCAGACCGCTTGCGGCTTGTGGGTGCTTGATATGATCATCATCTGCTGCCGGTGTATTGACGAGTCTTTAGGGTCCTACACAGAGGTTTTCTGGCTCAAGCGAAACGAAATAGGAGCGCATATGAGATATGTGCGGGACCGAGAATAATGCGTGTATGTGATACCGTATTTCATTCTCGCGATTAATGTTTCGATTGGTTGTATGCGATATAACCTAGTTATCGAATCGAAGATTGATTCGATAATTCGATACATTGGATACTAGTCGGTTATGTGCGACATGACCGGATCATTGAATCAAGTGTTGATTTAATGATTTAATGTATAATTATATATTTGATATATTACTTTGCATTAACTAGTATTGGTTCACTTTAAAAGGATTTTCTCACTTGATGTGCACATTATATATGTGATATATTTTAGTGTGCACTAGTTTGTATCATGTTTGATGATACATGCTAACTTGAGTATGTGTAAAGATTAAACCTTGGTTATGTAATGGTTAGGGTTTTCTTTTTCTTACTTATATATTTATTTGTTTATTTTGTTGGAGATAGTGCCCTCAGAGTCAATTATTAGGTCACAGGTACGTGATTGTAATGATTGAGGGAGGACCTATCCCGGTAGGACAGTCTTACTCGAGATGATAGTATGCTATCTGGTTTTCCTTTATCATCGTGTACTGCTTTAGGTGACCTGACACGTCGCTATTACACGTTGATAGAGCCCCTAGGATTCTTGCTTGACCACCAGCAGTATGAGGGCGATCATATAAGTGGGAGCTGGGGTCTATAAGCTTATCCTTAAAAGGTCCCTAGTCGTGGGAGTTTCGAGACTGGGCATCGATACTCCATTAGTAGACTAGTGTATACAGTCGAGACCCCGACGAGGGCCGGTGGCCGGTCTCACAAGCCACTGGTGTCAGTTGGATCACCTAAGATGTATACAGGTGCTCATTAGGTTATGAGTACACCGGACAGGACTCGCCGGGAACATGCTAGTTGGTCATATACCAGACGTCAGATGGCAGTTCCCTGGTGACATGTGTGCAGGTTAGTTCATCGACCTGGGGATCGTCATTTGTCTCGTGTGAGTTCCCACTGTACTTTGATTACTACCCTACCACGGCTCAAAGGAGTCGTGCAAACAGGTTTTAGTTGGGTACAGTCCCGAGCCACATGGAGGCAGTGAGCGTATCTTCAGGGGTTCGTCTCTCCCGGTATTGGGGGTGAGGTCGTGCTGTGTCTAGGAGAGCCATTACACAAAGTCCTTGGCCAAGGCAAGGAGATTTACTGGTAGGTATTCCAGTAGTATCTCAGGGTGTTCTGGGCTACACTCCGACACGACTTGTACCGCTTTTGGGGGTCTGACTTTTACCAACCCCCTAGGCCCGCCATGCGATACTCATAGACGAACGGACCGGACTGTATGGATATTGTCACTGACAGGCTCAGTAGGGTTGTCAGGCTGAGTTCGCTCACAGACATCCCTTTTAGTCAGTACCTGGTACCCCGTTACGTATTGGCTTATACCTCTGACGTGCTAGTGGTTAAATCCACAACCAAGGTGTTGATGAGTCTTTAGAGTCCCCCACATTTCAGTTACTCAGCTTTCCGGCGAAAGGTTGTAGATGCCGTATGGAGATATGGCAGGGTTCGATCAGATACGTGCGGTATTGCACGGATCATGATCGGACGGTTTTTACTAGCCGGCTTTGGCTTAAGCCGGATCTTAGTATTTGATTGTGTAGTTTTGTCTCATTGCAATTTGTATTTCGGTCGAAATACAGATGCGGGTGTGTATGCACAGTATCGGGGTTTTTCCTGTAATTTATTACGGGACCAGTTTTATGGAGTTGCCAGTTTGCTTTCCGTTTCGGCCGATTTCCATTTTTCCGTTCATTGGCCGAAGTTTGGTGGAGGAGGGTTTATTTGCATTGTTGCAAATAGGCTTTTGTGGAGGGGGTCTTTGCTTATTGTAGCATCATGATGGTTTTCATGATGTGCACCATCATTGACTTTTTCTTTCTCATCATGGTTGGACATAATGAGGCTAGATTGTGAAATTGTGTGTGCTGGAGGTTATATGATTATGTGAAGGAATTTAATTTCCTTTGGTATTAATTCATTTTCCTACACCCATTTGGAATTAAAGGGGGCCGGCCACTGTTCTTAGGGAGAGAGGTTTGATTTGTTTTTGTATGGATAATTTCCATTCATGATTTCGTGGCCCCCACCTTCATAATGCTGTGTGATTCATTTCCAAAGAAATGAATGAGTTTAAAAGAGAGCTCATTTTCTTTTCACAGTGAGGGAGTGCTTGCTTCATGTTTTTTTTTCAAGAGAGCTTGCTTGATTTTCATTCTTTTTCCAGTGAGCAAAAATGGGGGCTATGATTTCTGGCCGAGCCATTTTACATAGAATGCTCCATTCTTCCTGCAAGCCTCCATGGCTTCTTCATTTGCAAAATTCCTCCATCATGGCAACTATACAAAACCCCATAGAGACAATAGCTCACTACACATTTCTACAGTAAATCTTGGGCACGTCGAGTAGCCGGCTTCGTACCCGAGTTGCCTCGGCATTGAGGTGGGAGCCCGTAAACAAAGTAGGCGATATGGTGCACTTCCGGCGACGAGGAGGAGACAGGACTTTCCGCAGGAGATCGGGACCATGACGAGAAGACCGGAGGACTTGGATCGTCGGTATATCTCTAACCCATCTTCTAGTTAGCTTAGACTAGTTAATGTTTTCGATCCGGGTGTTTAGTGCGCGGTGGTGCCGGTTTGCTAAGTCCGCAAAAATTAAAGTTTTTCACCGCTTCCGCATTCTGGCGTCGGATTGACGGCCGGGGCGCCGCCGTGCACTTACAGTGGTATCAGAGCCTCGCCATTAACTTAGTCTAGCTTGGTTTAATTTGTTTGCATTTCCGATCGATCAAAAAGTTCCAAAACTGCATTTTACCTTCGCATCAGTTTCTGTTGAAAATTTTTGGTCTCGAAATTTTTTTCAGGTTGTAAAATATTGATGTACTAAAAAATCTAAGAACTCTGTAAAATTTCGATGAAGTTATTCCACAGTCAGAGCGCGGAAGCGACGCACAAACCCCCATTCCGCCGCCCTTCCGCCGCGCACTGTAGACATCACTGCACCATTTTTTTTCCAGAGGCTTTTTGGGCTTAAAATATGGGTTTTGGAATATTAAAATTGGGCCCAGGTTTTCTGTGAGTGCTACAGTTTTGATTGGGGGCCCACTTGTTAATTTTTTGATCGATCGGATATTTTAAACACATTTTTCACAGTATTTACATTATATCTGCGACCGTGAATGTCACTCGATCGGTAAATCCTGTCTAACTGCTATAGCCCGGTTAGACGGATTTACGAACGTGACTTTCACGTTGATGTTCTATGTATTTGCTGTGTTGTTGCGGATCGGTCGTAGGGATAGCCTGGATACAATGCTAGTACAGTGTGCTGTTGTATTATGTACATTTGATATTGCGGGGCGAGCGTCCGACATGTGGACTGCCGTCACTGCCTGTTTGTATTATTATTTTGGGGCACGACCTGGTTGCGGTCGATGTACCCGTTGTTTGTATATTTTACTTTCTGTACTAGGATTGCCCCGCGGAGGGGTGCACGGATAGCCGGGTTCTGGAGGGCAACAAGCCCGCATCTCATGGCATTGAGACGGAGGGGGCTTCACTCTAGGATCGGCGGGCTATTCGCCGCACTCGTAGGGGGTACAGGTTGACCCAGGAGGGGTGCCCAAGTTACCGGATTCCGTGAAGTGCTGGGTGGTCCATTCACAGTGCTGAAAGGGGCTGCCTCGCTTCAGGTTTTGGCGGGTAACTTTCCGCGCCCGTAGGGGTCTAGGATTTCATTGCACAGGCTATCCACACGACCAGGGGAACGTCGGGTTTCAGTAGTGGCTCTGTGAAACCCGAGGATCCCAGATATCTGTATTGTTTCTGTGATGCTGTTCATTCTCTGTGATGTTGCATTTCTTTCACGCCTTGAGCGAAATATAATATATTGGTATATATATTAGTAGATGTTGTATATGTTTTGCATCCGCGCTAGTCCAGTCCCCGCTCTGTCGTTAGTAAGCTAACCTAACGGGTAATGACGGGACCCAGTGGCGAATGCGGATGGCATATACGTACATCAGTATATTTTCGTTCTTTTTGGTGTGATCAATTGATGAGACTGCATTGATTCGGATCAATGCAAGTTAAAACAAACCTAATCTGATGTTGTTGGAACACTTTTCAAAAAGCTGTTATTGCAAGGACGTTTACTTTTGTTTTGCATCGTGGTATTCATTGGAATATCCTGCTCCTCAGTCGACGAGGCAAGGGCCGAGATCCCTTCACCGGGAGTGACCCCTTGGACAGAAGTTTGCGTCAGGGCATTAACTTCACTATAGCCGATTACTTTTGCTTTGCATCGCGGTATTCATTTGGAATATCCTGCACCCCATTCTACGGGGAAAGAGCCGAGATCCCTTCACCGGGAGTGACCTCTTTAGCAACGGTTTTCGTCACTATATTTTTAAAAGCTATCCGTTCCTTCGACGATATCAAGTTCATTACGTTAAAGGTTTTCTCCAGAAACCATTCGTAGCCCTCCGTCGTTTCATATGGGTAGTCAATAGTATTCAAGCTGTGTATGTTGGCCAAAGTCAAGGCACAGTGATTGGTAGCTATTGGGTATTCATATGCAGCATAGATAGATGCGTTGGTTTGGAACAGTCGTACTGCCATGTTGGCCAAAGTCAAGGGTATGTACGGGTGGATTCAAATTAACCTGGAGAATGACGGGTAGAACTTGACATGTGACTTATGATATGTTGGCCAAAGTCAAGGTCATAAGAGCATGGGGCAGAAATCACATCGGGAGTTTCAAAAGAACTGAAACTTGCCAGATATGCGCATACCTTCTGGAGTGTGATAGCGTGAGCGGATTCCGTCACTTTATCATGCAATGATAGTTGGATCCCGATTCCCACTGATGAGTTGGTATACTCCTCGGCTGATCCCGACTAATTCTTCTTTCAGGTTTGGAGGAGAATTTGAGGTACAGTGGGAGGTTTCCAGATTAGATAAATTGGTAACCATTCTGATCTAGGTTAGAGTGCACGCTGAGTGTTTCTTTTCTCTCTCTCTTTGGCAGCGACCATTGACCCGACCCTAAGACTATGACTCAGTGACCAAGTTAACCGAACCTTCTTAACACTGGCTTTTGGATTGTCAGAGTTGCAAACCTCATTGCCACTCCTACTTTTACCCTTTTCTCCAAGACACCCCGTTTTACTACGAACGTCCACTTCCATTGGACAAAACCATCGTATGGTTAGATACGAACTAGAAAGAATTTATTCGAGGATGGTTTCCGGTTCTGGAGAAAACGGATAGGATTATTCAGTTGTCTTTTCCTTTTACCCTCACTCAGGTTACGAGTACTCCTTGGTTTAGGGGTAGTACACCTATTACGCAAATTGGATTGTCTTCTTCCAAACCTTAGGCTGGTGCCGACCGGTAGGGAATGAAGAAAACCAATTAGCATAACGATGGTGTGCAGAAGGTATTAAGTTCAGACAAAGCAAGGGATTAGTAAGAGGGCAAAGTAAACTGCAACAGATATTCACGACCAAACCAAATATTTCGTTACCACTCCCACATCACTTTTGTATTTCTCCAGGACACTCCGTATCACTACGAAGATCCACAGTTTATTTGGATACTCCATCGTATGGTTATATACGAACTCGAATAGAACTTGTTCCAGTTCGGGGATGGATTCTGGTTCAGGAGAAATAGGAATAAGGTTTATTCGGTTGTCTTTTATCTTCACCCTCTCTCATTGCGAGTGTTCCTAGGATAGGGACAGTACACCCATTATGCTTATTGGATAGTCTTCTTCTAAACCATAGGCTGGTGCCGAACGGTAGGGAAGGAAGAAAACCATTTGGCCTAAAAGGGTGTGCAGAAGGTAAAGACTAAAGACATATGAAGGGATTTGGAGAGGTGGCAAAGAACTATACGGTTACAGTCGTGAATCTGGAAGAGGCATTACTAGGAATACCAGGATACCCCATCGAAACATTTCAATGTTTCAGTTTCACTGTGTACAGTTAAAGGAAAACTGATTTCCCGATTAGATACTTACTCCAGGGTATGTATTTACCAGGTACGATTCTCACATCTGTATGGTTTTACAGATGATGAGTGGGAGTAAGTTATTAGGAATTGGGTGATTATCCTCATTATATCGGGATTCGTTGTAATCAGTGATATTTGAGGAAATCACCTGGGCTGTTTGCCGGTCGGCAAATATTTGGTTTTGAATATCCGCTGTTATGCACCAATTTCAAAATGATATATCTGTACGTCTATTTTCATAGAGT
Source organism: Agapanthus africanus (assembly GCA_030015575.1). NCBI lineage: Eukaryota > Viridiplantae > Streptophyta > Magnoliopsida > Asparagales > Amaryllidaceae > Agapanthus > Agapanthus africanus. Next base: position 408,761,436 of record CM057337.1, read on the forward strand.
GAGATATACCTTTCTGAAATTATGTCTACGACATTTACCTATATCAGTGGATGGTTAGGTAAGGAGCATTAAACAGCGGTGTAATTCTTCTTAACCATAAGTACAGTTTTCAACCTACGACACACAGTGAAAGAGTTATCAGACTCAAGGGACTTATACAGAGTATTGTATGTTGTCCAGTGTCCATTAGGACAGAGGGGTTGGTCCTCATACTATATTCTGTTTACTTTTAACTTCTCTAGTTCTTAGACATGTGTTTCGTTGAAACACAGGGTCTAAGTTTTGAGGAGTTATAGGTATTTGGATAGAGTAGAGAACCAGGTGTAGCAAGTATCGGGATTCTTAAAAGAGATCGAAGATGTAGATACTTGTGTATGGTATTCAGTTGACAGTAATGATTAAGAGATCTTGCTTCTCTTTCAGGTTACTCATAATTGGAAGCATTCCTAAGTTGAGTAACGCTGATCCGCCTCCTTCCATTTAGTTGACATGCACTGGGGACAGCTGCATGATTTGAATCTGGTTCAATTAAATCAGTGCCTCTGTTTCTATATGGGATATAGAACAGTTCATATCTTAACGTTGTTAAGGTACGGGGAGTTGTCCGGCTTATGATTAAAACCAGACACTGGACAACTCAAGGCGCGTTTCTGTAATGGCTGTTTGTGGGTTGACCCAGACTATGACGAGGGTTGACTTTCTACCATCTGGAAGATCAATAGCGATATTGTTCTAGACTCGCCACAGTTTTATTAAAAATGGATTTTTTCAGAAAAACAGTAGTGGGAGTATGGTAGAACTGGAAGTGATTCCAGAACCACAAACGATTACCGAAGATTTCATAGGAACCTAAAGATTCAATCTGGATTGACATTCCATTGGCCACTCCGCAGATTTGGTGGGTAACTTCAGGCACCCGAGAGGTACTACGGTAGCCTCAAGGACGGTGACAGGGAAGTTCTTGTTTACCCACAATTACCATTGCTTTTGTTCCAGGCTGCGAGACCCGGCAGGAGGATGAGTATAGCGTCGTTCTAAACTAGTTTTAGAAGTGTACGTCTATATGACTCTGCCAGAGGGTTGTCGTAGTCAGTGGGAGCAGCGAAAGCATTGGTGGACAGGTAGCTTATGTCTATTTATAGACTAGAGCAAATGTAGCGGAGATAGATCATCTATTTCTGACGTGACAGTCATGGGTTTGACTTCATCAGAATAGGGGATGGATCTGTTGAGAAGGTAGTAGGGTGTGATGTCATGGTATTTGGATGACATACACAGAGTAGGAAGTGATATTCCTACACTACAATTGGTTATACTTTGGTCGTCACACAGTGGTTTCTCCACAAAGGAAATGGATTTTATATCTGACATACTGGTTACTGGATCTATGGTTTTAGATCTAGATTTGGGTGGTTTCCCAATCAGGGTACTTGACAGCATTCTAAGAGTATTTAGGATGGACGACTCCTGGCACGGTAGTGTACCTGCAGGTAATGGAGTCACCCTCTCCAAAGGTGTCTTACAGACTAAAGGGGAGAGGGACGTGCATGATTGGCAGATCACTTGCTCAGGCAATTGAGTCAATCGTGAGATGTCAAGTACCACACCAGATGTTGTTCTTGCACTAGATGCAATAAGTTGACATTAATCCAATCCTGGAGAAACAGTCGGAAGCAGTTTTAGAACATAAGTGGATGTTCTAGGGATATGATAACGACAGCCTCATTCAGGAGACAGTTATCATTCCAGGCTTCCAAGGTGACATGGACGACAAGGAGGTTGTCAGAGTTATAGTTTTCCTTCTGATGAGGGGCAGTATTTTGGACAGGTGGTCCAAGGCAATACTGAGGGAGGCATGGCGCGCAGGATACTGATTAAGTTCAGTTGACGATACAGTCTAAGAAGTTTGGATTTGGAGTTCATTTATGAGCTATGTCCCATCAGACATCCAGACATATTCTGAGACAGGTATTGCTCTTTTCGGGAGATAGCTTTCTCCGCGAACTTGAGATATAGAGAGACATAGAAAGAAACAACTAAGCGGATCCACTCACTGAGGCTATTCCTCGAACGCAATAGTTCCGCAAACGAGCTTTGTGAGACTGACTAGTAGAGGAGTTGGATGTTCGGTATCACACGGGCTGTGAGTATGCGACATCGCAATAATTAGCCTTGAGTGCAAGTGGGAGATTGTTGGAGATAGTGCCCGCAGAGTCAATTATTAGGTCACAGGTACGTGATTGTAATGATTGAGGGAGGACCTATCCCGGTAGGACAGTCTTACTCGAGATGATAGTATGCTATCTGGTTTACCTTTATCATCGTGTACTGCTTTAGGTGACCTGACACGTCGCTATTACACGTTGATAGAGCCCCTAGGATTCTTGCTTGACCACCAGCAGTATGAGGGCGATCATATAAGTGGGAGCTGGGGTCTATAAGCTTATCCTTAAAAGGTCCCTAGTCGTGGGAGTTTCGAGACTGGGCATCGATACTCCATTAGTAGACTAGTGTATACAGTCGAGACCCCGACGAGGGGCGGTGGCCGGTCTCACAAGCCACTGGTGTCAGTTGGATCACCTAAGATGTATACAGGTGCTCATTAGGTTATGAGTACACCGGACAGGACTCGCCGGGAACATGCTAGTTGGTCATATACCAGACGTCAGATGGCAGTTCCCTGGTGACATGTGTGCAGGTTAGTTCATCGACCTGGGGATCGTCATTTGTCTCGTGTGAGTTCCCACTGTACTTTGATTACTACCTTACCAGGGCTCAAAGGAGTCGTGCAAACAGGTTTTAGTTGGGTACAGTCCCGAGCCACATGGAGGCAGTGAGCGTATCTTCAGGGGTTCGTCTCTCCCGGTATTGGGGGTGAGGTCGTGCTGTGTCTAGGAGAGCCATTACACAAAGTCCTTGGCCAAGGCAAGGAGATTTACTGGTAGGTATTCCAGTAGTATCTCAGGGTGTTCTGGGCTACACTCCGACACGACTTGTACCGCTTTTGGGTGTCTGACTTTTACCAACCCCCTAGGCCCGCCATGCGATACTCATAGACGAACGGACCGGACTGTACGGATATTGTCACTGACAGGCTCAGTAGGGTTGTCAGGCTGAGTTCGCTCACAGACATCCCTTTTAGTCAGTACCTGGTAGCCCGTTACGTATTGGCTTATACCTCTGACGTGCTAGTGGTTAAATCCACAACCAAGGTGTTGATGAGTCTTTAGAGTCCCCCACATTTCAGTTACTCAGCTTTCGGGCGAAAGGTTGTAGATGCCGTATGGAGATATGGCAGGGTTCGATCAGATACGTGCGGTATTGCACGGATCATGATCGGACGGTTTTTACTAGCCGGCTTTGGCTTAAGCCGGATCTTAGTATTTGATTGTGTAGTTTTGTCTCATTGCATCTGTATTTCGGTCGAAATACAGATGCGGGTGTGTATGCACAGTATCGGGGTTTTTCCTGTAATTTATTACGGGACCAGTTTTATGGAGTTGCCAGTTTGCTTTCCGTTACGGCCGATTTCCATTGTTCCGTTCATTGGCCGAAGTTTGGTGGAGGAGGGTTTATTTGCATTGTTGCAAATAGGCTTTTGTGGAGGGGGTCTTTGCTTATTGTAGCATCATGATGGTTTTCATGATGTGCACCATCATTGACTTTTTCTTTCTCATCATGGTTGGACATAATGAGGCTAGATTGTGAAATTGTGTGTGCTGGAGGTTATATGATTATGTGAAGGAATTTAATTTCCTTTGGTATTAATTCATTTTCCTACACCCATTTGGAATTAAAGGGGGCCGGCCACTGTTCTTAGGGAGAGAGGTTTGATTTGTTTTTGTATGGATAATTTCCATTCATGATTTCGTGGCCCCCACCTTCATAATGCTGTGTGATTCATTTCCAAAGAAATGAATGAGTTTAAAAGAGAGCTCATTTTCTTTTCACAGTGAGGGAGTGCTTGCTTCATGTTTTTTTTTCAAGAGAGCTTGCTTGATTTTCATTCTTTTTCCAGTGAGCAAAAATGGGGGCTATGATTTCTGGCCGAGCCATTTTACATAAAATGCTCCATTCTTCCTGCAAGCCTCCATGGCTTCTTCATTTGCAAAATTCCTCCATCATGGCAACTATACAAAACCTCATAGAGACAATAGCTCACTACACATTTCTACAGTAAATCTTGGGCACGTCGAGTAGCCGGCTTCGTACCCGAGTTGCCTCGGCATTGAGGTGGGAGCCCGTAAACAAAGTAGGCGATGTGGTGCACTTCCGGCGATGAGGAGGAGACAGGACTTTCCGCAGGAGATCGGGACCAGGACGAGAAGACCGGAGGACTTGGATCGTCGGTATATCTCTAACCCATCTTCTAGTTAGCTTAGACTAGTTAATGTTTTCGATCCGGGTGTTTAGTGCGCGGTGGTGCCGGTTTGCTAAGTCCGCAAAAATTAAAGTTTTTCACCGCTTCCGCATTCCGGCGTCGGATTGACGGCCGGGGCGCCGCCGTGCACTTACATATTTTGAAAAAGATTAAGGAGAATATGGTGGCTTTCATTGGATGCTTGTTGAAGCTTCATGAAGCTTTGAACAAGTCCACCATATTTGTCTCATGCTTAACCCTAACCATTCCCACTAACCATGGTCTATTCTCTACACCTAACCAAGGTTAGGACATGATAAGTATTCATTTCTTTTCTATTTTAAAAAGACTTATCATATTCTATCTTCATCTTCTTCCTCTTGAACAAGAAGAAAAGCTTACTAGCTTTAATGGCATCTTGAGTAAAAGAGTGAGAAATCCAATTCTAAAGTGAACCCACCTCCTATTTCTTCATCCTCTACATCTTGCCAAGTAGTATAGGGTGTTTTCTTCACAAGTTTCACGACTTGGTGAAGTTGGAGTTCGATCTAGAGTTGCCTCGACGTAGATCATCTTCGGCATCGAAGCCGACGACCTAGCCCTCCCATTTCTCCGATGAAGACGATGCTAGAGTCCAGGATCCAAGATGGACAGGGAGAGGACATCTACGTGGAGCTAAGGAAGTGGTGAACCGGATCTACAAAGGTTGTAGCCTCTTTCCTTTAGTTAAAATGTTAACTAGTTTCACTTTGTCGCCTAAACTCTAGTCAACGAATCCGTATTAAGGTTTCTCGGCAGTTGTAAAATTTGAAATTGGCATGGTTGATGCCTTGTGAGACCTCTTTAGTGCGCCGAGGAACCCTACAGTGGTATCAGAGCCTATCTAGAGCCTTAGGCGATGCTTAGACGATGTTAGAAACCCGATCGAACCCGAAACCCCAAACTTTTCATGCTCTCTGGACTTTTTTCAAAAACTGGGTTTTTACAGATTAAAAATGCTTAAAAAATTTAGCAATGAATTCTAAGAATTACGGTGCAAAAATCACCTCATGATATGATTAAAGCGCGGCGGAACCGCGGCAGAAGCATGGCTTCTGCGGCGGTTCCACGGCCAAAATATCTCCTCTTGATACACTGTTTGCACAGTAATGTCTCATTGTGTTTACTGTATTTTCTGGGAATTTTTAATTTTTATTCAAGAGTTGAATATTCTGGGTTATATTGGGAATTCGTAGATTCGATCAGATTGTCTAATCTTGTCTATGTGTTTTCTGGATAATTATTGAATATGTTAAAAAGTTCGACCGGATATAAATACCCACCTTTTCCCCTGCCGGAAAATTTCCAAGTGTTGGATTTTTCTGTGGTTTAAGGACGTTCAGAGTAGAGCAAGTAACGCGATGGTCCCTCTAGAAGACAACAAACCTTAACTCGATTATGTGACCGTCTTGAACTGCCCTTTGAACCTTAGGGTTTGGGGCAGTACGGCGTGCCACATGCGAGGCGTTGGCTTGACCCTTCTACGGCTGGACCGTTAGTACTGAGGCATGAAATGAATATCTTTGAACTTATTTCATGTGTTGAACGGTTTTGGGAAAACTTAGGTGTTCGATTGTTCGATCGGAAAGTTTAACATTTTTTATCTTATCCGGAATGGGATACAATAATTGGAATTCACAAACAGTTATGAGATAACTGGATGAATGTTATAAATCTAGCGGTTTAGACTCACTTGATATTGAAATGAGTTTTCGATAATGGGACTAAAATGCGGGGTTTATAATTGTTAGGCATGTGATGTCTAAGTATTTCATTTGATTAGGCATGCGATGTCTAAAGAGGTTGCGGATTCCAACTGTTGTAGTTTTACACTTTCTTTTCTGTGACCGTAAGTGTAATATGTGATATCGCCGGTTTCGTTGCTATATGCCAACGACAATTGGGATGCGCATATTTACTTACGTTGATGACATGTGATGTTATGTATTGCTGGATATGTTATATTGGATCGTCGTGTTTGAATAGCCGGGGGTTTTTATGTGAGATGGGTGTTTTTCATTTTCATTCATGTAAAAACTTGTATGTAATATTCTTTTATTGGGGCACTTCCAGCTTGCGGAAGTTGTCACCTTTTGTATATTATTTACTTTTCCGCATTAGGATAGACCCAAGGAGGGGAGCACAAGTAACCGGGTTCTAGGGTCCAGTGGGAGACCATCTCGAGGAGTCGAGTCCGGGTCTCCTAACCCTAGAATTGGTAGGGTTGCTTGCCGCTCTCGTAGGGGTCTAGGGGTGTGGGATTGGCTATTCATCACGACCGTGGAATCCGTGTTTTATACTGGCTCGTATTAAAAACACGGACGTCCTAGTATATCCAATATTTCATATGATATTTTCTGCTGCGATATCTGTGATGTGATCATTTGATATGTTCTGATGGATATAGTATATAGTATATATGATATATTATATAGACGTTACTTATGTTTTGCACCCGCACTAGCCCTGCCCTGCTCTGTCGTTAGTTACCTAACCTAACGGTGCACGAGGGGACATCGAGGCAAATGCGGATGGCATAAGCGTACGTCGTATTTATCTGTGATGCTTAGGTGACTTAAATGATGGGACTTCATTAATGCGATTAATGAAAGAAAAGAAACCTAATAGATGTTGCAGAATCAAATTTTAAATAAAAATGGTAGCTACAGTTTTGCTTTGCATAGTGGTATATATTATATACCCTGCACCTTATTCGATGAGGAAAGGGCCGAGATCCCTTCACCGGGAGTGACCCCTTTAGCAATAACTGGCAGATGCTACACACTCGGTTTGCTTTTGATTGTTTTTGGAGTTTTGCTTTGCACAGCGATATATATGATATATCCCGCACCTCTTTCGACGAGGAAAGGGTCGACGATCCCTTCACCGGGAGTGACCCCTTTAGCAAAACTAGAAAAGCCTCAAAATCACTCCATTTCAAAACTTCATTCGATTCTACAACGATATCAAGTTCATTACGCAATCGGTTTTCAGAAAAACCTGCCGTAGCCCTCCGTCATTTCAGATAAGAACTGTTTAGTATTCGTGCTGCGTTTGTTGGCCTTTGTCAAGGCGTAGTGTGCGGTAGCTGAATAGTGCTTATCTGCTTATGCATGTGATGCAGATTGTTTCAGGGTAGTCGTACGACCTTGTTGGCCTTTGTCAAGGGTCGTGCGGGTGGGTTTGATACAATCAAGAAATGACGGGTTGAACTTGACTAGCATCCCATGATTTGTTGGCCTTTGTCAAGGTCATAGGACGCTAGGGGCAAAATATTATCGGGAATTTCAAGTGTTGAAATTTGCAATGAGATTGCATACCTTCTATGAGATAGTTGGATCCCGATACCCACTGCGAGTAAGAGTTACTCCTGGGAGAGTTTTACACATTACAATTAGCCGATCAAGTAGGTGTCTAGAAAGGTGTCAACGGGGTTACGCCTCTGGGAAAATGAGGTTTACTTTAATTAGGTCCGTACGAAAGCACGGAGAACCTCCCTCAAAGTACCGAAACTTGCCTGGCTGAAAGATTGGCGAAGTTGTAGGGTGTAATTAATCCCGGCTAGTCTTTCCTTTTAGGGTTTGAAGGAAGATTTGATAAAAACCAGTGGGAGCCATCCTGATTAGATAAGATAATAACCAATCTGATCTTGCAAGAGCATACGCTAAAGTGTTTTCTTCTCTGTCTCTCCAGGTAGCGACCATTTCATGCCCTAATCAAGATAATAATATGGATGTATTGACTGAACCCGCATGTTATACTGTGCTGGGGAACGTTGGTTCCCTTCTTTCTTGTAAGAGTTATAGGAATGAACAGGATATAGGGGAATACCAGGATTCCCATGCCACCCGAATGAAGAAAGTACATGTTGATGCATTTTCTTCGGGTGTGTTCGTTACGGAGAACTGTTTCTCCATTTGCTCTACGTCCTGGGTATTAGATACCGAGTCAGGATCCCATATATGTAATCAGTTACATGGGCTTAGAAAAGGTAGAGAACTTGGAGAAGGTGATAAAGACATTAGAGTTGGAAATGGTGCAATTGTTGCAGCTAAGACTGTCGGGGAATACCACCTTGTATTACAACTGGTAATACATTGATTCTGAACGAATGCTATTACATGCCGAACCTGATATGCAACATTATATCGGTTTCTATGTTGAGTAAAGAGGGATATAATTTTGTATTACAGGACAATGTTATGAACATTTTCCTTAACCAAAAGTTGGTTGGATCAGGCACGTTGTGCAATTGCATTTATGTTCTAAATCAATCAACAGTTCTGAGCATAACAAACACACACAAGAGGAAGAGTTCTGAACTGAACGAATCCTTCTTATGGCATTGTAGACTGGGTCACATCAATCGACACGACTTGCTAAGTTGCATAAGAATGGGTATTTAAATCCGTTTGAATTTTCATCTTATGACACTTGCCAGTCATGTCTCAAAGGCAAGATGACCAAAACTCCGTTTAAAGGACACGGAGAAAGAGTTACCAAACTCTTGGGACTAATACATAGTGATGTATGCGGTCCCATGTCTACACATGCCAGGGATGGTTCTTCATACTTCATTACATTCACTGACGATCTCTCTAGATTCGGATATGTGTTCCTGATGAAACACAAATCAGAAGCTTTTGAGAAATTTAGAGAATATAAACAAGAAGTTGAAAACCAAACTGGAAAAAGTATTAAAATCCTTCGATCTGATCGAGGAGGTGAATACTTGAGCAATGAATTCCTGGACTTCCTAAAAGAGAATGGGATTCTCTCTCAGCTGACACCTCCATATACACCACAGCACAACGGTGTATCAGAACGGAGGAACCGCACCCTATTAGATATGGTGCGCTCTATGATGAGCACAGCTGAGTTACCTATTTCCTTCTGGGGATATGCGCTGAAAACAGCAGCATACCTATTGAATCAAGTTCCAACTAAATCTGTACCTACCACACCATATGAGATATGGAGTGGGAAGAGACCATGTCTTAAACGAGTTAAGATATGGGGTTGCTCGGCCTATGTCAAAAGGAAAAATCCGGACAAACTCGAGGCACGGTCAGTTCTATGCAAGTTTGTGGGATATCCCAAACATTCACATGGATAACTTTTCTACCATACAGAGAAACAAAAAGTGTTTGTTTCTCGACATGCCACCTTTTTGGAAAAGGAATTTCTTGCAAAAGAAATTAGTGGGGATAAGGTAGAACTGGAAGAAATTCCGGCTACACAAACTCAAACTGAAGATTTAGTGGAACCAGAGGATTCAGAAGCTCCCGACGAACCTCAGCCTCTCCGCCGATCTAGTAGGGTTCCTCGCCCATCTGAGAGATACTACGGTTTTCTCATGGATGGTGGGAGCGAGGATTGCATCATGGAGGATGATGACCAAATTAGCTTCGAGCGGGCCATCACGAGTAGGGACTCAGTGAAATGGCTGGATGCTATGCGGTCCGAGATGGAATCCATGTACACCAACAAAGTATAGACTTTGGAAGTTGCACCTGAAGGGGTAAAACCCATTGGGAGCAAGTGGATCTTCAAGACAAAACTTGGTGTAGATGGGAAAGTGGAGACTTTCAAAGCTAGACTTGTTGCAAAAGGTTTTCGTCAAAGACCAGGTATGGACTATGACGAAACCTTTTCTCCAGTGGCTATGCTTAAATCCATCCGGATCATGCTTGCCATCGCTGCATATCATGATTACGAAATCTGGCAAATGGATGTTAAGACCGCCTTTCTAAATGGTGATTTAGAAGAGAGCGTGTACATGACTTAGCCAGAGGGCTTCGTAGACAGTGGGAGCAGCGGGAAGGTGTGCAAGCTGCTTAAATCCATTTATGGATTAAAGCAAGCATCGCGGAGTTGGAACATCTGCTTTGACGTCGTTATCAAAGAGTTTGATTTCGTCAAAAACCCAGATGAACCTTGTATCTAAAAGAAGGTGGCAGAGAGTAAGGTTGTCTTCCTCGTATTGTACGTGGACGACATACTCTTGATAGGAAATGATATTCCTATGCTGCAATCGGTCAAGCTCTTCTTATCACAAAGATTCTCGATGAAAGATCTTGGTGATGCCTCCTGTATATTGGGAATTAGGATCTTTAGAGATAGATCCAAACGGATATTGGGATTGTCCCAATCCAGGTACATTGACACCATACTAAAGAGGTTTAGTATGGAAGAATCCAAGCGTGGGAACTTACCCACGATCTCTGGAGTCACTCTCTCCAAAGAGATGTCTCCCAAGACTGATTTGGAGAGAGCTCGCATGCAAGGGATACCCTATGCTTCGGCTGTAGGCTCTATCATGTACGCGATGCTATGTACCAGACCCTATGTTGCATACTCACTAAGTGTAGTGAGCAGGTATCAAGCTGATCTTGGAGAGAGTCACTGGACAGCTGTGAAGAGCATTCTCAAGTACTTGCGAAGGACTAAAGAGATGCTCTTGGTGTATGGTAACGGAGAACTCCAAGTGGAGTCCTTTACCGATTCGAGCTTCCAAAGTGATAAGGACGACTCTAAGTCGCAGTCGGGATTTGTCTTTACCCTTTACGGAGGGGCGGTTAGCTGGAAGAGTTCCAAGCAGGAAACCATGGCAGACTCGACGATGGAGGCTGAATACATCGCTGCCAACGATGCTGCCAAAGAGGCTGTCTGGATCAAGAAGTTCATTTCTGAACTTGGAGTGGTTCCATCCATTGAGCATCCAATACCTTTGTATTGCGATAACAATGGAGCGGTGGCTTTGGCCAAGGAACCTAGGTCCCATCAGCGATCCAGGCATATTCTGAGGCGGTATCACCTGATCCAGGAGATAGTTGATCGCCGGGAGATCGAGGTCAGGAGGGTTGACACGAAGAACAACACGGAGGATCCACTCACGAAGGCCATTCCCCAGATACAGTTTGAGAGACTCTTCGGGATGCTCGGTATGCGATACTACAGCAGCTGGCCCTAGCGCAAGTAGGAGATTGTTAGTTGTATGTATGCCCTAGAGGCCAGTATTGTACAGATGATGTATATTATATTGGATGCTTGGACATATATAGAGATGACTTTCTTGCTCGATATGATAGTATGCTATCTGGTTGCTCTTTATCTTAACATGTATACTAGTCCCTTTAAACTGTCTTATAGTTACATGTTGGTAAAGCCCTTAGGATGTGTACTTGACTACCTGGACTATGATGCAGATCATACTAGTGGGGGCATGGTAGTCTATAGATACATCCTTCAAGGTCCCTAGTCGTGGGTGTATCGAGACGGGGCATCGATATACCAGTGTAGACTAGCGTATACGCTTCTCGACCCATGAGATGGGCGATGGATGATCCCATATCTGTTGCGCCACGGCAGCGCCCCGGCCGTCTATCCGAGGCCAAAATGCGGAATCAAAATTTTCTTAACTTTTAGACTGGCGCTACCGCGGACAATATACCCGGATCGAAACCATTAACCGATACTAGCTAACAAGATAAAGGCCGGCCACAATTTATGGATGGGTTTTTTTGATTTTGGTATGGTGGCATTATTCTTGATCTCATATCATTTCATGCTAAAAAAATGCAAGCACCATTTTTCTTATCTTGATTCCTCCATCATCTTCAAATGGAAACAAAACCCCAAACGAGACATAGCCTCTACACTACACTTTCTACAGCAAATCTTGGACGCGTCGGCCAGCCAACTTCGCGCCCGAGTTGCCTCGGTATTGAGGTGGGAGCCCGTAAAAGATACAGACGATGTGGTGCCCTTCCGGCTAGGAGGCGACGACCGGAGTTTCCGCGGGAGATCGGGACGATGACGAGAAGACCGGAGGACTCGGATCACTCGGTATATCTCTCACCCTTTCTCTTGTTAGCTAGTATCGGTTAATGGTTTCGATCCGGGTATATTGTCCGCGGTAGCGCCAGTCTAAAAGTTAAGAAAATTTTGATTCCGCATTTTGGCCTCGGATAGACGGCCGGGGCGCTGCCGTGGCACAACATGGTATCAGAGCCATGCCATTAACCTTGTCTAGCTTGTTCTAATGCGTTTTACATTTCCGATCGACCAAAATTCCAAAATCTACACTTTTGTTCACATCAGTTTTCTGTTGAAAATTTTTGGTGTCAAAAATTTTTTCAGGTTGCAGAAAACTAATGTACTGGAAATCCTAAGACTACTGGAAAAATTCGACACAGTCAGTCGATCACTCAAGCGCGGAACCGCGGCCAAACCCCCCCTTGGGCCGCGGTTCCGCCGCGCATTGGTGTCTTCACTGTATCATATTTTTCCAGTGGGCTTCTGGGCTAATTTTTGGGGTTTTGGAATATTAATATTGGGCCAAGAATTTCTATGAGTGCTACAGTATTACTTGGGGGCCCACTTGTTAATTTTTGATCGATTGGATATTTTAAACACATTATTTCACAGTATTTACATTATATCTGCGACTGTGAATGTCACTCGATCGGTAAATCCTGTCTAACTCCTATAGCCCGGTTAGACGGATTTGCGAACGTGACTTTCACGTTGATGTTCTGTGTTTATGCTGTGTTGTTGCGGATCGGTCGTGGGGGATAGCCTGGATGCAATGCTAGTACAGTTTTGTTTTATATGTACATTTGATATTGCGGGGCGAGCGTCCGACATGTGGACTGCCGTCACTGCCTGTTTGTATTATTCTTTTGGGGCATGACCTGGTTGCGGTCGTTGTACCCGGTGTATGTATATTTTACTTTCTGTACTAGGATTGCCCCGCGGTGGGGTGCACGGATAGCCGGGTTCTGGAGGGCAACAAGCCCGCATCTCATGGCATTGGGACGGAGGGGGCTTCACTCCAGGATTGGCGGGCTATTCGCCGCACTCGTAGGGGGTACAGGTTAACCCAGGAGGGGTGCCCGAGTTACCGGATTCCGTGAAGTGCTGGGTGGTCCATTCACGTTGCTGAAGGGGGCTGCCTCGCTTCAGGTTTTGGCGGGTGACTTGCCGCGCCCGTAGGGGTCTAGGTTTTCATTGCACAGGCTATCCACACGATCAGGGGAACGTCGGGTTTCAGCAGCGGCTCTGTGAAACCCGGGGCTTCCAGATATCTGTATTGTTCTGTGATGCTGTACATTTCTGTGATGTTGCATTTTATCACGCCTTGAGCGAATATAATATATTGGTATATATATTAGTAGATGTTGTATATGTTTTACATCCGCGCTAGTCCAGTCCCCGCTCTGTCGTTAGTTAGCTAACCTAACGGGTAATGACGGGACCCAGTGGCGAATGCGGATGGCATATACGTACATCAGTATATTTTCGTTCTTTTTGGTGTGATCAATTGATGGGACTGCGTTGATTCGGATCAATGCAAGCTAAACAAACCTATTCTGATGTTGTTGGAACATTTTTCAAAAAGCTGTTATTGCAAGGACGTTCACTTTTGTTTTGCATCGTGGTATTCATTTGGAATATCCTGCTCCTCAGTCGACGAGGCAAGGGCCGAGATCCCTTCACCGGGAGTGACCCCTTGGACAGAAGTTTGCGTCAGGGCATTAACTTCACTATAGCCGATTACTTTTGCTTTGCATCGTGGTATTCAGTTGGAATATCCTGCACCTCATTCTACGAGGAAAGAGCCGAGATCCCTTCACCGGGAGTGACCTCTTTAGTAAGGGTTTTCGTCACTATATTTTCTAAAAAAGGCTATGCAGTTCCTTCAACGATATCAAGTTCATTACGTTAATGGTTTTTCGCCAAAAACCAGTCGTAGCCCTCCGTCATTTCTTACAAGTATTACTTAGTATTCGTGCTGCGTTTGTTGACCGTGTCAAGGCGTAGTGTGCGGTAGCTAAGTAGTGTTTGTTTGCAGCATATTAATGGGATTGGTTAGGACAGTCGTGCGGCCTTGTTGACTGTGTCAAGGGCTCGTACGGGTGGGTTTAATGCAATCCAGGATAATGACGGGCTGAACTTGACTAGGACTCTTTGATTTGTTGACTGTGTCAAGGTCACTTGGGTCCTAGGGGTAAAAACACACATCGGGAGTTTCAAAAGAACTGAAACTTGCCAGATATGCGCATACCTTCTGGAGTGTGGTGACTTGAGTGGATTCCGTCAAGTTATCATGCGATGATAGTTGGATCCCGATTCCTACTGATGAGTTGGTTTACTCCTCGGGTGATCCCGACTAGTTCTTCTTTCAGGTTTGGAGGAGAATTTGACGTTACAGTGGGAGATTTCCAGATTAGATAAAGTGATAACCATTCTGATCTAGGCTAGAGTGCACGCTGAGTGTTTCTTTTCTCTCTCTCTCTGGGAGCGACCATTGACCCGACCCTGGACTATGACTCAGTGACCAAGTTGACCGAACCTTCTTAACACTGGCTTTTGGATTGTCAGAGTTGCAAACCTCATTGCCACTCCTACTTTTACCCTTTTCTCCAGGACACCCCGTATTACTACGAACGTCCACTTCCATTGGACAAAACCATCGTATGGTTTTATACGAACTCGAATGACTTCGAGGATGGTTTCTGGTTCTGGAGGAAACGAATAGGATTATTCAGTTATCTTTTCTTTTCACCTTCTCTCATTGCGAGTACTCCTTGGTTTAGGAGATAGTACACCTATTACGCAAATTGGATAGTCTTCTTCCAAACCTTAGGCTGGTGCCGAACGGTGGGGAATGAAGAAAACCAATTAGCATAACGATGGTGTGCAGAAGGTTTTAAGTTAAGACAAAGCAAGGGATTAGTAAGAGGGCAAAGTAAATTGCGACTGCTATTCACGACCGAACCAAGTATTTCTTCGCCAATTCTAAATCACCTTTGTATTTCTTCAGGACACTCCGTATCACTACGAAGATCCCAAGTTTATTGGATAATCCATCGTATGGTTATATACGAACTCGAAAGGAACTTGTTCCAGTTCGGGGATGGATTCTGGTTCAGGAGATATAGGAATAAGGTTTATTCGGTTGTCTTTTATCTTCACCTTCTCTCGCTTTGCGAGTGCTCCTAGGATTAGGACAGTACACCTTTTATGCTTATTGGATAGTCTTCTTCCAAACCATAGGCTGGTGCCGAACAGTAGGGAAGGAAGAAAACCATTTGGCCTCAGGGGTGTGCAGAAGGTAATGACTAAAGACATATAAAGGGATTTGGAGAGGTGGCAAAGAATTATACGGTTATAGTTGTGAATCTGGATAATGGTAGAGGCATTACTAGGAATACCAGGATACCCCATCGAAACATTTCAATGTTTCAGTTCAACTGTGTACTGTTAAAAGAAAACTGATTTCCCGATTAGACACTTGCTCCAGGGTATGTATTTACCAGGTTTAATTCTCACATCTGTATGGTTTTACAGATGATGAGTGGGAGTAAGTTATTGGGAATTGGGTGATCATCCTCATTATATCGGGATTCGTTGTAATCGGTGATATTTGAGGAGATCACCTGGGATGTTTACTGGTCGGCAAATATTTGGTTTTGAATATCCGCTGTTGTGCACCAATTTCAAATTGATATATCTGTACGTCTATTTTCATAGAGTGAGATATACCTTTTGATATTATGTCGATGACATTTACCTATATCAGTGGATGGTTGGGTAAGGAGTATTGAATAGCGGTGTAATTCTTCTTAACCATAAGTACAGTTTTCAACCTACGACACACAGTGAAAGAGTTGTTAGACTCAGCGGACTTATACAGAGTATTGTATGTTGTCCGGTGTCCATTAGGACAGAGGGGTTGGTCCTCATACTATATTATGTTTACTTTTAACTTCTCTAGTTCTTAGATATGTGTTTCGTAGAAACACAGGGTCTAAGTTTTGAGGAGTTATAGGTATCTGAATAGAGTAGAGAACCAGGTGTAGCAAGTATCGGGATTCTTCAAGGTGATCGAAGATGTAGATACTTGTGTATGGTATTCAGTTAATAGTAATGATAAAGAGAAATTGCTTCTCTTTCAGGTTACTCATAATTGGAAGTATTCCTAAGTTGAGTAACGCTGATCGGCCTCTCTCCATTTAGTTGACATGCACTGGAGACAGCTGCATGATTTGAATCCGGTTCAATTAAATCAGTGCCTCTGTTCCTATATTGGATATAGAACAGTTCATATCTTAACGATGTTAAGGTACGGGGAGTTGTCCGGCTTATGATTAAAACCAGACTCTGGATAACTCAAGGCACGTTTCTGTAAGGGCTGTTTGTGGGTTGACCCAGGCTATGACGAGGGTTGACTTTCTACCATCTGGGAGATCAATAGTAATATTGTTCTAAACTCGCCACAGTTTTATTAAAAATGTTTTTTTTTCAAAGACAGTAGTGGGAGTATGGTAGAACTGGAAGTGATTCCAGAACCGCAAACGATTACTGAAGATTTGATAAGGAACCTAAAGATTCAATCTGATTTGACATTCCATTGGCCACTCCGCAGATAAGGTGGGTAACTTCAGGCACCCGAGAGGTACTCCGGTAGCCTCAAGGACGGTGACAGGGAAGTTCTTGTTTACCCACACTTGCCATTGTTGTTGTTCCAGGCTGCGAGACCCGGCAGGAGAATGAGTATAGCGTCGTTCTAAACTAGCTTTAGAAGTGCACGTCTATATGACTCTGCCAGAGGGTTGTCGTAGTCAGTGGGAGCAGCGGAAGCATTGGTGGACATCAGGCTTATGTCTATAGACTAAAGCAGATATAGCGGAGATAGATCATCTATTTCTGATGCGACAGTCATAGGTTAGACGTCATCAGAATAGGGGATGGATCTGTTGAGAAGGTAGTAGGGTGTGATATCCGGGTTTTGGATGACATACACACAGTAGGAAGTGACATTCCTATACTACGATCGGTTATACTTTGGTCGTCACACAGTGGTTTCTCCACAAGGGACTTGGACATTATATCAGACATTCTGGTTACTAGATCTATAGTTTTAGATCTAGATTTGGGTGTTTCCTAATCTGGGTACCTTGACAGCATTCTATGAGTATTTAGAATGGACGACTCCTGGCACGGTAGTACACCTGCAGGTAATGGAGTCACCCTCTCTAAAGGTGTCTTACAGACTAAAGAGGAGAGGGATACGCATGATTGACAGATCACTTGCTTAGGCAATTGAGTCAATCATGAGATGTCAAGTACCACACCAGATGTTGTTCTTGCAGTAGATGCAATAAGTTGATATTAATCCAATCCTGGAGAAACAATCGGAAGCAGTTTTAGGACATAAGTGCGTGTTCTAGGGATGTGATAACGACAGCCTCTTTTAGGAGACGGTTGTCACTCCAGGCTTCCAAGGTGACATAGATGGCAGAGTGGCTATCAGAGTTATATTTTCTCCTTCTGACGAGGGGCAGTATTTTGGACAGGTGGTCCAAGGCAATACTGAGGGAGGCATGGCGCTGGGTACTGATTAAGTTCAGTTATCGATACAGTCTAAGAAGTTTGGATTTGAAGTTCATTTATGAGCTAGGTCCCATCAGATATCCAGACATACTCTAAGACAGGTATTGCTCATTTCGGGAGATGGTTTTCTCCGCGAACTTGAGATAGAGAGAGACATAGAAAGAAACATCAAGGCGGATCCACTCACTGAGGCTATTCCTCGAACGCAATAGTTTCACAAATGGGTTTTGTGAGACTGACTGGTAGAGGAGTTGGGTGTTCGGTATCACACGGGCTGTGAGTATGCGACATCGCAATAATTAGCCTTGAGTGCAAGTGGGAGATTGTTGGAGATAGTGCCCTCAGAGTCAATTATTGGATCACAGGCACGTGATTGCAATGATTGAGGGAGGACCTATCCCGGTAGGACAGTCTTACTCGAGATGATAGTATGCTATCTGGTTTATCTTTATCATCGTGTACTGTTTTAGGTGACCTGACATGTCGCTATTACACGTTGATAGAGCCCCTAGGATTCTTGCTTGACTACCAGCAGTATGATGGCGATCATATACGTGGGAGCTGGTAGTCTATAAGCACATCCTTAAAAGGTCCCTAGTCGTAGGAGTTTCGAGACAGGGCATCGATACTCCATTAGTAGACTAGTGTATACAGTCGAGACCCCGACGAGGGGCGGTGGCCGGTCTCACAAGCCACTGGTGTCAGTTGGTTCACCTAAGATGTATACAGATGCTCATTGGGTTATGAGTACACCGGACAGGACTCGCCGGGAACCTGCTAGTTGGGATTATACCAGACGTCAGATAGCAGTTCCCAGGTGACATGTGTACAGGTTAGTTCATCGACCTGAGATCGTCATTTGTCTCGTGTGAGTTCCCACTGTGCTTTGATTACTACCCTACCACGGCTCAAAGGAGTCGTGCAAACAGGTTTTAGTTGGGTACAGTCCCGAGCCACATGGAAGCAGTGAGCGGATCTTCAGGGGTTCGTCTCTCCCGGTATTGGGGGTGAGGTCGCGCTGTGTCTAGGAGAACCATTCTTTATCTTGAAAGAATGGTGGAGGAGAAGAATTTGTAGCAGGAAGGGAGGTTATTGTAGGATAAAGCAAGAGGTGACCTTAAACAAAACATTATCATCACAAACTTACATCAAACCCATACCCTTTCTAATCTCATTAAATGCACCATCATGGATGAAAGATTCTAATCCTATCATAATGAATACATTTGCAAGAAACCCCCCCCACAAATGTAATTTGCAAAACTGCAAATTACCCCCTCCATCGGAAAAGTCCGGCCGGGAAAGAACAAAGAAAAACCGACCGGAACGGAATGCAAACTGGCAACTCCAGAAAACTGGTCCCGTAAATAATTACAGGAAAACCCCGACACTATGCATACACACCCGCATCTGTATTCCGACCGGATACAAATGCAATGAGACAAAATCTACACTGTACTAAACTAGGATCCGGCTTAAACCAAAGCCGGCTAGTAATGTTCGTCCGATCCTGATCCGTGCAATACCGCACGTATCAGATCGAACCCTGCCATATAACTATATGGCCACTAGTACAAAACTGTCCGATCCTGATCCGTGCAATACCGCACGTATCTGATCGGACCCTGCCATATCTCCATACGGCCTCTACAGCGTTTCGCCCGAAAGCTTGAGTAACTGAAAGTGTGGTGGACTCTAAAGACTCGTCAATACTATGGCTGTGGATTTAACCACTAGCACGTCAGAGGTATAAGCCAATACGTGACGGGCCACCAGCTATTGACCAAAAGGGACGTCGATGAGCGAACTCATCCTGACAGCCTACTGAGCCTGTCAGTGACAATATCCGTACAGTCCGGTCCGTTCGTCTATGAGCATCGCATGGCGGGCCTAGGGGGTTGGTAAAAGTCAGACCCCAAAAAGCGGTACAAGTCGTGTCGGAGTGTAGCCCAGAACACCCTGAGATACTACTGGAATACCTACCAGTAAATCTCCTGCCTCGGCCGAGGGCTTTGTGTAATGGTTCTCCTAGACACAGCGCGACCTCACCCCCAATACCGAGAGAGACGAACCCCTGAAGATCCGCTCACTGCCTCCATGTGGCTCGGGACTGTACCCAACTAAAACCTGTTTGCACGACTCCTTTGAGCCATGGTAGGGTAGTAATCAAAGCACAGTGGGAACTCACACGAGACAAATGACGATCTCAGGTCGATGAAGTAACCTGTACACATGTCACCTGGGAACTGCTATCTGACGTCTGGTATAATCCCAACTAGCAGGTTCCCGGCGAGTCCTATCCGGTGTACTCATAACCCAATGAGCACCTGTATACATCTTAGGTGAACCAACTGACACCAGTGGCTTGTGAGACCGGCCACCGCCCCTCGTCGGGGTCTCGACTGTATACACTAGTCTACTAATGGAGTATCGATGCCCTGTCTCGAAACTCCTACGACTAGGGACCTTTTAAGGATGTGCTTATAGACTACCAGCTCCCACGTATATGATCGCCATCATACTGCTGGTAGTCAAGCAATAATCCTAGGGGCTCTATCAACATGTAATAGCGACATGTCAGGTCACCTAAAACAGTACACGATGATAAAGATAAACCAGATAGCATACTATCATCTCGAGTAAGACTGTCCTACCGGGATAGGTCCTCCCTCAATCATTGCAATCACGTGCCTGTGATCCAATAATTGACTCTGAGGGCACTATCTCCAACAATATCCATTGGTGTTTGACATCAGAGATGGTATATGGGTGCTCAGTGGAGACTGGGTACACTGGACGGACTCGCCGAGAACTCCCAGTTGGTATTATACCTCACGTCAGATGGCAGTTCTCAGGTGACACTTGTGCAGGTTAGTCTGTAGACCCGAGATCGTCATAGAGTCTTGTGTGATTCCCACAGTGCTTTGATCTCCACCTTACCACGTCCATGAGGGCGTGCAAAATGGTGGTTTTTGGGTACAGTCCCGAGTCACATGGAGGCAATGAGCGATAGGAGGGGTTTCGTCTCTCCCGGTATTGGGGGTTGATGTTGCACTGTGCTTGATTGGCCGTAACAGGGAAGTCCCTGGCCAGGGCTGATCAGAGATTTGCTCGTAAGTGTTAGCAGTAGTTTTTCGACCCGTTATGAGCCTCACATCGGCACGACTTATCGGTTATTGGGGTCTGACGTTTACCACCCCTAGACATGATATGCGACATATCAGACGAACAGACCGGACTGTACGGTAAGTGTTACTGGTTGGATTCACAGGAGTGTGAGCGGGCTTGCTCGTCGATCTTCTGATCGCTCAATACCCGGGTGGCTGTTACGTTTAGCAGACCGCTTGCGGCTTGTGGGTGCTTGATATGATCATCATCTGCTGCTGGCGTATTGACGAGTCTTTAGGGTCCTACACAGAGGTTTCCTGGCTCAAGCGAAACGAAATAGGAGCGCATATGAGATATGTGTGGGACCGAGAATAATGCGTGTATGTGATACCGTATTTCATTCTCGCGATTAATGTTTTGATTGGTTGTATGCGATATAACCTAGTTATCGAATCGAAGATTGATTCGATAATTCGATACATTGGATACTAGTCGGTTATGTGCGACATGACCGGATCATTGAATCAAGTGTTGATTTAATGATTTAATGTATAATTATATATTTGATATATTACTTTGCATTAACTAGTATTGGTTCACTTTAAAAGGATTTTCTCACTTGATGTGCACATTGTATATGTGATATATTTTAGTGTGCACTAGTTTGTATCATGTTTGATGATACATGCTAACTTGAGTATGTGTAAAGATTAAACCATGGTTGTGTAATGGTTAGGGTTTTCTTTTTCTTACTTATTTATTTATTTGTTTATTTTGAAAATGATAAAGGAGAATATGGTGGCTTTCTTTGGATGCTTGTTGAAGCGTCATGAAGCTTTGAACAAGTCCACCATATTTGTCTCATGCTTACCCCTAACCATTCCCACTAACCATGGTCTATTCTCTACACCTAACCAAGGTTTGGATATGATAAGTATTCATTTCTTTTCTATTTTAAAAAGACTTATCATAGTCTATCTTCATCTTCTTCCTCTTGAACAAGAAGAAAAGCTTACTAGCTTTAATAGCATCTTGAGTAAAAGAGTGAGAAATCCAATTATAAAGTGAACCCACCTCCTATTTCTTCATCCTCTACATCTTGCCAAGTAGTATAGGGTGTTTTCTTCACAAGTTTCACGACTTGGTGAAGTTGGAGTTCGATCTAGAGTTGCCTCGACGTAGATCATCTTCGGCATCGTAGCCGACGACCTAGCCCGCCCATTTCTCCGATGAAGACGATGCTAGAGTCCGGGATCCAAGATGGACAGGGAGAGGACGTCTACATGGAGCTAAGGAAGTGGAGAACCGGATCTACAAAGGTTGTAGCCTCTTTCCTTTAGTTAAAATGTTAACTAGTTTCACTTTGTCGCCTAAACTCTAGTCAACGAATCCGTATTAAGGTTTCTCGGCAGTTGTAAAATTTGAAATTGGCATGGTTGATGCCTTGTGAGACCTCTTTAGTATGCCTAGGAACCCTACAAAAACCATACAGATGTGAGAATCATACCTGGTAAATACATACCCTGGAAAAAGGGCTAATTGGGAAATCAGTTTTCCTTTAACAGTACACAGTGAAACTGAAACATTGAAATGTTTCGTAGGGGTATCCGGGTATTCCTAGTAATGCCTCTTCCATTATCAGATTCACAACTGTAATCGTATATTGTTTTGCCATCTCTCCAAATCCCTTTATATGTCTTTAGTCATTATCTTCTGCATACCCCTTTAGGCCAAATGGTTTTCTTCCTTCCCTGACATTCGGCACCAGCCTATAGTTTGGAAGAAGACTATCCAATAAGCATAATGGGTGTACTCTCCTAATCCTAGGAGTACTCGTAACCTGAGAGAGGGTGAAGATAAAAGACAACTGAATAAACCTTATTCCTATTTCTCCTGAACCAGAATCCATCCCCGAACTAGAACAAGTTCCTTCGAGTTCGTATATAACCATACGATAGAGTATCCAATAAACTGTGGATCTTCGTAGTGATACGAAGTGTTCTAGAGAAATACAAAGGTAAAGTAGGAGTGGCGATGAAATACTTGGTTTGATCGTGAATAGCAGTCCCAGTTTACTTTTCCCTCTTACTAATTCCTTTATTTGTCTTTATTTAATACCTTTTGTACACCATCGTTAGGCTATTTGGTTTTCTTCATTCCCTACCGTTCGGCACCTGCCTATGGTTTGGAAGAAGACTATCCCATTAGCATAATTGGTGTACCGTCCTAATCCAAGGAGCACTCGCAACATGAGAGAAGGTAAAAGGAAAATACAACTGAATAGTTCTATTCGTTTTCTCCAGAACCGGAAACCATCCTCGAATCTGGAACAAGTTCCTTCGAGTTCGTATATAACCATACGATGGTTTTCTCCAATGGAAGTGGATGTTCGTAGTAATACGGGGTGTTCTGGAGAAAAGGGTAAAAGTAGGAGTGGCAATGAGGTATGCAACTCTGACAATCTAAAAGCCAGTGTTTAAGAAGGTTCGGTCAACTTGGTCACTGAGTCATTGTCAAGGGTCGGGCCATGGTCGCTGCCAAAGAGAGAGAGAAAAGAAACACTCAGCGTACACTCTAACCTATATCAGAATGGTTATAAATTTATCTAATCAGGAAACCTCCCACTGTAACCTCAAATTCTCCTCCAAACCTGAAAGAAGAATTAGTCGGGATCACCCGAGAAGAAAAACCAACTCATCGGTGGGAATCGGGATCCAACTATCATCACATGATAACGTGATGGAATCCACTCACGTTATCACACTCCAGAAGGTATGCGCATATCTGGCACGTTTCAGTTTCTTTAGAAACTCCCGATGTGATTTTTACCCCATGCTCTTATGACCTTGACGAAGGCCAACAAATCATAAGTCACATGTCATGTTCTACCCGTCATTGTCCAGGTTAATTTGAACCCACCCGTACAAGCCCTTGACGAAGGCCAACAAGGCTATACGACTGTCCTAAACCAACGCATCTATCTATGCAGCAGAAAAGTAATAAGCAGCTACCATTCACTATGCCTTGACGAAGGCCAACAAACATAGCATGAATACTAAGTGCTACCTTTTGTTAGTTGTATGTATGCCCTAGAGGCCAGTATTGTACAGATTATGTATATTATATTGGATGCTTGGACATATATAGAGATGACTTTCTTGCTCGACATGATAGTATGCTATCTGGTTACTCTTTATCTTAACATGTACACTAGTCTCTTTATACTGTCTTATAGTTACATGTTGGTAAAGCCCTTAGGATTTGTACTTGACTACCTGGAATATGATGCAGATCATACTAGTGGGGACATGGTAGTCCATAAGTACATCCTTCAAGGTCCCTAGTCGTGGGTGTATCGAGACGGGGCATCGATATACCAGAGTAGACTAGCGTATACGCTTCTCGACCCATGTGATGGGCGATGGATGATCCCATATCCATTGGTGTTTGACATCAGAGATGGTATACGGGTGCTTAGTGGAGACTGGGTACACTGGACGGACTGGCCGAGAACTCCCAGATGGTATTATACCTCACGTCAGATGGCAGTTCTCAGGTGACACTTGTACAGGTTAGTCTGTAGACCCGAGATCGTCATAGAGTCTTGTGTGATTCCCACTGTGCTTTGATCTCCACCTTACCACGTCCATGAGGGCGTGCAAAACGGTGGTCTTTGGGTACAGTCCCGAGTCACTTGGAGGCAACGAGCGATGGGAGGGGTTTCGTCTCTCCCGGTATTGGGAGTTGATGTTGCGCTGTGCTCGATTGGCCGTAGCAGGGAAGTCCCTGGCCAGGGCTGATCAGAGATTTGCTGGTAAGTGTTACCAGTAGTTTCTCGACCCGCTATGAGCCTCACATCGGCACGACTTATCGGGTTATTGGGGTCTGACGTTTACCACCCCTAGACTTGATATGCGACATATCAGACGAAGAGACCGGACTGTACGGTAAGTGTTACTGGTCGGATTCGCAGGAGTGTGAGCGGGCTAGCTCGTCGATCTTCTGATCGCTCAATACCCGGGTGGCCGTTACGTTTAGCAGACCGCTTGCGGCTTGTGGGTGCTTGATATGATCATCATCTGCTACCGGCGTATTGACGAGTCTTTAGAGTCCTACACAGAGGTTTCCTGGTTCAAGCGAAACGAAATAGGAGCGCATATGAGATATGTGCAGGACCGAGAATAATGCGAGTATGTGATACCGCATTTCATTCTCGCGATATATGTTTCGATTGGTTATATTCGATATGACCTAGTTATCGAATCATTGATTCGATAAATCGATACATTGAATACTAGTCGGTTATGTGCGACATGACCGGATCATTGAATCAAATGTTGATTTAATGATTTAATGTATAATTATATATTTGATATATTACTTTGCATTAACTAGTATTGGTTCACTTTAAACGGATTTTTCTCACTTGGTGTGCACATTGTATATGTGATATGTTTTGTGTACACTTGTTTGTATCATGATTGATGATGCATTATAACTTGGCTTTGTGTGGAGAATTGAACCATGGTTATGATAAGGGTTAGGGTTTTTGATTATTCACTTAATTATTTATCCATTATTTATTCATTTAATTACGTGAAAGAAAACAAAAAGGGTTTCTTTTCTTCATGAAGCTTGTTGAAGCTTCATGAAACTTTGACCAAAGTCATCCCTTTTGTCTTCATCCTTAACCCTAACCACTAATCTAACCTTGGTCAATTCTCTACACATAACCATGGTTTACTTTATGATAAGTATTGATTTTCCTTTTTATTTCTATTACTTATCATAACATTATCATCATCTTCTTCATCTTCTTCTTCTTCTTCAAGCTTGCTACTTTAATGGCAACTTGAGATTTAGTGAGAGAAATCCAAATCTAAAGTGAACCCACCTCCTATTTCTTCCTCCTCTACCTCTTGCCAAGTGGTTTCGGGAGTTTTCTTCACAAGTTTCACTACTTGGTGAAGTCGGAGCTTGAACTAGTGCAACCTCGACGTAGATCGTCTTTGACACGAAGCCGACGAACTATTCCGCTCACTTCTCCGATGAAGCCGTCTCGAGAGTCCGAGGTTCGTGATGGACAGCGAGGGGACGACCACATGGAGCTAAGAAAGTGGATATCCGGATCTACAAAGGTTGTAGCATCTCAACTTCTGTTAAATGTGTTAACTAGTTTATCGTTTCGCCTAGACATCTAGCAACGATCCGTTAACTAGGGTTTCTCGGCACCATATTTTTTTAATTTGGCATGTTCGATGCCTTGTGAGACCTCTATAGGATGCCTAGGAACCCTACAGTGGTATCAGAGCCAGGATAGAGCCTTAGGCGAAGTCTAGACGGAGTTTGAAGTCCGGACGAACCCGAAACCCATATACCCATGAGCTCTCTGGAAATTTTCTAAAATCTAGGATTTTTTAATATTAAAAATGTCTAAAAAATTCAGTAAAGAATTATAAGAATTACGATGCAAAATATTTCACATGAACAGTTCCTTAAGCCGCGGAACAGCGGCAGAAGCATGGCTTCTGCCGCTGTTCCGCGCTCAAAAGGTGACGTCAGCCATACTTAATTGCACAGTAATTCCTGAAAAATTCTACTGAGTTTTCTGGGTATTTTTAAATTGACTCTCAGATTGAGTGCTCTGGGGTTAAATTGGGAATCGACGATTCGATCGGAATATCAAACTTTGTCTAAGTGTTTTTCCAGATAACTGTAGAATATGTTAAAGAGTTCGACCGGATATAAATACCCAAGTTTTCCCCTGCCGGAATAATTCCAAGTGTTGGATTTTTCTGTGGTTAAAAGACGTTCTGAGTAGTGCAAGTAACGCGATGGTCCCTCTAGAAGACAACAAACCTTAACTCGATTATGTGACCGTCGTGAACTGCCCTTTGAACCTTCGGGTTTGGGGGAGTACGGCGTGCCACATGTGAGGCGTTGGCTTGACCCTTCTACGGCTGGACCGTTGGTACTGAGGCATGAAGTGAATGTTTTTGAACCTATTTCATGTGTTGATCGGTGTCGGGAAAACTTGGGTGTTCGAATGTTCGATCGGAAAGTTTAATATATTCTATTTGTCCGGAATTGGATACAATAATTGGAATTCACAAACAGTTATGAGATAACTGGATGAATGTTATAAATCTAGCAGTTTAGTCCTATAGGATATTGAAAAGAGTTTTCGATAATGAGACTAAAATGCGGGATTTATAACTGTTAGGCATGTGATGTCTAAGTATTTCATTTGATTAGGCATGTGATGTCTAAAGAAGTTGCGGATTCCAATTGTTGTAGTTTTACACTTTCTTTTCTGTGACCGTAAGTGTAGTATGTTCATATCGCCGGTTTCGTTGCTATACGTCAACGACAATTGGGGTATGCATACTTACTTACGTTGATGGCATGTGATGTTATGTGTTGCTGGATATGTTATATTGGATCGTCGTGTCAGAATAGCCGGGGGTTTTTATGTGAGATGAGTGTTTTTCATTTTCATTCATGTAAAAACTTGTATGTAATATTCTTTTATTTGGGGCACTTCCAGGTAGCGGAAGATGTCGCCCTTTGTATATTATTTACTTTTCCGCATTAGGATAGACCCAAGGAGGGGAGCACAAGTAACCGGGTTCTGGGGTCCAGTGGGAGACCAACTCGAGGAGTCGAGTCCGGGTCTCCTAACCCTAGAATTGGCAGGGTTGCTTGCCGCTCTCGTAGGGGTCTAGGGGTGTGGGATTGGCTATTCATCACGACCGTGGAATCCGTGTTTTATACTGGCTCGTATTGAAAACACGGACGTCCTAGTATATCCAATATTTTATATGTTTATTCTGCTGCGATATCTGTAATGTGATTTCTGTGATGGATATAGTATATAGTATATATGATATATTATATAGACGTTACTTATGTTTTACACCCGCGCTAGCCCTGCCCTGCTCTGTCGTTAGTTACCTAACCTAACGGTGCACGAGGGGACATCGAGGTGAATGCGGATGGCATAAGTGTACGCCATATCTATCTGTGATGTTTAGGTATTTAAATGATGGGACTTCATTAATGTGATTAATGAAAGATAAGAAACCTAAGATGTTGTGGAATCGAATTTCAAAATAAAAAAACAGGTAGCTACAGTTTTTGCTTTGCACAGCGGTATATATGATATACCCTGCACCTTATTCGATGAGGAAAGGACCGAGATCCCTTCACCGGGAGTGACTCCTTTAGCAGTAACTGGCAGATGCTACACACTCGGGTTGGCTTTGATTGCTTTTAAGAGTTTTTGCTTTGCACAGTGATATATATGATATATCCCGCACCTCATTCGACGAGGAAAGGGCCGACGATCCCTTCGCCGGGAGTGACCCCTTTAGCAAAACTGGAAAAGCCTCAAAATCACTCCATTTCAAAACTTCATTTGATTCTACAACGATATCAAGTTCATTACGCTCATGGTTTTATGAAAACCTGCGTAGCCCTCCGTCATTTCAGATAAGTACTAGTTAGTATTCGTGCTGCGGTTGTTTGGCATGCGTCAAGGCGTAGTGTACGGTAGCTAACTAGTGCTCATTTGCTAGCATACGATGCGATTGGATTAGGGTATTCGCACGGCGTTGTTTGGCATGCGTCAAGGGTCGTGCGGGTGGGTTTAATTCAATCAAGAAATGTACGGGTTGAACTTGACTAGCGGACTATGGGTTGTTTGGCATGCGTCAAGGTCATAGCACGCTAGGGGCAAAATATTATCGGGAATTTCAAGTGTTGAAATTTGCAATGAGATTGCATACCTTCTATGAGATAGTTGGATCCCGATACCCACTGCGAGTAAGAGTTACTCCTAGGAGAGTTTTGCACATTACAATTAGCCGATCAAGTAGGTGTCTAGAAAGGTGTTAACGAGGTTACGCCTCTGGGAAAACGAGGTTTACAGTAATTAGGTTCGTGCGAAAGCACGGGGGACCTCCCTCAAAGTACCGACACTGGCCTGGCTGAAAGATTGGCGAACTTGTAGTGTGTAATTAATCCCGGCTAGTCTTTCTTTTTAGGGTTTGAAGGAAGATTTGATAAAAAGCAGTGGGAGCCATCCTGATTAGATAAGATAATAACCAATCTGATCTTGCACGAGCTTACGCTAAAGTGTTTTCTTCTCTCTCTCTCCAGGTAGCGACCATTTCATGCCTTAATAAAGATAATAATATGGATGTATTGACCGAACCCGCATGTTATACTGTGGTGGGGAACGTTGGTTCCGTTCTAACCTATAAGAGTTATAGGACTGAACAGGATTTAGGGGAATACCAGGATTCCCAAGCCACCCGAATGAAGAAAGTACATGTTGATGCATTTTCTTCGGGTATGTTCGTTACAGAGAACTGTTTCTCCATTTGCTCCACGTCCTGGGTATTGGATACCGTGTCAGGATCCCATATATGTAATCAGTTACATGGGCTTAAGAAAGGTAGAGAACTTGG
Organism: Agapanthus africanus; assembly: GCA_030015575.1. Lineage (NCBI taxonomy): Eukaryota > Viridiplantae > Streptophyta > Magnoliopsida > Asparagales > Amaryllidaceae > Agapanthus > Agapanthus africanus. The sequence goes on from CM057337.1 coordinate 408,790,815, forward strand.
AGAAGGTGATAAAGACATTAGAGTTGGAAATGGTGCAATTGTTGCAGCTACGACTGTCGGGGAATATCACCTTGAATTACCAACTGGTAATACATTGGTTCTGAACGAATGCTATTACATGCCGAACCTGATATGCAACATTATATCGGTTTCTTTATTAAATAAAGAGGGATATAATTTTGTATTACAGGACAATGTTATGAACATTTTCCGTAACCAAAAGTTGGTTGGATCAGGCACGTTGTGCAATGGCATTTATGTTCTAAACCAATCAACAGTTCTGAGCATAACAAACACACACAAGAGGAAGAGTTCTGAACTGAACGAATCCTTCTTGTGGCATTGTAGACTGGGTCACATCAATGCGACACGACTGGCTAAGTTGCATAAGGATGGATATTTAAATCCGTTTGAATTTTCATCCTATGACACTTGCCAGTCATGTCTCAAAGGCAAGATGACCAAAGCTCCGTTTACGGGACACGGAGAAAGAGTTACCGAACTCTTGGGACTGATACATAGTGATGTATGCGGTCCCATGTCTACACATGCCAGGGATGGTTCTTCGTACTTCATTACATTCACTGACGATCTCTCTAGATTCGGATATGTGTTCCTGATGAAACACAAATCAGAAGCTTTTGAGAAATTTAGAGAATATAAACAAGAAGTCGAGAACCAAACCGGAAAAAGTATTAAAGTCCTACGATCTGATCGAGGAGGGGAATACTTGAGCAATGAATTCATGGACTTCCTAAAAGAGAATGGGATTTTCTCTCAGCTGACTCCTCCATATACACCACAGCACAACGGTGTATCTGAACGGAGAAACCGCACCCTATTAGATATGGTGCGCTCTATGATGAGTACAGCTGAGTTACCTATTTCCTTCTGGGGACATGCGCTTGAGACAGCCATGGACCTATTGAATAGAGTTCCTACCAAATCAGTGCCTACCACTCCATATGAGATATGGAAAGGGAAGAGACCACATCTTAATTATATTAAGATATGGGGTTGTCCAGCCTATGTCAAAAGACAAAATCCGGACAAACTCGAGGCAAGATCTGTGTTATGTAAGTTTGTAGGATATCCCAAAAATTCACAAGGGTATATCTTCTACCACCCCGAGGAACAAAAGGTGTTTGTTTCTCGACATGCCACTTTCTTAGAAAAAGGTTTTCTTATGAAACAGATAAGTGGCATTGAGGTAGAACTGGAAGAGGTTCCAGCGACACAGACTACAACAGAAGATTTGGTTGAACCAGAGGATTCCGTAGTTCCCGATGAACCCCAGCCACTCCGCCGATCTAGTAGGGTTCCTCGCCAACCAGAGAGATACTACGGTTTTCTCATGGATGGTGGGAGCGAGGATTGCATCATGGAGGATGATGACCCGACTAGTTTCGAGCAGGCCATCATGAGTGCTGACTCAGTGAAATGGCTGGATGCTATGCGGTCCGAGATGGAATCCATGTACACCAACAAAGTATGGACTTTGGACGTTGCTCCTGAAGGGGTAAAACCCATTGGGAGCAAGTGGATCTTCAAGAAGAAACTTGGTGTAGATGGGAAAGTGGAGACTTTCAAAGCTAGACTTGTAGCAAAGGGTTTTCGTCAAAGACCAGGTGTGGACTATGACGAAACCTTTTCTCCAGTGGCTATGCTTAAATCCATCCGGATCATGCTTGCCATCGCTGCTTATCATGATTACGAAATCTGGCAAATGGATGTTAAGACCGCCTTTCTAAACGGTGATTTAGAAGAGTGCATGTACATGACTCAGCCAGAGGGCTTCGTAGACAGTGGGAGCAGCGGAAAGGTGTGCAAGCTGCTTAAATCCATTTATGGATTAAAGCAAGCATCGCGGAGTTGGAACATCTGCTTTGACGTCGTTATCAAAGAGTTTGATTTCGTCAAAAACCCAGATGAACCTTGTATCTACAAGAAGGTGGCAGAGAGTAAGGTTGTCTTCCTCGTATTGTACGTGGACGACATACTCTTGATAGGAAATGATATTCCTATGCTGCAGTCGGTCAAGCTCTTCTTATCACAAAGATTCTCAATGAAAGATCTTGGTGATGCCTCCTGCATATTGGGGATTAGGATCTATAGAGATAGATCCAAACGGATTTTGGGATTGTCCCAATCCAGGTACATTGACACCATACTAAAGAGGTTTAGTATGGAAGAGTCCAAGCGTGGGAACCTGCCCACGATCTCTGGAGTCACTCTCTCCAAAGGGATGTCTCCCAAGACTGATTTGGAGAGAGCTCACATGCAAGGGATACCCTATGCTTCGGCAGTAGGCTCTATCATGTATGCGATGCTATGTACCAGACCCGATGTAGCATACTCACTAAGTGTAGTGAGCAGGTATCAAGCTGATCCTGGAGAGAATCACTGGACAGCTGTGAAGAGCATTCTCAAGTACTTGCGAAGGACTAGAGATATGTTCTTGGTGTATGGTAACGGAGAACTCCAAGTGGAGTCCTTTACCGATTCGAGCTTCTAGAGTGATAAGGACGACTCTAAGTCGCAGTCGGGCTTTGTCTTTACCCTTTACGGAGGGACGGTTAGCTGGAAGAGTTCCAAGCAGGAAACCGTGGCAGACTCGACGATGGAGGCTGAATACATCGCTGCCAACGATGCTGCCAAAGAGGCTGTCTGGGTCAAGAAGTTCATTACTGAACTTGGAGTGGTTCCATCCATTGAGCATCCAATACCTTTGTATTGCGATAACAATGGAGCGGTGGCTTTGGCCAAGGAACCCAGGTCCCATCAGCGGTCCAGGCACATTCTGAGGCGGTATCACCGGATCCGGGAGATAGTTTATCGCCGGGAGATCGAGGTCAGGAGAGTTGACACGAAGAACAACACGGCGGATCCACTCACGAAGGCCATTCCCCAGATACAGTTTAAGAGACTCTTCGGGATGCTCGGTATGAGATAATACAGCAGCTGGCCCTAGTGCAAATGGGAGATTGTTAGTTGTATGTATGCCCTAGAGGCCAGTATTGTACAGATTATGTATATTATATTGGATGCTTGGACATAAATAGAGATGACTTTCTTGCTCGACATGATAGTTTGCTATCTGGTTACTCTTTATCTTAACATGTACACTAGTCTCTTTATATTGTCTTATAGTTACATGTTGGTAAAGCCCTTAGGATTTGTACTTGACTACCTGGAATATGATGCATATCATACTAGTGGGGACATGGTAGTCCATAAGTACATCCTTCAAGGTCCCTAGTTGTGGGTGTATCGAGACGGGCCATCGATATACCAGAGTAGACTAGCGTATACGCTTCTCGACCCTTGTGATGGGCGATGGATGATCCCATATCCATTGGTGTTTGACATCAGAGATGGTATACGGGTGCTCAGTGGAGACTGGGTACACTGGACGGACTCGCCGAGAACTCCCAGATGGTATTATACCTCACGTCAGATGGCAGTTCTCAGGTGACACTTGTACAGGTTAGTCTGTAGACCCAAGATCGTCATAGAGTCTTGTGTGATTCCCACTGTGCTTTGATGTCCACCTTACCACATCCATGAAGGCGTGCAAAACGGTGGTCTTTGGGTACAGTCCCGAGTCACATGGAGGCAATGAGCGATAGGAGGGGTTTCGTCTCTCCCGGTATTGGGAGTTGATGTTGCGCTGTGCTCGATTGGCCGTAGCAGGGAAGTCCCTGGCCAGGGCTGATCAGAGATTTGCTGGTAAGTGTTACCAGTAGTTTCTCGACCCGCTATGAGCCTCACATCGGCACGACTTATCGGGTTATTGGGGTCTGACGTTTACCACCCCTAGACTTGATATGCGACATATCAGACGAAGAGACCGGACTGTACGGTAAGTGTTACTGGTCGGATTCGCAGGAGTGTGAGCGGGCTAGCTCGTCGATCTTCTGATCGCTCAATACCCGGGTGGCCGTTACGTTTAGCAGACCGCTTGCGGCTTGTAGGAGCTTGATATGATCATTATCTGCTACCGGCGTATTGACGAGTCTTTAGAGTCCTACACAGAGGTTTCCTGGTTCAAGCGAAACGAAATAGGAGCGCATATGAGATATGTGCAGGACCGAGAATAATGCGAGTATGTGATACCGCATTTCATTCTCGCGATATATGTTTCGATTGGTTATATTCGATATGACCTAGTTATCGAATCATTGATTCGATAAATCGATACATTGAATACTAGTCGGTTATGTGCGACATGACCGGATCATTGAATCAAATGTTGATTTAATGATTTAATGTATAATTATATATTTGATATATTACATTGCATTAACTAGTATTGGTTCACTTTAAACGGATTTTTCTCACTTGGTGTGCATATTGTATATGTGATATGTTTTGTGTACACTTGTTTGTATCATGATTGATGATGCATTATAACTTGGCTTTGTGTGAAGAATTGAACCATGGTTATGATAAGGGTTAGGGTTTTTGATTATTCACTTAATTATTTATCCATTATTTATTCATTTAATTAGGTGAAAGAAAACAAAAAGGGTTTCTTTTCTTCATGAAGCTTGTTGAAGCTTCATGAAACTTTGACCAAAGTCATCCCTTTTGTCTTCATCCTTAACGCTAACCACTAATCTAACCTTGGTCAATTCTCTACACATAACCATGGTTTACTTTATGATAAGTATTGATTTTCCTTTTTATTTCTATTACTTATCATAACATTATCATCATCTTCTTCATCTTCTTCTTTTTCTTCAAGCTTGCTACTTTAATGGCAACTTGAGATTTAGTGAGAGAAATCCAAATCTAAAGTGAACCCACCTCCTATTTCTTCCTCCTCTACCTCTTGCCAAGTGGTTTCGGGAGTTTTCTTCACAAGTTTCACTACTTGGTGAAGTCGGAGCTTGAACTAGTGCAACCTCGACGTAGATCGTCTTTGACACGAAGCCGACGAACTATTCCGCTCACTTCTCCGATGAAGCCGTCTTGAGAGTCCGAGGTTCGTGATGGACAGCGAGGGGACGACCACATGGAGCTAAGCAAGTGGATATCCGGATCTACAAAGGTTGTAGCATCTCAACTTCTGTTAAATGTGTTAACTAGTTTATCGTTTCGCCTAGACATCTAGCAACGATCCGTTAACTAGGGTTTCTCGGCACCATATTTTTTTAATTTGGCATGTTCGATGCCTTGTGAGACCTCTATAGGATGCCTAGGAACCCTACACCTTTCTGAAATGACAGATGGCTACGAATGGTTTTTGGCGAAAAACCTTTAACGTAATGAACTTGATATCGTTGAAGGAACCGGATAGCTTTTTATAAAAATATAGTGCCGAAAACCTTTGCTAATGAGGTCACTCCCGGTGAAAGGATCTCGGCTCTTTCCCTGTAGAATGAGGTGCAGGATATTCCAACTGAATACCACGATGCAAAGCAAAAATAATCGACTATAGTGAAGTCATTACCCTGACTCAAACTTCTGTCCAAGGGGTCACTCCCGGTGAAGGGATCTCGGCCCTTGCCTCGTCGACTGAGGTGCTGGACACTCATAACCGAATACCACTGTGCAAAACAAAAGAGAACGCCCTTGCAATAACAGCTTTTTTTGAAAAATGTTCCAACAACATCAGATTAGGTTTGTTTAGCTTGCATTGATCCGAATCAATGCAGTCCCATCAATTGATCACACCAATAAAGAACGAAAATAATAATGTACATATATGACATCCGCATTCGCCACTGGGTCCCGTCATCACCCGTTAGGTTACTTAACTAATGACAGAGCGGGGACTGGACTAGCACGGATGCAAAACATATACAACATCTACTAGTATATATATCAATATATAATATTTGCTCAAGGCATGATAAAATGCAACATCATAGAAATGTAATAAGCATCACAGAACAATACAGAGAATTTAGGATCCCCGGGTTTCATCGAGCCGCTACTGAAACCTGACGTTCCCCTGGTCGTCTGGATATCCTGTGTAATGAAATCCTAGACCCCTATGGGCGCGGCAATTTACCCGCCAAAAGCTGAAGTGAGGCAGCCCCCTTCAACAACGTGAATGGACCACCCAGCACTTCACGGAATCCGGTAACCTAAGCACCCCTCCTTGGGTCAACCTATACCCCCTACGAGTGCGGCGAATAGCCCGCCAATTCTAGAGTGAAGCCCTCTCCGTCTCAAAGCCATTAGATGCGGGCCCGTTGCCCTCTAGAACCCGGCTACCCGTGCACGCCACCGTGGGGTAATCCTAGTATAGAAAGTAAAATATATACAACGGGTACATCGACCTCAGCTCGGTCGTGCCCCAAAAGAATAATATACAAACAGGCAGTGACGGCATTCCACATGTCGGACGCTCGCCCCGCAATATCAAATGTACATATAAAACCAAACTGTACTAATATTGCATCCAGGCTATCTACCACGACAAATCCGCAACATCACAGCACAAGACAGAACAACAACGTGAATGTCAAGTTCGCAAATCCGTCTAAAAGAACTATAGCAATTAGACAGGATTTACTGATCAAATGACATTCACGGTCGCAGATATAATGTAAATACTGTGAACTAACATGTTTAAAATTTTCGATCGACAAAATTTCCCGAAGTGGGCCCCAAGTACAACAGATGCACTCAAAATAATCTGGGCCCAAACAAAATATTCCAAAAACCCCTTTTTCAAGTCAGATAGCTACTGTAGAAATTTGGTGCTGTGAAGCCACTGATCAGCGGCGGAACCGCGGCCAAAATGGGGTTATGGCCGCGGTTCGGCGGCGCTACAGTAATATCATGGCACCAATTTTCTGCAGTGTTCTAAGAAAACCCTGCTCGTATTTCAGCAACACTCAAAATAATTTTTCGAGCACAAATAAAAATCGACAGAAACTGCATTTTTGAAGTTGTGGTTTTTGGAATTTTTGTTCGATCGAAATTCTAAACACGCTAGAGCAAGCTAGTAAAGGTTAATGGCGTGGCTCTGATACCATGTAAGTCTACGATAGCACCCCGGCCGTCTGTCCGAGGCCAAAATGCGAAACAAAAACTTTTCTTTAACTAGAAACCGGCGCTACCGCGGACTATAAACCCGGATCAGATCATTAACCTACTACTAGCTATCTAGAGAAAGGGTAGAGAGGCTATACCGAGCGATCCGTGTTCTTCGGTCTTCGGCCACCATCCCAAGCTCCTCGCGGTATCTCCGGTCTTATCTCCATGTCGGAAAGGGCATCACATCGAGAAGTCTTTTTACGGGCTCCCGCTTCATCCGATACAACTCGGCACGATGTGTGCTAGCCGACGTGTCCAAGGTGTTGTAGAGAATGTTTGTGATCACTTTGTCTATTGCATCCATGGCTTTGGATGGAGGTTGAAGGTGTTGCCATTGATGAAGATAATGAGCTAGAGGAAGAAGAAGAAGAAGAAGAGAAGGCTTTCTCTCCTTTTCTTTTGTTGTGATAGAATGATAGTAAGAGAGAGTGTGAGATGATAAAAATACAAGACCAAAACTACAACCATGGCAGCCCCCCTCTCTCTCTCTTCCTTTCATATCATCACAAATCAATCCACTATTGTGACATTTTTGCTAAAAAAGAGACCATGTGTCATGATAAATGTCAATGTCACATTAATGCATCTCATGATGAAATTCTAGCTCATTATTTCCACCATCCAAACATTAATCCAAATGTTTGCAACAATAAAAAGATATGGAAACATCTAAAGTAAACTCGTGACGGATCACAAGGATAGCCCTCACCTGTATATACATACCTGCATCCGCATTCCGACTGAATGCGAATGCGATAAGACTAAAGTAATCCAACAAATCTAATACTAGTATCCGGCTTAAACCAAAGCCCACTTGTATGATCCGTCCGATCATGATCCGTGCAATACCACACGTATAAGATCGAACCCTACCATATATCATACGGCCTCTACAACGTTTCGCCCGAAACTTGAGAAACTGTCTGTGGGGGGCTCTAAAGACTCGTCAATACTTTGGCTGTGGATTTAACCACTAGCACGTCAGAGGTATTAGCCGTACGTAACGGCCTACCAGGTATTGACCAAAAGGGACGTCGATGAGCGAACTCATCCTGACACCCTACTGAGCTTGTCATTGACAATATCTGTACAGTCCGGTCCGTTCGTCTATGAGCATCGTATGTCGGGCCTAAGGGGTTGGTAAAAGACAGACTCCCAAAAGCGGTACAAGTCGTGTCGGAGTGTAGCCAAGAACACCCTGAGATACTACTGGAATACCTACCAGTAAATCTCCTGCCTTGGCCAAGGACTCCGTGTAATGGCTCTCCTAGACACAGCGCGACCTCACCCCCAATACCGGGAGAGACGAACCCCTGCCGATCCACTCACTGCCTCCATGTGGGTCGGGACTGTACCCAACTAAAACCTGTTTGCATGACTCCTTTGAGCCGTGGTAGGGTAGTAAACAAAGCACAGTGGGAACTCACACGAGAAAAATGACGATCTCAGGTCGATGAACTAACCTGTACACATGTCACCAACGAACTGCTATCTGACGCTAGGTATAATACCAACTAGTATGTTCCCGGCGAGTCTTGTCCGATGTACTCATAACCCAATAAGCACCTGTATACATCTTAGGTGATCCAACTGACACTAGTGGCTTGTGAGACCGGCCACCGCCCCTCGTCGGGGTCTCGACTATATACACTAGTCTACTAATAGAGTTTCGATGCCCATTCTTGAAACTCCCACGACTAGGGACCACTTTAAGGATGTGCTTATAGACCCCAGCTCCCACGTATATGATCGCCATCATACTGCTGGACGTCAAGCAAGAAACCTAAGGGCTCTATCAACATGCAATAGTGACCTGTAAGGTCAACTAAAGCTGTACACGATGATAAAGATAAACCAGATAGCATACTATCATCTTGAGTAAGACTGTCCTACCGGCATAGGTCCTCCCTCAATCGTTACAATCACGTGCCTATGATCCAATAATTGACTCTGAGGGCACTATATCCAACACGATTAGGGTTTTAGGCTTGGCAGTTTTCTTGTATAGCGACCCTAGTTAGGGTCTTAGCTATGTTTTCCGGTATTGGGATTCTTGGTTTTTGAGACTTGATATTGTATTTGGTCGTTGGACGTTTGTACGTCAACAACGAGGGGTTGTTTGGTTGTTTTGCATGCGTAGACTATAGGTTCTAACCTATGAGCTCACCGCGTGCCGTATTTGGATTTCAGAACTTAATTTTAATGGTATTGTGATACGTGTTGATATTGTAGGTACCTTCGAGTCGATTCTGAGACGACGAAGCACATCGACTATGCTTGGACGAGGAGTTCCACAGGTGAGTAGATTTATATCTACGGGGGAAGTCCGGTGGATGGCGTATAGCTCCCCCGCAAATTTTGAATGGAAGCCGATATATATATATAGAATACAGTAGGAGAAACCTACATTTGAAAACTATAGATGTGGTTAAAAGATAGTTAGAGGTGATATTGATGATTGAATATATATATCGAGATATGAGATGAAATCTATAAGGACCTAACGCTTGAACACAATATGATAGAAATGATGTCTCAAATTTATAAAAGAATATGAAAAGTGAATGTGAATCACATTATATATAGATATGTAGCAGCACGAGATTATGTATGAGATTTAGAGTAGTGTGACATGAGATTCATATGTTGTAATGCATATGTAAAATGACTTGATGTGAGAGATTGATGCGATGAAAAGGGTATACGATGAGATATGATGACTTAGTTGATATGTCGTTATATGGATGCGAGTCGATCAGAGATAGTTGATACCTTGCCGGTCCCCTGATACGAGATTGATACGGACGTGACCTGAGAGATAGGTATATATATATGGATAACGATGTGCATAATGAGTGATATGCCGTACGAAACTTAGGTCCGTACCCCTGTTGTTGTATAGGTTGATAAAATCCCTAATTGTTTAATGCCGCTGTACGATGGATTACTGTACGCGATGAGTTTTACCTGTTGTTTGATCTATACCCTTGATTAGAGGATGTCGTCCGATAGATTATACCGTACATGGTGATGTGAGGCTGGATGCCGATTGATAGATTCACTGACTCGGATATGTGGTAGATACGTATAACTTTTAGTATTTTCGCTTACGATGTACCTTATGCTACATTCATGTCATTCTCATTGCATTACATATACCTGTGCTAGTACACCTACACCATTATCGATGATGCGTATGTTACACTTACACCGATTGCCGTCTCACACACTTTCATCATCGATAATTTCTATGTCACTCACAAAGTAGAATTTCTACATCATGCTATGATATACTTGCCATGCTCACATTATTATGCCATGTTGCATGACATACCCTGCTATAGCTGCATATACCCCTAAGTGGTGTTGTATAGTCATTTGAAATTGAGACGTTGATTATTATGCTATTGTGCTTATGAGATGTATTATACATACCTGCTTACATGTAGATACACATATTTTGCTATAGTTACATGTACACCTCATATGATGCTGCACTTGATTTCGGAGGGTTTGGGAACCGCAGGAAATATTTTAAAACATGATCATTTAGAAGAGCAGTTTTCCCTTAATATGCTCATATTGCTGTTTTATATTGCATATATCAGTTTTCATGGATTTACGCCTTGAGATATGGATTTCATATGATTTATGGATTTCAGAACCGTGGTGGTATTTCAAGAATTTATGTGTTGTCTGAAAACCCGGTTTCTCTTGATATGATATTTCAGTGCGTCCACCATGAGATTTCTTGGTTCTGAGATTTGTGATATATACCCGATGCGAGGAGTGGAATAGGCCTTGTGCGGGTATATGGTGGAGCCCGGTATGGTTCCCCTCGGCAAGAAAATCGCAGATGATGGCGATGAGCCTGGAAGGCTCGGCAAGTACCTACCGGTGATAGTATTTGGACTCGGCGGTTATCGTGGGGATATTGACCGTAGTGATGTACAGACATGACATCAGGGCCAGTCGTGGTGACGGCGCCTAAAACATGAGGATTTACGTGTAGATGCTGGACACGGGTTTCATGATGTTCGAGTGTCGATGTTGGACACTCAGGTTCTTTGATTTTGTTGTGTCGCGAGGGACACGTTGATTTATATCCTCATATTTGCCCGCATATGCTTTTATGATATTTACATGCAGGAGTTGTTGTGTCAGTAGTTGACACGTGGACGGGATCCACCCGCATACATACATTGATTATATTGTTAGACGAGATCCACCTGTATACATGCATTGATTTTATTGTTGGATGATATCCACATACATACATGCATTTATTTTTATATGGTAGGATGATATCCACTTGCTGATAAGCATTGATTAGGTGTTGGCACATATGTAGATACGGTCAACCTAGATGTCATAGTATTACCTTTATGATATAGTTGACCTAAGAATCGTTGTTTATTTCGATTTTTACCTGATGATGTTTTCTACTCACGAGTTGGCAACTCACCCCCGTTATGCCACAGTTCTTGCAGGTTGACCGTGTGGATCAGTAGCGGCATCGCTGGCACATAGCTTGCATTCGTGTGTTTTGCTTTGGTAAGTGGTACATGTTGGATCGTGCCACTCTTGTATTATTATTTCTATTGTATCTAGTCAACTCCATCAGATCAGAAACTAGTATTTGTATGTGTTGAAGAGCCAGAAGACTTGTAGTTGCGAGACTTGAGCGATGGGTTTTATGTTCGCTTTTGGGGTTGATGTCTTGCTTTACTTTATTTCCTTGTGTGGATCTTCGCCGTTGGGCGTCGTATATATATTTATGCTTGTGGTGGTTGTTTCCGCTGTTGGCCGTGATTTGATCCCGTTTGGGGATGTTTTATTTATATTCTGTGTTGTACCCGTTTTCGGGGCTAGTTTTTACCATGGAGGTGCTGCCCAAATTTTCAAAAGATAAAACATGATTTATTATACCTTTATTTCAAAGCTTCACCTCTTTATTTCTTAAAAAGGTTTAGATTTCTGGTTTTCAGCTTACTTGAATTACGTTACGCCTGTAGACGTCGTGTGATTTAAGTGCTGGTCACAAGCTAATATTTCGGGTCGTGACACCCCTCCTATCGCTCATTGCTTCCATGTGACTTGGGACTGTACCCAAAAACCACATTTTTGCATGATCTCTTGACCGTGGTATGGTGGAAATCAAAGCATAGTGGGAATCACACAAGACTCTATGACGATCTCGGGTCTACAGACTAACCTGTACCAGTGTCACCAGAGAACTACCATCCGGCGATAGGTTTAATACCATCTAGGAGTTCTCGGCGAGTCCGTCCAGTGTACCCAATCTCCACTGAGCACCCGTATACCTTCTCTGATGTCAAACACCAATGGATATGGGATCATCCATCGCCCATCACATGGGTCGAGAAGCCTATACGCCAGTATACCCAGGAGTATCGATGACCTGTCTCGATACTTCTACGACTAGGAACAATTATAGGGTGTACTTGTAGACTACCCTTGGCCCCACTAGTATGATCTCTATCATAGTCCCGGTAGTCAAGTACACAACCTAATGGCTTTGTCAACATGTGAGAGCAAGACAGTATAACGTTTACAATTTAACATGTTAAGACATAGAGCAACCAGATAGCATACTATTATATCGAGCAAGAAAGTCCTCCCTATTTATGTCCAAGCATAAACTACAATATACATCCCATGTATATTAATGTCCTCTACGGCATACATATAACTAACACCAGGTGCATGTATGAACCATGGCAAAACTCACACTCACACTTTCCACCTCACTAAACATTTAAACTAAATGTTTAATGCAAAAAAGGAAATGGCAACTTCTAAAGTAAACTTGTAACGAATTACAAGAATACCCCTCATCCGTATATACATACTCGCATCTGTATTCCGAATGAATACGAATACAAAGAGACGAAAATAATCCAACAATATAATACTAGGATCCGGCTTATACCAAAACCTACTAGTATTATCCGTTCGATCATGATCCATGCACAAGTGCACATATATGATCGAACCCTGCAGTAAAACCATACGGCCACCAAAACGTTTCACCCGAACCAGGGAAACCCTCTGTATGGGACTCTAAAGACTCGTCAGTACGCTGGCAGTGGGTTTAACCATAAGCACGTCAGTGACACTAGCTGTACGTAACGGCTACCAAGGTATTGAGCGAAATGGAGGTCGACAAGCAAACTCTTCCTGAAACCCCTACTGAGCCTGACAGGGACAATATCCATACAGTCCGGTCTGTTCGTCCATGAGTATCGCATATCGAGTCTATGGGTGGATAAAGTCAGACACCAATAACACGACATTTAGTGTCGGTATGAAGTCCATCACCGCCTGAGAGACTACCGATCCTAGATCTGTAATTATTGACTACCTTGGCCAAGGATTTCTGGTGATGGCCATCCGTGCACACCGCGACATCAACCACCAATACCGGGAGAGATGAATCCCCTGACGATCCGCTCACTGCCTCCATGTGGCTCGGGACTGTACCCAACTAAAACCTGTTTGCACGACTCCTTTAAGCCGTGGTAGGGTAGTAATCAAAGTACAGTGGGAACTCACACAAGACAAACGATGATCTCAGGTCGATTAGCTAACTTGTACACATGTCACCAGGGAACTGCTATCTAACAATAAGTATAATACCAACTAGCATCTTCCTGGCGAGTCCGTCCGGTGTACTCATAACCCAATGAGCACCTGTATACATTTTAGGTGAACCAACTGACACTAATGGCTTGTGAGACCAGCCACCGTCCCTCGTCGGGGTCTCGATCAGTATACACTAGTCTACTCTTGGAGTATCGATGCCAGTCTCGAAACTCCCATGACTAGGGACCTTTTAAGGATGTGCTTATAGACCACCCAGCTCCCACGTATATGATCGTCATCATACTGCTGGTAGTCAAGCAACAATCCTATGGGCTCTATCAACATGTAATAGTGATCTGTAATGTCACCTGATGCATTTACATGATGATAAAGACAAACCAGATAGCATACTATCATCTCGAGTAAGATTGTTCTACCGGTATAGCTCCTCCCTCAATCATTGCAATCACGTGCCTGCGATCCAATAATTGACTTTAGGGCACTATAGCCAACAAAAACTGCTTTTCTAAATGGTGATTTAGAAGAATGCGTTTATATGGATCAGCCAGAGGGCTTCATTGATATTCAGAGCAGCGAGAAAGCATGTAGGTCGCTTAAATCCATTTAGGCATTAAAGCAGGCATTACAAAGTTGGAACATCTATTTTGATGATGTCATCAAAGAGTTTAATTTCGTCGAAAATCCAGATGAACATTATGTTTATAAGAATATTGTAGGGAGTACTGTCACATTCCTCGTATTGTACATGGATGACATTCTTCTGATAGGAAATGATGTTCCTATACTGCAATCGGTCAAATTGTTCTTATCACAAAGGATCTCCATGAAGGACCTGGGTGATGCCTCGTACATACTGGGCATGAAGATCTATAGGGATAGATCTAAGAGGTTGTTGGGATTGTCCCAAAAAAAATACATTAACACCATCCTAAAGAGGTTTAGTATGGAAGACTCCAAGCGGGGTGCCTTACCTGCTTGTCATGGAGTCACTCTCTCCAAGGACTTTTGCCCAAAGACTAATGAAGAGAAAGCTCGCATGAGCATTATACCCTACGCTTCACCCGTTGGATCTATAATGTATGCAATTTTATGTATACGCCCTGTTGTAGCTTATGCACTAGGTGTAATAAGAAGGTATCAATCCAACCCAGGGGAGAATCACTGGACAGCTGTGAAGAACATTCTTAAGTACTTGCGAAGGACTAAAGAAATGTTCTTGGTGTATGGTAACAGGGATCTCCAAATGGAGGTCTTTACCGATTCGAGCTTCCAGAGTGATAAGGATGACATCAAATCTATCTCAGGGTTTGTATTTACCCTAAATGGAGGAGCGGTATGTTGGAAGAGTTCCAAACAGGATACCGTTGCAGACTCTACGATGGAAGCTGAGTATATTGCTGCAAATGATGCCGCCAAGGAAGCCTTCTGGATAAGGAAGTTCATCTCGGGGTTATGAGTAGTTCCAACCATTATTGATCCAATACCAATGTATTATGATAATAATAGGGCTATGGCATTGGCCAAAGAGCCCAGGTCCCATCAGCGAACCAGACACATCCTAAGGCGATATCATCTGATCCGGGAGATAGTTGATTCCCACGAGATCGAGATTCGGAAAGTAGATACAAAGAATAACACCGCGGATCTACTAACCAAGGCCCTCCCTCTGCCACGAGTGAATTTTTGAGATGTTGGGTATGAGATACGCCAATAATTGGCCTTAGTGCAAATGGGAGATTATTGGATATATGTATGCCCTAGAGGCCATTATATGATAGTGGATGTATCAGTATGTGTATATACATATTCAGAGGACATTCTTGCTCGACATGATAGTATGCTATTTGGTTGTTCTTTATCTTGACATGTTCACTTGATCATGTTTATTACTCATTTGGTACATGTTGATAAAGTCCTTAGGATATTTGCTTGACTACTTGAATTATGATGCAAATCATATTACTGGGACATGTGTAGTTTATAAGCATATCGTTGAAATGGTCCTAGTCGTCGGTGTATCGAGACGGCGCATCGATATTCCAGAGTAGACTAGCGTATACGTTTCTTGACTCATATGATGGGCTATGGATGATCCCATATCCATTGGTGTGATGACACCAAAGATTGTATACGGGTGCTCAGTGGAGACTGGGTACACCGAACGGACTCGCCGAGAACTCCTATGTGATATTATATCTAACGTCAGATAGCAGTTCTTAGGTGACACTGGTACATGTTAGTCTGTAGACCCGAGATCGTCATAGAGTCCACTCTACTATGGCTCTACTGAATCGTGCAAACAGGTGGATTTTGGGTACAATCCCGAGGCACATGGAGGCAATAAGCGATAGTAGGGGTTTCGTCTCTCCCAGTATTGGGGGCTGATGTTGCGCTATGCTCGATTGGCTATAACAGGATGTCCCTGGCCAAGGCTGATGACATTTACTGATAAGTGTTATCAGTAGTTTCACGATCTGTTATGAGCCATATACCGGAATGACTTATTGAGTTATTGGGGTCGACGATACCGTCCCTAGACTTGATATGCAGTATATCTGACGAAGAGACCGGACTGTACAGTAAGTGTTGCCAGTTGGCTTGACGGGAGTTTTGACAGGTTTGCTTATGTTTCTTCTGATCGCTCAATACTTGGGAACCGTTACGTACAGCTTGTGCCGCTGACGGTTTGTGGGTATGTGATATGATCACTGCCTACTACTAGCGTTTTGACGAGTCTTAGAGTCCTAAAAAGGGGTTTACTAGCATAGGAGAAAAGATGTGGGGGTGCGTATGGGATATACGCGGGGGCTCGATTAAATGCGTCTATTTGATACCGTATTTTAATCGGGCGTTTACTATTGGACGGGTCGTATGTAATATGAACGGATTATTAAATCAATTGGTTATTTAATATTAAGTCCATTAGCTCATTTATTAAAATCTATTTCTTTATGATGCATGCTTGAGTGTATGTATATATTAATATGGATGCACACATGCATGCATACATGTGTCATGGTAGATGATACATTGGTGATGGCAATGCAAGACTCATTTGGTAACATATTTATATATTTTGATTATTGAGAAAAACAAAATGGGAATAAAATCAAGGTTGATTTTCTACACTCTTTTCTGTTGACTAAAGTCAAAACCATAGTTTCATTTCCCATGGTTTTTGTTGCCCATTGTTTTGCTTAAACTCAAGTATCAAAATATCTAGATTTTTTGTAACCATGCTTTAGGATGAGATAACTCTATCTCTCTCTCTCTCTCTCGTGATTATGTTGATAATTCTCACATGAGTTAAGCTCAGCCATTCTCCTACTTCTTCCTCACTGAAGCTCTCTAGCTTTTTCAAGTGAGTGAAGAACATAAAAAACTATGGTTTTTAAGTGAGATCCAAACCCACATCACCAATCTATATTAGTCTAGCTCTGTAACACTTTGAGTTTTTCCGTTTGAATGTTTGGTGATAATTAGTAGTCGTGCATGTTTTATATATGTGTTCATAGGATTTATAGTTATTATTGGTAGTGTTAGCATATTGGAAATTTTCCCTTGTTGTGCACACTTGCACACTTAGACTTTTCTTGTGACTTGTTAACCATTCTTGTGCATGGTTGCAAACTCTTTTCCCCACCATTTAAATCCTTTTCTAAACCCTTTTTATAATTTCAAAAGAAACAACAAAAGAAAAGAAATCCAAATAAACAAAGGAGCATGGTGTTAGGTAGAGATTTTGACTTTTGGACCCATTTCATTGCTTCTCTCTCTCTCCTCTCCCCACTTCAGAATTCCTGCAGCCCCAGCAGAAATTCCCTCCCATTTTCTTCATCCTTTCTCCTCCTTTTCACTTCCCTTTTGAATCCCAAACAAATCCTACACAAAAACCACATCTTTCCATCACAAAACATGAAAAAAAGCAAGGTTTTTGGAGGTGTTCAAGGCTAATCTGCACACTTGAGGGAGGGACTGGACTTTATGTAGTTTTTAAGGTCATTAGAAGGTATAAATTTCAATCCTAGCACCCAATTTTCATAACTTGCATGTTTAGTTTAGAAATATCATATTTTTATGCCTTTTTAGTGCTATTGAAAGGGATTTAGTGTTAATATGTTAAATTTGTGTTGTTGTGGCTTGATTAGCTTGTTAATAAGTTATTAGTGTGGGATTAAACCTAGGCTTGTTTAAGATTTCATCAAAATACCATAAAGTTCCAGTTTTGTGCAAAATGTGTGATTTGAACTGATTTTAGGCACTGCAGGAAATCTGCTACTACCCGAGACTTTTCAGTAGAAATCTAGATGTTACTATAGCATGTATGGGGAGAATAGAGTGCACCAACCAAACCTGGGAACCCAATTCCCAAGTCTGGCCGCCAATTATTGCATTCTGGCCGCAAATTGCGGCCAGATAGGGGAGCCAAGGGTTGGGGTTTGGGGTGTGGGTCTCTGCTTGTATGTGGGTTATTTTGGTATATATAGTTTTGAAATATCTTTCCTGTATCAAAATCTGGGGTAGAATACCTATTTTCCCGCATTTTCAAACTTTCGCGACACGCGTGATACGTGTGTGTGGGTTTTGGGTTTCTGCGTATCGCGACGCGTCGGAGTGATTTCAGACACGTAACCACACGTTTTAGCGTATCGCACACACGCGCGCTTGGTTCGCGACACGATTTACTGGTTCGGCTTAAATGTCGCGTTTCTGTGATTTCAAGCTTACGTGTGATATATTGTGTAATTATAGGTTCGCAGGCGAGTACAGCGGACGCCGCGCAGGAGGGGAAACAGGTTGTTGGCTATACCTAGTGGAAGGCTACGGTGAGTAGATTTCACATCTACGGGGATATCGCCCGCATGGCGTTCTACATCAGGGCTGATAGGACCTTATAGCGTTCCTTATATATATATTGCATGTTCATGGTTACTAGATAGTGCATTGTATACCTACTACACACATCACATTGATCATTGCATTGTAGCTTATCTATATGTGACATGACTTGATACTCATATTTGATACCTATATCACATTGGATCATTGCATTGTAGCTTATCCATATGTGACATGACTTGATACTCATATTTGATACCTATATCATATTGGATCATTGCATTGTAGCTTATCTATATGTGACATGACTTGATACTCATATTTGATACCTATATCACATTGGATCATTGCATTGTAGCTTATCTATATGTGACATGACTTGATACTCATACTTGATGCACATATCACATCACAATTACTTGTATTATTGGTTGAGATTTCATGTGATTTCTGGATTTGGGAACCGTGGCCTTTTCAAATAAGTAATCATTTAAAAACCCGGTTCCCTTGATATGATATTTTGGGGCGCCGCCCCGTGTTTTCTCGGTGCTAGAGGCATGTACTGAGAGAGGGCTGACCCGGACTGACGGATGCCCGATGGATTGATATAGGGCTGACCCGGAATGACGGATGCCCGATGTATTGAGAGAGGGATGACCCGGACTGACGGATTCCCGATATATATACTTTGAGAGAGGGCTGACCCGGAATAACGGATGCCCAATACAGGATGTTTTGCGTGTCGATGCTAGACACGAGTATTTATGATATTTGGGTGCCGATGTTGGGCACTCGGGATTCTCAGAGATGTACAGGATTGAGGGCCGAGGAGAGTGCCGGCGCATGAGCTAGTTTTGGGAGATCTGGGTGCATTGAGAAGCCGATTATATATGTCCCACGTTGACATTCCGTGTAGATATTATATTGCCCCTGCTCAGCATTACTTTTGTACCTCATCCTGTAGATGCATTACCTGTTAGAGCATTTGTACCTCATGTGGTAGTACAGGACCCTATAGAGCACTTGCATGATTATTGCACAAACTGCTTATCACATATTGATATCATCTGTTGGTATATGATAGAGTAGCATAGTACGTGCATGCTCGCGATTACCTTTATATGTTATCTCTATTCACGAGTTGGCAACTCACCCCCGTTGTGCCACAGTGTTTGCAGGTTGCCCTTCGGAGTAGTCGCGGCAGGCTGCTTTGCATCTTTTGGCACAGATACCCCCACAGTTGGTGTACTAGCTCTTCTGCTGATAGGTGGGTTTTGTGCGGTATCTGTTTATCTTTCTGTATGTACATTGTTGTATCTAGTATTCTCCATCTACCATGTATGTATTTGACTTAGAAACAGTGTGAGGACGATGTTGTATTATTTTGTAGTCTGGTGTCGAGCTCGTTGTGAGCCGGCTGTACTTGCAGTTTATTCTATCTGTGATGTTCCCACTTGTGGATCTTGATCTTCGCTACGGCGTCGTATATTGTTTTCTTGGAGATTGTTTACTTAGGTTTCTTATCATGTTTTAGTTAGTGCTTTCTTTAGAACTTCTAACACTCTATACTTTCACTGGTTTGATTTCTGGGTTTTCGGTTCACTTAGTCGCGTTACGCCTGTAGACGTTACGTGGTTAAGTGCCGGTCACGGGCCAAACTTCGGGTCGTGACAAAGTTGGTATCAGAGCGTAGGTTTTACCTTTCGGAGTGTAGGACGACCCTGGTATGATGGAGTAGATAGCTGCGGCAGGGTAGCGTAGCGTGTGTATGTTCCGCGGCATACTCACGACACGGTACTCCGCCTACGCGACCTTAGGACTTGTTGATTTAAAATTCCTCCTTGAGTATATACATTCTTGCGATTCGATTTCCGTATCCTTATTGAATCCTGTTGTTTTTGATAGCCAATATGCCGCCAAGGACTATGAGGGCACAGAGAGCGGCCGCGAGGGCCGAGGTTCGAGTTGATTCATCTGAGACAAGGACTAATCCGAGTAATACTCCTGTTGCACCAGGACAGATTGTTTCCCCTACGGCAGCTCAGATCGCTGGACTAGTGGTAGAGATGCAGGGCCTATGCCAGGCGATGAGCTCATTAGTAGAGGTCGTTCGAGCGCAGCGACAGATGGTTGCCACCCCTGTTACCCAGTTGTTCCTGGCGATCATCATGCAGTATTCCGTCCCCTACATAGCACCAGTGGAGGCAGCTCCCGTGTACGAGACACGTCTTCCAGAGACCGTGAGAATTCCGGAACGGTTGTGGAATTATACTAGTGTACCAGCCCAGAGCAGAGGCTTAGGACGAGGACAGCCTTTTAGCTTCCATCCCCAGGCAGGACAGCATTCAGTGCGTAGGTGTTTACGATGCGGAAGCCTTCAACACCTCATCAGGCAGTGTTTCTTCACAGCACGTCAGGGTCGTGTTCTGAGACGTCGTGGACGCGGAAGGTTTGCACAGAGGGGTCAGGGTAGTAGAGGAGGAGTTCGGTCAGTCGCAAATGAAGGTCAGGCACAAGTTTTTGCTTCGACTCATCGGGACGTGCGGGTATCCGATGCTGTGGTTTCAGGTACTCTTTCAGTTTGTCCTTTGTTGCACACGTATTGTTTGATCCGGATCCTTGTGCTCATATGTTTCCACGTACCCGTATGTATCCACACCCCTTGTGCTGAGTTTGAGTAGAGAGTCCGGTTTGCTTGGTCAACCGCTAGTTGTGACTACTCCTGCGTGAGAGTCGTTTGTTTTTAGGCACGTGTTCCGATCCTGTACCGTCCGTATCGGCGAGAGAGAGTTGCCGGTCGTTTCGATCCTTCATGCGATGTTGGACTTCGACGTTCTTTTGGACATGGTTTTGGTTAGCCACGTGCTATGCTTCTGTTGACTGCCGCGAGAAGACAGTTCGATTTTGTTTTCCCGGCAAGTCGGTTGTTGTTGTGTTAGGGGGACCGTAGTGCCACCCCTCACAGTGTGATTTCTTCGGTTCGCGCTGGACAGCTTTTGCGGAAGGGATGTCAGGGATTTCTCGCATATGTTTGCGATACTAGGGCTATAGAGGTTCTTTTGGATCAGGTTCCGGTTGGTAGCGAGTTCCCTGATGTGTTCCCTGACGAGCTTCCTGGGCTACCGCCCGAGCGTGATAATTCTTTCTGCTTTGATTTGGTTCCTGGCACGGGACCTATTTCGGTACCGCTTTATTGGATGGCCCCGGTGGAATTTAAAGAGTTGAAGGGTCAGTTGCAGGATACTTTTCGAGGATCGATTTACGATCGGGCTATCATCAGCTGCGGGTTCGACAGGAGGACATTCCCCGGACAGCCTTCCGTACGCGCTACGGCCATTATGAGTTTTGGTGATGTCGTTCGGACTCACCAACACGCCAACAGCATTTATGGATTTGGTGAACCGTATTCCCGGCCGTATCTTGATCTGTTCACTATGGTGGGTTTTGACGATACCTTGGTGTATTCTCGGAGTAGAGAGGAGCACGAGCAGCACCTGCGGATTACGCTGCAGACCTTGAGGGAGCATCAGCTTTTCGCCAAATTCTCCAAGTGTGCCTTCTGGCTAGACAGCGTAGACTTCTTGGGGCACGTAATTACACGAGATGGTATAGGTGTCGACCTGAGGAAGATCGAGGCAGTTCGGAGTTGGCCTAGACTCACGTCAGTGACAGAGATTCGCAGCTTTCTAGGGCTGGCAGGCTATTACCGGCGATTCGTGCAGGACTTCTCTAGCATTGCTACACCTTTGACCGGGTTGACCGGGAGGGAGTTCACTTCGATTGGACGGAGGAATGTGAGCATAGTTTCCAGCGGTTACGAGCTCTACTGACTACGACACCAGTGCTATCATTGCCTTCGGGATCAGACGGATTTGTGGCCTACTGTGATGCTTCACGAGTAGGGTTGGGGTGCGTTTTGATGCAGCATGACAGGGTGATTCCGTATGCTTCACGGCAATTAAAGAAACATGAACAGAATTACCCTACTCATGATCTGGAGATGGCTGCAGTGGTCTTTGCACTCAAGATCTGGCGACATTATCTGTATGGAGAGTCGTGCCAGATATTCACCGACCACAAGAGCTTAAAGTACATATTTCAGCAGCGAGACCTGAACCTTAGACAGCGCCGATGGATGGAGTTAGTGAAAGACTACGATTGTGAGATCTTGTATCACCCGGGCAAGGCGAATGTAGTGGCAGATGCGTTGAGCAGGAGGCCCGGGGGTAGTCTATCTTGTTTGAGCGCAGTGCAGAGGCAATCGTCGGCAGATTGGCAGATCTTATGCGACAGCCGGGTACAGATTCGAGTTTACGCCGATCGGAGGACGAATTGCGCATGTTCGTGCACGCCCACAGTGGCTTGACTGTATACAAGAGGCACAGCACAGTGATAACCACTGTTCAGAGATCAGGACACAGATGGGACATGGCAGATTTTCCGAGTTCGTGATCGACGATCAGGGGATACTGCGATTTGGGGCTAGACTGTGCGTACAGGATGCTGAGGGATTGCGGCGCGAGATTCTTGAGGATGCACATCGATCGGTATATAGTGTTCATCCCGGTTCCACCAAGATGTATCATGAGATGAGAGATGTTTACTGGTGGGACGGAATTAAGAGGGACATTGCAGATTTTGTATCGAGATGCCCGACTTGTCAGCAAGTCAAGGCTAAGCACTAGAGGCCGCGGGAGGGCTACAGCCGTTACCCATTCCGGAGTGGAAATGGGAACAGATTTCGATGGATTTCATGGTGGGTTTACCCAGGACTAGTCGGGAGTATGACCCCATCTGGGTGATCGTGGATCGTTTGACGAAAGCAGCTCACTTCCTACCAGTAAAGACGACTTTCGGATTTACTCAGTATGCCCAGATCTACATTGACGAGATAGTGCGACTACGCGGAGTTCCGACGTGCATTGTGTCCGACAGAGGGACCCAGTTTATCAGCCGGCTATGGCAGAGGCTTCAGGAGGCTTTGGGCACTCGTTTGAGTTTCAGCACAGCGTTTCATCCGCAGACCGATGGACAGTCAGAGCGGACCGTTCAGACTCTCGAGGACATGCTCAGGGCCTGTGTACTAGATCTCGGAGGTAGCTGGGATCATCATTTGCCCTTGGTAGGGTTCCCCTACAACAACAGCTACCAGGAGACCATTCAGATGGCACCGTTTGAGGCTCTTTATGGGAGGAGATGCAGATCACCCACCTGTTGGACGGAGCTCAGTGAGAGCAGTATCTTAGGGCCACAGGTTGGGGAGGAGACGACAGCGAAGGTCCAGTTGATTCGCGATAGGATGAGAGCAGCCAGAGTAGGCAGAGATCTTATGCGGACCGTCGTCGGCGCAGGCTTAAGTTTTCTGTTAGGTGATCATGTTTTCTTGAGGGTCTCCCCAATGAAAGGTGTAATGAGGTTTGGGAAGAAGGGGAAGCTCAGTCCCAGATATGTGGGCCCCATTGGAGGTCCTTGAGCGAATTGGTGCAGTTGCGTATCGTTTAGCCCTTCCGCCCAGTTTTCCAGGCGTGCATCCCGTATTTCACGTTTCGATGCTCCGCAGATATCTTCATGATCATTCGCATGCGATTCAGCACCCGACGATCCAGCTTAAGCGCGACCTTTCCTATGCGGAGCAGCCGGTGACGATCTTGGATCGACAAGTGAAGGAATTGAGGTCGAAAGAGATACCGTCCGTCAAGGTACTTTGGCGCGGCCAGAGCAGGGAGGAGGTCACTTGGGAGGCCGAAAGCGAGATGAGGAAGAGGTATCCCCATCTTTTTGAAGGTGCGTATGGTTAGATTTTTAAATTCGGGGACCGAATTTCTTTAAGGGGGGTAGATTGTAACACTTTGAGTTTTTCCGTTTGAATGTTTGGTGATAATTAGTAGTCGTGCATGTTTTATATATGTGTTCATAGGATTTATAGTTATTATTGGTAGTGTTAGCATATTGGAAATTTTCCCTTGTTGTGCACACTTGCACACTTAGACTTTTCTTGTGACTTGTTAACCATTCTTGTGCATGGTTGCAAACTCTTTTCCCCACCATTTAAATCCTTTTCTAAACCCTTTTTATAATTTCAAAAGAAACAACAAAAGAAAAGAAATCCAAATAAACAAAGGAGCATGGTGTTAGGTAGAGATTTTGACTTTTGGACCCATTTCATTGCTTCTCTCTCGCTCCTCTCCCCACTTCAGAATTCCTGCAGCCCCAGCAGAAATTCCCTCCCATTTTCTTCATCCTTTCTCCTCCTTTTCACTTCCCTTTTGAATCCCAAACAAATCCTACACAAAAACCACATCTTTCCATCACAAAACATGAAAAAAGCAAGGTTTTTGGAGGTGTTCAAGGCTAATCTGCACACTTGAGGGAGGGACTGGACTTTAGGTAGTTTTTAAGGTCATTAGAAGGTATAAATCTCAATCCTAGCACCCAATTTTCATAACTTGCATGTTTAGTTTAGAAATATCATATTTTTATGCCTTTTTAGTGCTATTGAAAGGGATTTAGTGTTAATATGTTAAATTTGTGTTGTTGTGGCTTGATTAGCTTGTTAATAAGTTATTAGTGTGGGATTAAACCTAGGCTTGTTTCAGATTTCATCAAAATACCATAAAGTTCCAGTTTTGTGCAAAATGTGTGATTTGAACTGATTTTAGGCACTGTAGGAAATCTGCTACTACCCGAGACTTTTCAGTAGAAATCTAGATGTTACTATAGCATGTATGGGGAGAATAGAGTGCACCAACCAAACCTGGGAACCCAATTCCCAAGTCTGGCCGCCAGTTATTGCATTCTGGCCGCAAATTGCGGCCAGATAGGGGAGCCAAGGGTTGGGGTTTGGGGTGTGGGTCTCTTCTTGTATGTGGGTTATTTTGTTATATATAGTTTTGAAATATCTTTCCTGTATCAAAATCTGGTGTAGAATACCTATTTTCCCGCATTTTCAAACTTTCGCGACACGCGTGATACGTGTGTGTGGGTTTTGGGTTTCTGCGTATCGCGACGCGTCGGAGTGATTTCAGACACGTAACCACACGTTTTAGCGTATCGCACACACGCGCGCTTGGTTCGCGACACGAGTTACTGGTTCGGCTTAAATGTCGCGTTTCTGTGATTTCAAGCTTACGTGTGATATATTGTGTAATTATAGGTTCGCAGGCGAGTACAGCGGACGCCGCGCAGGAGGGGAAACAGGTTGTTGGCTATACCTAGTGGATGGCTACGGTGAGTAGATTTCACATCTACGGGGATATCGCCCGCATGGCGTTCTACGTCAGGGCTGATAGGACCTTATAGCGTTCCTTATATATATATTGCATGTTCATGGTTACTAGCTAGTGCATTGTATACCTATTACACACATCACATTGATCATTGCATTGTAGCTTATCTATATGTGACATGACTTGATACTCATATTTGATACCTATATCACATTGGATCATTGCATTGTAGCTTATCTATATGTGACATGACTTGATACTCATATTTGATACCTATATCACATTGGATCATTGCATTGTAGCTTATCTATATGTGACATGACTTGATACTCATATTTGATACCTATATCACATTGGATCATTGCATTGTAGCTTATCTATATGTGACATGACTTGATACTCATACTTGATGCACATATCACATCACAATTACTTGTATTATTGGTTGAGATTTCATGTGATTTCTGGATTTGGGAACCGTGGCCTTTTCAAATAAGTAATCATTTAAAAACCCGGTTCCCTTGATATGATATTTTGGGGCGCCGCCCCATGTTTTCTCGGTGCTAGAGGCATGTACTGAGAGAGGGCTGACCCGGACTGACGGATGCCCGATGGATTGATATAGGGCTGACCCGGAATGACGGATGCCCGATGTATTGAGAGAGGGATGACCCGGACTGAAGGATTCCCGATATATATACTTTGAGAGAGGGCTGACCCGGAATGACGGATGCCCAATACAGGATGTTTTGCATGTCGATGATAGACACGAGTATTTATGATATTTGGGTGCCGATGTTGGGCACTCGGGATTCTCAGAGATGTACAGGATTGAGGGCCGAGGAGAGTGCCGGCGCATGAGCTAGTTTTGGGAGATCTGGGTGCATTGAGAAGCCGATTATATATGTTCCACGTTGACATTCCGTGTAGATATTATATTGCCCCTGCTCAGCATTACTTTTGTACCTCATCCTGTAGATGCATTACCTGTTAGAGCATTTGTACCTCATGTGGTAGTACAGGACCCTATAGAGCACTTGCATGATTATTGCACAAACTGCTTATCACATATTGATATCATCTGTTGGTATATGATAGAGTAGCATAGTACGTGCATGCTCGCGATTACCTTTATATGTTATCTCTATTCACGAGTTGGCAACTCACCCCCGTTGTGCCACAGTGTTTGCAGGTTGCCCTTCGGAGTAGTCGCGGCAGGCTGCTTTGCATCTTTTGGCACAGATACCCCCACAGTTGGTGTACTAGCTCTTTTGCTGATAGGTGGGTTTTGTGCGGTATCTGTTTATCTTTCTGTATGTACATTGTTGTGTCTAGTATTCTCCATCTACCATGTATGTATTTGACTTAGAAACAGTGTGAGGACGATGTTGTATTATTTTGTAGTCTGGTGTCGAGCTCGTTGTGAGCCGGCTGTACTTGCAGTTTATTCTATCTGTGATGTTCCCACTTGTGGATCTTGATCTTCGCTACGGCGTCGTATATTGTTTTCTTGGAGATTGTTTACTTAGGTTTCTTATCATGTTTTAGTTAGTGCTTTCTTTAGAACTTCTAACACTCTATACTTTCACTGGTTTGATTTCTGGGTTTTCGGTTCACTTAGTCGCGTTACGCCTGTAGACGTTACGTGGTTAAGTGCCGGTCACGGGCCAAACTTCGGGTCGTGACAAGCTCACTAGTGAAGGTCGTTTACTCCACTTCCATTTAGTTCAAGTGAAGCTAGGAGCTTGTGCAAAGGGACTCTGTGGTGGATCGTCGTGGACTTCGAAGAACTCAAGCGGACCGGTCCAAACACCAAGTTGATCCAAGGAGTCATAAGAGGAGGTCTACAAAGATTGTATTACTAACCTCTTAGTGTTAGACACTTGATAGTATGTAATACTAGTTCTTGTTACCCTAATTTTCTAGTTCGATTCATGGTTGGTTTTGTTTAGCACCCCTAAATTTTTGTTATAGCATGTTTGATGCAAGCCAAACACTAGGCATGGTGCTAGAGAAACTCTACAAGAAGGCCGTATTGAGAGAAGTTGAGCCCAGCAGGGGAGCACTACCGACCGGTGACAGTTCGTGCGGTGGATATTTGGAAGATACCGGCCGTATTCATGAGATCAGATGGATATGGGCCGATCCGGACTGACGGAGCCTAAGATATGAGGATTATGTGTCGCTGATGGACACGGTTTTCATGATGTTTTTGAGTGTCGAAGCTTGGCACTCAGGTTTTATTATGATTTTGTGTGTCGATACTGGACTCACCTATTTGAAGATGCATTTATACATGATAAACATGACATGTAGTTACTTTGTGACATGGACACGAGTACTTGATATTACACATATGTTTATATTATTACCTTTCTACTACTCGATGTTATCGTGTTGTTATTATTATTATTATTATTATTATATTACTGTATGACATAGGAGATAGTCATACATTCGGTTTCTACTCGGTGATGTCTTCTACTCACGAGTTGTAAACTCACCCCCGTTGTGCCACAGTTTTCTTGAAGGTTTGACTGCACAGGATCCAGTAGCGGCTTCGCTGGTACACTGCCTTCTTCTGGGTGATTCGCTTTGGTAGGTGGGGTTTTACTTGCATCGTGACCACCATTTTGTATTAGTAAATTTATTCAGTTGTATTTAGTTAAAGCTCCATCAACGTATATTTTGTAGACTTAGAAAACGTTGTTGTATATTCTTTCGGACTTAAAATCACGCTCATGTATTTATTCTTATTCCGGTTTTTTGATGATGCTTGGTTTCTTTATTTTCTTTCTCGGTTTTGATCTTTGCCTCAGGGCATCGTATATTTATATCTTTGCGTGGTTGTTTCTACCAATTGGCGAAGAGCTAGCTCCCCCTTAAGGATGCCTATTGTTATTATTGCCTGTATTGTTTTTGGATTAAAATATACAAAGGAGGTGCTGCCCAAATTTCAAACGACGAAACGAGTTTTCAAGATAGTTACAAAACATTGTTTTTCATATGATAGTACTTATGTTTTAAAGAAAAAACCTGATTTCATTAAACCTTTATTTCAAAAATTCACTTCCACTATTTTTCCAAAAAAAGTTTAGATTTCTAGGCTTTTGGCTTACATGAATTAGGTGGGGTCCTATAGACTTCACATGATTCAAGTGCCAGTCAGGTGCCTTTTCCAGGTCGTGACTGTTGGAGATAGTGCCCTTAGAGTCAATTATTGGATCACAGGCACGTGATTGCAATGATTGAGGGAGGACCTGTCCCAGTAGGACGGTCTTACTCGAGAAGATAGTATGCTATCTGGTTTATCTTTATCATCATGTACTGCTTAGGTGACCTGACATGTCGCTATTACACGTTGATAGAGCCCCTAGGATTCTTGCTTGACCACCAGCAGTATGAGGGCGATCATATAAGTGGGAGCTGGGGTCTACAAGCACATCCTTAAAAGGTCCCTAGTCGTGGGAGTTTCGAGACAGGGCATCGATACTCCAGAGTAGACTAGTGTATACAGTCGAGACCCCGACGAGGGGCGGTGGCCGGTCTCACAAGCCATTGGTGTCAGTTGGATCACCTAAGATGTATACAGGTGCTCATTGGGTTATGAGTACACTGGACAGGACTCGCCGGGAACATGCTAGTTGGTCTTATACCTGACGTCAGATAGCAGTTCCCTGGTGACATGTGTACAGGTTAGTTCATCGACCTGAGGATCGTCATTTGTCTCGTGTGAGTTCCCACTGTACTTTGATTAATACCCTACAACGCTCAAAGGAGACGTGCAAACAGGTTTTACTTGGGTACAGTCCCGAGCCACATGGAGGCAGTGAGCGGATCTTCAGGGGTTCGTCTCTCCCGGTATTGGGGGTGAGGTCGCGCTGTGTCTAGGAGAGCCATTACACATAGCCCTCGGCCGAGGCACGAGATTTACTGTTAGGTATTCCAGTAGTATCTCAGGGTGTTCTGGGCTACACTCCGACACGACTTGTACCGCTTTTGGGGGTCTGACTTTACCAACCCCCTAGGCCCGCCATGCGATGTAAATAGACGAACGGACCGGACTGTACGGATATTGTCACTGACAGGCTTAGTAGGGTGTCAGGATGAGTTTGCTCACAGACGTCCCTTTTGGTCAATACCTGGTAGCTCGTTACGTATTGGCTTATATCTCTGACGTGCTAGTGGTTAAATCCACAACCAAGGTGTTGACGAGTCTTTAGAGTCCCCCACATTCAGTTACTCAAGCTTTCGGGTAAAAAGCTGTAGAGGCCGTATGGAGATATGGCAAGGTCCGATCAGATACGTGCGGTATTGCACGGATCAGGATCGGACAGTTCGTACTAGAGGCCGTATGGATATATGGCAGGGTTCGATCAGATACGTGCGGTATTGCACGGATCAGGATCGGACGGATAATACTAGCCGGCTTTGGTTTAAGCCGGATCCTAGTATAGTACAGTGTAGACTTTGTCTCATTGCATTTGTATTTCGGTCGGAATACAAATGCGGGTGTGTATGCATAGTAGCGGGGTTTTCCTGTGATTTATTACGGGACCAGTTTTCAGGAGTTGCCAGTTTGCTTTCCGTTTCGGCCATATTTCTTTGTATCATGATGATGCACCATCCATTGACTTGATTTTTCCACATTGACTTGACTTTTTGCTTCATGATGTTTTTCATGATTGCTTGACTTTGGACATCATGATGGTTGTGGTGGAGTGTTGGTTTTAGCTTGTTATCATGCTTGAGCATGATAGCCTTTTCTCTCTCTCTCTTGGATTATTTTGTGGCTACCTCTTTGTTACACTCTCTCACTCACTCTCATTATCTATCTCCTCCCAAAGCCATGGCCGGCCAAGCCATTGGAGGGCTGTCCAAATTTCATGTGTGGGGGTTTTTTGTACTTTTGCTTTGGTAAAAATCCCACAAGATCAATCTCCAAAAGCTTGTATCATTCCTCCACCAAAATGGCAACCTCCATGAACCCCAAAATGAGACATGGTTCTACACCATTCTGCAGCAAACCTTGGGCACGTCGACTCGCCAGCTTCGTGCCCGAGTTGCCTCGGTATAGAGGTGGGAGCCCGTAAAAGAAGCCGGCGACGTGGTGCCCTTCCTGCGACGAGGTGGAGACAGGACATTCCTCGGGAGATCGGGACAACGACGAGAAGACCGGAGGACTCGGATCAGTCGGTATATCTCTATTCCCTATCTTGTAGTTAGCTAGGACTAGATAATGGTTCGATCCGGGTGTTTAGTGCGCGGTGGTGCCGGTTTGCTAGTTTGCAAAATTAAAGTTTTTCGCTTCCGCATTTGGCCTCGGGATGGAGGCCGGGGCGCCGCCGTGCACTTACATTGGTATCAGAGCCTCGCCATTAACATAGTCTAGATTTGTCTAATGTGTTTTACATTTCCGATCGAACAAATGTTCCAAAACCGTGTTTTCGAAAACAACAGTTTTCTTTCGAAATTTTTTTGTCTCGAAAAAATTTTCAGGTAGTCTCAGAATACTGTGCAGGGAAGTATAAGCCTACTGAAAAAATTTGGTCACGAGATCTCATTACTCGACCGCGGAACCGCGGCGAAACCCATGCTTGGGCCGCGGTTCCGCCGCAATTTTGAGAGATCAGTACACCAATTTTTTCCAGAGGCCTTCTTGGTTGAAAATAGGGTTTTTGGAATATTAATTTTGGGCCCAGAATTTCTTGATGTGCTACAGTAGTACTTGGGGCCCACTTGTTAAAATTTGATCGATCGGATATTTTAAACACATTGGTTCACAGTATTTACATTATATCTGCGACCGTGAATGTCACTTGATCGGTAAATCCAGTCTAACTACTATAGTCCGGTTAGACGGATTTGCGAACGTGACTTTCACGTTGATGTTCTGTGTTATGCTGTGATGTTGCGGATCGGTCGTGGGGGATAGCCTGGATGCAATGCTAGTACAGTTTTTGTTGTATTATGTACATTTGATATTGCGGGGCGAGCGTCCGACATGTGGACTGCCGTCACTGCCTGATTGTATTATTATTTTGGGGCACGGCCAGGTTGCGGTCGATGTACCCGTTGTATGTATATTTTACTTTCTGTACTAGGATTACCCCAAGAAGGGGTGCACGGATAGCCGGGTTCTAGAGGGCAACAAGCCCGCATCTCATGGCATTGAGACGGAGGTGGCTTCACTCTAGAATTGGCGGGCTATTCACCGCACTCGTAGGGGGTACAGGTTGACCCAGGAGGGGTGCCCAAGTTACCGGATTCCGTGAAGTGCTGGGTGGTCCATTCACGTTGCTGAAGGGGGCTGCCTCGCTTCAGGTTTTGGCGGGTAACTTGCCGTGCCCGTAGGGGTCTAGGGTTTTCATTGCACAGGCTATCCACACGACCAGGGGAACGTCGGGTTTCAGCGGCTCTGTGAAACCCGGGGATCCCAGATATCTGTATTGTTCTGTGATGCTGTACATTTCTGGGATGTTGCATTTTATCACGCCTTGAGCGAAATATAATATATTGGTATATATATTAGTAGATGTTGTATATGTTTTGCATCCGCGCTAGTCCAGTCCCCGCTTTGTCGTTAGTTAGCTAACCTAACGGGTAATGACGGGACCCAGTGGCGAATGCGGATGGCATATACGTACATCAGTATATTTTCGTTCTTTTTGGTGTGATCAATTGATGGGAGAGCATTGATTCGGATCAATGCAAGTAAAACAAACCTAATTTGATGTTGTTGGAACACTTTTCAAAAAGCTGTTATTGCAAGGACGTTCACTTTTGTTTTGCACCGTGGTATTCTGTTGGAATATCCTGTTCCTCAGTCGACGAGGCAAGGGCCGAGATCCCTTCACCGGGAGTGACCTCTTGGACAAAAGGTTTGCGTCGGGGCAATAACTTCACTATAGCCGATTACTTTTGCTTTGCACCGTGGTATTCAGTTGGAATATCCTGCACCTCATTCTACGGGGAAAGTGCCGAGATCCCTTCACCGGGAGTGATCTCTTTAGCAATGGTTTTCGTCACTATATTTTTATAAAAGCTATCCGTTCCTTCAACGATATCAAGTTCATTACGTTAAGCGTTTTCGCCAGAAACCATTCGTAGCCCTCCGTCGTTTCAGACGGGTAGCACGTAGTATTCATGCTATGTTTATTGACCTTCGTCAAGGCATAGTGTATGGTAGCTGCTTGTTGCCTTTCTGTTGCATAGATAGATGCGTTGGTTTGGGACAGTCGTATAGCCTTGTTGACCTTCGTCAAGGGCTTGTACGGGTGGGTTCAAACTAACCTGGACAATGACGGGTGGAACTTGACACGTGACTTATGATTTGTTGACCTTCGTCAAGGTCATAAGAGCATTGGGCAAAAATCACATCGGGAGTTTCAAAAGAACTGAAACTTGCCAGATATGCGCATACCTTATGGAGTGTGATGACGTGAGCGGATTCCGTCACGTTATCATGCGATGATAGTTGGATCCCGATTCCCACTGATGAGTTGGTTTACTCCTCGGGTGACCCCGACTAATTCTTCTTTCAGGTTTGGAGGAGAATTTGAGGTGACAGTGGGAGGTTTCCAGATTAGATAAATTGGTAACCATTCTGATCTAGGTTAGAGTGCACGCTGAGTGTTTCTTTTCTCTCTCTCTTTGGCAGCGACCATTGACCCGACCCTAAGACTATGACTCAGAGACCAAGTTGACCAAACCTTCTTAAAACACCGGCTTTTGGATTGTCAGAGTTGCACACCTCATTGCCACTCCTACTTTTAACCCTTTTCTCCAGGACACCCCGTATTATTACGAACTGTAAGTGCACGGCGGCGCCCCGGCCGTCAATCCGACGGCCAAAAGCGGAAGCGGTGAAAAACTTAAATTTTGCGGACTTAGCAAACCGGCACCACCGCGCACTAAACACCCGGATCGTAACCCGGATCGTAACCATTAACACGTCTAAGCTAACAAGAAGATGGGTTAGAGATATACCGACGATCCAAGTCTTCCGGTCTTCTCGCCATCGTCCGGATCTCCTGCGGAAAAGTCCCATCTCCTCCTCGTCGTCGGAAGTGCACCACATCGCCTACTTTGTTTACGGGCTCCCACCTCAATGCCGAGGCAACTCGGGCACGAAGCCGGCTACTCGACGTGCCCAAGATTCGTTGTAGAATGTGTAGTAGAGGATTGTGTCTCATTTGGGGTTGTGGAGTTGCCTTTTTGTGGAGGAAAAAGAACTTTGAGAGAGGTGAGGAAAAATGTATCATGCAAAAGAATGAGAATGACATTTTTCTCACAACCAAAAGAAAAACCCCACCACCTCACAAGTGGCCGGCCATGAGAGGAGGGTGAGAATGGAGAGTCAAGAGAGAGACAAAAGAGGGAGCCATTCTCTCTTAATACCAAAGAGAGAGAGGAAAGCTATCATGCAAAAGAAAAAATAGCAAGGAAAGTCCAACACTCCAACACCAACCACCAACCTCATCATCAACAACCATGATGAGCCAAAAGTCATGCCATCATGACAAGAAGAAGTCAAGGTCAATGAAAAGATGTCATGATACAACAATAAGCAAATACCCCCTCCACAAATACTTATTTGCAACAATGCAAATAAGCCCTCCTCCACCAATCTTCGGCCAATGAACGGAACAATGGAAATTGGCCGAAACGGAAAGCAAACTGGCAACTCCATAAAACTGGTCCCGTAATAAATTACAGGAAAACCCCGATACTGTGCATACACACCCGCATCTGTATTTCGACAGAAATACAAATGCAATGAGACAAAGTCTACACTGTACTATACTAGGTCCGGCTTATACCAAAACCGGCTAGTAATATCTGTTCGATCCTGATCCGTGCAATACCGCACGTATCTGATCAAACCCTGCCATATAACCATACGGCCTATAGTACAAACTGTCCGATCCTGATCCGTGCAATACCGCACGTATCTGATCGGACCTTGCCATATCTCCATACGGCCTCTACAACCTTTCGCCCGAAAGCTGAGTAACTGAATGTGGGGGACTCTAAAGACTCATCAACACCTTGGTTGTGGATTTAACCACTAGCACGTCAGAGGTATAAGCCAATACGTAACGAGCTACCAGGTACTGACTAAAAAGGATGTCTGTGAGCGAACTCAGCCTGAAAACCCTACTGAGCCTGTCAGTGACAATATCCGTGCAGTCCGGTCCGTTCGTCTATGAGTATCGCATGGCGGGCCTAGGGGGTTGGTAAAAGTCAGACCCCCAAAAGCGGTACAAGTCGTGTCGGAGTGTAGCCCAGAACACCCTGAGATACTACTGGAATACCTACCAGTAAATCTCCTTGCCTTGGCCAAGGACTTTGTGTAATGGCTCTCCTAGACACAGCACGACCTCACCCCCAATACCGGGAGAGACGAACCCCTGAAGATACGCTCACTGCCTCCATGTGGCTCGGGACTGTACCCAACTAAAACCTGTTTGCACGACTCCTTTGAGCCGTGGTAGGGTAGTAATCAAAGTACAGTGGGAACTCACACGAGACAAATGACGATCCCCAGGTCGATAAACTAACCTGCACACATGTCACCAGGGAACTGCCATCTGACGTCTGGTATATGACCAACTAGCATGTTCCCGGCGAGTCCTGTCCGGTGTACTCATAACCAAATGAGCACCTGTATACATCTTAGGTGATCCAACTGACACCAGTGGCTTGTGAGACCGGCCATCGCCCCTTGTCGGGGTCTCGACTGTATACACTAGTCTACTAATGGAGTATCGATGCCCAGTCTCGAAACTCCCACGACTAGGGACCTTTTAAGGATAAGCTTATAGACCCCCAGCTCCCACTTATATGATCGCCCTCATACTGCTGGTGGTCAAGCAAGAATCCTAGGGGCTCTATCAACGTGTAATAGCGACGTGTCAGGTCACCTAAAACAGTACACGATGATAAAGGTAAACCAGATAGCATACTATCATCTCGAGTAAGACTGTCCTACCAGGATAGGTCCTCCCTCAATCATTGCAATCACGTACCTGTGATCCAATAATTGACTCTGAGGGCACTATCTCCAACACGAACGCCCACTTCCATTGGACAAAAACCATCGTATGGTTATATACGAACTTGAAGGGAATTATTTGAGGATGGTTTTCGGTTCTGGAGAAAACGGATAGGATTATTCAGTTGTTTTTTCCTTTTACCTTCTCTCAGGTTGCGAGTACTCCTTGGTTTAGGAGATAGTACACCTATTACGCAAATTGGATACTCTTCTTCCAAACCATAGGCTGGTGCCGACCGGTAGGGAATGAAGAAAACCAATTAGGCTAACGATGGTGTACAGAAGGTATTAAGTTAAGACAAAGCAAGGGATTAGTAAGAGGGCAAAGTAAATTGCAACTGATATTCATGACCAAACAAGGTATTTCATTACCACTCCCAAATCACCTTTGTATTTCTCTAGAACACTCCGTATCACTACGAAGATCCACAGTTTATTGGATACTCCATCGTATGGTTATATACGAACTCGAAAGGAACTTGTTCTAGTTCGGGGATGGATTCTGGTTCAGGAGAAATAGGAATAAGGTTTATTCAGGTTGTCTTTTATCTTCACCTTCTCTCGCATTGCGAGTGCTCCTAGGATTAGGACAGTACACCCATTATGCTTATTGGATAGTCTTCTCCCAAACCATAGGCTGGTGCCGAACGGTAGGGAAGGAAGAAAACCATTTGGCCTAAAGGGGTGTGCAGAAGGTAATGACTAAAGACATATAAAGGGATTTGGAGAGGTGGCAAAGAATTATACGGTTACAGTCGTGAATCTGGAAGAGGCATTACTAGGAATACCGGGATACCCCATCGAAACATTTCAATGTTTCAGTTTCACCGTGTACTGTTAAAAGAAAACTGATTTCCCAATTAGACACTTGCTTCAGGGTATGTATTTACCAGGTATGATTCTCACATCTATATGGTTTTACAGATGATGAGTGGGAGTAGGTTAGTGGGAATTGGGTGATCATCCTCATTATATCGGGATTCGTTGTAATCGGTGATATTTAAGGAAATCACCTGGGCTGTTTGCCGGTCGGCAAATATTTGGTTTTGAATATCCGCTGTTGTGCACCAATTTCAAATTGATATATCTGTACGTCTATTTTCATAGAGTGAGATATACCTTTTGAAATTATGTCTATGACATTTACTTATATCAGTGGACGGTTAGGTAAGGAGCATTAAACAGCGGTGTAATTCTTCTTAACCATAAGTACAGTTTTCAACCTATGACACACAGTGAATGAGTTATCAGACTCAAGGGACTTATACAGAGTATTGTATGTTGTCCAGTGTCCATCAGGACAGAGGGGTTGGTCCTCGTACTATATTCGGTTTACTTATGACTTCTCTAGTTTTTAGACAAGTGTTTCGTGGAATCACAGGGTCCGAATTTTGAGAAGTTATAGGTATTTGAATAAAGTAGAGAACCAGGTGTTGCCAGTATCGGGATTCTTCAAGTTGATCGAAGATGTAGATACTTGAGTATGGTATTCAGTTGATAGTAATAGTTAAGAGAACTTGCTTCTCTTTCAGGTTACTCATAATTGGAAGCATTCCTAAGTTGAGTAACGCTAATCGGCCTCCTTCCATTTAGTTGACATGCACTGGAGACAGCTGCATGATTTGAATCTGGTTCAATTAAATCAGTGCCTCTGTTTCTGTATTGGATATAGAACAGTTCGTATCTTAACGATATTAAGGTACGGGGAGTTATCCAGGTTATGCATAAAACCAGACTCTGGATAACTCAAGGCACGTTTCTGTAATGGCTGTTTGTGGGTTGACCCAGGCTATGACGAGGGTTGACTTTCTACCATCAGGAAGATCAATAGTGATATTGTTCTGAACTCGCCACAGTTTTAAATAAAATGGATTTTTCAGAAAACAGTAGTGGGAGTATGGTAGAACTGGAAGTGATTCCAGAACCACAAACGATTACTGAAGATTTGATAGGAACCAAAAGATTCAATCTGGTTTGACATTCCATTGGCCACTCCGCAGATACGGTGGGTAATCTCAGGCACCCGATAGGTACTTCGGTATGCTCAAGGACGGTGGCGGGGAGGTTCTTGTTTACCCAGACTTGCCATTGCTGTTGTTCCAGACTGTGAGACCCGGCGGGAGGATGAGTATAGCGTCGTTCTAAACTAGCTTTAGAAGTGTACGTGTATATGACTCTGCCAGAGGGTTGTCGTAGTCAGTGGGAGCAGCGGAAGCATTGGTGGACAAGTGGCTTATGTCTATTTACAGACTGAAGCAGATATAGCGGAGATAGATCATCCATTTCTAATGTGACAGTCATAGGTTTGACTTCATCAGAATAGGGGATGGATCTGTTGAGAAGGTAGTAGGGTGTGATGTCATGGTATTTGGATGACATACACAGAGTAGGAAGTGATATTCCGATGCTACAATCGGTTATACTTTGGATGTCACACAGTGGTTTCTCTACATAGGACTTGGATATCATATCAGACATACTGGTTACTAGATCTATGGTTTTAGATCTAGATTTGGGTGGTTTCCCAATCAAGGGTACTTAGACAGCATTCTAAGAGTATTTATAATGGACGACTCCGGCATGGTAGTGTACCTGCAGGTGATGGAGTCACCCTCTCTAAAGATGTCTTACAGACTAAAGGGGAGAGGGATGTGCATGATTGGCAGATCACTTGCTCAGGCAATTGAGTCAATCATGAGATGTTAAGTACCACACCAGATGTTGCTCTTGCACTAGATGCAATAAGTTGACATTGATCCAATCCTGGAGAAACAGTCGGAAGCAGTTTTAGAACATAAGTGGATGTTCTAGGGATATGATAACGACAGCCTCTTTCGGGAGACAGTTATCATTCCAGGCTTCCAAGGTGACCTGGACGACAAGGAGGTTGTCAGAGTTATAGTTTTCCCTCTGATGAGGGGCAGTATTTTGGACAGGTGGTCCGGGTGGATACTGAGGGAAGGATGGCACTGGATACTGATTAAGTTCAGTTGACGATACAGTCTAAGAAGTTTGGATTTGGAGTTCATTTATGAGCTAAGTCCCATCAGACATCCAGACACATTCTAAGACAGGTATTGCTCATTTCGGGAGATGGTTTTCTCCGCGAACTTGAGATATAGAGAGACATAGAAAGAAACATCAAGGCGGATCCACTCACTGAGGCTATTCCTCGAACGCAATAGTTTCGCAAACGAGTTTTGTGAGACTGACTAGTAGAGGAGTTGGGTGTTCGGTATCACACGGGCTGTGAGTATGCGACATCGCAATAATTAGCCTTGAGTGCAAGTGGGTGATTGTTGGAGATAGTGCCCTCAGAGTCAATTATTGGATCACAGGCATGTGATTGCAATGATTGAGGGAGGACCTGTCCCAGTAGGACAGTCTTACTCGAGATGATAGTATGCTATCTGGTTTATCTTTATCATCGTGTACTGCTTAGGTGACCTAACATGTCGCTATTACACGTTGATAGAGCCCCTGGGATTCTTGCTTGACCACCAGCAGTATGAGGGCGATCATATAAGTGGGAGCTGGGGTCTATAAGCACATCCTTAAAAGGTCCCTAGTCGTGGGAGTTTCGAGACAGGGCATCGATACTCCAGAGTAGACTAGTGTATACAGTCGAGACCCCGACGAGGGGCGGTGGCCGGTCTCACAAGCCATTGGTGTCAGTTGGATCACCTAAGATGTATACAGGTGCTCATTGGGTTATGAGTACACTGGACAGGACTCGCCGGGAACATGCTAGTAGGCCTTATACCTGACGTCAGATAGCAGTTCCCTGGTGACATGTGTACAGGTTAGTTCATTGTCCTGAGGATCGTCATTTGTCTCGTGTGAGTTCCCACTGTAATTTGATTACTACCCTACCATGCTCAAAGGAGACGTGCAAACAGGTTTTAGTTGGGTACAGTCCCGAGCCACATGGAGGCAGTGAGCGGATCTTCCGGGGTTCGTCTCTCCCGGTATTGGGGGTGAGGTCGCGCTGTGTCTAGGAGAGCCATTACAGATTGCCCTCGGCCGAGGCAGGAGATTTACTGGTAGGTATTCCAGTAGTATCTCAGGGTGTTCTGGGCTACACTCCGACACGACTTGTACCGCTTTTGGGGGTCTGACTTTACCAACCCCCTAGGCCCGCCATGCGATGCTCATAGACGAACGGACCGAACTGTACGGATATTGTCACTGACAGGCTCAGTAGGGTGTCAGGATGAGTTCTCTCACAGACGTCCCTTTTGGTCAATACCTGGTAGCCCGTTACGTATTGGCTTATACCTCTGACGTGCTAGTGGTTAAATCCACAACCAAGGTGTTGACGAGTCTTTAGAGTCCCCCACATTCAGTTACTCAAGCTTTCGGGCGAAAAGCTGTAGAGGCCGTATGGAGATATGGCAAGGTCCGATCAGATACGTGCGGTATTGCACGGATCAGGATCGGACAGTTCGTACTAGAGGCCGTATGGATATATGGCAGGGTTCGATCAGATACGTGCAGTATTGCACGGATCAGGATCAGACGGATATTACTAGCCGGCTTTGGTTTAAGCCGGATCCTAGTATAGTACAGTGTAGAATTTGTCTCATTGCATTTGTATTTCAGTCGGAATACAAATTCGGGTGTGTATGTACAGTAGCGGGGTTTTCCTGTGATTTATTACAGGAACAGTTTTCAGGAGTTGCCAGTTTGCTTTCCGTTTCGGCCATATTTCTTTGTATCATGATGATGCACCATCCATTGACTTGATTTTTCCACATTGACTTGTCTTTTTGCTTCATGATGGTTTTCATGATTGCTTGACTTTGGACATCATGATGGTTGTGGTGGAGTGTTGGTTTTAGCTTGTTATCATGCTTGAGCATGATAGCCTTTTCTCTCTCTCTCTTGGATTATTTTGTGGCTACCTCTTTGTTACACTCTCTCACTCACTCTCATTATCTATCTCCTCCCAAAGCCATGGCCGGCCAAGCCATTGGAGGGCTGTCCAAATTTCATGTATGGGGTTTTTTGTGCTTTTGCTTTGGTAAAAATCCCACAAGATCAATCTCCAAAAGCTTGTATCATTCCTCCACCAAAATGGCAACCTCCATGAACCCCAAAATGAGACATGGTTCTACACCATTCTACAGCAAACCTTGGGCACGTCGACTCGCCAGCTTCGTGCCCGAGTTGCCTCGGTATAGAGGTGGGAGCCCGTAAATGAAGCCGGCGACGTGGTGCCCTTCCGGCGACGAGGTGGAGACAGGACATTCCGCGGGAGATCGGGACGACGACGAGAAGACCGGAGGACTCGGATCAGTCGGTATATCTCTATTCCCCATCTTGTAGTTAGCTAGGACTAGTTAATGCTTCGATCCGGGTGTTTAGTGCGCGGTGGTGCCGGTTTGCTAGTTTGCAAAATTAAAGTTTTTCGCTTCCGCATTTGGCCTCGGGATGGAGGCCGGGGCGCCGCCGTGCACTTACAGTGACATCATCAGTAATCGCCATGCAACATACATAGTATAACTGCTATATCACCGCATTGCACTTAACTGAAAATTACAATCATTGCTTAGTAATTATCGCATGACATTCTTACATGATAACACTTGAGATGCTTACAGTACTGTTCTATGCTTGCATATACATCATTTACGGTTACATGCATTGAGATGTTGTTTTCATGAGATCTCTAGATTTGAGAACCGCGGTTATATTTCAAAGAAAAAATATGATTTGTTATAAAAATACGGTTTCTCGTGATGTGATTTGTGGCGTCCACCATGAGTTTTCTTGGTTCTGAGCTATGAGTTACTCGATTCGATGAGTAAGGAGGCAACGTCTGTGGGTACATGGTGGACCCGGTGCAGTACCCCGGGGCAAGAATATTATACTGAACGACGTTGAGCCCGGCAGGCGAGCACTACCGACCGGTGATAGTTTGGGCTCGGAGGATATCCGGAGGATACCAACCGTAGTCGTATGATCAGATGGATATGACGGCCGATCCGATGAGAAGGAGCCCGAGATATGATTTAGGTGTTGATGCTGGACACGTATTTTTATGATATTTCGAGTGTCGATGATGGACAATCATGTTTTATGGTACGTTCGATATTCACATTCATACCTGCATATGACTCAGATGACTTGATGCATATACTGATACTGGCATGACATCATTATTGTACACATATGTATACATGATCGCCATGGATACCACATAGTACCTTTATGTTACAGTAGGACCTAGGGATCGTTGTTCATTTGATTTCTACCTGCTGATATTTTCTACTAAAGAGTTGGCAATTCACCCCCGTTGTGGCATAGTTTTCTTGCAGGTTCGACCACTCGGATCAGTAGCGGCTCGCTGGCACACAGCTTTCATCAGGGTGTTTTTCTTCGGTAGGTGGGATACACATTTCGATCGTGATCACCCTTATACCTATTTATTTCTGTTGTATCTAGCTAAAACTCCATCAACCAGAAACCAGACTATGTATATTTGGTAGACCTAGACCCAGACTTGTATATTCTCGAGACTTAGAGCAATAAGGGTGTATTGTCTTTTATTTGAGCTGATGATGTCTTGTTCTGCTTTACTTTCATTTTGTGATTGATCTTCGCTATAGGGCGTCATATATATGCTTTATTGTGTGGTTGTGATTCTGCCAATTGGCGAAGAGCTTGCTCCCGCTTGGGGATGCCTATATTATTGCATGTATGTGGTTTTGGATAAAAATATACAAGGTGCTGCACAAATTTCAAGGACGAAAATGTTTTCAAAGTCAGTATACAATCATTGCATTTTCATATGATATGACTTATAGTTTTAAAAGATGGCTTGAATTTCTTAGGCCGATGTTTCAAAACTGCACCTCCACTATTTTCCGCAAAAAGGTTTAGATTTCTGGGCTTCGGCTTACTTGAATTACGGCAGGGTCCTCTAAACTTCACAGAATTCTCATGCCGGTCACGTGCCAATTCCGGGTCGTGACACGTATAAATATCGTATTTGTGTTAAAATACAAATACCCTAAAATGAGCAATATAATATTAGCATCAAAACTGGATGTCTTTCAAACCTGCTAGTACTACTAAACCTTCCGATTAAAGCACGTGTATAAATACACGTGTTTAATCGAACACCCCTGCATAAAACCATACGCAAACTACACCGTTTCGCCTAAACCGGGAAACCCTCTATGTGCGATTCTAAAGACTCGACAATACGTTGATCGTGGGTTTAACCACAAGCATGTCAGTGCCACTAGCGGTACGTAACGGCTACCCAAGTATCTGTCGAAGGTAATATCGACACGATAACTCGTCTGAAAACCCTAGCCTATAGGTGAGAATCTCCGTACAGTCTGCTATGTTCGTCTAAAAATATCGCATATCGGGTCTAAGGGGATGGTAAACATCAGACCCTAATAGCGCAATAAGTCTTATCGGTGTGGAACCAATTACACCCTAAGAAACTACTGGTGTACTTACCAATAAATCTCACTTGCCCTGTCCAGAGACTTTGTGTATTGGCTAGCCGTATACTGTGCAATAACAACTCCCCATACCGGGAGAGACGAATCCCTTCTATCCCCTACTATCACCAAGTGCTTCGGAACTGCAACAAAATACTAGCTGTTACATGACTCATTTAAGCCATTGTAGAGGAGTAATCTAAGTACAGTGGGAACACACTCGAGATGAATAGTGATGTCAAGTCAACGGACTAACCAGTACTCATGTCACCAGGGAGTTGCTAACTAACGATAGGTATAATACCAACCAGCAGTTCCCAACGAGTCCGTCCAGTGTAACTCATAACCCAATGAGCACCTGTATATTATCTTTGGTACTGTATACCAATGGTTGCGGCACAGTCCACCTCCCCTGACGGGGATAAGAAGCGTATACATTAGTCTACTCTGGAGTATGGATGCTCAGTCTCGATAATCATATGACTAGGGACAAGTTTAAGGATGTACTTATAGACTACCTAGCTCCCACTTGTGTGACTGTCATCACAACACTGGTTGTCAAGCAAAGATCCCAAAGGCTCTATCAACATATATTAGAGATATGTTAAAAGAAAAATATACATATGTTAAGATAGACTCAAAACAGATAGTATACATCATGTTGAGAAAGACTGTTATTATATATGTATATATCCCACGCTTTCAAAATGTAATATACAATATAGTACTATACAATAATGGCCTTTAGAGCATATATCACTAAAAATCTTCTACTTGCACTAAGGCCTGTTGGCTATAGTGCCCTCAAAGCAATTATTGTAATCACATGCAGGTGATTATGATGATTGAGGGAGGACCTATACGGACAGAACAGTCTTACTCGAGATGATAGTATGCTATATGGTTTATCTTTATCATCATGTACATGCATTAGGTAGCATTACAGATCACTATTACATGTTGATAGAGCCCATAGGATTCTTGCTTGACTACCAGCATTATGACGGCGATCATATACGTGGGAGATAGGTGGTCTATAAGCACATCCGTCTCTAGTCGAGGGAGTATCGAGACTGGGCATCGATACACCAGAGTAGACTAGTGTATACTTATCGAGACCCCGACGAGGGGCGGTGGCCGGTCTTACAAGCTATTGGTGTCAGTTAGTCACCTAAGATAGTATACAGGTGCTTATTGGGTTATGAGTACATTGGACGGACTAGCCAGGAACATGCTAGTTGGTATTATACCTATTGTCAAATAGGAGTTCCCATATGAAATGAGTACAGGTTAGTCTGTCGACCTGAGATCGTCATTTGTCTCATGTGAGTTCCCACTGTG
Organism: Agapanthus africanus; assembly: GCA_030015575.1. NCBI lineage: Eukaryota > Viridiplantae > Streptophyta > Magnoliopsida > Asparagales > Amaryllidaceae > Agapanthus > Agapanthus africanus. The sequence continues at coordinate 408,835,418 of CM057337.1, forward strand.
CTTTGATTACTACCTACCACGGCTCAAAGGAGTCATGGAAACAGGTTTTAGTTGGGTACAGTCCCGAGCCACATGAACGCAGTGAGCGGATCGTCGGGGATTCTTCTCTTCCGGTATTAGGGATTGATCTCACGTTCTGCACGGGTGGCCATCACCAGAAATCCTTGGCCAAGGTGGATGAGAATTACTGATTTGGATCAGTAGTTTCTCAATAGGTGATGGGCTTCATACCGACACGAAATGTCGCGTTATTAGGGATCTGACTTTATCCTCCCTCCTAAACTCGATATGCGATACTCTTAGACGAACAGACCAGACTGTACGGAGATTGTCACGGACAGGATCAGTAAAGGTTCGGATGAGTTTGCTCGTCGGCCTTACTATCGCTCAGTACCTATGGACCTGTTACATACAGCTAGTGCTGCTGACATGCTTGTGGTTAAACCCACTACTAGCGTATTGACGAGTATTTAGAGTCCCACACAGAGGGTTTTCATGGTTTTTGGCGATATGGTGTAGATGACGTATGTTTGTACATACAGGTGTCCGATTAAATATGTGTACAAGCAACACAGAATTTAATTGGACGGTTGATAATACTAGCGGCTTAGGATTAAGCCAGATTATTAAATCAGGTTTTGATTTAATAATTATATATATATATATATATATATTTTATATATGTATTCAAGTATTATTTTTCACTATTCATTTTCTCTCTGTGCTATTCATATTTTTTGTACGAATACGCGTATATGTATTTCGATATGTATATCAGGTTGTATTCTATATTTATATGGAATAGCTTCTAGAAGTTGGACACCTCATTTAAATGATTTTCTTTTTAGAAAATCACTTGTTTTTCTAAATGAGGTGGAGGGTGAGTTGGCATGAGCATGGTGAAGCATATAGAGAAGCATGGCTCTTGTTTATTTTATTTGAAAATGAAAGACATATATTAGTTGCATAGTTGCAAATGACTTAGCCATATTTTCTACATGCCATCCATTATTATTCATTCATTGATTTACTCTCACTCTCTCTTGGAGAGACTTAGCCATTTTTCTTGAGTTGCTCATGCCACTAGATTTCCTCACGTCCTTCTTCATCTTCTTGGGTTGCTCATTTGAGCTCATGTGATGAAAGAAAAATATAGTGAGACATTCCTACACCTCCACTCTCCATTGCTAGCAACCTTGGAGCGTCAGTTGCTTCGCTTGGCAAGGATGGAGCCTGCAACGTTTCTCTCGAGTGGATCATCATCGATGGAGGAAGACTGGCAAACAAGTTAGATCCACGACCCTTTGGAACTAATGAAGGTGGTAGAAGACCGAAGGACTTAGTTCATTCGGTATAACATTTCTAAACCTAGTAGTTTATCTCTTTGTATTTTCTAGTATAGGTTTATGGTTTCGATCTTGGAGCAGGTTTTATTTGCGCCAAAATTTTTAAACGCCGGTTTTTGTTCCGTATCGGCCATGGTAGAAGGCCAGGGCGCCAGCAGAACACAACAAGGCCATGTATTAGTATATCGCAGACCTAACATCTCGAATAGACTTTCGAACTGCATCTGAGGTGTAAGTCGATGTCATACACCCCACATGGTTTGTGGGGAGGCGGGATTTACAAAAACAATTTTTAAGACAAGTAATGTCTATTATACTTCCAAGATCATTCAAAAACCCTAACTAGATAAACACATAGAGGTTCTAAACTACTATAATAGAGTTTTATACCTCCAAGAATAATGTCCTTCGGGTCTTCTTCTTCTCTTCTTAAGCTCCTAGAAGATTTGGATCAAGCTCGGTCGTCGGCCTCCTCGTGTCGAAGATGATCCACCTGAGAGTCTATGGTTCAAGCTTCAACCTAAAAAAGAATGAGGTAACTGAAGTATCTAGTTTGCCAATCTAGGTAGCTTAGGAGATGTAGAGAGTAAATTGGACTATTTAATCTCAAAGAACCCTAGCATTCACAACACATGTGATGGTTAGGATTTAAGAAAGAAGGAGGTGAGCAAATGGAGAGAGAATGAGAAAACTAGAATGACCAAGTGAAAGAGCAAGTGAAGAATGGCTATGACTTTTTCTAATAATCAAGCATCCAATATTTTTCCATAGAAAAATGCAACCATGCTTGAATAGTAAAGTCAAATGAAAAAACAAAAGAAGTAGCCATGCTTCAACCATGCCATAAATATCTTCATTTTCCACCTCATTATTTACTTACCAATAAATAGATATAACCAAAATGAGGTGTCCCCTTCTAGAAGCATTTCTTGTAAAATTACAAGAATGCCCTCACCGCATATACATACCCGTATTCGTACTATAAAAAATACGAATACCAAGAGATAAAAATAATCCAATAATATAATATTATAATCTGGCTTAATCCTAAGCCCACTAGTATTATCCGTCCGAACAATATCTGTGTAACCAGTATACGTATATGATCGGAACCCTGCACGTAAAACTATACGGCCTCTACATCATTTTGCCTGAACAAGGGAAACCCTCTGTATGGGACTCTAAAGACTCGACAGTACGCTGGAAATTGGTTTAACCACAAGGAGCTAATGAAGGTGGTAGAAAATCGAAGGACTTGGTTCATTCGGTATAACATTTCTAAACTTGGTAGTTTACCTGTTTGTATTTGCTGGTATAGATTTATGGTTTCGATCTTGGAGCGGGTTTTGTTTGCGCGAAATTTTTTAAACGCAAGTTTTTGTTCCGCAAGTTAGTTATGTATATGCCCTAGAGGCCATTGTTGTACATATGATGTATAGTATAAGGATGCTTGGATATATATAGAGAGGACTTTCTTGCTCGACATGATTGTATGCCATCTGGTTTCTCTTTGTCTTAACATATTGACCTGTATTAGTTTACTGTCTTGCTCTCACATGTTGATAAAGCCTTCAGGATCTGTACTCGACTACTAGGACTATGATGAGATCATACTAGTAGGGCCTAAGTAGTCCACGAGTACATCGTATAACTGTTCTTAGTCGAGGGTGTATCGAGACAGGGCATCGATACTCCAGAGTAGACTAGCATATACGCATCTTGACCCATATGATAGGCAATGGATGATCCCATATCCATAGGTGTTGGACATCAAAGATGGTGTACGGGTGCTTAGTGGAGACTGGGTACACTGAACGGACTCGCCGAGAACTCCTAGATGGTATTATACCTATCGTCAGGTAGCAGTTCTCTGGTCACACTGGTACAGGTTAGTCTGTAGATCCGAGATCGTCATAGAGTCTTGTGTGATTCCCACTTTGCTTTGATTTCTACCTTACCACGTTCAAGAGAACGTGCAAAACGGTGGCTTTTGGGTACTGTTCCGAATCACATGGAGACAATGAGCCATAGGAGGGGTTTCCTCTCACCCAGTATTGGGGGTTGATGGTTGCGCTGTGTTCGATTTGCTATAACTGGAAGTCCCTGGCCAGGGCTGATATGGAGATTTACTGGTAAGTGTTATCAGTAATTTCTCGGCCCGTTATTACCTTACATCGACCCGACTTATCGGTTACTGGGGTCTGACGTTTACCACCCTTAGACTGGATATGAGACATATCAGACGAAGAGACCAGCCTGTACGGTAGTGTTTACTGATTGGATTGGCTGGAGTATGTACATGAGTGCTTATTGTCTTCTGGTCGCTCAATACCCAGGTGGCTGTTACGTTTAGCTTACCACTTGCAGCTTGTGGGTGTTTGATATGATCATCACTTACTACCGGCGTATTGACGAGTCTTTAGAGTCCTACATAGAGCTTTCCTGGCTAAGGCAAAACGGAATTGGAGCACGTATGTAATATGTGCATGATCGAGATTGATACGTGTATGTGATACCGTATTCGATTCTCGCGATATGTCATATCGGCTGGTTATATGTGATATAGCCGGGTTATCGGATCAAGTGTTGATTCGATTAAATATATATATATGTGTGTGTGTGTGTGTGTGTGTGTGTGTATTATGTGCTCACTTATATATTTATTATTCTTACTAGTGATACATTTAATATATATGTGATATATGTTTATTGTATTGTTTTCTTTTGTTATATAAATATTATATAGTGATATATAATATTGTAGCATGCTAGGTTATACATGCAATATGTATGTATGAGAATTATACCATGCTATATGTAATGTTTGGGTTTAAATATCTAAGTAATTCAAATTGTGGAAATGAGTCATGGATGATGCTTCATGAAGCTTGTAGATTTCCATTGACCAAGTCCACCCTTTTTGTTTTGCCCTAGATATTTCTAACCCAACCAAGACACATAGCCATGGTTAACTCTCTACAATGGTTAAGGATGATATACTTGACCCATGGTTGCATTTCTAACCTCAATTTCATTCATTCATTCTTCTTCTTCTTCCTCATTCTCAGTTTGCTTTCTAGCTTTTGAGATCAAGAAGAAAATAGTGAGAAATTAAATAATAAAGTGGGAAAAATTCCTACTTCATCATTCTCTTCTATACTAGCCATATTGATTAGTGTGTTAGCTTCACTAATTGATAATTAGTGAAGTCATAGCTTGAGTTCGTGTTTCCTCGAAGTAGATTATCTTAGATTTCGAAGTCTTCAAGCAAGCATGGATCATTCGGCTCGTGTAGCCTCTCTAGATTCTGAGAGTTCATGGATCACGGCAAAGGGACTACTACTCAGAGCTTATGAAGCGAAGGAACGGACTACAAAGGTTGTAATCTCTCTCTCTTAGATGTAAAGTTGTTTACATGCAAAGTTAACCCTAATTCTCTAGCTATGATCTTGGTTAGGGTTTCATAGCACACCAAATTTTTATAATATGGCATGTGTGATTTCTTGCTAAACCTTGTGGTAGTGCTACGCAACCCTACAGTGGTATCAAAGCCAAGCTAGAGCTTTAGGCGTTGTCTAGACGAAGTTTAAAGTCCGATCGAACCCCGAAAACCCAAACGAGACCCCTTCTCTGGAAATTTTTTGAAAAGGTGAAATTTTTCATATTAAAAATACTAAGAAATTCATTCAGGGAATTATATGGACCCACCTGAAGAACGAGTCCCTAACTCGCTACATTGACCGCACAACCGCGGCCAAAACTTGGTTTTGGCGGCGGTTCCGCGGCGTCGCTGTGGAGGCTTGGGACGGGCCCTTCAGCGACGGTCCGTAGGTGTTGGGGCATGCTACTGGGAATTTTTTTTCTGCTCAAGTATTGAGCTCACTGGGGTAATTTGGGAATTCGTTGAATCGATCGAATTATGTAATATCGCCTAGATATGTGTGTTGTGATACAATATGTCGAATTCATTTAGTTAGGCATGAAATCCGTAATATGTGATATTTCGTGTTTACGATGTCTAAAGAAGATTGTGGATTCCAAATATTGTAGTTTTACATTTTCTTTTCTGCGACCGTAAGTGTAATATGTGGTATATCGCTGTTTTCGTCGCTATATATCGACGGCAATTGTGATAGGCATATTTACTTATGTTCATGACATGTGTTGTTATATGTTGCTGTGATATGTTATATTTAATCGTCGTGTTTTGAATAGCCGGGGTTTTTGTGTAAGATGAGATTTTTCTTTTTCATTCATGTAAGATTCATTTGTATGTAATATTCTTTTATTGGGGCACTTCCGGGTTGAGGATGATGTTGTAAGTCCACGTTGCGACCCCCGGTTCTTACGGGGAGGCGGAAACGGTATAAAAATCAAATTATTAGCGCAAGGGGCAACATGGACTAAGCAAAGTCGGGATCTTTAACTAAACTAAAACTAGCAAACTTTGCTAAAGAGAGTTAGCTGCTCGGATGGAGATGGTTATACCTAAACTTGAACTCCTTCTCTTCAAGCTCCGATGGTGGTCCGATGGCTCCTTCTCGTCGTCTCCGTACGCCGAAGATAGATCCACTTGAAAGCTCCAACCTTTAGCTCCTTCTTCGTTCTTTGAAGAAACTAGTTCACTTGGTTTGCTAAACCTAGTGAACTAGAATGAGTAGAGAGGAAATAGAATGGGATTTTATCTATGGTTCTTGATTCTCAACTCATGAGACAAGAGAACCATAGATCAAGAGAGGGAGCAAGAGGTTGAGGGTGAGAGCAAGAGGAGAGCTCAAGAACAAGAGAGAGAATGAGCAAGAAAGAATGAGGCTCTCTTTTGTCTCTCACCCTCTCATAATCCAATGTAATCATAACTCATCATATCAATAAAAGTCTTATGTGATGGTTGAAGCAACCATAACCTTATCATGTCATGCACTCATTTTACTCAAATGAACAAGCAAGTAAAAGTCTTTGGCATGAAATGATAACCATGGTTATCATGATGGTCAACTAGTCAAGCCTAGTCAACCGGTCAACAAAGTCAACAAGTCAACAAAAGTCAACAAGTCAACAAAGTCAACAAAAGTCAACAACCAAGTCACCATAATACTTAATTAATATAATAGTTAATCGCATATCATATTCTCATTAGGGTTGAGCAAAAAGTCAAAAAGTCAACGGTCAACTGTCAACAACCCTAATGAGAATCCGCTGTCTGTGCCTCCCTGACAACTGTGCATACACACCCGCATCCGCGTTCCGAGGAACACGAATGCAAACTGGATAAATCCAATCCCATAAGGTACACTAGGATCTGGCTTAAACCAAAGCCCGCTAGTGTAAACTGTCCGGACACTGTGCGTGCACAAGTGCACGGATGTGACCGAACCCTGTCGCAAAACCATGCGACCTGTCGCAATACCATGCGACCTCTACTCTTTTGCCTAAAGGCGAAAAGCTTTCTGTGTGGGACTCTAAAGACTCGACACTACGCTGGCAGTGGGTTTAACCACAGACCGCAAGCGGCACTAGCTGTGCGTAACGGTCCCCAGGTAATGCCGACAAGAAGACCGACGAGGCGAAACCCATCTGAACTCCTACTGAGCCTGAGTGTGACATTCTCCGTACAGTCCGGTCTGTTTGTCTGATACATCGCATGGCGGGCCTAGGGGGCGGTAAACGTCAGTCCCCCAATAGCGGTACAAGTCGTGCCGGAGCGAAGCCCAAAACACCCTGAGATAACGCTGGAAACCTACCAATATATCTCGTTTGCCCTGGCCAGGGACTACTCGTGTAATGGCTCTCCTAGACACAGCGTGATGTCAACCCCCAATACCGGGAGAGACGAATCCTGTCTAACCGTCACTGCCTCCAAGTGCTTCGGGACTGCACCCAACCACTACCTGTTTGCACGACTCCTTTGAGCCGTGGTAGGGTAGTGATCAAAGTACAGTGGGAACACACTCGAGGCGGAGTGACAGTGTCAAGTCAGCGGACTAAGCTGTACTCGTGTCACCTGGGAACTGATAACTGACGATAGGTATAATACCAACTAGTCAGTTCCCGACGAGTCCTGTCCAGTGTACCCGTAACCTAACGAGCACCCGCATACTATCTCAAGTACGACGTACTGACGGCTGTGGGACAGACCGTCTCCCACACTGGGATGAGAAGCGCATGCACTGGTCTACTCCGGAGTATCGATGCCCTGTCTCGATAGTCCTGCGACCAGGGACCTGCATAAGGATGTGCTTATAGATTACCCAGCCCCACTAGTGTGACGGCCATCACATCGCTAGTAATCAAGCAAAGATCCTAAGGGCTCTACTAATGTGTATAGGCGATATACAAAAATAAACACATGTACACATTGAAGTAGAAACAAACCAAGTATCATACTACTATTTTGAGCAAGATTGTATATACAAGGTGAATATCCCAAGCATCCATTAAGTAATATACAAACTAGTATGATACAGTAATGGCCTCTACGGCATATACACTAACAATCTCCCACTTGCACTAAGGCCATGTACTGGCGTATCGAAGACCTATCATCTTGATCAGCCGCTCGAACTGAGTCTGGGGCAAGGCCTTGGTGAATGGATCTGCAGTGTTGTCTTCTGAAGCGACTCTCCGAACCTCGATCTCCTGGCGATCCACGATCTCCCTGATCAGGTGATACCGCCTCAAGATGTGCCTGGATCTCTGATGGGACCTTGGTTCCTTCGCTAAAGCTATAGCCCCGTTGTTGTCGCAATACAGAGGTATTGGATCAACAATGGACGGAACCACCTGAAGTTCTTTCAAGAACTTCCTCATCCAGATAGCTTCTTTTGCGGCATCAGATGCAGCGATGTATTCCGCTTCCATCGTCGAGTCTGCAACGGTTTCCTGTTTGGAACTCTTCCAACACACCGCCCCTCCATTGAGGGTAAAGACAAAACCCGACATAGACTTGGAATCATCCTTGTCACTCTGGAAGCTGGAGTCAGCAAAGGCCTCGATCTGGAGGTCTTTTCCGCCATACACCAAGAACATCTCCTTAGTCCTTCTCAGGTACTTGAGAATGTTCTTTACCGCTATCCAGTGTTTCTCCCCAGGGTTAGACTGATACCGGCTTACCACACTCAGTGCATAAGCTACATCCGATCTGGTCCACAACATCGCATACATTATAGAGCCTACCGCAGAAGCGTAGGGTATAATAGACATGCGATCCCTCTCCAAATCAGTCTTGGGAGACATCTCTTTAGAGAGGGTGATCCCGTGACAAGCCGGTAGGTTACCGCGCTTTGAATCTTCCATACTGAATCTTTTCAGTATGGTGTCGATGTACCTGGACTGTGAAAGTCCTAATATCCTCTTGGATCTGTCACGGTAGATCCGGATACCCAGAATGTATGAGGCATCACCCAGGTCTTTCATGGAGAACCTGTGTGACAAGAACCCCTTGACAGATTGTAGCATAGGAATGTCATTTCCTATTAAGAGAATGTCATCCACGTATAAAACGAGGAATACTACAGTTCTCGCTACAAATCTACTATAGATGCATGGTTCATCTGGATTTTTGATAAAGCCAAATTCTTTGACCGTCTCATCAAAGCAGATGTTCCAACTCCGCGATGCCTGCTTTAGTCCATAGATGGACTTAAGCAACTTGCACACCTTTCCGCTGCTCCCACTCTGAATGAAGCCCTCTGGCTGGTCCATATAGACACACTCTTCTAAATTTCCATTTAGAAAAGCTGTCTTTACGTCCATTTGCCAGATCTTATAATCGTGGAAGGCAGCAATGGCAAGAAGGATCCGAATGGATTTCAGCATGGCTACTGGAGAAAAGGTTTCGTCATAGTCCAAGCCAGGTCTTTGACGGAAACCCTTTGCAACCAGCCTAGCTTTATAGGTCTCAACCTGTCCATCTACACCAATCTTCCTTTTGAAGATCCACTTGCATCCTACGGGTTTTACCCCGTCTGGAGCAATGTCCAACGTCCATACCTTGTTGGTGTACATGGACTCCATTTCGTTCCGCATTGCATCCAGCCATTTCACTGAGTCAACGCTCTGAACGGCCTGCTGGAAGCTAGTAGGCTCATCATAATCTATGATGCAATCCTCTCTATCCCCGTCTATGAGAAAACCGCAGTATCTCTCGGGCGGATGAGACTGCCTACTATTCCTGCGGAGCGGCGTAGGAATGTCCTGTTCTGTTGAACCCTCTGGTTCCACTAACCTTTCAGTAATAGTCTGTGGTTCTGGAATTTCTTCCAGTTCCACTGCGCTCCCACTATTTTCCTTTTCCAAGAACTGGTGTTCTAGGAAGTGGGCATTACGAGAAACAAGGACTTTTTGTTCCTCTGCGTAGTAGAAAAGATACCCCCTGGTGTTCTTTGGGTATCCCACAAACTTGCACAGTACTGAGCGTGCCTCGAGTTTGTCCGCATGCTGCTTTTTGACAAAAGCTGGACATCCCCAGATCTTCAGATATTGAAGATAGGGTTTCTTCCCACTCCACATTTCATATGGTGTAGTAGGCACGGTCTTAGTAGGAACTCGGTTCAAAAGGTATGCGGCTGATTCTAGCGCATACCCCCAAAATGATCGCGGCAACTCAGCGTTACTCATCATGGACCGCACCATATCCAATAGGGTGCGGTTCCGTCTCTCCGATACACCGTTATGTTGCGGGGTGTATGGAGGAGTAAGCTGAGAGAGAATTCCATTCTCTTTTAAATAGCCCAGGAACTCGGCACTTAAGTATTCTCCACCTCGATCCGATCTTAGAATCTTAATACTTTTGCCGGTCTGTTTCTCCACTTCATTCTTATACTCCTGGAATTTTCCAAAGGCCTCGGACTTATGTTTCATTAAGAAGACATAACCGTACCTTGAGAAGTCATCCGTAAAAGTAATGAAGTAAGAATGTCCGCTTCGGGCATGTGTAGACATTGGACCGCACACGTCACTGTGTACGAGTCCCAAGAGCTCGCTCGCTCTTACTCCATGTCCAGTAAACGGAGTCTTTGTCATCTTTCCTTTGAGACAAGATTGACAAGTGGCATATGATTGATATTCGAACGCATTCAAATATCCTTCTTTATGTAACTTAGTCAACCTTCTCTCATTGATGTGACCCAATCTACAATGCCATAAGAAAGTCTGATTTATTTCTGGAGACTTTCTTTTGTGTGTATTCTGGACATTAAAAATCTGTGGTTGGTTTAACACGTATATACCATTACTCAATGTACCTGACCCAATCAAAACTTGATTAAGGTGAATGTTTACAACATTACTTACAAACGCAAATTCATAACCTTCTTTAGAAACTAAAGATACAGAAATGATATTACAAGTTGCGTTGGGTACAAAAAAGCAATTACGCAAAACCAAAACATGTCCATCTGACATTCCCAGGTGATAGTCCCCCACGGCTTTAGCATCCATGCTAGCTTCGTTCGCAACTCTGAGGGTCATGTCACCTGCCTTCAAAACCCTACGGTTTCTCAACGCCTGCAAAGAATTACAGATATGAGATCCTGATCCGGTATCCAATACCCAGGAAGTAGAGTTTATTGAAAGACAGTTTTCAATAACATACACACCTGAAGCTGAAGCTGCAACCTGCTTCAATTCCTGTGTTCTGGCCTTCCAGGCCCTGCAATCATTCTTCCAGTGTCCTTTCTTATGACAATAGAAGCATTCTTCCTTATCCACAAGCTTCCCCGCTATCTTTGTTGCTTTTGCTTTTCCCTTCGTATCCACTTTACTAACACCGCCCCTTGGTTTGGCGGGGGCCTTCTTCTTCTTTCCCTTGGCTTTCGCCTTGGACCTAGAAGAAGATGATCCTCCTACAAACAAAGTGGATGTATCCCTACCTTTCTGTAGGGTGCCCTCTGCGCTCCTCAGCATGTTGAGGAGTTCTGAAAGTTCAACCTCTTTTTCTTGTAGGTTGAAGTTCAGTGTAAACTGGGCGTAAGTGGAAGGAAGGGACTGGAGAACTATATCCGTATATAGCTCACTCTCCAATGTGATCCCTAGGTCAGCGAGCTCCTCAATGTAGCCGATCATCTTTAGCACGTGCTCGGCTACTGATGATCCGACGGCCATTCTTGTCGAAAACAACTTTTTCGACGCTTCGTATCTTGCGATACGTGATTGCTCTCCATACAGTTCTTTTGTATGGAGCAATATGGACTCCATGTCCATATTCTCATGCCTCCTCTGATGTTCGTTGTCCATCGAGGCAAGCAGGAGGCACTTGGCCTTCGCGCTATCAATCTCCCAAGTCTTGCGGATTTCCTTATCCGCGACACTGGAAGTTGGACCAGGGACAGGGGGAGCTTTGGTGGTAAGAAGATACCCCAGCTTGTCATAAGTGATTGCTATCTTGACATTCCTGAGCCAATCTTTGTAGTTTGGCCCTGTCAGTTTGTTTTTATCTAGGAGTAACTTAAGTCCAGTCATGTTGATTGGTCGCTGCAATTAGGAGAGAGAAGAAGAAACACTCAGCATGATGCTCTTGCAAGTTTAGAGTGGTTTTTAGTTTGTCTAAACAGGATGGCTCCCACTGTTTCTCGAATCCCTCCTCAAACCATAAAGGAAGAATTAGCCGGGATCAATCCCACCGTACAATACTTGCTTAACCGTTCAGCCAGGCCGGTGTCGGTACTTCGAGGGAGGTTTTCCAACGCTTTCGCGAAGTTCCTTAATTAAAGAACCTCTTTTCCCTCGGGGCGTAGCCCCGCTAACACCTTTCTAGGCACCTACTAGGTTTATAGCATTGATCGTTAAGTGAGAAATTTCCCGAGGAGTAGCATATACTCACAGTAGGATCGGGATCCAAATATCATCGCGTGACGAAACTGAAGGAATCCTACCAGAATCATCACACTCCAAATGTATGCAAATCTAGCAAGTTTCAGTACTTATGAAACTCCCGATGTGGATTTTTGCCCCATGCTCTTATGACCTTGGCGTGAGGTCAAAATGTCATAAGTCACATGTCATGTTCGTCCCATCATTATCCAGGTTAATTTGAACCCACCTGTACATACCCTTGACGTAGGCCAAAATGGCAGTACGACTGTCTCAAACCAACGCATTCTATCTATGCAACAGATAAATATCCGGCAGCTACCAATCACTATGCCTTGGCGTGAGGTCAAAATACATAGCTTGAATACTACCGAATATTTAACTGAAATGATGGAGGGCTACGGATGGTTTTGGCAAAAACCGTGAACGTAGTGAACTTGATTTAGTCGATGGAACGAGATAGCTTTTAAATGGAGCGGCTCAAACTCCGTATTTTAAAAGTTTGTTTTTGAAAAGAACCGAGTGGTTTTTCGAAAGTGTTCCAACGACTTTAACTTGGTTTATTATCTTGCATTAGTTCTTTTAATGCGTGATATTCTTGCATTAGTTCTTTTAATGCGTCCCATCATTTAATCCTACCATTGCAGAAAACAACCAAAATATGACGTACGCTTATGCCATTCGCATTCGCCACGGGGCCCCGTCATTACCCGTTAGGTTACTTAACTAACGACAGAGCGGGGGCTGGGCTAGCGCGTCTGTAAAACATAAGCAACGCCTAAATAATATCATATATAGATATACTGCAATGATAAACATTTCAGATCACAGATAAATACATTGGATATACTAGCAATCTGTAATTTGTACGAGCCTGTTACAAAAACAGATAACACGGTCGCGGTGAATAGCCAAAACCCCACCCAAGACCCCTACGGGTGCGGCAAACTACCCGCCAAGTACCCGAAGCGTAGCAACCTCCCTCATCTCCATGAGTAGGCCACTCGACACTTCGGCATACCGGTAGTTTGTGCACCCCCTCCATGGGTCTATCCTAGGAGCAAAAACAGTAAAAAGAAATTATACAATGACGGCTACAACCCCGACCCGGTTGTGCGGCCATACAAATAATTATTCTATCAATTTACAAATTTACATGAATTGCAAGAAAAGAAAACTCTCGTCTCACAACCCCCGGCTATTCACCCGCGACAATCCAACATATTTATATACACATTTCAGCACATTACAGATCATGTATAACCCCGACCAATCGACTTATAGCGATTAGCCGACGTTCAATACATGCAAACATCACAGATATAACCATCATAGTCAAAGTGCAGTGAAGTTCGGAAAAAATACGGAATTATAGGACCCCAAAAGGAAATTTCTTTTCTGGAAAATCTGGGCACATATAATATATTCCAAAAATCCCAAAACCAACACAGACACACACTGCACGAAAAACGATGCAGAGAAGACGACAAACCGCGGCGCTTCCGCGGCACATGCCTACCTCGTGCGGCGGAAGCGCGGCGGTTTGAACGAAACAGTGGACCGTTTTTCATGGGTGTTCACACAAAACCCTGAGCCGAATTTAGGAGTATAAAGTTTTTCATTTTGACCAGAAAAAATTTCAACAGAAACTCAGGTTTTGTAAAAGTTAGGTTTTTGGATTTTTTCCGGTTCCGAACTTCGTTACACTTTACTACCAAGCTAGTTTAAGTTTAGTTAGGCTCTGATACCACTGTAAGTCCATGTTGCGACCCCCGGTTCTTACGGGGAGACGGAAACGGTATAAAAATCAAATTATTAGCGCAAGGGGCAACATGGACTAAGCAAAGTCGGGATCTTTAACTAAACTAAAACTAGCAAACTTTGCTAAAGAGAGTTAGCTACTCGGATGGAGATGGTTATACCTAAACTTGAACTCCTTCTCTTCAAGCTCCGATGGTGGTCCGATGGCTCCTTCTCGTCGTCTCCGTACGCCGAAGATAGATCCACTTGAAAGCTCCAACCTTTAGCTCCTTCTTCGTTCTTTGAAGAAACTAGTTCACTTGGTTTGCTAAACCTAGTGAACTAGAATGAGTAGAGAGGAAATAGAATGGGATTTTATCTATGGTTCTTGATTCTCAACTCATGAGACAAGAGAACCATAGATCAAGAGAGGGAGCAAGAGGTTGAGGGTGAGAGCAAGAGGAGAGCTCAAGAACAAGAGAGAGAATGAGCAAGAAAGAATGAGGCTCTCTTTTGTCTCTCACCCTCTCATAATCCAATGTAATCATAACTCATCATATCAATAAAAGTCTTATGTGATGGTTGAAGCAACCATAACCTTATCATGTCATGCACTCATTTTACTCAAATGAACAAGCAAGTAAAAGTCTTTGGCATGAAATGATAACCATGGTTATCATGATGGTCAACTAGTCAAGCCTAGTCAACCGGTCAACAAAGTCAACAAGTCAACAAAAGTCAACAAGTCAACAAAGTCAACAAAAGTCAAAACCAAGTCACCATAATACTTAATTAATATAATAGTTAATCGCATATCATATTCTCATTAGGGTTGAGCAAAAAGTCAAAAAGTCAACGGTCAACTGTCAACAACCCTAATGAGAATCCGCTGTCTGTGCCTCCCTGACAACTGTGCATACACACCCGCATCCGCGTTCCGAGGAACACGAATGCAAACTGGATAAATCCAATCCCATAAGGTACACTAGGATCTGGGTTAAACCAAAGCCCGCTAGTGTAAACTGTCCAGACACTGTGCGTGCACAAGTGCACGGATGTGACCGAACCCTGTCGCAAAACCATGCGACCTGTTGCAATACCATGCGACCTCTACTCTTTTGCCTAAAGGCGAAAAGCTTTCTGTGTGGGACTCTAAAGACTCGACACTACGCTGGCAGTGGGTTTAACCACAGACCGCAAGCGGCACTAGCTGTGCGTAACGGTCCCCAGGTAATGCCGACAAGAAGACCGACGAGGCGAAACCCATCTGAACTCCTACTGAGCCTGAGTGTGACATTCTCCGTACAGTCCGGTCTGTTCGTCTGATACATCGCATGGCGGGCCTAGGGGGCGGTAAACGTCAGTCCCCCAATAGCGGTACAAGTCGTGCCGGAGCGAAGCCCAAAACACCTTGAGATAACACTGGAAACCTACCAGTATATCTCGTTTGCCCTGGCCAGGGACTACTCGTGTAATGGCTCTCCTAGACACAGCGCGATGTCAACCCCCAATACCGGGAGAGACGAATCCTGTCTAACCGTCACTGCCTCCAAGTGCTTCGGGACTGCACCCAACCACTACCTGTTTGCACGACTCCTTTGAGCCGTGGTAGGGTAGTGATCAAAGTACAGTGGGAACACACTCGAGGCGGAGTGACAGTGTCAAGTCAGCGGACTAAGCTGTACCCATGTCACCTGGGAACTGATAACTGACGATAGGTATAATACCAACTAGTCAGTTCCCGACGAGTCCTGTCCAGTGTACCCGTAACCTAACGAGCACCCGCATACTATCTCAAGTACGACGTACTGACGGCTGTGGGACAGACCGTCTCCCACACTGGGATGAGAAGCGCATGCGCTGGTCTACTCCGGAGTATCGATGCCCTGTCTCGATAGTCCTGCGACCAGGGACCTGCATAAGGATGTGCTTATAGATTACCCAGCCCCACTAGTGTGACGGCCATCACATCGCTGGTAATCAAGCAAAGATCCTAAGGGCTCTACTAATGTGTATAGGCGATATACAAAAATAAACACATGTACACATTGAAGTAGAAACAAACCAAGTAGCATACTACTATTTTGAGAAAGATTGTATATACAAGGTGAATATCCCAAGCATCCATTAAGTAATATACAAACTAGTATGATACAGTAATGGCCTCTAGGGCATATACACTAACAGATGTCACCGTTGTATATTATTTACTTTTCCGAATTAGGATAGACCCAAGGAGGAGAGCACAAGCAACCGGGTTCTAGGGTACAGTGGGATGCCATCTCGAGGAGTTGAGACCGGGTCTCCAAACCCTAGAACTGGTAGGGTTGCTTGCCGCTCTCGTAGGGGTCTAGGGGTGTGCGTTTGGCTATTCATCACGACCGTGGAATCCGTGTATTATTCAGGCTCAAAATAAAACACGGACGTCCTAATATATCCAATATTTCATATGTTATCTTCTGCTGCTACTGTTATGTGATGAGACCATATTACTGCCTGAGACGAATACTTATACTATATATATATGATATATAAATATTATTGCTTTCGTTTCTTCTGTGATGCGTAGGAAGCTTTAATGATGGGATTTCATTAATGAGATTAATGGAAAGAAAAGAAACATAAAAGATGTTGCAAAATGAAATTTTATAAATAGGGTAACTCTAGTTTTTTCTTTGCATAGCGGTATTCCTTGTAAAATATCCAGCACCTTATTCGATAAGGAAAATGCCGAGATCCCTTCACCGGGAGTGACCTCTTTAGCGAAACTAGCAGATGCTATAACTCACTTGGTTTTGTTTTTTGATTGCTTCTTTAGTTCTTGCTTTGCATAACAGTATTCCTTGTAGAATATCCAGCACCTTATTCGATAAGGAAAGAGCTGAGACCCCTTCACCGGGAGTGACCTCTTTAGTAAAACTAGTAAAAGCATAAAAAACACTCCTTTTCAAAATCTCTTGTTTCTACAACGATATCAAGTTCATTACGCAAAAGTTTTTTATAAAAACCCGTCGTAGCCCTCCGTTATTTTAGCTAAGTAATATTTAGTATTCGTGCTATGTTTGTTGACTTAGTCAAGGTGTAGTGTACGGTAGCTAAATAGTGTTTATCTGCTAAAGCATGAGATGTGATTAGATTAGGGTAGTCGTACGGCCTTGTTGACTTAGTCAAGGGTCGTACGGGTGGGTTTAATTCAATCGGGAAATGTACGGGTTGAACTTGACTTGCAATTTATGGTTTGTTGACTTAGTCAAGGTCATAGATCGCTAGGGGTAAAAGCATTATCGGGAATTTCAAATGTTGAAATTTGCAATAAGATTGCATACCTTCTATGAGATAGTTGGATCCCGATAACCACTGCGAGTAAGAGTTACTCCTGGGAGAGTTTTACACCTGACAATTAGCCGATCAAGTAGGTGTCTAGAAAGGTGTTAACGGGGTTATGCCTCTGGGAAAATGAGGTTAATTTTAATTAGGTCCGTGTGAAAGCATGTGGAACTTCCCTCAAAGTATCGACAGTGACCTGGCTGAAAGATTGGCGAACTTGTAAGGTGTAATTAATCCCGGCTAGCCTTACCTTTTTATGTTTGAAGGAAGATTTGATAAAAACAGTGGGAGCCATCCTGATTATATAAGATAATAATCAATCTAATCTTGCAAGAGCATACGCTAAAGTGTTTTCTTCTCTCTCTCTCCAGGTAGCGACCATGTCAGGCCTTAATCAAGATAATAATATTGATGTATTGACCGAACTCGTTTGTTATACTGAGCAGGGAAACGTTGGTCCCATTCTTTCTTATAAATGTTATAAGTCTGAGCAGGGAATAGTAATATATCCGGAATCTCACGCCGCCCAAATGAAGAACAAGTATGATGATACATCTTCTTCGGGTGTGTTAGTAATCGACAACTGTTTCTCAGTTCACTCTACGTCCTGGGTATTAGATACCGGATCAGGATCCCACATATGTAATATGTTGCATGGGCTACGGAAAGGTAGAGAACTGGGAATGGGTGATCATTCCGTAAGAGTAGGGAATGGTGCAGATGCTGCTGCCAAAGCAGTTGGCGAATATCAACTTGTATTACCAAGTGGTAATACATTGATTCTGAACGAATACTATTACATACAGAGCATGATATGCAACATTATATCAGTTTCTTTATTATGTAAAGAAGGATATAATTTTGTAGTACAGGATAATGTTATGAACATTCTCCTGAATCAAAAGTTGATTGGATCAGGCTCGTTAAATAATGGCATATACGTTCTAAATCAAACTACGGTTCTTAATGTACAAAACACTCACAAGAGGAAGAGTTCAGAAATGAACGAATCCTTTTTGTGGTATTGTAGACTGGGTCATATCAATGCGACACGACTAGCTAAGTTACATAAAGATGAATATTTGAATACATTCGAATTATCATCTTATGAAACTTGACATTCATGTCTCGAAGGCAAAATGACCAAAACTCCGTTTAGTAGACACGGAGAAAGAGTTACAGAACTCTTGGGACTGATACATAGTGATGTATGTGGTCCCATGTCTTCACATGCCAGGAATGGTTCCTCGTACTTCATTACATTCACTGACAATCTCTCAAGATACGGACATGTGTTCCTGTTGAAACACAAGTCAGAAGCTTTTGAAAAATTCAAAGAATACAAGCACGAAGTAGAGAACTAAATGAGTAAAAGTATTAAAATCCTTCGATCTGATTGTGGAGGAGAATACTTGAGCAATGAGTTCCGAGATTATCTAAAAGAGAATGGGATTCTTTCTCAGCTTACTCCACCATATACAACACAGCAGAACAGTGTATCGGAACGGAGGAATCGCACCCTATTAGATATGGTGCGCTCTATGATGAGCACTGCTGAGTTGCCTATTTCCTTTTAGGGGTATGCGCTTGAGACAACCATATACCTATTGAATCTAGTTCCATCTAAATCTGTACCCACCACACCACATGAGATATGGAGTGGGAAGAGACCGTATTTTAAATGAGTTGAGATATGGGTTTTTCCGGCCTATGTCAAAAGGCAAAATCCGGACAAGCTCGACACACGATCAGTTCTTTACAAGTTTGTGGGATATCCAAAGAATTCTCAAGAATATTTTTTCTACCACGCTGAAGAGAAAAAGGTGTTTGTTGCTCAACATGCCACCTTTTTGGAAAAGGAATTTCTTGCAAAAGAAATTAGTGGCAAAGAGGTAGAGTTGGAAGAAGTTCCAGCAGCACAAACTACAACTGAAGATTTGGTGGAACCAGAGGATTCGATAGCTCCCAACGAACCCTAGCCTCTCCACAGATTTAGTAGGGTTCCTCATCCACCTGAGAGATACTACAGTTTTCTCATTGATGGAGGGAGCAAGGATTGCATCATGGAAGATGATGACCCGACTAGCTTTGAGCAGGCCATCACAAGTGGGGACTCTGTGAAATGGCTGGATGCAATGCGATCTGAGATGGAATTAATGTACACCAACAAAGTATGGACTTTGGAAATTGCTCCTGAAGGGGTAAAACCTATTGGGAGCAAATGGATCTTTAAGAAGAAACTTGGTGTAGATGGAAAAGTTGAGACTTTCAAAGCTAGACTTGTTGCAAAGGGTTTTCGTCAACGACCAAGTGTTGATTATGATGAAACCTTTTCTCTAGTGGCTATGCTTAAGTCCATCCAGATCTTACTTGCCATTCCTGCATACCATGACTACGAATCTGGCAAATGGATGTTAAGACCGCCTTTCTAAATAGTGATTTAGAAGAGTGCATGTACATGACTCAGCCAGAGGGCTTCGTAGACAGTGGGAGCAGCGGAAAGGAGTGCAAACTGCTTAAATCTATCTACGGGTTAAAGTAGACATCGCGGAGTAGGAACATCTATTTTGATATGGTAGTCAAAGAGTTTGACTTCATCAAAAACATAGATGAACCTTGTATATACAAGAAGGTGGCAGAGAGTAAGGTTGTCTTCCTCGTATTGTACGTGGATGACATACTCTTGATAGGAAATGATGTTCCTATGCTGCACTCGGTCAAGCTCTTCTTATTACATAGATTCTCAATGAAAGATCTAGGTGATGCCTCATTCATTTTGGGGATTAAGATCTATAGAGATAGATCTAGATGGATACTGAGATTGTCCCAATCCAGGTACATTGACACCATACTAAAGAGGTTTAGTATGGAAGAATCCAAGCATGGGAACATACTCACGATCTCTGGACTCACTCTCTCCAAAGAGATGTCTCCTAAGACTGATTTGGAGAGAGCTCGCATGCAAGGGATACCCTATGCTTCGGCAGTAGGCTCTATCATGTACGCGATGCTATGTAGCATACTCACTAAGTGTAGTGAGTAGGTATCAAGTAGATCCTGGAGAGAATCACTGGACAGCAGTGAAGAACATTCTCAAGTACTTGAGAAGGATTAAAGAGATGTTCTTGGTGTATGGTAACGGAGAACTCCAGGAGGAGTCCTTTACCGATTCGAGCTTCCAAACTGATAAGGACGACTCTAAGTCGCACTCGGGATTTGTCTTTACCCTAAATTGAGGGGCGGTTTGTTGGAAGAGTTTTAAACAGGAAACCGTAGCAAACTCGACAATGGAGGCTGAATACATTGCTGTCAACGATGCTGCCAAAGAGGCTGTCTGGATGAAGAAGTCCATCACTGAACTTAGTGTGTTTCCGTCCATTGAGCACCCAATACCTCTGTATTGTGATAACAATGGAGCTGTGGATTTGGCCGAGGAACCTAGGTCCCATCAACGATCCAGGCATATTCTGAGGCGGTATCACCTGATCCGGGAGATAGTTGACCGCCGGGAAATCGAGGTCAGGAGAGTTGATACGAAATACAACACTGTGGATCCACTCACGAAGGCCATGCCCCAGATAATTTTGAGAGACTCTTTGGGATGTTGGGTATGAGATACTATAACAGCTGGCCTTAGTACAAGTGGGAGATTGTTAGTTATGTATGTTCTCTAGAGGCCATTGTTGTACATATAATGTATATTATAATGGATGCTTGGATATATATAGAGAGTGTAAGTCCACGGTAGCGCCCCGGCCATCTGACAGGCGCCAAATGCGGAACCAAAACTTTTTACAACTGGCGCTATCGCGTACTATAACCCGGATCTG
The DNA here is from genome assembly GCA_030015575.1 of Agapanthus africanus. Taxonomy (NCBI): domain Eukaryota; kingdom Viridiplantae; phylum Streptophyta; class Magnoliopsida; order Asparagales; family Amaryllidaceae; genus Agapanthus; species Agapanthus africanus. The sequence goes on from CM057337.1 coordinate 408,856,470, forward strand.
CCATTAAAGCTAAACTAACAAATTACAAAGTGGGTACAAATGTTATACCGAATGATCCGAGTCCTTCGGTCTTCTACCATCATCCCACGCTTTGTTGCGGCTGCTCCGATCTCCTCGATCTCCTGTCTTGTCGTCCATGTGGCACCACGTCGACGGATCTTTAAACGGGCTCCCGCCTCAGAACCGAGGCAACTCGATCGTCAAGTTTGCTAGAAGAGACGACCAAGATGATGTAGAGAATGAGTAGAACACTTTGTCTCGTTACGTCCATGGCTATGGACAAACGGTTTAATGAAGTTGCCTTTTTGGAATCGGGTGAAATGAGAAATGAGGCTTATCTAATTTCCATGAGTCCAAAACAATATTAATCTTTTTCAAAGCAACCATGATCCTCACCAAGAGGTGGCCGGCCACTAAATAGAGGGGAGGGGGTGAGTGTAGGAGGAGGGAGTGGTGACCATAAGAAATGATACTTATCATAACATGACTCACTAATGACACCTAGTATGAACACATTAAAAGCAAACCAATGATAAAAAACCTAGTCATCCTTGCATTAATGAATCATTAAATGCACTAATGAGTCACAAAGATGCATGAACCTAGTCACCACCTTCTAGAAGCCTCTAGAACCTTCCACACTCATCTCAAGAAAAGATAAATCCGTATTTTAACCAAATGTTAAATATGGCTGATAGAAAACTGGAAACTAGCAACTTCCAAAAGTTATCCTGAAACGAATTTCAGGATAACCCCGTATCAGTATAAACATACCCGCATTTGTATTACGACCGAATATAAATGCATCTGAGACAAAGATATTATATCTACACAGCATAATACTCGGATCTGGCTTAAACCAAAGCCGACCAGTATTATCTGCCCGAAAAACGACACGTGCGAAAACGCACGTGCATTTTTCGAACTTTGCCATAAAACCATACGGCCTCTACAACGTTTCGCCCGAACTTAGAAAAGTGTCTGTGGGGGACTCTAATGACTCATCAACACACTGGCACTGGGTATAACCACTAGCACGTCAGAGGTACGAGCTGTACGTAACGTTTGCCTATGTATTGATTGGAAGGGAAGCTGATGAGCAAACTCATCTCTAAACCCTACTGAGCCTAACAGTGACAATATACATACAGTCCGGTCCGTTCGTCTATGAGTATCGCATATCTGCCTAGGGGGCTGGTAACGTCAGACCCCCATTTGCGGTATAAGTCGTGTCAGAGAGTGGCCCAGAACACCCTGAGATACTACTGGAGTACCTACCAGTAAATCTCCTGCCTCGGCCGAGGGCTTTGTGTAATTGCTCTCCCAGACACAGCGCTATCTCACCCCTAATACCGGGAGAGACGAATACCCTTCCGATCCTCTCACTTGCCTCCATGTGGCTCGGGACTGTACCCAAAAAAGACCTGTTTGCACGACTCCTTTGAGCCGTGGTAGGGTAGAAATCAAAGCACAGTGGGAACTCACACGAGACAAATGACGACCTCAGGTCGATGAACTAACATGTACACATGTCACCAGGGAATTGCTATCTGACGCTAGGTATAATACCAACTAGCAGATTCCCGGCGAGTCCTGTCCGGTGTACTCATAACCCAATGAGCACCTGTATACATCTTAGGTGAACCAACTAACACCAATGGCTTGTGAGACCGGCCATCGCCCCTCGTCGGGGTTTCGACTGTATACACTTGTCTACTTTGGAGTATCGATGCCCTGTCTTGAAACTCCCACGACTAGGGACACTTTAAGGATGTGCTTACAGACCCCAGCTCCCACGTATATGATCTCCATCATACTGCTGGTAGTCAAGAAAGAATCCTATGGGCTCTATCATCATGCAATAGTGAACTAAAGCATGTATACGATGATAAAGACAAAACAGATAGCATACCATCATCTCGAGCAAGACTGTCATATCGGTATAGGTCCTGCCTTAATCATTGCAATCACGTACCTGCGATCCAATAATTGACTTTGAGGGCACTATCTCCAACAATCTCCCACTTTCACTTAAGGCTAATTATTGCGATGTCGCATACTCACAGCCAGTGTGATACCGAACATCCAACTTCTCTACTAATCAGTTTCACAAAGCTAGTTTGTAAAAGTCTTGTGTTCGAGAAATAGCCTCAGTGAGTGGATCCGCCCTGATGTTTCTTTCTATATCTCTCTAAATCTCAAGTTCACGGAGAAAGCCATCTCCCGAATCGAGTAATACCTGTATTAGAATATATCTGGATATCTGATGGGACCTAGTTCATAAATGAACTCTAAATCCAAACTTCTTAGACTGTATCGATAACTGAACCTAATCAGTATCCAGCACCATGCCTCCTCTGAAGCCTGGAATTAACTCTGGCAATCACCCTGTCATCCATGTCACCTCTGAATCCTGGAATGATAACCGTCTCCCGAAGGAGGCTGCCGTCATCAAGTCCATAGAACATGCACTTATGTTCTAAATCTGCTTCCTTATGTTTCTGCAGGATTGGATTAATATAAACTTATTGCATCAAGTGCAAAAACTACATCTGGTGTGGTACTTGATATCTCATGATTGACTCAATTGCCTAACAAGTGATCTGCCAATCATGCACATCCCTCTCCCCTTTAGTCTGTAAGACACCTTTAGAGAGGGTGACTCCATCACCTGCAGGTACACCACCATGCCAGGAGTCATCTATTCTAAAATACCATTAGAATACTGTCAAAGTACCCATATTGGGAAACTACCCAAATCTAGATCTACGACCATAAATCTAGTAACCAGAATGTCAGATATATATCCATGTCCTTTCTGGAGAAACAACTGTGTGACGACCACAGTACAACCGATCATAGTATAAGAATTTTACTTCCTACTCTATGTATGTCATCCAAATACTAGGACAGCGCACCCTGCTACCTTCTTAATAGATCCATCCTCTATTCTGATGAAGTCAAACCCATGACTGTCACATCAATATTAGATGATCTTATCTCCGCTATATCTGCTCAAGTCTATAAATAGAGATAAGCTCCTTGCCCACTATGCTTCCGCTGCTCCCACTGTCTATGACAATCCTCTGACAGAATAATATCTACGTACACTTCTAAAGCTAGTTTAGAACGACGTTATACTTATCTTCTTGCCAGGTCTCATAGTCTGGAACAACAGTAGTGTCAAGTCTGAGTAAACAAGAACCTCCCTGTCACCGTCCTTGAGGCTACCGGAGTACCTCTCGGGTGTCTGAGGTTACCCATCATTTCTGCGGAGTTGCTATTGGAATGCCAAACCTGATTGAATATATAGGTCATATGAAATTTTCCGTAATCGTTTGCGGTTCTGGAATCACTTCCAGTTCTACCATACTCTCACTACTGTTTTCTGAAAAAATCCATTTTACTAAAACTGTGGCGAGTTAAGAACAATATCACTATTGATCTTCCAAATGGTAGAAAAATCAACCCTCGACATAGCCCGGGTCAACCTACAAACTGCCATTACAGAAACGTGCCTTGAGTTATCCTGTGTCTTGTTTTAAGCACAAGCTGGATATCTCCCCATACCTTAACATCGTTAAGATATTAACCATTCTATATACAATATAGAAATAGAGGAACTAATTTAATTGTAACCAGATTCAAACCATGCAGCTGTCTCCAGTGCATATCAACTTAATGGAGAGAGGCTAACCAGCATTACTCAACTTCGGAATCCATCCAATTATGAGTAACCTAAAAGTGAAACAAGTTTCTCAAAACCATTACTATCATCTGAATACCAATCACAAGAATTTGCATCTTCGATCTCTTTGAAGAATTCCGATACTTGCGATACCTGGTTCTCTACTTTATTCTTATACTCACAACTTCTCAAAACTTAGACATTGTATTTCTACGAAACACTTGTCTAAAACCTAGAGAAGTTACAAGTAAACAGAACATAGTACGAGGACCTGGCCCTTTGTCCTGACAGACACTGGACAGCATACAATACTCTGTATAAGTCCGCTGAGTTTAATAACTCAAAACCTGTGTATCGTAGGTTGAAAACTGTACCCAGGAGATTTCCTCAAATATCACCAATTACAACTAATTCCGATATAATGAGGATGATCATCTAATTCCCAATAATTTCCTCCCACTCATCATCTGTAAAAACCATACAGATATGAGGATAAAACCTGGTAAATACATACCCTGGAGTAAGTATCTAATCGGGAAAACAGTTTTCTTTTAACAATGCGCAGTGAAACTGAAACATTAAAATGTCTCATAGGGGTATCCTGGTATTCCTAGTAATGCCTCTTCCATAAACCAATTCATGACTATAACCGTATATTTCATTGCCATCTGTCCAAATCCCTTTATTTGTCTTTAGTCGTTACCTTCTGTACACCTTCGTTAGGCTAAATGGTTTTCTTCCTTCCCTACCGTTCGGCACCAGCCTATGGTTTGGAAGAAGATTATCCAGTAAGCATAATAGGTGTACCCTCCTAATCCTAGGAGTACTCGCAACTTGAAAGAAGGTGATGATAAAAAACAACTGAATAATACCTTATTCTATTTCTCCCGAACTGGGGAAAAAGGCAAAAGGTGAAATATGAGTGGCGATGAAGTACGAGGTTTGGTCATGAATTATAACAGTCGCAATTTACTTTGCCCTCTTTCTAATCCCTTTATCTTGTCTTTACATATTACCTTCTGCACACCCTACTTAGGATAATTGGTTTTCTTCATTCCCTACCTGTCGGCACCTGCCTATGGTTTAGAATAAGACTATCCAATAAGCGTAATTGGTGCACTCTCCTAAACTAAGGAGCCCTCGCAACCTGAGAGAAGCTGATAATAAAAGACAACTGAATAAACCAATTCTATTTCTCCTGAACCTGGATCCATCCTCGAAGAAATCCCTTCGAGTTCGTATATAACCATACGATGGATCTATCCAATGGAAGTACATGTTCGTAGTAATACAGGGTGTTCTGAGAAATTCAAAGGGTAAATGAAGGAGTGGCAATGACTTATGCAACTCGGGCAATCCAAAAGCCAGTATTTTAAGAAGGTTCGGTCAATTTGGTCACTGAGTCAAAGTCTAGGGTCGGTCAATGGTCGCTACCAAAGAGAGAGAGAGAAAAGAAACACTCTGCGTGCACTTTAACCTAGATCAGAATGGTTATCACTTTATCTAATCAGGAAACCTCCTACTGTAATCTCAAATTCTCCTCCAAACCTAAAAGAAGAATTAGTCGGGATCACCCGAAGAGTAAACTAACTCATCAGTGAGAATCGGGATCCAACTATCATCGCATGATAACTTGATGGAAGCCATTCAAGTTATCACACTCCAGAAGGTATGCGCATATCTGGCAAGTTTCCTGTATGTTTGAAACTCCCGATGTAAATTTTTGCCCCATGATCTTATGACCTTGACTAAGGCCCAACAAATCATAAGTCACATGTCAAGTTCTTCCCGTCATTGTCCTGGTTGATTTGAACCCACCCGTACATACTCTTGACTAAGGGCCAACAAAGTAATACGACTGTCCCAAACCAACGCATTCATCTATACTACAAATGAATACCCAGCAGCTACCAAACACTATGCCTTGACTAAGGGCCAACAAACATAGCTTGAATACTACTGACCATCCATAAGAAATGACGGAGGGTTACGGCTGGTTTTTGGCGAAAAAACCTTTAACGTAATGAACTTGATCTCGTTGAAGGAACCTGATATCTTTTTATAAAAATATAGTGGCGAAAAACCTTTGCTAAAGAGGTCACTCCCGGTGAAGGGATCTCGGCTCTTTCCTCGCGGAATGAGGTGCAGGATATTCCAACTGAATACCGCTATCCAAATCAACTTGTAATCGACTATATTGAAGTTACTACCTGTTCATAATAGAATACTACATTTTATACTTCCCATTCTTATGCTCGTGTGTTTATAGGTAGGTGCTTTTAATCCGTGTTTGTTGCATATTTACAGAGTACAGGTTTCCAGTCCAAATATTGCAAATCATGACAAAATCTCCACAGTTACGCCAAAAGCAGAACATCTGTTGACAGCAGATAAAAGCCGGGTTCCGGTCATCCATATCCGTCCAGTGCCGAGTACCTGTTCCTGAGACAAGACATATGACAGTGGTCATTCGTGTCTGGGACAAGCACAGAGCACGAGGGGGGCAGCACAAGAATCAATGGGTGCGCGGAGCTCGAGAGAGATAGAAGTCAAAAAGTGAAGAAAAGATAGCAATCTTGGACTAAGAATTCTGAAGATATTCTGGAAAGATTATCAGAAAATATATGTACCAGACAACAGGGGACAACAGACCAGGGATCTACAGAAAAGCCCATGCCCTGAACCCTCTATAGTGCGGCGGATCCGCGGCCAATAGGGGGTATTGGCGGCGGATCCGCGGCCTTACTGACTCCTTGTCGTGTCGTTTTTTCGGGGTAGTTTGGGGACTTCATATTGTGGCAGATTCTTGCCCTAGGTCTTCAACCCTCTGCCTATAAATACTCCAGAATTGAGCTAAGCCAAGGGTCCAATTTCTAAGTCCAATTTTGTGTCCACTCTTTTGTAGTTTTTTGTATAGTTCTTCTTCTTCTTCTTCATTCTTCCTCCATGGAAATGTAGTGAGAGCATTTAGTGGATATTAATGAAGATGAGGGTTTTGTATCATTCTCTTTTGTTTCTTCTTCCCCTTGAGATTCTTGCTTTCTCTTGATCATTCAACCTCTTTATTGAGCTTGAATGGTTAAGGGTTAGTTATTGATCTCAAGGGTAGTATTTTCTTATGGAATTAGCGCTTCAATTCACATGCGTTCTCTACCCTTCTCTTGATCTTGCAACCTCTTGATTGAGCTTGCAAGTTTAAGGGTTGGCTATTGATCCCATGCTTGTCTTGAGTTCTACTTTCTTGTTCTTTTTATTGCTTTTTATTACTTGCTTATTATTATCTTGCTTTTCTTTCTTGCAATTTATTTCATGCACTTAAATTCATGCACTTAATACTTGTAATCTTTTCTTTTCTTTGTTCTTTTCTTTTGCTCTCTTTTGTTCATTTTGTGAATGGTTGTAATTATTGTTGTTAAGAAGAAATACGGTATTATAAGTTAACGTTTCTTTGCCCATTTCCTTTTCCCGTTATTTTCCATTGAACTCCGCCCAAACGATACGCAAGCGCTCCGTTAGGCACCGTACCCTGACAAGGTAACGGTGATTCCTAACCGCGACCGGTTGCGTTCGGTTTGGCCGGAGGCGAAAAGCAAGAGACAAGAATGGAAGGACAAGGGTAAATAAGCCGTATTCCACGAATACCGCGCTTAAATCCCCTAATCCACGTTGTTGCCGATTGCTCTAGCTTCAATTGGTCAAGACTCGGCTCAAAGGTTTTGAGTACGGATTTCTTTAGCTTATAATCTCGTATCTTTTTCTTAACAACTTTATACTTGCAAATATTACACATAGGATAGTCTCGAACAAACATACACAAATTCTTTATTGACTCGTCTAAGACAAGAACGGAAATACAACCATCTCCCTGAGGATCGACCCGTGCTCAACCGGCTAGCTGCATAGCGACACCGTCTTGATTGCGGTTAACTTCAATTCTTTCAATCAAATGGCGCCGTTGCCGGGGAGACGGTAGCGTATTTTCTTTCTTGTTATTCGGGTTAATATTCTTTTTGTATTTATATAAAAAAAACAATAAAAAAAAATCTTTTTTTTTATATCATTTTTGTGGGCAAGAGTGCTGATTTTTGCAGACTTGCAAACTGCGATTGTGGGGAGCAAAGTGTACATTTAAGGCTAAGGTGATTGCAAAGTACAGTGCCAAAGATCCGGGTAGTTTGACCCGCGCAAGCGAACTTTTCAAGTTTACCGGATTTGATTCAACGAGGGTTTCCTAACCCAAAAACTTAACGGTACGTACTTTACTAACACCTTCTTCTCAAATCTGACGCGTCCAATATACTATTCTTTGCAGGATTCTTTGCAAGTTCGCTAACAAACGCTAAAAATTGACTAACCCGTATTTGTTGCAGTGCCGCGCTTAAACTAAAAAACGATTTTTTGGATTCTTTATAGAATTTTTATTGAATTGCGCATTGCATACATTAATACGGACTTAAAGGCAAGCGAACCCCACAATATACGGTAAAGGATTTCATCACCTTTTCCGTGGCCCACAAATCACGAACTTGAGCATAACGTTTACCCACACAAATTTTAAAAGAAATTAGACTTTAAGCCTTAAGGACTTCGCGCTCACTAGGAGAAGTTAACTGTGTTTAGAACCTAGCTTAACGGTATATTGTTTACGGGGTGTCTAGGAAAGTGTTAACGGCGAAACCGCCAAAAGAGAAAGGGTTATTTAATTAAGGAACTTCGCGAAAGCGTTGGAAAATCTCCCCTTATCTCTGCACTTACCTGGCCTCGTGATCAGTATATCTTGAGCCCGTTTCTCGACACAGTTTTACTTCGACAATCAAGTTCTGGAGCAGGTCTAGTTGATCTAGGTGAACCCTAGAACGATTAGGTGTGTGGTATTTTCGTGTCGTGATTGTTTTTGTCCCTATTTTTTTTTGTGTGTGTATTTCATTCTTTTGTTAATATCTAAAAAAAAAAATTTAAAAAAAAATAAAATCACATTCTTTTCCCTCTCCTTTTCTCTGCCTTTCTTTCTTTCTCTCTTCATATCATGGGTACCCCACCTCGCAAAACTCTTGCCGAACTTTGGTACCCACAACCAGACATTACTTCTTACGGTTCTTGCTTTGGCCGAACGTCAAACGATCCCTCCATGCCCAAAATCTCTTTGAAAGATCGGATAGACGCGTCTAGGACAAACACTTGCCCTTCGCAATCCACTTTGTATCAACCTTTTCAACCTCCCCCACCCTCTTATGTTGATACCCCTTTTGCAAGTCGTCCTTTGTCCATCGCTGAACGTATTGAACAATCCTGAAGCCGATCTTTCACTCCTTTCACCACTACAGATTCTTGGGATCAACAATTCCATTCACCTTCTTATCCAAATGTTGATCCTGCTCCTGTCCAGCCATTCAATTCCTATCAATCCTACCAAACTTTTGCACCTTCCCTAGACATTGCTTCAGAACCGCCATTTGGGAGTTTCCAGTACAAAAACAACTTTGAATCTTTTACTGAAACCCCTTCACAACCCATGTCTAGTCTGGAACAGTCGTTGGAAGACTTTAGGGTAGCGTCAAGCCAACAGATGATGGATTTGAATGCGTCCATGGCCGCCCTCATGCAACCTAGTGACCCGGTAGCTAGTTTTCAACTAGCTCCAACTTTTTCAATGTATGATGAGGCGGCAGGACAGGCTGTGAATTTGAGTGGAGAGAGTGAGATGTACCCCCTTCCAAATCAAACCTACCCATCCCAAATTGAATCCAACAACTCCTGTTTTGAAAGTCTATCGAGTATCCCACATGATTTATCAATTGAAGATAGAATGATGAATGAGTTGTGCGACTTCGTAGTGTTTGATTTGCCCGATTGTGAAGGGTCCCTTCCAAGTGAAACCATACCTAATCCTTTTGACCTCTACACCTATATCTTAGAACCAGAATCGATTAATATCCATGCTTTTGATGAGGTGTCAGAGAATTTTGATTTTCACTTGATTGAGGATATTGACGCTGGGGATATTTTGGATGATGAACCCGTAGATTCGGCTGTGTTTGTCTCTTCAAATCATCATCCCAAGTCATTAAATGTTTTTCCCGAACCCCATATGCGTCTGGACTTTGAAGAGAAGAGCATGGATGTGCTAAATTTTGAGGATATTTTTGAGGATGAAACAGTTCTAGATGATGAGTCGGATTTTCCAATTCATCCTGTTCCTTTCACTGACTGTGTACACCATCCAGAATCCTTAACCGATACCCTTCCTCACCCACTTCCCTCCATCCTTTCCATCGTTCCTACATTGTAAGAAACCGTATCATTTTTACTTCCTGTGTCTGGTTTACCAAGTTCGGCGTACCCATGGTTTCTCACGAATCTTGAAGGATTTGACCCCATTTCTCGACGGATAAATATATTAGCACAATCGCTTTTCACACATCGGTCATCACAAATTGTGCTAATCTATTTACTCCATTCGCAACCTCAAGTTCGTATTCCACTTCTTTTTCCCTTCCGCCATTCTTCTTCCTCTCATATACCGAGACCATATCCCGCTTCTCTCCGCATATGGTCTCGCGTATTCTCCATCTCTTTTCTCTACGCCTTCTTCCACCAACCAGTACATTATAGCGATAAAATCTTTGAATGGTTGGTGTTAACTTTTAGCCTGTGTAAGGCCTTGGATAGCTTGATACTGTTCTCTTTCCCCCCTAATCCTGAATTTCAACGCTTAACAGTGGAAACACTGTTTTACTTAAGTTTGGGGGGGACTCCTTTTTTGTATATATATTTTTTTTGTTTTCCTTTTTGTTTTGTATATAATTTGTTTTTAGGGAGCGCCGGCAATTTTGACCCTCTTGGTATAGCCTGACAGTGAGGGCACTGTCAAGTTTAAGTTTGGGGGTGTGCTCGGTAAGCTTTCTTCCTTCGCATTCATTTGTATATTTTGCATTTGCATACCTTATTAAAAACCCACAAAAATTGAAAATTTTCCAAAAAATATAAAAACTTTGTCGTCAAGTTAGCTAATAGGGTAACTTAGATCTTTATTCCGAAAGTTTAGTTGATATGATAGAAATAACTAAATTCTAGGCTTAGGGATTGAAAACCCTAAAAATAACCCTCATTCTGTCTAACTTTGGTAAGTATACGTCCTTACAGTTTTTTTGAGAAATAGGTAATCTTGAGTTCAGTTCTTGAGTTAAGTCAAGATGAAGGGAAAGTATTGAAGCTTTACTGGAGGATAAGTCTGAAAAATAGTTTCTTTTCTTGAGTTTAAATTTAGAAAGTATATACCCTACAAACTGCACTTACACGCACCTTGAAACTTGGGATAGTAGAAGATACCTAGAAATACTCTTGCCGGAAAGCCTAGTATGAAAGAAAAAACGGTATTTAAAGCTAAACACCAAAAGAGCATATTGAAAAATATATCCGGTCTTGAAAAAGAAAAAGAAAAAGAAAAAAGAAAAAGAAAAATAGAATAAAGTCAAGACCTGGAAATTGCTATTTACGCTTTAAAGTTCACACATTCAGTAATCGGTCGTTAGTGCCTCAAGAAGCATTAATAGTCGCATGAAAGGTGTGTGAGCAAATCCGTCCATCCTTAATGAAAAGAAGTAGTATTAGGTATTAGGGCAAGGGTATTATAGCTTGAATTGAATTCTTGAGTGTAGGGGTGCAAATATACACACACGTAGGGGTATACAATCGATGTTTGAATAAAAGATAGAAATAAAGAATAAGACTTGTGTTTTCTGTAAAGTTGATAAAAATCCCTGATTTGAGGCCGCACTTTAGAAGGAAAACTCAGGAGAACCAACATCTTTCTAAACTTTTTTTGGAACGTATAGGACCTAAGGTTAAATAGATAGGAGGTGTGAAAAATAAGGGTTGAATATTTCTAACTTAGGATGATAGAGTTTCTAACGTAAATACTAAACTGTAGGAGTAGAATCGACGTTAACTTATGACACTAGCTTGACGGGATTTTGTGGGTAGTATCCGCTGAAAACCCTCAGGAGACAACACTCCTCCTACTAGGGACACCTAGAGGTTTAACGGCTTGTTGCACATGCTCAGTGCAATCGCGTTCCATGCGAAAGTGCGGTTAGGATTTTATTATTGTGAATAATTGGTTTTGCTCGGGACGAGCAAAAGTTAAGTTTGGGGGTATTTGTTCATAACAGAATACTACATTTTATACCGCCCATTCTTATGCTCGTGTGTTTATAGGTAGGTGCTTTTAATCCGTGTTTGTTGCATATTTACAGAGTACAGGTTTCCAGTCCAAATATTGCAAATCATGACAAAATCTCCACAGTTACGCCAAAAGCAGAACATCTGTTGACAGCAGATAAAAGCCGGGTTCCGGTCATCCATATCCGTCCAGTGCCGAGTACCTGTTCCTGAGACAAGACATATGGCAGTGGTCATTCGTGTCTGGGACAAGCACAGAGCACGAGGGGGGCAGCACAAGAATCAATGGGTGCGCGGAGCTCGAGAGAGATAGAAGTCAAAAAGTGAAGAAAAGATAGCAATCTTGGACTAAGAATTCTGAAGATATTCTGGAAACATTATCAGAAAATATATGTACCAGACAACAGGGGACAGCAGACCAGGGACCTACAGAAAAGCCCATGCCCTGAACCCTCTATAGTGCGGCGGATCCGCGGCCAATAGGGGGTATTGGCGGCGGATCCGCGGCCTTACTGACTCCTTGTCGTGTCGTTTTTTGGGGGTAGTTTGGGGACTTCATATTGTGGCAGATTCTTGCCCTAGGTCTTCAACCCTCTGCCTATAAATACTCCGGAATTGAGCTAAGCCAAGGGTCCAATTTCTAAGTCCAATTTTGTGTCCACTCTTTTGTAGTTTTTTGTATAGTTCTTCTTCTTCTTCTTCATTCTTCCTCCATGGAAATGTAGTGAGAGCATTGAGTGGATATTAATGAAGATGAGGGTTTTGTATCATTCTCTTTTATTTCTTCTTCCCCTTGAGATTCTTGCTTTCTCTTGATCATTCAACCTCTTCATTGAGCTTGAATGGTTAAGGGTTAGTTATTGATCTCAAGTGTCGTATTTTCTTATGGAATTAGCGCTTCAATTCACATGCGTTCTCTACCCTTCTCTTGATCTTGCAACCTCTTGATTGAGCTTGCAAGTTTAAGGGTTGGCTATTGATCCCATGCTTGTCTTGAGTTCTACTTTCTTGTTCTTTTTATCGCTTTTTATTACTTGCTTATTATTATCTTGCTTTTCTTTCTTGCAATTTATTTCATGCACTTAAATTCATGCACTTAATACTTGTAATCTTTTCTTTTCTTTGTTCTTTTCTTTTGCTCTCTTTTGTTCATTTTGTGAATGGTTGTAATTATTGTTGTTAAGAAGAAATACGGTATTATAAGTTAACGTTTCTTTGCCCATTTCCTTTTCCCGTTATTTTCCATTGAACTCCGCCCAAACGATACGCAAGCGCTCCGTTAGGCACCGTACCCTGACAAGGTAACGGTGATTCCTAACCGCGACCGGTTGCGTTCGGTTTGGCCGGAGGCGAAAAGCAAGAGACAAGAACGGAAGGACAAGGGTAAATAAGCCGTATTCCACGAATACCGCGCTTAAATCCCCTTATCCATGTTGTTGCCGATTGCTCTAGCTTCAATTGGTCAAGACTCGTCTCAAAGGTTTTGAGTACGGATTTCTTTAGCTTATAATCTCGTATCTTTTTCTTAACAACTTTATACTTGCAAATATTACACATAGGATAGTCTCGAACAAACATACACAAATTCTTTATTGACTCGTCTAAGACAAGAACGGAAATACAACCATCTCCCTGTGGATCGACCCGTGCTCAACCGGCTAGCTGCATAGCGACACCGTCTTGATTGCGGTTAACTTTAATTCTTTCAATCACTACCCTGACGTAAACTTCTGCCCAAGGGGTCACTCCCGGTGAAGGGATCTCGGCCCTTGCCTCGTGGAATGAGGTGCAGCATATTCTAAACTGAATATCACTATGCAAAACAAAAGTAAACATCTTTGTAATAACACCTTTTAAAATTTGTTCCAATAACATCAAATATAGGTTTGTTTTATCCTTCCATTGATAAGAATCAATGCAGTCCCATCAATCAATCACACCAGAAAAGAACGAAAATAAAATGTACGTATATGCCATCCGCATTCGTCATTGGGTCCCGTCATCACCCGTTAGGTTACTTAACTAACGACAGAGCGGGGGCTGGACTAGCGCGGGTGTAAAATATATACAACATCTAATAGTATATATACCAATATACAATAAACGCTCCAGGCGTGATAATATGCAACATTACATAAAAGTAATAAGCATCAGAGAATAATACAGATAATCTGGGATCCCCGGGTTTCATAGACCCGCTGCTGAAACCCGATGTTCCCCTGGTCGTGTGGATAGCCTGTGCAATGAAACCTACACTCCTACGGGTGCGGCAAGTTACCTGCCAAAACCTGAAGCGAGGTAGTCCCCCACAGCATAGTGAATAGAACATCCGGCACTTCACGGAATCCGGTAAATTGAGCACCTCTCCTTGGGTCAACCTGAACCCCCTACGAGTGCGGCGAATAGTCTGCCAATTCTAGAGTGAGGTCCCTTTGCCTCTCAAAGCTATGAGATACGGACCCGTTGCCCTCTAGAACCCGGCTATCCGTGCACTCCGTCGCGGGGTAAACCTAGTACAGAAATGAAAAATATATAGAACGGGTACATCGACCTCAACCCGGTCGTGCCCCAAAAGAATATTATACAAACAGGTAGTGACGGCAGTCCACATGTTGGACGCTCGCCCCGCAATATCAAATGTACAAATAAATCCAAACTGCACTACTATTGCACACTGCTATCCACCACGACATATCCGCAACAATACAGCACAACACAGAACATCAACGCGAATGTCACGTTCGCAAACCCGTCTAAAAGAACTATAGCAATCAGACGCGGTTTACCGATCAAATGACATTCCCGGTCGGAGATATAATGTAAATACTACAAACTAACAAGTTTAAAATTTTGATCGACTAAATTTCCCAAAGTGGGCCCCACGTACAACTGCTGTACAGTAACAAAAACTGGGCCCAAATGAACAGTTCTAAAAACCACAATTTCCAAAATTAGGCTCTCTGGAAAAATTTGGTTCACTGTTACCACTAAAGCGCCGCGGTTCCGCGGTCAAACCCTAGGTTTGACCGCGGATCCGTGGTGGCTTTGTGGGATCACGTGCCCAAATTTTTTCACAAAGCTTAAAATACCCTGCACAGTTTTCTGATATATGTAAAATAATTTTTAGAACCTTTTAAAAATCGACAGAAACCTGTGTGCCAGAAAATTGCGATTTCGGAAATTAGTTCGATCGATGTTTTAAACACGTTAGCACAAGTTAGTATAGCTTAATGGTGAGGCTCTGATACCACTGTAAGTCCACGGTAGCGCCCCGGCCATCTAACAGACGCCAAATGCGGAACAAAAACTTTTTACAACTGGCGCTATCGCGTACTATAACCCGGATCTGCCATTAAAGCTAAACTAACAAATTACAAAGTGGGTAGAAATGTTATACCGAACGATCCGGGTCCTTCGGTCTTCTACCATCATCCCACGTTTTGTTGCGGCTGCTCCGATCTCCTCGATCTCCTGTCTTGTCGTCCAGGTGGCACCACGTCGACGGATCTTTAAACGGGCTCCCGCCTCTGACCCGAGGCAACTCGATCATCAAGTTTGCTAGAAGAGACGACCAAGATGATGTACAGAATGAGTAGAACACTTTGTCTCGTTACGTCCAAGGCTATGGACGAACGGTTTAATGAAGTTGCCTTTTTGGAATCGTGTGAAATGAGAAATGAGGCTTATCTAATTTCCATGAGTCCAAAACAATATTAATCTTTTTCAAAGCAACCATGATCCTCACCAAGAGGTGGCCGGCGACTAAATAGAGGGGAAGGGGTGAGTGTAGGAGGAGGGAGTCGTGACCATAAGAAATGATACTTATCATAACATGACTCATTAGTGACACATAGTATGAACACATTAAAAGCAAACCAATGATAAAAACCTAGTCATCCTTGCATTAATGAATCATTAAATACACTAATAAGTCACAAAGATGCATGAACCTAGTCACCACCTTCTAGAAGCCTCTAGAACCTTCCACACTCATCTCAAGAAAAGATAAATCCGTATTTTAACCAAATGTTAAATACGGCTGATAGAAAACTGGAAACTGGCAACTTCCAAAAGTGATCCTGAAATGAATTTCAGGATAACCCCGTATCAGTATAAACATACCCGCATTTGTATTACGACCGAATACAAATACATCTGAGACAAAGATATTATATCTACACAGAATAATACTCGGATCCGGCTTAAACCAAAGCCGACCAGTATTATCTGCCCGAAAAACGACACGTGCGAAAATGCACGTGCTTTTTCCGAACCTTGCCATAAAACCATACGGCCTCTACAACGTTTCGCCCGAACTTGGGAAAGTGTCTGTGGGGGACTCTAATGACTCATCAACAGACTGGCACTGGGTATAACCACTAGCACGTCAGAGGTACGAGCTGTACGTAACGTTTGCCTATGTATTGATTGGAAGGGAAGCTGACGAGCGAACTCATCTCTAAACCTTACTGAGCCTAACAGTAACAATATACATACAGTCCGGTCTGTTCGTCTATGAGTATCGCATATCTGCCTAGGGGGCTGGTAACGCAAGACCCCCATTAGCGGTATAAGTCGTGTGAGAGAGTGGCCCAGAACATCCTGAGATACTACTGGAGCACCTACTAGTAAATCTTCTGCCTCGGCCGAGGGCTTTGTGTAATGGCTTTCCCAGACACAGCGCGATCTCACCCCCAATACCGGGAGAGACGAATCCCCTGACGATCCGCTCACTTGCTTCCATGTAGCTCGGAACTGTACCCAAAAAAGACCTGTTTGCACGACTCCTTTGAGCCGTGGTAGGGTAGAAATCAAAGCACCGTGGGAACTCACACGAGACAAATGACGACCTCAGGTCGATGAACTAACCTGTACACATGTTACCAGGGAATTGCTATCTGACGCTAGGTATAATACCAACTAGCAGATTCCCGGCGAGTCCTGTCCGGTGTACTCATAACCCAATGAGCACCTATATACATCTTAGGTGAACCAACTAACACCAATGGCTTGTGAGACCGGCCATCGCCCCTCGTCGGGGTCTCGACTGTATACACTAGTCTACTCTGGAGTATCGATGCCCTGTCTTGAAACTCCCACGACTAGGGACACTTTAAGGATGTGCTTACAGACCCCAGCTCCCACGTATATGATCGCCATCATACTGCTGGTAGTCAAGCAAGAATCCTATGGGCTCTATCATCATGCAATAGTGAACGAAAGCATGTATACAATAATAAAGACAAACCAGATAGCATACCATCATCTCGAGCAAGACTGTCATATCCGTATAGGTCCTGCCTCAATCATTGCAATCACGTACCTGTGATCCAGTAATTGACTTTGAGGGCACTATCTCCAACAGAGAGGACTTTCTTTCTCGACATGATAGTATGCTATCTGGTTTCACTTTGTCTTAACATGTTGACTTGTATTAGTTTACTGTCTTGCTCTCACATCTTGATAAAGCCCTTAGGCTCTGTACTCGACTACTAGGACTATGATGAGATCATACTAGTGGGGCCTAGGTAGTCCACGAGTACATCCTATAACTATTCCTAGTCGAGGGTGTATCGAGACAGGGCGTCGATACTCCAGACTAGACTAGCGTATACGCATCTTGACCCATATGATGGGCGATGGATGATCCCATATCCATAGGTGTTGGACATCAAAGATGGTGTACGGGTGCTCAGTGGAGACTGGGTACACTGAACGGACTCGCCGAGAACACCTAGATGGTATTATACCTATCGTCAGGTAGAAGTTCTCTGGTGACACTGGTACAGGTTAGTTTGTAGACCCGAGATCGCCATAGAGTCTTGTGTGATTCCCACTGTGCTTTGATTTCCACCTTACCACGTTCAAGAGAACGTGCAAAATGGTGGCTTTTGGGTACAGTCCCAAATCACATGGAGACAAAGAGCGATAGGAGGGGTTTCGTCTCTCCCGGTATTGGGGATTGATGTTGCGCTGTGTTCGATTGTCTATAACTGGAAGTCCCTGGCCAGGGCTAATATGGAGATTTATTGGTAAGTGTTATGAGTAGTTTCTCGACCCGTTATGAGCCTTACATCGACACGACTTGTCGGTTACTGGGGTCTGACGTTTACCACCCCTAGACTGGATATGCGACATATCAGAAGAAGAGACCGGACTGTACGGTAGTGTTTACTGGTTGGATTCGCAGGAGTATGTACAGGCGTGCTTGTTGATTTCTGGTCGCTCAATACCCAGGTGGTTATTACGGTTAGCTGACCGCTTGCAGCTTGTGGGTGTTTGATATGATCGTCAGTTACTGCTGGCGTATTGATGAGTCTTTAGAGTCCTACATAGAGGTTTCCTGGCTCAGGAAAAATGGAGTAGGAGCACGTATGTGATATGTGCGGGATCGAGATTGATACGTGTATGTGATACTATATTCTATTCTCGCGATATGTGATATTGGCCGGTTATATATGATATAGCGGGGTTATCGGATCAAGTGTTGATTCGATTAAATATAATATATATATATGTATGTATGTATGTATGTGTGTATATATTATGTGCTCACTTATATATTTATTATTCTTACTTGTGATACATTTAACATATATGTGATATATGTTTATTGTATTGTTTTCTTTTGTTACATAAATATTATATATGTGATAGATATGTAAGTCAACGTTATACACTCCACGAGTTGCGGGGAGGCGGAATATGTAAAACAATCATTTTGTTTAAAACAAACATCTACTAACTTACGGATCTTTGCCAAACCCTAACTAACAATATCATAGGAGGGATTAGCTACTATGAAAGAAGATTATACCTAATGAACCAAGTCCTTCTTCTTGTTGTTGACCCCTCCTCGTCGGCCTCCTCTTTGTGATAGAAGATCCACCCGAGAGCTACTACTCCAAGCTTAACCTCTAACTTGAGGTAACTAGGTTACTCAAAGTGCTAATCAAAGAAACCTAGGGATTATAGAGTAGGATTAGGGATTAATAAGTCTTGCTAACCCTTGATCTCAACACATGAGAGGTTAGGGTTAGGGTTTAAAGAGAGAGAGCTTGAGGAGAGAGAAGGTGAGAGTGAGAATCCTTTTGGAATAAGGAAATCATTGTGAATATATATGAAGCATAAGATATTTATTAAATGAACAACAAATAACAATTATCATCATGCTTCATTAACTCACCTAGTGATTCATCTCATGAGTCATTTAAACAATAAATGCATCATTAACTCCATGGATGAATCACACCATGACTCATTAAACCAATTAATGCAAATGCCACCTTAGCCTCTAACTCATCAAACTTCTAGAAGCTTCTCGACAAATTACGAGAACGTCCCTCCTATCCGTGAAAACACAGAAATACTTTGGACTGTATAAATCCAATAATCAGATACTAGAATCTGGCTTAAACCAAAGCCCGCTAGTAAAAACCGTCAGAACATCGTACGTGCATAAATGCACGTGCATGTCCGAACCCTATCGTAAAACCATACGACCTCTATATCGTTTCGCCCGAAGCAGGATAACTCTCTGTGTGGGACTCTAAAGACTCGACTACTACGCTGGCAGTGGGTTTAACCACATATCGCAAGCGGCAGTAGCTGTACGTAACGGTCCCCAGGTAGATGTCGATAAGAAGGCCGATGAGGAAACCCATCCGAACTCCTACTGAGCCTGATGTGACAATCTCCGTACAGTCCGTTCTGTTCATCTAGGACTATCGCATATCGGGCCTAGGAGGGCAAGCGTCAGTCCCCTAAAAGCGGTATAAGTCATGTCGGAGTGAAGTCCATTACACCTTGAGAAACTACTGGAAAAGCTACCAGTAAATCTCGCTTGCCCTGGCCAGGGACTTTGCGTAATGGCTCTCCAGACATAGAGCGATATCAACTCCCAATACCGAGAGAGACGAATCCTGTCTAACCGCCACTGCCTCCAAGTGCTTCGGGACTGCACCCAACTGCTACCTGTTTGCATGACTCCTTTGAGCCGTGGTAGGGTAGCAATCTAAGAACAGAGGGAACACACTCGAGGCAAAGCAGCAGTGTCAAGTCTGCGGACTATGCTGTACTCATGTCACCTGGGAACTGTTAACCGACGACGGGTATAATACCAACCAACAGTTCCCTGCGAGTCCTGTCCGGTGTACCCGTAACCCAACGAGCACCTGTATATAATCTCCAGTACGACGTACTGATGGCTGTGGGACAGACAATCTCCCCAACTGGGATAAGAGGTGTACACACTAGTCTACTCCGGAGTATCGATGCCCTGTCTCAATAATCCTACGACTAAGGACCTGAAAAGGATATGCTTGTAGACTACCCAACCCCCACTAGTGTGACTGCCATCACAATACTGGTAGTCAAGCAAGATCTTAAGGGCTCAATCAATACATACATGCATATTAAGATAGATATAAACTAAGTAGCATACTGCCATGTTTAGCAAGACTGTTAATATAACTGTGAATATCCCAAGCTTCCATTAAGTAATATACAAGCTAGTATGATACAATAATGGGCCCTAGGGCATATACACTAACAATTTCCCACTTGCACTAGGGCCATGTACTGGCATATCGAAGACCGATCATCTCGAGTAGCCTCTCGAACTGAATCTGAGGTAAGGCCTTTGTGAATGGATCAGCAGTGTTCTCCTCTATAGCAACTCTCCGGACCTCGATCTCCCGGTGATCAATGGATCAACAATCCCGGGTTCCTTTGCTAAAGCTATAGTTCCGTTGTTGTCGGAATACAGCGGTATTGGATCAACAATGGTAGGAACCACCTGAAGTTCTGTTAGGAACTTCTTCATCCAGACCGCTTCTTTTGCGGCATCGCAAGCAGCAATATACTCCGCTTCCATCGTTAAGTTAGCAACGGTGTGCTACTTGGAACTCTTCCAGCACACTGCCCCACCATTGAAGGTAAAGACATAACCAGACATGGACTTGGAGTCATCCTTATCACTCTGGAAGCTAGAATCAGCAAAGGCCTCTATCTTGAGGTCTTTTCCGCCGTAAACCAAGAACATCTCCTTAGTCCTTCTCAGGTACTTGAGAATGTTCTTTACTACTATCCAGTGCTTCTCTCCTGGGACTGACTGATACCTGCTTACCACTCTCAGTGCGTAAGCTACATGTGGTCTGGTGCACAACATCGCATACATTATAGAGCCTACCGCAGAAGCGTAGGGTATAATAGACATGCGATCCCTTTCCAAATCAGTCTTGGGAGACATCTCTTTGGAGGGGTGATTCCGTGATAAGCCGGTAGATTATCGCGCTTAGAATCTTCTATACTGAATCTTTTTAGTATAGTGTTGATATACCTGGACTTCGAAAGTCCCAACATCCTATTGGATCTATCATGATAGATCCAGATCCCCAGAATCTAAGAGGCATCACCCAGGTCATTCATGGAGAACCTGTGTGATAAGAATCCTTTGACAGATTGTAGCATAAGAATGTCATTTCCTATCAATAGAATGTCATCCACATACAAGACGAGAAATACCACAGTTCGTGCTACAATTTTTACTATATATAAATGGTTCATCTGGATTTTTGATAAAGTCATATTCTTTTACCGTTTCATCAAAACAGATGTTCCAACTCTGTGATGCCTGCTTCAGTCCATGACTTAAGCAACTTGCATACTTTCCCGCTGCTCCCACTCTGATTGAAGCTTTCTGGCTGATCCATATAGACGCACTTTTCCAAATTACCATTTAGAAAAGCCGTCTTTACGTCCATCTGCTGGATCTCATAATCATGGAAGGCGGAAATAGCAAGAAGGTCCCGAATGGATTTGAGCATAGCCACTGGAGAAAACGTTTCGTCATAGTCCAAACCAGGTATTTGAAGAAAACCCTTTGCAACAAGTTTAGCCTTATAGGTTCCCACCTGTCCATCTACACCAATCTTTTTCTTGAAGATCCATTTGCATCCTATGGGTTTTACCCCATCTGGAGCAAAGTCCAAAGTCCATGCTTTGTTAGTGTACATGGACTCCATCTCGGTCCGCATTGCATCTAGCCATCTTACCGAGTCACCGCTCTGGATGGCCTGCTGGAAACTAGTAGGTTCATCATCATCAATGACGCAATCCTCTCTATCCCCATCTATGAGAAAACCGTAGTATCTCTCCGGCGGATGAGACGGCCTACTCCTGCGAAGGGGTGCGGAAATGTCCTGTTCTTCTTGAACTACTGGTTCTACCAAACTTTCAGTAGTAGTTTGTGGTTATGGAATTTCTTCCAGTTCTATTGCGCTCCCACTTGTTTCCTTTTCTAAAAACTGATGTTCTAGAAAATGGGCATTACGAGAAACAAAAACCTTTTGTTCCTCTGCATAATAGAAGAAATACCACCTGGAGTTCTTTGGATATCCCACAAACTTACACTGTACTAATCGTGCCTCGAGTTTGCCTGCATGCTGCTTTTTAACAAAAGCTGGACATCCTCATATCTTCAGATACTGAAGATATGGTTTCTTCCCACTCCACATCTGATATGGCATGGTAGGCACAGTCTTGGTAGGAACCCTGTTCAAAAGATATGCTGCTGATTCTAGCGCATAACCCCAGAAAGATTGCTGTAACTCAGCATTACTCATCATGGAATGTACCATATCCAATAGGGTTCGATTCCGTCTCTCCGATACACCGTTGTACTGTGGAGTGTATGGAGGAGTAAGCTGAGAGAGAATTCCTTTCTCTTTTAGGTAACCTAGGAACTCGGCACTTAAGTATTCACCACCTCGATCAGATCTCAGTGTCTTGATACTTTTGCCGGTTTGGTTTTCTACTTCATTCTTATATTCTTGGAATTTCTCAAAAGCCTCGGTTTTATGTTTCATTAAGAAAATGAATCCGTACCTAGAGTAATCGTCCGTAAAAGTAATGAAATAGTAAAAACCACCTCTTGCATGTGTAGACATTGGACCACATACATCGCTGTGTATGAGTCCTAAGAGCTCACTAGCTCTTACTCCATGTCCAGTGAATGGAGTCTTTATCATCTTTCCTTTGAGAGATGATTGACCAGTGGCATAAGTTTGATATTCGAACGAATCCAAATATCCTTCTCTATGTACCTTAGTTAACCTTGTCTCATTGATGTGACCTAGTCTACAATGCCATAAGAAAGCCTTATTTAAATCTGGAGACTTTCTTTTTAGTGTGTTCTGGACAATGAAAATCTGTAATTGGTTTAAGACATATATACCATTATCTAGTGTACCGGACCCAATCAAACCATAATTAAGGTGGATGTTAACAACATCGCTTAGAAACGTGAAATCATAAGCTTCTGTTGATAACAACGAAACCGATATGATATTACACGTTAAACTGGGTACACAAAAACAGTTATGCAAAACCAAAATATGTCCACTCGTCAATCCAAAGTGATAATCCCCTACGTACACAGCACCTACTCTAACTCCGTTACCAACCTGGAGGGTCATATCACCAACCTTCAGCACTCTACGGTTTCTCAGTGCCTGCAATGAATTGCATATATGAGATCCTGATCCGGTATCAAATACCCAGGAAGTAGAGTTGATTGACAGAGAATTTTCAATTACAAACACAACTGAAGTCGAAGCTACAGCTTGCTTCGGTTCCTGGTTCTTGGCATTCCAAGCATTGCAAACTTTCTTCCAGTGCCCTTTCCAACGACAGTGGAAGCACTCGCCTTTTGCCACTACTGGCTCTGCAATCTTTGTCTTTCCTTTATCTCCCACCTGTTGGATATAGTGCCCTCAGAGTCAGTTATTGGATCACAGGCACGTGATTGCGATGATTGAGGGATGACCTATACCAGTAGGACAGTCTTACTCGAAATGATAGTATGCTATCTGGTTTATCTTTATCATCGTGTACTGCTTTAGGTGACCTTAAAGGTCACTATTGCACATTGATAGAGCCCCTAGGATTCTTGCTTGACTACCAGCAGTATGAGGACGATCATATACGTGGGAGCTGGAGTCTATAAGCAAATCCTTAAATGGTCCCTAGTCGTGGGAGTTTCGAGACAGGGCATCGATTCTCCAGCGTAGACTAGTGTATACAGTCGAGACCCCGACGAGGGGCGGTGGCCGGTCTCACAAGCCACTGGTGTCAGCTGGTTCACCTAAGATGTATACAGGTGCTCATTGGGTTATGAGTACACCAGACAGGACTCGCCGGGAGCCTGCTAGTTGGTATTATACTTGACGTCAGATAGCAGTTCCCTAGTGACATGTGTACAGGTTAGTTCATTGACTTGAGATCGTCATTTGTCTCATGTGAGTTCCCACTGTACTTAGATTACTACCCTACCATGCTCAAAGGAGACGTGCAAACAGGTTTTAGTTGGGTACAGTCCCGAGCCACTTAGAGGCAGTGAGCGGATCTTCAGGGGTTCGTCTCTCCCGGTATTGGGGGTGAGGTCGCGCTGTGTCTAGGAAAGCCAGAACATGAAAGTCCTTGGCCAAGGCAGGAGATTTACTGGTAGGTATTCCAGTAGTATCTCAGGGTGTTCTGGGCTATACCCCGACACGACTTGTACCGCTTTTTGGGGTCTGACTTTACCAACCCCCTAGGCCCGCCATGCGATGCTCATAGACGAACGGACCGGACTGTACGGATATTGTCACTGACAAGCTTATTAGGGTGTCAGGATGAGTTCGCTCATCGACGTCACTTTTGGTCAGTACCTGGTAGCCCGTTACGTATTGGCTAATACCTCTGACGTGCTAGTGGTTAAATCCACAACCATAGTATTGATAAGTCTTTAGAGTCCCCCACAGACCAGTTTCTCAAGTTTCGGGCGAAACGCTGTAGAGGCCGTATGGAGATATGGCAGGGTTCGATCAGATACGTGCGGTATTGCACGAATCGTGATCGGACGGATTTTACTAGCCGGCTTTGGTTTAAGCCGGATCCTAGTATTAGACAGTGTAGATTTTGTCTCTTTGCAGTTGTATTCAGTGTGAATACAAATGCGGGCATGTATATTCAGTAGCGGGGTTTTCCTATAATTTATTACGGGATCAGTTTTCTGAAGTTGCCAGTTTGCATTCCGTTCCGGCCGGTTTTCCTTTGCTTCTTCACGGCCGGACTTTTCGACGGATGGGGTTATTTGCAAGTTTGCAAATAACTTATTGTGAGGGTGTTTCTTGTGATTGTGGCTTCTTATCATCATGAGATTCTTTTCTTGTCCATTCTCTTGCATTAAATGTGAAAGGCTTGGTGATTGGATGGAGGTTGATGTGGTTGTGACCTTTTTCTCTTTATCTCTCATTTTTCTCTCTTAGATTGAATTATTCATTTCCTCCACCATTCTCATATGAGAGGCCGGCCACATCTTGTGAGGAAAAAGAGAGAGAGGTTTCATTTTTAGTAAAGGAAAATGATTCATCACATTTCTAGCTTGCTACAAAAATTCCTCATCACTCCAAAGTTCATTCTATACCTCCATCAAGGCAACTTCACAAACCCCAAAAGAGGCAACCATTCTACACTACACCTACTGTACCCTTGGACGCGTCGGCTAGCCAACTTCGTGCCCGAGTTGCCTCGGTCCAGAGATGGGAGCCCGCAAAAGAAATCGGCTACGTGGTGCCTTTCCTACGAGGAGGTGACAGACGGAGATTCCGCGGGAGATCGGAGTGGAGATGAAGACCGAAGGACATGGATCGCTTGGTATATCTCTCTCCCATTTCTTGTGTTTGCTAGTAGCTAGGTTATTGGGCCGATCCGGGTTGATAGTGCGCGGTGGTGCCGCTTTGCAAGTTTCACAAAGTTTTTCGTTTCCGCGTTTCCGGCGTCGGATCGATGGCCGGGGCACCGCCGTGCGCTTACATTGGTATCAGAGCCACGCGATTAACCTAGTCTAGCTCTCCAACGTGTTTAGAACTCGATCGAACCAAAAAATCCCAAAAACCGTATTTTCCAAAGCACAAGTTTCTGCCGAAATTTTTTTGGGCTCTAAAAATTATTCAGGTTGTTTCAGAAACCTGTGCAGAGAAGTCTAAGAACACTGTAAAAATTTGGTGACTTAATACTTCCATAGAGCCACGGAACCGCGTCCGTAACCCCACTTTGGCCGCGGTTCCGCCGCAGGAATATAGCTTCACTTCACCAGTTTTTCCCAGTGGGCTTCTGACATGGAAATGGGTTTTTTGGAACATTCTTTTTGGGCCTAGATTTTCTGTGAGTGCTGCAGTAGTGCTTGGGGCCCACTTTGATAAATTTGATCGATCAGATTTTTTAAACATGCTAGTTCACAGTATTTACATTATATTTGCGACCGTGAATGTCATTTGATCGGTAAATCCTGTCTAACTGCTATAGCCCTTTTAGACGGATTTCCGAACGTGACATTCACGTTGATGTTCTGTGTTGTGCTGTGATGTTAAGGATTGGTCGTGGGGGATAGCCTGGTTGCAATATTAGTACAGTTTTGTTTTATATGTAAATTTTATATTGCGGGGCGAGCGTCCGACATGTGGACTGCCGTCACTGCCTGTTTGTATTATTCTTTTGGGGCACGACCGGATCGAGGTCGATGTACCCGTTGTATGTATATTTTACTTTCTGTACTAGGATTACCCCGCGGAGTGGTGAACGGATAGCCGGATTCTAGAGGGCAACGGGCCCGCATCCCATGGCATTGAGACGGAGGGAGCTTCACTCTAGAATTGGCAGGCTATTCGCCGCACTCATAGGGGGTATAGGTTGACCCAGGAGGGGTGCCCAAGTTACCGGATTCCGTGAAGTGTTGGGTGGTCCATTCACGTTGTTGAAGGGGGCTGCCTCGCTTCAGGTTTTGGCGGGTAACTTTCCGCGCCCGTAGGGGTCTAGGATTTCATTGCACAGGCTATCCACACGACCAGGAGAACGTCGGGTTTCAGTAGCGGCTCTATGAAACCCGGGGATCCCAGATATCTGTATTGTTCTGTGATGCTGATTTCTCTCTGTGATGTTGCATTTTTTATCACGCCTTGAGCGAATATTATATATTGATATATATACTAGTAGATGTTGTATATGTTTTGCATCCGCACTAGTCCAGTCCCCGCTCTGTCGTTAGTTAAGTAACCTAACGGGTGATGACGGGACCCAGTGGCGAATGCGGATGGCATATACGTACATCATTATTTTCGTTCTTTATTGGTGTGATCAATTGATGGGACTGCATTGATTCGGATCAATGCAAGCTAAACAAATCTATTCTGATGTTGTTGGAACATTTTTCAAAAAGCTGTTATTGCAAGGACGTTCACTTTTGTTTTGCACAGTGGTATTCAGTTGGAATATCCTGCTCCTCGGTCGACGAGGCAAGGGCCGAGATCCCTTCACCGGGAGTGACCCCTTGGACAGAAGTTTGCGTCAGGGCAATAACTTCACTATAGCCGATTACTTTTGCTTTGCATCGTGGTATTCAGTTGGAATATCCTGCAACCCATCCTACGGGGAAAGAGCCGAGATCCCTTCACCGGGAGTGACCTCTTTAGTAAAGGTTTTCGTCGCTATATTTTTAAAAAGCTATCCGTTCCTTCAACGATATCAAGTTCATTACGTTAAAGGTTTTCGCCAGAAACCATTCGTAGCCGTCCGTCGTTTCATATGAATAGTCAATAAGTATTCAAGCTGTGTATGTTGGCCAAAGTCAAGGCACAGTGATTGGTAGCTATTGGGTATTCATATGCTACATAGATAGATGCGTTGGTTTGGGACAGTCGTACTACTATTTTGGCCAAAGTCAAGGGTATGTACGGGTGGGTTCAAATTAACCTGGAGAATGACGGGTAGAACTTGACATGTGACTTATGATATGTTGGCCAAAGTCAAGGTCATAAGAGCATGGGGCAAAAAAAAATCATATCGGGAGTTTCAAAAGAAACTGAAACTTGCCAGATATGCGCATACCTTTTGGAGTGTGATAACGTGAGTGGATTCCGTCACGTTATCATGCGATGATAGTTAGATCCCCATTCCCACTGATGAGTTGGTTTACTCCTCGGGTGATCCCGACTAATTCTTCTTTCAGGTTTGGGGAAGAATTTGACGGTATAGTTGGAGGTTTCCAGATTAGATAAAGTGATAACCATTCTAATCTAGGTTAGAGTGCACACTGAGTGTTTCTTTTCTCTCTCTCTTTGGCAGCGACCATTGACCCGACCCTAGACTATGACTCAGTGACCAAGTTAACCGAACCTTCTTATAAGAATGGCTTTTGGATTGTCGGAGTTGCAAACCTCATTGCCACTCCTACTTTTACCCTTTTCTCCAGGACACCCAGTATTACTACGAACGTCCACTTCCATTGGACAAAACCATCGTATGGTTATATATGAACTCGAAGGAATTTATTCGACGATGGTTTCTGGTTCTGGAGAAAACGAATAGGACTATTCAGTTGTCTTTTCCTTTTACCTTCTCTCAGTTTGCGAGTACTCCTTGGTTTAGGAGATAGTACACCTATTATGCAAATTGGATAGTCTTCTTCCAAACCATAGGCAGGTGCCGACCGGTAGGGAATGAAGAAAACCAATTAGCCTAAACGGTGTACAGAAGGTTTTAAGTTAAGACAAAGAAAGGGATTAGAAGGAGGGCAAAGTAATTGCGACTGATATTCACGACCAAACCAAGTATTTCTTTACCACTCCTACTTCACCTTTGTATTTCTCCAGGACGCTCCATGTCACTATGAAGATCCACAGTTATTTGGATACTCCATCGTATGGTTATATACGAACTCGAAAGGAACTTGTTCCAGTTCGAGGATGGATTCTGGTTCAGGAGAAATAGAAATAAGGTTTATTCGGTTGTCTTTTATCTTCACCTTCACTCGCATTGCGAGTGCTCCTAGGATTAGGACAGTACACCAATTATGCTTATTGGATAGTCTTCTTCCAAATCATAGGCTGGTGCCGAACGGTAGGGAAGGAAGAAAACCATTTGGCCTAAAGGGGTGTACAGAAGGTAATGACTAAAGACATATAAAGGGATTTGGAGAGGTGGCAAAGAAATATACGGTTACAGTTATGAATATGATAGTGGAAGAGGCATTACTAGGAATACCAGGATACCCCATCAAAACATTTCAATGTTTCAGTTTCACTGTTTACTGTTAAAAGAAAACTGATTTCCCAATTAGACACTTGGTCCAGGGTATGTATTTACCAGGTTTGATTCTCACATCTGTATGGTTTTACAGATGATGAGTGGGAGTAAGTTATTGGGAATTAGGTGATCATCCTCACTATATCGGAATTCGTTGTAATTGGTGATATTTGAGGAAGTCACCTGGGTTGTTTGCCGGACGGCAAATATTTGGTTTTGAATATCCGTTGTTATGCACCAATTTCAAATTGATATATCTGTATGTTTATTTTTATAGAGTGAGATATAACTTTTTGAAATTATGACTATGACATTTGTTGGAGATAATGCCCTCAGAGTCAATTATTGGATCACAGGCACGTGATTGCAATGATTGAGGGAGGACCTATCCCGGTAGGACAGTCTTACTCAAGATGATAGTATGCTATCTGGTTTACCTTTATCATCGTGTACTGCTTTACGTGACCTGACAGGTCACTATTACACGTTGATAGAGCCTCTAGGATTCATGCTTGACTGCCAGCAGTATGAGGGCGATCATATACGTGGGAGCTGGTAGTCTATAACCACATCCTTAAACGGTCCCTAGTCGTGGGAGTTTCGATACAGGGCTTCAATACTCCAGAGTAGTCTAGTGTATACAGTCGAGACCCCGACGAGAGGCGGTGGCCGGTCTCACAAGCCACTGGTGTCAGTTGGTTCACCTAAGATGTATACAGGTGCTCATTGGGTTATGAGTACACCGGACAGGAATCGCCGGGAACATGCTAGTTGGTCTTATACCTGACGTCAGATAGCAGTTCCCTGGTGACATATGTACAGGTTAGTTCATCGACCTGAGGATCGTCATTTGTCTCGTGTGAGTTCCCACTGTGCTTTGATTACTACCCTACCACGCTCAAAGGAGACGTGCAAACAGGTTTTAGTTGGGTACAGTCCCGAGCCACATGGAGGCAGTGAGCGGATCTTCAGGGGTTCGTCTCTCCCGGTATTGGGAGTGAGGTCGCGCTGTGTCTAGGAGAGCCAGTACATGAAAAGTCCTTGGCCAAGGCAGGAGATTTACTGGTAGGTATTCCAGTAGTATCTCAGGGTGTTCTGGGCTACACTCCGACACGACTTGTACCGCTTTTGGGGGTCTGACTTTTACCAACCCCCTAGGCCCGCCATGCGATGCTCATAGACGAACGGACCGGACTGTACGGATATTGTCACTGACAGGCTCAGTATGGTGTCAGGATGAGTTCGCTCATCGACATCCCTTTTGGTCAATAGCTGGTAGCCCATCACGTATGGCTAATACCTCTGACGTGCTAATGGTTAAATCCACAGCCATAGTATTGAGGAGTCTTTAGAGTCCTCCACAGACAGTTGCTCAAGTTTTCGGGCGAAACGCTGTAGAGGCCGTATGGAGATATGGCAGGGTTCGATCAGATACGTGCGGTATTGCACGGATCAGGATCGGACGGTTAATACTAGCGGGCTTTGGATTAAGCCGGATCCTAGTATTGTATAGTGTAGATTTTGTCTCATTGCATTTGTATTTCGGTCGGAATACAAATGCGGGTGTGTATACACAGTAGCGGTGTTTTCCTGTAATTTATTACGGGATCAGTTTTTGGAATTGCCAGTTTGCTTTCCGTTTCAGCCATTTTCATTTGTATCTTTCATTGGCCGAAGATTGGTAGAGGAAGGCTTATTTGCATTTGTGCAAATAAGCATTTAGGAGGGTTGTTTTTGCAAATTGTTGGATCATCATTGCTTGACTTTCTTTAGTCATCATAGCTTGACTTTGGATGTGATGATGGGAGATGGTTGTTGAGTGTTGGACATTGTTTGTGATCATTTCTTTTGTTAATGATAACCCTTTCTCTCACTTGATTATGAGAGACATCCATATTCATTTGGCCACACACATTCCTCTCATTCTAACCCTTCACCATGGGCTTGGCCGGCCATTCCCTAGCAAGGGGCTGCCCATTTTTTGGATGTAGGAATTTTGCTCTTTTCATGCCACAAAATTCCTAAGTTCCTCCACAAAAGTTCACATATCATTTCGTCCACCATATGGAAACTCCCTAAACCCCAAATGAGACATAGAGTTCCACACTTATTCTACAGCAAATCTTAGGCACGTCGACTAACCAACTTCGTGCCCGAGTTGCCTCGGTCCAGAGGTGGGAGCCCGTAAAAGAAGCCGGCGACGTGGTGCCCTTCCGGCGAGGAGGTGGATACCGGAAATTCCGCGAGAGATCGGGACGACGACGAGAAGACCGGAGGACTCGGATCACTCGGTATATTTCTTAACCCCCTCTCTAGAATGCTAGGACTAGATTAATGGCACGATCCAGGTTAATAGTGCATGGTGGTGCCGGTTCAAAAAGTTAAAGTAAATCATCGCTTCCGCATTTTGGCCTCGGGATGACGGCCGGGGCGCCGCCGTGCACTTACAGTGGTATCAGAGCCTCTCCATTATCATAGTCTAGTTTTGCCTAACGTGTTTACATTTCCGATCGAACAAAAATCCCAGAACCGCGTTTTCATGCACAATCAGTTTCTGTCGAATTTTTTTTGGCTCCAAATTTTTTTCAGGTAGTTGCAGAATGATGTGCAGGGAAGTATAAGCCTCCTGTAAAAATTTGGTCGCGCGATCTCATTATCCCACCGCTGAACCGCGGCCAAACCCATGCTTGGGCCGCGGTTCCGCCGCTCTTTTAACTGTTCAGTGCACCAAATTTTTGCAGAGGCCTCCTGACTTGAAAATAAGGTTTTTGGAACATTCTTTTTGGGCCCAGAATTTCTTTATGTGCTACGGTAGTGCCTTAGGGCCCACTTGGTAATTTTTGATCGATCGGATATTTTAAACATGTTAGTTCACAGTATTTACATTATATCTGCGACCGTGAATGTCACTTGATTGGTAAATCCTGTCTAACTGCTATAGCCCGGTTAGACGGATTTGCGAACGTGACATTCACGTTGATATTCTGTGATTGTGCTGTGATGTTGCGGATTGGTCGTGGGGGATATCCTGGATGCAATGCTAGTACAGTTTTTGTTGTATTATGTACATTTGATATTGCGGGGCGAGCGTCCGACATGTGGACTGCTGTCACTGCCTGTTTGTATTATTCTTTTGGGGCACGACCAGGTTGCGGTCGATGTACCCGTTGTATGTATATTTTACTTTCTGTACTACGATTGCCCCGCGGAGGGGTGCACGGATAGCCGGATTCTAGAGGGCAACAAGCCCGCATCTCATGGCATTGAGATGGAGGGGGCTTCACTCTAGAATTGGCGGGCTATTCGCCGCACTCGTAGGGGGTACAGGTTGACCCAGGAGGGGTGCCCAAGTTACCGGATTCCGTGAAGTGCTGGGTGGTCCATTCACGTTGATGAGGGAGGCTGCCTCGCTTCGGGTTTTGGCGGGTAACTTGCCACGCCCGTATGGGGCTAGGATTTCATTGCACGGGCTATCCACACGACCAGGGGAACGTCGGGTTTCAGTAGCGGCTCTGTGAAACCCGGGGATCCCAGATATCTGTATTGTTCTGTGATGCTGTACATTTCTGTGATATTGCATTTTATCACGCCTTGAGCGAAATATTATATATTTATATATATACTAGTAGATGTTGTATATGTTTTGCATCCGCGCTAGTCCAGTCCCCGCTCTGTCGTTAGTTAGCTAACCTAACGGGTAATGACGGGACCCAGTGGCGAATGCGGATGGCATATACGTACATCAGTATATTTTCGTTCTTTGTGGTGTGATCAATTGATGGGAATGCGTTGATTCGGATCAATGCAAGTTAAAATCAAACCTAATCTGATGTTGTTGGAACATTTTTCAAAAAGCAAGGACATTCACTTTTGTTTTGTACAGTGGTATTCAGTTGGAATATCCTGCTCCTCAGTCGACGAGGCAAGGGCCGAGATCCCTTCACCGGGAGTGACCCCTTGAACAAAAGTTTGCGTCAGGGCAATAACTTCACTATAGCCGATTACTTTTGCTTTGCATCGTAGTATTCAGTTGGAATATCCTGCACCTCATTCTACGGGGAAAGAGCCGAGATCCCTTCACCGGGAGTGACCTCTTTAGCAAAGGTTTTCGTCATTATATTTTTAAAAGCTATCCGGTTCCTTCAACGATATCAAGTTCATTACGTTAAAGGTTTTCGCCAGAAACAATTCGTAGCCCTCCATCATTTCGGTTAAATATTTGGTAGTATTCAAGCTATGTATTTTGACCTCACGCCAAGGCATAGTGATTGGTAGCTGTCGGATATTTATCTGTTGCATAGATAGATGCGTTGTTTGGGACAGTCGTACTACTATTTTGACCTCACGCCAAGGTCATAAGAGCATGGGGCAAAAATTAAATCGGGGGTTTCTAAAGAAACTGAAACTTGCCAGATATGCGCATACCTTCTGGAGTATGATAGCGTGAGCGGATTCCGTCACGTTATCATGCGGTGATAGTTGGATCCCGATTCCCACTGATGAGTTGGTTTACTCCTCGGGACATCCCGACTAATTCTTCTTTTAGGTTTGGAGGAGAATTTGACGGTACAGTGGGAGGTTTCCAGATTAGATAAATTGGTAACCATTCTGATCTAGGTTAGAGTGCACGCTGAGTATTTCTTTTCTCTCTCTCTTTGGCAGCGACCATTGACCCGACCCTAGACTATGACTCAGAGACCAAGTTGACCGAACCTTCTTAAACACTGGCTTTCAGATTGTCAGAGTTGCAGACCTCATTGCCACTCCTACTTTTACCCTTTTCTCCAGAACACCCCGTATTACTACGAACGTCCACTTCCATTGGACAAAACCATTGTATGGTTATATGCGAACTCGAAGGAATTTATTCGAGGATGGTTTCCGGTTCTGGAGAAAACGAATAGGACTATTCAGTTGTCTTTTCCTTTTTACCTACTCTCAAGTTTCGAGTACTCCTTGGTTTAGGAGATAGTACACCTATTACGCAAATTGGATAGTCTTCTTCCAAACCTTAGGCTGGTGCCGAATGGTGGGGAATGAAGAAAACCAATTAGGATAACGATGGTGTACAGAAGGTATTATGTAAAGACAAAGAAAGGGATTAGTAAAAGGGCAAAGTAAATTGCGACTGCTATTCATGACCAAACCAAATATTTCTTCGCCAATCCTAAATCACCTTCGTATTTCTCCGGGACACTCCGTATCACTATGAAGATCCACAGTTTATTGGATACTCCATCGTATGGTTATATACGAACTCAATAGGAACTTGTTCCAGTTTGGGGATGGATTCTGGTTCAGGAGAAATAGGAATAAGATTTATTCGGTTGTCTTTTATCTTCACCTTCTCTCGCATTGCGAGTGCTCCTAGGATTAGGACAGTACACCCATTATGCTTATTGGATAGTCTTCTTCCAAACCATAGGCTGGTGCCGAACGGTAGGGAAGGAAGAAAACCATTTGGCCTAAAGGGGTGTACAGAAGGTAATGACTAAAGTCATATAAAGGGATTTGGAGAGCTGGCAAAGAAGTATACGGTTACAGTTGTGAATCTGGAAGAGGCATTACTAGGAATACCAGGATACCCCTACGAAACATTTCAATATTTCAGTTTCACTGTGTAATGTTAAAGGAAAACTGATTTCCCGACTAGATACTTACTCCAGGGTTACCAGGTATGATTCTCACATCTGTATGGTTTTACAGATGATGAGTGGGAGTAAGTTATTGGTAATTAGGTGATCATCCTCATTATATCGGGATTCGTTGTAATCGATGATATTTGTGGAAGTCACCTGGGTTGTTTGCCGGACGGCAAATATTTGGTTTTGAATATCCGTTATAATGCACCAATTTCAAATTGAAATATCTGTACGTCTATTTTTATAGAGTGAGATATACCTTTTTGAAATTATGTCGATGACATTTACCTATATCAGTTGATGGTTAGGTAAGGAGCATTAAACAGCAGTGTAATTCTTCTTAACCATAAGTACAGTTTTCAATTTGTACTCAAGGGACTTGTACAGAGTATTGTATATTGTCCAGTTTCCATTAGGACAGAGGGGTTGGCCCTCGTACTATATTCGGCTTACTTATGACTTCTCTAGTTCTTAGATAAGTGTTTCGTTGAAACACAGATTCTAAGTTTTGAGAAGTTATAGGTATATGAATAAAGTAGAGAACCAGGTGTTGCAAGTATCGGGATTCTTCAAGGTGATCGAAGATGTAGATACTTGTGTATGGTATTTAGTTGATAGTGATGAATATTAAGAGAACTTGCTTCTTTTTCTGATTACTCATAATTAGAAGCATTTCTAAGTTGAGTAACGCTGATCGGCCTCTTTCCATTTAGTAGACATGCACTGGCGACAGCTGCATAGTTTGAATATGGTTCAATTAAAACAGTGCTTCTAGTTCTATATTGGATATAGAACAGTTCATATCTTAACGATGTTAAGGTACGGGGAGTTGTCCGGCCTATGCTTAAAACCAGAATCTGGATAACTCAAGGCATGTTTCTGTAATGGTTGTTTGTGGGTTGACCCAGGCTATGACGAGGGTTGACTTTCTACCATCTGGAAGATCAATAGTGATATTGTTCTAGACTCGCCACAGTTTTAATAAAAAAATGGATTTTTTCATAAAACAGTAGTGGGAGTATGGTAGAACTGGAAGTGATTCCAGAACCACAAACGATTACTGAAGATTTTGATAGGAACCTAAAGATTCAATCTGGTTTTACATTCCATTAGCCACTCCGCAGATAAGGTGGGTAACTTCAGGCACCCGAGAGGTACTCTGGGAGCCTCAAGGACGGTGACAGGGAAGTTCTTGTTTACCCAGACTTGCCATTGCTGTTGTTCCAGACTGTGAGACCCGGCGGGAGGATGAATATAGCGTCATTCTAAACTAGTTTTAGAAGTGTACGTTTATATGACTCTGCCAGAGGGTTGTCGTAGTCAGTGGGAGCAGCGGAAGCATTGGTGGACAAGTGGCTTATGTCTATTTATAGACTAAAGCAGATATAGCGGAGATAGATCATCTATTTCTGATGTGACAGTCATAGGTTTGACTTCATCAGAATAGGGGATGGATCTGTTAAGAAGGTAGTAGGGTGTGACGTCCTGGTATTTGGATGACATACACAGAATAGGAAGTGATATTCCTATACTACGATCGGTTATACTTTGGTTGTCACAAAGTGATTTCTCCACATGGTACTTGGACATTATATCAGACATACTGGTTACTAGATCTATGGTTTTAGATCTAGAATTGGGTGGTTTCCCAATTAAGGGTACTTATACAGCATTCTAAGAGTATTTAGAATGGACGACTCTTAGCACGGTAGTGTACCTGCAGGTGATGGAGTCACCTTCTCTAAAGGTGTCTTACAGACTAAAGGGGAGAGGGATGTGCATGATTGGCAGATCACTTGCTTAGGCAATTGAATCAATCATGAGATGTCAAGTACTATACCAGATGTTGTTCTTGCAGTAGATGCAATAAGTTGATATTAATCCAATCTTGGAGAAACAGTCGGAAGCAGTTTTAGAACATAAGTGGATGTGCTAGGGATATGATAACGACAGCCTCATTCGGGAGACAGCTATCATTCCAAGCTTCCAAAGTGACTTGGACGACAGGGAGGTTGTCAGAGTTATAGTTTTCCTTCTGATGAGGGGCAGTATTTTGGACAGGTAGTCCAAGAAAATACTGAGGGAGGCATGGCGCAGGATACTGATTAAGTTCAGTTGACAATACAGTCTAAGAAGTTTGGATTTGGAGTTCATTTATGAGCTAGGTCCCATCAGACATCCAGACATATTCTAAGACAGGTATTGCTCATTTCGGGAGATGGCTTTCTCCGCGAACTTGAGATATAGAGAGACATAGAAGGAAACATCAAGGCGGATCCACTCCCTTAGGCTATTCCTCGAACGCAATAGTTTCGCAAACGAGCTTTGTAAGACTGACTAGTAGAGGAGTTGGGTGTTCGGTATCACACGGGCTGTGAGTATGCGACATCGCAATAATT
This sequence comes from Agapanthus africanus, assembly GCA_030015575.1. Lineage (NCBI taxonomy): Eukaryota > Viridiplantae > Streptophyta > Magnoliopsida > Asparagales > Amaryllidaceae > Agapanthus > Agapanthus africanus. The sequence goes on from CM057337.1 coordinate 408,893,504, forward strand.
AGCCTTGAGTACAAGAGGGAGATTGTTGGAGATAATGCCCTCAGAGTCAATTATTGGATCACAGGCACGTGATTGCAATGATTGAGGGAGGACCTATCCCGGTAGGACAGTCTTACTCAAGATGATAGTATGCTATCTGGTTTACCTTTATCATCGTGTACTGCTTTAGGTGACCTGACAGGTCGCTATTACACGTTGATAGAGCCCCTAGGATTCATGCTTGACTGCCAGCAGTATGAGAGCGATCATATACGTGGGAGCTGGTAGTCTATAAGCACATCCTTATAAGGTGCCTAGTCGTGGGAGTTTCGAGACAGGGCATCGATACTCCAGAGTAGACTAGTGTATACAGTCGAGACCCCGACAAGGGGCGGTGGCCGGTCTCACAAGCTGTTTATATCAGATTTTTGCATTTTTATACCGCCCAATTTTTATCACATTGCATATCGGTAGGTACTCTTGAGCCGTGTTTGCTAGTCAATTGCAGGATACAGGTTCTCGGCTCTAAACGGTGAAATCCATGGAAAAATACGACAAAATCCGAGTTCCTGCCAACCACAGATAAAACACGGGTCTCCGCTCTTTATCCGTCTGCTGCCACATACCAATTTAGGAGACAAAATGACAAATCAATTGTCACCTTCATGCACAAAGCACTATGGCAACACCAAGACCAAGAAATCTACGCGGAGCTCAAGAAAATCCACGTCCAAAGTCCACCTTTCCCTCAACAGAAATTCTGGAAGAAATGTGGAAGCATTTTCAGAAAATACATATACCAGACAAGAGGGGACAGCAGACCAGGGCAGCACAAAAACGCCGACAGACCAACTCAACCATAGGGCGGCGGATCCCCGACATAAGGAGGCTTAGGCCGCAGATCCGCGGCCGTATGGTGGCGGCAGGTGGCCAATTTTTTAGGGTATTTTGGTCTTTTTGTGTGTATTCTGATGGTTGCCCTAGATTTTCAGTTTTCAGCCTATAAATAGCCCAGAACTTTGTGAAGGAAAGGGTCCATAATTTTGTATTCTCTTTTGTAAGGTTTAGTGTTTCTTCTTCTTCTTCTCACCTCTTCTCCATTGAAACTTGTAGTGAGCTTGTGAGTGAAGAGTGATGAATAAAGAAGAACCGTTTATTATTTTGCTTGTCTCATTATCTTGTTAATTGTTGTAATTTTAATTTGTTAACTAGTTGTTGTTATTTCTTGTGTTTCTTTCTTCTCTCTTTTTCTTTATCCTTAAAACGACCATGATGCTTACGCTCGATCCTCGCCAAGGTGAGGTCACAGATAGCTAGTCGTATTCTTCTAATCTCTTTCTTTCTATCTTCCTTTTTTGTTTTGTTTTATTTTTTCCGTATCATGATGTGTGAGTAGTTCATACTTCTTAGGGTAGGATAAAGGAAGTTTGAGAGAAGGAAATCTCTCTCACTCTTTCCTTGCCCAACAGCTTAATTCGACTCCCGTTAATTGAACCACAATCCGCTCCTTACGGCACCCTATCCTACATGATAGCGGTGATTCCGTAGTGAGACCGGTTGTGGTTGAAGTAACCGGAGGTTATGGCTAAGAGCCAAGAACGGACGGACAAGCACCAAAAGGAAGAACTTATGCGTTGGAAAGCCTAGCTTATACTCGCAAGTTCCTTCCTAGTCGTGCTAATCCCCGTTGTTGCCGATTACCGTAACACCGATATTAAGAGGGGCAACGAAATATGTGGAGACTCCTAACTCAAACTAACCTAATCCTAACCCTAACAAGCTTTATTTACATATCATTTTACCGCTTAACTAATCACAACAAAATCTGAAAAACCGGACTTAACTCGTTAAAGCACATAGAAAAAGATTCCCATCTCCCTGCGGACGACCCGTACTCAACCGGCTAGCTACAAGCGAAACCGTCTTGATTGCGGTATTTAAACTAAAACTTGAACACGCAGAATCACTAACAATCATAAGCCACTAGTGTCAGTTGGTTCACCTAAGATGTATACAGGTGCTCATTGGGTTATGAGTACACCGGACAGGACTCGCCGGGAACATGCTAGTTGGTCTTATACCTGACGTCAGATAGCAGTTCCCTGGTGACATGTGTACAGGTTAGTTCATCGACCTGAGGATCGTCATTTGTCTCGTGTGAGTTCCCACTGTACTTTGATTACTACCCTACCACGCTCAAAGGAGACGTGCAAACAGGTTTTAGTTGGGTACAGTCCCGAGCCACATAGAGGCAGTGAGCGGATCTTCAGGGGTTCGTCTCTCCCGGTATTGGGGGTGAGGTCGCGCTGTGTCTAGGAGAGCCAGTACATGGAAAGTCCTTGGCCAAGGCAGGAGATTTACTGGTAGGTATTCCAGTAGTATCTCAGGGTGTTCTGGGCTACACTCCGACACGACTTGTACCGCTTTTGGGGGTCAGACTTTTACCAACCCCCTAGGCCCGCCATGCGATGCTCATAGACAAACGGACCGGACTGTACGGATATTGTCACTGACAGGCTCATTAGGGTGTCAGGATGAGTTCGGTCATCGACGTCCATTTTGGTCAATAGCTGGTATCCCGTCACGTATGGCTAATACCTCTAACGTGCTAGTGGTTAAATCCACAGCCATAGTATTGACGAGTCTTTAGAGTCCCCCATAGACAGTTGCTCAAGTTTTCGGGCGAAACGCTGTAGAGGCTGTATGGAGATATGGCAGGGTTCGATCACATACGTGCGGTATTGCACGGATCAGGATCGGACGGTTAATACTAGCGGGCTTTGGTTTAAGCCGGATCCTAGTATTGTATAGTGTAGATTTTGTCTCATTGCATTTGTATTTCGGTCGGAATACAAATGCGGGTGTGTATACACAGTAGCGGGGTTTTCCTGTAATTTATTACGGGATCAGTTTTTAGAGTTGCCAGTTTGCTTTCCGTTTCGGCCATTTTCATTTGTATCTTTCATTGGCCGAAGATTGGTGGAGGAGGGCTTATTTGCATTTGTGCCAATAAGCATTTTGGAGGGTTGTTTTTGCAAATTGTTGGATCATCATTTCTTGACTTTCTTTAGTCATCATAGCTTGACTTTGGATGTGATGATGGGAGATGGTTGTTGAGTGTTAGACATTGTTTGTGATCATTTCTTTTGTTAATGATAACCCTTTCTCTCTCTTGATTATGAGAGATATCCATATTCATTTGGCCACACACAATACACTCATTCTAACCCTTCACCATGGGCATGGCCGGACATTCCCTAGCAAGGGGCTGCCCTTTTTTGGATGTGGGAATTTTGCTCTTTTCATGCCACAAAATCCCCAAGTTCCTCCACAAAAGTTCATATATCATTTCCTCCACCATATGGCAACTCCCTAAACCCCAAATGAGACATAGAGTTCCACACTTATTCTACAGCAAATCTTGGGCACGTCGACTAGCCAACTTCGTGCCCAAGTTGCCTCGGTCCAGAGGTGGGAGCCCGTAAAAGAAGCCAGCGACGTGGTGCCCTTCCGGCGAGGAGGTGGAGACCGGAGATTCCGCGGGAGAACGGGACGACGACGAGAAGACCGGAGGACTCGGATCACTCGGTATATTTCTCAACCCCTTCTCTAGAAAGCTAGGACTAGATTAATGGCACGATCCAGGTTTATAGTGCGCGGTCGTGTCGGTTCAAAAAGTTAAAGTAAATCATCGCTTCCGCATTTTGCCCTCGGGATGACGGCCGGGGTGCCTCCGTGTACTTACAACATTTACCTATATCAGTGGATGGTTAGGTAAGGAGCATTAAACAGCGGTGTAATTCTTTTTAACCATAAGTACAGTTTTCAACCTACGACACACAGTGAATGAGTTATTGTAAGTGCACGGCGGCGCCCCGGCCTCCATCCCGAGGCCAAATGCCGAAGCGATGGTTAACTTTAATTTTTCTTGAACCGGCACCACCGCGCACTAAAACCCGGATCGTACCATTAACTAGTCCTAGCTATCTAGAGAGGGAAGAGAGATATACCGAGTGATCCGAGTCCTCCGGTCTTCTCGTTGTCGTCCCGATCTCCCCGCGGAATCTCCGGTCTCCACCTCGTCGCCGGAAGGGCACCACGTCGCCGGCTTCTTTTAAGGGCTCCCGCCTCTATACCGAGGCAACTCGGGCACGAAGTTGGCAAGCCGACGTGCCCAAGGTTTGCTGTAGAATATAGTGAAGATCTATATGTCTCATTTAGGGTTTATGGAGTTTGCCATTTGGTGGAGGAATGAACTATACTTTGGAGGTGGAACTATGGGATTTTTGTGAAGCTAAAAGACCAAAAATCCCCTTGCACAAAATTGGGACAGCCCCCTTGGAGCTGGGACAGCCATGGCTATGGGAGAGGAGAGAATGAGGGAGAGTGAGGAGTGAAAAAGGATAGCCACAAGAATAAGCAAGTCAAAGGAAATGGTTATCATATTCAACCATCATCAAAAGCATGATGACTCCAAAGTCAAGCAATGATCACTAACAAATCCACACTCCACCAACTAATCAACAACCATGATTGCTACAAAAAGTCAAGCAATCATGAACCATGGAAGGTCAAAGGATGGGGCTCCATCAGGAAACCATCATGACACAAAGATATGCAAAGAACACCCTCCACAAAAACTTATTTGCACAAATGCAAATAAGCCCTCCTCCACCAAACATCGGCCATTGAAAGATGCAAATGAAAATGGCCGAAACGGAAAGCAAACTGGCAACTCCGGAAAACTGGTCCCGTAATAAATTACAGGAAAACCCCGATACTGTGTATACACACCCGCATTTGTATTCCGACCGAATACAAATGCAATGAGACAAAATCTACACTGTACTATACTAGGATCCGGCTTAAACCAAAGCCGGCTAGTATTATCCGTCCGATCCTGATCCGTGCAATACCGCACGTATCTGATCGAACCCTGCCATATCTCCATACGGCCTCTACAGCTTTTCGCCCGAAAACTTGAGCAACTGAATGTGGGGGACTCTAAAGACTCGTCAACACCTTGGTTGTGGATTTAACCACTAGCACGCCAGAGGTATAAGCCAATACGTGACGGGCTACCAGGTATTGACCAAAAGAGCCGCCGATTAGCGAACTCATCCTGACACCCTACTGAGCCTGTCAGTGACAATATCCGTACAGTCCGGTCCGTTCGTCTATGAGCATCGCATGGCGGGCCTAGGGGGTTGGTGAAAGTCAGACCCCCAAAAGCGGTACAAGTCGTGTCGGAGTGTAGCCCAGAACACCCTGAGATACTACTGGAATACCTACCAGTAAATCTCCTGCCTCGGCCGAGGGCTTTGTGTAATGGCTCTCCTAGACACAGCGCGACCTCACCCCCAATACCGGCAGAGACGATCCCCTGAAGATCCGCTCACTGCCTCTAAGTGGCTCGGGACTGTACCCAACTAAAACCTGTTTGCACGTATCCTTTGAGCATGGTTGGGTAGTAATCAAAGTACAGTAGGAACTCATACGAGACAAATGATGATCCCCAGGTCGATGAACTAACCTGTACACATGTCACCAGGGAACTGCTATCTGACGTCAGGTATAAGACCAACTAGCATGTTCCCGGCAAGTCCTGTCCGGTGTACTCATAACCCAATGAGCACCTGTATACATCTTAGGTGATCCAACTGACACCAATGGCTTGTGAGACCGGCCACCGCCCCTCGTCGGGGTCTCGACTGTATACACTAGTCTACTCTGGAGTATCGATGCCCTGTCTCGAAACTCACACGACTAGGGACCTTTTAAGGATGTGCTTATAGACCCCAGCTCCCACTTATATGATCGCCCTCATACTGCTGGTGGTCAAGCAAGAATCCTAGGGCTCTATCAACGTGTAATAGCGACATGTCAGGTCACCTAAAGCAGTACACGATGATAAAGATAAACCAGATAGCATACTATCATCTCGAGTAAGACTGTCCTACCGGGATAGGTCCTCCCTCAATCATTGCAATCACGTGCCTGTGATCCAATAATTGACTCTGAGGGCACCATCTTCAACAATCTCCCACTTGCACTCAAGGCTAATTATTGCGATGTCGCATACTCACAGCCCGTGTGATACCGAACACCCAACTCCTCTACTAGTCAGTATCACAAAGCTCGTTTGAGAAACTATTGCGTTCGAGGAATAGCCTCAGTGAGTGGATCCGCCTTGATGTTTCTTTCTATGTCTCTCTATATCTCAAGTTCGCGGAGAAAGCCATCTCCCGAAATGAGCAATACCTGTCTTAGAATGTGTCTGGATGTCTGATGGGACCTAGCTCATAAATGAACTCCAAATCCAAACTTCTTAGACAGTATCGTCAACTGAACTCAATCAGTATCCTGTGCCATGCCTCCCTCAGTATTGCCTTGGACCACCTGTCCAAAATACTGCCCCTCATCAGAAGGAAAAACTATAACTCTGACAACCTCCTTGTCGTCCATGTCACCTTGGAAGCCTGGAATGATAACTGTCTCCCGAATGAGGCTGTCGTTATCATATCCCTACAACATCTACTTATGTTCTAAAACTACTTCCGACTTTTTCTCCAGGATTGGATTAATATCAACTTATTGCATCTAGTGCAAGAGCAACATCTGGTGTGGTACTTGACATCTCATGATTGACTCAATTGCCTGAGCAAGTGATCTGCCAATCATGCACATCCCTCTCCCCTTTAGTCTGTAAGACATCTTTAGAGAGGGTGACTCCATCACCTGCAGGTACACTACCATGCCAGGAGTCGTCCATTCTAAATACTCTTAGAATGCTGTCTAAGTACCCAGATTGGGAAATTACCCAAATCTAGATCTAAAACCATAGATCCAGTAACCAGTATGCCTGATATAATGTCCAAGTCCCATGTGGAGAAACCACTGTGTGACGACCAAAGTATAACCGATCGTAGTATCGGAATATCATTTCCAACTCTGTGTATGTCATCCAAATACCAGGACATCACACCCTACTACCTTCTCAACAGATCCATCCCCTATTCTGATGAAGTCAAACCTACGACTGTCACATCAGAAATGGATGATCTATCTCCGCTATATCTGCTTCAGTCTGTAAATAGACATAAGCCACTTGTCCACCAATGCTTCCGCTGCTCCCACTGACTACGATAACCCTCTGGCAGAGTCATATACACGTACACTTCTAAAGCTAGTTTAGAACGACGCTATACTCATCCTCCCGCCGGGTCTCACAGTCTGGAACAACAGCAATGGCAAGTCTGGGTAAACAAGAACCTCCCTACCACCGTCCTTGAGCATACCGAAGTACCTCTCGGGTGCCTGAGGTTACCCACTTTATCTGCGGAGTGGCCAATTGAATGTCAAACCAGATTGAATCTTTAGGTTCCTATCAAATCTTCAGTAATCGTTTGTGGTTCTGGAATCACTTCCAGTTCTACCATACTCCCACTACTGTTTTCTGAAAAAATCCATTTTTATTAAAACTGTGGCGAGTTCAGAACAATATCACTATTGATCTTCCAGATGGTAGAAAGCCAACCCTCATCATATCCTGGGTCAACCCACAAACAGCCATTACAGAAACGTGCCTTGAGTTATCCAGAGTCTGGTTTTAATCATAAGCCGGACAACTCCCCGTACCTTAACATTGTTAAGATATGAACTGTTCTATATCCAATACAGAAACAGAGGCACTGATTTAATTGAACCAGATTCAAATCATGCAGTTGTCTCCAGTGCATGTCAACTTAATGGAAGGAGGCCGATCAGCGTTACTCAACTTAGGAATGCTTCCAATTATGAGTAACCTGAAAGAGAAGCAGGTTCTCTTAATCATTACTATCAACTGAATACCATACTCAATTATCTACATCTTCGATCACTTTGAAGAATCCCGATACTTGCAATATCTGGTTCTCTACTTTATTCAAATACCTATAACTTCTAAAAATTCGGACCCTGTGTTTCCACGAAACACCTGTCTAAAAACTAGAGAAGTCATAAGTAAACCGAATATAGTACGAGGACCAACCCCTCTGTCCTGATGGACCCTGGACAACATACAATACTCTGTAAAAGTCCCTTGAGTCTCATAACTCATTCACTGTGTGTCGTAGGTTGAAAACTGTACTTATGGTTAAGAAGAATTACACCGCTGTTTAATGCTCCTTACCTAACCATCCACTGATATAGGTAAATGTCGTAGACATAATTTCAAAATGGTATATCTCACTCTATGAAAATAGACGTACAGATATATCAATTTGAAATTGGTGCATGACAGCGGATATTCAAAACCAAATATTTGTCGACCGGCAAACAGTCCAGGTGACTTCCTCAAATATCACCGATTACAACGAATCCCGATATAATGAGGATGATCACCCAATTTCTAATAACTTACTCCCACTCATCATCTGTAAAACCATACAGATGTGAGAATCGTACCTGGTAAATACATACCCTGGAGTAAGGACTAATTGGGAAATCAGTTTTCTTTTAACAGTACACAGTGGCACTGAAACATTGAAATGTTTCGATGGGGTATCCCGGTATTCCTAGTAATACCTCTTCTAGATTCACGACTGTAACCGTATAATTCTTTGCCACCTCTCCAAATCCCTTTATATGTCTTTAGTCATTACCTTCTGCACACCCCTTTAGGCCAAATGGTTTTCTTCCTTCCCTACCGTTCAGCACCAGCCTATGGTTTGGAAGAAGACTATCCAATAAGCATAATGGGTGTACTGTCCTAATCCTAGGAGCACACACAATGCGAGAGAAGGTGAAGATAAAAGACAACCTGAATAAATCTTATTCCTATTTCTCCTGAACCAGAATCCATCCCCGAACTGGAACAAGTTCCTTTCGAGTTCGTATATAACCATACGATGGAATATCCAATAAACTGTGGATCTTCATAGTGATACGGAGTGTCCTGGAGAAATACAAAGGTGAAGTGGGAGTGGTAATTAAACACTTGGTTTGGTCGTGATATCAGTCGCAATTTACTTTGCCCTCTTACTAATCCCTTGCTTTGTCTTAACTTAATACCTTCTTTACACCATCGTTATGCTAATTGGTTTTCTTCATTCCCCACCGTTCGGCACCAGCCTAAGGTTTGGAAGAAGACTATCCAATTTGCGTAATAGGTGTACTATCTCCTAAACCAATGAGTACTCGCAACCTGAGAGAAGGTAAAAGGAAAAGACAACTGAATAGTCCTATCTGTTTTCTCCAGAACCTGAAACCATCCTCGAATAAATCCCTTCGAGTTCGTATATAACCATACGATGGTTTTGTCCAATGGAAGTGGACGTTCGTAGTAATACGGGGTGTCCTGGAGAAAAGGGTAAAAGTAGGAGTGGCAATGAGGTCTGCAACTCTGACAATCCAAAAGCCAATGTTTAAAAAGGTTCAGTTAATTTTGGTCTCTGAGTCATAGTCTTAGGGTCGGGTCAATGGTCGCTGCCAAAGAGAGAGAGAAAAGAAACACTCAGCATGCACTCTAACCTAGATCAGAATGGTTACCAATTTATCTAATCAGGAAATCTCCCACTGTACCGTCAAATTCTCCTCCAAACCTAAAAGAAGAATTAGTCGGGATCACCCGAGGAGTAAACCAACTCATCAGTGGGAATCAGGATCCAACTATCATCGCATGATAACGTGACGGAATCCGCTCACGGTGTCACACTCCAGAAGGTATGCGCATATCTGGCAAGTTTCAGTTCTTTTGAAACTCCCGATGTGATTTTTAACCCATGCTCTTATGACCTTGACTTTGGCCAACATATCATAAGTCACATGTCAAGTTCTACCCGTCATTCTCCAGGTTAATTTGAATCCACCCATACCTACCCTTGACTTTGGCCAAAATGGAAGTACGACTGTCCCAAACCAACGCATCTATCTATGCTGCATATGAATACCCCAATAGCTACCAATCACTGTGCCTTGACTTTGGCCAACATACACAGCTTGAATACTATTGACTATCCATATGAAATGACGGAGGGCTACGAATGGTTTCTGGCGAAAACCTTTAACGTAATGAACTTGATATCGTTGAAGGAACGGATAGCTTTTAAAAATATAGTGACGAAAACCTTTGCTAAAGAGGTCACTCCCGGTGAAGGGATCTCGGCTCTTTCCCCGTAGAATGAGGTGCAGGATATTCCAACTGAATACCACGATGCAAAGCAAAAGTAATCGGCTATAGTGAAGTTATTGCCCTGACGCAAACTTCTATCCAAGGGGTCACTCCCGGTGAAGGTATCTCGGCCCTTGCCTCGTCGACTGAGGAGCAGGATATTCCAACTGAATACCACGATGCAAAACAAAAGTGAACGTCCTTGCAATAACAGCTTTTTGAAAAAGTGTTCCAACAACATCAGATTAGGTTTGTTTTTAACTTGCATTGATCCGAATCAACGCGGTCCTATCAATTGATCACACCACAAAGAACGAAAATATACTGATGTACGTATATGCCATCCGCATTCGCCACTGGGTCCCGTCATTACCCGTTAGGTTAGCTAACTAACGACAGAGCGGGGACTGGACTAGCGCGGATGCAAAACATATACAACATCTACTAATATATATACCAATATATAATATTTCGCTCAAGGCGTGATAAAAATGCAACATCACAGAAATGTACAGCATCACAGAATAAAATAGATATCTGGGATCCCCGGGTTTCACAGAGCCACTACTGAAACCCGATGTTCCCCAGGTCGTGTGGATAGCCTGTGCAATGAAATCCTAGACCCCTAAGGGCGCTGCAAGTTACCCGCCAAAACCTGAAGTGAGGCAGCCCCCTTCAGCACTGTGAATGGACCACCCAGCACTTCACGGAATCCGGTAACTTGGGCACCCCTCCTGGGTCAACCTGTACCCCCTACGAGTGCGGCAAATAGCCTGCCAATTCTAGAGTAAAACCCCCTCCGTCTCAATGCCATGAGTTGCGGGCTTGTTGCCCTCTAGAACCCGGCTATCCGTGCACCCCTCCGCGGGGTAATCCTAGTACAAAAAGTAAAATATACATACAACGGGTACATCGACCGCAACCTGGCCGTGCCCCAAAATAATAATACAAACAAGCAGTGACGGCAGTCCACATGTCGAACGCTCGCCCCGCAATATCAAATGTACATAATACAACCACAACTGTACTAGCATTGCATCCAGGCTATCCCCCACGACCGATCCGTAACATCACAACAAAATCACAGAACATCAACGTGAAAGTCACGTTCGCAAATCCGTCTAACCGGGCTATAGCAGTTAGACAGGATTTACCGATCAAGTGACATTCACGGTCGCAGATATAATGTAAATACTGTGAACTAATGTTTTTAAAAATATCCGATCGATCAAATTTACCAAGTGGGCCCCAAAGTACTACTGTAGCACATCAAGAAATTCTGGGCCCAAAAATAATATTCCAAAACCCCTATTTTCAACCCAGAAAGCGATTGCAGAAATTTGATACAGCAAGGACATCATTGTGCGGAGGAACCGCGGCCCAAAGGGAGGTTTGGCCGCGGTTCCGCGCTTCAGTAGTCGATTTACTCTGTCGAATTTCAACAGAGTGCTTAGAACTTCCAGTACATCACTATTTTACAACCTGAAAAAATTTTGGACTTCAAAAAATTTCAACAGAAACTGATGTGAAGAAAACGCGGGTTTTTGGAATTTTGTTCGATCGGAAATGTAAAACACATTAGACAAAGCTAGACTAATTTAATGGCGAGGCTCTGATACCACTGTAAGTGCACGGCGGCGCCCCGGCCTCCATCCCGAGGCCAAATGCGGAAGCGATGGTTAACTTTAATTTTTCTTGAACCGGCACCACCGCGCACTAAAACCCGGATCGTACCATTAACTAGTCCTAGCTATCTAGAGAGGGAAGAGAGATATACCGAGTGATCCGAGTCCTCCGGTCTTCTCGTCGTCGTCCCGATCTCCCCGCAGAATCTCCAGTCTCCACCTCGTCGCCGGAAGGGCACCACGTCGCCGGCTTCTTTTACGGGCTCCCGCCTCTATACCGAGGCAACTCGGGCACGAAGTTGGCGAGCCGACGTGCCCATGGTTTGCTGTAGAATATAGTGAAGATCTATATGTCTCATTTGGGGTTTATGGAGTTTGCCATTTGGTGGAGGAATGAACTATACTTTGGAGGTGGAACTATGGGATTTTTGTGAAGCTAAAAGACCAAAAATCCCCTTGCACAAAATTGGGACAGCCCCCTTGGAGCTTGGCCAGCCATGGCTATGGGAGAGGAGAGAATGAGGGAGAGTGAGGAGTGAAAAAGGATAGACACAAGAATTAGCATGTCAAAGGAAATGGTTATCATATTCAACCATCATCAAAAGCATGATGACTCCAAAGTCAAGCAATGATCACTAACAAATCCACACTCCACCAACTAATCAACAACCATGATTGCTACTAAAAGTCAAGCAATCGTGAACCATGGAAGGTCAAAGGATGGGGCTCCATCATGAAACCATCATGACACAAAGATATGCAAAGAACACCCTCCATAAAAACTTATTTGCACAAATGCAAATAAGCCCTCCTCCACCAAACTTCGGCCATTGAAAGATGCAAATGAAAATGGCCGAAACGGAAAGCAAACTGGCAACTCCGGAAAACTGGTCCCGTAATAAATTACAGGAAAACCCCGATACTGTGTATACACACCCGCATTTGTATTCCGACCGAATACAAATGCAATGAGACAAAATCTACATTGTACTATACTAGGATCCGGCTTAAACCAAAGCCGGCTAGTATTATCCGTCCGATCCTGATCCGTGCAATACCGCACGTATCTGATCGAACCCTGCCATATCTCCATACGTCCTTTACAGCTTTTCGCCCGAGAACTTGAGCAACTGAATGTGGGGGACTCTAAAGACTCGTCAACACCTTGGTTGTGGATTTAACCACTAGCACGCCAGAGGTATAAGCCAATACTTGACGGGCTACCAGGTATTGACCAAAAGGGACGTCGAAGAGCGAACTCATCCTGACACCCTACTGAGCCTGTCAGTGACAATATCCGTACAGTCCGGTCCGTTCTTCTATGTGCATCGCATGGCGGGCCTAGGGGGTTGGTGAAAGTCAGACCCCCAAAAGCGGTACAAGTCGTGTCGGAGTGTAGCCCAGAACACCCTGAGATACTACTGGAATACCTAGCAGTAAATCTCCTGCCTCGGCCGAGGGCTTTGTTTAATGGTTCTCCTAGACACAGCGCGACCTCACCCCCAATACCGGGAGAGACGAACCCCTGAAGATCCGCTCACTGCCTCCATGTGGCTCGGGACTGTACCAAACTAAAACCTGTTTGCACGTCTCCTTTAAGCGTGGTGGGGTAGTAATCAAAGTACAGTAGGAACTCACACCAGACAAATGACGATCTCCAGGTCGATGAACTAACCTGTACACATGTCACCAGGGAACTGCTATCTAACGTCAGGTATAAGACCAACTAGCATGTTCCCGGTGAGTCCTGTCCGGTATACTCATAACCCAATGAGCACCTGTATACATCTTAGGTGATCCAACTGACACCAATGGCTTGTGAGACCGGCCACCGCCCCTCGTCAGGGTCTCGACTGTATACACTAGTCTACTCTGGAGTATCGATGCCCTGTCTCGAAACTCCCACGACTAGGGACCTTTTAAGGATGTCTTATAGACCCCATCTCCCACTTATATGATCGCCCTCATACTGCTGGTGGTCAAGGAAGAATCCTAGGGGCTCTATCAACGTGTAATAGCGACATGTCGGGTCACCTAAAGCAGTACACGATGATAAAGATAAACCAGATAGCATACTATCATCTCGAGTAAGACTGTCCTACCGGGATAGGTCCTCCCTCAATCATTGCAATCACGTGCCTGTGATCCAATAATTGACTCTGAGGGTACCATCTCCAACAGTTATTAGACTCAAGGGACTTATACAGAGTATTGTATATTGTCCGGTGTCCATTAGGACAGAGGGGTTGGTCCTCGTACTATATTCGGTTTACTTATGATTTCTCTAGTTTGATGAGTGTTTCGTAGAAACACAGGGTCCAAGTTTTGATAAGTTATAGGTATAAGAGTAAATTAGAGAACCAGGTATTGCAAGTATCAGGATTCTTCAAGGTGATCGAAGATGTAGATACTTGTGAATGGTATTCAGTTGATAGTAATGTTTAAGAGAACTTGCTTCTTTTTCAGGTTACTCATAATTGGAAGCATTCCTAGGTTGAATAACGCTGATCGGCCTCCTTCCATTTACTTGACATGCACTGGAGACAGCTGCATGATTTGAATCTGGTTCAATTAAATTAGTGCCTCTATTTCTGTATTGGATATAGAACAGTTCATATCTTGACATTGTTAAGATACGAGGAGTTGTCCAGCTTATGCTTAAAACCAGACTCTGGATGACTCAAGGCACGTTTCTGTAATGGCAGTTTGTGGGTTGACCCGGGCTATGACGAGGGTTGACTTTCAACCATTTGGATGACATACACAGAGTAGGAAGTGAAATTCCTATACTACGATCGGTTATTCTTTGGTCGTCACACAGTGGTTTCTCCACATGGGACTTGGATATAATATCAAGACATTCTGGTTACTAGATCTATAGATCTAGATTTGGGTGGTTTCCCAATCTAGGTACTTTGACAGCATTCTATGAGTATTTAGAATGGACGACTCCTGGCACGGTAGTGTACCTGCAGGTTATGGAGTCGCCCTCTCTAAAGGTGTCTTACAGACTAAAGTAGAGAGGGATGTGTATGATTAGCAGATCACTTGCTTAGGCAGTTGAGTCAATCATGAGATGTCAAGTACCACACCAGATGTTGTTCTTGCTGTAGATGCAATAAGCTGATATTAATCCAATTCTGGAGAAACGATCGGAAGCAGTTTTACGACATAAGTGGATGTTCTAGGGATTTGATAACGGCAGCCTCCTTTTGGAGACGGTTATCATTCCAGGCTTCCAAGGTGATCTGGACGGCAGAGTGGTCGTCAGAGTTTTAGTTTTCCCTCTGACGAGGGGCAGTATTTTGGACAGGTGGTCCAGGTGGATACTGAGGGAAGGATGGCGCAGGATACTGATTATGTTCAGTTGACGATACAGTCTAAGAAGTTTGGATTTGGAGTTCATTTATGAGCTAGGTCCCATCAGATATCTAGACATATTCTAAGACAGGTATTGCTCATTTCGGGAGATGGCTTTCTCCGCGAACATGAGATATAGAGGGACATAGAAAGAAACATCAGAGCGGATCCACTCACCGAGGCCATTCCTCAAACGCAATAGTTTCGCAAACGAGCTTTGTGAGACTGACTAGTAGAGGAGTTGAGTGTTCGGCATCACACGGGCTGTGAGTATGCGACATCGCAATAATTAGCCTTGAGTGCAAGTGGGAGATTGTTGGATATAGTGCCCTCAGAGTCAATTATTGGATCACAGGAACGTGATTGTGATGATTGAGGGAGGACCTATACCGGTAGGACAGTCTTACTCGAAATGATAGTATGCTATCTGGTTTATCTTTATCATCGCGTACTGATTTATGTGACCTTAAAGGTCACTATTGCACGTTGATAGAGCCTCTAGGATTCTTGCTTGACTACCAGCAGTATGAGGACGGTCATATACGTGGGAGCTGGAGTCTATAAGCAAATCCTTAAATGGTCCCTAGTCGTGGGAGTTTCGAGACAGGGCATCGATTCTCCAGAGTAGACTAATGTATACGGTCGAGACCCCGACGACGGACGGTGGCCGGTCTCACAAGCCACTGGTGTCAGTTGGTTCACCTAAGATGTATACAGGTGCTCATTGGGTTATGAGTACACCGGACAGGACTCGCCGGGAGCCTTCTAGTTGGTATTATACCTGACGTCAGATAGCAGTTCCCTGGTGACATGTGTACAGGTTAGTTCATCGACCAGAGATCGTCATTTGTCTCGTGTGAGTTCCCACTGTACTTAGATTACTACCCTACCACGCTCAAAGGAGACGTGCAAACAGGTTTTAGTTGGGTACAGTCCCGAGCCATATGGAGGCAGCGAGCGGATCTGCAGGGGTTCGTCTCTCCCGGTATTGGGGGTGAGGTCACGCTGTGTCTAGGAGAGCCAGAACATGAAAATCCTTGACCAAGGCAGGAGATTTACTTGTAGGTATTCCAGTAGTATCTCAGGGTGTTCTGGGCTACACTGCGACACGACTTGTACCGCTTTTGGGTGTCTGAGTTTACCAACCCCCTAGGCCAGCCATGCGAGGCTCATAAACGAATGGGCCGGATTGTACGGATATTGTCACTGACAGGCTCAGTAGGGTGTCAGGATGAGTTCGCTCATCGACGTCCCTTTTGGTCAGTACCTGGTAGCCCGTTACGTATTGGCTAATATCTCTGACGTGCTAGTGGTTAAATCCACAACCGTAGTATTGACGAGTCTTTAGAGTCCCCCACAGACCAGTTTCTCAAGTTTCGGGCGAAACGCTGTAGAAGCCGTACGGAGATATGGCTGGTTTCGATCAAATACGTGCGGTATTGCACGAATCGTGATCGGACGGATTTTACTAGCCGGCTTTGGTTTAAGCCGGATCCTAGTATTAGACAGTGTAGATTTTGTCTCTTTGCAGTTGTATTCTGTGGGAATACAAATGCGGGCATGTATATGCAGTAGCGGGCTTTTCCTGTAATTTATTACGGGATCAGTTTTCTGAAGTTGCCAGTTTGCATTCCGTTCCGGCCGGTTTTCCTTTGCTTCTTCACGGCCGGACTTTTCGATGGAGGGGGTTATTTGCAAGTTTGCAAATAACTTATTGTGAGGGGGATTCTTGTGATTGTGGCTTCTTATCATCATGAGATTCTTTTCTTGTCCATTTTCTTGCTTTAAATGTGAAAGGCTTGGTGATTGGATGGAGGTTGATGTGGTTGGGACCTTTTTCTCTTTATCTCTCATTTTTCTCTCTTGGATTGAATTATTCATTTCCTCCACCATTCTCATATGAGAGGCCGGCCACATCTTGTGAGGAGAAAGAGAGAGAGGTTTCATTTTTAGTAAAGGAAAATGATTCATCACATTTCTAGCTTGCTACAAAAATTCCTCATCACTCCAAAGTTCATTTTATACCTCCATCAAGGCAACTTCACAAACCCTAAAAGAGGCAACCATTCTACACTTCACCTACAGTACCCTTAGAGGCGTCGGCTAGCCAACTTCGTGCCCGAGTTGCCTCGGTCCAGTGGTGGGAGCCCGCAAAAGAAATCGGCTACGTGGTGCCTTTCCTACGAGGAGGTGACGGACGGAGATTCCGCAGGAGATCGGAGTGGAGACGAAGACCGAAAGACACGGATCGCTTGGTATATCTCTCTCCTCTTTCTTGTGTTTGCTAGTAGCTAGGTTAATGGCCCGATCCGGGTTGATAGTGCGCGGTGGTGCCGGTTTGCATGTTTCGCAAAGTTTTTCGTTTCCGCGTTTCCGGCGTCGGATCGACGGCCGGGGCGCCGCCATGCACTTACACCACCTTACTAACACCACCTCTTGGTTTGGTAGCGGCCTTCATCTTCCTTCCTTTGGCCCTAGCCTTGGACCTGGAAGAAGATGCACCGCGAACAAACATAGCGGGTGTTTCCCTTGCCTTCTGCAAGGTGCCCTCTGCACTCCTCAACATGTTAAGGAGTTCTGCAAGTTCAACATCTTTTCTTTGAATGTTGAAATTCAGAATAAACTGGGCGTAGGTGGAAGTAAGGGACTGAAGAATTAAGTGTGTATAGAGCTCGTTCTCCAAAGTCGTCCTGAGGTCCGCGAGCTCTTCTATATAGTCAATCATCTTTAGGACATGTTCCCCTACAGATGATCCCACGGCCAACCTTGACTGAAACAAGTTCTTCGAGGTCTTGTATCTTGCTATACGAGATTGCTCTTCTTACAGATCCTTTGTATGGAGAAATATGGATTCAAGATCCATATCCTCATGCCTCCTCTGATGTTCATTATTCATAGAGGAAAGCACGATGCACTTAGCCTTCGCGCAATCTAACTCCCAGGTCTTGTGGATTTCCTTATCCGCAATACTGGATTTTGGACCAGGGACAGCAGGTGCCTTAGTAGTAAGGACATACCCCAATTTGTCATAAGTCAAAACCATTTTGACATTCCGCAACCAATCTTTATATTTTGGCCCTGTCAATATATATTTTTCTAATAGTAACTTAAGGCCTGTCATGTTCTGGGTTGCTGCAATGAGAGAGAGGGGGAACACTTTAGCATGATGCTCTTGCAAGTTTAGAGTGGTTTTTAGTTTATCTAAACAGGATGGCTCCCACTGTTTCTCGAATCCTTCCTCAAACCAAAAAGGAAGAACTAGCCAGGACTATTCTCACCATACAATACTTGCTTAACCGTTCAGCCAGGCCGGTGTCGGTACTTCGAGGGAGGTTTTCTAACGCTTTCGCAAAGTTCATTAATTAAATAACCTCTTTTCTCTGGGGGCGTAGCCCCGCTGACACCTTTCTCGGCACCTACTTGGTTTATATAATTGATCGTTAAGTGACGAATCTCCTAATGAGTAGAGGATACTCACAGTAGGATCGGGATCCAAATATCATCGTGTGATAATGCTGAAGGAATCCTACCAACATTCATCAAACTCTAAATGGTATGCATCTCTTTGCAAATTTTAGTTTCTTTAGAACTTCCCGATATAAATTTTTGCCCCATGCTCTTATGACCTTGGCGTTAGGTCAAAATGTCATAAGTCACATGTCAAGTTCTACCCATCATTATCTTGTTAATTTAAACCCATCCGTACATACCCCTGACGTTGGCCAAATGATAATATGACTGTCCCAAACTAACTCGTCTATCTATGCAACAAATGAATACCCAGCAGCTACCAAACACTATGCCTTGGCGTTAGGTCAAAATACATACCTTGAATACTACTGAATACCCAAATTAAATGACGGAGGGCTACGAATGGTTTTGGCGAAACCGTGAACGTAGTGAACTTGATATGATCGAAGGAACCTGATAGCTTTTAAAAGGAGTGGTTAAAGCTCCGCAATTAAAAATATCCTCTGTTTTAAAATAACCGAGTGGTTTCTTATAAACTGTTCCAACGATTAAACTTTGGTTTATTTTCTTTGTATTAATATAATGCGTCCAATCAATTAACCTATCATTGCAGAAAACAACGAAAATACAACGTCCTCTTATGCCATCCGCATTCGCCACTAGGTCCCGTCATCACCCGTTAGGTTACTTAACTAACGACAGAGCGGGGGCTGGGCTAGTGCGGGTGTAAAACATAAGTTACGTCTAATAGCTATCATATATAGATATTGTACATTCATCAGACGCAATAATAGTCATTCCAGATCACAGATGAACATATTGGATTTTCTACGAATCCGCATTTCTTTTGAGCCTGCAAAGAAAAGTGGATCACACAGTCGCGATGAATAGCCAAAACACCACCCTAGACCCCTACGGGTGTGGCAAACTACCCGCCATGTACCCGAAGTGAAGCGGTCTCCCTCAACAACATGAGTAGGCCACTAAACACTTCAAAATACCCGGTAGTTTGTGCACCCCACCTTAGGTCTATCCTAGGAGCAAAAATCAGTAAATGAAATAATACAACGGTGGCTACAACCGCAACTTGGATGTGCCCCGCAAAATAATATTACAACAATTTATAAATTACATTTGAATGAAAGAAATGCTCGTCTCACATCCCCGGCTATCCATTCACGACAATCCAACAAGTCCACAAACACAAACAGCAAAAACCATTACAGAAATGTGCAACCCCTGCCAACCGACATACTAGCAATTAGGGGAGGTTTACGAACACATTATACAAATCACAGATATAATCAATTATCCAAACATCTTAGAATTTCGATCAAGCAAACGCAAATGATTCTACTCCAAAAACTTCGATGTGCACCTGAAACCTGAGTAGAAACAGAATATTCCAGAAAGAATAAAATCATCACAGAAGAGTTACTGGGGAATTTTGGGTTGACTCGGCTCCAACTCGGCCGCGGATCCGCGGCGGATCGCTTTGGATCAGCCGCGGATCCACGCCGGTTTGGACGAGTTATGAACCCAAATTTCTCCAGAAGCCTTAAGTTTTCCTGCTTGTATTTTTAAGGGTCCCTGAAAAATTTTTAGACCCCGTTTTAAAATCGACAGAAACTATGTGAAAATTAAGTTTTTTCCGGTTCGTTTCGCGATTGAATTTCTAACGACTTTGCTAACAAGTTAGTTATGGTTTAGCGAGGCTCTGATACCACTGTAAGTCGACGTTATACACCCCACGAGTTGCAGGGAAGCAGAATATGTAAAATAATCATATTGTTTAAAACAAACATCGACTAACTTACGGATCTTTGCCAAACCCTAACTAACAACATCTTCGGAGGGATTAGCTACTATGAAAGAAGATTATAACTAATGAACCAAGTCCTTCTTCTTCTCATTTACAACCTCCTCGTCGGCCTCCTCTTAGTGATAGAAGATCCACCCGAGAGATACTACTCCAAGCTTAACCTATAACTTGAGGTAACTAGGTTACTCAAAGTGCTAATCAAAGAAACCTAGGGAATATAGAGTAAGATTAGGGATTAATAAGTCTTGCTAACCCTTGATCTCAACACATGAGAGGTTAGGGTTAGGGTTTGAAGAGAGAGAGCTTGAGAAGAGAGAAGGTGAGAGTGAGAATCCTTTTGGAATAAAGAAATCATTGTGAATATATATGAAACATAAGATATTTATTAAATGAATAACAAATAACAATTATCATCATGCTTCATTAACTCACCTAGTGATTCATCTCATGAGTCATTTAAACAATAAATGCATCATTAACTCCATGGATGAATCACACCATGACTCATTAAACCAATTAATGCAAATGCCACCTTAGCCTCCAACTCATCAAACTTCTAGAAACTTCTCGACAAATTACGAGAACGTGCCTCCTATCCGTGAAAACACAGAAATACTTTAGACTGTATAAATCCAATAATTCGATACTAGAATCTGGCTTAAACCAAAGCCTGCTAGTAAAAACTGTCCGAACATCGTACGTGTATAAATGCACGTGCGTGTCCGAACCCTGTCTTAAAACCATACGACCTCTATATCGTTTCGCCCGAAGCAGGGAAACTCTCTGTGTGAGACTCTAAAGATTCGACTACTACGCTGGCAGTGAGTTTAACCACATACCGCAAGCGGCACTAGCTGTACGTAACGGTCCCCAGGTAGATGTCGATAAGAAGGCCGATGAGGAAACACATCCGAACTCCTACTGAGCCTGATGTGACAATCTCCGTACAGTCCGGTCTGTTCGTCTAGGACTATCGCATATCGGGCCTAGGGGGCGGCAAGCGTCAGTCCCATAAAAGTGGTATAAGTCATGTCGGAGTGAAGCCCATTACACCTTGAGAAACTACTGGAAAACCTACCAGTAAATCTCGCTTGCCCTGGCCAGAGACTTTGCGTAATGGCTCTCCAGACACAGCGCGATATCAACTCCCAATACCGGGAGAGACGAATCCTGTCTAACCGCCACTGCCTCCAAGTGCTTCGGGACTGCACCCAACTGCTGCCTGTTTGCACGACTCCTTTGAGCCGTGGTAGGGTAGCAATCTAAGAACAGTGGGAACACACTCGAGGCGAAGCAGCAGTGTTAAGTCTGCGAACTATGCTGTACACATGTCACCTGGAAACTGTTAACTGACGACGGGTATAATACCAACCAACAGTTCCCTGCGAGTCCTGTCCGGTGTACGCGTAACCCAACGAGCACCTGTAGACTATCTCCAGTACGACGTACTGATGGCTGTGGGTCAGACCATCTCCCCAACTGGGATGAGAAGCGTACACACTAGTCTACTCTGGAGTATTGATGTCCTGTCTCGATAATCCTACGACTGGGGACCTGAAAAAGAATGTGCTTGTAGACTACCCAGGCCCCACTAGTGTGGCTTCTATCACAACGCTGGTAGTCAAGCAAGATCCTAAGGGCTATATCATTACGTACAAACATATTAAGATAGATATAAACCGAGTAGCATACTACCATGTTTAGCAAGACTGTTAATATAACTGTGAATATCCCAAACTCCATTAAATAATATACAAGCTAGTATGATACAATAATGGCCCAAGGGGCATATACACTAACAATATAATATTGTAGCATGCTAGGTTATACATGCAACATATATGTATGAGAATTATACCATGCTATATGTAATGTTTGGGTTTAAATATCTAAGTAATTCAAATTATGGAAATGATTTATTGTAACATTTCCAAAATAATAAAATATTATTTTCGGGAATTTTTATAATTTAATATTATTTTAATGAATATTTTAATATTCGGGTATAATTAAATACAAATAAATGGGGGGAAATTTTGTAAAATTTTGGAAAATTCTAAAATAGGGTATTTTATGGGATTATGCCAATTTAAAGTTTTAAGACTAGTTATATGCTAATTTAGTGTTAATCGCGATTAAAAATTGCTAATTGGATTTTTAGCATTTTTGTGCAAAAATGTGCACATATCATTTTTACACTTGTTACACTTGTGTTACATTTTTTGTTGCCATGGTTCATTTGGATTCACTATTTGAGTGAGAAGAAAAGAAAAGGGAAAGAAAAAGTATGTGATGATGAGAGAGAGAGAACAAGTCAACCCTCACCTTTTAAACCATGCCCCCATCATTTCCCTTCTCATTTTCTCTCCCCTCTCCCATTGTGCTGCTGCTGCCCTCTCCCCCTCACTCTCCCTCTTCATAAAACCCTAGATCCACCATGAAATCCAACCCAAAACCCCATTCCCACTTCACAAAACTTACTCCCAAGCTCACTAGCTACACATTGAACCTAGCAAGATTGGATTTGGAGGACTTTGAGCAACTCAAGAATTTTCTTGAGTTGCCAAAGGAGGTAATTTCTGCACCTATTAGAGTAGTATCTCATTTCTTGTGCATCAATTCTAGTTTCATATCGATATTGTGTCATTTTGTGGACTTTAGAGATTTTTAGTTAGGGTTTAGGGTAAAACTGAAATCAAAGATGGAATTGAGGATTGTGGTGACCTTAGAACCCCTTATGTGATGCTAATTTGAACCCAAACCTGGAACTAGAACCAGAATAAGGAATTACGGAACCGATATCGGAAAAACTGGAAATCTGGGAGTGTTTTGTGGAATCTGCTATCACCCCGAGACCCCAAAAATGAAACTGAGTTGGCAGTGAGATGTGCAGGCATTATAGAACCACCACACCAAACCCTAGCCCCCAACTCCAAACTGAGGCCGCCAATTAATTCCTTCTGGCCGCAAATTGCGGCCAGAGCAGGGTGGATCTGTCTCGTTTTGCGTGCATGCCCCCATTTCCTCTATTCTTGACCCTGGGTATGTCTAGTTTTGACTGATTCCATCTAGGGTGAAATCTGGGATGATTTTCCTATGTTGGTGCATGATTTGAGACTTGTTTTAGCATGGATTTTGGTATTTGGTGTTTCGTTCCTGTCGGGTGGCGTTTGGACGTCAACGACAGGTGGATGTTGATCGTGTTTACATACGAAGCGATAGGTTTTTACCTATGCGAGTAGCGTGTGCTGTTTTGGTTTTCGATGTGATTTTCATGTGCTTTAGCATTGTGATATACTTGTAGGTACCCCGCGTGATGTTGAGGCAAAGGAGATGAAGATGGCGACATCGGCTTTGGCACACGAGAAGCAAGGTGAGTAGATTATATCTACGGGGAGAAGTTGGGTGGATGGCGTATAGCACCCCCGCAGTCCGTGGAGATGTATACGAATACGTATACACACATATATTTATTATGTGTTGTTTAGGGTTATTGATGGTACTAATGGATTATTGGTGATAAGGATGTATTGGTTGAGTAGTGCGAAACCCTAGAATAGTGGTCGCACCCACACTCACACATACACGCATACTTGCATACATTCTTTCATATATCTGTGCGCATATGGTGGTGTATATCTACACATGGGTATGGGACTATGTGTTTATATACGGGTTTTGAGGATGATACGTAGGATTGATATGAGTCGATGAGATTCGATTGAGGCCGTGAGATTTGGCGACATGACAGAGTTCGTATTGGAGATGTGATATGATGGTAGTGATGCCTGTCATGTGATGATATAGTATGATATCGACTCAGATTTAGGTGGTTTCCATACCCCTCTCTTTTGACTTGACTGTGGGTTCGTAGTTCGCATAGTAGGCGTTAGACTAGACCCGAGTCATACCTATTTCAAAACTAACGAATCGGGGATATTTTAAAGATAAGCAAAAAGGTTTATACGGATATTTAAAAAGGCGCATCTTTTCTTAAAACACCGTAGCCCTTATTTTACCAAATGCCCTGATTCGTCTTATTTCAAAAGGCAAGGTTGCATGATATACTTATTGGGGCAGGTTTTCTACTGTTGCGTTGATTATTCGATTCCGCATATTCCTGCTATTCGCATTGCTTGCATATGTTTATCGCTATATTATCATCATGCTGTTAGGACACCAGCACCATTATCGATGATGCGTATGTTCCACGCACACTATTTGCCGGCTCACACACTTCATCATCGATAATTGCCATGCCACTACACTGTAGTACTGTTGCATTCATGATATGATCTTTGCATGGTTTATTGTACACTTATACCTGTATACAAACATAGATGATTCAGACTTGATTAGAGATTTGGGAACCGCAAGATGTTCTTCAAACTGATTCATTTTAAAAGAGCGGTTCCCCTCGACATGTGCATATTACTATTCCATGTTGCATGACGTATGATATGCTTACCTTTCTTACATGTCGCATACATGATGCTTTCTGATTATACGCATTGAGATATGTTGTTTCCATGATATTTCTGGTTTTGGGAACCGTGGGTGTTTTAAAGAGAATATATAATTGTTTTAAAAACCCGGTTACCCTTGATAAGATATTTCAGTGCGTCCACCATGTGTTTTCTCGGTACTGAGAGCGACATGTGAAACCCGATTCGAGGAGGCGGATGAGGCTGATTGCGGGTACATGGTGGACCCGGTATAGTACCCCGGGGCGAGAACGGTTTCGCTGTGCAGTAGACGGTGAGCCCGGCGGAGGGACCACTACCTACCGGTGATTGGTTGGACCTGGCGGTTATCCGGAGGTTACTGACCAGAGTCGATAGATGGATATGGGCGTACTGCCGGGGCCGAGGGCCGATACCGCAGACGGAACCCGTGGGCCGATCCGGACTGACGGAGCCCGATATATGAGGATTTACGTGCCGATGCTGGGCACAGTTTTCATGATGTTTTCGAGTGTCGATGCTAGGCCCTCCGGTTCCATGATTTTGACGTGTCACGAGGGACACAGATGATTTATATCCTCATATTTCCATGCACATGCTTCATGATATTTACATGCATGATGGTTATTGTCATTGGGTGACGAGTGGACAGGATCCACGTACATGCATATTGATTACATTGATCATACCTCATATTTATGATATGCTATTACCTGAGGCACTGGCACGAGCACTTGGCACTACACTCATGTATATAGAGATTACATTGCCAGTTTAGCATGCTTCACATATATTCATATTGAGGTTTATTTATATCTGATCGTATTGACCTAGGATGGGTCATGCATTCGATTTCTGCTTGTAGATATTTTCTATTCACGAGTTGGCAACTCACCCCCGTTGTGCCCCAGTTCTTGCAGGTTTGCCGTACAGATTCCATAGCGGCATTTCTGGCACACTGCTTCCTTGGGTGACTTGCTTGGCTAGGTGGGTTCTTTTGTATCAGATCCGCCATTGCTCCTGTATTATTCATTGTATCTAGAATTTCCATCAACCAAAACTTGTATATTGTTTCAGACTTAGAAAACAATGTTGTATTATTTCGACCTTAGAGTCGCGCTAGTAGTATTACGGTTTTCTGGCTGTTTTGAGTTTCTTTTTGGGTTTTGATCCTCGCCCTTTGGCGTTGTATATTATTATTGCTTGCGTGGTTGTGACCGTCGATTGACGAAGAGCTAGCTCCCGCTTGGGATGCCTTTTATCAGTTCATATATATTATTCTTGTTGTACTCCGTTCGGGGCCAGTTTTTACAAAGGAAACTCTGCCGAAAATTTCAGGAAAAATTACACATTTTAATAAATTCATATTCGGCTTAGTTATTTAAAAACTTGATTTTTAAACATGTTTTCTTTACCTCTTAAAACTAGTTTTCCCTATTTACTCCTTAAATGGTTTTAGATTTCTGGGCTTTTGGCTTACTTGGATCAGATGGAGTCATATAGACTTCATAGGATTCAAGGGCCAGTCACGTGCTCTTTCGGGTCGTGACAAAGTTGGTATCAGAGCGCTAGGTTGACCTTGGTTCGAGTTTAAGTTTGACTATGTGGAGCCTAGGGCGCCTCTATATACGGAACTTAGACTTAGTCGAGGGGGTATTAGACCCGAACTTTCGTCACGTAGGATGACCCTTGGTTGATGGAATAGGTGACTAAAGTAGAGTGACGTACCGTTGGTATGTTCCGCGGCATACTTACGACACGCCACTCCGCTTAAGAAACCTTAGGATGTACATTTCCTTGCACAGTATTATATTCCTTCCTATGATCTATCTTCATCGATACTGGTTGTGGTTTTGCTGCCGCGATTGCACGGGCAGAGTGAGCTACGGCTCGAGTTGTCTGCATGAGCTCGTCGTGGACGAGGACTGACCAGGGCGTGATTCCCGAGGCATACGGTTGCATTGAGGCTTCGTATTTTGTGTTTCCGCACTATGAGCGTTTGACAGATCGCTGTTGCGAGATTTCCCGGGTGTGCTGATCGGCACCAGAGGATTGAGCTACTTATAGAGGCCAGCCAGGATGTGATGACCGTTGATATGTCGCTTATTCATGACGGTGAGTCGCTAGTCACCGAGGATGAATGACTAGGACATGTGGTTAGTTTGCTTACCCCGATGCGAGGTCATCAGGTAGATTGATTCCAGCTAGAGGCGACTTCACGCAGATTCGTTAAGAGTCGATTGAGACGATCGAATGTCAGGAGCCTACTTTCCAAGTTTAAAGTATACGGAAAGACATGCAGGTGATTCTATGGACCCTCTAGAAGAATGAAACCCTAACTCGACTTAATGACCGTGTGAAAGCCTTTGAACCTCATGGTTTGCGGCGGTTCCTCGGCGCCATTAGTGAGGCTTGGGTTTGCCTTTCTACGGCTGGACCACCGACGCTGTGGCATGTACTCGATACTATTAAACTGTACCCGAGATGTTGAGCTCTTGGGGGATTATAAGGTTCTGACGAGCCGATCGGACGATTCGACATCATTCGGATATCATGTGATGGGACACTGCTTGAGAGACTCCAGATACGAGCGTAGCCGTTGGAGCGCAGTCTGTGTAGCCACGATGAGATGAGTCCGAATCAGTCGATTTTGGAGCAAGGTGGAGTAAAGAGTTCGCACGAGATTTCGACGAGATGACGTTTCACTCCGCTGACATCAAAGATGCGATATGCACGCTGGGGACGTGTTCGGCTAGATATCTTCTACTGAGTGATGAAGATACCGAGTTCGTGATTTCGAGTCCGTGTTAGAGACTTCGGATGGACCATAGCCGAGGACATTGCAGTGCGCAGATAAAGGCGCGACGTCGAATGGTCGATGATACAGACAAGCGGGACAAGAGGTTCGTGCGAGACGCTGATGAGCTGTCATTACTTCCCGTCGAGACCAGAGGCCTGATATGCTTACAGAGGCATTGAGATGCGACCAGCTTTCGAGGAGATGTTGTACTAAGGGTGCAGATGTTCAGAAAGCGAAGAAAGATTACGCCAGAGTACCAGCCTCCTTACAGTTTGGCTTAGGCAAGATCAGAAGAGACCTCGAGTAGGATTCCTTCCAGTACACTGCTGCTATAAGATTTGCACCAGGAGTAGATGCGTGATGTGAATTCAGAGGGCCGGAGGCCGACGCCAGTGACATATTGCTTTACGAGCAGTCGTGAGGATTGACCGAGAGATTTCCAAAGAAGTGCCAGAACGGAATCGTTCCTGTCAGCACACCTGACCGGGCCGATGAGCCGATGGATTGCGAGATTGGTAATCTACAAGAAAGATCAGGAACCAGAGGCAGAGGACGCCAGCCGCGAGCAAGAGGCAAGTAGATATCTTGCGCCGCTAGCATCGGATGTTCCGGTACCT
Organism: Agapanthus africanus; assembly: GCA_030015575.1. Classification (NCBI taxonomy): domain Eukaryota; kingdom Viridiplantae; phylum Streptophyta; class Magnoliopsida; order Asparagales; family Amaryllidaceae; genus Agapanthus; species Agapanthus africanus. Next base: position 408,921,791 of record CM057337.1, read on the forward strand.
TCTCGACCCTGAAGAAGGATATACCGACGACGGTATTCATGATTTGTGATTTTGGTGATTTGACTATCACGTATCCGTTGCTTGGGATTTCGGTATTTTGGGCGATTTATTCGCATGATTTCGTCTTGATGACTGAGTTCCATGATATTTGATTTGTGTACCATGGTTGCACTTACTGGGTATTTATACCTTGCACATAGTTATTACTCTTGAGGTGTTGATTGCGATTTCATACCTATTTTATGCCAGTGATTTGATTTACGCTTCCAGCATAGTTTCATGCACTTTTAGTGTTTTGATTTGATTTGTGCACGCTGATGCACCCGGTTGTGAGATTTCCTTTGCGGTACACTTGATTTTGATTGAGCCGCATTATATCGTCGATTTTGACCCTGATACTGATGATTGATTCTTGCACTCCGTGCTTTTGGTTTGACTTACGCATGTTCGGCGGTTGCTATTGGATTTCGTGATTCCGTGCATGTTGAGTGCGCAGGGTTTAGATTTTCATTCGTGCACAATGGATGCACCGATTTGGATTTTCGCGCATGTTGGGCGCATGTTTTGAGATACGATTTTGGTGCACACCCGATGCACTAAATCGAGATTTCTTCGTGCATGTCAGATACACCGGATTTTTTTGGCTGTCAGGCACATACGTTGCCTATGACAGATGCTTCGTGCACACCCGTTGCACCTAGATGTTGTTTTGTGCACCTGTTTAGCACATATATGGATTTTGATTTCCGTGCGCACCAGACGCACATGGTGGTGTTATGTGCATTTTTGAGATTTATTCCTTTTGGAGCAGTACATTTTTATGATATTGGATATTTGTTTTCATACCGAGCAGGACTAGTCAGAGGACAGTACCTGGATATATTTTGCATGCATCGATAGCTATCGAAGGGATTTCCAAAAAGCGAGCTATAGTCTCAGTATATACTTACGTGTCCGAAATGACACGGAACGTTTTAAAAACAGGAAACCCTTCTAAATTGTTTTCAAAACGGCGGAACGTACCTATTAACAAAAGGATATATATATATATAAGTATATAGTTATTTTCTTGTGAAAAACGTCCGCCACTGTGCAGTGTTACACGCATCGCACAGCGAATTAAAATGATTTGGCATACATTTGCATCAGCGATTTACATGTATAGATTGGATGTCTACATGTATAGTTCTGATCCATATCATATTCATTTTGTATTGGATTTGACATTTGTGTCTTTACCATGACTCCGATGATTGCGGGATGCTTGATGGAGTGTTGCTTTTGAGTTATCTGCTCATTACTTATGCGCATGTATTGCGCTGTGACGTTGTATGTATTGATGATTTCGGAGCCCCGACGACTTGGAATTTGTATCGAAATGTTTTAGCACTTGGGGGTTTTAAATTTAAATTTGGGGACCGAATTTCTTTAAGGGGGGTAGATTGTAACATTTCCAAAATAATAAAATATTATTTTCGGGAATTTTTATAATTTAATATTATTTTAATGAATATTTTAATATTCAGGTATAATTAAATACAAATAAATGGGGGAAAATTTTGGAAAATTTTGGAAAATTCTAAAATAGGGTATTTTATGGGATTATGCCAATTTAAAGTTTTAAGACTAGTTATATGCTAATTTAGTGTTAATCGCGATTAAAAATCGCTAACTGGATTTTTAGCATTTTTGTGCAAAAATGTGCACATATCATTTTTACACTTGTTACACTTGTGTTACATTTTTTGTTGCCATGGTTCATTTGGATTCACTATTTGAGTGAGAAGAAAAGAAAAGGGAAAGAAAAAGTATGTGATGATGAGAGAGAGAGAGAACAAGTCAACCCTCACCTTTTAAACCATGCCCCCATCATTTCCTTTCTCATTTTCTCTCCCCTCTCCCATTGAGCTGCTGCTGCCCTCTCCCCCTCACTCTCCCTCTTCATAAAACCCTAGATCCACCATGAAATCCAACCCAAAACCCCATTCCCACTTCACAAAACTTACTCCCAAGCTCACTAGCTACACATTGAACCTAGCAAGATTGGATTTGGAGGACTTTAAGCAACTCAAGAATTTTCTTGAGTTGCCAAAGAAGGTAATTTCTGCACCTATTAGAGTAGTATCTCATTTCTTGTGCATCAATTCTAGTTTCATATCGATATTGTGTCATTTTGTGGACTTTAGAGATTTCTAGTTAGGGTTTAGGGTAAAACTGAAATCAAAGATGGAATTGAGGATTGTGGTGACCTTAGAACCCCTTATGTGATGCTAATTTGAACCCAAACCTGGAACTAGAACCAGAATACGGAATTACGGAACCGATATCGGAAAAACTGGAAATCTGGGAGTGTTTTGTGGAATCTGCTATCACCCCGAGACCCCAAAAATGAAACTGAGTTGGTAGTGAGATGTGCAGGCATTATAGAACCACCACACCAGACCCTAGCCCCCAACTCCAAACTGAGGCCGCCAATTAATTCCTTCTGGCCGCAAATTGCGGCCAGAGCTGGGTGGATCTGTCTCGTTTTGCGTGCATGCCCCCATTTCCTCTATTCTTGACCCTGGGTATGTCTAGTTTTGACTGATTCCATCTAGGGTGAAATCTGGGATGATTTTCCTATGTTGGTGCATGATTTGAGACTTGTTTTAGCATGGATTTTGGTATTTGGTGTTTCGTTCCTGTCGGGTGGCGTTTGGACGTCAACGACAGGTGGATGTTGATCGTGTTTACATGCGAAGCGATAGGTTTTTACCTATGCAAGTAGCGTGTGCTGTTTTGGTTTCCGATGTGATTTTCATGTGCTTTAGCATTGTGATATACTTGTAGGTACCCCGCGTGATGTTGAGGCAAAGGAGATGAAGATGGCGACATCGGCTTTGGCACACGAGAAGCAAGGTGAGTAGATTATATCTACGGGGAGAAGTCTGGTGGATGGCGTATAGCACCCCCGCAGTCCGTGGTGATGTATACGAATACGTATACACACATATATTTATTATGTGTTGTTTAGGGTTATTGATGGTACTAATGGATTATTGGTGATAAGGATGTATTGGTTGAGTAGTGCGAAACCCTAGAATAGTGGTCGCACCCACACTCACACATACACGCATACTTGCATACATTCTTTCATATATCTGTGCGCATATGGTGGTGTATATCTACACATGGGTATGGGACTATGTGTTTATATACGGGTTTTGAGGATGATACGTAGGATTGAGATGAGTCGATGAGATTCGATTGAGGCCGTGAGATTTGGCGACATGATAGAGTTCGTATTGGAGATGTGATATGATGGTAGTGATGCCTGTCATGTGATGATATAGTATGATATCGACTCAGATTTAGGTGGTTTCCATACCCCTCTCTTTTGACTTGACTGTGGGTTCGTAGTTCGCATACTAGGCGTTAGACTAGACCCGAGTCATACCTATTTCAAAACTAACGAATCGGGGATATTTTAAAGATAAGCAAAAAGGTTTATACGGATATTTAAAAAGGCGCATATTTTCTTAAAACACCGTAGCCCTTATTTTACCAAATGCCCTGATTCGTCTTATTTCAAAAGGCAAGGTTGCATGATATATTTATTGGGGCAGGTTCTCTACTGTTGCGTTGATTATTCGATTCCGCATATTCCTCCTATTCGCATTGCTTGCATATGTTTATCGCTATATTATCATCATGCTGTTAGGACACCAGCACCATTATCGATGATGCGTATGTTCCACGTACACTATTTGCCGGCTCACACACTTCATCATCGATAATTGCCATGCCACTACACTGTAGTACTGTTGCATTCATGATATGATCTTTGCATGGTATATTGTACACTTATACCTGTATACAAACATAGATGATTCAGACTTGATTTGAGATTTGGGAACCGCAAGATGTTCTTCAAACTGGTTCGTTTTAAAAGAGCGGTTCCCCTCGACATGTGCACATTACTATTCCATGTTGCATGACGTATGATAGCTTACCTTTCTTACATGTCGCATACATGATGCTTTCTGATTATACGCATTGAGATATGTTGTTTCCATGATATTTCTGGTTTTGGGAACCGTGGGTGTTTTAAAGAGAATATATAATTGTTTTAAAAACCCGGTTACCCTTGATATGATATTTCAGTGCGTCCACCATGTGTTTTCTCGGTACTGAGAGCGACATGTGAAACCCGATTCGAGGAGGCGGATGAGGCTGATTGCGGGTACATGGTGGACCCGGTATAGTACCCCGGGGCGAGAACGGTTTCGCTGTGCAGTAGACGGTGAGCCCGGCGGAGGGACCACTACCTACCGGTGATTGGTTGGACCTGGGGGTTATCCGGAGGATACTGACCAGAGTCGATAGATAGATATGGGCGTACTGCCGGGGCCGACGGCCGATACCGCAAACGGAGCCCGTGGGCCGATCCGGAATGACGGAGCCCGATATATGAGGATTTACGTGCCGATGCTGGGCACAGTTTTCATGATGTTTTCGAGTGTCAATGCTAGGCACTCCGGTTCCATGATTTTGACGTGTCGCGAGGGACACAGATGATTTATATCCTCATATTTCCATGCACATGCTTCATGATATTTACATGCATGATGGTTATTGTCATTGGGTGACGAGTGGACAGCATCCACGTACATGCAGATTGATTACATTGATCATACCTCATATTTATGATATGCTATTACCTGAGGCACTGGCACGAGCACTTGGCACTACACTCATGTATATAGAGATTACATTGCCAGTTTAGCATGCTTCACATATATTCATATTAAGGTTTATTTATATCTGATCGTATTGACCTAGGATGGGTCATGCATTCGATTTCTGCTTGTAGATATTTTCTATTCACGAGTTGGCAACTTACCCCCGTTGTGCCCCAGTTCTTGCAGGTTTGCCGTACAGATTCCATAGCGGCATTTCTGGCACACTGCTTCCTTGGGTGACTTGCTTGGATAGGTGGGTTCTTTTGTATCAGATCCTCCATTGCTCCTGTATTATTCATTGTGTCTAGAATTTCCATCAACCAAAACTTGTATATTGTTTCAGACTTAGAAAACAGTGTTGTATTATTTCGACCTTAGAGTCGCGCTAGTAGTATTACGGTTTTCTGGCTGTTTTGAGTTTCTTTTTGGGTTTTGATCCTCGCCCTTTGGCGTTGTATATTATTATTGCTTGCGTGGTTGTGACCGTCGATTGACGAAGAGCTAGCTCCCGCTTGGGGATGCCTTTTATCAGTTCATATATATTATTCTTGTTGTACTCCGTTCGGGGCCAGTTTTTACAAAGGAAACTCTGCCGAAAATTTCAGGAAAAATTACACATTTTAATAAATTCATATTCGGCTTAGTTATTTAAAAACTTGATTTTTAAACATGTTTTCTTTACCTCTTAAAACTAGTTTTCCCTATTTACTCCTTAAATGGTTTTAGATTTCTGGGCTTTTGGCTTACTTGGATCAGATGGAGTCCTATAGACTTCATAGGATTCAAGGGCTAGTCACGTGCTCTTTCGGGTCGTGACATTTATTGATGAAGCTTCATGAAGCTTGTAGATTTCCATTGACCAGGTCCACCCTTTTTGTTTCGCCTTCGATATTTCTAAACCAACCATGACACATAACCATGTTTAACTCTCTACAATGGTTAAGGATGATATACTTGACCCGTAGTTGCATTTCTAACCTCAATCTCATTCATTCATCTTCTTCTTCCTCATTCTCATTTTGCTTTCTAGCTTTTGAGATCAAGAAGAAAAAAGTGAGAAATTAAATAATAAAGTGGGAAAAATTCCTACTTCATCATTCTCTTCTATACTAGCCATATAGATTACTGTGTTGGCTTCACTAATTCATAATTAGTGAAGTCATAGCTTGAGTTCGTGTTTCCTCGAAGTAGATCATCTTGGATTTCGAAATCTTCAAGCAAGCATGGATCATTTGACTCGTGGAGCTTCTCTAGAGTCCGGGAGTTCATGGATCGCGGTGAAGGGACAACTACTCGGAGCTTATGAAGAGAAGGAACGGACTACAAAGGTTGTAATCCCTCTCTCTTAGATGTAAAGTTGTTTACATGCAAAGTTAACCATAATTCTCTAGTTAAGATCTTGGTTAGGGTTTCATAGCACACCAAATTTTTATAATATAGCATGTGTGATGCCTTGCTACACCATGTGGTAGTGCTGTAAGTGCACGGCGGCGCCCCGGCCTCCATCCCGAGGCCAAATGCGGAAGCGATGGTTAACTTTAATTTTTCAAACCGGCACCACCGCGCACTAAAACCCAGATCGGGCCATTAACTAGTTCTAGCTAACTACAAGATGGGGAAGAGAGATATACCGAGCGATCCGTATCCTCGGGTCTTCTCATCGTCGTCCCGATCTCCCGCGGAATGTCCGGTCTCCACCTCCTCGCCGGAAAGGGCACCACGTCGCCGGCTTCTTTTACGGGCTCCCACCTCTATATCGAGGCAACTCGGGCACGAAGCTGGCGAGTCGACGTGCCCAAGATTTGTTGTAGAATGTGTATAGAACCATGTCTCATTTTAGGGCTCATGGAGGTTGCCATTTTGTGGAGGAGAATGAATTATACTTTGGAGGTGGAACCAAATGGGATTTTGTGACGCCAAATGAGTGTAATTCCCTTGCCCAAAAATTGGGACAGCCCCTTTGAGGAAGTGGCCGGCCATGCAAAGTGAGGGGAGGGTGAGAATGAGTGTTAAAGAAAAATGAGAGACGCCACACAATAATGCATGAGGGAATTAAATGATATCATGAAAGAACATGATCACCAAACAAAAACCACACTCAACCACAACCATCATAAAAACCATGTCATATAAAAGTCAACCCATGATGGATGAAGAAGTCAAATGGTCAAGGGATGGTTCACCATCATGATACAATAATATGCAATCACAACCCTCCACAAATGCTTATTTGCACAAATGCAAATAAGCCCTCCTCCATCAAACTTTGGCCTTTGAAAGATACAAATGAAATATGGCCGAAACGGAAAGCAAACTGGCAACTCCAGAAAACCTGATCCCGTAATAAATTACAGGAAAACCCCGCTACTGTGCATACACACCCGCATCTGTATTCCGACCGAATACAAATGCAAAGAGACAAAATCTACACTGTACTATACTAGGATCTGGCTTAAACCAAAGCCGGCTAGTATTATCCGTTCGATCCTGATCCGAGCAATACCGCACGTATCTGATCGAACCCTGCCATATCTCCATACGGCCTCTATAGAGTTTCGCCCGAAAACTTGAGCAACTGAATGTGGGGGACTCTAAAGACTCGTCAACACCTTGGTTGTGGATTTAACCACTAGCACGTCAGAGGTATAAGCCAATACGTGACGGACTACCAGGTATTGACCAAAAGGGATGTCGATGAGCGAACTCATCCTGACACCCTACTAAGCCTGTCAGTGACAATATCCATACAGTCCGGTCCGTTCGTCTATGAGCATCGCATGGCGGGCGTAGGGGGTTGGTAAAAGTCAGACCCCCAAAAGCGGTACAAGTCGTGTCAGAGTGTAGCCCAGAACACCCTGAGATACTACTGGAATACCTACCAGTAAATCTCCTGCCTCGGCCAAGGGCTTTGTGTAATGGCTCTCCTAGACACAGCGCGACCTCACCCCCAATACCGGGAGAGACGAACCCCTGAAGATCCGCTCACTGCCTCCATGTGGCTCGGGACTGTACCCAACTAAAACCTGTTTGCACGTCTCCTTTGAGCGTGGTTGGGTAGTAATCAAAGTACAGTGGGAACTCATACGAGGCAAATGACGATCCTCAGGTCGATGAACTAACCTGTACACATGTCACCAGGGAACTGCTATCTGACGTCTGGTATAATCCCAACTAGCAGGTTTACGGCGAGTCCTGTCCGGTGTACTCATAACCCAATGAGCACCTGTATACATCTTAGGTGAACCAACTGACACCAGTGGCTTGTGAGACCGGCCACCGCCCCTCGTCGGGGTCTCGACTGTATACACTAGTCTACTCTGGAGTATCGATGCCCTGTCTCGAAACTCCCACGACTAGGGTCCTTTTAAGGATGTGCTTATAGACTACCAGCTCCCATGTATATGATCACCCTCATACTGCTGGCAGTCAAGCATGAATCCTAGGGGCTTTATCAACGTGTAATAGCGACATGTCAGGTCACCGAAAGCAGTACACGATGATAAAGATAAACCAGATAGCATACTATCATCTCGAGTAAGACTGTCCTACTGGGACAGGTCCTCCCTCAATCATTGCAATCATGTGCCTGTGATCCAATAATTGACTCTGAGGGCACTATCTCCAACAATCTCCCACTTGCACTCAAGGCTAATTATTGCGATGTCGCATACTCACAGCCCGTGTGATATCGAACACCCAACTCCTCTACTAGTCAGTTTCACAAAGCTCGTTTGCGAAACTTTTGCGTTCGAGGAATAGCATCAGTGAGTGGATCCGCTTTGATCTTTCTTTCTATGTCTCTCTATATCTCAAGTTCGTGGAGAAACCCATCTCCCGAAATGAGCAATACCTGTCTTAGAATATGTCTGGATATTTGATGGGACCTAGCTCATAAATGAACTTCAAATCCAAACTTCTTAGACTGTATCGTCAACTGAACTTAATCAGTATCATGCGCCATGCCTCCCTCAGTATAGCCTTGGATCACCTGTCCAAAATACTGCCCCTCGTCAGAAGGAAAACTATAACTCTGACAACCTCCTTGTCGTCCAGGTCACCTTGGAAGCCTGGAATGATAACTGTCTCCCGAAAGAGGCTGTCGTTATCATATCCCTAGAACATCCATTTATGTTCTAAAACTGCTTCCGACTGTTTCTCCAGGATTGGATCAATGTCAACTTATTGCATCTAGTGCAAGAACAACATCTGGTGTGGTATTTGACATCTCATGATTGACTCAATTGCCTGAGCAAGTGATCTGCCAATCAAGCACATCCTCTCCCCTTTAGTCTGTAAGACACCTTTAGAGAGGGTGACTCCATTACCTGCAGGTACACTACCGTGCCAGGAGTCGTCCATTCTAAATACTCTTAGAATGCTGTCTAAGTACCCTGATTGGGAAAACACCCAAATCTAGATCTAAAACCATGGATCTAGTAACCAGTATGTCAGATATAATGTCCAAGTCCCGTGTGGAGAAAACCACTGTGTGACGACCAAAGTATAACCGATCGTAGCATAGGAATATCACTTCCTACTCTGTGTATGTCATCAAATACCAGGACATCACACCCTGCTACCTTCTCAACAGATCCATCCCCTATTCTGATGAAGTCAAACCTATGACTGTCACATCATAAATTGATGATCTTTCTCTGATACATTTGCTTTAGTCTATAAATAGACATAAGCCACCTGTCCACCAATGCTTCCGCTGCTCCCACTGACTACGACAACCCTCTGGCAGAGTCATATACACGTACACTTCTAAAAATAGTTTAGAACGACGCTATACTCATCCTCCCGCCGGGTCTCACAGTCTGGAACAACAGCAATGGCAAGTCTGGGTAAACAAGAACCTCCCTGCCACCGTCCTTGAGCATACCGAAGTACCTCTCGGGTGCCTGAGGTTACCCACTTTATCTGCGAAGTGGCCAATGGAATGTCAAACCAGATTGAATCTTTAGGTTCCTATCAAATCCTCAGTAATCGTTTGCGGTTCTGGAATCACTTCCAGTTCTACCATACTCCCACTACTGTTTTCTGAAAAAATCCATTTTTATTAAAACTGTGGCGAGTTCAGAACAATATCACTATTAATCTTCCAGATGGTAGAAAATCAACCCTCGTCATAGCCTGGGTCAACCAACAAACAGCCATTACAGAAACGTGCCTTGAGTTATCCAGAGTCTGGTTTTAAGCATAACCCGGACAACTCCCTGTACCTTAACATCGTTAAGATATGAACTGTTCTATATCCAATATAGAACTAGAGGTACTGATTTAATTGAACCAGATTCAAATCATGCAGCTATCTCCAGTGCATGTTAACTAAATGGAAGGAGGCCGATCAGCGTTACTCAACTAAGGAATGCTTCCAATTATGAGTAATCTGAAAGAGAAGCAAGTTCTCTTAATCACTACTATCAACTGAATACCAATGACAAGTATCTACATCTTCGATCACCTTGAAGAATCCCGATACTTGCAATACTTGGTTCTCTACTTTAATCTTATACATATAACTCCTCAAAATTCGGACCCTGTGTTTCCACGAAACACCCGTCTCAAAATTAGAGAAGTCATAAGTAAACCGAATATAGTACGAGGACCAACCCCTTTGTCCTGATGGACCCTGGACAACATACAATACTCTGTATAAGTCCCTTGAGTCTGATAACTCATTCCCTGTGTGTCGTAGGTTGAAAACTGTACTTTTGGTTAAGAAGAATTACACCGCTGTTTAATGCTCCTTACCTAACCATCAACTGATATAGGTAAATGTCATCGACATAATTTCAAAAAGGTATATCTCACTCTATAAAAATAGACGTATAGATATATCAATTTGAAATTGGTGCATTAGAACGGATATTCAAAACCAACTATTTGTCGTCCGGCAAACAACCCAGGTGACTTCCTCAAATATCACCAATTACAACGAATTCCGATATAATGAGGATGATCACCTAATTCCTAATAACTTACTCCCACTCATCATCTGTAAAACCATACAGATGTGACAATCATACCTGGTAAATACATACCCTGGAGTAAGGACTAATTGGGAAATCAGTTTTCTTTTAACAGTACACAGTGAAACTGAAACATTGAAATGTTTCGATGGGGTATCCTGGTATTCCTAGTAATGCCTCTTCCAGATTCACAACTGTAACTGTATACTTCTTTTCCATCTCTCTAAATCCCTTCATATGTCTTTAGTCATTACCTTCTGTACACCCCTTTAGGCCAAATGGTTTTCTTCCTTCCCTACCGTTCGGCACCAGCCTATGGTTTGGAAGAAGACTATCCAATAAGCATAATGGGTGTACTGTCCTAATCCTAGGAGCACTCGCAATGCGAGAGAAGGTGAAGATAAAAGACACCTGAATAAACCTTATTCCTATTTCTCCTGAACCAGAATCCATCCCCGAACTGGAACAAGTTCCTTTCGAGTTCGTATATAACCATACGAAGGAGTATCCAATAAACTGTGGATCTTCATAGTGATACAGAGTGTCCTGGAGAAATACAAAGCGGAAGTGGGAGTGGTAATGAAATACTTGGTTTGGTCGTGAATATCAGTCGCAATTTACTTTGCCCTCTTACTAATCCCTTTCTTTGTCTTTACTTAATACCTTCTGCACACCATCGTTATGCTAATTGGTTTTCTTTATTCCCTACCGTTCGGCACCTGCCTATGGTTTGGAATAAGACTATCCAATTTGCGTAATAGGTGTACTATCTCCTAAACCAAGGAGTACTCACAACTCGAGAGAAGGTAAAAGGAAAAGACAACTGAATAGTCCTATTCGTTTTCTCCAGAACCGGAAACCATCCTCGAATAAATTCCTTCGAGTTCGTATATAACCATACGATGTTTTTGTCCAATGGAAGTGGATGTTCGTAGTAATACGGGGTGTCCTGGAGAAAAAGGGTAAAAGTAGGAGTGGCAATGAGGTTTGCAACTCTGACAATCCCAAAGCCAGTGTTAAGAAGGTTCGGTCAACTTGGTCACTGAGTCATAGTCTTAGGGTCGGGTCAATGGTCGCTGCCAAGGAGAGAGAGAAAAGAAACACTCAGCGTGCACTCTATCCTTGATCAGAATGGTTACCAATTTATCTAATCTGGAAACCTCCCATTGTAATCTCAAATTCTTCTCCAAACCCAAAAGAAGAATTAGTTGGGATCACCCGAGGAGTAAACCAACTCATCAGTGGGAATCGGGATCCAACTATCATCGCATGATAATGTGACGGAATCCTCTCACGCTATCACACTCTAGAAGGTATGCGCATATCTGGCAAGTTTCAGTTCTTTGGAAACTCTCGATGTGATTTTTACCCCATGCTCTTATGACCTTGACTTTGGCCAACATATCATAAGTCACATGTCAAGTTCTACCCGTTATTCTCCAGGTTAATTTGAGCACACCCGTACATACCCTTGACTTTGGCCAAAATAGTAGTACGACTGCCCCAAACCAAAGCATCTATCTATACTGCATATGAATACCCAATAGCTACCAATCACTGTGCCTTGACTTTGGCCAACATACACAGCTTGAATACTATTGACCACCCATATGAAACGACGGAGGGCTACGAATGGTTTCTGGCAAAAACCTTTAACGTAGTGAACTTGATATCGTTGAAGGAACGGGTAGCTTTTAGAAAATATAGTAACGAAAACCTTTGCTAAAGAGGTCACTCCCGGTGAAGGGATCTCGGCTCTTTCCCCGTAGAATGAGGCGCAGTATATTCCAACTGAATATCACGGTGCAAAGAAAAAGTAATCGGCTATAGTGAAGTCATTGTCCTGACGCAAACTTTTTGTCCAAGGGGTCACTCCCGGTGAAGGTATCTCGGCCCTTGCCTCGTCGACTGAGGAGCAGGATATTCCAACTGAATACCATGATGCAAAACAAAAGTGAACGTCCTTGCAAATAACAGCTTTTTGAAAAGTGTTCCAACAACATCAGATTAGGTTTGTTTTTAACTTGGATTGATCCGAATCAACGCAGTCCCATCAATTGATCACACCACAAAGAACGAAAATATACTGATGTACGTATATGCCATCCGCATTCGCCACTGGGTCCCGCCATTACCTGTTAAGTTAGCTAACTAACGACAGAGTGGGGACTGGACTAGCGCGGATGCAAAACATATACAACATCTACTAGTATATGTATCAATATATAATATTTCGCTCAAGGCGTGATAAAATGCAACATCACAGAAATGTACAGCATCACAGAACAATACAGATATCTGGGATCCATGGGTTTCACAGAGACGCTGAAACCCGAATTCCCCTGGTCGTGTGGATAGCCTGTGCAATGAAAATCCTAGATCCCTATGGGCGCGGTAAGTTACCCGCCAAAACCTGAAGCGAGGCAGCCCCCGTCAACAACGTGAATGGACCACCCAGCACTTCACGGAATCCGGTAACTTGGGCACCCCTCCAGGGTCAACCTGTACCCCCTATGAGTGCGGCGAATAGCCCGCCAATTCTAGAGTGAAGCCCCCTCCGTCTCAATGTCATGAGATGCGGGCTCGTTGCCCTCTTGAACCCGGCTATCCGTGCACCCCTCCGCGGGGTGATCCTAGTACAGAAAGTAAAATATACATACAACGGGTACATCGACCGCAACCTGGTCGTGCCCCAAAATAATAATACAAACAGGCAGTGACGGCAGTCCACATGTCGGACGCTCGCCCCGCAATATCAAATGTACATAATACAACAAAACTGTACTACCACTGCAACCAGGCTATCCCCCACGACCAAACTGCAACATCACAGCAATACACAAAACATCAACATGAAAGTCACGTTCGCAAATCCGTCTAACCGGGCTATAGCAGTTAGACAAGATTTACCGATCAAGTGACATTCACGGTCGCAGATATAATGTAAATACTGTGAACTATTGTGTTTTAAATATCTGATCGATCAAATTTACCAAGTGGGCCCCCAAGTACTACTGTAGCACATCAAGAAATCTGGGCCCAAAAAATAACATTCCAGAAAACCTATTTTCCACTCAGGAGTATTCTGTAGAATTTTGTGGGACTGAACAGTTCAAGTCGCAGCGGAACCGCGGCCCAAGCATGGGTTTGGCCGTGGTTCCGCGGTGGTTTGGACTGTTCACGAGCCCAAATTTTCACAGAACTCTTAGAATGTCCTACACATCATTCTGAAACAACCTGAAAAATTTTTGGACATCAAAAAAAATTCGACAGAAACTGATGTGAAGAAAAATACGGTTTTTGGAAAATTGTTCGATCGGAAATGTAAAACACATTAGACAAAGCTAGACTATGTTAATGGCGAGGCTCTGATACCACTGTAAGTGCACGGCGGCGCCCCGGCCTCCATCCCGAGGCCAAATGCGGAAGCGATGGTTAACTTTAATTTTTCAAACCGGCACCACCGCGCACTAAAACCCGGATCGGGCCATTAACTAGTTCTAGCTAACTACAAGATGGGGAAGAGAGATATACCGAGCGATCCGTGTCCTCCGGTCTTCTCGTCGTCGTCCCGATCTCCCGCGGAATGTCCGGTCTCCACCTCCTCGCCAGAAAGGGCACCACATCGCCGGCTTCTTTTACGGGCTCCTACCTCTATACCGAGGCAACTCGGGAACGAAGCTGGCGAGTCGACGTGCCCAAGATTTGCTGTAGAATATGTATAAAACCATGTCTCATTTTAGGGTTCATGGAGGTTGCCATTTTGTGGAGCAGAATGAACTATACTTTGGAGGTGGAACCAAATGGGATTTTGGGAAGCCAAATGAGTATAATTCCCTTGCCCAAAAATTGGGACAGCCCCTTTGAGGAAGTGGCCGGCCTTGCAAAGTGAGGGGAGGGTGAGAATGAGTGTTAATGAAAAATGAGAGACGCCACACAATAATGCATGAAGGAATTAAATGATATCATGAAAGAACATGATCACCAAACAAAAAGCACACTCAACCACAACCATCATAAAAACCATGTCATATAAAAGTCAAGCCATGATGGATGAAGAAGTCAAATGGTCATGGGATGGTTCACCATCATGATACAATAATATGCAATCACCACCCTCCACAAATGCTTATTTGCACAAATACAAATAAGCCCTCCTCCACCAAACTTCGGCCTTTGAAAGATACAAATGAAATATGGCCGAAACAGAAAGCAAACTGGCAACTCCAGAAAACCTGATCCCGTAATAAATTACAGGAAAACCCCGCTACTGTGCATAAACACCCGCATCTGTATTCCGACCGAATACAAATGCAAAGAGACAAAATCTACACTATACTATACTAGGATCCGGCTTAAACCAAAGCCAGCTAGTATTATCCGTTCGATCCTGATCCGTGCAATACCGCACGTATCTGATCGAACCCTGCCATATCTCCATACGGTCTCTACAGCGTTTCGCCCGAAAACTTGAGCAACTGAATGTGGGGGACTCAAAAGACTCGTCAACACCTTGGTTGTGGATTTAACCACTAGCACGTCAGAGGTATAAGCCAATACGTGACGGGCTACCAGGTATTGACCAAAAGGGACGTCGATGAGCGAACCCATCCTGACACCCTACTGAGCCTGTCAGTGACAATATCCATACAGTCCAGTCTGTTCGTCTATGAGCATCGCATGGCGGGTGTTCAGTTGATAAAACTGCACATTTGTATTACATTTTTCCTACCATTTTCATATTAAAAAAGGACTTTATTGTAATATATTATACATATGAGGGTTTATGTGTTAAAACACCATTTTTCATGTGTTAATATATTTTAATTAGCATTTGGTAGGAAAATGTATGCAAATAAATCTATTGACCAAATCCTAGTAGAAATAAGCCTACTAAATATTATTTAAGATTATTGTGCAGAATTTTCCATGTTGTTATGCAGAATTTATCAAACAAATCAAGTTGTTGAAGAAAACTTGCCAAATTAAGAAGCAAAACTTGGAGACCAAGTCTGGAAGCAACCGAGAGAAGATTTCTGAATTCTAAAGGTGCCTAGGATTGCCAAATGTCAAAATCAGAGAGCCCAAGAAAATTAATCAAGAGATCTCACCCATTGGCCGTGGATCCGCGGCCATACCCCCCTTTAGCCGCGGATCCGCCGCACTTCTAGAGAATTAGGAGCCAAGATTTTGGGGCATGATTCTCTGCTATATTTTACCAACTTTTGAAGCAAAAGATTCTGGCTTTGCACTATAAAAAGGCACCGAGAGCCTCTTGGAAAAGCTATCAAACCGAAGAGATCACGAAGTCCAAGACGGCTCACGCATCCAGGCTGATCATCAACTGTTTGTCTACCTCCTTGGAAGAGATCGAGAAGCAAACTAGTCTTTGTAATCATTTTCTAAGGAATCAAAGTGTAGATTGTTCAAGTTGATTAATAAAGGTAGTTGTTTTATTTAATTCTTTTGCATTTTACATTATGTTTTCCCTCTCTGTCTTTTCATCTTCTTTTCCCAACATGCACGAGTAATTCTCCGCTTGTTAGGGCTCGTAGGATTAGGGTAGGCTAATGGACGATGAAAATAACTAAACCCTTTTTAAGTCCTATAAAGTTAAGAAACTTTATCAAAAGAATCATTAACATCCTAATCGGGCGCGCTAGCAATTCTTTGCTAGTTCCGACCGCGATTAGAGATTAGGTTAATGATTGTTTTGGTAAAGGCTAGATAATGCACGGAATTCCGTGTTGAGATAAGGGATAAGAGTGGGATTCCTTTTCCCTCCAGAAACCCTAATCTACACGCATCACCGTCGTTCTAGTTCTAAATCTATTAATGGATAAAAAGGGTAACTTTTAATTAATCGTCCATAACTACTAAATCCTAACGAACCCTACAAGCCCTCTTATTATATAACTACATCTTTAAAATAATCTAAATCTATATTTTACATTCTTGTTTAAAATAGATCTAGAAACCATTCTATAAAATTCTTTATCCCTCCTCTCTTTCTCAACACATCTAAAGTAAAAGTAAAAGGTTCCACGTTTCCTAGAGGACGACCCGTACTCATCTCGGTCTAGCTACACGCGACACCGTTATTGATTGCGGTTAACTACAAACAAACAATTTTTCCTACCAATCAAATGGCGCCGTTGCCGGGGATACGTGCGTAATTTTTTATTCTTACTATTTGTGTTGAATTCTTAGACGATTCATATCATTATTAAAACAAAACTGCAAATTGCATATTTAACGATTTGTGTGTTAATTTTGCGAGGGAATCTGGAGTCACGGAGTTGAGGGAATAGGAGATCTAGGGTTTCACACTTCTCAGGTATCTTTCTCAACTCCTTCTCTCTCCCCTCAAATCTAATAAAATCTATTTTCTGCAGGATTCTTTGCCAAATCGCGCCGCTCAAAAATCTTTTTGCAAAAGTTTTGTGATTGGTTTTGTTTTGCATATTTAATACGGACTTTAAGGGGCAAAGACCAAATCAAGATTAGGTGGGGATTTCATCACCCTTCCTAAGCCCCACAAATCATAAACCGAGCATCTAGATCTACCATTCATTAATTCAAAAAATATCTAGACCGGACTCTAAGGACTGTCGCGCTCATTAAGGACAGAGGAAGGTCGTGGGTAATCTATCGTTTATCCGCATTACTTTTGTAGTGCCTAGGCAAGTGTGTCAAAGGCTAGTGGTTTTTAATTAGGCCCACGACGTGGTTCCTTCCCACTTACCAGGGACTTACCTGGCTACAAGGGTAGTACGGAGGCGGTAGAGGATTGATCCTGCGGCTTGTCCTTTGGAAGTCTAGGAGCGGTCTAGAGACTGGACCTAGGTGACCTTAGTTCTAGGGTTGCTTGTGCATCTTAGGGGTGATTTGTCTTGAGTCCCACTTTTTCAAAAACAAGCCAATTTTAAAATCACACACACGCTGCCACTTGCACTAAACCCGCTTAGTGCATGCTCGGCTGGACACGGGATCCTAGTGCCCGTCTTGTCCGCGTTCCTGCTATCGACGCCGAAGTCGGTACTTCTTCATCTTCTTTTCCCCCGCCACGCACCACATCGACCGTGATGGACGGCACTCCATCTAATTATAACACCACGCTGCCACCGCCCGTAGGTGAGCAGAATCCACCGCGCATCTCATTCCAAGAGAGATGCTATCCTATTCGTGGTCCCCTTCCTACTTGTCAATCTCTTCCACCACCTAATGGGGATAATTTCGAAATTAAACCCCACTACATCAACCTGCTACCCAAATTTCACGGGCTTGAGTCGGAAGACGCGTACGTTTTCATCACCAAATTCGAAAACGTATGCGCAATGATGGGTACTTCACAATTGACTTTAGATGCTATGCGCTTACGTCTTCTCCCATTCACATTGTGTGACTTGGCAGAAAAATGGCTTTATAATACTGCCGCACACTCTATCACTAATTGGGATGAATTCGTCATGGCATTTCTTAAGAAGTTTTACCCAAACCATAAGACTGCCCATATTAAGAGCGAGATCAACCAGTTCACCCAGCTTCCCAATGAACCATTTTGGAAGTGCTTTGAACGTTTCAAAGCTCTGCTTATCCAATGCGCCCATCACGGAATAAAAAGATGGGATTTATGTCGGATTATATATGAGGGCATTAATCCAGCGACAAAGCAGATGCTTGAAACAATGTGTCAATGCAATTTCATGTCTAAAGATGACGGTGAAACATGGAAATATCTGGAAGATCTCACAGAAAGCACTTTGCAGTGGGAAAGCGTAAGACCACCTACAACTAAGGGAGGTATTCACCAGCTCGATGTTTCCATCGCAGTAAAAGCCGAAATGGCAGCGATGCAGAAGAAACTCGATTCTATTGAGAACAAACTTTCATCAGTCTCCCTAAATCAGGTCACGCTTCCCAAGACCGTCTGTGGTTGCTGTTCGGATCCTTCACACTTAATAGAAGAATGTCCTATGAACGCATCGTTTCAAGCTAATGCTGCTTTTCAGCAGCGACATAGAAACGACCCTTATTCTTCCACATATAATCAAGGATGGAGGAATCATCCTAACTTTTCTTGGAATCAAAACCAACAAAGTAATTTTCAAAGACCTCCTCCACAGCAACCACAACCAGAGAATCAGCCCCCCTTTCAGTCACAGAATTTCCAAAATCCGGCCAACATTTCTACACCACAAGTGGCCGGTGCTGACAACTCACTTGCACAAACTTTGGATATGTTCATAAAACAATCCATGCAATTTTCGGCTGAGATGAAGTCTTCTATTGATACCCTAACGAAAAACTCCTCCTCCTATGGTGAGAGTATTAAATCAATAGAAAACCAAATCGCACAGTTAAACGCCGCAATGAGTGCAAGAGAGAAAGGGAAACTCCCATCTCAACCCCTACCGAATCCTGGCCATTCACAAAGTCATAATGTGAATGCCATTACTACGTTGAGATCAGGGAGAGTGCTGAATAACCGAGTGGGTGAGCAATTTGATGATAGTGACACATTTGATACCCCTTCTTCTTCTTCTTCTCCTAGTTCGTCTAGTCTCCCACCTTCACCCGAGCTTATTCTCCGTTTTCCCCAAGGCTCGAACCCTTCGCCCATTTCGCCAAATCTATCTAAGTTGATTCCCACTCCAGTTTTGGGATCGAATCCGTCCCCACAATCCTCTCCAATGTTGGACCAAACCATTATTGATAAAGCACCTTATCCAAACAGGTTAAGGGGCAACAGACTACGTCCACAAATGGAGAAGATTGTGGAAATTTTTAAGTAAGTTAACATAAACATTCCTCTCCTAGATGCTATTCAACAAGTTCCGTCATATGCAAAAATCTTAAAGGACTTGTGCACTGGGAAGAGAAAAGTTCAAGTACCTAAAAAAGTTTTCCTTGCGAGTAATGTGAGCACTGCTTTTACACAACAACTCCCCAAGAAACGAAAGGACCCCGGAAGTCCTACAATTTCAATTTCCATTGGGGATAAAAATATCAATCGCGCTCTACTCGATCTAGGTGCTAGTGTTAACTTGCTTCCGTATTCTGTTTATGAGCAATTAGGGATCGGAGAGTTAAAACCTGCGCATTGCACTCTTCAGATGGCCGATCGATCTATCACCCAACCTAGTGGTGAGCTAGAGGATGTGTTAATCAAAGTCGGGGAATTCATATTTCCTGTGGACTTTATCGTTATAGATACACAACCTGTGGCAAACCCACGCAATCAAATCCCGGTGATACTCGGTCGACCCTTTTTAGCCACTTCCAACGTAGTAATCAATTGTAGAAACGGCTCTATGACCCTATCCTTTGGAAAGAAGTCAATTGAGCTTAACATTTACAAGTTGGGAAGTGAACCCTCCGAACCCTATGCGCATGTGTGTTCTTTCGAATTAATGGATGCCGACAGCAGCGAATATGATCAACCTCATAATTCTGACTCTTTTCATATGTTGTTGCTTGACACGGTCTCTTCCACCGAGTTGTCCGGGTCAACATCTAACGCTGATGAGGAACTTTTTATAGAGTCGGACGATCACCCCATTTTTTCTGATGACATTATTCTTCGGGGTATCGATGAAAGCTTTGAGGAAATTTTCGCTGATGAACACGCATTATTACAAGACACGGGTGTTGAGATGAATCAACTCCAAGATAAAGAAATTGAACCTCCACCCCTTCTTTTGGACAATCATGATAATGCGAGTAATCCATCATTAATATCATTGTGTCGTCTCTCCAAATTGAGACGCAATCCTTTTCCATTACACCTCTTATCACCTCTCCACTTCTTCACGTCGAAAGGTGACATGTTCTTCCACCAATCTTGGTGCTTCATCGATAAAATTTTTGAATGGTTGGTGTTGACCTTCGGTCTTTGCAAAGCTTGGCATTGACCAATAACCTTGACCCCCTCGCGTGATTTTAAAAGATTAAAATTTTTTAACTCAAGTTTGGGGGGTGGTATATTTTGGCTCTTGAAAAGAAAATGATTTTTACAAATTTGTGAGCCTAAAATAAGTTTGGGGGAGAATTTTCACTTTCATATATTCTTGCCCCCATTAATAATTTCCTCCCAAGTCCACAGGTTTTTGAGCTTAACGGATGACATCAGTGAGGACACTGCTGTAAACAGGTTTGGGGGAGGTTTGTGCTTATTTACACATCAATTTGCATCATATTTTGCATAAGCACAATATTTTCAAAAATTTCAAAAATTTTCTTTTGTAACAAAAGAGTAGAAAGTGAAAAATTACATCCAAAAGATAGGAATAGTTTAAAAAAACCAAGAAAATTAGAAGTTTTCTTAAATGAACTGGTAATAAGTAGTTATGAGCTGTTGTCCCAAGGGTTAGTAAGATGAAGGAAGTCACTAATCTGAGGATAAAAATAAGTCTGAAAAATAGTTTCTATTCTGGAAGCAAAACATTTGAATGTTGATACCCTATTATATGCACTTACACACGTCTTGAAACTCGGGATAGTAGAGGATACCTTGAAATGCTCTTGTCTAAAAGCCAAAGTATGAAAAAAAAATGAAGAAAATAAAAAAATGGTGAAAAGAAAAAAATGAACACTGGTTTTGTATCGCCAAGGCAGCAATAAAAAAAATATAGCGAGGGTGCCTCTTCACCTAGTGCCCTAAGGCCAACTGGTCTGGGAGTCACTGCTAAGCCTTAGGTGGTGCAAGACGAGGAAAATATTATCACCTAATCAGCAAGCACATGAGTAATCGGTCTGTTAGTACCTAACGGTCGCATGAAAATGTGTGAGCAAATCTAAATATTCATAAAGTTAAAAAGTACTAAGGTAAATGGACAAGAGTATGATAGCTTGAATTGAATTCTCCGAGTGTAGGGATGTTCTTCACACACACGTGGGGGTTATATGATCAATGTTTGGATGAAAGGTAGGAATGAAGAATAAATACGATGTTTTATTGAGAGA
The DNA here is from genome assembly GCA_030015575.1 of Agapanthus africanus. Taxonomy (NCBI): domain Eukaryota; kingdom Viridiplantae; phylum Streptophyta; class Magnoliopsida; order Asparagales; family Amaryllidaceae; genus Agapanthus; species Agapanthus africanus. The sequence goes on from CM057337.1 coordinate 408,943,452, forward strand.
TGATGTGATTTCTAACATTTTTTCATGACTATTAAGATAGGGCTCATGACCACTGAAAAGCTAGTATAGTTGGAAACTCTTCTTTTCAAGGCCTTTCTTTTATGGTTCTTATCTTTATATGTAAATTTCACCATCTTTCTTTTGTTATTGGATTTTATGGGTGTAATCCGCTGAAAACCCTCAGGAGACAACACTCCTCCTACTAAGGACACCTAGAGGTTTAACGGCTTGTTGCACGTGCTCAGTGCAATCGTGTCTGCCTACGAAAGTGTGCTTAGTTTTCTCCTTTCTTTTTCTCCTCTTAAATAAACTAGTTTGCTCGGGACGATCAAAGATAAGTTTGGGGGTATTTGTTCAGTTGATAAAACTGCACATTTGTATTACATTTTTCCTACCATTTTCATATTAAAAAAGGACTTTATAATAATATATTATACATATGAGGGTTTATGTGTTAAAACACCATTTTTCATGTGTTAATATATTTTAATTAGCATTTGGTAGGAAAATGTATGCAAATAAATCTATTGACCAAATCCTAGTAGAAATAAGCCTACTAAATATTATTTGAGATTATTGTGCAGAATTTTCCAAGTTGTTATGCAGAATTTATCAAACAAATCAAGTTGTTGAAGAAAACTTGCCAAATTAAGAAGCAAAACTTGGAGACCAAGTCTGGAAGCAACCGAGAGAAGATTTCTGAATTCTAAAGGTGCCTAGGATTGCTAAATGTCAAAATCAGATTGCCCAAGAAAATTGATCAAGAGATCTCACCCATTGGCCGCGGATCCGCGGCCAAACGCCCCCTTTGGCCGCGGATCCGCCGCACTTCTAGAGAATTAGGAGGCATGATTTTGGGGCATGATTCTCTACTATATTTTACCAACTTTTGAAGCAAAAGATTCTGGCTTTGCACTATAAAAAGGCACCGAGAGCCTCTTGGAAAAGCTATCAAGCCGAAGAGATCACGAAGTCCAAGACGGCTAACGCATCCAGGCTGATCATCAACTGTTCGTCTACCTCCTTGGAAGAGATCGAGAAGCAAACTAGTCTTTGTAATCATTTTCTAAGGAATCAAAGTGTAGATTGTTCAAGTTGATTAATAAAGGTAGTTGTTTTATTTAATTCTTTTGCATTTTACATTATGTTTTCCCTCTCTGTCTTTTTATCTTCTTTTCCCAACATGCGCGAGTAATTCTCCGCTTGTTAGGGCTCGTAGGATTAGGGTAGGCTAATGGACGATGAAAATAACTAAACCCTTTTTAAGTCCTATAAAGTTTAGAAACTTTATCAAAAGAATCATTAACATCCTAATCGGGCGCGCAATCAATTCTTTGCTAGTTCCGACAGCGATTAGAGATTAGATTAATGATTGTTTTGGTAAAGGCTAGATAATGAACGGAGTTCCGTGTCGAGATAAGGGTTAAGAGTGGGATTCCTTTTCTCTCCAGAAACCCTAATCTACACGCATCACCGTCGTTCTAGTTCTAAATCTATTAATGGATAAAAAGGGTAATTTTTAATTAATCGTTCATAACTACTAAATCCTAACGAACCCTACAAGCCCTCTTATTATATTAACTACATCTTTAAAATAATCTAGATCTATATTTTACATTCTTGTTTAACGTAGATCTAGAAACCATTCTATAAAATTCTTTATCCCTCCTCTCTTTCTCAACACATCTAAAGTAAAAGTAAAAGGTTCCACGTTTCCCAGAGGACGACCCGTACTCATCTCGGTCTAGCTACACGCGACACCGTTATTGATTGCGGTTAACTACAAACAAACAATTTTTCCCATCAATCAGCGGGCCTAGGGGGTTAGTAAACGTCAGACCCACAAAAGCGGTACAAGTCGTGTCAGAGTGTAGCCCAGAACACCCTAAGATACTACTGGAATACCTACCAGTAAATCTCCTGCCTCGGCCGAGGGCTTTGTGTAATGGCTCTCCTAGACACAGCGCGACCTCACCCCCAATACCGGGAGAGACGAACCCCTGAAGATCCGCTCACTGCCTCCATGTGGCTCGGGACTGTACCCAACTAAAACCTGTTTGCACGTCTCCTTTGAGCGTGGTAGGGTAGTAATCAAAGTACAGTGGGAACTCACACGAGACAAATGACGATCCTCAGGTCGATGAACTAACCTGTACACATGTCACCAGGGAACTGCTATCTGACGTCTGGTATAATCCCAACTAGCAGGTTCCCGGCGAGTCCTGTCCGGTGTACTCATAACCCAATGAGCACCTGTATACATCTTAGGTGAACCAACTGACACCAGTGGCTTGTGAGACCGGCTACTGCCCCTCGTCGGGGTCTCGACTGTATACACTAGTCTACTCTGGAGTATCGATGCCCTGTCTCGAAACTCCCACGACTAGGGACCTTTTAAGGATATGCTTATAGACTACCAGCTCCCACGTATATGATCGCCCTCTTACTGCTGGCAGTCAAGCATGAATCCTAGGGGCTCTATCAACGTGTAATAGCGACATGTCAGGTCACCTAAACCATTACACGATGATAAAGATAAACCAGATAGCATACTATCATCTCGAGTAAGACCGTCCTACTGGGACAGGTCCTCCCTCAATCATTGCAATCACGTGCCTGTGATCCAATAATTGACTCTGAGGGCACTATCTCCAACAAGTGCTACGCAACCCTACACCGCATTGGCCATGGTAGATGGCCAGGGCACCGGCAGAACCCAACAATGGTATCAGAACCAGCACATAATCCCCATACTAGCAGTTTAAGCGGTGTTTGTAGTAATGAAATCGAAACAACTCCGAAACAATACGAACAATGTTCCAGTTTCTGTCAAATTTTCAGAGTCTTATAAAAAAATTTAAACAGTTGTAGAAGGCTACTCATTTTGTAACTAGAATAATCTCAAAACACGAGCCCCAAATACCATATTCTGGCCGGCAAGATTGCACAAATTCCCAGCCTGGCCAGTTTTCCTAAAGGTTTGGAACTTGAAATTTTTTGGATGTTCTAGTTTCTGGAATATTGGTTCTCTGGAATTGTTTGTTTTTGCCCAGGTTGGATATTATGTTATCTTTTGTTTCAGGCAATACAGAGTATTTCGTAGTAGCTATTTTTAACACTGTTTAATTGTTTTTAGTGCATGCATTACTATCTGCGACCGTGAATGTCATTAAAGCGGTACAACTCGTCTAGTTGCTATTTGTTCTTTTAGATGGGTTTGCAAAACATGACATTCACGTTGATGTTCTGTGTTGTGCTGAGGTAGTGGTTGGATTGTCGTGGCGGATTTCCAGTGGTGCAATGATAGTTGTACAGTTCAGATTCATTTATATAATTTGATATTGCGGGGCAAGCGTCCGACATGTGGACTACCGTCTCTGCCAGTTTGTATATTATTTGTTTGGGACATGACCGGATTGAGGTCGAGGTCACCCTTGTACATATTATTTTCTTTTCTGTACTAGGATTACCCCACGGTAGAGGGCACGAATAGCCGGGTTCTAGAGAGAAACATGCTCGCATCTCATGGTGTTGAGACGGATGGGGCTTCACATTGGAATTGGCGGGCTATTCTTCGCACTCGTAAGGGGTATAGTTTGACCGACGGAGGAGTGCCTAAGTTACCGGATTCCGTAGAGTGTTGGGTGGCCCATTCACGTTGTTGATTGAGGTTGCCTCATTTCTGAGATTGGCGGGTAACTTGCCTCACTCGTATGGGTGTAGGTTTTCATTGCATAAGCTATCCATACGACAGGGAACGTCGGGTCTCATTTGAGGCTCAAGTGAAACCCGAGGCTCCAAGATTATCCACCATTCTGTGTTGCTTGCTGAGATTCTGTGATGTTACTTTATATCATGCCTGGGAAGAATGATATATATATATATATATATATTTATATATACTAGTAGATGTTGTATATGTTTTGCACCCGCTCTAGTCCAGCCCTAGCTCTGCCGTTAGTTAAGTAATCTAACGGGTGATGATGGGGCCCAGTGGCGAATGCGGAAGTAATACACGTACATTATATTTTCGTTCCTTTATATGGTGTGAGATGTTTAATTGATGGGACAGCATTAATTCTGATTAATGCAAGGAAAACAAACCTATATATGATGTTGTTGGAACCAAGTTTTTAAAAACAGACATTACAGATGTTTCCTTTTACTTTGCACAGTGATATTCGGTTATGAATATTCAGCACCTCATTCGACGAGGCAAGAGTCGAGATCTCTTCATCGGGAGTGACCTCCTGAGCAAAAGTTTGCGTCAGTGTAATAACTTTACTATAGTCAATTCTTTTTCTTTGCATCGTGGTATTCAGTTTGGAATATCTTGCACCTCATTCGACGAGGAAAGAGACGAGATCCCATCATAGTGAGTGACCTCTTTAGCAAAAGTTTGCGCCACTATATATTTGTAAAACCACTCGGTTCCGTCAACGATATCAAGTTCATTATGTTAAAGGTTTTTTGCCAAAAACCAGCCATAGCCCTCTGTCATTTCAGATTAGTATTACTTAGTATTCGTGCTACGTTTGTCGTTGCTATTCGCCGGGACATAGTGTGCGGTAGCTCTGTAATTCTTTTCTGTCGCATGGACATGTGGATTGGTTAGGACAATCTTATGACTGTGTTGATTATTTGTCAAGGGTCGTGCGGGTAGATTTAACGCAATCAAGATAATGAAGGGTTAAACTTGACTAGGACCTTTTGATTTGTTGATTATTCGTCAAGGTCACTTAGGTCCTAGGGGTAAAACCACATCAGGAGTTTCAAACATACAGAAAACTTGCCAGGCATGCGCATACCTTCTGGAGTTTGGTGACTTGAGTGTCTTCCATCAAGTTATCATGCGATGATAGTTGGATCCCGATTCCCACTTTTGAGTAGGTGTTACTCCTCGGGTGATTTTAGTTGATCCTGACTAATTCTCCTTTTAGGGTTTGAAGGAGAATTCGAGGAAACGGTGGGAGCCATCCTGATTAGATAAGGTGATTAACCAATATAATCTAGGTTAGAGTGCACGCTGAGTGTTTCTTTTCTCTCTCTCTCTCTCTCTTTGGTAGAGACCATGAACCAACCAAAACTAAAACTCATGAATAACTGAACTTTCTTAAAACACTTTGGCTTTTGGATTGTCATTTAGTCGCATATATCATTTCAAATCCTACATCCCCTTTGCATTTCTCCAGAACACTCCATATCACTATGAAGATCAACATTTCTTAGATATTCCATTGTATAAATAAATACGAACTCGAAGAAATTTGTTCCAGTTCGAGGATTGATTCTTGTTTTGGCGAAATTGAATAGGATTATTCAGTTGTTTTTTTCCCTTTACATTCTCTCAGGTTGCGAGGGCTCCTGGTATAAGGAGAGTACACCTATTACGCTTATTAGATAGTCTTCTTCCAAACCATAGGCTGGTGCCAAAGTGCTGGCTATAGTGCCCTCAAGTCAATTATTGGATCGCAGGCACGTGATTGTAATGATTGAGGGAAGACCTATACCGGTGGAACGGTCTTACTCGAGATTATAGTATGTTATCTGGTTTGTCTTTATCATCATGTACATGCTTCAGGTGACACTACAGATCACTATTACATGTTGGTAGAGCCTATAGGATTCTTGCTTGACAACCAGCAGTATGATGGCGATCATATACGTGAGAGTTGGGTAGTCTATAAGCCCATCCTTAAAGTGTCCCTAGTCGTGGGGAATTTCCAGACTGGGCATCGACACTCCGAGAGTAGACTAGTGTATACGGAACGAGACCCCGACGAGGGGAGGTGGCCGATCTCACAAGACATTGGTGTCAGTTGGTTCACCTAAGATGTATACAGGTGCCCATTGGGTTATGAGTACACCGGACGGACTCGCCGGGAACATGCTAGTTGGTATTATACCTATTGTCAGATAGCAGTTCCCTGGTGACATGTGTATAGGTTAGTCTATCGCCCTGAGATCGTCATTTGTCTCGTGTGAATTCCCACTGTGCTTTGATTACTACCCTACCATGGCTCAAAGGAGTCGTGCAAACAGGTTTTAGATGGGTACAGTCCCGAGCCATATGGAGGCAGTGAGCGGATCGTTAGGGGATTGGTCTCTCCCGGTATTGGGGGTTGATGTCGCAGTGTGCACGGATGGCCATCATGAGAAATCCTTGGCCAAGATAGTTGAGAATTACTGATACGGATCAGTAGTTTCTCAGGTGGTGATGGGCGTCATACCGACACTAAATATCGCGTTATTGGGGGTCCAAAATTATCCACCCCCCAAGACTTGGTATGCGATACTCATAGACGAACGGATCGGACTGTACGGATATTGTCACTGCCTGGCTCAGTAGGGTTTCAGGATGAGTTTGCTCGTCGGCCTCCCTTTCGCTCTATACCTGGGCAGCCGTTACGTACAGCTAGTGCCACTGACGTGCTTGTGGTTAAACCCACTGCCAGGGTATTGACGGGTCTTTAGAGTCCCACACAGAGGGTTTCACTGGTTCGGGCGAAACGTTGTACAGGCCGTATGGTTTTATGGCAGGGTTCGATCATATACGTGCACTTGTGCACGGATCATGATCGGACGGATAATACTAGTGGGTTTTGGTTTAAGCCGGATCCTAGTATTATATTGTTGGATTACTTTCGTCTCATTATATTCGTATTCAGTTGGAATACGGATGCGGGTATGCATATACGGATGAGGGGTATATTTGTAATTCGTTACAATATTTCTTTAGTAGATGCCATTTTCTTTTTGTGATAAACATTTAGGGTTTTAAATGATTATGTGAGTGGAATTGTGATTCATGGCTTGGCATGGATTCATGCATGAGCACTTATAAGTCATGGTGGCATGATGGGTTTTTGTTTTTTGTAAGATATTTGTTGTGAGATATTCGTAGTGGGCTTGGAGATATTTATTCTTGAGTTGTTTCTTTAGTTGCCAGCATGATATAAGCTCAAAATAAATACTCACACATAACACAAAATAAAAGGCAGCTACTCATTTTTCTTTGTTTGCTCTTTTCTTTTCTTGAGCTCACAAGAAATTCTTTGCAACATTAAAAATCCGCCGTTTTTGTCGTGCAAAATTGCCGACAATTTTTTTTTCGAAAACTAAAAGTGTAAGATGTTTGCACACCCCACGGGCTCACGCTTTGATACCATGTTGGGTTACGGCAGCGCCCCGGCCATCAATCCGTGACCAAATGCGGAACAAAAATTTATAAAACATGGCGGTACTACAACCAATTACCCGGATCTATCCATAAGCCTTAGATAAGAAAACATGCAAAGGAGTTTGAATTGTTATACCGAATAATCCGTGTCCTTCGGTCTTCAACCTCTGTCCCAAGCTCTTCGCGGCTTCCTCGATCAGGTTTGATCTCCAGTCTCCCCCATCGAAGACGATCCACATTGAGAGTTAGTAATACGGGCTCCCGCCTCAAAACCGAAGCAACTCGAGTATCTAGTTTGCTAGCCTCAAAACCGAGGGTTTGAGTGGAGGTTGAAGAAGAAGAAGATGCCATGTGGATGAGAGTGAGAGAGCAACTACAGAAAAATGATGGTTAAGCTTTTTGTTTGTTATGATATTAGTGAATAAATAATGATGCCATCCATAAAAATATCCCATGCCACCAAAATATGTAGAGGCAACCAAAATATCTCAAGTCAACAATAATCTCACAATAAACAAAACCACAAGCATGCTTAGTAAAGTAATCTTGCGTCATTACCAAGCCATGCCACAAAATATGCAATAAACTCCTCATCCTATACCTCACTAACCTTTTAATCCAAATAGGTCTAAACCATGATGAGGTGTAATCTTCTAAAAGTAATCTTGTAATAAAATACAAAAATACCCCTCAACTGTATATACATACCCGCATCCGTATTCTAAAGAATACGAATATAAAGAGATGAAAAATATCCAACAAATATAATACTATGATCCGGCTTAAACCAAAGCCCAGTAGTATTATCCGTCCGAACATCATGCATGCATAAGTACACGTATGTGATCGAACCCTACCGTAAAACCATACGGCCTCTACATCGTTTTGCCCGAAGTAGGGAAACCATCTGTGTTGGACTCTAAAGACTCATCAATACGCCGGCAGTGGGTTTAACCATAAGCATGTCAGAGGCACTTGCTATACGTAACGGCTACCCAGGTATTGAGCAAACGGGAGGCCGACGAGCAAACTCATCCTGAAACCCTACGTGTGCGGCGAATAACAAACTTGGAGATATTTATTCTTGAGTTGTTTCTTTAGTTGCTAGCCGTTCGAACCCCCGGGGGGGTGTAGCGCTTTGGAATTCGTTTAGGTTAATTTCGCGTTAGTTAGTAATGATGCGTGTTTTTCATAAAAACCCGAAAATCTTAATTTCTATTTTTAACTTGAATGAAACTAATTCTAAGTGTGATGAGAAGTGTTTTTATATATAAATGGGGTTTATTAATTATAATTTAGCTTGTGTTCACCTTAATAAAAAGAAATTCCTTAATTACTTTCCTAAGCTAGGTTTAGTGTAACAACATGCACACTTATCACTTTTTGAAACAAAGGTTAAGTGTAACCATTTTCATTTCTTCTTGCATGGTTTATATCCCCAAAAAAATCAATTTAAACCCTTTTTTTTAAATAATATTCAAAGGAATGGGAGGATGGTGGGTTAGGTGAAATTGGGGCTTGACCTTTGACCTCTTCCTCACTCATTTTTCCCTCTCTCCCTCTCATTTCTACTCTCCAGCAGAGAAAGCAGCAGCAGCAGCAGCATAATCATTCTCATCTTCTTTTTCTTCTCTTTGATCCATACACAAACTCTATATAAAAGCTCACCTTTTCTTCATCAAAAACCGTGGAAAATGTCTCTTTTGTGGATTTTGGTGGCAAATCAGTGCCTTTGAAGGCAAGGGCTGGAAGTTAGGGTTCCCTAGGATCTTTTGGAGGTATTAAACTCACCCATATCACTTTAGTTCATAACTTGTAGTTTTGTTTGCTAAAATTCATATTTTGTGCATTTTTAGTGCTAATGAAAGGGAATTAGTGAAGTTTATGTGAAGTTAGCATTTTTATGGCTTGTTTAACTTATTTATGTGTGGTTAGTGTTGTTTTAACTTAGGTTTTGTTTCAGGTTTCACTTAAACACCATAATGTTTTAGTTTAGTGTTAATATAGCTTTTTAACTAAGTATTGGGCTCTGTTGTGATCTTCTTGTGACCCGTTTGCTTCAGGAAAAAATTGTATTTACTGTAGCATGTACATTAGGTTTAGAAAACACACACAAAGCACGGAAGCACAACTCCCTGGGTTGGCCGCCGGAATAATCATTCGGGCCGTAAATTGCGGCCAGATGGGGGACCTGGGTGTTGGGGTTTGTTGTGTGGGTGTCTGCTACAATTTTAAGACTTATGGTATATGTAACTTTGTAAAATTATATCTGTAGAAAAATCTGGAACTATTTACCCTATGTCTTATACTTTAAACTTTCGCGACACGTGTGATACGTGTGTGGGTTTGGTGATTTTCTGCGTATCGCGACGTGTCAGGGTAGCATCAGCCGTGTAATCACACATTTTAGCGTATCAGACACACGCGTCTGGTTCGCGACGCGGGTTTTTCGTTTGGCTTTAATATCGCGTTTTTGTAGATTTTAGCTTATGTGTATTATTTTTGAAAAATTCTAGGTTCGCAGGCGAGTACGACTGACGCAGCGAAGAAGGGAAAACAAATCGTCGGCTACACTTAGCACGAGACTACGGTGAGTAGATTTAACATCTACGGGGAAATCGCCCGTATGGCGTTATGCGTCAGGGTTTGATAGGCTATAGTAGCTGCATATTTTTATTCTTATACCTTGGTTGCATACTGTATTTCCTGCTATATATATATGTATATGAACTTAGAATTAATAAAACACCGCACTGTTACTAACGTTTCATGTTGCATGAGCACTAATCTGCATGTTACACACACACCGTTTGTAATTACCATGACACTCACACTATAGAATTGCCATGAACAATATATTGTAGCTCACCTCATATATGATTTGACATGATTTTGTTACTTGTGCGCATACTCATTTGTATATCCATACTTATGCATATACAAATTGTACATACCTAGATAAGTTGATTTTTGGTAAAACTAGGGACCGCACGATACCATTTAAAAACTGAATCTACTTAAAGAGCGGTTTTCCCCTTTTTCTCATAATACGACTTATGATGCATATATTACATCGCATGGATTTACGCATTGGTTTTGGATTTCATGTGATTTCTGGATTTAAGGACCGTTGGGTTATTTTAAGAAAATACGCACTGTTTTGAAAACCCGGTTTCTCTTGATATGATATTTCAGTGTGTCCACCATGCGTTTTCTCGGTTCTGAGATGTGTGACTTTTGAACCCGAATCGAGGAGCAGGATGAGGCCAATTGCGGGTACATGGTGGACCCGGTATGGTACCCCTGGGCGAGAACGGATCTGTCGTGGAGTAAGCGATGAGCCTGGCAGTGGGATCACTACCTACCGGTGATTGGTTGGACCTGGCGGTTATCCGGAGGATACTGACAAGAGTCGATAGATGGATACGGGACAACTCGTACTGCTGGGGCTGAGGGCCGATTCCGCAGACGGAGCCCGTGGGCCGACCGGACCGACGGAGCCCGATATATGAGGATTTGTGTGTCGATGCTGGACACGATTATTTCATGATATTTTCGAGTACCGATATTTGGCACTCACGATTCTCAGAGATTTACAGGATTTGAGAGCCGATGAGGGTGACGGCGCCTGAGTTTTATTGGGATTTGGGTGCATTGATGGGCACCGGTTATTTTTCCTCGTTGACATCCGTGTAGATATTATTTCATCCCATGCTTAGCATTCATGACTTTGCATCTCATCCTGTAGTCGTATCACATGATAGAGTACTTATGCATGATTATTGCATATCATGCTCATCGCATATAGATGTTATCTACTGGCATATGTTGAGTAGCGAAGTACGTGCATACTCGTGATTACCTTTATATGTTATTTTCTATTAACGAGTTGGCAACTCACCCCTGTTGTGCCACAGTATTTGCGGGTTGCCCCTCAGAGTAGTCGCGGCAGGCTGCTTTCTTGTATCTTTTTGGCTACGGATACCACTTCAGTTGGTGCGTGAGTTGTTTTGCTGCTAGGTGGGTTGTGGTATCCGGTTATTTTCCATTTGTACACACTTTTTTATCTAGTACTCTCCATCTACTTTTTCATGTATTGACTTAGAGACCGGTGTGAGGACGATGATGTATATTATTTGCACTCTGGTGTCGAGCTCGTGTAAGCCGACATTACTTATGCAGTTTATCATTTTGTGATGTTTTTACTTATTGCTCATTTCTTCGCTACGGCGTCGTATATTACTCTTGTGGTGATTGTTTCCGCCGTTGGGCGTGATTGCTCCTGTTTGGGATGTTTTATTCTTGTTATATATCATTTTACTCATATCCTATCTTGTACCCGATTTTGGGGTTAGTTTTTTTCATAGGAAATGCTGCCAAAATTTTTAAGATAATATCTTAAACTTTAAAGAAAGTTACTAAACTAACTAAGGTTTTCCAAAAGTTTTAAAACAAATGTTTTCAACACTCACTACTTTTAATGGTTTTGTATTCTGGGTTTCGGCTTACTTAGTCGTGCTACGCCTGTAGACGTTACGTGGTTAAGTGCCGTTCGGGTCGAACTTCGGGTCGTGACAAAGTTGGTATCAGAGCGTAGGTTTTACCTTTCGGAGTGTAGGATGACACTGGTATGATGGAGTAGGTAGCTGAAGAAGAGTGGCGTAGCGTGTATATGTTCCGCGGCATACTCAAGACACGGTACTTCGCCTAAGTGACCTTAGGATTTATTGATTGAAATTCCTTCATGATTATATGCGTTCTTGCGATTCGATTTCCGTATCCTTATCGAATCCTATTTCTTTTTCAACCATTATGCCGCCAAAGACTACGAGGGCGCGGAGAGCTGCCACGAGAGCCGAGATTACAGTTGATTCGTCAGAGACGAGGACAGACCCGGGTAGTACACCCGTTGCACCAGAGCAGATTGTTCCTCCTTCGACAGACCAGATCGCTATGCTAAGGGCCGGTATGCAGGAGATGCGCCAGATGATGGGATCCGGTATGCAGGAGATGCGCCAGATGATGGGATCTCTAGTTAAGACATTTCGAGCGCAGCGACCAGAAGTAGTTCCACCCGTTGTAGGGACTGTGATGGTACCCACAGTACAGGCAGTTGCCCCTGCAGCTACAGAGGTTATTACAGTATCGCTATCAGAGTTTATGAGGCTGAAGCCTCCGCTTTTCACAGGCACCGATGCAGCCGAAGACCCACAGCCTTTTATTGATAGGATGGCCCGGATATGTCGTTTACTCAGATGTTCAGATGCGAGATGGGTAGAGTTCGCGATATTTCTCCTGGAAGGTCTTGCGCAGAAGTGGTGCGAGTCAGTAGAAAAGGGCAGAGCAGCAGGTCTTTCTCCTATGACCTGGACAGAGTTCTTGACGGTGTTCTTTGCCCGCTTCCTTCCACAGAGTGTCAGAGATTCTAGAGCGCACAGGTTCGAGTCTTTACGTCAGACTCCGGAGATGATAGTGGCAGAGTACGACGTGTTGTTCACCAAGTTATCTGTCTATGCCCTATATTTAGTGGCCACTGAGGAGATGCGAGTCATAAGCTTTGTTCGAGGCTTGTTTACCTCGTTATTTCTTGCGATCAGCGCACAGCATTGCAAGACCTATGCAGCAGCTGTAAATACAGCTTTATAAGTCGTGGAGCGCCTTGCTGAGACTTCGGCAGTTCCGGAGCCAAAGAGAGTTCGTACGGTTACATAAGCACAGAGACAACCTTTTCGGCACCGTGACAGACGTCTTGCAGGTGGTAGGGATTTGGGGCAAGGCCGGTTGTTCAGCTCTTATCCCCAGGAAGGTCAGCGGTCATCGTCGGGATGTTTTCGCTGCGTGAGTTCTTATCATCGTATTCGAGATTGTCCGGAGCCACGTGAGGGCGAGACCGCCGTACCACACGTCACTTTACCACCTTCACCACCCCAGAGGGCGTTACCTATTGTGCCTACCGTTGCTCCATGCCAGTTTCATGCACAGATAGGTCGTGGTCGCGGAGGATTTGCTCATAGAGGACGAGGTGGCCGAGGCAGAGCACAGCCAGTTGCTAGTAGGGGACAGTCAGTCGCAGGTGGAGGACAGACACGGGTTTTTGCTTTGACGCATCAGGACGCGCAGGCGTCCAATGCAGTGGTCTCAGGTATCCTTTCCGTATGTTCTGTTGATGCACACGTGTTTTTTGATCCGGGATCCACGCACTCATACGTTTCCACACACTTCGCGCCATGTTTGGGTAGAAAGTCCGGTTTGCTTGATCAGCCGCTTGTTGTGACCACCTCTGTGGGAGAGTCGTTTTTTGCTAGGCACGTGTTCCGATCCTGTGTTGTCCGCATTGGCGAGAGAGAGTTGCCTGTCGACTTGATCCTTCTTGAGATGTTGGACTTCGACGTTCTTTTGGGCATGGATTGGTTAGCCACGTGCTATGCGTCTGTGGACTGCCGCGAGAAGACAGTAAGGTTTTGGTTTCCCGGCGAGTCGGCTTTTGTTGTGCAGGGGGACCATGGAGCCGCCCCTCACAGTTTGATTTCTTCTTTTCGCGCTGGACAGCTTTTGAGGAAGGGATGTCAGGGATTTCTCGCCTATGTTTGCGATACTAGAGCTACAGAGGTTCCGTTGGATCAGGTACCGATTGTTAGCGAGTTCCCTGATGTATTTCCTGATGAGCTTCCTGGGGTACCGCCTGAGCGAGATATTGCTTTCTGTATTGATTTGATTCCCGGCATGGGGCCTATTTCTATACCGCCTTATCGGATGGCCCTGACGGAACTTAGAGAGTTGAAGGGTCAGTTGCAAGATTTGCTGGATAAGGCACTTATCCGACCCAGTGTGTCTCGTTGGGGTGCTCCGGTCCTGTTTGTCAAGAAGAAAGACGGCAGTTCGCATTTGTGTATCGACTACCTCCAGCTGAATAGGGTTACCGTGCGGAACAGATATCCTTTGTCACGCATCGACAACTTGTTCGACCAGCTTCAGGGGGCAGGATACTTTTCGAGGATCGATTTGCGATCAGGCTACCATCAGTTGCGGTTTCGACAGGAGGACATTCCGAGGACAGCTTTCCGCATGCGCTACGGCCATTAAGAGTTTTTGGTGATATCGTTCGGACTCACCAATGCCCCAGCAGCATTCATAGACTTGATGAACCTTATTTTCCGGCCGAATCTTGATCTGTTCATCATCGTATTCATTGACGATATCTTGGTGTATTCCCGAAGCAGAGAGGAGCACGAGCAGCTCCTGCGGATCACACTGCAGACTTTGAGGGAGCACCAGCTTTTCGCAAAATCCTCCAAGTGTGCATTCTGGCTTGACAGAGTAGACTTCTTGGGTCACGTGATTACATGAGATGGTATATGTGTAGACCCGAGGAAGATCGAGGCCGTTCAGAGTTGGCCCAGACCCGCATCAGTTATGAAGATCCGCTGCTTTCTAGGGTTGGCCGGTTACTACAGGCGATTTGTACAGGATTTCCCCCGCATTGTTGCACCTTTGACCGGGTTGATCCGGAAGGGAGTTCCTTTCGATTGGACGGAGGAGTGCGAGCACAGTTTCCAGCAGCTACGGACTCGATTGACTACAGCGCCGGTGTTATCATTGCCTTCAAGATCGGACGGATTTGTGGTCTTTTGTGATGCTTCTCGAGTGGGGTTAGGGTGCGTATTGATGCAGCATGACAGGGTGATCGTGTATGCTTCATGGCCGTTGAAGAAACATGAACAGAACTACCCCAGTCACAATTTAGAGATGGCTGCAGTGGTCTTTGCACTTAAGATCTGGCGACATTACCTATACGGCGAGTCGTGCCAGATATTCACTGATCACAAGAGCTTAAAGTATATATTTCAGCAGCGAGACCTGAATCTTAGACAGCGCCGTTGGATGGAGTTAGTGAAGGACTACGACTGTGAGATCCTTTACCACCCAGCAAGGCGAATGTAGTAGCGGATGCTTTGAGCAGGAGGCCCGGGGGTATTCTATCTTGTTTGAGCACAGTACAGAGGTAGTCGTCGGCAGATTGGCAGATTTTATGTGACAGCCGAGTGCAGTTCGAGTTCATGCCGATCGGGGGACATCTTGCGCATGTTCGTGCACGCTCACAATTGCTTGACCATATACATGAGGCACAGTACAGTGATGACCATTGTTCAGAGATCATGGCACAGATTGGACAGGGCAGATTTTCCGAGTTCGTGATCGATGATCAGGGGATACTGTGATTTGGGACTAGACTGTGCGTACCAGATGCTGAGGGACTGCGGCATGATATTCTTGAGGAGGCAAATCGATCAGTGTACAGTGTTCATCCGGGTTCCACCAAAATGTACCATGATATGAGAGGTGTTTACTGGTGGGATGGAATGAAGAGGGACATCGCAGACTTCGTGTCGAGATGCCTGACTTGTCAGCAAGTAAAAGCCGAGCACCAAAGGCCCGCGGGAGAGCTACAGCCGTTACCCATTCCGGAGTGGAAATGGGAGCAGATTTCTATGGACTTCATTGTGGGTTTACCCAGGACTAGTCGAAGGTATGACTCCATTTGGCTGATCGTGGATCGACTGACGAAAGCGGCTCACTTCCTGCCAGTGAAGACGACTTTCGGATTTACTCAGTATGCCCAGATATACATTGACGAGATCGTACGATTGAATGGATTCCCGACATGTATCGTGTCCGACCCAGGCACCCAGTTTACCAGCCGACTATGGCAGAGGCTTCAGGAGGCTTTGGGCACCCGCTTGAGTTTCAGCACAGCATTTCATCCGCAGACCGACGGCCAGTCAGAGCGGACTATTCAGACTCTCGGGGACATGCTCCGAGCGTGCGTCTTAGACTTCAGAGGTAACTGGGATCATCATTTACCCTTAGTAGAGTTCTCCTACAACAACAGCTTCCAGGAGACCATTCAGATGGCACCATTCGAGGCTCTTTATGGGAGGAGGTTCAGATCGCCCGCCTGTTGGACAGAGCTCAACGAGAGCAATATTTTAGGGCCGCAGATTGTTGAGGAGACGACCGTGAAGATCCAGTTGATTCGCGATAGGATGAGGGCAGCCCAGATTTGGCAGAGATCTTATGCAGACCGTTGTCGGCGCAGACTTGAGTTTTCTGTTGGCGATCATGTTTTCTTGAGGGTCTCCCCAATGAAAGGTGTGATGAGATTTGGGAAGAAGTGGAAGCTTAATCCCAGATACATGGGCCCCTTCGTGATCCTCGAACGCATTGGTGCAGTTGCGTATCGGTTAGCCCTTCCGCCCAGCTTCCCAGATGTTCACCCAGTATTTCATGTTTCGATGCTCCGCAAGTATCTTCATGATCCCTCGCATGCGATTCAGCACCCGATGATCCAGCTGGAGCGCGACCTTTCTTTTACAGAGTAGCCGGTGGTCATCTTAGATCGACAGGTGAAGAAATTGAGATTGAAGGTTATACCGTCTGTCACATCCTTTGGCGTGGCCCGAGCAGCGAGGGGGTCACTTGGGAGACCGAGAGCGAGATGAGGAAGAAATATCCCCATCTCTTTGAAGGTAAGCATAGCTAGTTTTTTTTAATTCGGGGACCGAATTTCTTTAAGGGGGGTAGATTGTAACTCTTTGAAATTCGTTTAGGTTAATTTCGCGTTAGTTAGTAATGATGCGTGTTTTTCATAAAAACCCGAAAATCTTAATTTCTTTTTTTAACTTGAATGAAACTAATTCTAAGTGTGATGAGAAGTGTTTTTATATATAAATGGGGTTTATTAATTATAATTTAGCTTGTGTTCACCTTAATAAAAAAAAATTTCCTTAATTACTTTCCTAAGCTAGGTTTAGTGTAATAACATGCACACTTATCACTTTTTTAAACATAGGTTAAGTGTAACCATTTTCATTTCTTCCTGCATGGTTTATATCCCTAAATAAATCAATTTAAACCCTTTTTTTTAAATAATATTCAAAGGAATGGGAGGTATGCTGGTGTAACGTTTTGAAAATCGTTTCGGTGAAATTTCGGAAAAACGGTAAAATAAGGGGGGTTTCTGTAAAAAGTCAAAATACAAATATGTTTATTATAAAATTAAATATACATATTCTAGCTATGTAATTGCTAGTATTTGGTGTTTATTGAGCCCCTGGTAAAATTTCTAAATTTCGGAATTTTTTTTCCGAAATTAATTATTTTAAGCCGTCACTAATACATTTAATTAGGGAAAATTACAAATTATTAGGTTGATATTGTTATAATTAAGCTATTTTGCAAACTAGGTTTTAAAAATATATATAGTTTGGTGAGATAAAATTCTAATTAGGGTTTCATGGCATTATTAACATTATGAATTGTGGTTTAATATTTTAGTATATGCAAAACCAAGTTTAATTGTAAAATTGCGAATTTTACTTTAAAAAGAGTTAAAATTGGTATTTTTGCAAACTAGGAATTTGGAATATATACAAATTGATGAGTTTAATTTATGAAAGTGATTTGTATGACCTAATTATGTTATTTAATGAGCATTTTGGCCATTTGAATCGTTAAAATTTGTAAATTGGTTAAAACATCAAGTTTTGAACCGAAATGGGAATTTGTGATAACTATGTTTTTGGAAAATAAAACGATTGGTTTAATTTTATGGATTTGATGAATTAATCCCTATTTCATATAAAGTTAGTGAGTTTTGAAACCATGATTGGTACGTTTGGTGTTTTTCTCGATCAATCGGCGTTTGTACGCCGACGTCGAGAGTTTTTGGGTTGATTTGTGAAAGCAAACCATAGGTTTTGACTTATGTGGGATTCATGTATCGTTTTGGTCATGAGTCGAATTTTAATGCGATACGGTGAGTTATTATATATAGGTACCCCATGTGGACTTCGAGACGATAAGCAAGCGCATGACGACATCGGCACCGGCAAGCGAGGACCAGGTGAGTAGATTTATATCTACGGGGAGAAGTCGGGTGGATGGCGTATAGCACCCCCGCAGTTCGTGGTGATGTATACGAATACGTATACACACATATATTTAGTATATGTTGAATTGAGATTACTGATGATAAAGATGGACTTTTGGTGTTCTGTGATTGGTTTAGTGTAGTTGCGAAACCCTAGAGTAGGGGTTGCACCTATACACACACACGCACATACTTGCATACATCCATTCTTTTACATGTGGATATATAGGATTATATATTTATGTGTTCACATGGGTATTGGGCTATGTGTTCATATACTGGATTTGAGGATAGTACTTGGGATTTGAGATGAGTCGATGAGATTTGAGTTGAGGCCGTTAGATTGGT
Organism: Agapanthus africanus; assembly: GCA_030015575.1. NCBI lineage: Eukaryota > Viridiplantae > Streptophyta > Magnoliopsida > Asparagales > Amaryllidaceae > Agapanthus > Agapanthus africanus. The sequence continues at coordinate 408,961,910 of CM057337.1, forward strand.
GATATGGCAGGATTCGTACTTGAGATATGTCCTGATGTTATAGCGGATCTTTGGATGACAATGCCATGTAAATAGTGATATTTGTAGTGTACTAGACGTAGGTCAGTACCCCAGATGATGATCTTGATAAAGAGGATACCAGATGAACAGTGTGATGAGTATCATATTGACCCGTACCCAGATTTGGGGATGCCGTACGACGGATTTACGTACGAGCTATATATTGATGATTGATCCACACTCTTGACTTAGGATGTCTGATTACAGATATGGTATCGGATATGATATTATTGAGGCGGGATCACCGACTAATATATATACAGGTATGTATACGTATCGACTCAGATGTTAGGCGGTTTCCTTACCTGTAGTTCAGCTTGTTAGTACAGCCATATAGTTTAGTGTAGTTGTTAGATTAGATTAGACTCCTACCTATTTCAAAAACTAACGAATCATGGGTATTTTAAAAGACAGGTCAAGGGATTCTACGGATATTTCAAAAGACGTATCTTTTCTTAAAGACACCGTAGCCCTTATTTTCAAAACACCGCGATTCGTGTTATTTCAAAAGGCACTATTGTAGGACTTATATTAGGATAATGCAGTTTAGTTATCGTTGTGTCTAGTATTCAGCTCCCGCATATTATTGCTGTTGCTCCGCATCGCATACTTGTTGTAATTCATATTTCATTATTGATATCATGCTGTTAGGACACCATCACCATTACCGATGATGCGTATGTACCACGTACACTTACATGCCGGCTCACACACATCTTCATCGGTAATTGCCATGTCACGTACACTTAGAAAATACTATTACATTGACATAGCCTGTTAGCTGATAGTTTAGAGATGATATTAGTGTACTTGCCTTATATGCTAGTTTAGACATTGTGGTTATTACCTGCTACCGCATGCATACTGTTATTCATTGTTATGCCGCATTCATGGATTCTAATGCCTATATTCTTGGTTTTACATGCTATTGATGATTTGGATTTGGATTTCCATGAGATTTTCTGGATTTGGGGGAAAACCGCAAAACTTATATAAGCTTCTTTTCTCTCTTTTTAAAGTAAAATTCGCAATTTTACAATTAAGCTTGGTTTTGCATATACTAAAATATTAAACCACAATTTATAAAGTTAATAATGCCATGAAACCCTAATTAGAATTTTATCTCACCAAAATATATATATTTTTAAAACCTAGTTTGTAAAATAGCTTAATTATAACAATATCAACCTAACAATTTGTAATTTTCCCTAATTAAATGTATTAGTGACGACTTAAAATAATATTAAAATAATTAATTTCGGAAAAAATTTCAGAAATTTAGAAATTTTACCAGGGGCTCAACAAACACCAAATACTAGCAATTACATAGCTAGAATATGTATATTTAATTTTATAATAAATATATTTGTATTTTGACTTTTTACAGAAAACCCCCTTATTTTACCGTTTTTCCGAAATTTCACCGAAACGATTTTCAAAACGTTACAATTTTATCGGATGTCCTCGAATATGGGCTGTTGATAGTGGTGGGGCCGGCCAAGGAGGGGTGAGCATGTGAGTGAGTGATTGACAAAAAAAATTCCATGCAAAAAGAACCCCTCAAGTTACCAAATTGCAAGATTTCGCTAATTTCACCAAAAAAAGCCTTTTTTTCTACAATAATTTCTAACACCGTTTGGCAGATTCATTTTGTTTCAAAAACAACATGTTAAAATTTTTTTTAATCTATTATAATGCACAAAATTTGTTTCAACCCATTCCAATTTGTAATTTTCCCTAATTAAATGTATTAGTGACGGCTTAAAATAATATTAAAATAATTAATTTCGGAAAAAAATTCAGAAATTTAGAAATTTTACCATGGTCTCAATAAACACCAAATACTAGCAATTACATAGCTAGAATATGTATATTTAATTTTATAATAAAGATATTTGTATTTTGACTTTTTACAGAAACCCTCTTATTTTACCGTTTTTCCGAAATTTCACCGAAACGATTTTCAAAACGTTACACGTGGGTTAGGTGAAATTGGGGCTTGACCTTTGACCTTTTCCTCACTCTCCCTCTCATTTCTGCTCTCCAGCAGAGAAAGCAGCAGCAACAACAACATCATCATCATTCTCTTCTTCATTTGCTTCTCTTTGATCCATACACAAACCCTATACAAAAGCTCATCTTTTCTTCATCAAAAACCTTGGAAAAATGGCTCTTTTGTGGATTTTGGTGGCAAATCAGTGCCTTTGAAGGCAAGGGCTGGAAGTTAGGGTTCCCTAGGATCTTTTGGAGGTATTAAACTCACCCATATCACTTTAGTTCATAACTTGTAGTTTTGTTTGCTAAAAATCGTATTTTGTGCATTTTTAGTGCTAATGAAGGGGGATTAGTGAAGTTTATGTTAAGTTGGTATTTTTATGGCTTGTATAACTTATTTAAGTGTGGTTAGTGTTGTTCTAACTTTGGTTTTGTTTCAGGTTTCACTAAAACACCATAATGTTTTAGTTTTGTGTTAATATAGCTTTTTAACTAAGCATTAGGATCTGTTGTGATCTGCTTGTGACCCGTTTGCTTCAGGCAAAAATTTTATTTACTAGAGCATGTACACTAGGTTTAGAGGACACACACAAAGCACGGGAGCACAACTCCCTGTGTTGCCCGCCGAAATAATCATTCGGCCGCAAATTGCGGCCGGATGGGGGACCTGGGTGTTGGGGTTTGTTTTGTGGGTGTCTGCTACAATTTTAAGACTTATGGTCTATGTAACTTTATAAAATTATATCTGTAGGAAAATCTGGAACCATTTACCCAATTTCCTATACTTTAAACTTTCGCGACACGTGTGATACGTGTGTGGGTTTGGTGATTTTCTGCGTATCGCGACGTGTCAGGGTAGCTTCAGGCGTGTAATCACACGTTTTAGCGTATCGGACACACACGCGTTTGGTTCACGATGCGGGTTTCTCGTTTGGCTTTAATGTCGCGTTTTTGTAGATTTTAGCTTATGTGTATTATTTTTGTGAAATTCTAGATTCGCAGGCGAGTACGACTAACGCAGCGAAGAAGGGGAAACAACTCGTCGCCTACACTTAGCACGAGACTACGGTGAGTAGATTTAATATCTACGTGGAAATCGCCCGTATGGCGTTATGCGTCAGGGTTTGATAGGCTATAGTAGCTGCATATTTGCATTCATATACCTTGGTTGCATACTGTATTTCCTGCTATATATATATGTATATGAACTTAGATTTAATAAAACACCACACTGTTACTAACGGTTCATGCTGCACGAGCACTAATCTGCATGTTACACACACACCGTTAGTAATTGCCATGACACTCACACTATAGAATTGCCATGAACAATATATTGTAGCTCACCTCATATATGATTTGACATGATTATGTTACTTGTGCACATACTTATTTGCATATCCATACTTATGCATATACAAATTGTACATACCTAGATAAGTTGATTTTTGGTAAAACTGGGTACCGCACGATACCATTTAAAAACTGAATCTACTTAAAGAGCGGTTTTCCCCTTTTTCTCATAATACGACTTATGATGCATATATTACATCGCATGGATTTACGCATTGGCTTTTGATTTCATGTGATTTCTGGATTTGAGGACCGTGGGGTTATTTTAAAAAAATACGCACTGTTTTGAAAAACCGGTTTCTCTTGATATGATATTTCAGTGCGTCCACCATGCGTTTTCTCGGTTCTGAGACGTATGACTTGTGAACCCAAATCGAGGAGTGGATGAGGCCGATTGCGGTTACATGGTGGACCCGGTATGGTACCCCAGGGCAAGAACGGATCTGTCGTGCAGTAGGCGATGAGCCTGGCAGTGGGATCACTACCTACTGGTGATTGGTTGGACATGGCGGTTATCTGGAGGATACTGACCAGAGTCGATAGATGTATACGGGACGACTCGTACTGCCGGGACCGAGGGCTGATTCCGCAGACGGAGCCCATGGGCCGACCGGACTGACGGAGCCCGATATATGAGTATTTGCGTGTCGATACTGGACACGATTATTTCATGATATTTTCGAGTGCCTATGTTGGGCACTCACGATTCTCAAAGATTTACAGGATTTGAGGGCCGATGAGGGTGACGGGGCCTGAGTTTTATTGGGATTTGGGTGCATTGATAGGCACATTCATACTCGTGTACTTACATATGGTACACGCATACTTGTGCACATACATATTTGCACATACATAGACGATTCTGGTTTGACTTGGAGATCTGGAAACCGCAAGATACTTTCTAAAACTGATTCATTTTAAAGGGGCGGTCTTCCATAATATATGCATATTACTATTCCATGTTGCATGATACGCTGATATGCTTACATCTCTTTTATATGTCGCATACATCATGCTTTCTGATTATACGTATTGAGATATGTTGTTTCCATGATATTTCTGGATTTGGGAACCATGGGTATTTTAAAAGAAAGTATATATTGTTTGAAAAACCCGGTTACCCTTGATATAATATTTCAGTGCGTCCACCATGTGTTTTCTCGGTTCTGAGAGTGGCATGTGAAACCCGATTCGAGGAGCGGTAGGCACCTCTATTTTTCCACGTTGACATTCCGTGTAGATGTTATTTCATCCCATGCTCAGCATTCATGATTTCGCAACTCATCCTGTAGTCGTATCACTTGATAGAGTACTTATGCATGATTATTGCACATCTTGCTCATCGCATATAGATGTTATCTACTAGAATATGTTGAGTAGCCCAGTACGTGTGTCACGGCCCGAAAGTACGGAACATGACCGGCACTTAAACTACGAACGTCTCGAGGCGTACGTAATCTAAGTAAACCGAAAACCCAGAAATCCAAACCAAGAAAATAGTAGAGTGCAGGAAAAACAACTTAAAGCAAGTAATTTCAATAGCATAACCCGAATTATGCGGTTTTTAAAAACATCAAAAATTTACTGAAAATTTCGGCAGAGTCTCCTTTGTAAATACTGGCCCCCAAACAGGATACAACATGAATAGTATACGAAATCAATAAAAAGGCATCCCCAAGCGGGAGCTAGCTCTTCGTCAATCGACGGTCACAACCACACAAGCAAAATAATATACAACGCCAACGGCGAGGATCAAAACTCAAAAGGAAACTCAAAACCACCAGAAATATAACGAGCGACTCTAAGGTCGAAAGAATAAACAACACTGTCTCTATCCCAATAAATACATGTTTGGTTGATGGAATTCTAGATACAACAGAATAATGATATACAAGATAAATAATGGGGGTATGATACAAGTAAACCTACCTACTAGCAAATCACTCGAATGAAACTATGCCCGCAAAGCCGTAATGAACCTGTACGGCAACCTGCAAGAAACTGGGGCACAATGGGGGTGAGTTGCCAACTCGTGAATAGAAAAATATCTACGCACAGAAATCGCATAAATAACGCAATCCTAGGTCAAAAATCATAATATATCCTCAAATATATGTATAACAGGCAGCCTATGACAATGTCTAGGGTAATATCTATCCCGAGTGTAAACTCATGTGCCCGTGTCAGTGCCTCAGGTAGCAATATATCATATGAATGAGGTATGAATGCATGAAAACAGAATACATGTAAATGAAGAAACTGTTTTCATAAATTAGTGAGATTTCCTTCATATTTTAAACTGAGGTATCATAATTAAAATCAGTATCAACAGTGTCTAGCATCGACACAAAACATAAATCTCACTGTCTCGAAATATCAATGTCTCAATCTCAATATCTAGGGCGCCGTCAGTCCAGACCGGCCCCTACCATCCATCTCAAGACCACGACGGTATCCTCCGGATATCCGACGCGTCGGGTAATATCACCGGTAGGTAGTGCTCCCCAGCCAGGCTCAACGTCAACACCACATTCCTCTTGCCCCGGGGTACCATACCGGGCCCACCATGTACCCGTGACGGTTCCTCCACTCCTCGACACGGATCTCCAAAACCACAGCAAACTCATGGTGGATGACACTTTACATCACTAGAAAACCGCAACATTTTATATTTTAAAAGATCATAAGTTGTAAATTTTGCGGCTTTCCCCGAAATCCAGAAATATCATAAATCTCAAGAAATCATCACAAGTGCATATGTCAATGATAATGAACTAGGCATGAACAACTGAATAACAGTATGCATGAAGTGGTAGGTAATAACTACAATGTCTAATATGGCATATAAGGGATGTACACTAATATCATGTCAACACTACTAGCTAACAATCTAAGTCAAGCAATTATATTCTCTAAAGTGTACGTGACATGGCAATTACCAATGAAGATGTGTGTGAGCCGGCAAGTAGGTGTACGTAGTACATACGCATCATCGGTAATGGTGCTGGTGTCCTAACAGCATGATATCAATAATGGAATATGCAGCAAAATAAGTATGCGAGGCAGAGCGAACAGCAATAATGTGCGGGAGCTGAAAACTAGACACAACGATAACTAATCTGCATTAATCTAATATAAGTCCTACAAATTGGTGCCTTTTGAAATAACACAAATCATGGGGTTTTGAAAATAGGGGCTACGGTGTTTTTATGAAAAGATACGTCTTTTGAAATATCCGTAAGATCCCTTGGGCTGTCTTTTAAAATACCCACGATTCGTTAGTTTTGAAATAGGTAGGAGTCTAATCTAATCTAACAACTACACTAAACTATACGGCTGAACTAACAAGCTGAACTACAGGTAAGGAAACCGCCTATCATATGAGTCGATACATATACCTATCTGTATATGTATAGTCGGTGATCCCGCCTCAATAATATCATAGCCGATACCATATCTATAATCAGGCATCCCAAGTCAAGAGTGCGGATCAATCATCAATATAGCTCGTACGTAAATCCGTCGTACGGCATCCCAAATCTGGGTACGGGTCAATATCACATTCATCATACTATTCACCCGGTATTCTCTTTATCAATTATCATGATCGGGGTACAGATCTACGTCTAGTACCCTACTGATACCGCCTACGCATGCATGGACGTGTGTGAAACAGTACGTCAAGGACCCGCTACAACGTCATGTCGTATCTAAGATACGAACCCTGCTATATCACCGATCTCACGGCCTCAAATCAAATCTCATCGACTCAGCTCAATCCCAAGTATCATCCTCAATCCGTATGTGAACACATAGTCCCATACCCATGTGAACACATAACTATAAAGAATCCCATGAGCACATATCAATAGGAATGTATGCAAGTATGTATGTGTGTATGTGTGTGTAACACTACCCTAGGGTTCGCAACACTAAAAATAGTCCAACACACCAAGTATCTATATCATCGATAATATCAAACAAATTATAGTCAAAATATATATATGTGTGTGTGTATACGTATTCGTATACATCACCACGAACTGCGGGGGTGCTATACGCCATCCACCCGACTTCTCTCCGTAGATATAAATCTACTCACCTGGTCCTCGCTCGCCGGTGCCGACGTCGCCACGCGCTTGCTTGTCGTCTCGAAGTCCACGTGGGGGTACCTACATATCATAACGCACCATATCACATTAAAACTAAATTCGAGATCGAAACGGCATACGAAAATCAAATCGGCACGCGTATCACGCATAGGTCCAAACCTATCGCCTACGCATGCAAGAATAGTCAGACCAACCCTCGATGTCGATGTACGAACGTCAAACCATCGAGAAAAATCCAAACACACCAATCGTGATTTCAAAACTCACTAATTATATAAGAAATAGGGTTTAGTTCATCAAAACCATAAAATTAAACAATTCGTTTTATTTTCCAAAAACCTAGTTAGCATAAATTCCCATTTCGGTTCAAAACTTGATGTTTTACCCAAACTAAGTATTTTGACGATTCTAATGACCAAAATGCTCACTTAATATCATAATTAGGTCATACAAATCACCTCCATATTTTTAATCTCACGAATTAGCATTAACTCAAATTTCAAGTTTGCAACAAATATCGATTTTAACACTTTTCAAGGTAAAATTCACAATTTATCAATTAAGCATGGTTTTGCACGATCAAAGTCGCTAAACAACAAATTAAAATGCTAATAAAGTCATCAAAACCTTAATTACATTTTAAATCTCAATTTTATATGTATTTCACTAAAACCTAGTTTGCAAATTACATAATTAATACAAATTTGAATTTAACAAAAATATAAACTACCAACTAGATTAGTTTTGGCATAACAACAACATGTTAAACTACACAATTATCCCATGATCAATTACAAGAACCCCAACTTAAATTCACAACCCTAATCTAGAATTTTCCAAACCCTCACTTAATAATTTCCACTTGAAATTAGAACCCAAGTTAACATTTAACTACTTAGCTTATGAAAACAATATCAACAAATTAACCATTAGATAAGATTATACCTCCAAGACTTGTAGATTTACATGCATCATAGCCTCCCAAATTAGCTTCTATGCCCCAAAATCCATGCTAGATGGTCTAAAGAATAATAGGTAAGTGTTGGATTTGAATTTAGCTTTGATTTTGTGTTAATTTTGAAGCATTTTGTGGATTTTTTTGTGATGATATGAGAGGGAGAAGAGGGGGGAAAGCTACTGCAGTGGGAAGAAGCAAGTTTCGGCCAAAATGGGGGGGGGGATGAGGAGAGAGAGAGAGGTGTTGGATGAAAGGGTCAAAGAAAGCCATACTTCAAGTCAACACTTAACATCTTTTCCTTTATTTTTCCTTTTCTTTTCTTTGTTTGTTTTGACTTTTAAGTGGGGAGATGAGTGGGGGGGCTGCTGAATTCAGCAAAGGGGTAGAGGAAATGGGTGTGTGTGGGTGTGGGTACGGGTGTGGGGTGATGAAAAATGATAAATACAATACCCCAAACATCCATTTACGCTAAAAAAAGCCTTTTTTTTCTTCAATAATTTCTAAACCGTTTTGGCAAATGATTTCGTTCCAAAAACCACATGATAAATTTTTATTTAATGTTTTATGTTGCACAAAATTTGTTTCAACTCATTCCAATTTGTAATTTTCCCTAATTAAATGTATTAGTGACGGCTTAAATAATAATAAAATAATATTTTTTTCAGAAAATTAAAATTTCACCAGCGGCTCAATAAACACCAAATAATAGCAATTACATAGCTAGAATATGTATATTTAATTTTTATAATAAGATATTTGTATTTTGACTTTTTACAGAAAACCCCCTTATTTTACCGATTTTTTCGAAATTTCACCGAAACGATTTTCAAAACGTTACAATCTTCCCCCCTTAAAGAAATTCGGTCCCCGAATTTAAATTCAAACTCCCCCAAATACTAAAACATCTAAGAAAAACCATCAAGTCGTCGGGGCTCCGAAATTGTAAATACATAAAACAAATCGTAGTGCAGCGCATGCGCTTGAAAAAATGAGTATATAACTCAAATCAAAACCAATATGACATAACTCAAAACTATACATGCAAATATCGAATCTATATATGTAAGTATCTGAAGGAAATGCATGCCAAATCTCTTTATGTCGCTGTGCACGCGTATAACACTGCACAGTGGCGGACGTCTAACATAAGGAAATAACTATATACATATATACCTTTGTTTGAAATGTACGTTCCGCCGTTTTGGAAACAATTTAGAAGGGTCTCCTTGTTTTAAACATTTCATGTCATATCAGACACGTAGGTAAATACTGAGGCTATAGCTCACTTTTTTTTTGGAAATCCCTTCAATAACTATCAATGCATGCAAAATATATTCAGGTACTGTCCTCTGACTAGTCATGCTCAGTACGAAAACACATAGCAATATCATAAAAACGTACTGCTCTATATGAAATCAATCCCCAAAATTTGCACATGAATGCTACGTGCGTCTGGTGCGCACGGAAATCAAAATCCATGAATGTGCCATACATGCGCACAGAAACAACATCTAAGTGCATCGGGTGTGCACGAAACATCTGTCGTAGGCAACATGTGTGCCTGACAGCAAAATCAGGTGCATCTGACATGCACGAAAAATCTCAATTTAGTGCATCTGGTGTGCACCAAAATCGCATCTCAAGACATGCGCTCAACATGCGCGAAAATCCAAATCAGGTGCATCCATCGCGCACGAAATCATGAAATCCAATATCAAGCACCGAACGTGCGCAAAATCAATCAGGTGCACAAGGTGCACAAAACAAATATCGAGTATCATAATCGAAATCGAAGTCCAGTGCATCTCAGTGCACATAAGGCGTATCACTGCACTGCAAGATATATAAACTATACCGAGTGCAGGAACGAAATCGTGTGCATGCATACGCACAAAACCAACTCAACTGTTTAAAACCGTAATATCACAAACATGTGAAACTAAAGCACGAAAACGATATCAAGTGCAACACTGTGCAAAGGTCGTAAATCCTCAATCATCAAAATCAAATCATACGAATAAATCACCCAAAACATCGTAATCAATAATGGCGGAATAGTATCGCTCAAGTGCATCCTCTAAGAATCTCGGCCAACTGTCGTGGTCACTCGTGGGACGTCTCGTCGATGATCATGAACTATGTCCTGCTGGTGTGCGTAACCATGACCACTCCTGGGTCAAGGTCTTCACTGTGAATTACCAATCTTTCGGTCCATCGGCTCATCGGCCCTGTCAGGTGTGCTAACGGGGACGATTCCGTTCTGGCACTTCTCTGGTCATCTCTTGGTCAATCATCGCGACCACTCGTAAGACAGCATATCACTGGCGTCGGCCTCTGGCTCTCTGAATGTACGTGACACATCTGATCCTGGGTGCAAGTATCATTGCAGCAGTGTCCTGGAAGGAATCCTGCTCACGGTCTCTTCCATGTCTCGTCTCTGCCAACTGTCCGGAAGTCGTTGTCCTTTCCTATATCTGCATCTTGCTCTGGAACGACTGCATACTCATCGCGACTCCTTCTGGAAGGTAAGTCCAAGTACCATGCCTCGGCATGCGCATCGCATCTCTGATGTCGGCGGAGGGGAACGTCATCACATCTAGATCTGGTACGAACCTCTTACTTCACTTTTCTCTAATGTCGTCTGCTTTGGACTCGTCTCGTCGCGGCTGCATGGACTGAGCTCCAACGGCTATCCTCGTATCGGGAGTCTCCCAAGAAATGCATCTTACCACCTAGCATCCGAATTAAGTCGAGCCATCCGATCGAGTCGTCAAAACCTCATAATCCCCCAAGAGCTCAACATCTTGGGCACAGTTTAATAGTATCGAGTACATACCACAGCATCGGTGGTCCAGCCGTAGAAGGGCAAACCCAAGCCTCACTAATGGCGCCGTAGAACTGCCGCAATCCCGAAGGTTCAAAGGCTTTCACACGGTCATTAAGTCGAGTTAGGGTTTCATTCTTCTAGAGGGACCATAGAATTGCCTGCATGCTTTTCCGACTACTTTAAACTTGGAATAATAGGTTTCTGACATTCGATCGTCTCTGTCGACTCCCAACGTCTCCGCGTGAAGTCGTCTCTAGCTGGAATCAATCTATCTGATGACTTCGCATCGGGGTAGGCGAACGATTCACATGTCCTAGTCATTCATCCTCGATGACTAGTGACCTTCTATCATCTCTTAGTACAACTCGTTCTGCACTAACGCCAGCATCTGGGGCAATCTCTCGTCGTTAGCAGCAATAACTGGCTCGCTCGTCTGCACGCTGAACGGTGCCTCAATCATCAGGAGTAAGAAACACACCAACGGTCATCAAAATCTGGCTGGCCTCTATCATTGGCTCAATCCTCTAGTGTCGACCAGCACCTCCAAGTAACCTCATAAGGGCGATCCGCCAAACACTCGTGGCGCGGAAACACAGTAAGAAGACACATCTCTGCAATCGTGTCGCCGGAATTTCGCCCTGGTCAGTCCTCGTTCGTGACGAGCTTGTGCTGACCGCAACTCTAGCCGTAGCTCTCCCTGCCGTAACCGTAACAGCAAAACCAAACTGGTACCGATGAGGCTAGATCGGAAAGAACATAATACTGAACAAAGAAATGTACATCCTAAGGCTTCTTAAGTGGAGTAGCGTATCTTAAATATTCCGCGGAACATACCCACGGTACGCACTCTACTTTAGTCACCTATTCCATCAACCAAGGGTCATCCTACGCTCCGAAGGTTAAAACTTAACGCTCTGATACCAACTTTGTCACGACCCGAAAGTACGGAACATGACCGGCACTTAAACTACGAACGTCTCGAGGCGTACGTAATCTAAGTAAACCGAAAACCCAGAAATCCAAACCAAGAAAATAGTAGAGTGCAGGAAAAACAACTTAAAGCAAGTAATTTCAATAGCATAAGCCGAATTATGCGGTTTTTAAAAACATCAAAAATTTACTGAAAATTTCGGCAGAGTCTCCTTTGTAAATACTGGCCCCCAAACGGGATACAACATGAATAGTATACGAAATCAATAAAAAGGCATCCCCAAGCGGGAGCTAGCTCTTCGTCAATCGACGGTCACAACCACACAAGCAAAATAATATACAACGCCAACGGCGAGGATCAAAACTCAAAAGGAAACTCAAAACCACCAGAAATATAACGAGCGACTCTAAGGTCGAAAGAATAAACAACACTGTCTCTATCCCAATAAATACATGTTTGGTTGATGGAATTCTAGATACAACAGAATAATGATATACAAGATAAATAATGGGGGTATGATACAAGTAAACCTACCTACTAGCAAATCACCCGAATGAAACTATGCCCGCAAAGCCGTAATGAACCTGTACGGCAACCTGCAAGAAACTGGGGCACAACGGGGATGAGTTGCCAACTCGTGAATAGAAAAATATCTACGCAGAGAAATCGCATAAATAACGCAATCCTAGGTCAAAGATCATAATATATCCTCAAATATATGTATAACAGGCAGCCTATGACAATGTCTAGGGTAATATCTATCCCGAGTGTAAACTCATGTGCCCGTGTCAGTGCCTCAGGTAGCAATATATCATATGAATGAGGTATGAATGCATGAAAACAGAATACATGTAAATGAAGAAACTGTTTTCATAAATTAGTAAGATTTCCTTCATATTTTAAACTGAGGTATCATAATTAAAATCAGTATCAACAGTGTCTAGCATCGACACAAAACATAAATCTCACTGTCTCGAAATATCAATGTCTCAATCTCAATATCTAGGGCGCCGTCAGTCCAGACCGGCCCCTACCATCCATCTCAAGACCACGACGGTATCCTCCGGATATCCGACGCGTCGGGTAATATCACCGGTAGGTAGTGCTCCCCAGCCAGGCTCAACGTCAACACCACATTCCTCTTGCCCCGGGGTACCATACCGGGCCCACCATGTACCCGTGACGGTTCCTCCACTCCTCGACACGGATCTCCAAAACCACAGCAAACTCATGGTGGACGACACTTTACATCACTAGAAAACCGCAACATTTTATATTTTAAAAGATCATAAGTTGTAAATTTTGCGGCTTTCCCCGAAATCCAGAAATATCATAAATCTCAAGAAATCATCACAAGTGCATATGTCAATGATAATGAACTAGGCATGAACAACTGAATAACAGTATGCATGAAGTGGTAGGTAATAACTACAATGTCTAATATGGCATATAAGGGAAGTACGCTAATATCATGTCAACACTACTAGCTAACAATCTAAGTCAAGCAATTATATTCTCTAAAGTGTACGTGACATGGAAATTACCAATGAAGATGTGTGTGAGCCGGCAAGTAGGTGTACATGGTACATACGCATCATCGGTAATGGTGCTGGTGTCCTAACAGCATGATATCAATAATGGAATATGCAGCAAAATAAGTATGCGAGGCAGAGCGAACAGCAATAATGTGCGAGAGCTGAAAACTAGACACAACGATAACTAATCTGCATTAATCTAATATAAGTCCTACAAATTGGTGCCTTTTGAAATAACACAAATCATGGGGTTTTGAAAATAGGGGCTACGGTGTTTTTATGAAAAGATACGTCTTTTGAAATATCCGTAAGATCCCTTGGGCTGTCTTTTAAAATACCCACGATTCGTTAGTTTTGAAATAGGTAGGAGTCTAATCTAATCTAACAACTACACTAAACTATACGGCTGAACTAACAAGCTGAACTACAGGTAAGGAAATCGCCTATCATCTGAGTCGATACATATACCTATCTGTATATGTATAGTCGGTGATCCCGCCTCAATAATATCATAGCCGATACCATATCTATAATCAGGCATCCCAAGTCAAGAGTGCGGATCAATCATCAATATAGCTCGTACGTAAATCCGTCGTACGACATCCCAAATCTGGGTACGGGTCAATATCACATTCATCATACTATTCACCTGGTATCCTCTTTATCAATTATCATGATCGGGGTACTGATCTACATCTAGTACCCTACTGATACCGCCTACGCATGCATGGACGTGTGTGAAACACTACGTCAAGGACCCGCTACAACGTCATGTCGTATCTAAGATACGAACCCTGCTATATCACCGATCTCACGGCCTCAAATCAAATCTCATCGACTCAGCTCAATCCCAAGTATCATCCTCAATCCGTATGTGAACACATAGTCCCATACCCATGTGAACACATAACTATAAAGAATCCCATGAGCACATATCAATAGGAATGTATGCAAGTATGTATGTGTGTATGTGTGTGTAACACTACCCTAGGGTTCGCAACACTAAAAATAGTCCAACACACCATGTATCTATATCATCGATAATATCAAACAAATTATAGTCAAAATATATATATATATGTGTGTATACGTATTCGTATACATCACCACGAACTGCGGGGGTGCTATACGCCATCCACCCGACTTCTCCCCGTAGATATAAATCTACTCACCTGGTCCTCGCTCGCCGGTGCCGACGTCGCCACGCGCTTGCTTGTCGTCTCGAAGTCCACGTGGGGGTACCTACATATCATAACGCACCATATCGTATTAAAACTAAATTCGAGATCGAAACAGCATACGAAAATCAAATCGGCACGCGTATCACGCATAGGTCCAAACCTATCGCCTACGCATGCAAGAATAGTCAGACCAACCCTCGATGTCGATGTACGAACGTCAAACCATCGAGAAAAATCCAAACACACCAATCGTGATTTCAAAACTCACTAATTATATAAGAAATAGGGTTTAGTTCATCAAAACCATAAAATTAAACAATTCGTTTTATTTTCCAAAAACCTAGTTAGCATAAATTCCCATTTCGGTTCAAAACTTGATGTTTTACCCAAACTAAATATTTTGACGATTCTAATGACCAAAATGCTCACTTAATATCATAATTAGGTCATACAAATCACCTCCATATTTTTAATCTCACGAATTAGCATTAACTCAAATTTCAAGTTTGCAACAAATATCGATTTTAACACTTTTCAAGGTAAAATTCACAATTTATCAATTAAGCATGGTTTTGCATGATCAAAGTCGCTAAACAACAAATTAAAACGCTAATAAAGTCATCAAAACCTTAATTACATTTTAAATATCAATTTTATATGTATTTCACTAAAACCTAGTTTGCAAATTACATAATTAATACAAATTTGAATTTAACAAAAATATAAACTACCAACTAGATTAGTTTTGGCATAACAACAACATGTTAAACTACACAATTATCCCATGATCAATTACAAGAACCCCAACTTAAATTCACAACCCTAATCTAGAATTTTCCAAACCCTCACTTAATAATTTCCACTTGAAATTAGAACCCAAGTTAACATTTAACTACTTAGCTTATGAAAACAATACCAACAAATTAACCATTAGATAAGATTATCCCTCCAAGACTTGTAGATTTACATGCATCATAGCCTCCCAAATTAGCTTCTATACCCCAAAATCCATGCTAGATGGGCTAAAGAATAATGGGTAAGTGTTGGATTTGAATTTAGCTTTGATTTTGTGTTAATTTTGAAGCATTTTGTGGATTTTTTTGTGATGATATGAGAGGGAGAAGAGGGGGGAAAGCTACTGCAGTGGGAAGAAGCAAGTTTCGGCCAAAATGGGGGGGGGGGGATGAGGAGAGAGAGAGAGGTGTTGAATGAAAGGGTCAAAGAAAGCCATACTTCAAGTCAACACTTAACATCTTTTCCTTTATTTTTCCTTTTCTTTTCTTTGTTTGTTTTGACTTTTAAGTGGGGAGATGAGTGGGGGGGCTGCTGAATTCAGCAAAGGGGTAGAGGAAATGGGTGTGTGTGGGTGTGGGTACGGGTGTGGGGTGATGAAAAATGATAAATACAATACCCCAAACATCCATTTACGCTAAAAAAAGCCTTTTTTTCTTCAATAATTTCTAAACCGTTTTGGCAAATGATTTCGTTCCAAAAACCACATGATAAATTTTTATTTAATGTTTTATGATGCACAAAATTTGTTCCAACTCATTCCAATTTGTAATTTTCCCTAATTAAATGTATTAGTGACGGCTTAAATAATAATAAAATAATATTTTTTTTCAGAAAATTGAAATTTCACCAGCGGCTCAATAAACACCAAATAATAGCAATTACATAGCTAGAATATGTATATTTAATTTTTATAATAAGATATTTGTATTTTGACTTTTTACAGAACACCCCCTTATTTTACCGATTTTTTCGAAATTTCACCGAAACGATTTTCAAAATGCTACAACGTGCATACTCTTGATTATCTTTATATGTTATCTTCTATTCACGAGTTGGCAACTCACCCCCGTTGTGCCACAGTATTGGCAGGTTGCCCCTCAGAGTAGTCACGGCAGGCTGCTTTCTTGTATCTTTTTGGCTACGGATACCACTTCAGTTGGTGCGTGAGTTGTTTTGCTGCTAGGTGGGTTGTGGTATTCGGTTATTTTCCATTTGTACACACTTTTGTATCTAGTACTCTCCATCTAGTTTTTCATGTATTGACTTAGAGACCAGTGTGAGGACGATGATGTATATTATTTGTACTCTAGTATCGAGCTCGTGTGAGCCGACTTTACTTATGTTGTTTATCATTTTGTGATGTTTTACTTATTGCTCATTTCTTCGCTACGGCGTCGTATATTACACTTGTGGTGATTGTTTCCGCCGTTGGGCGTGATTGCTCCTGTTTGGGATGTTTTATTCTTGTTATATATCATTTTACTCATATCCTGTCTTGTACCCGATTTCGGGGTTAGTTTTTTTCATAGGAAATGCTGCCAAATTTTTTAAGATAATAATTTAAACTTTAAAGAAAGTTACAAAACTAGTTATGGTTTTCCAAAAGTTTTAAAACAAATGTTTTCAACACTTACTAATTTTAATGGTTTTGCATTCTGGGTTTCGGCTTACTTAGTCGCGCTACGCCTGTAGACGTTACGTGGTTAAGTGTCAGTCATGGGTCGAACTTCGGGTCGTGACAGGGGGACCGAACGGCTGTGCCAACTCCCTAAGACCACCATGAGGTGATCTTGGCAGTGGGGACCCGAAACCGCCCCACCTTAGGCAGTTTCGGGTCTGCCCACCCCCTGGCCACCTCGTGGTGGCCTCTAGGGTGGGGTACCCTCTCTAGGCCCCTCAACTCGAAGTTAATTTCCAGCTCTAACTCACCGTGAAGGTTCGGGCGCGTTTCGTTTTGATTCGGACTTCAGAATTGGTTTTAAACGGTCGGTTTTGGGAAATTTGGCACAGTGTTTTTTCATGGTTTTTGTAATTGGTTTAGTTTGCTAATTGCGTGCGGAATTCTAATGTCGTAGTTTTCAGTACATACATTACTATCTGCGACTGTGAATGTCATTAGAGCGGTACAACTTGTCTAATTGCTATAGTTCTTTTAGACGGGTTTGCGAACGTGACATTCACGTTGATGTTCTGTGTTGTGCTGTGTATTTGCTGGATTGTCATGGTGGATAGCCTGGGTGCTTTTAATTGTACAGTTTGATATCGTGGGGCGAGCGTCTGACATGTGGACTTCCGTCACTGCCTGCTTGTATATTATTTGTTTGGGGCACGACCGGGTTGAGATCGAAGTCATCGTTGTACTAATTTTCTTTTCTGGACTAGGATTACCCCGCGATGGAGTGCATGGATAGCCGGGTTCTAGTGGGCATCGGGTCCGCATCTCATGGCGTTGAGAAGGAGGGGGCCTCACTCTAGAATTGGCGGGCTATTCGCCGCACTCGTAGGGCGTACAGGTTGACCCAAGGAGGGGTGCTAAACTTACCGGATCCCGTGAAGTGCCGGGTAGTCCATTCACTTTGATGAAGGGGGATGCCTCACATCTGGATTTGGCGGGTAACATTCCTCACTCGTAGGGGTCTAGGTTTTCATTGCACAGGCTATCCAAACGATCAGGGGAACATCGGGTTTCACTTGTGGCTCAAAGGAAACCCGGGGCTCTCAAATTATCTGTATTGTTCTGTGATGCTTATCGCACTTCTGTGATGTTGCACTTATTATACCTGGAGAGATTATTATATATTTCTATATATATATATACTAGTAGATGTTGTATATGTTTTCACCCGCGCTAGTCCAGCCCTCGCTCTGTCGTAAGTTAAGTAACTTAACGGGTGATGGCATATACGTACATCATATTTTTGTTCTTTTGTGGTGTGATTAATTTATAGGACTGCGTTGATTCAGATCAATGCAAGGAAAACATACCTATTCGATGTTGTTGGAACAAATTTTCAAAACCTATTATTACAAGGACGTTTTCTTTTGTTTTGCACAGCGGTATTTAGTTATGAATATCCAACACCTCATTCGACGAGGCAAGAGCCGAGATCTACTTACCGGGAGTGACCTCTTGGGCTGAAGTTTTGCGTCAGGGTAATAACATCACTATAGTCGATTACTTTTTTTCTTTGCACAGCGTTAATCGGTTATGAATATCCAGCACCTCATTCGACGTGGAAAGAGCCGAGATCCCTTAACCGGGAGTGACCTCTTGGGCAGAAGTTTGCGTCAGGGTAATAACTTCACTATAGTCGATTACTTTTTGCTTTGTATCATGATATTTAGTTTGGAATATCCTGCACCTCATTCGACGAGGAAAGAGCCGAGATCCCTTCACTGGGAGTGACCTCTTTAGCAAAGGTTTCCGCCACTATATATTTGTAAAAACTATCCGGTTCCTTCAATGATATCAAGTTCATTACGTTAAAGGTTTTTCGCCAAAAACCATTCGTAGCCCTCTGTCATTTCAGACGGGTAGCACTTTGTATTCATGCTATGTTTGTTGGCCTTCGTCAAAGCATAGTGTATAGTAGCTACTTGTTACTTTTCTGTTGCATACATAGATGCGTTGGTTTGGGACAGTCGTACAGCCTTGTTAGCTTTCGTCAAGGGTGAGTACGGGTGGGTTCAAATTAACCTGGACAATGACAGGTAGAACTTGACATGTGACTTATGATTTGTTGGCCTTCATCAAGTTCATAAGAGCATGGGGTAAAAATCACATCGGGAGTTTCAAACATACATGAAACTTGCCAGGCATGCGCATACCTTCTGGAGTATGATAACTTGAGTGGATTCCATGAGGTTATCATGCGAAGATAGTTGGATCTGGATACCCACTGATGAGTTGGTTTACTCCTCGGGTGATTTTAAATGATCCCGACAAATTCTTCTTTCAGGTTTGGAGGAGAATTTGAGGATACAGTAGGAGACATCCTGATTAGATAAACTGATTAACCATTCTGATCTAGGTTAAATGTAAGCTGAGTGTTTCTTTTCTCTCTCTATTTGGCAGCAACCATGTCCCGACCTTAGAATATAACTCAGTAACCAAGTTAACCGAACCTTCTTAAAACACACAGGCTTTTGGATTGTCAGAATTGCAAACTTCATTGCCACTCCTTCTTTAACCCATTTCTTTTCTCCGGAACATTCCGTATCAGTACGAAGATCCACATTTATTTGATATGACCGTCGTATAGTTACATACAAACTCGAAAAACTTGTTTCAGAATCGCGAATGGTTTCCGGTTCAGGAGAAAATGAATAGGACTATTCAGTTGTCTTTTCCTCTTACCTTCTCTCAGGTTGTGAGGGCTCCTAGGATTAGGAGAAGGTACACATATTCCGCTTATTGAATAGTATTCTTCCAAACCGTATACAGGTACCGAAAGGCGGGGAAGGAAGAAAACCAATTAGCCTAAGTAAGGTGTACAGAAGGTAATAAGTAAAGACAAATAAAGAAATTAGAAAGAGGGCAAAGTAAATTGCGACTGCAATTATTCATGACCAAACCGTGTATATCATCGCTACTCCTACTTCACCTATGAATTTCTCCAAAACACCCCGTATCACTACGAAGATCCACATTTATTGGATAATCCATCATATAGTTACATACAAACTCGAAGGAACTTGTTCCAGTTCGAGGATGGATTCTGGTTCAGGAGAAATAGAATAAGGATTATTCAGTTGACTTTTATCTTTACTTTCTCTCAGTTTGCGAGTGCTCCTAAGATTAGGAGAGTACCCCTATTACTCTTATTGGATAGTCTTCTTCCAAACCATAGGCTGGTGCTGACAGCTATAGAAGGAAAAAAAACCATTTAGCCTAAGGGTGGTGTACAGAAGTTATGATTAAAGACAAATGAAGGGATCTGGAGAGATGGAAAGGAAATATATGGTTATAGTCTTGAATCTGGTTAATGGAAGAGGCATTACTAGGAATACCCGGCTACCCCTTCGAAACAATTTCATGTTTCAGTTTCACTATGCGTTGTTAATTGAAAACTGATTTTCCAATTAGATCTTTACTCCAGTGTATGTATTTACTAGGTTTGATTCTCACAACTGTATGGTTTTACATATAACGAGTGGGAGTAAGTTGTTGGGAATTAGGTGATTATATCCTCTTTATATCGGAATTCGTTGTAATTGGTGATATTTGAGGAAATCGCATGGGTTTTGCCTGATGGCAAATATTTGGTTTTGAATATCCGTTGTTATGTACCAATTTCAAACTGATATATCTGTACGTTTATTTTATAAAGTGAGATATAACTTTTTGAATTATGTCCATGACATTTACCTATATCAATTGATGATTGGGTAAGGAGCATTAAACAATGGTGTAATTCTTCTTAACCATAGTACATTTTTCAACCTACGACGCACAGCGTTTGAGTTATTCAACTCAGGGGACTTATACAAGTATTGTATGTTGTCCAGTGTCCATTAAGACAGAGGGGTTAGTGCTCGTACTATATTCTGTTTACGTGTGACTTCTCCAGTTTTAGACAAGTGTTTCGTAGAAATACAAGGTCCATGTTTTGAGAAGTTATAGGTACAAAAATAAAGTTGAGAACCATGTGTTGCAATTATAAGGATTCTTCAAAGTGATCGAAGATGTTGGTACTTATGTTTGGTATTCAATTGATAGTATTGGTTTTGAGAACTTGCTTCTCTTTCAGAATACTCATATCTTGATGCACTCCTAAGTTGAGTAATGTTGATCTGCCTCTCTCCATTTAGTTGACATGCACTAATGACAGCTGCATGATTTGAATTTGGTTCTAATTAAATCAGTGCCTCTGTTTCTATATTGTATATAGAATGGTTCATATCTTTACGATGTTAATGTATATGGAGTTGTCCGGCTTATGCTTAAAACCAGACTCTGGATAACTCAATGCACGTTTCTGTAATGGCAGTTTGTGGGTTATCCCTGGCTATGGCGAGGGTTAACTTTCTACCATCTTGAAGATCAATAGTGATATTGTTCTTGACTTTCCACAGTTTTAGTAAAATGGATTTTTTCAGAAAACAGTAGTGGGAGTATGGTAGAACTGGAAGTGATTCCAGAAAGACAAACGATTACTGAAAATTTAATAGAACCTAAAGATTCGATCAGGTTTGACATTCCATTACCCACTCCACAGATATGGTGGGTAACCTCAGGCACCCGAGAGATACTTCGATATCCTCAAAGACGGTTACAGGGAGGTTCTTGTTTACCCAGACTTGCTATTACTACTGTTCTAGACTTTGAGACCCGGAAGGAGGATGAGTATAGCGTTGTTATAAACTAGATTTAGAAGTGCACGTGTATATGACTCTGCCAGATGGTTGTTGTAGTCAGTGGGAGCAGCGGAAGCATAGTGGACAAGTAGCTTTTGTCTATTTATAGCCTAAAGCAAGCATAGTGGAGATAGATCATCTACTTTTGATGTGACAGTCATGGGCTTTGACGTCATCAGAATAGGAGATGGATCTGTTAAGAAGGTAGTAGGGTATGATGTCCTGCTATTTGTATGACATGCACATTGTAGGAAGTGAAATTTCTATACTACGATCGGTTATACTGTGGTTGTCACAAAGTTGTTTCTCCACATAAGATATGGATATTATATCAGGAATTTTGGTTACTAGATCTATGGTTTTAGATCTAGATTTGGGTAGTTTCCCAATCTGGGTACTTAGACACTATTCTAAAGGTGTTTTAGAATGGACGACTCCTGGCAAGGTGGTGTACCTGCAGGTGATGGAGTCACCCTCTCTAAAAGTGTCTTACAGTCTAAAGGGGAGAGGGATGCGCATGATTGGCATATCACTTGCTTAGGCAATTGTGTCAATCATGGGATGTCAAGTACCACACCAGATATTGTTTTTGCACTAGATGCGGTAAGTTTATATATTAATCCAATCCTGGAGAAATATTCAGAAGCAGTTTATGAACATAAGTTGATGTTCTAAGGATTTGGTAACGGGAGACGGTTATCATTCCAGGCTTCCAAGGTGACCTGGATGACAGTATGACTGTCAGAGTTATAGTTTTCCCTCTGACGAAGGGCAGTAGTTTGGACAGGTGGTCCAAGCGAATACTTAGGGAGGCATGGCACAGAATACTGATTAAATTTAGTGGACGATACAGTCTAAGAAGTTTGCTGGATTTGGAGTTCATTTATGAACTGGGTCCCATCAGATATGCAGACATATTCTAAGATAGGTATTGCTCATTTCAGGAGATGGCTTTCTCCGCGAACTTGAGATAAAGAGAGACATAGAAATAAACATTGGAGAGGATCCACTCACTGAGGCTATTTCTCAAACGCAATAGTTTTACAAACGAGCTTTGTGAAACTGATTAGTAGAGAAGTTGGGTGTTCGGTATCACACGGGCTGTGAGTATGCGACACCGCAATAATTAGCCTTAAGTGTAAGTGGGAGATTGATGGCTATAGTGCCCTCAAGTCAATTATTGGATCGCAGACACATGATTGCAACGATTGAGGGAAGACCTATACCTGTAGAATAGTATTACTCGAGATAATAGTATGCTATCTGGTTTGTCTTCATCATCATGTACATGCTTCAGGTGACACTGCAGATCACTATTACATGTTGATAGATCCTATAGGATTCTTGCTTGACTACCAGCAGTATGATGACGATCATATACGTGAGAGTTGGGTAGTCTATAAGCACATCCTTAAAGTGTCCCTAGTCGTGGGAGTTTCAAGTCTGGGCATCAATACTCCGAGAGTAGACTAGTGTATACGGATCGAGACACCAACGAGGGGAGTTGGCCGGTTTCACAAGCCATTGGATTCAGTTGGTTTACCTAAGATGTATACATGTGGTCATTGGGTTATGAGTACACCAGACGGACTTGCCGGGAACATGCTAGATGGTATTATACCTATTGTCAGATAGCAGTTCCCTGGTGACATGTGTACAGGTTAGTCTATCGACCTGAGATCGTCATTTGTCTCATATGAGTTCCCACTGTGCTTTGATTACTACCCTAACATGGCTCGAAGGAGTCATGTAAACAGGTTTTAGTTGGGTACAGTCCCGAGCCACATAGAGACAGTGAGCGGATGGTCAGGGGATTCGTCTCTCCTGGTATTTGGGGTTGATGTCGCAGTATACACCGATGGCCATCACCAGAAATCCTTGGCCAAGATAGTCAAGAATTACTGATTTGGATCAGTAGTTTCTCAGGTGGTGATGGGCTTCATACCGACACTAAATATCGCGTTATTAGTGGTTTGACTTTATCCACCCACCTGGACTCGGTATGCGATACGCATAGACGAACTGACCGGACTGTACAGATATTGTCACTGTCAGGCTCAGTAGGATTTCAGGATGAGTTTGCTCGTCGGCACCCCTTTCGCTCAATACCTGGGCAGCCGTTACGTACAGCTAGTGCCACTGATGTGCTTGTGGTTAAACCCACTGCCAGCGTATTGACGAGTCTGTAGAATCCCATACAGAGGGTTTCAATGGTTCGGGCGAAACGTTGTAGAGGCCGTATGGTTTTATGGCAAGATTCGATCATATACGTGCACTTGTGCACGGATCATGATCGGACGGATAATACTAGTGGGCTTTGGTTTAAGCCGGATCCTAGTATTATATTCTTGGATTACTTTCGTCTCATTGTATTCGTATTCAGTCGGAATACGGATGCAGGTATGTATATACGGATGAGGGGTATTCTTGTAATTCGTTACAATATTGCTTTAGTAGATGCCATTTTCTTTTTGTGATAAACATTTAAGGTTTTAAATGTTTATGTGAGTAGAATTGTGACTCATAGCTTGGCATGGATTCATGCATGCGCACTTATGAGTCATGGTGGCATGATGGGTTTTTGTTTTGTGTAAGATATTTGTTGTGAGATATTTGTAGTGAGCTTAGAGATATTTATTCCTGAGTTGTTTCTTTAGTTGCTAGCATGATATAAGCTCAAAACAAATACTCACACAATAACAAAAAATAAAAGGCAGCCACTCATTTTTCTTTGTTTGCTCTTTTCTTTTCTTGAGCTCACACTTCTTCACTCCCGTGACATCTTCTTCAACCTCCACCCATACACTCTCATGAGTTGAGAATACTTGGGTGTTTTGAGACAAAGTATTCACACAAACACTCTACTTCATCTTGGCTATCTAGGTTAGCAAACTAGATACCCGAGTTGCTTCAGTTTTGAGGTGGGAGCCCGTATTACGAACCCTCGACATGGATCTTCTTCGATGTCGGGAGACCGGAGATCAAACTTGATCGGAGAAGCCAAGAGGAGCTTTGTACAGAGGTTGAAGACCGAAGGACACGGATCGATCGGTATAACCTCTCTAAACTCCTTTTATAGAACTAGTACAGGGTTAATGGTACGATCCGTCAATTTAGGTTCCGTTAGCGCCGGTTTAATAAAGTTTACCGCATTTGGCCAAGGATTGATGGACGGGGCGCTGCCGTATCCCAACACGAAGGATAGGGAAAGAAGAAAACCAATTAGCCTGAGTGTGGTGTATAGAAGGTAATAAGCAATGACATGTAAGGGGATTAGATAAGGGCAAAGAAAATTGCGACTACTACCATTCACGATGAAGCCGCGTATATGCATGCCACTCTTAATTCACCTTTGCATTTCTCCAGGACACTCCGTACTACTACGAAGACCCATATTGATTGGGTATGCCATCGTATAGTTACAAACAAACACGAAGGAACTTGTTCCAGTTCGAGGATGGTTTCCGGTTCAGGTGAATTAGAATAAGGATTATTCAGTTATCATTTCTCTTTAGCTTCTCTCAGGTTGTGAGAGCTCCTAGTATTAGGAGAGTACACCTATTGCACTTATTGGATACTCTTCTTCCAAACCATAGGCAGGTGCCGAAAGGTTGGGAAGGAAGAAAACACATTAGCCTAAATGTGGTGTATAGAAGATAAGAATTAAAGACAAATAAAGGGATTGGAGTGAGGGCAAGGAAATATACGGTTAGTGTCATGAATCTGGTTAATGGAAGATGCATTACTAGGAATACCTGGCCACCCCTTCAAAATATTTTCATGTTTCAGTTTCACTGTGTAGTGTTAATTGAAAACTGTTTTCCCTATTAGATTCTGACTTCAGGGTTTGTATATACTAGACTTGATTCTCACATATGTATGGTGTTACAAATGCTGAGTAGGAGTAAGATATTGGGAATTGGGTGATTATATTCTCAATATATCGGAATTCTTCGTAATTTGTGATATTTGAGGAAATCACCTTGGTTTGCCTGACGGCAATTTTTTGGTTTTGAATATCCATTGGTATGCAATAATTTCAAACTGATATATATATAAGTTTATTCTATAAAGTGAGATATAACTTTTTGAAATTATGTCTATGAAGTTTACCTATATCAGTTGATGGTTAGGTAAGGAGTATTCAACAACGATGTAATTCTTCTTAACCATAGTACATTTTTCAACTTACGAAGCACAGGGTTTGAGTTATTAAACTCTGGGTACTTATACAAAGTATTGTATGTTGTCCAGTGTCCATTAGGGCAAAGAGGTTGGTACTCATACTATATTCTATTTACTCATGACTTCTGTAGTTTTAGACAAGTATTTCGTTGAAATCTAGGGTCCAAACTTTGAGAAGTTATAGGTATAAGAATAAAGTAGAGAACCATATGTTGCAAGTATCAGGATTCTTCAATGTGATCGAAGATATAGATACTTGTGTCAGGTATTCCGTTGTAAATAATAGTTTTGAGAACTTGCTTCTCTCTCAGATTACTCATATGTGGATGCACTCCTAGATGAGTAATGCTGCTTGGCCTTCTTCCATTTAGATGATATGCACTGGAGACAGCTGCATGTATATTGAATCTGGTTCCTATTAAATTAGTGCCTTAGTTTCTATATTGGATATATAGAATGGATTCATATCTTAACGATGTTAAGGTATATGAAGTTGTCCGGCTGATGCTTAAAACCAGAATCTGGACAAACTCAAGACATGTTTCAGTAATGGCAGTTTGTGTGTTATCCCGGGCTTTGACGAGGGTTAACTTTCTACCATCTGAAAGATCAATAGTTATATTGTTCTTGACTCGCCACCAGTTTTAGTAAAATGGATTCATTTTTAGAAAACATTAGTGGGAATATGGTAGAACTGGAAATGGTTACAGAACCACAAACGATTACTGAAAATTTAGTAGAACCTAAAAATTCAATTGGTTTCGACAGTCCATTAGCCACTCTGCAGATTTGGTGGGTAACCTCAGACACCTGAGAGGTACTTCGGTCTTCTCAGGGACGGTGACAGGGAGGTTCTTGTTTACCCAAACTTGCTATTGCAGCTTTTCTAGACTATGAGGTCTTGCAGGAGGATGAGTATAACGTCGTTCTAAATTAGCTTTAGAAGTGCACGTGTATATTTAGTGGGAGCAGCAGAAGGATATTGGGCAAGTAGCTTATGTCTATTTATGGACTAAAGTAGATATAGCGGAGATAGATCATCTATTTTTGATATGACAGTCAAAGAGTTTGAATTCATCAAAAAAAGAGATGGATCAGGTAAGAAGGTAGTAGGGAGTGATGTCGTGGTATTTGGATGACATGCTCTTTATAGGAAGAAATATTCCTATACTACGATCGGTTATACTGTATTTGTCATAAGGTGTTTCTTCATATAGGGTCTGGATAAAATATCAGGGATTCTGGTAACTACATCTATGGTTTTGGATCTAGATTTGGAAAGTGTCCCAATTTGGGTACTTTGATACCATTCTAATGTGTTTTAGAATGGACGACTCCTAACGTTGTGGTGTAGCCGCAGGTGATGTAGTCACCTTCTCTAAAGAGATGTCTTCTTGACTGATGAGGAGAGGGATTTGCATGATTGACACATATCTTGCTTATGCAATTGAGTCAATCATGAGATGTCAATTACCACACCATATATTGCTTTTGCACTAGCTGCAATAAGCCTATATATTAATCCAATCCTGGAGAAACGTTGGGAAGTAGTTAGCAACATAAGTGGATGTTCTTGGTATAAGGTAACTGCTGGGTTCCCTAGCACCGCCATAAGGTTTTGGGAGGCATCGAACAAGCCATTTTCGAAAAATTGGCATGCTAAAGAACCCTAACCTAGAATCTAAACTAGAGAATTAGACGAAACATGCATGTAAACATCTTTACATCTAAGTGAACAAAGAATACAACCTTATTAGACCGGTCCTTCGCTTCAATAGCTCTGTATAGTAGTCCCTTCGCTCCAAGTAGTGAACTCCCGGACTCTAGAAAGGTTCCACAAGATGAAAGGAACAAACTTGCTTGAAGTCATCGAGGCCGAAGATGATTTACGTCAAGGAGACACCAACTCAAGCTATCTCCTCACTAATTAGGAATTGGTGAAGGAAACAACTTAAACTAAACGGCTAGTTTAGTGTAGGTTGATGAAGTAGGAATTTTGCTCACTTTAGAAATATTTTTCTCAATAATTTTCTTCACCTCCTTGAAACCTAGAGAGCTCTTGGAGATGAAGAAGATGATGAAGTGGAGAATGTCATGAATGAATCCATGAGTGAGAATAGCAACCATGAGTGAGATATTATCTCATACTAACTCATGTAGAGACTTAACCATGGCTTAAGGTAATGGTTGGGCTAATAAATATCTCAAATAAAACAAAATTTGTGGACTAAGTCAATGGTTCTACAAGCTTCCACTAAGCTTAAACCGTGTGACTAAATTTCAACTAATTTTGATTTACTTCAAATAAATAAAACCCTCCATTATGATAAGCATGGTATGAGTCTCATACACCCATGTAGTGTTAGTGTTATATGCCCTAGAGGCCATTATTGTATCGTACTGGCTTGTATATTACATTTTGGAAGCTTGGGATATATACACGGGTTTATAACAGTCTTGCTCGACATAGTAGTATGCTACTTGGTTTGTATCTATCTTAATATGTGTATATCTTTCTTTTAGCATATCGCGAATACATATTGATAGAGCCCTTAGGATCATGCTTGACTACCAGCGTTGTGATGGCAGTCACACTAGTGGTGGCTGGGTAGTCTACAAGCACATCCTTTTTTTTCAGGTCTCTAGTCATAGGATTATCGAGACAGGGCATCGATACTCTGGAGTAGACTAGTGTATATGGTTCTCGTCCGAGCACGGGAGATGGTCTGTACTACAGCCATTAGTACGTTGTACTGGAGATAGTTTGCAGGTGCTCGTTGGGTTATGGGTACACCGGACTGGACTCGCAGGGAACTGTTGGTTGGTATTATACCCGTCGTTACTTAACAGTTCCCAGGTGACATGAGTACAACATAGTCCGTTGACTTGACACCGCTGCTTCGCCTCGAGTGTGTTCCCACTGTTCTTAGACTGCTACCCTACCACGGCTCTACTGAGTCGTCCAAATAGGTAGCAGTTGGGTGTAGTCCCGAAGCACTTGAAGGCAGTGGTGGTTAGATAGGATTTGTCTCTCCCGGTATTGAGGGTTGATATCGCGCTGTGTTTGGAGAGCCATTACGCAAGGTCCCTGGACAGGGCAAGCGAGATTTACTGGTAGGTGTTCCAGTTGTTTCTCAAGGTGTAATGGGCTACACTCTGACACGACTTATACCACTTTTAGGGAACTCACGCTTGCCGCCCACCTAGGCCCGATATGCGATTGTCTTAGACGAACAGACCAGACTGTCCAGAGATTGTCACATCAGGCTCAGTAGGAGTTCGGATGGGTTTCCTTATCGACCTTCTTATCGACATCTACCTGGGGACCGTTACATACAGCTAGTACCGCTTGTGGCCTATGGTTAAACCCACTGCCAGCGTTGTGTCGAGTCTTTAGAGTCCCACACAGAGGGTTTCCCTGTTTCGGGCGAAACGATATAGAGATCGTATGGTTTTACGACAGGTTCGGACATATAGGTGTACTTGTGCACGTATGATATTCGGACAGATTATACTAGTGGGCTTTGGTTTAAGCCAGATTCTAGTATTGGATTATTGGATTTATGCAGTCTCAGTATATCCGTGTTTTTCGTAAATACGGATGGGATGGGTATTCTCGTAATTTGTCGGGAAGCTTCTAGAAAGAAGATGACTCATTTAGGTTTATTTCATTTGTGAATTAAACTTAATAAGGTGGAGGAGATGATGTGTTATGTTCATTAAATGAACCAAGACTCATGAGATGATTCATCTCAAAGGAATTAAATGAAGCATGGTTGATGTTTAAATATATTATTATTAAGATATTTTCATGCTTCATGTTATTTCCAAATGAGTTAAGTTTATTTCATTATCAAAAACACATTCTCTCTTCTCAAGCTCTCTCATCTTCTTCAACCTAGCCCTAAGTGTCTCATGAGTTGAGAATCATTGGGTTAGTGAGGCTAACAAATCCTTAATCATTCTCTGTACCATCTAGGCCACTTAGATTAGCACTCTAAGCCACTTAGTTACCTCATCTTGGAGGTTGAAGCTTGTAGTAGGAACTCTCGGGTGGATCTTCTATTACATCGAGAAGGCCGACGAGGAGGAGAACAACAAGAACAAGAAGGACTAGTATCTTAAGGTATAATCATCTATCATAGTAGTTAACCACTTCTAGATAGTTTTTTAATTAGGGTTTAGCAAAGATCATTTTGATAGTCGATGTTACCTTGAATGAAAATGATTGTTTTACCTTTTCCGCCTCCCCGCATCTTGTGGGGTGTGTAACATCGACTTACAGTGGTATCAGAGCCTAGATAAACCATAACTAACTTATTAGCAAAGTTTTTAGAAATTCGATCGCGATTTAATCCCGAAAACCGATATTTTCTTCAAGTTTCTGCCGAATTTAAATTGAGGTCTCAAATTTTTTTCAGGGACCTTAAAAATACAAGCAAGGTTTTCTAAGATCACTGTAGAAATTTGGGCACCTAAATCGGTGAGACGACCGTGGAACCGCGGCCGAACCAAGCGTTCTGCCGTGGATCCTCGGCCGAGTCAACTCCTAGTTGGTCCAAATTTCCTCAGTTGGTCTTCTGTGTTGATGTTGGGTTTTCTGGGATATTTTGTTTCTGCTCAGGATTTTTGTGTACAGAGAAATACTTGCAGTAGATTCAAATATAGTGATTGGTCGAAATTCTAAGAACTTTGGTTAACAGGATTATATCTGTGTTGTGATTAATGTGTTCGTAAATCTCCCCTAATTGCTAGTATGTCGGTTAGTTGGGGGTCGCACATTTCTGTAAATTTTTTGCTAGTTTGTGTATATGGACTTGTTGGATTGTCGTGAATGAATAGCCGGGGATGTGAGATGAGTGTTTCTTTCATTCATTTGTAAATTGTAAATTGTTGTAATATTCTTTTGCGGGGCACATCCGGGTTGAGGTTGTAGCTACCGTTGTAATATTTCATTTACTGTTTTCTGGTCCTAGGATAGACCTAAGATCGGGTGCACAAACTAACGGGTACATCGAAGTGCTTAGTGGCCTACTCATGTTGTTGTGGGTGACTTCTTCACTTCGGGTATTTGGCGGGTAGTTTGTCGTACCCGTAGGGGTCTAGGGTGGGGTTCGCTATTCATCATGACTGTGTAATCCGTCTTTCATTGCAGGCTCAAAGGGAATGCGGATTCCTTGAATATCCAATATGTTCATCTTTGATCTGGAATGCCTATTATTGCGTCTGACGAATGTACAATATCTATATATGGTATCTAGTAGGCGTTGCTTATGTTTTGCATCCGCGCTAGCCTAGCCTCGCTCTGTCCTTAGTTAAGTAACCTAACGGGTGAATGAAGGACCCAGTGGTGAATGCGGATGGCATAAGAGGACGTTGTATTTTCGTTGTTTTCTGCAATGATAGGTTAATTGATGGGATGCATTATATTAATGCAAAGAAAATAAACCAAAGTTGAATCGTAGGAACAATTTAAAAGAAACCACTCGGTTTTTTTAAAAACAGCAGATTTTTAATTGCGGAGCTTAATCCACTCCTTTTAAAAGCTATCAGGTTCCTTCGATTATATCAAGTTCACTACGTTCACGGTTTCGCCAAAACCATTCGTAGCCCTCCGTCATTTCAGTTGGATATTCAGTAGTATTCAAGCTGTGTATTTTGACCAATGCAAGGCATAGTGTTTGGTAGCTGCTGGATATTCATCTGTTGCATAGATAGATGCGTTGGTTTGAGACAGTCATACTGCTATTTTGGCCAACGTAAAAGGTATGTACGGGTGGGTTCAAATTAACAGGGATAATGATGGGTAGAACTTGACATGTGACTTATGATATTTTGGCCAACGTCATGGTCATAAGAGCATGGGGCAAAAATCCACATCGGGAGTTTCTAAGGAAACTAAAACTTGCTAGTATTGCATACCATTTAGAGTGTGATAATTTTGATAGGATTCCTTCGACTTTATCACACGATGATATTTGGATCCCGATCCTACTGTGAGTATATGCTACTCATCGGGAGATTCTTTCACTTAACGATAATGCTATAAACCAAGTGTCTAGAAAGGTGTTAGCGGGGCTACGCCCTAAGATAAAAGAGGATATTTAATTAAGGAACTTCGCGAAAGCGTCGTAAAACCTCCCTCGAAGTACTGACACTTGCCTAGCTGAACGGTTAAGCAAGTATTGTACTGTGAGAATAGTCCTGACTAGTTCTTCTTTTATGGTTTGAGGAAGGATTCGAGAAATAGTGGGAGCCATCCTGTTTAGATAAACTAAAACCACTCTAAACTTGTAAGACTATCTGTAACGTTTTGAAAATTGTTTCGGTGAAATTTCGAAAAAAACGGTAAAATAAGGAGGTTTTCTGTAAAAAGTCAAAATGCAAATATATTTATTATAAAATTAAATATACATATTTTAGCTATGTAATTGCTAGTATTTGGTGTTTATTGAGCCACTGGTGAAATTTCAAATTTTCTGAAAAATTTTCCGAAATTAATTATTTTAATATTATTTTAAGCCGTCACTAATACATTTGATTAGGGAAAATTACAAATTGGAATGAGTTGAAACAAATTCTTTGCATCATAAAACATTAAATAAAATTTTATCATGTGGTTTTTGAAACGAAATCGTTTGCCAAAACGGTTTAGAAAATATCGAAGAAAAAGGCTTTTTTTAGGTGAAATTAGTGTTAATGGGAATTGGGGTTTAGAATTTAACTTTTTCCTAAACCACACACCCACACATCACCCTCTCCCCATGTGGCCGACCACACCATGACAGCCCTCCCCCTCTCCCTCTCTCCAATCACTTCTTTTTTCAAAAGAAAAGAAAAAGAAAAGAGTAGAAAATGATAGAATTAGAGTGGACTTTGACTAGAGTGGACTTTCCCCACCTCACTCTCTCTCCTCCCTCACCCAATCCCCACCAATTCTGGCCAAAACCTGAACCCACAACAGCCCCTTCATTCTTCATCTCCTTCTCTTTAAAAAAGTTCATCAAAAATGCTTGAAAAATCCACAAAAAATCAAGCAAAAATCCAAATCAAAATCCACCTCCTACCCATTTTCTCTTGGCTACCATAGCATGGATCTAGGGATTTAGATTTCAATTTGGGAGGCTAAGTGTGCTTGTGGGATCTTCAAATTATTTGGGTATAAATTCTAACCTTTTTGCTTAATGTGTTGTTAATTGCTTAGGTTAGCTTAATTAATTGTTTAATTAGGTTTTTAATTAGTTCTAGGTGCATGATTTAAAATTCTAGAGAGGGGTTTGACTTCAAATTGGTATTTTGTGTTGTGAGATTTAGTTTATGTGATATAATTGACATATTAATGTTATGCTAAATCCAATTTAAGTTGCTAGTTTGCATATTTGTTGATTTAAAAGTGATAATTATATAATTGGTAAACTAGGTTTTTTAAATAATTATATTCTTATGAGATAAAATTCAAATTTAGGTTTCATGTCATTATAAAGATTATATTGAGTGGTTTAATGCTTTTAGTTCATGAAAATCCAAGCTAGATTGTAGTTTGTGCATTTTTGCTATAAAATTGTTAAAATTTAGGTAATTTGTAAACTAGAATTTTAACGTTTATGGAAATTAATGAGATTAAATTATGGGAATTATTTTTATGACTTAATTAAGATATTTAGTGAATATTGTGGCCGCTAGATTTGTTTATACATCGAGTTTTGTACTAAAACGGCGAATTGTGTTTGCTAGATTTTCGGAAAAATGACCTTTTAAGTGAAATTGGGGTTTTTGTGAGTTTTAACCTATTTTATATTAAAATTAGTGTTCGTGAATGTGCAAATGAGTGTATTTGGGTTTTTCTCGATGGTTTGGCATTTGTACGCCGACGTCGAGGGTTTTTGGGTTGATTTGTGAAAGCAATCATAGGTTTTGACCTATGTGGGATTCATGTATCGTTTTAGTCATGAGTCGGATTTTAATACGACACGGTACGTTATGATATGTAGGTACCCCATGTGGACTTCGAGACGACAAGAAAGCGCGTGGCGATGTCGGCACCGGCGAGCGAGGACCAGGTGAGTAGATTTATATCTACGGGGAGAAGTCGGGTGGATGGCGTATAGCACCCCCGCAGTCCGTAGTGTAGCTTATATATATATGTTTATATAGGTGTTTTATGATACGAGAATATTTATTCATGTTATGATTATGTGTTCATGGATTAGCTTTGGGTTAGTTGCGAAACCCTAGAGTAGTTGTTATACCCACATACGCACACACAGACTTGCAGACTTTACTTTCTTGTGCGCAGATTGGAATGTGTATACATGTATATATGCATGGGTATGGGATTATGCATATGTACATTCATATATGCATGCATGGATAATGATGATAGTACTTGGGATTTATGATGAGTCGATGAGATTTGATTTGAGGCCGTGAGATCGGTGATATAGCAGGGTTCGTATTTGAGATACGACATGACGTTGTAGCGGGTCCTTGACGTAGTGTTTCACACACGTGCATGCATACTTAGGCGGTATCAGTATTGTACTGGACGTAGATCAGTACCCCGATCATGATATTTGATAAAGAGGATACCAGGTGAATAGTATGATGAATGTGATATTAACCCGTACCCAGAGTTGGGGATGCCGTACGACGGATTTACGTACGAGCTATATTTTGATGATTGATCCGCACTCTTGACTTGGGATGTCTGATTATAGATATGGTATCGGATATGATATTATTGAGGCGGGATCACCGACTAATATATATACAGGTATGTATATGTATCGACTCAGATGTTAGGCGGTTTCCTTACCTGTAGTCCAGCTTGTTAGCTTAGCCCTTTAGTTTAGTTTAGTTGTTAGATTAGATTCGATTCTTACTTATTTCAAAAACTAACGAATCGTGGGTATTTTAAAAGACAGCCCAAGGGATCCTACGGATATTTCAAAAGACGTATCTTTTCATAAAAACACCGTAGCCCCTATTTTCAAAACCCCATGATTCGTGTTATTTCAAAAGGCACCATTTGTAGGACTTATATTAGATTAATGCAGATTAGTTATAGTTGCGTCTAGTATTCAGCTCCCGCTCATTATTGTGGTTCGCTTCCCATCGCATGCTTATATTATGTTTCATACTCCTATTATTAATATCATGCTGTTAGGACACCAGCACCATTACCGATGACGCGTATGTACCACGTACACTTACTTGCCGGCTCACACACATCTTCATCGGTAATTGCCATGTCACGAACACTTTAGAAAATACTATTTCATTTGACATAGGTTGTTAGCTAATAGTTTAGACATGATATTAGTGTACTTGCCTTATATGCTAGTTAGAATTGTAGTTATTGCCTACTACTTCATGCATGTTATTATTCACTGTTGTGTCGCATTCATGGATTCTCATGCCTATATTCACTGTTTACATGCTATTGATGACTTGGATTCGGATTTCATGAGATTTCTTGGATTTGGAGGAAAACCGCAAAAACATAAATAAACCTTTTCTCTCTTTTAAAAAAAAAAGTGCGGGTTTCCCATGATGTATGAGTCGTCCACTATGAGTTTGCTGATGGATTTCGAGACCCGATTCGAGGAGTGGAGGAACCGTTTCGGGTACATGGTGGGCCCGGTGCGGTACCCCGGGGCAAGAAGATCGTGTTGTTGACGTTGAGCCTGGCAGGGGAGTACTACCGACCGGTGGTATTACCCGACGCGTCGGATATACGGAGGATACCGTCGTGGTCTTGAGATAGATGGTAGGGGCCGGTCTGGATTGACGGCGCCCTAGATATTGTGATTGAGATATTAAGATTTTGAGATATTGAGGTACAGAGATTGTGATACAGAGATATCGAGATATTTGGACACTTGTTTTGTGTCGATGCTGGGCACTGTTTTATGCTGATTTCATTTATGGTACCTCACTTTTAAAATACAGAAATCTCACTGATTTATGAAAGCAGTTTTCGTCAGTACATGCATTCTGTTCAATGCATTCATACATCATCCATATGATACATTGCTACCTGAGGCACTGGCACGGGCACATGGAATTACACTTGGATTAGATATTTACCCTAGTCATTGTTATAGACTGCTGGTTTTATTTGAGGATTATATATTGATCGTATGACCTAGGATTGCGTCATACATGCGATTTCTATTCGTAGATGTTTTTCCATTCACGAGTTGGCAATTCACCCCCGTTGTGCCCCAGTTTCTTGCAGGTTTCGCCGTACAGGTTTCTTTACGGCTTTGCGGGTACAGTTTCGTTCGGGTGACTTGCTAGTAGGTGGGTTTATTTGTATCGTACCCATCATTATACATTGTATATTATTATTCAGTTGTATCTAGAAGTTCCATCAACCAAACATGTATTTACTTTGAGATAGAGACCAGTGATGTTATTCCTTCAACCTTAGAGTCGCGCGTTATTTTTCTGTGGTTTTCTTGTGGTTTTGAGTTTCCTTTTAAGTTTTGATCCTCGCCGTTGGCGTTGTATATTATATTGCTTGTGTGGTTGTGGCCGTCGATTGACGAAGAGCTAGCTCCCGCTTGGGGATGCCTTTTTTTTTATTTCGTATACTATTCATGTTGTATCCCGTTTGGGGGCCAGTATTTACAAAGGAGTCTCTGCCGAAATTTTCAGGAAATTTTTGATGTTTTTAAAAACCGCATAATTCGGCTTATGCTATTGAAACTACTTGCTTTAAGTTGGTTTTTCCTGCACTCTATATCTCTTGGTTTGGATTTCTGGGTTTTCGGTTTACTTAGATTATGTACGCCTCGAGTCGTTCGTAGTTTAAGTGCCGGTCATGTTCCGTACTTTCGGGTCGTGACACAATCATGCTAAAGTGTTTTCTTCTCTCTCTCCTAATTGCATCGAACAAGAACATGATGGGCCTTAAGTTATTATTAGATAAAAATATTTTGATAGGGACAAACTATAAAGATTGGTTCAGGAATATGAAGATGGCAATCACTTATGACAAATTGGGGTATGTCCTTTCTACTAAAGCTCCTGCCGTCCCAGGTCCAGAATCCAGTGTCTCTGATAAGGAAATCCGCAAGACCTGGGAGATTGACTGCGCGAAAGCCAAATGCATCGTTCTTGCCTCTATGAACAATGAACATCAGAGGAGGCACGAGGATATGGATCTAGAATCCATATTTCTCTACACCAAGGAACTGTATGGAGAGCAATCTCGTATAGCTAGATACGAGACCTTGAAGAATTTATTTCAGTCGAGGCTGGTCATCGGATCATCTGTAGGGGAACATGTCCTTAAGATGATTGGCTACATTGAGGAGCTTGCGGACCTCGGGACAATATTAGAGAACGAGCTATATACAGACTTGGTTCTCCAGTCACTTCCTTCCACTTACGCCCAGTTTATCTTGAATTTCAATATTCAAGGTAAAGAAGTTGAAATTCCAGAACTCCTTAACATGTTGAGGAGTGCAGAGAGCAACTTGCAGAAAGCAAGGGAAACACCCGCTCTGTTTGTTCGTGGTGCTTCCTCTTCCAGTCCAAGAAGAAAGCCAAAGGAAGGAAGAAGAAGGCCCCTACCAAACCGAGAGGTGGTGTTGGTAAGGTGGGAGCTAGGGGAAAGGCAAAGATTGCAGTGCCGGTAGTAGCAAAGGACGAGTGCTTCAACTTGTAAGTGTAGGGTTCCTAGGCACACTCAAGTGGTTCTACAACTGATTAACTATGTCCAATTCAATTTTTTATGTGCCGAGAAACCTTAAACTAGATCGTTAACTAGAGGATAGGCGAAACTAGAAGCTAGTAAACTACTTTACAGCTAAGTGAAAGTGACTACAACCTTTGTAGATCCGGTCCTCCACTTCTTTAGCTCCGTTTTGACGTCCCTCCGCTGCGATCATCGGAATCCCGGACCCTCGTGTTGGTTTCGTCGGAGAAATGATCGGGCTAGGTCATTGACTTCGATGCCGAAGATGATCTACGTCGAGGCGACTCAAACTCAAGCTCCATCTTCACTAGGTCATGAAACTTGTGAAGATAATACACTCTACTACATGGCAAGTGGTAGAGGATGAAGAAATAGGAAGAGGGTTCACTTTGGAATTGGATATCTCACTTGGATTCATCACTTCGAATTTTCAAGAGAGCTTTTTTCTCTTCATGAAGAAGAAGAAGAAGAAGAAGAAGAAAAGAAAATGAATAATGAATTATCTCAAAATAGAAAATCAAGTGATTCTTATCATTTAGCAACCATGGGTGAGTGTAACTAATGTAGAGAATAAACTAGAGTTTAGTTAAATGGTTAGGTTAAGCATAAAACAAAATGGTAGACTTTTTCAAAGATGCATGAAGCATCATGAAGCTTCTTGCATAAAGACAAAGAAAGCAACCATTCTATTTTACCAAAATAAATAAATAGATAGATAAATAAGGTAATGGAAACCCTAACCATTAACTAAAGATGGTGTATAGCATACACACACCCAAGTTTGCATGTATCATCAAACAAGATACAAACTAGTGCACAAAAATGTATCACATATACAACTTGTGCAAATCAAGTGAGAAAATCCATTTAAGTGAACAAATACTAGTTAATATAAAGTAATATATCAAATATATAATTATACATTAAATCATTAAATCAACACTTGATTTAATGACCCGGTCATACCGCATATAACCGACTAATATCAAGTGTATCAATATAATCGAATCAACATTTGATTCGGTAAACCCGGTTATATCTCATATAACCGTCCGATGATACAAATCGCGAGAATAGGATTCAGTATCACATACTGGTATTATTCTCGGTCCCGCACATATCTCATATGCGCTCCTATTTTCGTTTTCGCTTGAGCCAGGAAAAACTCTGTGTATGACTCTAAAGACTCGTCAATACGCCGGCAGTAGGTGATGATCATATCAAACGCCCACAAGCCGCAAGCGGTGTGCTAAACGTAACGGCCACCCGGGGTAATTGAGCGATCAGAAGATCGACGAGCAAGCCCGCTCACACTCCTGTGAATTCAACCAGTAACACTTACCATACAGTCCGGTCTGATATGTCCGCATATCTCTCCTAGGGGTGGTAAACGTCAGACCCCAGTAGCTTAATAAGTCATGCCGATGTAAGGTCCATAACAAGCATGAAACTACTGATAACTCTTACCAGTATATCACTGCAACCCTGGCCAGGGATTTCCAGTTATGGCCAGTCGAGCATAGCGCAACATCAACCCTAATACCGGGAGAGACGAATCCCCTCCTATCGCTCATTGCCTCCATGTGAATCGGGACTGTACCCAAAAACCTCCTGTTTGCACGACTCTATAGAGCCGTGGTAGGGTGGAAATCAAAGCACAGTGGGAGACACACAAGACTCTATGAGTGGATCCGCCGTGTTGTCCTCTGAGTCTTCTCTCCTAACCACGATCACGCTGGAGATCAACTATCTCCATGATCAGGTGATGCTACCTCAGAATATGTCTGGGTCACTGATGGGACCGGGGTTCCTCGGCCAAAGCCACACTTCCATTGTCACACAATGGTAGGAACCTAGTTCATCTCATGAACCAATATACACCCAAAACTGCCTCTTTGGTAGTATCTTTAATAGCGATGTTACCAGCCTTTATCGTCTAGTTTTGCCACGGTATCTAACTTGGAACTCTTCCAACATACCGTCCCTCCACTGAGGGTAAAGACAATGCCTTCGACTGATATTCAGTCGTCCTTATCACCCTGGATGCTTTCCAGTGATTCTCCCCCGGATCGATTGATACTGTATCACTAAACCTAGTGAGAACCCTAACATCCATTTAGATCTATCTCATAGATCCAAATCCCTGGATTTAGGAGTATCACCTTCATCCTATTGGAGAATCCTTGTGATAAGAGGAGATTGACCGTGCGTAGCATAAGAAATTCTTTTTCCTATCAAGAGTATGTTGCCCACGTACAATACGAGGATGACCACCTTACTCTCTACTACCTTTTTGTATGTACAAGGTTCATCTACCATTTTGATGAAGTCAAACTCTTTGACTACCACATGGAAAACAGATGTTCCAACTCCGCGATGCCTGCTTTATCCTGTAAAGCAACTTGCACACGTTTCTGCTGCTCCCACTGTTTACGAAGCCCTCTGCCTGTGTTCTTATAGACGTTTCTCTTCTAAATCATTATTTAGAAAAGTAGTCATGGCAACCCAACCGCCAGATATCGTAGTCATGGTATGTAGCAAATGGCAAGTAGGATCCGGATGGACTTAAGCATAGCCACTGGAAAAAGGTTTCATCATTTTCCATGCCTGGTCAATGACGAAAACCCTTAACAAGTCTAGCTTTGAAAGTCTCAACTTTTCCATCTACACCAAGTAATCTTCTCAAGACATACTTGCTCCTGATGGGGATTTTAACCCTTCAGATATAGCAATCAAAGTCCATACATTGTTGGTGTACATGGATTCCATCTCAGATCGCTAAACATACAGCCATTCTTACAGAGTCCCTACTCTCGATGGCCTGCTCGAAACTAGTTGGGTCATCATCTCATGATGCATTCCTCGCTCCCACTGTCATCGAGAAACCGAAGTATCTCTCAGGCGGATGAGGAACCCTGCTAGATCGGCGGAGAGGCTGAGGTTTGTCGGAATCTATTGAATCCTTTGGTTCTGTCAAATCATTAACTGTAGTTTGTATAGCTGGAACCTTTCCAGTTCTACAGAACTGACCTTGCCTCGAGCTTGTCCGGATTTTTGCTTTTAGACATAGGCCGGACAACCCCAAATCATAACTAACTTAAGAGATAGGCTCTTCCCATACCATATCTTATATGGAGTGGTAGGCACTGATTTGATTCGAACCCAATTCAATAGGTATGCAGCTTCTTAAGTGCACCACCCCCAAAAGGAAATAGGTAACTCAATAATACTCATCATAGATCACACCATATCTAATATGTTGCGATTGCTCCGCCCCGATACGCCTACGTGCTGTGGTGTATACGGAGGAGTAATGCTGAGAGAGAATCAGTCCAAGAATCCCATGCACAAGTATTCTCCTCCCTGATCTCATCAAAGGACATAATACTTATACCTGTATTTTGGTTCTTTACTTCTAACTTATATTTTGTGATTATCTCAAAAGTTTCGGACTTATGTTTCAACAGGAACATATGACTGAATCTTGAGAGATCATCAGAGAATGTAATGAAGTACAAAGAACCGGTCCTGGCATATGTAGACAGGGGACCTTACATACATCATCATGTATCAGTCCCAAGAGTTTACTAACTCTTTCTCTGTTTCCAATAAACAGAGCTATGGTCATCTTATCTCTGTGACATGACTGGCAAGTTTCACAAGATGTAAATTCAAACTAATTTAAATATGCATTTATTTGTAACTTCAGCTAGTCGGGTCGCATTGATATGACCTAGTCTACAATACCGCAAGAAGGATTTGTTCATTTCTGAACTCTTCCACTTGTGTGTGTTCTGTATACTAAGAACTGTAGTATGATTTGGAACGTCAATGCTTTTAGATAACGTGCCTGAACCGATCAACTTTTGATATAGGAAATGTTCAAAACATTATCCAACAATACAAAATTATATCCTTTCTTTACTAATAAGAGACTGATATGATTTTGTACATCAGGTTCGGTATCTAATAACATTTGTTCAGAATCAATGTATTCTGGTAATACAGGGTGACAGTGACCAACAGACTTGGATGCAACACTTGCACCGTTTCCTGTCTCATGAAACTTATCACCCGTTCTCAGTTCTCTACCTGTCTGTAGCCCATGTAACGGATTACATTTGCGGGATCCTGATCCGGTATCTAATCCTAGGACGTAGAGGACACTGAGAAACAGTTCTTTATAATGAACACACCCGAAGGAGATGCATCATATGCACTTTCTTCGTTTGGGCGGCATAGGAATTCTGGTATTCCCCTATTTCTTGCTCTGTCTTATAACAACTATAAGTTGGAGCAGGACCAACGTTCCCCAGCTCAGTAAAACAAGCGGGTTCGGTCAATACTGTTAG
Organism: Agapanthus africanus; assembly: GCA_030015575.1. Lineage (NCBI taxonomy): Eukaryota > Viridiplantae > Streptophyta > Magnoliopsida > Asparagales > Amaryllidaceae > Agapanthus > Agapanthus africanus. The sequence continues at coordinate 409,004,258 of CM057337.1, forward strand.
TTGTATGTATGCCCTAGAGGCCAGTATTGTACAGATTATGTATATTATATTGGATGCTTGGACATATATAGAGATGACTTTCTTGCTCGACATGATAGTATGCTATCTGGTTGCCATTTATCTTAACATGTACACTAGTCTCTTTATACTGTCTTATAGTTACATGTTGGTAAAGCCCTTAGGATTTGTACTTGACTACCTGGACTATGATGCAGATCATACTAGTGGGGACATGGTAGTCCATAAGTACATCCTTCAAGGTCCCTAGTCGTGGGTGTATCGAGACGGGGCATCGATATACCAGAGTAGACTAGCGTATACGCTTCTCGACCCATGTGATGGGCGATGGATGATCCCATATCAATTGATGTTTGACATCAGAGATGGTATACGGGTGCTCAGTGGAGACTGGGTACACTGGACGGACTCGCCGAGAACTCCCAGATGGTATTATACCTCACGTCAGATGGCAGTTCTCAGGTGACACTTATACAGGTTAGTCTGTAGACCCGAGATCGTCATAGAGTCTTGTGTGATTCCCACTGTGCTTTGATCTCCACCTTACCACGTCCATGAGGGCGTGCAAAACGGTGGTCTTTGGGTACAGTCCCGAGTCACATGGAGGCAATGAGCGATAGGAGGGGTTTCGTCTCTCCCGGTATTGGGAGTTGATGTTGTGCTGTGCTCGATTGGCCGTAACAGGGAAGTCCCTGGCCAGGGCTGATCAGAGATTTACTGGTAAGTGTTACCAGTAGTTTCTCGACCCGTTACGAGCCTCACATCGGCACGACTTATCGGGTTATTGGGGTCTGACGTATACCACCCCTAGACTTGATATGCGACGTATCAGACGAAGAGACTTGACTGTATGGTAAGTGTTACTGGTCGGATTCGCAGGAGTGTGAGCGGGCTAGCTCGTCGATCTTCTGATCGCTCAATACCCGGGTGGCCGTTACGTTTAGGAGACCGCCTGCGGCTTGTGGGTGCTTGATATGATCATCATCTGCTACCGGCGTATTGACGAGTCTTTAGAGTCCTACACAGAGGTTTTCTGGTTCAAGCGAAACGAAATAGGAGTGCATATGAGATATGTGCGGGACCGAGAATAATGCGTGTATGTGATACCGTATTTGATTCTCGCGATTAATGTTTCGATTGGTTGTATGTGATATAACCTTGTTATCGAATCGAAGATCGATTCGATAAGTCGATACATTGAATACTAGTCGGTTATGTGCGACATGACCGGATCATTGAATCAAGTGTTGATTTAATGATTTAATGTATAATTATATATTTGATATATTACTTTGCATTAACTAGTATTGGTTCACTTTAAACGGATTTTTCTCACTTGATGTGCACATTGTATATGTGATATACTTCTGTGCAATTACATGTATCATGTTTGATGATGCATGTTGTTTTGGCTTTGTGTAAAGAATGCAACCATGGTTATGAGAGTGGTTAGGGTTTAAGATTTATTCTCTTATTATTAAATCCTTTTATTATTTATTAAATAGATTTATGGAAACAAAAGGGTTTCATTTTATCATGAAGTGTGGTGAAGCTTCATGAAGCTTTTTGTAATGATGCCATTTTGTCTCCTTGCTTAAACCTAACCACTCCCACTAACCATGGTCAATTCTCTACACTTGACCATGGTTAGAAGATGATAAGAATTCCATTATTATTCATTTTAGAAATAACTTATCATAAGTTTTTCTATCATCTTCTTCTTCTTCTCAAAGTGAGAAAGCTTGCTACTTTAATGGCAAGTTGTGATCTAGTGAGCAAAATCCAAATCTAAAGTGAACCCATCTCCTATTTCTTCACCCTCTACCTCTAGCCAAGTTGTAGAGTGTGTTTTCTTCACAAATTTCATCACTTTGTGAAGTCGGAGCTTGAACTTGCGATGCCTCGACGTAGATCGTCTTTGACACGAAGCCGGCGATCTAGCTCACCCGTTTCTCCGACGAAGCCGACGTTTGAGCCCGGAGCTCGACTAGGACAGCGAGGAGACGTCGTTGCGGAGCCGTGGAGGTGGACATCCGGATCTACAAAGGTTGTATTTCCGTTTAAACTATAGTTAAGTGTTAACTAGCTTTCTATTTCGCCTAGACATCTAGTCTAAGATCCGTAGTCTAGGGTTTCTCGGCACTAAAAATTTTAATTTGGCATGTTCGATGCCTTGTGTGACCTCATTAGGGTGCCTAGGAACCTTACAGTGGTATCAGAGCCTAGCTAGAGCCTTAGGCGAAGTCCAGACGCGATTTGAAGTCCGATCGAACCGAAACCATACCCGGAAAATTGCTCTCTGTCCAATTTTTAAAATCTGGTATTTTTCCACATTAAAAATGTTCAGAAAAATAAGCAGGTGAATATATGAAATACTGTGAAAATCGTGCCCATAATTCCTTTTTATTGCCGCGCTTCCGCGGCACGAGCTAGCCTCGTGCGGCGGTTGCGCGGCGGTACGACCTGTTTGTTCAGTGGTTTTTATACAGTATCTCATAATTATTAATGCTGGATTTTCTGTGCACTTTTAATATTTTTCCAGAGTTGAATATTTCTGAGTTGATTTGGGAATTCGGTCTTTCGATCGGGATATCAAATTTTGTTTGAGTGTTTTTCCAGATAACTGTAGAATATGTTAAAGAGTTCGACCGTATACAAATACCCAGGTTTTCCCCTGCCGGAATTATTCCAAGTGTTGGATTTTTCTGTGGTTAAAAGACGTTCTGAGTAGTGCAAGTAACACGATGGTCCCTCTAGAAGACAACAAACCTTAACTCGATTATGTGACCGTCTTGAACTGCCCTTTGAACCTTCGGGTTTGGGGCAGTACGGCGTGCCAAATGTGAGGCGTTGGCTTGACCCTTCTATGGCTGGACCGTTGGTACTGAGGTATGAAGTGAATGTCTTTGAACCTAATTCATGTGTTGATCGGTGTCGGGAAAACTTGGGTGTTCGAATGTTCGATCGGAAAGTTTGATATATTCTATTTATCCGGAATTGGATACAATAATTGGAATTCACAAAAGGTTATGAGATAACTGGATGGATGTTATAAATCTAGCGCTTTAGTTTCATTGGATATCGAAAAGAGTTTTCGATAATGAGACTGAAATGCGGGATTTATATCTGTTAGGCATGCGATGTCTAAAGAAGTTGCGGATTCCAATTGTTGTAGTTTTACTCTTTCTTTTCTGTGACCGTAAGTGTAGTATGTTCATATCGCCGGTTTCGTTGCTATACGTCAACGACAATTGGGGTATGCATACTTACTTACGTTGATGACATGTGATGTTATGTGTTGCTGGATATGTTATATTGGATCGTCGTAATCGAATAGCCGGGGGTTTTTATGTGAGATGAGTGTTTTTCATTTTCATTCATGTAAAAACTTGTATGTAATATTCTTTTATTTGGGGCACTTCCAGGTAGCGGAAGCCGTCACCCTTTGTATATTATTTACTTTTCCGCATTAGGATAGACCCAAGGAGGGGAGCACAAGTAACCGGGTTCTGGGGTCCAGTGGGAGACCAACTCGAGGAGTCGAGTCCGGGTCTCCTAACCCTAGAATTGGCAGGGTTGCTTGCCGCTCTCGTAGGGGTCTAGGGGTGTGGGATTGGCTATTCATCACGACCGTGGAATCCGTGTTTTATACTGGCTCGTATTGAAAACACGGACGTCCTAGTATATCCAATATTTCTTATGTTTATTCTGCTGCGATATCTGTGATGTGATCATGAGATGATTCTGTGATGGATATAATATATAGTATATATGATATATTATATAGACGTTACTTATGTTTTACACCCGCGCTAGCCCTGCCCTGCTCTGTCGTTAGTTACCTAACCTAACGGTGCACGAGGGGACATCGAGGCGAATGCGGATGGCATAAGTGTACGTCATATCTATCTGTGATGTTTAGGTATTTAAATGATGGGACTTCATTAATGTGATTAATGAAAGATAAGAAACCTAAGATGTTGTAGAATCAGATTTTAAATAAAACAGGTAGCTACAGTTCGTGCTTTGCATAGCGGTATATATGATATACCCCGCACCTTATTCGATGAGGAAAGGACCGAGATCCCTTCACCGGGAGTGACTCCTTTAGCAATAACTGGCAGATGCTACACACTCGGTTTGTTTTTTGACTGCTTTTGCATTTTTGCTTTGCACAGCGATATATATGATATATCCCGCACCTCATTCGACGAGGAAAGGACCGAGATCCCTTCACCGGGAGTGACTCCTTTAGCAAAACTAGAAAAGCCTCAAAATCACTCCATTTCAAAACATCATTTGATTCTACAACGATATCAAGTTCATTACGCTCATGGTTTTCAGAAAAACCTGGCGTAGCCCTCCGTCATTTCAGATGAGTAGTAGTTAGTATTCGTGCTACGTTTGTTGGCCTGCGTCAAGGCGTAGTGTGCGGTAGCTAACTAGTATTTATCTGCTTATGCATATGATGCAGATTGGATTAGGGTAGTCGTGCGACTTTGTTGGCCTGCGTCAAGGGTCGTACGGGTGGGTTTAATTCAATCAGGAAATGACGGGTTGAACTTGACTAGCGCACTATGGTTTGTTGGCCTGCGTCAAGGTCATAGCACGCTAGGGGCAAAATATTATCGGGAATTTCAAGTGTTGAAATTTGCAATGAGATTGCATACCTTCTATGAGATAGTTGGATCCCGATACCCGCTGCGAGTAAGAGTTACTCCTGGGAGAGTTTTATACATTACAATTAGCCGATCAAGTAGGTGTCTAGAAAGGTGTTAACGAGGTTACGCCTCTGGGAAAACGAGGTTTACAGTAATTAGGTTCGTGCGAAAGCACGGGGGACCTCCCTCAAAGTACCGACACTGGCCTGGCTGAAAGATTGGCGAACTTGTAGTGTGTAATTAATCCCGGCTAGTCTTTCCTTTTAGGGTTTGGAGGAAGATTTGATAAAAAGCAGTGGGAGCCATCCTGATTAGATAAGATAATAACCAATCTGATCTTGCACGAGCTTACGCTAAAGTGTTTTCTTCTCTCTCTCTCCAGGTAGCGACCATTTCATGCCTTAATAAAGATAATAATATGGATGTATTGACCGAACCCGCATGTTATACTGTGCTGGGGAACGTTGGTTCCGTTCCTTCTTATAAGAGTTATAGGAATGAACAGGAAATAGGGGAATACCAGGATTCCCATGCCACCCGAATCAAGAAAGTACATGTTGATGCATTTTCTTCGGGTGTGTTCGTTACTGAGAACTGTTTCTCCATTTGCTCTACGTCCTGGGTATTGGATACCGGGTCAGGATCCCATATATGTAATCAGTTACATGGGCTTAGGAAAGGTAGAGAACTTGGAGAAGGTGATAAAGACATTAGAGTCGGAAATGGTGCAATTGTTGCAGCTAAGACTGTCGGGGAATATCACCTTGTATTACCAACTGGTAATACATTGGTCCTGAACGAATGCTATTACATGCCGAACCTGATATGCAACATTATATCAGTCTCTTTATTAAGTAAAGAGGGATATAATTTTGTATTACAGGACAATGTTATGAACATTTTCCATAACCAAAAGTTGGTTGGATCAGGCACGTTGTGCAATGGCATTTATGTTCTAAACCAATCAATAGTCCTCAGTATAACAAACACACACAAGAGGAAGAGTTCTGAACTCAATGAATCCTTCTTGTGGCATTGTAGACTGGGTCACATCAATGCGACACGACTAGCTAAGTTGCATAAAGATGAATATTTAAATTCGTTTGAATTTTCATCTTATGACACTTGCCAGTCATGTCTCAAAGGCAAGATGACCAAGACTCCGTTTACGGGACACGGAGAAAGAGTTACCGAACTCTTAGGACTGATACATAGTGATGTATGCGGTCCCATGTCTACACATGCCAGGGATGGTTCTTCATACTTCATTACATTCACTGACGATCTCTCTAGGTTCGGGTATGTGTTCCTGATGAAACACAAATCAGAAGCTTTTGAGAAATTTAGGGAATATAAACAAGAAGTCGAGAACCAAACCGGAAAAAGTATTAAAATCCTACGATCTGATCGAGGAGGAGAATACTTAAGCAATGAATTCCTGGACTTCCTAAAAGAGAATGGGATTCTCTCTCAGCTGACTCCTCCATATACACCACAGCACAACGGTGTATCAGAACGAAGGAACCGCACCCTATTAGATATGGTGCGCTCTATGATGAGCACAGCTGAGTTACCTATTTCCTTCTGGGGATATGCACTGGAAACAGCTGCAGACCTATTGAATATGGTTCCCACCAAAACCGTGCCGACCACTCCATATGAGATATGGAAAGGAAAGAGACCATATCTTAATTATGTTAAGATATGGGGTTGTCCGGCCTATGTAAAAACGCAAAATCCGGACAAACTCGCGGCAAGGTCCATTCTGTGTAAGTTTATTGGATATCCCAAACATTCGCGAGGGTATATCTTCTACCACCCTGAGGAACAAAGAGTGTTTGTTTCTCGGCATGCCACCTTTTTAGAAAAGGAATTTCTTGAAAAAGAGATTAGTGGTCATGAGGTAGAACTGGAAGAGGTTCCAGCTGCACAAGCTACAACAGAAGATCTGGTGGAACCAGAGGATTCCATAGTTCCCGATGAACCCCAGCCACTCCGCCGATCTAGTAGGGTTCCTCGCCAACCTGAGAGATACTACGGTTTTCTCATGGACGGTGGGAGCGAGGATTGCATCATGGAGGATGATGACCCAACTAGCTTCGAGCAGGCCATCACGAGTGGGGACTCAGTGAAATGGCTGGATGCTATGCGGTCCGAGATGGATTCCATGTACACCAACAAAGTATGGACTTTGGAAGTTGCTCCTGAAGGGGTAAAACCCATTGGGAGCAAGTGGATCTTCAAGAAGAAACTTGGTGTAGATGGGAAAGTGGAGACTTTCAAAGCTAGACTTGTAGCAAAGGGTTTTCGTCAAAGACCAGGTGTGGACTATGACGAAACCTTTTCTCCAGTGGCTATGCTTAAATCCATCCGAATCATGCTTGCCATTGCTGCCTTTCATGACTACGAAATCTGGCAAATGGATGTTAAGACCGCCTTTCTAAATGGTGATTTAGAAGAGTGCGTGTACATGACTCAGCCAGAGGGCTTCGTAGACAGTGGGAGCAGCGGGAAGGTGTGCAAGCTGCTTAAATCCATTTATGGATTAAAGCAAGCATCGCGGAGTTGGAACATCTGCTTTGACGTCGTTATCAAAGAGTTTGATTTCGTCAAAAATCCAGATGAACCTTGTATTTACAAGAAGGTGGCAGAGAGTAAGGTTGTCTTCCTCGTATTGTACGTGGACGACATACTCTTGATAGGAAATGATATTCCTATGCTGCAATCGGTCAAGCTCTTCTTATCACAAAGATTCTCAATGAAAGATCTTGGTGATGCCTCCTGCATATTGGGAATCAGGATCTATAGAGATAGATCCAAACGGATTTTGGGATTGTCCCAATCCAGGTACATTGACACCATACTAAAGAGGTTTAGTATGGAAGAGTCCAAGCGTGGGAACTTACCCACGATCTCTGGTGTCACTCTCTCCAAAGAGATGTCTCCCAAGACTGATTTGGAGAGAGCTCGCATGCAAGGGATACCCTATGCTTCGGCAGTAGGCTCTATCATGTATGCGATGCTATGTACCAGACCCGATGTAGCATACTCACTAAGTGTAGTGAGCAGGTATCAAGCTGATCCTGGAGAGAGTCACTGGACAGCTGTGAAGAGCATTCTCAAGTACTTGCGAAGGACTAGAGATATGTTCTTGGTGTATGGTAACGGAGAGCTCCAAGTGGAGTCCTTTACCGATTCGAGCTTCCAGAGTGATAAGGACGACTCTAAGTCGCAGTCGGGCTTTGTCTTTACCCTTTACGGAGGGGCGGTTAGCTGGAAGAGTTCCAAGCAGGAAACCGTGGCAGACTCGACGATGGAGGCTGAATACATCGCTGCCAACGATGCTGCTAAAGAAGCTGTCTGGATCAAGAAGTTCATTACTGAACTTGGTGTGGTTCCATCCATTGAGCATCCAATACCTTTGTATTGCGATAACAATGGAGCAGTGGCTTTGGCCAAGGAACCCAGGTCCCATCAGCGGTCCAGGCATATTCTGAGGCGGTATTACCTGATCCGGGAGATAGTTGATCGCCGGGAGATCGAGGTCAGGAGAGTTGACACGAAGAACAACACGGCGGATCCACTCACGAAGGCCATTCCCCAGATACAGTTTGAGAGACTCTTCGGGATGCTCGGTATGAGATACTACAACAGCTGGCCCTAGTGCAAGTGGGAGATTGTTAGTTGTATGTATGCCCTAGAGGCCAGTATTGTACAGATTATGTATATTATATTGGATGCTTGGACATATATAGAGATGACTTTCTTGCTCGACATGATAGTATGCTATCTGGTTGCCATTTATCTTAACATGTACACTAGTCCCTTTATACTGTCTTATAGTTACATGTTGGTAAAGCCCTTAGGATTTGTACTTGACTACCTGGACTATGATGCAGATCATACTAGTGGGGACATGGTAGTCCATAAGTACATCCTTCAAGGTCCCTAGTCGTGGGTGTATCGAGACGGGGCATCGATATACCAGAGTAGACTAGCGTATACGCTTCTCGACCCATGTGATGGGCGATGGATGATCCCATATCCATTGATGTTTGACATCAGAGATGGTATACGGGTGCTCAGTGGAGACTGGGTACACTGGACGGACTCGCCGAGAACTCCCAGATGGTATTATACCTCACGTCAGATGGCAGTTCTCAGGTGACACTTGTACAGGTTAGTCTGTAGACCCGAGATCGTCATAGAGTCTTGTGTGATTCCCACTGTGCTTTGATCTCCACCTTACCACGTCCATGAGGGCGTGCAAAACGGTGGTCTTTGGGTACAGTCCCGAGTCACATGGAGGCAATGAGCGATTGGAGGGGTTTCGTCTCTCCCGGTATTGGGAGTTGATGTTGTGCTGTGCTCGATTGGCCGTAGCAGGGAAGTCCCTGGCCAGGGCTGATCAGAGATTTACTGGTAAGTGTTACCAGTAGTTTCTCGACCCGTTACGAGCCTCACATCGGCACGACTTATCGGGTTATTGGGGTCTGACGTATACCACCCCTAGACTTGATATGCGACGTATCAGACGAAGAGACTTGACTGTATGGTAAGTGTTACTGGTCGGATTCGCAGGAGTGTGAGCGGGCTAGCTCGTCGATCTTCTGATCGCTCAATACCCGGGTGGCCGTTACGTTTAGCAGACCTCTTGCGGCTTGTGGGTGCTTGATATGATCATCATCTGCTACCGGCGTATTGACGAGTCTTTAGAGTCCTACACAGAGGTTTCCTGGTTCAAGCGAAACGAAATAGGAGTGCATATGAGATATGTGCGGGACCGAGAATAATGCGTGTATGTGATACCGTATTTGATTCTCGCGATTAATGTTTCGATTGGTTGTATGTGATATAACCTTGTTATCGAATCGAAGATCGATTCGATAAGTCGATACATTGAATACTAGTCGGTTATGTGCGACATGACCGGATCATTGAATCAAGTGTTGATTTAATGATTTAATGTATAATTATATATTTGATATATTACTTTGCATTAACTAGTATTGGTTTACTTTAAACGGATTTTTCTCACTTGATGTGCACATTGTATATGTGATATACTTCTGTGCAATTACATGTATCATGTTTGATGATGCATGTTGTTTTGGCTTTGTGTAAAGAATGCAACCATGGTTATGAGAGTGGTTAGGGTTTAAGATTTATTCTCTTATTATTAAATCCTTTTATTATTTATTAAATAGATTTATGGAAACAAAAGGGTTTCATTTTATCATGAAGTGTGGTGAAGCTTCATGAAGCTTTTTGTAATGATGCCATTTTGTCTCCTTGCTTAAACCTAACCACTCCCACTAACCATGGTCAATTCTCTACACTTGACCATGGTTAGAAGATGATAAGAATTCCATTATTATTCATTTTAGAAATAACTTATCATAAGTTTTTCTATCATCTTCTTCTTCTTCTCAAAGTGAGAAAGCTTGCTACTTTAATGGCAAGTTGTGATCTAGTGAGCAAAATCCAAATCTAAAGTGAACCCATCTCCTATTTCTTCACCCTCTACCTCTAGCCAAGTTATAGAGTGTGTTTTCTTCACAAATTTCATCACTTTGTGAAGTCGGAGCTTGAACTTGCGATGCCTCGACGTAGATCGTCTTTGACACGAAGCCGGCGATCTAGCTCACCCGTTTCTCCGACGAAGCCGACGTTTGAGCCCGGAGCTCGACTAGGACAGCGAGGAGACGTCGTTGCGGAGCCGTGGAGGTGGACATCCGGATCTACAAAGGTTGTATTTCCGTTTAAACTATAGTTAAGTGTTAACTAGCTTTCTATTTCGCCTAGACATCTAGTCTAAGATCCGTAGTCTAGGGTTTCTCGGCACTAAAAATTTTAATTTGGCATGTTCGATGCCTTGTGTGACCTCATTAGGGTGCCTAGGAACCTTACAAATACTTCCATATTATTATCTTGATTAAGGCATGATATGGTCGCTACCTGGAGAGAGAGAAGAAAACACTCTGCGTGCGCTCTTGCAAGATTAGATTGGTTATTTATTTTATCTATTCAGGATGGCTCCCACTGTTTTTATCAAATCTTCCTTCAAACCCTAAAAGGAAAGACTAGCCGGGATTAATTACACTCTACAAGTTCGCCAATCTTTCAGCCAGGCCAGTGTCGGTACTTTGAGGGAGCTTCCCCGTGCTTTCGCACGGACCTAATTAAAGTAAACCTCATTTTCCCAGGGGCGTAACCCCGTTGACACCTTTCTAGACACCTACTTGATCGGCTAATTGCAAAGTGCAAAACTCTCCCAGGAGTAACAATTACTCGCAGTGGGTATCGGGATCCAACTATCATATAGAAGGTATGCAATCTCATTGCAAATTTCAACACTTGAAGCTCCCGATAATGGATTTTACCCCTAGCACCTATGACCTTGGCTAAGGTCAGCAAATCATAAGCACTAGTCAAGTTCTACCCGTCATTTCAGGATTAATTAGACCCACCCACATGACCCTTGGCTAAGGTCAACAAAGCCGCATGACTGTCCTAACTAATCGCATCATATGCTGTGTAGGAAGACATCACTTAGCTACCGTACACTACGCCTCGGCTATGGTCGACAAACGTAGCACGAATACTAAGTACTCTACTTCCTAAAATGACGGAGGGTTGCAGATGGTTTTTAAGAAAACCTTTAACGCTTTGAACTTGATCTCGTTGCGGAATCAAATGGTTTTTAAATGAAGTGTTTTTTAGGCTTTTCTAGTTTTGCTAAAGGGGTCACTCCCGGTGAAGGGATCGTCGGCCCTTTCCTCATCGAATAAGGTGTAGGATATATCACATATACCGCTGTGCAAAGCAAAAACTATAGAAGCAATCAAAAGACAAACCGAGAGTTGTAGCATCTGCCAGTTATAGCTAAAGGGGTCACTCCCGGTGAAGGGATCGTCGGCCCTTTCCTCATCGAATAAGGTGCAGGATAGATCATATATACCGCTGTGCAAAGCAAGAACTGTAGCTACCAGATTTTATTTTTGAAATTCGATTCCACAACATCTTTTAGGTTTATTTTCTTTCATTAATCTCATTAATGAATGTCCCATCATTTAGGTCCACCTAAACATCACAGATAAATATAACGTACGCTTATGCCATCCGCATTCGCCTCGATGTCCCGTCTGCACCGTTAAGTTAGGTAACTAACGCCAGAGCGAGGCAGGGCTAGCGCTGGTGTAAAACATAAGCAACGTCTATATAATATATCATATATACTATATACTATATCTATCTGAACAAATCACATGATCACATCACAGATAACGCAGCAGAAAATATCATATGAAATATTGGATATACTAGGACGTCCGTGTTTTATTTTGAGCCTGAATAAAACGCGGATTCCACGGTCGTGATGAATAGCCAATCCCACACCCATAGACCCCTACGAGAGCGGCAAGCAACCCTACCAATTCTAGAGTTAGGAGACCCGGACTCGACTCCTCGAGATGGTCTCCTACTGGACCCTAGAACCCGGTTACTTGTGCTACCCTCCTTGGGTCTATCCTAATGCGGAAAAGTAAATAATATACATCAACGGTGACATCTTCCGCAACCTGGAAGTGCCCCAATAAAAAAAAATATTACATACAAGTTTTTACATGAATGAAAATGAAAAAACACTCATCTCACATAAAAACCCCCCGGCTATTTAAACACGACGATCCAATATAACATATCTAGCAACATATAACATCACATGTCATCAACGTAAGTAAATATGCCCATCCCAATTGTCGTTGACATATAGCGACGAAATCGGCGATATCACATATTACACTTACGATCACAGAAAAGAAAGTGTAAAACTACAACTGTTGGAATCCGCAACCTCTTTAGACATCGCATGCCTAACCAAATGAATTCCTTAGACATCGCATGCCTAACAATTATAAACCCCGCATTTTAGTCTCATTATCGAAAACTCTTTTCAATATCAAGTAGGGCAATTCAACAGGATTCCCGATATTCTGATCGAATGCTTGTCGCAACCTTTAGTAGACGGCCGCACCCCCGATACCGTCGACGAAGTGCACTAAGGCGGAACACCGCTGCCGCGAGCACCCGAACGGATGCTTTCGGCGATGGGGTTCTCCTACAGTCACTTGGTCGGGGCTATGGGGTGTAGCTGTCTATTAAGTTTACCCAACGAGTATCCGCGTACGCTACGTGATTGCGACGGACTTTTGATCACATCAAAATTCCGTGGCAACCGATCAAGTGAGACTAAACTGCTATTTTTATAACATCCAAATCAGTTATCTCATAACTACTTGTGGATTCCAAATATTGTATCACATTCCAGATAAATAGAAAATGTTAAACTTTTCGATCAAACAATCAAACACTCAAGTTTTCCCGAAACAACTCAACACTTGAAATAAGTTCAAAAACATCCATTTCATGCCACAGTACCAACGGTCCAGCCGTAGAAGGGTCAAGCCAACGCCTCAAATGTGGCACGCTATACTGCCCCAAACCCTAAGGTTCAAAGGGCAGTTCAAGACGGTCACATAATCGAGTTAAGGTTTGTTGTCTTCTAGAGGGTCCATCGCGTTACTTGCACTACTTAGAATGTCTTTAAACCACGGAAAAATCCAACATTTGGAAATTTCCGGACAGGGGAAAAATTGGGTATTTATATCCGTTCGAACTATTCAACATGTTCTAAAATTACCCGGAAGAACACATAGACAAAATTAGACAATTCGATCGAATCTACGAACTCCCAATACAACCCAGAAAACTCAACTCTTGAGTATAGATTAAAAATTTCCAGAGAACAGAGGACTCTGCTACGGGCATAACTGTAGAAACTCGAGACTATAATCAGTACATACGGCCGTGGAACCGCCGCAAATAGAGGTTAATACCGCGGTTCCGCGGCGCTACAGTAGAAATAGGGTTTCGTTTTCTGCCAATATTCTTAGAATTTCCTGCTATATTTTCTGAGAATTTTTAATTCACAAAAATCTACAGTTTGAAAAATTGTACAGAGAGGGGTGAAATGTGGGGATTTCGGATTCGATCGGACTTCTAACGTCGTCTACACTTCGCCTAAAGCCCTAGCTAGGCTCTGATACCACTGTAGGGTTCCTAGGCACACTCAAGAGCTTCTACAACTGATCAACTATGTCCAATTTGTAGGGTTGCTAGGCACGCGCACAAGGGTCTACGAGGCATTAACCATGCCCGATTTAAAATTTAGTCGTGCCGAACAACCCGAATACGGAACTTTAAACTAGAGATTAGGCGAAAACAAACATGCTAAATATTTTAACACTAAGTGAGAAGGATTACAACCTTTGTAGATCCGGTCCTTCACTTCATATGCTCCGTGTTGTGGTCCCTTCGCTGCGATCATCGGGATCTGGACTCTCGAGAGGTTCCACGAAGAGAAAGACGCAACCTTTGCTTCCGATCTTCGATACTAAGATGATCTACCTTGAAGTTTCTTTAACACAAGCTAACACTCATGAAATGATGTGAACACCCTCATCTAAATGGCAAGGGAAGATGAGGATGATGAAGTAGGATTTTTGCTCTCTTTATTTATCTTTTTCTCATATTTATTCATCACCTTTTGAAAAACTAGTAAGCTTTTCATGAAAGAATGAAGGAGGAAGAAGATGAACAATATTAGAATCCTTTTGTGATGAATAGGAAAAGAAATGATATGATGAATAATGTTACCATGGTCAAACTAACCCTTGTAGAGATTTGACTAAGGTTAAAGGTTTGGTTAGGTTAAGGAAATATCTAGCATAATATCTTAACAAAGACAAAGAAAGAAAGCTTCTAGAAACTTCTAGAAAACCTTAACCCTAATCAAACCCTAACCATGTTTAATCTCTACTAAACAAGTTGCATTAGTTATCATATCATATTACAATATTATATATCACATATATAATATTTATCGTAACAAAAAGAAAATAATACAATTAACATATATCGCATATATATCAATGTATTAATCCGGTGAGAAGAAGAATCTTTTAGTGAGCTAATATTAGTTAATGTAATTTAATATATCATATATATTATTATTCATTAAATTATCGAATCAACACTTGATCCGACAATCCGGCTATATCGCATATAACCGACTAATATTTATCCGTGCCGATTCATCGAATCAACACTTGATCCGATGACCCGGTTGATATCAAATATCGCGAAAATAGAATACGGTATCTCATATCGTATTATCCTCGGTCCCGCACATATCACATATGTGCTCCTACTCCGTTTTGCCTGAGTCAAGAAACCTCTGTGTAGGACTCTAAAGAATCGTCAATACGCCGGCAGTAGGTGATGATCATATCAATCACCCACAAGCTGCAAGCGGTCAGCTAAACGTAACAGCTACCCAGGTATTGAGCGCTCAGAAGATCAACAAGCAAGCCTGTACAGTCTCCTGCGAATCCAAACAGTAACACTCCCGTACAGTCCGGTCTCGTCGTCTGATATGTTGCATATCTCGCCTAGGGGTGGTAAACGTCAGACCCCAGTAGCTTGATAAGTCGTGTCGATTTAAGGTCTATAACTGTTTGAGAAACTACCGATAACACTTACCAGTAAATCTCAGCAACCCTGGCCAGTGATTTCCGGTTATAGCCAATCGAACACAGCACAACATCAACTCCCTATACCGGGAGAGACGAATCCCCTCCTATCGCTCATTGCCTCCATATGATTCGGGACTGTACCCAAAAGCCACCTTTTTGCACGCCCTCTTGGACGTGGTATGATGGAAATCAAAGAACAGTGGGAATCACACAAGACTCTATGACGATCTCGGGTCAACAGACTACTCTGTACCAGTGTCACCGGAGAACTGCCATCTGACGTATGGTATAATACCATCTGGGAGTTCTCGGCGAGTCCGTCCAGTGTACCCAGTCTCCACTGAGCACCAGTACACCATCCTTGATGTCAAACACCGATAGATATGGGATCATCCATCGCCCATCATATGGGTCAAGATGCGTATACGCTAGTCTACTCTGGTGTATCGATGCCCTGTCTCGATACACCCTCGACTAGGAACAGTTATAGGATGTACTCGTCGACTACCGTGGCCCCACTAGTATGATCTCATCATAGTCCCAGTAGTCGAGTACATATCCTAAGGGCTTTATCAACATGTAACATAGAGACAATCAGAGTACATGTTAAGATAAAGTAAAACCAGATAGCATACTATCATGTCGAGCAAGAAAGTCCTCCTTATATATGTCCTAGCATCCATTACAATATACATCGTATGTACAGTAATGGCCTCTACGGCATACATATAACTAACAATCTCCCACTTGCACTAGGGACATCTGTTATGGTATCGCATACCCAACAATTAGCTGCGGTTGAAGTATCTCATACTCAACCATCCCATAAAAATCTCTACTGGGAAAAAGGCCTTCGTGAGTGGATCCGCGCTGTTGTCCTCTGTGTCTACTCTCCTAACCTCGATCTCCCTGGAGATCATCCATCTCCATGATCAGGTGATACTGCCTAAGAATTATATCTGGATTTCTGATGGGACGGTAGTTCCTTGGCTGAAGCCACAACTCCATTGTCACACAATGGTAGGAACGAAGTTCATCTCATGAACTTATATATATCCAGACTGCCTCTTTGGTAGCATCCTTGGTAACGATGTATTTTGCCTTTAATCGTCTAGTATGTCACGGTATCTATCTTGGAACTCTTCCAACATTCCGTCCCTCCACTGAGGGTATAGACAATGCCTGCAACTGACATTCAGTCGTCCTTATCACTCTGGAACCTTTCCAGTGATTTTCCTCAGGATTGATTGATACCATCTCACTACAACTAGTGAGTATCCTAACATCCAATTAGATCTATCTCATAGATCCAAAACCCCGGATTTAGGAGGTATCGCTTTGATCCTATATGGAGAATCCTTGTGATAAGCGGAGATTGACCGATCGTAGCATAGGAAACTCCTTCCCTATCAAGAGTATGTCATCCACGTACTCTACGAGGATCACCACCATACCCTCTACTACCTTTTTGTATATACAAGGTTCATCTACCATTTTGATGAAGTCAAACTCTTTGACTACCACATCAAAACAAATGTTCCAACTCCGCGATGCCTGTTTTATCATATAAAACATCTTGCACACGTTTCCGCTGCTCCCACTGTCTACGAAGCCCTCTGGCTATGTACTTATAGACGCTATCTTCTAAATCATCATTTAGAAAAGCAGTCATGACACCCAACCACCAGATATCGTAGTCATGGTATGTAGTCGTGGCAAGTAGGATCTGGATGGACCTAAGCATAGCTTTGAAAGTCTCAACTTTTCCATGTACACCAAGTAATCTTCTCAAGATATACTTGCTCCTGATGGGGATTTAACCCTTCAGATAAAGCAACCAAAGTCCATACTTTGTTAGTGTATAAGGATTCCATCTCAGATCGATAAGCATCCAGCCATTCTTACAGAGTCCCACTCCTGATTGCCAGCTCGAAACTAGTTGGGTCATCATCTCATGATGCAATCCTCGCTCCCACTGTCATAGAGAAACCAAAGTATCTCTCAAGTGGGTGAGGAACCCTACTAGATCGGCGGAGAGGCTAAGGTTCGTTGGAAACTATTGAATCCTTTGGTTCTACCAAATCATCAGCTGTATTTTGTATAGCTGGAACATTTCCAGTTCTACATAACAGACCTTGCCTCGAGCTTGTCCGGATTTTGCTTTTAGACATAGGCCGGACAACCCCAAATCTTAACGAGCTTAAGATATGGGCTCTTCCCTTTCCATATCACATATGAAGTGCTAGGCAATTGATTTGATTTGAACCCTATTCAATAGGTATGCAGCTTCTCAAGTGCATAACTCCCAAAAGGAAATAGGACACTCAGCAGTACTCATCATAGAGCACACCATATCATATAGGGTGTGATTGCTCCGCCCCGATACACCGACGTGCTGTGGTGTATATGGAGGAGTAATGTCGAGAGAGAATCTCATTCTCCTTTAGAATAGTCCAGGAATTCCGTGCTCAAGTATTCTCCTCCTTAATCTCATCAAAGGACATAATACTTATACCCGTATTTTGGTTCTCTACATCTAATTTATATTCTGTGAATATATCAAAAGGTTCGGACCTGTGTTTCAACAGAAGCATATGTCTGAATCTTGAGAGATTATCAGAGAATGTAATGAAGTAGAAAGAACCGATCATGGCATGTGTAGACAGGGGACCTTACATCAACATATATCAATCCCAAGAGTTTACTAACTCTTTCTCTGTTTCCAATAAACAGAGCAGTGGTCATCTTATCTTTGTGACATGACCGGCAAGTTTCATAAGATGTAAATTCAAACTAATTTAAATATGCATCTTTATGTAACTTCAGCCAGTCGGGTCGCATTGATATGACCTAGTCTACAATACCTCAAGAAGGATTCATTCAATTCTAAACTCTTCCTCTTGTGTATGTTCCTTATACTAAGAACTGTAGTTTGATTTAGAACGTCAATGCTTTTAGATAACGTGCCTGAACCGATCAACTCTTGATATAGGAAATGTTCAAAACATTATCCAACAATACAAAATTATATCCTTTCTTTACTAATAAAGAGACTGATATGATTTTGTATATCAGGTTCGGTATCTAATAACATTCGTTCAGAATCAAAGTATTCAGGTAATACAGGGTGATAGTGACCAACAGACTTGGCTGCAACACTTGCACCGTTTTCGGTCTCATGAAACTTATCACCCGTTCTCAGTTCTCTATCTATCTGTAGCCCATGTAACAGATTACATATGCGGGATCCTGATCCGGTATCACATACCCAGGACGTAAAGGATACTGAGACACAGTTCTGTGTAATGAACACACCCGAAGATGATGCATCAACATGCACTTTCTTCGTTTGGGCGGCACGGAAATCTGGCATTCCCCAATTTCCTGCTCTGTCCTATAACAATTATAAGTTGGAGCGGGACCAACGTTCCCCAGCTCAGTATAACAAGCGGGTTCGGTCAATATATCCGTTTTATTATCTTGATTAAGTCGTGATATGGTCGCTATCTGGAGAGAGAGAGAAGAAAACACTCAGCGTATGCTCTTGCAAGATTAGATTGGTTATCTAATATATCTAATCAGGATGTCTCCCACTGTTTTAATCAAATCTTCCTTCAAACCCTAAAAGGAAAGATTAGCCGGGATTAATTACACGCTACAAGTTTGCCAATCTTTCAGCCAGGCCAGTGTCGGTACTTTGAGGGAGGTCCCCCGTGCTTTCGCACGAACCTAATTAAAGTAAACCTCGTTTTCCCAGGGGCGTAACCCCGTTAACACCTTTCTAGACACCTACTTGATCGGCTAATTGTAATGTGTAAAACTCTCCCAGGAGTAACTCTTACTCGCAGCGGGTATCGGGGTCCAACTATCTCATAGAAGGTATGCAATCTCATTGCAAATTTCAACACTTGAAATTCCCAATAATATTTTGCCCATAGCATCTTATGACCTTGGCTAAGGTCAACAAATCATAAGTGCTAGCCAAGTTCAACCCGTCATTTCCCGATTGAATTAAACCCACCCGCACGACCCTTGGCTAAGGTCAACAAAGTCGCACAACTACCCTAACTCAATCGCATCATATGCTTATACAGATAAGCACTAATCAGCTACCGCACACTATGCCTTGGCTAAGGTCAACAAACGCAGCACGAATACTAACCGGTACTTATCTGAAATGACGGAGGGCTACGACGGGTTTTTCAGAAAACCCTTTGCGTAATGAACTTGATATCGTTGTAGAATCGAGTGATTTTAAATGGAGTGTTTTTGAGGCTTTTCTAGTTTTGCTAAAGGGGTCACTCCCGGTGAAGGGATCGTCGGCCCTTTCCTCATCGAATAAGGTGCAGGATATTTCACAAATACCACTATGCAAAGCAAGAACTATAGAAGCAATCAAAAGACAAACCGAGTTTGTAGCATCTGCCAGTTATTGCTAAAGGAGTCACTCCTGGTGAAGGGATCTCGGTCCTTTCCCTATCGAATAAGTTGCAGGATGTTCTACAAGGAACACCGCGATGCATAGCAAGAACTAGAGCTTCCATTTTTTTATAAACAGGTTTCTACAACATCTTAGGTTTCTTTTATTTCATTAATCTCATTAATGAAGTCCCATTTTATTATGCTTCACAAGCATCACAGTTGAAACGAAATCTGCAATATAACATATATCTCATATATATATAATATAAACATTCGTCTCAGGCAGTAATATGATCTCATCACAGAACATTGCATCAGAAGAACATATATGAAATATTGGATATACTAGGACGTCCGTGTTTTCAATACGAGCCTGTATAAAACATGGATTCCACGGTCGCGATGAATAGCCAAACCCACATCCCTAGACCCCTACGAGAGCGGCAAGTAACACTGCCAATTCTAGGGTTAGGAGACCCGGTCTCGACTCCTCGAGATGGTCTCCCACTGGACCCTAGAACCCGGTTACTTGTGCTCCCCGCCTTGGGTCTACCTAATGCGGAAAAGTAAATAATATACAACGGTGACATCTTCCGCTACCTGGAAGTGCCCCAATAAAAGAATATTACATACAAATGAATTTTACATGAATGAAAAAGAAAAAACTCTCATCTCACATAAAAACCCCGGCTATTCAAAACGCGACAATCCAATATAACATATCACAGCAACACATAATATCTCATATCATCAACGTAAACAAGTATGCGTATCCCGATTGTCGTTGATGTATAGCAACGAAGCCGGCGATACACCACATACTACGCTTACGGTCACAGAAAAGAAAGTGTAAAACTACAACAGTTGGAATCCGCAACTTCCCTAGACATCGCATGCCTAATCAAATGAATTCCTTAGACATCGCATGCCTAACAATTATAAACCCCGCATTTTAGTCTCATTATCGAAAACACTTTTCAATATCAAGTCAGGCAATTCAACAAGATTCCCGAAAAACTGATCGAATGCTCGTCGCAAACTTTAGTAGACGGCCGCACCCGCGATACCGTCGACGAAGTGCACCAAGGCGGAACACCGCTACCGCGAGCACCCGAACGGATGCTTTCGGCGACGGGGTTCTCCTACAGTCACTTGGTCGGGGCTATAGGGCGTAGCTGTCTATTAAGTTTACCCGGCGAGTATCCGCGTACGCTACGTGATTGCGACGGACTTTTGATCACATCAAAATTCCGTGGCAACCGATCATCTGAGACTAAACTGCTATGTTTATAATATTCAAATCAGTTATCTCATAACTACCTGTGGATTCCAAATATTGTATCACATTCCAGATAAATAGAAAAAACTTAAACTTTCCGATCGAATCATCAAACACCCAAGATTTCCCCAGTATATCTCAACACTTGAAAACAGTTTAAAAACATCCATCACATGCCACAGTACCAATGGTCCAGCCATAGAAGGGTCAAGCCAACGCCTCACATATGGCACGCCGTACTGTCCCAAACCCTAAGGTTCAAAGGGCAGTTCAAGACGGTCACATAATCGAGTTAAGGTTTGTTGTCTTCTAGAGGGTCCACCGAGTT
Organism: Agapanthus africanus; assembly: GCA_030015575.1. NCBI lineage: Eukaryota > Viridiplantae > Streptophyta > Magnoliopsida > Asparagales > Amaryllidaceae > Agapanthus > Agapanthus africanus. The sequence goes on from CM057337.1 coordinate 409,025,561, forward strand.
ACTTGCACGACTTAGAACGTTCTTAAACACGAGGAAAAATCCAACTTTTGAAAATTTTTCCGACAGGGGAAAAAGTGAGTTATTGATATCCGTTCGAACTTTTTAACAGTTTCTAAAATTATCCGGACAAAACTAAACAAAGTTATAATATCCGATCGAAATTTTAAGTCCCCAATACAACCCAGATAATTCAACAGTTGAATAATAAAAAAAAAATAAAAATTTCCAGAAGACTCAGCACTTGAAGACAAGAATTACTATGCAAGACACGTGGTGTAACTCATCAAAGTGGCCGCGGAACCGCCGCGAAATCCAGGGTTGGGCCGCGGTTCCGCGCCTCCTTTGTCGAGTTAGCAACACGTGCTTCACAGTAACTCATAGAATTCCCTGTTGAATTTTTTGGCAATTTTTAATTCACAAAAATCCAAATTTTCAGAAAATTTCCAGAGAGTGGGTTTTATCGGCTTTTCCGGGTTCGATCGGCCTTTAAACTTCGTCTAGACTTCGCCTAAAGCTCAAGCTTGGCTCTGATACCACTGTAGGGTTGCTAGGCATGCGCACAAGGGTCTACGAGGCATCAACCATGCCCGATTTAAAATTTAGCCGTGCCGAACAACCCGAATACGGAACTTTAAACTAGAGATTAGGCGAAAACAAACATGCTAAACATTTTAACACTAAGTGAGAAGGATTACAACCTTTGTAGATCCGGTCCTTCACTTCATATGCTCCGTGTTGTGGTCCCTTCGCTGCGATCATCGGGATCTGGACTCTCGAGTGGTTCCACGAAGAGAAAGACGCAACCTTTGCTTCCGATCTTCGATACTAAGATGATCTACCTTGAAGTTTCTTTAACACAAGCTAACACTCATGAAATGATGTGAACACCCTCATCTAAATGGCAAGGGAAGATGAGGATGATAAAATAGGATTTTTGCTCTCTTTATTTATCTTTTTCTCATATTTATTCATCACCTTTTGAAAAACTAGTAAGCTTTTCATGAAAGAATGAAGGAGGAAGAAGATGAACAATATTAGAATCCTTTTGTGATGAATAGGAAAAGAAATGATATGATGAATAATGTTACCATGGTCAAACTAACCCTTGTAGAGATTTGACTAAGGTTAAAGGTTTGGTTAGGTTAAGGAAATATCTAGCATAATATCTTAACAAAGACAAAGAAAGAAAGCTTCTAGAAACTTCTAGAAAACCTTAACCCTAATCAAACCCTAACCATGTTTAATCTCTACTAAACAAGTTGCATTAGTTATCATATCATGTTACAATATTATATATCACATATATAATATTTATCGTAACAAAAAGAAAATAATACAATTAACATATATCGCATATATATCAATGTATTAATCCGGTGAGAAAAAGAATCTTTTAGTGAGCTAATATTAGTTAATGTAATTTAATATATCATATATATTATTATTCATTAAACTATCGAATCAACACTTGATCCGACAATCCGGCTATATCGCATATAACCGACTAATATTTATCCGTGCCGATTCATCGAATCAACACTTGATCCGATGACCCGGTTGATATCAAATATCGCGAGAATAGAATACGGTATCTCATATCGTATTATCCTCGGTCCCGCACATATCACATATGTGCTCCTACTCCGTTTTTCCTGAGTCAAGAAACCTCTGTGTAGGACTCTAAAGAATCGTCAATACGCCGGCAGTAGGTGATGATCATATCAATCACCCACAAGCTGCAAGCGGTCAGCTAAACGTAACAGCTACCCAGGTATTGAGCGCTCAGAAGATCAACAAGCAAGCCTGTACATTCTCCTGCGAATCCAAACAGTAACACTCCCGTACAGTCCGGTCTCGTCGTCTGATATGTTGCATATCTCGCCTAGGGGTGGTAAACGTCAGACCCCAGTAGCTTGATTAGTCGTGTCGATTTGAGGTCTATAACAGTTCGAGAAACTACCGATAACACTTACCAGTAAATCTCAGCAACCCTGGCCAGGGATTTCCGGTTATAGCCAATCGAACACAGCACAACATCAACTCACTATACCGGGAGAGACGAATCCCCTCCTATCGCTCATTGCCTCCATATGATTCGGGACTGTACCCAAAAGCCACCTTTTTGCACGCCCTCTTGGACGTGGTATGATGGAAATCAAAGCACAGTGGGAATCACACAAGACTCTATGACGATCTCGGGTCAACAGACTACTCTGTACCAGTGTCACCGGAGAACTGCCATCTGACGTATGGTATAATACCATCTGGGAGTTCTCGGCGAGTCCGTCCAGTGTACCCGGTCTCCACTGAGCACCCGTACACCATACTTGATGTCAAACACCGATAGATATGGGATCATCCATTGCCCATCATATGGGTCAAGATGCGTATACGCTAGTCTACTCTGGTGTATCGATGCCCTGTCTCGATACACCCTCGACTAGGAACAGTTGTAGGATGTACTTGTCGACTACCGTGGCCCCACTAGTATGATCTCATCATAGTCCCAGTAGTCGAGTACATATCCTAAGGGCTTTATCAACATGTAACATAGAGACAATCAGAGTACATGTTAAGATAAAGTAAAACCAGATAGCATACTATCATGTCGAGCAAGAAAGTCCTCCTTATATATGTCCTAGCATCCACTACAATATACATCGTATGTACAGTAATGGCCTCTAGGGCATACATATAACTAACACAATTCAATTTTTTATGTGCCGAGAAACCCTAAACTAGATCGTTAACTAGAGGATAGGCGAAACTAGAAGCTAGTAAACTACTTTACTGCTAAGTGAAAGTGACTACAAGCTTTGTAGATCCGGTCCTCCACTTCTTTAGATCTGTTTTGACGTCCCTCCGCTGCGATCATCGGAATCCCGGACCCTCGTGTTGGTTTCGTCGTAGAAATGATCGGGCTAGGTCATTGACTGCGATGCCGAAGATGATCTACGTCGAGGCGACTCAAACTCAAGCTCCATCTACACTAGGTCATGAAACTTGTGAAGATAACACACTTTACTACATGGCAAGTGCTAGAGGATGAAGAAATAGGAAGTGGGTTCACTTTGGAATTGGATTTCTCACTTGGATTCATCACTTGGAATTTTCAAGAGAGCTTTTTTCTCTTCATGAAGAAGAAGAAGAAGAAGAAGAAAAGAAAATGAATAATGAATTATCTCAAAATAGAAAATCAAGTGATTCTTATCATTTAGCAACCATGGGTGAGTGTAACTAATGTAGAGAATAAACTAGCATTTAGTTAAATGGTTAGGTTAAGCATAAAACAAAATGGTAGACTTTTTCAAAGATGCATGAAGCATCATGAAGCTTCTTGCATAAAGACAAAGAAAGCAACCATTCTATTTTACCAAAATAAATAAATAAATAAGGTAATGGAAACCCTAACCATTAACTAAAGATGGTGTATAGCATACACACACCCAAGTTTGCATGTATCATCAAACATGATACAAACTAGTGCACAAAAATGTATCACATGTACAACTTGTGCAAATCAAGTGAGAAAATCCATCTTAAGTGAACAAATACTAGTTAATGTAAAGTAATATATCAAATATATAATTATATATTAAATCATTAAATCAACACTTGATTTAATGATCCGGTCATACCGCATATAACCGACTAATATCAAGTGTATCAATATATCGAATCAACATTTGATTCGGTAACCCGGTTATATCTCATATAACCGTCCGATGATACAAATCGCGAGAATAGGATTCAGTATCACATACTGGTATTATTCTCGGTCCTGCACATATCTCATATGCGCTCCTATTTCGTTTCGCTTGAGCCAGGAAACCTCTGTGTAGGACACTAAAGACTCGTCAATACGCCGGCAGCAGGTGATGATCATATCAAACGCCCACAACCCGCAAGCGGTCTGCTAAACGTAACGGCCACCTGGGTATTGAGAGATCAGAAAATCGACGAGCAAGCCCGCTCACACTCCTGTGAATCCAACCAGTAACACTTACCGTACAGTCCGGTCTGTACGTCTGATATGTCGCATATCTCGCCTAGGGGTGGTAAACGTCAGACACCAGTAGCTTGATAAGTCATGCCGATGTAAGGTCCATAACAAGCGTGAAATTACTGATAACTCTTACCAGTATATCACTGCAACCCTGGCCAGGGATTTCCAGTTATGGCCAGTCGAGCATAGTGCAACATCAACCCCCAATACCGGGAGAGACGAATCCCCTCCTATCGCTTATTGCCTCCATGTGAATCGGGACTGTACCCAAAAACCACCTGTTTGCACGCTTTATAGAGCCGTGGTAGGGTGGAAATCAAAGCACAGTGGGAGACACACAAGACTCTATGACGATCTCGGGTCAACATACTAAGTTGTACCAGTGTCACCAGAGAACTGCCATCTGACGTAAGGTATAATACCATCTGGGAGTTCTCGGCAAGTCCGTTCAGTGTACCCAGTCTCCACTGAGCACCCGCATACAATCTCTGATGTCAAACACCAATGGATATGGGATCATCCATCGCCCATCACATGGGTCGAGAAGATATACGCTAGTCTACTCTGGAATACCGATGCCCCGTCTAGATATTCCTACGACAAGGAACATTGAAGGATGTACTCATGGACTACCCAGGCCCCACTAGTATGATCTACATCATAGTCCTGGAAGTCGAGGACATATCCTAAGGGCTTTATCAACTTGTAACAGAGAGAGACAGAAAGTATACATGTTAAGATAAAGAGCAACCAGATAGCGTACTATCATGTCGAGCAAGAAAGTCCTACCTATATATGTCCCAGCATCCACTACAATAAACATCCTATGTACAGTAATGGCCTCTAGGGCATACATATAACTAACAGTAAGTCCACGTTACCCGTCCCGGTTCTTACGGGGATGCGGAAACAGTAAAGAACGATTTTTATGGCAAGGTAACATGGGCTAGAAAATAGGATCTTTGCTAAACAAAAACCTAGCAAACTAACTAGAAGTTTAACTACTATGTTAGAGGGTTATACCTTGGTCTTGAACTCCTTCTCTTCTTGCTCCTTGGAGTGGTTGGATCGGCTCCACCACGCAGTCCCCTTGTTGTCGAAGAAGGATCCACCCGAAAGCCTCTACCTTGAGCTCCTACCTCAACCGAGAGGAAACTAAAGTGCTTGGCTTGCTAGACCTAGAACTCTGGAGTGAGTAGAGAAGAGTTTTGAAGGTTTTATCTCAATGGCTCATGCTTCTCAACACATGAGACATGAGAGCCATGAGAGAGAGGAAGAGGGTGAGCTTTGGATGAGAGAGAGTGATCAAGTGAGAATGAGCTTGACTTTTTACAACCATGCTCACAAAAGAATGAATAATGATGATAATAATAATAATTAAGAATTGTGATGGTTAGTTTCAATGACCATTATCATTTCATGCATTTAATGCATTTTGTAAAGAACAACAAGTAAACAAAAGTCATAGAAATGAAATGATGATGGTCAACAAGTCTACAATGGTCAACCGGCCAACAAAGTCAACAAGTCAACAAAAGTCAAATGTTCAACTCAACCATGGCACAATAATATTTAATTAATATTATTAATCATATTTCTTATTCTCATTAGTGTTTAGAAAAAAGTCAACGGTCGACAACCCTAACGAGAATCCTCTGCCTCTGCCTCTGTCAACTGTGCATATACACCCGCTTCCATGTTCCGAGGAACACGAATACAATAAGATAAAACCAATCCCAAAACATATTCTAGGATCTGGCTTAAACCAAAGCCCGCTAGTAATAACTGCCCGGACACCAAACATGCACAAGTGCGCGGATGTGAACGAACCCTGTCGCAAAACCATGCGACCTCTACTCTATTTTGCCCAAAGACGAATAGCTTTCTGTGTGGGACTCTAAAGACTCGACACTACGCTTGCCGTGGGTTTAACCACAGGCCGCAAGCGGTACTAGCTGTACGTAACGGTCCCCAGGTAGTTGCCGATAAGAAGACTGATGAGGTGAACCCATCCGAACTCCTACTGAGCCTGAATGTGACAATCTCCGTACAGTCCGGTTTGTTCGTCTGAGAATATCGCATGTTGGGCCTAGGGGGTGGTAAACGTCAGTCCCCTACTAGCGGTACAAGTCGTGTCGGAGTGTAGCCTAGAACACCCTGAGATAACACTGGATAACCTACCAGTATATCTCGCTTTCCCTGGCCAGGGACGACTATGTGTAATGGCTCTCCTTGACACAGCGCGATATCAACCCCCAATACCGGGAGAGACGAATCCTGTCTAACCGTCACTGCCTCCAAGTGCTTCGGGACTGCACCCAACTGCTACCTGTTTGCACGACTCATTTGATCCGTGGTAGGATAGCAATCTAAGAATAGTGGGAATACACTCGAGGCGAAGTGGCAGTGTCAAGTTAGCGGACTAAGATGTACTCATGTCACCTGGGAACTGATAACTGACGATAGGTATAGTACCAAAAAACAGTTCCCAACGAGTCCTATCCAGTGTACTCGTAACCTCACGAGCACCCGCATACTATCTCAAGTACGACGTACTGACGGCTGTGGGACAGACCATCTCCCCTGCTGGGATGTGAAGCGCATACGCTAGTCTACTCCGGACTATCGATGCCCCATCTCGATAATCCTACGACTAGGGACCTGTAAAAGGATGTGCTTGTAGATTACCCAGCCCCCACTAGTGTGACTGCCATCACAACGCTGGTAATCAAGCAAAGATCCTAAGGGCTCCACTAATGTGTATAGGAGATATGCTAAAAGAAACACATACACACATTAAAGTAGAAACAAACCAAGTAGCATACTACCATTTTGAGCAAGATTGTCTATACAACTGTGAATATCCTAAGCTTCCACCAAGTAATATACAAACTAGTATGATATAGTAATGGCCTCTAGGGTATATACACTAGCAATCTCCCACTTGCACTAAGGCCGTGTACTGGCGTATCGAAGACCTATCATCTCGATCAGCCGCTCGAACTGAGTCAGGGGTAAGGCCTTCGTGAATGGATCTGCAGTGTTATCTTCTGTAGCAACCCACCGAACCTCGATCTCCCGGCGATCCAAGATCTCCCTGTTCAGGTGATACCGCCTGAAGATGTGTCTGGACTTCTGATGGGACCTGGGTTCCTTTTCTAAAGCTATAGCCCCGTTGTTGTCACAATATAGAGGTATTGGATCAATAATGGACGGAACCACCTGAAGTTCTGTCAAGAACTTCCTCATCCAGACGGCTTCTTTTGCGGCATCAGATGCAGCGATATATTCCGCTTCCATCGTCGAGTCAGCAACGGTTTCCTGTTTGGAACTCTTCCAACATACCGCCCCTCCATTGAGGGTAAAGACATAACCCGACATGGACTTGGAGTCATCCTTGTCACTCTGGAAGCTGGAGTCAGCAAAGGCCTCCATATGGAGGTCTTTTCCACCGTAAACCAAAAACATGTCCTTAGTCCTTCTCAGGTACTTCAAAATGTTCTTTACCACTATCCAGTGCTTCTCCTCAGGGTTTGACTGATACCGGCTTACCACTCTCAGTGCATAAGCTACATCTGGTCTGGTACACAACATCGCATACATTATAGATCCTACCGCAGAAGCGTAGGGTATAATAGACATGCGATCCCTTTCCAAATCAGTCTTGGGAGACATCTTTTTGGAGAGGGTGATCCCGTGACAAGCCGGTAGATTACCGCTCTTGGAATCTTCCATACTGAATCTTTTCAGTATGGTGTCGATGTACCTGGACTGTGAAAGTCCTAATATCCTCTTGGACCTATCACGATGGATCCGGATCCCCAGAATGTAAGAGGAATCACCCAGGTCTTTCATGGAGAACCTATGTGACAAGAACCCTTTTCAGATTGTAGCATAGGAATGTCATTTCATATCTAGAGAATGTCATCCACGTATAAAACGAGGAATACGACAGTTCGTGCTACAATTTTACTATAGATGCATGGTTCATCTGGATTTTTGATAAAGCCAAATTGTTTGACCGTCTCATCAAAATAGATGTTCCAACTCCGCGATGCCTGCTTTAGTCCATAAATGGACTTAAGCAACTTGCACACCTTCCCGCTGCTCCCACTCTGAATGAAACCCTCTAGTTGGTCCATATAGACACACTCCTCTAAATTTCCATTTAGAAAAGCGGTCTTTACGTCCATCTGCCAAATCTCATAATCGTGGAAGGCAGCATTCAAGAAGGATCCGAATGGATTTGAGCATAGCCACTGGAGAAAAGGTTTCGTCATAGTCCAAACCAGGTCTTTGACAAAAACCCTTTGCAATAAGTCTAGCCTTATAGGTCTCAACCTGTTCATCTACACCAATCTTCCTATTGAAGATCCATTTGCATCCTACAAGTTTTACCCCTTCTGGAGCAACGTCCAAAGTCCATACTTTGTTGGTGTGCATGGACTCCATTTCGGTCCGCATTGCATCCAGCCATTTTACCGAGTCAACGCTCTGAATGGCCTGCTGGAAGCTAGTCAGCTCATCATTATCAATGATGCAATCCTCTCTATCCCCGTCTATGAGAAAACCGTAGTATCTCTCGGGCGGATGAGGCTGCCTACTACTCCTGCGGAACAGCGCAGGAAAGTCCTGTTCTTTCGAACCCTCTGGTTCTACTAAGCTTTCAGTAAAAGTTTGTGGTTCTGGAATTTCTTCCAGTTCTATTGCGCTCCTAATTATTTCTTTTTCTAAGAACTGATGTTCCAGAAAGTGGGCATTACGAGATACAAAAACCTTTTGTTCTTCTGCGTAATAGAAAAGATACCCCCTGGAGTTCTTTGGGTATCCCACAAACTTGCACTGTACTGAGCGTGCCTCGAGTTTGTCCGCATGCTGCTTTTTGAAAAAAGCTAGACATCCCCAAATCTTCTAATATTGAAAATAGGGTTTCTTCCCACTCCATATCTGATATGGTGTGGTAGGCACAGTCTTAGTTGGAACTCGGTTCAAAAGATATGCAGCTGATTCTAGTGCATATCCCCAGAATGATCGCGGCAACTCAGCGTTACTCATCATGGAACGTACCATATCCAATAGGGTTCGGTTCCGTCTCTCCGATACACCGTTATGTTGTGGAGTGTATGGAGGAGTAAGCTGAGAGAGAATTCCATTCTCTTTTAGGTAATCCAGGAACTCGGAACTCGGCACTCAAGTATTCACCACCTCGATCAGATCTCAGTGTCTTGATAATTTTGTCTGTTTGTTTTTCTACTTCATTCTTGTATTCCTGGAATTTTTCAAAGGCTTCAGATTTATGCTTCATTAAGAAGACATGCTCGAACCTTGAAAAATCATCCGTAAATGTAATGAAGTAAGAATAACCACTTCGCGCATGTGTAGACATTGGACCGCATACATCGCTGTGTACGAGTCCCAAGAGCTCGCTCGCTCTTACTCCATGTCCAGTAAATGGAGTCTTTGTCATCTTTCCTTTGAGACAGGATTGACAAGTTGCATATCATTGATATTCGAACGGATCCAAATATCCTTCTTTATGTAACTTCGTCAATCTTCTCTCATTGATGTGACCCAGTCTACAATGCCATAAGAAAGCATGATTTATTTCTGGAGACTTTCTTTTGTGTGTATTCTGGAAATTGAAAATATGTGGTTCGTTTAATACGTATATACCGTTGCTTAATGTACCCGACCCAATCAGAACATGATTAAGGTGAATGTTTACAACATCGCTTACAAATGCAAAATCATAACCTTCTTTAGACATTAAAAATACAGATTTGATATTACAAGTCGCACTGGGTACAAAAAAACAATCACGCAAAAAAAAACATGTCCATCTAACAATCCCAAGTGATAGTCCCCCACGGACTCAGCATCCATGCCAGCTCCGTTTGCAACTATGAGGGTCATATCACCTGCCTTCAAAACCCTACGCTTTCTTAATGCCTGCAATGAATTACAGATATGAGATCCTGATCCGGTATCCAATACCCAGGAAGTAGAGTTTACTGATAGACAGTTTTCAATAACATACTCACCTGAAGCCGAAGCCACAACTTGCTTGGGGTCCTGGTTCTTGGCCTTCCAAGCCCTGCAATCCTTTTTCCAGTGTCCTTTCTTATGACAATAAAAGTACTCTTCCTTTCCCACAAGCTGTCCTGCTACCTTTGTTGCCTTTTCCTTTCCCTTCGCTTCCACTTTACTAACACCGTCCCTTGGTTTGGTGGGGGTTTTCTTCTTCTTTCCCTTGGCTTTCACCTTGGACCTAGAAGAGGAAGGTCCTCCAACAGACAAAGCGGGTGTTTCCCTTACTTTCTGTAAAGTGCCTTCTGCACTCCTCAACATGTTGAGGAGCTCCGGAAGTTCAACTTAGTTTCCTTGCATGTTGAAGTTCAGGATAAACTGGGCATAAGTGGAAGGGAGGGACTGGAGAATCAAGTCAGCGTAGAGCCCGTTCTCTAATGTGGTCCTAAGGTCCGCGAGCTCTTCAATGAAGCCAATCATCTTAAGCACGTGTTCCGCTACCGATGATCCGATGGCCAATCTTGCCGAAAACAACTTTTTCGAGACTTCGTATCGGGAGATACGGGATTGCTCTCCATATAGTTCATTAGTATGGAGAAATATGGATTGTAGGTCCATATTCTCGTGCCTCCTCTGATGTTCATTGTCCATAGAGGCAAGCACGAGGCACTTGGCCTTCGCGTAGTCGATCTCCCAGGTCTTACGGATTTCCTTATCCGCGACGCTGGAGGTAGGACCTGGGACAGGAGGAGCTTGGGTGGTAAGGAGATACCCCAACTTGTCATAAGTGATTGCCATTTTGACATTCCTGAGCCAATCTTTGTAGTTTGGCCATGTCAGTATATTTTTATCTAGTAGTAACTTAAGTCCGGTCATGACGATTGGTCGCTGCAATTAGGAGAGAGAGAAGAAACACTTTAGCATGATGCTCTTGCAAGTTTAGAGTGGATTTTAGTTTGTCTAAACAGCATGGCTCCCACTGTTTCTCGAATCATTCCTCAAAACAAAAAAGAAGAATTAGTTGGGATCAATCTCACCGTACAATACTTGCTTAACCATTCAGCCAGGCCAGTGTTGGTACTTCGAGGGAGGTTTTCCAACGCTTTCACGAAGTTCCTTAATTGAGTAACCTCTTTTCCCAATGGGCGTAGCCCCGCTAACACCTTTCTAGACACCTATTTGGTTTATAGCATTGATCGTTAAGTGAGAAATTTCTCGAGGAGTAGCATATACTGATAATAGGATCGGGATTCAAATATCATCGTGTGATAAAACTGAAGGAATCCTACCAGAATAATCACACTCCAAATGGTATGCAGCACTAGCAAGTTTCAGTTTCTTTAGAAACTCCCGATGTGGATTTTTGCCCCATGCTCTTATGACCTTGACGTAGGCCAAAATATCATAAGTCACATATCAAGTTCTACCCATCATTTACCAGGTTAATTTGAACCCACCCGTACAAACCCTTGACGTAGGTAAAAATGGCAGTACGACTGTCTCAAACCAACGCATCGATCTATGCAACAGATAAATATCCGGCAGCTACCAATCACTATGCCTTGGCGTAGGTCAAAATACATAGCTTGAATACTAACGAATATTTAACTGAAATGATGGAGTGCTACGAATGGTTTTGGCGAAACCGTGAACGTAGTGAACTTGATATAATCGAAGGAACCTGATAGCTTTTAAAAGGAGTGGTTTAAGCTCCGTGTTTAAAAGTTGTTTTTGAAAAGAAACCGAGTGGTTTTGAAATTGTTCCAACGACTTTAACTTTGGTTTATTTTCTTGCATTAATTTAATACTTCCCATCATTTAATCCTACCATTGCAGAAAACAACGAAAATATGACGTACGCTTATGCCATCCGCATTCGCCACGGGGCCTCGTCATTACCCGTTAGGTTACTTAACTAACGACAGAGCGGGGGCTGGACTAGCGCGGATGCAAAACATAAGCAACGCCTACTAGATATCATATATAGATATATACATTCGTTAGATGCAATGATAGCCATTCCATATTACAGATGAACACATTCGATATACTAAGAATCCGCGTTTCGTTCGAGCAGGCTGTAAGTCTACGGTAGCACCCCGGCCGTCTAACAGACGCCAAATGCGGAACAAAAACTTTTTAACTGGCGCTATCGTATACTATAACCCGGATCTGCCATTATTGCTAAACTAACAAACTACAAAGAGGGTAGAAAGGTTATACCGAAAGATCCGAGTCCTTCGTTCTTTAACCATCATCCCACGCTCGGTTGCGGATGCTCCGATTTCGTCGATCTCCGATCAGCTCGTTCAGGTGGCACCACGTCAACGGATCTTTAAACGGGCTCCCGCCTCTGAGCCGAGGCAACTCGGTCATCAAGTTTGCTAAAAGAGATGACCAAGATTGATGTAGAGAATGAGTAGAACACTTTGTCTCGCTTCGTCCAAAGCTATGGACGAACGGTTAATGAAGTTGCCTTTTGGAATTGTGATGGAATAAAATGAGCTATGAAATTTCCATACACCAAAACTCAAGAAGGGGCCGGCCACTATTTGAAGAGGTGGGGGAGTGAGTGTAGGAGGGGGGTAACCATTAGCACAAAAAGAAAAGCATGAGTCAAAGATAACACCTTGCAAAATCATTAATTGCATACATTGAACCATAATAACCTAGTCATCATCCAATAAATGCACTAATTAGTCATGAAGCCTAGTCACCATCTAGAAGCTTCTAGAACCATCCAAACACTCATGACTCACCTCAAGAAAAGATAAATCCGTCTTTAACCGAATTTTAAAGACGGGTGATCGAAAACAGGAAACGGGAAACTGGAAACTGGAAACTTCCAAAAGCGATCCCGAAACGAATTTCAGGACAACCCCGTAACAGTATAAACATACCCGCATTTGTATTACGACCGAATACAAATGCAACTGAGACAAAGATATTATATCTACACAGTATAATACTCGGATCCGGCTTAAACCAAGGCCCACCAGTATTATTTGCCCGAAATATAACACGTGCGTAAACGCATTTGCATTTTCCGAACCCTGCTATAAAACCATACGGCCTCTACAACGTTTCGCCCGAACTTGGGAAACTATCTGTGGGGGACTCTAATGACTCGTCGGTAACATGGCAGTGGATTTAACCACAAGCCGTCAGCGGCACTAGCTGTGCGTAACGGATGCCCATGTACTGACCTCAAGGGAAGCTGATGAGCGAACTCATCCTGGAACCCTACCGAGCCTAACAGTGACAATATACATACAATCCGGTCCGTTCGTCTATGAGTATCGCATATCGGCCTAGGGGACTGGTAACGTCAGACCCCCAATAGCGGTATAAGTCATGTCGAAGTAAAACCCAGAACACCGTGAGATACTACTGGAGTACCTACCAGTAAATCTCCTACCTCGGCCGAGGATTTGTGTAATGGCTCTCCTAGACACAGCGCGATCTCACCCCCAATACCGGGAGAGACGAATCCCCTGCCGATCCGCTCACTTGCCTCCATGTGGCTCGGGACTGTACCCAAAAAATACCTGTTTGCACAACTCCTTTGAGCCGTGGTAGGGTAGAAATCAAAGCACAGTGGGAACTCACACGAGACAAATGACGACCTCAGGTCGATGGACTAACCTGTACACATGTCACCAGGGAACTGCTATCTGACGATAGGTATAATACCAACTAGCAGGTTCCCGGCAGGTCCTGTCCGGTGTACTCATAACCCAATGAGCACATGTATACATCTTAGGTGATCCAACTGACACCAGTGGCTTGTGAGACCGGCCACCGCCCCTCGTTGGGGTCTCGACTGTATACACTAGTCTACTCCGGAGAATCGATGCCCTGTCTCGAAACTCCCACAACTAGGGACCACAATTAAGGATTTGCTTATAGACCACCCAACTCTTACGTATATGATCGCCATCATACTGTTGGTAGTCAAGCAAGATCCTAAGGGCTCTATCAACGTGTAACAGTGATCAGTCACCTGAACCTGTACACGACTGATGAAGGCAAACCAGATAGCATACTATCATCTCGAGTAAAACTGTACTACCGGTATAGGTCTGTTCATATCAGAAAACTGCATTCTAATACCGGCCATTCATTATCAATTTGTTGTATTTATCGGTATTATTAACCAGTGTCTGCTCAGTAATACAGATTACAGGTATCCGTGATAAAATACTGGAAATACATTTAAAAGCATGGATATATCAATTGAGAGCCGACACTGCAACCAGAACCGCAATCCGACCGATACTTCAGGAGTCCCTTTTTGCAACATGTTTGTGTACACATTTTTTCTATATAAATGGTCCAACACAACAAATGTGTACACAGGATTTTTAGGCACATGTGGATATGCATTCAAGGCAAAATATTATATGCATTCAAGGCTAAACATCATGTGTTGATTTTTTTCCTTCCAAAACAGAAATCAAATCAAAGTCAATTAAACAAATCAGCAAGAGCCATAATGGGGCAGCAATGAATCAAGCCACATGTGAGAATGGAGTAATGAGCATTTAATGCTGAAGATCATGTGTTGAATTGTATTCAAAAATTCCCTCCAATAATAAGTGCAAAATAAAATCAAATGGACAAATCAACAAAACCATAATGGGGGCAGCCATGATTTAGGCACATGTGGGAATGAAGTTATGAGCATTTAATGCTAAAAATTTGGTGTTGATTTAGAAATTCGAATTTCCCTCCAAGCATTGGGTGCAAATCAAGTCAAAACAGAGAAAACAAACTGGACCAAAGTGATACGGGGGACCTAACAAGTCAACACATTAAGTATGAGACCGTTCCAATATGATGTGGCCGGCCACATCACATTATAGACCGGCCTGGCCGGCCCTACAGGCTCCAGTGGGCCCCAGCTTCACACAGTGCCTTCCTTGCTGCCACGTAGCCCTAATTTTGATGTTTATTTTCTATTCTTTTTTGCCTATAAATAGCAGGCAGTGGGCAAAGGTTCAAGGATCATTCTTTAGTCTTGGATTGTCATTCTTTGTCCATGTTTTCTATTCTCCTTTCTTGTAAATAGCTTAGTCCCTTTGAGTTCTTAACCTTCTCTTGATCCTTCAACCTCTTTATTGAGCTTGAAAATTTAAGGGTTGGTTATTGATCTCAAGGGGTTGTATCATTCTTGAAGTTTAATAAAGTGTTCTTTTGTGCTTCCTTCACCATGAGTTCTTTGCCCTCTCTTGATCTTGCAACCTCTTTATTGAGCTTGCAAGTTTAAGTTTGGGTTATTGAACCCATGTCTTGCAATATGTTCTTTTGTTCTTAAGCTTTTACTTACTTGCATTTTATTCTTGCTCTTTTATTTCTTGCACTTAAATTCCTTGCACTTTAATTACTTGCTTGTTATCTCTTTTTTTTTTTGTTCTTCTCTTTTGTTATCTCTTTTTGGTTTGTTTTGTGAATGGTGTGAATATTGTTGTTAGGAAAAGAGAAAGATTTTGTAAGTTAACATTTCGATTTTCATTTTCTTTTCCCGTCTTTTCCATTTGAAACTCCGCCCAAACCTTACGCAAGCGCTTCGTTAGGCACCCTACCCTACCAAGGTAAAGGTGATTCCTAACCGTGACCGTTTGCATTCGGTTTGGCCGAAGGCGAACCCAAGAGACAAGAACGGACGGACAAGGGTCAATAAGCCGGATTCCATGAATACCGTGCTTAAGTCCCCTAATCCATGTTGTTGCCGATTGTTATAGCTTCATTGGTTAAGTTCGGCTTAAAGTACTTGAATACGGAATCCATTAACTTACACTATCCCATCGTTTCCTAACAAGCCTTATACTTGAATATAACACATAGGTTAGATAACGAACAAATCCGCCACGTTGTTAACTCGTTAAAACAAGAACGTAAAACATTCCATCTCCCTGTGGATCGACCCGTGCTTATCGCTGCTAGCTGCAAAGCGACACCGTCCTGATCGCGGTTAAACTTTAGAACTTCAAATACCCGACACGCTTTTGGCGTGCGACCAAATGGCGCTGTTGCCGGGGAGACGGTAACGTTTTTATTTTTGTTATTTCGGGTTAATCTTGTTAATACCTATCTAACCCTATTTTTCAAAACAACATAAAAATTTCAAAACCAAAAACCAAAATCAAAACAAAAATTAACACAAGCTAACCATTTTATTCTCTGGATTTTATACCTGCTTGCACTCTGTAACTAAAATAAAAGGATAAACAATACCAGTGTAGCATTAGTGGAACACTGAGACTACTGTTGAAATTTGGAGACCTACCTCATCAAGTTGGCCGGCGAAATCATCACCAAATCCGGCGACGCCGGCCCTTTTACCACATCTTGCCTCCAATTTCTCCTCTGAGCTCAAGTGTTCTATTTTTGCCCTATTTGTATTTTTTGTTTTTTATAATTTTTAATGTGCAGGTATTTTGGCATTCGTATCGTTTTTCCTCACTAATATCCATTTTTTCGGACATTTCAGATTTTGCGGATTTGCGAACAGCGAGCGTGGGGAGCAAATTGCACATTCAAAGTTAAGGTGGTTACGAAGTACAGTGCCAAAGATTCGGATAGTTTGACCCGCGCAAGCGAACTTTTCAAGCTTACCGGATTTGATTCAACTGGGGTTTCTTGACCCACAACTTAACGGTACGTACTTTACCAACACCTTCTTCTCAAATCCGACGTTTCCAATATAATATCTTTGCAGGATTCTTTGCAAGTTCGCTAGCAAACGCCAAAAAAAAATCTTTTGACTAACCCGTATTTGTTGCAGTGCCGAGCTTAAACTAAAAAAAACGATTGATTGATTCTTTGAATTTTTATTGAATTGAGCATTGCATACATTAATATGGATTTAAGGGTAAGCGAACCCCCAAAACATACGGTAAAGGATTTCATCACCTTTTTCCGTGGCCCACAAATCACGAAACTGTGCATAAACGTTTACCCGCACAAATTTTAAAAGAAATTAGACTTTAAGCCTTAAGGACTTCGCGCTCACTAGGAGAGGTTAATTGTGTTTAGAATACCGCTTAACGGTATATTGTTTACGGGGTGTCTAGGAAAGTGTTCACGGCGAAACCGCCAAAAGAGAAAGGGTTATTTAATTAAGGACCTTCGCGAAAGTGTCGGAAAACCTCCCCTTATCTGTGCACTTACCTGGCCTCGTGATCAGTGTATCTTGAGCCTGTTTCTCGACACACTTTTACTTCACCAATCAAGTTCTTGAGCAGGTCTAGTTGACCTAGGTGAACCCTTGAATGATTAGGTGTGTAGTATTTTTGTGTCGTGATTGTTTTTGTCCAGATTTTTTTTGTATATTTCATTCTTTTGTTAATAACTAACTAAAAAAAACTATAAAAAAAAAAACCACATTCTTTTCCCCTCCTTTTGGCTTATTCTTCTTCCTCTCTTCATAACATGTGTACCTACCTCGAAAAACCCTTGCCGAACTTTGGTACCACAACCAGACATAACTTCCTATGGTTCTTGCTTTGGTCGAAGTTCGAACGACCCCTCCATGCCCAAAATTTCATTGAAAGATCGCATAGACGCGTCTAGGATAAACACTTGCACTCCGCAATCCACTTTGTATCAATCTTTTCAACTTTCACCACCCTCTTATGTTGATACCTCTTTTGCAAGTCGTCTTTTGTCCATCGCTGAACATATTGAACAATCCCGTAGCCGATCTTTCACTCCTTTCACCACTACAAATTCTTTGGATCAACAATTCCATTCACCTTCTTATTCGTATGTTGATCCTATCCCTGTCCAGCCATTCAATTCGTACGAGTCCTACCCAACTTTTGCACCTGCCCTAGACATTGATTCTGAACAACCTTTTGGGAGTTTCCAGTATCCAAACAACTTTGAATCTTTTATAGAAACCCCTTCACAACCCATGTCTAGTCTGGAACAGTTGTTGGAAGACTTTAGGGTAACGTCATGCCAACAGATGATGGATTTGAATGTGTCCATGGCCGTCCTCATACAACCTAGTGACCCGGTAGCTAGTTTTCAACTAGCTCCACATTTTACAATGTATGATGAGGCGGTAGGACAGGCCGAGAATTTGAGTAGTGAAAGTGAGTTGTACACCCTTCCTAATCAAACCTACCCATTGCAAATTGAATCACACAACTCCAGTTTTGAATGTCTATCTAGTATCCCAAAAGATTTACCAATTAAAGATAGATCGTTTAATGAGTTGTGCGATTTTGTAGTGTTTGATTTACCAGATTGTGAAGGGTCCATTCCAAGTAAAACCAATCCTAAACCTTTTGACCTCTATACTTCCATCTTAGAACCAGAATCGATTGAAATCCATGCTTTTGATGAGGAGTCTGAGAATCTTAATTTTCACTTGATTGAGGATATTGACGCAGGGAGTATTTTGGATGATGAACCCATAGATTTCACTGAAATTTTCTCTCCAATTCATCATCCCGAGTCATTAAATGTTTCTCCCGAACTTCATATGCGTCTTGATTTTGATGAGATTTGCATGGATGAGATAATTTTCAAGGATAGTATTGAGGAGAGTATTGAGGATAATATTGAGGATGAACCATTTTTGTTTGATGTGTCGGATTTTCCAATTCATCCTCCTGAACATTTAACTGTTATACTTCCTAAATCACCCTCCATCCTTTCCATCATTCCGACCACGCAAAAGATCATGCAGAAGGACTGTGAGTTTGAAAAATTTCTGTTCAATCACAGCACATTTGACGCCACTAGTGCGTTCCTCCTTGAATCTGACACTCTTCTCATTGCCGATAACGATTACGAGTGTTTCACTTTTTCGGACGATGTTGAAGGCTCACCGACCGAGTTTGAGTCCTTTGAATTTTCAGATGAGTTAGTTGAACCATCAAACTCGGTTGCTCACAGTCATTTCGAATCATTGATGGAATCTTTCGAGTTCGAGACAGTTTACATAGGTGAGAATAAGACTATCCCTAAATCACTCCCCTTCGTCCCTTCATTCATTCCGACCTTGCTAGAAACTGTATCACTTTCATTTCCTATATCTGGTTTACCGAGTTTGGTGTACCCATGTTTTCTCGAGAATCTTGAGGAATTTGACCCCATTTCTCGACGGGTTAATACATTAGCATAAACGCTTCTTACACATCGGTCATTACAAATTGTGCTAATTTATTCACTCCATTTTCACCCTCAAGTTCGTATTCCATTTCTTTCTCCCTTCCGCTGTTCTCCTCCTCCATCGAGACCGTATACCACTTCTACCTCCATACGGTCTCGCGTATTCTCCATTTCTTTTCTCTTCATCTTCTTTCACCAACCCGCATATTATCATGATAGAATTTTTGAATGGTTGGTGATCACATTTGGCCTTTGTAAGGCCTTGTATAGCTTGATACTGTTCTCTTTCCCTCCTAATTTCTGAACTTCAACGCTTAACAGTGGAAACACTGTTTTACTTAAGTTTGGGGGGGAACCTTTTGGTGTACATATTTTTTGGTTTTTATTGTTGTATATAAATTGTTTTTGGGGAGGCACCGACAATTTTGACCCTCTTAGTGTAGCCTGACAGTGAGGGCACTGTCAAGTTTAAGTTTGGGGGTGTGTTCGGTAAGCTTTCTACCTTCGCATTCATTTGTATATTCTGCATTCGCATACTTACTTAAAAACCCATAAAAATCAGAAAATTTTCTAAAAACATAAAAACTTTATCGTTAAGTTAGCTAGTGGGAGAACTTAGATTCAATATTTCGACGGTTTGTTTGATAAGATAAGAATAACTAAATCTTATTTTTAGATTTTGAAAACCTGAAAGATAACTCTCCTTCGAAGTTAACTATAGCTGATATACGTCTTTACATCACACTACACGTGTCGTGAGTTTTGAAAATTAGATGACAAGTCTATTATGTCTGAAAACTTTTAAATGGATAAATTATTTTTTGAGGATCAAATAGGTTTGTTCTGAAATAAGTAATATCAAGAATAGTTTATGAAGTGAAGCGGATATGAAGGGATGTTATTGATGCCTTAATTGGAACTAATTCTGAAAAATAATCCATCTGGAACTTGATTGGAATGATTACACACCTAACCCATGTAGGGTTCCTAGGCATCCTAATGAAGTCTCACAAGGCATCAACCATGCCAATTTCAAAAATAATGGGTGCCGAGAAACCCTAACACGGATCGTGTACTAGAAGTTTAGGCGAAACGGTAAACTAGTTAACATTTTAACTAAAGGTTAGATTCTACAACCTTTGTAGATCCGGATTTCCACCTCCTTAGCTCCACGTGGTCATGCCCTCGCTGTCCATCATGAATCCTCGACTCATTCGTCGGCTTCATCGGAGAAACGGGGGAGCTAGGTCGTCGGCTTGGTGTCAAAGACGATCTACGTCGAGGTTGCACTAGTTCAAGCTCCGACTTCAACAAGTAGTGAAACTTGTGAAGAAAACACCCAAAACCACTTGGCAAGAGGTAGAGGATGAAGAAATAGGAGGTGGGTTCACTTTAGATTTGGATTTCTATCACTAGATCTCAAGTTGCCATTGATGGCATCAAGGTTTCTCACTTGAAGAAGAAGAAGGAGATGATGATAGAATTATGATAAGTTGTGTAAAATGAATAATAATCACAATACTTATCATAATCTAGCCATGGTCAAGTGTAGAGAATGGACCATGGTTAGTGGGAATGGTTAGGGTTTAGAATGAAGACAAAAGGTATCATAAGTCAAAGCTTCATGAAGCTTCAACATGCTTCATGAAGAATGAAACCCTTTTTATTTTTGTTTTGATTTATCCACTTAAATAAATAAAGAATGTATTAAATAAATAAGTGAATAAATCATAAACCCTAACCACTCTCATAACCATGGTTCAATTCTTTTACACAAAGCCAAGACAACATGCATCATCAAACATGATACAAAAATGTGCACAAAAGTATATCACATATACAATGTGTAAATCAAGTGAGAAAAATCCGTTTAAAGTGAACCAATACTAGTTGATGCAAAGTAATATATCAAATATATAATTATACATTAAATCATTAAATCAACACTTGATTCAATGATCCGGTCATGTCACACACGACCGACTAGTATTCAGTGTATCGGCTTATCGAATCGATCTTCGATTCGATAACTAGGTTATATCGCATACAACCATTCGAAACATTAATCGCGAGAATCAAATACGGTATCACATACACGCATTATTCTCGGTCCCGCACATATCTCATATGCGCTCCTATTTCGTTTCGCTTGAACCAGGAATTCTCTGTGTAGGACTTTAAAGACTCGTCAATACGCCGGTAGCAGATGATGATCATATCATGCACCCACAAGCCGCAAGCGGTCTGCTAAATGTAACGGCCACCCGGGTATTGAGCGATCAGAAGATCGACAAGCTAGCCCGCTCACACTCCTGCGAATCCGACCAGTAACACTTACCGTACAGTCCGGTCTCTTCGTCTGATATGTCGCATATCAAGTCTATGGGTGGTAAACGTCAGACACCAATAACCCGATAAGTCGTGCCGATATGAGGCTCGTAACGGGTCGAGAAACTACTGGTAACACTTACCAGCAAATCTCTGATCAGCCCTGGCCAGGGACTTCCCTGTTACGGCCAATCGAGCACAGCGCATCATCAACCCCCAATACCGGGAGAGACGAAACCCCTCCTATCGCTCATTGCCTCCATGTGACTCGGGACTGTACCCAAAGACCACCGTTTTGCACGCCCTCATGGACGTGGTAAGGTGGAGATCAAAGCACAGTGGGAATCACACAAGACTCTATGACGATCTCGGGTCTACAGACTAACCTGTACAAGTGTCACCTGAGAACTGTCATCTGACGTGAGGTATAATACCATCTGGGAGTTCTCGGCGAGTCCGTCCAGTGTACCCAGTCTCCACTGAGCACCCGTATACCATCTCTGATGTCAAACACCAATGGATATGGGATCATCCATCGCCCATCACATGGGTCGAGAAGCGTACACGCTAGTCTACACTGGTATATCGATGCCCCGTCTCGATACACCCACGACTAGGGACCTTGAAGGATGTACTTATGGACTACCATGTCCCCACTAGTATGATCTGCATCATAGTCCAGGTAGTCAAGTACACATCCTAAGGGCTTTACCAACATGTAACTATAAGACAGTTTAAAGAGACTAGTGTACATGTTAAGATAAAGAGCAACCAGATAGCATACTATCATATCGAGCAAGAAAGTCATCTCTATATATGTCCAAGCATCCAATATAATATACATCATCTGTACAATACTGGCCTCTAGGGCATACATACAACTAACAATCTCCCACTTGCACTAGGACCAGCTGCTGTAGTATCGCATACCGAGCATCCCGAAGAGTCTCTCAAACTGTATCTGGGGAATGGCCTTCGTGAGTGGATCCGCCGTGTTGTCCTTCGTGTCAACTCTCCTGACCTCGATCTCCCGGCGACCAACTATCTCCCGGATCAGGTGATACCGCCTCAGAATATGCCTGGATCGCTGATGGGACCTGGGTTCCTTGGCCAAAGCCACTGCTCCATTGTTATCGCAATACAAAGGTATTGGATGCTCAATGGATGGAACCACTCTAAGTTCAGTAATGAACTTCTTGATCCAGACAGCTTCTTTAGCAGCATCGTTGGCAGCGATGTATTCAGCCTCCATCGTCGAGTCTGCCACGGTTTCCTGCTTGGAACTCTTCCAGCTAACCGCCCCTCCGTAAAGGGTAAAGACAAAACCCGACTGCGACTTAGAGTCGTCCTTATCACTCTGGAAGCTGGAATCGGTAAAGGACTCCACTTGGAGTTCTCCACTACAATACACCAAGAGCATCTCCTTAGTCCTTCGTAAGTACTTGAGAATGCTCTTCACAGCTGTCCAGTGACTCTCTCCAGGATCAGCTTGATACCTGCTCACTACACTTAGTGAGTATGCAACATCGGGTCTGGTACATAGCATCGCATACATGATAGAGCCTACCGCCGAAGCATAGGGTATCCCTTGCAAGCGAGCTCTCACCAAATCAGTCTTGGGAGACATCTCTTTGGAGAGAGTGACTCCAGAGATCGTGGGTAAGTTCCCACGCTTGGATTCTTCCATACTAAACCTCTTTAGTATGGTATCAATGTACCTGGACTGGGACAATCCCAATATCCGTTTGGATCTATCTCTATAGATCCTGATTCCCAATATGCAGGAGGCATCACCAAGATCTTTCATTGAGAATCTCTGTGATAAGAAGAGCTTGACCGATTGCAGCATAGGAATATCATTTCCTATCAAGAGTATGTCGTCCACGTACAATACGAGGAAGACAACCTTACTCCCTGCCACCTTCTTGTAAATACAAGGTTCATCTGGGTTTTTGACGAAATCAAACTCTTTGATAACGACATCAAAGCAGATGTTCCAACTCCGCGATGCTTGCTTTAATCCATAAATGGATTTAAGCAGCTTGCACACCTTCCCGCTGCTCCCACTATCTACGAAGCCCTCTGGCTGAGTCATGTACACGCACTCTTCTAAATCACCATTTAGAAAGGCGGTCTTAACATCCATTTGCCAGATTTCGTAGTCATGATATGCAGCGATGGCAAGCATGATCCGGATGGATTTAAGCATAGCCACTGGAGAAAAGGTTTCGTCATAGTCCACACCTGGTCTTTGACGAAAACCTTTTGCTACAAGTCTAGCTTTCAAAGTCTCCACTTTCCCATCTACACCAAGTTTCTTCTTAAAGATCCACTTGCTCCCAATGGGTTTTACCCCTTCAGGAGCAACTTCCAAAGTCCATACTTTGTTGGTGTACATGGATTCCATCTCGGACCGCATTGCATCCAGCCATTTCACTGAGTCCCTACTCGTGATGGCCTGCTCGAAGCTAGTTGGGTCATCATCCTCCATGATGCAATCCTCGCTCCCACCATCCATGAGAAAACCGTAGTATCTCTCAGGTTGGCGAGGAACCCTACTAGATCGGCGGAGAGGCTGGGGTTCATTGGGAGCTACTGAATCCTCTTGTTCCACTAAATCTTCAATTTGAGTTTGTGTATCTGGAACCTCTTCCAGCTCTACCACTTTGCCACTAATTTCTTTTTCAAGAAATTCCTTTTCTAAAAAGGTGGCATGTTGAGCAACAAACACTTTTTGTTCCTCACTGTGGTAGAAAAAATATCCATATGAGTTCTTTGGATATCCCACAAACTTGCAAAGAACTGACCGTGCCTCGAGCTTGTCCGGATTTTGTCTTTTGACATAAGCTGGACAACCCCATATTTTAACTCGTTTAAAATATGGTCTCTTCCCACTCCATATCTCATATGGTGTGGTAGGTACAGATTTAGATGGAACTTGATTCAATAGGTATGCTGCTGTCTCCAGCGCATATCCCCAAAAGGAAATAGGTAACTCAGCTGTGCTCATCATAGAGCGCACCATATCTAATAGGGTGCGGTTCCTCCGTTCTGATACACCGTTGTGCTGTGGTGTATATGGAGGAGTCAGCTGAGAGAGAATCCCATTCTCTTTTAGGAAGTCCAGGAATTCTCCGCTTAAGTATTCACATCCTCGATCAGATCGAAGGATTTTAATACTTTTTCCGGTTTGGTTCTCGACTTCTTGTTTATATTCTCTAAATTTCTCAAAAGCTTCTGATTTATGTTTCATCAGGAACACATATCCGAATCTAGAGAGATCGTCAGTGAATGTAATGAAGTACGAAGAACCATCCCTGGCATGTGTAGACATGGGACCGCATACATCACTATGTATCAGTCCCAAGAGTTCGGTAACTCTTTCTTCGTGTCCCGTAAACGGAGTTTTGGTCATCTTGCCTTTGAGACATGACTGGCAAGTGTCATAAGATGAAAATTCAAACGGATTTAAATATCCATCCTTATGCAACTTAGCTAGTCGTGTCGCATTGATGTGACCCAGTCTACAATGCCACAAGAAGGATTCGTTCAGTTCTGAACTCTTCCTCTTGTGTGTGTTTGTTATGCTCAGAACTGTTGATTGATTTAGAACATAAATGCCATTGCACAGCGTGCCTGATCCAACCAACTTTTGGTTACGGAAAATGTTCATAACATTGTCCTGTAATACAAAATTATATCCCTCTTTACTCAGTAAAGAAACCGATATAATGTTGCATATCAGGTTCGGCATGTAATAGCATTCGTTCAGAACCAATGTATTACCAGTTGGTAATTCAAGGTGATATTCCCCGACAGTCTTGGCTGCAACAATTGCACCATTTCCGACTCTAATGTCTTTATCACCCTCTCCAAGTTCTTTACCTTTTCTAAGCCCATGTAACTGATTACATATATGGGATCCTGACCCGGTATCTAATACCCAGGACGTAGAGCAAATGGAGAAACAGTTCTCTGTAACGAACACACCCGAAGAAAATGCATCAACATGTACTTTCCTCATCCGGGTGGCATGGGAATCGTGGTATTCCCCTATGTCCTGTTCATTCCTACAACTCTTATAAGAAAGAACGGAACCAACGTTCCCCAGCACAGTATAATATGCGGGTTCGGTCAATACATCCATATTATTATCTTGATTAAGGCATGAAGTGGTCGCTACCTGGAGAGAGAGAGAAGAAAACACTTTAGCGTATGCTCGTGCAAGATCAGATTGGTTATTATCTTATCTAATCAGGATGGCTCCCACTGGTTTTTATCAAATCTTCCTTCAAACCCTAAAAGGAAAGACTAGCCGGGATTAATTACACACTACAAGTTCGCCAATCTTTCAGCCAGGCCAGTGTCGGTACTTTGAGGGAGGTCCCCCGTGCTTTCGCACGAACCTAATTAATATAAACCTCGTTTTCCCAG
The DNA here is from genome assembly GCA_030015575.1 of Agapanthus africanus. Lineage (NCBI taxonomy): Eukaryota > Viridiplantae > Streptophyta > Magnoliopsida > Asparagales > Amaryllidaceae > Agapanthus > Agapanthus africanus. The sequence continues at coordinate 409,051,482 of CM057337.1, forward strand.
AGGCGTAACCTCGTTGACACCTTTCTAGACACCTACTTGATCAGCTAATTGCAATGTGTAAAACTCTCCCAGGAGTAACTCTTACTCGCAGTGGGTATCGGGATCCAACTATCTCATAGAAGGTATGCAATCTCATTGCAAATTTCAACACTTGAAACTCCCGATAATCTTTTGCCCATACGATCTATGACCTTGACAAGGTCAACAAACCATAGACCGTAAGTCAAGTTCAACCCGTCATTTCTTGATTGAATTAAACCCACCCGCACGACCCTTGACAAGGTCAACAAGGCCGTACGACTACCCTAACTCAATCTGCATCATATGCATAAGCAGATAAATACTGGTTAGCTACCGCACACTGCGCCTTGACAAGGTCAACAAACGCAGCACGAATACTAAATAGGACTTATCTGAAATGACGGAGGGCTACGACAGGTTTTTCTGAAAACCTATTGCGTAATGAACTTGATATCCTTGTAGAATCAAATGAAGTTTTAAAATGGAGTGATTTTGAGGCTTTTTCTAGTTTTGCTAAAGGGGTCACTCCCGGTGAAGGGATCGTCGGCCCTTTCCTCGTCGAATGAGGTGCGGGACATATCTCATATATCACTGTGCAAAGCAGAAACTATAGAAGCAATCAAAAACAAACCGAGTGTGTAGCATCTGCCAGTTATTGCTAAAGGAGTCACTCCCGGTGAAGGGATCTCGGTCCTTTCCTCATCGAATAAGGTGCAGGGCATATCACATATACCGCTATGCAAAGCAAGAACTGTAGCTATCTGTTTTATTTTAAAATTTGATTCTACAACATCTTAGGTTTCTTTTCTTTCATTAATCACATTAATGAAGTCCCATCATTTAAGTCACCTAAACATCACAGATAAATACGACGTACACTTATGCCATCCGCATTCGCCTAGATGTCCCCTCGTGCACCGTTAGGTTAGGTAACTAACGACAGAGCAGGGCATGGCTAGTGCGGGTGCAAAACATAAGTAACGCCTATATAATATATCATATATACTATATACAGTATTTATCACAGAATATCTCATGATCGCATCACAGATATCGCAGCAGAAGAAACATATGAAACATTGGATATACTAGGACGTCCGTGTTTTCAATACGAGCCAGTATAAAACACGGATTCCACGGTCGTGATGAATAGCCAATCCCACACCCCTAGACCCCTACGAGAGCGGCAAGTAACCCTACCAATTCTAGGGTTAGGAGACCCGGTCTCGACTCCTCGAGGTGGTCTCCCACTGGACCCTAGAACCCGGTTACTTGTGCTCCCATCCTTGGGTCTATCCTAGTGCAGAAAAGTAAATAATATACAAAGGGTGACAACTTCCGCAACCTGGAAGTGCCCTGAATAAAAGAATATTACATACAAGTTTTTATACATGAATGAAAATGAAAAACACTCATCTCACATAAAAAACCCCGGCTATTCAAACACGACGATCCAATATAACATATCCAGCAACACATAACATCACATGTCATCAACGTAAGTAAGTATGCATACACGACAATCGTCGACGTATAGCAACGACAATCGGCAATACCACTACATACTACACTTACGGTCACAGAAAAGAAAGTGTAAAACTACAACAATTGGAATCCGCAACCTCTTTAGACATCACATGCCTAACGGTTATAAACCCCGCATTTTAGTCCCATTATCGAAAACTCTTTTCGATATCATGTGAAACTAAACCGCTAGATTTATAACATTTATCCAGTTATCTCATAACTGTTTGTGAATTCCAATTATTGTATCCCATTCCGGATAAATAGAATATATCAAACTTTCCGATCGAACATTCGAACACCCAAGTTTTCCCGACACCGATCAACACATGAAATAGGTTCAAAGACATTCACTTCATGCCTCAGTACCAACGGTCCAGCCGTAGAAGGGTCAAGCCAACGCCTCACATGTGGCACGCCGTACTGCCCCAAACCCGAAGGTTCAAAGGGCAGTTCAAGACGGTCACATAATCGAGTTAAGGTTTGTTGTCTTCTAGAGGGACCATCGCGTTACTTGCACTACTTCGAACGTCTTTTAACCACAGAAAAATCCAACACTTGGAATTTTTGCGGCAGGGGAAAAGTTGGGTATTTGTATCCGGTCAAACATTTTAACATATTCTACAGTTATCTGGAAATCCACTTAGACAAAAATTTGATAACCCGATCGAATAAACGAATCCCCAAAGCAACCCCAAAATACTCTTCTGTGGAGTCACAATAAAAATACCCAGAAAATATAATATACAAATATATGAATTACTGTGAATCAAAAATTAAACAAGGGAACAGTACGGCCGCGGAACCGCCGCGCATGCATAGCTCGTGCCGCGGTTCCGCGGTGGAAAAGTTGAATCAGGACCTCGTATTTCACAGTATTTCATATAACACCCTGCATGATTTTCTGCATATTTTTAATTGACAAAAATCCAAAATTTCGGAAAATTTCCAGAGAGCACCTTGGAAATTAGGGTTTCGGGACAATCGGGTTTCAAACGTCGTCTAGACTTCGCCTAAGGCTCTAGCTAGGCTCTGATACCACTGTAGGGTTCCTAGGCATCCTAATGAAGTCTCACAAGGCATCAACCATGCCAATTTCAAAAATAATGGGTGCCGAGAAACCCTAACACGGATCGTGTACTAGAAGTTTAGGCGAAAAGGTAAACTAGTTAACATTTTAACTAAAGGTTAGATTCTACAACCTTTGTAGATCCGGATTTCCACCTCCTTAGCTCCACATGGTCATGCCCTCGCTGTCCATCATGAATCCTCGACTCATTCGTCGGCTTCATCGGAGAAACGGGCGAGCTAGGTCGTCGGCTTCGTGTCAAAGACGATCTACGTCGAGGTTGCACTAGTTCAAGCTCCGACTTCAACAAGTAGTGAAACTTGTGAAGAAAACACCCAAAACCACTTGGCAAGAGGTAGAGGATGAATAAATAGGAGGTGGGTTCACTTTAGATTTGGATTTCTATCACTAGATCTCAAGTTGCCATTGATGGCATCAAGGTTTCTCACTTGAAGAAGAAGAAGGAGATGATGATAGAATTATGATAAGTTGTGTAAAATGAATAATAATCACAATACTTATCATAATCTAACCATGGTCAAGTGTAGAAAATGGACCATGGTTAGTGGGAATGGTTAGGGTTTAGAATGAAGACAAAAGGTATCATAAGTCAAAGCTTCATGAAGCTTCAACATGCTTCATGAAGAATGAAACCCTTTTTATTTTTGTTTTGATTTATCCACTTAAATAAATAAAGAATGTATTAAATAAATAAGTGAATAAATCATAAACCCTAACCACTCTCATAACCATGGTTCAATTCTTTTACACAAAGCCAAGACAACATGCATCATCAAACATGATACAAAAATGTGCACAAAAGTATATCACATATACAATGTGTAAATCAAGTGAGAAAAATCCGTTTAAAGTGAACCAATACTAGTTGATGCAAAGTAATATATCAAATATATAATTATACATTAAATCATTAAATCAACACTTGATTCAATGATCCGGTCATGTCGCACACGACCGACTAGTATTCAATGTATCGGCTTATCGAATCGATCTTCGATTCGATAACTAGATTATATCGCATACAACCATTCGAAACATTAATCGCGAGAATCAAATACGGTATCACATACATGCATTATTCTCGGTCCCGCACATATCTCATATGCGCTCCAATTTCGTTTCGCTTGAACCAGGAAACCTCTGTGTAGGACTCTAAAGACTCGTCAATACACCGGTAGCAGATGATGATCATATCATGCACCCACAAGCCGCAAGCGGTCTGCTAAACGTAACGGCCACCCGGGTATTGAGCGATCAGAAGATCGACGAGCTAGCCCGCTCACACTCCTGCGAATCCGACCAGTAACACTTACCGTACAGTCCGGTCTCTTCGTCTGATATGTCGCATATCAAGTCTAGGGGTGGTAAACGTCAGACCCCAATAACCCGATAAGTCGTGCCGATATGAGGCTCGTAACGGGTCGAGAAACTACTGGTAACACTTACCAGCAAATCTCTGATCAGCCCTGGCCAGGGACTTCCCTGTTACGGCCAGTCGAGCACAGCGCATCATCAACCCCCAATACCGGGAGAGACGAAACCCCTCCTATCGCTCATTGCCTCCATGTGACTCGGGACTGTACCCAAAGACCACCGTTTTGCACGCCCTCATGGACGTGGTAAGGTGGAGATCAAAGCACAGTGGGAATCACACAAGACTCTATGACGATCTCGGGTCTATAGACTAACCTGTACAAGTGTCACCTGAGAACTGCCATCTGACGTGAGGTATAATACCATCTGGGAGTTCTCGGCGAGTCCGTCCAGTGTACCCAGTCTCTACTGAGCACCCGTATACCATCTCTGATGTCAAACACCAATGGATATGGGATCATCCATCGCCCATCACATGGGTCGAGAAGCGTACACGCTAGTCTACACTGGTATATCGATGCCCCGTCTCGATACACTCACGACTAGGGACCTTGAAGGATGTACTTATGGACTACCATGTCCCCACTAGTATGATCTGCATCATAGTCCAGGTAGTCAAGTACACATCCTAAGGGCTTTACCAACATGTAACTATAAGACAGTATAAAGAGACTAGTGTACATGTTAAGATAAAGAGCAACCAGATAGCATACTATCATATCGAGCAAGAAAGTCATCTCTATATATGTCCAAGCATCCAATATAATATACATCATCTGTACAATACTGGCCTCTAGGGCATACATACAACTAACAACCCACTAAACACGTCTTTTATCAAAAATATAATTGAACTACCTGTTATATCTCCGTTCGCATTAAATCGTCATGATTTTTACGCTAAAATTGTCTTTTGTTTTAGGGCCTAGGTAACTTGAGTAATTAAGTCTGCTGGGGTGTCTCTACACCTAATGCCCTAAAGCCAACTGGTTTGGGAGCATTGGCCCAAAGCTCGCTAAGAAGCCTAGAAAGTCCAAATTAAAACAAAGTCAAGCAAGTGTTCTCTCCGTGGTAAAATTCCTAACGGTTCTTTGTGTGAGAATAATCTTGACAAAAGACAGATTTTTATAAAACAGTATTTCTAGCAGAGATATGAAGGTTTCATTCTATGATAAATACTATTGCACGTTCACAAAGGTGTGTATGAAATGAAAACAAGAAAAAGGTGGAGTGAAAAATAAGACCTAGTTTCCTGTTAAGGAAGATAGAAATTCTGAATTTGAAACCTAACTGGAGAACGAAACTTGAGAAGTACTTAACTCTTTATAAAACTTATGTGATCCTTTTCAAGTTTTTGTCTGGGCTTATTTTGTGACATGACGACTTTAATCGATCCTTTTGAAACTTACTATTTGCACTTCACGTAAAGACATATAAAATCTTAAGTTAAATGAGAAGCGAGGTGTGAAAAATAAAGGTTCGATAGTTCTAAATTTAGGATAATAGAATTGCTATCTTTTAAACAAAACCTTAGGGTTTGAATTATAGTCATTTCGCAAAACTAGCTTGACGGGATTTTGTGGGTAGTATCCGCTGAAAACCATCAGGAGACAACACTCCTCCTACTAAGGACACCTAGACATTTAACGGCTTGTTGCACACGCATAGTGCAATCGCGTTCCCTGCGAAAGTGCGGTTAGGATTTTCTTTTGTGAATAAACGGTTTTGCTCGGGACGAGCAAAAGATAAGTTTGGGGGTATTTGCTCATATCAGAAAACTGCATTCTAATATCGCCCATTCATTATCTGTTTTTTGTATTTATCGGTATTATTAACCAGTGTCTGCTCAGTAATACAGATTACATGTATCCGTGATAAAATACTGGAAATACATTTAAAAGCATGGATATATCAATTGAGAGCCGACACTGCAACCAGAACCGCAATCCGACCGATACTTCAGGAGTCCCTTTTTGCAACAAGTTTGTGTACACATTTTTTCTATCTAAATGGTCCAACACAAAAAATGTGTACACAAGACTTTTAGGCACATGTGGATATGCATTCAAGGCAAAATATTATATGCATTCAAGGCTAAACATCATGTGTTGATTTTTTTCCTTCCAAAACTGAAATAAAATCAAAGTCAATTAAACAAATCAGCATGAGCCATAATGGGGCTGCAATGAATCAAGCCACATGTGGGAATGGAGTAATGAGCATTTAATGCTGAAGATCATGTGTTGAATTGTATTCAAAAATTCCCTCCAATAATAAGTGCAAAATAAAATCAAATGGATAAATCAACAAAACCATAATGGGGGCAGCCATGATTTAGGCACATGTGGGAATGAAGTTATGAGCATTTAATGCTAAAAATTTGGTGTTGATTTAGAAATTCGAATTTCCCTCCAAGCGTTGGGTGAAAATCAAGTCAAAACAGAGAAAACAAACTGGACCAAAGTGATGCGGGGGACCTAACAAGTCAACACACCAAGTATGAGACCGTTCCAATATGATGTGGCCGACCACATCACATTATAGACCGGCCTAGCCGGCCCTACAGGCTCCAGTAGGCCCCAGCTTCACACAGTGCCTTCCTTGCTGCCACGTAGCCCTAATTTTGATGTTTATTTTCTTTTCTTCTTTGCCTATAAATAGCAGGCAGTGGGCAAAGGTTCAAGGATCATTCTTTTGTCTTGGATTGTCATTCTTTGTCCAAGTTTTCTATTCTCCTTTCTTGTAAATAGCTTAGTCCCATTGAGTTCTTACCTTCTGTTGATCCTTCAACCTCTTCATTGAGCTTGAAAGTTTTAGGGTTGGTTATTGATCTCAAGGGGTTGTATCATTCTTGAAGTTTAATAAAGTGTTCTTTTGTGCTTTCTTCACCATGAGTTCTTTGCCCTCTCTTGATCTTGCAACCTCTTTATTGAGCTTGTAAGTTTAAGTTTGGGTTATTGAACCCATGTCTTGCAATATGTTCTTTGGTTCTTAATCTTTTACTTACTTACATTTTATTCTTGCTCTTTTATTTCTTGCACTTAAATTCCATGCACTTTAATTACTTGCTTGTAATCTTTTCTTATTTTTTTCTTCTCTTTTGTTATCTCGTTTTGGTTTATTTTGTGAATGGTGTGAATATTGTTGTTAGGAAAAGAGAAAGATTTTGTAACTTAACGTTTCGTTTTTCATTTTCTTTTCCTGTCTTTTCCATTTGAAACTCCGCCCAAACCTTACGCAAGCGCTCCGTTAGGCACCCTACCCTACCATGGTAAAGGTGATTCCTAACCATGACCGGTTGCATTCGGTTTGGCCGGAGGCGAAAGCAAGAGACAAGAACGGACGGACAAGGGTCAATAAGCCGGATTCTACGAATACCGTGCTTAAGTCCCCTAATCCACGTTGTTGCCGATTGTTCTAGCTTCATTAGTTAAGTTCGGCTCAAAGTAGTTGAATACGGAATCCATTAACTGTAGGGTTCCTGGGCACCCTAGTGAGGTCTCACAAGGCATCGATCATGCCAAATTAAAATTTTAACGGTGCCGAGAAACCCGACTACGGATCGTTTGCTAGAAATCTAGGCGAAAAAGCTAACTAGTTAACAATTAACTAAGAGATACGGAAATACAACCTTTGTAGATCCGGTCCTCCACCTCCACGGCTCCGAGATGAGGTCCTTTCCGCTGTCCAAATCAAATCCGGGCTCTAGCGTCGGCTTCGTCGGAGAATGGGCAAGCTAGGTCGTCGATGTCCATGCCGAAGATGATCTACGTCGAGGCATCGCTAAATCAAGCTCACAACTTCACCAAGTCATGAAACTTGTGAAGTAAACACACTCTACTACTAGGCAAGAGGTAGAGGATGAAGAAATAGGAAGTGGGTAGACTTTAGAATTGGATTTCTCACTTGTTTTCATCAATCACCATTGATGAAGTGAACTTTCTTCATGTGAAGAAGATGAAGAAGAAGAAGAAAGAAATATGATAAGTTAATTATATTTGGAAAAGAAAATGAATACTTATCATATTAGAACCATGGTCAAGTGTAGAGAATTAACCAAGGTTAGATTAATGGTTAGGGTTTAAGATGAAGACAAGAATGGTTACAAAGTCAAAGCTTCATGAAGCTTCAACTAAGCTCCAAAATTAGCAACCATTCTTTTCTTATCTATTCAAAATAAATAAATAAGTAATAAAAAGAAAACCCTAATCATTAGTTTAACCATGGCTTAATTCATTACACTTAACTATAGTTAAACATGTATCATCAAACATGATACAATCAAGTGTACAAAAGTATATCACATATACAATGTGCACAAACCAAGTGAGAAAATCCGTTTAAAGTGAACCAATACTAGTTAGTGCAAAGTAATATATCAAATATATAATTATGCATTAAATCATTAAATCAACACTTGATTCAATGATCCGGTCATGTCGCACACAACCGACTAGTATTCAATGTATCGGCTTATCGAATCAATCCTTGATTCGATAACTAGGTTATATCACATACAACCATTCGACACATTCATCGCGAGAATGGAATACGGTATCACATAGACGCATTATTCTCGGTCCCGCACATATCTCATATGCGCTCCTATTTCGTTTCGCTTGAGCCAGGAAACCTCTGTGTAGGACTCTAAAGACTCGTCAATACGCCGGCAGCGGATGATGATCATATCATTCATCCACAAGCCGCAAGCGGTCTGCTAAACGTAACGGCCACCCGGGTATTGAGCGATCTGAAGATCGACGAGCAAGCCCGCTCACACTCCAGTGAATGCGACCAGTAACACTACTGTACAGTCCGGTCTGATCGTCTGATATGTCGCATATCTCTCCTAGGGGTGGTAAACGTCAGACCCCAATAGCTCGATAAGTCGTGTCGATATGAGGTCTATAACTGTTCGAGAAACTACTGGTAACACTTACCAGTAAATCTCAGCAACCCTGGCCAGGGATTTCCTGTTATAGCCAATCGAACACAGCACAACATCAACCCCCTATACCGGGAGAGACGAATCCCCTCCTATCGCTCATTGCCTCCATGTGACTCGGGACTGTACCCAAAAACCACCGTTTTGCACGCCCTCTTGGACGTGGTAAGATGGAAATCAAAGCACAGTGGGAACCACACGAGACTCTATGACGATCTCGGGTCAACAGACTACTCTGTACCAGTGTCACCAGAGAACTGCCATCTGACGTGATGTATAATACCATCTGGGAGTTCTCGGCGAGTCCGTCCAGTGTACCCAGTCTCTACTGAGCACCCGTATATCTCCTCTGATGCCAAACACCAATGGATATGGCATCATCCATCGCCCATCTGTATGGGTCGAGAAGGTACACGCTAGTCTACTCTGGTATATCGATGTCCCGTCTCGATACACCCACGACTAGGGACTTTGAAGGATGTACTTATGGACTACCATGTCCCCACTAGTATGATCCGCATCATAGTCCAGGTAGTCAAGTACACATCCTAAGGGCTTTACCAACATGTAACAAAGAGACAATCAGTATACACGTTAAGGTAAAGGTCAACCAGATAGCATACTATCATGTCGAGCAAGAAAGTCCTCCCTATATATGTCCCAGCATCCACTACAATATACATCCTATGTATAGTAATGGCCTCTAGGGCATACATATAACTAACAATCTCCCACTTGCACTAGGGCCATCTGTAGCAGTGGTTGCAGTATCTCATACTCAACCATCCCATAAATAAAATCTCTCTTTGGGAACAGGCCTTTGTGAGTGGATCCGCTGTGTTGTCCTCTGAGTCTTCTCTCCTAACCTCGATCACCCTGGAGATCAACTATCTCCATGATCAGGCGATGCTGCCTTAGAATATGTCTGGATCACTGATGGGACGGACGTTCCTTGGCATAAGCCACAACCCCATTGTCACACAATGGGAGGAACTAAGTTCATCTCATGAACCAATATACACCCAGACAGCCACTTTGGTAGCATGTTAAGTAGCGATGTATCCAGCCTTTATCGTCTAGTATGCCACGGTATCTAGCTTGGAACTCTTCCAACATACCGTCCCTTTACTGAGGGTAAAGACAATGCCTGCGACTGACATTCAGTCGTCTTTATCACCCTGGAACACTTCCAGTGATTTTCCCCAGGATCAACTGATACCATCTCACTATAACTAGTGAGTGTCCTAATATCCATTTAGATCTATCTCATAGATCCAAAATCCAGGATTTAGTAGGTATTACTTTGATCCTATATGGAGAATCCTAGTGATAAGCGGAGATTGACCGAGCGTAGCATAGGAAACTCTTTCCCTATCAAGAGTATGTCATCCACGTACTCTACGAGGATCATCACCATACTCCCTACTACCTTTTTGTATATACAAGGTTCATCTACCATTTCGATGATGTCAACTTCTTTGACCTCTTCATCAAAACAGATGTTCCAACTCCGCGATGCCTGCTTTATCCTATAAAGCATCTTGCACACGTTTCCGCTGCTCCCACTGTCTACGAGGCCCTCTGGCTGTGTACTTATAGACGCACTCTTCTAAAACATCATTTAGAAAAGCAGTCATGACACCCAACCACCAGATTTCGTAGTCATGGTATGTAGCCGTGACAAGTAGGATCTGGATGGACTTAAGCATAGCTACTTAGAAAAGGTTTCATCATCATCCAAGACTGGTCGATGACGAAAAGCTTTAACAAGTCTAGCTTTGAAAGTCTCAACTTTTCCATCTACACCAAGTAATCTTCTCAAGATATACTTGCTCCTGATAGGGATTTAACCCTTCAGATATTGCAACCAAAGTCCATACTTTGTTGGTGTATAAGGATTCCATCTCAGATCGATAAACATCCAGCCATTCTTACAGAGTCCTACTCCTGATGGCCAGCTCGAAACTAGTTGGGTCATCATCTCATGATGCAATCCTTGCTCCCACTGTCATAGAGAAACCGAAGTATCTCTCAGGTGGGTGAGGAACCCTACTAGATCGGCGGAGAGGCTGAGGTTCGTTGGTATCTACTGAATCCTTTGGTTCTGTCAAATCATCTTCTGTAGTTTGCATAGCTGGAACCTTTCCAGTTCTACATAACTAACCTTGCCTCGAGTTTGTCCGGATTTTGCTTTTAGACATAGGCCGGACAACCCCAAATCTTAACTAACTTAAGATATGGGCTCTTCCCTTTCCATATCACATATGAAGTGGTAGGCATCTGATTTGATTTGAACCCTATTCAATAGGTATGTAGCTTCTCGAGTGCATAACTCCCAAAAGGAAATAGGTAACTCAGTAGTACTCATCATAGAGCACACTTTATCATATAAGGTGTGATTGCTCCGCCCCGATATACCATCGTGCTATGGTGTATACAGAGGAGTAATGCTGAGAGAGAATCTCATTCTCCTTTAGAATAGTCCAGTATTTCCGTGCTTAAGTATTCTCCTCCTTGATCTCATCAAAGGACATAATACTTATACCCGTATTTTGGTTCTCTACTTCTATCTTATATTCTGTGAATATCTCAAAAGGTTCGGACTTATGTTTCAACAGGAACGTATGTCTGAATCTTGAGAGATTATCAGAGAATGTAATGAAGTACAAAGAACCGGTCTTGGCATGTGTAGACTGGGGACCTACATACATCAACATGTATCATCCCAAGAGTTCACTAACTCTTTCTCTGTTTCCAATAAACAGAGCTGTGGTCATCTTACCTATGTGACATGACTGGCGAGTTTCACAAGATGTAAATTCAAACTGATTTAAATATGCGTCTATATGTAACTCAGCCAGTCGGGTCGCATTGATTTGACCTAGTCTACAATACCTTAAGAAGAATTCGTTCATTTCTGAACTCTTCCTCTTGTGTGTGTTCCGTATACTAAGAACTGTAGTTTGATTTAGAACATTAATGCTTTTAGATAACGTGCCTGAACCGATCAACTTTTGATATAGGAAATGTTCAAAACATTATCCAACAATACAAAATTATATCATTTCTTTACTAATAAAGAGATTGATATGATTTTGTATATCAGGTTCGGTATCTAATAACATTCGTTCAGAATCAATGTATTGGTAATACAGGGTGACAGTGACCAACAGACTTGGCTGCAACACTTGCCCCGTTTTCTGCCTCATGAAACTTATCACCCGTTCTCAGTCCTCTACCTTTTTGTAGCCCTATGTAACAGATTACATATCTGGGATCCTGATCTGGTATCACATACCGAGGACGTTAAGAATACTGAGAAACAGCTCTGTACAAAGAACACACCCGAAGATGATGCATCATCATGCACTCTCCTCGTTTGGGTGGCACGGGAATTCTGGTAATCCCCAATTTCCTGCTTTGTCTTATAACAATTATAAGTTGGAGCGGGACCAACGTTCCCCAGCTCAGTATAACAAGCGGGTTCAGTCAATATTCCGTATTATTATCTTGATTAAGGCGTGATATGGTCGCTACCTAGAGAGAGAGAGAAGAAAACACTCAGCGTGCGCTCTTTCAAGAATAGATTGGTTATTATTTTATCTAATCAGGATGGCTCCCACTGCTTTTTATCAAATCTTCCTTCAAACCCTAAAAGGAAAGACTAGCCGGGATTAATTACACAGTACAAGTTCGCCAATCTTTCAGCCAGGCCAGTGTCGGTACTTTGAGGGAGGTCCCCCGCGCTTTCGCACGAACCTAATTAATGTAAACCTCGTTTTCCCAGAGGCGTAACCTCGTTAACACCTTTCTAGACACCTACTTGATCGGCTAATTGTAATGTATAAAACTCTCCCAGGAGTAACACTTACTCGCAGCGGGTATCGGGATCCAACTATGTCATAGAAGGTATGCAATCTCATTGCAAATTTCAACACTTGAAATTCCCGATAATATTTTGCCCCTAGCGTCCTATGACCTTGACAGAGGTCAACAAACCATAGGCTGCTAGTCAAGTTCAACCCGTCATTTCCTGATTGAAGTAAACCCACCCGCACGACCCTTGACAGAGGTCAACAAGGTCGCACGACTACCCTAAATCAATCACATCATATGCTTATGCAGATAAGCACTAATCAGCTACCGCACACTACGCCTTGACAGAGGTCAACAAACGTAGCACGAATACTAACTAGTACTTATCTGAAATGACGGAGGGCTACGACAGGTTTTTCTGAAAACCTATTGCGTAATGAACTTGATATCGCTGTAGAATCAAATGATTTTAAAATGGAGTGCTTTTGAGGCTTTTCTAGTTTTGCTAAAGGAGTCACTCCCGGTGAAGGGATCGTCGGTCCTTTCCTCGTCGAATGAGGTGCGGGATATATCATATATATCACTGTGCAAAGCAAAAACTCTTAAAAGCAATCAAAAGACAAACCGAGTGTGTAGCATCTGCCAGTTATTGCTAAAGGAGTCACTCCCGGTGAAGGGATCTCGGTCCTTTCCTTATCGAATAAGGTGCAGGATATATCACATATACCGCTGTGCAAAGCAAGAACTGTAGCTACCTGTTTTATTTTGAAATTCGATTCTACAACATCTTAGGTTTCTTTTATTTCATTAATCACATTAATGAAGTCCCATCATTTAATTACCTAAACATCACAGATAAATACGACGTACACTTATGCCATCCGCATTCACCTCGATGTCCCCTCGTGCACCGTTAGGTTAGGTAACTAACGGCAGAGCAGGGCAGGGCTAGCGCGGGTGTAAAACATAAGTAACGTCTATATAATATATCATATATACTATATATAATATCTGCCACAGAACATCGCATGATCTCATCACAGATAAAGCACAGCAGAAGAAACATATGAAATATTGGATATACTAGGACGTCCGTATTTTCAATACGAGCCAGTATAAAACACGGATTCCACGGTCGTGATGAATGGCCAAACCCACACCCCTAGACCCCTACGAGAGCGGCAAGCAACCCTACCAATTCTAGAGTTAGGAGACCCGGACTCGACTCCTCGAGTTGGTCTCCCACTGGACTCCAGAACCCGGTTACTTGTGCCCTCCTCCTTGGGTCTATCCTAGTGCGGAAAAGTAAATAATATACAAACGGTGACAACTTTCGCAACCTGGAAGCACCCCAATAAAAGAATATTACATACAAGTTTTTACATGAATGAAAATGAAAAACACTCATCTCACATAAAAACCCCCGGCTATTCAAACACGACGATCCAATATAACATATCCAGCAACACATAACATCACATGTCATCAACGTAAGTAAATATGTCCATCCCAATTGTCGTTGACATATAGCAACGAAACCGGCGATATCACATATTACACTTACGGTCACAGAAAAGAAAGTGTAAAACTACAACAGTTGGAATCCGCAACCACCTCAGACATCGCATGCCTGACCAAATGAATTACTTAGACATCACATGCCTAACAATTATAAACCCCGTATTTTAGTCTCAAAATCGAAAACACTTTTCAATATCAAGTCGGGTAATTCAACAAGATTCCCGACATCCTGATCGAATACTCGTCGCAAACTTTAGTAGGCGGCCGCACCCCCAATACCGTCGACGAAGTGCACCAAGGCGGAACACCGCTACCGCGAGCACCCGAACGGATGCTTTCGGCGACGGGGTTCTCCTATAGTCACTTGGTCGGGGCTATGGAGTGAGGCTGTCTATTAAGTTTACCCGGCGAGTATCCGCGTACGCTACGTGATTGCGACGGACTTTTGATCACATCAAAATTCCGTGGCAACCGATCAAGTGAGACTAAATTGCTATGTTTATAACATTCATTCAGTTATCTCATAACTTCTTGTGAATTCCAATTATTGTATCCCATTCCAGATAATTAGAAAATGTTAAACTTTCCGATTGAACATTCGAACACCCAAGTTTTCCCGATACAGATCAACACATGAAACAAGTATAACAACATTCCGTTCGTGCCTCAGTACCAACGGTCCAGCCGTAGAAGGGTCAAGCCAACGCCTCACATGTGGCACGCCGTACTACCCCAAACCCGAAGGTTCAAAGGGCAGTTCAAGACGGTCATATAATCGAGTTAAGGTTTGTTGTCTTCTAGAGGGTCCATCGAGTTACTTGCACTACTTAGAACGTCGTTAAACTACGGAAAAATCCAACACTTGGAAATTTCCCGACAGGGGAAAAATTGGGTATTTATATCCGGTCGAACTTTTTAACATATTCTAAAATTTATCCGGAAAGCCACACAGACAAAATTTGATACCCCGATCGAAACACCGAATCCCCAAAACAACTGCAGAAATCCAACTCTTGAAAAAATATCAAAAATACCCAGGAAAACCAGCACATAAAACTAAGGATTACTGTGTAAAAATATTTAAACAATTAAGTCGTACGGCCGCGGATCCGCCGCATGATCCATGCTCATGCCGCGGATCCGCGCCTTCTTAGTGGACTTAGGTTCACGAATTTCACAGTATACCTTAGAATTTCCTGCTTATCTTTCTGCATATTTTTAATACTGAAAAATCCCTGTTTTTGAAAATTGGACAGAGAGCATATTTTGGGTTTCGGTTTTGGGTCGTTCGGACTTCAAAATCCGTCTAGACTTCGCCTAAGGCTCTAGCTAGGCTCCGATACCACTGTAGGGTTCCTGGGCACCCTAGTGAGGTCTCACAAGGAATCGATCATGCCAAATTAAAATTTTAACGGTGCCGAGAAACCCGACTACGGATCGTTTGCTAGAAATCTAGGCGAAAAAGCTAACTAGTTAACAATTAACTAAGAGATACGGAAATACAACCTTTGTAGATCCGGTCCTCCACCTCCACGGCTCTGAGATGAGGTCCTTTCCGCTGTCCAAATCAAATCCGGGCTCTAGAGTCGGCTTCGTCGGAGAATGGGCAAGCTAGGTCGTCGATGTCCATGCCGAAGATGATCTACGTCGAGGCATCGCTAAATCAAGCTCACAACTTCACCAAGTCATGAAACTTGTGAAGTAAACACACTCTACTACTTGGCAAGAGGTAGAGAATGAAGAAATAGGAAGTGGGTAGACTTTAGAATTGGATTTCTCACTTGTTTTCATCAATCACCATTGATGAAGTGAACTTTCTTCATGTGAAGAAGATGAAGAAGAAGAAGAAAGAAATATGATAAGTTAATTATATTTGGAAAAGAAAATGAATACTTATCATATTAGAACCATGGTCAAGTGTAGAGAATTAACCAAGGTTAGATTAATGGTTAGGGTTTAAGATGAAGACAAGAATGGTTACAAAGTCAAAGCTTCATGAAGCTTCAACTAAGCTCCAAAATTAGCAACCATTCTTTTCTTATCTATTCAAAATAAATAAAATAATAAATAAGTAATAAAAAGAAAACCCTAATCATTAGTTTAACCATGGCTTAATTCATTACACTTAACTATAGTTAAACATGTATCATCAAACATGATACAATCAAGTGTACAAAAGTATATCACATATACAATGTGCACAAACCAAGTGAGAAAATCCGTTTAAAGTGAATCAATACTAGTTAGTGCAAAGTAATATATCAAATATATAATTATGCATTAAATCATTAAATCAACACTTGATTCAATGATCCGGTCATGTCGCACACAACCGACTAGTATTCAATGTATCGGCTTATCGAATGAATCCTTGATTCGATAACTAGGTTATATCACATACAACCATTCGACACATTCATCGCGAGAATGGAATACGGTATCACATACACGCATTATTCTCGGTCCCGCACATATCTCATATGCGCTCCTATTTCGTTTCGCTTGAGCCAGGAAACCTCTGTGTAGGACTCTAAAGACTCGTCAATACGCCGGCAGCGGATGATGATCATATCAAACATCCACAAGCCGCAAGCGGTCTGCTAAACTTAACGGCCACCCGGGTATTGAGCGATCTGAAGATCGACGAGCAAGCCCGCTCACACTCCAGTGAATCCGACCAGTAACACTACCGTACAGTCCGGTCTTATCGTCTGATATGTCGCATATCTCGCCTAGGGGTGGTAAACGTCAGACCCCAATAGCTCGATAAGTCGTGTCGATATGAGGTCTATAACTGTTCGAGAAACTACTGGTAACACTTACCAGTAAATCTCAGCAACCCTGGCCAGGGATTTCCTGTTATAGCCAATCGAACACAGCACAACATCAACCCCCTATACCGGGAGAGACGAATCCCCTCCTATCGCTCATTGCCTCCATGTGACTCGGGACTGTACCCAAAAACCACCGTTTTGCACGCCCTCTTGGACGTGGTAAGATGGAAATCAAAGCACAGTGGGAACCACACGGGACTCTATGACGATCTCGGGTCAACAGACTACTCTGTACCAGTGTCACCAGAGAACTGCCATCTGACGTGAGGTATAATACCATCTGGGAGTTCTCGGCGAGTCCGTCCAGTGTACCCAGTCTCTACTGAGCACCCGTATATCTCCTCTGATGTCAAACACCAATGGATATGGGATCATCCATCGCCCATCTGTATGGGTCGAGAAGGTACACGCTAGTCTACTCTGGTATATCGATGCCCCGTCTCGATACACCCACGACTAGGGACTTTGAAGGATGTACTTATGGACTACCATGTCCCCACTAGTATGATCCGCATCATAGTCCAGGTAGTCAAGTACACATCCTAAGGGCTTTACCAACATGTAACAGAGAGACAATCAGTATACACGTTAAGGTAAAGGTCAACCAGATAGCATACTATCATGTCGAGCAAGAAAGTCCTCCCTATATATGTCCCAGCATCCACTACAATATACATCCTATGTATAGTAATGGCCTCTAGGGCATACATATAACTAACATTAACGTACACTATCCTATCGTTTCCTAACAAGCCTTATACTTGAATATAACACATAGGTTAGATAACGAACAAATCCGCCACGTTGTTAACTCGTTAAAACAAGAACGTAAAACTTACCATCTCCCTGTGGATCGACCCGTGCTCATCGCGGCTAGCTGCAAAGCGACCGTCCTGATCGTGGTTAAACTTTAGAACTTCAAATACCCAATACGCTTTTGGCGTGCGACCAAGGTCCTCCTCAATCATTGCAATCATGTGCCTGCGATCCAATAATGGACTTTGAGGGCACTATATCCAACACCTGCAACGAAAAGCGGATTACACGGTCGCGATGAATAGCCATGACCCTACCCTAGACCCCTAAGGGTGCGGCAAACTACCCGCCAAGTATCCGAAGTGAAGCAACCTCCCTTAACAACGTGAGTAGGCCACTCAGCACTTTGAGGTATCCGGTAGTTTGTGCACCCTAACTTGGGTCTATCCTAGGAGCAAAAACAGTAAAAGAAATAATATACAATGGCAGCTACAACCTCATCCCGGATGTGCGGGCATAAAAATAATATTACATCAATTTACATATTACATCAAATGAAAGATAAAGAAAACTCTCATCTCACAACCCCCCGGCTATTCATCCGCGACAATCCAACGAGTTCATATACACAAACAATCAACATTACAGATCACAGATATGCACAACCCCCACTAATCGACGTATACCGATTACTTGACGTTCAGTGCATATATCACATCACAGATATAACCCATAAGCTAAAGTCTACAGAACATCGATCAAAATATGGATTTGTAACTACCCCAAACACAACTTTGTTCTCTGGAAATTCTGGGCAGAAACAAAATATGCTAAAAATACCAAAACAGAACACTAATGAAACTTCAGCAAAGACGAGTCACGGCCGAGTCAACTCGGCCGCGGATCCGCGGCAAGAAGCATGTTCTCGCCGCGGTTCCACGGCGCGTTGACCGAGTCAGTGGCTCGTTTTTGCTGTGTGTTCCTACAAAACCCTGAGCCGATTTTTAAGATGCGTGGAATTAATTTTTAAACAGTTTTAAAAATCGGCAGAAACATGAGTTTTCGGACGTGTTTTGATATTTTTTCTCCGATCGAAATTCTAAATACTTTGCTAACATGCTAGTTGTTGTTTAGCTAGGCTCTGATACCACTGTAAGTCCACGTTACCCATCCCGGTTCTTACGGGGATGCTGAAATGGTAAAAAACGATTCTTATGGCAAGGTAACATGGACTAGAAAATAGGATCTTTGCTAAATCAAAACCTAGCAAACTAATTAGAAGTTTAACTACTATGTTAGAGGGTTATACCTTGGTCTTAAACTCCTTCTCTTCTTGCTCCTTGGAGTGGTTGGATCGGCTCCACCTCGTAGTCCCCTTGTTGTCGAAGAAGGATCCACCCGAAAGCCGCTACCTGTTAGATATGTATTCCCTAGAGGCCATTATTGTATAGTACTAGTTTGTATAATACATTTTGGAAGCTTGGGATATATATATATATATATACGGTTTTACGACAGTCTTGCTCGATATAGTAGTATGCTACTAGGTTTGTTTCTATCTTAATATGTGTATATGTTTCTTTTAACATATCGCTAAAACATATTGATGGAGCCCTTAGGATCTTTGCTTGACTACCGGCGTTGTGATGGCGATCACACTCGTGGGGGCTGGGTAGTCTATAAGCACATCCTTATTCTTGTCCCTAGTCGTAGGATTATCGAGACAGGGTATCGATACTCCAGAGTAGACTGGTGCATACGCTTCTCTTCCCAGCATGGGAGATGGTCTGTCCCACAGCCATCAGTACGTCGTACTGGAGATAGTATGCAGGTGCTCTTTAGGTTACGACTACACTAGACAGGACTCGTCGGGAACTGTTGGTTGGTATTATACCTATCGTCAGTTAACAGTTCCCAGGTAACATGAGTACATCTTAGTCCGCTGATTTGACACTGTCACTTCGCCTCGAGTGTGTTCTCACTGTTCTTTGATTACTACCCTACCACGGCTCTACTGAGTCGTGCAAACAGGTAGTAGTTGGGAGCAGTCCCGAAGCATTTGGAGGCAGTGACGGTTAGACAGGATTCGTCTCTCCCGGTATTGGGAGTTGATATAGCGCTGTGTCTGGGAGAGCCATTACACATTGTCGTCCCTGGACAGGGCAAGCGAGATTTGCTGGTAGTGTTACCAGTAGTTTCTCAGGGTGTTTTGGGCTACACTCCGACACGACTTGTACCGTTATTAGGGGACTGACGTTTACCACCCCCTAGGCCCGCTATGCGATACTTTTAGACGAACAGACCGGACTGTACGGAGATTGTCACATACAGGCTCAGTAGGAGTTCGGATGGGTTCACCTCATCAGTCTTCTTATCGGCATCTACCTGGGGACCGTTACGTACAGCTAGTGCCGCTTGCGGTCTGTGGTTAACCCCACTGCCAGCGTAGTGTCGAGTCTTTAGAGTCCCACACAGAGGGTTATTCGTCTTTGGGCAAAACAGAGTAGAGGTCGCATGGTTTTGCGACGGGGTTCGTTCACATCCGCGCACTTATGCACGTTTGGTGTCCGGATAGTTATTACTAGCGGGCTTTGGTTTAAGCCAGATCCTAGTATATGTTTTGGGATTGGTTTTATCTCATTGTATTCGTGTTCCTCGGAACACGGATGCGGGTGTGTATGCACAGTAGACTGAGACAGAGGCAGAGGATTCTCATTAGGGTTATAGTACGGGTGTGTATGCACAGTTGACTGTTGTCTTTTTCCAAACCCTAAGGAGAATAGGAAATATGATTAATAATATTAGTTAACAATTATTGTGCAATGGTTGAGTTGAATTCTTGATTTTTGTTGACTTGTTGACTTTGTTGACCGGTTGACCAAAGTGGACTTGTTGACCATCATCATTTGTTTTCAAAGATGTTTCTTATTCTTTGCAAAAGCATTTAATGAATGAAATGATAATGGTCATTCATCAACTCACCATCACAAATTGTTAATTATTATAATTATTATCATTTTCTAAAATATGAGAGCATGGTTGTAAAATTGATCATTCTTACTTGCAACTTCTCTCTCATCCATTGCTCTCCGTCTTCCTCTAGCTCACGGAAAATCCCTCTCATGAGTTGAGAACCATTTTCCTTTGAGATAAAACACCAAGACTACTCTCTACTCTTTCTAGGGTTCTAGGTTTAGCAAACCAAGCACCTTAGTTACCTCTAGGTTGAGGTAGGAGCTCAAGTTCGAACCCTCGGGTGGATCTATCTTCGACAAAGAGGAGACGACGAGGAGGAGCCGTACAAACTATTACAAGAAGCAAGCAACGAGGAGAACAACAAGAAGAGAAGGAGTTCAAGACTAGGTATAACCCCCTAACCGAGTAGGTAAAGCTCGTAGTTGTTGCTAGTGTGTTCTTTAGCAAAGATCCGGGTTTTCTAGTCCATGTTACCAAAACCCTAAAAATTGTTTTTCACTGTTTCCGCAACCCCGAAAGAACCGGGAGAGGTAACGTGGACCTAACAGTGGTATCAGACCCTAGCTAAACACACACTAGCATGTTGGCAAAGTATCTAGAATTTCGATCGGACAAAAAACCACAAAAAATGCCGAAAAAGCTAACTTTCTGCCGATATTTAGATCTGTTCAAAAAATAATAAATCACATGCTAAAAATCGGCACAGGGTTTTTACAGAACAAGGAAGAAATTTGATCCAGCGAGTCGCTTAACTCGCCGCGGAACCGCGACAAGAGAATGCTCTTGCCGCGGATCCGCGGCCGAGTTGACTCGGCCGTGGGTCAAACTTCTCGCTGTGTTTTTATGTTGGTGTTTTGTGATTTTTAGGATGGTTTTTTTCTGCCCAGAATTTCCAGAGAACAAAATTTGTTTTTGGGGTGGTTACAAATCCGTATTTTGATCGATTTTCTGTAGACTTTGGCTAATGGGTTATATCTGTGATGTGATATATGTATTGAACGTCTGCTGATTGTTATACGTCGATTAGTGGGGGTTATACATATCTGTGATCTGTAATGTTGGTGGTTTGTGTATATGAATTCGTTGGATTGTCGCGGATGAACAGCCGGGGGGTTGTGAGATGTGAGTTTTTTTTATCTTTCAAATCATGTAATATGTAAATTGATGTAATATTATTTGTATGGCCGCACATCCGGGATGAGGTTGTAGCCGCCATTGTATAATTTCTTTTTACTGTTTTTGCTCCTAGGATAGACCCAAGGAGGGTTGCACAAACTACCGGGTACCTCGAACTGCCGAGTGGCCTACTCACGTTGTTGAGGGAGGTTGCTTCACTTCGGGTATTTGGCGGGTAGTTTGCCACATCCGTAGGGGTCTAGGGTGGGGTATTTGGCTATTCATCGCAACGGTGTAATCTGTTTTTCGTTGCAGGCTCGAACGAAATGCAGATTCCTAGTATATCCAAAGTGTTCATCTGTGATCTGGAATGGCTATCATTGCATCTGACGAATGGATTTATATATCTATATATGATATCTATTTAGGCGTTGGTTATGTTTTGCATCCGCGCTAGTCCAGCCCCCGCTCTGTCGTTAGTTATGTAACCTAACGGGTGATGACGGGACCCCGTGACGAATGCGGATGGCAAAAGTGTACGTCATATTTTCGTTGTTTTCTGCAATGGTAGGATTAAATGATGGGACGCATTAAATTAATGCAAGAAAATAAACCTAAAAGACGTTGTTGGAACAATTTTCAAAAAAAAGCTGTTATTGCAAGGACGTTCACTTTTGTTTTGTACAGAGGTATTTGGTTATGAATGCCCAGCACCTCATTCGACGAGGCAAGGGCCGAGATCCCTTCATCGGGAGTGACCCCTTGGACAAAAGCTTGCGTCAGGGTAATAACTTCACTATAGTCGATTATTCTTGCTTTGCATCGAGGTATTCAGCTTAGAATATCCTGCACCTCATTCGACGAGGAAAGAGCCGAGATCCCTTCACAGGGAGTGACCTCTTTAGCAAAAGTTTTCGCCACTACATTTTCAAAAAGGCTATCAGGTTCCTTCAACGATATCAAGTTCATTACGTTAACGGGTTTTTCGCCAAAAACCCAGCCGTAGCCCTCCGTCATTTCTTACAAGTAACACTTAGTATTCGTGCTGGATTTGTTGACTCCGTCAAGGCGTAGTGTACGGTAGCTGAGTGCTGCTTGTTTGTAGCAGTATATGGGATTGGTTAGGACAGTCGTATAATCTTGTTGACTCCGTCAAGGGTTATGCGAGTGGGTTTAATTCAATCCAGAAAATGACGGGTTGAACTTGACTAGGACTCTTTGATTTGTTGACTCCGTCAAGGTCACTTGGGTCCTAGGGGCAAAAATCTAAATCGGGAGTTTCTAAAGAAACTGAAACTTGCAGATTTAGCATACCTTCTGGAGTGTGGTGACTAGAGTGGATTCCATCTAGGTCATCACACAATGATAGTTGGATCCCGATCCCACTGATGAGTTGGATTACTCTCGGGAGATTATTTCACTTAACAATCAATGCTATAAACCAAGTAGGTGTCTAGAATGGTGTTAGCGGGGCTACGTCTCCAGGGAAAAGAGATTACTTAATTAAGGAACTTCACGAAAGCGCTGGAAAACCTCTCTCGAAGTACCAACACTAGCCTGGCTGAAAGGTTTGTAGGGTTCCTAGGCATGCTAATGAAGTCTCACAAGGCATCAACCATGCCAATTTTAAATTTTATGAGTGCCGAGAAACCCTAATACGGATCGTCGACTAGAATTTTAGGCGAAACAATAAACTAGTTAACATCTTAACTAAAAGAAGAAAGCTACAACCTTTGTAGATCCGGTTATCCACTTCCTTAGCTCCATGTAGTCGTTCCCTCGCTGTCCATCTCGAATCCCGAACTCTCTCATCGGCTTCATCGGAGAAATGAGCGGACTAGTCGTCGGCTTCGATGCCGAAGATGATCTACGTCGAGGCTACACTGGATCAAGCTCCGAATTCACCTAGTTGTGAAACTTGTGAAGAAAACACCCAAAACCACTTGGCAAGAGGTAGAGGATGAAGAAATAGGAGGTGGGTTCACTTTAGAATTGGATTTCTCACTTTAGAACTCAAGATGCCATTAATGGAGTCTAGTTTTCTTTCTTGAAGAAGAAGGAGAAGATGAAGATAGAATATGATAAAGTATTTTCATAATAGAAAAGAAATCAATACTTATCATATCCTAACTAAGGTCAAGTGTAGAGAATAGACCATGGTAAGTGGGAATGGTTAGGGTTAAGCATGAAGACAAAATGGTCTCTTTAGTCAAAGCTCCAACAAGCTTCATGATAAAAAGAAACCATTTTGTTTTCTTTTATCTATTTAAATAAATAAAGAATGGATAAATAAATGAGTGAATAAATCAAAACCCTAACCATTATCATAACCATGGTACAATTCTTTACACAAAGCCAATATTCATGCATCATCAAACATGATACAATCAAGTGCACAAAAGTATATCACATATACAACTTGTGAACTTCAAGTGAGAAAATCCATTTAAAGTGAACCAATACTAGTTAATGCAAAGTAATATATCAAATGTATAATTATACATTAAATCATTAAATCAACATTTGATTCAATGATCCGGTCATGTCGCACATAACCGACTAGTATCCAATGTATCGATTTATCGAATCAATGATTCGATAACTAGGTCTTATCGCATACAACCAATCAAAACATTCATCACGAGAATGAAATGCGGTATCACATACACGCATTATTCTCGGTCGCGCACATATCTCATATGCGCTCCTATTTCGTTTCGCTTGAGCCAGGAAACCTCTGTGTAGGACTCTAAAGACTCGTCAATACGCCGGTAGCAGATGATGACCATATCAAGCACCCACAAGCCGCAAGCGGTCTGCTAAACGTAACGGCCACCCGGGTATTAAACGATCAGAAGATCGACGAGCTAGCCCGCTCACACTCCTGTGAATCCAACCAGTAACACTTACCGTAGAGTCCGGTCTGTTCGTCTGATATGTCGCATATCAAGCCTAGGGGTGGTAAACGTCAGACCCCAATAACCGATAAGTCGTGCTGATGTGAGGCTCATAACGGGTCGAGAAACTACTGGTAACACTTACCAGCAAATCTCTGATCAGCCCTGGCCAGGGACTTCCCTGTTACGGCCAATCGAGCACAGCGCAACATCAACCCCCAATACCGGGAGAGACGAAACCCCTCCTATCGCTCATTGCCTCCATATGACTTGGGACTATACCCAAAGACCACCGTTTTGCACGCCCTCATGGACGTGGTAAGGTGGAGATCAAAGCACAGTGGGAATCACACAAGACTCTATGACGATCTCGGGTCTACAGACTAACCTGTACAAGTGTCACCTGAGAACTGCCATCTGACGTGAGGTATAATACCATCTGGGAGTTCTCGGCGAGTCCGTCCAGTGTACCCAGTCTCCACTGAGCACCCGTATACTATTTCTGATGTCAAACACCAATGGATATGGGATCATCCATCGCCCATCTCATGGGTCGAGAAGCGTATACGCTAGTCTACAGTGGTATATCGATGCCCCGTCTCGATACACCCACGACTAGGGACCATGAAGGATGTACTTATGGACTACCATGTCCCCACTAGTATGATCTGCATCATTGTCCAGGTAGTCAAGTACACATCCTTAGGGCTTTATCAACATGTAACTGTAAGACAGTTTAAAGAGACAAGTGTACATGTTAAGATAAAGAGTAACCAGATAGCATACTATCATATCGAGCAAGAAAGTCATCTCTATATATGTCCAAGCATCCAATATAATATACATCATCTGTACAATACTGGCCTCTAGGGCATACATACAACTAACAATCTCCCACTTGCACTAGGGCCAGCTGCTGTAGTATCGCATACCGAGCATCCCGAAGAGTCTCTCAAACTGTATCTGGGGAATGGCCTTCATGAGTGGATCCGCCGTGTTGTTCTTCGTTTCAACCCTCCTGACCTCGATCTCCCGGCGATCAACTATCTCCCAGATCAGGTGATACCGCCTCAGAATATGCCTGGATCGCTGATGAGACCTGGGTTCCTTGGCCAAAGCCACCGCTCCATTGTTATCGCAATACAAAGGTATTGGATGCACAATGGATGGAACTACTCCAAGTTCAATAATGAACTTCTTGATCCAGACAGCCTCTTTAGCAGCATCGTTGGCAGCGATGTATTCAGCCTCCATCGTCGAGTCTGCCACGGTTTCCTGCTTGGAACTCTTCCAGCTAACCGCCCCTCCGTAAAGGGTAAAGACAAATCCCGACCGCGACTTAGAGTCGTCCTTATCAATCTGAAAGCTCGAATCGGTAAAGGACTCCACTTGGAGTTCTCCGTTACCATACACCAAAAGCATCTCTTTAGTCCTTCGCAAGTACTTGAGAATGCTCTTCACAGCTGTCCAGTGACTCTCTCCAGGATCAGCTTGATACCTGCTCACTACACTTAGTGAGTATGCTACATCGGGTCTGGTACATAGCATCGCGTACATGATAGAGCCTACTGCCGAAGCATAGGGTATCCCTTGCATGCGAGCTCTCTCCAAATCAGTCTTGGGAGACATCTCTTTGGAGAGAGTGACTCCAGAGTTCGTGGGCAAGTTCCCACGCTTGGATTCTTCCATACTAAACCTCTTTAGTATGGTGTCAATGTATCTGGATTGGGACAATCCCAATATCCGTTTGGATCTATCTCTATAGATCCTTATTCCCAATATGCAGGAGGCATCACCAAGATCTTTCATTGAGAATCTTTGTGATAAGAAGAGCTTGACTGATTGCAGCATAGGAATGTCATTTCCTATCAAGAGTATGTCGTCCACGTACAATATGAGGAAGACCACCTTACTCTCTGCTACCTTCTTGTAGATACAAGGTTCATCTGGGTTTTTGACGAAATCAAACTCTTTGATAACGACGTCAAAGCAGATGTTCCAACTCCGCGATGCTTGCTTTAATCCATAAATGGATTTAAGCAGCTTGCACACCTTCCCGCTGCTCCCACAGTCTACGAAGCCCTCTGGCTGAGTCATGTACACGCACTTTTCTAAATCACCATTTAGAAAGGCGGTCTTAACATCCATTTGTCAGATTTCGTAGTCATGTTATGCAGCGATGGCAAGCATGATCCGGATGGATTTAAGCATAGCCACTGGAGAAAAAGTTTCATCATAGTCCACACCTGGTCTTTGACGAAAACCCTTTGCTACAAGTCTAGCTTTGAAAGTCTCCACTTTCCCATCTACACCAAGTTTTTTCTTGAAGATCCACTTGCTCCCAATGGGTTTTAACCCTTCAGGAGCAGCATCCAAAGTCCATACTTTGTTGGTGTACATGGATTCCATCTCGGACCGCATAGCATCCAGCCATTTCACTGAGTCCCTACTCGTGATGGCCTGCTCGAAGCTAGTTGGGTCATCATCCTCCATGATGCAATCCTCGCTCCCACCATCCAAGAGAAAACCGTAGTATCTCTCAGGTGGGCGAGGAACCCTACTAGATCGGCGGAGAGGCTGAGGTTCATCGGGAACTACTGAATCCTCTGGTTCAACCAAATCTTTTGTTGTAGTCTGTATTGCTGGAACCTTTTCCAGTTCTACCTCCTTGCCACTAATCTCTTTTTCAAGAAATTCCTTTTCTAAAAAGGTGGCATGTCGAGAAACAAACACCTTTTGTTCCTCGGTGTGGTAGAAGATATACCCGCGCGAATGTTTGGGATATCCAATAAACTTACACAACATGGACCTTGCCGCGAGTTTGTCCGGATTTTGCGTTCTTACATATGTCGGACAACCCCATATCTTAACATAATTAAGGCATGGTCTCTTTCCTTTCCATATCTCATATGGAGTGGTTGGCACGGTTTTGGTAGGAACCATATTCAATAGGTCTGCAGCTGTTTCCAGTGCATATCCCCAGAAAGAAATAGATAACTCAGCTGTGCTCATCATAGAGCGCACCATATCTAATAGGGTGCGGTTCCTCCGTTCTGATACACCGTTGTGCTGTGGTGTATTTGGAGGAGTCAGCTGAGAGAGAATCCCATTCTCTTTTAGGAAGTCCAGGAATTCATTGCTTAAGTATTCTCCTCCTCGATCAGATCGAAGGATTTTAATACTTTTTCCGGTTTCGTTCTCGACTTCTTGTTTATATTCTCTAAATTTCTCAAAAGCTTCTGATTTGTGTTTCATCAGGAACACATATCCGAATCTAGAGAGATCGTCAGTGAATGTAATGAAGTACGAAGAACCATCCCTGGCATGTGTAGACATGGGACCACATACATCACTATGTATAAGTTCCAAGAGTTCGGTAACTCTTTCTCCGTGTCCCGTAAACGGAGTTTTGGTCATCTTGCCTTTGAGACATGACTGGCAAGTGTCATAAGATGAAAATTCGAACGAATTCAAATATCCATCCTTATGCAACTTAGCCAGTCGTGTCACATTGATGTGACCCAGTCTACAATGCCACAAGAAGGATTCGTTTAGTTCTGAACTCTTCCTCTTGTGTGTGTTTGTTATGCTTAGAACTGTTAATTGATTTAGAACATAAATGCCATTGCACAACGTGCCTGATCCAACCAACTTTTGGTTACGGAAAATGTTCATAACATTGTCCTGTAATACAAAATTATATCCCTCTTTACTCAATAAAGAAACCGATATAATGTTGCATATCAGGTTCGGCATGTAATAGCATTCGTTCAGAACCAATGTATTACCAGTTGGTAATACAAGGGGATATTCCCCGACAGTCTTAGCTGCAACAATTGCACCATTTCCAACTCTAATGCCTTTATCACCTTCTCCAAGCTCTCTACCTTTCTTTAGCCCATGTAACTGATTACATATATGGGATCCTGACCCGCTATCTAATACCCAGGACGTAGAGCAAATGGAGAAACTGTTCTCTGTAACGAACACACCCGAAGAAAATGCATCAACATGTACTTTCTTCATTCGGGTGGCATGGGAATCCTGGTATTCCCCTATATCCTGTTCAGTCCTATAACTCTTATAGGAAAGAATGGAACCAACGTTCCCCAGTACAGTATAACATGCGGGTTCGGTCAATACATCCATATTATTATCTTGATTAGGGCATGAAATGGTCTCTAACTGGAGAGAGAGAGAAGAAAACACTTTAGCGTATGCTCGTGCAAGATCAGATTGGTTATTATCTTATCTAATCAGGATGGCTCCCACTGGTTTTTATCAAATCTTCCTTCAAACCCTAAAAGGAAAGACTAGCCGGGATTAATTACACACTACAAGTTCGCCAATCTTTCAGCCAGGCCAGTGTCGGTACTTTGAGGGAGGTCCCCCGTGCTTTCGCACGAACCTAATTAATGTAAACCTCGTTTTCCCAGAGGCGTAACCCCGTTGACACCTTTCTAGACACCTACTTGATCAGCTAATTGCAATGTGTAAAACTCTCCCAGGAGTAACTCTTACTCGCAGTGGGTATCGGGATCCAACTATCTCATAGAAGGTATGCAATCTTATTGCAAATTTCAACACTTGAAATTCCCGATAATATTTTGCCCCTAGCGTCCAATGACCTTGACGCAGGCCAACAAACCATAGTGCGCTAGTCAAGTTCAACCCGTCATTTCCTGATTGAATTAAACCCACCCGCACGACCCTTGACGCAGGCCAACAAAGTCGCACGACTACCCTAATCCAATCTGCATCATATGCATAAGCAAATAAATACTTGTTAGCTACCGCACACTACGCCTTGACGCGGGCCAACAAACGTAGCACGAATACTAACTACTACTTATCTGAAATGACGGAGGGCAACGACAGGTTTTTCTGAAAACCTATTGCGTAATGAACTTGATATCGTTGTAGAATCAAATGAAGTTTTGAAATGGAGTGATTTTGAGGCTTTTCTAGTTTTGCTAAAGGGGTCACTCCCGGTGAAGGGATCGTCGGCCCTTTCCTCGTCGAATGAGGTGCGGGATATATCATATATATCACTGTGCAAAGCATAAACTATAGAAGCAATCAAAAGTCAAACCGAGTGTGTAGCATCTGCCAGTTATTGCTAAAGGAGTCACTCCCGGTGAAGGGATCTCGGTCCTTTCCTCATCGAATAAGGTGCAGGGTATATCATATATACCGCTATGCAAAGCAAGAACTGTAGCTACCTGTTTTGTTTAAAATTTGATTCTACAACATCTTAGGTTTCTTTTCTTTCATTAATCACATTAATGAAGTCCCATCATTTAAATACCTAAACATCACAGATAAATACGACGTACACTTATGCCATCCGCATTCGCCTGGATGTCCCCTCGTGCACCGTAAGGTTAGGTAACTAACGGTAGAGCAGGGCAGGGCTAGTGCGGGTGCAAAACATAAGTAACGTCTATATAATATATCATATATACTATATACTGTATCTATCACAGAACATCACATGATCACATCACAGATATCGCAGCAGAAGAAACATATGAAACATTGGATATACTAGGACGTCCGTGTTTTCAATACGAGCCAGTTTAAAACACGGATTCCACAGTCGTGATGAACAGCCAATCCCACACCCTTAGACCCCTACGAGAGCGGCAAGCAACCCTACCAATTCTAGGGTTAGGAGACCCGGACTCGACTCCTGGAGATGGTCTCCCACTGGACCCTAGAACCCGGTTACTTGTGCTCCCCACCTTGGGTCTATCCTAATGCGGAAAAGTAAATAATATACAAAAAGGTGACAACTTCCGCAACCTGGAAGTGCCCCAAATAAAAGAATATTACATACAAGTTTTTACATGAATGAAAATGAAAAACACTCATCTCACATAAAAAAACCCCCGGCTATTCGAACATGTCGATCCAATATAACATATCCAGCAACACATAACATCACATGTCATCAACGTAAGTAAATATGCGCATCCCAATTGTCTTTGCCATATAGCAACGAAACCGGCGAAATCACATATTACACTTACGGTCACAGAAAAGAAAGTGTAAAACTACAACAGTTGGAATCCGCAATCTCTTTAGACATCACATGCCTAATCAAATGAAATACTTAGACATCACATGCCTAACAATTATAAACCCTGCATTTTAGTCCTATTATCGAAAACTCTTTTCAATATCAAGTGAGACTAAACCGCTAGATTTATAACATTCGTTCAGTTATCTCATAACTGTTTGTGAATTCCAATTATTGTATCCCATTCCGGATAAATAAAAAATATTAAACTTTCCGATCGAACATTCGAACACCCAAGTTTTCCCAAAACCGTTCAACACATGAAATTAGTTCAAAGACATTCACTTCATGCCTCAGTACCAATGGTCCAGCCGTAGAAGGGTCAAGCCAACGCCTCACATGTGGCACGCCGTACTGCCCCAAACCCGAAGGTTCAAAGGGCAGTTCAAGACGGTCACATAATCGAGTTAAGGTTTGTTGTCTTCTATAGGGACCATCGCGTTACTTGCACTACTCAGAACGTCCTTAAACCACAGAAAAATCCAACAATTGGATATTTTCCGGCAGGGGAAAGATTGGGTATTTACATCCGGTCGAACTTTTTAACATATTCCAAAATTATCCGGAAAATCACATAGACAAAGTTTGATAATCCGATCGAATCTACGAACTCCTAATACAACCCAGAAAACTCAACTCTTGAGTTCAGATTAAAAATTCCCAGGAAAATCAACACTGCAACATAGGAATTACTGTGCAAAATTGAACAACAGAGGAGACTAGATGGCCGCGGAACCGCCGCATTAGGCATGCTAATGCCGCGGTTCCGCCGCGCTTCTATGGAATTAGGCAATCGAATTTCACAGTAACTCTTACAATCACCTGTTGATTTTTCTGCATATTTTTAATATGGAAAAAACCCAGTTTTTGAAAAAATTCCAGAGAGCAAGTTTGGGATTAGGGTTTCGATTCGTTCGGATTTCAAACGTCGTCTACACTTCGCCTAAGGCTCTAGCTAGGCTCTGATACCACTTTAGGGTTCCTAGGCACGCTAATGAAGTCTCACAAGGCATCAACCATGCCAATTTTAAATTTTATGAGTGCCGAGAAACCCTAATACGGAACGTCGACTAGAATTTTAGGCGAAACAATAAACTAGTTAACATCTTAACTAAAAGTAGAAAGATACAACCATTGTAGATCCGGTTATCCACTTCCTTAGCTCCATGTAGTCTTTCCCTCGCTGTCCATCTCGAATCCCGAACTCTCTCATCGGCTTCATCGGAGAAATGAGCGGACTAGTCGTCGGCTTCGATGCCGAAGATGATCTACGTCGAGGCTACACTGGATCAAGCTCCGACTTCACCTAGTTGTGAAACTTGTGAAGAAAACACCCAAAACCACTTGGCAAGAGGTAGAGGATGAAGAAATAGGAGGTGGGTTCACTTTAGAATTGGATTTCTCACTTTAGAACTCAAGATGCCATTAATGGAGTCTAGTTTTCTTTCTTGAAGAAGAAGGAGAAGATGAAGATAGAATATGATAAAGTATTTTCATAATAGAAAAGAAATCAATACTTATCATATCCTAACTAAGGTCAAGTGTAGAGAATAGACCATGGTAAGTGGGAATGGTTAGGGTTAAGCATGAAGACAAAATGGTCTCTTTAGTCAAAGCTTCAACAAGCTTCATGATAAAAAGAAACCATTTTGTTTTCTTTTATCTATTTAAATAAATAAAGATTGGATAAATAAATGAGTGAATAAATCAAAACCCTAACCATTATCATAACCATGGTACAATTCTTTACACAAAGCCAATATTCATGCATCATCAAACATGATACAATCAAGTGCACAAAAGTATATCACATATACAATTTGTGAACTTCAAGTGAGAAAATCCATTTAAAGTGAACCAATACTAGTTAATGCAAAGTAATATATCAAATAAATAATTATACATTAAATCATTAAATCAACATTTGATTCAATGATCCGGTCATGTCGCACATAACCGACTAGTATCCAATGTATCGATTTATCGAATCAATGATTCGATAACTAGGTCATATCGCATACAACCAATCAAAACATTCATCGCGAGAATGAAATGTGCTATCACATACACGCATTATTCTCGGTCCCGCACATATCTCATATGCGCTCCTATTTCGTTTCGCTTGAGCCAGGAAACCTCTGTGTCGGACTCTAAAGACTCGTCAATACGCCGGTAGCAGATGATGATCATATCAAGCACCCACAAGCCGCAAGCGGTCTGCTAAACGTAACGGCCACCCGGGTATTAAGCGATCAGAAGATCGACGAGCTAGCCCGCTCACACTCCTGTGAATCCAACCAGTAACACTTACCGTAGAGTCCGGTCTGTTCGTCTGATATGTCGCATATCAAGTCTAGGGGTGGTAAACGTCAGACCCCAATAACCGATAAGTCGTGCTGATGTGAGGCTCATAACGGGTCGAGAAACTACTGGTAACACTTACCAGCAAATCTCTGATCAGCCCTGGCCAGGGACTTCCCTGTTACGGCCAATCGAGCACAGCGCAACATCAACCCCCAATACCGGGAGAGACGAAACCCCTCCTATCGCTCATTGCCTCCATATGACTCGGGACTGTACCCAAAGACCACCATTTTGCACGCCCTCATGGACATGGTAAGGTGGAGATCAAAGCACAGTGGGAATCACACAAGACTCTATGACGATCTCGGGTCTACAGACTAACCTGTACAAGTGTCACCTGAGAACTGCCATCTGACGTGAGGTATAATACCATCTGGGAGTTCTCGGCGAGTCCGTCCAGTGTACCCAGTCTCCACTGAGCACCCGTATACCATTTCTGATGCCAAACACCAATGGATATGGGATCATCCATCGCCAATCTCATGGGTCGAGAAGCGTATACGCTAGTCTACACTGGTATATCGATGCCCCGTCTCGATACACCCACGACTAGGGACCATGAAGGATGTACTTATGGACTACCATGTCTCCACTAGTATGATCTGCATCATAGTCCAGGTAGTCAAGTACACATCCTAAGGGCTTTATCAACATGTAACTGTAAGACAGTTTAAAAAGACAAGTGTACATGTTAAGATAAAGAGTAACCAGATAGCATACTATCATATCGAGCAAGAAAGTCATCTCTATATATGTCCAAGCATCCAATATAATATACATCATCTGTACAATACTGGCCTCTAGGGCATACATACAACTAACAAGGTTAAGCAAGTATTGTGACGTGCGATTAATCCTGACTAGTTCTTCTTTTAAAAGGTTTTAAGAAGAATTTGAGGAAACTGTGGGAGCCATCCGGATTAGATAAACTAATAAACCAATCTAATCTTACAAGAGCGCACGCTGAGTGTTTCTTTTCTCTCTCTCCAGGTAGCAACCATTTCATGCCCTAATCAAGATAATATAATGTATCGCTTGACCGATCCGAATTCTAATTCGGGGCTGGGGAACGTTGGTTCGGCTCTAACTTGTGACAACAGTCATAAGTATGAGTAAGGGAAAGAGGATTATATGGATTCCAAGGATACCCAGTTGAAGAAAAAGCATGGTTTTGCATCTACTTCATGTGTTCTTGTAATTGAGAACTGCTTTACGGTCAGCCCTACCTCCTGGGTACTTGATACCGGATCAGGATCTCGTATCTGTAATTTATTGCAGGGACTGAGAAAAAGTAGGTAAGTTGTACCTGGTGATATGTCGCTCAGAGTAGCGAACGAAGCACAAGTTAATGCTGCAGCCGTCGGTGAATATCACCTAATGTTGCCAAATGGCAATGCTTTGATTTTGAACGATTGCTACTATGTACCTTCCATGGTTTGCAACATCATATCAGTTTCTTTACTCGATAAAGATGGATATAACTTTGTTCTTGATAGAAATATCATGAACATTTACCTTCATAAAGTACTGGTTGCAGAAGGTACACTGTGTAATGGTATCTACGTTCTAAATCAGAATACAGTTCTCAATGTACAAAACACACGCAAGAGGAAGAATTCAGATACGAATGAATCCTACTTGTGGCATTGTAGACTTGGTCATATCGGAGAGAAAAGACTAAGTAAGTTGCATAAAGATAGACTCTTGAATACGTTCGAGTTTTCATCTTATGAAACTTGTCAGTCTTGTCTCAAAGGGAAGATGACCAAATCTCCATTCACCGGACATGGAGAAAGAGCAACAGAGCTCTTGGGAATCATACACAGTGATGTATGTGGTCCGATGTCTATACATGCAAGGGGTGGGTTCTTGTACTTCATCACATTCACTGACGATCTCTCTAGATTCGGATATGTGTATCTTATGAAACTCAAATCTGAAGCTTTTGAGAAATTCAAGGAATTCAGAAACGAAGTAGAGAACCAGACTGGCAAAAGTATCAAGATCCTCCGGTTTGATAGAGGAGGGGAGTACTTAAGCACGGAATTCCTAGATTACTTAAAAGAGAATGGTATTCTCTCTCAGCTTACTCCTCCTTATACACCACAGCACAACGGTGTATCGGAACGGAGGAATCGTACCCTATTGGATATGGTTCGCTCCATGATGAGTAGTGCCGAATTGCCTCTTTCATTTTGGGGACATGCGCTTCAGACAGCGGCATACCTATTGAATTACGTTTCATCCAAATCAGTGCCCAAGACTCCATATGAAATATGGAGTGGAAGAAATCCGTATCTTAAGCGATTTAAGATATGGGGTTGTCCGGCCTATGTGAAAACACAGAAACCGGACAATCTAGAGGCACGGTCAGTTCTGTGTAAATTTGTGGGTTATCCTAAAGACTCACTAGGATATCTGTTCTACCACATTGAGGAACAGAAGGTGTTTGTATCTCGCCACGCTACCTTTTTAGAAAGGGAGTTTCTTGCTAAAGAAACTAGTGGGAGTTCGGTAGAATTGGAAGAAATTCAGCGACCGCAAAATGTAACTGAAAATTTGGAGGAACCACTAAATTCAATTACCCCAGACGAACCTCATCCACTCCGCAGATCTGGTAGGATTTCTCATCCGCCCGAGAGATACTACGGTTTTCTCATAGACGGGGATCGAGAGGATTGCATCTGGGAAGAAGATGACCCTACCAGTTTCAGGTAGGCCATTATCAGTAGGGACTCTGATAAGTGGCTGGAAGCAATGCAATCCGAAATGGAGTCCATGTACACCAATAAATTGTGGACCTTGGATATTGCTCCACCTGGGGTAAAACCCGTTGGATGCAAATGGATCTACAAAAGGAAACTTGGTGTAGATGGGCAAGTGGAAACCTATAAAGCTAGACTCGTTGCAAAAGGTTTTCGTCAAAGACCTGGTTTGGACTCTGACGAAACTTTTTCTCCAGTGGCTATGCTCAAATCCATTCGGATCCTACTTGCCATTGCTGCCTTCCATGACTATGAAATCTGGCAGATGGACGTTAAAACGGCTTTTCTAAACGGCTGTTTAGAAGAGTGCGTTTACATGGATCAGCCAGAAGGTTTCGTAGACAGTGGGAGCAGCGGGAAGGTATGCAAGTTGCTTAAATCCATTTATGGATTAAAGCAAGCATCGCGGAGCTGGAACATCTGTTTTGATGAGGCAATCAAGGAATTTGATTTCATAAAGAACGAAGATGAACCTTGTGTCTATAAGAAAATTGTAGGACGAACTGTCGTATTCCTAGTCTTGTACGTGGACGACATTCTTTTGATAGGAAATGATATTCCTATGCTACAATCGGTCAAGCTATTTTTGCCACAACGGTTCTCCATGAAGGACCTGGGTGATGCCTCGAACATTCTGGGAATCAAGATCTACAGAGATAGATCCAAGAGACTAATGGGACTTTCACAGTCCAGATACATAGAGACCGTACTAAAGAGATTTAGTATGGAGGATTCCAAGCGCGGTAACATACCTGCATTGCACAGAATTACCCTCTCCAAGAAGATGTCTCCTAAGACTGACGAGGAGAGGGTTTGCATGAGCACTATACCCTACGTTTTGGCCGTAGGATCTATAATGTATGCGATGCTATGTACAAGACCAGATGTAGCTTACGCGCTGAGCGTGGTGAGCCGGTATCAGTCAAACCCAGGTGAGGACCACTGGACGGCAGTGAAGAACATTCTCAAGTACCTGAGAAGGACTAAGGAGATGTTCCTGGTTTACGGTAATGGAGACCTCAGGGTCGAGTCCTTTACCGATTCAAGC
Source organism: Agapanthus africanus (assembly GCA_030015575.1). NCBI lineage: Eukaryota > Viridiplantae > Streptophyta > Magnoliopsida > Asparagales > Amaryllidaceae > Agapanthus > Agapanthus africanus. Next base: position 409,088,611 of record CM057337.1, read on the forward strand.
TTCCAGAGTGACAAAGATGACAGCAAGTCTGTCTCGGGTTTTGTGTTTACCCTCAACGGAGGGGCGGTGTGTTGGAGGAGTTCGAAACAGGATACCGTCGCAGACTCGACGATGGAGGCTGAATACATTGCTGCAAGCGATGCCGCAAAAGAGGCGGTCTGGATGAAGAAGTTCATTAGTGAACTTCAGGTGGTTCCGTCCATTGTTGACCTAATACCTTTGTATTGCGATAACAATGGGGCTATAGCTTTAGTGAAGGAACCAAGGTCCCATCAGAAATCCAGACACATCTTAAGGCGGTATCACCTGATCAGGGAGATCATTGATCGCCAGGAGATCGAGGTATGGAGAGTAGAGACAAAAGACAACACGGCGGATCCATTCATAAAGGCCCTCCCTCAAACACAGTTCGAGCGACTTTTTGAGCTATTGGGTATGCGGTACGCCAGCAGCTGGCCCTAGTGCAGACGTTGGGTATGCGGTACACCAATTACTGGCCTTTAGTGCAAATGGGAGATTGTTAGATATGTATGCCCTAGAGGCCATTATTGTATAGTACTAGTTTGTATAATAAATTTTGGAAGCTTGGGATATATATATATATATATATATATATATATACGGTTTTACGACAGTCTTGCTCGATATAGTAGTATGCTACTTGGTTTGTTTCTATCTTAATATGTGTATATGTTTCTTTTAACATATCGCTAAAACATATTGATGGAGCCCTTAGGATCTTTGCTTGACTACCGGCGTTGTGATGGCGATCACACTCGTGGGGGCTGGGTAGTCTATAAGCACATCCTTATTCTGGTCCCTAGTCGTAGGATTATCGAGACAGGGCATCGATACTCCAGAGTAGACTGGTGCATACGCTTCTCTTCCCAGCAGGGGAGATGGTCTGTCCCATAACCATCAATACGTCGTACTGGAGATAGTATGCAGGTGCTCGTTAGGTTACGAGTACACTAGACAGGACTCGTCGGGAACTGTTGGTTGGTATTATACCTATTGTCAGTTAATAGGTCCCAGGTGACATGAGTACAGCTTAGTCCGCTGACTTGACACTGTCACTTCGCCTCGAGTGTGTTCCCACTGTTCTTTGATTACTACACTACCACGGCTCTACTGAGTCGTGCAAACAGGTAGTAGTTGGGAGCAGTCCTGAAGCATTTGGAGGCAGTGACGGTTAGACAGGATTCGTCTCTCCCGGTATTGGGAGTTGATATCGCGCTGTGTCTAGGAGAGCCATTACACAATGTCGTCCCTGGCCAGGGCAAGCGAGATTTGCTGGTAGTGTTACCAGTAGTTTCTCAGGGTGTTTTGGGCTTCACTCCGACACGACTTGTACCGCTATTAGGGGACTGACGTTTGCCACCCCCTAGGCCCGCCATGCGATACTCTTAGACGAACAGACCGGACTGTACGGAGATTGTCACATACAGGCTCAGTAGGAGTTCGGATGGGTTCACCCCATCAGTCGTCTTATCGGCATCTACCTGGGGACCGTTACGTACAGCTAGTGCCGCTTGCGGTCTGTGGTTAACCCCACTGCCAGCGTAGTGTCGAGTCTTTAGAGTCCCACACAGAGGGTTATTCGTCTTTGGGCAAAACAGAGTAGAGGTCGCATGGTTTTTCGACGGGGTTCGTTCACATCCGCGCACTTATGCACGTTTGGTGTCCGGACAGTTATTACTAGCGGGCTTTGGTTTAAGCCAGATCCTAGTATATGTTTTGGGATTGGTTTTATCTCATTGTATTCGTGTTCCTCGGAACACGGATGCGGGTGTGTATGCACAGTAGACTGAGACAGAGGCAGAGGATTCTCATTAGGGTTATGGTACGGGTGTGTATGCACAGTTGACTGTTGTCTTTTTCCAAACCCTAATGAGAATAGGAAATATGATTAATAATATTAGTTAACAATTATTGTGCCATGGTTGAGTTGAATTCTTGATTTTTGTTGACTTGTTGACTTTGTTGACCGGTTGACCAAAGTGGACTTGTTGACCATCATCATTTGTTTTCAAAGATGCTTCTTAATCTTTGCAAAAGCATTTAATGAATGAAATGATAATGGTCATTAATCAACTCACCATCACAAATTTTTAATTATTATTATTATTATCATTTTCTAAAATATGAGAGCATGGTTGTAAAATTGATCATTCTTACTTGCATCTTCTCTCTCATCCATTGCTCTCTTCTTCCTCTAGCTCAAGGAAATTCCTCTCATGAGTTGAGAACCATTTTCCTTTGAGATAAAACACCAAGACTACACTCTACTCTTTCTAGGGTTCTAGGTTTAGCAAACCAAGCACCTTAGTTACCTCTAGGTTGAGGTAGGAGCTCAAGTTCGAACCCTCGGGTGGATCTATCTTCGACAAAGAGGAGACAACGAGGAGGAGCCGTACAAACTATTACAAGGAGCAAGCAAGGAGGAGAACAACAAGAAGAGAAGGATATCAAGACTAGGTATAACCCCCTAACCGAGTAGGTAAAGCTCGTAGTTGTTGCTAGTGTGTTGTTTAGCAAAGATCCGGGTTTTCTAGTCCATGTTACAAAAACCCTAAAAATTGTTTTTCACCGTTTCCGCAACCCCGAAAGAACCGGGAGAGGTAACATAGACCTAACACTTCCTTGAGCTCCTACCTCAACCGAGAGGAAACTAAAGTGCTTGGCTTGCTAGACCTAGAACTCTAGAGTGAGTAGAGAAGAGTTTTGAAGGTTTTATCTCAATGGCTCATGCTTCTCAACACATGAGATATGAGAGCCTTGAGAGAGAGGAAGAGGGTGAGCTTTGGATGAGAGAGCGTGATCAAGTGAGAATGAGCTTGACTTTTTACAACCATGCTCACAAAAGAAAGAATAATGATGATAATAATAATAATTAAGAATTGTGATGGTTAGTTTCAATGACCATTATCATTTCACGCTTTTAATACATTTTGTAAAGAACAACAAGTAAACAAAATTCATAGAAATGAAATGATGATGGTCAACAAGTCCACAATAGTCAACCGGTCAACAAAATCAACAAGTCAACAAAAGTCAAATGTTCAACTCAACCATGGCACAATAATACTTAATTAATATTATTAATCATATTTCTTATTCTCATTAGGGTTTAGAAAAAAGTCAACGGTCAACAACCCTAACGAGAATCCTCTGCCTCTGCCTCTGTCAACTGTGCTTACACACCCACATCCGTGTTCCGAGGAACACGAATAGAATGAGATAAAACCAATCCCAAAGCATATACTTGGGTCTGGCTTAAACGAAAGCCCGCTAGTAATAACTGCCCGAACACCAAACGTGCACAAGTGCGTGGTTGTGAACGAACCCTGTCGCAAAACCATGCGACCTCTACTCTGTTTTGCCCAAAGGCGAATAGCCTTCTGTGTGGGACTCTAAAGACTCGACACTACGCTGGCAGTGGGTTTAACCACAGGCCACAAGCGGTACTAGCTGTACGTAACGGTCCCCAGGTAGATGCCGGTAAGAAGACTGATGAGGTGAACCCATCCGAACTCCTACTGAGCCTGAATGTGACAATCTCCGTACAGTCCGGTCTGTTCGTCTGAGAATATCGCATGTCGGACCTAAGGGGTGGTAAACGTCAGTCCCCTACTAGTGGTACAAGTCGTGTCGGAGTGTAGCCCAGAACACCCTGAGATAACACAGGATAACCTACTAGTATATCTCGCTTGCCCTGGCCAGGGACGACTATGTGTAATGGCTCTCCTTGACACCGCGCGATATCAACCCCCAATACCGGGAGAAGCGAATCTTGTCTAACCTTCACTGCCTCCAAGTGCTTCGGGACTGCCCCCAACTGCTACCTGTTTGCACGACTCATTTGAGCTGTGGTAGGGTTGCAATCTAAGAACAGTGGGAACACACTCGAGGCGAAGTGACAGTGTCAAGTCAGTGGACTAAGCTGTACTCATGTCACCTGGGAACTGATAACTGACGATAGGTATAGTACCAACCAACAGTTCCCGACGAGTCCTGTCCAGTGTACTCGTAACCTCACGAGCACCCGCATACTATCTCAAGTACGACGTACTGACGGCTGTGGGACAGACCATCTCCCCTGCTAGGATGAGAAGCGCATACGCTAGTCTACTCCGGAGTATCGATGCCCCGTCTCGATAATCCTATGACTAGGGACCTGTATAAGGATGTGCTTGTAGCTTATCCAGCCCCCACTAGTGTGACTGCCATCACAACGCTGGTAATCAAGCAAAGATCCTAAGGGCTCCACTACTTTGTATAGGCGATATGCTAAAAGAAACACATGCACACATTAAAGTAGAAACAAACCAAGTAGCATACTACCATTTCGAGCAAGATTGTCTATACAACTGTGAATATCCCAAGCTTCCATCAAGTAATATACAAACTAGTATGATACAGTGATGGACTCTAGGGTATATACACTAACACCACTGTCATAGAAAGGGCCATTGGAAGAAGGATTGCAAAGCTTAGAATGCCAAAAACCAGGACTAAGGCAAGTTGTGGCTTCGGCTTCAGGTATGTTTGTAATTGAAAATTGTCTATCAATCAACTCTACTTCCTGGGTATTGGATGCCGGATCAGGATCTCATATATACAATTCTTTGCAGGCACTGAGAAGCCGTAGAGTACTGAAGGCTGGTGATATGACCCTCAAGGTTGCTAATGGAGGGAGCCTGGATGATGTGTCCATAGGGGATTATCACCTTGGATTGACGAGTGGACATATTTTGGTTTTGCGCAACTGTTTTTGTGTACCTAGTTTAACGTGTAATATCGTATCAGAATCCTTGTTATCAAAAGAAGGTTATGATTTTACTTTTCTAAGCGATGTTGTTAACATCCACCTTAATCATGGTTTGATTGGGTCCGGTACACTATATAACGGTATATATGTGTTAAACCAATTGCAGATTTTCAATATCCAGAACACACTAAAAAGAAAGTCTCCTGATATAAATCAGGCTTTCTTATGGCATTGTAGATTGGGTCACATCAATGAAACAAGGTTAACTAAGTTACATAAAGAAGGATATTTGGATCCGTTCGAATATCAATCTTATACCAGTTGTTAATTATGTCTCAAAGGAAAGATGACAAATACTCCGTTCAGTGGACACGGAGAAAGAGGGAGCGAGCTCTTAGGACTCATACACAGCAATGTATGTGGTCCAATGTCTACACATGCAAGAATTGGTTTTTCATATTTCATTACTTTTACGGATGATTTCTCTTGGTATGGATTTATTTTCTTGATGAAACATAAATATGAGGCCTTTGAGAAATTCCGAGAATATAAGAATGATGTAGAAAAACAAACCGGCAAAAGTATCAAGACACTGAGATCTGATCGAGATGGTGAATACTTAAGTGCCGAGTTCCTGGATTACCTAAAAGAGAATGGAATTCTCTCTCAGCTTACTCCTCTATACACTCCACAACACAACGGTGTATCGAAGAGACGGAACCAAACCCTATTGGATATGGTACGTTCCATGATGAGTAATGCTGAGTTATGGCGATCTTTCTGGGGTTATGCACTAGAATCAGCTGCATATCTTTTGAACAGGGTTCCTACCAAGACTGTTCCTACCACACCATATCAGATGTGGAGTGGGAAGAAACCCTATCTTCAGTATCGCATGATATGGGGATGTCCGGCTTTTGTTAAAAAGCAGCATGTGGACAAACTCGAGGCACACTCAGTACTATGTAAGTTTGTGGGATACCCAAAGAATTCCAAGGGGTATTTTTTCTATTACGCAGAGGAACAGAAGGTTTTTGTTTCTCGTAATGCCCATTTTCTAGAACATCAGTTTTTAGAAAAGGAAACAAGTCGGAGCGCAATAAAACTGGAAGAAATTCCAGAACCACAAGCTATTACTGAAAGCATGATGGAACCAGAAGTCTCAAGAGAACAGGACATTCCCGTACCACTCCGCAGGATTAGTAGGCCGTCTCATTCGCCTGAGAGATACTACGGTTTTCTCATAGACGGGGATAGAGAGGATTGCATCATGGATAATGATGAACCTACTAGCTTCCAGCAGGCCATTCAGAGCGGCGACTTGGTAAGATGGCTGGATGCAATACGGACCGAGATGGAGTCCATGTACACCAACAAAGTATGGACTTTGGACTTTGCTCCAGAAGGGGTAAAACCAATAGGATGCAAGTGGATCTTCAGAAAGAATATTGATGTAGATGGACAGGTTGAAACCTATAAGGCTAGACTTGTTGCAAAGGGTTTTCGTCAAAGGCATGGTTTGCACTATGATGAAACCTTTTCTCCCGTTGCTATGCTCAAATCAATTCGGATCCTTTTTGCCATTGCTGCCTTCCACGATTATGAGAAATGGCAGATGGACGTAAAGACGGCTTTTCTAAATGGAAATTTGGACGAGTGCGTCTATATGGATCAGCCAGAAGGTTTCAATCAGAGTGGGAGAAGCAGGAAAGTGTGCAAGTTGCTTAAGTCCATTTATGGACTAAAGAAGGTATCGCGGAGTTGGAACATCTGCTTTGATGATACGGTCAAAGAATATGACTTTATCAAAAATCCAGATGAGCCATGTATTTATAGTAAGATTGTAGCACGAACTGTCGTATTCCTCGTCTTGTACGTGGATGTTATTCTCTTGATAGGAAATGATATTCCTATGCTACAATCTGTCAGAGGATTCTTATCACACAGGTTCTCTATGAAAGACCTGAGTGATGCCGCTTACATTCTGGGGATCCAGATATATCATGATAGATCTAAGAGGATGTTGGGACTTTCGCAGTCCAGGTACATCAACACTATACTGAAAAGATTCAGTACGGAAGATTCTAAGCGCGGTAATTTACCAGCTTGTCGCGGAATCACCCTCTCCAAAGAGATGTCTCCTAAGACTGATTTGGAAAGGGATCGCATGTCAATTATACCTTATGCTTCTGCGGTAGGCTCTAAAATGTATGCGATGTTGTGTACCAGACCAGATGTAGCTTACATACTAAGTGTGGTTAGCCGGTATCAGTCAGACCCAGGGGAGAAGCACTGGATAGCAGTAAAGAACATTCTTAAGTACCTGAGAAGGACTAAGGATATGTTCTTGGTTTATGGCGGAAAAGACCTCCAGATCGAGGCTTTTACTTACTCCAGCTTCTATAGTGACAAGGATGACTCCAAGTCCATGTCATGTTATGTCTTTACCCTCAATGGAGGGGCGGTGTGCTGGAAGAGTTCCAAGCAGGACACCGTTGCTGACTCGACGATGGAAGCGGAGTATATCGCAGCTTCTGATGCTGCAAAAGAAGCAGTATGGATAAGGAAGTTCTTAACAGAACTTCAGGTGGTTCCATCCATTGTTGATCCAATACCTTTGTATTGTGAAAACAACGGGGCTATAGCTTTAGAGAAGGAACCCAGGTCTCATCAAAAGTCCAGACACATCTTGAGGCGGTATCACCTGATTAGGGAGATCATAGATCACCGGGAGATCGAGGTCCGGAGAGTTGCTACAAAGGAGAACACTGCAGATCCATTCATAAAGGCGATACCTCAGACGCAGTTCGAGATGATAGGTCTGCGATACGCCAGTACATGGCCTTAGTGCAAGTGGGAGATTGTTAGTGTTATATGCCTTAGAAGCTATTATTGTATCGTATTGGCTTGTATATTACATTTTGGAAGCTTGGGATATATACACGGGTTTATAACACTCTTGCTCGACATAGTAGTCTTCTACTTGGTTTGTATCTATCTTAATATGTGTATATGTTTCTTTTAGCATATCGTGAATACATATTGATAGAGCCCTTAGGATCATGCATGACTACCAGCGTTGTGATGGCAGTCACATTAGTGGGGGATGGCTAGTCTACAAGCACATCCTTTTTTCAGGGCCCTAGTCGTAGGATTATCGAGACAGTGCATCGATACTCTGGAGTAGACTAGTGTATACGCTTCTCGTCCCAGCAGGGGAGATGGTCTGTCCCACAGCCATTAGTACTTTGTACTAGAGATAGTATGCAGGTGCTCGTTGGGTTACGGGTACACCAGACAGGACTCGCAGGGAACTGTTGGTTGATATTATACCCATCGCCAGTTAACAGTTTCCAGGTGACATGAGTACAGCATAGTCCATTGACTTGACACTGCTGCTTCGCCTCGAGTGTGTTCCCACTGTTCTTAGATTGCTACCCTACCACGGCTCTACTTAGTCATGCAAACAGGTAGCAGTTGGGTGCACTCCCGAAGCACTCGGAGGCAGTGGCGGTTAGATAGGATTCGTCTCTCCCGGTATTGGGGGTTGATATCGCGCTGTGTTTGGAGAGCTATTACGCAAGGTCCCTGACCAGGGCAAGCGAGATTTACTGTTAGGTGTTCCAGTAGTTTCTCAAAGTGTAATGGGCTACACTCCGACATGACTTATACCGCTTTTAGGGGACAGATGCTTGCCGCCCCCAAGGCCCGATATGCGATAGTCTTAGACGAACAGACCGGACTGTACGGAGATTGTCATATCAGGCTCAGTAGAAGTTCGGATGGGTTGCCTCATCGACCTTCTTATCGACATCTACCTGGGGACCGTTACGTACAGCTAGTACCGCTTGCGGCCTTTTCACGACCCAAAATTGGCATGTGACGGCCCTTAAGCTACGCAACGTCTACATGCGTAACAAAGTTTAAGTAGGCCGAAAACCCAGCAATCTAAACCATCAAAAGTAATAAGAAATAATAGAAATTTTAAAACCTTTGAAATCTCAAATCAAAATTCTTTAAAGTCCAACTTTATTTTCTTGAAAATTTTGGCAGCACCTCGTTTGTAAAAACTAACCCCAAAAATGGGTACAACATAAATTTAAGTAAAGTATCCCCAACGGGAGCAAATCCACGCCCAACGGCGGAAAACAACCACCACAACAGATATACGACGCCGTAGAGAAGAAATAAAAGACGATAGAAGTAAAACTGCATAAAAGACCTCCAAGTCACAAAATAATATATAATATCGTCCTCACATCAAGTCTCTAAGACATGCAAGATAATAGTAGATGGAGAGTACAGGATACAACGAATATACAATAAACATGAACGGATAACCACAAAACCCACCAAAAGCAAAACTGTACACTGTGAGCCGAAGCGGTATCCGCAGCAAAAGATACTATGATAAATGATAATAGCCCTGCCTCTGACAACTGTGAGGAACAACCTGCAAAACACTGTGGCACAACGGGGGTGAGTTGCCAACTCGTAAATAGTAAATAACATATGCAGGTAATCGCAAGTATGCACGTACAGCGCGAATCTAACATATGTAAGCTAAGCAATAAATTGTCATATGAATGCAATAGTCATGAAAGATACTCTAGAAGGTACATCTAATACATGAAGCAATAATATGACAATATGTATGCAACAGTCATGTAAGGTACTCTATCAGGTACAACTAATACATGAAGCGATGATATGACAATGTATATATGCAACAGTCATGTAAGGTACTCTATCAGGTACAACTAATACATGAAGCAATGATATGACAATGTATATATGCAACAGTCATGAAATAATATATGAAGCAATGCATATAAAATAAGTATGTAAATGCAACAGTCATGGAAGGTACTCTATCAGGTACAACTAATATATGAAGCAGTGCATAAACAATAAATGTGGAGTATAGAATGAAACATGTCATTTCCACGGAATCCTAACATCATGTTAGGACCAAAGTCCATCAAGACAATTCAAATCCAAATTCCTCAAATCAGCCCCCAAATTGGCTCTCATATCATGTAAGTCTCACAAACCCCGAATGTACATCTTCAAGTAAATCTCATTTATCTTGAATGTACAAAATCAAGTAAATCTCATATATCCTTTATCCAATATCATGTGAATCTCATATATCCTGAATCCAATATCAAGTGAATCTCATATATCCTGAATAAGTATATTTGCATGAATAATTATTATGATGTATATGAATTGAAATGTATACATATATATTAGCGTCCCATTCCACTAATATATATATGCATATATAACAGCGTCCCATTCCACTGTTAGATATACTTAGAAGTAAAAATATCATGAAACCAAGTGTCAAGCAGCGACACATAAATACTGATCTATCAGGTGCTGTCACCACGACTGGCCTCCTGATAGGTACGTATCATACGCTATACCGGAAGCTCGAGTGCCTAGCTTTGAGCCTCGCCTCTCGACATATCCATACGTACATGACCCCCGTCGGTATCTGTCACGACCCGAAAAGTACGGAACAAGACTGGCACTTAAATTACGAAACGTCTCGAGGCGTACGTAATCTAAGTAAGCCAACACCCAGAAATCAAAACCAAGTAAAGCAGTAGAGTTAAGGAAGAACCAATTTAAATCAAGTAGTTTAGCAACATAAGCCGAAGTATGCATTTTACAATCACAAGTCTTTTCTGAAAATTTCGACAGAGTTTCCTTTGTAAATACTGGCCCCGAACGGGGTACAACATGATAAATATATACATGAATGAAAAAGGCATCACCAAGCGGGAGATAGCTCTTCATCAATCGACGGTCACAACCATGCAAGCAATATAGTATACAATGCCGAAGGGCGAGGATCAAAACTCAAAAGGAAACTCAAAACAACATGAAATCCATAATAATACAACGCGCGACTCTAAGGTCAAAAGAATATACATCTCTGGTCTCTAAATCTGAATAAATATACAAGTTTGGTTGATAGAGTCACTAGATACAACTGAATAAAATGAGGTACAATAGTGGTCACGATACAAGTCAACCCACCTACCAAAGCAATCCCCCAGAAAGGAGGCAGTGTGCCAGCAAAGCCGTAACGGAACCTGTACGGCAAAACCTGCAGGAAACTGTGGCACAACGTGGGTGAGTTGCCAACTCGTGAGTAGAAAACATCACCGAGCAGAAATCGTATGTATGACACAAACCTAGGTCAATACGATCAAATATAAATATATCCTCAATATGATAAAGTCTGAATCATGAAAAGGTGGCAAAGGTAAACATCTAACCCAAGTGTAATACCGAGTAATCGTGTCAGTGCCTCAGGTAGCAACATATCATATGAATGAAGTATGAATGCATGAAAACAGAATACATGTAAATGAAGAAACTGCTTTCATAACTTAGTGAGACTTCTGTATATTTAAAACGAGCTATCAATGAAATCAACATAAACAGTGTCTAGCATCGAGACAAAACATAAATACTAATATCTCAAGCTCCGGCTATTCGGACTGGCCTGTATCATCAAATCTCAATACCTCAATATCTCAAAATCTCAGTGTCTCAATCTCACTATCTAGGGCGCCGTCGGTCCGGATCGGCCCCTAACATCAATCACAAGACCATGAACGGTATCCTCCGGATATCCGACGCGTCAGGTAAAATCACCGGTAGGCAGTCTGCCTGTGCCAGGCTCATCGTCTACACCTTGATCTTGCCCCGGCGTACCTTACCGGGTCCACTATGTACCTATAGACGGTTCATCCAACTCCTCGAATCGGTCTCGAAATCCATCTCATAACCGAGAAAACATCATGGCGGACGACTCATACATCATGAGAAAACCACACATTTCATTTTAAAAAGAGAGAAAGAGAAGTTTATACATATTCTTGCGGTTTTCTCCCAAATCCAGGAAATCTCATGAAAAATTGAAATCCAATCATCAATAGCGAGTAAACAGTGAATATAGGCATAAAACTCCATAATACTGCATAACAGTGAATAACAATATGCATGAACTAGCAAGTGATAACTGCAATGTCTAAACTGGCATGTAAGGCAAGTACACTAATATCATGTCGAAACAATCAGCAAACAAGCTATGTCAATGAAATAATATTCTCTTAAGTGTACGTGACATGGTAATTACCGATGATGATGTGTGTGAGCCGGCAAGTAAGTGTACGTGGAACATACGCATCATCGGTAATGGTGTTGGTGTCCTGACAGTATGATATCAATAATGGTATATGAAAACACAATATAAGCATGCGATGCGAAGCGAACAGTAATAATATACAGGAGCTGAATATCAAATATAATGATAACGAATCTAAATATGCCTAAGTATGAGCCATACAGTTTTGCCATTTGAAATAATACGTATCGTGTGTTTAGAAAATAGGGACTACGGTGTTTTTAAGAAAATGTACGTCCTCTGAAATATCCATAGAATCCCTTGGCCTATCTTTAAAAATACTCACGATTCGTTAGTTTTTGAAATAGGTATGACTCGAATCTAATCTATCATTTACAAGTAAACCGCAGGGCTAAACTAAAAGGCTGATCGAAAGGTAAGGAAACCGCCTAACATCTGAGTCGATACATATATACATATATAAATATAACAGTCGGTGATCCCACCTCAAAAGTATCCGGATCAGTCGAAAATACTGCAATTTTAACACGGCAATTTCCCTATCATTTGCAGTCATTTAGAAGTGTACGGTATTCATATTTCACATATTAGAAAATCAGTCGTAAAATATCAGATTGCATGTGTTAGATTCTAAAACCGACATTTCTAAGGAAATTGACTGTATTTTATGGCATCGCATCATCCCTGTATTGCGCAACACTTGTGTCGAGATTTGTGCAGGAAATTGCAGGAGCAAAGTCAAAAGAAGCTGATAAAAAATACACCAACTCCATGATTTCAGATCTGGTAGCAATCCAAAGGGAGAAATACAATTCAACATATCAGAAAATATCCCAAGTGTTAGGCCCAACAATCACCAGAAGAACCAAGCCCTGAAGCTTCAAAAGAGCCGCGGAACCGCGGCGGAAGCAGGCTTGAGCCGCGGTTCCGCGGCGGATCTGCCACGTCAGCACATAAGATTTGCATCAAAATTCTTCTCGAAGGTCCCACATTCATTTAAGATGTTTCAAATTCCAGAATTCTCTCGAAGATTCTACCAGATCAGCAAAGATCATTAAGCAAGGCTAATCTTAATTAAGCTCCTAACAAACTATTTCTAGAAGCTCCCTCCTAACTAATCACATCTAGAAGCTTCTCCTCAACAAACTTTTGGAGGGAAATTCAAATTTCCTCAACAAACTTTTGGAGGGAAACTTAAAATTCAAATCCTAGATCTAGGGTTTTAATGTCTATAAATAGGAGCCTAGATCTAAGGGTTGGGGTTGTTCAATTCTTTACCTTTCACACCCTCTTCTTCCACAAGTTGAGTGACACGACTTGTGCGAAACCCTAACCCTAATTCCACTCCAAATTCAAGATCCCGAGTACCAATCAAGCGAGAAGCCTTCAACCTTTTAGGAGCCGAGCCGATCTTCAATCGGGCAAGTGATCCAAGCCGATCCGCGACTCAAGGAGACGAGCGAAGCCAAATCGACTATCGAGTTCTTTCTCTTGTAGTTCTTAAGCGATTGTAACGAAATTGTCGATATAAATAAAAGGTGAAATTCTTTAATCTTGCTTTCTTTAAATTCATGCATCATGATTCGATCTCAATTTGTGATTGTGATTCTTGTTGTGATGTTTGAGTAAAACTCCGCTCGTAAAGGAGTTGAGACGATCAATAGAATGATGATGTAACAAATCTTAATACGATTCTTGAGTCCTACGAGCTTTGTAAAGCCTAGCAAGTTCAAGAATCGATGACCTAGTTTCGTTGCGACGCATTCTTTATTGTGATCGCTCGAAATTAGGGATCTACGATCGTTTCTTGAATTTACTAGAGGCTAGAATGTGAATGATATCGACGAAAGAATAAGGGATAAGATGAAACCCTAGTTTCATAAGAAATCCCTAATTCTCGATCGATCATCATCGATCTAGTATCAATTCATCGAAGGATAAGAATACGTAATTGTAAGATTACATCACATCTATAGATCCAATCGATTCCTACGAGCCTCATTTAGATTCTTGATATTTGGTTGGAAAAACCATCAAACTATCAATTCTTGATTCTATCTTTTTCTTGTTATTAGATCTAGATTTTCTAATTCTTGAACTTCAACTATAAATCATGAATTGTTTGTTTTCTTTTCATTAAAGTTTCAATTCATCTAATTCAAAAGACGAACGATTACACTTTCCCTGTGGACGATCCGCACTTACTAACGCGCTACATTCGACACCGTTATTTATTGCTGTCAAATATTTTTGGTTGTGATTTCTTTACAATTTTCCAAACATACACAATCCGAAATCGTATTCAATCAAATGGCGCCGTTGCCGGGGATCATTTGATAAACACAACAAAAATCATCAATCAAATGGCGCCGTTGCCGGGGATAGTGCGCTAATTGTTCGTATTTTGAAATTTGAGTTGAAAAATTTATTCCATTATAATTTTTAGATCTAAACTCCCACAAACCCTAATACGTGTGTTGTGATTTGATTGCGAGGAAATCTGGAATCATTGGAGCTTGGATAAATTTTTTGTGAAAATTCCAGAGAGCTGAGAGAGCCAACATAAGCTCTCTGTGAAAATTTGAAGCAGTGAACTGATCAACTTGCGGCGATTCCGCGGTCTAGGTGCCCATATGCGGCGAAATCGCGGCACTGTAGAGGGATCACTCTGAAATTTTTCCTCAGTAAGCTCTATCTTTCTTATCTCCTTCTCAAATCTGCTCTAAATAACATTTTATGCAGGTTTCATTGCAAATAATCGCAACGCCGCGCAAAAAGCAAAAATTAAATTGTGCGTGTTTTGATTTTTGTGGTTGTTTGCATAATTAATACGGAAAATTAAGGGGCAAAGACCAAATTCAGATTAGGTGGGGAGTTCATTACACTTCCTAAGCCCCGAAAATCACAAACTTGCATCCGCATTACCCTCATTAATTATAAAATATCTAGAGATGACTTTAAGGACCGTCGCACTCACTTAGGACAGAAGAAGACCGTGGGTAATTCTTTGCTTATCCGCGTTTTCTTGTGGTGTCTAAGGCAAGTGTGTCGAAGGCTAGTGGTTATTAATTAGGCCCACTACTTACGTAGTGGAGTACCTTCCCACTTACCTGGCACTTACCTGGCCACAAGGGAACAAAGAGGCAGTGGAGGATTCTATCCTGCGACTTGTCTTTTGGCAGTTAGGAGCGGTCTAGAGCCGAACCTAGGTGACCACTAGATTCTAGGGTTTTTGTTGTTGCATTTGTTGTATTGCATCATATTTTGCAAAATTCGTCCAATTTTCAAAACAAACACCGCATTCATATCATTTCCCCTAATTATAAATTCACGCTGCCACTTGTACTAACCCTTTTTAGTGCAAGATAGGCTAGACAACGGGATTCTAGTGCCTGTTAGTCCGCGTTCCCCGATCGACCCTAAAGTCGGTATTTCTCCATTTACCTTTTTTTTACCCACCACCACACCCACATCGATGGATCCGTCTCCATCGAACTTCTTTACCACTACCCTGCCGCCGTCCGTTGGTGCACAGAATTCACCTCGCATCTCTCTCCAAGAGAGGTGCTATCCTACTCGAGGTCCCCTTTCCACCTGTCTTTCCATTACACCAGCCAACGGGGACAATTTTCAAATAAAACCCCAATACATCAACCTTCTACCAAAATTTCACGGTCTCGAGTCTCAAGACGCATATGTCTTTATCACGAAATTTGAAAATGTATGCGCAATGATGGGTACTTCACAGCTTTCTGTGGATGCTTTGCGTCTTCGTCTTCTCCCATTCACCTTGTGCGATATAGCCGAGAAGTGGCTATATAACACTACCGCACATTCCATTTCAAATTGGGACGAATTCGTCAAAGCATTCCTTAAGAAATTCTACCCACATCAAAAGACAGCTCGAGTCTGTAGCGAAATCTATCAATTCACCCAGCTTCCAAATGAAACAATTTCAAAATGTCTTGAACGTTTCAAGGATCTGTTAGTCCAATGTCCACATCACGGCATCCCGAGATAGGAACTGTTCCGAATTATTTATGAGGGCATTACTCCTTACACAAGACAGACCCTTGAATCCATGTGTCAAGGCAATTTTATGACCAAAGATGATGGGGAAGCCTGGGAACTCATAGAAAATTTCGCTGAAAAATCTTTACAGTGGGAGGGTATGAGTCAATCGTCTAGGGATGGCAAAGATATTTCTATAGGAGTTAGAGCTGACATTGCATCTATACACAAGAAACTCGAGACTATGGAAAATAAATTTTTAGCAGCCACCCTAAATCAAATATCACTATCCAAAACTGGATGTGGCTGCTGTTCTGATCCGTCTCACTTGACGGAAGAATGTCCGTTTCAAGGTCATGAGCATACCAATGCCGCATTTCAAAGACCTAAAAATGATCCATTTTCCTCCACATATGATCAGGGTTGGAGGAATCACCGCAATTTTGCTTGGAACCAATCACAATCTCAAAACACGGTTCCAACCCAACACAATTTCCAAAGGGTCCTTCCACCACAACAGCAGCCACCACTTCAATTGAGTCAGCACCCCTTCCAAGCACATAACTTTCAAAATCCGGTCAACACACCCACACCGTCTAGTCTTTTGCAGTTGACCGGGACTGATGAATCCTCTTCATTCATAAACTTGCTTCTGACAAATCTCATGCAAGTATCGGCTGAAATAAAGACTTCCGTCGATGATATAAAGAAAAACTCTGCGTCCTAAAGTGAGAGTATTAAATAGATGGAAGAAGAAATTGCACGATTAAAAGCCGAAATGAGTGCAAGAGAGAAAGGGAAACTTCCAGCTCAACCTTTACCTAATCCTGGCTATTCACATCCTGTGAATGTAATCACGTTGAGATCTGGAAGAGTGCTTGACAAACACGTTGGGGAAGAGTTTGATGATACTGATAAATCAATCAATAACACCCCGGCTGAGACCTTTCCTCACACACACACTCCTAATTCTGACCCCAGTTCTTCTACCCCACCACCTTCTTGCGAGCCTATTCGTCGTTTCCCACAAGGCTCGCGACCTCAGCCCATCTCTTCTAGTTCTCCACAGACGATCCCCGCTCCTCTTTCGGGATCATGTCTACCCCCACTTCCTTCTTCTATGATGGACCCAGCGCTTATTGCTAAAGCACCTTATCCTAATCGGTTAAGGGCTAACACATCGAGTCCACATATGGAGAAGATTATGAACATTTTTAAGCAAGTTAACATCAACATCCCTCTCCTATATGCTATCCAACAAGTTCCGTCCTATGCGAAAACACTTAAAAACTTGTGCACTAGGAAGAGGAAGACTCAAGTGCCCAAGAAGATTTTTATGGCAAAGATAGTAAACACGGCTTTCCCCCAGTAATTACCGAGGAAACGTAAGGATCCTGGATATCCTACTATTTCCATTTCTATCGGGGAAAAACACATTAACCGTGCTCTACTATACCTTGGCGCTAGTGTTAACTTGCTTCCATATTCAGTCTATGAGCAACTAGGTATCGGAGAGTTGAAGCCAACCCATTGCACTCTCCAGATGGCTGACCGATCTATCACCAAACTTAGGGATGAACTGGAGGATGTGTTAATAAAAATCGGGGAATTTATATTCCCTGTGGACTTTATTGTAATTGATACACAGCCAGTAGCAAACCCACGGAATCAAATTCCGATGATTTTAGGTCGCCCTTTTTGGCCACTTCCAACGCTATAATCAACTGCCGTAATTGTTCTATGACCCTATCTTTCGGGAATAGGTCAATAGAGCTGAACATTTACAAGTTGGGAAGTGTACCCTCCGAACCTACTGCTCAGGTATGTTCTGTCGACTTAATGGATGTCGACAGCAGCGAATTTGATGATCCTCCTGATACCGATCTTGATTCTTTTCATACGTTGTTGTTTGACCCAACTATGTATCATACACATACGGACTCTTCCACCGAGATGTCCGGGTCAACAATTAACACGTATTATGAACTGTTCTTAGAGTCTGAAGATCACCCCGCACTTTGTGATGACATTATTCATCGGGGTATTAATAGAACTTTTGAGGAAATCTTCGCTGATGAACTCTCATTTTTGAATAACACGGGTGTTGAGATGAATCCACATCCAATCAATGAAATTGAACCTCCACCCCTTCTTCTGAACTGTAAAAAGAATGCCAGTAATCCATCACATTCACTGCATCGTCTCTCTAAAATGAGACGCACACACATTCTATTCCACCACTTACCTTTTCCCCACTTCTTCTTCCACCAACCAGAGCACTGCATTGATAAATTTTTTGAATGGTTGGTGTTAACCTTCGGTCTTTGCAAAGCTTGGCATCGACCAATGATTCTTGACCCCCTCATATGATTTTCAAAGATTAACATTGCTTAACTCAAGTTTGGGGGGGGACATTTTTTCTGGCTCTTGAAAAGAAATTTTTTTTACAAAACGATGAGCCAAAAATAAGTTTGGGGGAGGTTCTCCACTTAAATATTTTTCCCCCACTAATAAATTCCTCCCAAGCTTACAGGTTTTTTCGAGATTTAGCAGATGGCAACAGTGAGGACACTGTTGACAACAAGTTTAGGGGAGGTTTGTGCTTATTTTCGCATCATTTGCATCATACTTTGCATAAGCACAAAACATTTTCGAAAACCTATAAAAAATTTAAAAATTTTCAAAAGATAAAAATATTTTTTGTACATAAATAAGATAATAAAAGATTAGATAGTGAAAAATTATATCCATGAGATTAGAAAAATTTAAGAAAACTAAGAAAATTAGAATTTTTCTTATACGAACTAGTAATAAGTAGTTATGAGCCGTTGGCCCAAGGGTTAGTAAGATGAAGGAAGTCACTAATCTGAGGATAAAACTAAGTCTGAAAAATAATTTCTATTCTGGAAGCCAAACATTTTGAACGTTGATACCCTGCTATTCGCACTTACACACGTCTTGAAGCTTGGGATAGTAGAGGATACCTTGAAATGCTCTTGTCTTAAAGTCGATGTATGAAGGAAATAAAAAGAAAAAGTGAATAAAAAAATATATATAAAGTGGTGAGAAAAATAGACACTGGTTTTGTTATCACCGAGGGCAATAAAAAATATATAGCGAGGGTGCCTCTTCACCTAGTGCCCTAAGGCCAACTGGTCTGAGATTCACTGCTATGCCTAAGGTGGTACAAGACGAGGAAAATACACCAAATAAGCAAACACATGAGTAATCGGTCGGTTAGTACCTCAAGAAGTATTAACGGTCGGATGAAAGTGTGTGAGCAAATAAATCTAAATATTCATTAATTAAAAAGTACTGAGGCTGATGGGCAAGAGTATGATAGCTTGAATTGAATTCTCCGGGTGTAGGGATGTCCTTTACACACACGCAGAGTTATATGATCGATATTTGGAAGAAAGATAGGAATGAAGAATAAGACGATGTTTTATTGAGGGAGGACGTGATTTCTGACATCTTTTCATGACCATTAAGATAGGGCTCATGACAACCGAAAAGCTAGCTTAGTTGGAAACCCTAATTTTCAAGGCTTTTCTTTTCAAATCTTGTCTTTAAATGTAATATTCATGATCTTCCTTTTATTATTGGATTTTGTAGGTGCAATCTGCTGAAAACCCTCAGGAGACAACACTCCTCCTACTAGGGACACCTAGAGGTTTAAAGGCTTGTTGCACGTGCTCAGTGCAATCGTGTTGCCAACGAAAGTGTGCTAGTTAGTTTTTCTCTTTCTTTATTTTCTCCTTCTTTTGAATAAAACAATTCGCTCGGGACGATCGAAAATAAGTTTGGGGGAATTTGATCAATCGAAAATACAGCAATTTTAACATGGCAATTTCCCTATCATTTGCACTCATTTTGAAGTGTACGGTATTCATATTTCACATATTAGAAAATCAGTCGTAAAATATCAGATTGCATGTGTTAGATACTAAAACCGACATTTCTAAGGAAATTGACTCATTTTATGGCATCGCATCATCCCTGTATTGCGCAACAGTTGTGTCGAGATTTGTGCAGGAAATTGCAGGAGCAAAGTCAAAAGAAGCTGATCAAAAATACACCAACTCCATGATTTCAGATCTGGAAGCAATCCAAAGGGAGAAATACAATTCAACATATCAGAAAATATCCCAAGTGTTAGGCCCAACAATCACCAGAAGAACCAAGCCCTGAAGCTTCAAAAGAGCCGCGGAACCGCCACGTCAGCACCTAAGATTTGCATCAAAATTCTTCTCGAAGGTCCCACATTCATTTAAGATGTTTCAAATTCCAGAATTCTCTCAAAGATTCTACCAGATCAGCAAAGATTATTAAGCAAGGCTAATCTTAATTAAGTTTCTAACAAACTATTTCTAGAAGCTCCCTCCTAACTAATCACATCTAGAAGCTTCTCCTCAACAAACTTTTGGAGGGAAATTCAAATTTCTTCAACAAACTTTTGGAGGGAAACATAAAATTCAAATCCTAGATCTAGGGTTTTAATGTCTATAAATAGGAGCCTAGATCTAAGGGTTGGGGTTGTTCAATTCTTTACCTTTCACACCCTCTTCTTCCACAAGTTGAGTGACACGATTTGTGCGAAACCCTAACCCTAATTCCACTCCAAATTCAAGATCCCGAGTACCAATCAAGCGAGAAGCCTTCAACCTTTTAGGAGCCGAGCCGATCTTCAATCGGGCAAGTGATCCAAGCCGATCCGCGACTCAAGGAGACGAGCGAAGCTAAATCGACTATCGAGTTCTTCCTCTTGTAGTTCTTGAGCGATTGTAACGAAATTGTTGGTATAAATAAAAGGTGAAATTCTTTAATCTTGCTTTCTTTAAATTCTTGCATCATGATTCGATCTCAATTTGTGATTGTGATTCTTATTGTGATATTTGAGTAAAACTCCGCTCGTAAAGGAGTCGAGACGATCAATAGAATGATGATGTAACAAATCTTAATACGATTCTTGAGTCCTACGAGCTTTGTAAACCCTAGCAAGTTCAAGAATCGATGACCTATTTTCGTTGCGATGCTTTCTTGATTGTGATCGCTCGAAATTAGGGATCTACGATCGTTTCTTGAATTTACTAGAGGCTAGAATGTGAATGATATCGATGAAAGAATAAGGGATAAGATGAAACCCTAGTTTCATAAGAAATCCCTAATTCTCGATCGATTATCATCGATCTAGTATCAATTCATCGAAGGATAAGAATACGTAATTGTAAGATTATATCATATCTATAGATCCGATCGATTCCTACGAGCCTCATTTAGATTCTTGATATTTGGTTGGAAAAATCATCAAACTATCAATTCTTGATTCTATCTTTTTCTTGTTATTAGATCTAGATTTTCTAATTCTTGAACTTCAACTATAAATCATGAATTGTTTGTTTTCTTTTCATTAAAATTTCAATTCATCTAATTCAAAAGACGAACGATTACACTTTCCCTGTAGACGATCCGCACTTACTAACGCGCTACATTCGACACCGTTATTGATTGCGGTCAAATATTTTTGGTTGTGATTTCTTTACAATTTTCCAAACATACACAATCCGAAATTGTATTCAATCAAATGGCGCCGTTGCCGGGGATCATTTGATAAACACAACAAAAATCATCAATCATATCCCATACGATACAATATCTATAACGTGTCATCCTCAAGTCAAGAGTGCGGATGTATCATCAATATAGCTCGTACGGTAAATCTGTCGCACGGCATCCCAAATCTGGGTACGGGTCAATGTCACATTATTCATCTAGTATCCTCTTTATCAAACATCATAATCCGGGGTACTGATCTACGTCTAGTACAATACTGATACAATCTATGTATGCATGCGTGTGTATGAAAACACCACATCAAAGGACCCGCTAAAACATCATATCGTATCTCAAATACGAACTCTGTCAAATCACCGATCTCACGGACTCAAGCCCAATCTCATCGACTCATCTCAAATCCCAAGTACTATCCTCATAATCCATGTATATGTATACATATATATATATATACACACACATAGTCCCATACACATGTGTGTATATATATATACACATATCCCCATATACGCATAAGAAAAAGAATGAATGTATGCAAGTGTGTGTGCGTGTGTGGGCGCAACAACTACTATAGGGTTTCACAAGTAACACTACTAATCCATGAATACTTAACCATATCCTGAATATCCATATCTCACATAAAAGATATCATACATATACATATATATATATATTGTATATATATAGCATACTATATATCGAACTGCGGTGGTGCTATACGCCATCCACCCGACTTCTCCCCGTAGATATAAATCTACTCACTTTGCTTCTTGTGTGCCGATGCCAACGCCGCCACGCGCTTGCTTGTCATCTCGATGTCTTCATGGGGGTACCTACACATCACAACGTATTGTATCGAATCACAATTTCAAATCAAAGCCAAAACGACACACGAAAACCAAAATGATGCACGAATCATCCATAGGTCAAAACCTATGGTCTACATCTTGCAATTCAACCAAATATCAATCGATATAGACGCAAAAACATCAAATAATCAAATACAATACCAAATATCCAAACTTAAATCCATAAACATCATGAAACACATGGCAGCAACCTAGAAAACATGCTCCAGATTTTGTCTCTGGTGAAAACAATGTAAGCAAACAAGTCTACGGTGTAGTATATGATGTATATGAGCTACTAGACCAACCCCGAAACCTTACCCCACCAAGTGGCCGGCCCCTACCCCTAGAATTCTGGCCATGCCAGTTTTGGGAAGGAATTGGGTTGTCGTTTTGCTGCAGTGGGTTCCTAGGGTCAATTCTAGTCTACTGGGGTTGTTTGTTTAACTTGTAAAATTCCAAGGTCATCCCAGATTCACCTGCACGCTCCAATTCCTCACAAACCAACATGAAAGTTCTGAAATTCAGTATTTTGGGTTTCCAGTTGTGTTTTGTCTGGGTTCTTATCATTATAGGGGGTCTTAGGTCATCTCTAAAGCCCAATTACACCATCTCTATTCAAATCAAACCCTAATTCCCAACTTGAGTTTTCAAGGTTCACTAAACTTCGCCAAATCAATTTTAAATTTGAAAAGAGGCTTAAGCATATGAAACGCTATACTAATTGTGAAAGGATTACCTCATTTGGGTCCCAAGAATCCTCTACAGCACCAAAACGTGATTTTTCTTTCTCCAAAGTGTAGCTTGAGAGCTTGTGCACATTTTTTGTGAAATGGGAATGGGGTTTTGGGTTGTTTTTGGGTGTGTTTGTGGTGATTTGAGGAGGGGGGAGATGAGGGCAGTAGTACAAGAGAAAAATGTGGGAGAAAATGATGAAGGAAGAAGAGGGAAATAAGTGGGCATGGCTCTCCCTTGACCCCTCACTTTCTCTCACTTGCCCATACCTCATTATAATATCATTCCTTTTCCTTTTTCTTTTGTTTTTCTTTTATTTCCTTCTCTTTCCAATAGTAAACCCAGAACAATAACCATACACCAAAAATCAAGAGAAGGCCATGAAGAAAATGTAACAAGTGCTAAAAAAAGTGATATGTGCACAGACACGCTTAAAGTCCGATTAGCGATTTTTAATCGCGATTAGCGCTAAAATAGTGTCAAATAAATCATAAAGTTTCATAATTTGCATGAATCACATAAAATAACTTCTTTTTAGTAATTTCCATAATTTTCCAAATTTTTTCCAATTTATCGATATTTAATTATACCGAAATATTAAAACATTCATTAAAACTAATATTAAATTATAAAAATTCCCAAAAAATAATATTATATTTTTCTGAAATGTTACAGTATCCCCAAGATAACCGCTGAGTCATTGGTACTGTCACCAGATGGTATGGTTCTCCTGCCAGGCTCAATCGGCAAGGTCCTTCAATCGTCTTGCCCCGGGGTACCTCCGGGCCCTATCATATACCCTCATACGGCCTACGACGCTCATCGCATGGGGTATATATATCAGAACCGATAAATCTCATGGTGGATGCTGAAATATCATATGAAGAGAAACCGGGTTTTTCAAATAATGCATAATTTCATGAAACTACCACGGTCCTCAAATCCAGAAAACATCATGAAAAATCCATATCTCAATACGAAAATCCATGAATATAATATACGCAACATAAAACTGAAATGCGAGCATATAAAGGAAAAGCAGCTATTTAACTGCAACAAGTTAATATAAATATCATGCGGTTCCTAATTTCTCCAATTCTATATAACATCAAATAAAGGTAAACATGTAGCTATAACCAGATATGTATGTAAACATGAAGGTATAGAAAGGTATAAGTATCTGCATATTAATAATGATGTAATATACCCTCCAGGTGTAAGTGAAGTATATATGCGAGGTATACAAGTAGCTATGTCATTAGGTGTGTATGTACCAATCGCTAATGGTATAATACCCTATAGATATATAGGTAACTAGCATGTAAGCATGTCAAGCCATATGTGTAAGCATGTAGGTATACAGGTATGCTGTATGTCATATGCATAAAGAAATATGAATCAATGTCTCAATGTCCCTAACCAAACAATATCATATAGGTATGTGTGTTATGCGTGTCATGGCAATTATTGACGGTGTATGTGGCATACAATCAGTGCTCCATCAATAATAGTGCAGTGTCCTAAAGGTACAAGTCCAAGCACAACAAATAACCAAGCAATAAGGTGTATACGCAACTCTATATATAAAATAGAATACGCGACAATTCATAACAACTCTAGCCCAGACGCATAACGCCATGCGGGCGATTCCCCTGTAGATGTTAAATCTACTCACCAAGCATCCTGGTTAAGTAAAGCCAACTACTCGCTTTCCCCTGTTCGCAGCGCCCGAAGTCCCCGCCTGCTATCCTGATCACATATAACAATAAAGCAAGCATATATAAGCAATCGACCAAAAATACGTACAACTACGTTTAACTGACGCACCAACTCCAAACGTACTCTCGAGTGTCAGTTTAGCGGCTAACGCGTGTAGCGACACTACGAAACGAACTCAAGACCAAAAGCTACACAAAGACACGAACGACGTCGGCACGACCCTACCTAGGAATGCAAAGCGACACAACTACCAAGCCTAGACCCTAATCGTACCGATCGTGCATTCACAAGACACTAATAAACGTGGAATCAATATAATTAACGTCGCAACGTCAAAAGAAACCCACGCCTAAAACTTACCGAAATCTAGTACGCAACATATAACATTTTAGCACCAAACTATAAATTTTTACCAAACTAGAATTTACAAACATTACTAATTAGCAAGATTAAACCATTTCAACCTTTACTATAATTTTAAATCTCACTAATTATGATTAGTAAAAGTTTAGTTTGTAAATAAGCTTATTTAGCCGATTAGGAAAATATCATTTAACAAATTAGCAACTTGATTAAGTTTTCATTTGTCTTAACTTTTCACTTAACCAAACCACTAATCAAAACCCTAATTTGATTATCAAAATGATATCTTGAATTTCTAAATATGAATTTAAAAGCTTAAATTAAACATTTAATTAAGCTAATTAAAGGTATTAAGCAACAAAAAGAGATTAAGGTTAATGTTTTATACCTTCAAAGAACACAACTTGAAACAAGAACAATCCACACTTTAGCCTCCAAAATCCTTACTAGAATGAAGACCCAAGCATGATTGAAGAACAAGAATGATGGGTTTGATTTATATTTTAATTTGTATGAATTTATTTGGATTTTTCATGAATTTTTCAAGCAAAATGAGATGAAAATGGAGTTGGAAAAATGAGGGCAGCCAAGGAGAGAAAGAGGGGCCGGCCAAAATGAAGGGAGGAAGTGGTTTATAGAATGGTGTAGAAAGAACTAGAGAAAAAACACAATAATTGCTTAATAAAACAAAATACCTTTATGTAATTTTATTTTATTTTCTTTAAAAATTCACTTAATTTCCACAAATATCCTGATATTTTGGATGGATGGTTCTAAACATAATTCTAGTGATTAGTTTAGCATAAAACCACATTAGTAGTAATTAACCCACAAAAAAATTAATTACCACTAATAAAGTGCACAAATAAAATATTAAAATAATATTTTATTAGGGAAAAATTTTATGTGATCCAAAACTTCCCATTGACCCTCAAAGTTCGTGCACTTGCTTTATTCTAGCTAAACTAGGTGCCGGCAAGTCTATATTGAAGTTTGATCACAATCGGGTTAAAACGGAAAATACCGACTATTTTTCCCTAAAAACGGAAAATTCGCAAAATGATTTCTAAAACGTTACAATGTTCCCCCTTAAAGAAATTCGGTCCCCGAATTTAAAATTCTCACTAAGCGTACCTTCAAAAGAGATGGGTACAAAACTCCCAAATCTCGCTCGCAGCTTCCCAAGTGATCGTCTCACTATACGGCTATGCCAAAGAACCTTCACATATAGCGAAACCCTTGACCGAAGTCTCTCCACCTGTCGATCCACTAAAACTATCGGCTGCTGGTGAACGAAAGATCGCATCAAAAGAATGGTCTGGTGCTGAATCATGTGAGAAAGGTCATGATGGTATTTGCGAAGTATCAACAAAAGGAATACGAGGTGAATACTAAAAAATCTGGGCGGAAGTGCCTAATTATAGGCAACGGGAATAACTCGCTTCAAGGATCTCAAAAGGACCTACAATCCTGGGATAAGCTTCCCTAAATTCAACACGTCATTCATCGGAATATCCATAGGAATACATGATCTTCCACTGCGAACTCAAGTCTGCGACCACCACGGTCGACATAAGACCTCTGTCTGCACTGGGCTGTCCTCATCCTGAGCTGAACCAACTGGATCATCTCCGAAGTCTCTAGACTAGCTGGGGCCTAAAAATCCTACTCTCGCAGAGTCAGAAAAACAGACAGGCGATCAACACGACCTACCAAACAAAACCTAAAGGTTGCCAATTGGAATGTCTCCTGATAACTCCAATCGAAGGAGAATCTTGACAATGGCAAGTGACGATCCCAACTGCCGACAACAAAGTACACATACAAAAAGCATATTCCCCAGAGTCTGTATAGTCCGTTCTGTCTAACCACCAGCCAAAGGATGGAAAGCAGAGCTAAAGCTCAACCAGTACCCAAGGCTTCCTGAAGTTTCTGCCCAAGACGGCAAGCGGACATGGTGCCACTATTGGATATAACACATGAAGGAACTCCGAACTGTAGGGTTGGCTTAGCACCTTGTGAAGGTTTTGGCAAGCATCAATCATGCTACTTTAATAATTTTGGGGTGCTAAACAAACCCTAACCAAGATCTTAACTAGAGACTTAGGGTTAAACAAGATATGTAAACACTTTACATCTAAGTGAACAAGGAATACAACCTTTGTAGACCGTTCCTTCACTTCAATAGCTCCGTGTAGTAGTCCCTTCGCTGTGATCATGAACTTCCGGACTCTAGAGAGGCTCCACAAGATGTACGGAACAAGCTTGCTTCAAAGTCTTCGAGGCCGAAGATGATCTGCATCAAGGAGACACTAGCTCATGCTATCTCTTCACTAATTGTGTAGATTAGTGAAGCAAACACCCCAAACTAAATGGCAATTAGTAGAGGATGATGAAGTTGGAAGTGGGCTCACTTTAGATATATTTTTCTCACAAGTTATCACGAACAAACCCACAAACTTAACAAAGAACAACTGAGCAAACTGAGCATAACCGGACAACAAACACCAAATGGATTCACACCCTCACTAAACCTGGGTAGACGCCACAACGAATATTCATGGAGATCTGCTTCCATTCCCACTTCGAAAATGGTTACAGGTTGCAACTCTCCAGCCGGTTTCAGATGCTCAACCTTAGCTCACAACAAGATAGACACCTTGAAACGAAATCCGAAACTTCACTCTTCATCCCTGTCCACCCGTAACTATCTCACAAGTCAGGCTACAAATTGGTGGAACTTGAAAGAACAATGAAAGCTGACTGATGTGCCTGCTCTAGGATTTCGCATCTCTGCCCATCAGCAACAGGTACACAAAAACGCGTCCCTAAACGTAGCACATCTGGTCACAAATCAAGGACTCCGAATCTTTACCCAGCCGAGTATGCTCAAGAATCTCTAACGAACAAGCATCGGCGGACTGTGCCTCGTGAAAGCGATTAAGGAAAAGTGGTCGGGCGCGGACATGAGCAAGCTGTCCCCTCATTAGAGGCGAACATAAGCTATACTCAACGATCGCACAAGAACTGTAAATCTGCAGAAAACTGTCTCAACACAGCGCACAGCAGGAACAAGCTAACCCCAGGCCTACGACTCCAGCATCGGCTACCATAATCGCCTTTCCACGGGTAACGAGGATCTCACAAACACAATCCTACGCAAGCTTCATCCAATGGCGCTGTCTCAACAATCAAAACCCGCTGCAGGAAGATGTATATTAAGCTCTGGTGGTCGGTGAAAATCTGACACGACTCTCCGAACAAGTAGTGTCTCCAATCTCCGACGCACGACCACCATGGCAATCTCCAGATCATGAGTGGGATATCCTGCTCGTACTTCCTCAAACTGTCAGGAAGCAAAAGCGATAACTCTATAGTATCACCTCAGTACACAATCGAGCCCCACTCACAAAACATCACAATTAAACAACAAAATCGCCCGAACTAGAAAGCAAAGAAAGAACTGGTGCAGTTGTCAACCGAGTCTTCAACTGCCGAAAACTCCGCACGCATGCCTCAGTCCAAAGAAAAAGAACCCCCTTTCCAGTCAGTCCAGTCAACGGTGCAGCGATACACAAGCAATCCTGCACGAAACGACGGTAAAAAACCTGCTAAGCTCAAAAATCTGCGGACCTCCGTCCATACACAAGCCTGGGCCAAAGCTGTACGGCCTCGATCTTCCTCGGGACCATAGGAAAACCGTCTCCCGTAACTACAAGACCTAGGAGTCAACACAATCAAGCCTGAAGGAACACTCCGAGAATTTTGAAAACCGCTGGGGCTCTTCCAATGTCTGCAAAGCAAATCCTTAAGTGCTGCTCCTGTTCCTCACGACATATTGGAATAGACCAGAATGTCATCAAAAATACAACACTAAAATGGTCGAGGAACGGTATGAAGAAATCTGGTTCATCACATCCACAAATGCTGCTAGGGCATTGGTGAGTCCAACGACACCACCAAAACACATAAATCCTGTAGTGTGCACAAAGCAATCTTCGGAATGTCATCACTCCGAACACGCAACAAATGATGACCTGATCCTAAACAAACTTAGAAAATGTCTCACACTCTGGAGCAAGTCGAACAAATCGTCAATGCGAGGTAAAGGATACCCATCTGCACCGTAACTCGGTTCGATTGACGATCAATCAACACACAGCCTCAAACTGCCGTCTTTCTCCTAACGAACAGAATAGGAGTTTCCCAAAGCAAAACACTTGGACACACAAGTCCCACCTATCTAGCAACTCTGCAGTAGATCCTTAAGCTCCCTAAGCTTCGCCGGCTCATCTGGAACAATGTCGGAAAACCTTCGCACGATAGGAACCCGGTCCAACAATCCCACTGTGGCTCCGGTATCACGAATGAAAGCCAAGAATCCTCAACATCCTCTCCTCTAAAGCCGACTAGCGAAAAGGGCTCAATTCAAGCTGTGACGGGCGGCACCACCATCCCCCTGCACAACAAGGACAGACTCCCCGGGAAAACAAAACCTGACTGTTTTCTCGCGGTAGTCCAAAGACGCCTAGCACGTAGCTAACCAATCCGTGCCGAGGAGAACGTCAAATTTAAAATCTCTAGAAGGCTCAAAACAACGGACGAATCTCTATCTCCTATCCGATTGGCACACGACCGAAGTACGAAACGCGCAACAAAAGAATCGCTGACAGAAGTTAACACAACAAACGGATGATCTAGCTAATACGATTCACCTCGTCCCAAGCCTCTGCTACTCCCGCGACGTGCACGAAACCTGTCTCGACGACTACGTCTCTGTCTCTGGGCTGGTATACCGGTATGAGTCCTCCACTGTTCCGGAACTCCCAAAGTCTCGGAAAGACGCTCCTCGTCAAATAGGGCTGCGTCCACTGGTGCTGTGTGAGTAACACGATGCAGTGCTGATCGCAAGGAATAACTGGGTAACAGGGGCGGCAACCTCCTATCGCCGTGCTCTACTGGCCTTAACCAAAGACCTCATCGTCTGGCGCAAATCGTGCATCTCAGCCTCAAGCCTAGCGATATGATCTATCGAAGGCGGATTCATCTGCTCCTGTACAACAAGCGTGCCATCCTGGTCAGTCATCGTCCCACACGAGTCGACTCTGACCTCAGCTCTCGCTGCATCACTCTGAGTCCTCATAGTCATTGGCGGCAAAGGCTATAAATGGAAAAAGGATTCGATATGAACACGGAAATCGAATCACAAGGACCTGTATCTTCAAGGAAGGAATTTCAAGCAATTTGTACTTAGGTCACTTTAGGCGGAGTACCGCGTCGTGAGTATTTCGCGGACATACACACACTACGTTACTCTGCTTAAACTACCTACTTCATCATACTAAGGTCATCCTACACTTCGAAAAGTAAAACCTAGCACTCTGATACCAACTTTGTCACGACCCGAAACTAGCACGTGACGGCCCTTAAACTACGCAACGTCTACAGGTGTAACGAAGTTTAAGTAAGCCGAAAACCAAGCAATCTAAACCATCAAAAGTAGTAAGAAATAATTGAAATTTTAACAACTTTGAAATCTCAACCCAAAATTCTTTAAAGTCCAACTTTATTTTCTTGAAAATTTTGGCAGCATCTCCTTTGTAAAAACTAACCCTAAAAATGGGTACAACATAAATATAAGTAAAGCATCCCCAACGGGAGCAAATCCAGGCCCAATGGCAGAAAATAACCACCACAACAGATATACGACACCGTAGCGAAGAAATAAAAGACGATAGAAGTAAAACTGCATAAAAGACCTCCAAGTCACAAAATAATATACAATATCGTCCTCACATCAAGTCTCTATGTCATACAAGATAATGGTAGATGGAGAGTACAGGATACAACGAATATACAATAAATATGAACGGATAACCACAAAACCCACCTAAAGTATGTTGGAGATAGTGCCCTCAGAGTCAATTATTGGATCACAGGCACGTGATTGCAATAATTGAGGGAGGACCTATGCCGGTAGGACAGTCTTACTCGAGATGATAGTATGCTATCTGGTTTATCTTTATCATCGTGTACTGCTTTAGGTGACCTTACGAGTCGCTATTACACGTTGATAGAGCTCCTAGGATTCTTGCTTGACTACCAGCAGTATGAGGGCGATCATATACGTGAGAGCTGGAGTCTATAAGCACATCCTTAAAAGGTCCCTAGTCGTAGGGGTTTCGAGACAGGGCATCGATTCTCCAGAGTAGACTAGTTTATACAGTCGAGACCCCAACAAGGGGCGGTGACCGGTCTCACAAGCCACTGGTCTCAGTTGGTTCACCTAAGATGTATACAAGTGCTCATTGGGTTATGAGTACACCAGACAGGACTCACCGGGTGAAAGCCCGCGGGGGCGCCCCGGCCGTCGATCCGATGCCGGAAACGCGGAAAACAAAAGCGTTGCGAACTTTGCAAAACGGCACCACCGCGGACTTTTTACCCGGATCGGGCCATTAACCTAGCTAACTAGCAAACAAGAAAAGAGTAGAGAAGTATACCAAGCGATCCGTGTCCTTCGGTCTTCGTCTCCACTCCGATTTCCCGCGGAATCTCCGTCACCTCCTCGCTCGTCGGATAGGGCACCACGTAGCCGGAATCTTTTACGGGCTCCCGCCTCTTGACCGAGGCAACTCGGGCGCGAAGTTGGCTAGCCGACGCGTCCAAGACTTGCTATAGAATAGTGTAGTAAGCTTGTCTCTTTGGGGTTTAAGAGGTTGCCATGTTGGAGGAATTTTACATAAGAATTTTCCATGGATGCTTGCAAGAAAAATCAATGGAGCATGCAAGAAATGAGCTCGGCCAGAACATCTCAAGTGCTCACTGGAGAAAAATGAAGCAAGCACTCTCTCCATTCTTGCTGTGAAAAATCAGCCCCTTCATTTTAGCTCACTGCCACCTTAAATAAAATAATACCTCATCATCTCAATCTACAATCCCAGCACACTCATTTTGCTCCCTTTATAAAAAACCATAGGAAATTAATCCACACTCACAAATTAAACCTCTCCCCTCACAACCAGTGGCCGGCCCCACTCAATGAATCATGGAAAAAAAACAAGTGGAAAAATAAGTGAATAAACAATTATAAAAAGGGCACCCTCATCTCACAAATCAATCTCTCACTAAACCATCACAATAAATGCAATGAATAGACAAGAAAAGAATCTCATGATTATGAAGCCACACTTATGCAAAGAAACCCCTCACAAAATGTTAATTGCAAACTTGCAATTAACACCCTCCAACGAAAAGTCCGACCGGGAAGGAAAAAGAGAAAACCGGCCGGAACGGAATGCAAACTGGCAACCCCAGAAAACCGATCCCGTAATAAATTACAGGAAAACCCCGCTACTGCAAATACATGCCCGCATTTGTATTCCCACTGAACACAAATGCAAAGAGACAAAACTACACTATCTAAAACTAGAATCCGGCTTAAGCCAAAGCCGGCTAGTAAGAACCGTCCGATCACGATCCGTGCAATACCGCACGTATCTGATCGAACCCTGCCATATCTCCATACGGCCTCTACAGCGTTTCGCCCGAAACTTGAGTAACTTTGTGTGGTGGACTCTAAAGACTCGTCAATACCTTGGCTGTGGATTTAACCACTAGCAAGTCAGAGGTATAAGCCAATACGTAACGGGCCACCAGCTATCGACCAAAAGGGACGTCGATGAGCGAACTCATCCTGACACCCTACTGAGCCTGTCAGTGACAATATCCGTACAGTCCGGTCCGTTCGTCTATGAGTATCGCATGGCGGGCCTAGGAGGTTGGTAAAAGTCAGACCCCCAAAAGCGGTACAAGTCGTGTCGGAGTGCAGCCCAGAACACCCTGAGATACTACTGGAATACCTACCAGCAAATCTCTTGCCTTGGCCAAGGACTTTTCATGTTCTGGCTCTCCTAGACACAGCACGACCTCACCCCCAATACCGGGAGAGACGAACCCCTGCAGATCCGCTCACTGCCTCCATGTGGCTCGGGACTGTACCCAACTAAAACCTGTTTGCACGACTCCTTTGAGCCATGGTAGGGTAGTAATCAAAGTACAGTGGGAACTCACACGAGACAAATGACGATCCCAGGTCGATGAACTAACCTGTACACATGTCACCTGGGAACTGCTATCGGACGTCTGGTATATCCCAACTAGCAGGTTCCCGGCGAGTCCTGTCCGGTGTACTCATAACCCAATGAGCACCTGTATACATCTTAGGTGAACCAACTGACACCAGTGGCTTGTGAGACCGGCCACCGCCCCTCGTCGGGGTCTCGACTGTATACACTAGTCTACTCTGGAGAAACGATGCCCTGTCTCGAATCTCCCACGACTAGGGACCTTTTAAGGATGTGCTTGTAGACCCCAGCTCCCACTTATATGATCGCCCTCATACTGCTGGAAGTCAAGCAAGAATCCTAGGGGCTTTATCAACGTGTAATAGCGACTCGAAAGGTCACCTAAAGCAGTACACGATGATAAAGATAAACCAGATAGCATACTATCATCTCGAGTAAGACTGTCCTACCGGGATAGGTCCTCCCCTCAATCATTGCAATCACGTGCCTGTGACCCAATAATTGATTCTGAGGGCACTATCTCCAACAATCTCCCACTTGCACTCAAGGCTAATTATTGCGATGTCGCGTACTCACAGCCCGTGTGATACCGATCACCCAACTCCTCTACTAGTCAGTCTCACAAAGCTCGTTTGCAAAACTATTGCGTTCAAGGAATAGCCTCAGTGAGTGGATCCGCTTTGATGTTTCTTTCTATGTCTCTCTATATCTCAAGTTCGTGGAGAAAGCTATCTCCCGAAATGAGCAATACCTCTCTTAGAATGTCTGGATGTCTGATGGGACCTAGCTCATAAATGAACTCCAAATCCAAACTTCTTAGACTGTATCGACAACTGAACTTAATCAGTGTCCTGCGCCATGCCTTCCCTCAGTATCCATCTGGACCATCTGTCCAAAAAACTGCCCCTCGTCAGAGGGAAAACTATAACTCTGACAACCTCCTTGTCGTCCATGTCACCTTGGAAGCCTGGAATGATAACTGTCTCCCGAAGGAGAATGCTGCTATCATATCCCTAGAACATCCACTTATGTTCTAAAACTGCCTCCTACTGTTTCTCCAGGATTGGATTAATATCAACTTATTGCATCTACTGCAAGAACAACATCTGGTGTGGTACTTGACATTTCATGATTGACTCAATTGCCTAAGCAAGTGATCTGCCAATCATGCACATCCCTCTCTATTTTAGTCTATAAGACACCTTTAGAGAGGGTGACTCCATCACCTGCAGGTACACTACCGTGCCAGGAGTCGTTCATTCTAAATACTCATAGAATGCTGTCAAGGTACCCAGATTAGGAAACCACCCAAATCTAGATCTAAAACCATAGATCTAGTAACCAGAATGTCTGATATAATATCCAAGTACTGTGTGGAGAAACCACTGTGTGACGACCAAAGTATAACCGATCGTAGTAAAGGAATATCACTTCCTACTACCTTCTCAACAGATCCATCCCCATTCTGATGACGTCAAACCTATGACTGTCACATCAGAAATGGATGATCTATCTCCGCTACATCTGCTTTAGTCTATAAATAGACATAAGCCTGATGTCCACCAATGCTTCCGCTGCTCCCACTGACTACGACAACCCTCTGGCAGAGTCATACAGACGTGCACTTCTAAAGCTAGTTTAGAACGACGCCATACTCATCCTCCTGCCGGGTCTCGCAGCCTGGAACAACAACAATGGCAAGTGTGGGTAAACAAGAACTTCCCTGCCACCGTCCTTGAGCATACCGAAGTACCTCTCGGGTGCCTGAGGTTACCCACCTTATCTGCGGAGTGGCCAATGGAATGTCAAACCAGATTGAATCTTTAGGTTCTAATCAAATCTTCAGTAATCGTTTGCGGTTCTGGAATCACTTCCAGTTCTACCATACTCCCACTACTGTTTTTCTGAAAAAAATCCATTTTTGATAAAACTGTGGCGAGTCAAGAACAATATCACTATTGATCTTCCAGATGGTAGAAAATCAACCCTCGTCATAGCCCGGGTCAACCCACAAACAGCCATTACTGAAACGTGCCTTGAGTTGTCCAGAGTCTGGTTTTAAGCATAAGCCGGACAACTCCCCGTATCTTAACAATGTCAAGATATGAACTGTTCTATATCCAAGAAACAGAGGCACTGATTTAATTGAACCAGATTCAAATCATGCAGCTGTCTCCAGTGCATGTCAACTAAATGGAAGGAGGCCGATCAGCATTACTCAACTTAGGAATGCTTCCAATTATGCGTAACCTGAAAAAGAAGCAAGTTCTCTTAATCATTACTATCAACTGAATACCATACACAAGTATCTACATCTTCGATCACCTTGATGAATCCCGATACTTGCGATACCTGGTTCTCTACTGTATTCTTATACTTATAACTCCTCTAAACTTAGACCCTGTGTTTCTACGAAACACATGTCTAAGAACTAGAGAAGTTAAAAGTAAACAGAATATAGTACGAGGACCAACCCCTCTGTCCTAATGGACACTGGACAATATACAATACTCTGTATAAGTCCCCTGAGTCTGGTGACTCATTCACTGTGTGTCGTAGGTTGAAAACTGTACTTATGGTTAAGAAGAATTACACCGCTGTTCAATGCTCCTTACCTAACCATACTCACTGGTATAGGTAAATGTCATAGACATAATTTCAGAAAGGTATATCTCACTCTATAAAAATAGACGTACAGATATATCAATTTGAAATTGGTGCATAACAACGGATATTCAAAACCAAATATTTGCCGACCGGCAAACAACCCAGGTGACTTCCTCAAATATCACCGATTACAACGAATCCCGATATAGTGAGGATGGTCACCTAATTCCCAATAACTTACTCCCACTCATCATCTGTAAAACCATACAGATATGAGAATCCAACCTGGTAAATACATACCCTGGAGTAAGTGTCTAATTGGGAAATCAGTTTTCTTTTAACTGTACACAGTGAAACTGAAACATTGAAATGTTTCGACGGGGTATCCTGGTATTCCTAGTAATGCCTCTTCCATTATCCAAATTCACAACTATAACCTTATAATTCTTTGCCACCTCTCCAAATCCCTTTATATGTCTTTAGTCATTACCTTCTGTACACCCCTTTAGGCCAAATGGTTTTCTTCCTTCCCTACCGTTCGGCACCAGCCTATGGTTTGGAAGAAGACTATCCAAAAAGCATAATGGGTGTACTGTCCTAATCCGAGGAGCACTCGCAATGCGAGAGAAGGTGAGGATAAAAGACAACCGAATGTACTTAATTCATAGGTGATTTAGGATTGACAAAGAAGTATATGGTTAGGTCGTGAATAGCAGTCGCAATTTACTTTGCCCTCTTACTAATCCCTTGCTTTGTCTGAACTTAATACCTTCTGTACACCGTTTAGGCTAATTGGCTTTCTTCATTCCCTACCGTTCGGCACCAGCCTATGGTTTGGAAGAAGACTATCCAATTTGCGTAATAGGTGTACTACTCCTAAACCAAGGAGTACTCGCAACCTGAGAGAAGGTGAAAAGAAAAGACAACTGAATAATCCTATTCGTTTTCTCCAGAACCGGAAACCATCCTCGAAGTCCTTCGAGTTCGTATATAACCATACGATGGTTTTGTCCAATGGAAGTGGACGTTCGTAGTAATACGGGGTGTCCCGGAGAAAAGAGTAAAAGTAGGAGTGGCAAAGAGGTCGGCAACTCTGACAATCCAAAAGCCAGTGTTAAGTAGGTTCGGTCAACTTTGTCACTGAGTCATAGTCTAGGGTCGGGTCAATGGTCGCTGCCAGAGAGAGAGAGAAAAGAAACACTCAGCGTGCACTCTAACCTAGATCAGAATGGTTACCAATTTATCTAATCTGGAAACCTCCCACTGTAACGTCAAATTCTTCCCCAAACCTGAAAGAAGAATTAGCCGGGAATGCCCGAGGAGTAAACCAACTCATCAGTAGGAATCGGGATCCAACTCTCATCGCATGATAACGTGACGGAATCCGCTCACGTTATCACACTCCAGAAGGTATGCGCATATCTGGCAAGTTTCAGTTCTTTTGAAACTCCCGATGTGGATTTTTGCCCCATGCTCTTATGACCTTGACTAAGGCCAACAAATCATAAGTCACATGTCAAGTTCTACCCGTCATTGTCCAGGTTGATTTGAACCCACCCGTACAAGCCCTTGACTAAGGCCAACAAGGCTATACGACTGTCCCAAACCAACGCATCTATCTATGCAGCATATGAATACCCAATAGCTACCAAACACTGTGCCTTGACTAAGGCCAACAAACACAGCTTGAATACTATTGACTACCCATATGAAACGACGGAGGGCTACGAATGGTCTCTGGCGAAAACCTTTAATTGAACTTGATATCGTTGAAGGAACGGATAGCTTTTTAGAAAATATAGTGACGAAAACCTTTACTAAAGAGGTCACTCCCGGTGAAGGGATCTCGGCTCTTTCCCCGTAGAATGGGGTGCAGGATATTCCAACTGAATACCACGGTGCAAAGCAAAAGTAATCGGCTATAGTGAAGTTACTGCCCTGACGCAAACTTCTGTCCAAGGGGTCACTCCCGGTGAAGGGATCTCGGCCCTTGCCTCGTCGACTGAGGAGCAGGATATTCCAACTGAATATCACGATGCAAAACAAAAGAGAACGCCCTTGCAATAACAGCTTTTTGAAAAAGTGTTCCAACAACATCAGATTAGGTTTGTTTAACTTGCATTGATCCGAATCAACGCAGTCCCATCAATTGATCACACCACAAAGAACGAAAATATACTGACGTACGTATATGCCATCCGCATTCGCCACTGGGTCCCGTCATCACCCGTTAGGTTAGCTAACTAACGACAGAGCGGGGACTGGACTAGCGCGGATGAAAAACATATACAACATCTACTAATATATATACCAATATATAGTTTTCGCTCAAGGCGTGATAAAAGCAACACAGAAATGTATAGCAACACAGATCAATACAGATATCTGGGATCCCCGGGTTTCACAGAGCCGCTACTGAAACCCGACGTTCCCCTGGTCGTGTGGATAGCCTGTGCAATGAAATCCTAGACCCCTACGGGCGCGGCAAGTTACCCGCCAAAACCTGAAGCGAGGCAGCCCCCTTCAGCAACGTGAATGGACCACCCAGCACTTCACGGAATCCGGTAACTTGGGCACCCCTCCTGGGTCAATCCTATACCCCCTACGAGTGCGGCGAATATCCCGCCAATTCTAGAGTGAAGCCCCCTCCGTCTCAATGCCATGAGATGCGGGCTCGTTGCCCTCTAGAATCCGGCTATCCGTGCACCCCTCCGCGGGGTAATCCTAGTACAGAAAGTAAAATATACATACAACGGGTACATCGACCGCAACCAGGTCGTTCCCCAAAATAATAATACAAACTGGCAGTGACGGCAGTCCACATGTCGGACGCTCGCCCCGCAATATCAAATGTACATATAAAACAAAACTGTACTACCACTGCAACCAGGCTATCCTCCACGACCGATCCGCAACAACACAGTACAATCACAGAACATCAACGTGAAAATCACGTTCGCAAATCCGTCTAACCGGGCTATAGCAGTTAGACGGGATTTACCGATCAAGTGACATTCACGGTCGCAGATATAATGTAAAAACTGTGAACTAGCATGTTTAAAATATCCAATCGAACAAATTTATCAAAGTGGGCCCCACACACTACTGTAGCTCTTACAGAAAATCTGGGCCCAAAGAAAATGTCCCAAATACCCTATTTCCTACTCATAAGCTTACTGGGAAAATATGGTGCCACGATTCCTCTTTTCCGCCGCGCAAGCGCGGCCAAACCAGGGGTTTGGCCGCGCTTCCGCGGTCGAAGTGAGGAATCAGTGGATCGTATTTTCCCAGAATTCTTATAATTGCTTGTACATGCCTCTGAAACAACCTGAAAAATTTTAGGAGCTCAAAAAATTTTAACAGAGAACACATGTGCACAAAATACGGTTTTTGGGGATTTTCGTTCGATCGAGCACTAAACATACTAGAGCAAGCTAGGTAGGTTAACGGCGTGGCTCTGATACCATTGAAAGCCCGCGGGGGCGCCCCGGCCGTCGATCCGATGCCGGAAACGCGGAAAACAAAAGCTTTGCGAACTTTGCAAAACGGCACCACCGCGGACTTTTTACCCGGATCGGGCCATTAACCTAGCTAGCTAGCAAACAAGAAAAGAGTAGAGAAGTATACCAAGCGATCCGTGTCCTTCGGTCTTCGTCTCCACTCCGATTTCCCGCGGAATCTCCGTCACCTCCTCGCTCGTCGGATAGGGCACCACGTAGCCGGAATCTTTTACGGGCTCCCGCCTCTTGACCGAGGCAACTCGGGCGCGAAGTTGGCTAGCCGACGCGTCCAAGACTTGCTATAGAATAGTGTAGTAAACTTGTCTCTTTGGGGTTTAAGAGGTTGCCATGTTGGAGGAATTTTACATAGGAATTTTCCATGGATGCTTGCAAGAAAAATCAATGGAGCATGCAAGAAATGAGCTCGGCCAGAACATCTCAAGTGCTCACTGGAGAAAAATGAAGCAAGCACTCTCTCCATTCTTGCTGTGAAAAATCAGCCCCTTCATTTTAGCTCACTGCCACCTTAAATAAAATAATACCTCATCATCTCAATCTACAATCCCAGCACACTCATTTTGCTCCCTTTATAAAAAACCATAGGAAATTAATCCACACTCACAAATTAAACCTCTCCCCTCACAACCAGTGGCCGGCCCCACTCAATGAATCATGGAAAAAAAACAAGTGGAAAAATAAGTGAATAAACAATTATAAAAAGGGCACCCTCATCTCACAAATCAATCTCTCACTAAACCATCACAATAAATGCAATGAATAGACAAGAAAAGAATCTCATGATTATGAAGCCACACTTATGCAAAGAAACCCCTCACAAAATGTTAATTGCAAACTTGCAATTAACACCCTCCAACGAAAAGTCCGACCGGGAAGGAAAAAGAGAAAACCGGCCGGAACGGAATGCAAACTGGCAACCCCAGAAAACCGATCCCGTAATAAATTACAGGAAAACCCCGCTACTGCAAATACATGCCCGCATTTGTATTCCCACTGAACACAAATGCAAAGAGACAAAACTACACTATCTAAAACTAGAATCCGGCTTAAGCCAAAGCCGGCTAGTAAGAACCGTCCGATCACGA
Source organism: Agapanthus africanus (assembly GCA_030015575.1). Taxonomy (NCBI): domain Eukaryota; kingdom Viridiplantae; phylum Streptophyta; class Magnoliopsida; order Asparagales; family Amaryllidaceae; genus Agapanthus; species Agapanthus africanus. The sequence continues at coordinate 409,129,097 of CM057337.1, forward strand.
TCCGTGCAATACCGCACGTATCTGATCGAACCCTGCCATATCTCCATACGGCCTCTACAGCGTTTCGCCCGAAACTTGAGTAACTTTGTGTGGTGGACTCTAAAGACTCGTCAATACCTTGGCTGTGGATTTAACCACTAGCAAGTCAGAGGTATAAGCCAATACGTAACGGGCCACCAGCTATCGACCAAAAGGGACGTCGATGAGCGAACTCATCCTGACACCCTACTGAGCCTGTCAGTGACAATATCCGTACAGTCCGGTCCGTTCGTCTATGAGTATCGCATGGCGGGCCTAGGGGGTTGGTAAAAGTCAGACCCCCAAAAGCGGTACAAGTCGTGTCGGAGTGCAGCCCAGAACACCCTGAGATACTACTGGAATACCTACCAGCAAATCTCCTGCCTTGGCCAAGGACTTTTCATGTTCTGGCTCTCCTAGACACAGCACGACCTCACCCCCAATACCGGGAGAGACGAACCCCTGCAGATCCGCTCACTGCCTCCATGTGGCTCGGGACTGTACCCAACTAAAACCTGTTTGCACGACTCCTTTGAGCCGTGGTAGGGTAGTAATCAAAGTACAGTGGGAACTCACACGAGACAAATGACGATCCCAGGTCGATGAACTAACCTGTACACATGTCACCTGGGAACTGCTATCTGACGTCTGGTATATCCCAACTAGCAGGTTCCCGGCGAGTCCTGTCCGGTGTACTCATAACCCAATGAGCACCTGTATACATCTTAGGTGAACCAACTGACACCAGTGGCTTGTGAGACCGGCCACCGCCCCTCGTCGGGGTCTCGACTGTATACACTAGTCTACTCTGGAGAAACGATGCCCTGTCTCGAATCTCCCACGACTAGGGACCTTTTAAGGATGTGCTTGTAGACCCCAGCTACCACTTATATGATCGCCCTCATACTGCTGGAAGTCAAGCAAGAATCCTAGGGGCTTTATCAACGTGTAATAGCGACTCGAAAGGTCACCTAAAGCAGTACACGATGATAAAGATAAACCAGATAGCATACTATCATCTCGAGTAAGACTGTCCTACCGGGATAGGTCCTCCCCTCAATCATTGCAATCACGTGCCTGTGACCCAATAATTGATTCTGAGGGCACTATCTCCAACACCGGGAACCTGCTAGTTGGTATTATACCTGACGTCAGATAGCAGTTCCCTGGTGACATGTGTACAGGTTGGTTCATCGACCTGAGATCGTCATTTGTCTCATGTGAGTTCCCACTGTGCTTTGATTACTATCCTACCACGCTCAAAGGAGACGTGCAAACAGGTTTTACTTGGGTACAGTCCCGAGCCACATGGAGGCAGTGAGCGGATTTTCAGGGGTTCGTCTCTCCCTGTATTGGGGGTGAGGTCGCGCTGTGTCTAGGAGAGCCAGTACATGAAAAGTCCTTGGCCAAGGCAGGAGATTTACTGGTAGGTATTCCAGTAGTATCTCAGGGTGTTCTGGGCTGCACTCCGACACGACTTGTACCGCTTTTGGGGGTCTGATTTTTACCAACCCCCTAGGCCCGCCATGCGATGCTCATAGACGAACGGACCGGACTATACGGGTATTGTCACTGACAGGCTCAGTAGGGTGTCAGGATGAGTTCGCTCATCGACGTCCCTTTTGGTCAGTACCTGGTAGCTCGTTACATATTGGCTAATACCTCTGACGTGCTAGTGGTTAAATCCACAACCAAAGTATTGACGAGTCTTTAGAGTCCCCCACAGACCAGTGTCTCAAGTTTCGGGCGAAACGTTGTAGAGGCCGTATGGAGATATGGCAGGGTTCGATCAGATACGTGCGGTATTGCACGGATTGTGATCGGATGGATTTTACTAGCGGGCTTTGGTTTAAGCCGGATCCTAGTATTGTACAGTGTAGATTTTGTCTCTTTGCATTTGTATTCAGTGGGAATACAAATGCGGGTATGTTTATACAGTCGCGGGGTTTTCGTGTAATTTATTACGGGATCAGTTTTCTGAAGTTGCCAGTTTGCATTCCGTTCCGGCCAGTTTTCTTTTGTTCCTTCACGGCCGGACTTTTCCATTGGAGGGGCTAATTTGAAAGTTCGCAAATTAGCATTTGTGGAGGGGGTGCTTTGTAAATATGTGGCATTATGATAGATTTAGCATCATGAGATTCCATTTTATTCTTATCTTTTGCATTAATGAGATAAGAAAAGATTTTAAATGGTGTGACTTTTATTCCTAGTTTTCTTCACATCTCTTATGGTCACCTTGAGCTATCCTACACTCATCTCCCTTCTTGATTTTTTTACTCCACCATTTTTTTCCTTGAGGGGCCGGCAACATCCTAGAGGAGAGAAAGAGAGGAATTCATTTTGTGGGAAAATCTTCATCTCATTTGTTTTGCTTCAAAAATCCCTCACTACTCTACAAAGTTCTTCTTTCTCCTCCACATCCATACAAGGCAACTTCACTACCCACTTGTGACAAGCCTACTACACTTAGTCTACAGCATTCCTTAGACGCGTCGGCTAGCCAACTTCGTGCCCGAGTTGCCTCGGTCCAGAGGTGGGAGCCCGTATAAGAATTCGGCGATGTGGTGCCCGTTTCGACGAGGAGGTGACGGATGGAGATTCCGTGGGAGATCGGAGTGGAGACGAAGAACGAAGGACACGGATCGGTTGGTATAACTCTCTACCCATCTTTTAGTTTGCTAGTAGCTAGGTTAATGGTCCGATCCGGATTTTCGTGCACGGTGGTGCCGGTTTACTAGTTTGAAAAGTTTTTCGTTTCCGCGTTTCCGGCGTTGGATCAACGGCCGGGGCACCGCCGTGCACTTACACTGGTATCAGAGCCACGCCATTAACCTAGTCTAGCTTGCTCTAACGTGTTTACAAGTTCGGTCGAACGGATTTTCCAAAAACCATATTTCCTTGTCGTACTTTCTGTCGAATTTTTCTGTGCTCTAAAAATTATTTGGTACATTGGAAAATTACGTGCAGGATCTTTTATGAATTCTGTGAAAATTTGGTACGCTGATGTTACTGTAGCGCTGCGGTTGAGCGGCCAAAACCACGTTTTGGCCGCGGAACCGCCGCCGTTTTGTGGCCAAACCGTACCAAATTTCTACAGTGGTTTACTGACATGGAAATAGGGTTTCTAGTATATTCTTTTTGGGCCCAGATGTTTTTGAGTGCTACAGTTGTGCTTGGAGCCCACTTCGAAAAATTCAGTCGATCGAAAATTTTAAACATTTTAGTTCACAGTATTTACATTATATCTGCGACCGTGAATGTCACTTGATCGGTAAATCCTGTCTATCTGCTATAGCCCTTTTAGACGGATTTGCGAACGTGACAATCACGTTGAAGTTCTGTGTTGTGCTGTGATGTTGCGGATTGGTCGTGGGGGATAGCCTGGATGCAATGGTAGTACAGTTTCGTTTTATATGTTTATTTAATATTGCGGGACGAGCGTCCGACATGTGGACTGTCGTCACTGCCTTTTTGTATATTATTCTTTTGGGGCACGACCGGGTTGTGGTCGATGTACCCGTTGTATGTATATTTTACTTTCTGTACTAGGATTACCCTAAGGAGGGTGCACGGATAGCCGGGTTCTAGAAGGCAACGAGCCCGCATCTCATGGCATTGAGACGGAGGGGGCATTACTCTAGAATTGGCAGGCTATTCGCCGCACTCGTAGGGGGTACAGGTTGACCCAGGAGGGGTGCCCAAATTACCGGATTCCGTGAAGTACTGGGTGGTCCATTCACGTTGCTGAAGGGGGCTGCCTCGCTTCAGGTTTTGGCGGGTAACATCCCGTGCCCGTAGGGGTGTAGGATTTCATTGCGCAGGCTATCCACACGACCAGGGAAACGTCGGGTTTCAGTAGCGGCTCTATGAAACCCGGGGATCCCAGATATCTGTATTGTTCTGTGATGCTGGTTACATTTCTGTGCTGTTTCTTTTTATCACGCCTTGAGCGAATATTATATATTGATATATATACTAGTAGATGTTGTATATGTTTTGCATCCGCGCTAGTCCAATCCCCGCTCTGTCGTTAGTTAAGTAACCTAACGGATGATGACGAGACCCAGTGGCGAATGCGGATGGCATATACGTACATCATTATTTTCGTTCTTTATTGGTGTGATCAATTGATGGGACTGCGTTGATTTGGATCAATGCAAGATAAACAAACCTATTCTGATATTGTTGGAACATTTTTCAAAAAGCTGTTATTGCAAGGGCGTTCTCTTTTGTTTTGCACAGTGGTATTCAGTTGGAATATCCTGCTCCTCAGTCGACGAGGAAAGGGCTGAGATCCCTTCACCGGGAGTGACCCCTTGGACAAAAGTTTGCGTCAGGACAATAACTTCACTATAACCGATTACTTTTTCTTTCCATCGTGGTATTCAGTTGGAATATCCTGCACCTCATTCTACGGGGAAAGAGCCGAGATCCCTTCACCGGGAGTGACCTCTTTAGCATAGGTTTTCGTCACTATATTTTTTTAAAAGCTATCCGGTTCCTTCAACGATATCAAGTTCATTACGTTAAAGGTTTTCGCCAGAAACCATTCGTAGCCCTCCGTCGTTTCATATGAATAGTCAATAAGTATTCAAGCTGTGTATGTTGGCCAAAGTCAAGGCACAGTGATTGGTAGCTATTGGGTATTCATATGCAGCATAGATAGATGCGTTGGTTTGGGACAGTCGTATAGCCTTGTTGTAGCGTTTTGAAAATCGTTTCGGTGAAATTTCGGAAAATTGGTAAAATGAGGGGGTTTTCTGTAAAAAGTCAAAATACAAATATCTTATTATAAAAATTAAATATACATATTCTAGCTATGTAATTGCTATTATTTGGTGTTTATTGAGCCGCTGGTGAAATTTCAAATTTTCTGAAAAAAATATTATTTTATTATTATTTTAAGCCGTCACTAATACATTTAATTAGGGAAAATTACAAATTGGAATGAGTTGTAACAAATTTTGTGCATCATAAAACATTAAATAAAAATTTATCATATGGTTTTTGGAACGAAATCATTTGCCAAAACTGTTTAGAAATTATTGAAGAAAAAAAAGGCTTTTTTTTAGCGTAAATGGATGTTTGGGGTATTGTATTTATCATTTTTCATCACCCCACAACCGTGCCCACACCCACACACCCCTACTTACTCCTCCCCATGGCTGAATCCAGCACCCACCATATTTTTCCCCACTTGATTTTCAAGGAAAAAGAAATGAAAGAAAAGAAAAGAAAATGAGTGAAGTAGTTAGACTTTTGACTTTGTTGGACCTTGACCTTGTCCCCCCCATTTTCCTCACCTCCCTCTCTCTCCCCCACCCACTTTTCTGGCCGAAAATTCCTTCTCCCCACTGCAGCCCCCCCCTCCATTTTCCCCTCTCTTTTCCCTTCAAAACTTCATGAAAAATTGCATCAAAAATCCACCAAAAATCCCACAAAATCAAAATCAAAGTCCTACCCATTTTTGCTTAGCCCGTTTAGCATGGATCCTTGTGAAAAGAGAGCATTTTGGTAGGCCATGGAGTCTTGTGGACCTTCATATATTTTTGGGTATAATTCTAAAACTTTTTGTTGCTTAAATTGTTACTAATTTCTTAAGCTAATTTAATTAAGTGTTATTTGGATATGTGAGTTTAATTGCAAGTTTTGGAATTCAAGTTGTGAAATTGAATGCAAGTTAGGGTTTATAAAATTGGTGTATGGTTGTGTGTTATAATTAGGCTTTGTTGTCATGTTAATACAAGTTTAGTAGCTAGTGCTAATGGCTAGCTTAAAAATTTTGTTATTTTGCTAATTTGCTTACTAGGTTTTTGAAATTTGTTAAATTCTTGGGATTAAAAATGTGATTAGGTTTTTCTTGGCTTCATTAACTTTATTAAGTGTGGTTTAATACTTTGGATCATGCAATTCTAAGCTAGATTGCAGTTTGTGCATTTTGCTTTGAAATTGTTAAAAAGGGTATTTTTGTAAACTAGAATATTAGGATTTTTGGAATTTAATGAGATTAAATTTCGGAAATTGTTTATACGACTTATTTAAGATATTTAATAAATATATTGGCCACTACATTCATTTAAACATCGTGTTTTGTACAAAAACGGCGAATTGTGCTTGCTAGATTTTCGGAAAAATGACTTTTTAAGTGAAATTGGCGTTTTTGTGAGTTTTAACCTAGTTTATATTAAAATTAGTGTTCGTGAATGTGCAAATGAGTGTGATTGGATTTTCTCGATGGTTTGACGTTCGTACATCGACATCGAGAGTTGGTTTGACTATTCCTGCATGCGTGGGCGATAGGTTTGGACCAATGCGTGATACGCGTGCCTATTTGATTTTCGTATGCCGTTTCGATTTCGAATTTAGTTTTAATGCGATATGGTACGTTATGATATGTAGGTACCCCCATGTAGACTTCGAGACGACAAGCAAGCACGTGGCGACGTCGGCACCGGCTAGCGAGGACCAGGTGAGTAGATTTATATCTACGGGGAGAAGTCGGGTGGATGGCGTATAGCACCCCCGCAGTCCGTGGTGGTGTATACGGATGCGTATACACACCAACAATTATTATATGTTTTTGGGATTAATAACGGTGCTTAGGATGGATATTAGTGTGTTGGATTATTTTAGCATTGCGAACCCTAGGGTAGTGTTGCACTACACATACACACATACATACTTGCATACATTCCTATTGATATGTGCTCATGGGATTCATTATAGTTATGTGTTCACATGGGTATGGGACTATGTGTTCACATACGGATTGAGGATGATACTTGGGATTGAACTGAGTCGATGAGATTCGATTTGAGGCCGTGAGATCGGTGATATAGCAGGGTTCGTATCTTAGATACGACATGACGTTGTAGCGGGTCCTTGACGTAGTGTTTCACACACGTCCATGCTTACGTAGGCGGTATCAGTATGGTACTAGACGTAGATCAGTACCCCGATCATGATATTTGATAAAGAGGATACCAGGTGAATAGTATGATGAATGTGATATTGACCCGTACCCAGATTGGGATGCCGTACGACGGATTTACGTACGAGCTATATTGATGATTGGTCCGCACTCTTGACTTGGGATGCCTGATTATAGATATGGTATCGGATATGATATTATTGAGGCGGGATCACCGACTATACATATACAGGTATGTATATGTATCGACTCAGATGATAGGCGGTTTCCTTACCTGTAATTCAGCTTGTTAGTTCAGCCGTATAGTCTAGTGTAGTTGTTAGATTAGATTAGACTTCATACCTATTTCAAAAACTAACGAATCGTGGGCATTTTTAAAGACAGCTCAAGGGAATCTACAGATATTTCAAAAACGACGTATCTTTTCATAAAAACACCGTAGCCCCTATTTTCAAAACCCCATGATTCGTGTTATTTCAAAAGGCACCATTCGTAGGACTTATATTAGATTATTGCAGATTAGTTATCGTTGTGTCTAGTATTCAGCTCCCGCACATTATTGCTGTTCGCTCTGCCTCGCATATTTATTTTGCTGCATATTCCATTATTGATATCATGCTGTTAGGACACCAGCACCATTACCGATGATGCGTATGTACCACGTACACCTACTTGCCGGCTCACACACATCTTCATCGGTAATTGCCATGTCACGTACACTTTAGAGAATATAATTGCTTGACTTAGATTGTTAGCTGGTAGTTTTGACATGATATTAGTGTACTTCCCTTATATGCCATATTAGACATTGTAGTTATTACCTACCACTTCATGCATACTGTTATTCAGTTGTTCATGCCTAGTTCATTATCATTGACATATGCACTTGTGATGATTTCTTGAGATTTATGATATTTCTGGATTTCGGGGAAAGCCGCAAAATTTACAACTTATGATCTTTTAAAATATAAAATGTTGCGGTTTTCTAGTGATGTAAAGTGTCGTCCACCATGAGTTTGCAGTGCTTTTGGAGATCCGTGTCGAGGAGTGGAGGAACCGTCACGGGTACATGGTGGGCCCGGTATGGTACCCCGGGGCAAGATGAATGTGGTGTTGACGTTGAGCCCGGCAGGGGAGCACTACCTACCGGTGATATTACCCGACGCGTCGGATATCCGGAGGATACCGTCGTGGTCTTGAGATGGATGGTAGGGGCCGGTCCGGACTGACGGCGCCCTAGATATTGAGATTGAGACATTGATATTTCGAGACAGTGAGATTTATGTTTTGTGTCGATGCTAGACACTGTTGATACTGATTTCATTATGATACCTCAGTTTAAAAATACGAAGGAAATCTCACTAATTTATGAAAACAGTTTCTTCATTTACATGTATTCTGTTTCATGCATTCATACCTCATTCATATGATATATTGCTACCTGAGGCACTGACACGGGCACATGAAATTATACTCGGGTTAGATATTACCCTAGTCATTGTTATAGGCTGCCTGTTATACTTATATTTGAGGATATATTATGATCATTGACCTAGGTTGCGTTATTTATGCGATTTCTGTGCGTAGATGTTTTTCTATTCACGAGTTGGCAACTCACCCCCGTTGTGCCCCAGTTTCTTGCGGATTTGCCGTACAGGTTTCATTACGGCTTGCGGGCTCAGTTTCATTCGGGTGATTTGCTAGTAGGTGGGTTTACTTGTATCATACCCCCATTATATATCTTGTATATCATTATTCTGTTGTATCTAGAAGTTCCATCAACCAAACATGTATCTATTGAGATAGAGACCAGTGTTGTTTATTCTTTCGACCTTAGAGTCGCTCGTTATATTTCTGGTGGTTTTGAGTTCCCTTTTGAGTTTTTGATCCTCGCCGTTGACGTTGTATATTATATTGCTTGTGTGGTTGTGACCGTCGATTGACGAAGAGCTAGCTCCCGCTTGGGGATGCCTTTTTCTTGATTTCGTATACTATTCATGTTGTATCCCGTTTGGGGGCCAGTATTTACAAAGGAGACTCTGCCGAAATTTTCAGTAAATTTTTGATGCTTTTAAAAACCGCATAATTCGGCTTATGCTATTGAAACTATTTGCTTTAATTTGGTTTTGCCTGCACTCTACCACTTTTCTTGGTTTGGATTTCTGGGTTTTCGGTTTACTTAGATTACGTACGCCTCGAGACGTTCGTAGTTTAAGTGCCGGTCATGTTCCGTACTTTCGGGTCGTGACAAAGTTGGTATCAGAGCGTTAGGTTTTAACCTTCGGAGCGTAGGATGACCCTTGGTTGATGGAATAGGTGACTAAAGTAGAGTGACGTACCGTTGGTATGTTCCGCGGAATATTTACTGTAAGTCGATGTACAACACCCCAATACTTGTGGGGAGGCGGAATTTTCAAAAACGAACTTGTTTAGTGAACAAACATCGACTAACCGCTTGAATCGAAGCTAAACGATAACTAACCAAACACATAGTTGTTCTAAACTACTATGCTTAGGGATTATACCTATCGAACCAAGTCCTTCGGCTTTACGATCTCCTCGTCCTCCTCGGCCTTCTCGATGTAGTAGATGATCCACCCGAGAGCAAAACTCCAAGCTTAGCCTCTAAACTTGAGGCAACTAACCTTCTTGGATTGCTAATCAAAGAAGATAGATGAGATAGAGTGAGGGTTATGGATTGTTTAGTCTAACTAATCCTTGTTCTCAACACATGAGAGGTGAGGATTAGGGTTTGAAGAGAGTGAGCTTGAGGAGAGAGAATGTGAATGATATTATCAAGTGAGAATAGTAAGTTATCATAATATATATGAAACTTTAAAATTCATCAATAAAAGAAAAACAAATGATGAATAATCAAGTTTCATAAATATCTAATGGTGATTCACAACCATGACTCATTAATCATTTATTGTGCATTAATGATATGGATGAATCACTCTCATGACTCACTAAACTCATTCAATGCATATGACACCTAAACCTCCTTAGTCACCATCTTCTAGAAGCTTCTCGCACAATTACGAGAACGCCCCTCCTTTCCGCAAAAATACGGAAAAACTTTAGACTGTATAAATCCAATAACCGGATACCAGTAACTGGCTTAAACCAAAGCCGAATGGTAAAAACTGTCCGAAAGTCGTACGTGCGTAAACACACGTATGCGTCCGAACCCTTTGTTGTAAAACCATACGACCTCTATATCGTTTCGCCTGGAGCAGGAAACTCTCTGTGTGGGACTCTAGAGACTCGACTACTACGCTGGCAGTGGGTTTAACCACAGACCGCAAGCTGCACTAGCTGTACGTAACGGTCCCCAGGCAGTTGTCGATAAGAAGGCCGATGAGGAAACCCATCCGAACTCCTACTGAGTCTAATGTGACAATCTCCATACAGTCCGGTCCGTTCGTCTTTGACTATCGCATATCGGGCCTAGGGGGGCGGCAAGCGTCAGTCCCCTAATAGCGGTATAAGTCGTGTCAGAGCGAAGCCCATTACACCCTGAGAAACTACTGGAACCTACCAGCAAATCTCGATTGCCCTGGCCAGGGACTTTGCGTAATGGCTCTCTGACACAGCGCGATATCAACGCCCAATACCGGGAGAGACGAATCCTGTCTAACCGCCACTGCCTCCAAGTGCTCGGGACTGCACCCAACTGCTACCTGTTTGCACGACTCCTTTGAGCCGTGGTAGGGTAGCAATCTAAGAACAGTGGGACACACTCGAGGCGAAGTAGCAGTGTCAAGTCTGCGGACTATGTTGTACTCATGTCACCTGGGAACTGTTCAATGACGACTGGTATAAAACCAACCAACAGTTCCCTGTGAGTCCTGTCCGGTGTACCCGTAACCTAACGAGCACCTGCATACTATCTCCAGTACGACGTACTGACGGCTGTGGGACAGACCATCTCCCCAACTGGGATGAGAAGCGTACACACTAGTCTACTCCGGAGTATCGATGCTCTGTCTCGATAATCCAACGACCAGGGACCTGAATAAGGATGTGCTTGTAGATTACCCAGCCCCCACTACTGTGACTGCCATCACAACACTGGTAGACAAGCAAGATCCTAAGAGCTCTATCAATACGTACACTCACATATTAAGATAGAAAAACCAAGTAGTATACTACCGTGTTTAGCAAGACTGTTATATACATGTGAATATCCCAAGCTTCCATTAAGTAATATACAAACTAGTATGATACAGTAATGGCCTTGTAGGGCATAAACACTAACAATCTCCCACTTGCACTAGGGCCATGTACTGGCATATCGTTGACCGATGATCTCGAGTAGCCTCTCGAACTGAATCTGAGGTAGGGCCTTCGTGAATGGATCAGCAATGTTCTCTTCAGAAGCAACTCTCCGAACCTCGATCTCCTGACGATCAATGATCTCCCTAATCAGGTGATACCGCCTTAAGATGTGTCTGGACTTCTGATGGGACCTTGGTTCCTTCGCTAAAGCTATAGCTCCGTTGTTGTCGCAATACAGAGGTATTGGATCAACTATGGTAGGAACCACCTGAAGTTCTGTTAGGAACTTCTTCATCCAGACTGCTTCTTTTGCGGCATCGCAAGCAGCTATATACTCCGCTTCCATCGTCGAGTCAGCAACGGTGTCCTGCTTGGAGCTCTTCCAGCACACCGCCCCTCCATTGAGGGTAAAGACATAACCCGACATGGACTTGGAATCGTCCTTATCACTCTGGAAGCCGGAATCAGCAAAGGCCGCCAACCTGAGGTCTTTTCCGCCGTAAACCAAGAACATCTCCTTAGTCCTTCTCAGGTACTTGAGAATGTTCTTTACTGCTATCCAGTGCTTCTCCCCTGGGTCTGACTGATACCGGCTTACCACGCTCAGTGCGTAAGCTACATCTGGTCTGGTGCACAACATCGCATACATTATAGAGCCTACCGCAGAAGCGTAGGGTATAATAGACATGCGTTCCCTTTCCAAATCAGTCTTGGGAGACATCTCTTTGGAGAGGGTGATTCCGTGACAAGCCGGTAGATTACCGCACTTAGAATCTTCCATACTGAATCTTTTCAGTACAGTGTCGATATACCTGGACTGCGAAAGTCCCAACATCCTCTTGGATCTATCACGATAGATCCGGATCCTCAGAATGTAAGAGGCATCACCCAGGTCTTTCATGGAGAACCTGTGTGACAAGAATCCTTTGACAGATTGTAGCATAGGAATGTCATTTCCTATCAATAGAATGTCATCCACGTACAAGACGAGGAATACGACACTTCTGGCTACAACTTTACTATATATGCACGGTTCATCTGGATTTTTGATAAAGTCATATTCTTTGACTGTCTCATCAAAACAGATGTTCCAACTCCGCGATGCCTGCTTTAGTCCATAAATGGACTTAAGCAGCTTGCATACTTTCCCGCTGCTCCCACTCTGATTGAAACCCTCTGGCTGATCCATATAGACGCTCTCTTCTAAATTTCCATTCAGAAAAGCCGTTTTTACGTCCATCTGCCAGATTTCATAATCATGGAAGGCAGCAATAGCAAGAAGGACCCGAATGGATTTGAGCATAGCCACTGGAGAAAAAGTTTCGTCATAGTCCAAACCAGGTCTTTGACGAAAACCCTTTGCAACAAGTCTAGCCTTATAGGTTTCCACCTGTCCATCTACACCAATCTTTTTCTTGAAGATCCATTTGCATCCTATGGGTTTTACCCCATCTGGAGCAAAGTCCAAAGTCCATACTTTGTTGGTGTACATGGACTCCATTTCGGTCCGCATTGCATCTAGCCATCGTACCGAGTCGCCGCTCTGGATGGCCTGCTGGAAGTCAGTAGGTTCATCATCATCTATGATGCAATCCTCTCTATCCCCATCTATGAGAAAACCGTAGTATCTCTCAGGCGGATGAGACGGCCTACTACTCCTGCGGAGGGGTGCGGGAATGTCCTGTTCTTTTTGAACTTCTGGTTCTACCAAACTTTCAGTAACAACTTGTGGTTCTGGAATTTCTTCCAGTTCTACTGCGCTCCCACTCTTCTGATTTTCCAAAAATTCAGTTTCTAAGAAGTGAGCATGACGAGAAACAAAAACCTTTTGTTCCTCTGCGTAATAGAAATAATATCCCTTGGAGTTCTTTGGATATCCCACAAGCTTACACTGTACTGAGCGTGCCTCGAGCTTGTCCGAATGCTGCTTTTTTACAAAAGCTGGACACCCCCATGTCCTAAAATGTTTTAGACAGGGTTTCTTCCCACTCCACATCTGATATGGTGTGGTAGGCACAGTCTTGGTTGGAACCTGGTTTAAAAGATATGCCGCTGATTCTAGCGCATAACCCCAGAAAGATCGCGGTAACTCAGCATTACTCATCATGGATCGTACCATATCCAATAGGGTTCGATTCTGTCTCTCCGATACACCGTTGTGCTGTGGAGTGTATGGAGGAGTAAGCTGAGAGAGAATTCCTTTCTCTTTTAGGTAACCTAGGAACTCGGCACTTAAGTATTCTCCACCTCGATCAGATCTTAGTGTGTTAATACTTTTGCCTATTTGGTTTTCCGCTTCACTCTTGTATTCCAGGAATTTCTCAAAGGCCTCGGATTTATGTTTCATTAAGAAAACATGTCCATACCTAGAGAAATCATCTGTAAAAGTAATGAAGTAGGAATAACCACCTCTTGCATGTGTAGAAATCGGACCACATACATCGCTGTGTATGAGTCCTAAGAGCTCGCTCGCTCTTACTCCTTGTCCAGTAAATGGAGTCTTTGTCATCATTCCTTTGAGACAAGATTGACAAGTGTCATAAGTTTGATATTCGAACGAGTCCAAATATCCTTCTCTATGCAACTTAGTCAACCTTCTCTCATTGATGTGACCCAGTCTACAATGCCATAAAAAAGCTTTATTTAAATCTGGAGACTTTCTTTTTAGTGTGTTCTGGACATTGAAAATTTCGAGTTGGTTTAAAACATATATACCGTTATTTAGGGTACCGGACCCAATCAAACCATGATTAAGGTGGATGCTGACAACATCTCTTACAAACGTGAAATCATAACCTTTATTTGATAACAAGGAAACTGATATGATATTACACGTTAAGCTTGGTACAAAATAACAGTTATGTAAAACCAAAATGTGTCCACTCGTCAATCCTAGGTGATAATCCCCGACGGACGCAGCTCCCACGCTAGCTCCGTTAGCAACCTTTAGGGTCATATCACCTTCCTTCAGCACTCTACGGTTTCTCAGTGCCTGCAATGAATTGCAAATATGAGATCCTGATCCGGTATCCAATACCCAGGAAGTAGAGTTGATCGACAGACAATTCTTAATTACAAACACACCTGAAGTCGAAGCCACAGCTTGCTTCGGTTCCTGGTTCTTGGCGTTCCACGCCTTGCAATCCTTCTTCCAGTGCCCTTTCCTGTGACAATGGAAGCACTCATCCTGGCCCACTACCGGTACCGCAAACTTTTTCTTTCCCTTCCCTCCCACCTTACTTACACCTCCTCTTGGTTTGGGTGCGGGCTTCTTCTTCCATCCTTTGGCCCTAGCCTTGGACCCGGAAGAAGATGCACCGCCAACAAACATAGCGGGTGTTTCCCTTGCCTTCTGCAAGGTGCCCTCTGCACTCCTTAACATGTTCAGGAGTTCCGAAAGTTCAACTTCTTTTCCTTGAAGGTTGAAGTTCAGGATAAACTGGGCATAGGTGGGAGGAAGGGACTGGAGAATGAGGTCTATATATAGCTCATTATCCAAAGTCGTCCCAAGGTCTGCGAGCTCTTCAATAAAGCCGATCATCTTTAGGACATGTTCTCCTACTGATGACCCGACAGCCAACCTCGCTCGAAACAAGTTCTTAGAGGTCTCGTATCTTGCTATACGAGATTGCTCTCCATAAAGTTCCTTTGTATGGAGAAATATGCCATCTAGGGTCATATCCTCGTGCCTCCTCTGATGTTCATTGTTCATTGAGGCAAGCACGATGTACTTGGCTTTCGCGCAATCTAAATCCCAGGTTTTGCGGATTTCCTTATCCGCATTGCTGGATTTGGGACCAGGGACAGCAGGTGCCGTAGCGGTGAGGATGTACCCCAATTTGTCATAGGTCAAAGCCATTTTGACATTCCGCAGCCAATCTTTATAGTTTGGCCCTGTCAGTATATTTTTCTCTAAAAGTAACTTAAGTCCAGTCATTTTCAGGGTCGCTGCAATTAGGAGAGAGAGAAGAAAACTCTTTAGCATGATGCTCTTGCAAATTTAGAGTGGTTTTTAGTTTATCAAAACTGGATGGCTCCCACTGTTTCTCGAATCCTTCCTCAAACCATAAAAGAAGAATTAGCCAGGACTATTCTTACCGTACAATACTTGCTTAACCGTTCAGCCAGGCCAGTGTCGATACTTCGAAGGAGGTTTTCCAACGCTTTCGCGAAGTTCCTTAATTAAATAACCTCTTTTCTCTGGGGGCGTAACCCCGCTGACACTTTTCTGGACACCTACTTGGTTTATAGCATTGATCGTTAAGTGAAGAATATCCTGATAAGTAGCATATACTCACAGTAGGATCGGGATCCAAATATCATCGTATGATAATGTTGAAGGAATCCTACCAACATTCATCAAACTCCAAATGGTATGCATCTCTTTGCAAATTTCAGTTTCTTTAGAAATTCCCGATATATATTTTTGCCCCATGTTCTTATGATCTTGACTAAGGGCCAACAAATCATAAGTCACATGTCAAGTTCTGCCCATCATTATCCTGTTGATTTGAACCCATCCGTATATACTCTTGACTAAGGGCCAAACAAAGTAATACGAGTGTCCCAAACCAACTCATCTATCTATGCAACAAATGAATACCCCAGCAGCTACCAATCACTATGTCTTGACTAAGGGCCAAACAAACATAGCTTGAATACTACTGACCATTCATAAGAAATGACGGAGGGCTACGACTGGTTTTGGCGAAACCGTGAACGTAGTGAACTTGATATAACCGAAGGAACCTGATAGCTTTTAAAAGGAGTGGTTAAAGCTCCGCATTTAAAAATATCTGTTTTTAAAATTAACCGAGTGGTTTCTTTTAAATTGTTCCAACGATTTATACTTTGGTTTGTTTTTCTTTACATTATAGATAATGCTTCCCATCATTAACCTATCATTGCAGAAAACAACGAAAATACAACGTCCTCTTATGCCATCCGCATTCGCCACGGGGTCCCGTCATCACCCGTTAGGTTACTTAACTAACGACAGAGCGGGGGCTGGGCTAGCGCGGGTGTAAAACATAAGTGACGTCTAAATAGCTATCATATATAGATATTGTACATTCGTCAGACGCAATAATAGGCATTCCAGATCACAGATGAACTTTATTGGATTTGCAAGCAATCCGTGTTTGTTTTGAGCCTGCAACAAAAGACGGATTACACAGTTGTGATGAATAGCCATTACCCTACCCTCGACCCCTACGGGTGCGGCAAACTACCCGCCCGGCAGTTTGTGCACCCTACCTTGGGTCTGTCCTAGGAGCAAAAACAGTAAAATGAAATAATACAACGGTGGCTACAACCGCAACCTGGATGTGCCCCGCAAAATAATATTACAACAAATTACATTTACATCAAATGAATTAAATAATAACCCATCACATAACCCCGGCTATACATCACAACAGTCCAACACATTTCATATGCACAAACAGATAAAATCCATTACAGAAATGTGCAACCCCCTGCCAACCGACATTCTAGCAGTTAGGGGAGGTTTACGAACACATTAAACAATCACAGATATAATCCTTTATGCAAATACTGTACAATTTCGATCGATTAAACGCATTTAACATTGCTCCATTACTTCTCTGTAAAACTGAAACCTGAGAAAATATTAAAAATTCCAGAAAATACCAAATATCACAGGGGACCCACACAAGAAATTTGGGTTCATGACTCGGCAACTCGGCGGCGGAACCGCGGCGGATCGTGTGGGATCCGCCGCGCTTCCGCGGCGCTTTAGCCGAGTCATGGGTCCAATTTTCTTGGGTGTTCTCCTGGATTCTTTTCAAGCTTTCTGAACATCCCTGAAAAATTTTTAGACTTCATTTAAATTTCGACAGAAACTTGACAGTTCGGTGTTTTCCGGTTTCGTTTTTTCCGTTCGAAATTCGTACAAATTTGCAATTAAGTTATTTATTGTTTAGCGAGGCTCTGATACCACTGTAAGTCGATCTACAACACCCCAATACTTGTGGGGAGGCGGAATTTTCAAAAACGAACTTGTTTAGTGAACAAACATCGACTAACCGCTTGAATCGAAGCTAAACGATAACTAACCAAACACATAGTTGTTCTAAACTACTATGCTTAGGGATTATACCTATCGAACCAAGTCCTTCGGCTTTACGATCTCCTCGTCCTCCTCGGCCTTCTCGATGTAGTAGATGATCCACCCGAGAGCAAAACTCCAAGCTTAGCCTCTAAACATGAGGCAACTAACCTTCTTGGATTGCTAATCAAAGAAGATAGATGAGATAGAGTGAGGGTTATGGATTGTTTAGTCTAACTAATCCTTGTACTCAACACATGAGAGGTGAGGATTAGGGTTTGAAGAGAGTGAGCTTGAGGAGAGAGAATGTGAATGATATTATCAAGTGAGAATAGTAAGTTATCATAATATATATGAAACTTTAAAATTCATCAATAAAAGAAAAACAAATGATGAATAATCAAGTTTCATAAATATCTAATGGTGATTCACAACCATGACTCATTAATCATTTATTGAGCATTAATGATATGGATGAATCACTCTCATGACTCACTAAACTCATTCAATGCATATGACACCTAAACCTCCTTAGTCACCATCTTCTAGAAGCTTCTCGCACAATTATGAGAACGCCCCTCATTTCCGCAAAAATACGGAAAAACTTTAGACTGTATAAATCCAATAACCGGATACCAGTAACTGGCTTAAACCAAAGCCGACTGGTAAAAACTGTCCGAAAGTCGTACGCGCGTAAACACACGTATGCGTCCGAACCCTTTGTTGTAAAACCATACGACCTCTATATCGTTTCGCCTGGAGCAGGAAACTCTCTGTGTGGGACTCTAGAGACTCGACTACTACGCTGGCAGTGGGTTTAACCACAGACCGCAAGCGGCACTAGCTGTACGTAACGGTCCCCAGGCAGTTGTCGATAAGAAGGCCGATGAGGAAACCCATCCGAACTCCTACTGAGTCTAATGTGACAATCTCCATACAGTCCGGTCCGTTCGTCTTTGACTCTCACATATCGGACCTAGGGGGGCGGCAAGCGTCAGTCCCCTAATAGCGGTATAAGTCATGTCGGAGCGAAGCCCATTACACCCTGAGAAACTACTGGAACCTACCAACAAATCTCGCTTGCCCTGGCCAGGGACTTTGCGTAATGGCTCTCTGACACAGCGCGATATCAACTCCCAATACCGGGAGAGACGAATCCTGTCTAACCGCCACTGCCTCCAAGTGCTCGGGACTGCACCCAACTGCTACCTGTTTGCATGACTCCTTTGAGCCGTGGTAGGGTAGCAATCTAAGAACAGTGGGACACACTCGAGGCGAAGTAGCAGTGTCAAGTCTGCGGACTATGCTGTACTCATGTCACCTGGGAACTGTTCACTGACGACTGGTATAAAACCAACCAACAGTTCCCTGTGAGTCCTGTCCGGTGTACCCGTAACCTAACGAGCACCTGCATACTATCTCCAGTACGACGTACTGACGGCTGTGGGACAGACCATCTCCCCAACTGGGATGAGAAGCGTACACACTAGTCTACTCCGGAGTCTCGATGCTCTGTCTCGATAATCCAACGACCAGGGACCTGAATAAGGATGTGCTTGTAGACTACCCAGCCTCCACTAGTGTGACTGCCATCACTACGCTGGTAGACAAGCAAGATCCTAAGAGCTCTATCAATACGCACACTCACATATTAAGATAGAAAAACCAAGTAGCATACTACCATATTTAGCGAGACTGTTATATACATGTGAATATCCCAAGCTTCCATTAAGTAATATACAAACTAGTATGATACACTTCTAGGGCATAAACACTAACATTTACGACACGCCACTCCACTTATGGAGCCTTAGGATGTACATTTCCTTGTTCAGTATTATATTCATTCCGATCTAGCCTCATCGGTATCAGTTTGGTTTTGCTGCTACGGTTACGGCAGGGAGAGCTACGGCTAGAGTTACGGTCAGCACAAGCTCGTCACGAACGAGGACTGACCAGAGCAAAATTCCGGCGACACCCGATTGCAGAGATGTGTCTTTTTACTGTGTTTCCGCGCCACGAGCGTTTGGCGGATCGCCTTTATGAGGTTACTCGGATGTGCTGATCGACACTAGAGGATTGAGCCACTGACAGAGGCCAGCCAGATTTTGATGACCGTTGGTGTGTTGCTTACTCCTGATGATTGAGGCACTGTTCAGCGTGCAGACGAGCGAGCCAGTTGTTGCTGTGAGCGATGAGATATCGCCCCATATGTTGGAACTATGACGGGGCAAGTTGTACGAATAGATGATAGAAGGTCGCTAGTCACCCGATGATGAATGACTAGGAAAGGTGGTTCATTCGCTTACCCCGATGCGAGGTCATCAGATAGATTGATTCCAGCTAGAGACGACTTCACGCGGAGACGTTGGGAGTCGACAGAGACGATCGAATGTCAGAAACCTATTTATCCAAGTTTAAAGTAGTCGGAAAGACATGCAGGCAATTCTATGGTCCCTCTAGAAGAATGAAACCCTAACTCGACTTAATGACCGTGTGAAAGCTTTTGAACCTTCGGGTTTGCGGCAGTTCTACGGCGCCATTAGTGAGGCTTGGGTTTGCCCTTCTACGGCTGGACCACCGATGCTGTGGTATGTACTCGATACTATTAAACTGTGCCTAAGAGGTTGAGCTCTTGGGGGATTATAAGGTTTTGACGACTCGATCGGATGGCTCGACTTAATTCGTATGCTAGGTGGTGAGATGCATTCTTGGGAGACTCCAGATACGAGGATAGTCGTTGGAGCTCAGTCCATGCAGCCGCGACGAGACGAGTCCAAAGCAGACGACATTAGAGAAAAGTGAAGTAAGAGGTTCGTACCAGATCTAGATGAGATGACGTTCCACTCCGCCGACATCAGAGATGCGATGCGCATGCCGAGGCATAGTACTTGGATTTACCTTCCAGAAGGAGTCGCGATGAGTATGCAGTCATTCCAGAGCAAGATGCAGATATAGGAAATGATGATGACTTCCGGACAGTTGGCAGAGACGAGACATGGACGAGACCGTGAGCAGGATTCCTTCCAGGACACTGCTGCAATGATACTTGCACCCAGGATCATATGTGTCAAGTACATTCAGAGAGCCAGAGGCCGACGCCAGTGATATGCTGTCTTACGAGTGGTCGCGATGATTGACCAAGAGATGACCAGAGAAGTGCCAGAACGGAATCGTCCCCGTTAGCACACCTGATAGGGCCGATGAGCCGATGGACCGAAAGATCGGTAATTCATAGTGAAGACCTTGACCCAGGAGTGGTCATGGTTACGCACGCCAGCAGGACAGAGTTCATGATCATCGACGAGACGTCCCACTAGTGACCGCGACAGTTGGCCGAGATTCTTAGAGGATGCGCTTGAGCAGTACTATTCCGCCATTATTGATTACGATGTTTTGGGTGATTTATTCGTATGATTTGATTTTGATGATTGAGGATTTACGATCTTTGCACAGTGCTGCACTTGATATCGTTTTCGTTCTTTAGTTTCACATGATTGTGATTTTACGGTTTTAAACAGTTGAGTTGGTTTTGTGCGTATGCATGCACACGATTTTGTTCCTGCACTCGGTATAGTTTATATATGCTTGCAGTGCAGTGATACGCCTTTTGTGCACTTAGATGCACTGGACTTCGATTTTGATTGTGATACTCGATATTTGTTTTGTGCACCTTGTGCACCTGATTGCTTTTGATCACGTTCGGCGCTTGATATTGGATTTCATGATTTCATGCACGATAGATGCACCTGATTTGGATTTTCGCGCATGTTGGGCGCATGTTTTGAAGGGTGATTTTGGTGCACACCAGAGGCACTAAATCGAGATTTTTTTTTCGTGCATGTCAGATGCGCACCTGATTTTGCTGTCAGGAACACATGTTGCCTACGACAGATGTTTCGTGCACACCTGATGCACTTAGATGTTGTTTCTGTGCGCATGTATGGCACATTCATGGATTTTGATTTCCGTGCGCACCAGACGCACGTAGTATTCATGTGCATATTTTGGGATTGATTTCTTATAGAGCAGTACGTTTTTATGATATTGCTATGTGTTTTCGTACTGAGCAGGATTAGTCAGAGGACAGTACCTGAATACATTTTGCATGCATTGATAGTTATTGAAGGGATTTCCAAAAAGCGAGCTATAGCCTCAGTATTTACCTACGTGTCTGATATGACACGAAATGTTTAAAATAAGAAGACCCTTCTAAATTGTTTCCAAAACGGCGGAACGTACATTTCAAACAAAGGTATATATATATATAGTTATTTTCTTATGATAGACGTCCGCCACTGTGCAGTGTTATACGCGTTGCACAGCGACTTAAAGAGATTGGCATGCATTTCCTACAGACACTTACAGATATAGATTCGATATTTACATGTATAGTTTCGAGTTATGTCATATCGGTTTTGATTTGGATTTGGCATTGATGTCTTCTCCATGACTCCGATGATTGCGGGATGCTTGACGGAGTTTTGATTTGAGTTATATGCTCATTTTTCAAGCGCATGCGCTGTGCTACGATTTGTTTTATGTATTTATGATTTCGGAGCCCGACGATTTGATGGTTTTTCTTAGATGTTTTAGTAATTGGGGGAGTTTGAATTTAAATTCGAGGACCGAATTTCTTTAAGGGGGGGAAGATTGTAGCGTTTTGAAAATCGTTTCGGTGAAATTTCGGAAAATCGGTAAAATGAGGGGGTTTTCTGTAAAAAGTCAAAATACAAATATCTTATTATAAAAATTAAATATACATATTCTAGCTATGTAATTGCTATTATTTGGTGTTTATTGAGCCGCTGGTGAAATTTCAAATTTTCTGAAAAAAATATTATTTTATTATTATTTTAAGCCGTCACTAATACATTTAATTAGGGAAAATTACAAATTGGAATGAGTTGAAACAAATTTTGTGCATCATAAAACATTAAATAAAAATTTATCATGTGGTTTTTGGAACGAAATCATTTGCCAAAACGGTTTAGAAATTATTGAACAAAAAAAAAGGCTTTTTTTTAGCGTAAATGGATGTTTGGGGTATTGTATTTATCATTTTTCATCACCCCACATCCGTGCCCACACCCACACACCCCCACTTACTCCTCCCCATGGCTGAATCCAGCACCCACCATATTTTTCCCCACTTGATTTTCAAGGAAAAAGAAATGAAAGAAAAGAAAAGAAAATGAG
Source organism: Agapanthus africanus (assembly GCA_030015575.1). Lineage (NCBI taxonomy): Eukaryota > Viridiplantae > Streptophyta > Magnoliopsida > Asparagales > Amaryllidaceae > Agapanthus > Agapanthus africanus. The sequence goes on from CM057337.1 coordinate 409,151,596, forward strand.
TGAAGTAGTTAGACTTTTGACTTTGTTTGACCTTGACCTTGTCCCCCCCCCCCATTTTCCTCACCTCCCTCTCTCTTCCCCACCCACTTTTCTGGCCGAAAATTCCTTCTCCCCACAGCAGCCCCCCCTCTATTTTCCCCTCTCTTTTCCCCTCAAAACTTCATGAAAAATTGCATCAAAAATCCACCAAAAATCCCACAAAATCAAAATCAAAGTCCTACCCATTTTAGCTTAGCCCGTTTAGCATGGATCCTTGTGAAAAGAGAGCATTTTGGGAGGCCATGGAGTCTTGTGGACCTTCATATATTTTTGGGTATAATTCTAAAACTTTTTGTTGCTTAAATTGTTACTAATTTCTTAAGCTAATTTAATTAAGTGTTATTTGGATATGTGAGTTTAATTGCAAGTTTTGGAATTCAAGTTGTGAAATTGAATGCAAGTTAGGGTTTATAAAATTTGTGTATGGTTGTGTGTTATAATTAGGCTTTGTTGTCATGTTAATACAAGTTTAGTAGCTAGTGCTAATGGCTAGCTTAAAAATTTTGTTATTTTGCTAATTTGCTTACTAGGTTTTTGAAATTTGTTAAATTCTTGGGATTAAAAATGTGATTAGGTTTTTCTTGGCTTCATTAACTTTATTAAGTGTGGTTTAATACTTTGGATCATGCAATTCTAAGCTAGATTGTAGTTTGTGCATTTTGCTTTGAAATTGTTAAAAAGGGTATTTTTGTAAACTAGAATATTAGGATTTTTGGATATTAATGAGATTAAATTCCGGAAATTGTTTATACGACTTATTTAAGATATTTAATAAATATATTGGCCGCTACATTCATTTAAACATCGTGTTTTGTACAAAAACGGCGAATTGTGCTTGCTAGATTTTCGGAAAAATGCCTTTTTAAGTGAAATTGGCGTTTTTGTGAGTTTTAACCTAGTTTATATTAAAATTAGTGTTCGTGAATGTGCAAATGAGTGTGATTGGATTTTCTCGATGGTTTGACGTTCGTACATCGACATCGAGGGTTGGTTTGACTATTCCTGCATGCGTGGGCGATAGGTTTGGACCTATGCGTGATATGCGTGCCGATTTGATTTTCGTATGCCGTTTCGATTTCGAATTTAGTTTTAATGCGATATGGTACGTTATGATATGTAGGTACCCCCATGTGGACTTCGAGACGACAAGCAAGCGCGTGGCGACGTCAGCACCGGCTAGCGAGGACCAGGTGAGTAGATTTATATCTACGGGGAGAAGTCGGGTGGATGGCGTATAGCACCCCCGCAGTCCGTGGTGGTGTATACGGATGCGTATACACACCAACAATTATTATATGTTTTTGGGATTAATAACGGTGCTTAGGATGGATATTAGTGTGTTGGATTATTTTAGCATTGCGAACCCTAGGGTAGTGTTGCACTACACATACACACATACATACTTGCATACATTCCTATTGATATGTGCTCATGGGATTCATTATAGTTATGTGTTCACATGGGTATGGGACTATGTGTTCACATACGGATTGAGGATGATACTTGGGATTGAACTGAGTCGATGAGATTCGATTTGAGGCCGTGAGATCGGTGATATAGCAGGGTTCGTATCTTAGATACGACATGACGTTGTAGCGGATCCTTGACGTAGTGTTTCACACACGTCCATGCTTACGTAGGCGGTATCAGTATGGTACTAGACGTAGATCAGTACCTCGATCATGATATTTGATAAAGAGGATACCGGTGAATAGTATGATGAATGTGATATTGACCCGTACCCAGATTGGGATGCCGTACGACGGATTTACGTACGAGCTATATTGATGATTGGTCCGCACTCTTGACTTGGGATGCCTGATTATAGATATGGTATCGGATATGATATTATTGAGGCGGGATCACCGACTATACATATACAGGTATGTATATGTATCGACTCAGACGATAGGCGGTTTCCTTACCTGTAGTTCAGCTTGTTAGTTCAGCCGTATAGCTTAGTGTAGTTGTTAGATTAGATTAGACTTCTTACCTATTTCAAAAACTAACGAATCGTGGGCATTTTTAAAGACAGCTCAAGGGAATCTGCGGATATTTCAAAAACGACGTATCTTTTCATAAAAACACCGTAGCCCCTATTTTCAAAACCCCATGATTCGTGTTATTTCAAAAGGCACCATTCGTAGGACTTATATTAGATTATTGCAGATTAGTTATCGTTATGTCTAGTATTCAGCTCCCGCACATTATTGCTGTTCGCTCTGCCTCGCATATTATTTTGCTGCATATTCCATTATTGATATCATGCTGTTAGGACACCAGCACCATTACCGATGATGCGTATGTACCACGTACACCTACTTGCCGGCTCACACACATCTTCATCGGTAATTGCCATGTCACGTACACTTTAGAGAATATAATTGCTTGACTTAGATTGTTAGCTGGTAGTTTTGACATGATATTAGTGTACTTCCCTTATATGCCATATTAGACATTGTAGTTATTACCTACCACTTCATGCATACTGTTATTCAGTTGTTCATGCCTAGTTCATTATCATTGACATATGCACTTGTGATGATTTCTTGAGATTTATGATATTTCTGGATTTCGGGGAAAGCCGCAAAATTTACAACTTATGATCTTTTAAAATATAAAATGTTGCGGTTTTCTAGTGATGTAAAGTGTCGTCCACCATGAGTTTGCTGTGCTTTTGGAGATCCGTGTCGAGGAGTGGAGGAACCGTCACGGGTACATGGTGGGCCCGGTATGGTACCCCGGGGCAAGATGAATGTGGTGTTGACGTTGAGCCCGGCAGGGGAGCACTACCTACCGGTGATATTACCCGACGCGTCGGATATCCGGAGGATACCGTCGTGGTCTTGAGATGGATGGTAGGGGCCGGTCCGGACTGACGGCGCCCTAGGTATTGAGATTGAGACATTGATATTTCGAGACAGTGAGATTTATGTTTTGTGTCGATGCTAGACACTGTTGATACTGATTTCATTATGATACCTCAGTTTAAAAATTCGAAGGAAATCTCACTAATTTATGAAAACAGTTTCTTCATTTACATGTATTCTGTTTCATGCATTCATACCTCATTCATATGATATATTGCTATCTGAGGCACTGACACGGGCACTTGAAATTATACTCGGGTTAGATATTACCCTAGTCATTGTTATAGGCTGCCTGTTATACTTATATTTGAGGATATATTATGATCATTGACCTAGGTTGCGTTATTTATGCGATTTCTGTGCGTAGATGTTTTTCTATTCACGAGTTGGCAACTCACCCCCGTTGTGCCCCAGTTTGTTGCAGATTTGCCGTACAGGTTTCATTACGGCTTGCGGGCTCAGTTTCATTCGGGTGATTTGCTAGTAGGTGGGTTTACTTGTATCATACCCCCATTATATATCTTGTATATCATTATTCTGTTGTATCTAGAAGTTCCATCAACCAAACATGTATCTATTGAGATAGAGACCAGTGTTGTTTATACTTTCGACCTTAGAGTCGCTCGTTATATTTCTGGTGGTTTTGAGTTCCCTTTTGAGTTTTTGATCCTCGCCGTTGGTGTTGTATATTATATTGCTTGTGTGGTTGTGACCGTCGATTGACGAAGAGCTAGCTCCCGCTTGGGGATGCCTTTTTCTTGATTTCGTATACTATTCATGTTGTATCCCGTTTGGGGGCCAGTATTTACAAAGGAGACTCTGCCGAAATTTTCAGTAAATTTTTGATGCTTTTAAAAACCGCATAATTCGGCTTATGCTATTGAAACTACTTGCTTTAATTTGGTTTTGCCTGCACTCTACTACTTTTCTTGGTTTGGATTTCTGGGTTTTCGGTTTACTTAGATTACGTACGCCTCGAGACGTTCGTAGTTTAAGTGCCGGTCATGTTCCGTTCTTTCGGGTCGTGACACTTGTTGGCCAAAGTCAAGGGCTTGTACGGGTGGGTTCAAATTAACCTGGAGAATGACGGGTAGAACTTGACATGTGACTTATGATATGTTGGCCAAAGTCAAGGTCATAAGAGCATGGGGCAAAAATCCACATCGAGAGTTTCTAAAGAAACTGAAACTTGCCATATATGCGCATACCTTCTGGAGTGTGATAACGTGAGCGGATTCCGTCACGTTATCATGCGATGATAGTTGGATCCCGATTGCCACTGATGAGTTGGTTTGCTCCTCGGGTGATCCCGACTAATTCTTCTTTCGGGTTTGGAGAAGAATTTGAGTTTACAGTGGGAGGTTTCCAGATTAGATAAAGTGATAACCATTCTGATCTAGGTTAGAGTGCACGTTGAGCGTTTCTTTTCTCTCTCTCTTTGGCAGCGACCATGACCCGACCGTAGACTATGACTCAGTGACCAAAATTAACCGAACCCTCTTAAACACCGGCTTTTGGATTGTCAGAGTTGCAAACTTCATTGCCACTCCTACTTTTACCCTTTTCTCCAGAACACCCCGTATTACTACGAACGTCCACTTCCATTGGACAAAACCATCGTATGGTTATATACGAACTTTAAGGATTGTATTCGAGGATGGTTTCCGGTTCTGGAGAAAACGAATAGGACTATTCAGTTCTCTTTTCCTATTACCTTCTCTCAGGTTGCGAGTACTCCTTGGTTTAGGAGATAGTACACCTATTACGCAAATTGGATAGTCTTCTTCCAAACTTTAGGCTGGTGCCGAACGGTGGGGAATGAAGAAAACCAATTAGCATAACGATGGTGTACAGAAGGTATTAAGTTAAGACAAAGAAAGGGATTAGTAAGAGGGCAAAGTAAATTGCGACTGCTGTTCACAACCAAACCAAATATTTCTTCGCCAATCCTAAATCACCTTTGTATTTCTCCAGGACACTCCGTATCACTACGAAGATCCACAGTTTATTGGATACTCCATCGTATGGTTATATACGAACTCGAAAGGAACTTGTTCCAGTTCGGGGATGGATTCTGGTTCATGAGAAATAGAATAAGGTTTATTCGGTTGTCTTTTATTTTCACCTTCTCTCGCATTACGAGTGCTCCTAGGATTAGGACAGTACACCCATTATGCTTATTGGATAGTCTTCTTCCAAACCATAGGCTGGTGCCGAACGGTAGGGAAGGAAGAAAACCATTTGGCCTAAAGGGGTGTGCAGAAGGTAATGATTAAAGACATATAAAGGGATTTGGAGAGATGGCAAAGAATTATACGGTTACAGTTGTGAATCTGGATAATGGAAGAGGCATTACTAGGAATACCGGGATACCCCATTGAAACATTTCAATATTTCAGTTTCACTGTGTACTGTTAAAAGAAAATTGATTTCCCAATTAGACACTTACTCCAGGGTATGTATTTACCAGGTTTGATTCTCACATCTGTATGGTTTTACAGATGATGAGTGGGAGTAAGCTATTGGGAATTAGGTGATCATCCTCATTATATCGGAATTCGTTGTAATTGGTGATATTTGAGTAAATAGCCTGGGTTGTTTGCCGGACAGCAAATATTTGGTTTTGAATATCCGTTGTTATGCACAAATTTCAAATTGATATATCTGTACGTCTATTTTTATAGAGTGAGATATATCTTTTTGAAATTATGTCTATGACATTTACCAATATCAGTGGATGGTTGGGTAAGGAGCATTGAACAACGGTGTAATTCTTCTTAACCATAAGTACAGTTTTCGACCTATGACACACAGGGAATGAGTTATTAGACTCAAGGGACTTATACAGAGTATTGTATATTGTCCAGTGTCCATCAGGACCGAGGGGTTGGTCCTCGTATGTAACACCTTAGAATGTGTTTTGTGGCTAATTATATTTTATATATTTGGTTTTTAATAAAAAGTTTACCAAATTAAGTTTTTAATATTTTATCCTATTTATTGAGTATTTTATTAGAATTTTCCTAGGCACACACACACTTGTGCATGATAACTAGGGTTGTATTTCGGGGTTTAACCATTTCTATAACCTAGTTTTAATATTGTTTAAGTGTTTTGGGTTTAATAGTTATGGTTGTTAAAAATAATAAGGGTTTTAAATTGATTTTCTTTGTTTGGTTTGAGGTGTTGACTATGAGAGAGTGAGCATGGTGCTACATGGTTTTAGACCATGCCTCATTAATGAGGGAAGAGAGAAAGAAGGGGGTCTTGGCTTGTTTCTCTCATTTTCCCTTTCTCTCATTCTCACACCCACACCCACACAAGATTCAGCAGCAGCAGCCCCAGAAGCAGCTTCAACATCAACAACAATAACATCAGCATAGCAACAGCAGCAGCAGAGAAGCAACATCAGCAGCATCAGCTTCAGCACTGGCAGCAACAGCAGCAGCTACATGCAGCCCCTACATCACCAGCAGCAATAGCAACTTAATTCTTCACCTTCACCTTCTTCCTAGGGTTCCACAGGGTATATTTTCTGAACCGATCTCTCTTTTGCTTAGCTTATGTGTTAATTAGGGTCGGTTTGTGTTAATTGGTGAGTTTAGTGCTAATTAAGGTGATTTGTGTGGAACTTTGGTTATGTGGTGATTGTGTTAGTTAACCCTACCTATTTAAGTGTTATTAAGGTCACTTGGACTGAGTTTAACCCAGGTTTCACTAAAATACAATAGGGTTTGCCTTTTGTGCTAAATTGGTGTTTTAAGCGATATTTGTGACATTCTGTGATCTGCTTTTGACCCGGGGACTTCAGGACAAAATTGAGAAAACTGGGTCATGTACACTAGATATAGACACCACCACCAAAACACGAGCCCCTATTTCCCTACCCAGGCCGCAGATTTAATGTGTTTGGCCGCAAATTGCGGCCAAGTAGGGGGCAGGGGTGTTGAGGTCTTGGCTAGGGTTCTCTGCTGTGTTGTTTAGTGTTTTGGCATGTATAGTTTTGTAATATTTGGCCTGTAGGAAAATCAGGGACAATATATCGTATTAGGTGTTCGTAGTGTTTACGCGATATGCGCGATACGTGAGTGGGTTCTGTGATCCAGCGTATCGCGGCGTGTCGCGATGGTTTTAGACGCGTACACACACGATTCAGCGTATCGTGCACACGCGCGTTTAGTTCGCAACACGAGTTTCTCGTTTTGGTTCGATATTGCGTTTCGCGGAATATTTGGCTTATATATGATTTCCATGTCTTATTTGCAGGTTTGCAGGCAGGAACTACGGACACGGCTACAGGGGGAGCAGATGGTAGGATTCACCTAGCGTGGAGCGTAGGTGAGTAGATTTAACATCTACAGGGGAATCGCCCGCATGGCGTTACGCGTCTGGGCTAGGATTCAAATACCCGTCGCACATTCTACGTCATTGTTAGAATTGCGCCTTTACTTTATTTCCTTGATATAGTTATACTGTGACTAGCAGCTGTAGGACACTGCACATATTATTGACGGTTCATGTTGCACGAGCACGGATTGTATGCTACACACACACCGTCAATAATTGACATGTCACACACTAACCATTATAGATACTATTGCTTATCACACATGACATCTAGCTTATCGGTATACCTGTAGTGTATCTTACCATTAGTGATAGATACATATACACCTTGCGATACAGCTACAGGTATACCATGCACATATTTTACTTATAGGTAGATACCTATACTTAGCTATACCTTATTGATTTCGCATACATCTGGTTTCAGCTACATGTTCTCATTTATATGCTCACATTCAGATATATCACATTTATTTGTTCCTGGACTTGCTCATTGTTTATTTGGATTTTACATGGTGTTTTCTGGATTTGGAAACCGTGGGAGTTCATGAAATTATGCATACATTGAAAAACCAGGTTTCCTTGAGATGATATTTGCGCGTCCACCATGAGTTTTAACGGTGCTGATTATATACTCCATACGAGGTGTGGTTGCCGTATGAGAGTACATGGTGGGGCCCGGTATGGTTCCCCTCGGCAAGAAGATCGATGGATTTTGCCGATTGAGCCTGGATGCGGGCGCGTACCTACCGGTGACAGTACCCATGACTCGGCGTGGGATCATGGAGACACCGCTGGGAGTCATGTACGTATGCATACGTCGAAAGGCGAGAGTCAGAGCTAGGCACTCGTGCTTTCGGGATAGCGTATGATACGTGATCAGGATTTCTGTGTCGATACTTGGCACATGGTTTTCATGATATTTCTTTAATACCTTTGTATATATAACAGGGGATTAGCCGTTGTTATATATACCCTTACACCAACACTAGTGGAATGGGACACTAATATATGTGTATTGCCCCCATCATATTTATTTCTGCAAATATATATATCTTTAGGATGTTAGAAACTTACTTGAGATTCGACTTGGGATATAGGTGATTCATTGACATTGGATATTGGATATGAAAGAGATTGTTGATTTGTACATTCAAGATATAGGAGAGCTACTCGATATTGTACATTGAGCTGATGTGAGACTTATGATGTGAGAGCCCAGTTTGGGGGCTGATTTGAGGATTTGGGATTTGAGTGTCTTGAAGGATTGTGATCCGGCCACGATGTCAGGTTTCCGTGGAAATGACATATTCCACCCCATACCTCACACTTATCTATTCTTTGCACAGTTCATATATTGGTAGTACCTGTTAGTGTACCCTTATGATAGTTGCTTACCTACATTCACATATCCCTATTGCATGGTTATTGCATACTATTGTCAAGTTACTATTGCTTTACATATTGATTGTACCTGTTAGTGTACTTTCCATTATTTTGCATTTGCATGACATGTTATTACTGTAATCGCATATCTTAGATTCATGTTGTACGTGCATTCCTGCGATTACCTGCATATGTTATCTACTATTCACGAGTTGGCAACTCACCCCCGTTGTGCCACAGGTGTTTCAGGTTGTTCCCCAGAGTAGTCGAGCCAGGCTATTCAGCTTCTCATCTATCATCTTTTGCTACAGATATTGCATCAGCTCACAGTACACCTTTTTGATTAGGTGGGTTAGATGATTATCTGTATTTCATATTGTACTTTCGTTGTATCTTGTACTCTCCATCTACTAGTATGTTGTTGACTTAGGGACTTGGTGAGGACGTATTTGTATATTATTTGTGGATTTGTCGTCTTTTATATACAGCTTTCTCTCTATTGTCTCTTATTTCTTCGCTACGGCGTCGTATATTTTTGATGTGATTGTTTTCCGTCTTTGGGCTAGTTTTTACACAAAGTGGGTGTTGCTAAAATTTTAAAGAAAGAAAGTAAGACTTTAAAAGAATTTGGGTTGCGATTTCAAATGTTTCAAAAACTTATATTATCTTTTCCGTATTTTTTCTTGGTTTAGATTTCTGGGTTTTGGCTTTCTTTTACTGTGTTACGTCTTAGGCGTTGCGTAGTACTAGGGCCGTCACGGGCCAATTTCGGGTCGTGACAAAGTTGGCATCAGAGCGCTAGGTTTTACCTTTCGGAGTGTAGGATGACCTTAGTATGATGGAGTTGGTAACTTAAGCAGAGTAACGTAGTGTGTGTATGTCTGCAGCATACCCACGGTGCGGTACTTTGCATTAAGTGACCTAAGTACAATTTTGCTTGAAATTCTTTCCTTGATGATTCATATCCTTGAGATTCGATTCCTATTTCTCATCGAATCTTATATCTATTTATAGCCTTGCCGCCGATGACTATGGGGACTCAGAGTGATGCAGCGAGGGCCGAGGTCAGAGTTGGCTCGGGTGAGACGAGTACTGACCAGGATGGCACTCTAGTTGCATAGGTGCAGACGGATCAGCCTACGACATATACTATTGATAGACTTTTGGCAGAGATGCAGGACTTCCGCCAGACTATGATTTCATTGGTTGATGTCGTTCGGGAGCTACGACAGGAGGTTGTCACCCCTATTACTCAGTTGTCACTTGCGATCAGCATGCAGCAGTCCGTCACCTACATAGCACCAGTAGTTGCAGCTCCAGTTGATGAGGCGCATATTCTAGAGGCTCAAAGAGTTCCAGGAAAGTGGAGGACTCGTACCAGTGTACCAGCCCAGAGGCAGACGTTTGGTCATCGAGACAGATTTCGTGGCCGTCGCGGGAGTATCAGAGGCTTAGGACAAGGACAGTCGTTTAGCTCTCATCCCCAGGATGGTCAGCAGTCAGCGCGTGGATGTTTTCGATGCGGGAGCCTTCAGCACTTCGTCAGGGATTGTTCCTTAGCACCTCGTTAGATTCGTATTCAGAGAGGCCGTGGACGTGGAAGATTCGCTCAGAGGGCTCAGTCTACCAGAGGAGTTCATCCAGCTGCGAGTAGAGGGCAGACACAGGAGTTTGCTTCTACTCATCGGGACACGCAGACGTCCAATGTGGAGTTTTCAGGTACCCTTGATTTATATGCTCTTTTCATGTATTCGTTGTTTTTCATGCTTGTACTGTGGTTGGGTAGATTAGTCGTAGTTGTTTTAACTTCTGTCAGCGATTCTTCTGTTGCGCGACAGGTATTTCAGTTGTGTGCCAATCGGATAGGAGATAGAGATTCGTCCGTCGTTTTGGTCCTTCTAGAGATGTTGGATTTGACGTTCTCCTAGGCACGGACTGGTTAACTACGTGCTAGGCGTCTGTGGACTACCGTGAGGAAACAAGTTAGGTTTTGTTTTCCCCGGCAAGTCAGTTCTTGTTGTGCAGGTGGATAGTTGTGCCGCCTCTCACAGCTTGAAATTCAGCCTTTTTCGCTAATCGGCTTCTGAGGAGATGTCGTGGATTCTTGGAGTTCATTAGTGATACCGGAGCCACAGTGGGATTGTTGGACCGGGTTCCTTTCCTGCGAGAGTTTTTCCGACGTTGTTCCGGATAAGCCGGTGAAGCTTAGGGAGCTTAAGGATCAGCTGCAGAGTTGTGGTTTGGGAGTTTTGTGCGCCTGAGTGTTTCGCTTTTGGAGGCTCCTATTTCTGTTTGTCAAGGAGAAAGACGGCAGTTTGAGGTTGTGTATCGACGGATCGTCAATTGAACTGGCTTACGGTGCGGATAGGTATCCTTCACCTCGCTGTGACGATTTCCTCGATCAGCTCCAGAGTGCGAGACATTTTCTAAGTTTTCTTAGGATCAGGTCATCATTATTGCGGGTTCGGAGTGATGGCATTCCGAAGTCTGCCTTGTGCGTGCTATGGGCTTGGTGTGTGTTAGTGAGTCACAGGATTCAATGATGCCCTGGCAGCATTCGTTGATGTGATGAACCAGATTTCTGCAGGCCGTTCCTCAACCAGTTTTCGTTGTGTTATTTACGACATTCTGGTCTATTTAATTTTTCTTGAGGGACAGGAGTAACACTTAGGGATTTGTTATGCAAATACTGGAAGAGCACCAGCAGTTCGCTAAATTCTCGGAGTGTTTCTTCAGGCTTGTTTTGTGTTGACTCCTAGGTCTTATAGTCACGGGAGACGGTTTCGTATGGTTCCGAGGGAGATCATGACCGTACAGCTTAGGTCCAGACATGTGTGCAGGACGGAGATCCGCAGATTGTTGGGCTTAGCAGGTTTTACCGCCGTTTCATGCAGGATTGCTAGAGTAGTGCTGCACTGTTGACTGAATGGACTGGAAGGGAGGTTTCTTTTCTGTGGACTGAGGCATGTGTACGGAGTTTTCGGAAGTTAGAGATTCGGTTAACAACTGCATCAGTTCTTTCTTTGTTTTTGGTTCGGGCGATCTTGTTGTTAACTGTAATGTTTCTTGAGTGGGCTCGAGTGTGTACTGAGGTGACACTATAGAGTTATCGCTTTTTCTTCCCTACATTTGGAGGAAGTACGAGAAGGATATTCCACTCATGATCTGGAGATGGCCGCGGTGGTTTTGCGTTGGAGATTTGGAGACACTACTTGTTCGAGAGTCATGTCAGATTTTCACGGACCACCAGATCTTAACGTACATCTTCCTGCAGCGGATTTTGATTGCTGTGATAGTCTTCTGCAGATTTACAGTTCTTGTGTGATCGTTGAGTACAGCTTAAGTTCGTCTCTACGGAGAGGACAGCTTGCTCATGTCCGCGCCCGACCACTTTTCCTTAATCGTTTTTGCGAGACACTGCCCGCCCATGCTCGTTCGTTAGTGATACTTGAGCATACTCGGCTGGGTAATGATTCGGAGACCTTGAATTGTGACAATGGTGTGCTAGGTTAAGGACGCGTTTGTGTACCTGGTTTCATCGGGTGGAGACGTGAAATCCTAGAACATGCACATCTGTCAACTCTCTATATGCATTCAAGTTCCACCAACATTTAGCGTGACTTGTGAGATAGTTACGGGTGGACAGGAATGTAAGGAGAAGTTTCAGGTTTCGTTTCAAGGTGTCTGTCTTGTTGTGTGCTTGGGTCGAGCATCTGAGGCCGGCTGGAGAGTTGCAATCTTAAACCGTTCCGGAGCAGGAGTGGGAGCAGATCTCCACAAATTTCTTTATGGTGTCTACTCAAGTTTAGTCGGGGTGTGACTCCATTCGGATTCTTGTCGTCTTGTTATACTCAATGTGCTCAGTTGTTTCTTGTTAAGTGGTGTGTTTGTTTTGATTGTTGTCAGCAGTTGGGGATCGTCACTCGCCATCGTTAGGGTTCTCCTTCGATAGCTGTTATCAGGAGACACTCCAATTGGCCACCTTTAGGTTTAGGGGTTAGGTCGTGTCGATCACCAGTCTGTTGTTTTTCTGACTCTGCGTAAGTAGGACTTTGGACCCCAGCTAGTCTAGAGACTTCGGAGATGGTCCAGTTGTGTTAGGTCAGGATGGGAATTGTCCATTACGAACTGAGGTCTCATGCCGACTGCCTTGGTCATAGACTCGAGGTCACAGGGACAGATCATGTATTCCTACGGACTTTCCGATGAATGACGTGTTGGATTTTGGGAAGCTTGTCCCAGGATTTAGGTCCTTCTGAGATCCTATAAGCGAGTTAGTTTCGTTGCCTTTAATTTGGCTCTTCCGCCCAGAGTAATGGATTTTCACCCCGTATTCCTTGTGATGATGCTTTACAATTACCTTCATGACCTTTCTCACATAATTTGGCACCAGACCATTTGGCTTGGACGCGATCGTTTCACTCACCGGCAGCCATTGTGTTAATGGCGCGGCAGGTGGAGGAACATCGGTCAAGGGTCTTGCCATCTGTGAAGGGGTTTTCTTGGACGTAGCCATATAGTGAGGTAATCACTTGGGAGGCTGCGAGCGAGATTTGAGAGTTGTAATCTTCTCTTTGAAAGTACGCGTATCGGTATATTTTTAAACTCGGGGATGAATTTATTTTAAGGGGGGGAGATTGTAACACCTTAGAATGTGTTTTGTGGCTAATTATATTTTATATATATGGTTTTTAATAAAAAGTTTACCAAATTAAGTTTTTAATATTTTATCCTATTTATCGAGTATTTTATTAGAATTTTCCTAGGCACACACACACTTGTGCATGATAACTAGGGTTGTATTTCGGGGTTTAACCATTTCTATAATCTAGTTTTAATATTCTTTAAGTGTTTTGGGTTTAATAGTTATGGTTGTTAAAAATAATAATGGTTTTAAATTGATTTTCTTTGTTTGGTTTGAGGTGTTGACCATGAGAGAGTGAGCATGGTGCTACATGGTTTTAGACCATGCCTCATTAATAAGGGAAGAGAGAGAGAAGGGGGTCTTGGCTTGTTTTTCTCATTCTCTTCTCATTATCCCTTTCTCTCATTCTCACACCCACACACACAAGCTTTAGCAGCAGCAGCCCCAGAAGCAGCTTCAACATCAACAACAACAACATCAGCATAGCAACAGCAGCAGCAGAGAAGCAACATCAGCAGCATCAGCTTCAGCAATAGCAGCAACAGCAGCAACAGCAGCAGCTACATGCAGCCCCTGCATCACCAGCAGCAATAGCAACTTAATTCTTCACCTTCACTTTCTTCCTAGGGTTCCACAGGGTATATTTTCTGAACCCATCTCTCTTTTGCTTAGCTTATGTGTTAATTAGCGTCGGTTTGTGTTAATTGGTGAGTTTAGTGCTAATTGTGGTGATTTGTGTGGAACTTTGCTTATGTGGTGATTGTGTTAGTTAACCCTACCTATTTAAGTGTTATTAAGGTCACTTGGACCGAGTTTAACCTAGGTTTCACTAAAATACCATAGGGTTTTCCTTTTGTGCTAAATTGGTGTTTTTAAGCGATATTTGTGACATTCTGTGATCTGCTTTTGACCCAGGGACTTCTGGACAAAATTGAGAAAACTGGGGCATGTACACTAGATATAGACACCACCACCAAAACACGAGCCCCTATTTCCCTACCCAGGCCGCAGATTTAATGTGTTTGGCTGCAAATTGCGGCCAAGTAGGGGGCAGGGGTGTTGAGGTCTTGGCTAGGGTTCTTTGCTGTGTTGTCTAGTGTTTTGGCATGTATAGTTTTGTAATATTTGGCCTGTAGGAAAATCTGGGACAATATATCGTATTTGGTGTTCGTAGTGTTTGCGCGATACGCGCGATACGTGAGTGCGTTCTGTGATCAAGCGTATCGCGGCCTGTCGCGATGGTTTTAGATGCGTACACACACGATTCAGCATTTCGTGCACACGCGCGTTTAGTTCGCAACGCGAGTTTCTCGTTTTGGTTCGATATCGCGTTTCGCGGAATATTTGGCTTATATATAATTTCCATGTCTTATTTGCAGGTTTGCAGGTAGGGACTACGGACACGGCTACAGGGGGGAGCAGGTGGTAGGATTCACCTAGCGTGGAGCGTAGGTGAGTAGATTTAACATCTACAGGGGAATCGCCCGCATGGCGTTATGCGTCTGCGCTAGGATTCAAATACCTGTCGCACATTCTACGTCATTGTTAGAATTGCACCTTTACTTTATTTTCTTGATATAGTTATACTGTGACTAGCAGCCGTAGGACACTGCACATATTATTGACGGTTCATGTTGCACGAGCACGGATTGTATGCTACACACACACCGTCAATAATTGCCATGTCACACACTAACCATTATAGATACTATTGCTTATCGCACATGACATCTAGCTTATCGGTATACCTGTAGTGTATCTTAAAATTAGTGATAGGTACATATACACCTTGCGATACAGCTACAGGTATACCATGCACATATTTTACTTATAGGTAGATACCTATACTTAGTTGTACCTTTTTGATTTCGCATACATCTGGTTTCAGCTACATGTTCTCATTTATATGCTCACATTCATATATATCGCATTTATTTGTTCCTGGACTTGCTCATTGTTTATTTGGATTTTACATGGTGTTTTCTGGATTTGGGAACCGTGGGAGTTCATGAAATTATGCATACATTGAAAAACCCGGTTTCCTTAAGATGATATTTGCGTGTCCACCATGAGTTTTATCGGTGCTGATTATATACTACATACGAGATGTGGTTGCCGTATGAGAGTACATGGTGGGACCCGGTATGGTTCCCCTCGGCAAGAAGATCGATGGATTTTGCCGATTGAGCTTGGAGGCGGGCGAGTACCTACCGGTGACAGTACCCATGACTCGGCGGGGGATCACGGAGACACCGCTGGGAGTCATGTACGTATGCATACGTCGAAAGGCGAGAGTCAGAGCTAGGCACTCGTGCTTTCGGGATAGCGTATGATACGTGATCAGGATTTCTGTGTCGATGCTTGGCACATGGTTTTCATGATATTTCTTTAATACCTTTGTATATATAACAGGGAATTAGCCATTGTTATATATACCCTTACACCAATATTAGTGGAATGGGACGTTAATATATGTGTATTGCCCCCATCATATTTATTTCTGCAAATATATATACCTTTAGGATGTTAGAAACTTACTTGAGATTCGATTTGGGATATAGGTGATTCATTGACATTGGATAATGGATATGAAAGAGATTGTTGATTTGTACATTCAAGATATAGGAGAGCTACTTGATATTGTACATTGAGGTGATGTGAAACTTATGATGTGAGAGCCCAGTTTGGGGGCTGATTTGAGTATTTGAGATTTGAGTGTCTTGATGGATTGTGATCCGGCCACGATGTCAGGTTTCCGTGGAAATGACATATTCCACCCCATACCCCACACTTATCTATTCTTTGCACAGTTCATATATTGGTAGTACCTGTTAGTGTACCCTTATGATAGTTGCATACCTACATTCACATATCCCTATTGCATGGTTATTGCATACTATTGTCATGTTATTATTGCTTCACATATTGATTGTACCTGTTAGTGTACTTTTCATTATTTTGCATTTGCATGAAATGTTATTACTGTAATCGCATATCTTAGATTCATGCTGTACGTGCATTCCTGCGATTACCTGCATATGTTATCTACTATTCACGAGTTGGCAACTCACCCCCGTTGTGCCACAGGTGTTTCAGGTTGTTCCCCAGAGTAGTCGAGGCAGGCTATTCAGCTTCTCATCTATCATCTTTTGCTACAGATATCGCATCAGCTCACAGTACACCTTTTTGCTTAGGTGGGTTAGATGATTATCTGTATTTCATATTGTACTTTCGTTGTATCTTGTACTCTCCATCTACTATTATGTTGTTGACTTAGAGACTTGGTGAGGACGTATTTGTATATTATTTGTGGATTTGTCGTCTTTTATATACAGCTTTCTCTCTATTGTCTCTTATTTCTTCGCTACGGCGTCGTATATTTTTGATGTGATTGTTTTCTGTCTTTGGGCTAATTTTTACACAAAGTGGGTGTTGCTAAAATTTTAAAGAAAGAAAGTAAGATTTTTAAAGAATTTGGGTTGCGATTTCAAATGTTTCAAAAACTTATATTATCTTTTTCGTATTTTTTCTTGGTTTAGATTTCTGGGTTTTGGCTTTCTTTTACTGCGTTACGTCTTTAGGCGTTGCATAGTACTAGGGCCGTCACGGACCAATTTCGGGTCGTGACATCGTACTATATTCGGTTTACTTATGACTTCTCTAGATTTTAAACAAGTGTTTCGTAGAAACGCAAGGTCCGAATTTTGAGAAGTTACAGGTATATGATGAAAGTAGAGAACCAGGTATTACAAGTATCGGGATTCTTCAAGGTGATCAAAGATATAGATACTTGTGAATGGTATTCAGTTGATAGTAATGTTTAAGAGAACTTGCTTCTCTTTCGGGTTACTCATATCTGGATGCATTCCTAAGTTGAGTAACGCTGATCAGCTTCCTTCCATTTACTTGACATGCACTGGAGACAGCTGCATGATTTGAATCTGGTTCAATTAAATCAGTGCCTCCGTTTCTATATTGGATATAGAACAGTTCATATCTTGACATTGTTAAGATACGGGGAGTTGTCCGGCTTATGCTTAAAACCAGAATCCGGATAACTCAAGGCACATTTCTGTAATGGCTGTTTGTGGGTTGACCCGGGCTATGACAAGGGTCGACTTTCTACCATCTGGAAGATCAATAGTGATATTGTTCTTGACTCGCCACAGTTTTAATAAAAATGGATTTTTTCATAAAACAGTAGTAGGAGTATGGTAGAAATGGAAGTGATTCCAGAACCGCAAACGATTACTGAAGATTTGATAAGAACCTAAAGATTCAATCTGATTTGACATTCCATTAGCCACTCCGCAGATACGGTGGGTAACCTCAGGCACCCGGGAGGTTCTCCGGTAGCCTCAAGGACGGTAGCTGGGAGGTTCTTATTTACCCAGACTTGCCATTGCTGTTGTTCCAGACTGTGAGACCTGGCAGGAGGATGAGTATAGCGTCGTTCTAAACTAGCTTTAGAAGCGTACGTGTATATGACTCTGCCAGAGGGTTGTCGTAGTCAGTGGGAGCAGCGGAAGCATTGGTGGACAGGTGGCTTATGTCTATTTATAGGCTAAAGCAGATATAGAGGAGATAGATCATCTATTTATGATGCGACAGTCTTAGGTTTGACTTCATCGGAATAGAGGATGGATCTGTTAAGAAGGTAGTAGGGTGTGATGTCCTGGTATTTAGATGACATACACAGAGTAGGAAGTGAAATTCCTATACTACGATCGGTTATTCTTTGGTCGTCACACAGTGGTTTCTCCACATAGGACTTGGATATTATATCAGACATTCTGGTTACTGGATCTATGGTATTAGATCTAGATTTGGGTAGTTTCCCAATCTGGGTACTTAGACAGCATTCTATGAGTATTTAGAATGGTCGACTCCTGGTACGGTAGTGTACCTACAGGTAATGGAGTCACCCTCCCTAAAGGTGTCCTACAGACTAAAATAGAGAGGGAAGTGCATGATTGGCGGATCACTTGCTTAGGCAATTGAGTCAATCATGAGATGTCAAGTACCACACTAGATGTTGTTCTTGCAGTAGATGCAATAAGTTGATATTAATATAATCCTGGAGAAACGATCGGAAGCAGTTTTAGAACATAAGTGGATGTTCTAGGGATATGATAACGGCAGCCTCCTTTGGGAGACAGTTATCATTCCAGGCTTCCAAGGTGTCCTGGATGACAGAGTGGCTGTCAGAGTTATAGTTTTCCCTCTGACAAGGGGTAGTATTTTGGACAGGTGGTCCAGGTGGATACTGAGGGAAGGATGGCGCAAGATACTGATTAAGTTCAGTTGACGATACAGTCTAAGAAGTTTGGATTTGGAGTTCAAGTATGAGCTAGGTCCCATCAGACATCCAGACACATTCTAAGACACGTATTGCTCATTTCGGGAGATGGCTTTCTCCGCGAACTTGAGATAAAGAGAGACATAGAAAGAAACATCAGAGCGGATCCACTCACTGAGGCTATTCCTCGAACGCAATAGTTTCGCAAACGAGCTTTGTGAGACTGACTAGTAAAGGAGTTGGGTGTTCGGTATCACACGGGCTGTGAGTATGCGACATCGCAATAATTAGCCTTGAGTGCAAGTGGGAGATTGTTGGAGATAGTGCCCTCAGAGTCAATTATTGGATCACAGGCACGTGATTGCAAAGATTGAGGGAGGACCTATGCCGGTAGGACAGTCTTACTCGAGATGATAGTATGCTATCTGGTTTATCTTTATCATCGTGTACTGTTTTAGGTGACCTTACGAGTCGCTATTACACGTTGATAGAGCCCCTAGGATTCTTGATTGACTACCAGCAGTATGAGGGCGATCATATACGTGGGAGCTGGAGTCTATAAGCACATCCTTAAAAGGTCCCTAGTCGTGGGAGTTTCGAGACAGGGCATCGATTCTCCAGAGTAGACTAGTTTATACAGTCGAGACCCCGACGAGGGGCGGTGGCCGGTCTCACAAGCAACTGGTGTCGGTTGGTTCACCTAAGATGTATACAGGTGCTCATTGGGTTATGAGTACACCGGACAGGACTCGCCGGGAACCTGCTAGTTGGTATTATACCTGACGTCAGATAGCAGTTCCCTGGAGACATGTGTACAAGTTAGTTCATCGACCTGAGATTGTCATTTTTCTCGTGTGAGTTCCCACTGTGCTTTGATTACTACCCTACCACGCCCAAAGGAGACGTGCAAACAGGTTTTAGTTGGGTACAGTCCCGAGCCATATGGAGGCAGTGAGCGGATCTTCAGGGGTTCGTCTCTCCCGGTATTGGGGGTGAGGTCGCGCTGTGTCTAGGAGAGCCAGCACAAGAAAAGTCCTTGGCCAAGGCAGGAGATTTACTGGTAGGTATTCCAGTAGTATCTCAGAGTGTTCTGGGATGCACCCCGACACGACTTGTACCGCTTTTGGGGGTCTGACTTTTACCAACCCCCTAGGCCCGCCATGCGATGCTCATAGACGAAAGGACCGGACTGTACGGATATTGTCACTGACAGGCTCAGTAGGGTATCAGGATGAGTTCGCTCATCGACGTCCCTTTTGGTCAGTACCTGGTAGCCCGTTATGTATTGGCTAATACCTCTGACGTGCTAGTGGTTAAATCCACAACCAAAGTATTGACGAGTCTTTAGAGTCCCCCACAGACCAGTGTCTCAAGTTTCGGGCGAAACGCTGTATTGGCCGTATGGAGATATGGCAGGGTTCGATCAGATACGTGCGATATTGCACGGATCGTGATCGGACGGATTTTACTAGCGGGCTTTGGTTTAAGCCGTATCCTAGTATTGTACAGTGTAGATTTTGTCTCTTTGCATTTGTATTCAGTGGGAATACAAATGCGGGTATGTTTATACAGTCGCGGGGTTTTCCTGTAATTTATTACGGGATCAGTTTTCTGAAGTTGCCAGTTTGCATTCCGTTCCGGTCAGTTTTCTTTTGTTCCTTCGCGGCCGGTCTTTTCCATTGGAGGGGCTAATTTGCAAGTTCGCAAATTAGCATTGGTGGAGGGGGTCCTTTGTAAATATGTGGCATTATGATAGATTTAGCATCATGAGATTCCATTTTATTCTTATCTTTTGCATTAATTGTAAGTCCACGTTGCCCACCCCGGTGCTTGCGGGGAGGCGGAAACGGTATAAAAATCGGATTTTTATCACTCAAGGCAACATGGACTAACTAAAGGAGGATCTTTGCTAAACAAAAACTAACTACAAGCTAACTAGTATTAGCTACATGGAAGAATGGTTATACCTTGGGCTTTATGTCCTTCTCTCCTTGCTCCTTGGAGTGGAAGAAAGAGATCACCTTGTCGCCTTTTCTAGTCGAAGAAGGATCCACCCGAGAGCCTCAACCTTTGGCTTCAACTTCAAGCTAGAAGTAACTAAGATGCTAGAAGTGCTAATCTTAGAACCTTAGAAGAGAGTAGAGATTATTTTAGAGAGGTTTATCTCAAGTTCATGTGTTTCTCAACTCATGAGAGGGGAGAGCTTGAGAGAGAGGAAGAGGAGGAGAGAGAATCAAAATGATAGAATGAGAGAAATAATGAACCATTCTCTCTAATATGGGTGAATTATGAAATTAGATAATTAGCTAGATAATTGGCATGGTTAATCAAGACTTGACCATTATCATTTCATATTTAATGCAAATTGCAAGGATCAAAGAGCATCTTTTATATGGAATGATGATGGCCAAAGTGTCAACCTAGGTCAACAAGTCAAGTATGGTCAAATGGTCAACAACCCTAACCATGCACAATTATATATAACTAATATCAATTATTCATAATACACACATAAGCATTATGGTTAAGAAAATGACAATAGTCATTAACCCTAATCAAAGTCCTCTCCCTCTGTCTCAGTCAACTGTGCATACGCACCCGTATTCGTGATCGAAAGAACACGAATACAATGAGATAAAACCAATCCCAAATCATATACTAGGATCTGGCTTAAACCAAAGCCCGCTAGTATAAGCTTTCCGGACAGCAAACGTGCACAAGTGCGCGGATGTGAACGAACCCTGTCGCAAAACCATGCGACCTCTACTCATTTTGCCTAAAGGTGAATAACTCTCTGTGTGGGACTTTAAAGACTAGACACTACGCTGGCAGAGGGTTTAACCACAGACCGTAAGTGGCACTAGCTGTACGTAACGGTCCCCAGGTAGATGCCGATAAGAAGACTGACAAGGTGAACTCATCTGAACTCCTACTTAGCCAGAATGTGACAGTCTCCGTACAGTCCGGTCTGTTCTTCTGATACATCGCATGGCGGGCCTAGGGGGCGGTAAACGTCAGTCCCTTAATAGCGGTACAAGTCGTGTCGGAGTGTAGCCCAGAAACCCTGAGATAACACTGGAAACCTACCAGTATATCTCGCTTGCCCTGGCCAGGGATTACTTGTGTAATGGCTCTCCTGGACACAGCGCGATGTCAACCCCTAATACCGGGAGAGATGAATCCTGTCTAACCGTCACTGCCTCTAAGAGCTTTGGGACTGCACCCAAAAACTACCTGTTTGCACGACTCCTTTGAGCCGTGGTAGGGTAGTAATCAAAGTGCAGTGGGAACAAACTCGAGGCGAAGTGACAGTGTTAAGTCAACGGACTAAGCTGTACTCATGTCATCTGGGAACTGATAACTGACGATAGGTATAATACCAACCAACAGTTCCGGATGAGTCCTGTCCAGTGTACTCGTAAACTAACGAGCACCCGCATACTATCTCAAGTACGACGTACTGACGGCTGTGGGACAGACCGTCTCTCACGCTGGGATGAGAAGCGCATACGCTAGTCTACTCCGGAGTATCGATGCCCTATCTCGATAGTCCAACGACTAGGGACCTGTATAAGGATGTGCTTATGGATTACCCAGCCCCCACGAGTGTGCTGCCATCACAACGCTGGTAATCAAGCAAAGATCCTAAGGGCTCTACTAATATGTATAAGCGATATGCTAAAAGAAACACATGCACATATTGAAGTAGAGACAAACCAAGTAGCGTACTACCATTTTGAGAAAGATTGTATATACAACTGTGAATATCCCAAGCTTCCATTAAGTAATATAAAAGCTGTTGCGCCACGGCAGCGCCCCGGCCGTCTACTCGAGGAGAAAATGCGGAATCAAATTTTTTCTTAACTTTTAAACTGGCGCTACCGCGAACAATAAAACCCGGATCGTAACCATTAACCTAATCCTAGCTATCAAGAGAATGGGGTGGAAGCTATACCGAGCGATCCGTGTCCTCCGGTCTTCGTCTCCACTCCGATCTCCCGCGGAATCCTCGTCCGTCACCTCCTCGTCGAAAAGGGCACCACGCAGCCGAATACTTTTACGGGCTCCCACCTCTGGACCGAGGAAACTCGGGCGCGAAGTTGGCTAGCCGACGCGTCCAAGATTAGCTGTAGGTGTAGTGTAGAACTTGTCTCTTTTGGGGTTTAGTGTAGTTGCCATAATATGATGGAGGTATGAAGAACTTTGGAGAGAGCTAGAATTTGTGTAGCAAGAGAAAATAAGAGATAAATAATTTCCCTCATCCAAATGAACCTCTCTCATCCTCTCCCCTCAAAAAATGTGGCCGACCCCCTCAAGGAAATGGTGGAGAAAAAGCATAATACATGAGGGAGGTGAGTGTAGGAGAAGAAAAAGGGTGACCACACCAAATATGATTATAACCATGTCAATTTCATTTCAAATCTCATCTAATCTCAAAAAGCAAGCCATCATGAAAAAGCAAAGATGCTTAACTTATCATAATGCCACAAATGCAAGAAAACCCCTCCAGAAATGTTATTTGCAAACTTGCAAATAACCCCCTCCATCGAAACGTCCGGCCGTGAAGGAACAAAGGAAAACCGGCCGGAACGGAATGCAAACTGGCAACTTCAGAAAACTGATCCCGTAATAAATTACAGGAAAACCCCGCTACTGCATATACATGCCCGCATATGTATTCCCACTGAACACAAATGCAAAGAGACAAAATCTACACTGTCTAATACTAGGATCCGGCTTAAGCCAAAGCCGGCTAGTAAAATCCGTCCGATCACGATCCGTGCAATACCGCACGTATCTGATTGAACCCTGCCATATCTCCATACGGCCTCTGCAGCGTTTCGCCCGAAACTTGAGTAACTGAGTGTGGTGGACTCTATAGACTCGTCAATACTATGGCTGTGGATTTAACCACTAGCACGTCAGAGGTATTAGACATACGTGACGGGCTACCAGCTATTGACCAAAAGGGACGTCGATGAGCGAACTCATCCTGACACCCTACTGAGCCTGTCAGTGACAATATCCGTACAGTCCGGTCCGTTCGTCTATGAGTATCGCATGGCAGGTCTAGGGGGTTGGTAAAAGTCAGACCCACAAAAGCGGTACAAGTCGTGTCGGAGTGTAGCCCAGAACACCCTGAGATACTACTGGAATACCTACCAGTAAATCTCCTGCCTCGGCCAAGGGCTTTGTGTAATGGCTCTCCTAGACACAGCGCGACCTCATCCCCAATACCGGGAGAGACGAACCCCTGCAGATCCGCTCACTGCCACCATATAGCTCGGGACTGTACCCAACTAAAACCTGTTTGCACGACTCCTTTGAGCCGTGGTAGGGTAGTAATCAAAGCACAGTGGGAACTCACACGAGAAAAATGACGATCTCAGGTCGATGAACTAACCTGTACACATGTCACCAGGGAACTGCTATCTGACGTCTGGTATAATCCCAACTAGCAGGTTCCCGGCGAGTCCTGTCCGGTGTACTCATAACCCAATGAGCACCTGTATACATCTTAGGTGAACCAACTGACACCAGTGGCTTATGAGACCGGCCACCGCCCCTCGTCGGGGTCTCGACTGTATACACTAGTCTACTAATGGAGTATCGATGCCCAGTCTCGAAACTCCCACGACTAGGGACCTTTTAAGGATGCGCTTATAGACTCCAGCTCTCACGTATATGATCGCCCTCATACTGCTGGTAGTCAAGAAAGAATCCTAGGGGCTCTATCAACGTGTAATAGCGACTCGTAAGGTCACCTAAAGCAG
This sequence comes from Agapanthus africanus, assembly GCA_030015575.1. Lineage (NCBI taxonomy): Eukaryota > Viridiplantae > Streptophyta > Magnoliopsida > Asparagales > Amaryllidaceae > Agapanthus > Agapanthus africanus. The sequence goes on from CM057337.1 coordinate 409,175,956, forward strand.
TACACGTTGATGAAGATAAACCAGATAGCATACTATCATCTCGAGTAAGACTGTCCTACCGGGATAGGTCCTCCCTCAATCATTGCAATCACGTACCTGTGATCCAATAATTGACTCTGAGGGCACTATCTCCAACAATCTCCCACTTGCACTCAAGGCTAATTATTGCGATGTCGCATACTCACAGCCCGTGTGATACCGAACACCCAACTCCTCTACTAGTCAATCTCACAAAGCTCGTTTGCGAAACTATTGCGTTCGAGGAATAGCCTCAGTGAGTGGATCTGCTGTGATGTTTCTTTCTATGTCTCTCTATATCTCAAGTTCGCGGAGAAAGCCATCTCCCAAAATGAGCAATACCTGTCTTAGAATGTGTCTGGATATCTGATGGGACCTAGTTCATAAATGAACTCCAAATCCAAACTTCTTAGACTGTATCGTCAACTGAACTTAATCAGTATCGTGCGCCATGCCTTTCCCTCAGTATCCACCTGGACCACCTGTCCAAAATACTGCCCCTCGTCAGAGGGAAAACTATAACTCCGACAGCCACTCTGCCGTTCAGGTCACCTTGGAAGCCTGGAATGATAACTGTCTCCTAAAGGAGGCTGCCGTTATCAAATCCCTAGAACATTCACTTATGTTCTAAAACTGCTTCCGATTGTTTCTCCAGGATTGGATTAATATCAACTTATTGCATCTCCTGCAAGAACAACATCTGGTGTGGTACTTGACATCTCATGATTGACTCAATTGCCTAAGCAAGTGATCTGCCAATCATGCACATCCCTCTCCCCTTTAGTCTATAAGACAGCTTTAGAGAGGGTGACTCCATCACCTGCAGGTACACTACCGTGCCAGGAGTCGTCCATTCTAAATACTTATAGAATGCTGTCTAAGTACCCAGATTGGGAAACCACCCAAATCTAGATCTAAAACCATAGATCCAGTAACCAGAATGTCTGATATAATATCCAAGTCCTATGTGGAGAAACTACTGTGTGACAACCAAAGAATAACCGATCGTAGTATAGGAATATCACTTCCTACTCTGTGTATGTCATCCTAATACCAGGACATCACACCCTACTACCTTCTTAACAGATCCATCCCCTATTCTGATGAAGTCAAATCTATGACTGTCACATCAGAAATAGATGATCTATCTCCGCTATATCTTCTTAAGTCTATAAATAGACATAAGCCTCTTGCCCACTGTGCTTCCGTTGCTCCCACTGACTACGACAACCCTCTGGTAGAGTCATATAGACGTACAATTCTAAAGCCAGTTTAGGACGACGCTATACTCATCCTCCTGCCGGGTCTCACAGTCTGGAACAACAGCAATGGCAAGTCTGGGTAAACAAGAACCTCCCTGCCACCGTCCTTGAGCATACCGAAGTACCTCTCGGATGCCTGAGGTTACCCACTTTATCTGCGGTGTGGCCAATGGAATGTCAAATCAGATTGAATCTTTAGGTTCTTATCAAATCTTCAGTAATCGTTTGCGGTTCTGGAATCACTTCCAGTTTTACCATACTCCCACTACTGTTTTCTGAAAAAAAAATCCATTTCTTTTAAAAATGTGGCGAGTCAAGAAGAATATCACTATTGATCATCCAGATGGTAGAAAGTCAACCCTCGTCATAGCCCAGGTCAACCCACAAACTGCCATTACAGAAACGTGCCTTGAGTTATCCAGAGTCTGGTTTTAAGTATAAGCCGGACAACTCCCCGTACCTTAACAATGTCAAGATATGAATTGTTCTATATCCAATATAGAAATAGAGGCACTGATTTAATTGAACCAGATTCAAATCATGCAGCTGTCACCAGTGCATGTCAACTAAATAGAAGGAGGCCGGTCAGCGTTACTCAACTTAGGAATGCTTCCAATTATGAGTAACCTAAAAGAGAAGTAAGTTCTTATTACTATCAACTGAATACCATACACAAGTATCTACATCTTCGATCACCTTGAAGAATCCCGATACTTGCAATACCTGGTTCTTTACTCTATTCTTATACCAATAACTCCTCAAAACTCAGACCCTGTGTTTCTACGAAACACATGTCTGAGAACTAGAGAAGTTAAAAGTAAACAGAATATAGTACGAGGACCAACCCCTCTGTCCTAATGGACACTGGACAATATACAATACTCTGTATAAGTCCCTGAGTCTAACAACTCATTCACTGTGTGTCGTAGGTTGAAAACTGTACTTATGGTTAAGAAGAATTACACCGCTGTTCAATACTCCTTACCTAACCATCCACTGGTATAGGTAAATGTCATAGACATAATTTCAAAAAAGGTATATCTCACTCTATAAAAATAGACGTACAGATATATCAATTTGAAATTGGTGCATAACAACGGATATTCAAAACAAAATATTTGCCGTCCGGCAAACAACCCAGGTGACTTCCTCAAATATCACCAATTACAACGAATCCCGATATAATGAGGATGATCACCTAATTCCCAATAACTTACTCCCACTCATCATCTGTAAAACCATACAGATGTGAGAATCAAACCTGGTAAATACATACCCTGGAGCAAGTGTCTAATTGGGAAATCAGTTTTCATTTAACAGTACACAGTGAAACTGAAACATGTAAATGTTTCGATGGGGTATCTGCGTATTCCTAGTAATGCCTCTTCCAATATCCAGATTCACAACTCTAACCGTATATTTCTTTGCCACTTCTCCAAGTCCCTTTAAATGTCTTTAGTCGTTACCTTCTGCACACCCCTTTAGGCCAAATGGTTTTCTTCCTTCCCTACCGTCCGGCACCAGCCTATGGTTTGGAAGAAGACTATCCAATAAGCATAATGGGTGTACTGCCCTAATCCTAGGAGCACTCGCAATGCGAGAGAAGGTGATGATAAAAGACAACCGAATAAACCTTATTCCTATTTCTCCTGAACCAGAATCCATCCCCAAACTGGAACGAGTTCCTTTCGAGTTCGTATATAACCATACGATGGATTATCCAATAAACTGGGGATCTTCATAGTGATACGGAGTGTCCTGGAGAAATACAAAGGTGATTTAGGATTGGCGAAGAAATACTTGGTTTGGTCGTGAATATCAGTCTCAATTTACTTTGCCCTCTTACTAATCCCTTTCTTTGTCTTAACTTAATACCTTCTGTACACCGTTTAGGCTAATTGGTTTTCTTCATTCCCTACCGGTCGGCACCTGCCTATGGTTTGGAAGAAGACTATCCAATTTGCGTAATAGGTGTACTATCTCCTGAACCAAGGAGTACCCGCAACCTGAGAGAAGGTAAAAAGGAAAAGACAACTGAATAGTCCTATTCGTTTTCTCCAGAACCTGAAACCATCCTCGAATAAATTCCTTCGAGTTCGTATATAACCATACGATGGTTTTGTCCAATGGAAGTGGACGTTCGTAGTAATACGGGGTGTCCTGGAGAAAAGGGTAAAAGTAGGAGTGGCAATGAGGTTTGCAACTCTGACAATCCAAAAGCCAGTGTTTAAGAAGGTTCGGTCAACTTGGTCACTGAGTCATAGTCTAGGGTCGGGCAATGGTCGCTGCCAAAGAGAGAGAGAAAAGAAATACTCAGCGTGCACTCTAATGTAGATCAGAATGGTTATCACTTTATCTAATCTGGAAACCTCCCACTGTAACCTCAAATTCTTCCCTAAACCTGAAAGAAGAAATAGTCGGGATCACCCGAGGAGTAAACCAACTCATCAGTGGGAATCGGGATCCAACTATCATCGCATGAAAACGTGACGGAATCCACTCACGTCACCACACTTCAGAAGGTATGTGCATGCCTGGCAAGTTTCAGTTTCTTTAGAAACTCCCAATGAGATTTTTACCCCTAGGACTCAAGTGACCTTGACACAGTCAACAAATCAAAGAGTCCTAGTCAAGTTCAACCCGTCATTATCCTGGATTGCATTAAACCCACCCGTACGAGACCTTGACACAGTCAACAAGGCCGCACGACTGTCCTAACCAATCCTATTAATATGCTATAAACAAACACTACTTAGCTACCGCACACTACGCCTTGACACAGTCAACAAACGCAGCATGAATACTAAGTAATACTTGTAAGACATGACGGAGGGCTACGTCTAGTTTTTGGCAAAAAACTTTTAACGTAATGAACTTGATATCGTTGAAGGAAATGCATAACTTTTTATAAAAAATATAGTGACGAAAACTTTTGCTAAAGAGGTCACTCCCGGTGAAGGGATCTCAACTCTTTCCACGTAGAATGAGGTGCAGGATATTCCAACTGAATACCACGATGCAAAGCAAAGGCAATCGGCTATAGTGAAGTTATTGCCTTGACGCAAACTTCTGTCCAAGGGGTCACTCCCGGTGAAGGGATCTCGTCCCTTGCCTCGTCGACTGAGGAGCAAGATATTCCAATTAAATACCACGATGCAAAACAAAAGTGAACGTCCTTGCAATAACAGCTTTTTGAAAAATGTTCCAACAACATCAGAATGGGTTTGTTTAGCTTGCATTGATCCGAATCAACGCAGTCCCATCAATTGATCACACCAATAAAGAACGAAAATAATGATGTACGTATATGCCATCCACATTCGCCACTGGGTCCCGTCATCACCCGTTAGGTTACTTAACTAACGACAGAGCGGGGACTAGACTAGCGCGGATGCAAAACATATACAACATCTACTAGTATATATATCAATATATAATTTTCGCTCAAGGCGTGATAAAATGCAACATCACAGAAATGTACAGCATCACAGAACAATACAGATATCTGGAAGCCCCGGGTTTCACAGAGCCGCTACTGAAACCCGACGTTCCCCTGGTCGTGTGGATAGCCTGTGCAATGAAAATCCTAGACCCCTACGGGCGCGGCAAGTCACCCGCCAAAACCTGAAGCGAGGCAGCCCCCTTCAGCAATGTGAATGGACCACCCAGCACTTCACGAAATCCGGTAACTTGGGCACCCCTCCTTGGGCCAACCTGTACCCCCTACGAGTGCGGCGAACAGCCCGCCAATTCTAGAGTAAAGCCCCCTCCGTCTCAATGCCATGAGATGCGGGCTCGTTTCCCTCTAGAACCCGGCTGTCCGTGCACCCCTCCGCGGGGTAAACCTAGTACAGAAAGTAAAATATACATACAACGGGTACATCGACCGCAACCTGGTCGTGCCGCAAAAGAATAATACAAACAGGCAGTGACGGCAGTCCACATGTCGGATGCTCGCCCCGCAATATCAAATGTACATAATACAACAAAACTGTACTAATACTGCAACCAGGCTATCCCCCACGACCGATCAGCAACAACACAGCACAACACAGAACATCAACGAGAATGTCACGTTCGCAAATCCGTCTAACCGAGCTATAGCAGTTAGACAGGATTTACCGATCAAGTGACATTCACGGTCGCAGATATAATGTAAATACTGTGAACTGGCGTGTTTAAAATATCTGATCGAACAAATTTTATCAAGTGGGCCCCCAAGCATTACTGTAGCACATAAAGAAAATCTGGGCCCAAAAATAATATACCAAAACCCCTATTTCCAGCCCAAAAGCCCACTGCAAAAATTTGGTGCGTTGACAAGTAAAAAGCGCGGCGGAACCGCGGCCCAAGCATGGGTTTGGCCGCGGTTCCGCGGCGGTTTGGTGAGATCTCACGACCAAATTTTCACAGATTGCTTGTATTTCCATGCACAGTATTCTTCAACACCCTGAAAAATTTTTGGAGCCAAAAAAATTTCGGCAGAGACTGTGTATTTGAAAACGCGGGTTTTTGGAATTTTGTTCGATCGAAAATGTAAACACACTAGAACAAGCTAGGCAAGGTTAATGGCCTGGCTCTGATACCATGTTGCGCCACGGCAGCGCCCCGGCCGTCTACTCGAGGCCAAAATGCGGAATCAAAATTTTTCTTAACTTTTAAACTGGCGCTACCGCGGACAATAAAACCCGGATCATAACCATTAACCTAATCCTAGCTATCAAGAGAATGGGGTAGAAGCTATACCGAGCGATCCGTGTCCTCCGGTCTTCGTCTCCACTCCGATCACCCGCGGAATCCTCGTCCGTCACCTCCTCGTCGAAAAGGGCACCACGCAGCCGAATACTTTTACGGGCTCCCACCTCTGGACCGAGGCAACTCGGGCGCGAAGTTGGCTAGCCGACGCGTCCAAGATTTGCTGTAGGTGTAGTGTAGAACTTGTCTCTTTTGGGGTTTAGTGTAGTTGCCATAATATGATGGAGGTATGAGAACTTTGGAGAGAGCTAGAATTTGTGTAGCAAGAGAAAATAACAGATGAATAATTTCCCTCATCCAAATGAACCTCTCTCATTCTCTCCCGTCAAAAAATGTGGCCGGCCCCCTCAAGGAAATGGTGGAGAAAAAGCATAATACATGAGGGAGTTGAGTGTAGGAGAAGAAAAAGGGTGACCACACCAAATATGATGATAACCATGTCAATTTCATTTCAAATCTCATCTAATCTCAAAAAGCAAGCCATCATGAAAAAGCAAAGATGCTTAACTTATCATAATGCCACAAATGAAAGAAAACCCCTCCAGAAATGTTATTTGCAAACTTGCAAATAACCCCCTCTATCGAAACGTCCGGCCATGAAGGAACAAAGGAAAACCGGCCGGAACGGAATGCAAACTGGCAACTTCAGAAAACTGATCCCGTAATAAATTACAGGAAAACCCCGCTACTGCATATACATGCCCGCATATGTATTACCACTGAACACAAATGCAAAGAGATAAAATCTACACTGTCTAATACTAGGATCCGGCTTAAGGCAAAGCCGGCTAGTAAAATCCGTCCGATCACGATTCGTGCAATACCGCACGTATCTGATTGAACCCTGCCATATCTCCATACGGCCTCTACAGCGTTTTGCCCGAAAATTGAGTAACTGAGTGTAGTGGACTCTAAAGACTCGTCAATACTATGGCTGTGGATTTAACCACTAGCACGTCAGAGGTATTAGCCATACGTGACGGGGTACCAGCTATTGACCAAAAGGGACGTCGATGAGCGAACTCATCCTGACACCCTACTGAGCCTGTCAGTGACAATATCCGTACAGTCCGGTCCGTTCGTCTATGAGTATCGCATGGCGGGCCTAGGGGGTTGGTAAAAGTCAGACCCCCAAAAGCGGTACAAGTCGTGTCGGAGTGTAGCCCAGAACACCCTGAGATACTAATGGAACACCTACCAGTAAATCTCCTGCCACGGCCGAGGGCTTTGTGTAATGGCTCTCCTAGACGCAGCGCGACCTCACCCCCAATACCGGGAGAGACGAACCCCTGCAGATCCGCTCACTGCCTCCATGTAGCTCGGGACTGTACCCAACTAAAACCTGTTTGCACGACTCCTTTGAGCCGTGGTAGGGTAGTAATCAAAGCACAGTGGGAACTCACACGAGACAAATGACGATCTCAGGTCGATGAACTAACCTGTACACATGTCATCAGGGAACTGCTATCTGACGTCTAGTATAATCCCAACTAGCAGGTTCCCGGCGAGTCCTGTCCGGTGTACTCATAACCCAATGAGCACCTGTATACATCTTAGGTGAACCAACTGACACCAGTGGCTTATGAGACCGGCCACCGCCCCTCGTCGGGGTCACCGCCCCTCGTCGGGGTCTCGACTGTATACACTAGTCTACTAATGGAGTATCGATGCCCAGTCTCGAAACTCCCACGACTAGGGACCTTTAAAGGATGTGCTTATAGACTCCAGCTCTCACGTATATGATTGCCCTCATACTGCTGGTAGTCAAGCAAGAATCCTAGGGGCTCTATCAACGTGTAATAGCGACTCGTAAGGTCACCTAAAGCAGTACACGATGATAAAGATAAACCAGATAGCATACTATCATCTCGAGTAAGACTGTCCTACCGGGATAGGTCCTCCCTCAATCATTGCAATCACGTGCCTGTGATCCAATAATTGACTCTGAGGGCACTATCTCCAACACAAGCTAGTATGATACAGTAATGGCCTCTAGGGCATATACACTAACAATCTCCCACTTGCACTAAGGCCATGTACTGGCGTATCGAAGACCTATCATCTCGATCAGCCGCTCGAACTGAGTCTGGGGTAGGGCCTTCGTGAGTGGATCTGCAGTGTTGTTCTCAGAATTTACTCTCTTCACCTCGATCTCCCGGCGATCTACGATCTCCCGGCGATCTACGATCTCCCGGCGATCTACGATCTCCCTGATCAGGTGGTAGCGCCTCAAAATGTGCCTGGACTTCTGATGGGACCTGGGTTCCTTCGCTAAAGCTACAGCTCCGTTGTTGTCGCAATACAGCGGTATTGGATCAACAATGGTAGGAACCACCAGAAGCTCCGTGAGGAACTTCTTCATCCAGATAGCTTCCTTTGCGGCATTGCAAGCAGCTATGTACTCCGCTTCCATAGTTGAGTCAGCAACGGTCTCCTGCTTGGAACTCTTCCAGCAAACCACCCCTCCATTGAGGGTAAAGACATAACCCGACATGGACTTGGAGTCATCCTTGTCACTCTGGAAGCTGGAGTCAGCAAAGGCCTCGATCAGGAGGTCTTTTCCACCATACACCAAGAACATCTTCTTAGTCCTTCTCAGGTACTTGAGAATGTTCTTTACCGCTATCCAGTGTTTCTCCCCTGGGTCCGACTGATACCGGCTTACAGCGCTCAATGCGTATGCTACATCTGGTCCGGTACATAACATCACATACATTATAGAGCCTACTGCAGAAGCGTAGGGTATAATAGACATGCGATCCCTTTCCAAATCAGTCTTGGGAGACATCTCTTTGGAGAGGGAGATTCCGTGACAAGCCGGTAGATTACCGCGCTTTGAATCTTCCATACTGAATCTTTTCAGTATGGTGTCAATGTACCTGGACTGTGAAAGTCCCAACATCCTCTTAGATCTATCACGATAGATCTGGATCCCCAGAATGTAGTTGGCATCGCCCAGGTCCTTCATGGAGAACCTCTGCGACAAGAATCCTTTGACTGACTGTAACATAGGAATATCATTTTCTATTAGGAGAATGTCATCCACGTACAAGACGAGGAATACTACAGTTCTCCCTACAATCTTACTGTAAATGCATGGTTCATCTGGGTTTTTGATAAAGTCGAATTCTTTGACAGTATCATCGAAGCAAATGTTCCAACTCCGCGATGCCTGCTTCAGTCCATAGATGGACTTTAGCAACTTGCACACTCTACCGCTGCTCCCACTCTGAATGAATCCCTCCGGCTGATCCATATAGACGAACTCTCCTAAATTTCCATTTAGGAAAGCCGTCTTTACGTCCATCTGCCAGATTTCATAATCGTGGAAAGCAGCAATGGCAAGAAGGATCCGAATGGATTTCAGCATAGCCACTGGAGAAAAAGTCTCGTCATAGTCAAAACCAGGTCTTTGACGAAAACCCTTTGCAACAAGTCTAGCTTTATAGGTTTCAACCTGCCCATCAACACCAATCTTCTTTCTGAAGATCCATTTGCATCCTATGGGTTTTACCCCTTCTGGAGCAAAGTCCAAATTCCAAACTTTGTTGGTGTACATAGACTCCATCTCGGTCCGCATTGCATCCAGCCATTTTACCGAGTCGCCGCTCTGAATGGCTTGCTGGAAGCTAGTAGGCTCACCATAATCCATAGTGCAATCCTCTCTATCCCCGTTTATGAGAAAACCGTAGTATCTCTAGGGCGGATGAGATTGCCTACTACTCCTGCGGAGTGGCGCTGGGATGTCCGGTTCTCTTGAAACTTTTGGTTCCTTCAAGTTTTCAGTAATAGTTTGTGGTTCTGGAATTTCTTCCAGTTCTATTGCGCTCCCACTTATCTGATTTTCTAAAATTTCAGTTTCCAAGAAGTGGGCATGCTGAGAAACAAAAACCTTTTGTTCCTCTGCGGAATAGAAAATATACCCCCTGGAGTTCATTGGGTATCCCACAAACTTACACAGTACTGTGCGTGCCTCGAGCTTGTCTGCATGCTGCTTTTTTACAAAAGATGGACATCCCCATGTCTTAAGGTACTTGAGACAGGGTTTCTTCCCACTTCACATCTGATATGGGGTGGTAGGCACAGTCTTGTTCAAGAAACATGCAGCTGTTTCTAGCACATAACCCCAGAAAGATCGCGGCAACTCAGCCTTATTCATCATGGAATGAACCATATCCAATAGGGTTCGATTCCGCCTTTCCGATACACCGTTGTGTTGTGGTGTGTATGGAGGAGTAAGCTGAGAGAGAATTCCATTCTCTTTTTAGTAGCCCAGAAACTCGGTACTCAAGTATTCACCACCTCGATCAGATCTCAGTGTCTTAATACTTTTGCCTGTTTGTTTTTCAACTTCATTCTTGTATTCCCGAAATTTCTCAAAGGCCTCGGATTTTTGCTTCATCAAGAAGACATGCCGATACCTAGAGAAATCATCTGTGAAAGTAATGAAGTATGAATAACCACTTCGCGCATGTGTAGACATTGGACCACACACATCACTGTGTATGAGTCCTAAGAGCTCGCTCGCTCTTTCTCCGTGTCCAGTGAACGGAGTCTTTCTCATCTTTCCTATGAGACAAGATTCACAAGTGGCATAAGACTGATACTCGAACGGATTCAAGTATCCCTCTTTATGTAACTTTGTTAACCGTGTATCATTAATGTGACCCAGTCTATAATGCCATAAGAAAGCCTGATTTGTTTCCGGAGACTTTCTTTTAAGTGTGTTCTGGACACCGAAGATCCGAGCTTGATTCAATACGTATATTCCGTTTTGTAATGTACCTGACCCAATCAGAACTTGATTTAGGTGGATGTTGACTACATCGCTTACAAAAGTAAAATCATATCCTTCCTTAGAAATTAAGGATACAGATATAATATTACAAGTCGCACCTGGTACATAAAAATAGTTACGCAGAATCAATATCTGCCCAGTTGTCAGTCCTAGATGATATTCCCCTACGGATTCAGCATACATGCTCATTCCGTTAGCAACCCTGAGAGTCATATCACCTTTCCTGATAACCCTACGGTTTCTCAGAGCCTGTAACGAGTTATAGATATGAGATCCTGATCCAGTATCCAATATCCAGGAAGTAGGGTTAACTGACATACAGTTCTCAATTACCAACACACCCGAAGCCGAAGCCACAACATGCTTCGAATTCTGGCTACTGGCTTTGCAAGCCCTGCAATCCATCTGCCCATGTTCATTCCTGAAACAATAGGAACGTCCTGATTTTACTACATCCAGTCCCGAAACTTCTGCCCTTCCCTTTCTTTCTACTTCCCTGGTTTCCTTCAGGGTAGTAGGTAGAGACTGTTGAACTAAGTCAGCATCTGACCCGTTCTTCAACGTGGTCTTCAGGTCTGTGAGCTCAAAAGAGCTGGTCTTTGTAAGGACGTTGCCCCCTATAGATGACCCGATAGCCAACCTCGCTGGAAGCAATTCGTTCGAGGTCTCATATCTTGCGATACGAGATTGCTCTCCATATAAATATTTGTTATGGAGGAAGACAGAAACTGAGTCCATCTTCTCGTGCTGTCTCTGGTATGCACCATTATCTGAGGCTAACACGAGGCACTTGGCTTTCGCACAGTCTTTTTCCGATGTCCTATAGATATGAATATCCGTGACAGGGGAAGCTGGACCTGAGAAGACAGGGGTTGGATTAGTTAAGGGCTGTCCCAGCTTGTCATGGGCAATGGACATCTGGACAGACCTTTGCCAGTCATAACAGTCAGATTCAGTCATTTTATTATCTAGATGTAACCTAGGTGCGGTCACTGGGTCGCTGCAATTAAGAGAGAGAGAAGAAAACACTTAGCATGATGCTCTTGCAAGTTTAGATTGGTTTTTTAATTTATCTAAACAGGATGGCTCCCATTGTCTCTCGAATCCCTCCTCAAACCATAAAGGAAGAATTAGCCGGGATCAATCTCACCGTACAATACTTGCTTAACCGTTCAGCCAGGCCAGTGTCGGTACTTCGATGGAGGTTTTCCAACGCTTTCGCGAAGTTCCTTAATTAAGTAACCTCTTTTCCCTGTGGCCGTAGCCCCTCTAACACCTTTCTAGACACCTACTAGGTTTATAGCATTGATTGTTAAGTGAGAAAGTTCCCGAGGAGTAGCATATACTCACAGTAGGATCGGGATCCAAATATCATCGCATGACAAAACTGAAGGAATCCTACCAGAATCATCACACTCCAAATGATATGCAGCGCTAGCAAGTTTCAGTACTTTTGAAACTCCCGATGTGGATTTTTGCCCCATGCTCTTATGACCTTGATGAAGGTCAACAAATCATAAGTCACATGTCAAGTTCTACCCGTCATTGTCCAGGTTAATTTGAACCCATCCGTACATACCCTTGACGAAGGTCAACAAGGTAATACGACTGTCCTAAACCAACGCATCTATCTATGCTACATATGAACACCCAACAGCTACCAATCACTATGCCTTGACGAAGGTCAACAAACATAGCTTGAATACTATTGAATATCCATACGAAATGACGGAGGGCTACGAGTGGTTTTGGTGAAACCGTGAACGTAGTGAACTTGATATAATCGATGGAACGAGATAGATCTTAAAAGGAGTGGTTCAAGCTCCGCGTTTAAAAAGCTGGTTTTTGAAAAGAACCGAGTAGTTTTGAAAGTGTTCCAACGACTTTTACTTGGTTTATTTTCTTGCATTAATTCCAATGCGTCCCATCATTTAATCCTACCATTGCAGAAAACAACAAAAATATGACGTACGCTTATGCCATTCGCATTCGCCACGGGGCCCCGTCATCACCCGTTAGGTTACTTAACTAACGACAGAGCGGGGGCTGGGCTAGCGCGGCTGTAAAACATAAGCAACGCCTAAATAGTTATCGTATATAGATATATAGCAATGATAGACATTACAGATCACAGATGAATACATTGGATATACTAGGAATCCGCAATCCGTTCGTGCCTACAACGAAAGCGGATTACACGGTCGCGGTGAATAGCCAATACCCCACCCAAGACCCCTACGGGTGCGGCAAACTACCCGCCAAGTATCCGAAGCGAAGCAACCTCCCTCAACACCGTGAGTAGGCTACTCGACACTTCGAGATACCTGGTAGTTTGTGCACCCCCTCCATGGGTCTATCCTAGGAGCAAAAACAGTAAAAAGAATTATACAATGACGGCTACAACCCCGACCCGGTTGTGCGGCCATACAAATAACATTACATCAAGTTACATGTTACATGAATTGAAAGAAAAGAAAACTCTCGTCTCACAAAACCCCCGGCTATTCACCCGCGACAATCCAACGCATTCATATACACATACCATCAATAAACACAGATCACAGATATGTATAACCCCCACTAATCGACGTATAGCGATTAGCAGACGTTCAATATATATAAACATCACAGATATAACCCATTAGTTAAAGTGTAGTGAAGTTCGATCAAAAATACGGATTTATAGGCACCCTAAATACAAATTTCTTTTCTGGAAAATCTGGGCAGAAAGAAACCATATTAAAAATCCCAAAACCTCTGCAGAAGAATACTGCACCAAACTCGGTCCAGAACCGAGTCAAAACGGCCGCGGTTCCGCGGCAAAAGGCATGTTCTTGCCGCGGAAGCGTGGCGCTTTGAGCGATTCACTGGATCGTTTTTGGTGTGCTTCTTGAAAAAACCCTGAGCCGATTTTTGAAGTATGATTTATTATTTTTTGAGCAGAAAAAAATCAACAGAAACTTGGGGTTTTGAAATTTTGGTTTTGCGATTTTTATCGATCGAACTTCTATACACTTTACTAACTAGCTAGTTTATGTTTAGTTTGGCTCTGATACCACTGTAAGTCCACGTTGCTCACCCCGGTGCTTGCGGGAAGGCGGAAACGGTATAAAAATCGGATTTTTATCACTCAAGGCAACATGGACTGACTAAAGGAGGATCTTTGCTAAACAAAAACTAATTACAAGCTAACTAGTATTAGCTACATGGAAGAATGGTTATACCTTGGGCTTTATGTCCTTCTCTCCTTACTCCTTGGAGTGGAAGAAAGAGATCACCTTGTCGCCTTCTCTAGTCGAAGAAGGATCCACCCGAGAGCCTCAACCTTTGGCTTCAACTTCAAGCTAGAAGTAACTAAGATGACAGAAGTGCTAATCCTAGAACCATAGAAGAGAGTAGAGATTATTTTAGAGAGGTTTATCTCAAGCTCATGTGTTTCTCAACTCAGGAGAGAGGAGAGCTTGAGAGAGAGGAAGAGGAGGAGAGAGAATCAAAATGATAAAATGAGAGAAATAATGAACCATTCTCTCTAATATGGGTGAATTATGAAATTAGATAATTAGCTAGATAATTGGCATGGTTAATCAAGACTTGACCATTATCATTTCATATTTAATGAAAATTGCAAGGATCAAAGAGCATCTTTTATATGGAATGATGATGGTCAAAGTGTCAACCAAGGTCAACAAGTCAAGTATGGTCAAATGGTCAACAACCCTAACCATGCACAATTATATATAACTAATATCAATTATTCATAATACACACATAAGCATTAGGGTTAAGAAAATGACAATGGTCATTAACCCTAATCAAAGTCCTCTCCCTCTGTCTCAGTCAACTGTGCATACGCACCTGTATTCGTGATCCGAGGAACACGAATACAATGAGATAAAACCAATCCCAAATCATATACTAGGATCTGGCTTAAACCAAAGCCCGCTAGTATAAGCTGTCCGGACAGCAAACGTGCACAAGTGCACGGATGTGAACGAACCCTGTCGCAAAACCATGCGACCTCTACTAATTTTTCCTAAAGGCGAATAACTCTCTGTGTGGGACTCTAAAGACTCGACACTATGCTGGCAGTGGGTTTAACCACAGACCGCAAGCGGAACTAGCTGTACGTAACGGTCCCCAGGTAGATGCCGATAAGAAGACAGACGAGGTGAACTCATCTGAACTCCTACTAAGCCTGAATGTGACAGTCTCCGTACAGTCCGGTCTGTTCGTCTGATACATCGCATGGCGGGCCTAAGGGGAGGTAAACGTCAGTCCCCTAATAGCGGTACAAGTCGTGTCGGAGTGTAGCCAAGAACAACCTGAGATAACACTGGAAACCTACCAGTATATCTCGCTTGCGCTGGCCAAGGACTACTTGTGTAATGGCTCTCCTGGATACAGCGCGATGTCAACCCCCAATACCAGGAGAGACATAATCCTGTCTAACTGTCACTGCCTCCAAGTGCTTCGGGACTGCACCCAAAAACTACCTGTTTGCATGACTCCTTTTAGCCGTGGTAGGGTAGTAATCAAAGTGCAGTGGGAACACACTCGAGGCGAAGTGACAGTGTCAAGTCAGCGGACTAAGCTATACTCATGTCACCTGGGAACTGATAACTGACGATAGGTATAATACCAACCTACAGTTCTCGACGAGTCCTGTCCAGTGTACTCGTAACCTAACGAGCACCCGCATACTATCTCAAGGACGACGTACTGACGGCTGTGGGACAGACCATCTCCCACGCTGGGATGAGAAGCGCATACGCTAGTCTACTCCGGAGTATCGATGCCCTGTCTCGATAGTCCAACGACTAGAGACCTGTATAAGGATGTGCTTAAGGATTACCCAGCCCCCACGAGTGTGACTGCCATCACAACGCTGGTAATCAAGCAAAGATCCTAAGGGCTCTACTAATATGTATAAGCGATATGCTAAAAGAAACACATGCACATATTGAAGTAGAGACAAACCAAGTAGCATACTACCATTTTGAGCAAGATTGTATATATAACTGTGAATATCCCAAGCTTCCATTAAGTAATATACAAGCTAGTATGATACAGTAATGGCCTCTAGGGCATACACACTAACATTAATGAGATAAGAAAAGATTTGAAATGTTGTGACTTTTATTCCAAGTTTTGTTCACATCTCTTATGGTCACCTTGAGCTATCCTACACTCACCTCCCTTCTTGATTTTTTTACTCCACCATTTTTTTCCTTGAGGGGCCGGCCACATCCAAGAGGAGAGAAAGAGAGGAATTCATTTTGTGTGAAAATCTTCATCTCATTTGGTTTGCTTCAAAAACCCTCACTACTCTCCAAAGTTCTTCTTTCTCCTCCACATCCATACAAGGCAACTGCACTATCCACTTGAGACAAGCCTACTACACTTAGTCTACAGCATTCCTTGGACGCGTCGGCTAGCCAACTTCGCGCCCGAGTTGCCTCGGTCCAGAGGTGGGAACCCGTAAAAGAATTCGGCGATGTGGTGTCCGTTTCGACGAGGAGGTGATGGACGGAGATTCCATGGGAGATCGTGTTGGAGATAGTGCCCTCAGAGTCAATTATTGGGTCACAGGCACGTGATTGCAATGATTGAGAGAGGACCTATCCCGGTAAGACAGTCTTACTCGAGATGATAGTATGCTATCTGGTTTACCTTTATCATCGTGTACTGCTTTAGGTGACCTGAATGGTCGCTATTGCACGTTGATAGAGCCCCCTAGGATTCTTGCTTGACTGCCAGCAGTATGAGGGCGATCATATATGTGAGAGCTGGAGTCTATAAGCACATCCTTAAAAGGTCCCTAGTCGTGGGAGATTCGAGACAGGGCATCGATTCTCCAGAGTAGACTAGTGTATACAGTCGAGACCACGACGAGGGGCGGTGGCCTGTCTCACAAGCCACTGGTGTCAGTTGGTTCACCTAAGATGTATACAGGTGCTCATTGGGTTATGAGTACACCGGACAGGACTCGCTGGGAACCTGCTAGTTGGGATTATACTTGACGTCAGATAGCAGTTCCCTGGTGACATGTGTACAGGTTAGTTCATCGACCTGATGATCGTCATTTGTCTCGTGTGAGTTCCCACTGTACTTTGATTGCTACCCTACCACGGCTCAAAGGAGTCATGCAAACAGGTTTTAGTTGGGTACAGTCCCGAGCCACATGGAGGCAGTGAGCGGATCTTCGGGGGTTCGTCTCTCCCGGTATTGGGGGTGAGGTCGCGCTGTGTCTAGGAGAGCCATTACACAAAGTCCTTGGCCAAGGCAGGAGATTTACTGGTAGGTATTCCAGTAGTATCTCAGGGTGTTCTGGGCTACACTCCGACACGACTTGTACCGCTTTTGGGGGTCTGACTTTTACCAACCCCCTAGGCCCGACATGCGATGCTCATGGACGAACGGACCGGACTGTACGGATATTGTCACTGACAGGCTCAGTAGGGTGTCAGGATGAGTTCGCTCATCAACGTCCCTTTTAGTCAATAGCTGGTGGCCCGTTACGTATTGGCTTATACCTCTGACGTGCTAGTGGTTAAATTCACAGCCATAGTATTGACGAGTCTTTAGAGTCCACCACTCATTCTGTTACTCAAGCTTTCGGGCGAAACGCTATAGAGGCCGTATGCAGATATGGCAGGGTTCGATCAGATACGTGCGGTATTGCACGGATCGTGATCGAACGGTTTTTACTAGCCGGCTTTGGCTTAAGCCGGATCCTAGTATTTGATAGTGTAGTTTTGTCTCTTTACATTTGTATTTCGGTCGGAATACAAATGCGGGTGTGTATGCACAGTATCGGGGTTTTCCTGTAATTTATTATGGGACCAGTTTTCTGGGGTTGCCAGTTTGCATTCCGTTCCGGCCGGTTTTTCATTGTTCCTTCACGGCCGGACTTTACGTTGGAGGGGGTTATTTGCAAGTTTGCAAATAACACATTGTGTAGGGGTTTATTGCAAAAGGATTGATTATGAAATCTTCTTTGCTATTCATGCATTAATTGTGATAAGAGAGGGTATGGGTTTTTGATGTGATTTTGTGTTCAAAATTGGAAATGGGCCGGCCACTGTTGGGGAATGGAGTGAGGTTTAATTTTGTTTAGTGGATTAATTTCCTTAGTAAGGAATGGATTTTAATTGAGTGTGCTGGAATTGTTTTTGAAGGGTTGATGAATTAATATATATATTCATTTGGTTGCATTGAGTGCAGAGAGAGCTTGCTTCATGGTTTTTTCACAGTGAGCACAATTGGATTTTTTGGCCGAGCCTTTTTCCTTGCATGCTCCTTTTTCCCTCTTGGATCCATGAATATCTTTGTGCAAAATTCCTCCAACATGGCAACCTCATAAACCCCAAAGAGACCTGCTTGCTACACTATTCTATAGCAAGTCTTGGACGCGTCGGCTAGCCAACTTCCCGCCCGAGTTGCCTCGGTATTGAGGTGGGAGCCCGTAAAAGATGCAGGCGATGTGGTGCCCTTCCGGCGAGGAGGCGACGACCGGAGTTTCCGCAGGAGATCGGGACGACGACGAGAAGACCGGAGGACTCGGATCACTCGGTATATCTCTTCCCATCTTGTTGTTAGCTTGATCTAGTTTAATGGTCCGATCCGGGGTTTAGTGCGTGGTGGTGCCGGTTTGCTAAGTTCGCAAAATTAATGTTTATCACCGTTTCCGCATTTGGCCGTCGGATTGACGACCGGGGCGCCGCCGTGCACTTACAGTGGTATCAGAGCCTCGCCATTAACTTCGTCTAGCTTCGTTTGATGTGTTTTGCATTTCCGATCGACCAAAATTCCAAAACTTGCATTTTTGTTCACATCAGTTTTCTGTTGAAATTATTTGGTCTCGAAAAATTTTTCAGGTTGTCTCAGAATGATGTGCAGGGAGTTCTAAGAACTCTGGGAAAATTCGAGACAATGATCCCAAAGCTAGAGCGCGGAACCGCGGCAAAACCCCCCTTGTTGCCGCGGTTCCGCCGCAGGTTAATGGGATCAATGCTTCGAAATTCTCCAGTGGGCTTCTGGGCTGTAATTATGGGTTTTGGAATATTAATATTGGGCCCAGATTTTCTGTGAGTGCTACAGTATTGCTTGGGGGCCCACTTGTTAATTTTTGATCGATCGGATATTTTAAACATATTTTTCACAGTATTTACATTATATCTGCGACCGTGAATGTCACTCGATCGGTAAATCCGTTCTAACTGCTATAGCCCGGTTAGACGGTTTTGCGAACGTGACTTTCACGTTGATGTTCTGTGTTTTTGCTGTGATGTTGCGGATCGGTCGTGGGGGATAGCCTGGATGCAATGCTAGTACAGTTGTGGTTGTATTATGTACATTTGATATTGCGGGGCGAGCGTCCGACATGTGGACTGCCGTCACTGCCTGTTTGTATTATTATTTTGGGGCACGACCAGGTTGCGGTCGATGTACTCGTTGTATGTATATTTTACTTTCTGTACTAGGGTTACCCCGCGGAGGGGTGCACGGATAGCCGGGTTCTAGAAGGCAACAAGCCCGCATCTCATGGCATTGGGACGGAAGGGGCTTCAGTCTGGAATTGGTGGGCTATTCGCCGCACTCGTAGGGGGTACAGGTTGACCCAGGAGGGGTGCCCAAGTTACCGGATTCCGTGAAGTGCTGGGTGGTCCATTCACGGGGCTGAAGGGGGCTGCCTCGCTTCAGGTTTTGGCGGGTGACTTGCCGCGGCCGTAGGGGTCTAGGATTTCATTGCACAGGCTATCCACACGACCAGGGGAACGTCGGGTTTTCAGTAGTGGCTCTGTGAAACCCGGGGATATCAGATATCTGTATTGTTCTGTGATGCTGTACATTTCTGTGATGTTGCATTTTATTCACGCCTTGAGCGAAATACTATATATTGGTATATATATTAGTAGATGTTGTATATGTTTTTCATCCGCGCTAGTCCAGTCCCCGCTCTGCCGTTAGTTAGCTAACCTAACGGGTGATGACGGGACCCAGTGGCGAATGCGGATGGCATATACGTACGTCAGTATATTTTCGTTCTTTGTGGTGTGATCAATTGATGGGACTGCATGATTCGGATCAATGCAAGTAAAACAAACCTATTCTGATGTTGTTGGAACACTTTTCAAAAAGCTGTTATTGCAAGGACGTTCACTTTTGTTTTGCATCGTGGTATTCATTTGGAATATCCTGCTCCTCAGTCGACGAGGCAAGGGCCGAGATCCCTTCACCGGGAGTGACCCCTTGGACAGAAGTTTGCGTCAGGGCATTAACTTCACTATAGCCGATTACTTTTGCTTTGCACAGTGATATTCCGTTATGAATATCCAGCACCCCATTCTACGGGGAAAGAGCCGAGATCCCTTCACCGGGAGTGACCTCTTTAGTAAAGGTTTTCGTCACTATATTTTCTAAAAAGCTATCCGTTTCTTCAACGATATCAAGTTCATTACGTTAAAGGTTTTCGCCAGAAACTATTCGTAGTCCTCCATCATTTCAGTTAAATATTCGGTAGTATTCAAGCTATGTATTTTGACCTCACGCCAAGGCATAGTGTTTGGTAGTTGCCGGGTATTTATCTGTTGCATAGATAGATGCGTTGGTTTGGGACAGTTGTACTACTATTTTGGCCTACGTCAAGGGTATGTACGGGTGGGTTCAAATTAACCTGGACAATGATGGGTAGAACTTGACATGTGACTTATGATATTTTGACCTCACGCCAAGGTCATAAGAGCATGGGGTAGAAATCACATCGGGAGTTTCAAAAGAACTGAAACTTGCCAGATATGCGCATACCTTCTGGAGTGTGATACCGTGAGCGGATTCCGTCACGTTATCACGCGATGATAGTTGGATCCCGATTCCCACTGATGAGTTGGTTTACTCCTCGGGTGACCCCGACTAATTCTTCTTTCAGGTTTGGAGGAGAATTTGAGGTACAGTGGGAGGTTTCCAGATTAGATAAAGTGATAACCATTCTGATCTAGGTTAGAGTGCACGCTGAGTGTTTCTTTTCTCTCTCTCTCTGGCAGCGACCATTGACCCGACCCTAGACTTTGACTCAGTGACCAAGTTGACCGAACCTTCTTTACACTGGCTTTTGGATTGTCAGAGTTGCAGACCTCATTGCCACTCCTACTTTTACCCTTTTCTCCAGGACACCCCGTATTACTGCGAACGTCCACTTCCATTGGACAAAGCCATCGTATGGTTAGATACGAACTCGAAGGAATTCGAGGATGGTTTCCGGTTCTGGAGAAAACGGATAGGATTATTCAGTTGTCTTTTCCCTTTTACCTTCTCTCAAGTTGTGAGTACTCCTTGGTTTAGGAGATAGTACACTTATTACGCAAATTGGATAGTCTTCTTCCAAACCTTAGGCTGGTGCCGACCGGTAGGGAATGAAGAAAACCAATTAGCCTAAAACGGTGTGCAGAAGGTATTAAGATTAAGACAAAGCAAGGGATTAGTAAGAGGGCAAAGTAAATTGCGACTGATATTCACGACCAAACTAAGTATTTCTTCGCCAATCCTAAATCACATTTGTATTTCTCCAGGACACTCCGTATCACTACGAAGATCCACAGTTTATTGGATACTCCATCGTATGGTTATATACGAACTCGAAAGGAACTTGTTCCAGTTCGGGGATGGATTCTGGTCCAGGAGAAATAGGAATAAGGTTTATTCGGTTGTCTTTTATCTTCACCTTCTCTCGCATTACGAGTGCTCCTAGGGTTAGGACAGTACACCCATTATGCTTATTGGATAGTCTTCTTCCAAACCATAGGCTGGTGCCGAACGGTAGGGAAGGAAGAAAACCATTTGGCCTAAGGGGTGTGCAGAAGGTAACGACTAAAGACATATAAAGGAATTTGGAGAGGTGGCAAAGAATTATACGGTTATAGTTGTGAATCTGGATAATGGTAGAGGCATTACTAGGAATACCAGGATACTCTATCGAAACATTTCAATGTTTCAGTTTCACTGTGTACTGTTAAAAGAAAACTGATTTTCCGATTAGACACTTGCTCCAGGGTATGTATTTACCAGGTATGATTCTCATATCTGTATGGTTTTACAGATGATGAGTGGGAGTAAGTTATTGGGAATTGGGTGATCTTCCTCATTATATCGGGATTCGTTGTAATCGGTGATATTTGAGGAGATCACCTGGGGTGTTTGCCGGTCGGCAAATATTTGGTTTTGAATATCCGCTGTTGTGCACCAATTTCAAATTGATATATCTGTACGTCTATTTTCATAGAGTGAGATATACCTTTTGATATTATGTCGATGACATTTACCTATATCAGTGGATGGTTAGGTAAGGAGCATTAAACAGCGGTGTAATTCTTCTTAACCATAAGTACAGTTTTCAACCTACGACACACAGTGAAAGAGTTAGACTCAGCGGACTTATACAGAGTATTGTATGTTGTCCAGTGTCCATTAGGACAGAGGGGTTGGTCCTCATACTATATTCTGTTTACTTTTAACTTCTCTAGTTCTTAGACATGTGTTTCGTAGAAACACAGGGTCTATGTTTTGAGGAGTTATAGGTATTTGAATAGAGTAGAGAACCAGGTGTAGCAAGTATCGGGATTCTTCAAAGTGATCGAAGATGTAGATACTTGTGTATGGTATTCAGTTGATAGTAATGATAAAGAGAAATTGCTTCTCTTTCAGATTACTCATAATTGGAAGCATTCCTAAGTTGAGTAACGCTGATCGGCCTCTCTCCATTTAGTTGACATGCACTGGAGACAGCTGCATGATTTGAATCTGGTTCAATTAAATCAGTGCCTCTGGTTCTATATTGGATATAGTACAGTTCATATCTTAACATTGTTAAGGTACGGGGAGTTGTCCGGCTTATGATTAAAACCAGACTCTGGATAACTCAAGGCACGTTTCTGTAGTGGCTGTTTGTGGGTTGACCCAGGCTATGACGAGGGTTGACTTTCTACCATAAGAAAGATCAATAGTGATATTGTTCTTGACTCGCCACAGTTTTAATAAAAATGGATTTTTTCAAAAACAGTAGTGGGAGTATGGTAGAACTGGAAGTGATTCCAGAACCGCAAACGATTACTGAAGATTTGATAAGGAACCTAAAGATTCAATCTGATTTGACATTCCATTGGCCACTCCGCAGATAAGGTGGGTAACTTTAGGCACCCGAGAGGTACTCCGGTAGCCTCAAGGACGGTGACAGGGAAGTTCTTGTTTACCCACACTTGCCATTGTTGTTGTTCCAGGCTGCGAGACCCGGCAGAAGGATGAGTATAGCGTCGTTCTAAACTAGCTTTAGAAGTGCATGTCTATATGACTCTGCCAGAGGGTTGTCGTAGTCAGTGGGAGCAGCGGAAGCATTGGTGGACATCAGGCTTATGTCTATTTATAGACTAAAGCAGATATAGCGGAGTTAGATCATCTGTTTCTGATGTGACAGTCATAGGTTTGACGTCATCAGAATCGGGGATGGATCTGTTGAGAAGGTAGTAGGAAGTGATATTCCTATACTACGATCGGATATATTTTGGTCGTCACACAGTGGTTTCTCCACATGGGATTTGGACATTATATCAGACATACTGGTTACTAGATCTATGGTTTTAGATCTAGATTTGGGTGGTTTCCCAATCAGGGTACTTTGACAGCATTCTAAGAGTATTTAGAATGGACGACTCCTGGCACGGTAGTGTACCTGCAGGTAATGGAGTCACCCTCTCTAAAGGTGTCTTATAGACTAAAGTAGAGAGGGATGCGCATGATTGGCAGATCACTTGCTTAGGCAATTGAGTCAATCATAAGAGGTCAAGTACCACACCAGATGTTGTTCTTGCACTAGATGCAATAAGTTGACATTGATCCAATCCTGGAGAAATAGTCGGAAGCAGCTTTAGAACATAAGTGAATGTTCTAGGGATATGATAACGGCTGCCTCTTTTAGGAGACGGTTATCACTCCAGGCTTCCAAGGTGACATGGACGAAAAGGAGGTTGTCAGAGTTGTAGTTTTCCTTCTGACGAGGGGCAGTATTTTGGACAGGTGGTCCAAGGCACTACTGAGGGTGGCATGGCGCAGGATACTGATTAAGTTCAGTTGACGATACAGTCTAAGAAGTTTTGATTTGGAGTTCATTTATGAGCTAGGTCCCATCAGATATCCAGACATACTCTAAGACAGGTATTGCTCATTTCGGAAGATGGCTTTCTCCGCGAACTTGAGATATAGAGAGACATAGAAAGAAACATCTAGGCGGATCCACTCACTGAGGCTATTCCTCGAACGCAATAGTTTCGCAAACAGGCTTTGTGCGACTGACTAGTAGAGGAGTTGGGTGTTCGGCATCACACGGGCTGTGAGTATGCGACATCGCAATAATTAGCCTTGAGTGCTAGTGGGAGATTGTTGGAGATAGTGCCCTCAGAGTCAATTATTGGGTCACAGGCACGTGATTGCAATGATTGAGGGAGGACCTATCCCGGTAAGACAGTCTTACTCGAGATGATAGTATGCTATCTGGTTTACCTTTATCATCGTGTACTGCTTTAGGTGACCTGACTGGTCGCTATTGCACGTTGATAGAGCCCCCTAGGATTCTTGCTTGACTGCCAGCAGTATGAGGGCGATCATATATGTGAGAGCTGGAGTCTATAAGCACATCCTTAAAAGGTCCCTAGTCGTGGGAGATTCGAGACAGGGCATCGATTCTCCAGAGTAGACTAGTGTATACAGTCGAGACCCCGACGAAGGGCGGTGGCCGGTCTCACAAGACACTGGTGTCAGTTGGTTCACCTAAGATGTATACAGGTGCTCATTGGGTTATGAGTACACCGGACAGGACTCGCTGGGAACCTGCTAGTTGGGATTATACTTGACGTCAGATAGCATTTCCCTGGTGACATGTGTACAGGTTAGTTCATCGACCTAAGGATCGTCATTTGTCTCGTGTGAGTTCCCACTGTACTTTGATTGCTACCCTACCACGGCTCAAAGGAGTCGTGCAAACAGGTTTTAGTTGGGTACAGTCCCGAGCCACATGGAGGCAGTGAGCGGATCTTCGGGGGTTCGTCTCTCCCGGTATTGGGGGTGAGGTCGCGCTGTGTCTAGGAGAGCCATTACACAAAGTCCTTGGCCAAGGCAGGAGATTTACTGGTAGGTATTCCAGTAGTATCTCAGGGTGTTCTGGGCTACACTCCGACACGACTTGTACCGCTTTTGGGGGTCTGACTTTTACCAACCCCCTAGGCCCGACATGCGATGCTCATGGACGAACGGACCGGACTGTACGGATATTGTCACTGACAGGCTCAGTAGGGTGTCAGGATGAGTTCGCTCATCGACGTCCCTTTTAGTCAATAGCTGGTGGCCCGTTAAATTCACAGCCATAGTATTGACGAGTCTTTAGAGTCCACCACTCATTCTGTTACTCAAGCTTTCGGGCGAAACGTTATAGAGGCCGTATGGAGATTTGGCAGGGTTCGATCAGATACGTGCGGTATTGCACGGATCGTGATCGAACGGTTTTTACTAGCCGGCTTTGGCTTAAGCCGGATCCTAGTATTTGATAGTGTAGTTTTGCCTCTTTACATTTGTATTTCGGTCGGAATACAAATGCGGGTGTGTATGTACAGTATCGGGGTTTTCCTGTAATTTATTATGGGACCAGTTTTCTGGGGTTGCCAGTTTGCATTCCGTTCCGGCCGGTTTTTCATTGTTCCTTCACGGCCGGACTTTACGTTGGAGGGGGTTATTTGCAAGTTTGCAAATAACACATTGTGGAGGGGTTTATTGCAAAAGGATTGATTATGAAATCTTCTTTGCTATTCATGCATTAATTGTGATAAGAGAGGGTATGGGTTTTTGATGTGATTTTGTGTTGAAAATTGGAAATGGGCCGGCCACTGTTGGGGAATAGAGTGAGGTTTAATTTTGTTTAGTGGATTAATTTCCTTAGTAAGGAATGGATTTTAATTGAGTGTGCTGGAATTGTTTTTGAAGGGTTGATGAATTAATATATATATTCATTTGGTTGCATTGAGTGCAGAGAGAGCTTGCTTCATGGTTTTTTCACAGTGAGCACAATTGGATTTTTTGGCCGAGCCTTTTTCCTTGCATGCTCCTTTTTCCCTCTTGGATCCATGAATATCTTTGTGCAAAATTCCTCCAACATGGCAACCTCATAAACCCCAAAGAGACCTGCTTGCTACACTATTCTATAGCAAGTCTTGGACGCGTCGGCTAGCCAACTTCCCGACCGAGTTGCCTCGGTATTGAGGTGGGAGCCCGTAAAAGATGCAGGCGATGTGGTGCCCTTCCGGCGAGGAGGCGACAACCGGAGTTTCCGCAGGAGATCGGGACGACGACGAGAAGACCGGAGGACTCGGATCACTCGGTATATCTCTTCCCATCTTGTAGTTAGCTAGATCTAGTTTAATGGCCCGATCCGGGGTTTAGTGCGCGGTGGTGCCGGTTTGCTAAGTTCGTAAAATTAAAGTTTATCACCGTTTCCGCATTTGGCCGTCGGATTGACGACCGGGGCGCCGCCGTGCACTTACAGATCGGAGTGGAGACGAAGACCGAAGGACACGGATCGCTTGGTATAACTCTCTACCCATCTTTTAGTTTGCTAGTAGCTAGGTTAATGGACCGATCCGGGTTAAAAGTGCGCGGTGGTGCCTGTTTACTAGTTTGTAATGTTTTTCGTTTCCGCCTTTCCGGCGTCGGATCGACGGCCGGGGCGCCGCCGTGCACTTACAAAGCAAAACTGCACAGTGAGAGCCGAAGTGGTAGCAACAGCAAAAGATACTATGATAGATGATAATGGCCCTGCCTCTGACTACTGTAAGAAACAACCTGCAAAACACTGTGGCGCAACGGAGATGAGTTGCCAACTCGTGAATAGTAAATAACATATGCAGGTAATCGCAAGTATGCACGTACAGCGCGAATCTAACATATATAAGCTAAGCAATAAATGGTCATATGAATGCAATAGTCATGAAAGATACTCTAGTTGGTACATTTAATAAATGAAGCAATAATATGACAATCTGTATGCAACAGTTATGTAAGGTACTCTATCAGGTACAACTAATACATGAAGCGATGATATGACAATGTATATATGCAACAGTCATGTAAGGTACTCTATCAGGTACAACTAATACATGAAGCGATGATATGACAATGTATATATGCAACTGTCATGAAAGGTAAGCTAGCAGGTATAACTAATACATGAAGCAATGCATATAAAATAAGTATTTAAATGCAACAGCCATAGAAGGTACTCTATCAGGTACAACTAATACATGAAGCAGTGTATAAACAATAAATGTGGAGTATGGAATGAAACATGTCATTTCCACTGAATTCTGAAATCGAGATAGGACCAAAGTCCATCAAGACAATCCAAATCCCAATTCCTCAAATCAGCCCCCAAATTGGCTCTCATATCATGTAAGTCTCACAAACCCCGAATGTACAACATCAAGTAAATCTCATTTATCCTGAATGTACAAAATCAAGTAAATCTCATATATCCTGTATCCAATATCAAGTGAATCTCATATATCCTGAATTCAATATCAAGTGAATCTCATATATCCTGAATAAGTATATTTGCATGAATAATTATGATGATGTATATGAATTGAAATGTATACATATATATATGAGCGTCTCATTTCACTAATATATATATATATATATATATAACAGATTCCCATTCCACTGTTATATATACTTAGAAGTAAAAATATCATGAAACCAAGTGTCAAGCATTGACACATAAATACTGATCTATCAGGTGCTGTCACCACGACTGGCCCCCTGATAGGTACGTATCATACGCTATACCGAAAGCTCGAGTTCCTAGCTCTGACCCTCGCCTCTCGACGTATCCATACGTACATGACTCCCGTCGGTATAACCAAGATAAACGCCGAGTCATTGGTACTGTCACCGGATGGTATGGTTCCCTTGCCAGGCTCAATCAGCAAGGTCCTTCAATCGTCTTGCCCCGGCGTACCTCCAGGCCCCACCATGTACCTTCATACGGCCCACGACACTCCTCGCATGGGGTATATATATCAGAACCGATAAATCTCATGGTAGCTGCTGAAATATCATATCAAGAGAAACTGGGTTTTTCAAATAATGCATAATTTCATGAAATTACCACGGTCCTCAAATCCAGAAAACATCATGAAAAATACATATCTCAATGCGAAAATCTATGAATATAATATACGCAACATAAAACAGAAAAGCGAGCATATAAAGGAAAAGCCGCTATTTAACTGAAACAAGTTAATATAAATATCATGCGGTTCCTAATTTCTCCAATTCTATATAACATCAAATAAAGGTAAACATTTAGCTATAACCAGATATATGTGTATACATGAGGGTATAGCAAGGTATATGTATCTACCTGTCAATAATGATGTAATATACCCTCCAGGTATATGTGAAGTATGTATGCAATGTATGCATGTAGTATGTCATTAGGTGTGTATGTACCTATCGCTAATGGTACAATATCCTATAGGTATACAGGTAACCAGCATGTAAGCATGTCAAGGCATATGTGTAAGCATGTAGGTATACAGGTATGCTATATGTCATATGCATAAACAAATATGAATCAATGTCTCAATGTCCCTAACCAAACAATATCATATAGGTATGTGTGTTCTGCGTGTCATGGCAATTATTGACAGTGTGTGTGGTATACAATCAGTGCTCGGGCAACATGAGCCATCAATAATAGTGCAGTGTCCGAAAGGTATAAGTCCAAGCACAACAAATAACTAAGCAATAAGGTGTATGCGCAACTATATATATGAAATAGAATATGCGACAATTCATAACATCTCTAGCCCAGACGCATAACGCCATGTTGGCGATTTCCCTGTAGATGTTAAATCTACTCACCAAGTATCCTGGCTAAGTAAAGCCAACTACTCGCTTTCCCCTGTTCACAGCGCCCGAAGTCCCCGCTTGCGATCCTGAACACATATAACAATAAAGCAAGCGTATATAAGCAATCGACCAAAAATACGTACAGCTACGTTTAACTGACGCACCAACTCCTAACGAACTCTTGAGTGTCCGTTTAGTGGCTAACGCGCATAACGACACTACAAAATGAACACATGAGCAAAAGCTACACAAAGACATAAACGACGTCGGCACGACCCTAGCTAGGAACGTAAAGCGACACAACTATCAAGCCTAGACCCTGATCGTACGGATCGCGCATTCACAACACACTAATAAACGTGGAATCAATATAATTAACGTCGCAACGCCAAAAGAAACCCACGCCTAAAACTTACCGAAATGTAGTAAGCAACATATAACATTTTAGCACCAAACTACATCTTTTTACCAAACTAGAATTTACAAATAACACTAATTAGCAAGATTAAACCATTTAAACTTTTACTATAATTTTAAATCTCACTAATTAGGATTAGTAAAATTTTAGTTTGTTAATTAGCTTAATTACCCGATTAGGAAAATATCATTTAACAAATTATTAACTTGATTAAGTTTTCATTTGTCTTAACTTATCACTTAACCAAACCACTAATCAAAACCATAATTTGATTATCATAATGATATCTTGAATTTCTAAATATGAATTTAAAAGCTTAAATTAAACATCTAATTAACATAATTTAAGGTATTAAGCAACAAAAAGAAATTAGCGTTAAGGTTTTATGCCTTCAAAGAACACTACTTAAAACAAGAACAATCCACACTTTAGCCTCCAAAATCCTTACTAGAATGAAAACCCAAGCATGATTGAAGAAGAAGAATAATGGGTTTGATTTATATTTGAATTTGTATGAATTTATTTGGATTTTTCATGAATTTTTCAAGCAAAATGAGATTAAAATGGAGTTGGAAAAATGAGGGCAGCCAAGGAGAGAGAGAGGTGCCGGCCAAATGATGGGAGGAAGTGGTTTATAGAATGCTGTAGAAAGAACTAGAGAAAAAAATACAATAATTGCCTAATAAAACAAAATACCTTTATGTCATTTTATTTTATTTTCTTTTAAAATTCCCTTAATTTCCACAAATATCATGATATTTTGGATGGATGGTTCTAAACATAATTCTAGTGATTAGTTTATCATAAAACCACAATAGTAGTAATTAACCCACAAAAAAAGTAATTACCACTAATAAAGTGCATAAATAAAGTATTAAAATAATATTTTATTAGGGAAAAAATCTATGTGAACCAAAACTTCCCTTTGACCCTCAAAGTTCGCGCACTAGATTTATTCTAGCTAAACTAGGTGCCGGCAAGTCTATATTGAAGTTTGATCACAATTGGGTTAAAACGGAAAATACCGACTATTTTGCCCTAAAAACGGAAAATTCGCAAAACGATTTCTAAAATGTTACAGGCCTGTGGTTGAACCCACTGCCAGCGTAATGTCGAGTCTTTAGAGTCTCACAGAGAGGGTTTCCCTGCTTCGTGCGAAACGATATAGAGGTCGTATGGTTTTACGACAGGGTTCGGACATATACGTGTACTTGTGCACGAATGATATTCGGACAGATTATACTAGTGGGCTTTGGTTTAAGCCAGATTCTAGTATTGGATTATTGGATTTATGCTGTCTCAGTATATCCGTGTTTTTCGTAAATACGGATGGGAGGGGCATTCTCGTAATTTGTCGGGAAGCTTCTAGAAAGAAGATGACTCATTTAGGTTTATTTCATTCGTGAATTAAACTCAATGAGGTAGAGGAGATAATGTGTTATGTTCATTAAATGAACCATGACTCATGAGATGATTCATCTCAAAGGAAGTAAATGAAGCATGGTCGCTGTTTAAATATATTATTATTAAGATATTTTCATGCTTCATGTTATTTCCAAATGTGTTAAGTTATTTCATTATCAAAAACACATTCTCTCTCCTCAAGCTCTCTCATCTTCTTCAACCTAGCCCTAAGTGTCTCATGAGTTGAGAATCATTGGGTTAGTAAGGCTAACAAATCCTTAATCATTCTCTATATCATCTAGGTCTCTTGGATTAGCACTCTAAACCACTTAGTTACCTCATCTTGGTGGTTGAAGCTTGCAGTAGAAACTCTCGGGTGGATCTTCTATTACATCGAGGAGGCCGACGAGGAGGAGAACAACAAGAACAAGAAGAACTAGTATCTTGAGATATAATCATCTATCATAGTAGTTAACCACTTCTAAATAGTTTGTTAGTTAGGATTTAGCAAAGATCCTTTTGATAGTCGATGTTACCTTGAACGAAAATGATCGTTTTACCTTTTCCGCCTCCCCGCATCTTGTGGGATGAGTAACGTCGACTTACATGTAGCATGTTGCAACAAGCATGACACAATAATATATATCAGATATATGTTAAGTGTACATTAGTGAGAAAAAGAAATACTTAAGTAAGCTAATATTAGTTAATGTAAATTAATGTATCAAATATATAATGATACATTAAATTATTAAATCAATGTTTGATTTAATAATCCGGCTATATCATATATAACCAACTAATATGTTTTGTATCAACTTATCGAATCAACATTTGATTCGATAACCCGGTTATATCACATATAACCGACCGATATCACATATCGCAAGAATAGAATACGGTATCACATACGTGTTAGTGTATATGCCCTAGGAGCCATTATTGTATCATACTTGTATGTATATTACTTAATGGAAGCTTGGGATATTCACAGTTGCATATACAGTCTTGCTAAAAATGGTAGTATGCTACTTGGTTTGTATCTACTTTAATATGTGCATATGTTTCTTGTAACGTATCACTTATACATATTAGTAGAGCCTATAGGATCTTTGCTTGATTACCAGCGTTGTGATGGTAGTCACACTAGTGGGGGCTGGGTAGTCTGTAAGCAACATCCTATATAGGTCCCTGGTCGTTGGATTATCGAGATAGGGCATTGATATTCCGGAGTAGACTAAGCGTGTACGTTTCACAACCCAGTTGGGGAGATGGTCTGTCCCACAGCCATCAGTACGTCGTACTGGAGATAGTATACAGGTGTTCGTTGGTTATGGGTACACCGGACAGGACTCGCA
The DNA here is from genome assembly GCA_030015575.1 of Agapanthus africanus. Classification (NCBI taxonomy): domain Eukaryota; kingdom Viridiplantae; phylum Streptophyta; class Magnoliopsida; order Asparagales; family Amaryllidaceae; genus Agapanthus; species Agapanthus africanus. The sequence goes on from CM057337.1 coordinate 409,207,918, forward strand.
GGGGAACTGATTGGTTGGTATTATACCCGTCGTCAGTTAACAGTTCATAGGTGACATGAGTTCAGCATAGTCCGCAGACTTGACATTGCTACTTCGCCTCGAGTGTGTCCCACTGTTCTTAGATTGCTACCATACCACGGCTCAAAAAAGTCATGCAAACAGGTAGAAGTTGGGTCTAGTCCGGAGCACTTGGAGGCGGTAGTGGTTAGACAGGATTCGTCTCTCCCGGTATTGGGAGATGATATCGCGCTGTGTCAGAGAGCCATTACGCAAAGTCCCTGGCCAGGGCAAGCGAGATATACTGGTAGGTTCCAGTAGCTTCTCAGGGTGTAATGGGCTTCGCTCCGACACGACTTATGCAGCTATTAGGGGACTGACGCTTGCCACCCCTAGGCTCGATATGCGATAGTCTTAGACGAACAGACCAGACTGTACGGAGATTGTCACATCAGGCTCAGTGGGAGTTCGGATGAGTTTCCTCTTCGTCCTTCTTAGCGACATCTACCTGGGGACCGTTACGTACAGCTAGTGCCGCTTGCGGTCTGTGGTTAAACCCACTGCCAGCGTAGTGTCGAGCCTTTAGAGCCCCACACAGAGAGTTTCCCTGCTCCAGACGAAACGATATAGAGGTCGTATGGTTTTACGACAAGGGTTCGCACGCATACGTGGGTTTACACACGTACGACTTTTCGGACAGTTTTTACTAGCCGACTTTGGTTTAAGCCAGATTCTAGTATCGGGTTATTGGATTTATACAGTCTAAAGTTTTTCCGTGTTTTCACGGATTGGAGGGCGTTCTCGTAATTTGTTGGGAAGTTTCTAGAAGAGTGGTGACTTGGAGGGTAAGGTGGCATTGCATTAAATGAGATTAGTTACTCATTTGTGTGATTCATCCATATCATTAATGCATCATAAATGCTTAATGACTCATGAAGATGAATCACTCATAGATATTTATGAAGCATGGTTGTTAATTCTTTTATTTCATTATTGGATAAATAAATAATGCTTCATATATATTATGATATATCATTATCTCATTTCATTATCATCTTCACTTTCTCTCTCCTCAAGCTCACTCTCTCTTCAAACCCTAAACCTAACCTCTCATGAGTTGAGATCAAGGGTTAGCTAGACTAATACATCCATAACCTAACTCTATATCCCCTAGGTAGCTTAGATTAGCAGTTTGAGCAACCTAGTTATCTCAAGCTAGTGATCAAGCTTGTAGTAGGAGCTCTCGGGTGGATCATCTTTGATTCGAGGAGGCCGTTGAGGTTTCGATGTTCCAAGGAGCCTACGAGGAGTGGAGGACAGCGATGAAGACCCGAAGGACATGTAACGTGAGGTATAACTTCGAATCCGAGTAGTTAAACCTATAGTAGATAGTTAGCAATGGTTTAAATAACGATTCATGCGCTCAAGTCCGTGTTTCGAAGCTTTGATAATCGTTTTTCATATATTCCGCCTCACCACAAGTTCGTGGGGTGCGTGACATAGACTTACAGTGGTATCAGAGCCAACTAAACCATTACTAGCTTGTTAGCAACTAATTAGAAGTTCGATCGACGGAAAACACGAAAACAAAACCCCGAAAATTCCAAGTTTCTGTTAATTTTAAAAGTGTCTGAAAAAATATTTGACATACCTTAAAATTCACAGCAGGGAATTATAAGAATACTGGGAAAATACGAGGGCTCAACTCGGTTAGATAGCCACGGATCCACGGCAATATGATCCCTTTGGCTGCGGATCCGCCGCCGAGTCAACTCCGAGTTGACTCGGATTTGCTCTGTAATTCATGATTTGTGTTTTTTTGTTTTCTAGTATGTTCTGTTTTTACCCAGGTTACTTCAGTGCAGGTTTGCTTTTGGGGTAGACACGGAATATGGTAATCGATCGATATTCTAAAGAAATTTGCTAATTGGGTTTTTATCTGTAATGTTTAATGTGTTCGTAAACCTCCCCTAACTGCTAGTATGTCGGTTGGCAGGGGGTTGCACATTTCTCAAATGTTTACTGTTTGTGTATATGAACTGTGTTGGACTGTTGTGATGATTAGCCGGGGTTTGAGATGTGTTTAATATTCATCCATTCGATGTAAATGTAATATGATGTAATATTCTTTTGCGGGGCACATCCAGGTTGCGGTTGTAGCCACCGTTGTATTATTTCTTTTTACTGTTTTTGCTCCTAGGATAGACCCAAGGTGGGGTACACAAACTACCGGGTACGTTGAAGTGTTTAGTGGCCCACTCACATTGTTGAGGCAGACCGCTTCACTTCGGGTACTTGACGGGTAGTTTGCCGAACCCGTAGGGGTCTAGGGTGGGGTAATAGCTATTCATCACAACTATGTAATCCGTCTTTTATTGCAGGCTCAAAGCAAATGCGGATTGCTAATAAATCCAATAAAGTTCATCTGTGATCTGGAATGTTTATTATTGCGTCTGACGAATATACAATATCTATATATGATAGCTATTAGACTTCACTTATGTTTAACACCCGCGCTAGCCCAGCCCCCGCTCTGTCGTTAGTTAAGTAACCTAACGGGTAATGACGGGACCTAGTGGCGAATGCGGATGGCATAAGAGGACGTGGTATTTTCGTTGTTTTCTGCAATGATAGGATAAATGATGGGACGCATTATTATAATGCAAAGAAAATAAACCAAAGATAAATCGTTGGAACAAATTTAAAAGAAACCACTCGGTTATTTTAAAAGAGCAGAATTTTTAATTGTGGAGCTTTAACCACTCCTTTTAAAAAGCTATCAGGTTCCTTCGATTATATCAAGTTCACTACGTTCACGGTTTCGCCAAAACCAGTCGTAGCCCTCCGTCATTTCTTATGGATGGTCAGTAGTATTCAAGCTATGTATTTTGACCAACGCCAAGGCATAGTGTTTGGTAGCTGCTGGGTATTCATTTGTTGCATAGATAGATGAGTTAGTTTGGGACAGTCGTATTATCATTTTGGCCAACGTCAAGGATATGTACGGATAGGTTCAAATTAACCTGGATAATGACGGGTAGAACTTGACATTTGACTTATGACATTTTGACCAACGCCAAGGTCATAAGAGCATGGGGAAAAAATATACATCGGGAATTTCTAAAGAAACTGAAATTTGCAGAGAGATGCATACCATTTTGGAGTTTGATGAATGTTGGTAGGATTCCTTCAACATTATCATACGATGATATTTTGGATCCCGATCCTACTGTGAGTATATACTACTTATCAGGAGATTCGTCACTTAACGATCAATGCTATAAACCAAGTAGGTGCCTAGAAAGGTGTCAGCGGGGTTACGCCCCCAGAGAAAAGAGGTTATTTAATTAAGGAACTTCGCGAAAGCGTTGGAAAACCTCCCTCGAAGTATCGACACTGGCCTGGCTGAACGGTTAAGCAAGTATTGTATGGTGAGAATAGTCCTGGCTAATTCTTCTTTTATGGTTTGAGGAAGGATTCGAGAAACAGTGGGAGCCATCCTGTTTAGATAAATTAAAAACCACTCTAAAATTACAAGAGCATCATGCTAATAGTATTTTCTTCTCTCTCTTTATTACAGCGACCTTGTGACCACACATAGGTTACATCTACATAACAAATTGACTGAATCTGACTTATATGACTAGCAAAGGTCTGTCCAGATGTCCATTGCCTATGACAAGATGGACCACCCTATTACTACTCAAGATCCCGCCGTCCCAGGTCCAGTTTCTACCGTCACGGATATGGATATCCGCCAGACAAGGGAAAAGGATAAAGCAAAAGCCAAATGCCTCGTGTTAGCTTCAGTTGATGGTGTATACCAGAAGCAGCACGAGAAGATGGACTCAGTTTCCATCTTTCTCCATAACAAAGATTTATATGGAGAGCAGTCTCATATCGCAAGATATGAGACCTTGACCGAATTAATTCAAGCGAGCTTGGCTGTCGAGTCATCTGTAGGGGACAACGTCCTTACAATGACTAGCTATATTGATGAGCTCCAGGACCTGAAGACCACGTTGGGAAACGGGTCAGATACTGACTTGATTCTACAGTCTCTACCTTCTACCCTGAAGGAAACCAGCGAAGTAGAAGGAAAGAGAAAGGCAATATTTTCGGGACTGGATGTAGTAAAAGAGGGACGTTCCTATTGTTATGGGATTGGGCATTGGCAGAATGGTTGCAGGGCTTTAGAAGCCAGCAACCAGGATACGAAGCATGTTGTGGCTTCAACCTCAAGTGTGTTTGTAATTGAGAACTGTTTGTCAATTAACTCTACTTCCTAGGTATTAGATACCGGAGTAGGATCTCATATCTTTAATTCATTACATGCTTTGAGAAACCGTAAAGATATAAAGTTAGGTAATTGGTCTCTCAAAGTTGCAAACGGAATGACAGTGAATGCTGAATCCGTGGGAGAATATCGCCTAGGTTTGATAAGTGGGCATATATTGATTTTACGTAACTGTTTATATATACCTAGTATGACTTGTAATATCAAATCAGTGTCCTCACTTTCGAGAGAGGGATATGATTTTACATTTGTAAGCGATGTAGTTAACATCCACCTAAATCAAGTTCTGATAGGGTCAGGTACATTAGATAACGGTATATACGTATTAAGTCAAGCTCAGGTTTTCAATGTCCAGAATACACTTAAAAGAATGTCTCCGGAATTAAATCAGGCTTTCTTATGGCATTGTAGACTAGGTCACATCAATGAGAGAAGGTTGACTAAGTTACATAGAGAAGGATACTTGAATCCGTTCGAATATCAATTTTATGCTACTTGTGAATCTTGTCTCATAGGAAAGATGACAAAGACTCCGTTTACTGGACACGGGGTAAGAGCAAGCGAGCTCTTGGGACTCGTACACAGTAACGTGTGCGGTCCAATGTCTACACATGCGCGAAGTGGTTATTCCTACTTCATTACTTTTAAGGATGATTTCTCTAGGTATGGATATATCTTCTTGATGAAGCATATATCCGAGGCCTTTGATAAATTCCAAGAATACAAGAATGAAGTGGAAAAACAAACAGGCAAGAGTATAAAAACACTGAGATCTGATCGAGGTGGTGAATACTTAAGTGTCGAGTTCTTCGGTTATTTACAAGAGAATGGAATTCTCTCTCAGCTTACTCCTCCATACACACCACAACACAACGGTGTATCGGAAAGAAGGAATCGAACCTTATTAGATATGGTTCGTTCCATGATGAGTAACGCTGAGTTACCGTGATCATTCTGGGGATATGCACTAGAATCAGCTGCATATCTTTTGAACCTAGTTCCTACCAAGACTGTGCCTACCACACCATATCAGATGTGGAGTGGGAAGAAACCCTATCTTCAGTATCTAAAAATTTGGGGATGTCCGGCTTTTGTTAAAAAGCAGCATGCGGACAAGCTCGAGGCACGATCAGTACATTGTAAGTTTGTGGGATATCCAAAGAACTCCAAGGGGTATTAATTCTATTACGCAGAGGAACAAAAAGTTTTTGTTTCTCGCCATGCCCACTTTCTGGAACATCAGTTTTTAGAAAAAGGAACAAGTGGGAGCGTAGTAAAACTGGAAAAATTCCAGAACCACAAGCTATTACTGAAAGCTTGGAAGAACCAGAAGGTTCAAGAGAACGGGACATCCCGACGCCACTCCGTAGGAGTAGTAGGCAGTCTTATCCGCTCGAGAGATACTACGGTTTTCTCATAGACGGGGATAGAGATGATTGCACTATTGATTATGATGAGCCTACTAGCTTCCAGCAAGCCATTCAGAGCGGCGACTCGGTAAAATGGCTGGATGCAATGCGGACCGAAATGGAGTCCATGTACACTAACAAAGTATGGACTTTGGACTTTTCTCCAGATGGGGTAAAACCCGTAGGATGCAAATGGATCTTCAGAAAGAAGATTGGTGTAGATGGACAGCTTGAAACCTATAAGGCTAAACTTGTTGCAAAGGGTTTCTGTCGAAGACCTGGTTTGGACTATGACGAAACCTTTTCTCCGGTAGCTATGCTAAAATCCATTAGGGTCCTTCTTGCTATTGCCGCTTTCCACGATTATGAAATCTGGCAAATGGACGTAAAGATGGCCTTTCTAAATGGAAATTTGGAAGAAAGCGTCTATATGGATTAGCCAGAGGGATTCATTCAGAGTGGGAGCAGCGGTAAAGTATGCAAGTTGCTTAAGTCCATTTATGGACTAAAGCAGGCATCGCGGAGTTGGAACATCTGTTTTGATGATACTGTCAAGGAATTTGACTTTATCAAAAATCCAGATGAACCATGCATATACAGTAAGATTGTAGGGAGAGCTGTAGTATTTCTCGTCTTGTACGTGGATGACATTCTCCTAATAGGAAATGATATTCCTATGTTACAGTCAGTCAAAATATTCTTGTCACATAAATTCTCCATGAAAGACCTGGGTGATGCCACCTACATTCTGGGGATCCAGATCTATCTTGATAGATCTAAAAGGATGTTGGGACTTTCGTAGTCCAGGTACATAGACACCATATTGAAAAGATTCAGTATGGAAGATTCTAAGCGCGGTAACCTACCGGCTTGTCACGGAATCACCCTTTCCAGAGATATTTCTCCCAAGACTAATTTGGAAAGGGATCGCATGTCGATTATACCCTACGCTTCAGCGGTAGGCTCTATAATGTATGCGATGTTATGTACCAGACCAGATGTAGCATACGCATTGAGCATAGTAAGCCGGTATCAAGCAAACCCAGGGGAGAATCACTGGATAGCAGTAAAGAACATTCTTAAGTAACTGAGGAGGACTAAGGAGATGTTATTGGTGTATGGCGGAAAAGACCTCCAGATGGAAGCCTTTGCCGACTCCGGCTTCCAGAGTAACAAAAATGACTCCAAGTCCATGTCAGGTTATGTCTTTATCCTCAATGGAGGGGCGGTCTGTTGGAAGAGTTCCAAGCAGGAGACCGTTGCTGACTCAACAATGGAAGCAGAGTACATAGCTGCTTGCGATGCCGCAAAAGAAGCTGTCTGGATGAAGAAGTTCCTCACAGAACTTTAGGTGGTTCCTTCCAGTGTTGGTCCAATACCTCTGTATTGTGACAACAACGGCGCTATAGCTTTAGCGAAGGAACCCAGGTCCCATCAGAAGTCCAGACACATCTTAAGGTGGTATCACCAGATCAGGGAGATCGTAGATCGCCGGAAGATTGAGGTGAAGAGAGCAGAGACGGAGAATAACATTGCTGATCCATTCCCAAAGGCCCTTCCTCAGACGCAGTTCGAGAGGCTATTCGAGATGATAGGTCTACGATATGCCAGCTCATGGCCCTAGTGCAAGTGGGAGATTGCTAGTGTATATGCTCTAGGGGCCATTATTGTATCATACTTGTATGTATATTACTTAATGGAAACTTGGGATATTCACAGTTATATACAGTCTTGCTAAAAATGGTAGTATGCTCCTTGGTTTGTATCAACTTTAATATGTGCATATGTTTTTTGTAACGTATCACTTATACATATTAGTAGAGCCCATAGGATCTTTGCTTGATTACCAGCGTTGTGATGGCAGTCACACTAGTGGGGGCTGGATAGTCTGTAAGCAACATCCTATACAGGTCCCTGGTCGTTGGATTATCGAGATAGGGCATCGATATTCCGGAGTAGACTAAGTGTGTACGCTTCTCATCCCAGTTGGGGAGATGGTCTGTCCCACAGCCATCAGTACGTCGTACTGGAGATAGTATACAGGTGCTCGTTAGGTTACGGGTACACCGGACAGGACTCGCAGGGGAACTGATTGGTTGGTATTATACCCGTCGTCAGTTAACAGTTCCCAGGTGACAAGAGTACAGCATAGTCCGCAGACTTGACACTGCTACTTCGCCTCGAGTGTGTCCCACTGTTCTTAGATTGCTACCCTACCACGGCTCAATGGACTCGTGCAAACAGGTAGCAGTTGGGTGCAGTCCCGAGCATTTGGAGGCAGTAGTGGTTAGACAGGATTCGTCTCTCCCGGTATTGGGAGATGATATCGCGCTGTGTCAGAGAGACATTGTTGGAGATAGTGCCCTCAGAGTCAATTATTGGATCACAGGCACGTGATTGCAATGATTGAGGGAGGACCTATCCCAGTAGAACAGTATTACTCGAGATGATAGTATACTATCTGGTTTATCTTTATCATCGTGTACTGCTTTAGGTGACCTGACATGTCGCTATTAAACGTTGATAGAGCCCCCAGGATTCTTGCTTGACTGCTAGCAGTCTGAGGGCAATCATATACGTGGGAGCTGGTGGTCTATAAGCACATCCTTAAATGGTCCCTAGTCGTGGGAGTTTCGAGACAGGGCATCGATACTCCAGAGTAGACTAGTGTATACAGTCGAGACCCCGACGAAGGGCGGTGGCCGGTCTCACAAGCCACTGGTGTTAGTTGGTTCACCTAAGATGTATACAGGTGCTCATTGGGTTATGAGTACACCGGACAGGACTCGCCGGGAACATGCTAGTTGGTCTTATACCAGGCGTCAGATAGCAGTTCCCAGGTGACATGTGTACAGGTTAGTTCATCGACCTGATGATCGTCATTTGTCTCGTGTGAGTTCCCACTGTACTTTGATTACTACCCTACCACGCTCAAAGGAGACGTGCAAACAGGTTTTAGTTGGGTACAGTCCCGAGCCACATGGAGGCAGTGAGCGGATCTTCAGGGGTTCGTCTCTCCCGGTATTGGGGGTGAGGTCGCGCTGTGTCTAGGAGAGCCATTACATAAAGCCCTCGGCCGAGGCAGGAGATTTACTGGTAGGTATTCCAGTAGTATCTCAGGGTGTTCTGGGCTACACTCCGACACGACTTGTACCTCTTTTGGGGGTCTGACTTTTACCAACCCCCTAGGCCCGCCATGCGATGCTCATAGACGAACGGACCGGACTGTACGGATATTATCACTGACAGGCTCAGTAGGGTGTCAGGATGAGTTTGCTCATCGACGTCCCTTTTGGTTAATACCTGGTAGCCCGTTACGTATTGGCTTATACCTCTGACGTGCTAGTGGTTAAATCCGCAACCAAGGTGTTGACGAGTCTTTAGAGTCCCCCACATTCAGTTGCTCTAGTTTTCGGGCGAAAAGCTGTAGAGGCCGTATGGGGATATGGCAGGATTCGATCAGATACGTGCGGTATTGCACGGATCAGGATCGGGCGGATAATACTAGCCGGCTTTGGTTTAAGCCGGATACTAGTATAGTACAGTGTAGATTTTGTCTCATTGCATTTGTATTCGGTCGGAATACAAATGCGGGTGTGTATACACAGTATCGGGGTTTTTTCCTGTAATTTATTACGGGACCAGTTTTCAGGAGTTGCCAGTTTGCTTTCCGTTTCGGTCATTTTCATTTGTATCTTTCATTGGCCGAAGATTGGTGGAGGAGGGCCTATTTGCAAGTATGCAAATTTGGTTAGTGGAGGGTGTTATTTGCATATTCTTGTATCATGATAATTCCTCCACCATTTGACTTCTTCTTCTTCTCATCATGGCTTGACTTTTGAGTCATCATGGTTGTTGATGATTAGCTTGTTGGAGTGTTGGTTTTGGTGCAATCATGGTTATTGATGATTGGTTGATGGAGTGTGAGTTTTAGTGGGTGATCATTTCCTTTTTCATGATAACCCTTTTCTCTCTCTTGTTTATTGGCTCACACTCATTCCTTTAATACTACACTCTCATTCTCACTCTCCCCTCACTTAGCATGGCCGGCCACTTCCTCAAGTGGGCTGTCCCAATTTTTTGTGGAGGGATTTTTTCTCTTTTGGCTTGTAAAAAATCCCATAGCTCCACAAAAAAAAATTCCACAACTCATCCCTCCACCAAATGGCAACCTCCATAAACCCCGAATGAGACATATAGATCTTCACTTTATTCTACAGAAAATCTTGGGCACGTCGGCTCGCCAACTTCTTGCCCGAGTTGCCTCGGTATAGAGGTGGGAGCCCATAAAAGAAGCCGGCGACGTGGTGCTCTTTCCGGCGAGGAGGTGGAGACCGGACATTCCGCGGGAGATCGGGACGACGACGAGAAGACCGAAGGACTCGGATCGCTCGGTATATCTCTCTTCCCCATCTTGTAGTTAGCTAGGACTAGTTAATGGTTCGATCCGGATTTTAGTGCGCGGTGGTGCCGGTTTGAAAAATTAAAGTTATTCGTCGCTTCCGCATTTGGCCTCGGGATGGAGGCCGGGGCGCCGCCGTGCACTTACAGTGGTATCAGAGCCTCGCCATTAACATAGTCTAGCTTTGTTTAATGTGTTTACATTTCCGATCGACCAAAATTCCAAAATCCGCGTTTTTCCCAAGCATCCGTTTCTGTCGAAATTTTTTTGAGTCCAAAAATTTTTCAGGTTGTTGAATAGTGATGTACTGGAAATCCTAAGCATACTGTAGAAATTCGATACACTGACTCGACAACAGAAGCGCGGAACCGCGGCCAAAACCCCCATTAGGCCGCGGTTCCGCCGCACCATGTTGTGATTGCTGCATCAAATTTCTGCAGTTGCTTTTTGGGTTGATTGTAGGGTTTTTGGAATATTAATTTTGGGCCCAGAATTTCTTGATGTGCTACAGTAGTAGTTGGGGCCCACTTGTTAAAATTTGATCGATCGGATATTTAAAACACATTATTTCACAGTATTTACATTATATCTGCGACCGTTAATGTCACTTGATCGGTAAATCCCGTCTAACTGCTATAGCCCGGTTAGATGGATTTGCGAACGTGACATTCACGTTGATGTTCTGTGATTTTGCTGTGATGTTGCGGATCGGTCGTGGGGGATAGCCTGGATGCAATGCTAGTACAGTTTTGTTGTATTATGTACATTTGATATTGCGGGGAGAGCGTCCGACATGTGGACTGCCGTCACTGCCTGTTTGTATTATTATTTTGGGGCACGACCAGGTTGCGATCGATGTACCCGTTGTATGTATATTTTACTTTCTGTACTAGGATTGCCCCGCGGAGGGGTGCACGGATAGCCGGGTTCTAGAGGGCAACAAGCCCGCATCTCATGGCATTGAGACGGAGAGGGCTTCACTCTAGAATTGGCGGGCTATTCGCCGCACTCGTAGGGGGTACAGGTTGACCCAGGAGGGGTGCCCAAGTTACCGGATTCCGTGAAGTGCTGGGTGGTCCATTCAAGGAGCTGAAGGGGGCTGCCTCGCTTCAGGTTTTGGCGGGTGACTTGCCGCGCCTGTAGGGGTCTAGGATTTCATTGCACAGGCTATCCACACGACCAGGGGAACGTCGGGTTTCAGCGGCTCTGTGAAACCCGGGGATCCCAGATATCTGTTTTATTCTGTGATGCTGTACATTTCTGTGATGTTGCTTTTTTATCACGCCTTGAGCGAAATATTATATATTGGTATATATAATAGTAGATGTTGTATATGTTTTGCATCCGCGCTAGTCCAGTCCCCGCTCTGTCGTTACTTAGCTAACCTAACGGGTAATGACGGGACCCAGTGGCGAATGCGGATGTCATATATGTACATCAGTATATTTTCGTTCTTTGTGGTGTGATCAATTGATGGGACTGCGTTGATTCGGATCAATGCAAGTTAAAAACAAACCTAATCTGATGTTGTTGGAACACTTTTCAAAAAGCTGTTATTGCAAGGATGTTCACTTTTTTTTTGCATCGTGGTATTCAGTTGGAATATCCTGCTCCTCAGTCGACGAAGCAAGGGCCGAGATCCCTTCACCGGGAGTGACCCCTTGGACAAAAGCTTGCGTCATGGCAATAACTTCACTATAGCCGATTACTTTTCCTTTGCACCGTGATATTCAGTTGGAATATCCTGCACCTCATTCTACGGGGAAAGAGCCGAGATCCCTTCACCGGGAGTGACCTCTTTAGTGAAGGTTTTCGTCACTATATTTTTAAAAGCTATCCGGTTCCTTCAACGATATCAAGTTCATTACGTTAAAGGTTTTCACCAGAAACCATTCGTAGCCCTCCATCATTTCAGTTAAATATTCGGTAGTATTGAAGCTATGCATTTTGACCTCACGCCAAGGCATAGTGTTTGGTAGCTGCCGGGTATTTATCTGTTGCATAGATAGATGCGTTGGTTTAGGACAGTCATACTACTATTTTGGCCTACGTCAAGGGTATGTACGGGTGGGTTCAAATTAACCTAGACAATGATGGGTAGAACTTGACATGTGACTTATGATATTTTAACCTCACGCCAAGGTCATAAGAGCATGGGACAGAAATCACATCGGGAGTTTCAAAAGAACTGAAACTTGCCAGATATGCGCATACCTTCTGTAGTGTGATAGCGTGAGCGGATTCCGTCACGTTATCATGCGATGATAGTTGGATCCTGATTCCCGCTGATGAGTTGGTTTACTCCTCGGGTGACCCCGACTAATTCTTCTTTCAGGTTTGGAGGAGAATTTGAGGTACAGTGGGAGGTTTCCAGATTAGATAAATTGGTAACCATTCTGATCTAGGTTAGAGTGCACGCTGAGTGTTTCTTTTCTCTCTCTTTGGCAGCGACCATCGACCCGACCCTAGAATATGACTCAGTGACCAAGTTGACCGAACCTTCTTAAACACTGGCTTTTGGATTGTCAGAGTTGCAGACCTCATTGCCACTCCTACTTTTACCCTTTTCCCCAGGACACCCCGTATTACTACGAACGTCCACTTCCATTGGACAAAACCATCGTATGGTTATATACGAACTCGAAGGGATTTATTCGAGGATGGTTTCAGGTTCTGGAGAAAACGGATAGGACTATTCAGTTGTCTTTTCCTTTTACCTTCTCTCAGGTTGCGAGTACTCCTTGGTTTAGGAGATAGTACACCTATTACGCAAATTGGATAGTCTTCTTCCAAACCTTAGGCTGGTGCCGAACGGTGGGGAATGAAGAAAACCAATTAGCATAACGATGGTGTACAGAAGATATTAAGTTAAGACAAAGCAAGGGATTAGTAAGAGGGCAAAGTAAATTGCGACTGATATTCACGACCAAACCAAGTATTTCATTACCACTCCCACTTCACCTTTGTATTTCTCAAGGACACTCCGTATCACTACGAAGATCCATAATTTATTGGATACTCCATCGTATGGTTATATACGAACTCGAAAGGAACTTGTTCCAGTTCGGGGATGGATTCTGGTTCAGGAGAAATAGGAATAAGGTTTATTCGGTTGTCTTTTATCTTCACCTTCTCTCGCATTGCGAGCACTCCTAGGATTAGGACAGTACACCCATTATGCTTATTGGATAGTCTTCTTCCAAACCATAGGCTGGTGACGAACGGTAGGGAAGGAAGAAAACCATTTGGCCTAAGGGGTGTGCAGAAGGTAATGACTAAAGACATATAAAGGGATTTGGAGAGGTGGCAAAGAATTATACGGTTGCAGTCGTGAATCTGGAAGAGGCATTACTAGGAATACCGGGATACCCCATCGAAACATTTCAATGTTTCAGTGCCACTGTGTACTGTTAAAAGAAAACTGATTTCCCAATTAGTCCTTACTCCATGGTATGTATTTACTAGGTACGATTCTCACATCTGTATGGTTTTACAGATGATGAGTGGGAGTAAGTTATTGGGAATTAGGTGATCATCCTCATTATATCGGGATTCGCTGTAATCGGTGATATTTGAGGAAATCACATCGGCTGTTTGCCGGTTGGCAAATATTTGGTTTTGAATATCCGCTGTCATGCACCAATTTCAAATTGATATATCTGTACGTCTATTTTCATAGAGTGAGATATGCCTTTTTGAAATTATGTCTACGACATTTACCTATATCAGTGGATGGTTAGGTAAGGAGCATTAAACAGCGGTGTAATTCTTCTTAACCATAAGTACAGTTTTCAACCTACCACACACAGTGAGTGAGTTATAAGACTCAAGAGACTTGTACAGAGTATTGTATATTGTCCAGTGTCCATCAGGACAGAGGGGTTGGTCCTCGTACTATATTCGGTTTACTTATGACTTCTCTAGTTTTTAGACAGGTGTTTCGTGGAAACACAGGGTCCGAATTTTGAGAAGTTATAGGTATTTGAATAAAGTAGAGAACCAGGTATTGCATGTATCGGGATTCTTCAAAGTGATCGAAGATGTAGATACTTGTGTATGGTATTCAGATGATAGTAATGACTAAGAGAACTTGCTTCTTTTTCAGGTTACTCATAATTGGAAGCATTTCTAAGTTGAGTAACGCTGATCGGCCTCCTTCCATTTAGTAGACATGCGCTGGAGACAGCTGCATGATTTGAATCTGGTTCAATTAAATCAGTGCCTCTGGTCCTATATGGGATATAGAACAGTTCGTATCTTAACGATGTTAAGGTACGGGGAGTTGTCTGGCATATGCTTGAAAACCAGACTCTGGATAACTCAAGGCACGTTTCTGTAATGGCTGTTTGTGGGTTGACCCAGGCTATGACGAGGGTTGACTTTCTACCATCTGGAAGATCAATAGTGATATTGTTCTGAACTCGCCACAGTTTTAAATAAAATTGATTTTCAGAAAACAGTAGTGGGAGTATGGTAGAACTGGAAGTGATTCCAGAACCATAAATAATTACTGAAGATTTGATAGGAACCTAATGATTCAATCTGGTTTGACATTCCATTGGCCACTCCGCAGATTTGGAGGGTAACCTCAGGCACCCGAGAGGTACTTCGGTATGCTCAAGGACGGTGACAGGGAGGTTCTTGTTTACCCACACTTGCCATTGCTGTTGTTCCAGTCTGCGAGACCCGGCGGGAGGATGAGTATAGCGTCGTTCTGAACTGGCTTCAGAAGTGTACGTGTATATGACTCTGCCAGAGGGTTGTCGTAGTCAGTGGGAGCAGCGGAAGCATTGGTGGACAGGTGGCTTATGTCTATTTATAGACTAAAGCAGATATTGCGGAGATAGATCATCTATTTCTGACGTGACAGTCATAGACTTGACTTCATCAGAATAGGGGATGGATCTACTAAGAAGGTAGTAGGGTGTGATGTCCTGGTATTTTGGATGACATGCACAGAGTAGGAAGTGATATTCCTATACTACAATCGGCTACACTTTGGTCGTCACACAGTGGTTTCTCCACATGGGACTTGGACATTATATCAGACATACTGGTTAATAGAACTATGGTATTAGATCTAGATTTGGCCGGTTTCCCAATTAAGGGTACTTAGACAGCATTCTAAGAGTATTTAGAATGGACGACTCCTGGCACGGTAGTGTACCTGCAGGTGATGGAGTCACCCTCTCTAAAGGTGTCCTACAGACTAAAGGGGAGAGGGATGTGCATGATTGGCAGATCACTTGCTCAGGCAATTGAGTCAATCATGAGATGTCAAGTACCACACCAGATGTTGTTCTTGCACTAGATGCAATAAGTTGACATTGATCCAATCCTGGAGAAACAGTCGGAAGCAGTTTTAGAACATAAGTGGATGTTCTAGGGATATGATAATGACAGCCTCTTTCGGGAGACAGTTATCATTCCAGGCTTCCAAGGTGACCTAGGCAACAAGGAGGTTGTCAGAGTTATAGTTTTCCTTCTGACGAGGGGCAGTATTTTGGACAGGTGGTCCAAGGCAATACTGAGGGAGGCATGGCGCAGGATACTGATTAAGTTCAGTTGACAATACAGTCTAAGAAGTTTGGATTTGGAGTTCATTTATGAGCTAGGTCCCATCGACTTCCAGACATTCTAAGACAGGTATTGCTTATTTCGGGAGATGGTTTTCTCCGCGAACTTGAGATATAGAGAGACATAGAAAGAAACATCAAGGCGGATCCACTCACTGAGGCTATTCTTCGAACGCAATAGTTTCGCAAACAAGCTTTGCAAGACTGACTAGTAGAGGAGTTGGGTGTTCGGTATCACACGGGCTGTGAGTATGCGACATCGCAATAATTAGCCTTGAGTGCAAGTGGGAGATTGTTGGAGATAGTGCCCTCAGAGTCAATTATTGGATCACAGGCACGTGATTGCAATGATTGAGGGAGGACCTGTCCCAGTAGAACAGTCTTACTCGAGATGATAGTATGCTATCTGGTTTATCTTTATCATCGTGTACTGCTTTAGGTGACCTGACATGTCGCTATTACACGTTGATAGAGCCCCTAGGATTCTTGCTTGACTGCCAGCAGTATGAGGGCGATCATATACGTGGGAGATGGTGGTCTATAAGCACATCCTTAAATGGTCCCTAGTCGTGGGAATTTCGAGACAGGGCATCGATACTCTAGAGTAGACTAGTGTATACAGTCGAGACCCCGACGAGGGGCGGCGGCCGGTCTCACAAGCCATTGGTGTTAGTTGGTTCACCTAAGATGTATACAGGTGCTCATTGGGTTATGAGTATACCGGACAGGACTCGCCGGGAACATGCTAGTTGGTCTTATACCAGACGTCAGATAGCAGTTCCCAGGTGACATGTGTACAGGTTAGTTCATCGACCTGATGATCGTCATTTGTCTCGTGTGAGTTCCCACTGTACTTTGATTACTACCCTACCACGCTCAAAGGAGATGTGCAAACAGGTTTTAGTTGGGTACAGTCCCGAGCCACAAAGAGGCAGTGAGCGGATCTTCAGGGGTTCGTCTCTCCCGGTATTGGGGGTGAGGTCGCGCTGTGTCTAGGAGAGCTATTACACAAAGCCCTCGGCCGAGGCAGGAGATTTACTGGTAGGTATTCCAGTAGTATCTCAGGGTGTTCTGGGCTACACTCCGACACGACTTGTACCGCTTTTGGGGGTCTGACTTTTTCCAACCTCCTAGTCCCGCCATGCGATGCTCATAGACGAACGGACCGGACTGTATGGATATTGTCACTGACAGGCTCAGTAGAGTGTCAGGATGAGTTTTCTCATCGACGTCCCTTTTGGTCAATACCTGGTAGCCCGTTACGTATTGGCTTATACCTCTGACGTGCTAGTGGTTAAATTCGCAACCAAGGTGTTGACGAGTCTTTAGAGTCCCCCACATTCAGTTGCTCAAGTTTTCGGGCGAAAAGCTGTAGAGGCCGTATGGAGATATGGCAGGGTTTGATCAGATACGTGCGGTATTGCACGGATCAGGATCGGACGGATAATACTAGCCGGCTTTGGTTTAAGCCGGATCCTAGTATAGTACAGTGTAGATTTTGTCTCATTGCATTTGTATTCGGTCGGAATACAAATGCGGGTGTGTATACACAGTATCGGGGTTTTTTCCTGTAATTTATTACGGGACCAGTTTTCAGGAGTTGCCAGTTTGCTTTCCGTTTCGGCCATTTTCATTTGTATCTTTCATTGGCCGAAGATTGGTGGAGGAGGGCCTATTTGCAAGTATACAAATTTGGTTAGTGGAGGGTGTTATTTGCATATTCTTGTATCATGATAATTCCTCCACCATTTGACTTCTTCTTCTTCTCATCATGGCTTCACTTTTGAGTCATCATGGTTGTTGATGATTAGCTTGTTGGAGTGTTGGTTTTGGTGCAATCATGGTTGTTGATGATTGGTTGATGGAGTGTGAGTTTTAGTGGGTGATCATTTCCTTTTTCATGATAACCCTTTTCTCTCTCTTGTTTATTGGCTCACACTCATTCCTTTAATACTACACTCTCATTCTCACTCTCCCCTCACTTAGCATGGCCGGCCACTTCCTCTAGTGGGCTGTCCCAATTTTTTGTGGAGGGATTTTATCTCTTTTGGCTTGTAAAAAATCCTATAGCTCCACAAAAAAAAATTCCACAACTCATCCCTCCACCAAATGGCAACCTCCATAAACCCCGAATGAGACATATAGATCTTCACTATATTCTACAGCAAATCTTGGGCATGTCCGCTCGCCAACTTCGTGTCCGAGTTGCCTCGGTATAGAGGTGGGAGCCCGTAAAAGAAGCCGGCGACGTGGTGCCCTTTCCGGCGAGAAGGTGGAGACCGGACATTCCGCAGGAGATCGGGACGACGACGAGAAGACCGGAGGACTCGGATCGCTCGGTATATCTCTCTTCCCCATCTTGTAGTTAGCTAGGAATAGTTAATGGTTCGATCCGGGTTTTAGTGCGCGGTGGTGCCTGTTTGAAAAATTAAAGTTATCCGTCGCTTCCGCATTTGGCCTCGGGATGGAGGCCGGGGCGCCGCCGTGCACTTACAGTCATTAGGTAAAGTCCCCGGCCAGGGCAAGCGAGATATACTGATAGGTTCCAGTAGCTTCTCAGGGTGTAATGGGCTTCGCTCCGACACGACTTATACAGCTATTAGGGGACTGACGCTTGCCGCCCCCTAGGCTCGATATGCGATAGTCTTAGACGAACAGACCGGACTGTACGGAGATTGTCACGTTAGGCTCAGTGGGAGTTCGGATGAGTTTCCTCATCGGCCTTCTTATCGACATCTACCTGGGGACCGTTACGTACAGCTAGTGCCGCTTGCGGTCTGTGGTTAAACCCACTGCCAGCGTAGTGTCGAGTGTCTAGAGTCCCACACAGAGAGTTTCCCTACTCCAGGAGAAATGATATAGAGGTCGTATGGTTTTACGACATGGGTTCGCACGTGTACGTGTGTTTACGCACGTACGACTTTTCGGACAGTTTTTACTAGCAGGCTTTGGTTTAAGCCAGATTCTAGTATCGGGTTATTGGATTTATACAGTCTAAAGTTTTTCCGTGTTTTCACGGATTGGAGGGGCATTCTCGTAATTTGTCGGGATGCTTCTAGAAGAGTGGTGACTTGGGGGGTAAGGTGGCATTGCATTAAATGAGATTAGCGACTCATTTGTTCGATTCATCCATATCATTAATACATCATAAATGCTTAATGACTCATGGAGATGAATCACTCATAGATATTTATGAAGCATGGTTGATAATTCTTTTATTTCATTTTTGATAAATAAATAATGCTTCATATATATTATTGTAGATCATTATCTCATTTCATTTTCATCTTCACCTTCTCTCTCCTCAAGCTCACTCTCTCTTCAAACCCTAACCCTAACCTCTCATGAGTTGAGATCAAGGGTTAGCTAGACTAATACATCCATAACCTCACTCTATATCCCCTAGGTAGCTTAGATTAGCACTTTGAGCAACCTAGTTATCTCAAGTTAGAGATCAAGCTTGTAGTAGGAGCTCTCGGGTGGATCATCTTTGATTCGAGGAGGCCGTTGAGGTGTCGATATTCCAAGGAACCCACGAGGAGTGGAGGACAGCGATGAAGACCCGAAGGACATGTAACGTGAGGTATAACTTCGAATCCGAGTAGTTAAACCTCTAGTAGATAGTTAGCAATGGTTTAGATAACGATTCATGCGCTCAAGTCCGTGTTACGAAGCTTTGATAATCGTTTTTCATATATTCCGCCTCCCCGCAAGTTCGTGGGGTGCGTGACATGGACTTACAATACGCGTATTAATCTCAGTCCCGCACATATCACATATGTGCTCCTACTTCGTTTCTCCTGGGCCAGGAAATCTCTGTGTAGGACTCTAAAAACTCGTCAATACGCCGGCAGTAGGTGATGAACCTATCAGTCACCCACAAGCGATATTAGCTAGACGTAACGGCTACCCGGGTATTGAGCGATCAGAAGATCAACAAGGAAGCCTATTCATACTCCTGTAAATCCAATAAGTAACACTACCGTAAAGTCCAGTCTCCTCGTCTGATATGTCGCATATCCAGCATGGGGGAGGAAAATGTTAGACCCTAATAGCTTGATAAGTCATGCCGATGTGAGGCCCATAACGGTTCGAGAAACTACTGATAACACATACCAGTAAATCTCAGCAACCTTGGCAAGGGATTTCCTGTTATGGCCAATCGAGTATAGCAAAACATCAATCCCCAATACCGAGAGAGACGAAATCCCCTCCTATCGCTCATTGCCTCCATGTGACTCGGGACTGTACCTAAAAACCACCATTTTGCATGTTCTCTTGAACGTGGCATGGTGGAAATCAAAACACAGTGGGAATCACACAAGACTCTATGACGATCTCAGGTCTGCAGACTAACCTGTATCAGTGTCACTAGAGAACTGGTATCTGACGTGAGGTATAATACCATCTATGAGTTCTCGGCGAGTCATGTTCGGTGTACCCAGTCTCCACTGAGCACCTGTATACCATTATTTGATGTCAAACACCAATGGATGTGGGATCATCCATCGCCCATCATATGGGTCAAGAAGCGTATACGCTAGTCTACTCAGGAATATCGATGGCCTGTCTCGATACTCCCACGACTAGAAATAATTGAAGGATGTACTTACCGACTACCCTGGCCCCACTAGTATGATCTACATCATAATCATGGAAGTACACATTCTAAGGGCTTTATCAACATGTAACAGAGAGACAATAAGTGTACATATCAAGATAAAGAGCAACCAGATAGCATACTATCATGCCGAGCAAGAAAGTCCTCCCTATATATGTCCAAGCAACCACTATAATATACATCATATGTGCAATAATGGCCTCTAGGGCATACATATAACAAACAATCTCCCACTTGTACTAAGGCCATTTTGTAGTATCTCATACTCAACGCCCCATAAAAGTCTCTCTTGGGAAAGGCGTCTGTGAGTGGATTCGCCATGTTGTCATTCGCGTCATCTCTCCTAACCTTGATCCTTTGGAGATAAACCATCTCCCTGATTAGGTGATACTGCCTCAAAATATGTCTGGATCGCTGGTGGGACCGGCATTCCTAGGCCAAAGGCACAACACCATTGTTGTCACAATAACAGTTATTGGACGGTCGATGGTAGGAACAATGTTCATCTCATGAACAAGAAACATCCAGACAGCCACTTTGGCAGCATCATTGTTAGCGAAGTATTTAGCCTTTATCGTCTAGTTTTCCACGGTATATAGCTTGGAACTCTTCCAACATACCATCCTTCCACTAAGGGTAATGGCAAAGCCCGAGACTGACTTTCAATCGTCCTTATCACTATGGAAGCTCAAATCAGTAAAGGATTCCCACTGGAGTTCACCGTTACCAAAAACCAAGAACATTTCTTCAGTGGTTCTCTAGTACTTAAGAATGTCCTTCACGGCTGTCCAGTGATTCTCCCAAGATCCGATTGATTCCTAATCACTATCCCTAGTGAGTCAGCTACATCTGGTCTTGTACATAACATCGCATACATAATAGAGCTTACTGCCGAAGCATAGGGTATTGCACACGAGCTCTCTCAAAATCAGTCTCGGGTGACATCTTTTTGGAGAGAGTGATTCATGAGTAAGTAGGCGAACTGTTAGTGATATGTATGCCCTAGAGGCCATTACTGTACATACGATGTATATTGTAGTGGATGCTTGGACATATATATGGAGAACATTCTTACTCGACATGATAGTATGCTATCTGGTTGCTCTTTATCTTAACATGTACACTGATTGTCTCTATGTTACATGTTGATAATGCCCTTAGGATGAGTACTTGACTAACAGGACTATGATGCAGATCATACTAGTGGAGACAGAGTAGTCGCTAAGTACATCCTTCAAATGTTCCTAGTCGAGGGTGTATCGAGACAGGGCATCGATATACCAGAGTAGACTAGCATATAGCTTCTCGACCCATTTAGATGGACGATGGATGATCCTATATCCATTGGTGTTTGACATCAGAGACAGTATACGGGTGCTCAGTGGAGACTGGGTACACAGGACGGACTCGCCGAGAACTCCAAGATGGTATTATACCTCACGTCAGATAGCAGTTCTCTGGTGACACTGGTACAGGTTAGTCTGTAAACCCGAGATCGTCATAGAGTCTTGTGTGATTCCCACTATGCTTTGATTTCCACCATACCACGTTCAACAGAACGTGCAAAACGGTGGCTTTTGGGTACAGTCCCGAATCACAAGGAGGCAATGAACGATAGGAGGGGTTTCGTCTCTCCCGGTATTGGGGGTTGATGTTGCGCTGTGCTCGATTGGCTATAACAGGAAGTCCATGGCCAAGGCTGCTTCAGAGATAAATTGGTAAGTGTTATCAGTAGTTTCTCGACCCGTTATGCGCCTCATATCGACACGACTTATCGAGTTACTGGGGTCTGACGTTTACCACCCCTAGACGAGATATGCGACATATCAGATGAAGTGACCGGACGGTACGGTAGTGTTACTGATTGGATTCGCAAGAGAGTGAGCAGGCTTTCTTGTTGATCTTCTGATCGCTCAATACCCGGGTGGCCATTACGTTTAGCAGACCGCTTGTGGCTTATGGGTGTTTGATATGATCATCACCTACTGCCGGCGTATTGACGAGTCTTTAGAGTCCTACACAGGGGTTTCCTGGCTCAAGCGAAATGGAGTAGGAGCACATATGTGATATGTGCGGGACCGAGATTAATACGATATGACATACCGTATTCTATTCTCGCAATATGAGATATCGGTCGGTTATATATGATATAGCCGGGTTATCGGATCAAGTGTTGATTCGATAAGTTGTTACACATGATATTAGTCGGTTATATGTGATATAGCCGGATTATTAAATCAGTTGATTTGATAATCTAATGTATAATAATATATTAGATATATTATATTACATTAACTAGTATTACCTCATTTATGATTCTTTTCTCACTTGGTTTGTGCACATTGTATATATGTGATATATGCAAGTGTACATTATTTTATGTCATGCATGATGATACATTTCAAGATGGGTGTATGAGACTTAAACTTTGCTAGGGTTATGTTAGGGTTTTATTTATTTCTTAAGTTAGAACAATAGAGAGAAAACTTGGTCAATGTTGTCAAGCTTGGATGAAGCTTGTAGAAATATTGACAAAATCCACTCTTTTGTCATTACTTAGGATATTTGTTAACCCAACCCTTAACCTTACCCTTTGGTTTATTCTCTACATGAGTTAGGCATGAGGGCTTAACTCACCCATGGTTGCAATAATTCATTTGGATGAATTATCATATGAGATATTCTTCTTCTTCTTCTTCTTCTTCCTCCTAAAAGCTTTCTAGCTTCAATGGAGATATGAGAAAAAGTGTGAGAAAATCAAATCTAATGTGAGCCCACTTCCTACTTCATCATCCTCTACTACTTGCCATTTAGTATAGGGTGTTTGCTTCACTAATTCCATAGTTAGTGAAGAGATAGCTTAGGTCAGTGTCTCCTCGACGTAGATCATCTTCGGCCTCAAAGTCTTCGAAGCAAGCATGTTTGTTTCTTCAAGGGAGCCTCTTTAGAGTCTGAAGTTCACGATCGTAGTGAAGGGGACTACTACACGGAGCTATTGAAGTGAAGGATCGGTCTATAAAGGTTCTATACTTTGCACATTTAGGATGTAAAGTGTTTACATATGTTATTCCATTGATTTCTAGTTGACGATTCTTAGTTAGGGTTAACTAAAACGGCAAATTTTTGAATATGGCATGGACGATGCCCCCCGAAACCTTGCTGCCATTTTAGGTAAACCTGCACCAACCACCACACTTAGAATCCTCCATACTAAACCCTTTTAGAATAGCGTTAATGTACCTGGATTTGGGACACTCCTAACATCCCCTTAGATCTATCACTATAGATCATAATCCACAAGATGTAGTAGGTATCATCCAGATCTTCCATGGAGAATCCTCGTGATAAGAGGAGATTGACCGAGTGTAGCATAGGAAACCATTTCCTATCAAGTGTATTTCATCTATGTACAATACGTGGAAGACAACCTTACCCTCTACAACTTTCTTGTATATACAAGGTTCATCTACCTTTTTGATAAAGTCAAACACTTTGACTGCCATATTAAAACAGATGTTCCAACTCCGCGATGCCTGCTTTAATCTTGATGGACTTAATCATAGCCACTGGAGAAAAGTTTTCATCAAAATCCACACCTGGTTATTGACGAAAACCATTTACTACAAGTCAAGATTTGAAAGTCTCAACTTTTCCATTTACACCAAGAATCTTCTCAAGATCCATTTGTTCCCGATGGGTATTACCTCTTCAGGTGCAACTTTCAAAGTCATACTTTGTTTGTGTACATGGATTCCATCTTAGATCACATAGCATCCAGCTATTTCACAGAGTCCCCACTCGTGATGGCCTGCCTGAAACTAGTTGGGTCATCATCTACCATGATACAATCCTCGCTCCCACCGTCTTTAAGGAAACCGTAGTATCTCTCAGGTGGATAAGGAACCCTACTAGATTCGCGGAGACGCTGAGGTTCGTTGGAGACTATTGAATCCTTTGGTTCCACTAAATCATCAGCTGTTAATTTATCCAGCTGGAACTCCTTTCAGTTCTACCTCATGACCACTAATTTCTTCTATAAGAAATTCCTTTTCTAAAAAGATGGCACGCTGAGAAACAAAACACCTTTTGCTCCTCAGTGTGGTAGAAGATATTCCCTCCCAAATGTTTGAGATATCCAACAAACTTACAGAACTGACATTTTCTTGAGTTTGTCCGGATTTTGCTTTTTAACATAGGCCGGACAACCCCATATCTTAACTGGTTTAAGACATTGTCTCTTCCCATTCCATATCTCATATGGAGTGGTAGGCACAGATTTGGATGGTGAAAGGTTTGCCTAGCACCCTATGTATAGTTTTAAAGCATCACATGTCACAAAGTTTAAATTTTATGGTGCTAAGCAGGCATATAAAGGAATCGATCCTAGAAAATTAGGGTTTGGAAAGTTAAAGCCAATAAAAACTAGGGTTTCGAGACTACAACCTTTGTAGCTCCCTTTCGCTAGACTCTTTGGTCTCTTGGGTGTTGGAAGAAGGTCCTCTTGAAGTCTTCTCGCGTCCACGACGATCCACCCGGAGTTCCTCGTCCAAGCTCGCAACTTCGATTATCAAGATGAGAAACGAAGAGAACACTCTAAACAAGTTGGCTAAACTTGTGTAGAATGATGTTGTGGTTATGATTCTCACTTCAAAAACCTTTCTTGATGTGTGTTTTACTTACTAGAAAAAACTAGAGAGCAAAAGGAAGAAGGAGGAGAAAGATGATGGCTTTTGTTTTTAACAAGAGTAGAAAAATGATAACCATTGAAAAGAAATGAAATATATCTATATATATTTTATTTCTTCTCACTTCAAACCATGGTTAAATCTTTGAGTTATTATTTAATTAGGGTTTAAAACATATAAGGAAAGTTTAATCCAAGGTTAAGGGTAGGTAAGAATGGTTAGGTTAAAGAAGAATGTAGAAGCAACTCAAGAATTATCATTTCCTTTTCTATTTTGTTTTAAACATAAAATCAAATAATAATCCATATATTTATCCACGGTGTGAGTCTTATATTGCCACCATTTCCATGTGTAATCAACCATGATAGATGGTGTTATGTATGTATGTATGTATGCACATCCATATGTGCATGAAACTAGAAAGAAACAAAGAAAAACATACATGCATGCATACATCCATCATATACAAGAAAGGTTTTAAGTGAGAAAACTAATAGTTAAATGATAAATCAACACTTGATTTATCAATCCGGCCATATCACATATGACCCCACCAAAAGCAAGCCGCCCGATCAATGTTCGGTATCCTATACGCGCATTTTAATCGGGTCCATGCGCATATCGCATACGTGCACCACAACGTTTCTCCTGGACTGGGTAACTCCTTTGTGGGACTCTAAGACTCGTTAATACGCCGGCAGTGGGTGATGATCATATCAAGCACCCCCAAGCCTCAAGCAGTCAGCTAAACGTTACGGCCACCCGGGTATTGAGCGATCAGAAGAAAACAAGCGAACCTGCTACAACTCCCGTCGAGTCAACCGGCAACACTACCGTACAGTCCGGTCTCTTCGTCAGATATGCTGCATATCGAGCCTAGGGATGGTCATGTCGATCCTAATAACTCAATAAGTCGTGCCGGTGAATGGTCTATAACAGATCGAGAAACTACTGATAACACTTATCAGCAAATCTCAGCAGCCCTGGCCAGGGACTTACTGATATAACCAGTCGGGCACAGCACAGCATCAACTCCCAATACCGGGAGAGACGAAACCCCTCCTATCGCTCATTGCCTTCATGTGTCTCCGGAATGTACCCAACGGCCACCTGTTTGCACGACTCAGTAGAGCCGTGGTAGGGTGGCAATCAAAATACAGTAGGAGAGCACAAGACTCTATGACGATCTCGGGTCTACAGACTAACCTGTACCAATGTCACCTGAGAACTGCTATCCGACGATAGATATAATTCCATATAGGAGTTCTCGGTGAGTCCGTCCAGTGTACCCAGTCACCACTGAGCACCCATATATGATCTTGATGTCAAACATCGATGAATGTGGGAACATCCATCGCCCATCGTATGGGTCTAGTATCATATACGCTAGTCTACTCTGGTATATCAATGCCCCATCTCGATATACCTACGACTAGGGACTTTCCAGGATATGCTTATAGACTACAGATGTCCCACTAGTATGATCTTCATCATAATCAAAGTAGTCAAGCCGATATCCTCAGGGCTTTATCAGCATGTATGAATGAATAAAAACATGATCAAATCAACATGTCAAATAAAGAAGAACCAGATAGCATACTATCATGTCGAGCAAGAATACACACTGAATATATATATACATGTATAGATACATCCACTATCATATAATAGCCTCTAGGACATCCATATATCCAACAATCTCCCACTTCCACTAAGGCCAGTTATTGGCGTATCTCATACCCAACATCTCAAAAAGTCGCTCATGCTGCGGCTGAGGGAGGGCCTTGGTGAATGGATGCGCGGCGTTATCCTTTGTGTCTACTCTCCTAATCTCGATCTCACGGCGATCTACAATCTCCCGGATCAAATGAAAACGCCTCAGGATGTGTCTGGACCGCTGATGGGATCTGGGCTCCTTGGCTAACGCTATAGCCCCATTATTATCATAATACAAAGGTATTGGATCAATAATGGTTGGAACTACTCCTATCTCCGAGACGAACTTCTTCATCCAGACGGCTTCCTTGGTGGCATCATCCGCAGCAATGTACTCAGCTTCAATCGTAGAGTCTGCAACGGTATCCTGTTTGGAACTCTTCCAACTTACCAACCCTCCGTTGAGGGTAAATACAAACCCAGAGATAGATTTGCTGTCGTCCTTATCGCTTTGGAAGCTCGAATCGGTAAAGGCCTCCATTTGGAGATCTGCATTACCATACACCAAGAACAATTCTTTAGTCCTTCGCAAGTACTTAAGAATGTTCTTCACGGCTGTCCAGTGGTTCTCCCCTGGGTTGGATTGATACCTGCTTACAACACTAAGTGCATAAGCTACATCTAGGCGTGTACATAACATCGCATACATTATAGATCCTACTGCCGAAGCATAGGGTATAACGCTCATGCGAGCTCTCTCTTCATCGGTATTTGGACAAGAATCCTTGGAGAGAGTGACCCCATGGCAAGCGGGTAAGGCACCCCGCTTGGAGTCTTCCATACTAAACCTTTTTAGGATGGTGTTGATGTACCTGGTTTGGGACAATCCCAATAACTTTTTGGATCTATCCCTATAGATCCTTATGCCCAGGATGTATGTGGCATCATCCAGGTCCTTCATGGAGAACCTTAGTGATAAGAAAGATTTGACCGACTGTAGCATAGGATTATCATTTCCTATCAGAAGAATGTCATCCACGTACAATACAAGGAATGTGACAGCTCTTCCTACAGCCTTCTTATAAACACAAGGTTCATCTGGATTTTTGATGAAATCAAACTTTTTGATAACATCATCGAAACAGATGTTCCAACTCCGAGATCCCTGCTTTAACCCATATATGGATTTAAGCAATCTACATGCTTTCCCGCTGCTCCCACTGTCAATGAAGCCCTCTGGTTGATCCATATAAACGCATTCTTCTAAATCTCCATTTAGAAATGTTGTTTTAACGTCCATCTGCCAGATTTCATAGTCGTAGTGAGCAGCAATAGCAAGTAGGATCCGAATGGATTTAAGCATGGCTATGGGCAAAAAAGTTTCTTCATAGTCCAAACCTGGTCTTTGACGAAAACCCTTCGCCACAAGTCTTGCCTTATAGGTCTCTACCTGCCCATTTACACCAATCTTTCTTTTAAAGATCCATTTGCATCCCACAGGTTTTACCCCAGGGGGTACAATGTCCAAAGTCCATACTTTGTTGGTGTACATAGACTCCATTTCGGATCTCATGGCATCCAGCCATTTCACAGAGTCACCACTCGTGATAGCTTGCTGAAAACTGGTAGGATCATCATCATCCATGATGCAGTCTTCTCTGTCACCATCAATGAGGAAACCGTAGTACCTCTCTGGTGGGCGAGAAGTCCTACCAGACCTTCGGAGTGGCTGAGGTTCTTCAGTTTCTATTGCAACAGCCGGTTCAACCAAATCGTCATTTGTAATCTGTGTCTCTAGAACCACTTCTAGATCCACCACTTTGCCATCATCTTTATCTGTGAAAAACTCTTTTTCCAAGAATGTGGCAAACTGAGAAACAAACACCTTTTGTTCCTCTTTGTGGTAGAATGGATATCCATAAGAATTCTTTGGATACCCCACAAAATTACACATGACTGACCGTGTCTCGAGTTTGTCTGGATTCTGCTTTTTAACATAGGCCGGGCAACCCCAAATCTTAATTCTCTAAAGAGATGGTCTCTTCCCATGCTATATCTCATATGGCGTGGTAGACACGGCTTTGGTTGGAACCCTGTTAAGTAGAAACGCTGCAGTCTCCAATGCATGCCCCCAAAATGAGACGGGTAACTCAGCATCACTCATCATGGATCGGACCATATCTAATAGGGTCCTATTCCATCGTTCAGACACACCGTTGTGCTGTGGTGTGTAAGGAGGAGTGAGCTGAGAGAGAATCCCATTCTCTTTTAGGAAGTTTGCAAATTCTGTACTGAGATACTCACCACCTCGATCTGATCGAAGAATCTTGATACTCAAGCCGGTTTGTTTTTCTACTTCTTGTTTATATTCAATAAATTTCTCGAAAGCTTCGGAATTGTGCTTTAATAAAAATACATGACCGAATCTTGAGAAATCGTCAGTGAATGTAATGAAGTATGAAAAAACGCCTCTAGCCTGTGTAGACATTGGCCCGCATACATCACTATGTATGAGGCCTAGGAGCTCAGTAGCTCTTTCTCCGTGTCCGGTAAACGGAGTTTTGGTCATTTTACCCTTGATACAAGACTGGCAAGTCGCATAAGATTTATATTCAAAGGAGTTTAAATATCCATCTTTGTGTAACTTGTTTAGTCTTGTTTCGTTAATATGACCAAGTCTACAGTGCCAAAGAAAAGCTTCATTTAATTCTGAAAGTTTTCTTTTATTAGTGTGTTGTATACTGAAAACTTTGTGTTGATTTATGGCATATATTCCGTTATTAAGTGTACCATACCCAACCAACATTTGATTCAGGTGAATGTTCATAACATTGTTCTGCAATATAAAGTTATATCCTTCATTGTCTAACAAAGAAACTGATATTATATTACATAGCATACTTGGTACAAAATAACAAGGATTCAAAACCAAAATACATCCAGATGGCAACCCCAAGTGATACTCTCCCACTGCGACTATATGTATATTGGAACCATTTCCAACGCGGAGAGTATGGTCACCTGTCTTCAAAACTTTGCTATTTCTCAGCCCCTGCATAGAATTGCAAATGTGAGAACCTGAACCGGTATCCAATACCCAGGAAGCAGAGTTTATAGAAAAATAGTTTTCTGTTACAAACGCACCTGAAGCAGAAGCACCACCATGCTTCTTCTTGAGACTTAAGTACTCCGTGCAGTTGCGCTTCTAATGTCCTGTCTTGTGGCAATGAAAACATTCGCCTTTCCCCGAGTCTCCAGCTTTGGACTTTTCCTTTCCCTTCACCTTTTTAACTCCACCCTTAGGATTAGTGGGCTTCTTCTTTTTCTTTCCCTTGGCCTTAGCTTTCGGGCGAGAAGAGGAAGACAGTCCAATAGTCATAACGGGAGTTTTTGCTGACTTCATAGTGCTCTCTGCACTCCTTAACATATTAAGGAGTTCAGGGAGTTCCTTCTCCATGCCGTGCATGTTGAAGTTCACTATAAATTGAGCAAAGGTGGAGGGGGGGACTGCAGAATAATATCTATATATTGTTCATTGTCCATCGTCCATCCAAGGTCCTCAAGCTCTTCTATAAGAGCTATCATCTTCAGAACATGGTCTCCTACTGGTGTGCCAGGGGCCATTCGCATCTGAAACAATTTCTTTGATACTTCGTATCGCAATACGCGGGATTGCTCTCCATACAACTCCTTTGTATGGAGCAATATGGTTTGAATGTCCATATTCTCATGCTGCTTTTGATGTGTATTGTCCATCAATGCAAGCGCGAGGCATTTGGCCGTGGCAAAATCAGCGTCCCATGTCTTGCGGACTTCTTTGTCCGCAACTAAGGATTTTGGACCTGGGACGGGGTGGGCTGAAGCCGTGAGGACATATGATACTTTATCATAAGTCAAGGCTATTTTCAAATTCCTCAGCCAATCTTTATAATTGGTCCCATTCAGTTTGTTTTTATCTAGTAGAAGCTTGAGTCCAGTCATGGGTATCTGCCATTAAGAGAGAGAAAAGAATACACTCAGCGAAAGCTCTTGCATAGATCAGATTGGTTATTATCTTGTCTAATCGATGTCTCCTACTTCTTTAATCAAGTTTTTCTTTCAAACCTTAAAAAGAAAACTAGCCAGGATTAATTACGGTCTACAACATCACTAACTGTTCAGCCAGGCCAGTGTCGGTACTTGAGGGAGGTTCCCCGTGCTTTCGTACGGACCTAATTAAAGTAAACCTCGTTTTCCCAGAGGCGGAGCCCCGTTAACACCTTTCTAGACACCTAATGAGTTAGCTAAATGTAAACTGTAAAACTCTCCTAGGAGCAACTATTGCCCACAGTGGGATCGGGATCCAACCATCATATGGAAGGTATGCAATCTCATTGCAAATCTCAACACTTGAAATTCCCGATATGATTTTTACCCCTAGTACTTATGACCTTAACTATGGTCAACAAATCATAAGTACTAGTCAAGTTCTACCCTTCATTTCTTGATCAATTAGACCCACCCATATGACCCTTAACTATGGTCAACAAAGTCGTATGAATGTCCTAATTAATCTGCATCATATGCAATGTAGGAAGACATCACTTAGCTACCGTACACTACGCCTTAACTAAAGTCAACAAACATAGCACGAATACTAAGTACTCTACTTTCTAAAATGACGGAGGGTTGCGGATGATTTTTAAGAAAATCTTTAACGCTTTGAACGTGATATCGTCGTAGAATCAAAAAAAAGTTTTCAAAAGGAGTGGCTTAAGCTCTGCAGTTTTGAAATGTAGCTTTTTCATAAATAGCCGAGTGGTTTTTAAATCCGATTCTACAACATCTTTTTAGTTTTATTTTCTTTACATTAATCATATTAATGTAATCCCATCATTTAAGTCCTTAAGCCAATCACAGAAAAGAAACGAAAATAACACGTACGCTTATGCCATCCGCATTCGCCGCAATGTTCCGTTATGCACCGTTAGGTTACTTAACTAACGGCATACCGGGACGGGACTAGCGTGGGTGTAAAACATAAGCAACGTCTACTGTATATCATATATATAATATGTCATTCGTCTCAGATATCATAGAACACAGGCAGCAGAAACATAGATATAATGTGGTATATACTAGGACGTCCGTATTTAGTATTTTAGCCAGAATAGAAAATACGGATTCCACAGTCGCGATGAATAGCCAAGCCTACAACCTGGACCCCTACGAGAGCGGCAAGCGACCCTACCAATTCTGGAGTTTAGGAGACCCGGTCTCGACTCCTCGAGATGGCCTCAAACTGAACCCCAGAACCCGGTCACCTGTGCTCCCCTCCTTGGGTCCAACCTAATGCGGAAAAGTAAATAATATACAACACTGGTGACACAACCTCAACCAAGAAGTGCCCCAAATAAAAGAATATTACATTACATTTGAATTTACATGAATGAAAATATAAAACTCTCATCTCACATAAAAAAAACCCCGGCTATTAAATCGCGACAATCCTGCACATCATATCTCAGCAACATATAATATCTCATATCATCAACGTAAGTAAGTATGCATACCCCAATTTTCGTTGATGTATAGCAACGAAACCGGCGATATCGAATATACTACACT
Source organism: Agapanthus africanus (assembly GCA_030015575.1). Lineage (NCBI taxonomy): Eukaryota > Viridiplantae > Streptophyta > Magnoliopsida > Asparagales > Amaryllidaceae > Agapanthus > Agapanthus africanus. Next base: position 409,240,168 of record CM057337.1, read on the forward strand.
TACGGTCACAGAAAAGAAAATGTAAAACTACAATATTTGGAATCCACATTCTCTTTAGACATCATAAATGCGAAATATCACATATTTCGTATTTCATGCCTAAACTATATGAATTCCACATATTGTATCACATTCCAGATAAACAGACAGAATTAAAGTTTTCGAACGAACGATCAAGTACCCAAGATTCACTAAAGCTCAACACTTGAGCAGGGTTCAAAAATCCGGAGTGTGACACAGTAGTAGCGGTCCAGCCGTAGAAGGGTCAAGCCAACGCCTCACATGTGGCATGCCGTACTTCCCCAAACCCTAAGGTTCAAAGGGCAGTTCAAGACGGTCACATAATCGAGTTAAGGTTTGTTGTCTTCTAGAGGGTCCACCACAAAAAGACTTGCACGTATCTCCAAAGTATTTAAACCCCGTGAATAGTGAGCAAATGATACTCGTTCAAACACTTCAATACTTTCTAATTTACCCGGAAAAGCAACGAAATGAAAATTCCGATCGAATCTACGCGTCCAAAACCATCTCCAGAAAATACAAAACTATTTTCAGATTAAACATACCCAAAACACAGTACAAGCAGATATAAGAATTACATTCCAAATTTAAAGCAGTGATACCTCTGTACGGCCGCGGAGCCGCGGCGCAAGCAAGGAATTGCCGCGGTTCCATGGCAGTTTATAGGGTTCAGGGTTTCGAATTTCACTGTTATTCTTAGAATTTCCTGCTGTATTTTTAAAGTATTTTTAATTCTGAAAAATGTCAGATTTTAAAATTTGTCCAGAGAGGGTCTAAAAAAATCGTATTTTTGTCCGATCGGGATTTTTACTTCGTAAAAGCGTCGCCTAATGTTCTAGGTCGGCTCTGATACCAATGAAAGGTTTGCCTAGCACCCTATGTATAGTTTTGAAGCATCACATGTCACAAAGTTTAAATTTTATAGTGCTAAGCAAGCATACAAAGGAATCGATCCTAGAAAATTAAGGTTTGGAAAGTTAAAGCCAACAAAAACTAGGGTTTCGAGACTACAACCTTTGTAGCTCCCTTTCGCTAGACTCTTTGGTCTCTTGGGTGTTGGAAGAAGGTCCTCTTGATGTCTTCTCGAGTCCACGACGATCCACCCGGAGTTCCTCGTCTAAGCTCGCAACTTCGATTATCAAGATGAGAAACGAAGAGAACACTCTAAACTAGTTGGCTAAACTTGTGTAGAATGATGTTGTGGTTATGATTCTCACTTCAAAAACCTTTCTTGATGTGTGTTTTACTTACTAGAAAAAACTAGAGAGCAAAAGGAAGAAGGAGGAGGAAGATGATGGCTTTTGTTTTTAACATGAGTAGAAAAATGATAACCATTAAAAAGAAATGAAATATATCTATATATATTTTATTTCTTCGCACTTCAAACCATGGTTAAATCTTTGAGTTATTATTTAATTAGGGTTTAAAACATATAAGGAAAGTTTAATCCAAGGTTAAGGGTAGGTGAGAATGGTTAGGTTAAAGAAGAATGTAGAAGCAACTCAAGAATTATCCTTTCCTTTTCTATTTTGTTTTAAACATAAAATCAAATAATAATCCATATATTTATCCATGGTGTGAGTCTTATATTGCCACCATTTCCATGTGTAATCAACCATGATAGATGGTGTTATGTATGTATGTATGTATGTATGCACATCCATATGTGCATGAAACTAGAAAGAAAGAAAGAAGAACATACATGCATGCATACATCCATCATATACAAGAAAGGTTTTAAGTGAGAAAACTAATGGTTAAATGATAAATCAACACTTGATTTATCAATTCGGCCATATCACATATGACCCCAGCAAAAGCAAGCCGCCCGATCAATGTTCGGTATCCTATACGCGCATTTTAATCGGGTCCATGCGCATATCGCATACACGCACCACAACGTTTCGCCTGGACTAGGTAACTCCTTTGTGGGACTCTAAGACTCGTCAATACGCCGGCAGTCGATGATGATCATATCAAGCACCCCCAAGCCGCAAGCGGTCAGCTAAACGTAACGGCCACCCGGGTATTGAGCGATCAGAAGAAAACAAGCGAACCTGCTACAACTCCCGTCGAGTCAACCGGCAACACTACCGTATAGTCCGGTCTCTTCGTCGGATATGCTGCATATCGAGCCTAAGGATGGTCACGTCGACCCTAATAACTCAATAAGTCGTGCCGGTGAATGGTCTATAACAGATCGAGAAACTATTGATAACACTTATCAGCAAATCTCAGCAGCCCTGGCCAGGGACTTACTGATATAACCAGTCGGGCACAGCACAGCATCAACTCCCAATACCGGGAGAGACGAAACCCCTCCTATCGCTCATTGCCTTCGTGTGTCTCGGGACTGTACCCAAGGGCCACCTGTTTGCACGACTCAGTAGAGCCGTGGTAGGATGGCAATTAAAATACAGTGGGAGAGCACACAAGACTCTATGACGATCTCGGGTCTACAGACTAACCTGTACCAGTGTCACCTGAGAACTGCTATCCGACGATAGATATAATTCCATATAGGAGTTCTCGGTGAGTCCGTCCAGTGTACCCAGTCACCACTGAGCACCCGTATATGATCTTGATGTCAAACATCGATGAATGTGGGAACATCCATCGCCCATCGTATGGGTCTAGTATCATATACGCTAGTCCACTCTGGTTTATCAATGCCCCGTCTCGATATACCTACGACTAGGGACTTTCCAGGATATGCTTATAGACTACAGATGTCCCACTAGTATGATCTTCATCATAATCAGAGTAGTCAAGCCGATATCCTCTGGGCATTATCAGCATGTATGAATGAATAAAAACATGATCAAATCAACATGTCAGATAAAGAAGAACCAGATAGCATACTATCATGTCGAGCAAGAATGCACACTGAATATATATATACATGTATAGATACATCCACTATCATATAATGGCCTCTAGGGCATACATATATCCAACAGATGGAACCCCATTCAATAGGTTTGCATCTTCTTAAGTGCATAAGCCCCAAAAGGAAATAGGTAACTCAGCAGTAATCATCATAGAGCGCGCCATATCTTATAGGGTGGATACCTCCGCCCTGATACACCGTTGTGCTGTGGTGTACTCGGAGAAGTAAGCTGAGAGAGAATCCTATTCTCTTTTAAATAATACAGGAACTCCGTGCTCAAGTATTCTCCTCCTCGATCACATCGAAGGACTTAATACTTCTACCCTTTTGGTTCTCTACTTCGCACTTGTATTCATTGAATTTCTCAAAAGTTTCAGACTCGTGTTTCAATAGGAACACATGTCCGAATCTTGAGAGTTCATCGATGAATGTAATGAAGTACAAAGAACCAACTCTGGCTTGTGTAGACATAGGACCGTATACATCACTATGTATCAGTCTCAAGAGTTCAGTAACTCTTACTCTGCTTCCAGTAAACGGAGTATTGGTCATTTTACTTTTGAGACAAGACCGGCAAGTATCATAAGATGAAAATTTGAACGGATTCAATTATCCATCCTTATGTAACTTAGCTAGTCGTGTCGCATTGATATGACCTAGTCTATAATGTCTCAAGAAGGATTCGTTCATTTCTGAACTACTCCTCTTGTGTGTGTTCTATATACTTTGAACTGTGGTTTGATTTAGAATGTATATGCCATTAAATAACGTGCCTGATCCAATCAACTCTTGATTATGGAAAATGTTCACAACATTATCCTGCAATACAAAATTATATCCTTCTTTAACTTAATAAAGAAACTAATGTAATGTTGTATATCAAGTTTGGTATGTAATAACATTCGTTAAAAATCAATATATTAATACAAGGTGATATATACCAACGGATTTGGCTGCAACAATTGCACCATTCTCTACACTTAGAGACATATCACCCAATTCCAGTTCTCTACCTTTCTGTAGCCCATGTAACAGATTACATATGTAGGATCCTGATCCGGTATCTCATACATAGGACGTAAAGGATACTGAGACACAGTTCTCGGTAATGAACACACCCAAAGAATATGCATCAACATGCTTTTTCCTTGTTTGGGTCGCGTAAGAATCCGTATTTTCCCTTATTTCTTGCTGGGACATATAACAATTATAACATAGAGTTGAACCAACATTCCCCAGCACAGTATATTAAGCAGGTTCGGTCAAAACATCCATATTATTTTCTTGATTAAGGCATGTCACGGTCGCTACCAGGAGAGAGAGAGAAGAAAACACTCATCGTATGCTCTTGCAAGATTAGATTGGTTATTATTTTATTTAATCAGGATGGCTCCCACTGTTTTTATCAAATCTTCCTTCAAACCCTAAAAGGTAAGACTAGCCGGGATTAATTACACCCTACAAGTTTGCCAATTTTTCGTCTAGGCCAGTGTCGGTACTTTGAGGGAGGTTCCCCATGCACTCGCACGGACATAATTAAAATAATCCTCGTTTTCCCACGGGTGTAACCCCGTTAAAACCTTTCTAGACACTTACTTGATCGACTAATTGTAACGTGGAAAACTCTCTCAGGAGTAACTCTTACTTGCAGTGGATATCGGGATCCAACTATTTCATAGAAGGTATGCAATCTCATTGCAAATTTCAAAACTTGAAATTCCCGATAATATTTTTCCCCTAGCTTCATATGACCTTGACAGAGGCCAATAAAACCATAGGCTGCTAGTCAAGTTCATCCCATACATTTCGTGATTGAATTAAACCCACCCGCATGAACTTTGACGGAGGACAAAAACGTCACACGACTGTTAGTGTATATGCCCTAGAGGCCATTATTGTTGTTGGAGATAGTGCCCTCAGAGTCAATTATTGGATCACAGGCATGTGATTGCAATGATTGAGGCGAGGACCTATCCCAGTAGGACAGTCTTACTCGAGATGATAGTATGCTATCTGGTTTATCTTTATCATCGTGTACTGCTTTAGGTGACCTTACGAGTCGCTATTACACGTTGATAGAGCCCCTAGGATTCTTGCTTGACTACCAGCAGTATGACGGCGATCATATAAGTGAGAGCTGGAGTCTATAAGCACACCCTTAAAAGGTCCCTAGTCGTGGGAGTTTCGAGACAGGGCATCGATTCTCCAGAGTAGACTAGTGTATACAGTCGAGACCCCGACGAGGGGCGGTGGCCGGTCTCACAAGCCACTGGTGTCAGTTGGTTCACCTAAGATGTATACAGGTGCTCATTGGGTTATGAGTACACCGGACAGGACTCGCCGGGAACCTGCTAGTTGGGATTATACCAGACGTCAGATAGCAGTTCCCTGGTGACATGTGTACAGGTTAGTTCATCGACCTGAGATCGTCATTTGTCTCGTGTGAGTTCCCACTGTGCTTTGATTACTACCCTACTACGGCTCAAAAAAGTCGTGCAAATAGGTTTTAGTTGGGTACAGTCCCGAGCCACATGGAGGCAGTGAGCGGATCTGCAGGGGTTCGTCTCTCCCGGTATTGGGGGTGAGGTCACGCTGTGTCTAGGAGAGCCAGAACATGAAAAGTTCTTGGCCAAGGCAGGAGATTTGCTGGTAGGTATTCCAGTAGTATCTCAAGGTGTTCTGGGCTACACTCCGACACGACTTGTACCGCTATTGGGGGTCTGACTTTTACCAACCCCCTAGGCCCGCCATGCGATGCTGATAGACGAACGGACCGGACTGTACGGATATTGTCACTGACAGGCTCAGTAGGGTGTCAGGATGAGTTCGTTCATCGACGTCCCTTTTGGTTAATAGCTGGTGGCCCGTCACGTATGGCTAATACCTCTGACGTGCTAGCGGTTAAATCCACAGCCATAGTATTGACGAGTCTTTAGAGTCCACCACACACAGAGTTACTCATGTTTCGGGCGAAACGCTGTAGAGGCGGTATGGAGATATGGCAGGGTTCGATCAGATACGTGCGGTATTGCACGGATCGTGATCGGACGGTTTTTTACTAGCCGGCTTTGGCTTAAGCCGGATCCTAGTATTAGACAGTGTAGATTTTGTCTCGTTGCATTTGTATTCATTGGGAATACAAATGCGGGCATGTATATGCAGTAGTGGGGTTTTCCTGTAATTTATTACGGGATCAGTTTTCTGGAGTTGCCAGTTTGCATTCCGTTCCGGCCGGTTTTCCTTTATTGCTTCGCGGCCGGACTTTTCCGATGGAGGGACTAATTTGAAATTGTGCAAATTAGTTTTTGTGGAGGGGGTCCTTTGTAAATGTGTGGCTTCATGATGAGATTCTTTATTAGTCATTTCCTTTACTTTTTGAGATTAGAAAGGATTTGAGGTTGATATGATATTGTTATCATGGTCTTTGGATGTGGTCACCCATTCTTTTTTCCTACACTCACCTTCCTTCTTGTGTTGGTTTTATTCCCTCCACCATTTTGAGATATGAAGGGGGGCCGGCCACTTTGGGAGAGGGAGAGAGAGGTTTTCATTTTTGATGAGGGAAATTAGATCATCTCATTTGTATGCTCCAAAATCATAAACCCCTCTCCAAAGTTCTTTGATTCTTCCATCAACAAATGGCAACTTCACAAACCCCATGAGGCAAGGTGAATCTACACTACAACCTACAGTACCCTTGGACGCGTCGGCTAGCCAACTTCGCGCCCGAGATGCCTCCGTCCAGAGGTGGGAGCCCGTAAAAGAATCCGGCTACGTAGTGCCCTTTTCCGATAAGGAGGTGACGGACGGAGACTCCGCAGGAAATTGGAGTAGTGACGAAGACCGAAGGACACGAATCGCTTGGTATACTTCTCTACCCGTATTTTACTTTGCTAGTTGCTAGGTTAATGGACCGATCCGGGTGAAAAGTGCGCGGTGGTGCCGGTTTGCTAGTTTGCAAAGTTTTTTTGTTTCCGCGTTTCCGGCGTCGGACCGACGGCCGGGGCGCCGCCGCGGACTTACAATGGTATCAGAGCCACGCGCCTAGCTTGTTCTAGTGTGTTTACATGTTCGATCGAACGGATTTTCCGAAAACCCATTTTCATTTGGACAGTTTTCTGTCGAAAATTTTTTTTTGCTCCAAAATTTTTTTCAGTACATTGCAGTGACATGTGCAGGGAATTCTAAGCATTCTATGAAAATTTGGTAGCGTGATCTCACTATTCCACCGCGGAACCGCGGCCAAACCCACGTATTTGTGGCGGTTCCGCAGCCATTTTTACTATTCATTGGACCAAATTTTTGCAGTGAGCTCCTGGGTTGAAAATGGGGTTTTTGGAATATTCTTTTTGGGCCTAGACTCTCTTTAAGCGCTACAGTAATGCTTGGGGCCCACTTCGATAAATTTGATCGATCGAAAAGTTTAAACACATTAGTTCACAGTATTTACATTATATCTGCGACCGTGAATGTCACTTGATCGGTAAATCCTGTCTAACTGCTATAGCCCGGTTAGACGGATTTGCGAACGTGACATTCACGTTGATGATCTGTGTTGTGCTGTGATGTTGCGGATCGGTCGTGGGGGATAGCCTGGATGCAATGTTAGTACAGTTCTGTTTTATCTGTACATTTGATATTGCGGGGCGAGCGTCCGACATGTGGACTGCCGTCACTGCCTGTTTGTATTATTCTTTTGGGGCACGACCAGGTCGAGGTCGATGTACCCGTTGTATGTATACTTTTACTTTCTGTACTAGGATTACCCCGCGTAGGGGTGCATGGATAGCCGGGTTCTAGAGGGCAACAAGCCTGCATCTCATGGCGTTGAGACGGAGGGGGCTTTACTCTAGAATTGGCGGGCTGTTCGCCGCACTCGTAGGGGGTACAGGTTGACCCAGGAGGGGTGCCCAAGTTACCGGATTCCGTGAAGTGTTGGGTAGTCCATTCACGTTGCTGAAGGGGGCTGCCTCGCTTCAGGTTTTGGCGGGTAACTTGTCGCGCCCGTAGGGGTCTAGGATTCTCATTGCACAGGCTATCCACATGACCAAGGGGAACGTCGGGTTTCAGCAGCGGCTCTGTGAAACCCGGGGATCCCAGATATCTGTATTATTCTGTGATGCTGTACATTTCTGTGATGTTGCATTTTATCACGCCTTGAGCGAAAATTATATATTATATATATACTAGTAGATGTTGTATATGTTTTGCATCCGCGCTAGTCCAGTCCCCGCTCTGTCGTTAGTTAAGTAACCTAACGGGTGATGACGGGACCCAGTGGCGAATGCGGATGGCATATACGTACATCATTATTTTCGTTCTTTTTGTGGTGTGATCAATTGATGGGACTGCGTTGATTCAGATCAATGCAAGATAAACAAACCTATCTGATGTTGTTGGAACACTTTTTCAAAAAAAAAGGCTGTATTGCATTGGTGTTCTCTTTTGTTTTGCACAGTGGTATTCAGTTGGAATATCCTGCTCCTCAGTCGACGAGGCAAGGGTCGAGATCGCTTCACCGGGAGTGACCCCTTGGACAAAAGTTTGCGTCAGGGCAATAACTTCACTATAGCCGATTACTTTTGCTTTGCATCGTGGTATTCAGTTGGAATATCCAGCACCTCATTCTATGGGGAAAGAGCCGAGATCCCTTCACCCGGAGTGACCTATTTAGCGAAGGTTTTCGTCACTATATTTTTCTAAAAAGCTATCCGTTCCTTCAATGATATCAAGTTCATTACGTTAAAGGTTTTCGCCTGAAACCATTCGTAGCCCTTCGTCGTTTCATATGGATAGTCAATAGTATTCAAGCTGTGTATGTTGGCCAAAGTCAAGGCACAGTGTTTGGTAGCTGTTGGGTATTCATATGCAGCATAGATAGATGCGTTGGTTTGGGACAGTCGTACTGCCATTTTGGCCAAAGTCAAGGGTAGGTACGGGTGGGTTCAAATTAACCTGGATAATAACGGATAGAACTTGACATGTGACTTATGATATGTTGGCCAAAGTCAAGGTCATAAGAGCATGGGGCAAAAATCCACATCGGGAGTTTCAAAAGAACTGAAACTTGCCAGATATGCGCATACCTTCTGGAGTGTCATAGCGTGAGCAGATTCCGTCACGTTATCATGCGATGATGGTTGGATCCCGATTCCCACTGATGAGTTGGTTTACTCCTCGGGTGATCCCGGCTAATTCTACTTTCAGGTTTGGGGAAGAATTTGACGTTACAGTGGGAGGTTTCCAGATTAGATAAAGTGATAACCATTCTGATCTAGGTTAGAGTGCACACTGAGTGTTTCTTTTCTCTCTCTCTTTGGCAGCGACCATTGACTCGACCCTAGACTATGACTCAGTGACCAAGTTGACCGAACCTTCTTAACACTGGCTTTTGGATTGTCAGAGTTGCAGACCTCATTGCCACTCCTACTTTTACCCTTTTCTCCAGGACACCCCGTATTACTACGAACGTCCACTTCCATTGGACAAAACCATCGTATGGTTATATACGAACTCGAAGGAATTCGAGGATGGTTTCCGGTTCTGGAGAAAATGAATAGAACTATTCAGTTGTCTTTTCCTCTTACCTTCTCTCTGGTTGCGAGTACTCCTTGGTTTAGGAGATAGTACACCTATTACGCAAATTGGATTGTCTTCTTCCAAACCTTAGGCTGGTGCCGAACGGTAGGGAATGAAGAAAACCAATTAGCCTAAACGGTGTACAGAAGGTATTAAGTTAAGACAAAGAAAGGGATTAGTAAGAGGGCAAAGTAAATTGCGACTGCTATTCACGACCAAACCAAATATTTCTTCGCCAATACTAGATCACCTTTGTATTTCTCCAGGACACTCCGTATCACTGCGAAGATCCCAAGTTTATTGGATAATCCATCGTATGGTTATATACGAACTCGAAAGGAACTTGTTCCAGTTCGGAGATGGATCCTGGTTCAGGAGAAATCGGAATGAGGTTCATTCGGTTGTCTTTTATCTTCACCTTCTCTCGCATTGCGAGTGCTCCTAGGAGTAGGACAGTACACCCATTATGCTTATTGGATAGTCTTCTTCCAAACCATAGGCTGGTGCCGAACGATAGGGAAGGAAGAAAACCATTTGGCCTAAAGGGGTGTGCAAAAGGTAATGACTAAAGACATATAAAGGGATTTGGAGAGATGGCAAAGAATTATACGGTTACAGTTGTGAATCTGGATAATGGAAGAGGCATTACTAGGAATACCAGGATACCCCATCGAAACATTTCAATGTTTCAGTTTCACTGTGTACTGTTAATAGAAAACTGATTTCCCAATTAGACACTTGCTCCAGGGTATGTATTTACCAGGTTTGATTCTATCATCTGTGGTTTTACAGATGATGAGTGGGAGTAAGTTATTGGGAATTAGGTGATCATCCTCATTATATCGGAATTCATTGTAATTGGTGATATTTGAGGAAGTCACCTGGGTTGTTTGCCGGTCGGCAAATATTTGGTTTTGAATATCCGTTGTTGTGCACCAATTTCAAATTGATATATCTGTACGTCTATTTTTATAGAGTGAGACATACCTTTTTGAAATTATGTCTATGACATTTACCTATACCAGTGGATGGTTAGGTAAGGAGCATTGAACAGCGGTGTAATTCTTCTTAACCAAAAGTACAGTTTTCAACCTACGACACACAGTGAATGAGTCATTTGACTCAAGGGACTTGTACAGAGTATTGTATATTGTCCAGTGTCCATTAGGACAGAGGGGTTGGTCCTCGTACTGTATTCTGTTTACTTATGACTTCTCTAGTTCTTAGACATGTGTTTCGTAGAAACACAGGGTCTAAGTTTTGAGGAGTTATAGGTATAAGAGTAAAGTAGAGAACCAGGTATTGCAAGTATCGGGATTTTTCAAATTGATCGAAGATGTAGATACTTATGAATGGTATTCAGTTGATAGTAATGTTTAAGAGAACTTGCTTCTCTTTCAGGTTACTCATAATTGGAAGTATTCCTAAATTGAGTAACGCTGATCGGCCTCTTTCCACTTAGTTGACATGCACTGGAGACAGCTGCATGATTTGAATCTGGTTCAATTAAATCAGTGCCTCTGTTTCTATATTGGATATAGAACAGTTCATATCTTGACATTGTTAAGGTACGGGGAGTTATCCGGCTTATGCTTAGAACCAGACACTGGACAACTCAAGGCACGTTTCTGTAATGGATGTTTGTGGGTTGACCCGGGCTATGACAAGGGTTGATTTTCTACCATCTGAAAGATCAATAGTGATATTGTTCTTGACTCGCCACAGTTTTAATAAAAATGGATTTATTATCAGAAAACAGTAGTGGTAGTATGGTAGAACTGGAAGTGATTCCAGAACCGCAAACGATTACTGAATATTTAATAAGAACCTAAAGATTCAATCCGGTTTGACATTCCATTGGCCACTCCGCAGATAAAGCGGGTAACCTCAGGCACCCAAGAGGTACTTCGGTATGCTCAAGGACGGTGGCAGGGAGGTTCTTGTTTACCCAGACTTGCCATTGCCGTTGTTCCAGACTATGAGACCCGGCAGGAGGATGAGTATAGCGTCGTTCTGAACTAGCTTTAGAAGTGCACGTCTGTATGACTCTGCCAGAGGGTTATCGTAGTCATTGGGAGCAGCGGAAGCATTGGTGGACATCAGGCTTATGTCTATTTATAGACTAAAGCAGATATAGCGGAGATAGATCATCTATTTCTGAGGTGACAGTCATAGGTTTGACTTCATCAGAAAAGGGGATGGATCTGTTAAGAAGGTAGTAGGGTATGATGTCCTGTTATTTGACGACATATACAGAGTAGGAAGTGATATTCCTATACTACGATCGGTTATACGTTGGTCGTCACACAGTGTTTTCTCCACATATGACTTGGATATTATATCAGACATTCTGGTCACTAGATCTATGGTTTTAGATCTAGATTTGGGTGGTTTCCCAATCTGGGTACTTGGACAGCATTCTAAGAGTATTTAGAATGGACAACTCCTGGCACGGTAGTATACCTGCAGGTGATGAAGTTACCCTCTCTAAAGGTGTCTTACAGACTAAAGGGGAGAGGGATGTGCATGATTGGCAGATCACTTGCTTAGGCAATTGAGTCAATCGTGAGATGTCAAGTACCACACCAGATGTTGTTCTTGCAGTAGGTGCAATAAGTTGATATTAATCCAATTCTGGAGAAACGATCGGAAGCAGTTTTAGAACATAAGTTGATGTTCTAAGGATATGATAACAGCATTCTCCTTCGGAAGACAGTTATCATTCCAGGCTTCCAAGGTGACCTGGATGGCAGAGTGGCTGTCGGGGTTATAGTTTTCTCTCTGACGAGGGGCAGTAGTTTGGACAGCTGGTCCAAGCAGATACTGAGGGAAGGCATGGCGCAGGACACTGATTAAGTTCAGTTGTCGATACATTCTAAGAAGTTTGGATTTGGAGTTCATTTATGAGCTGGGTCCCATCAGACATCCAGACATTCTAAGACAGGTATTGCTCATTTCGGGAGATGGCTTTCTTCGCAAACTTGAGATAAAGAGAGACATAGAATGAAACACCACAGCGGATCCACTCACTGAGGCTATTCCTCGAACGCAATAGTTTCGCAAACGAGCTTTGTGAGACTGACTAGTAGAGGAGTTTGCTGTTCGGTATCACACGGGCTGTGAGTATGCGACATCGCAATAATTAGCCTTGAGTGCAAGTGGGAGATTGTTGGAGATAGTGCCCTCAGAGTCAATTATTGGATCACAGGCACGTGATTGCAATGATTGAGGCGAGGACCTATCCCAGTAGGACAGTCTTACTCGAGATGATAGTATGCTATCTGGTTTATCTTTATCATCGTGTACTGCTTTAGGTGAACTTACGAGTCGCTATTACATGTTGATAGAGCCCGTAGGATTCTTGCTTGACTACCAGCAGTATGACGGCGATCATATAAGTGAGAGATGGAGTCTATAAGCACATCCTTAAAAGGTCCCTAGTCGTGGGAGTTTCGAGACAGGGCATCGATTCTCCAGAGTAGACTAGTGTATACAGTCGAGACCCCGACGAGGGGCGGTGGCCGGTCTCACAAGCCACTGGTGTCAGTTGGTTCACCTAAGATGTATACAGGTGCTCATTGGGTTATGAGTACACCGGACAGGACTCGCCGGGAACCTGCTAGTTAGGATTATACCAGACGTCAGATAGCAGGTCCCTGGTGACATGTGTACAGGTTAGTTCATCGACCTGAGATCGTCATTTGTCTCGTGTGAGTTCCCAATATGCTTTGATTACTACCCTACCACGGCTCAAAGGAGTCGTGCAAACAGGTTTTAGTTGGGTACAGTCCTGAGCCACATGGAGGCAGTGAGCGGATCTGCAGGGGTTCGTCTCTCCCGGTATTGAGGGTGAGGTCGTGCTGTGTCTAGGAGAGCCAGAACATGAAAAGTCCTTGGCCAAGGCAGGAGATTTGCTGGTAGGTATTCCAGTAGTATCTCAGGGTGTTCTGGGCTACACTCCGACACGACTTGTACCGCTATTTGGGGTCTGACTTTTACCAACCCCCTAGGCCCGACATGCGATGCTCATAAACGAACGGACCGGACTGTACGGATATTGTCACTGACAGGCTCAGTAGGGTTTCAGGATGAGTTTGCTCATCGACTTCCTTTTTGGTTAATAGCTGGTAGCCCGTCACGTATGGTTAATACCTATGACGTGCTAGCGGTTAAATCCACAGCCATAGTATTGACGAGTCTTTAGAGTCCACCACACACACAGTTACTCAAGTTTTGGACGAAACGCTGTAGAGGCCGTATGGAGATATGGCAGGGTTCGATCAGATACGTGCGGTATTGCACGGATCGTGATCGGACGGTTTTTTACTAGCCGGCTTTGGCTTAAGCCGGATCCTAGTATTAGACAGTGTAGATTTTGTCTCGTTGCATTTGTATTCAGTGGGAATACAAATGCTGGCATGTATATGCAGTAGTGGGGTTTTCCTGTAATTTATTACGGGATCGGTTTTCTGGAGTTGCCAGTTTGCATTCCGTTCCGGCCGGTTTTCCTTTATTGCTTCGCGGCCGGACTTTTCCGATGGAGGGACTAATTTGCAATTGTGCAAATTAGTTTTTATGGAGGGGGTCCTTTGTAAATGTGTGGCTTCATGATGAGATTCTTTATTAGTCATTTCCTTTGCTTTTTGAGATTAGAAAGGATTTGAGGTTGATATGATATTGTTATCATGGTCTTTGGATGTGGTCACCCATTCTTTTTTCCTACACTCACCTTCCTTCGTGTGTTGGTTTTATTCCCTCCACCATTTTGAGATATGAAGGGGGGCCGGCCACTTTGGGAGAAGGAGAGAGAGGTTTTCATTTTTGATGAGGGAAATTAGATCATCTCATATGTATGCTCCAAAATCATAAACCCCTCTCCAAAGTTCTTTGATTCTTCCATCAACAAATGGAAACTTCACAAACCCCATGAGGCAAAGTGAATCTATACTACAACCTACAGTACCCTTGGACGCGTCGGCTAGCCAACTTCGCGCCCGAGTTGCCTCCGTCCAGAGGTGGGAGCCCGTAAAAGAATCCGGCTACGTGGTGCCCTTTTCCGACAAGGAGGTGACGGACGGAGACTCCGCGGGAGATTGGAGTAGAGACGAAGACCGAAGGACACGGATCGCTTGGTATACTTCTCTACCCGTATTTTATTTTGCTAGTTGCTAGGTTAATGGCCCGATCCGGGTGAAAAGTGCGCGGTGGTGCCGGTTTCCTAGTTTGCAAAGTTTTTTTGTTTCCGCGTTTCCGGCGTCGGACCGACGGCCGGGGCGCCGCCGCGGACTTACAATTGTATCATACTGGATTTTATATTACTTAATGGAAGCTTGGGATATTCACAGTAGTATCGACAGTCTTGCTCAAAATGGTAGTATACTACTTGGTTTGTTTCTACTTCAATATGTGCATGTGTTTCTTTTAACATATTGCTTATACATATTAGTAGAGCCCTTAGGAACTTTGCTTGTTTACCAGCGTTGTGATGGCAGTCACAATAGTGGGGGCTGGGTACTCTATAAGCACATCATTATACAGGTCCCTAGTCGTAGGATTATCGAGACGGGGCATCGATACTCCGGAGTAGACTAGTGTATACGCTTCTCATCCCAGCAGGGGAGATGGTTTGTTCCACAGCCATTAGTACGTCGTATTGGAGATAGTATGCAAGTGCTCATTAGGTTACGAGTACACCGGAAAGGACTCGTGGGGAACTGCTGGTTGGTACTATACCGATCGTCAGGTAGCAGTTCCCAGGTGACATGAGTACAGCTTAGTCCGTTGACTTGACACTGCTACTTCGCCTCAAGTGTGTTCCCACGGTTCTTAGATTGCTACCCTACTACGGCTCTACTGAGTTGTGCAAACAGGTAGTAGTTGGGTGCAGCCCTGAAGCACTTAGACGAAGTGGCGGTTAGATTGGATTCGCCTCTCACAGTTTTGGGGGTTGATGTCGTGTTGTGTTTGGAGAGTCATTACACAAAGTTCCTAGCTAGGGAAAGTAAGATTTACTGGAAGGTATTCCACTAGTTTCTCAGGGTGTTCTGGGCTACACTCCGACACGACTTATACCGCTATTAGAGGTCTGACGTTGACCATCCCTTAGGCCCGATATGCGATTCTCTTAGACAAACAGACCGGACTGTACGGAGATTATCACATTCAGGCTCGGTAGGAGCTCGGATGGGTTTCATCATCGGCCTTCTTATCGACATCTACCTAAGGACCATTACGTACAGCTAGTATCGCTTACGGCCTGTGGTTGAACCCACTGCCAGCGTAGTGTCGAGTCTTTAGAGTCCCACACAGGGGGTTTCCCAGCTTCGGGCGAAACGGGTAGAGGTCGTATGGTTTTACGACAGGGTTCGATCATATACGTGTACCTGTACACGTGTGGTGTTTGAGCGGACAATACTAGTGGGCTTTGGTTTAAGAAGAGTCCTAGTTTTTGATTATTGGATTAGTTTCGTCTCATTGTATTCGTGTTTTTCGAAACACGGATACGGGTATGTATATACGAATGAGAGAGGGTATAGAAAGAGACATCTCATTAGAGTTTTGGCCATTGACTTGGTCAAAACAAATATGAGGTGGAGAAAAGATATTGTTATTTTTGATAATGATAATTTGTTTCATGGCTACTTGGATTGACCATTTGACTTAGGTTGACCATTTAACATTAGATATTTTGATGAGATATTTTGAGACCTAGATATTTTTATTAAAATATTATTTTCATGCCATGCTTATTGTCATATCAACGAGCCATACCATTTATCAATTATCATTATCCAAAAACATTTCTCTTTCCTCAAGTTTACTCTCTTCTTCTTCCTCTCTCAAAAAACCATAGTGTCTCATGAGTTGAGAATCAAGGGTTAGTAAGACTAAGCCACTCAAATCACTCTCTACTCACTCTAGGTTGCTTTGTTTAGCACACCAAGTGATCTAGTCACCTCAACTTAGAGGTTTAGCTCAAGGTTGGAACTCTCGGGTAGATCTTCTTTGACTTCGAAAAGCCGACGAGGAGGCGCATCCACTACCACTCCAAGGAGCTCACATCAAAGAGGACAAGAAGGACTTGTAGCTTGAGGTATAATCATTTTACATAGTAGTTACAACACCTAGTTAGTTTGTTAGTTAGGATTTAGCAAAGATCCTCATGCATAGTCGATGTCACCTTGTTTGAAAAAAATCGCTTTTTACCGATTCCGCCTCCCCGCAAACACGTGGGGTGGGTAACGTCGACTTACAGTGGTATCAGAGCCTAGCTAAATCACAACTAACATGTTAGCAAAGTCTTTAGAACTTCGATCACGGAAATATCTCGAAAACATGAATATTTTGTGCACTTTCTGTCGAATTTAAAATCTGGTCTAAAAATATTTTCTGGGACCTGAAAAATACGTGCAGGTTTTTTGTAGACCACAGAAGAAATTTGGGCGCCTAACTCGGTGAGACCACCGCGGAACTGCGGTAGAACAAAGAGTTCTGCCGCCGATCCGTGGCCGAGTCAACTCCGAGTTGGTCCAAATTTCCTCTGGTGGTCCACTGTGTTGTTTTGTGTTGCTTGGGATATTTTGTTTCTGCTCAGGAATGTTTGTGTACAGTGTTGTACTTGGAGTAAATTCAAATTTGGTTATTGATCAAAATTCTAAGAACTTTGGCTTATCGGATTTTATCTGTGTTGTGATAAATGTGTTCGTAAACTTTCGCTAATTTCTATATGTCGGTTAGTTGGGGGTTGCACATTTCTGTGATGTTTTTATTGGTTTGTGTATATGAACTTGTTGGATCATCGTGATGAATATCCGGGGATGTAAGATGAAGGTTTTCATTCTTTCATTCGATGTAAAATTTGTAAAGTGATGTAATATTATTTTTGCGGGGCACATCCGGGTTTAGGTTGTAGCCACCATTGTATTATTTCTTTTACTGTTTTTGCTCTTACGATAGACCCAAGGTGGTGTGCACAAACTACCGGGTACTTTGAAGTGCCGAGTGGCCTACTCACTTTGTTGAGGGAGGTTGCTTCACTTCGGGTTTTTGGCGGGTAGTTTGCCGCACCTGTAGAGGTCTAGGGTGGGGTTTGGCTGTTTATCACGACTGTGTAATCCGTCTTTCATTACAGGCTCAAACGAAACATGGATTCCTAGTATAGCCAATGTGTTCATCTGTGATCTGGAATACCTATCATTACGTATGACGAATGTATATATCTATATATGATATCTAGTAGACTTTGTGTCACGACCCGCAAGGTACGGAACGTGACGGGCACTTAAGTTTACGAAACGTCTCAAGACGTCCGTAAAATATGTAAGCCAAAGCCCAGAAACCAAAACAAAATAAGCAAAAGAGTGAAGAAAACCCAATCAATTGAAAGCGAGTTTATCAAATAAGTCATATAAAACCCTTTTTAAAAACAATACAAATTTTTCCGAAAATTTCGGCAGAGTCTCCTTTGTAAATACTGGCCCCCAAAATGGGTACAACAAGAATATATATGAATCCAACAAATAAGGCATCCCTAAGCGGGAGCTAGCTCTTCGCCACAAGGCGGTCACAAATCCCACGCAATATAAAACAACATCATGCAAAATAATCATAAAGAAGCATGAGAAAAACAGCATGTCGACTCAAGTGAGCACGACCCCAAAATACAGCATAAAAAGTCCACAAATCTCACAGTCTCCTCTCTAGGTCAATATACAACAATACTGGTAGAAAAAGTAGATGGAGTACACTAGATACAAAGAATATACAAGGTGGTGGAAAAATAATAATATAACCCACCTAAGAGCAAAACCTCGAGTCCAGGCAAAAGAAGCAAGTGCGCCCGCCGCTACTGTACTAACGGAGCGGACCTGAAAAAGGCTGTGGCACAACGGGGGTGAGTTGCCAACTCGTGAGTAATAAATAACATCTACACAGGCTATCGAATGCATTGCACACAAGCATCCTAGCATCTCAAATACAGGTAAGGCAGGACATAATAGCAGGTAGGTATGCAATATGAATATACTAGCAGGTATGAATGCAATGCGAATCAACTCATGATCTGAATGTGTAAGTATAAGAATCATGTTTTTCCTTTAGGAATCTCTTTTGAAATACCAGCACAATACCAATAGAATCAACAAGAATCTGTGTCCAGCATCGACACCTCAAAACTATCTCAAATCTCATATCAATGTATCTCTGGCCTCAGCCTTCCGGCTGACCCATCTCAAATATCAATATCTCATCATCTCGCGGCCATGGTCGGTATCCTCTGGATATCCGCCGTCCCAAACAGTCACCGGTAGGTAATCCGTCCCCTGCCAGGCTCAACGTCAACACCACATTCCTCTTGCCCCGGGGTACCTTACCGGGCCCACCATGTACCCGTGACGGTTCCTCCACTCCTCGACACGGATCTCGAAAACCACAGCAAACTCATGGTGGACGACACTTACATCACTAGAAAACCGCAATTTACATATTTTAAAAATATAATAAGTTTAGAAATTTTTTTGCGGCTTTCCCCCGAAATCCAGAAATATCATAAAATCTCAAGAAATCCTCATAAGTGCATATGTCAATGATAATGAATGCATATGGTATCAATAATCAAGTTGCGATGTGTGATTAATAGATTAGGCATGAACAAATAATATGATGAAGTACATGCACATGAATAACAATCCTACGATTTCATTTTAAGGAATTAAAGCAATAGCGCAAGTTTAAGTATCAATTATAGTAAAAGGTTTCAATTTAAAGGTTATCTAGTGTGGTGGCATGGCAATTACCAGGGTGTGTGTGTAAGCATGAATAGTGCTCGTGCTGCATATAAAAACCCTGGCAATGGTGCAGGTGTCCTATAGAATGGCTTCGTATATGTATGTCAATATAAGGCATGAATGTAGCAAATAATCATACAAGTATTACACCCCTAATTACTAACATTACTAAGAATCTTTTTAAGCTACTAAAACTATCGGGCGACTTGCGCCATCCAACGATAGTCCCCCGTAGATGTTACATCTACTCACCGGAATCCCTAGCTAGTCACGTCCAATCACCGCTTTCCCCTTTCGTGCCGCGTCTGACGTCTCCACGACCGAACCTGGAATTAGATCAATACCAAACATAAGGTTACATATCAGGAATGACGCAAAACCCAAACGAAGATACTAACGTTCACAAGCTAGGTACAACGTCCACAGGTGCGCGGAACGCACGCGAAAATCGCAAAACTAACTAGAATCGTCGATTTTGTCACCCGGAAAAACTAAAACCCGAACACTCAAAAATCCACGCTCACACATCCTAAAAGTCATAGGATACGCTAAAAATGTCATCAAGACATCGCAATTAATTCATCACAATATTTTATAACACAACTAGTAAGCTAGAATTTGCAATTTGGTGCAAACATCGACAATTTGCGACAAAGTTATCACAGTCCAACACAACCATCCAACCACACAACTAGTTAGCCACAATCACACAAATTTTAACTCATTTACCATGCTACAAAACCCAATATCCAAACACAACCCTTTCTTGAATTTTGGTAATTAGCAATCTTAATGAAAATATCACAAAAGATTAACTTGGATTAGCATAACATCAAGCCACTTAAGCAAAGCAACCTTAAAGATTGGTTTAGTAAACAACCAGATAGCTAATTAGCTTTAATTAACTAAATAATGGTTTCTAAAAACCCTAGTTTAACTCTAACCATAAACCTTTAAAAACTAGATTAGAAACTAACACTAAATTAACACTAGATTTTAGCCCAATTAGCAAGTTAACCACTTAGATTAAGCTAACAAAATAACTAAGTTCCAAAATAGCTTAATTAATCTCTTAATGGTGTTCTAAACCCTAAATTAATTTCAAACCACAAACTTAAAAAAAACTAGTATGCAAATAGCACTAAAATTAACACAAAAACAACTAAATTAAAGGATTTTAACCATATGAACTTAAATGAGTAGAAATTATACCACAAATTTTATAGATCTAGCAAGAAGAATTTGCCTCAATGATGGCCTCATAGCACCATGATTCCAAGCAAGAGAGGCTAAGGAGAAAGGGGATGAAGAATGGGGTTTAATTTGTGAGTTTTAGCTTGAAATTTGGAGCAAACTTAATGAATTTTTGAAGAAAATGAAAAGAACAAAGATGAAGGGGGCTGCTGCAGCATTCTCGGCCAGAATGAGGGAGAGGGGGATTGTGTGGGGTGTGGAAAAAGTCTTGGTCAACCCACACCAAACAAGTAAAGACCCATATCTAATAAAAAAATCCAAAATCCTTAAAAAAAAACACCTCTTTTCTACACAAAAATGAAGTCAAAGAGGCAAGCATTTTTTTTTCTTGGGTTGCTGGAAATGGGCCGGCCTAGGGCTGAGGGAAGAGAGAGAGGGGTTTTACAAAAGAAATTTTATGCAAAAAGACCCCCTACAAGTCAAAAATTGCAAGTTTAAGCTTAAATTCAATAAATTTCGTTTTCTATAATAAAAATTAGTAAAAACTTAAAATAAATTTCTAAAAGTTTACGTTACAACTAGATTTTAATTAACATGATTTTAAAGCTTAAATTTAGCCCATTTAAATTTGTATTTATCGCTAAATTAATGTATTTTCTTACCGGCTTAAAATAATATTAAAAATTGAAAAATTAGGGAAATTTTTTAAACGACCAGAATTTCATAAGTAACTCATTAGATACTAAAAACAAGCAATTACCTATCCATTTTAGGTATAATTAGTCCTAAACTGCAAAATAACAAAAAGGACGGTTTTCGGAAAAATACCGAATTTTCACCGATTTTCAGGAAAACACCAAAACGACTTTTCAAGGCGTTACACTTTGCTTATGTTTTGCATAGACGCTAGTCCGGCCCCCGCTCTGTCGTTAGTTAAGTAACCTAACTGGTGATGACGGGGCCCCGTGGCGAATGCTGATGGCATAAGCGTACGTTGTATTTTTTTTGTTTTCTGTAATGGTAGGTTTAATTGATGGGACTGCATTATATTAATGCTAAGCAAACAAACCAAAGTTGAATCATTGGAACAATTTTAAAACCACTCGGTTTTTTCAAAACAGCAAAACTTTTAAAATGCGGAGCTTAAACCACTCCTTTTAAAAGCTATCAGGTTCCTTCAATTATATCAAGTTCTCTACGTTCACGGTTTCGCCAAAACCATTTGTAGCCCTCTGTCATTTCAGTTAGATATTCAGTAGTATTCAAGCTATGTATTTTAACCATCGCCAATGCATAGTGATTAGTAGCTGCTGAATATTTATCTGTAGCATAGATAGATGTGTTGGTTTGGGACAGTCGTACTGCTATTTTGGCCTTCGTCAAGGGTATGTACGGGTGGGTTCAAATTAACCTGGATAATGATGGGTAGAACTTGATATGTGACTTATGATGTATTGGCCTTCGTCAAGGTGATAATAGCATGGGGAAAAAATCTACATCGGGAGTTTCTAAAGAAACTGTAACTTGCTAGTGTTGCATACCATTTGGAGTGTGATAATTTTGGGAGGATTCCCTCGACTTTATCATACGATGATATTTAGATCCCGATCCTACTGTGAGTATATGCTACTCCTCGGAAGATTTTTTCACTTAACGATCAATGCTATAAACCAAGTAGGTGTCTAGAAAGGTGTTAGCGGGGCTATGACCTCAGGGAAGAGAGGTTATTTAATTAAGGAACTTCGCGAAAGCGTCGTAAAACCTCCCTCGAAGTAACGACACTGGCCTGGCTGAACGGTTAAGCAAGAATCGTATAGTGAGATTAATCCTGACTAATTCTTCTTTTATGGTTTAAGGAAGGATTCGAGAAACAGTGGGAGACATCTTGTTTAGATAAACTAAGAACCATTCTAAACTTACAAGAGAATCATGCTAAAGTGTTTCTTCTCTCTCTCCTAATTGCAGCGACCAAATATGACGGGCCTTAAGTTACTATTAGATAAAAATATACTGACAGAGCCAAACTATGAAGATTGGTTCACGAATGTCAAGATGGCAATAACTTATGACAAGTTAGGCTACGTCCTTACTACTAAAGCCCCTGCCCTCCCAGGTCCAGAATCCAGTGTCGCGGATAAGGAAATCCACAAGACCTAGGAGATTGACTGCGCGAAGGCCAAGCACCTCATAATTGCCTCTATGGACAAAGAACATCAGAAGAGGCACGATAATATGGATCTAGAATCCATATTACTCCATACCAAGGAATTATATAGAGAGCAATCTCGTATCGCAAGATACGAGACCTCGACGAAGCTATTTCAGGTGAGGTTGGCCGTCGGATCATCTGTAGGGTTACACGTCCTTAAGATGATTAGCTATATTGAAGAGCTCGCGGACCTCGGGACCACGTTAGAGAATGAGATGTATACAGACTTAATTCTGTAGTCCCTTCCTTCCACCTACGCCCAGTTTATCTTGAATTTTAATATTCAAGGTAAAGAAGTTGAACTACCGGAACTCCTCAACATGTTGAGGAGTGTAGAGGGCACCCTGCAGAAATCCAGGGAAACACCCGCTCTGCTTGTTGGTGGAGCTTCCTCTTCTAGGTCAAAGGCGAAAGCCAAAGGAAAGAAGAAGAAGGCGCCCACCAAGCCTAGAGGAGGTGTTAGTAAGGTGGAAGCAAGGGGCAAGGCAAAAGTGGCGGGGCTGACAGTAGGAAAGGAGGAATGCTTCTACTATCATAAGAAGGGTCATTGGAAAAAAGATTGCAAGGCTTGGAAGGCCAAGAACCAGGACCCGAGGCAAGTTGTGGCTTCGGCTTCAGGTGTGTTTGTAATTGAAAGCTGTCTGTCAATCAACTCAACTTCCTGGGTATTGGATACCGGATCAAAATCTCATATACGCAATTCTTTGCTGGCACTGTGAAGCCGTAGAGTTCTGAAGACCGTTGATATGACCCTCAGGGTTGCTAACGGAGCGAGCGTAGATACTGTGTCCGTAGGGGAATATCACCTTGGATTGACAAGTGGACATATTTTGGTTTCGCGCAATTTTTTTTGTGTACCTAGTTTGACTTGTAATATCATTTCTGTATCTTTGTTATCCAAAGAAGGTTATGATTTTACTTTTGTAAGCGATGTTGTAAACATCCACCTCAATCAAGGTCTGATTGGGTCAGGTACTCTAAACAACGGTATATACGTATTAAACTAACTACAAATTTTCAATGTCCTAAACACACTTAAAAGAAAGTCTCCGGAAACAAATTAGGCTTTCTTATGGCTTTGTAGATTAGGGCACATAAGCGAGACAAGGTTAACCAAGTTACATAAAGAAGGATATTTGGATCCGTTCGAATATCAATCTTATGTAACTTGTCAATCCTGTCTCAAAGGAAAAATGACAAAGACTCCGTTCACTGGACACGGAGTAAGAGCGAGTGAGCTCTTGGGACTCATACACAGCGACATGTGTGGTCCAATGTCTACACATGGAAGAAGTGATTCCTATTTCATTACTTTTACGGATGGTTTCTCTAGTTATGGACATATTTTCTTGATGAAACATAAATCCGAGGCCTTTAAGAAATTACGGGAATATAAGAATGATGTAGAAAAACAAAACGGCAAAAGTATCAAGACACTGAGATCTGATAGAGGTGGTGAATACTTGAGTGCCGAGTTCCTGGATTACCTAAAAGAGAATGGAATTCTCTCTCAGCTTACTCCTCCATACACTCCACAACACAACGGTGTATCGGAGAGACAGAACTGAACCCTATTGGATATGGTACATTCGATGATGAGTAACGCTGAGTTACCGCGATCATTCTGGGGCTATGCACTAGAATCAGCTGCATATCTTTTGAACAAGGTTCCTACCAAGACTGTGCCTACCACACCATATCAGATGTGGAGTGCGAAGAAACCCTATCTTCAGTTTATGAAGATATGGGGATGCCCAGCTTTTGTTAAAAAGCAGCATGCAGACAAACTCGAGGCACACTCAGTACTGTGTAAATTTGTGGGATACCTAAAGAACTCCAGGGGGTATCCTTTCTATTACGCAGAAGAACAAGAGGTTTATGTTTCTCGTCATTCCCACTTTTTGGAACATCCATTTTTAGAAAAAGAAACAAGTGGGAGCGCAATAGAACTAAAAGAAATCCAGAACCACAAACTATTACTGAAAGCTTGGTGGAACCAGATGTTTCAAAAGAACAGGATATTCCCGCACCACTCTGCAGGAGTAGTAGGCTTTCTTAACCGCCTTAGAGATATTACGGTTTTCTCATAGACGGGGATAGAGAGGATTGCAACATTGATAATGATGAGCCGACTAACTTCCAGCAAGCCATTCAGAGCACTGACTCGGTAAAATAGCTGGATGCAATGCGGACCGAGAAGGAGTCTATGTACACAAACAAAGTATGGACTTTGGACATTGCTCCAGAAGGGGTAAAACCCGTAGGCTGCAAATGGATCTTCAGAAAGAAGATTGGTGTAGATGGACAGGTCGAAATCTATAAGGCTAGAGTTGTTGCAAAGGGTTTTCGTCAAAGACCTGGTTTGGACTATGACGAAACCTTTTCTCCAGTGGCTATGCTCAAATCCATTCGGATCCTTCTTGCTATTGCTGCCTTCAACGATTATGAGATTTGGCAGATGGACGTAAAAATCGCTTTTTTAAATGGAAATTTAGAAGAGTGTGTCTATATGGACCAGCCAGAGGGTTTCATTCAGAGTGGTAGCAGCGGGAAAGTGTGCAAGTTGCTTAATTCCATCTATGGACTAAAGCAGGCATCGCGGAGTTGGAACATCTGTTTTGATGAAACAGTCAAAGAATTTGACTTTTTCAAAAATCCAGATAAGCCATGTATTTATAATAAGATTGTAGCACGAACTGTTGTATTTCTCGTCTTGTACGTGGATGACATTCTCTTGATTGGAAATGACATTCCTATGCTACAATCTGTCAAAGGATTCTTGTCACACAGGTTCTCTATGAAAGACCTAGGATGTTGGGACTTTTACAGTCCCGGTACATAGACACCATACTGAAAAGATTCAGTTTGGAAGATTCAAAGCGCGGTAATTTACCGGCTTGTCACGGAATCACCTTCTCCAAAAAGATGTCTCCCAAGACTGATTTTGAAAGGGATCGCATGTCTATTATACCCTACGCTTCTGCGGTAGGCTCTATAATGTATGTGATATTGTGTACCAGACCAGATGTAGCTTATGCAATGAGCGTGGTAAGCCAGTATCAGTCAAACCCTGGGAAGACGCACTGGATAGCAGTAAAGAACATTCATAAGTACCTTAGAAGGACTACGGATATGTTCTTGGTTTACGGCGGAAAAGACCCCAAGATCGAGGCATTTGCTGACTCCAGCTTCCAGAGTGACAAGGATGACTCCATGTCCATGTCAGGTTATGTCTTTACCCTCAATGGATGGGCGGTCTGCTGGAAGAGTTCCAAGCAGGACACCGTTGCTGACTCGACGATGGAAGCGGAGTATATCACAGCTTCTGATGCCACAAAAGAAGCAGTATAGATGAGGAAGTTCTTAACAGAACTTCAGGTGGTTCCGTCCATTGTTGATTCAATACCATTGTATTGTGACAACAACGGGGCTATAGCTTTAGCAAAGGAACCAAGGTCCCATCAGAAGACCAGACACATCTTGAGGCGGTATCACCTGATCAGGGAGATCGTGGATCGCCAGGAGATTGAGGTTCGGAGAGTTGCTACAGAGGACAACATTGTCGATCCATTCACAAAGGTCATCCCTCAGACACAGTTCGAGAGTCTATTCGAGATGATAGGTCTGCGATATGCCAGCACATGGCCCTAGTGAAAGTGGGATATTGTTAGTGTATATGCCCTAGAGTCCATTATTGTATCATACTGGATTGCATATTACTTAATGGAAGCTTGGGATGTCACAGTAGTATTGACAGCCTTTCTCAAAATGGTATTATGCTACTTGGTTTGTTTGTACTTCAATATGTGCATGTGTTTCTTTTAATATATCGCTTATACATATGAGTAGAGCCCTTAGGATCTTTACTTGATTACCAGCATTGTGATGGAAGTCACACTAGTGAGGGTTGGGTAATCTATAAGCACATCCTTATACAGGTCTCTAGTCATAGGATTATCGAGACGAGGCATCGATACTCCGGAGTAGACTAATGTATACGCTTCTCATCTCAGCAGGGGAGATGGTCTGTCCCACAGCCATTAGTACGTCGTACTGGAGATAGTATGCTCGTGCTTGTTAGGTTACGAGTACACCATACATGACTCGTGGGGAACTGCTGGTTGGTACTATACCTATCGTCAGGTAGCAGTTCCCAGGTGACATGAGTACAGCTTAGTCCGATGACTTGACACTGCTACTTCGCCTCAAGTGTGTTCCCACTGTTCTTAGATTACTACCCTACCACGGCTCTACTGAGTCGTGCAAACATGTAGTAGTTGGGTGCAGTCCAGAAGCACTTGGAGGCAATGGCGGTTAGATAGGATTCGTCTCTCCCGGTATTGGGGGATGATGTTGCGCTGTGTTTGGAGAGCCATTACACAAAGTCCCTGGCAAGGGCAAGTGAGATTTACTCGTAGGTATTCCAGTAGTTTCTCAGTGTGTTCTTGGCTACACATCGACACGACTTATACCGCTATTAGGGGTCTGACGTTGACCATCCCCTTAGGCCCGATATGCGATACTCTTAGACGAACAGACTGGACTGTACGGAGATTGTCACATTCAGGTTCGGTAGGAGTTCGCATGGGTTTTTTCATCGGCCTTCTTATCGACATCTACCTGGGGACCCTTACGTACAGCTAGTACCACTTGCAGCCTCTGGTTGAACCCACTGGCAGCATAGTGTCCAGTCTTTAGAGTCCAACACAGAGTGTTTCCCAGCTTCGGTCGAAACGAGTAGAGGTCGTATTGTTTTATGATTGGGTTCGATCACATACGTGTACCTGTACGCGTATGGTGTTCGAGCGGACAATACTGGTGGGCTTTGGTTCAAGCCGGATCCTAGTATTTGATTATTGGATTAGTTTTGTCTCATTGTATTCGTGTTTTTCGGAACACGGATGCGGGTATGTATATACGGATGAGAGAGGGTATAGAAGGAGACATCTCATTAGGGTTCTGACCATTGACTTGGTCAAAACAAATATGACGTGGAGAAAAGATATTGTTATTTTTGATAATGATAATTTGTGGCATGGCTACTTGGATTTACAATTCGACTTGGGTTGACCTTTTGACTTTAGATATTTTGATGAGATATTTTGAGATGTAGATATTTTTTTTAAAATATTATTTTCATGCCATGCTTATTGTCATATCAAGGAGCCTTGCCATTTATCAATCATCATTATCCAAAAACATTTCTCTTCCCTCAAGTTTGCTCACTTCTTCTTCCTCTCTAAAAAAACCCTAGTGTCTCATGAGTTGAGAATCAAGGGTTAGTGAGACTAAGCCACGAAAATCACCCTCTACTCACTCTAGGTTACTTTTTTTAGAACACCAAGTGATCTAGTCACCTCATCAAGGAGGCTTAACTCAAGGTTGGAACTCTCGGGTGGATCGTCTTTGACTTCAAGAAGCCGACGAGGAGACGCATCCACTACCACTCCAAGGAGCTGTCATGACCCAAACTTTGGATGTGACCGGCACTTAGATTGTATAACATCTAAAGATATATACACAACCCGAGTAAGCCGAAACCAAGATCAAAATCCTTTTTGCGGAATTCTTTATAAAAATTTAGCTTTTAAGTAAAAATCACAGTTGTTATGAAATTAAGATATAATAACAAATATAAAGTGTTAAGTTTGGTTGCAACCATAGTTGGGGTCAACAAAATACAACAGCGGAATAAAATTTACAACTTATATGAAACCAATAGAATCACAGATATAAAAAAAGAAATATCCACTAACATATCAACGATCTCACCTGTCAACTAATATACGTAAAATCATCTCTCGTTCTAAGTCATAGTACAAGGTTTGATGGAGATTTTATAGATACAATGATACAATACCAAAATAGAAGGTCACCACATATGTTACCAACTTATCAAAAGATGCGATAAAAGCTGCAAAAGTGGATCTGCATGGCCGCTAACCGTCCACCCTACCCCTGCAAGGAACTGTGGCACAACGGGGGTGAATTGCCAACTCAGTGAATATAACTAACATATAAAGGTTAATAATGTAAATATGACGATCACAACTAACTAAAATGAGAGCAAGTATGATGTACAATAGTGTATGGAATGCATGAATCTGTATTACAAATAAGGTAACCAAAACTGAAATCTCATCATTTATTGTCAATAAATTTCGTCTTTCCGTGTCCATCATCGACACAAAACTCCCCTTTCTCTCAGGAATCATTCCTCGAACGATCCTGTAATCAGCAATACCTGTCGGTATCATTTAGATATCCACCGTATTTTACCACTATCTCCGGTATCGAGTAACCTCGCTAGGCTCCCCCGCCTCAAATGTGGCTATCCTGCCCCTCGGTCTCGACCGGGTCCACCATGTATCCAACTGTATATCTCCTCCACTCAGTCCAGATAACGTATACATCCGTGACCGTATAGCTCCTCCACTCGGTCCGGAATAAAATCAAATCATAAAAACATCTCATGGTGGACATGTCACATCAATCATGAAAATCACTGGATTTATGCAATAGTATACAAAAACTCAAAACCATAAATCCTCAATAATACAATTACCTCTTATATCAACTTACAATACTCAAATACTAAACATGATGTCATTGATGCAATTTATTACTGCTATTAGTGTTTAAGGTTTGATATGAATCACTTTTAAAAAGAAAATTGCTAAGTGTAAAAGTGACATGGTAATATCGACAAGGTGTAGTGTAACATGTAAAGAAGTGCACGCGGCATAACTCGTCGATATTTGTGCAGAGTTCTAACAATTAAAGTAAAGTATATGTAGATATGAGTGCATGTCCTCAATTTAGCATATAAAAGTTAAGCATTTATTTAAATAAAACTACGGGCGTAAGACGACATCTCTATAAAATTCCCCGGTAGATGTTTAGTCTACTCACCGGAAATACATCGTATCTACTCAGGAATCTCAAATCCTTTTCCTTTCCTTGCGGCCTCCAAGGTTCCCGCACTCAAATCTAACATTTAAATAACTTCTACAAGAAAACGGCTACATTCATATACGGCAAAATCAAATAATACAAGTTGTACGTGCTAACTACACTACGTACGACTATAGCAAACAATCTAACTCTTAACCTCCCTGCAATTTAACCCAACTCTGCATCGCGACAGAAAACAGATCGCGATACGTTTTAATCGTGTCGTATTTTAGATTTTTAGATACCTTTTCCGATATAAGCTTTCAGATTTTATATACAGTTAAACTGAATTGATTAAACAATACCAAATTAACCAAAATTTTGCACATATACCTACCCAACAAACCAAAACATCAAACCCAATCAAAAATCCGGCGTCACCGGAATTTACCTATTGGTCGCCGGCCCAAAACCGATCCCTATAGTTCATGCTCCTATGGTTTGCTCTAGGTTCAACATACATCATTAAGACCCTGTTTAGTTAAGTAAATTTTTCTCTAAACTACAGCAGATTCAAACATAGCCTAGTTTTGATTAAAATACGATATTATAGAAAATTTTCATTTCAAATTAAACTAGCTACAGAATCTAAATTCCTACTATGGTTAAGGATTTTACCTTCAAGTAATTTGCTGGAAGAACACCCTCCAAGTTGCACAATCTCCTAGTCTTCGCTTGATGATGATGAAATCTTAGACTTAGCTCTTCTCCTATCTCTTGTTCTTCTATGTTTGTTCTTGTTTTCTTTTTCTTTCTTTCAAATTTCAGATTTTAAATTGGTTAACTGATCTGAACATCATATAATTATGAGAAGAGGAATGGATAAGGTGAAAGAGGAGGTGTCAAAAGCCAAAAGGTGTCATTCTCATGCAAGTAGGAGGTGTGGTGTGGGGGTTATGCATGAAAGGAGGTGGTGTCAACACCATATCACACTAATATGTTTTTTTTGTGATTATATCCGAACTAAAACATTATCTACCCTCTTTCACTTACGCCCTCCATATTTCTTTGTTTGCACAACTTTCCTAACTTCTTACACAAAGACCCCTCACTAACTATGTTATTATAAAACACTCTTTTTATTAAAATGAAACTAAAATTCACATTAAAACCCTTATAATTTATTTATGTTGCATACTAAAATTTTAATTTAATTTGTTTTACATACATCTTATAAAATTGTCTTATTTGGTTTTAATAACTTTTTAATTTAACATCTTTTATTATTTAATTAATTAATTTTATTTATTTCTAATTTTTCAAAATGTTACAATATTCTCCCTTAAGAAAATTCGGTCCCCGAATTTAAAACTTAACTGGACGTACCTTCAAAAAGATGTGGAAATTTCTTCTGCAACGCATCCTCGGTCTCCCAAGTAATCTCCTCACGATTCTTTCCTTGACAAAGAACCTTTACAGATAGAAGTACCCTCGATCTTAGTTTCTTTGCCTGCCTGTCTAGAATAGCGACTGGCAACACTAAATAGGATAAATCCGACTCAAGCTGTAAGGTCTGATGATGGATAGCATGAGAAGGATCGTGAAGATACTTGCGAAGCATCGAAATGTGAAACACCGGATGCACATCGGGAAAACTCGATGGAAGTGCTAATCAATAAGCTACAACACCCACACTCTCCAGAATCTCGTAAGGTCCACCATATCTGGGGCTGAGCTTCCCCTTTTTCCCGAAACGCATCACACCTTTCATCGGAGATATACGAAGAAACACATGATCTCCCACCTGAAACTCGAGTCTACGACGTCGTCGATCTGCATATGATTTCTGTCTGCACTGGGCCGCTCTCATTCTGTCTCGTATCAGTTGAATCTTCTCTGTAGTCTCCTGTACTATCTGCGGTCCCAAAATGCTACTTTCACTTAATTCTGTCCAGCAAACGGGTGATCGACATTTCCTCCCATACAAAGCTTCAAAGGGTGACATCTGGATCGTCTCTTGAAAACTGTTGTTGTATTAAAATTCTATCAAAGGTAGATGACGATCCTAACTACCACCAAAATAAAGGCTGCAAGTGCGAAGCATATCCTCCAAAGTCTGAATGGTCCGCTCGTACTGACCATCTGTCTGTGGGTAGAAAGCTGTACTAAAACTCAATCGTGTGCCAAGAGCTTCTTGAAGTTTCTGCCATAGCCTGCTGGTAAACTGGGTACCCCTATCTGATACTATGCACGTCGGAACTCTATGCAATTATACAATCTCGTCGATATAAATCTGAGCATACTGTGCAAACCCATACGTCGTCTTCACCGGAAGAAAGTGAGTTGCCTTTGTTAATCTATCTACAATCACCCAAATGGAATCATACCCTCTGCTAGTCCTGGGTAGACCCACAACGAAATCCATAGAAATATGATCCCATTTCCACTCCGGAATGGGCAAGGGCTGCAACTCTCCTGCCGGCCTTTGGTGCTCAGCTTTGACTTGCTGACAAGTCAGGCATCTCGATACAAACTCCGCAACATCCCTCTTCATTCCTTCCCACCAATAAACCTCCTTCAAGTCATGATACATCTTGGTGGAACCAGGATGAATACTATATGCTGATCGGTGGGCTTCCTCTAAGATCTTACGCCTCAACCCATCTGAATCTGGTACACAAGGACGAGTCCCAAAACGTAATACTCCATGATCATCAATCACAAACTCCGACTCCCTGCCCTGCCTAACCTGATCCATAATCTCCGATATACGAGTATCTACGGGCTGTGTCTCTCGAATACGATCCAATAACTGAGGTCGGGTGCGAACATGTGCTAGCTGTCCTCCTGTCGGGGTGAACTCAAACTGTATACGACAATCACATAAAATTTGCCAGTCTGTAGAAGACTATCTCTGCAAGGTGTGCAAATGAGATAAGCTACCTCTAGGTCTCTGACTCAAAGCATCTGCTACAACATTTGCCTTGCCCGGATGATACAAGATCTCACAATCATAATCTTTCAGCGGTTCCATCCATCTACGTTGCCTTAGGTTCAGACCCCTCTGCTAAAAAATGTACTTCAAGTTCTTATGATCTGTGATGATTTGGCACGACTCTCTGTACAAATAATGTCTCCAAATCTTCAATGTGAATATCACAGCAGCCATCACTAGATCATGAGTGGGGTAGTTCTGTTCGTGCCTCTTCAACTGTCGAGAAGCATAAGCTACAACCCTGCCGTGCTGCATCAACACACAGCCTAAACCCACTCTAGAGGCAACACAATACACAACAAAGCCACCTAACCCAGAAGGTAACGATAATACAGGTGCAGTCGTCAAGCGAGTCTTCAACTGCTGGAAACTCTGCTCTCATGCATCTGTCAACAGAAATGGAACCTCCGTCCTAGTCAATCCGGTCAACGGGGCAGTGATTTGAGAAAAATCCTGCACAAAGCGTCGGTAATAACCTACAAGACCTAAGAAACTTCGAACCTCTGGAACTGACACAGGTCTGGGCCAGTGCTGTACAGCTTCAATCTTCTTCGGATCCACACATATCCCATCTCTTGTAACTACGTGACCCAAGAATTCTACACTATCTAGCCAGAAAGCACACTTGGAGAATTTTGCAAACAGCTGATGCTCCTTCAAGGTCTGCAACGTAATACGCAAATGCTGCTCGTGCTCTTCTCTGCTCCGGGAATAAACGAGAACATCATCAATGAATACTATAATAAACTGATCAAGGAAAGGCCTGAAAATGCGGTTCATCATATCCATAAACGCTGCTGGGGCGTTGGTGAGTCCGAACGACATCACCAACAGTTCATAGTGTCCATATCGGGTACGAAAAGCAGTCTTCGAAATGTCATCCTTCCGAACTCTCAACTGGTGGTACCCTGATCGCAAATCAATCTTCGAGAAGTAGCTAGCTCCCTACAACTGATCGAACAAGTCATCGATACGAGGTAAGGGATACCTATTTCGCACAGTGACACGATTCAGCTGTCGGTAGTCGATGCACAGTCTCATACTACCGTCCTTCTTCTTTACAAATAACACAGGAGCTCCCCAAGGTGATACACTAGGACGAACAAGTCTCTATCTAACAACTCTTGCAACTGACTTTTGAGTTCCTTCAACTCCATCGGGGCCGTCCGATAGGGTGGTATAGAAATAGGCCCCGCACCTGGAATCAAGTCGATGCAAAATTCAATATCGGTATCGGGCGGTAATCCTGGTAACTCAACAGGAAACACATCCGGAAATTCTCGTGCGATCGGAACCTGGTCCAATGGAATCTCAGCGACTCCTAAGTCCTGAACAAAAGCCAAGAACCCATGACAACCCTTCTTCAAGAGTCGTCCCGCACAAAGAGCAGAAATCATGTTGGCAGGAGTTACATTACAGTCCCCCTGCACAACAGACATCGGTTCACCTGGAAAACAAAATCTAACCGCTTTCCCCCGACAATCTACATAGGCATGACACGCGGCCAACCAATCCATACCGATAAGTATATCAAAATCTAATATATCCAGGAGAATCAGGTCAACTAGCGAATCTCTATCACCAATACGCACAGAACATGATCTGAATACGTGTCATGCTATAAAAGAATCTCCCACCAATGTAATCACCACTAACGGTAACTCTAACAACGATGACTCTTTCCCCAAAGAAAGTGCAAAGCGTGAAAATACATAGGAATGTGTAGAACCGGGATCAAATAAAATATGTGCATCTAATGAACATACTACAAGAGTACCTGTAACAACTGCATTTGATGCCTGGGAATCCTGTGGAGTCAGTGCAAAAACCCGTGCTTGGCCCCTACCCGCATCCTGTCGTCTTCTACCTCTATCTCCTCAACCTCTCTGAGATCGTCCTGCAAAGCCTCGACCTCGTAGTGCAACTTCCTGGCGCATAGTGCCAACTGGGGGAGGAAGTAAAGCCATTGGCGTAGAAGGTGGAGGGAGTAAAGCAGCCTGTGGAACAACGGTCCTTCCCTGGGATCTACAATCCCGCGCAAAATGTCCTGGAAGTCCGCAACTAAAATATGTGGATGGGATCCTATGATCCTCGGGATATGAACTGAACATCTGGCCCTGGGTCCAACCTCGTTCGAAACTGCGGCCTGGAGTATATCTGCCTCTACCTCTGCCAAACTGTCTAGTAATTGGCCCGATCGGTCTACTCCTCTTTGGCTCTGAACAACCACTGCCTCGCTCAAACGCTCCTCCACTCGTATCGCTGCATCCATGGCTTACGCATACGTATCAAAATGTTGGGAGCCTATAGCTAGATACAACTGCGTGTCCAGACTCCTTAGGAATCTCTTCACCCAAAGTTCCTCCGTAGGAACTAAATATGGAGTATAGCGCGACAACTGGGTGAATCGTAAATCATAATCTGCTACCGACATACTTGCCGATTTCCGCAACGCTTCAAAACTGCTAGCTCTAGCGTCCCTCACGCTCTGTGGAAGAAATCTGGCAAGAAAGATCTCGGAAAACTCGGTCCACGACATCGGAGGGAGACCCGAAACTCGCCTTCTCCATTGACTCACACCACTCCTGTGCAAGTCCCTCCAAACGAAAGCTAGTCAGCTCAACTGACCTAGCATCAGAACATCGCAATGATCTGCCAATCCTCGCCTACCTATCAAGAAAGGACTGAGGATCCTCCGCTACATCGGTCCCTGTAAATACCGGAGGTCTCAATCTCATAAACTCTGAAAGCGATACCTCCATCACCCTCGCGTCTACAAGTGCTACCGTCTGCGTGAGCTGTACCTCGGACTCTGCCACGGTCAGTGCCGGATCCTGTCTCTGTACTCGAGTGGCCTCAGCTAACTGTCCTACCACTCACTATAATCCTAACATACCCTCCTCTATCCTAGTAATGCGATCTGGAGGAGGAGGATCAACATGCTCGTGCACCGCCGAAACGTCCGGTGTAACAGTCACCGTCACAGGCGGACTCACCCTAGCTGTATCTATGGCTGCGGTTCGCCTAGCTCGCGTAGCCATAGCAACTGGAACAAGAAACGAGAGTTGGTAAGGCTTATGAATAGGAACAATCAATAACAGAGAGTCAAAGGAAGGACAAATCAAAATATACATCCTAAGGTTAGTTAGGGTGAGTATGGTAACGTAAATATGCCACGGAACATACGTACGGTACTGCACTAATCCTTATTCACCTACTCCATTAAACCAAAGGTCATCCTAAATCATGGACTCACGTCAACTTATCTTAACTCCCTACTCGACTCCGTAAGGTTAATCCAAAGCTCTGATACCAACTTTATCATGACCCAAAGTTTGGATGTGACCGGCACTTAGATTGTATAACATCTAAAGATATATACACAACCCGAGTAAGCCGAAACCAAGATCAAAATCCTTTTTGCAGAATTCTTTATAAAAATTTAGCTTTTAAGTAAAAATCACAGTCGTTATGAAATTAAGATATAATAACAAATATAAAGTGTTAAGTTTGGTTGCATCCCTAGTTGGGGCCAACAAAATACAACAACGGAATAAAATTTACAAGTTATATGAAACCAATAGAATCACAGATATAAATAAAAGAAATATCCACTAACATACCAACGATCTCACCTATCAACTAATATACATATAATCATCTCTCGTTCTAAGTTATAGTACAAGGTTTGATGGAGATTTTCTAGATACAATGATACAATACCAAAATAGAAGGTCACCACATATGTAACCCACCTATCAAAAGATGCGATAAAAGCTGCAAAAGTGGATCTGCACGGCCGCTAACCGTCCACTATACCCCTGCAAGGAACTGTGGCACAACGGGGGTGAGTTGCCAACTCAGTGAATATAACTAACATATAACGGTTAATAATGTAAATATGACGATCACAACTAACTGAAATGAGAGCAAGTATGATGTACGATAGTGTATGGAAAGCATGAATCTTTACTACAAATAAAATAACCAAAACTGAAATCTCATCATTTATTCTCAATAAATTTCATCTTTCCGTGTCCATCATCGACACAAAACTCCCCTTTCTCTCAGGCATCATTCCTTGAACGATCCTGTAATCAACAATACCTGTCGGTATCATCTATATACCCGCCGTATTTTACTACTATCTCCGGTATCGAGTAAGCTCGCTAGGCTCCCCCGCCTCAAATGCGGCTATCCTGCCCCTCGGTCTCGACCGGGTCTACCATGTATCCAACTGTATATCTCCCCCACTCAGTCTGGAAAACGTATACATCCGCGACCATATAGCTCCCCCACTCGGTCTGGAATAAAATCAAATCATAAAAACATCTCATGGTGGACATGACACATCAATCATGAAAATCACTGGATTTATGCAATAGTATACAAAAACTCAAAACCATAAATTCTCAATAATACAATTACCTCTTATATCAACTTAGAATACTCAAATACTAAACATGATGTCATTGATGCAATTTATTACTGCTATTTTTGTTTAAGGTATGATATGAATCATTTTAAGAAGAAAATTACTAAGTGTAAAAGTGACATGGTAATATCAACGAGGTGTAGTGTAACATGTAAATAAGTGCACGTGGCATAACTTTTCGATACTTGTGCAGTGTTCTAACAACTAAAGTAAAGTATATGTAGATATTAGTGCATATCCTCAATTTAGCATATAAAAGTTAAGCATTTATTTAAATAAAACTACGGACGTAAGACGCCATCTCTACAAAATTTTCCGGTAGATGTTTAGTCCACTTACCGGAAATACATCGTATCTACTCAGGAATCGCTAAACCTTTTACTTTCCTTACGACCTCCAATCTTCCCTCACTCAAATCTAACATTTAAATAACTTGTATAAGAAAACGGCTACATTCCTATAGGCAAAATCAAATAATACAAGTTGTACGTGCTAACTACACTACGTACGACTATAGCAAACAATCTAACTCTTAACCTCCCTGCAATTTAACCCAACCCTGCATCGCGACAGAAAACAGATCACGATACGTTTTAACCATGTTGTATTTTAGATTTTTAGATACCTTTTCCGATATAAGCTTTCAGATTTTATATACAGTTAAACTGAATTGATTAAACAATACCAAATTAACCAAAATTCTGCATATATACCTACCCAACAAACCAAAACATCAAACCCAATCAAAAATCCGGCGTCGCCGGAATTTACCTATTGGTCGCCGGCCCAAAACCGATCCCTATGGTTCGTGCTCCTATGGTTTGTTCTAGGTTCAACATGCATCATAAAGACCCTGTTTAGTTAAGTAAATTTTTCTCTAAACTACAGCAGATTCAAACGTAGCCTAGTTTTGATTAAAATACGATATTATAGAAATTTTTCATTTCAAATTAAACTAGCTACAGAATCTAAATTCCTACTGTGGTTAAGGATTTTTCCTTCAAGTAATTTGCTGGAAGAATACCCTCTAAGTTGCACAAGCTCCTACTCCTAGCTTGATGATGATAAAATCCTAGACTTAGCTCTTCTCCTTTCTCTTGTTCTTCTATGTTTGTTCTTGTTTTCTTTTTCTTTCTTTAAAATTTCAGATTTTAAATTGGTTAACTGCTCTGAACATGATATAAATATGAGAAGAGAAAAGGATAAGGTGAAGGAGGAGGTGTTAAAAGCCAAAGGGTGCCATCCTCATGCAAGTAGGAGGTGTGGTGTGGGGGTTATGCATGAAAGGAAGTGGTGTCAACACCATATCACACTATTGTGTTTTATTTATTTTTTTGTGATTATATCTGAACTAAAACATTATCTACCATCTTTTACTTACACCCTCAATATTTCTTTGTTTGCACAACTTTCCTAACTTATTACACAAAGACCCCTCACTAACTATATTATTATAAAACACTCTTTTTATTAAAATGAAGCTAAAATTCATATTAAAACCCTTATAATTTATTTATGTTGCATACTAAAATTTTAATTTAATTTGTTTTACATACATCTTATAAAATTCTCTTATTTGGTTTTAATAACTTTTTAATTTAACATCATTTATTATTTAATTAATTAATTTTATTTATTTCTAATTTTTCAAAATGTTATAGGAGCTCACATCAAAGAGGAGAAGAAGGAATTGTAGCTTGAGTTATAATCATTTTACATAGTAGTTACAACTCCTAATTAGTTTGTTAGTTAGGGTTTAGCAAAGATCCTTATGCATAGTCGATGTCGCCTTGTTTGTAAAAATTTGTTTTTTACCTATTCCGCCTCCCCACAAACACGTGGGGTGGGTAACGTCGACTTACAAGGACTACCCTAATCCAATCTTATTTTATGTTGTAGATAAGCACTACTTAGCTACCGCACACCAAGCCTTAATGGAGACCAACAAACGTAGCACGAATACTAAGTAGTACTTATCTGAAATGACGGAGGGCTACGACAGGTTTTTAAGAAAAACTTTTGCGTAATGAACTTTATATCGTTGTAAAATCGAGTGATTTTTTAAAAGGAGTGTTTTTTAGGCTTTTTCTAGTTTTGCTAAAGAGGTCACTCCCGGTGAAGGGATCTCAGCTCTTTCCTCATCGAATGAGGTGTTGGATATTCATGAATACCACTATGAAAGGCATGAACCTGAAAAGCAATAAAAAAAACCGAGTAGCTTGCAGCATCTGCCAGTTTCTCTAAAGAGGTCACTCCCGATGAAGGGATCCCGGCTCTTTCCTTATCAAATAAGGTGATGGATATTCTATAAGGAATACCACTATGCAAAGTAAAAACTAGAGCTACCCTTTTGAAAATTTGATTCTACAATATCTTTAGGTCTTTAGGTTTCTTTATTTTTCAATAATCTCGTTAATGAAGTCCCATCAAATATATGCTTCCTAAGCATCACAGAAGAAACGAAAGTATAACGTATGTTTATGCCATCAGCATTCGCCACAGTGTCCTGTTATACACCGTTAGGTTACTTAACTAACGGCATAGCGGGGCGGGACTAGCGCGGGTGCAAAACATATGCAACGTTTATTATATATTATATATATAATAATAAAAAATTCATCTCACGCATATAAAGTGATCACATCACAGAATATCAGCAGCAGAAGTCAACTTATGAAATATTGGATATATTAGGTTGTCCGTGTTTTAAATTAAGCCAGTAAAAACCACGGATTCCACGGTAGTGATGAATAGCCAAACCCACATCCCTAGACCCCTACGAGAGCGGCAAGAAACTCTACCAATTCTAGAGTTAGAAGACCCGAACTCGACTACTCGAGATGGTCTCCCACTGGACTCTAGAACCCGGTTACTTGTGCTCCCCACCTTGGGTCTATCCTACTACGGAAAAGTAAATAATATACATCAATGATGACATCATCCTCAACCCGGAAGTGCCCCAATAAAAGAATACTACATACAAGTTTTTACATGAATGAAAATGAAAAACTCTCATCTCACATGAAAAAAAACCCGGCTATTGAAACACGACGATCCAATATAACATATCCCAGCAACAAATAATATCACATGTCATCAACGTAAGTAAATATGCGTATCCCAATTGTCATTGACATATAGTAACGAAACCGGCGATACACCACATATTACACTTACAGTCGCAGAAAAGAAAATGTCAAACTACAACATTTGGAATCGACGCATCCCTTAGACATCATAAACCCGGAATATCACATACTTCGGATTTCATGCCTTACATTGTAAATCTTACATTTGGGTCTCATCTATCAAAACACCTTTTCAAAAGAAATCGGGTAATTCAACAAGATTCCCGATTCCTTCCGAGACCGAAATGTTAAATTTACAAGCAACTAATCAATTTTCACAAAACTAATTAGTGTAGAT
This sequence comes from Agapanthus africanus, assembly GCA_030015575.1. Lineage (NCBI taxonomy): Eukaryota > Viridiplantae > Streptophyta > Magnoliopsida > Asparagales > Amaryllidaceae > Agapanthus > Agapanthus africanus. The sequence continues at coordinate 409,280,596 of CM057337.1, forward strand.
TCCAAATAAGTGTATCACATCACAAATAGCTAGACGATGTTAAACATTTCGATCGAATAAACAAACACCCAAAATTTCCCAGACAACTCAACACTTGGGCACAGTTTTAAAAATACCCAAAACATGCCACAACGCCTTTGGACAAACCATAGAAGGGCCAACCCTTGCCTCACCTATGGCGTCGCGGAACGACCATAAGCCCTAAGGTTTGGTGGCGGTTCCGGCGGTCATAGAATTGAGTTAGGGTTTCGTTCTTCTAGAGGGTCCATAGAATTACCTGCATCATTTTTCGAATATTTTTAACTTGGAAAATTCGAACTCTTGGAAAATTTCCAGCGAGGGAGAAAAATGGGTATTTGATATTCGTTCGAACTTTTTAACGTCGTCAAGATTATCCGAAACGATGTTAGAATTATGACTACGAAGCACTCCAAATTGCCTTTACATAAAGATAACATCACATACAATCTCAGTAAAAACAAGCAACACCTGAAACACCAAAAACCAGTGCCTGGAACACGAAACAAATATGAAGCCCAAACACTCAGTCAAGACTGGCCAGGCCGGTTTATTTGCTTGTTTCACCGTGTCAAATCCAACGAAATGGGTTCGTATTTGTCTCGTGTTCATGTTACATCTGTTGGGTTACACCAGTGCCCGGCCATCAATCCGTGGCCAAATGAGGTATAAAAACATTTAGAAGTGTAAGTGCACGGCGGCGCCCCGGCCGTCAATCCGACGGCCAAATGCGGAAACGGTGATAAACTTAATTTTTGCGAACTTTGCAAACCGGCACCACCGCGCACTAAACCCCGGATCGGGCCATTAAACTTGTTCTAGCTAACTAACAAGATAAGGAAGAGATATACCGAATGATCCGAGTCCTTCGGTCTTCGTCTCCACTCCGATCTCCCGCGGATGCTTCGTCCGTCATCTCCTTGTTGTCGCCTCTTCGCCGGAAGGGCACCACATCGCCTGCATCTTTTACGGGCTCCCACCTCAATACCGAGGCAACTCGGGCGTGCAGCTGGCGAGTCGACGCGTCCAAGATTTGCTGTAGAAAGTGTAGTGTAGAGCTTATGTCTCATTTGGGGTTTGTTGCCTTTGTAGATGATGGAGGAATCAAGATAAGAAAAATGGTGCTTGCATTTTTCTAGCATGAAAAGAGATGAACAAATTTTCCCTCTTGAAAATGATCCTCTCTTCTTCTTCTCTCAAGTATGAAAAACTTCTCATCTTAGAAAATGGTGGAGGAAAGAATATGAAGCATGAAGGGAGGTGATGGTAGGAGCACAAGTGGTGACCACATCCAAAACAACATCATAACAAATTCACATCAACCTCTAATCACCTCAAATCACCAAAAAGCAAGTGATGATGATAGAAAAGAATGGTATCAAAAGATGCTTTCATAATTAATACATTTGCAAGAAACCCCTCCACAATGTGTTATTTGCAAACTTGCAAATAACACCCTCCATCGGAAAAGTCCGGCCGGGAAAGAACAAAGGAAAACCGGCCGGAACGGAATGCAAACTGGCAACTCCAGAAAACTGGTCCCGTAATAAATTACAGGAAAACTCCGATACTGTGCATACACACCCGCATCTGTATTCCGTCCGGATACAAATGCAATGAGACAAAACTACACTGTACTATACTAGGATCCGGCTTAAACCAAAGCCGGCTAGTAATATCCGTCCGATCCTGATCCGTACAATACCGCACGTATCTGATCGAACCCTGCCATATAACCATACGGCCACTAGTACAAACCGTCCGATCCTGATCCGTGCAATACCGCACGTATCTGATCGGACCCTGCCATATCTCCATACGGCCTCTACAGCGTTTCGCCCGAAAGCTTGAGTAACTGAAAGTGTGGTGGACTCTAAAGACTCGTCAATACTATGGCTGTGGATTTAACCACTAGCACGTCAGAGGTATAAGCCAATACGTAACGGGCCACCGGCTATTGACTAAAAGGGACGTCGATGAGCGAACTCATCCTGACACCCTACTGAGCCTGTCAGTGACAATATCCGTACAGTCCGGTCCGTTCGTCTATGAGCATCGCATGTCGGGCCTAGGGGGTTGGTAAAAGTCAGACCCCCAAAAGCGGTACAAGTCGTGTCGGAGTGTAGCCCAGAACACCCTGAGATACTACTGGAATACCTACCAGTAAATCTCCTGCCTTGGCCAAGGACTTCGTGTAATGGCTCTCCTAGACACAGCGCGACCTCACCCCCAATACCGGGAGAGACGAACCCCCGAAGATCCGCTCACTGCCTCCATGTGGCTCGGGACTGTACCCAACTAAAACCTGTTTGCACGACTCCTTTGAGCCGTGGTAGGGTAGTAATCAAAGTACAGTGGGAACTCACACGAGACAAATGACGATCCCCAGGTCGATGAACAAACCTGTACACATGTCACCAGGGAACTGCTATCTGACGTCAGGTATAAGACCAACTAGCATGTTCCCGGCGAGTCCTGTCCGGTGTACTCATAACCCAATGAGCACCTGTATACATCTTAGGTGAACCAACTGACACCAGTGTCCTGTGAGACCGGCCACCGCCCCTCGTCGGGGTCTCGACTGTATACACTAGTCTACTCTGGAGAATCGATGCCCTGTCTCGAAACTCCCACGACTAGGGACTTTTAAGGATGCGCTTATAGACTCCAGCTCTCACTTATATGATCGCCCTCATACTGCTGGCAGTCAAGCAAGAATCCTAGGGGCTCTATCAACGTGCAATAGCGACCTGTCAGGTCACCTAAAGCAGTACACGATGATAAAGGTAAACCAGATAGCATACTATCATTTCGAGTAAGACTGTCCTACCGGGATAGGTCCTCCCTCAATCATTGCAATCACGTGCCTGTGATCCAATAATCGACTCTGAGGGCACTATCTCCAACAATCTCCCACTTGCACTCAAGGCTAATTATTGCGATGTCGCATACTCACAGCCCGTGTGATACCGAACACCCAACTCCTCTACTAGTCAGTCTCACAAAGCTCGTTTGCGAGACTATTGCGTTCGAGGAATAGCCTCAGCGAGTGGATCCGCCTAGAAGTTTCTTTCTATGTCTCTTTATATCTCAAGTTCGCGGAGAAAACCATCTCCCGAAATGAGCAATACCTGTCTTAGAATGTCTGGATGCCTGATGGGACCTAGCTCATAAATGAACTCCAAATCCAAACTTCTTAGACTGTATCGTCAACTGAACTTAATCAGTATCCTGCGCCATGCCACCCTCAGTATTGCCTTGGATCACCTGTCCAAAACACTGCCCCTAGTCAGAAGGAAAAATATAACTCTGACAACCTCCTTGTCGTCCATGTCACCTTGGAAGCCTGGAATGATAACTGTCTCCCAAATGAGGCTGTCGTTATCATATCCCTAGAACATCCACTTATGTTCTAAAACTGCTTCCGACTGTTTCTCCAGGATTGGATCAATATCAACTTATTGCATCTAGTGCAAGAACAACATCTGGTGTGGTACTTGACATTTCATGATTGACTCAATTGCCTAAGCAAGTGATCTGCCAATCATGCGCATCCCTCTCTACTTAAGTCTATAAGACACCTTTAGAGAGGGTGACTCCATCACCTGCAGGTACACTACCGTGCCAGGAGTCGTCCATTCTAAATACTCTTAGAATTCTGTCAAAGTACCCTGATTGGGAAACCACCCAAATCTAGATCTAAAACCATAGATCTAGTAACCAGTATGTCTGATATGATGTCCAAGTCCTTTGTGGAGAAACCACTGTGTGACGACCAAAGAATAACCGATCGTAGTATAGGAGTATCACTTCCTACTCTGTGTATGTCATCCAAATACCAGGATATCACACCCTACTACCTTCTCAACATATCCATCCCCTATTCTGATGAAGTCAAACCTATGACTGTCACATCAGAAATAGATGATCTATCTCCGCTACATCTGCTTTAGTCTATAAATAGACATAAGCCTGATATCCACCAATGCTTCCGCTGCTCCCACTGACTACGACAACCCTCTGGCAGAGTCATATAGACGTGCACTTCTAAAGCTAGTTTAGAACGACGCTATACTCATCCTCCTGCCGGGTCTCGCAGTCTGGAACAACAACAATGGTAAGTGTGGGTAAACAAGAACTTCCCTGTCACCGTCCTTGAGGCTACCGGAATACCTCTCGGGTGCCTGAAGTTACCCACCGTATCTTCGGAGTGGCCAATGGAATGTCAAAACAGATTGAATCTTTAGGTTCCTTATCAAATCTTCAGTAATCGTTTGCGGTTCTGGAATCACTTCCAGTTCTACCATACTCCCACTACTGTTTTTGAAAAAACCATTTTTATTAAAACTGTGGCGAGTCCAGAACAATATTTCTATTGATCTGCCAGATGGTAGAAAATCAACCCTCGTCATAGCCTGGGTCAACCCACAAACAGCCATTACAGAAACGTGCCTTGAGTTATCCAGAGTCTGGTTTTAATCATAAGCCGGACAACTCCCCGTACCTTAACAATGTTACGATATGAACTGTACTATATCCAATATAGAACCAGAGGCACTGATTTAATTGAACCAGATTCAAATCATGCAGCTGTGTCCAGTGCATGTCAACTAAATGGAGAGAGGCCGATCAGCGTTACTCAACTTAGGAATGCTTCCAATTATAAGTAACCTGAAAGGGAAGCAATTTCTCTTTATCATTACTATCAACTGAATACCATACACAAGTATCTACATCTTCGATCACTTTGAAGAATCCCGATACTTGCTACACCTGGTTCTCTACTCTATTCAAATACCTATAACTCCTCAAAACTTAGACCCTGTGTTTCTACGAAACACATGTCTAAGAACTAGAGAAGTTAAAAGTAAACAGAATATAGTATGAGGACCAACCCCTCTGTCCTAATGGACACTGGACAACATACAATACTCTGTATAAGTCCGCCGAGTCTAACAACTCTTTCACTGTGTGTCGTAGGTTGAAAACTGTACTTATGGTTAAGAAGAATTACACCGCTGTTTAATGCTCCTTACCTAACCATCCACTGATATAGGTAAATTTCATCGACATAATATCAAAAGGTATATCTCACTCTATGAAAATAGACGTACAGACATATCAATTTGAAATTGGTGCACAACAGCGGATATTCAAAACCAAATATTTGCCGACCGGCAAACAGCCCAGGTGATCTCCTCAAATATCACCGATTACAACGAATCCCGATATAATGAGGATGATCACCCAATTCCCAATAACTTACTCCCACTCATCATCTGTAAAACCATACAGATGTGAGAATCATACCTGGTAAATACATACCCTAGAGCAAGTGTCAAATCAGGAAATCAGTTTTCTTTTAACAGTACACAGTTGAACTGAAACATTGAAATGTTTCGATGGGGTATCCTGGTGTTCCTAGTAATGCCTCTACCATTATCCAGATTCACAACTATAACCGTATAATTCTTCGCCATCTCTCCGAATCCCTTTATATGTCTTTAGTCATTACCTTCTGCACACCCCTTTAGGCCAATTGGTTTTCTTCCTTCCCTACCGTTCGGCACCAGCCTATGGTTTGGAAGAAGACTATCCAATAAGCATAATGGGTGTACTGTCCTAACCCTAGGAGCACTCGCAATGCGAGAGAAGGTGAGAATAAAAGACACCTGAATAAACCTTATTCCTATTTCTCCTGGACCAGAATCCATCCCCGAACTGGAACAAGTTCCTTTCGAGTTCGTATATAACCATACGATGGAGTATCCAATAAACTATGGATCTTCGTAGTGATACGGAGTGTCCTAGAGAAATACAAAGGTGATTTAGGATTGGCGAAGAAATACTTGGTTTGGTCATGAATATCAGTCGCAATTTACTTTGCCCTCTTACTAATCCCTTGCTTTGTCTTAATCTTAATACCTTCTGTACACCGTTTAGGCTAATTGGTTTTCTTCATTCCCTATCGGTCGGCACCAGCCTAAGGTTTGGAAGAAGACTATCCAATTTGCGTAATAGGTGTACTATCTCCTAAACCAAGGAGTACTCGCAATGAGAGAAGGTGAAAAGAAAAGACAACTGAATAATCCTATTCGTTTTCTCCAAAACCGGAAACCATCCTCGAATAAATTCCTTCGAGTTCGTATATAACCATACGATGGTTTTGTCCAATGGAAGTGGACGTTCGTAGTAATACGGGGTGTTCTGGAGAAAAGGGTAAAAGTAGGAGTGGCAATGAGGTCTGCAACTCTGACAATCCAAAAGCTAGTGTAAAGAAGGTTCGGTCAACTTGGTCTCTGAGTCATAGTCTTAGGGTCGGGTCAATGGTCGCTGCCAAGAGAGAGAGAGAGAGAAAAGAAACACTCAGCGTGCACTCTACCCTAGATCAGAATGGTTACCAATTTATCTAATCAGGAAACCTCCTACTGTACCTCAAACTCTCCTCCAAACCTGAAAGAAGAATTAGTCGGGGTCACCCGAGGAGTAAACCAACTCATCAGTAGGAATCGGGATCCAACTATCATCACATGATAACGTGACGGAATCCGCTCACGCTATCACACTCCAGAAGGTATGCGCATATCTGGCAAGTTTCAGTTCTTTTGAAACTCCCGATGTGATTTCTACCCCATGCTCTTATGACCTTGACTTTGGCCAACATATCATAAGTCACATGTCAAGTTCAACCCGTCATTCTCCAGGTTAATTTGAGCCCACCCGTACATACCCTTGACTTGGGCCAAAATGGTAGTACGACTGCCCCAAACCAACACATCTATCTATGCTGCATATGAATAACCAACAGCTACCAAACACTGTGCCTTGACTTTGGCCAACATACACAGCTTGAATACTATTGACTATCCATATGAAACGACGGAGGGCTACGAATGGTTTCTGGCGAAAACCTTTAACGTAATGAACTTGATATCGTTGAAGGAACGGATAGCTTTTTAGAAAATATAGCGACGAAAACCTTTGCTAAAGAGGTCACTCCCGGTGAAGGGATCTCGGCTCTTTCCCCGTAGAATGGGGTGCAGGATATTCCAAATGAATACCACGATGCAAAGCAAAAGTAATCGGCTATAGTGAAGTTAATGCCCTGACGCAAACTCCTGTCCAAGGGGTCACTCCCGGTGAAGGGATCTCGGCCCTTGCCTCGTCGACTGAGGAGCAGGATATTCCAAATGAATACCACGATGCAAAACAAAAGTGAACGTCCTTGCAATAACAGCTTTTTTGAAAAGTGTTCCAACAACATCAGAATAGGTTTGTTTAACTTCCATTGGTCCGAATCAATGCAGTCCCATCAATTGATCACACCACAAAGAACGAAAATATACTGACGTACGTATATGCCATCTGCATTCGCCACTGGGTCCCGTCATCACCCGTTAGGTTAGCTAACTAACGGCAGAGCGGGGACTGGACTAGCGCGGATGAAAAACATATACAACATCTACTAATATATATACCAATATATTATATTTCGCTCAAGGCGTGAATAAAATGCAACATCACAGAAATGTACAGCATCACAGAACAATACAGATATCTGGGATCCCCGGGTTTCACAGAGCCACTACTGAAACCCGACGTTCCCCTGGTCGTGTGGATAGCCTGTGCAATGAAAACCTAGACCCCTACGGGCGCGGAAAGTCACCCGCCAAAACCTGAAGCGAGGCAGCCCCCTTCAGCACCGTGAATGGACCACCCAGCACTTCACGGAATCCGGTAACTTGGGCACCCCTCCTGGGTCAACCTGTACCCCCTACGAGTGCGGCGAATAGCCCGCCAATCCTGGAGTGAAGCCCCCTCCGTCCCAATGCCATGAGATGCGGGCTTGTTGCCTTCTAGAACCCGGCTATTCGTGCACCCCTCCGCGGGGTAACCCTAGTACAGAAAGTAAAATATACATACAACGGGTACATCGACCGCAACCAGGTCGTGCCCCAAAATAATAATACAAACAGGCAGTGACGGCAGTCCACATGTCGGACGCTCGCCCCGCAAAATCAAATGTACATAATACAACAAAACTGTACTAGCATTGCATCCAGGCTATCCCCCACGACCGATCCGCAACATCACAGCAAAACACAGAACATCAACGTGAAAGTCACGTTCGTAAATCCGTCTAACCGGGCTATAGCAGTTAGACCGGATTTACCGATCGAGTGACATTCACGGTCGCAGATATAATGTAAATACTGTGAAAAATGTGTTTAAAATATCCGATCGATCAAAAATTAACAAGTTGGCCCCCATGCAATACTGTAGCACTCACAGAAAATATGGGCCCAATTTTAATATTCCAAAACCCCTAAAATCAGCCCAAAAGCCCACTGACAAAAATGATGACATGAGCCCTCATTACTGCGGCGGATCCGCGGCCTAAGAAAGGTTAATGGCCGCGGATCCGCGCTCTTAATAAGGGTTCATGTTGTCGAATTTTTTCAGTGTTCTTAGAACTCCCTGCACATCATTCTGAGACAAGCTGAAAAATTTTTCGAGACCAAAAAATTTCAACAGAAAACTGATGCGAAGAAAAATTTAGATTTTGGAATTTTGGTCGATCGGAAATGCAAAACACATCAAACGAAGCTAGACGAAGTTAATGGCGAGGCTCTGATACCACTGTAAGTGCACGGCGGCGCCCCGGCCGTCAATCCGACGGCCAAATACGGAAACGGTGATAAACTTAAATTTTGCGAACTTTGCAAACCGGCACCACCGCGCACTAAACCCCGGATCGGGCCATTAAACTTGTCCTAGCTAACTAACAAGATAAGGAAGAGATATACCGAATGATCCGAGTCCTTCGGTCTTCGTCTCCGCTCCGATCTCCCGCGGATGCTTCGTCCGTCATCTCCTCGTTGTCGCCTATTCGCCGGAAGGGCACCACATCGCCTGCATCTTTTACGGGCTCCCACCTCAATACCGAGGCAACTCGGGCGCGAAGCTGGCGAGTCGACGCGTCCAAGATTTGCTGTAGAAAGTGTAGTGTAGAGCTTATGTCTCATTTGGGGTTTGTTGCCTTTGTAGATGATGGAAGAATCAAGATAAGAAAAATGGTGCTTGCATTTTTCTAGCATGAAAAGAGATGAACAAATTTTCCCTCTTGAAAATGATCCTCTCTTCTTCTTCTCTCAAGTATGAAAAACTTCTCATCTTAGAAAATGGTGGAGGAAAGAATATGAAGCATGAAGGGAGGTGATGGTAGGAGCACAAGTGGTGACCACATCCAAAACAACATCATAACAAATTCACATCAACCTCTAATCACCTCAAATCACCAAAAAGCAAGTGATGATGATAGAAAAGAATGGTATCAAAAGATGCTTTCATAATTAATACATTTGCAAGAAACCCCTCCACAATGTGTTATTTGCAAACTTGCAAATAACACCCTCCATCGGAAAAGTCCGGCCGGGAAAGAACAAAGGAAAACCGGCCGGAACGGAATGCAAACTGGCAACTCCAGAAAACTGGTCCCGTAATAAATTACAGGAAAACCCCGATACTGTGCATACACACCCGCATCTGTATTCCGTCCGGATACAAATGCAATGAGACAAAACTACACTGTACTATACTAGGATCCGGCTTAAACCAAAGCCGGCTAGTAATATCCGTCCGATCCTGATCCGTACAATACCGCACGTATCTGATCGAACCCTGCCATATAACCATACGGCCACTAGTACAAACTGTCCGATCCTGATCCGTGCAATACCGCACGTATCTGATCGGACCCTGCCATATCTCCATACGGCCTCTACAGCGTTTCGCCCGAAAGCTTGAGTAACTGAAAGTGTGGTGGACTCTAAAGACTCGTCAATACTATGGCTGTGGATTTAACCACTAGCACGTCAGAGGTATAAGCCAATACGTAACGGGCCACCAGCTATTGACTAAAAGGGACGTCGATGAGCGAACTCATCCTGACACCCTACTGAGCCTGTCAGTGACAATATCCGTACAGTCCGGTCCGTTCGTCTATGAGCATCGCATGTCGGGCCTAGGGGGTTGGTAAAAGTCAGACCCCCAAAAGCGGTACAAGTCGTGTCGGAGTGTAGCCCAGAACACCCTGAGATACTACTGGAATACCTACCAGTAAATCTCCTGCCTTGGCCAAGGACTTCGTGTAATGGCTCTCCTAGACACAGCGCGACCTCACCCCCAATACCGGGAGAGACGAACCCCTGAAGATCCGCTCACTGCCTCTATGTGGCTCGGGACTGTACCCAAATAAAACCTGTTTGCACGCCTCCTTTGAGCCGTGGTAGGGTAGTAATCAAAGTACAGTGGGAACTCACACGAGACAAATGACGATCCCCAGGTCGATGAACTAACCTGTACACATGTCACCAGGGAACTGCTATCTGACGTCAGGTATAACACCAACTAGCATGTTCCCGGCGAGTCCTGTCCGGTGTACTCATAACCCAATGAGCACCTGTATACATCTTAGGTGAACCAACTGACAACAGTGGCCTGTGAGACCGGCCACCGCCCCTCGTCGGGGTCTCGACTGTAAACACTAGTCTACTCTGGAGAATCGATGCCCTGTCTCGAAACTCCCACGACTAGGGACTTTTAAGGATGCACTTATAGACTCCAGCTCTCACTTATATGATCGCCCTCATACTGCTGGCAGTCAAGCAAGAATCCTAGGGGCTCTATCAACGTGCAATAGCGACCTGTCAGGTCACCTAAAGCAGTACACGATGATAAAGATAAACCAGATAGCATACTATCATTTCGAGTAAGACTGTCCTACCGGGATAGGTCCTCCCTCAATCATTGCAATCACGTGCCTGTGATCCAATAATCGACTCTGAGGGCACTATCTCCAACAAGAAGCCGGCACTAACGGAACCCTAATCTAGGGATCGTACCATTAACCCTACACTAGGTATATGTAATGGAGTATAGAGAGGTTATACCGAACGATCCATGTCCTTCGGTCTTCAACCTCTGTCACAACCTCCTCGTGGCTTCCTCGATCAAGTTTGATCTCTGGTCTCCCCACATCGAAGAAGATCCACGTCGAGGGTTTGTAATACGGGCTCCGACCTCAAAACAAAAGAAACTCGAGTATCTAGTTTCCTAACCTAGATAGCCAAGATGAAGTAGAGAGAGTTTGTGATTACTTTGTCTCAATACACCTTAGGTTTCTCAACTCATGAGACATGTTGGGTGGAGGTTGAAGAAGATGCCATGGGTGAAGAGTGTGAGCTCAAGAAAAAGCAAGTGAAGAAATGGTGAAGTGTTGTGAGCTCTTTTGTAAGAGTGGAGCAACTAAAGAAAAAACCCACACCAATAAACGATCTGCCCCCTTACAAAATATCTCACAACCCTCTCCAAAATATCAAGCATGAGTCACCAAGTGCACATGCATGAATCAATGCATAAAATAATCCAAGCCAAAACTTACACTCACACTTTCCACCTCATAAACATTTAACCTAAATGTTTAATCCAAAAAGAAATAACATCTTCTAAAGTAAACTTGTACCGAATTAAAAGAATACCCCTCATCCGAATATACATACCCGCATCCGCATTCCGACTGAATATGAATACTACGAGACGAAAATAATCCAACAATATAATATAAGGATCTGGCTTAAACCAAAGCCCACTAGTATTATCCGTCCGATCATGATGCGTGCATAAGTGCATGTATATGATCGAGCCCTGCCATAAAACCATACGGCCTTTACAACGTTTCGCATGAAGCAGTGAAACACTCTGTGTGGGACTTTAAAAACTCGTCAATACGCTGGCAGTGGGTTTAACCATAAGCACGTCAGTGGCACTAGCTGTATGTAACGGCTATCCAGGTATTGAGCAAAAGGGAGGCCGACGAGCAAACTCATACTGAAACCCTACTGAGCTTGACAGTGAAAATATCCGTACAGTCCAGTCCGTTCGTTTATGAGTATCGCATATCGAGTCTAGGGGGGTGGATAAAGTCAGACACCTAATAACACGACATTTATTGTCGGTATGAAACCTATCACAAACTGAGAAACTACCGATCCTAGATCTGTAATTCTCGACTACCTTGGCCAAGGATTTCTGGTGATGGCCATCCGTGCACACCGCGACATCAACCCCCAATACTGGGACAGAAGAATCCCCTGACAATACGCTCACTGCCTCCATGTGGCTCGGGACTGTACCCAACTAAAACCTATTTGCACGACTCTTTTGAGCCGTGGTTGGGTAGTAATCAAATTACAGTGGGAACTCACACGAGACAAATAACGATCTCAGGTCGATAAACTAACCTATACACATGTCACCTGGGAACTGCTATCTGACAATAGGTATAATACCAACTAGCATGTTCCCGGCGAGTCCGTCCGGTGTACTCATAACCCAATCAGCAGCTGTATAAATTTTAGGTGAACAAACTAACACTAATGGCTTGTGAAACCGGCCACCGCCCCTTGTCAGGGTCTCGATCATTATACACTAATCTACTCTTGGTGTATCGATGCCCAGTCTCAAAACCCCCACGACTAGGGACATTTTAAGGATGTGCTTATAGACCACCCAGCTCCCACGTATATGATCGCCATCATACAGCTGGTAGTCAAGCGTGAATCCTATGGGCTCTATCAACATGTAATAGTGATTTGTAATGTCACCTAAAGGATGTACACGATGATAAAGACAAACCAATTAGCATATTATCATCTCGAGTAAGACTATTCTACCAGTATTGGTCCCCCCTCAATCATTGTACTCACGTGCCTGCGATCCAATAATTGACTTGAGGGCACTATAGCCAACATTCTCCCACTTGCACTTAAGGCTAATTATTGCGGTGTCGCATACTCATAGCCCGTGTGATACCGAACACCTAACTTCTCTACTAATCAGTTTCACAATGCTCATTTGTAAAACTATTGCATTCGAGAAACAGCCTCAGTGAGTGGATCCGCTCCAATGTTTCTTTCTATGTCTCTCTTTATCTCATGTTCGTGGAGAAAGCCATCTCCCGAAATGAGCAATACCTGTCTTAGAATATGTCTGGATATCTAATGGGACCCAGTTCACAAATGAACTCTAAATCCAGTAAACTTCTTAAACTGTATCATCCACTGAATTTAATCAGTATCCTGCGCCATGCCTCCCTCAGTATCCACTTGAACCACTTGTCCAAACTACTGCCCCTCGTCAGGAGGGAAAACTATAACTCTAACAGTCACTCTTTCATCCAGGTCACCTTGGAATCCTGGAATGATAACCGTCTCCCGAAGAAGTCTGTCATTACCATATCCCTAGAACATCCACTTATATTCATAAACTGCTTCCGAACGTTTCTCCAAGATTGGATTAATATATCAACTTATTGCAGCTAGTGCAAAAACAACATCTGGTGTGGTACTTGACATCTCATGATTGACTCAATTGCCTAAGCAAGTGATATGCCAATCATGCACATCTCTCTCCACTTTAGTCTGTAAGACACCTTTAGAGAGGGTGACACCATCACCTTGTAACATTTCAGAAAAATAAAATATTATTTTGGAAATTTATATAATTAAATAATAAATATTATGAATATTTTAATAATGCGGTATAATTAAATACCGATAAATTGGGAAATATTTGGAAATTATGTTAATTATTGAATTTGAAAGAAATTATAAGAATGGAGCATTCATAGATTTTATATAATTAATAATATTCCATTTTAATGTTAATCGCGATTAAATATCACTAATCGTGCATTAAGCTTGTTTTGTGCATGTGACATGCACCAAGTCATTTTTCACATCTGCTGCATTTTTCTACCATGGCTTTTCTTTTTCCTCATGCATGGTTTGTTTTTAAAAATGAGAAGAGAAATGATAAAGAGAAGAAAAGAAAAGAAAAAGGAAAATGAAATGATAAAGAATTGGGTGTAGGCAAGAGAGAGAGAGGTGATGGGTCTTTGACCATTCTCCCATTTGTGTACCCTCACTGTTTCCTTCATCTATTTCCTGTCCTCTTCATCCATGGCAGCCCTCTTCTTCCCTCTCCTCAAACACCTCTCTACACACCCAAAAACACATCAAAAGTTCATCTCCCTTTCATTAAAAACATGCACAAGCTCACTACAAGCACTTTGGACCAAGAAAAATTTGATTTTGAAGACTTCGGGCAACATAAGAAAATTCTTGAGTAGCCAAATGAGGTAATTCTTTCATCATTAGCATAGTATTTCTTTCACTTAAGCATCCATACATGTTTAGAACCGATTTAGTGTAGATTAGTGAACTTAAAAAATTCCTAGATGGAGGTTAGGGTTTGAGTTGAATCCAAAGGTGCAATTTAGCCTTAATAGTGACCTTAAACCACTGTGGTGTTTGATTAAAGACCAAAACCTGAGAGTAAGCCCCCAATTCGCAAACCTAGAAACCCCGATATCGGATTTGTGTTGGATTTGTGACGGTATATTGACATCTGCTTTAACGCGGGTGACCTGAAAATTATTTAGCTAACAAAGTGAGACAAGCAGGCCACCTAGAAGCTAACCCCAAGACCCGAGACCCCAACCATGCTCTGAGGTCGCAGATTTATTCTTCCTGGCCTCTAATTGGGGCCAGAGTAGGGATGTTTGGGTTAGTGTTGTTAGTTATATGTATGCCCTAGAGGCTATTGCTATACATAGGATGTATATTGCAGTGGATGCTGGGACATATATAGGGAGGACTTTCTTGCTCGACATGATAGTATGCTATCTGGTTGCTCTTTACCTTAACGTGTATACTGATTGTCTCTCTGTTACATGTTGGTAAAGCCCTTAGGATGTGTACTTGACTACCTGGACTATGATGCAGATCGTACTAGTGGGGACAGATAGTCTATAAGTACATTCTTCAAAGTCCCTAGTCGTGGGTATATCGAGACGGGGCATCGATATACCAGAGTAGACTAGCGTATACCTTCTCGACCCATACAGATGGGCGATGGATGATCCCATATCCATTGGTGTTTGACATCAGAGATGATATACGGGTGCTTAGTGGAGACTGGGTACACTGGACGGACTCGCCGAGAACTCCCAGATGGTATTATACCTTATGTCAGATGGAAGTTCTCTGGTGACACTGGTACAGAGTAGTCTGTTGACCCGAGATCGTCATAGAGTCTTGTGTGGTTCCCACTGTGCTTTGATTTCCATCTTACCACGTCCAAGAGGGCGTGCAAAACGGTGTTTTTTGGGTACAGTCCCGAATCACATGGAGGCAATGAGCGATAGGAGGGGATTCGTCTCTCCCGGTATAGGGAGTTGATGTTGCGCTGTGTTCGATTGGCTATAACAGGAAATCCCTGGCCAGGGTTGCTGAGATTTACTGGTAAGTGTTACCAGTAGTTTCTCGAATTGTTATAGACCTCATATCGACATGACTTATCAAGCTATTGGGGTCTGACGTTTACCACCCCTAGGCAAGATATGCGACATATCAGACGATCAGACCGGACTGTACGGTAGTGTTACTGGTTGGATTCACTGGAGTGTGAGCGGGCTTGCTCGTCGATCTTCTGATCGCTCAATACCCGGGTGGCCGTTACGTTTAGCAGACCGCTTGCGGCTTGTGGGTGTTTGATATGATCATCACCTGCTGCCGGCGTATTGACGAGTCTTTAGAGTCCTACACAGAGGTTTCCTGGCTCAAGCGAAACGAAATAGGAGCGCATATGAGATATGTGCGGGACCGAGAATAATGCGTGTATGTGATACCGTATTCTATTCTCGCGATGAATGTATCGAAAGGTTGTATGCGATACAACCTAGTTATCGAATCAAGGATTGATTCGATAAGCCGATACATTGGATATTAGTCGGTTATATGTGATATGACCGGATCGTTAAATCAAGTGTTGATTTAATGATTTAATGTATAATTATATATTTGACATATTACTTTGCATTAACTGGTATCGGTTCACTTTAAATGGATTTTCTCACTTGAAGTTCACAAGTTGTATATGTGATATACTTTTGTGCACTTGCATGTATCATGTTTGATGATGCATGTTTGCTAGGGTTTGTGTAAAGAATTAAACCTTGGTTAAGTAAATGGTTAGGGTTTTTATTTTGTTATTTATTCATTTATCTTTTTAATTGGATTAAATAGAAATGGATAAGAAAACAAAATGGTGGCTTTCTTTGTTTGCATCTTGAATCTTCATGAAGCTTTGACCAAAGTCACCACTTTGTCTTCATCTTTAACCCTAACCATTCATCTAACCTTAGTCAATTCTATACACTTGACCATGGTTGATTAAGATAAGTATTCTTTTATTTTCTATTTTCTAAAAAACTTATCATAATATTATCTTCATCTTCTTCTTCTTCTTCACTTGAAGAAAACCTTTCTTCATCAGTGGTGATTGATGAAAATGAGTGAGAAATCCAATTCTAAAGACTACCCACTTCCTATTTCTTCATCCTCTACCTCTTGCCAAGTAGTAGAGTGTGTTTCCTTCACAAGTTTTCTTGACTTGGTGAAGTTGGAGCTTGATCTAGCGATGCCTCGACGTAGATCATCTTCGGCACGAAGCCGACGACCTTGCCCGCCCATTTCTCCGATGAAGCCGACGCTAGAGCCCGGATTTTGATTTGGACAGCGGAGAGGACTTCATCACGGAGCCGTGGAGGTGGAGGACCGGATTTACAAAGGTTGTATTTCCGTATTCTTGTAGTTAAGTGTTAACTAGTTGCTTTTTCGCCTAGAAATCTGGCCAACGATCCGTTCTAGGGTTTCTCGGCACCGTTTAAATTTGAAATTGGCATGGTTGATGCCTTGTGAGACCTCATTAGGGTGCCTAGGAACCCTACAGTGGTATCAGAGCCTAGCTAGAGCCTTAGGCGAAGTCTAGACGGAGTTTGAAGTCCGATCGACCCGAAACCCCAACTCAAAAAATGCTCTCTGTCCTTTTTTCAAAAACTGGGATTTTTCCAGATTAAAAATTCTTAAAAAATTCAGCAGGGAATTCTAAGAATTACGGTGCAATTTTTTCAAATGAACAGTAAAGTGTGTGGCGGAACCGCGGCATAAGCATGGCTTATGCGGCGGTTCCGCGGCCTAATGATGACGTCAGCACTCCTACTCTGCACAGTAATTCATGATTTCTGGTGCTGGATTTTCTGGGAATTTTTAATATTTATTCAAGAGTTGAATTTTTCTAGGTTGTTTTGGGGATTCGAATGTTCGATCGGATTATCAAATTTTGTCTGTGTGGCTTTCCGGGTAAATTTTAGAATATGTTAAAAAGTTCGACCGGATATAAATACCCAATTTTTCCCTGTCGGGAAATTTCCAAGTGTTGGATTTTTCCGTAGTTTAAAGACGTTCTAAGTAGTGCAAGTAACGCAATGGACCCTCTAGAAGACAACAAACCTTAACTCGATTATGTGACCGTCTTGAACCGCCCTTTGAACCTTCGGGTTTGGGGCAGTACGGCGTGCCACATGTGAGGCGTTGGCTTGACCCTTCTACGGCTGGACCGTTGGTACTGAGGCACGAACTGAATGTTTTTAGACTTATTTCAAGAGTTGAGCTGTTTCAGGAAAACTTGGGTGTTCGACTGTTCGATCGGAAATTTTAACATTTTCTATTTATCTGGAATGGGATACAACAATTGGAATTCACAAAAGTTATGTGATAACTGAATGAATGTTATAAACATAGCAGTTTAGTCTCACTTGATCGGTTGCCACGGAATTTTGATGTGATCAAAAGTCCTTCGCAATCACGTAGCGTACGCGGATACTCGCCGGGTAAACTTAATAGACAGCCTCACTCCATAGCCCCGACCAAGTGACTGTAGGAGAACCCCGTCGCCGAAAGCATCCGTTCGGGTGCTCGCGGTAGCGGTGTTCCGCCTTGGTGCACTTCGTCGACGGCGTCGGGGGTGCGGCCGCCTACTAAAGTTTGCGACGAGCATTCGATCAGGATGTCGGGAATCTTGTTGAATTACCCGACTTAATATTGAAAAGAGTTTTCGATAATGAGACTAAAATGCGGGGTTTATAATTGTTAGACATGCGATGTCTAAGGAATTCATTTGCTTAGGCATGCGATGTCTAAAGAGGTTGCGGATTCCAACTGTTGTAGTTTTACACTTTCTTTTCTGTGACCGTAAGTGTAATATGTGATATCGCCGGTTTCGTTGCTATATGTCAACGACAATTGGGATGCGCATATTTACTTACGTTGATGACATGTGATGTTATGTGTTGCTGGATATGTTATATTGGATCGTCGTGTTTGAATAGCCGGGGGTTTTTATGTGAGATGAGTGTTTTTCCATTTTCATTCATGTAAAAACTTGTATGTAATATTCTTTTATTTGGGGCACTTCCAGGTTGCGGAAGATGTCACCCTTTGTATATTATTTACTTTTCCGCACTAGGATAGACCTAAGGAGGGGAGCACAAGTAACCGGGTTCTAGGGTCCAGTGGGAGACCAACTCGAGGAGTCGAGTCCGGGTCTCCTAACTCTAGAATTGGTAGGGTTGCTTGCCGCTCTCGTAGGGGTCTAGGGGTGTGGGATTGGCTATTCATCGCGACCGTGGAATCCGTGTTTTATACTGGCTCGTATTGAAAACACGGACGTCCTAGTATATCCAATATTTCATATGTTTCTTCTGCTGCGATATCTGTGATGTGATCATGTGATGGATACTGTATATAGTATATATGATATATTATATAGACGTTACTTATGTTTTACACCCGCGCTAGCCCTGCCCCGCTCTGCCGTTAGTCACCTAACC
Organism: Agapanthus africanus; assembly: GCA_030015575.1. Lineage (NCBI taxonomy): Eukaryota > Viridiplantae > Streptophyta > Magnoliopsida > Asparagales > Amaryllidaceae > Agapanthus > Agapanthus africanus. Next base: position 409,299,407 of record CM057337.1, read on the forward strand.
TAACGGTGCACGAGGGGACATCGAGGCGAATGCGGATGGCATAAGTGTACGTCGTATTTATCTGTGATGTTTAGGTGACTTAAATGATGGGACTTCATTAATGTGATTAATGAAATAAAAGAAACCTAAGATGTTGTAGAATCGAATTTCAAAATAAAACAGGTAGCTACAGTTCTTGCTTTGCACAGCGGTATATATGATATATCCTGCACCTTATTCGATAAGGAAAGGACCGAGATCCCTTCACCGGGAGTGACTCCTTTAGCAATAACTGGCAGATGCTACACACTCGGTTTGTCTTTTGATTGCTTTTAAGTGTTTTTGCTTTGCACAGTGATATATATGATATATCCCGCACCTCATTCGAAGAGGAAAGGACCGACGATCCCTTCATCGGGAGTGACTCCTTTAGCAAAACTAGAAAAGCCTCAAAAGCACTCCATTTTAAAATCATTTGATTCTACAACGATATCAAGTTCATTACGCAATAGGTTTTCAGAAAAACCTGTCGTAGCCCTCCGTCATTTCAGATATGTACTAGTTAGTATTCGTGCTGCGGTAGTTTGGCATTCGTCAAGGCGTAGTGTACGGTAGCTAACTAGTATTTATCTGCTTGAGCATATGATGCGATTGGATTAGGGTATTCGTACGGCGTTGTTTGGCATTCGTCAAGGGTCGTGCGGGTGGGTTTAATTCAATCAAGAAATGTACGGGTTGAACTTGACTAGTGGACTATGGGTTGTTTGGCATTCGTCAAGGTCATAGAACACTAGGGGCAAAATATTATCGGGAATTTCAAGTGTTGAAATTTGCAATGAGATTGCATACCTTCTATGAGATAGTTGGATCCCGATACCCGCTGCTAGTAAGAGTTACTCCTGGGAGAGTTTTATACATTACAATTAGCCGATCAAGTAGGTGTCTAGAAAGGTGTCAACGGGGTTACGCCTCTGGGAAAACGAGGTTTACTGTAATTAGGTTCGTGCGAAAGCACGGGGGACCTCCCTCAAAGTACCGACACTGGCCTGGCTGAAAGATTGGCGAACTTGTAGTGTGTAATTAATCCCGGCTAGTCTTTCCTTTTAGGGTTTGAAGGAAGATTTGATAAAAAGCAGTGGGAGCCATCCTGATTAGATAAAATAATAACCAATCTATTCTTCCAAGAGTGCACGCTGAGTGTCTTCTTCTCTCTCTCTCCAGGTAGCGACCATGTCACGCCTTAATCAAGATAATAATACGGATGTATTGACCGAACCCGCTTGTTATACTGAGCTGGGGAACGTTGGTCCCGCTCCAACTTATAATTGTTATAAGACAGAGCAGGAAATTGGGGAATACCAGATTTCCCGTGCCGCCCAAACGAAGAAAGTGCATATGATGCATCTCCTTCGGGTGTGTTCATTACAAAGAACTGTTTCTCTGTATCCTCTACGTCCTGGGTATGTGATACCAGATCAGGATCCCAGATATGTAATCTGTTACATAGGGCTACAGAAAGGTAGAGAACTGAGAACGGGTGATAAGTTTCATGAGGCAGAAAACGGGGCAAGAGTTGCAGCCAAGTCTGTTGGTCACTGTCACCCTGTATTACAATACATTGATTCTGAACGAATGTTATTAGATACCGAACCTGATATACAAAATCATATCAGTCTCTTTATTAGTAAAGAAATGATAAAATTTTGTATTGTTGGATAATGTTTTGAACATTTCCTATGTTAAAAGTTGATCGGTTCAGGCACGTTATCTAAAAGCATTAATATTCTAAATCAAACTACAGTTCTTAGTATACGGAACACACACAAGAGGAAGAGTTCAGAAATGAACGAATCCTTCTTGAGGCATTGTAGACTTGGTCATATCAATGTGACCCGACTAGCTGAAGTTACATTTAGATGCATATTTAAATCAGTTTGAATTTACATCTTGTGAAACTCGCCAGTTATGTCACAAAGATAAGATGACCACAACTCTGTTTATTGGAAACAGAGAAAGAGTTAGTGAACTCTTGGGATGATACATGTTGATGTATGTAGGTCCCCAGTCTACATATGCCAGGACTGATTCTTAATACTTCATTACATTCTCTGATGATCTTTCGAGTTTCAGACCTATGTTCCTGTTGAAACACAAGTCCGAACCTTTTGAGATATTCACAGAATATAAGTTAGAAGTAGAGAACCAAAATACGGGTAAAAGTATTATGTCCTTTGATGAGATCAAGGAGGAGAATACTTGAGCACGGAATTCTTGGACTTTTCTAAAGGAGAATGAGATTCTCTCTCAGCATTACTCCTCCGTATACACCATAGCACGATGGTATATCGGGGCGGAGCAATCACACCCTATATGATAAGGTGTGCTCTATGATGAGTACTACTGAGTTGCCTATTTTCTTTTTTGGAGTTATGCACTTGAGAAGCTGCATACCTATTGAATAGGGTTCGAATCAAATCAGTTACCTACCACTTCATATGTGATATGGAAAGGGAAGAGCCCATGTCTTAAGCTAGTTAAGATTTGGGGTTGTCCGGCCTATGTCTAAAAGTAAAATCCGGACAAACTCGAGGCAAGATCTGTTATGTAGAACTGGAAATGTTCCAGCTATACAAACTACAGCAGATGATTTAATAGAACCAAAGGATTCAATAGTTACCAACGAACCTCAGCCTCTCCTCCGATCTAGTAGGGTTCCTCACCCACCTGAGAGATACTTCGGTTTCTCTATGACAGTGGGAGCGAGGAATGCATCATGAGATGATGACCCAACTAGTTTCGACCTGGCCATCAGGAGTGGGACTCTGTAAGAGTGGCTGGATGCTTAGTGATCTGAGATGGAATCCTTATACACCAACAAAGTATGGACTTTGGTTGCTATATCTGAAGGGTTAAATCCCGATCAGGAGCAAGTATATCTTGAGAAGATTACTTGGTGTACTTGGAAAAGTTGAGACTTTCAAAGCTAGACTTGTTAAAGTTTTTCGTCATAGACCAGGCGTGGATTATGATGAAACCTTTTCAAGTGGTTATGCTTAAGTCCATCCAGATCCTACTTGACACGGCTACATACCATGACTACGATATCTGGTGGTTGGGTGTCATGACTGCTTTTCTAAATGATGTTTTAGATGAGAACGTTTGTAAGTACACAGCCAGAGGGCTTCGTAGACAGTGGGAGCAGCGGAAACGTGTACAAGATGCTTTATAGGATAAAGCAGGCATCGCGGAGTTGGAACATCTGTTTTGATGAAATAGTCAAAGAGTTTGACATCATCAAAATGGTAGATGAACCTTGTATATACAAAAGGGTAGTAGGGAGTATGGTGATGATCCTCGTAGAGTACGTGGATGACATACTCTTGATAAGAAAGGAGTTTCCTATGCTACGCTCGGTCAATCTCCGTTTATCACAATGATTCTCCATATAGGATAAAAGTGATACCTCCTAAATCCTGTATTTTGGATCTATGAGATAGATCTAAATGGATGTTAGGATTCTCACTAGTTGTAGTGAGACGGTATCAATCGATCCTGAGGAGAATCACTGGAAGGGTTCCACGGTGATAAAGACGACTGAGTGTCAGTCACAGGCATTGTCTTTACCCTCAGTAAAGGGACGGTATGTTGGAAGAGTTCCAAGCAAGATACCGTGGCATACTAGACGATAAAGGTTGAATATGTCGCTACTTAAGATGCTACCAAAGAGGCTGTCTGGATATATATTTGTTCATGAGATGAACTTAGTTCCTCCCATTGTGTGACAATGGAGTTGTGGCTTATGCCAAGGAACGCCAGTCCCATCAGTAATCCAGACATATTCTAAAGCAGTATCACCTGATCATGGAGATAGTTGATCTCCAGGGTGATCGAGGTTAGGAGAGTAGACTCAGAGGACAACACAGCGGATCCACTCACAAAGGCCTTTTCCCAGAGAGAGATTTTTATGGGATGGTTGAGTATGAGATACTGCAACCACTGCTACAGATGGCCCTAGTGCAAGTGGGAGATTGTTAGTTATATGTATGCCCTAGAGGCCATTGCTATACATAGGATGTATATTGCAGTGGATGCTGGGACATATATAGGGAGGACTTTCTTGCTCGACATGATAGTATGCTATCTGGTTGCTCTTTACCTTAACGTGTATACTGATTGTCTCTCTGTTACATGTTGGTAAAGCCCTTAGGATGTGTACTTGACTACCTGGACTATGATGCAGATCATACTAGTGGGGACAGATAGTCTATAAGTACATCCTTCAAAGTCCCTAGTCGTGGGTATATCGAGACGGGGCATCGATATACCAGAGTACACTAGCGTATACCTTCTCGACCCATACAGATGGGCGATGGATGATCCCATATCCATTGGTGTTTGACATCAGAGATGATATACGGGTGCTCAGTGGAGACTGGGTACACTGGACGGACTCGCCGAGAACTCCCAGATGGTATTATACCTTACGTCAGATGGCAGTTCTCTGGTGACACTGGTACAGAGTAGTCTGTTGACCCGAGATCGTCATAGAGTCTTGTGTGGTTCCCACTGTGCTTTGATTTCCATCTTACCACGTCCAAGAGGGCGTGCAAAACGGTGGTTTTTGGGTACAGTCCCGAATCACATGGAGGCAATGAGCGATAGGAGGGGATTCGTCTCTCCCGGTATAGGGAGTTGATGTTGCGCTGTGTTCGATTGGCTATAACAGGAAATCCCTGGCCAGGGTTGCTGAGATTTACTGGTAAATGTTACCAGTAGTTTCTCGAATTGTTATAGACCTCATATCGACACGACTTATCAAGCTATTGGGGTCTGACGTTTACCACCCCTAGGCAAGATATGCGACATATCAGACGATCAGACCGGACTGTACGGTAGTGTTACTGGTTGGATTCACTGGAGTGTGAGCGGGCTTGCTCGTCGATCTTCTGATCGCTCAATACCCGGGTGGCTGTTACGTTTAGCAGACCGCTTGCGGCTTGTGGGTGTTTGATATGATCATCACCTGCTGCCGGCGTATTGGCGAGTCTTTAGAGTCCTACAAAGAGGTTTTCTGGCTCAAGCGAAACGAAATAGGAGCGCATATGAGATATGTGCGGGACCGAGAATAATGCGTGTATGTGATACCGTATTCTATTCTCGCGATGAATGTATCGAAATGTTGTATGCGATACAACCTAGTTATCGAATCAAGGATTGATTCGATAAGCCGATACATTGGATATTAGTCGGTTATATGTGATATGACCGGATCGTTAAATCAAGTGTTGATTTAATGATTTAATGTATAATTATATATTTGATATATTACTTTGCATTAACTGGTATCGGTTCACTTTAAATGGATTTTCTCACTTGAAGTTCACAAGTTGTATATGTGATATACTTTTGTGCACTTGCATGTATCATGTTTGATGATGCATGTTTGCTAGGGTTTGTGTAAAGAATTAAACCATGGTTAAGTAAATGGTTAGGGTTTTTATTTTGTTATTTATTCATTTATCTTTTTAATTGGATTAAAAAGAAATGGATAAGAAAACAAAATGGTGGCTTTCTTTGTTTGCATCTTGAATCTTCATGAAGCTTTGACCAAAGTCACCACTTTGTCTTCATCTTTAACCCTAACCATTCATCTAACCTTAGTCAATTCTCTACACTTGACCATGGTTGATTATGATAAGTATTCTTTTATTTTCTATTTTCTAAAAAAACTTATCATAATATTATCTTCATCTTCTTCTTCTTCTTCACTTGAAGAAAACCTTTCTTCATCAATGGTGATTGATGAAAATGAGTGAGAAATCCAATTCTAAAGTCTACCCACTTCCTATTTCTTCATCCTCTACCTCTTGCCAAGTAGTAGAGTGTGTTTCCTTCACAAGTTTTCTTGACTTGGTGAAGTTGGAGCTTGATCTAGCGATGCCTCGACGTAGATCATCTTCGGCACGAAGCCGACGACCTTGCCCGCCCATTTCTCCGATGAAGCCGACGCTAGAGCCCGGATTTTGATTTGGAAAGCAGAGAGGACTTCATCACGGAGCCGTGGAGGTGGAGGACCGGATCTACAAAGGTTGTATTTCCGTATTCTTGTAGTTAAGTGTTAACTAGTTGCTTTTTCGCCTAGAAATCTAGCCAACGATCCGTTCTAGGGTTTCTCGGCACCGTTTAAATTTGAAATTGGCATGGTTGATGCCTTGTGAGACCACATTAGGGTGCCTAGGAACCCTACAAGTGTTTGTTCCAGGGATTTGTCTTCAGTAAATTAGACCCTTCCCATATGCAAAATTGGCTTATTCAACCTAGGGTAAAATCTGGAGCATGTTTTCTGAGATTCTGTGTTGATTTCGTGATTGTTTATAACTTGAATTTTAGTATTTGTGTTTTACCTCGATCACTTGACATTTGTACATCGATATCGAGAGTTGTTTGGTTGATCATGCATGCGTTGGCCGTAGGTTCTAACCTATGTGTGTCCCGCATGCCGTTTGGGTTTTCATGTTCGATTCTTATTACTATATGACGGGTTGGAAATTTTAGGTACCCCCACATGGATTTCGAGACGACGAGGAGAGTGTGGCATCATCGACTCCAGTAAGAAAGAATCGAGGTGAGTGAATATATATCAACGGGGGATGTCGGGTGGATGGCGTATAGCACCCCCGCAGTTCGTAGTGTAGCCTATGTTATATCATGTATATATACGATATTATGTGTTTTGTGATACGTGGATGATTATCAAGATAGGTTTTAGGTGTTCATGGGTTAGTTTTAGTGTAATTAGAAATAACTTAGTTTAGCTTCTTAGTCACGAAAGCCTAGAGTAAAGATTACACCAACACGCACACACACACATGCATACATTATATTACTTGTGCACATATGGGGATATAAATATATATATATATATATATATATATATACATATATGTATGTGAGTGTGTATATATATATATAGGTATACATATACTTGGATAATAAGGATAGCACATGGTACTTGCAGATGAGTCGATGAGATTGGGCATGATGCCACAAGATCGGCGATGTGATTCGGTTCGTATTATGAGATACAACATGAGTTTATAGCGGGTCTTTAGGCGATGTGTTTTCATACACACGCATATATATATGTTGATGGTATCAGAGAGTACTAGACTTAGATCAGTACCCCTAATTCAGGATATGATGATAAGGATACCAGATGAATAATGAGATAAATGTGATATTCGACCCGTACCCAGATTTGGGATGTCGTACGATGGATTTACCGTACGTGATAATTATGATGATTGATCCGCACCCTTGACTCGAGAATGTCATATTATATATTGTATCGTACGTGATACTATTGAAGCGGGATCATAATATATATATATATATATATATATATATATATATCAACTAAGACTTAGGTGGTTTTCCTTACCCTTTCGATTAGCCTGTTAGTTTAGTACTGTAGTTTACTTAGTAGATGTTAGACTGGACCCGAGTCATACTTATTTCCAAAAATAACGAATCGTGAGTATTTTAAAGACAGGCCAAGGGATGCTATGGATATTTCAAAGAACGTACATTTTCTTAAAAACACCGTAGCCCCTATTTTCTAAACACAACGATTCGTGCTATTTCAAATGCCAAAACTGTATGACTCGTTTATATAAATGTATATTCCTTATTGCTGCGTTTACAATTCATTTTCCGTATATTCTTAATTTTCGCATCGCATCGCATTGCATGCTTATTGTGTTTCGTAATTATTATGAAACCCATGCTGTCAGGACACCAGCACCATTACCGATGATGCGTATGCTCCACGTACACCTGCTTGCCGGCTCACACACATCATCATCATTAATTGCCATGTCACGTACACATTCGAAAACACTATTCATTAGTATAATTGTTAGCTGATAGATTCGACATGGTACTAGTGCGCTTGCATTTATTTGATAGCTAAGACATTGCATTTTATTACTGTGATTTTCATGTATATTTATATATTCATTTTCCATGACATTATGGGCCAGTCTGGATTGCCGGAGCCCAATATTATGGAATGCATTGTTTATTTACCCTTGAGATTTGGATTTCAGATTTTCATGAGATTTCTGGATTTGGAGAAACCGTAAGGATTTTATAAACTGATTATCATTTTAAAATGAAAGTTGCGGTTTTCTCATGATATGATTTGAGAGGAGTCCACCATGAGTTTTCTCGGCTCTTGAGCGATATGTTACACCCGATTTGAGGAGGAGGAGGAACCTTCTGTGGTTGTATGGTGGACCCGGTGCGGTACACCGGGACGAGAAGATCGCAGATGATGGCGTTGAGCCCGGCAGGGGAGCTAATTGATGTACAGATTTTGCTTATGCGTTTTTAAATCAAAGAATTAACCGCAATCAAGAACGGTGTCGCTTGGTAGCTAGCTGGTTGAGTACGGGTCGGTCCACAGGGAGATGGATTCCTTTTCTTTATGTTATAATGAGTTAAATCTAAAAGATTTTGGGTTTTATTTTAAGATCTAAGAATGAGATTAAAATTGATTAAAAGACTTACTAGGTTTAGGATTAGGTTAGTTTGGAAAGTCAATTATTCTCACCGCTTTCTTTGCCCTAATTAAGAACTTTAAGGTGTTAAGGTAATAGTTAATAAAGGGGATTAGTACGTCCGGGAAGAAAACTAGGTTTCTTCCCTTTTGTCCTTGTCCGTCCTTTCTTAACTCTTATCCCTAACCTCTATGGAAAACAATCACAACCCGTCTTTAATTAGGGAATCACCGCTACCTCGTGGGATAGGGTGCCGTAGTGAGCGGTGTGTGTTTAGTTTGCATAGATTCCTATTTTAAAAAATTGAACGGGCAAGAAAGGGGTGAGAGATTTTCATCTCTCAAACCTTCCCCAAACCTAACCCTAACAAGTGAGGAACTACTCACTCATTAGGGAATTAACAAAGGAATTCATTTTTTTTATTTTTCTTTTAAATAACTACGACAGGTAAAAATTGCGGAAAATTACTACGGCAGAGAGAAATAAAATTGCAGATAAAAAAATTCAAGATAAGAAAAGACTTACTTTTTATTGATGCACTCTTTGACAATTACAAGGAATGAAAATTTTAATCAAGGAAAATAAAAAGAGGCATCTCAAAAGAAGCACCCAAAAGAGGCACACCTCAAAAGAGGCTGTAGGCTTTCCTATTTATAGATAGGAGAAACCCTAGGGTTACATTTGATCCATACACAAAATGACAAAACTACCCCAAGAGCCGAGTCAAAGCACCGTCACTGCCACCGACACGTGCACTGCACGGCCGCGGATCCACGGCCAGAAGCCTTGTTTGGCCGTGGTTCCGTGGCCGTTTGCTGGGCTATTGGGCTCATTTCTTTAGGGCTGCTTCATGTTGCATTTTACTTCTAGTTTCTTCACTTGGTTTCTCATAATATCTTCTATTTTCTTCCAGATTTCCACAGTGCAGAATGTTGTGGACTTTTACCGTTAGCTTCACTTTGAAGTCTTGTATCTTGTGCTGCCCTTGAACTGTCTTGTGCATGGAACTGTTTACTGATCTTCATTTGTTCCTTGAACTGTTAGGCGGCATCTTGCAGATTCATTTATTTGTTGGTCGTAGTTTCACATTTGCAGCGTCTTTTCACCATTTTCACTGTATTTGTTCTGAGAACCTATAACCTGCAACTATTTAGCAGACATGGATAAAAAGCACCTATTTATTTGCAATTTGATTAAGAATGGGGAATATAATAATGCAAAATTCTGATATGAACAGATACCCCCAAACTTATCTTTTGCTCGTCCCGAGCAAAGCCATTTTTATTCTCAACAAAATCCTAACCTCACTTTCGCAGGAAATCGCGATTGCACTGAGCTCGTGTAACAAGCCGTTAAACCTTTAGGTGTCCTTAGTAGGAGGAGTGTTGTCTCTTGAGGGTTTTCAGCGGATACTACCCACAAAATCCGATCAATTTTTCTTATTGACTTTCATTCTTCAAGTCGGTATTCTAGCAAGAAATTCTTTTATGTTCAACTTAGAAATCATCAACCCGTATTTTTCACACTCACATTTCATTTAACTTAAGATAGTATATGTTCTGTAAATTTATTTAGCTTTTAGAACCTTTTGAATTTTCCTTCTAAGGTTCCATCTCAACTTAGGAATTTTTATCATCTCCACTGAAGATATAAGTCCTATTTTTCTTTCCTATCTCTTATCCCAACCCAATCATGTACCCCTACGTGTGTGTATGTATCACCCCTACACTTGGAAATTAAATTTAAGCTATCATACTCTTGTCCATCGTCCAAAGTACTTGTAGTTGGTGAATTTTAGATGAAATTGCTCACAAATCCTTCATGCGGCCATTAATACTTCATGAGGTACTAAATGACCGATTACAAAATGTGTGCTTGCACATTTAAGTGTAATTCCTCGTCTTGTAATACCTAAGGCTTAGCAGTGACTCCCAAACCAGTTGGTCTAAGGCATTAGGTGATAAACCACCCTCGCTATATATTTTTTCTATATAGCCTTAAGTAATTACAAAAACCAGTGTTCATTTTTTTTTATCTCTTTATTCACACTTGTACTTTTATTTTATTTTTCTTCATATTAAGGATTTTAGACAAGAGCATTTCAAGGTATGCTCTACTATCCCAAGTCTCAAGGTGCGGCTATGTGCAAGTTGTAGGGTATATGTTCAGTTGATAAAACTGCACATTTAATATGACATTTTTCCTACTATTTCTGTATAATAAAATGTGTTTATTATAATATATGATACAAGTGAGGGTTTATCTGTAAAAACACTATTTTCATGTGTTTATATATTATAATTAACATTTGGTGGGAAAAAGTAAGCATATAATATCCATGTAACATTTGGCCCATTTAAAATACGCTTACCTTATTAAATGGTTAAGTTAATATCTCAATAAAACAAACTCTACTAATATTATTTGTTGAATTTGTTGTGAAGAACTTTCAGGGCTGAAATCAAGGAAATCAAAGTTGTTAGAACAAACCTGCCTAATTAAGAAAGTAAACTAAAGAAATCAAGTCTGGCAGTGACGTAGAAAAGATTTTCAGTTTCCAGAGATTAAAAAGATCACCACGTGTCATAATAATAAAGCTCCAGAAGACCAAATCAAGCGATCTCCCTATAAGGCCGCGGATCCGCGGCCAAACCCCCTATTGGCCGCGGATCCGCCGCGTATTGGACGATTGGGGAGTTAGGATTTTGCTGTTTTGGATCTTAACTACTGGTTTCCAAATTAGGAAGCTAGGGTTCTGGCTCAGGGACTATAAATAAGGACCGAGAGCCTCTTGGAAAAATTATCAAGCTTAAAAGATCACGAAGTCCGCGACAGGCTCACGCATCCAGGCTGATCATTAACGGTTCATCTACCTCCTCAGAAGAGATCGAGAAGCAAACTAGCATTTTGTAATCATTTTCTAAAGGAACAAAGTGTAAATGAATTTTATTGATTAATAAAGTTAGTTGTTTTCTTATTCTATCTCTTTGTAGTTTTAATATGATTTCTCTCTCCATCTCTTCTTCTCCCAACACGCGCGAGTAATTCTTCGCTTGTTAGGGTTCATGGGATTAGGGTAGGTTAATGGTTGATGAAGATCCTTAAACTATTTTTAAGTCCTATAAAGTTTATAAACTTTATCAAAAGAATTGTTAACATCCTAATTGGGCGTGCTATCAATTCATTGATAATCGCGACCACGATTAGAGATTAGATTAACAATTGTTTTGGTAAAGGCTAGATATGAATGAAGTTCTATGTCGAGATAGGGGTTAAGAGTGGTAACCCTTTTCCCTCCAGAAACCCTAATCTACATGAATCACTGTCGTTCTAGTTTTAAATCTATTAAAGGATAAAAAGAGCAATCTTTAATTAATCATTCATAACTACTAAATCCCAATGAACCTTACAAGCCCCCTTTTAATATTAAACTTACCTTCGTAGTTAATCAAAATTTATATTTTGCATCCGTGTTTAACGTAGATCTAGATCCTACAACCATTCTTCACCATTCTTTATTCTTCCTCCTTTATTTCTCAACACGCCTAAAGTAAGAATAAAATATTCAACGTTCCCCAGAGGATGACCCATACTCATCTCAGTCTAGCTACACGCGACACCGTTATTGATGCGGTTAACTACTACACATAAATAAATCTAAGCCCAATCAAATGGCGCCGTTGCCGGGGATACGTGCGTAATTTTTTATTCTTACTATTTGTGTTGAATTCTTATCCGATCTATATCATAATTAAAACAAAACTGCAAATTGTATTTTTAATGAATTGTGTATGAATTTTGCAAGGAGATCTGGAGTCACAGACTTAAGGAAACAGAAAGACAAAGACATTCATCGAGATCCAGAGGAGTACAGAAGGCCACAGAGAAAAATTTCATAAACTGATCTCTCTTCCTTACGGCGGAACCGCGGCAAATAAGTCACATTCGCGGCCGAAGCGCGGCGGGATTGAGGAATTAGGGTTCCAAACTTCTCTGGTGAAATTTTCAACTCATTCTCTCTCTTCTGAAATCCAATAAAATATCTTTTCTGCATGATTCTTTGCAAAATATCGCTGCTCAAAAATCTTTTTCCAAAGTTTTGTTATTGGTTTGTTATTTCATATTTTAATACGGATTTTAAGGAGCAAGACCAAATTTCAGATTAGGTAGGGATTTTATCACCCTTCCTAAGCCCCACAAATCACAAACCGAGCATCTGCATCAACCCTACATTAATTTAAAATATATCTAGACAAGACTCTAAGGACTGTCACGCTCATTAAGGACAAAGGAAGGTTGTTGGTAATCTATCGCTTATCCGCATTACTTTTGTGGTGCCTAGGCAAGTGTGTCTAAGGCAAGTGGTTACTTAATTAGGCCCGCTATTTTCGGTGATTCGTATAGCGGATACCTCCTACTTACTTGGCACTTATCTGGCCACAAGAGTAGTAAAGAGGTGGTAGAGTATTGATCCTACGGCTTGTCCTTCGGAAGTCTTGGAGCGGTCTAGAGACTTGACCTAGGTAAATTTAGTTCTAGGGTTGTTTGTGCATTTTTGTGTGATTTGTCCTAAAGTCCCACTTTTTCAAAACAAACCAATTTTAAATCACACACACGCTGCCAGTTGCGCTAAACCCGCTTAGTGCATGCTTGGCTGGACACGGGATTCTAGTGCCCGTCTTGTCCGCGTTCCTGCTAGCGACTCCGAAGTAGGTGCTTCTTCATCTTCTTTCCCCCCACCACACACCACATCAACCGAGATGGATAGTGCTTCATCAAATTATAACACCACGCTGCCACCGCCCGTAGGTGAGCAGAATCCACCGCGCATCTCTCTCCAAGAGAGATGCTATCCTATCCGTGGTCCACTTCCCACTTGCTTATCTATTCCACCAGCCAACAGGGATAATTTTGAAATTAAACCTCACTACATCAATCTGTTGCCCAAATTGCACGGGCTTGAATCTGAAGACGCGTACGTTTTCATCACTAAATTCGAAAATGTATGCGCAATGATGTGTACTTCACAATTGACTGTGCATGCTATACGCTTGCGTCTTCTCCCATTCACTCTGTGCGACTTGGCAGAAAAGTGGCTTTATAATACTGCCACACACTCTATCACTAATTGGGATGAATTCTGTTGGAGATAGTGCCCTCAGAGTCAATTATTGGATCACAGGCAAGTAATTGCAATGATTGAGGGAGGACCTATCCCAGGACGACAGTCTTACTCGAGCTGATAGTATGCTATCTGGTTTACCTTTATCATCGTGTACTGTTTCAGGTGACCTTACAGGTCGCTATTACACGTTGATAGAGCCCCTAGGATTCTTGCTTGATGACCAGCAGTATGATGGCGATCATACACGTGGGAGCTGGGGTCTATAAGCACATCCTTAAAAGGTCCCTAGTCGTGGGAGTTTCGAGACTGGGCATCGATACTCCATTAGTAGACTAGTGTATACAGTCGAGACCCCGACGAGGGGCGGTGGCCGGTCTCACAAGCCACTGGTGTCAGTTGGTTCACCTAAGATGTATACAGGTGCTCATTAGGTTATGAGTACACCGGACAGGACTCGCCGGGAACCTGCTAGTTGGGATTATACCAGACGTCAGATAGCAGTTCCCTGGTGACATGTGTACAGGTTAGTTCATCGACCTGAGATCGTCATTTGTCTCGTGTGAGTTCCCACTGTGCTTTGATTACTACGCTACCACGGCTCAAAGGAGTCGTGCAAACAGGTTTTAGTTGGGTACAGTCCCGAGCCACATGGAGGCAGTGAGCGGATCTTCAGGGGTTCGTCTCTCCCGGTATTGGGGGTGAGGTCACGCTGTGTCTAGGAGAGCCATTACGCAAAGCCCTCGGCCGAGGCAGGAGATTTACTAGTAGGTATTCCAGTAGTATCTCAGGGCGTTCTGGGCTACACTCCGACACGACTTGTACCGCCTTTGGGGGTCTGACTTTTACCAACCCCCTAGGCCCGCCATGCGATGCTCATAGACGAACGGACCGGACTGTACGGATATTGTCACTGACAGGCTCAGTAGGGTGTTAGGATGAGTTCGCTCATCGACGTCCCTTTTGGTCAATAGCTGGTGGCCCGTCACGTATTGGCTTATACCTCTGACGTGCTGGTGGTTAAATCCACAGCCATAGTATTGACGAGTCTTTAGAGTCCACCACACTTTCAGTTACTCAAGCTTTCAGGCGAAACGCTGTAGAGGCCGTATGGAGATATGGCAGGGTCCGATCAGATACGTGCGGTATTGCACGGATCAGGATCGGACGGTTTGTACTAATGGCCGTATGGTTATATGGCTGGGTTCGATCTGATACGTGCGGTATTGCACGGATCAGGATCGGACGGATTTTACTAGCCGGCTTTGGTTTAAGCCGGATCCTAGTTTAGTACAGTGTAGATTTTGTCTCATTGCATTTGTATCCGGTCGGAATACAGATGCGGGTGTGTATGCACAGTATCGGGGTTTTCCTGTAATTTATTACGGGACCAGTTTTCTGGAGTTGCCAGTTTGCATTCCGTTCCGGCCGGTTTTCCTTTGTTCTTTCCCGGCCGGACTTTTCCGATGGAGGGTGTTATTTGCAAGTTTGCAAATAACACATTGTGGAGGGGTTTCATGCAAATGCTTTGATTATGATGGCATCTTTTCTTTTGCACCATCACTTGCATTAAATGAGATTTGAAAGGTTAAGGTTTGGATGTATGTTTGTAATGATAATGTTTGGATGTGGTCACCCATTTCTTTTTCCTACACTTACCTTCCTTCTTGTTTTGTGATTTCTCACCACCATTTCCACACATATAGGCCGACCACTTTGTGAGAAGGCAAGTAGGATTTTTCATTTTGTAGAGTGGGAAAATTATCATCTCATTTGTATACACCAAAGTTCATCTCCATTTTGTTCATTACTTCCCTCCATCCAATGGCAACTTCATTACCCCAAATGAGACAAGCATCATCTATACTACATTCTACAGCAAATCTTGGACGCGTCGGCCAGCTAACTTCGCGCCCGAGTTGCCTCGGTATTGAGGTGGGAGCCCGTAAAAGATGCAGGCGATGTGGTGCCCTTCCGGCAAGGATACGACGACCGGAGTTTCCGCGGGAGATCGGGACGATGACGAGAAGACCGGAGGACTCGGATCACTCGGTATATCTCTCACCCTTTCTCTTGTTTGCTAGTATCGGTTAATGGTTACGATCCGGGTATATTGCCCGCGGTAGCGCCAGTTTAAAAGTTAAGAAAATTTTGTTTCCACATTTTGGCCTCGGATAGACGGCCGGGGCGTTGCCGTGGCGCAACATGGTTTCAGAGCCAGGCCATTAACCTTGTCTAGCTTGTTCTAATGCGTTTTACTTATCCGATCGACCAAAATTCCAAAAACCGCGTTTTGCTTGCATCAGTTTTCTGTCGATTTTTTCCGGGCTCGAAAAAATTTTCAGGTGATTGCAGAATGATGCACAGAGAATCCTAAGAACACTGGAAAAATTTGGTAGCTTGATCATTCCGTACGACCGCGGAACCGCGGCAATGACCCCTTGTTTGCCGCGGTTCCGCCGCAGTATGTTTGCTTCATTCGACCAATTTTTTGCAGTGGGCTTTTGGGCTTAAGATAGGGGTTTTGGAATATTAATATTGGGCCCAGAATTTCTGTGAGTGCTACAATATTGCTTGGGGGCCCACTTGTTAATTTTTGATCGATCGGATATTTTAAACACATTATTTCACAGTATTTACTTTATATCTGCGACCGTGAATATCACTTGATCGGTAAATCCTGTCTAACTGCTATAGCCCGGTTAGACGGATTTGCGAACGTGATTTTCACGTTGATGTTCTGTGTTTATGCTGTGATGTTGCGGATCGGTCGTGGGGGATAGCCTGGATGCAATGTTAGTACAGTTTTGTTTTATATGTGCATTTGATATTGCGGGGCGAGCGTCCGACATGTGGACTGCCGTCACTGCCTGATTGTATTATTCTTTTGGGGCACGACCTGGTTGCGGTCGATGTACCCGTTGTATGTATATTTTACTTTCTGTACTAGGGTTACCCCGCGGTGGGGTGCACGGATAGCCGGGTTCTGGAGGGCAACAAGCCCGCATCTCAGGGCATTGAGACGGAGGGGGCTTCAGTCTGGAATTGGCGGGCTATTCGCCGCACTCGTAGGGGGTACAGGTTGACCCAGGAGGGGTGCCCAAGTTACCGGATTCCGTGAAGTGCTGGGTGGTCCATTCACGGTGCTGAAGGGGGCTGCCTCGCTTCAGGTTTTGGCGGGTGACTTGCCGCGCCCGTAGGTGTCTAGGATTTCATTGCACAGGCTATCCACACGACCAGGGGAACGTCGGGTTTCAGCAGCGGCTCTGTGAAACCCGGGGCTTCCAGATATCTGTATTGTTCTGTGATGCTGTACTTTTCTGTGATGTTGCATTTTATTCACGCCTTGAGCGAAATATAATATATTGGTATATATATTAGTAGATGTTGTATATGTTTTTCATCCGCGCTAGTCCAGTCCCCGCTCTGCCGTTAGTTAGCTAACCTAACGGGTGATGACGGGACCCAGTGGCGAATGCAGATGGCATATACGTACGTCAGTATATTTTCGTTCTTTGTGGTGTGATCAATTGATGGGACTGCGTTGATTCGGATCAATGCAAGATAAACAAACCTATTCTGATGTTGTTGGAACACTTTTCAAAAAGCTGTTATTGCAAGGACGTTCACTTTTGTTTTGCATCGTGGTATTCATTTGGAATATCCTGCTCCTCAGTCGACGAGGCAAGGGCCGAGATCCCTTCACCGGGAGTGACCCCTTGGACAGAAGTTTGCGTCAGGGCATTAACTTCACTATAGCCGATTACTTTTGCTTTGCATCGTGGTATTCAGTTGGAATATCCTGCACCTCATTCTACGGGGAAAGAGCCAAGATCCCTTCACCGGGAGTGACCTCTTTAGCAAGGGTTTTCGTCACTATATTTTATAAAAAGCCATGCAGTTCCTTCAACGATATCAAGTTCATTACGTTAAAGGTTTTTCGCCAAAAACCAGCCGTAACCCTCCGTCATTTCCTACAGGTATTATTTGGTATTCGTGCTGCGTTTGTTGACCTAGTCAAGACGTAGTGTTCGGTAGCTAAGTGGTACTTGTTTGTTGCATAAGTGGGATTGGTTAAGACAGTCGTGCGGCCTTGTTGACCTAGTCAAGGGCACGTATAGGTGGGTTTAATGCAATCCAGAATAATGACGGGTTGAACTTGACTGGCGGTTTATGGTTTGTTGACCTAGTCAAGGTCATAAACTGCTTGGGGGAAAAATCACATCGGGAGTTTCAAAAGAACTGAAACTTGCCAGACATGCGCATACCTTCTGGAGTGTGGTGACGTGAGTGAATTCCGTCACGTTATCATGCGATGATAGTTGGATCCCGATTCCCACTGATGAGTTGGTTTACTCCTCGGGTGATCCCGGCTAATTCTTCTTTCAGGTCTGGAGGAGAATTTGAGGTTACAGTGGGAGGTTTCCAGATTAGATAAAGTGATAACCATTCTGATCTAGGTTAGAGTGCACGCTGAGTGTTTCTTTTCTCTCTCTCTTTGGCAGCGACCTTTGACCCGACCCTAAGACTATGACTCAGTGACCTAGTTGACCGAACCTTCTTAAACACTGGCTTTTGGATTGTCAGAGTTGCAAACCTCATTGCCACTCCTGCTTTTACCCATTTCTCCAGGACACCCCGTATTACTACGAACGTCCACTTCCATTGGACAAAACCATCGTATGGTTAGATACGAACTCGAAGGAATTCGAGGATGGTTTCCGGTTCTGGAGAAAACGGATAGGATTATTCAGTTGTCTTTTTCTTTTACCTTCTCTCAAGTTCTGAGTACTCCTTGGTTTAGGAGATAGTACACCTATTACGCAAATTGGATAGTCTTCTTCCAAACCTTAGGCTGGTGCCGAACGGTGGGGAATGAAGAAAAACCAATTAGCATAACGATGGTGTGCAGAAGGTATTAAGTTAAGACAAAGCAAGGGATTAGTAAGAGGGCAACGTAAATTGCGACTGATATTCACGACCAAACCAAGTATTCTTTCGCCAATCCTAAATCACCTTTGTATTTCTCTAGGACACTCCGTATCACTACGAAGATCCCAAGTTTATTGGATAATCCATCGTATGGTTATATACGAACTCGAAAGGAACTTGTTCCAGTTCGGGGACGGATTCTGGTTCAGGAGAAATAGGAATAAGGTTTATTCGGTTGTCTTTTATCTTCACCTTCTCTCGCTTTGCGAGTGCTCCTAGGATTAGGACAGTACACCTTTTATGCTTATTGGATAGTCTTCTTCCAAACCATAGGCTGGTGCCGAACGGTAGGGAAGGAAGAAAACCATTTGGCCTAAAGGGGTGTGCAGACGGTAATGACTAAAGACATATAAAGGGATTTGGACAGATGGCAAAGAGATATACGGTTACAGTTGTGAATCTGGATAATGGTAGAGGCATTACTAGGAATACCAGGATACCCTATCGAAACATTTCAATGTTTCAGTTCAACTGTGTACTGTTAAAAGAAAACTGATTTCCCGATTAGGCACTTGCTCCAGGGTATGTATTTACCAGGTTGGATTCTCACATCTGTATGGTTTTTACAGATGATGAGTGGGAGTAAGTTATTGGGAATTAGGTGACCATCCTCATTATATCGGGATTCGTTGTAATCGGTGATATTTGAAGAGATCACCTGGGCTGTTTGCCGGTCGGCAAATATTTGGTTTTGAATATCCGCTGTTGTGCACCAATTTCAAATCGATATATCTGTACGTCTATTTTCATAGAGTGAGATATACCTTTTGATATTATGTCGATGACATTTACCTATATCAGTGGATGGTTAGGTAAGGAGCATTAAACAGCGGTGTAATTCTTCTTAACCATAAGTACAGTTTTCAACCTACGACACACAGTGAAAGAGTTGTTAGACTCGGCGGACTTATACAGAGTATTGTATGTTGTCCAGTGTCCATTAGGACAGAGGGGTTGGTCCTCATACTATATTCTGTTTACTTTTAACTTCTCTAGTTCTTAGACATGTGTTTCGTAGAAACACAGGGTCTAAGTTTTGAGGAGTTATAGGTATTTGAATAGAGTAGAGAACCAGGTGTAGCAAGTATCGGGATTCTTCAAGGTGATCGAAGATGTAGATACTTGTGTATGGTATTCAGTTGATAGTAATGATAAAGAGAAATTGCTTCTTTTTCAGGTTACTCACAATTGGAAGCATTCCTAAGTTGAGTAACGCTGATCGGCCTCTCTCCATTTAGTTGACATGCACTGGAGACAGCTGCATGATTTGAATCTGGTTAAATTAAATCAGTGCCTCTGGTTCTATATTGGATGTAGAACAATTCATATCTTAACGTTGTTATGGTACGGGGAGTTGTCCGGCTTTTGATTAAAACCAGACACTGGACAACTCAAGGCACGTTTCTGTAATGGCTGTTTGTGTGTTGACCCAGGCTATGACGAGGGTTGACTTTCTACCATCTGGAAGATCAATAGCGATATTGTTCTAGACTCGCCACAGTTTTAATAAAAGTGGATTTTTTTTCAGAAAAACAGTAGTGGGAGTTTGGTAGAACTGGAAGTGATTTCAGAACCACAAACGATTACCGAAGATTTGATAAGGAACCTAAAGATTCAATTTGGATTGACATTCCATTGGCCACTCCGCAGATAAGGTGGGTAACTTCAGGCACCCGAGAGGTACTCCGGTAGCCTCAAGGACGGTGACAGGGAAGTTCTTGTTTACCCACACTTGCCATTGTTGTTGTTCCAGGCTGCGAGACCCGGCAGGAGGATGAGTATAGCGTCGTTCTAAACTAGCTTTAGAAGTGCGCGTCTATATGACTCTGCCAGAGGGTTGTCGTAGTCAGTGGGAGCAGCGGAAGCATTGGTGGACATCAGGCTTATGTCTATTTATAGACTAAAGCAGATATAGCGGAGATAGATCATCTATTTCTGATGTGACAGTCATAGGTTTGACGTCATCACAATAGGGGATGGATCTGTTAAGAAGGTAGTAGGGTGTGATGTCCTGGTTTTGGATGACATACACAGAGTAGGAAAAGAAACTCCTATACTACGATCGGTTATACGTTGGTCGTCACACAGTGGTTTCTCCACAAGGGACTTGGACATTATATCAGACATACTGGTTACTAGATCTATGGTTTTAGATCTAGATTTGGGTGGTTTCCTAATCTGGGTACCTTGACAGCATTCTATAAGTATTTAGAATGGACGACTCCTGGCATGGTAGTGTACCTGCAGGTGATGGAGTCGCCCTCTCTAAAGGTGTCTTACAGACTAAAGGGGAGAGGGATACGCATGATTGACAGATCACTTGCTTAGGCAATTGAGTCAATCATGATATGTCAAGTACCACACCAGATGTTGTTCTTGCACTAGATGCAATAAGATGATATTGATCCAATCCTGGAGAAACAATCGGAAGCAGTTTTAGAACATAAGTTAATGTTCTAGGGAATTGATAATGGCAGCCTCCTTTATGAGACGGTTATCATTCCAGGCTTCCAAGGTGACCTGGACGACAAGGAGGTTGTCAGAGTTATAGTTTTCCCTCTGACGAGGGGCAATATTTTGGACAGGTGATCCAAGGCAATACTGAGGGAGGCATGGCGCAGGATACTGATAAAGTTCAGTTGACGATACAGTCTAAGAAGTTTGGATTTGGAGTTCATTTATGAGCTAGGTCCCATCAGACATCCAGACATTCTAAGACAGTTATTGCTCATTTCGGGAGATGGCTTTCTCCGCGAACTTGAGATATAGAAAGACATAGAAAGAAACATCTAGGCGGATCCACTCACTGAGGTTTTTCCTCGAACGCAATAGTTTCGCAAACAGGTTTTGTGTGACTGACTAGTAGAGGAGTTGGGTGTTCGGTATCACACGGGCTGTGAGTATGCGACATCGCAATAATTAGCCTTGAGTGCAAGTGGGAGATTGTTGGAGATAGTGCCCTCAGAGTCAATTATTGGATCACAGGCACGTGATTGCAATGATTGAGGGAGGACCTATCCCGGGACGACAGTCTTACTCGAGCTGATAGTATGCTATCTGGTTTACCTTTATCATCGTGTACTGTTTCAGGTGACCTTACAGGTCGCTATTACACGTTGATAGAGCCCCTAGGATTCTTGCTTGATGACCAGCAGTATGATGGCGATCATACACGTGGGAGCTGGGGTCTATAAGCACATCCTTAAAAGGTCCCTAGTCGTGGGAGTTTCGAGACTGGGCATCGATACTCCATTAGTAGACTAGTGTATACAGTCGAGACCCCGACGAGGGGCGGTGGCCGGTCTCACAAGCCACTGGTGTCAGTTGGTTCACCTAAGATGTATACAGGTGCTCATTAGGTTATGAGTACACCGGACAGGACTCGCCGGGAACCTGCTAGTTGGGATTATACCAGACGTCAGATAGCAGTTCCCTGGTGACATGTGTACATGTTAGTTCATCGACCTGAGATCGTCATTTGTCTCGTGTGAGTTCCCACTGTGCTTTGATTACTACCCTACCACGGCTCAAAGGAGTCGTGCAAACAGGTTTTAGTTGGGTACAGTCCCGAGCCACATGGAGGCAGTGAGCGGATCTTCAGGGGTTCGTCTCTCCCGGTATTGGGGGTGAGGTCGCGCTGTGTCTAGGAGAGCCATTACGCAAAGCCCTCGGCCGAGGCAGGAGATTTACTAGTAGGTATTCCAATAGTATCTCAGGGCGTTCTGGGCTACACTCCGACACGACTTGTACCGCCTTTGGGGGTCTGACTTTTACCAACCTCCTAGGCCCGCCATGCGATGCTCATAGACGAACGGACCGGACTGTACGGATATTGTCACTGACAGGCTCAGTAGGGTGTCAGGATGAGTTCGCTCATCGACGTCCCTTTTGGTCAATAGCTGGTGGCCCGTCACGTATTGGCTTATACCTCTGACGTGCTGGTGGTTAAATCCACAGCCATAGTATTGACGAGTCTTTAGAGTCCACCACACTTTCAGTTACTCAAGCTTTCGGGCGAAACGCTGTAGAGGTCGTATGGAGATATGGCAGGGTCCGATCAGATACGTGCGGTATTGCACGGATCAGGATCGGACGGTTTGTACTAATGGCCGTATGGTTATATGGCTGGGTTCGATCTGATACGTGCGGTATTGCACGGATCAGGATCGGACGGATTTTACTAGCCGGCTTTGGTTTAAGCCGGATCCTAGTTTAGTACAGTGTAGATTTTGTCTCATTGCATTTGTATCCGGTCGGAATACAGATGCGGGTGTGTATGCACAGTATCGGGGTTTTCCTGTAATTTATTACGGGACCAGTTTTCTGGAGTTGCCAGTTTGCATTCTGTTCCGGCCGGTTTTCCTTTGTTCTTTCCCGGCCGGACTTTTCCGATGGAGGGTGTTATTTGCAAGTTTGTAAATAACACATTGTGGAGGGGTTTCATGCAAATGCTTTGATTATGATGGCATCTTTTCTTTTGCACCATCACTTGCATTAAATGAGATTTGAAAGGTTAAAGTTTGGATGTATGTTTGTAATGATAATGTTTGGATGTGGTCACCCATTCCTTTTTCCTACACTTACCTTCCTTCTTGTTTTGTGATTTCTCACCACCATTTCCACACATATAGGCCGGCCACTTTGTGAGAAGGCAAGTGGGATTTTTCATTTTGTAGAGTGGGAAAATTATCATCTCATTTGTATACACCAAAGTTCATCTCCATTTTGTTCATTACTTCCCTCCATCCAATGGAAACTTCATTACCCCAAATGAGACAAGCATCATCTACACTACATTCTACAGCAAATCTTGGACGCGTCGGCCAGCCAACTTCGCGCCAGAGTTGCCTCGGTATTGAGGTGGGAGCCCGTAAAAGATGCAGGCGATGTGGTGCCCTTCCGGCAAGGATACGACGACCGGAGTTTCCGCGGGAGATCGGGACGATGACGAGAAGACCGGAGGACTCGGATCACTCGGTATATCTCTCACCCTTTCTCTTGTTAGCTAGTATCGGTTAATGGTTACGATCCGGGTATATTGCCCGCGGTAGCGCCAGTTTAAAAGTTAAGAAAATTTTGTTTCCGCATTTTGGCCTCGGATAGACGGCCGGGGCGCTGCCGTGGCGCAACAAATTCATAATAGCATTTCTTAAGATGTTTTACCCAAACCATAAGACCGCCCGTGTTAGGAGCGAGATCAACCAGTTTACCCAGCTTCCCAATGAACCATTTTGGAAGTGCTTTGAACGTTTCAAGGATCTGGTTGTCCAATGTCCTCTTCATACAATAAATAGATGAGATTTGTGTCGAACTATATATGAGGGCATTAATCCACCGTCAAAGCAGATGCTTGAAACAAATTGTCGATGCAATTTCATGTCTAAAGATGATGGTGAAGCTTGGAAATATCTGGAAGACCTCGCTGAAAACACTTTGTAGTGGGAAAGCGTAAGAACACCTTCATCTAGGGGAGGAATTCATCAGCTCGATGTTTCCAACGCAGTAAAAGCAGAAATGGCAGTGATCCAGAAGAAACTCGACGCTATTGAGAACAAATTCTCATCAGTCTCCCTAAATCAGGTAACGCTTCCCAAGATCGTGTGTGGTTGCTGTTCAGATCCTTCACACATGACGGAAGAATGTCCTATGAATGCACCGTTTCAAGGTCATGAGCAAACTAATGCTGCTTTTCAGCAGCGACCTAGAAACGATCCTTATTCTTCCACGTACAATCAAGGATGGAGGAATCATCCTAACTTTGCTTGGAACCAAAACCAACCACAAAATCAAAACCAGTTCAAAGCAATTATCAAAGACCCCCTCCACAGCAACAGCAGCAACAACCACAAAGTCAGCAACCCTTTCAGTCATAAAACTTTCAGAATCCGGCCAACACTTCTACACCGCAAATGGCCAGTATTGATAACTCTTTACTCGCACAAACTTTTGATTTTTTTTATGAAACATACCATTCAAATGTCGGCTGATATGAAGTCTTCTATTGATACCATAAAGAAAGACACCGCCTCCCACGTTGACAGTATTAAATCAATAGAAAACCAAATTGCACAGTTGAACGCCGCAATGAGTGCGAAAGAGAAAGGAAAACTCCCATCTCAACCCCTACCGAATCCTGGCCAGTCACAAAATCATAATGTGAATGCCGTTACTACGTTGAGATCGGGAAAAGTGCTGAATAACTGAGTGGGTGAGCAATTTGATGATGTTAGTGATACCAGTGATACCCCGGCTTCTACTTCTTTCCCTAATTCGTCTAGTCTCCCACCTTAATCCGAGCCTATTCTCTGTTTTCCCCAAGGCTCGAACACTTTGCCCAATCTATCTAAGATGATTCCCACTCCAATTTTGGGATCGAATCCGTCCCCACAATCTTCTCCACAAATGTTGGATCCAAAACTTTTTAATCAAGCTCCATTTCCAAACAGACCTAACCCACAAATGGAGAAGATTGTGGAAATATTTAAGCAAGTTAACGTAAATATTCCTCTCCTAGATTCTATTCAACAAGTCCCATCTTATGCAAGAATCCTTAAAAACTTGTGCACTAGGAAGAGAAAAACTCAAATGCCTAAGAAAGTTTTCATGACGAGTAATGTTAGAACAGCTTTTACCCAGCAAATACCAAAGAAACGTGAGGACCCTGGCTATCCTACTATCTCTATTTCTATTGGGGGTAAAAATATTAATCGTGATTTACTCGACCTTGGCGCTAGCGTTAACTTGCTTCCTTATTCAGTATACGAGCAGTTAGGGATTGGAGAGTTGAAACCCGCCCATTATACTCTCCAGATGGCACACCGATCAATCACCAAACCTCGGGGAGAACTAGAGGATGTGTTAATTAAAGTCAGGGAATTCATATTCCCTGTAGAATTTATTGTTTTAGATACACAGCCTGTGGTAAACCCACGCAATCAAATCCCGGTGATACTCGGTCGACCCTTCCTAGCAACTTCCAACGCTGTAATTAATTGTCGTAATGGTTCTATTATCCTTCGGGAAGATGACAATTGAGCTTAATATTTACAAGATAGGAAGTCAACCATCTGAACCTTCTACTCATTTGCTTGATGTTTGTTCTATCCACGAGATAGCTCCTGAAAGCTGCATGGATGAGGAACTTTGCTTTGATGATCTCGACAACACTAGTGAGACATCGTTTGATCTTGCACAATTTCATAGTGAGGATATGTTCGATGAGTCCACCCCTGAGTTTGAATCCATTGACCCGTTGCAAAAGTCAATAGCACTTTCCGAGTCAATATCCTATGCAAGTTTTGAATCTCTTAGGGAGTCCAAATATCATTCCCTTACCCCATCTTCTATTGTCTCTCCGCCAATACTTGATCTCAAACCGCTACCTTCTCTTATTAAATATGCATATTTAGGTGAGAATTAGACTTTGCCAGTGATCGTATCCGCTTCTCTAGTCTTAGAGCAAGAGAACGCACTTTTGGCAGTGTTGAGATCAAATCAGCAAGCATTTGGTTGGACAATGGCTGACATCAAAGGGATTAGTCCCTTAATTGTTGAACATTATATATATCTGATGGATGAAGCCAAACCAACCCGACACCCACAAAGACGGTTAAATCCCATCATGAAGGAGGCGGTAAAGAAAAGAAATCGTTAAGTTCCATTGATAGTGGTATAATTTACCCTATATCTGATAGCCAATGGGTAAGTCCAATTCACGTTGTCCCTAAAAAGTCTGGCATCACGGTCATAACTAATGAGGCTAATAAGTTAATCCAAACACGCACCCAAACTTGGTGGTGCGTATGTATTGATTACAGAAAACTCAATGCCGCGATGAGGAAAGATCACTTCCCTCTACCTTTCATTGACCAGATGTTAAAACGATTAGCTAGACACGAAAACTATTGTTTCTTGGACAGATACTCTGGCTATGACCAGGTCCCCATCGCCGAAAAGGATCAAGATAAAACCACATTTACTTGTCCTTTCGGTACTTTTGCTTATAGACGCATGCCCTTTGGGTTATGCAACGCTCCCGCTACATTTCAGCGATGTATGATGGGGATATTCTCAGACATGGTTAAGAATTTTCTGGAAAATTTTATGGACGATTTCTCCATTTTTGGGGACTCCTTTGAGGACTGCCTTCGTAATCTTGACGCGGTTCTTACCCGCTGTAATGATAAGAACTTAACTTTGAATTGGGAAAAATGCCATTTTATGGTCCAAGAAGGTATTGTCCTTGGACATATAATTTCACGAAAACGCATTGCGGTTGACAGAGCTAAAATTGATGTCATCCATAACCTCCCTCATCCCAAATGCGTCAAAAATATACGATCCTTCCATGGTCATGCAGGATTTTTGTAACATTTCAGAAGAATAAAATATTATTTTTGGGAATTTTTATAATTTAATATTAATTTTAATGAATATTTTAATATTTCGGTATAATTAAATACCAATAAATTGGGAAAAATTTGGAAAATTATAGAAATTACTAAAAAGAGGGTGTTTTATGTGAATTATGCAAATTTTAAGTTTTTGTGATTAATTTGACACTAATTTTGTGCTAATCGCGATTAAAAATCGCTAATCGGATTTTAAGCTTGTTTTGTGCAAAACATGCATAAGTCTTTTTCATGAGTTACATTTTTCTTTATCATGGCATTCTTCATGATTCTTGCATGGTTGTTAATTTGAGAAAATGAAAACATTTAAAAATATGCATAGTGTGAGGTATGGGCATGGGAGAGAGTGGTGAGGGGGTCAACGTTGGTCATAGCTTTCCCTCCTTCATTATTTCCTCTTCAATTTCCTCTCCTTTTCATCCCATGGATGAAGCTCATCTCCCGCTTCATCAAACCCTTACAAACATCTCATTTCCCTCATTAAAACCCTATCTTCCCTTCACAAAATATGTGCTTAAGCTCTCAAGCAACCCATTGGACCAAGAAAACTTGCGTTCTGGCGCTGTAGGAGTTTCATGAGTGTCAAAAGAGGTAATCCCTTCACACTTAGTGTGGTTTTTCATTCACTTTAAACCATATATGTGTTTAGTTATGATTCGGTGCGATTTGGTGAACTTTGAAAAATCTAGTTAGGGTTTAGGGTGTGATTTGAGTAGAGATGGTGTAATTGAGGTGTGATTGAGGACTACAACCCCTGTAATGATGTTATTATGGATTAAAACCTTAGACAAACCCCAGGTTGCGAACTTTAAATTCTGCAGATACGGAAAATTGTGAGAATTGTATAGGGAAATTGGAATCTGCTATCACCCTGAAACTCAGAAAATTATTTTGCAAGGACAGGGATACATGCTGGCATCTAGGAAGCTATCACCAAAACCCTAGCCCCTAACCCTCAACCTTGGCCGCAGATTTAATCCCTCTTGCCGCAATTTGCAGCCAGACCTGGTCCAATCTTCCTCGTATTGGTTTTGTGGTCCCCTCATTAGTAAAATAGACCCATGGTATATGCAAAATTGTCAGATTTGACCTACGGTAGAATCTGGGACCTTTTTCCCGAGTTGCTGTTTTGATTCGTGTTTTCGTTTCTCGTATTTTGAATTCTAGATTTGCGTATTTGTGTTTTACGTCGATCACTTGACGTTTGTACGTCTATATCGAGTGATATCGGGTTGATTTGCGAGAGCGAACCATAGGTTCTAACCTATAAGCTTTAAGCGTATCGTTTTGGTTTTCGTGTTTCATTTTAGTTTTGATTTAGTTATAATATGATGCGATATGTGTGACATGTAGGTACCCCCACAGTGATTCGAGGCGATGAAGATGATGGTGGCAACGTCGACATCGACCAACGAAGATCGTGTTAGTAGATTATATCTACGGGGGAAGTCGGGTGGATGGCGTATAGCACCCCCGCAGTTCGTAGTGTAGCTTATTTATATTTATGGTTATATATGTGTTTATGTTACGTGGATGATTATCAAGATAGGATTTGTGTTAATGGTTAGATTAGGGTTATTAGAAGTGAACTAGTATAGTTTCCAAGTTGCGAATCCTAGAATAGGTTTACACCCACACGCACACACATGTATATTCGTTATACATATACCTAGATGACGAGGATAGTGTATGATGTTTGGAGATGAGTCGATGAGATTGGGCATAGTGTCATGAGATCGGTGATATATTGCGATTAGTATTTGGGATACGACATGAGATTTTAGCGGGCCTTTGGACGTGTGTTTCACACACGCATTTATATTTATATAGATAGTGTCGATTTTTACTAGACTTAGATCGGTACCCCAGATCATGTGATATGACGATAAGGATACCAGATAATTGATGAGATGAATGTGATATTGACCCGTACCAGGATTTTGGGATGCCGTATGATGATTTACCTTACGAGCTTTATATTGATGATAGATCCGCACTCATGACTCGAGGATATTATATGATGTATATTGTATCGTATATGATACTATTGAGGTGGGATCACCGACTATTATATTTATATATATATCGACTCAGATTTAGGCGGTTTCCATACCCTTTCGACTAGTTTGTTATTTAGATCTGTAGTTTACTTCGTTGATGTTAGATTAGACCCGAGTCATATCTATTTCAAAAACTAACGAATCGGGAGTATTTTAAAGGCAGGCAAAGGGATTCTATGGATATTTTTAAAAGACGCATCTTTTCTTAAAAACACCGTTGCCCTATTTTCTAAAACACCACGATTCGTGCAACTTTCAATACGAAAAACCTGTATGACTCTTATATAGGAATGTATATTTCTTTGTTGCTGCATTATTATTCATTTAACATTTATTCTATTGCTCGCATTGCATTGCATGCTTATATGTTATTGATTCATATTCCTTTGTGCATATGACATATAGCATACATGTATAGCTATATGCTTACACATATGCCTTTATATAGTTACATGCTCATATTATTGTTTTCCGTTGCATGTATTATAATTCATGGATTTTGCACTGCGATATTGTTTCATATGATGTTTTCTGAATTGTTTTACCCCTGCGTATATATATCAGTGGTATGGGACGCTGAAATATATACGTATACCCATAGTATATATATATAAGTGGTATGGGACGCTGATATATATATATATATATACACCTACTTAATATATCATCATGATGATTTATGCAAATTTACTTATTCATTATATATATGAGGGGCCTATATGGTCGATGTGAGGGGCCGTTATGGTCGATATGAGGGGCCTATATGGTCGATGTGAGGGGCTTTTATGGTCGATATGAGGAGCCTATATGGTCGATGTGTAGGGACTTTATGGTCGATGTGTATGGATGGCATGTTATATCACCTACCCCACATTTATTTTATATGCATTGTTTCATGTATTAGTAGTACCTGATAGAGTACCTTTCATGACCATTGCATATACACATTACCATTTATTACTTCATGTATTAGTAGAACCTGATAGAGTACCTTCATGAATGTTGGTACATATTAGATACATGATATATATTTTGTGTCGATGCTTGACACTGATTTTCTGATGATTTCATTGATGATATTTGAATGTTTATTCAAAAATCTCACTATATTAAGAAAACAGTCTTCTCTTTCATGATGTCTTTGGTTTTCATTTTACCGCATTCATACATCATATTTACGATATTTGGCTACCTGAGGCACTGACACGAGCACATGGGATTACACTTATGTTTAGATGGTTACCCTTGCCTTTTTATTATGCTTCAGACTTTATCATATTGAGGATATATATATATATATATATATATATATATTACTGATCGTTTGACCTAGGATTTAGTCATACATACGATTTCTGCTCTGTGATGTTTTCTATTCACGAGTTGGCAACTCACCCCCGTTGTGCCACAGCTCTTGCAGGTTTTGCCGTACAGGTTTCAATGCGGCTTTTCTGGCACACTGCTTCCTTTATGGGTGATTGCAATGGTAGGTGGGTTCACTCGCATCGTGACCACCCTTGTATTTATTTTATTCAGTAGTCACTAGAAATTCCATCAATCAAACTTGTATATAGTTTCAGACTTAGAAAACCAGTTGTATATTATTTCGACCTTAGAGTCGCGTATTGTAGTAATATGGTTTTCATGCTATTTAAGTTTGATCCTTGCCCTTTGACGTTGTATATTATATTTCTTGCGTGGTTGTGACCGTCGATTGACGAAGAGATAGCTCCCGCTTAGGGATGCCTTTTATCATTGTGCATATATTATTCTTGTTGTACCCCGTTCGGGGCCTGTTTTTACAAAGGAAACTCTGCCGAAATTTTCAGAAAAGACTAGAGATTTTTAAAATGCATATTCAGCTTACTTATTTAAAAACCTAACTTTTAAACATGTTTTCTTACTTCCTAAAAACTTGTTTTCCTTATTTACTCCTTAAAATGGTTTTAAATTTCTGGGTTTTTTGTTTACTTAGATTAGATGAGGTCCTACAAACTTCATATGATTCAAGGGCCAGTCACGTGCTCTTTCGGGTCGTGACAAAGTTGGTATCAAAGCGCTAGGTTAACCTTGGTTCGAGTCTAAGTTTGACTATGTAGAGCCTAGAGCGTTTATATATATACGGAACTTAGGCTTGACCTTACGGAACTTAGACTTAGTCGAGAGGGTATTATACCCGAACTTTCGTCGCATAGGATGACCCTTGGTTGATGGAGTAGGTAGCTTGAGTAGTGTGACGTACCGTACGTATGTTCCGCGGCATATTTACAATACACTACTCCGCTTAAGAAACCTTAGGATGTACATTTCCTTGCACAATATTATATTCATTCCTATTATCTATCCTCATCGATATCGGTTATGATTTTGCTGCTACGATTACACGGGCAGAGAGAGCTGCGGCTAGAGTTGAGGTCAGCACGAGCTTGTCACGAACGAGGACTGACCAGGGCGTGATTCTAGCTAGAGACGACTTCACGCAGATTCGTTGAGGGTCGATAGAGACGATCGAATGTCAGGAACCCGATTCCAAGTTTAAAGTATTCGGAATACAATGCAAGTAAGGCTGTGGACCCTCTAGAAGAATGAAACCCTAACTCGACGTAATGACCATGGAACGCCTCCGAACCTTAGGGTTTGCGGCAGTTTAGCGGTGCCATTGGTGAGGCTTGGGTTTACCCTTCTACGGTTGGTCCACAGGTGCTGTGGTATGTACTGGAATACTATTAAACTGTACTCAAGATGTTGATCTCTTGGAGGATTATGAGGTTCTGACAAATTGATCGGATGGTTCGACATCTTTCGGATATCATATGATGGGACACATTGCTTGAGAGACTCCAGATACGAGCATAGCCGTTGGAGCGCGGTCCATACAGCAACGAGAAGACGAGTCCGAATCAGTCGACATTGGAACTGAGTGGAGTAAAGAGTTCGCACGAGAATTCGACGAGATGACGTTCCACTCCGCTGACATCAGAGATGCGATACGCATGCAGAGACTTTGATTATTGATATATCTTCCAGAAGGAGGCGCGATGAGTATGCAGCCTTTCCGGAACAAGAAATAGATATAGAAAAGATGATAACTTCCGGGCAATTCGGCAGAAATGAGATTTGAGAGAGACCTCGACAGGACCATTCTGGAATACTATACGAGAAGACCTGGACCCAGGAGTGGTCATATTGCGCACACCCAGCAGGCCAGAGTTCGGTATCGTTGACGAGATAGTTGACCAGGTTCGGATAGAGGACCTCACCCTGATGCATTGTGAATTGATCAAGAAAGGACGAGTATGGAGTATACCTCCGCAGGTTGGGACGAGTTCCAGAGGACGTGTTCGGCCAGATATCTTCTACAGAGTGATGAAGATACCGAGTTCGTGATTTCGAGTCCGTGTGAGAGACTTCGGGTGGACCGTAGCCGAGAACAATTGCAGTGCGCAGATAGAGACGTGACATCGACGTGGACGACGATACAGAAAAGTGGGACAAGAGGTTCGTGCGAGATGCTAACGAGCTGTTGTTACTCCCCGTTAAGATTAAAGGTCGGATATGTCTACAGAGGCGTTGGGATGCGACCATTTTCCGAGAAATGCTGTGCTGAGGACGCAGATATCCAGAGAGCGAGAAAAGATTATGCAAGAGTACCAGCCTCCATACAGTTCGGCATAGGCGAGATCGGAAGAGACCTTGAGTAGGATTCCTTCCAGGACACTGCTGCAACAAGATTTGTATCCAGGAGTAGATGTGTGATGTGCATTCAGAGGACCAGAGGTCGGCGCCAGTGATGTGCTGCTTTACGAGTGGTCCTGAAGATTGACCGAGAGATGACCAGAGAAGTGCCAAGACGGAATCGTCCCCGTTAGCACACCTGACAGGGCCGATGAGCCGATGGATTGCGAGATAGGTAATCCACAGAGAAGATAAGGGTACAGAGACAGAGGACGCCAGACCGTGAGCAAGAGGCAAGTAGATATCTTGCGCTGCTAGCATTAGATGCACCGACACCTTCTCGACCTTAAAGGAGGATATATCGACGACGATATTTATGATTTGTGATTTTGTGATTCGATTATCACGTATCCGTCAGCTTGGATTTCGGTATTTTGGGAGATCTGTTCGCATGATTTGGTCTTGATGGCTGAGTTCCATGATTTCTGTTTTCGTGCACCATGGTTGCACCTACTGGGTATTTATATTTTGCGCAAAGTTATTACACCTGAGGTATTGATTGTGATTTCATGCCTATTTTAGGCCGGTGATTTGATTCATGCTTCCAGCATAGTTTTCATGCACATTTAGTGTTTTGATTTGGATTTTCATGCGTGATGAGCGCATGTTTTGAGATACGATTTTTGTGCACACCAGATGCACTAAATCGGGATTCCTTGTGCATGTCAGATGCACCTGATTTTGCTGTCAGGCACACACGTTGCCTATGACAGATGTTTCGTGTACACCCGTTGCACCTAGATGTTGTTTCTTTGCGCATGTATGGCACATATATGGATTTAGATTTCCGTGCGCACCAGACGCACAGAGTATTCTTATATACATTTTGGGATTGATTTCTTATGGAGCAGTACGTTTTTATGATATGTGCTATTTGTTTTTGTACTGAGCAGGACTAGTCAAAGGACAGTACCTGGATATATTTTGTATGCATTGATAGTTATCGAGGGGATTTCCAAAAAGGCGAGCTATAGTCTCAGTATTTACCTACGTGTCTGATGTGACACGACACGTTTAAAAAAAGGAAACCCTTCTAAATTGTTTTCAAAACGGCGGAACGTATATATTAAACAAAAGAGATATACGTATATGGCTATTTTCTTACAATTGACGTCCGCCACTGTGCCGCGATATGCGCGTCGCACAGCAACATGAAAGGTTTAGCATGCATTTCCTTCAAATCTTTACATGTACAGTTTTGATTTATATCATATTGGTTTTCGTATTGGATTTGACATTTGTGTCCTCACCATGACTCTGATGATTGCGGGATGCTTGATGGAATTTGGATTTTGAGTTATCTACTTATTGATCATGTGCGTGCACTGCGCTATGATACGTTTTATGTATTGATGATTGCGGAACCTTGACGATTTGGACTTTTTATTGAAATGTTTTAGAATTTGGGAGTTTAAAAATTTAAATTCGGGGACCGAATTTCTTCAAGGGAGGAAGATTGTAACATTTCAGAAGAATAAAATATTGTGTTTGGGAATTTTTATAATTTAATATTAATTTTAATGAATATTTTAATATTTCGGTATAATTAAATACCAATAAATTGGGAAAATTTGGAAAATTATAGAAATTACTAAAAAGAGGGTGTTTTATGTGAATTATGTAAATTTTAAGTTTTTGTGATTAATTTGACACTAATTTTGTGCTAATCGCAATTAAAAATCGCTAATCGGATTTTAAGCTTGTTTTGTGCAAAACATGCACAAGTCTTTTTCATGAGTTACATTTTTCTTTATCATGGAATTATTCATGATTCTTGCATGGTTATTACTTTGAGAGAATGAGAAAAAGAAAAGGAAAACATTTAAAAATGTGCATGGTGTGTGGTATGGGCATGAGAGATAGTGGTTAGGGGGTCAACCTTGGTCATAGCTTTCCTTCCTTCATTATTTCCTATTCAATTTCCTCTCCACTTCAGCCCATGGCTGAAGCTCATCTCTCTCTTCATGAAACCCTCACAAACATCTTATTTCCCTCATCAAAACCCCATCTTCCCTTCACAAAATATGTGCTCAAGCTCTCAAGCAACCCATTGGACCAAGAAAGCTTGCGTTTTGGCGCTTTAGGAGTTTCATGGGTGCCAAACGAGCTAATCCCTTCACTCTTAGTGTAGTTTTTCATTCACTTTAAACCATATATGTGTTTAGTTATGATTCGGTGCAATTTGGTGAAATTTGAAAATTCTAGTTAGGGTTTAGGGTGTGATTTGAGTAGAGATAGTGTAATTGAGGTGTGATTGAGGACTACAACCCCTGTAGTGATATTATTATGGATTAAAACCTTAGAAAAACCCCAGGTTGCGAACTTTAAATTCTGCAGATACGGAAAATTATGAGAATTGTGTAGGAAAATTGGAATCTGCTATCACCCCGAGACTCTAAAAATTATTTTGCAAGGACAGGGATACATGCTGGCATCTAGGAAGCTATCACCAAAACCCTAGCCCCTAACCATCAACCTTGGCCACAGATTTAATCCCTCTGGGCGCAATTTTGCGGCCATACCTGGTCCAATCTACCTCGTATTGGTTCTGTGGTCCCCTCATCAATAAAATAGACCCTTGGTATATGCAAAATTGTCTGATTTGACCTAGGGTAGAATCTGGGACCTTTTTCTCGAGTTGCTGTTTTGATTCGTGTTTCCGTTTCTCGTATTTCGAATTCTGGATTTGTGTATTTGTGTTTTACCTCGATCACTTGACGTTTGTACGTCTATATCGAGTGATATCGGGCTGATTTGCGAGAGCTAACCATAGGTTCTAACCTATAAGCTTTAAGCGTGTCGTTTTGGTTTTCGTGTATCGTTTTAGTTTTGATTTGGTTTTTTTGCGATGCGATACGTGTGACATGTAGGTACCCCCACAGTGATTCGGGGCGACGAAGATGATGGTAGCAACGTCGACATCGACCAACGAAGATCATGTGAGTAGATTATATCTACAGGGGAAGTCGGGTGGATGGCGTATAGCACCCCCGCAGTTCGTAGTGTAGCTTATTTATATTTATGGTTATATATGTGTTTATGTTACGTGTATGATTATCAAGATAGGATTTGCGTTAATGGTTAGATTAGGGTTATTAGAAGTGAACTAGTACAGTTTCCTAGTTGCGAACCCTAGAATAGGTTTACACCCACACGCACACACATGCATATTCGTTATACATATACCTAGATGACGAGGATAGTGTATGATGTTTGGAGATGAGTCGATGAGATTGGGCATAGTGTCATGAGATCGGTGATATATTGTGATTCGTATTTGGGATACGACATGAGATTTTAGCGGGACTTTGGACGTGCGTTTCACACACGCATTTATATTTATATAGATGGTGTCGATTTGTACTAGACTTAGATCAGTACCCCAGATCATGTGATATGACGATAAGGATACCAGATAATTGATGAAATGAATGTGATATTGACCCGTACCCAGCTTTTGGGATGTCGTACGATGATTTACCGTACGAGCTTTATATTGATGATAGATCCGCACTTATGACTCGAGGATATTATATGATGTATATTGTATCGTAAGTGATACTACTGAGGCGGGATCACCGACTATTATATTTATATATATATCGACTCAGATTTAGGCGGTTTCCATACCCTTTCGACTAGTTTGATATTTAGATCTGTAGTTTACTTTGTTGATGTTAGATTAGACCCGAGTGATATCTATTTCAAAAACTAACGAACCGGGAGTATTTTAAAGACAGGCAAACGGATTCTACAGATATTTTCAGAAGACGCATCTTTTCTTAAAAACACCGTAACCCTATTTTCTAAAACACCACGATTCGTGCAACTTTCAATACCAAAAACCTGTATGACTCGTATATAGGAATGTATATTTCTTTGCTGCATTATTATTCATTTACCATTTATTCTACTGCTCGCATTGCATTGCATGCTTATATGTTATTGATTCATATTCCTTTGTGCATATGACATATAGCATACCTGTATACCTATATGCATACACATATGCCTTTACATAGTTACATGCTCATATTATTGTTTCACGTTGCATGTATTATAATTCATGGATTTTGCACTGCGATATTGTTTCATATGATATTTTCTGGATTGTTTTACCCAAGCGTATATATATCAGTGGTATGGGACGCTGAAATATATACGTATACCCATAGTATATATATATTAGCGGTATGACACGCTGATATATATATATATGTACCTACTTAATATATCATCATGATGATCTATGCAAATTTACATATTCATTATATATATGAGGGGCCAATATGGTCGATGTGAGGGGCCTTTATGGTCGATATGTGGGGCCTATATGGTCGATATGAGGGGCCTATATGGTCGATGTAAGGGGCCTTTATGGTCGATATGAGGGGCCTTTATAGTCGATGTGTATGGATGGCATGTTATATCCCCTACCCCACATTAATTTTATATGCATTGCTTCATGTATTAGTAGTACCTGATAGAGTACCTTACATGACCATTGCATATGAGGGGCCTATATGAGGGGCCTATATGGTCGATGTAAGGGGCCTTTATGGTCGATATGAGGGGCCTTTATAGTCGATGTGTATGGATGGCATGTTATATCCCCTACCCCATATTTATTTTATATGCATTGCTTCATGTATTAGTAGTACCTGATAGAGTACCTTACATGACCATTGAATATACACATTACCATTTATTGCTTCATGTATTAGTAGAACCTGATAGCGTACCTTCATGAATGTTGCAAACATATTAGATTCATGATATATATTTTGTGTCGATACTTGATACTGATTTTTTGATGATTTCATTGATGATATTTGAATGTTTATTCAAAAATCTCACTATATTAAGAAAACGTTCTTCTCATTCATGATGTCTTCTGTTTTAATTTTACCGCATTCATACCTCATATTTACGATATTTGGCTACCTGAGGCACTGACACGAGCACATGGGATTACACTTATGTTTAGATGGTTACCCTTGCCTTTTTATTATGCTTCAGACTTTATCATATTGAGGATATATATATATATATATATATATATATATTACTGATCGTTTGACCAAGGATTTAGTCATACATACGATTTCTGCTCTGTGATGTTTTCTATTCACGAGTTTGCAACTCAACCCCGTTGTGCCACAGTTCTTGCAGGTTTTGCCGTACAGGTTTCATTGCGACTTTTCTGGCACACTGCTCCCTTTTTGGGTGATTGCATTGGTAGGTGGGTTCACTCGCATCGTGACCACCCTTGTATTTAATTTATTCAGTTGTATCTAGAAATTCCATCAACCAAACTTGTATATTGTTTCAGACTTAGAAAACCAGTTGTGTATTATTTCGACCTTAGAGTCGCGTGTTGCAGTATTATGGTTTTCATGCTATTTGAGTTTCTTTTCGAGTTTGATCCTCGCCCTTTGGCGTTGTATATTATATTGCTTGCGTGGTTGTGACCGTCGATTGACGAAGAGCTAGCTCCCGCTTAGGGATGCCTTTTATCATTGTACATATATTATTCTTTTGTACCCCGTTCGGGGCCTGTTTTTACAAAGGAAACTCTGCCGAAATTTTCAGAAAAGACTAGAGATTTTTAAAATGCATATTCGGCTTACTTATTTAAAAACCTCACTTTTAAACATGTTTTCTTACTTCCTAAAAACTAGTTTTCCTTATTTACTCTTTAAAATGGTTTTAGATTTCTGGGTTTTTGGCTTACTTGGATTAGATGAGATCCTATAGACTTCATATGATTCAAGGGCCAGTCACGTACTCTTTCGGGTCGTGACAATTTTATAGGAGATTTATTAAGGACTTTAGCAAAATTGCTAGACTCTTAACTCTTCTATTGGCTAAGGATACTACATTTCACTTCGATTCAGATTGTGAGGCCGCTTTTGAATCGCTTAAAGGATCGCTCACTACAGCCCCCGTTCTATCATCTCCAAATTAGAACCACCCGTTCGAGCTTATGTTTGATGCATCAGATTTTGCTATTGGTGCGGTCTTAGGACAGCATATTAATAAGATGCCACATGTAATTTACTATGCAAGTAGGACCTTGAATGATGCACAAATAAATTACACAACTACCGAGAAAGAACTCTTGGCAGTTGTATTTGCATTGGAAAAACTCAGGCCCTACTTGATTGGCTCGCCAATAGTGGTTTACACTGATCACTCCGCCCTACGACACCTTTTATCGAAGAAGGATGCTAAGGCCAGGCTAATACGTTGGATCCTATTGTTACAAGATTTTGATCTTGTCATTCGAGACAAGAGTGGATGTGAAATCGTTGTAGCAGACCATCTTTCACGCATCACTTCTTCACCAACTTTGACCGTGCCCATAAATGACTCATTTCCTGACGAACAGCTCTTGACTATATCCGACGAACCTTGGTTCGTGGATATTGTGAACTATCTTGCAACGGGACTTATTCCTAGCGATTGGTCGAAACAAGACAAACTTCGATTTCTATCCCAAGTAAAATACTTTTACTAGGATGAACCTTATCTGTTTAAGTATTGTTCCGATCAAATCATTCGCAGGTGTGTCCCTAACGATGAATTCAAGAGTGTGTTATTATTTTGTCACGATCAGGCATGCGGCGGTCATTTTGGTCCTCGAAAAATGGTGGAGAAAGTTTTACAATGCGGCTTTTATTGGCCAACCTTATTTAAAGATGCATATGAACATTGCAAAACTTGTCCGCGATGTCAGCATTTGGGTCGGATTCCACGAAGAAACGAGATGCCGCTCCAACCTATATTGGTTGTGGAAATATTCGATGTTTGGGGTATTGATTTTATGGGCCCTTTTCCCAATTCTTTTGGGAATTTATATATCTTGCTAGCGGTTGATTATGTCTCGAAATTGGTGGAAGCAATACCGTGTCGCACTAATGACAACAAAGTTGTCATTAAGTTCCTTAAAGAAAATATTTTTTCGCGATTCGGACACCCTCGCGCTATAATTAGCGACAACGGGACACATTTCTGTAATCGGTCTTTCGAGACTTTAATGCGGAAATATTCAATCACTCACAAACTTTCTACGCCCTATCATCCCCAAACAAGCGGGCAGGCTGAGATCTCAAATAGGCAGATCAAACAAATTTTGGAGAAGACGGTTTCTAAAAACCGTAAAGATTTGTCAACCAAATTGACGGATGCTCTTTGGGCATTTCGCACCGCTTATAAGACCGATCTTGGTATGTCTCCATACTGCCTTGTGTTTGGGAAGGCATTCCACCTTCCTGTCGAGATCGAACATAAAGCAATATGGGCTATTAAAGAGCTTAACTTCAATTTTGATCAAGCGAGCAGCTGTCGGAAGATGCAATTCAATGAGCTAAGCGAACTCCGCGATGAAGCTTACGATAATGCGGTGCTAGTAAAGAACCGGACTAAAGTGTTCCACGATAAAAACCTTTTTAGAAAAACTTTCACATCGGGGAAACAAGTCCTTCTTTATGATTCCCGTCTCCATCTTCATCCGGGTAAGCTTAAATCTCGTTGGAAAGGACCTTTTGTGGTGCGGTATGTACACCCGCACGGGGCAGTAGAAGTTGAAAATTTAAAAAACGGTTCAATTTTTAAAGTAAATGGGTATAGCTTAAAACCGTATTTCTCTGCTAACCTAGCGGAGGAGCTCCTATTTTTACAGGAGCCGCTTTATCCGAACCGAATTTCGTCCGCCTCACCTCCATGTTTTGGTTACATTTTCTCATTTTAAGAATGGAGGTGAGTGAAAATGGACTTAACTGAATATCTGTGCATGCCAAAGAACAAGTTTGGGAGTAGTTTTCATTTAACTATTATTTTACCCCTTTTGTCTCTCCCCAAGTATACTAGTCCATGCTCTTAAAAGACAACATCAGTGAGGACACTGCTGAAAACAGGTTTGGGGGGGAGGTTTGTATTCACTGAATTATCTTTGACACTGGGCATTCAAAATTTTTTTTGTGATAATAAAAGATTAGATAGTGAAAATCTACATCCAAAAGATTGGAAAAATTTAAGAAAACCTAGAAAATTAGAAGTTTTCTTAAACGAAACTAGTAATAAGTAGTTATGAGCCATTGTCCCAAGGGTTAGTAAGGTGAAAGAAATCACTAATCTGAGGCTAAAAATATGTCTGAAAAATAGTTCATATTCTGAAAGCCAAACATTTGAACGTTGATACCCTACTATACGCACTTACACACGTCTTGAAACTCGGGATAGTAGAGGATACCTTGAAATACTCTTGTTTAAAAGCCAAAGTATGAAAAAAATAATAAATGAAGAAAGTATAAAATGGTGAAGAAAAATGAACACTGCTTTTGTAATCACCAAGGCAGCAATAAAAAAATATAGCGAGGGTGCTTCATCACCTAGTGCCTTAGACCAACTGGTTTGGGAGTCACTGCTAAGACTTAGGTGTTGCAAGACGAGGAAAATACTAATACGCCTAATAAGCAAGCACATGAGTAATCGGTCGGTAATTACCTCAAGAAGTATTAACGGTCGCATGAAAAATGTGTGAGCAAATCCATCTAAATATTCATTGATTAAAAAAATACTGAGGTGATGGACAAGAGTATGATAGCTTGAATTGAATTCTCCGAGTGTAGGGATGTCTTTTACACACACGTAGGGGTACATGATCGATGTTTGGATGAAAGATAGGAATGAAGAATAAAGACGATGTTTTATTGAGAGATGATGTGATTCCTAACATCTTTTCATGACTATTAAGATAGGGCTCATAGCAACTGAAAAGCTAGTGTAGTTGGAAACTCTAATTTTCAAAGTTTTTCTTTTATAATTCTTATCTTTATATGTAACATTCACGGTCTTCCTTTTATTATTGGATTTTGTGGGTGTAATCCGCTGAAAACCCTCAGGAGACAACACTCCTCCTACTAGGGACACCTAGAGGTTTAATGCTTGTTGCACGTGCTCAGTGCAATCGTGTTGCCTACGAAAGTGTGCTTAGCTTTCTCCTTTCTTTCTCTCCTTCTCTTGAATAAATTACTTTGCTCGGGACGATCAAAGATAAGTTTGGGGGTATTTGTTCAGTTGATAAAAATGCACATTTAATATGACATTTTTCCTACTATTTCTGTATAATAAAAGGTGTTTATTATAATATATGATACATGTGAGGGTTTATCTGTAAAAATACTATTTTCAGGTGTTTATATATTATAATTAACATTTGGTAGGAAAAAGTAAGCATATAATATCCATGTAACATTTGGCCCATTTAAAATATGCTTACCTTATTAAATGGTTAAGTTAATATCTCAATAAAACAAACTCTACTAATATTATTTGTTGAGTTTGTTGTGCAGAATTTTCAGGGCTGAAATTAAGGAAATCAAAGTCGTTAGAACAAACCTACCTAATTAAGAAAGTAAACTAAAGAAATCAAGTCTGGCATTGACGTAGAAAAGATTTTCAGTTTCCAGAGATTAAAAAGATCACCACATGTGATAATGATAAAGATCCAGAAGACCAAATCAAGCGATCTCCCTACAAGGCCGCGGATCCACGGCCAAACCCAAAAACTGAACTCAAAATTTGCTTGTTTCTAAATAAATAGCAAGGACATATATTTTCTATAATTAAATTTTAAAAGACCTTATTTTTAGGATTTTTAATTTACTAAGTTTAGGATCTAGTTTTTCCTAACTATTCAACCGTCATGTTGAACTTAAGTCAAATATGGCCCAAATTAAACTTTTCAATTTTTATAATTTTTAAATTTTTTTATGGATTTTAAAATAAGCATGCAAATGCAAAAATATACACATGAGTGCGAGTGAAGAAAACTTAATGAGCATACCCCCAAACTTAAACTTGACAGTGACCTCGCTGTCAGGCTACACCAAGAGGGTCAAAATTGTCGGCACTCCCCTATTTAATTTTTTTTTTATTAATTTTTTTTATTATTATTAACAGAAAAAGAAAACAAAATATATATACAAAAAGGTCCACCCCAAACTTAAGTGAAACAGTATTTCCACTGTTGAAGTATTAATGTTCAGAGTTAGGGAGGAGAAAAACACAATATCAAGCTATACAAGGCCTTACACAGGCCAAAGGTTAGCACCAACCATTCAAAAAATTTATTGTTATAATGGTGTGGTTGGTGAAAGAATGGAGTGTAGAGAAAAGAAATGAAAAACACAAGAGACCGTGTGGAGATAGAAGCGGTATACGGTCTCGGTGAAGGAGAAAAATGGCGGAAGGGAAAAAGAAATGGTGGTGGTTCGACTTCTTCAAGTGGAGGTTGATTAATCACAAATTCCGTGTCATTTAGGAATGTGAGTTCGTCGGCGAAAATATCTTCGAAACTTTCATCAAAGGTCCGATTGAACGTTTCAATGTCAATAAATTTCGCGCAAGAATTCAACACACTTGATTTTTCAAAAATTATGAAGGTAGGATAGTCGTAAGGCTCATTTACCTCATTTTCAAAAGAGTTTAAATCAAGTTGTTTTTCTAGAATTATCGAACTCAAAATATCGGATTGT
This sequence comes from Agapanthus africanus, assembly GCA_030015575.1. NCBI lineage: Eukaryota > Viridiplantae > Streptophyta > Magnoliopsida > Asparagales > Amaryllidaceae > Agapanthus > Agapanthus africanus. The sequence goes on from CM057337.1 coordinate 409,342,808, forward strand.
GATTCATTAACACTCGGTATCATTAAAGGAAGATTAGAAGAAGAACCAAAGAAAGTGGGAGAAAGAAGTGGGATACGAAATTGAGGGTGGAGATGGAGTGTATAAATTAGCACAATTTGTAATGACCGATATGTAAAAAGCGATTGTGCTAATCTATCAACCCATTGAGAAATGAGGTCAAATCCCTCAAGATTCGTGAGAAAACATGGGTACGTTGAACTTGGTAAACCAGACATTGAAAATGAAAGGGATACGGTTTCTTGCGCGGTCGGAACGACAGAAAGGATGAAGGGGATTGATTTAGGAAGTGTAACAGTTAAAGATTCATGAGGATGAGTTGGAAAATCCGACTCATCAAACAAAACATTAGTGGATCCCTCCTCAATACTATCCTCAATACCCTCCTCAAAATTTAGATTATCCATGCAATTCTCATCAAATTCAAGACGCATATGAAGTTCGGGAGAAACATTTAATGTCTCGGGATGATGAATTAGAAAGAAATACTCATCCAAATTTGTGGGTTCATCATCCAAAATATTTCCAGCGTCAATATCCTCGATCAAGTGAAAATTAAATTTCTCAGATACCTCATCAAAAGCATGGATATTAATCAATTCAGGTTCTAGAGTAGAGGTGTAGAGGTCAAAAGGATTGGTGGTGATTTCACTCGAAAGGGACCTTTCACAATCAGGTAAATCAAACACTACAAAGTCGCATAACTCATTAGACGTTTTATCTTCAACTTGTGAATCATTTGGAACACTTGATAGACATTCAAAACCGGAGTTATGGGATTCAATTGGGGATGGGTAACTTTGATTTGGAAGGGTGTATAGCTCACTCTCTCCACTCAAATTCTCGATCAGTCCATCCGCCTCATCATACATTAGAATTTTTGGAGCTAGTCAGAAACTAACTACCGGGTCACTAGGTTGTATAAGGGTGGCCATAGATGCATTCAAATCCTTCATCTGTTGGTTTGTCGCTACCATATAAGCTTCCAACGACTGTTCCAGACTAGACATGGGTTGTGATGGGGTATCAGTAAAAGATTCAAAGTTGTTTGGATACTGGAAACTCCCAAATGGCTGTGTAGAAGCAATATCTAAGGAAGGTGCGAAAGTCGGGTAGGACTAGTAGGAATTGAATTGTTGGACAGTATTAGGATCAACATTTGGATAAAAAGGTGAATGGAATTGTTGATCCCAAGAACTGGAAGTGTTGAAAGGAGTGAAAGATCGGCTACGAGATTGTTCAATATGCTCAACAATAGACATGGGTTTCGGAGTTACCGCCGGACTCTCAAAAGGGGTATCAATGTAAGAAGGTGGTGAAGCTTGAAACGGTTGATACAAAGTGGATTGCGGAGTCCAACTGTTTCTCCTAGACGCGTCTATTCGATCTTTCAAAAAAAATTTGGGCATGGAGGGGTCGTCCGAAATTCGACCAAAACAATGCGCGTAGAAAGTAATGTCCGGTTGAGGATACCAAAGTTCGGCAAGACTTTTACAAGGTGAGGTACCCATGATGTGAGAAAGGAGAAGAAAAAGAATGTGATGATTTTTATTTTTTAATTTTAATTTTTTATTTTATTTTATTTTAAATTTTTTAAAATTTTTTTTATTTAAAAAATTATTTGTTTTTGGAGTTTTGAAATTTTTGATACGGAACTACGCCACAATTTCAAACAATCACAATTTGAACATGCACAATCAAGTCTAGAGCTAGGGTCTCCTAAGTCAACTAGACTGCTCCTAACTGATCCAAAGGACAAATTGTGAGATATCCCTCAAATCGCCTCTTCACCGCCAATTGTGGCCAGGTAAGTACAAGTAAAGAAAGGAGGGATCCGCTCACGAATCACCGTGAGACGAGCCTTTTAAAATTATCTTTCCCATTTGTCTAGCCTACCTACCACAAAGTCAGGTTTAGATAAACGACCAATTTCCCACAACCTTCCTCTGTCCTAATGAGCACGACAGTCCTTAGTTGAGTCTAAATTATTTTTAATTAAGCTCAATGGTGATGCGTATGCTTTTAGTGATTTCTTGGGTCTTAGGAATGGTAATGAAATCCCCACCCAAACTGGATTGGTGTTATAGTCCCTTAAAAGTCCGTTTTAAAAATGCGAAGCAGTAAACACACGAAAAAACACTTGCAAAATTTTTTATTTGGCAGCGCAAAGAATCCTGCACAAAAACAATTTATTGGAGAGGGAGAAGAATTTTGCACAAAGAACACTGCAGAAATTTTTTTTAGTGCAGCTCACGGTAGGAGAGGGGACAAAAATACTTACAGAAAATTTTTGGTTGCTGACGTCAGCAGTTGACCGCGGTTCCGCGGTCAAACGCTTGAATCCGCTGCGGTTCCGGGTGGTTAAGTTGGTTTGGATCTCCAAAAATTTTCTGTTTGTTGTTATGATTCTCTTCTGTCTGTTCAGATCTTCTGTTTCTTGATTTGTTCACTGGGATTTTCCAGTTCTGAATCTGTCCGTCTTCTTCTTCTGCACAATTCACACAATACCTCTCAAAAGGAACAAGATGATTTTTATTTTTATTTTTTTATGTTTTAAAATTTTTCAATTTTTATAATTTTTAAATTTTTATTTTTTATTTATTTATTTTTTAACCCGAAATTACACAAAGAAAGAGACTACCGTCTTCCCGGCAATGGCGTCATTTGATTGTATAGATTTTTTGCTTATGCGTTTTGGAATCAAAGAATTAACCGCAATAAAAAACGGCGTCACTTGGTAGCTAGCTGGTTGAGTACGGGTCGGTCCACAGGGAGATGGATTCTTTTTCTTTATGTTCTAACGAGTTAAATCCAAAAGATTTTGGGTTTTATTTTATGATCTAAGAATGAGATTAAAATTGATTAAAAGGGTTGCTAGGATTAGGATTAGGTTAGTTTGGAAAGTCAATTATTCTCACCGCTTTCTTTGCCCTAATTAAGAACTTTTAGGTGTTAAGGTAATAGTTAACAAAGGGGATTAGCACGTCCGGGAAGAAAACTAGGTTTCTTCCCTTTGGTCCTTGTCCGTCCTTTCTTAACTCTTATCCCTAACCTCTATGGAAAACAATGACAACCGGTCTTTAACTAGGGAATCACCGCTACCTCGTGGGATAGGGTGCCGTAGTGAACGGTGTGTGTTTGGTTTGCATAGATTCCTATTTTAAAATATTGAACGGGCAAGAAAGGGGTGAGCGATTTTCATCTCTCAAACCTTCCCCAAACCTAACGCTAACAAGTGAAGAACTACTCACTCATTAGGGAATTAACATAGGAATTCATTTTTTTTTTATTTTTCTTTTAAATAACTACGGCAGATAAAAATTGCGGAAAATAACTACGGCAGAGAGAAATAAAATTGCAGATAAAAAAATTCAAGATAAGAAAAAACTTACTTTTTATTGATTCACTCTTTGACAATTACATGGAATGAAAATTTTAATCTAGGAAAATAAAAAGAGCCATCTCAAAAAAGGCACCCAAAAGAGGCACACCTCAAAAGAGGCTGTAGGCTTTCCTATTTATAGATAGGAGAAACCCTAGGGTTACATCTGATCCATACACAAAATGACAAAACTACCCCAAGAGCCGAGTCAAAGCACCGTCACTGCCACCGACACGTGCACCACACGTGCACTGCACGGCCGCGGATCCGCGGCCAGAAGCCTTGTTTGGCCGCTATTCCGCGGCCGTTTGATGGGCTATTGGGTTCTTTTCTTTAGGGCTGCTTCATGTTGCATTTTCCTTCTGGTTTCATCACTTGGTTTCTCAGAATATCTTCTATTTTCTTCCAGATTTCCACAGTGCAGAATGTTGTGGACTTTTACCGTTAGCTTCACTTTGAAGTCTTGTATCTTGTGCTGCCCTTAAACTGTCTAGTGCATGGAATTGTTTACTGATCTTCATTTGTTTCTTGAACTGTTAGGCGGCATCTTGCAGATTCATCTATTTGTTGGTCGTAGTCTCACATTTGCAGTGTCTTTTCACCATTTTCACTGTATTTGTTCTGAGAACCTGTAACCTGCAACTATTTAGCAGATATGAATCAAAAGCAACTATTTATTTATAATATGATTAAGAATGTGGAATATAATAATGCAAAATTCTGATATGAACAGGAGCACTACCGACCGGTGATTTTTTTGTGACACGACGGATATCCAGAGGATAACGATCGGAGTATAGGCCAGTCCAGATTGCCGTAGCCTGAGCTATTGAAATTTGATGATACGGGCCAGTCCGGATTGCCGGAGCCGGAGATATTGAGATAGCGAGATATATATTTTTGTGTCGATACTAGACACCGATTTATGTTGATTTCATTGATGATACCTCGATTTAAATATACAGAAATCCACCATTTTAAGAAAACAGTTTTCCATTCATGATGTATTCTGTTTTCATTTCGATGCATTCATACATCATATATATGATTTATTGCTACCTGAGGCACTGACACGATCACATGGTATTACACTTATATAGAGATGTTTACCATGGCCATTAGCAGATGTTTCAGGTTATATTATTATTTTGAGAATATTATTATCGTATGACCTAGGATTGAGTCATACATGTGATTTCTTCTCGGTGATATTTTCTACTCATGAGTTGGCAACTCACCCCCGTTGTGCCACAGTTTCTTGCAGGTTTTGCCGTACAGGTTTTTTCTTGGCAGCTTCGCTGGCACACTACTTCATTCCGGGCGATTGCTTTGGTAGGTGGACTCACTTGCATCGTTGCCACCATTTTATATTTATTTATTTCAGTTGTATCTAGTAAACTTCATCAACCAGACTTGTATATTTATTAGACTTAGAAGACTAGTGGTTTATTCTTTCGACCTTAGAGTCGAGCTTGTATTATTATGGTTTTCTTGATGATTTTGAGTTTCCTTTTGAGTTTTGATCCTCGCCCTTCGGCGTTGTATATTATATTGTTTGCGTGGTTGTGACCGCCAATTGGCGAAGAGCTAACTCCCGCTTGGGGATGCCTTTATTCATATTATGTATGTTGTACCCTTTTAGGGCCAGTATTTACAAAGGAAACTCTGCCGAAATTTTCAGAAAAGACTTAAGATTTTAAAAATACATACTTCGGCTTATGTTATTAAAACCACTTGCTTTAAAATAAGTTTTCTTCACTTCTTTCTTAAAATGGTTTAGATTTCTGGGCTTTTTGGCTTAATTGAATTAGATGGGGTCCTATAGACTTCAAATGATTCAAGTGCCAGTTACGTGCTATTTCGGGTCGTGACAAAGTTGGTATCAGACCGCTAGGTTAATCTTGGTTCGAGTCTATGTTTGACTATACGGAGTCTAGGGCATTTATTATATTCGGAACCTAGGCTTGACCTTAAGGAACTTAGACATGGTCAAGGGGGTATTAGACCCGAACTTTTGTCGCATAGCTTGACCTTGGCTGATGGAGTAGGTGACTTAAGGAGAGTGGCGTACCGTGTGTATGTTCCGCGGTATACTTACGATATGCTACTCCACTTAAGAACCCTTAGGATGTACATTTCCTTGCACATTATTATATTAATTCATGATCTATGATCATCGATATCGGTTTATCGTTTTTGCTGCCATGATTAAATGGGCAGAGAGAGCTGTGGCTAGAGTTGCGGTCAGCACGAGCTCGTCACAGACGAGGACTGACCAGGGCATGATTCCAGGGACACACGATTGCATAGATGTATCGTCCTATTTTATTTTCGCGCCATTAGCGTTGATGGATTGCTTTTACAATTTCTCAAACATGCAGATCAGCACCAGAGGATTGGGCCACCGATAGAGGCCAGCCAGGTTGTGATGACAGTCAATTCACCGACTATTCTTGATGATTAAGGCACTATTCAGTGTGCGGATGAATGAGCCAGTTGTTGGTACAAATGGCAAGATATCACCCCAGATGTTTGGAGCTTTTGCAGCATGAGTTTATACTTAAAGATATGATCGAAGATAGCTTGTCACCCAAGGAGGAACGACTAGGACATGTGGATCGTTTGCACACCCCGATGCGAGGTCATCAGATTGATCGATTCCAGCTATAGAAGACTTCACGCAGGTACGTTAGGAATCGAAAGAAAACGATCGAATGTCAGAAACCCATTTTCTATGTTTAAAGTATTCGGAAAAACATGCAAGAAATTCTATAAACCCTCTAGAAGAATGAAACCCTAACTCGATATAATGACAATGAGAACGCTTTGAAACCTTAGGGTTTGCAGCAGTTCCGCGGTGTCATTAATGAGGCTTGGGTTTGCCCTTATACGGTTGGTCCATAGGTACTGTGGCATGTACTGGATATTATTAAACTGTACTCAAGAGTTGAGCTCTTGGGGATTATGGAACTTTGACGAATCGATCAAGTTCAACGTCATTCGGATAACATGTGATGGGATACATTGCTTGGGTGACTCCAGATATGAGTATAGCCGTTGGAGGGCAGTCTATGCGGCCATGAAGAGACGAGTCCGAATCAGTCGACATTAGCGAAAGGCGGAGTAAGAGGTTCGTACGAGATTTTGATGAAATTACGTTCCATTCCGTTGACATCAGAGATATGATACGTATGTAGAGGCGTTATATATGGATATATCTTCCAGAAGGATTCATGATGAGTATGCAGCCGTTCCGGAATAAGAAATTGATTTAGTAAAAGATGATAACTTCCAGGCAGTTCGGCAGAAACGAGATTTGGGAGAGATCTCAACAGAACCTTTCTGGAATACTAAGCGAGAAGACTTGGACCAAGGAGCGGTCATATTGTGCATACCAAGTAGGCCAAAGTTCGGCATCGTCGACGAGACGTGTCATGAGTGATCATGACAGTTGGCTAGAGATCATTAGAGGATGTGCCAGAGTGGAACTATTTCCGTCATCTTTGATTTCAGTATTTTGGGCGATTTATTTACTTGATTGAGATTTTGTGCACCACAGTTGCACATGACTTCGATTTGATGTCATTCGAGATGCTGATTTTGATTTCATGCCTATGGCATGCATGTGATTTGACTTGTGTTTTCGGTATAGTTTTCATGCTCCTTTAGTATTAGATTCGATTTTTTGCACGCTGATGCACATGGTTGTGAGATTATATACCACGGTATACCTGATTTGGATTGAGATGTGTTGCATAACGTCGATTTCGATTGTGATATTCGATAATTGTTTCCGTGCACCTTGTGCACTTGATTTGGATTCTTGCGCATATCGACGCGCTTGATGCGATTTTGGTGCACATCAGATGCACTAAATCAGGATTCTCCGTGCATCTCAGATGCACCTGATATTGCTGTCAGGCACACCCGTTGCCTTTGACTGGTGTTTCGTGCACACCCGTTGCACTTAGATTTTGTTTCTGTACACACGTATGGCACATTCATGGATTTCGATTTCCGTGCGCAACAGACTCACGTGGCATTCATATACACATTTTGAGGATTGATTTCTTTTGGATCAGTATGTTTTATGATACTTACTATATGCTATAGTAGCTGAGCAGGACCAGTCCGAGGACAGTACCTAAATATATTTTTGCATGCATGGATAGTTATTGAAAGGATTTCCAAAAAGGAGATATAGTCTCAGTATTTACCTACGTGTTCGAGACGACACGAGACAGTTAACAAAGGAAACCCTTCTAAATTATTTTTCAAAACGGCGGAACGTGTATGTTAAACAAAGGACACACATATATATATATATATATATATATATATATATATATATAGGTACTTTCTTACAATAAACATCCGCCACTGTGCCGTAATACACGCATCGCACTGCAACATGAAAGGTTTGGCATGCATTTCCTTTCAGATGTTTTGATGAATTTACAACGATGTGTACATGTATAGTTTTGATGTATGTTATGTTGGTTTTCGTATTTGGGCTTTGACATTGGTATCTTCACCATAACTCCGATGATTGCAGGATGCTTGACAGAGTTTTGATTTTGGTTTATATACTCGTTTTTCATGCGCATGCATTGCACTACGATATGTTTTATGTGTTTATGATTTTGGAGCCACGACGACTTGATCTTTTTACTGAAATGTTTTAGTATTTGAGGGGTTTAAATTTAAATTCGGGGACCGAATTTATTTAAGGGGGGAAGATTGTAACATTTCAGAAAAATAAAATATTATTTTGGTAATTTATATAATTAAATAATAAATATTATGTATATTTTAATAATGTGGTATAATTAAAAACCGATAAATTGGAAAATATTTGGAAATTATGTTAATTATTGAATTTGAAAGAAATTATAAGAATAGAGCATTCATAGATTTTATATAATTAATTATATTCCATTTTAATGCTAATCGCGATTAAATATCACTAATCGTGCATTAAGCGTGTTTTGTACATGTGACAAGCACAAAGTCATTTTACACATTTGCTACATTTTTCTGCCATGGCTTTTCATTTTCCTCATGCATGGTTTGTTTTTAAAAATGAGAAGAGGAAAGATAAAGAGAAGAGAAGAAAAGAAAAAGGAAAAGGAAAAGTAAAAGGAAATGATAAAGAATTGGGTATGGGCAAGAGAGAGTTGAGGGGTCTTTGACCATTCTCACATTTGTGTTCCCTCATTGTTTCCTTCATCTTTTTCCTCTCCTCTTCATCCATGGCAGCCCTCTTCTTCCTCCTCCTCAAACACCTTACAACACACCCAAAAGCACATCAAAAGTTCATCTCCCTTTCATTAAAAACATGTACAAGCTCACTACAAGCACTTTGGACCAAGAAAAATTGGATTTTGAAGACTTGGGGAAACTGAAGAAAATTTTTGAGTTCCCAAATGAGGTAATTCTTTCACTATTAGCGTAGTATTTCTTTCACTTAAGCATCCATACAAGTTTAGAACCGATTTAGTGTAGATTAGTGAACTTAGAAAATTCCTAGATGAAGGTTAGGGTTTGAGTTGAATCCAAAGGTACAATTGAGGCTTAATAGTGACCTTAAACCCCTGTGGTGTTTGATTAATGACCAAAACCTGAGAGTAAGCCCCCAATTCGCAAACCTAGAAACCCCGATATCGGATTTGTGTTGGATTTGTGATGGTATATTGACATCTTCTATAACCCGGGTGACCTGAAAATTATTTAGCGAACACAGTGAGACAAGCAGGAGACCTAGAAGCTAACCCTAAGACCCGAGACCCCAACCATGCACTGAGGCTGCAGATTTGTTCTTCGTGGCCGCAAATTGTAGCTAGAGTTGGGATGTTTGGATTAGTGTTTGTTCCAGGGCTTTGACTTCAGTAAATTAGACCCTTCCCATATGAAAAATTGGCTAATTCAACCTAGGGTAAAATCTGGAGCACGTTTATGAGATTCTGTTTTGATTTCGTGATTATTTATAACTTGAACTTTAGTATTTGTGTTTTACCTCGATCACTTGACGTTTGTACGTCGATATCGAGAGTTGTTTGGTTGATCTTGCATGCGTTGGCCGTAAGTTCTAACCTATGAGTGTCCCGCGTGCCGTTTGGGTTTTCATGTTCGATTCTTATTACTATATGATGCATTGGAAATTGTAGGTACCCCCACATGTATTTTGATACGTCGAGCACAACGTGGCGTCATCGACTCCAGCAAACAAGAATCGAGGTGAGTAGATATATATCTACGGGGGAAGTCAGGTGGATGGCGTATAGTACCCCCACAGTTCGTAGTGTAGCCTATGTTATATCATGTATATATACGATATTATGTGTTTTGTGATACGTGGATGATTATCAAGATAGGTTTTAGGTGTTCATGGGTTAGTTTTAGTGTAATTAGAAGTAACATAGTTTAGCTTCTTAGTCACGAAACCAGAGAGTAAAGATTACACCTACACACGCACACACACACACACGCATACAGTTTATTACTTGTGCGTATATGGGGATATATATATATATATATATATATATATACATATATGTATGTGAGTGTATGTGTGTGTGTGTGTGTATAGGTATACATATACTTGGATAATGAGGATAGTACATGGTAATTGGAGATGATTCGATGAGATTGGGCATGATGCCACGAGATCGGTGATGTGATTCGGTTCTTATTATGAGATACGACATGAGTTTATAGCGGGTCTTTAGGCGATGTGTTTTCATACACACACATATATATATGTTGAAGGTATCAAAGAGTACTAGACTTAGATCAGTATCCCTAATTTAGGATATGATGATAAGGATACCGGATGAACAACGAGATAAATGTAATATTCGACCCGTACACAGATTTGGGATGCCGTACGATGGATTTACCGTATGAGATAATTATGATGATTGATCCGCACTCTTGACTCGAGGATGTCATATTATATATTGTATCGTACATGATACTATTGAGGCGGGATCACCGACTATTATATATTTATATATATCGACTCAGACTTAGGTGGTTTTCCTTACCCTATCGATTAGCCTGTTAGTTTAGTACTGTAGTTTACTCAGTAGATTTTAGACTGGACCCGAGTCATACTTATTTCCAAAAATAACAAATCGTGAGTATTTTAAAGACTGGTGTAACACCCTAGTTCATTTATACCAATTCCAGTTCAAGTATTTACTTATTTATGGTATTTTCTTGATTTATTGTGTTTTGGGTGCGAATAGTATTTTGACATTTGTATTTGCATTTTACCCGACCCGCTTGCTTGAAACCTGTCTTGTTTCATGTTTATGATTTATCCTAACCAGTTACATGGATTCATGCATTTTCATTTTTTATCGCATACTGGAATTTTATTTGGTATCTGCATTTGTTTAATTTAACATTTAAAATCAAGTAAAATATTTTAAAAATATCTAGCATGGCCTGCATGATACCCCTAGCCCCGTGGTAGCATCCGCGCATCTTGTTCTCATCCCGTTCAGTGAAACGGACTTGTTTGGATGGCTACATGCACATGCGTGCATCCGTTCTTGGGGGTATGTATTTTTCGTTATCCGAACATTCATTTTTTATTTTGGTCGACATGTATATTTTTCGTATTTTAAAACTGAATTTTAGACCCGACCCGGGCATGTTTTGGACTAAATTTTTATTTACCAGAAAATCCAATTTTATTTCATTTAATATCTTTATTAAAATTTAACAGTTTAAAATATTTATAACTTATAAAATCTTTTTAAATTAAAATCTAAACCTTAATAACAACCCCTTTCTCTCTCTCTCTCTCTTTCTCTCTCTCTTCTCTGAATATATATATTTATATATTTTTTATTTATATATTTTTTTCTTTCCTTATTTTAATACACAGCCTCTTCTTCTTACTTCTTCTTTCTTCTTTCTTCTTTCTTTTTCTTGATCTTGTTTCTTGATTCCGGTGATCACCGCCGGAGCCGTGCTCGTCGCTGACGATCCGAGTGATCCAGTGAACGTACCTGACTTGCATGATCACCCTGGTGGGTTGTTTGGAACCATTCCGTGTACCGTGCACGCGTCACGACATTTCGCCGATGAAATACGTTCCGTACACAACCGTCCTTGTTCCGTCTAAGCAAGTTAATCTTGCTACATGCTATATAACTCAATATATACCTATTTAAATAAATATCACACCTGTATTTTAAATCAAGCATCCCATGTTTCATATTACAGTCTTTCGACGTTCCGTTTACATTTATATAGTGCATTTCAGATCTAGGGCATGCAAACCAATCTTAATTACATGCTACATTACATTAGACGCATCTATTTTAACAAATGGAATACCTGTATTTAAAATCATGTAGCCCATGTTTAGTTTTATAACTTTTCGATGTTCCGTTTGCATCCATTCATATCATTTCAGATCTAGGTCATGAAAACTTATTTTGTTACAAACTATATTATCATATACTGTATCAAATTGAATAGTTACATTTCATATTGCTTAGTTATATGCTCTGCACTTGTTAGTTTATCATTTTACGATTATGTGATACCCGTTTGCATCCATATCATTTAAAATATATATCATCGTAATATTTCTTATTATTATCTTTAATTAGTGTATAATCTGCATTTTATAATATTATACACTTGAAAATATTATAGTTTACACATGAAACGTCGTTGAAAAGCGGATACGACAAATCTGAAATTTACTGCACACCTTACATTATAAAATTCATTACAAATCATAGAAAAATTATTAGTATACGTTCTTTAGTTCGTTACGAAGCTAACTCAGAATACTATAACTCTATGAAATATTTACTTGCAAAATAAATTGTTTAAATAATGTAAAATGCAAATGAAAATATCTCTAAAATGCTGTCCGGGGAAATTCCAGCAGCAAACTTTCAATTTCGAATGTTCATAGGTTTTTGTAGGAACAACCTGAGATACTTCAACATATAAAAATGAAAACTTATTGAATTATCTTTGTTTTTGTATAAGACACGTCCCTTTTGGAAAACGTTTGTTATTTTTAAGCAATTTTACAAATCAGGGTGACGCTGAATATCTGAACTGAACTTTCTTGTTTGTGGTTAATCAATACCACTTTTATAGTTATTAATCGGTTTGAATATATTATACATGTTTATATCATTATATCAATATGTATTTAATAAATAATAGTTCTTGTGTTTTAATATTTAGCAAATTTTACCGATTTACAGTTTTATAGTATCCGTCTGTATCCGTACGGTTTATTACATATCTAGTTGCACGCCGAGACCATATTATCTCATTTTACTGTTACATTTGTATCCCATACTTGATCTTGTGCATCCTACATAGTCATGATGTAATCCCTGATAAATATTTGTGTATCCATGCTTTATTTGTGCACCCGTACCTGTTACAGTTTTATTATGAGCATCCGTTTGATACATGTACACTACTTGATGTGACCTGATACACCACTACTTGACATGACTTGATACATGTACACAACCTGACATGACCTGATATATCACTACTTGACATGTTACTTGATCCTGTTTCTAATGCCGACAATCCTGACATGTTGTCCCGATGGACATATCCTGTTGTCTGTATAGACAAACCTGTTCCTGCTTGATCCTGTGTTCGCATTAGCTTCAGATTTATCAATACCTGACTTGAACACATAACTTGGGGGTATGGGGAAATCAAGAATGTAACCGAACGTAACCCAAAGGGATATCATATTGTTTGCCGTTTTTCCGGGCGTTACGGAATACCTATTGTTTGCCGTTTTTCCGGGCGTTACGGAATACTTATTGTTTGTCATTTTTCCGGACGTTACGAAATACCTATTGTTTGCCATTTTTCCGGGCGTTACGGAATAATCACCGATGGGTTACGATGAGGATTACATTAATTGATTTCGAAGACTTTAGAATAGATAACCCAGTAGCACAGTTTAGATTACTCACTGCACATTACATGTGCTTATACCCTTCACTGTCCCTTATTCGTGATACTGTTACACTTTTATTACTGTTCATACTCATTCCTGCATGTCTTGTTACCTCCTGATTATATTATTGTTTGATATTATGACGCACTGACGTCTGCGTTTTGCATGTCCCAGATCCTCTACCTTTGTCGCAGGCTGGTCAAGAGTATTTCCGCCGTCAGGCCGAGCAGTGAGGATCCAGTTAGTATCCAGTTAGTTATTTCTGTACATTCCAGATGTTATTATTATTTGGATTTATTGCTTCCACATAATATTTCTTGACTCGTTTATTCTGGCTTATGGACATGTACTAGATAGTTTGTTTACTTTCCTGTTCTTGATATCTTCTAGACAGCCGTAATGTGACTGTGGAAGGATGTTTCCTAGCCACAGATAGCATGGTTAGCTCTGTCATGTGCCGATCTTAGTGCACTCTGGGAAGTGGGGCGTGACAGGCTTTGTTTGGTATCAGAGCCATAGAATTTAGGTTAATCGGGTTTGATTCTTTTGTAGTTGGGTATTGGACCCAATACACGAATCGGAAAATCCGTAATAAGGAACATGTCCTGCCACATTGTTATCGTAATTCTTGAATCATATCTTTCTCTTGATCCCTGTCCTGACGATATGCAAACAACTTTGCATCTCGAGTTGAAATTCTTTTGGTTCCCTATTGTTTCTTCCGTCCTATTCCTTTGATTCTGATACTAGGATTTAGGAGACTTGAATGGAGTTATGTGATTGTAACAATGAACTGCAGCATGGTTACAATGCGGTACTCTATTTAAGTAACTTGAAGTCCTATTCTTGATTCATTTCCTTATTTCATGGTCGTGATATTACCTTACTTCTCTCGGTTTCATTGCTTACCAGTTCATGTTTTGTAGATTTCTTGGTGATTGATACCGGCAGTTATGAAGTTGTCTTGGGATGGATATTCTCGGCACTTTCCACGCTCACATTTGATTGTAGGGCAAAAAAAGTGATTTTCCACATTCCTGAACATCCGGAGTTTGTTTTTGCTGGAGGTAGTAGTTCTGTCAGGCCAGTCGAGTTTAGGGCTAGGCTGACAAACAATGTTCTTTTGTCGATGGAAGTTAATAAGGAGGAAGCTCCAGCTGTAGTTCGAGTGTTCATGGATGTATTCGAAGACATCTCGGGTTTACCGCCAAAACGAGATGTGGAGTTCGCGATCGATCTTGTTCCTGGTGCAGCGCCAATCTCAAAGGCGTATTATCCGATGGCACCAGTAGAGTTGGAAGAAGTAAAGAATCAGGTTACCGAATTGCTAGAGAAGGGTTGGATTCGCAGCAGCAATTCACCTTAGGGAGCTCCAGTTCTTCTAGTAAAGAAGAAAGATGGCACAAGGAGGATGTGCATCGATTATCGAGAATTAAACCGGGTGACTATTAAGAACAAGTACCCGATCTCTCGCATTGGCGAATTGTTCGAGCAGCTTAGTGGCGCGAGGGTATTCTCGAAGCTGGATTTGCGGTCCGGACATCATCAGGTCCGAGTTAAATTAGAAAATATTTGCAAGACTGCGTTCCGAACTCGGTATGGACATTACAAGTATTCAGTGATGCCATTCGGAGTCACGAATGCACCGGCGATATTTATGGACTTGATGAACCGAATCTTTTCACCGTTCTTGGACCAGTTTATAGTGGTATTCATCAATGATATTCAGGTCTACTCAAGGAGCCTAGAAGAGCATGCGGAACACTTGAAGATCACACTGCAGACGTTTAAGAAAGAAAGATTATATGCGAAGATGAGCAAGTGCAAGTTTTGGTTTAAAGAAGTGAAGTTTTTAGGGCATGTCGTATCTGGAGATGGAATCGCCGTTAATCCTGAGAAGATTGCAGCAGTTCAAGATTGGCCGATTCCGAAGAACGTAGCAGAGATCAGAAGTTTTCTTGGACTTGCCTGATATTACAGAAGGTTCATGGAGAATTTTGCTCGCTTAGCTGAGCCTTTGACCAAGCTTACGCGTAAGGAAGTACCGTTCGTATGGACGGATAGATGTGCGTCAGCTTTTGAGGCGTTGAAGTGGAGATTGATAACCGCTCATATTTTGACCGTACCAGACGGTTCCGGAGGATTGGTGATTCACAGCGACGCATCTGGGAAAGGTTTGGGATGTGTTTGATGCAGCATGGGAAAATTATAGCTTACGCATCAAGACAATTGAAGATCCATAAGAAGAATTACCCAACTCATGATTTGGAACTAGCAGCTGTAATTTTCGCTTTGAAGATTTGGAGAAACTACTTATTGGGCGAAAGGGTCGAAGTATTAACCGATCACAAAAGCCTAAAGTATGTGTTCATACAGAAAGAGCTTAACATGAGGCAGCGTAAATGGTTGGAGCTGATGGCCGACTATGATCTTGATCTCAAGTACCATCCGGGGAAAGTTAATGTAGTGCCGGATGTGCTTAGTCGGTTGCCAGCAATTCGGATGTTGACTGCACAGAAGGAGCATTTGGAAGAATTTCGGAGATTCGAGTTAGAGATCGTGCTACCGCATTCTTCAGGACAGTTGATGCAGCTGCAAGTACAGTCGTCATTGATCGAGAGTATTAAAGCAGCGCATTCGAAGGACCCAAGATTGCAAAGGTTTCGAGAACAGGTTGAAGCTGGACTTCGAACGGACTTGTTAATTCATGAAGATGGTTCTTTGCGATATGGTAGCCGTTTGTGTGTGCAAAAGGAGATATTCGTGAAGAGGTTATGAAGGAGGCACACGGTTCCGCGTATTCCGTACATCTAGGAGGCATGAAGATGTACCGTGATCTACGGCAGCATTTCTGGTGGGAAGGCATGAAAAGGGAGATTGCTCGCTTTGTAGCAAAGTGCTTGGTGTGTCGGCAAGTTAAGGCTGAACATTAAAGGGTTGCTGGTTTATTGCAACCACTTCCGATTCTTCAATGGAAGTGGGAACATATAACCATGGATTTCGTGACAGCTTTACCGCAGAGTCCAAGGGGCAATAATGCAGTTTGGGTGATTGTTGATCTATTGACCAAGGCAGCTCATTTTATACCATTTCGAGTTGGTCAATTAACAGAAGCGTTGGCAGAACGGTACATGCAGGAGATTGTAAGATTGCATGGAGTACTGGTGAGCATCATGTCCGACTGCGACACCCGTTTCTTATCACACTTCTGGAAGAGCTTACAGGAAAGTTTGGGGACTCGATTGAAGTTTAGCACAGTTTATCATCCTTAGACAGATGTCCAGTCGGAGAGAACGACCCAAACTCTTGAAGACATGTTGAGAACTTGAATGTTAGACTTCAAGGGTTCATGGGAGGATCATCTACACTTGGTGGAGTTTTCTTACAACAACAGCTTTCAGGCGACTATTCAGATGGCTCCATTCGAAGCATTGTATGGTCGCAAGTGTCGCTCACCCGTTTGTTGGGATGATATTGGAGAACGAAGATTGTTGGGACCGGATTTGATCGTACAGACAGTAGAGAAAGTTAACACTATCTTGAATTATATGAAGGCAGCACAAGATCGGCAGAAGTGTTGGGCCGATACATCGAGAAGACCTCTAGAATTTACTGTTGGTGATCTGGTATTCTTGAAGATATCACCTACTAGAGGAGTGATTCGTTTTGGGAGTCGAGGAAAGCTTAGTCCTCGATTCGTGGGGCCTTTCGAGATTTTGGAGCGTGTTGGAGAAGTGGCTTATCAATTTGCATTACCACAATATTTGGTGAATGTTCATGACGTGTTTCATGTATCACAACTCCGTAAGTAAGTTCGAGATGAAGCACACGTGCTAGATCATTCGGAGCTGACTGTAAGAGAGGATTTGATCTTTGAGGAACGACTGATGTCGATTGTTGATCGAAGAGAAAAGGTCCTTAATAACAATGTTATCCCTCTCGTACTTGTTTCTTGGGGAAATCGCTCGCATGGAGAATCGACTTGGGAACGTGAAGAAGAAATTCGAAAGAACTTTCGACACCTATTCCTATAGATTCGTGTTGTTTACCTTTTCTTGTCTTGGGAATTCGAGGACGAAGTTCTTTTTGTAGTTGGGTATAATGTAACACCCTAATTCATTTATACCAATTCCAGTTCAAGTATTTACTTATTTATGGTATTTTCTTGATTTATTGTGTTTTGGGTGCGAATAGTATTTTGACATTTGTATTTGCATTTTACCCGACCCGCTTGCTTGAAACCTGTCTTGATTCATGTTTATGATTTATCCTGACCTGTTACATGGATTCATGCATTTTCATTTTTTACTGCATACTGGCATTTTATCTGGCATCTGCATTTTTTTAATTTAACATTTAAAGTCAAGTAAAATATTTTAAAAATATCTAGCATGGCTTGCATGATATCCCTAGCCCCGTGGTAGCATCCGCGCATCTTGTTCTCGTCCCGTTCAGTGAAACCGACTTGTTTGGATGGCTACGCGCACGTGCGTGCATCCGTTCTTGGGGGTATGCATTTTTCGTTATCCGAACATTCATTTTTTATTTTGGTCGACATGTATATTTTTCGTATTTTAAAACTGAATTTTAGACCCGACCTAGGCATGTTTTGGACTAAATTTGTATTTACCAGAAAATCCAATTTTATTTCATTTAATATCTTTATTAAAATTTAACAGTTTAAAATATTTATAACGTACAAAATCTTTTTAAATTAAAATCTAAACCTTAATAACAACCACTTTCTCTCTCTCTCTCCCTCTTTCTCCTCTGAATATATATATTTATATATATTTTATTTATTTATTTTTTTCTTAATTCTTCTTCTTCTTACTTCTTCTTCTTCTTCTTCTTCTTTTTTTTGTCACGACCCGCAAGTACGGAACGCGACCGGCACTTAGATTACGAAACGTCTTAAGGCGTCCGTAAAATAAGTAAGCCGAAACCCAGAATACAAAACCCAATTAAGAATTTTAGAGTGAAGGAAAACCAATTTATTTAAGTATTTTACTCCATTACCATATCAAAATCCCTTTTTGAACTAATTTTCCTTTTTCCCAAAATTCATGCAGAAATTCCTTGTAAAATAAGCCCCAGACGGGTGCAACAGGAATATAAATGAATAACATGAAAATGGCATCCCCAAGCGGGAGCTAGCTCTTCGCCTCAGGGCGGTCACAAATCCCACGCAATATAAAATAACAGTGTGCATAAGTAAGCATGAAGCATAAGAAATAGCATGTCGACTCAAATGAGCTCGACTCCAGATATATCATAAAATAAATCCCCAAGTCTCACAATCTCATCTCTAGGTCAATGTACAGTAATCCAAACAAAACAGGTACAACTGAAATAATAGTAGCAGTAGATGGAGTGTTCTAGATACAACGAATATATAAGGTGGTACAAAATAATAATAACCCACCTATGAGCAAAAGCCTCGAGTCCAGGCAAAAAGGGCAAAATGAGCAAAAGTGTCCGCCGCTACAGTGCTGACGGAACGGACCTGCAGAAAAGCTGTGGCACAACGGGGGTGAGTTGCCAGCTCGTGAGTGATAAATAACATCTACTAAGGCTATCGTATGCATGCACACAAGTGTCCTGGCATCCCTAAAACAGGTATGGCTACATGTACTAGCAGGTATGTATGCATCAACAGTGTACTAGCAAATATATATGTCACATGGATGCAATAACAGGTATGTATGCCACATGAAAGTACTATGAAGTATGTATGAGAATTATTCTTTGTTTTGAAACTTCTTTTTTCTAAACATCAGCATAATATTCAAGAAATCAATAAAATCCGTGTCCAGCAACGACACCTCAAAAACTGTCCAAATCTCATATATCTATGTCCAGTATCTCTGGCCTCAGCCATCCGGCTGATCCATATCAAATATCCATATCTCAATCTAGCGGCCACGGTCGGTATCCTCTGGATATCCGCTGTGCCAAATGAAGTCACCGGTAGGTAATCCGTCCCATGCCAGGCTCAACGCCATCTTCTGCGATCTTCTTGCCTCGGGGTACCGTACCGGGCCCACCATGTACCCGAGACGGTTCATCCACCTCCTCGAAACGGGTCTCGAAAACCACATCAAACTCATGGTGGACGACACTTTACATCACTAGAAAACCGCAATTTTTTTATATTTAAAAAGATTATAAGTTTGAAATCTTGCGGCTTCCCCCGAAATCCAGAAATATCATAATCCTCATGAAATCATCATGTATGCATATGTCAATGATAATGAGTGCCTATGGTATCAATTTGCAATGTATGATTTATACTAGGCATGAACAAATGATATAATAATACATATGCACGAGAATAGCAATTCTTATGATTTCATTTTAATTATTTGTTGCAATAGCACAGGTTTTAGCAGTTAACATGTTTAAGATTTATAGTTATCTAGTGTCGTGACATAGCAATTACCACGGGAGGGTGTCCACATGAATAGTGCCCGTGCTGCATATAAAAACCTGGTAATGGTGCATGTGTCCTATAATGAATCTGTGTATACGGAGCATCATATAGATACAAACTACAGCAGTTATCATGCAAGTATTTTTATCATGATGACACAAGTAATATCAAGTCTACTATTTCTATAGGGCGACTCGCGCCATCCAAACGATCGTCCCCCGTAGATGTTAAATCTACTCACCCGTGATCCCGTGCTAGGTGTGTCCGACCACCTGCTTGCCTTTCTCTGCTGCGCTTGACGTTCCCGCCGGCGAACCTAGAATTCACAAAAGTCACCATATAAGGAAAAATCCTGCAGAACGCGATATATCGATTAAAAGAATACGCGTGCGTGAAACTAAACGCGTGTGCACACGACACGACGCGACGCGCACAAACCACCAGAGCCCAAACCGACACGCTGTGTTGCGCAGCGCGCCACAGAACCACGCGTATCACGCGTGTGTCGCACGAGACTTAAAACATCGAAAACAAACAATTAGCTCCAGATTTTGCCTCTGGCCCAAACTTGAAAAGTTGCAGGTACCAGAAGCCTAACCTACCCAGCATAACCCTACACCCAAAACCCCCACACCCCACCCTCTATTCTGGCCGCAATTTGCGGCCAGAAAGAATAAATCGACGGCCTAGAGGGGGAGGTGGGTCCCCGTGCTCTGTGTGTGTTCCTACTCATCTCACCATGCTACAGTCTTCACAATTTTATTCTGAAGGTCTAGGGTCGATAGCAGATCCAACAGAGGCCAAAAAGTTGATAAAACTGCTAATTTACGCCAAGTCGGGTAAACGGGTGTTTTTATGAAATCTGGGGCAATCCCCTGGTTGACTGGCCTCACTGGCACCTAAAAGGGTTATTCTAACTAACACAACTTTCATTTTGCCAAAATTCTCTTAAATTACTCAAAATCCCCACATAAGCAAGAATACACACTAATTAAGCTAGATTCCGTAATTTTTTTGAAATTTTAAGGCTAACCATCTAAATTTAACGACACTATAAGGCTAAAACAGACTAATAAACACCAAAAAGGTTCTATTAAGCTACAAGCATTCCAAGGTAACTAGATCGAGCATCACTACACAAGTTCTAGTACTAAAATCCCATTTAACACTAAACTAGTTTAACAATCACATAATCTAAGTAGTGTGGAGAGAGTTTAGGACTTATACCTGCCTAGAGACCCTGCAAACAAGGAGAAGAAGAAGAATAGGAAGGAGAGTGCTGCAGGGCTGAGGCTGTTGCTGTTTTCAGGTGATAATATTGTTTCAGCTGATGCTGAACTGAAACAGGTTTTGGGGTGCTTGCTGTTTTGAAGTGGTAGCAGCAGCAGGGGTTTGGAAAATCTTGAGGGAAGGTTTAAGTGTTGTGAGGGGGGTGTTATGTATGGAGTTGGGGCTGAAAACAGTTGCTGTTGCTGATGCTTGAAGAAGGTTGAAGCTGATGTAACAGCTTCTGTGCAGGCTGATGCACATGGCTGATGCTGCTGTTTTGGGTGGCTGATGCTGATTTGGAGGCTGAAATGAGCTAAAAATGGGCTGATGTGAGTGTGTGAGAGAGGGTTGTAAGGTTGGGGCTGCTTGTAATGATGATGGTTTGAGCTGATGGGCTGTTTTGGGGGCTGAAACAGTTGTTGTTGCAGCAGTTGGTGTGAAGCAAAGAGCTGGGATTAGCTGATGGAAATCATCAGCTGCTGTAGCAGCTGTTGCGCCACGGCAGCGCCCCGGCCGTCTTACTCGAGGCCAAATTGCGGAATCAAAAATTTTCCTTACTCGGAAACCGGCGCTACCGCGGACAAAGAAAACCCGGATCGTTAACCATTAACCTAATGCTAGCAATCAAGAGATGGGAAGAAAAGTATACCGAGTGATCTAAGTCCTCCGGTCTTCTCTTCATCATCCCGATCTCCCGCGGAAAGTCTTGGCTCCACATCGTCGCCTCCTCGCCGGAAAGGGCACCACATCGCCTTCGTCTTTTACGGGCTCCCGCCTCAATACCGAGGCAACTCGAGCATGAAGCCGGCAACTCGACATGCTCAAGATATGCTGTAGAATGTAGTGTAGAAGATGCTTTGACTCAATGGGGTTAAGTTGCCATGATGGAGGAATCAAGACTAGAAAAATGGTGCTTGCATTTTTCTAGCATGGAAATGAGATCAAGAAGAATGAAACTCTCAAGAAGGAAAACTCTCTTCTTCTTCTTCTCTCTTTCTTTTTTCTTCTCATGAAAAACTTATCATCTTTGAAAATGGTGGAGGAAAAGAATATATGAAGCAAGAAGGGAGGTGAGTGTAGGAGCACAAGAATGGTGACCACATCCAAGGAACATCAACCATGCTTAATCTACTATTCAACCCATACCCTCACTTTATCACAATAAAAAGCAAGTCAATGTGCAAGATAAGAAAGGTGTCATAATCAATCATTATGCAAGAAAACCCCTCCACAAATGTAATTTGCAAAACTGCAAATTACCCCCTCCATCGGAAAAGTCCGGCCGGGAAAGAACAAAGGAAAACCGGCCGGAACGGAATGCAAACTGGCAACTCCAGAAAACTGGTCCCGTAATAAATTACAGGAAAACCCCAATACTGTGCATACACACCCGCATCTGTATTCCGTCCGGATACAAATGCAATGAGACAAAATCTACACTGTACTAAACTAGTACCGGCTTAAACCAAAGCCGGCTAGTAAAATCCGTTCGATCCTGATCCGTGCAATACCGCACGTATCTGATCGAACCCTGCCATATAACTATACGGCCACTAGTACAAAACTGTCCGATCCTGATCCGTGCAATACCGCACGTATCTGATCGGACCCTGCCATATCTCCATACGGCCTCTACAGCGTTTCGCCCGAAAGCTTGAGTAACTGAAAGTGTGGTGGACTCTAAAGACTTGTCAATACTATGGCTGTGGATTTAACCACTAGCACGTCAGAGGTATAAGCCAATACGTGACGGGCCACCAGCTATTGACCAAAAAGGGACGTCGATGAGCGAACTCATCCTGACACCCTACTGAGCCTGTCAGTGACAATATCCGTACAGTCCGGTCCGTTCGTCTATGAGTATCGCATGGCGGGCCTAGGGGGTTGGTGAAAGTCAGACCCCCAAAAGCGGTACAAGTCGTGTCGGAGTGTAGCCCAGAACGCCCTGAGATACTACTGGAATACCTACCAGTAAATCTCCTGCCTCGGCCGAGGGCTTTGCGTAATGGCTCTCCTAGACACAGCGCGACCTCACCCCCAATACCGGGAGAGACGAACCCCTGAAGATCCGCTCACTGCCTCCATGTGGCTCGGGACTGTACCCAACTAAAACCTGTTTGCACGACTCCTTTGAGCCGTGGTAGGGTAGTAATCAAAGCACAGTGGGAACTCACACGAGACAAATGACGATCCTCAGGTCGATGAACTAACCTGTACACATGTCACCTGGGAACTGCTATCTGACGTCAGGTATAAGCCCAACTAGCAGGTTCCCGGCGAGTCCTGTCCGGTGTACTCATAACCCAATGAGCACCTGTATACATCTTAGGTGAACCAACTGACACCAGTGGCTTGTGAGACCGGCCACCGCCCCTCGTCGGGGTCTCGACTGTATACACTAGTCTACTAATGGAGTATCGATGCCCTGTCTCGAAACTCCTACGACTAGGGACCATTTAAGGATGTGCTTATAGACCCCAGCTCCCACGTATATGATCGCCATCATACTGCTGGTCGTCAAGCAAGAATCCTAGGGGCTCTATCAACGTGTAATAGCGACATGTCAGGTCACCTAAAACAGTACATGATGATAAAGATAAACCAGATAGCATACTATCATCTCTAGTAAGACTGTCCTACCGGGATAGGTCCTCCCTCAATCATTGCAATCACGTGCCTGTGATCCAATAATTGACTCTGAGGGCACTATCTCCAACAATCTCCCACTTGCACTCAAGGCTAATTATTGCGATGTCGCATACTCACAGCCCGTGTGATACCGAACACCCAACTCCTCTACTAGTCAGTCGCACAAAGCCTGTTTGCGAAACTATTGCGTTCGAGGAATAGCCTCAGTGAGTGGATCCGCTGTGATGTTTCTTTCTATGTCTCTCTATATCTCAAGTTCGCGGAGAAAACCATCTCCCGAAATGAGCAATACCTGTCTTAGAATGTCCGGATGTCTGATGGGACCTAGCTCATAAATGAACTCCAAATCCAAACTTCTTAGACTGTATCGTCAACTGAACTTAATCAGTATCCTGCGCCATGCCTCCCTCAGTATTGCCTTGGACCACCTGTCCAAAATACAGTCCCTCATCAGAGGGAGAACTATAACTCTGACAACCTCCTTGTCGTCCATGTCACCTTGGAAGCCTGGAGTGACAACCGTCTCCTAAAGGAGGCAGCCGTTATCATATCCCTAGAACATTCACTTATGTTCTAAAACTGCTTCCGACTGTTCCTCCAGGATTGGATCAATATCAACTTATTGCATCTAGTGCAAGAACAACATCTGGTGTGGTACTTGACATCTCATGATTGACTCAATTGCTTAAGCAAGTGATCTGTCAATCATGCGTATCCCTCTCCCCTTTAGTCTGTAAGACACCTTTAGAGAGGGTGACTCCATCAACTGCAGGTGCACTACCGTGTCAGAAGTCGTCCATTCTAAATACTCATAGAATGCTGTCAAGGTACCCAGATTGGGAAACCACCCAAATCTAGATCTAAAACCATACATCTAGTAACCAGTATGTCTGATATAATATCCAAGTCCTTTGTGGAGAAACCACTGTGTGACGACCAAAGTATAACCGATCGTAGTATAGGAATATCACTTCCTACTACCTTCTCAACAGATCCATCCCCTATTCTGATGACGTCAAACCCATGACTGTCACATCAGAAACAGATGATCTAACTCCGCTATATCTGCTCTAGTCTATAAATAGACATAAGCCTGAAGTCCACCAATGCTTCCGCTGCTCCCACTGACTACGACAACCCTCTGCCAGAGTCATATAGTCGTGCACTTCTAAAGCTAGTTTAGAACGACGCTATACTCATCCTCCTGCCGGGTCTCGCAGCCTGGAACAACAACAATGGCAAGTGTGGGTAAACAAGAACTTCCCTGTCACCGTCCTTGAGGCTACCGGAGTACCTCTCGGGTGCCTGAAGTTACCCACCTTATCTGCGGAGTGGCCAATGGAATGTCAAATCAGATTGAATCTTTAGGTTCCTTATCAAATCTTCAGTAATCGTTTGTGGTTCTGGAATTACTTCCAGTTCTACCATACTCCCACTACTGTTTTCTGAAAAAATCCATTTTTAATAAAACTGTGGCGAGTGTAGAACAATATTGCTATTGTTCATCCAGATGGTAGAAAATCAACCCTCATCATAGCCTGGGTCAACCCACAAACAGCCATTACAGAAACGTGCCTTGAGTTATCCGGAGTCTGGTTTTAAGCATAAGCCGGGCAACTCCCCGTACCTTAACATCGTTAAGATATGAACTGTTCTATATCTAATATAGAACCAGAGGCACTGATTTAATTGAACCAGATTCAAATCATGCAGCTATATCTAGTGCATGTAAACTAAATGGAAGGAGGTCGATCAGCGTTACTCAACTTAGGAATGCTTCCAATTATGAGTAACCTGAAAGAGAAGCAATCTGTCTTCATCATTACTATCAACTGAATACCATATACAAGTATCTACATCTTCGATCATTTTGAAGAATCCCGATACTTGCAATACCTGGTTCTCTACTCTATTCAAATACCTATAACTCCTCAAAAACTTAGACCCTGTGTTCCTACGAAACACATGTCTAAGAACTAGAGAAGTTAAAAGTAAACAGAATATAGTATAAGGACCAACCCCTCTGTCCTAATGGACACTGGACAACATACAATACTCTGTATAAGTCCGCTGAGTCTAACAACTCTTTCACTGTGTGTCGTAGGTTGAAAACTGTACTTATGGTTAAGAAGAATTACACCGCTGTTTAATGCTCCTTACCTAACCATCCACTGATATAGGTAAATGTCATCGACATAATATCAAAAGGTATATCTCACTCTATGAAAATAGACGTACAGATATATCAATTTGAAATTAGTGCACAACAGCGGATATTCAAAACCAAATATTTGCCGACCGGCAAACAGCCCAGGTGATCTCCTCAAATATCACCGATTACAACGAATCCTGATATGATGAGGATGATCACCTAATTCCCAATAACTTACTCCCACTCATCATCTGTAAGACCATACAGATTTGAGAATCCAACCTGGTAAATACATACCCTGGAGTAAGTGTCTAATCGGGAAATCAGTTTTCTTTTAACATTAAACAGTGAAACTGAAACATTGAAATGCTTCGGTGGGGTATTCCGGTATTCTTAGTAATGCCTCTTCCATTATCCAGATTCACAACTGTAACCGTATATCTCTTTGCCATCTGTCCAAATCCCTTTATATGTCTTTAGTCATTACCTTCTGTACACCCCCTTAGGCCAAATGGTTTTCTTCCTTCCCTGCCGTTCGGCACCAGCCTATGGTTTGGAAGAAGACTATCCAAAAAGCATAAAGGGTGTACTGTCCTAATCCTAGGAGCACTCGCAATGCGAGAGAAGGTGAAGATAAAAGACACCTGAATGTACTTTATTCCTATTTCTCCTGAACCAGGATCCATCCCCGAACTGGAACAAGTTCCTTTCGAGTTCGTATATAACCATACGATGGATTATCCAATAAAATGGGATCTTCGTAGTGATACGGAGTGTCCTGGAGAAATACAAAGGTGATTTAGGATTGGCGAAGAAATACTTGGTTTGGTCGTGAATAGCAGTCGCAACTTACTTTGCCCTCTTACTAATCCCTTGCTTTGTCTGAACTTAATATCTTCTGTACACCGTTTTAGGCTAACTGGTTTTCTTCATTCCCTACCGGTCGGCACCAGCCTATGGTTTGGAAGAAGACTATCCAATTTGCGTAATAGGTGTACTACTCCTAAACTAAGGAGTACTCGCAACCTGAGAGAAGGTGAAAAGAAAAGACAACTGAATAATCCTATCCGTTTTCTCCAGAACCAGAAACCATCCTCGAAGTCCTTCGAGTTCGTATATAACCATACGATGGTTTTGTCCAATGGAAGTGGACGTTCGTAGTAGTACGGGGTGTCCTGGAGAAAAGGGTAAAAGTAGGAGTGGCAATGAGGTCTGCAACTCTGACAATCCAAAAGCCAGTGTTAAGAAGGTTCGGTCAACTTGGTCACTGAGTCAAAGTACAGGGTCGGGTCAATGGTCGCTGCCAGAGGGAGAGAAAAGAAACACTCAGCGTGCACTCTAACCTAGATCAGAATGGTTATCACTTTATTTAATCTGGAAACCTCCCACTGTACCTCAAATTCTCCTCCAAACCTGAAAGAAGAATTAGTCGGGGTCACCCGAGGAGTAAACTAACTCATCAGTGGGAATCGGGATCCAACTATCATCGCATGATAACTTGACGGAATCCACTCAAGTCACCACACTCCAGAAGGTATGCGCATGCCTGGCAAGTTTCAGTTCTTTTGAAACTCCCGATAAGATTTTTACCCCAAGCGGTTTATGACCTTGACTAGGTCAACAAACCATAAACCGCCAGTCAAGTTCAACCCGTCATTTTTCTGGATTGCATTAAACCCACCCGTACGTGCCCTTGACTAGGTCAACAAGGCTGCACGACTGTCTTAACCAATCCCACTTATGCAACAAACAAGTACCACTTAGCTACCGAACACTACGTCTTGACTAGGTCAACAAACGCAGCACGAATACCAAATAATACCTGTAGGAAATGACGGAGGGCTACGAATGGTTTTTGGCGAAAAACCTTTAACGTAATGAACTTGATATCGTTGAAGGAACTGCACAACTTTTTATAAAATATAGTGACGAAAACCTTTACTAAAGAGGTCACTCCCGGTGAAGGGATCTCGGCTCTTTCCCCGTAGAATGAGGTGCAGGATATTCCAACTGAATACCACGATGCAAAGCAAAAGTAATCGGCTATAGTGAAGTTATTGCCCTGACGCAAACTTCTGTCCAAGGGGTCACTCCCGGTGAAGGGATCTCGGCCCTTGCCTCGTCGACTGAGGAGCAGGATATTCCAAATGAATACCACGATGCAAAACAAAAGTGAACGTCCTTGCAATAACAGCTTTTTGAAAAGTGTTCCAACAACATCAGAATAGGTTTGTTTATCTTGCATTGATCCGAATCAACGCAGTCCCATCAAATAATCACACCACAAAGAACGAAAATATACTGACGTACGTATATGCCATCCGCATTCGCCACTGGGTCCCGTCATCACCCGTTAGGTTAGCTTACTAACGACAGAGCGGGGACTGGACTAGCGCGGATGAAAAACATATACAACATCTACTAATATATATACCAATATATTGTATTTCGCTCAAGGCGTGAATAAAATGCAACATCACAGAAATGTACAGCATCACAGAACAATACAGATATCTGGAAACCCCGGGTTTCACAGAGCCGCTGCTGAAACCCGACGTTCCCCTGGTCGTGTGGATAGCCTGTGCAATGAAATCCTAGACCCCTACGGGCGCGGCAAGTCACCCGCCAAAACCTGAAGCGAGGCAGCCCCCTCCATCACCGTGAATGGACCACCCAGCACTTCACGGAATCCGGTAACTTGGGCACCCCTCCTGGGTCAACCTGTACCCCCTACGAGTGCGGTGAATAGCCCGCTAATCCTGGAGTGAAGCCCCCTCCGTCCCAATGCCATGAGATGCGGGCTTGTTGCCTTCTAGAACCCGGCTATCCGTGCACCCCTCCGCGGGGTAATCCTAGTACAGAAAGTAAAATATACATACACCGGGTACATCGACCGCAACCAGGTCGTGCCCCAAAAGAATAATACAAACAGGCAGTGACGGCAGTCCACATGTCGGACGCACGCCCCGCAATATCAAATGTACATAATACAACAAAACTGCACTAGCATTGCATCCAGGCTATCCCCCACGACCGATCCGCAACATCACAGCAAAAAACATAGAACATCAACGTGAAAATCACGTTCGCAAATCCGTCTAACCGGGCTATAGCAGTTGGACCGGATTTACCGATCGAGTGACATTCACGGTCGCAGATATAATGTAAATACTGTGAGAAAATGTGTTTAAAATTATCCGATTGACCAAAAATTAACAAGTGGGCCCCAATCAAAACTGTAGCACTCACAGAAAACCTGGGCCCAATTTTAATATCCCAAAAGCCCTAGTTCCCTGTAAAAACATCAATGGAAAAATCTGATCCAGAGAACAAACTGAACCGTGGCGGAAGAGCGGCCCCAAGGCGGGTTACGCCGCGCTTCCGCGGCGTATCTACAGTAACACATGCCCAAATTTTCCCAGATGTCTTATAATTTCCTGTACATCATTCTGCAATCACCTGAAAAATTTTTAGACTCCAAAAAATTTCGACAGAAACTGATGTGCTAGAAAAATACGGTTTTTGGAATTTCGGTCGATCGGATAAGTAAAACACATTAGAAAAAGCTAGAAAAAGTTAATGGCGTGGCTCTGATACCATGTTGCGCCACGGCAGCGCCCCGGCCGTCTTACTCGAGGCCAAATTGCGGAATCAAAAATTTTCCTTACTCGGAAACCGGCGCTACCGCGGACAAAGAAAACCCGGATCGTTAACCATTAACCTAATGCTAGCAATCAAGAGATGGGAAGAAAAGTATACCGAGTGATCCGAGTCCTCCGGTCTTCTCTTCATCATCCCGATCTCCCGCGGAAAGTCTTGGCTCCACATCGTCGTCTCCTCGCCGGAAAGGGCACCACATCGCCTTCGTCTTTTACGGGCTCCCGCCTCAATACCGAGGCAACTCGAGCACGAAGCCGGCAACTCGACATGCTCAAGATATGCTGTAGAATGTAGTGTAGAAGTTGCTTTGACTCAATGGGGTTAAGTTGCCATGATGGAGGAATCAAGACTAGAAAAATGGTGCTTGCATTTTTCTAGCATGGAAATGAGATCAAGAAGAATGAAACTCTCAAGAAGGAAAACTCTCTTCTTCTTCTTCTCTCTTTCTTTTTTCTTCTCATGAAAAACTTATCATCTTTGAAAATGGTGGAGGAAAAGAATATATGAAGCAAGAAGGGAGGTGAGTGTAGGAGCACAAGAATGGTGACCACATCCAAGGAACATCAACCATGCTTAATCTACTATTCAACCCATACCCTCACTTTATCACAATAAAAAGCAAGTCAATGTGCAAGATATGAAAGGTGTCATAATCAATCATTATGCAAGAAAACCCCTCCACAAATGTAATTTGCAAAACTGCAAATTACCCCCTCCATCGGAAAAGTCCGGCCGGGAAAGAACAAAGGAAAACCGGCCGGAACGGAATGCAAACTGGCAACTCCAGAAAACTGGTCCCGTAATAAATTACAGGAAAACCCCAATACTGTGCATACACACCCGCATCTGTATTCCGTCCGGATACAAATGCAATGAGACAAAATCTACACTGTACTAAACTAGTACCGGCTTAAACCAAAGCCGGCTAGTAAAATCCGTTCGATCCTGATCCGTGCAATACCGCACGTATCTGATCGAACCCTGCCATATAACTATACGGCCACTAGTACAAAACTGTCTGATCCTGATCCGTGCAATACCGCACGTATCTGATCGGACCCTGCCATATCTCCATACGGCCTCTACAGCGTTTCGCCCGAAAGCTTGAGTAACTGAAAGTGTGGTGGACTCTAAAGACTCGTCAATACTATGGCTGTGGATTTAACCACTAGCACGTCAGAGGTATAAGCCAATACGTGACGGGCCACCAGCTATTGACCAAAAAGGGACGTCGATGAGCGAACTCATCCTGACACCCTACTGAGCCTGTCAGTGACAATATCCGTACAGTCCGGTCCGTTCGTCTATGAGTATCGCATGGCGGGCCTAGGGGGTTGGTGAAAGTCAGACCCCCAAAAGCGGTACAAGTCGTGTCGAAGTGTAGCCCAGAACGCCCTGAGATACTACTGGAATACCTACCAGTAAATCTCCTGCCTCGGCCGAGGGCTTTGCGTAATGGCTCTTCTAGACACAGCGCGACCTCACCCCCAATACCGGGAGAGACGAACCCCTGAAGATCCGCTCACTGCCTCCATGTGGCTCGGGACTGTACCCAACTAAAACCTGTTTGCACGACTCCTTTGAGCCGTGGTAGGGTAGTAATCAAAGCACAGTGGGAACTCACACGAGACAAATGACGATCCTCAGGTCGATGAACTAACCTGTACACATGTCACCTGGGAACTGCTATCTGACGTCAGGTATAAGCCCAACTAGGAGGTTCCCGGCGAGTCCTGTCCGGTGTACTCATAACCCAATGAGCACCTGTATACATCTTAGGTGAACCAACTGACACCAGTGGCTTGTGAGACCGGCCACCGCCCCTCGTCGGGGTCTCGACTGTATACACTAGTCTACTAATGGAGTTTCGATGCCCTGTCTCGAAACTCCTACGACTAGGGACCATTTAAGGATGTGCTTATAGACCCCAGCTCCCACGTATATGATCGCCATCATACTGCTGGTCGTCAAGCAAGAATCCTAGGGGCTCTATCAACGTGTAATAGCGACATGTCAGGTCACCTAAAACAGTACACGATGATAAAGATAAACCAGATAGCATACTATCATCTCGAGTAAGACTGTCCTACCGGGATAGGTCCTCCCTCAATCATTGCAATCACGTGCCTGTGATCCAATAATTGACTCTGAGGGCACTATCTCCAACAGCAGCACTATGAGGTGGCTTGGGGGCTGAATTGATAAGGTTTTGGGCTAAAAATGTAGTATGAGTGAGAGAGAGGTGATAGGAGTTTGAAATGAGGTGAGGGGACTTAACCTTAAACTCCCTTTCCCAACCAAAAGCCATCATGACACATCACATCCCTCACTCTCTCCCTAAGTCAACCTTAAACTCACTAATTACCCATGGTCAAAGCCAACCATCCACACGTTCAAACTAATTAGTTTTATCAACTAAATTAACTTAACCAAGAACCTAACCTACCATGGTTAAATTAAACATGGTTAAACGACAAGCTCAAATATATGGCAAACCCTAATCTTAGGCCTATTTAACGTGCACAAGTGTGTGTGGTCGAGATAAAATTTCACAAAAATAACCATAAACCCAGATAAATTACTAGAATCCCGTTTTGGAAAACTTTTTACCAAAAACCCCATATTAACACTTAATTACTACTAACCCTAATCTCAGGTGTTACACTTTTTCTTGATCTTGTTTCTTGATTCCGGTGATCTCCGCCGGAGCCGTGCTCGTCGCTGACGATCCGAGTGATCCAGTGAACGTACCTGACTTGCGTGATCACCCTCGTGCGTTGTTTGGAACCGTTCCGTGTACCGTGCGCACGTCGCAACATTTCGCCGACGAAAGACGTTCTGTAAACATCCGTTCTTGTTCCGTCTAGGCAAGTTAATCTTGCTACATGCTATATAACTCATTATATACCTATTTAAATAAATATCACACCTGTATTTTAAATCAAGCATCCCACGTTTCATATTACAGTCTTTCGACGTTCCATTTACATTTGTTAAGTTCATTTCAGATCTAGGGCATGCAAACCAATCTTAATTACATGCTACATTACTTTAGACGCATCTATTTTAACAAATGGAATACCTGTATTTAAAATCATGCACCCCATGTTTAGTTTTATAACTTTTCGATGTTCCGTTTGCATCTATTCATATCATTTCAGATCTAGGTCATGAAAACTTATCTTGTTACAAATTATACAATCATATACTGCATCAAATTGAATAGTTACATTTCATATTGCTTAGTTATATGCTCCGCACTTGTTAGTTTATCATTTTACGATTATGTGATACCCATTTGCATCCATATCATTTAAAATATATATCATTGTAATATTTCTTATTATTATTTTTAATTAGTGTATAATCTGCATTTTATAATATTATACATTTGAAAATATTATAGTTTACACATGAAACGTCGTTGAAAAGCGGATACGACAAATCTGAAATTTACTGTACACCTTACATTATAAAATTCATTATAAATCATAGAAAAATTTTTAGTATACGTTCTTTAGTTCGTTACGATGCTAACTCAGAATACTATAACTCTATGAAATATTTAATTGCAAAATAAATTGTTTAAATAACGTAAAATGCAAATGAAAATATCTCTAAACTGCTGTCCGGGGAAATTCCAGCAGCAAACTTTCAACTTCGAATGTTCATAGGAGTTTGTAGGAACAACCTGAGATACTTAAACTTATAAAAATGAAAACCTTATTGAATTATCTTTGTTTTTGTATAAGACACGTCCCTTTTGGAGAACGTTTGTTATTTTTAAGCTATTTTACAAATCATGGTGACGCTGAATTTCTGAACTGAACTTTCTTGTGCATGGTTAATCAATACCACTTTTATAGTTATTAATCGTTTTGAATATATTATCCATGTTAATATCAATATATCAATATCTATTTAATAAATAATAGTGCTTGTGTTTTAATATTCAGCAAATTTTACCGATTTACAGTTTTATAGTATTCGTCTGTATCCGTACGGTTTATTACATATCTAGTTGCACTCCGAGACCATATTATCTCATTTTACTGTTACATTAGTATTCCATACTTGATCTTGTGCATCCTACATAGTCATGATGTAATCCCTGATAAATATTTGTGTATCCATGCTTTATTTGTGCACCCGTACCTATTACAGTTTTATTATGAGCATCCGTTTGATACCTGTACACTACTTGATGTGACCTGATACACCACTACTTGACATGACTTGATACATGTACACAACCTGACATGACCTGATATATCACTACTTGACATGTTACTTGATCCTGTTTCTAATGCCGACAATCCTAACATGTTGTCTCGATGGACATATCCTGTTGTCTGTATAGTCAAACCTGTTCCTGTTTGATCCTGTGTTGGCATTAGCTTTAGATTTATCAATACCTGACTTGAACACATAACTTGGGGGTATGGGGAAATCAAGAATGTAACCGAACGTAACTCAAAGGGATATCATATTGTTTGCCGTTTTTCCAGGCGTTACGGAATACCTATTGTTTGCCGATTTTCCGGGCGTTACGGAATAATCACCGATGGGTTACGATGAGGATTACATTAATTGATTTCGAAGACTTTAGAATAGATAACCCAGTAGCACAGTTTAGATTACTCACTGCACATCACATGTGCTTATACCCTTCACTGTCCCTTATTCGTGATACTGTTATACTTTTATTACTGTTCATATTCATTCCTGCATGTCTTGTTACCTCCTGATTATATTATTGTTTGACCCTGTTAGTATCCAGTTAGTTATTTCCGTACTTTCCAGATGTTATTGTTACTTGGATTTATTGCTTCCACATATTATTTCTTAACTCGTTTATTCTGGCTCATGGACATGTACTGGATAGTTTATTTACTTTCCTGTTCTTGATATTTTCTAGACAGCCGTAATGTGACTGTGGAAGGATGTTTCCTAACCACAGATAGCATGGTTGGCTCTGTCACGTGCCGATCTTAGCACACTCTGGAATGCGGGGCGTGACAACAGGCCAAGGGATGCTACGAATATTTCGAAGAACGTACCTTTCTTAAAAGCACCATAGGACCTATTTTCTAAACACCACGATTCGTGCTATTTCAAATTCCAAAACTGTATGACTCGTTTATATAAATGTATATTCCTTATTGCTGCGTTTACAATTCATTTTCCGCATATTCTTACTTTTCGCATAGCATTGCATGCTTATTGTGTTTCGTAATTATTATGAAACCCACGCTGTCAGGACACCAGCACCATTACCGATGATGCGTATGCTCCACGTACACCTGCTTGCCGGCTCACACACATCATCATCGGTAATTGCCATGTCACGTACACATTAGAAAATACTATTCATCAGTATAATTGTTAGCTGATAGTTTCGACATGGTACTAGTGCGCTTCCTTTTATATGATAGCTTAGACATTACATTTTATTACTGTGATTTTCATGTATATTTATATATTCATTTGCCATGATATTATGGGCCAGTCCGTATTGCTGAGGCCCAATATTATGGAATGCATTGTTTATTTACCCATGAGATTTGAATTTTGGATTTCCATGAGATTTCTGCATTTGGTGAAATCGAAACGATTTTATAAACTGGTTATCATTTTAAAATGAAAGTTACGGTTTTCTCATGATATGATTTGAGAGGAGTCCACCATGAGTTTTCTCGGCTCTTGAGCGATATGATACACCCGATTCGAGGCGGAGGAGGAACCGTCTGTGGGTGAATGGTGGAGCCGGTGCGGTACCCCGGGGCGAGAAGTTCGCAGATGATGGCGTTGAGCCCGGCAGGGGAGCACTACCGACCGGTGATTTTTTTGCGACTCGACGGATATCCGGAGGATACCGATCGGAGTATAGGCCAGTCCGGATTGCCGGAGCCTAAGGTATTGAGATTTGATCATTTGGGCCAGTCCGGATTGCCGGAGCCCCGGATATTAAGATAGCAAGATATATATTTTTATGTCGATGCTAGACACTGGTTTATGTTGATTTAATTGATGATACCACGATTTAAATATACAGAATTCTCACCATTTTAAGAAATAAGTTTTCCATTCATGATGTATTCTGTTTTTATTTTGATGCATTCATACATCATATATATGATTTATTGCTACCTGAGTCACTGACACGTGCACTTGGTATTACACTTATGTACAGATAATTACCCTGGTCATTAACAGATGTTTCAGGTTATATTTTTATTTTGAGAATTTTACTATCGTATGACCTAGGATTGAGTTATACATGCGATTTTTGCTCGGTGATGTTTTCTACTCACGAGTTGGAAATTCACCCCCGTTGTGCCACAGTTTCTTGCAGATTTTGCCGTACAGGTTTTTCCGTGGCGGCTTCGCTGGCACACTACTTCATTCCGGGTAATTGCTTTAGTAGGTGGACTCACTTGCATCGTGTTCACAATTGTATATTTATTTATTTCAGTTGTATCTAGTAAACTCCATCAACAAGACTTGTATATTTATTAGACTTATAATACCAGTGGTTTATTCTTTCGACCTTAAAGTCGCGCTTGTATTATTATGGTTTTCTTGATGATTTTGAGTTTCCTTTTGAGTTTTGATTCTCGCCCTTCGGCGTTGTATATTATATTGCTTGCGTGGTTGTGACAGCCAATTGGCGAAGAGCTAGCTCCCGCTTGGGGATGCCTTTATTCATATTAAGTATGCTGTACCTTTTTGGGGCCAGTATTTACAAAGGAAACTCTGCCGAAATTTTCAAAAAAGACTTGAGATTTTAAAAATGCATACTTCGGCTTATATTATTAAAACCACTTGCTTTAAAATATGTTTTCTTCACTTCTTCTTTAAAATGGTTTAGATTTCCGCGCTTTTTGGCTTGCTTGAATTAGATGGGGTCTTATAGACTTCATATGATTCAAGTGCAAGTCATGTGCTATTTCGGGCCGTGACACACCTACAGGTACACTACCATGCCAGGAGTCGTCCATTCTAAAACTCCTTTAGAATACTGTCTAAGTACCCATATTGTGAAACTACCCAAATCTAGATCTAAAACCATAGATTTAGTAACTAGAATGCCTGATATAATATCCATTTCCTATGTGGAGAAACCACTATATGACAACCACAGTATAACCGATCGTAGTGTAGGAATTTCACTTCCTACAAAGTATATGTCATCCAAATACCAGGACATCACACTCAACTACCTTCTTAACAGATCCATCTCCTATTCTGATGAAGTCAAAGCCTATGACTGTCACATCAAAAATAGATGATCTATCTCTGCTATACTTACTTTAGTCTATAAATAGACATAAGCTACTTGTCCACTATCCTTCCGCTGCTCCCACTGACTACTACAGCCCTCTGGCAGAGTTATATAGACGTGCACTTCTAAACTAATTTAGAATGACGCTATACTCATCCTCCTGCTGGGTCTCACAGTCTAGAACAGCAGCAATGGCAAGTCTGGGTAAACAAGAACCTCCCTGTCACCATCTTTGAGGATACCGAAGTACCTTTCCGGTGCCTGTGGTTACCCACCATATCTGCGGAGTGGCTAATGTAATGTCAAACCTGATTTATTCTTTAGGTACTATTAAATTTTCAGTACTCGTTTGTGGCTCTGGAATCTCTTTCAGTTCTAGCATACTCCCACTACTGTTTTCTGAAAAAGCCCATTTTACCAAAACTGTGGCGAGTCAAGACCAATATCACTATTGATCTTCCAGATGGTTGAAAGTTAACCCTCGTCATAGCCTGGGATAACCCACAAACTGCCATTACAGAAATGTGCCTTGAGTTATCCAGAGTCTGGTTTTAAGTATAAGCCGGACAACTCCATATACCTTAACATAAGATATGAACCATTCTATATACAATATAGAAACAGAGACACTGATTTAATTGGAACCAGATTCAAATCATGCAGCTGTCACCAGTGCATGTCAACTAAATGGAAGGAGGCCGATCAGCATTACTCAACTAGGAGTGCATCCAAATATGAGTAACTTGAAAAAGAAGCAAGTTCTCAAAATCATTACTATAAAATGAATACCAAACACAAGTATCTATATGTTCGATCATCTTGAAGAATCCTGATACTTGCAGCACATGGTTCCCTACTTTATTCTTATACCTATAACTTCTCAAAACTTGGACCTTGTATTTCTACGAAATACTTGTCTAAAACTGGAGGAGTCACACGTAAATAGAATATAGTACGAGGACCAACCCTTATGTCGTAATGGAAACTGGACAACATACAATATTTTGTATAAGTCTCCTGAGTTGAGTAACTCAAACCATGTGCGTAGTAGGTTGAAAACTGTACTATGCTTAAAAAGATTTACAACGCTATTTAATGCTCCTTACCCAATCATCAACTGATATAGGTAAATGTCATGGACATAATTTCAAAAAGTTATATCTCACTTTATAATATAAAGGTACAGATATATCAGTTTGAAATTGGTGCATAACCACGGATATTTAAAACCAAATATTTGCCGTCAGGAAAAACCCCGGATGATTTCCTCAAATATCACCAATTACAACGAATTCCGATATAATGAGGATATAATTACTTAATTCCCAATAACTTACTCCCACTCATCATCTATAAAACCATACAAATGTGAGAATCAAACCTGGTAAATACATACCCTGGAGTAAGGATCTAATTGGGAAATCAGTTTTCAATTAACAACGCATAGTGAAACTGAAACATGAACATGTTTTGAAGGGGTAGCCGGGGATTCCATGTAATGCCTCTTCCATTATCCAGATTCATGACTATAACCGTATGTTTCCTTGCCATCTCTCCAAATCCTTTTATTTGTCTTTACTCATTACCTTTTGTACACCACCCTTAGGCTAAATGGTTTTCTTCCTTCCCTACCGTTGGGCTCCAGCCTATGGTTTGGAAGAAGACTATCCAATAAGCGTAATAGGTGTACTCTCCTAATCTTGGGAGCACTCGCAAACTGAGAGAAGGTGAAGATAAAAGACAACTGAATAATCCTTATTCTATTTCTCCTGAACCAGAATCCATCCTCGAACTGGAACAAGTTCCTTCAAGTTCGTATGTAACTATACGATGGATTAACCAATAAATGTGGATCTTCATAGTGATACGGGGTGTTCGGGATAAATTCAAAGGTGAAGTAGGAGTGGCGATGATATACACGGATTCATTATGAATGATAGTAGTTGCAATTTACTTTGCTCTCTTTCTAATCCCTTTATTTGTCTTTTATTTATTACCTTCTGTACACCGCACTTAGGCTAATTGGTTTTCTTCCTTCCCCTCATTTCGGCACCTGCCTATGATTTCGAAGAAGACTATCCAATAAGCACAATAGGTGTACCCTCTCCTAATCCTTGGAGCCCTTACAACATAAGAGAAGGTAAAAGGAAAAGTCAACTGAATAGTCCTATTCAATTTCTCCAAAACCGGAAACCATTCTCGAATCTGAAACAAGTTTCTTCGAGTTTGTATGTAACTATACGATGGTCATATCCAATAAATGTCGAACTTCGTAGTGATACGGAATATTCCGGAGAAATGCAAAGGGTAAAAGTAGGAGTGCTAATGAAGTATGCAACTCTGACAATCCAAAAGTCAATTTGTTTTAAGAAGGTTCGGTTAACTTGGTTTATGAGTTCTAGTCTAGGATCGGGATATGGACGCTGCCAAAGAAAGAGAGAAAAGAAACACTCAGCGTACACTCTAATCTAGATCAGAATGGTTAATCACTTTATCTAATCAGGATGTCTCCCACTGTATCCTTAAATTCTCCTCCAAACTCAAAAGAAGAATTAGTCGGGATCATCTAAAATCATCCAAGGAGTAAACCAACTCATCAGTAGGAATCGGTATCCAACTATTATCGCATGATAACTTGATGAAATCCACTCAAGTTATCACACTCCAGAAAGTATGCGCATGCCTGGAAAGTTTCCTGTATGTTTGAAACACCTGATGTGATTTTTACCCCATGCTCTTATGACCTTGATGAAGGCCAACATATCATAAGTCACATGTCAAGTTCTACCCGTCATTTTCCAGGTTAATTTGAACCCACCCGTACATACCCTTGACGAAGGCCAACATAGTAGTACGACTGTCCCAAACCAACGCACCTATCTATGCAACAGAGAAGTAACAAATAGCTACCATACACTATGCCATGATAAAGGACAAAAAATATAGCATGAATACTAAGTGCCACCCGTCTGAAATGAGGGAGGGATACGATTGGTTTTTGGAGAAAAAACCTTTAATGTAATGAACTTGATATCGTTGAAGGAACCGGATAGCTTTACAAATATATAGTGGTGAAAACTTTTGCTAAAGACGTCATTCCCGGTGAAGGGATCTCGGCGCTTTCCTCATGGAATGAGGTGCAGGATATTCCAACTGAATACCTCGATGCAAAGCAAAAAAAGTAATCGGCTATAGTGAAGTTATTACCCTGACGCAAATTTCTTATCAAGAGGTCACCCCCGGTAAAGGGATCTCGGCTTTTGCCTCGTCAAATGAGGTGCTGGATATTCATAACAGAATATAGCTGTGCAAAACAAAAGAAAGCGCCCTTGTAATAACAGCTTTTGAAAATTTGTTTCAACAACATCGAATAGGTTTGTTTTCCATGCATTGATCAGAATCAATACAGTACCATCAATTAATCACACCAGAAAAGAACGAATATACGATGTATGTATATGTCATCCGCATTTGCCACTAGGCCCCGTCATCACCCGTTAGGTTACTTAACTAACGACAGAGCGGGGGCTGGACTAGAGCGGGTGAAAAACATATAAAACATCTACTAGTATATATATAACAATATATAATAATCGTTTCAGGCATGATATATACAACATCACAGATAAACGATAAACATCACAGAACAATACTGATAATCTGGGAGCCCCGGCTTTCCTTTAAGCCGCAAGTGAAACCCGACGTTTACCTGGTCGTGTGGATAGCCTATGCAATGAAAACCTAGACCCCTATGAGCGCGGCAAGTTACCCACCAAAACTAGAAGTGAGGCAACCCCTTTCATCAAAGTGAATGGGCCACCCGGCACTTCACGGAATACGGTAACTTGAGCACCCCTCCTTGGGTCAACCTGTACCCCCTATGAGTGCGGCGAATAGCCCGCCAATTTTAGAGTGAGACCCCCTCCGTCTCAACGCCATGAGATGCGTGTCCGTTGCTCTCTAGAACCCGGCTATCCGTGCACTCCATCGTAGGGTAATACTAGTACAAAAAAGAAATTATGTACAATGGTAACATCGACCTCAACCCGATCGTGCCCCAAACAAATAATATACAACCAGGCAGTGACGGCAGTCCACATGTCGGATGCTCGCCCTGCAATATTAAATGTACAAATAAAACTAAACTGTACTAACATTGCACCCAAGCTATCCACCACGATGATCCAGCCAACAAACACAGCACAACACAGAACATCAACGTGAATGTCACATTCGCAAACCCGTCTAAAAGAACTATAGCAATTAGACAAGTTGTACCGCTCTAATGACATTCACGGTCCCAGATAGTGATGCATGTACTGTAAAACATTAAACAGTGTTAGAATTATCGACTTCGAAACACCCCGAATAGCCCCCAAACTAATAGATAAAACCATATCCAAACTAGGCTAAACTAGCAATACCACTGAACCAATATTCCAGAGACTAAACCATAGCCCAAAATTCAAGTCCCATATACCTTCAAAAACCGGCCATGATGGATTATTTGCACATGTGGCCGGGTCATTTCAGGTGAAAGCGGTTCGTATTTGGGGTATGTTCTAGTTGTCATCAGAGTAGTCTTCTGCAGTTGCTTAAATATTTTTTGAAGACTCGGGAAAAATTGACAGAGAATGGAATATGAGTTGGTATTGTTTCGGAGTTGTTTCGGTTTCGATACTTTAACAATGTCTAAACCAACATGTATGCGGTTAATGGGTTGTCTTTGATACCATGTTGGGCTATGCCAGCACCCTGGCCATCAATCCGTGGCCAAATGTGGAACAAAAACTTTTAGAAACCGGCGTTAACGGAACCCTAATCTACGGATCTTACCATTAACCGTACACTAGCTATATGTAAATGAGTTTATAGAGGTTATACCGAACGATCCATGTCCTTCGGTCTTCAACCACTGTCCCAAGCTCCTCGCGGCTTCCTCGATCAAGTATGATCTCCGGTCTCCCCACATCAAAGAAGATCCACGTCGAGGGTTTGTAATACGGGCTCCGACCTCAAAACCGAAGCAACTTGAGTATCTAGTTTGCTAACCTAGATAACCAAGATTAAGTAGAGAGAGAGTTTGTGATTACTTTGTCTCAATACATCCTAGGTTTCTCAACTCATGAGACATATAGGGTGGAGGTCGAAGAATACGCCATGGGTGAAGAGTGTGAGCTAAAGAAAAAGCAAGCGAAGAAACGGTGAAGTGTTGTGAGCTCTTTTGTAAGAGTCGAGAAACTAAAGATAAAACCCACACCAATAAAAGTTCTGCCCCCTTACAAAATATCTCACAACCCACTCCAAAATATCAAGCATGAGTCACCAAGTGTACATGCATGAATCAACGCATAAAAGAATCCAAGCCAAAACATACACTCACGCTTTCCACCTCATAAACATTTAACCTAATGTTTAATCCAAAAATAAATAGCATCTTCTAAAGTAAACTTGTACCGAATTAAAAGAATA
Organism: Agapanthus africanus; assembly: GCA_030015575.1. NCBI lineage: Eukaryota > Viridiplantae > Streptophyta > Magnoliopsida > Asparagales > Amaryllidaceae > Agapanthus > Agapanthus africanus. The sequence goes on from CM057337.1 coordinate 409,385,098, forward strand.
CCCATCATTCGTATATACATACCCGCATCCGCATTCCGATTGAATATGAATACTACGAAATGAAAATACTCCAACAATATAATACTAGGATCTGGCTTAAACCAAAGCCTACTAGTATTATCTGTCTGATCATGATGCATGCATAATTGCACGTATATGATCGAACCCAACCATAAAACCATACGGCCTCTACAACGTTTCGCTCGAAGCAGTTAAACCCTCTGTGTGGGACTCTAAATACTCATCAATATGCTGGCAGTGGGTTTAACCACAAGCACATCATTGGCACTAGCTGTACGTAACGGCTATCCATGTATTGAGCGAAAGGGATGCCGACGAGCAAACTCATCCTGAAACCCTACTGAGCCTGACAGTGACAATATCCATTCTGTCTGGTCCGTTCGTCTATGAGTATCGCATATCGAGTCTAGGGGGTGGATAAAGTCAGACCTCTAATAACGCGACATTTAGTGTCGGTATGAAACCTATCACCACCTGAGAAACTACCGATCCTAGATCAATAATTCTCGACTACCTTTGCCAAGGATTTTTGGTGATGGCCATCTGTGCACACCGCCACATCCACCCCCAATACCGGGAGAGATGAATCCCCTGACGATCCGCTCACTGCCTCCATGTGGCTCGGGATTGTACCCAACTAAAACCTGTTTGCACGACTCCTTTGAGCCATGGTTGGGTAGTAATCAAAGCACAGTGGGTACTCACACAAGACAAATGACGATCTCAGGTCGATAGACTAACCTGTACACATGTCACCTAGGAACTGCTATCTAACAATAGGTATAATAGCAACTGGCATGTTACCGGCGAGTCCGTCCGGTATACTCATAACCCAATGAGCACCAGTATACATCTTAGGTGAACAAACTAAAACCAATGGCTTGTGATACTGGCCACCGCCACTCGTCGGGGTCTCTATCAGTATACATTAGTCTACTCATAGAGTTTCAATGCCCAGTCTCGAAACTCTCACGACTAGGGACATTTTAAGGATGTGCTTATAGATCACCCAGCTCCCACGTATATTATCGCCATCATACTGCTGGTAGTCAAGCATGAATCCTATGAGCTTTCCATGACCCGAATGTGGCACGTGACTGGCACTTAAATCATGTGACATCTAAAGACGTTGACACGGTTCAAGTAAGCCGAAACCCGGAATCCAAACCCTTTTTGAAAATATTGGAGGTGAAGTTTAAAATAGTCATCAGATAGAATCAGTTTAAAATCACATTTAAGATTAACTAAGTATGTTTGAAAAGCATCTATGACGTTTTGAAATTCGATAGCACCTCCTTTGTAATTTGTATAAAACCCGATACAACATAATAATATAAATAGCATCCTAACGGGAGCTATCTTCCATGCCCAAATGGCGGAGCAACCAAGCAAACAATATATGACGCATAATGGAGAAGAAAAGAAAAGCGAAACAAAATCAACAATCTAAAATGGTCGACTCCAATGAGTGCGACATCACAACACACAAACTCTAAGTCTCACTTCTAAGTCCACAATATACCCTTTCTAAGTTGATGGAGTTTTACTAGATACAAGTGAATAACGAAGTGTGAGTATGATACAATAATAATCCATTTACCATGCAATCACAGAAAAGAGTGTGTGCCCAAGCTGCTGATAATCCAAGCGGTAAAACCTGCAAGAAACTATGGCACTACGGGGGTGAGTTCTAACTCAGTGAATAAAAGTACATCATAAGGTAGAAATCGAAATGCACGATGATACCTAGGTCATAAATATAGTACTATCATAATCTATACTAATATAATATATGATATGCATATGTATCGTAAATACAACATTATCTATCATATGAACCGAAAGGATAATGCAAATGACCTGTATCTAGGTATAATCTCATAAGTAGCCGAAAATATATATGTACAAACTCTTCTTTAAAATAGCCGCGGAATACATATGTCATGGCAAAAAAGCAGACGTGATAGTATGAATTATAATGGGTATCTTATTTAAGATATACGTCCTGCTGTTTTAGTGAAGAATATTAAGAGGTTTACAATTTAAGGATCCCAGTGTCATATAAGACATGTCAAAATAATGAGACTATAGCTCGAGTTGAATTCTTTTTTAATGTATGCAATTACAAGTAAAGAGATATACAGGTACTGTCCCCCAGATCAGTCCTAGTCGGCTATAATAACTATAATATAACTGGGTACCTCATGATAGCACATATCAATATATATGGATGTCCAACATCGACACCTAAAATCAGAAATCCCTCGTGTCCATCACCGACACGCAAATCCTCAAATCTCTTGTGTACAACACCGACACACAAATGCAGATATCGTCGACACCATCTCAATAGATGATCACCACCCGATATCCCTGGCCCCGGTCGGTATCCCCTGGATATCCGCCGTGCCGAAATCGAACCCTGGCCAGTATCCCCTGGATATCTGCCGTGCTCATCTCTATCTCCAGAATCGAGTATCCTCACTAAGCTCCCCACCTCAAATGCGGCTATCCTGCCCCTCGGTCTCGACCGGATCCACCATGTATTCGAATGTATATCCCCCCACTCAGTCTGGATAACGTAATAATCCGTAACCGTATAGCCCCCCCACTTGGTTCGGAGTAAAACAAAACATAAAAATGACTCATTGTGGACATCAACCCATCTTATCCAAAGATAACAAGTAAAGGAGAAGAATCCTTGCGTTAATCATTCTGATGATATATTATATATATACATATACAACAGCGTCCCATACCACTGATATATATCATCAAAAGTAAAACATCCAGAAACTCATACGAATCCAATATGAATACCCATAGTACTGGTATTCGCAATAATTAACATGTAAAACAGGTAAAGCATGTAAATAATATCATACAAGTAATAAACATAACCATCCTACTGTGTCATGGCAATACTAATGATATGTATTGTGGCATATGCGTCTGTACTCGTGCAGCATGGCAATCATTAGTATTTGTGCTAGTGTTCTATAAGTGTAATAGCATACTCATATCAATATCCACATACGCATTACATAGTATAACGGTCTTACCGTGACATGGCAGTACCAATGAGGTGTAGTGTAACATGTGCGTACGTGCTTGTGCAACATAGTACTCATTGGTTGTTGTGCAGTGTTCTATCAGAGTGTTCGTATCACGGAAACGTATAACATCGATAATTATAATGCGAACATGTAAAGTAAACCTAAGAGTAACTAATAAATGTAACTACTTGCTATGAGTTATACCATTATCTTTGAAATTCAAATGAGACGTTGTTTTTGAAATAAGGAAACTGCCTTAGTTGAAAATAAATATTCGTTTTGGAAATTGGCAACGCTTCCTTGTCTTTTATTCTTTAAACAGAAAACGAATTGTTAGTTTTTAAAAGAGTATAACTCACTAAAGTATTATGTTCTAAAAACGGAATAAAATATAACGCTACGAGGCTAAAGGAAACTTGGCCGTTATTCGGCATGCTAATCTCGTATTATAAGTACGGTATGGTTTCTCGTACCATATCCACATCATCACAATACTCCAAATCCTCTCAAGTACGGCATAATCCTTCGTACCAATCCACCAAATCATGAATAAACTATATTCACGGTAATATATACTAAATGCAATCATAACTTCAATAGCATTATCTTGAACAACTACTAAAACTAATTATACATCATACTATCCTATTTATAATGTTGCGGTGGTGCTATACGCCATCCATCCGACTTCCCCCGTAGATGTAAATCTACTCACCAACTTGTCGAGCTCGTAGATTCCACGGTTGCTATGTCCGTCAACTCCATTTCGGAAACCTTCGCGATCGTACCTATAATCATAGTTATGAAATATCGGCGTAAATATCATATCCAAATCCAAAACAACGATCTAAGAATCCATTGGTTAGAAACTATAGCTTGCTTACTCCAGAAACAATCAATTACCCTGAATTTAACGTACGAACATCAACGTTTCAGTTGCAGTACAAAAATACGAAAACCACTATCGGAATATCGAAAACTTGAATAAATCCTTACTAAAACATTCCCAGATTTTGGCTTAGGTAACTAGGAACTAAACAAGCAAGTACAGGGGATAGGTTGTAGGGAGTGTGAGATACTGGAAAAATTTCAACACTAGAACCCCAAAAAAATGCGGCGACAACCCTAGAATGTCCGAGCTCGCCAGCCGAACAGAGGATAATTAGGTTCGTATTTTTGTGGTGGGTTCCTAGTGGTT